>OY970825.1:0-2557500 GCA_963853835.1 Calendula officinalis
AAAAAAAAAACACCAAATCACAAACAAAAGCTACGATCAAGATTCATGTTTGAAAACAGCTTTAACAAATAAATTAGGTCAAATAAACATTGATGTAGTATTATCAACCTCTCTAACCTAAAATCGTATAAGGAAATAATCAGACTGACGATCGGAATTTAAAATGCGTAAATCGAACGCTAATCCGCTAAACGAATCATGAATTCGAATAAAATTGTTCAAAAGCTTGGAATTTCAAACAAGTACGTTAATTTAATTAAAAGAAGTCCTCAATTGCAACGAATCAAAAAACTGAAAACGGATTGTTGAATCGATTAGCACATAAGATAATTACCTGCGATAAAACAAACTTTGAATTCACCGTATAAACGAGAAGATCAGAGAAATTTGGATTTCAGATTCAGATTCAGATTTGGAATAAGAGATTACCTGAGAGAGAATTGAAGCTTTTTGTGAGGGATCGATCGATCTAGAAATGTGGGAGGGAGAGGAGAGATAGAGGTTCGTAAAATAAGGGGGCGTGATACGTCAACCGTGACGAGTGACCATCAACAATTTATGGCGTTAATTACCCAAACTACCCTTTGCATTAAATTCTTAGCATCAGTTGAGTGAACAAGTTAACTAGCGTTATCAAGGTGTAAAAATGTTGTTGCAAAACATGATCTTTGAAGCTAATAGTTGTAGAACAAGTTAGCTAGCGTTATCCACGTATAAAAACAATTAGTTTGCAACAATATGTTAATTAACAAGAAATAATACCATTTGCTAAATTATATCTAGATTTAAACAACTAAATGGCATTTATTACATCGGTATCAAAGTATCTCATCGATCACTATACATTAAAAGTATAATATGTTGGTGCATGAATTTGCAATTAAAAAACAAGTTTAGATTTACACAAATATGTTTAGACAAATACATCGTGACCTATAAGCAAGTTTGAGAAACAATAGATGGTGCGATTCAAAGGATCTTACAACAAGCCGGTCAACTATTGGTGTTGGTCACAATCACGGATCATCCAACCAGTGGAGAATCCATACAAAAATGTTCGTAAGGCCACATATATAATGTAACAAAATAGGAACTGAACCATAAGACGCAATAGTAATTTTGTAAACCTAATCACAAAATTTGTTGGTAATTTTAATATTTCTTTAGTTCACCAACCTAATCGGTATTGCTTTATCCTTTTCTTTATCATCCATCGATGGTTTATATCACAAGATTAGTTATTCTACGATCAACCATTAACTGTATTATTCAAGGGGAGACATAAGTTCGAAGACAAGGCAAAGTGAAATAAGTGGATCCTTCAAATTACTAAAGAGAAATGGTATTAGTTCCTACCTTTTCTTCATATCTACATGCCTACCCATTTGATCATGACAAGTGTCAAAATCAAGAAATGATATGAGAAAAGAGAATTAGCTTAGAAGTGAGTAGGCATATGGGTAGGAAGAAAAGGTAGGAAAAAATATAATTTGTCATTAGTAAATTCGCAAAACAAGTCACATACAATTAGCATTAGACAAAATAGTGTAGGGGCAAAAGATGCAGAATCGCAATCTCTAATGGATTCAAAGAAAACATTGCAATTTACAGGAGAAGAGTCCAAAAGCATACAAATGGTAACAAGAGAGAGATGCAATTTCAAGAAACATGGATGAGATGGTATCAACAAGTTAACGCAATGGCTTCCAAAAGGGCTCCCATAAACTGCATTTGTGTTTCTTCATCGATTCTTGAAAAGGGAGGGACATGTACAAAAAGGGATTTGTGACATTTGTTCTCTGCAAACCGGAGAGAATGATAGTATACATAATTGCACACAAAACGCCCTGCGTCATCAGATATCATTGCATCACACCCCTTGATCTTCTTCATGATTTCATCAACAGAGAATGCAGTCTTCAAAAACAACAAATCAAATCAAATCATTTTAGCCCCTTCTAAAAACATGCCACAAACAAAACATTAAATACCTCTCTTATCCGAGTTATTTCTCCATCCTCCGCGACAATTGGTATCCGCTGCAAAACGAGTGATTCTTAGCATAAAAAATAATAATCAATATAAAATAAGTTCAAAAATAACCTTTGGTTGCCAACCAAGCTCATCTGGGCACGAAAAAGTGGCTTCATTTACTGCTTGTCGTTCAATGGCAAATTTTGATGCACCGCCATTTAACCCCATATGAAGCTGCAAAATACAAATAACAAAAAAGGTTTGACTTTTCAGGTCAAAGCTAGCTAAGATTGATATCGAGAGTATAAAGTAATAATCATTTAATCTCACCCACACAACTTCTGATTTGTTCTCACTCAAAACACTTGATTCCAGAACCTTCTCAAGTGTAGCCAAGGCACCATCTCCCGCAGTTTCAAGAACTGTACAACTACCTAAAGAAACACCGAGGGGCAAACCTGTCTTTTCCAAATAATTCCTTAATTTAGAAACTAATGTTTCAGTTGGGTTGGTGGCAAACACATTAAACTTCTTGAAACCAGTCACATGAATCACCACACTCTTTGGCGCTTCCGATCCCATTTTTTCACAGCTTTAATCACCAAATCCTGCCCAATTAACCCATAATTACACTCATAACCACAACCCCTTTGCAAAATGGAAGCAAAATTAATTCATCAAATATGATCTAGCCCTAAAAAGGAAATAAACCTTGGTTACAAAATGCTTTAATTAATTTAATCAAAAAGCAATCAGGCAAAAGTGATTAACAGCAATTTATAGATGATCATCCATCTTTCAATCCGACTGAAATACCTAAAAAGTAGAACTATGACAGAACCATATATATTTGGGAAGACGAATCGATTGAGCTGTAGTAATCTGATATAAACAACCCACTTAATTCCAAAAACTTTAATTTCCACAAAATTAATCCATGAACATGAACATGAAATCAGCGACTACAAAACTTCGTAATTCAACAGAAATATACGGAATTCGTGAAAAGGTAATAATCACTAACTCCAGTACCCATTTTATACCAGAATTTAATCTTCACGTATGTAAATAATCGAAGTTTACAAGTGAATCAAAATTATTGGTCAACGATACGAGATAAAAGAGAGTTACCTGACAATTCACAAACCCCCGGTGCCGACTAGAGAGAGAACACTTCGGTGGACTTTGAGCGTCTTTTTATAGGTGAATAAATAAGCAAAACCTGCTTCAATAACTCAACAAGTTTCTTAATTATGTCGTGATCCATTATTTTTATTTTAAGACCCTTCATTTATCTGGACTTAACAGATTACCCCCTTACTTTTTTCTTTTTGATATTTCAGAACTCAAACTTTTTATCTTAGTAATTTACCAGTGCAACCCCAAATACACCCCATGCATGACAAATAATAAGTTGTTCAAATAAGCATCATTACATCATGAGTAAGTTAGCATCATAAGTCATATTCCATAACTACTTAAAAGACCATTCCAATATGTTACATCATAACATGACTAAGATTCATTTATTTTTATCCGAGTACTTTAAGTTGCAATGATTTTTATATCGTGCAAGCCTTCAAATCAATAACTACACAAATTGCAATCCGAACCATGCAAATCGCGACCTAAACTACGACCAATAAAGAATGATGAGGGGCTTATTGTCTTAGATAATTTGATATCGAATTCTTGAACAAACTTATCAATTTAGTCCATTATAAATTGGAATACTATTTGAAAATAATAATAAAGGGTACAAGGGCTATCTTTTTAAAAGATTAATGGCCATAAGTGCCATTTCTTCTAAGATTAATGGCACTTTTTAGTTGTTTAAGAACCATTGAAAATAGTAATGTTTATCACAAAGAAGGTGTTTGGTAGAGATTGATTCCTTGTGACCGTCCTTATTATTGTAAAAGGCTATAACATTAAATCAACGTCTATATTATCACTTCTTGATGTCGCCACTAAGGCACTAATCCTTAACAGTGCCTATTTGCATATGCTATTAATATAAAACTCTAATAATAGATGCATATCTGCAAGCATATTTTAAATTTAGTATTATTAAATACTCCTTTTAAACTAAATATGGTAAAACAACTATTTAGCGTTATTAGAATCTACATTATAATTATTGACACGAATTTATATTCTATGTTTACGTGTTTAGATTTAAATGAACCTCTTCTAACTTAGTCTACATATTTTGTATAAAACTACTTTTTCATAGTTCCAATTAGACTGAACATGCACTACGTTAAAAATGTTTTTATCACTATATCTAATTTTTTAGTAACAATGTTTCATAAGTATGGGTGAAATGTTATATTATTGACATTTTATTATGAAAAAATATGTTACAAAAAAGTAAAAATAATATGTTCCTAATCTTTTTATGTCACTATATATAGATCTTTACTGACAACTTCTTTATTCACATTTTTTTTCTAAATGACACGATAATTTTCTTGTAGCGATATATTGAAACATGCAACTAAGTAACATCTCTAAATGTTGAAACCTAATAAGCAAAGTCATAACATGGCTTTTAGGCCACTGAATTTGCTCTTTGTATGGATTATTTGTCCCTTTGCCAACTCAAAGAATGACAAAAAAAATTAAGGAAAAGGATTACGCTGACAACTCATATATGATACATGAACCTAATATGTTTGCATGTGTGAGGATGAAAGGCAAAACGTGGCTATATTTTTATATATATATATCTCTATCATAATATAAAATATTTAAATATTTCTATTTTAAAATTTAAAATATAGGATATTAAAATTACTAAAGTATCATTTCTTTTAAAACCAAATTAAATAATATATTGATTATTACTTACAGATTGTATATTCCATAAATAATATTTCCTCTGATTCAAATAGGTGATACATTTTTTAAGAGTTAATCAAAATAAGTAATACATTTTAAAAATTTACCTTATTATTTGACAAAAAATAGGAAGATTCACACCCACTAACTATCCACTTTGACAAAAATAGGGGGATCCACACCCACTAAAAGTTTTATCATTACTTTTACATTTAAACATCATTAACCATTTATTCAAAAAGTGTGGGGACTCATTTCGTACTTATCATCCAATGAATCTAATTTAACGATTATTATAATTATTTGCCTAAAAAACCGTGAAACTTAAAGTGTATCACCTATTTTTGAATCGGATGAAGTAATGTTTTCAAAAATTAATATAATTTTTTTCTTCAGAAAATAGCATGTATAATTACAAACATCTTAAATAATAAATATTGTGAAATTGCATATGATAGCATTTGAAAATTGTGTAACCCGAATTAATGGATATTTATAAAATCAATTTCAACAGATCATAATTGAAATGGGACATTAATAGCATGTATAATTAAGTGTTAATTCATATACATTTACATATGAATATTAGCAAATACAACCATCAATACTTTGGTTTTCTAGACCAATAAACATGTAACTACAAGAGTAAAAGGATGATGATATATTAATGTGTAGAATTCATATCTAAAACTTATGATAAACATGTCTTTATTATTTACCTATTAAGTTGACAATTTTTTTAATTCTTTGGGCCAATATTATTAAACTTTTTTACTTATTTGTACAATTTAGCTAAGACACTATTGCGCAATCATTATAATAAACACATTGACATGTTCTCTATTGAAGAATCTCACGATGAGACATCCTCCATTTGTTTTGTCGATTATTTTACGTTGTCTTTTTTCTTTTTGTTTCATATGTTACTTACTTCGTATAAGTTTTTATATCAAACTAACAATCACGGATTATGAATGCCTAAGTGTCAAAAGCTTATTCCCTAACACAATTTCCAAATTATAAACGAAAATTGACATATCATGTCACATCACATTCTATTATATTTAGAAATACACAACAATTACGTAATAAAATTGGCATATAACGCATTAGATATTTAACTAAATGCCAATTTGGCTCTAGCTGGAGGTTTGTGAAACGTTAGTTGGTATAGATCTGGAAAAAGATTCACACGTTATTCATGTTTACAAAATGCTTTAAGACTTTTGCATCACTATGCCTTTTAATAAAGTAATAAATATCTAATTCCACATGATAAATAGAAGCTCTTTGATTATTTCCTGAATCGTTACTAATGTAATTGATAAAAAATTGAAAAAATATATACATAGAAATTGAATTGGCCTGTTTCGTATACGTATTTTTAACCAGTCAATTGCGCCAAAACATGTCAAAAATCAACCAAAGCGTATTCTTTATGCATATAACATCCTAAATTATCTTATTAACAAACTCGGGTTTTTATTGTAATAATATAATTTTCCTATTTTATCAAACACATTAATTGTTTTGGAAATAATAGGCAATACATGTTTTGAGGTCAAGTCAGCCCGGCCCAACTAATATACTAAAAAGGGAAATGACTGTATGCAATATTAAAGTAAAAACCTCCCCTTTAATTTTAGGATCATTACTTTATCAATTAATGTACAAACCTTTTATGCATGTTTTAGGGCTGTCATTAACAAAACCCTACTAAATATTACCCATTTTTTTTACATAAAATGATAATCATAAATAATTGAAACTCATTTTACATATATGGATGAGGGTGACATAATTATAGAGGCATAAGTCATACACGAGCATACAACTCAAGAAATCAAATACAAGACAATACCAAATCCCATTAAAGGCAAGATATGGGGAAGTGACATGTATACTACTCGAAGAGACTGTTTCCCTCCAACAAAAGTGTGTGGCAAGAAGCATAACACAACTGATGAATTGTTCACATCATTTTACGTGGTCTTCTTCGTCTGAGTGCCCATCTTTCTTTAATATCCAATATCTTATCCAACTTTCTTTCATCAGATAATGATAATTCCTTGGTTACACCTTTAATTCTAGCAGCTTCATCAACTAAATCATTTATGAGCATTTCTACAGTTCTTGAAGTAATTCCTCTAAGATACCATGATATAGGCGGGGGAGGAACGATTGCGGGCTCCACAAGTTGTTGCAAGCTCACTGTTGACCCGATTCTCCCATTACCTTGAGTTCGGGACATGTATTCTGATATACTTTTCGGTTTAAAAGGATGACACAGTTTTTCATCAACTAGTACCGGTTCTACTCTCCAACTACCTTCAAATCTTTTCATAAATCCTGGTTTAACTTGCTTGAACTTCATCTGCCAATTGTTAACAAGAATCAATAAATGATCTATCTAGTTGATAAATCAAAATGTTCCTTACAGAGTAATCATCTCTGTTCTGATCTACAAGTACATGAACCGAGATGGTTCCTGACCACCACAAAAACCTCCAAATAGCAGCTTGCTCCAGTTCAACAATCTGCCTTGAACCTTCATCCAGTAACACCTTTCTCGATACTACTTCCTGACACTTGCAATATGTTATTCGTGAAGAAATATAAAACGAATTATTTGCTTCCATTTGTTATATAAAAAATAAATAATACCTGAATATTCTTAAATACCCTCCTATTATCTGGGTCAGTTACAATGTTGTATATTGCATCCGGGGGCAAGCCCACATTTGCTTTCACATTTAGTTGGCATAAAGATCCTTTCGGTACAATCACCTTCCATTAACAAGTTAATAAAACAAAACGAATATGAAGACCACATCAGCAGACATAAGTCTTACCTCAATACCAGGGGGTTGATGCTGATCATCATCCCACACAGGATTTTTCCTCCAAGCTTGCACTTGTTTCTCTAGACTGAACTTTGCATCATTTAGTTTAAACATGTCTCTGTTTGTTCCCTCTTTTTCTATCGGTCTCTTGAACCTTGACTGCATTATAAATATGGAATGTAAATGTTACCTGATTGCAGATAAGATTACCAAGCAGAAGAACCAACTGACCTTCAGATGCCTTTGAAATTTCCCAGGAAACTGCGACAAGAAGCCACGAAGATTAATGCTTGGCAATCGGACATTCTTCATTGCTTCTTTTTCACCCATTGATCTTAATTCACCTCCTTTCCAAATAGAGTTTTCGTGATGCAAAATCTGCAGAAAAGAAAGGAATTTCACTTACTGGTGAAATCCCTAAATTCCCCCACAGCTAATGCCTGAAGAATCATGGCAACAATTCTAGATGAAGAACCAAAATTGAAGATCAATCAGCTCAAATTCTGAGCTGATGTCATTCCAAGTTCAAATCAAAACCATATGGATCTGAATTCCCAGCCATATCCACATGAGATGAACCGAATTTCGAACGTAAACAATAAAATCGTTCAGAATTGCCATTTTAAAGGATTAACAATGGTATTAGGCAAAATTAGGTTTTTGAATTCTGCAGAAAATAACTTTAAACAGAATAATTTTACCTACTGGTGAGTGAAATCCAATCCGTCGAACAGTCAATCAACTTCAAATTGAAAGATTCACGCAGTTTGGGATGATGAAGGTGTTATCCGCATTGATTGATACCTAACTTTACCTTCCGCTTCGGTGTTGCAAAAAGCCACCGTACCAAAACCAGTTAGTTAGCCGTCCAATACACGTCTCCCACGTGTCAGTATTCTCCACGTCTGACAATATCATCCGTCCATCAGCGTAACCAGAAGTCAAATTGTCAAAATTCTAGATATTCACAGGAGCAGCCAAAGATGAACACGGCTTACACGATGGGAATTAATTTTCGCACTATATTTTTTTATTCCCCTACTACATTGTACAAATCTTCCTGCAGACTGTATAAATATATAAAGCAATTATTATGGTACATGGATCAAAAGATGTCGTATAAAAATCATCCCCTTTATACGATACATGATACAGCCATACAAGTGATATAAATAAATACTGAAGTATAAAACATGATTATAACATGATTATTTTTTATTATTACTATGCTGACCATAATAATATATAATGAAAATTATTCTTATTTTAGTTCATTTATTTTTATGCCTGGCAATTTTTATTTTTATTTTAACTTTCATTGATTTATTTTAGTTAAATACTTATTTATTTGAATTTAAGATTATTGATGTATTGCACAAGAGTTTAATGATCAAACTATGTTTTAACAAAAACGGAAGCTAAGTGAATATGCTGAAAAATTACGAGTAGGCTTTCGTTATTTTCATTTGCCGTTTCCAAAAAAGTAAGTATACTATATACATTAGGTCAGGAAGAATCCATTTTATATTCTTTTGTCGTAAACATAGTAGTACCTTTGTAATATAATAAATAATACATTATTAGTTTTATATTTTTTTATACAGAATATTATAATGATTTTTATGATATAATAAAGTGGGTATTTAGTAAATAATAGGTCATACATTTTTTAATAAGATGAGGTAAATGATGTTTAAAAGTTAAGACAATGGTAAAATGGTCATTTTATTATATTAAGAGGAAGGGTTGTGGTGGCTCAATCAACTTCACCACCTTAGTGTCACCAACATTTCATATTTTATACTTCCTTCGTATCACAATAAGTGATACATTTGGGAAATCACGGAGTTTGAGGCAAAAGATTAAAATATATTAAAGTAGATAGTTAGTGGATGATGGGTCCCACTTTTATTGAATAAAATGATACTCCCTCCGTCCCACAAAAAACTTCCCATTTGACATGGGCACAAGTTTTAAGGTGATAGTTAGTGGTGGGGTAATTGGTAATAATTTTGATTAAAATATAAGATTGGTTTGGAGAGAGAAAGATGGTTAGTGGATAGTTAGTGTGGGGTCCTTAGTAATAATAATATTTTATTATGTGGGGCCCATCAATTGAATGAAATGGGAAGTTTTTTGTGGGACAAAAAATTAAGGTCAAATGGGAAGTTTTTTGTGGGACGGAGGGAGTATTAATTATTTTTTAAAGTTAAAGTAAGGGTATAAGGGTAATTTCACTTTATTAAAGTAGATAGTTAGTGGAGGTTGAGTCCCATATTTTTGCCAAATAAGGTAACTTTTAAAGTGTATCACTTATTGTGAAATACCCATAAATGGAAAGTGTATCATTTATTGTGACACGGAGGAAGTATTCACATCCTTTAAATAATTATTCACTCATTACTCAACCAAAACACCCTTCTTAGAACCCACTAAAATACTCATCGCTCACAAAATATCCAAAAAACACATACCTCTCTCTTCTCCCCTCCGCTAGTGAAGTGGTGTAGCAAGTGGCTGAAGTGACGCACAGTGTGGTGGCGCAATGACGCATAGTGTGGTGGCACAAGATGGCGCTTGTGCCACGGAGGATCACACATATCTCACCGCCATGACACTGGATCCTCAAAAGGCGATGGTTAGTGGACACGGTTCTATTATATTTCACTAAGGGCATGTTTGGGAAAGCTTATTTAAGGGGCTTTTAAGCTTATTAGCTTATTAAGTTCTAAAATTCCTCTAATTTTCGAGCTTAATAAGCTAATAAGTTTAAAAGCCCCTTAAATAAGCTTTCCCAAACATGGCCTAAATAAAATTAATTATCAAAATATGATAATAGCTCATAATTTTATTTTTTCCCCCTTTTTACTGAAAATTTCGTAAAACTCAAACAATCAAAATGCAAGATAATAAAGAAATGAGACAATTGACAATATATCTGCGAGAGCAGATCTCTTAGACTAAACTCTATCGAAAAGCTTTCAAATACCTAGACCGACCAGAATCAAGGCAATAAAAACCAATTCCTTTCTATAATTATAGAACCCTCATTTCAAATTAACACCATTCGAAGATAGTATATAATAGTAATAATTAAAATTACAACAAAACAAATATTATTTTACAATAAACGATCATCACTATGTACTTTTGACATACTTCAAAGCTATTTATCGTTAATAGTTTGGCTACATAGATAATCTTGTACATCCAAAACAAACTTTAAAAAACAAACAAACCTCACCGTAAAAGGAAGACATAGTGAGCCTAATTTTTGTATTGATCGGCAACTCGTAGGTGATTGATAAAATGATATCTTGAAAAACTATAATGGATTAAAACGATATATGAAGTTTGAAGAAATTCTTTTGCATGTTTAGTAACGTTGTGCCCGGGTTCGAATCTTGAAGTTGCCTCGATCATCACCAAATCTCATTTGATCAGCATCTGTCTGAAACAAGTTCGATTGCCCCATGGTTGGCTCCTGAGGTCGCCCCATAGTTGGTTCTTGGAATGAGTTAGGTCTCCCCGTGTGTGGTTCATGAAACGAGCTAGGTCGCACCTTGTTTGGTTTGTGAAATGAACTAGGTTGGCCAACGGTTGGTTCATGAAACGTGTTAGGCTGGACCATGCCAAAGGAATCAGGTCGAGCCATGGTTGGCTCATTGACTTTAGCACTAGCAAACCTCTTATCATACCCAAACTCAATGTCCCCATCTTTCATTTGAAATCCATCTTTGTCTTTTGTTGGAAGATTTTGTACGGATGGTTTTGCTACATTTTGACAAAGACGTCCAAGAAAGCATGCGAATGCAGAGATGGTTACAATCACTGCTAGGACTATGAAAACCGACCCATATGATCCGTTTGGCGAGTGGCTTGAAGTTGGTACAGTGTTAGTTACTGGGTACACTATAGGCATTTCTTGTGACATGTTTTCGGATTTAGTGGTGAAATGGATGTGCAAGAAAGAGGTTGGTTTTTAAGTTCAAATGGACGTATTGGTTTGTATGGGCAAGGCAAGTGTGCGTTATAATGAAGACGGGTGTTGGAGGGTTTTTGAATCCAAGATACTGACTTTTGCTTTACTCAAGATTTGGATAAAGAATATTGTTTATGTTCCTTTTTACTAGCTCATTTATTATGAGACTGTGAGTCCATACAACTTACAAGTTAACTCTCTCTTTATTATTGTAAACATATTTTTTAGTGATTATATTTATAAAAGTAAAAGGTAAAGAAGATCGGGAGGCATATTGAAGCAATGACGATCATCTTGGAATTATCCTTTCCTTTTGACAGAGGGAAAGGAAGAATCTTTGGAAGTTTTGTGTAAGGGAAGAAGGGTAACCATATTAGTATTCTTTGAATATAAACGACAAAAATTCAACACTAGAAGAAAACAAGAAAAATTCAACACTAAAAGAACACAAAGAACAGAGTTGCACAATTTCGTACTAACTCATAACCATTTGGATGTTAATATTAATATGGATTCCAATTAAAAGGAAAAAAAATATCCTAAATGGATAGTAGAGACTATTCTACTGATTATGTAGCCCTCGTTATTTTATTATTGCAATCAGGTTAAAATTTGATGAAGGTGTTCAAAAATATATGTATCTTACCCGAACCCCTTAAATCCGAAAAATCCGAACCAAAAGTATCCGAATCCGAAATTTTGGATACTTGAATTTTCGGATACGGATAGCAATTTTCAAAATTCAGGATATTCAGATATCCGAAATATCCGAAATAATTACTCGTATTATTTTATATTAAATACCATTATTAATAATAAAAAAATAAAAAATAATATATATTAAAGAAAGTTTTTGATTGCCACATGCCAGAATTCTAAACCTCCCCCGATTCATTTTCCCGCCTATTTAAACTCTATTTGTGTCACATGCATACTATTTGTGCCTACTTATATATCTACTTACTTGATTAAGACAAATGTCAAAATTAACGGATGATATGATAAAAGAGAGTATTTACATATGTAATCTTATGGTGAGTGACAATATAATATAGACACAAATAATAACCATCAATGTCATTTCTCAACATTAAATTTAGGGCGACCAAGTGGGCTTTTGGTGGAAACAACAATGGCCTAATCAAGGATTTGGGGCTTAACATACTTTGTACTATCTAAATAGGAGTAGAAAGATTGTTTCTTGAAATACTTTAGGTTTTGATTTCATGGATGGGTGGAAGTTGCATGTAAATTTAAGTGAGATTGCGTTTTAGCACCAAATTAACTCATAAATTCATGTTATTAGAACGGTTTTTATATTCATACGATTTTTTTTGAACGGTCAGTTAGTAAGTTAGTGATTCGAGCCTAGAGAGTGACATCCACAAGAGCAGTATGCCTTCCCTCGAACCCTCCACATATTGGGAATAAATTCATGTTATATTCATACGATTATAGAACTTGTTTATACTCGTAATAGTATCTTAAAATGAGGGGAAATGACAATCTGATAATTTTCTTTTTATCTTAACATTAATTATACTTAGACGAATTAACTAACTACTTATTTTTCTCTAACATAACCAATGAAAAGAAATGACAATCTCCAATGTATGAGAAAATATAGAAGTTGGTTTGGCGAATTTGTTTGAATATTAGTAATTTCTTTTAAGACTCTGAATGAGTTAGTTTGTTAACCATAGTCCATAAATTTGTTGTCATAAACTTGTTAGTTGGGAAGTGAATGATGTGGCAAAACAGAGGAGTTAGAGATGAGTTAATTAACCATTGGGAGAGGTCTTAAGTAAAAACTTAACAAGAGTAAATGGGGCGGGTACCCAAAGCCATAATGATTAAATATGATTAAGTGTGATGATTATGAGCATGAATACATGGTTTTTGCAAGAAAAGAATATACGGATTTAAAACTAGGATTAATTGTGATGCAGATGGAATCTAATTGAACCCTGGCTGGCTGGGTCTTGAATAGAATAGAATAGCCATTAAGAGGGTTATTATTAGTATTGGTATAAGTTTTAACAAACCAATTGTTAATGATGTTAAAGGTAAAATTATGCTAGCCATTAATCAATTAAGATTAAGGAGTAGCAGAAAACTGGTTATTGAGATAAAATGTAAAATTGACCTAGCTATTAATCAATTAATTCAATTTGATAAGAACCACAAAATCCTAATCGCTGGTGTAAACTTATGGTACATAATACATATACACATAACAATTACCTAACATCAGGCCTGTTACGAATACATGAACAGGAAAACCCAACAAAATTATCATGGGCAAATGAAAATAATATGCAAAAACATATACACCAGAAACATGTTGTTCTTACGATAATACCCTAAATCCTGGAATAAAATATGAACTTCTAATCATCTACAGAAAAGCAAGTAGTAATTAAGAAATTGATCACGGAAATGTGTGCTTACTGATCTGAAGGATAACGTTATCTAGGAATCGTTTTGGTGATCTCGAAACTTTTGGCCTAAATTGCATCCATATTTTTGTGCAAGTTGTCAATTTGATGCATCCTTCGTCATCCGTACTTAAACCTCTTAGGTGAGTGTGAGTTTGTACGCGCCAAATTTTTGGTATGAAAAAGTCGAAAATATCCCCCACCCGCCAAATTTAGCAATCACAGATGCCGTTGATGGTTGAGTTCGTAGTTACGAAATAGCCCTTGGTTGGTTTTATAATTTTCAGATTACTCTGAGGTCAAACGTGTCTTTTAATTAGGCATAAACCGTTTTTGTTGTGATTAGATTAATGGAAAATGATAATGACAGCCCTAAGGGTTGTCACTAAGAAGTCAAGACACGCAAAAAACACTTGTACAATAATTAATAACCGCCCCCTGCATTTTAGGAATTAACCTTCACCATTGAAAGTACAAACGATTTATGCACGTAACCACCTCTTAATGACAACCCTAAGGGCTGTCATTAACAAAACCCTAGATTAAATACGAAATAGTCCTTCATTAGGATCATCAGTTTCCGATTAAATTGGAGGTCAAACCTGTCTTTTACGCAATTCAAGAGTTCCTTTGGGGCTTTGTGTTACGAAACAACCCTCTTTGTTAGTTCATAAAATTGTGAAGGATAATACATACGTACATACTAAACTATTTCTATTTAATCCTTTTTAAGAATATCTAACTATATGAATAAATATTTACTACTTATATTTGTTTATATAAAACATTTTCCATATATGTTGACAAGTGCTAAATTTACTGATTTTTTTTCTTTTACCCACAAACATCTTTTTCCTAATTAATGGTCTATCATTAATCAAATATATAAATAAAATGGTGGTTTTAGATAACAAAAAGAAAACGTTGCTAATATAGTATTTTCTTTTGAAATAATGTAATCTTACATAACCAAAGTTTTTCATTAGTAGCGTCTCCTACCACTCATTTACACAAATACAATGAGTTTTTTTTTTGAAGGGTGGATAACTTAAAGCACTAGCAAAAAGATAGAAACAATACAATTACAAAGTTACACATAGATCCAAAGATCTAAATCTAATCAAATACTTCGTATAAATAATTTGTTTTCGTTGTGTCTTTTATGTACTTATTATTATTTGTAACAACTTTTTACCTTAATATATATAATAGTTGCTAATATACTCTTTGGATAGGATAGATAACACAATCTTAATTCATTATATTGTTGGGATTTATGGCCATTATTTTGGCCTAAATATATGTATGGAGCAATTTTGTAATTGTGTAAGATAAAGGATTCTCTCATCTCAAGAAGATAACACACTTAGAAGCCTAGGTGAATTCCCCTGTCACTTTCTTTATCCAAATTGTCTCCATTCCTTATTGTTGTTCACTAGGGTTTGAATTTCTATACGCATTTTTAAGAAATAAATTACATAAAGAAATATTATGCATTTTTTATTGCACAAAGTACAAGTAATTATAGCATTCTTGAATTGAGTTTACTAGTTACTGATTGGGGAAAGAAGGATTAAGTTGTGTTTCATCAATATCAAAAAAGCCATTTTGTTTTCCCCAATTTTAGGCCCCATATCCCCATGAAGCACTTGTCTTGGAGGAAAAGCCCATTTGCTTCATTTGGAGAAACAACTGCTTTCTGAGGTACTTTTCTTCTCTTCATAGGAACGGTAGAAGATAGGATGTTATTATTACATTTCGAATTGCATATTATATAAATATTTTAAGGAATAATCGACGTCCGTATTTTGAAATATAAACTTTCTAGTGTCTAACTTGTAAAGGTTACAAGCACGATGTATAAGTGCTAATGCATTATAATGAGTTATCATGATGTACGTGTTTATATTTTGAACGTTGTCCAAGATTTCTAAGATATAAATTGTTAAAACATCATTTTATGAAGGCATATAATGGACATTAGAAACTCAAATCACACTTCTGTCATACGTATTTCAGTCATAAGTATTTCAGCAAGTAAACATCTTTATCATAAGTAAATGTATAATTATATACATCTCACATTCGTATACATTGCCTTTATAAGACTTGTTAATATTAGATAATATTATAGTGGTATAAGCAACTACACAAGTCTTTCTAAAACCCATAACATCATATACTGGACTATAACAAATTTATTGTTCGCTGAATTTAGTAATTTGTAACAGGTTTGACTATACTCCAAAAGTAGTAGATGGCTGGAAAATTTAAAAGTTGTATCACACTATGTTGCGGCAAAAAACCGTTGGTAAGATATTATACATATCCTAGTGTTTTTTTTTTTTTTTGAACACTTCTAAATCTACCTAAATTTTAAAATGGTAGTTTTTAAAAAATAACAACCTATTTTTTACTATTTACTTTCAATATGGTTACTTTTGTTCCAATATGCTGATTTTTTTTAGCATATTGACTATAACAGCACACATTGTTTAAAATAGAAATAACTACCAATTTAGACCAAAAAAAGTGAGAGACTCCCATCTAATACTGATAGAGTTCAATCTTCCCAAAATACCCCGTGCGACTTGGTAGACTTGGGCAGTCTTAACTGAGAGCAACACTAACGAGCAGTACTAACTGGGAGCAGCACTAACGAGCAACACTAACGAGCAGCACTAACGAGCAGCACTAACGAGCAGCACTAACCGAGCAACACTAAGTAGTACTAACGAGCAGTAGTAACAAGTTTGAGCAGTATTAACGAGCAGTAGTAACAAGGTTGAGCAGTATTAACGAGCAGTAGTAACTATTTGAGCAGCACTAACTCGGACACGTGGCGTCGTTCTAGTAGAGTTGCACGGTTGCACGCTCGCGGGGGTAGTTGCACGGTCTATTTTGAGAAGAATTGAAACCTAAATCTATTATTGGGGAGATTTCATTTCATTTGGTCAAAATTAGGAAATCACCCTTTAAAATATTAGCAACCACATTGAAACAAAAAAATTACACATACTTATATTGGACAAAAGTGATCCCGAGCTCATGGAATTTACGTAAGCGATTGGGTGGTCAGGTGAGCCCTAATAAAATTGGCTTAGAAAAGATGAGATAAGGAGGCCCCTTGGATGATTGATTGGTACCGGTTAATGATGCGATGGGTCCTAATCAATGTGATTGGCATAGTTCACTTTTAGCCCCAGCAACATATAGCACCTCGTCGGAGAAGGAGTCATTTGTCCGGCCGGGGGAGAGAGTGATCCTCGGTTGAGGAGCACGAACGGGGTGTTGTTTGCATTGGTCTTGATTTTTGTACCTCTGTAGTACGTTTTATTTTAATGGTATTCGATCGCAATTTTTAAACTATAACTTTGTTCCAAAACACTACCAAAAACATATGTGTTAGTCCTGTAAGCATCAGAGTAGATCAAAAACCTGCCCTTTCGACGAGCGTCAGCTCCGATTCACGCTTTAAAATCAAATGACATTAGTCTACTCGGTATGGGGCTTGTAGCATGGTGTCTGATGTGGCTTAGTTCATAACCACAGTGTGGTGGCGAGAAGAACACTCCCCCCCCCCCTCCCCCCCCCCCCCCAAAAAAAAACCCAGATGTGGTCCGTGTAGTGAGGCGTCTCATGGCCACAATAACATGGTGATACACCGTGATACATAGAGGGAGCATGGTATTTGGTGGACCCTCCTTCAGATCGTGTGGTGTGTGAGCGAGTGTGATATGATGTGGTGGGTATTTCTTGCATAGCGGTGTGCTTTGCTTAGGTGGCATCTGATGTGGCAAAATTAAACTACTCCTAATTGTCCACGACGGGACTTGAACTCACCTTACTCCTTTTACCAATAACCACTAGGCTACAAGCCTTGGGTTATGTTGCAAAATTTTCGATATAAGGTATTGATCCATACCCAATAGCCTAACAATTAGAATTTTTTTTTCAAAAATAATGCACTTTTCTTTTAAATTTTCACAAATAATGCAAAATTTTTTTTCTTTCACAAATAAGGTTTATGGACTCCTAGAGTCCGGAATTAGGCTTAAATTGGACTCTAGGAGTCCATAATTGGTACCATCCCTTGTACTTTTCTGCAACCCCTTGTACTTTTCTGCAACTGGTAGTACTAGACTCCTAGAGTCCAATTTAAGCCTAATTCCGGACTCTAGGAGTCCATAAACCTTATTTGTGAAGGAAAAAAGAACTGCATTATTTATGAAAATTTAAAAAAAAAAACATTATTTTTGAAAAAAATTCTAACAATTATCGACATCTTGTTACACCTTTACTTTCCCGAAATATTGTCCATATCAAATATTGATGTCATGTTACACCTTTACGTTCCCAAGCTAGTCCCTTGGGAGGTCACACAAGGCACCCAAACAATGCTAAATTGGGTTAGTCGACAACTATGTCGGTCAAACTTGAAGTCACTCATTAATTCAATGTGAAATTACTAAATAATACGTAGTAATATAATTTATAATTTTTTACAAATTAAAAACACAATACATAATTGCATATATAATTTACATAAATTATTAAAATAACGATAAATTAAATAAAAAACAATTGATAATCTTATTAATAGCAAGTATTAGATATGTTGACAAGCAAATAGATAAATTTGTTCTTGAAAGAAAATGATTTCAAGACAACAAAGTACATTTATATAAATATGTTACCTTTATTATAAGGATAAAGTAATACTCTCTCCGTCCCTAAATAAAGTTCTCATTTCTCATGGGCACAATGTTTAAGGAGAAAGTTAGTGGTGGGGTCATTGGTAATAAATTTGATTAAAATATAAAGTTGGGTTGGAGAGAGAAAGATAGTTAGTGGATAGTTAGTAGTGTAGTACTTGAGAATTTTATTATTTTATTAAGTGGACCCCATCAACTTTAGAAATGAGAACTTTATTTAGGGACAAAAATTTAGTGAGAAATGAGAACTTTATTTAGGGACGGAGGGAGTAATAAATAAATTAAAGTCTAATGCATCTACACTCAATTATTTCATTTTTATTTCACAAATAGTTAGTTATTTAAAAAGTCAATATCTACTCGTTAGGCACTTTCCATACGTGGCCTATAACAATTATTATGCCTTTTAAATGGTGAGAATGGACAATAATGTTAGGAGTCGCTCATATAGTTCTTTTTTTTTTTTATTATTATTATTATAACTCTTTAGTTCATATACTTTGAAAAAGAGTCGTTCATTTTTTTTTTTATATAAGGTTATAAGGAGTCGTTCATATAGTTTTACAGTGAATACCTACATTTTTAGGATACTTCATCATAGAAATATAGGGTAAATTGAAAAAAGTAAGAGACAAATAATACATTTTTCTTAATAAAATGAAAAAAATAAGCTCTCACATAAAATGATGTCGTTAAAGTGTTTTGTGTAACATAGCCATTAGACTACCCGTAAGGGTCCTCTCCCCATTCCGCTCGTCGCTAGCCTCCGACACGTCCTGCCTCTAATGTGGCCTCCCCCCCCCCCCCCCCTGACGCGTCTCATATGGGGTTTAGCTGCCGTAGTAACCGTTGGAGGTTGATGTTTCTTCTTCCTCCATTCTCTTTCGCGTCTTCTTCCCTCTTCGTTTCTTCTTCACTTCTATATATAAGTATACAACTAATGTAAATTATATATCGATATTATCTATTAACGTAATGAAATAATCTTTTAGCTTCGTCTATTATTACCCTTTTTTATTATTACTTAAAAACTTTATTTAAACAACTATTTGATTTCTTTTATGAAGTATAAGTTTTTAAAGTTTGAAACTGCAGTAAAAAGCAACATTATCTATAAATTTGTCAGTTTATTATCAGTAATGAAGAGAGTGATGTGATAAACTGATGAATTTGAAAACTAATCGTTGTTGAAAGAGATCTTATAAAAATGATATATTATAACTCTGCAAATCCGTCGCAAAACGTAAGCATATACTCTTCGTTATATCTGGTTGTCATCAAAAGTAGGGGTGTTCATTTGGACGGTTTGGTTTCATCCGAACCAAATAGATGAAACCAAATAAAGTCTGGTTTTTAAAAGTTCAAACCGAACCATCCAAACTAATTCAAAAACCGAACCGATCCAAACCAAATTACAATTTGGATGGTTTGGTTTTGTGCGTTTGGTTTTTCATTAATATACATCATAAAATTACAAAAGTAAATAACATAAAATAATATTAAGTTCAATAGGTATGTTTCCAAAACTATAAACTACTTTATACATAAATACAAGTTTTGTGACATTTACAATCATATATGCAAAAATCTTGACATAATAGTAACCAAGATTCAAAGTAGGGTGTCGATATTGCGGGCAGATTAACGTATGTCTCCGTTGCTCAATACATGGGGGTGATTCAAGTATCGAATGGGAAGGGTCAAGGGAGGAATCAAGATTAAAGGAAGAACTGGTATATTTAAGGTTGTGTGTGGACATTCATCGGGTGATTCACGTTTCTCATGAATATGAACCAATTAAGTTAATTAATTAGAATTGTTGGACATACGCGTGCGCGCGCACACACACATATATGTATATATTATTCGGTTTTTTTGGACAATCCGTTTTTTACAATGGAAACCAAATCCAATCCGAAAACTAAATTTTCAAGTCCAGGCCGTCCAAAAGACCAAATAACCAATTCAAACGAACCAATCCAAATTGTCCAATTGGACAATCCGGCGGTTATATCTGAATAGTGAAATCAAAAGAACCTAACCATGGTTAGTTCGGTATGCTATAAATAGAGTAGCCCCCACTTCATGGTCACATAAACGTCTGATATCTTTCTCCTCTTAATCAGCAGCTAGCAGATTATAACAAAACCTCAATCTCGCCTTTAATCGTCACCTCATTAACAAGGTTCATGGCTACTCAATTATCAACAACTTAATCATCTAAATTTATCGATTCGTACTATTTGAATTTACTTATCATTGATTGTTTAGATTACTGTTTAAGTCATCTTCTTCGAGTTTTTTTTCCCGATCATTCATCGATTGAGATATATTCAACACTTCAATCACACACATAAGATTTATGAATCTGTTATGATATGTAGATTTATAGCTGTATATCAATTTGATATACTTCGCTTTCTAATTGCTGAATTTCGTTAAATTTTCAGGTTGCAGAAGATATGGCGACTAATGGCTATACATTCGACGACGCCATTGACGGACTAAAGAAGCTTCTGAGGTAATTATGTTTGTGTAATCAACTAATCATCGTCGGCAGCTTGTTTTTCTGACTCCTAAAAAATGGGATCAGAATTATCCTTTTTTAAAAGCTTTTTACTTCTTAATTGCTCTGAATTTATGACCCTGAAATAGTAAAATTGACTATTAAAGCTTCCGTGAGCGCAACGTCATCTTGCGGGTCCCAATCGCATAGTTTAACGCCGTGACATTTGACGGTTTTGCAGTGACAACGACGACCTTCAAGCCGTCGCCGCCGCGAAGATCAAAGAGCTGACGGCGGAGTTGAAGGCCGGAGATGCCGGTGAGTTTAATCCGGTGGAGAGGGGTTTGCTCGGTTTAAGAAAGAGAAATATGAGTACGTACCTTTTTAAAGTACTGAAATCATAATCTGCTCCAATTTCTTTTAGTGGGCAGACGGTACTGCCACTTTTAATTAGAATAAATGATTATTGATTCCATTTTGTCACCATCCTTCATTAGTTGATTTAAACTAATAGATAAAAACACAGGGAGCAATTAACTATAAGGTTCAAAAACATAAATAATTGAGTAGATAAATCACCATCCACCTACCTATTTATCTATCGCTAAAGAAAGTTTTTGACCTTTTTAGTTCAAATTATCATGCTATATATGTCTCTAAATTTGACTTAGAAAATATTAAAATACCAAGTAATTGCAATATTCTGTATATAATAATTAATTCTACACATTATCAAATATTTTTATTATTTTGCTAATTATAAACTTTTTAACAAACTTAAGTTGCTACTTAAAGTTTTTCTGCTTACATGACAATTAAATATATATGCTTCTTTCATTTATATTTAGTTATTTTTCAGATTCTTTTATTTTATAGAATTTAAATAGGTCGTTTTGAAACTTAATGTAATAATCAATATGATATGATCACAAATTTGTCATGTCTAAATTATATAATAAGGTCATGTTTAGGAAAGCTTATTAGTGGGGCTTTTAAGTTTATTAGCTTAATAAGTTTGATTTTTCAAGCGTTTTTTAGCTTATTAAGTTAAAAACTCCGTTAATAAGCTTTCTCAAATATGCCCTAAGTTTAATACAAATAGTTTTTATAATATACCCCGTATTTGTTTTATAAGGTGAATTTGTGTTCTTAAAGTTGATACTATATCTTATATATTTGGCAAAGTCATATTTATACAAGTTATACAAACATTCATGCTTTAATTTGATGTTTCATGATCTGGAAAGGTGATTTATCCCAAAAGAAATATATTTTATTAAAATTATATAACAATATAGACTCTGAGTCAGGTCATTAACCGTTGATACTTTTTTCGTTGGCAAACCCCACTTTGTTTGGTGAGCTTGCTGCAGGCCAAAAACCTAAGGCAAGTGTTTGGCATATTTTATTATAATATGAAACCTAGTCTAAAAACACAACAAGAAGAGACGAGCTAAAATTATGTTGTTGATTTAATACTTATCAGTTTTTGGTATTTGCGTGCTCGGATTCTCGAGTTTGTCCTTGGATTTCCAACCTGGTGAAGCGTTTGTGGTCAGAAACATTGCTAACATATGATACGGTGAGATCATTTAAACTCTTGTATCAATCAATTAATTAGTTTATTTCGTTAATTAGTTGGCGTGTGAAGTAGTCAACCCTATCCAGCACATGGTTAACGAGCCTTCTTTCCTACTAAATGGGAACTTTGCAATAGTACTGTAATTTAAAAATAAGTTATTAACATATATTTTCAAACCAAACTAACACTGAAAAGGTTAAAATTATGAATGGTTGCAGTTAATTTAGTTAGGGTTATGAAAAATGTAGATAAAACACTCGGGAGCGGGGGCGGCAATTGAATATGCAGTGATACACCTAAAGGTGAGAATCGAATCAATTTTACTATTTGAAATAGTATATAATTGTAGGTAGCTACTTTTGAAAACTAGAACCTACTATAAGTTGGGTTATCAACATGATGATTAAATTAACCACATGGCCGGAAAGTGAAGAATAAATATGACAGTTGTGCGTTATTCACAACTTTATTCGATCTATTTATTGGTGGTTGAGTTAAATTAAAGGGGTTTATTTAATTTGGTGGAGTGGCTTTGCCATCTTTTGGAATATGCCCATCATATATTGAGCTTAAAAAATACTTATAACTCAAATTAAGCTACTTATGCAATATAACTCAAATTATTGGTCAAAGAGATTATTGGATATCTGATCCCAGCAATAGTAAAAGTAAGAATTATTTCAATTAATAAACACATCTAGTAACTATGAAAAAATAAAATTAAACGGTGGTGTCATCTCACCTTAAGGTGCCACCACCAATGAATCTGCATATTTTTGTGTCTAGCCATACAATATACATGTCCTTTCCGTTCCAATATCTGACGGTGGCTCCACTAACTAGCTCTCTAGCTAATCCTTTTATAACCTGCCGATCGACTTTCTTTTTATTTACCTATTTAATTTGTCATGGACGGTGTCAAGTCATTAGTCGCCCCAGCAATACGGAGTGAACGACAGATCAATATTCAATCAACTTTTTATTTGAAAATATTCCTTAATTTACCCACCCTATTGTAGTTGTAGCTGTAAATTAATTAAAAATAAGGAAACCTCAGGTTGAGAATATTCTAGTAGCTGTTGTGGTGGGATTAAAGGACTCATGTCAATCCCAGACGATGGAACCACCGCCTCGTAAGTCATTACTTTTTTTTGTATTTTGCAATAAGCATGAAATAAATGATAAAAAAAATGTGTCATATAAGGATATATATATTTTGAACCTATAAATTAATATTACAAATGATAGATCACATATATAGTTGTCAACGAACGATAGAGTCCTACTACTTAATAATATGTGTGCAAGGTATATATAGGACAGGACAGCATGAGCATGGGCATTTGACTGCTGAATTTAATATTTAGTTTATGAAAAGTGCAATTAATAGATGGACAAGACACTAACAATATATATGGAATGGTCAGTGATTTTATAGAGCAATTCTGTTATGTATAACATCCATCATGTTTTTAACAGACTATTTTGACAATTTACATGCATTTCTGTTAGCAGAAACTGTGTGTTCTTATCTGTTTAAATTTTGTTCTTAATAAGCAATTTTAATGATATCAATCTATTTGCCTATTTCAATGTAAATAAACATATATATATTTATGTACTTTGAAATAGGCAATTAAAAAGAGAGTGATTTTACATGATAACTTTTAATGCTTAGTTTGAATGAGTTATGAAATTTACAGTATTGAGCTATGGGGACATTTAAATGGTTGAAAATAATGTCCTTAAGCCACTATTAACTTTTGGTGGGCCAAGCCAACTAAATAAATACTTGAAATATGTATGGGTGTGGATTCAGATTCGTTTACCTATCTATACAAACCATCTCGAGTTTCAATCCCCCTTTCTCCTCCAAAATCAATTACCCAGGTACCGATCCTATCTTTCATCTATCCACTCAAACTTCAAATTTTAGGTCTCAGGTTTCATCAACAATTTCCATTTTACAATCCTTCTCATCACTCTCTTCCTTTTGCTGTCAAATTCATCAACAATTGTCGATCATGGTTTATATTTGTGCTTTTTAGTCCTCATCGGCTCCAAGAATGAAGAAAATTTAAGCTAATTCGTTTGGAATGATTTAAATTTCAAGTCTACTTGTGTACGGTTTTTGGATGGGTGATTATGCCTAAATTTTCAATCTTTTTGTATATCTGCTAATTTAGATCATGATTTTTGTTTTTGTTTTCTAAAGCTATTATCTGATAGAGCACTTTTTGCTCTAATGATGATTATCATTTATCATACACTGTTTCATTAGATTAGATTAGTTGGTTGTAGTTTTAGTTTTAGTTCATCCATGAATAATGCATCTTGAATTAATGTGGCAGCCAATTATTAGTACTGTTTCACACAATCTAAATATATTAGGTTGTTATACTAGTGAGTTGTCGTATCATATTTTGACAAAGCCTTGCAAAAATGTGCTTTACATGATTATGGCATTCATATTTTTTTGATATTTTCATATCGTACAAACAAGTAATACAATTGTTGTGGTAGATGAATTTAAAACATTTGGTGTAAACTTTAATTATTAATGAAATTTAAAAAAAAAAAAAAGTCAATCGGTCACCCGTAAAAAAAAGTCTGGTCATGTGTTTGATCAGGAGAGAGATAGCTGATGTGGCGCAGAGGTGGCATGGGTGACCAACCATTACGGGTAGTCTAAGGGTGTGCATTTGGGTTGAAAAACCCGAAAAGAACCGACATCTATCGGTTTCGGTTTCTATCAGTTTCGATTCGGTTCTGTTCGATTTCTGAACCGCTACTTTATAACATACCTCGATGAAAACATAATATACAGGGTCCCTCCAAAAAACTATTCAGGGGTTAATTCGTCATTTAATCAATACTTTAAGGGCCATTTTCATCTTTTCCAAATCCTCTCAGAATTACCGAACGTCGTCGTTAAGGCACTCTGCCCGCCTAAATGAATTATGAAGTCAACAATAATACCGTGACACAACAGCAAAGATATGACTGTTTCACCTCCCTCTTTAACTTACGCTCCAATTTCAAAAATTAAAAACAAAAATCATCAAATAAATTTCCAATCAATCTCATCCAAGTATCACAAATCCCTGATCTCAGCTCATTCATAAACCTAGCTTGATCCAGAATTGGCTCAATTCTCTGTTTTCAGTTTACGGAATTATGAAAACTGGGAATTATCATAAATTCGTATTCAATTATGAAATTCAAGAATTATTTTGATGAGATGAACGCATATCTTCTTTCCGAATTGATTCTTTTAATGAACCCTAGTTTCTTCCTTTCCCAAATCCCAAAATTCTACTGTTTTAAATCAAGTATTTTGTGATATGGCGACACTGACACCAGGGGTGTTATTGAAGTTACTGGATAGCATGAATTCAGGGGTGAAACCTACAAGTGAATATAGGAGTTCACTTTTACAAGTTACGGATATCGTCCCAGCTGATCTTGATGAGAAAAATCTATGGCCAAAACATGGATTCCACATAAAAGTTTCAGATTCATCTCACTCGATTTACGTGAGTTTACCTTTTGAAAAAGATGATCTTGTGCTCAGTAATAAATTGCAGCTTGGTCAATTCATTCATGTCGAGAAATTAGAGCCTAACTCCCCTGTTCCTATAGCCAAAGGTGTGAAACTGGTTCATGGCCGCCAACCGTTTGTTGGAATGCCTGAACCAATAATTGATTTGATGGGAAATGTGAATCCGAATTCAAAATTATCTCCTGCTACAAGGGGTTCTTGGGGAACAGGGAAAAAGGGAGAACATGGAGTTCGTACACCTGTGGAAATTAGGTCTTCAATGAATTGGAATTCAAACTCGAAATTATCAGCTTCTAGAAGAAATTCTTGGGTTACAAGACAGAAAGGAGAGTATGGAGTTTGTGCATCACCTATGACCTTAAAACCATGCCCTTTAAAGTTTGACCAGTTTACACTAGTCAAAGTACGGTCTTCAGTTATTAATTCTAAATCAACTGAAAAAAGAAGCTCAAATTCAAGGGCATCATTGTCTAAATTGATTGATACTCCAGTGGCTGTAAAGAAAAGCTGTGTTTCATCTTCTATGGTGAACATTCCAAAGAGCAAGAGTAGAGTGTTTGAAAATGGTGAAAAGACATTAATACCCTTTAACTCAGCTGTAGGTACACCTTCCCTCTTTGAATAATAATACTAGTATAATCTTTTGAATAAATGATTCAGGAGGATACATGTTATATGGGCAGCATTTAGCCCGTTCGACTGGAAGCTATTTTTTATATGTTTTAATCATAATTGTAGGTAAAAAGAAGTGCCACGTCAACAAATTCTAATATAGAAGTGAAGGAAGGCTCGAACACAAATTCATCTCCCAAAATCGTTTTATCGTTTAATCTGCCAAAAAGGCTTAGTTTACTAGGAAAGGTAACTTCAAGTCCTTAATCTCTTCTTTTTCCCTATTTAATCATTAACTTTTTTTTATTTTTCTATACTTTTGATTTTCTAATTGTTTAGGAAGCTGTCCAACAACGAGAAAGAGCACAGAAAATTGCCCTTGAAGCACTTAGAAATGCATCGGCTACTGAAACTCTTGTTTGGTCTCTCAAGTATGACTCTTTAATATATAAGTAGCAATTTTGACCCATTTACTTATTAATGGGGGTTACGTTTTATCTCTAACATCTCAAAGTTGTAGAATTAAAACAGTTTAAAAGGGAATGGGTCGAAAATCGCACCATTTTAATTTTCTTAAAACAAGAAAATTACATATTCATACCGACCTGTACCCTACCCGCCCAGGTTTCTAATTTGTTTAGTGTTATAATATTGCAGGCATTTATCTACTTTAAGCAAGTCAGCTAACCCTAATGACCCTACAGAGTGTTTTGACCAGTTTACCGAGTTCCATAACCAAATTGTGCAAGCAATAACCGACATGATATCAATTAAAACCGCAACCGAGACAACTATACAACCCACACTGCCAAAATCCATCACTTCATTTCCTGACAAAATTAAACAAAAGTCAAGAGTATTAGGAAAATACTCAGGAGTTAATAATCAAAACAAGATTAATGATACGATTAAACTAGGGAAACAGATTGAGATAGAGGCTGGAAACTGGTTCATGGAGTTCTTGGAGGAGTGTTTGGAAAAAGGTATGAAGAAATCAAAATCTGATGCAAATAAAGTTCCTCGATCCGTTATAATAAAGGTTTTGAATTGGGTCGAATGCAAGAGGGTAGTGCATCCAAAAGCAATTGAAATTGCAAGGAAGTTGAGGATTAAGCTTAAAACTCCTTGAGTTTGTATAAAGTGTTGTTTTTTCGTTATAATAAAACACTTATTTGTTGATTCATCCTGTTTTGTAAATCTTGGTTAATTTGATAATGCTGTTTTGTAAATCTTGGTTAATTTGATAATACTCTAGTTATAGCTTGTGAATAGTGGTTATAGGAAACTTTATACTTCAAAATCGCATCCTTGCCTTTTTTCAAAGCCCAAATAGTGTTCGTTAATTCAATCATGAATGTGACTCTTATGGTTGCAAGCGAGTTAATACATGTTCAAGCTTAACAACCGTATATTTGCTCAATTAAGCAAAGCTCATATATTTCTACTTGGACAAACTTATATATAACTAACAAAAGTAAAAGATCGACTTGTTTGTAACTCTAATTAATAATAGCAATTACATGTTATACAACTTCAACTTCGATTTTTTTTTGTTTTTGCTTCATCAAACAAAAAAAGTTAAAAATGCGTTTGCCGGGAGTCGAACCCGGGTCTATTGCTTGGAAGGCAATTATCCTAACCGTTGGACTACAAACGCAACTTCGATTTCTTTTCGTATACGAGAAATATGTTCACTAAAACACTTGAAATTGTTCAAAACCTACGATGGTAATGAATTTTGACACAATCATGGAGTCCAGCTGCTGCTGTATCTGGATGAGGCGACTAAAGATGGCGACCACCATGAACTCCATCGTCTCCCGTCAAACCACCACCGCTTCAATTTCCCCGTTATTCACCCCCCCACCTTCGTCCAATCCAACACCGCAACTTCTTTCATATATATTTAACCGTCGCCGTTCATTTTCTGCAACTGTAACTCCTCGTCAATCCTCTCCGTTTCCGATTTCCCAAACCCTAAACCATCAATCTTCATCGTCTACAGGTTAGATTTTCATAATTTTTGTATTTATATACACTATTTCAATTTATTGTATTGAATTTGGTTGTTAATAGCAGTTGAAGATGGTGGTGGAATCAATCCTGATGGCTCCCAAAAGATTCTTCTGAAAGGAATGAGATATGAAGAATTTCAAGTGTGTAAAAATTTGTTCTTTTAATAACTGTGTTTGTCTTTTCGTTTTCATTTTATATTAATATCTAAATACATGTAATTTATACAGAATTGGGTGAGTTCGCAAGGATATAGACCTGCTCAAGCTTTGATGTTATGGAAGCTGCTTTATGGGAATAATTCAAAGAATATTTGGGCACATTCATGTGAAGAATTGGAAGGTTCTGCTCTTTTTTTTTTTTTTAATTACATATTGGATTCAGTGTCTTAATATATAAATTATTTTTCTAGGTTTAAACAAAGATCTTACAATGATGTTGAGTAAATATGCTAAATTAAAGGCGTTAAAAGTGAAAGATTTCATTACAGCCACGGATGGCACTAGGAAGGTAAGTAAACACTATCTTCTTTGAGATTTGAAGAAAAATAAAAATAAAAATTATCAGGAGGGTGCAGATTTTGTATAATTTGGATGATGGATTGGTAATCGAGACTGTGATAATACCAAATGGTGATAGGGGGAGAAATACGGTTTGTGTTTCAAGTCAAGTGGGATGTGCAATGAATTGCCAATTTTGCTTCACTGGCAGGCATGCTTATACAATGGATGTGTTTTAGCTAATTTTATTTATTTGATCATAAGTAAATGGGCCCACCATTAGTAGTATAGTTAGAAAGGACAGCGTTGGGAAGAAAATAGAAAAGAAAGCTGAGGAATGAGTTATTTGTTTTGCAGGATGGGTTTGAGGAGAAACCAGCAGAAATAGTAGAACAAACGGTCGACGCTTGTTTACAAGTGAAGTTGGTTCAATCAATAACGTTGTTTTCATGGTATGTATGCTATTAATAAATTAACTTTTTAGGGCAACCACATAGAAAATGTTTTTAGGGGATGGGAGAACCACTTCAAAACATAGAGAATGTGATAAAAGCTGCAGATATAATGACGGACGAGCAAGGGCTTATTGAAACATAAATACAAAGTGAATACGTGTTGCTTGCTGGAGTCAACGACAGGTAATGTGAATTGAAACAGTTGGCAGTTGTAATTCTGGTGTGGTGTTTGATGATGCTAAGTTCGGGGGATTCCTTGCAAGATCAATCTGATCACATTCAACCCGCACGGTGGGTCCCACAACAGAGGAAAAGATGGTTGAGTTTAGGAATGTGTTGGCGGGTGTTCAGCAGAGGAGATGATCAGATGGCTGCGTGTGGTCAGTTGGGTGACCTCCGTTGCTTAAAGGTTTCAAACATAACATTTTTACCTCTACTTAAGTGTAGTACATCAAGGCCTACTTGTATTCATTTGTTTCCTTCACAATTTTTATTTGTAAACTTTTAAAAGATATCGAGAACCATGCCTTGGATCAGGATCTTTCAGACAATACTAAAAAAACCACATGTTTTAGTTTATATGGTTAGCAATGCATTAAAGTATGTTTCAAATAAATATAACAATTACTCAAACGGAGGTATATACATTTTTTGTTTCACAAGTAATAACACTCATACAAGGCGACACAATCATATGTATCGAGGAAAAAAACTTTGCTCTTTGCAAAAATAAAAATGATGTATTCAATTGAAAATTCTGAAACTACTTTATTATTATTGTTAATATGCAATATAAAGTGTTTGACTAGTTTCTAAAAATATTAAATACTTTTCCGTCTAACACAAAAAGTAAAAATTAATAATAGGAAATAAAGTAATACAATTTATTTGTTTAAATGATGTTTTTACTTGATTCAATTTTAAGTGAAATATTTAATTATTTACCAAATATGTAAAACGCTCTTAATCTAATAGAAACAAAACAAAATAAATTATTAAAGAAAATCATTAACTCCTTATGATTTTATTATTATTTTTTTATCATTTTGTTAAATATATAAAATCCTATGGTAAATAGTAAATACACCATATTATAGTACTGTACTTAAAACTTAAAAAAAGAAGATATACTTTATTAAATTCTGTAATTATGATTAATCATTTACGTATTTCAGATGGAATGTTCGGGTTCGGGTAATTCGTCCATACCCGGAATCAGAGCCCATACAGTGGCGCTGGAATTCGATCTTAACGAAACCCCACCTCTTTCTCCACGAGCAAATGCCGTAGGGCGGTAATGGCGACGGAGCTACGGCGGATCACCGGTCTACTTCCTGCGGTTAGACGAAAGGGGAAAGGGTGGTGTGTATAAAACACTTTCATGTAGAGTGTGAAGAGGAAAGTGAGTTGAGCTGTTAGATGGAGTGCCAGAGAAGAAAAAAGTTACGCCGGACTGCATCAGATGGTAGTTCCGGTGGTGGATTAGGGTTTATCGACATGAATGCTTTCCCTCCTCGAGATTTCGATGGTGATGGTGTTGGGGTTTCTGTTAATTCAGAGTTAGCGTTTGCAAACAGTGATTTCAAGTACGATCTATCATTAATCCTTTTAATTCTTCGTTTAGAGGATGCATATGCGCAATTTCATCTAGTAGTTACTATGATTCTAGTGTGTGTGTGTGTGTGTCTGTCTGTTTTAACTTTTAACAATGTATGCTTGCATTTGTTGAGGTGTTGTGGTTTTGGATGAAATTGTGATTCAAAAAATGGATTTTTTGTAGTTAATGTGATTCAAGTTGGTATTTTTTTTTTTTTTAACAATGTAGGCTTGCATTTGTTGAAATTTTATGGTTTTTGATGAAATTATGACCTAATATATGGAATTATTATAATTAATATGATTCAAGTTTGTATTTTTTTAACAGTGTCTACTTGATTTTGTTTAGATTTCATGATTTACTTTGTGTGTGCGTGTTTGAAAAACCTAAACTTTTTGAAGGATAGAAAAGAAATGTTCTGGTAAAGTGGTGATCCGATAATCGGAAGTATACCGTTTGGGAATATTTAGAAAATTGTGCTACTTTTAATGATCTGGAATTAACTTCAGCAGTTGCATATCTAAACTATATATTTGGTGATAAATGATTCCATTTTATTACTAGTCGTTTTTTATTTTATTTTGTGGCATATCGGCCTATAAATTCAAAAATCAGTTCTAAGAAACCGAAATTTGTTTCCTATAATAGCATATGAATAAATGGCCATCATCTATGTCATGTGATTTATCTAATAAACTACCATATAATAAAAACAAAAATAAAAAATTGTAGGGAAAACCGAAAAGCTGAAACTCTTAGAGCCCTAAACAAAGGATTTGTGTCAGACGTGTGTGCCATAGTTACAATATTCGTTTACCATCTTTAGATTTACTTACATGAAGTGTCAATAGTTCTCTATTTTCAGTAAATGTTTTATGAGTTTATGCATAGCGTAAACAATTAAGTATCTTACGATTTTCCTTGTTTTTTGGTTTCTAGAATGCAGGATACGTGTGACAATTCCATTACCGATATGCAGATTGCACAAATGAATCTTGACGTTGCAACAAAAAATGCAAATTTAGTGTATTTAAAAGCACTTAAAGACTACATTTCTGAAAGAAGATGTGTTTTAGGAGATGGCTGGCGTGTAAAATTTGAATTTTCAGAAAGTATTTGCAAAACTTTTCCAATTTATTGTGGTCCAGATGGAAGTCGATTTGATTCAATGCAAAAAGTTGCTCATTTTCTTGGTTTGTTATCCTTTGAAGCAAATGACAGCTGTAGTAACATTGCATTACTGCAAAACGGGTCACATGTTATGCATCAAGGTTCAAGCTCAATTAGCAGGGTCAATAATGCAGTTGAATTTGACACGTTAGAGAATGGGTCAGAATCGTTTCTTGTAAGTTTCTTTTTCTTCTTGCATTTAATGCATCAATAATGGAAATAATTAATGTATAAAAATGGTAACTAAAAAATGAGCAGTGTTTAGTACAAGTCAGGTTTACATGCTGGCTCTTTCTCGCATTTTGATATATAAATATAAACCCGTTTTATCATATTGTTAAATTGATGGATTCATCTTTTGTTTGTTACAGGATGGTTTTCCAGTTCAGTTTCAAGATTTTTTTATTACATCAATTGGAAAAATCGACCCAAAACTCTCGTTCCAAAACGGGTCACAAATCTGGCCCATCGGTTACAAATCTATCTGGCATGATAAGCTTACAGGGTCCATTTTTATATGTAATGTTTTAAAAGGTGATGATAATTGTGGCCCAATATTCAGAGTAAATCGATATCCATGTTCAAAAAAATCAATCCCAAATGCTTTAACAGTGATCTATAAGCCAAAATGTGGGCCGTCTAATGAGATATCTAGGTGTTTGACCACAGAAAGTCAAAGTCAAAATCAACATTTGTGTTATGATAATAACCTCATGAATGGTGATGTTATTGGTGAATTTTCAGTTGAAGGGCGGTCACCATCATCTGTTTGGCAAATGGTTTTAGAAACTTTTGTATTTGCATGCCGACAAACGTTTCAAGATCTTAAATTCTTGAACTTTTGTTGTAACCATCGTGTTGGAAGTCAAGACTTTTATGGTATTGAGTCATTAGACAAATTTGGGTGTTTGAGTGGTGAAACTAACAGCATCCCGAGGTTAATAGTGACCCCTGACGAGGTTGAAGTTTCTTGTGAGGTTTTGAGAAGATGGTTGCAGATGGACAGATTTGGTTTAGATGCAGAGTTTGTACAAGAACTCATACAGCAACAGCTTTCTGCTTGTTCAGAATTGGATGCCAGGTGTCAGAATTCTATTGGGCATACTGTTGGAAGTGGGTTTTTAAGGAAATATCATCCACAGACGATTGGTCTAACAAGAAAAGATAAAAGACGTTGCCCGCCGGGCAATGCGATTGCCTCAAATCTTCCCTCCGATTTAAGCGGGCATGTTCTCCAGGTACGGGTCGGGTCGGGAAATGTTAACCTTGATTACAAAACTACCATAATAATCTATATTCTTTATAAAGTAAAGTATCAAATACAAACCTCTAATTTTTATTTTTATATAAAATTTTCATTTTTATATTCATGTGTTAGGCCTATGAATTTAGCTTGCGGTTTCATAAAGTTTTGGGCCAAGAAGCTCCTCTATCTAGACAGAAACTGGAATACGGGTTACTGAATCCATGTGTTAATGATTTAAATTCCACAATTGCCCCTGATACAAAAGAATCCGAGGGGTATAGTTGTCAATTACTACTATCAAACTTTCATATGGCACTGCTAAAAGTGGTAGTGGAAGATATGCTTGCAAAATTTGTTGTTAAAGATCCTTCCAGTACAATCGACCCAAAGTCAAGAAAAGGGAGAAAGAAAAATATGGATGTTTTTGGTAAAAAAATGAAGATGGGTTTATTCCCTGTTAATGAAATTACTTGGCCCGAATTAGCAAGAAGATATATTTTGGTTTTGTTATCTTTGGATGATAAATTTGAAGATTTGGAAATCACAAACCGTGAATTCGGTGAGATTTTTCGTTGTTTGAATGGTGATGGGGGCCCACTTTGTACTTGTTTAACGGGAATGGCTGCAATTGAGGCTGATGCACTTGTAAGACTTACCTTCAATTATTTTATTAAACTATGATTGAAATGTTTGTTATCTTATTTAACACACTATTTACTAATATAAATTACCCATAGAAAACGTTACCTGTTTTGACCCGAACGTGTCAGGTTCTAGCAGAGGCATCAAATAAAGTATTTTCTTGTGTGAAGAGTAAAATTATTATAAATAAAGAAGATCTTGATATCAAGGATTCTGGTGTGGAAACAAAGAAAAATGATATCAAATGTCCGGAATGGATTAAGTTTCTAGAACCTGTAAGAAAGTTACCAACAAACGTGGGAGCTAAAATAAGAAACCGGGTTCGAAAATCTTTAGAAAAAGGGCCGCCAGAATGGGCCACAAAGACCCTGTTGGAGTCCATAAGTAAAGATATCTACAAGGGTAATGCAGCCGGACCCACAAAGGTTCGTTCTTTTATATTCACATTATAGCTCGACCCGTTTACTTATAATAAAATCTTTATAAAACAGAAACTTGTTGTTGGTGTTCTTGACAAAGTGAGATATGAGAATCCTGTGACTAAGAAGAAAGCAAAAGAAAGCCGTGTTGTAAAAACCGTATCTGATGTGATTGCCAAACGCTGTCGCATGGTCTTAAGGTCTGTTGCTGCTGAAGATGAAAACAAATCTATTTTTGGTCTTTTGGCTGCAAGACCCTTAGATTTCAGGACCATTGATCTCAGATTGGATGCAGGATTTTATCATCATTCCCAAGAATCTTTCATTGAAGATGTTCACGAGGTAGCTAAAATAACAAAATTTTGTGTTAAAAAACCATTAACTGTCTGATATTTTGGCAGGTTTGGCAAATTTTAAGAATAAGATATAGGAGCAAACCTAAATACCTCGACTTGATTGAAAAACTCTCAACCAAACTTCAACAACTATACGAACAAGAGGTTATTTCAAGTTGAATTCTTTATTTAATAAAAAAAAAAAAATTCTTTATCTAAAATATTATTTTCATTCTCCAGGTAGTTACACTGGTCAACAAGATAGTCAACTCCGGGACCGGTTTGACCGAAGAAACAAAAACGATGCTTGCAGACACAATTACAAGCACACTTTTTGTTGCACCATGGGAAGAAGGAATTTGCAAAATATGTGGAAAAGACGAAAATGACCATGTTTTGCTTTTATGTGATCGATGTGATGCTGAATATCACACGTATTGTTTAGATCCGCCGCTTGAAAGGATTCCAAAATCAAGTTGGTATTGTCCTCCTTGCATTTTATTCATCACAAGTCAAACTATGTCAAAACAAGACCATCCGGTCAAAAGTCAACTCCCCGAGAAGAAGAGAGAATTTACTCGAAATGGTTTAGAGATGTTAGCCGATTTAGCAGATACTATGGAGTCAGTGGAGTATTGGGATCTAGGCATCAAGGAGGTTAGTTTGACTTTGACTTTGACTTTAATATTAATTATTAATAATATATTTTTTTGTAGAGGGTTTTTCTTCTACAGTTGTTGTGTGATGAAGCCTTGAGTTCGTCTTTTATTCGAGACCACATAAACTCAGATGGCTGTGATACTCGAAGAAACTTCTTGGGCCGGGATTGGGCCGGGAGACTGTATTGGGTTCTTGGGAAGCCCGAAAGGCTCTTTGTGTCGGGCCCACACAGTGACGGTGAAGTGTGTGAGGCTTCTTCATCTTCAGAATTTGATTCTTGGAGTTGTTATGAATCGGATGCTGAAGTTGGTACTCTGATCGAATGGCTTAAAGACGATGATGCACAAGAAAAAGAATTAAAAGAAACGATTATAAATTGGCAAAAAAACAAATTAAATGACCAAAATGGTCAACTTGACTTGCAAGTTAATTGCTCGAGGTCGACGATTTATTACACCAATGCAAGGGCAGAATTGGAAAAGAAATATGGTCAAGGAGAAACTCCCAAGGGCAAAATCGTCCACGATGGTAAAAGTAAAATAAAGCGGTGTGATTGCTTAGAACCAGTGGGGTACACTCGACACCATTGCTTTTCATGCCACTCAACATTTTTCAGTCACGAGTCGCATCAATGTCCCTTAAAAGCTGGAAATGCTCTTGAAAAGCAGTTGACTTTTACTAATTGGCTGGTCAAAGATCCATCTCAAGATGGGGTTGAGCAGTCAAACCTTGGGGATTTGAAAATGATATTACTGGATATCGAAGCTGCTCTTCCAAGAGAAGCTTTTAAAGCTTCAAGAGGAGGCCCGGATAGATTACGTGTTTGGCGGGGTTTTCTGAAACGGGCCCAATCAATTTATGAGGTCAGTTTCTGTCGCCCATAATTAAATTAAATTATATACACACATACAACCGATATATATATATGTATATTTATGAAAGCTGAATGTGTTTCAGATGGTACAAGCAACCATAATCTTAGAAGACATGATTAAAACGGAGCACTTGAAAAAAGAATGGTGGTACTTTTCATCAGCTTCAGCTGCTGCTAAAATCTCAACCGTTTCTTCACTTGCTCTCAAAATATACGCCCTCGATGCCGCCATCTGTTATGAGAAACCACCCACAGAACCTGTAGAAGAAGATTTAAAGTCAAAGGAAGAAGCTCCCATAAAGTCAAACCCCAAGTCAGCAGTGTTGGAACCCAAAGACAAACCAAAGAAAAAGAAACTTAAAGCTTCAAGTGATGTCTGATGTTTTTTTCTTTGGACTTTGTAAATGCTAATTATGAGTTGGTCCGATGGTTGTGATCTTTCTCAGTATGATTGATGGTTTAGGTAGAAAAACAAAAACCCTTTCACAATGTAAACTAACTGGGTTTGCTCAAATTAAAGTCACCTTCAGAGTGTGTTGTGTTTTTAGGACAAAATGTACTTCAACAACTTATCATCAATTGTTTCTGGATCCTTTATATTTTTTCAACAAACCAAATAATTTTATATAAAAACATTTTATCAATCTAAGCAAACTTAATTACTTTTGAATCTCCAATAGTATTATAGTTATAATAATTCAATTATCATATAAATCTTCAGAGGGTAAATTCATTGGGTTGTTAACTACTCCAGTCGTTTAGCATCTCATAAATATTAGGCCTTAAATAAAAACTGTTTCATGTTCTTAGATTATTTTTCTATTTTAACTGTGGCATGTATATATATTTGAATAAAAGAAGAAAAGAGATTATACAATAAACTCGGATTAAAAAAAATAGATCTTTCGAAGCTGATAACAATATAATGTAATTACAATTATTTATAGTTAATGTAATAATATATCCCTCAATTAGCACAAAGTGTTGAAGAGGGAAAAGGTGAGAAAGATATTTTTGATTTTGTTGATAAAGCAAAAGAGATCTGACTTCAAAAACCCTAATCGAGTACCATATCATTAGCTAGCTTTCCCCCAAAGATATCCCTGCGTCTCTCCAAAGCAGAATCTTCATCTCTCTCTCTCTCTCTCTCTCTCTCTCTCTCTCTCTCTTCTTTTTACGTTCACACTTTCTATCTTCACTCTTCCGTGGGTTCACACACAGTAATGGCTGAACAGAACCTCAACGCCGTCACCGATTCGCCGATGAAAAAGCTCAAAGAGGGACAAGGAAACGGAGCCACCGTCACCAATGCCGGTGGAAGTATTCCTGGCTGGTTTTCAGAGATCAGCCCAATGTGGCCGGGTGACTTTCTCTTAATTTTCTGCATCTTTTCAATACCAATCGATTTGTTTGTGTATGAGTTTGCTTCCAGATTGGTAGCAGAGCTTCTCTGTTTTTCTATATCATACATGCTTTCTTCGAATGATTATACAAATTCATATTATTTGTTCGTTGTAAAGCTGCCATGGTTCTATAACTGTTTGTTGATTCAAGTCTCTATATAACGTTGTTATCATTATCATTTTCCTAGATAACTTTATATAGAACAATTTTCAGTTTTATATTATTTTGGAATTGTTAAGAACATAAAAATATCTTCTTTTTGAAGGTTAGTTAATCATTGACTACAGAATTTCTTTTCATTGCCTATTTTTTGCCAAATAGTTAATGTTTTCAAAATAGGCTAAAATTGTATCATTTGGTTTTGGGTACTTGTTATCTTAGCTTAAGGGTAGGGTTGACTGTTAGTCAAATATCCAAAATAGCATTCTCTTATGGTGACCAAATAGCATAATCATGTTAGAATAAGATGAATATCATCATATTCTTGTAAGGACAACAAATGTTAAATATGCGATTCTTAGCTTGTAAATTAATATTTTACATTATAAAATAAATCATTTACATGCAGGAGAAGCACACTCTTTGAAGGTTGAAAAGATATTGTTTCAGGGCAAGTCTGATTACCAAGATGTTATGGTCTTTCAGGTATTTGTATAATTGTATTACATCATTTTATTTAATTATTTAATACTGAGTTATGTTAATTTCAGTCTGCAACTTATGGGAAAGTTCTTGTTTTGGATGGTGTAATTCAACTTACAGAAAGAGATGAATGTGCATATCAAGAAATGATTACTCATCTCCCACTTTGCTCAATTCCCAACCCCAAGAAGGTTTTGCCTCTGCTTACAATTATATATTATTATTTTTTTCTTAATTATATTTGGCGTCTATTTGCAGGTGTTGGTTATTGGAGGAGGAGATGGTGGTGTGTTGCGTGAAGTAGCTCGCCATGCTTCAGTTGAGCATATTGATATATGCGAGATTGATAAGATGGTTGTTGATGTGAGTCATCATTACCCTTAAAAAATTTATTATTTTTTTCTTCAATTTATGTCGGTAAAATATCTTAAATAGTTATTTCAGCTTAAATTTTTCCAAAAAGAAAATGATGTGAATTTTATTTTTTTTTCATTTGCAGGTTTCTAAAGAGTATTTTCCTGATGTAGCTGTTGGATACGAAGATCCACGTGTCACACTTCACGTTGGTGACGGTATGTATATAGATGTAGCTTTTTTTTTTTTGTAATAATTTATTGAAGCCTCGATTTAATATTATTTTGAAAATATTAGGAGTTGCATTTCTAAAGGCTGCAGAAAAAGGAAGTTATGATGCTGTTATAGTTGACTCTTCAGATCCTATAGGTATGCAAATGCAAGGGGGGTGTTTGGATATGCATCTTGAAAGTGATAATATGATTTAAAGTATGAATTAATTTCAGGTCCTGCGCAAGAGCTTTTTGAGAAGCCGTTTTTTGAGTCGGTTGCAAGAGCTCTTCGTCCAGGTGGCGTTATGTGCACTCAGGCAGAGAGCATTTGGCTTCACATGCATATCATTGAAGATATTGTTGCCAACTGTCGCCAGATTTTTAAAGGATCTGTTAATTATGCTTGGACCACTGTTCCTACATATCCAAGGTCAGTTACTTTTATAACTAACTTTTTTGAAATTATTTTGAATCAACTTTGAGTTCAGTGGGGTTATCGGGTTCATGGTATGTTCAACTGAGGGACCCGAAGTTGACTTGAAGAACCCAGTCAATCCAATAGATGCTAAGGACACTGAAAGCAAATCACCTTTGAAGTTTTATAACCAAGAGGTATTTTAAATTTGACATATTATTTTTCACTTTAAACTTATGCAATGGTTTCCATATACAGATTCATGCAGCTGCTTTCTGTTTACCTACTTTTGCCAAGAAAGTGATTGAAGCTGAAATTTAAAAAAGAAAAAGAGTTAGTGCATGTGGATGGATGAGAATGAGAATAATTTGTTTTGATGATTATGGTGATGGATTGAGTAGTAAGTATTTGATATTGAGTTGATGTTATGATTGGATAGATTTGATTAATGTTAAATGAAGCTTTTTGGGTTGAAATTGCAAGTGGGTGGAAAAACAAAACCTCCTGCGGTCGTATTTCTTCCAGCAGAGCAAGGCCTTTTTACCGGACCATTAATTATTGTCTCCTTCAATTTCCTAAACCACCACGTCCCACTTTTGGATTTACCGCCCAACCTAAAAGGCCCAATTCTTTGCAGCTATTAAATGTCTCATTTAAATATAGTATCTTACACAAGCAAATGTGTATCTACTTTATCCCAAATAAAAACTATATACAAATAGTCATCATTAATTAAAAGAATTAGCAAATGACCCTAAGTGAAAATTGAAGAAAAAATCAAATCAAATTATATCAATTAACAAACATACTAATGATTTCCTTAAGCCCGATGATACCTTTGCTTGTCGCCGGGATGACCCTATTATTAATATAACATTTTTTTAAATGCTTAACTTACTCACTCACATACTTTACATCTTTATTACACATTTGTTTTAATTCACACTTTGTTTGATGTGATACCTTAATAATGCTAAGCTATGTTAAACAACTTTAAATGATACACATGAAAGGTTAGTTTACTCAACTCGATCGTGTGCAAACATCCTAATATTGTTAGGCATAATCTAGAAATCAACAACTAGTCAATGATTATTAGTGAGTTATGAGATATGAGTAGTTCAAAGGTGGTTTTCAAGGAAACACACTTTTACTAGTTTTGTTCATTTGACTTGCATCAAGATTCCCACAAAAGCCCTCTTGTGTCATGTGCATTCAATAGAAGCCAGCCATTTCTTCTTGATGGGTAACGTATAAAACAAACTAACAAAGAAAAAGAAATAAACACAGTAACACTGAACTATAAATACTTTGAAGTAATTTACAATATTGCCCTTTCTTTAACCTCATACTACAAAAATAAAATACACCAATATAAAAGGCCATTTTAAGACTTCCATCACCCATATCTGTGTAGATTTACCCTGTGAAGATGTCTTTGCTAGTGATGAAAGTGTCAAAGAAATATTTTTCGCCTTAGAATTAGCAGAGGTATGTGCTAAAAGAGGTGGGTAACCTAAAATCTTGACCTTTGCAAACCCTTTTATTATTATATTTTTCTTGATTTTGTGAAATACCCACAATTTTCTTCAATTCAAGATCTGATTTTTATTGCATTTCGATAGTTTCTATCAAGTGGGTTTCTTGTAATTCCAACTAATTAATGTTTGTGTTGATTGTTAATTGATTTATGAGCTGGGGGTTCAATCAAAGATTAAAATAATCGAATAAAAAACCTTTCTTTACAGTTCACACCTTTTGAAACCATACACCAATTTTGATGGTTTCTGTAGTTGTTCATATCTGCTAAAATGCGCCTGCTTTCATCAATTTCTCCCCCACCTCTTATAAACCCTAATCCTACAAATTCAAAAACTAATACAACTGTGCTTTTTGCTAGAAACATTATAATTGTGATAGCAGTTATGTTTTTCATATGTGGCTTACTTCACTTACTTGTGAGGTATTTAATGAAAAGAAAAAGATTACTGTCTTCATCTTCAAATTCCCATTTTCAATCTTCAAGATTTCAAGAAAGTGGTGTTGATGATGGTGATGGTGACAGACAGTTACAACAGCTTTTCAATCTACATGATTCTGGTTTAGATCAAGCTTTCATTGATGCACTCCCAGTGTTTTCTTACAAAGAATTAATGGGATTAAAAGAGCCTTTTGATTGTGCTGTTTGCTTATGTGAATTTACAAATCAGGACAATTTGAGATTACTGCCTTTATGCAGTCATGCTTTCCATATGCATTGTATTGACACGTGGCTGCTTTCAAATTCAACTTGTCCTTTGTGTAGAGGAACTCTTTTCACACCTGGTTTTTCTGTTGAAAATCCTGTTTTTGAGTTTAATGATTCAAGGGAAGAATATGATGTTGATGATGATAGTCAAGGGTATTTTGGTCATTTCAAGCAACCTGAGGGTAGTATTGGTAATGAAAAGAGGGTTTATCCGGTTAGACTTGGGAAATTTAGAGCAACAAATGTTGGAAAAAGAGAAGAAAAAGAAGTTGGAGAAACAAGCAACAGTAATTTTGATGCAAGAAGATGTTATTCAATGGGATCTTATGAGTATGTTGTGGGAAATTCAGAATTAAAAGTGGCATTTGTTCCTAATAAAGGTTGTAGTAGCAGGGGTAGTTTTGGTAATAAAGATGCTACAAGAATTGATAAAGATAAAGGAATTGATGGGGGTATTGATGGAAAGAAAATTAGTAACAGAAGTAAAGGTGAGAGCTTTTCGGTTTCCAAGATTTGGCTTTGGTCAAAGAAAGATAATTATAAAGGTCAAATTACTACTTCAGGTAATCATATGGTTAATTCATCTGTTAATGTTAGTTTACCTATGAGAAATGCAAATATCAGTCATAGTTGACTATTCTAAAGTCAATCCTTCTTATCAAGTTCTTTATTCAATTTTTGTTTCATTAGTTGAGTGAAGATTTCTGTGAATGATTCTTCTTTTTTCTTTTCATGATTCACTTTATTGGATATGGCAACATGTACTCTATCACTTTTGCCTTTTTATATAGTATTTTTAGCCTTGATTCAATGTGAAATATAATGGTTGATAGTGTTTATGGCCTTAAACTCTCGCTGAGAAGTATAATTTTTCATGCCTTTAGAACCAAATGATTAACTATTTGGTGATTGTCTAGCGGTAAAAATGATCACTAAGAGCTTACAGATTCAATTTCAGTATAATTTTTCATGCCTTTAGAACCAAATGGATCATTTGGTGATTGTCTAGCGGTAAAAATGATCTCTAAGAGCTTACGGATTCAATTTCTTCTCTAGGTAACATTATTAGATAGTTAGGGGAAGGTTCAGAAACAGTCATATATATATATATATATATATATATATATATATATATATATATATATATATATATATATTTTGTTTAAAGAAGTGGGGTGGGTCCATGAAAAGGGGAGAGTGAGGGTTATATGATGAGAAGCATTTGATGATTTAACACAAGGGTTGACAATGCCACCATGCGGGTGGGTCATATAATACAATATAAAATCAAATAATTTGTTTAGCCACTAGCTTCTATTTTGACCCCACTTATTTTCTATAATAATTGTCATTTCTATCTTTTGTGGACAAAAATGGGAATGGAACAACTTTGGAAAGAAAAACTTTAGTTAATGACTTATTTACCCTACTATCAATGTCATATTATTTGCACTAAAACTTTGATTTGTTGTCGCAAATTATTGCCAATACAATGACACTACGTTTTCAATTTTAGGGATTGCTTTTATATCATTGTGAAATTCATAAACTATTTTTATATCCTTCTCAAATTTATAAATTATCTCTATGTCCTTCTAAACTTTGTAATTGCATCCATATCCTTCTAAATCTTTAAAACTTACTTTTATGTCCAAAAAAATATTTTAATATCTATTAAATCACTATAATATCAATAATTATTAAATAAGTATGCACTATATCTGTTGATTATGTGTTAAAAATTATGTTTATTTGCATGTATTATTGATATTATCACGATTTAATAAATTATAAAATAGGTCTTTGAACATAAAAGTGAGTTTTAAAGGTCTGGAAGGATATGAAGTTAATTATAAAGTTTATAAGGACATAGATATAATTTATGAATTTGAGAAGGATATAGAAATAATATATGAGTTTTACAAGGATATAAAAGAAATTATCCCTTTATAATAGACTTTGTAGAGTGATTTCTTATTTTAGTCATTAACATGTGGTTTTAAGCTACAAATTAATATTTATTATTTTGTGAAAGTAAGGAAAAATGATAGTATTATAAAAATTAATAAAAATTGAATTCTCGAGGTTGCATACAATGATATCTTTTGTTCATAATATACACAAAAAAAGGGAGGAGCGATCGAAGCTCAAATTCATAACTTGATATTCCAAATGCCTGCACACTCATTCCAACAAACTCTCGATATATGAAAAAAAAATAATTGCACTAAATGTTACGAGTTCATGTATCATCATCATGTTCATAAATCACGAGGGAGGGAAGTTACTGATTTGTCCTTGCTCCAACATATCTTTGTTATTTAACTTGTAGCTTATAAGTGATTTCTGGTACCAAAAATAAACAAGATAAGTAATTTCGACCTAAATTAGGCCGATTTGGGATACATTAAAATGTTATATTGTAGGGTGATTCCAAAAAATAGACCATCCAAAATTCCAAAAAAGACTTCACTTTCAAATTTTCTCAAAAGTTGACAAGTAGGGGTGAAAACGAGCCGAGCCGTTACTCGGGATCGGCTCGTTAAAAGCTCAAAACGAGCCGAGCTTAAACGAGTATGAATCGAGTCTGAGCTTAACTAAGAGCTCGTTTATTAAACGAGCCCGAGCCCGGCTTGATCCACTAAGATTGATTAGGTTCGCGAGCCTAAACGAGCAAATATATATTAATTATCACAAAAATATAATTATATATTATATATTTTTATACTTATGTGTGTATGATATATGTATATAACATAATATAAAAATGAAATGTTTACATAATATATTAAATATTATAATTAAATAAAAAAAAATTATATATTTTGTGTATATGGGAGCTTAAATGAGCCTAATCGAGCGGAGCCCGAACCTGCGAAAACCTAAACGAGACGAGCTCGAGCTTTACATATAAAGCTCGAAACGAGCCGAGCTCGAGCTCCTTAAAACTTAAATGAGCCGAGATCAAACCTAGTCGGCTCATTTACACCCCTATTGACAAGGGCCCTGTGGTGGCACAAGAAAAAAAATGGTTTGTCCGTCGCACAAAAAATGGTGTCGTCTCACAAGAAAACATCCACACAAAAAACTGAAGTCACAAAAAACCATCAAGTGGAACGCTTTATTTTGGGGAAAAAAAGGTTATTTTTGGTAATTATCTCTATATTGTATTCTATACATAGAAAAAAGAATAGGTGGAAGTGGAACCTTGCCATGTTGATTGTTGGTAAGTCGTAAGTTCTGTGTGATTGAGCCATTGCCATTTTCAGGAAGAGTATTACTGCTAGCAGGCTCTAAATGCAACTGAAGAAACTGTCCATCAAAAAACATACATACATTATATTTCATTTTACAAACATGAAAAAGTAATTTTACAAACCTTGGGCACAGCTGCCTGAAAGATGAAATCCGTGTAAACCTGAGAGGACTTGTTTGTGAAAGTTGCCTGAATTAGGGTTGTTTGTGGACTTCCCGGTTGCTTGGAGAAGTTGAAAGTCAGGGTCAAAGAGGTGCTTTCAAATGCAACTACTGCTGCTGGAGGCTCTTCTGTTCACATAGTAAATTTACACTTTTACCCCCAACTTAAAATCAAACATCAAGTAATACTTACTAGGAACTGTGGGGCCGTAATACCTTTTGAAAGACTATCTAAACCACTAATTATACTTTTATTATCATCTTGAGTTATGGATAATATATCAGCAGCAGCTGTAGATGACCCGTTTTGAGCTGGTGTTGACAATAGATCCAGCGTGCCACTTTTCTGCCTTGTACTTGTACCTAAAAATTAGATAATCAAACAAAAGGTATAATTATATTTATTGTGATGAATACGGCAGGATATCACCACCAAGAAGATCTTGAAGAAAATTGGCAGCGGAAGAGTTAGCTGGTGCAGGTTCATCATCAGCAGTTAGATCAAGCAAATCTAATAAAGGGGATGATTCAACTCCATTTGGAAGTTGTATCTGTGAAGTTGTTGGAGCTCTCCTCCCACTGTATATGGCTTCATCAACAACTGGCATCCTTTCTACCAGTGCACACCTTCAAAAATAAGTCTATTTTCGTCAACCTTAAATCAAAAATATTTTTAAATTTTGGTGCTTTTGAATAATGGAATCAAACTCAATTGATCTCTGCTGCACTTCGGCTTCCTTTACATTCACTCACAATCTCTTTTATTCTCCTAACAAATACAATACAAACAAACTATTATATCACCATGTTCCCAAAAAGATAAAAATATTAAAACTTACTGTGAACACCAAGGGAAGCGTGAAGAAAGCTTCAACAAAGCAATCAAACACATTGCCCTGGTTGTTAGATCAGATGTATGGCGCTTCATTGCAACCTCTATAACATCCACTGCATCATTCTCTGTCACCTGTGCACAAAAACAAAAAACAAAATTATTATTATTATTTTTGTAATCATACATTAATTATATATAAATTAAAAAAATAAAGAAATGTTCTTTTGAGCCAAATTAAAAAACTCTAAAGTAAATAAAACTCAAACAGAAACAAGCAAACTGACAGTTACAGGTTCTTCTAGATCAAGCATTCCAATATTGTTTACCAACAAGTCACCATATTCTCCAATGCACCATACTGCTACCCTAACAACTGCTTCCTGTTTCAAACCAATATACATTAATATTTAATAAAAACAAAATGTTAAATCAATTATTTATTAATGTTAACTACCTGGTCGCCTGATGTTTGGATTGCTCTGTAGAGTGACCTTACTGTATATCCATGGAGATTAGATGCATTTGTTATCACAATAATTAAACCATGCCATACTTCATCCTTCACATAATTTCCAGCCTATTTACCATTACCACAACACTTTATTATATTATATCATATTATTAAGCAAATGAAAAAATTAGTTTACTATTATTATTACAAGTGAATTACAGAAATTGTCCCTATGGTCTTTCAAATTCTACGATTTTGTCCCATACTTTAAATTTAGTGATTTTTGTCCCTATGGTCTTCAAAATTCATTTTTTCCGTCAATTTTTGTCCCTGTGCTTTCTATATTATGGTCATTTTATGTCAAAATTGATGAAAAAAATTTGAAGACCATAAGGACCAAAATCACGAAATTAAAAAGTACAAGGACAAAAAAAAAACTAAATTAAAATTACTAGGACAAAATCATAGAATTCGAAAGACCACAGGGGGTAATTTCCTGTATTATTAATCAGAGACAAAGAATTATTATTTCCATACCTCACAAAGAACCTTGAGCATCTGGTCGATGTACCAAATTTTCTCTGGAGAAAGCCTAGAAGAAGAGAGATTAGTATTATAGCAAGCTAACAAGACAATTAGCAGTTATTAAAATTGACTTACTTTTCGACAATGGAGCAAATTTTGGCAGTTAGATCTCCTTTGAAATCCTCATCACTTACTACCAGATAATCAATTAACTCCTTGGTCAGAGGTTTTACATTGCTCTCATTTACCAATAGATAAACAAGTTCAAGGGCTCTTTTACGAATTGAACCATCTGAATCCTGCAATTTTTTAATTCAAAAATATATACTATATATTTTCAGGAATATAAATATGTAATAATGTAGTGACATTTATATAAATGATATTGTTACCTTCACACATTCTAAGATTGTTGCACGGTGTCTCTGCACAGCTTGACCATCTACTGATAATGCCTTCATCAGCATGTTTAACGCAACATATCTGTCATATAATTTAAGGCTCAAAATTTAACCAAAAAAATTAAAATTATTTCTAGATGTTTCACCTGATATTGTTGTCACGGTTTGACAAAAACCGACCCAAAATATTAATGGCAAGAACACGCAATCCACCACTATCTTCAATGCTCATAATAGTTTCTACACATTCGTAAAGTATCGCATTTCCTGCATTCTTGTTTGATTCGGTTTTTGTTGCCACCTAACCCAATATAACAACACTCAATTTCCCTTTCATCAAACCCGCATTACCATGGTCTTCCAAATTCTACGATTTTGTCCCTCTACTACTTAATTTCGTGATTTTTGTCCCTATGGTCTTCAAATTTCATTTTTTCCGTCTATTTTTTACCTAGAATTACCAAAAACCTCTTATTTATAATTTACCAGTCATCTTCTCCGAAGACTCGGGCGAACTTGCCGGAGAAGACTCGGAGAAGAAAGACAAGAAATTAAAAATAAGAATAAGGGTATTTGGTCATTTTAGGTCAAAAAAATAAAATTTGAAGACCACATGGACAAAAATCACGAAATTGAAAAGTATAGGGACAAAATCGTAGAATTTGGAAGACCACAGGGACATTTACTCTAAATTTGATATAGATGTGATGAGAAAAGATGGAAATTGACCTGAGCAAGAACATCATTCATGAAATCACTAGCATCAGCATCACCATGGCCCAAAATGCGTAGAATACGCAGTAATCTTATTTGCAGAAAAGGGTCTGCAATTCCACCAATGTCATATTCTGGAGAATATGGACTGTTCACAGCATCTTTCAAAATTTTTACCAATCCCTCCGTGCATTTCTAGATCAAAATAAATAAAAGGTCCTATCTTTGATTAAAATTCACATAATCTAATATAGATGATAAAATATCAAAGAAATACCTTCCGGAAGTATTCAAGGGCTTCTTCACTGATTATACACAAATCTGCACAAAGCTGGATTGCAGTTAAAAGAACTCCATGATGTTTTTCTTTGAGTAAGGAAGCCACGGGGTTTACAAAATTCTCTGCAAGATCAGGGACTTTCTTTACAATCCTTATACAGCATAATGCTGCCTGTATATTGTCAAAATATAAATATATATTTTATATAAAAATATGTTGAATACGGGAAAACTTCATTAACTTACTTTCTTGCGAACATTTGGATCTCGAAATTGCAGCAGTCTTTCGACTTCAGGTGCAAGATCACGAGCCATTTCAGCAGAAGAAATATTTCCCAAAGCACAAAGAGCCAGTCCTATTATATACTGGTTGCTATGGTTAAGATCTCTGCAAAATCACAACAAATTGTTAATCAGTCTGGAACTTCATATTAGACAACACAATTACAAGCCTAGAAAACAAACATTCTTGTTGCAAAAACACAACATTAAACGGCAGGTCGGGTTGGGTGGTTCTGGTTAGCAGATCAAAACCGGTTCGGTGAAGATTGTTTTGAATATGAGTATGTAGAAATGAATCAGGTTCGGTCGACCCAGGTTTCCCTTTTAGCTAAATATTTTGATTTGGCCCGTCATAGTATAAACCATAACCCAAATCGACTTATTCCTAACTAAACTGGAAATTACCACCTCTATATTAAGAAAAAATTTAAAAGATAGATGCATACTGCTTTAATGAATTGGTGACAAGCATCAAAACTTCTTGTCTTTCATCAAGAAGCAACATAAGTCCAAGATATCCTATTCTTTTCTCTGGAAAACCAGGAGCTGCAATTAACTTGAGGCATTCCATTTGACCAAAATGTGTGGGATACCCTAACATGTGGATGAACATGAGTTTTGCCAGATTACGGTGTCTATAATCATTGTCATTATCACTAACTGCTGCACGAATTGAAGCACACTCTTTTCTAACAACACCACGTTCTTCTGCTGCAGTTTTACAGGCACGTATTGACCTAATCATGTCCCTGCAAAGCAACAATAATCCTCATGTTGCAAGCTAAGCATTGTGATGTATATCAGATCATTAGTTTCAAATAACTGGGGGCATTAGAAATTGTATTATATGATCATATCTTAGCTTGATTTTGTAAATGTGATCAACCTTCACAACATTATGATTTGTGAATGAAGAATGGCTATTGGCTACAACGACTTCCTAACTTCCATCATTTCCCAACTTAGTATATTCATTGTTCATTATTCAGCATCTTAAGCATTCTTATAGTTCATTAATAGTGTCAAAAACATGTGTCAAACCAGTTCATTCGCACTATAATACAATCAAGTCAGTATCCGATCAGCAAAATATCACACACTAGCATTCAATTCAGAAAAAACGAGATCACAATCACACGGATTATGTCAAAAACAAAAGCAACTCACCTTAGACGCGTCCCGGACGAGAAGGGATTCATGATTGGGTCGGTTTGGAAACCACGCGAGAGCTCGATCAGATCCAGATTAGGTCAGAACGAGGCTTTGTAAATCGAGTAGTATAGTTACGTATACAATTGTATAATAGAAGCTAAGAATTCAGTCGAGATCTGAGGGAGATCAACTGCAATGATCTGTGAATTGCAAATTGAGATCAAATACTCAATTGATCTCCTGATGCTGATGTCAACCTGAACACGAAGAAGATAACAATGGCGAATCTGGTGTATCAAAATTCTTCCATTTTGGGAAGAGAGAAAGAATAGCGAGTGTTTGTATATGGCTTGTGAAGTTTCACAAAAATGAAGCACTCAACTGCAATTTTAATTTCTTTTCATGTAGTTCAGAGTTCAAGTCGTTATTACACAGATAAAAGTTGACACCCCATCTCCAATTCAACGATTGGTATTGGGTATGTGTAATTAAACTAGCCTAGCTAATTTCTCTCAAGCTTGACTCGAAAACCAAAATTTAAGTTTGATAATTTATAAACTTTCATTTCTAAGTTCGAATTCGAGTTCGGTGAAGATATCAATGCTTTCGAGCTCAACTCACCTTAAAATTTATAATTGAGATATAATTATTTTTTATATACAAAATTTACATATTTAACTATGTAGAAAACAGTTTATAAACTAATTTAAGGAAAACTCAATTAGGCTCGCGAGTCTAGCGAGCTGTATTATGAAACTCGAGCTCGGATCGAACGTCAAAACCCTATCCGAGTAGCTCAAGCTCGCCTCGATTTACAATGAGTCAATTATAAGTATGTTTTTGAGTCGGTCTTGATAATTTATGAACTTTCATTTTTAAATTCGAACTCGAGTTCGGTGAAGATATCAATGCTTTCGAGCTCAACTCACCTTGAAATTTATAATTGAGATATAATTATTTTTTATATACAAAATATACACATTCAACTATGTGGAAAACAGTTTAAAAACTAATTTAAGGAAAACTCAATTAGACTAGCGGGTCTAGCGAGCTGTATTATGAAACTCAAGCTCGGATCGAACGTCAAAACCCTATTTGAGTAGCTCAAGCTCGCCTCGATTTACAATGAGTCAATTATAAGTATGTTTTGAGTCGGTCTTGAGTAGCTCGCGAGCTATCTCGGCTCGATTACACCCCCTAGACTTGGAGTCTTCAAAATTGTTTACATCTTCTTACCTTTCTCGTAACATTTAAAAAAATATCGGATATTGTTGTTATTGTTATTGTTGCTGCTTTATTGATAATTGTTGCTATTTTTTAGTATTATTTTGACTATCTGATAAATATTTATTGAACAACTTATACTTATTAGAAGATCATTACAAATATGAGAAATAACATTGATGTTTATTATTTATACATATTCATTTATCAAGATATGTGTTAAAATCAAATTATAATATGGAGAAAAAATTAATGAATTATATATAATATATGTTGTGATAAAAATAACATGAAGTATATATTAATATAAGCTTTAATATAATTTCTTTTCATGAAACCTAACTTAATACATAAATATAAATAGTAAACATTGATATAAAGTAGCATCAATATAATTACTGCTAAATATCATCACCAGAGGATGGAACTTCCATATATTAGCCGTGCACAAAATAACCGAAACCGAAACCGGTACCCGAACCGCAACCGAAACCGGTCAAAACCGGTTTTGACCATAACCGGTTCGATTATTGAGTAACCGATCGGTTAGTAACCGGTTGGGGTTTTTATGGTTCGAACCGGTTAGTAACCGGTTAACCGAACCGGTTTTGACTCGAAACCGACCGCAAATTTGGTCAACACACTGGTTTTGACCGGTTAACCGGTTTGTAACCGAAACCGAACCGGTTACAATACCCATTACACCGGTTAGAGTTTTCGAGTCCCCAAATAAACCGGTTAACCGAAAACCGGTTTTGACCGACTTTGACCAAAACCGGTTTGAGTCAAACCCGAAACCGGTTTGGTCAAAAACCGGTTTATGTGCATCCCTACCATATATTCGTGAAAACATTTTTTTAGGTCATTGAGCTCCTTTTATTTAATTTTAAAAAAAATACTGGAGTAGTTCTTTATACATATTCCGTCCATAGTTCACTCACTATCAGCTTCTCACTTTACCCTTTTGTTGTCACTTTGCTCTCGATCACCACCTTCCATGGCTTCATCTTCAATTTTTCGTTTCATCATCTGCATCATCCTTCTCGTAAACCTAACTCAAGGTAACAATTTATCAATTATTCGTGCTCGATCGTTATTCTCACATTTTTTTCTTAACAAAACATGTTATTTTTTTCAGGAATCAAGGACGAGCTCTTCTTCGAGGAAGGTTACAGCGTGACTACAATAATCGATGGCGATAAACTTAACGTAAACCCTAACTCCGTCTTCTCTCTGTATGGTTCATCGTCCGATCTCATCATCCTTGACTCCGTCAAAAGTACATTTTACAGAGTCTCATTTTCCGATTCCCAAGGTATATCAACGGAGTATTTATTTTAGTAAATTTTACAGTATAATTTATTTTACATGTTTTCACGATGCATAATTTACCGTTCATACTCCCTCCGTTTTGAAGCAAAATAAAATGCAACGATAATTATTGAAGCGCCATCAAATACCACAAAAGAATCTTACAAGCTTAGATTTACTTATTTTTGGATGATAAAAAACAGGAAGAATTGCAGTAGTGGATTTGAAATGTTATTATTGTTGTTTGCAGTGAGTGAGATGAAGAAGCTATCCGGCAGTGGCGTTCCTGGGTATAAGGACGGTGATATGGCGTCTGCAATGTTTGATAAACCCAAAAGCTTTGCTGTCGACAGGAAAAACAACATTTATATTGCTGACAAAACCAACCACGTCGTAAGGAAAATAAGCAAATCGGGTATATTATATATCAATTTAACATGTGGTTAATTTCAGATGCATAAAAGTGAATTTTGTAGGTGTGACGACAATTGCTGGGGGATATGTGCAAAAGACTGGCAAAGCAGATGGAGCTGCACAGAATGCTTCATTTTCTGATGATTTTGAGCTGGCTTTTGATTCTCAAAGATGCGCATTGTTGATCTCTGATCATGGTAATAGATTGGTCCGTCTGCTTAACCTAAAGCCTCAGGATTGTTCTTCTGGATCTGGTGAGCTATGCTTTCTCCACTCTTCATTTTGCTAGAATGTCCTTTAACTATTACATTTTCAGTACTCGGATCAACCACAGCTTGGGGTATTGGTGTGGGCGTGGCTTGTTTAATTGGCTTGATCATTGGGTTTATTGTTCGTCCTTACGTCCTTCCTCATGTAAGCTTATACTACTGCTATAATCTCCTAACAAATCAAAATGGGTTTAGTTTCTCTGTGTATATCTAACCAAATAATCTATAGACAGGAAGCTTCAGGGGATCAGCATCTCAACTTGACATGGAAGCATTACCTAATCAGTCTGGAGAAACAAGTGGTGACCTCTTACTTCGTCATCAAAAACGCAATTGCTAGCCCTAACCACATTTTCAACAAGATTCTTACATTATCTTTCTCTCAACTCTTGTTACTTTTTGGCCTAAACATCATTAGTAGACCCCCACCTACACCTGTGTCTTTATTAGATTGTGATGACTTACTACCACCTGTGAAATCAGTTTCTTGTTTAGATTATGATCATTTAGTTAACAATGAGACAGCTGAAGCCCTAGATTTAGTTGACGAATTGAAGGACTTGATTGCTTTTGACAGTAGGTTATCTTTAGAACATCAAAGTGTTGCTGTTGAGGAGAAGAAGGAAGGTTTGATAGACGCCCAAATTTATGCTAACTTTGTGGGTTTTGTGGAAGGTGGTAAGAAAACTTGTTTAGTTTGAAAGATTATGTTTTGTGAGTGTTTGTTCTGTGTGTGAAAATACTGATGAAACAAATGAAATAATAACGCTACATCAGTTTTTGCTTGATTTCGTTTGTTTATATATCGAATATGTTTTTAGTTATACCAAATAATCTTGGAAGTGAATACTTGTCATCACGCTTTTTTTTTTTTAATTATTTTTTCACCATATATTTTTGACTAAGATTTTTCACCTGTCTTTGATGGCATTACTAGTGTTTCAGAAATTCACCGTCCGAATTCACACATAATAAACGCTTTTGTGTTGGTTTGGTTCAAAGATTTCTTTTCTCACCAATGGAACAAACAACTTGTGGACTTTAATTATATAAAACCAAAACTCCAGCTTACCAAATCCTAAAACTGTACATATTTGTTTGTTTCAAAAAACAGCATCAAAAGTAACCTGAAATCGAGCCGGATTATCACTAGGTTTAGGATGTGAAGCATTAGCAAGCCCTGACAGCAATTTAACGACATCCACAGTATCATCAACATAATATTTGGCTTTGCTTGGTTTCCTTCCGACTGTACATGCAAATGTACTTGAAACCATATTCATGATGCTTTCAAACATGTCTTCATCTGATCGATCATCACCGATACACGTCACAAAATCTGCTGCCTCACCTTTTTCAATCATCACCGAGAGCACCTTCTCTGCTGCTAAGCCTTTGCTCACACCCTGAAAAATAAATTATACCCGTTGAAGGTTACTAAATCAACTATTTTGTCAAATACATGTTGCATCTTCAAAGTAGTAGTCAGCCAAAGCCAAGTTCATGGTACTAAAATGTATTTTGGCCGGGTTGATTTCTTTCTAATCCAAAATGCAGAAAAACCTCCTAAACACTAGTAATTAAATTACTCCTTTTGAATTAAGTGAGTGAGGGGTACCTGAGGTTTAACTTCAACTATGTGGCGGCCTCGTTTAACGAGTGCGGGCTCATTGGCAAGTACATTCTCTAAATGAAGCAGTAATTCTTTAGCTTGACAAGAACCAAAATCAGGGTCAGCATCTTGATGGTGCCACACCAGCCCACTATCTTTGACTTCAATTGTTGACCCGTCTGTTGCCTCTTTATAAACTTCCATCACTGGCTCTGCTATTTCTTTCCACTCAAGATCTACACCCGACACACCACCTTCCCACTCCAAACCCCTTCTCCACCTGCAACAACAAAAAGTCTTTTTTTTAATGCATACAACCTCCAAATCCTTCTATTATTGTAAAATGTTAATAATATTGTTTTTGTATAGCACTAAATATTTATATGCACAGCATTTAAATACCTTATGAAATAACCATGTTCAGCAGCTAAACCAAGCCTCTCACACGGGTCGAGCCACTCACTCAACGTCTTCTTTCCTCTACCACTAACAATAAACACCGTATTCTTAGGATCATCACACAAAGTATTCAAAATTTTAACAACTTCCAGGCTAGGAGTCTTCACAATATTCGAATGAGGAACAAGTGTTCCATCATAGTCAAGAAATATGGCCCGTTTATTTGACTTCTTATATGCAGATACAATACATTCGTTAGACAGTTTTCTAAAACCGGGAGACAGAGAAACAACTCTAAAACCTAGACCAAACCCGATACCCCAACAACGTTTATTATAATGATCTTTCGATGCCCGTTTCAAATCTTGCATAAAGCTACGGGCCCAATAACCCACGTTATGTGAACTAACATATTTATAATGTTTTTCGTGTCTTAATTGTTTCTCGGGTTCTTTCATAACTATAGCAGAATTTATAGCTACAGCAACTGATTCTATATCCCACGGGTTGACCCGTATTGCCCCACTTAAGGACGGCGAACAACCCACAAATTCAGACACAACTAACATGCTTGTGCGAACGCCTGTCTTTTCATCAAAATAAGGTGAATTTTGTCTGCAAACGATGTATTTATATGGTACCAAATTCATTCCATCTCTTACAGCATTGACTAAGCAACAGTCAGCAAGTGAATAATACGCGCATTTCTCATAACGGGCAACGGGTCGGTCAATTATAACCACGGGCTGGTAATCGGGCGACCCATAAGCCTCGTTGATCCGGTTCAGAACCAAATACGTTTCCCGTTTCGCTTCTTGTACGTCTTTTCCCGCACTCCTTGCGGGATTCACGATCTGAATCAAAACCAATTTTCCACATAATAACGGGTACGTTTGTAACAGATACTCAAAAGCTAGTAATTTAAGACTCAGCCCTTTAAAAATATCCATGTCATCAACCCCAACTATTATTTTCTTCCCTTTAAACCGTTCAGCTATTTCTTTAACTTTTCTTAATGTAATCGGAAGCTTTAAAACGGATTCAAGTCGACCCATATGGATACCCACGGGCAGAATCTTGATATAAACCGTACGCCCGAAATAATCGAGCCCGATATGCCCCCGTTTGGATTCATAACCCAACCCCATCATTCTACTGCAACATGACAAAAAATGTCTCGCATAATCAAACGTATGAAACCCGATTAAATCACAATTAAGCAACCCTTTCAAGATCTCATCTCTAACTGGTAAAGTCCTGTATATTTCGGATGAAGGAAACGGGCTATGAAGAAAAAAACCGAGTTTGACCCGATTACAACGGTTTCTCAAAAAAGTAGGTAAAATCATAAGATGGTAATCATGAACCCAAATATAATCATCTTCCGGATTAGCAACTTCCATAACTTTATCTGCAAATATTTTATTTGCTGATACGTACGCCTTCCATAAACTTCGGTCAAACCGGTCAGCATGATCGGGGCACATGGGCAGCATGTAATGAAAAAGTGGCCAAAGTTGATGCTTACAAAAACCACCATAATATTTTCTGTTAAGATCATGAGGAAGAAAAGTGGGAACACAGTTATATTCTTCTAGAAGCTTCTGAGCAACTTCTTCTTGCTCACTAGCATCTACTTCAACTTTAAGTGAACCGATATAAACAACTTCACTATCGGGAGAAAAACCGTCTTTTAACTGCCATAAAAGTGAATCTTCATCAAAAGTAAAGGTCAATTTTAGAGTATCTGGGTCCCGTTGAATATGTAACGGTAACATATTGGCTACAATTATTTTTCTTTCCCGACAACCAGATGATGTTTGATTTAAATCATTTTCGTTGCTGTCATCTATACCAGCAACGATTCCGGGCATGGTGAGTACACGTGGAAGAGATCTAGGAGTTTGAGGGATATCTAATAGTTTATCAGGATCTAAATCCAATATATTTGCATAAGATTTGGATGCCATAATCTGTAATTAGGGTTGTTCAGATGATCATACAATGTTGATGATCAAAGATTTGTATGATCTGGAAGAGAAATTTGGTTCAGGATCCTGCAAAACAAATAAGAAGCAAAAAAAACTTAAATCTAAATCTTTGAGTAAAATCCTAGTGAAAATAGACTTTGTGTGACTTTTAACCCGTTTGACATGTTCTGCTTTAGGATATATTTTGGTTTCATCCAGTTGAGATAAAAAAAAACACCCTAAATCAGCCTATTCATAAGCAATTGGGCTGAAATTTCCAGAACTAATAACGATCATATTGCACAGATGTGGTGTTAAGTACTGTTAACATGGCATTCACATTTATGATCGGATTAGGTTGATCTGAAAACACTTTTTTATCTATAAATAACTTATGCGTTAACTATGATTACAAAAACCAAAATTTTATATTAATCATCTAATTTTACAAGCTTAGCTACTACATATTAATCAAACTACAAAAACCACAGACAGCAGACGTGATTATCATCTAAATATAGATGAAATCGGTAACGAAAATTTCCATTAGCATGTTTGTGATTGAATCCATAATTCATACCTAATATCCGCAAACTAATTGAATAGATATATCTGAATTTATCGCCTTAAATAACAGTAGATCATACCTAAAATCCTGCAATTATCTGCTATGTAGAAACTTAACAGCTCATTAACCGTCAGACGAAATTCAACATCATTTTATCTATATAAACAAAGAGCGTCAGTATAAATATGACACTATAATAGCATATCAGTTTCACGTCGATACTTACTGTTATATGATCGTACAACCGTTCGTTTTATCAATGGAAGGCCGGCACGGAGGTGAACGGTGTACCGCCGGCGCGTCAAACGGCGGTGCGAGAGATTGTTCTGTGCTCTATGTGTTAATGTGTGTGTAAGAGAGAGAGAGAGAAATAGCGTGGGGGTTAGTATTGAGAGGAAAGAGAGAGAAAGGATAAAGTTGACATTACTTCACCATAGTTAATACTAAGAGCTCAACCATGGTTTAAAGATCGAGTTTAACATGCTATTTTACTGAATTGCCCTTCGCTTTACGAATGTGCTACCTCTATGCCATTACCCCTATAATGAGGTATATATTTGTGCAATCTATCTATGGATTTATCAAGCATGTGTTTTAAATATGCATTTAACGTGCCATAATTTTTATTTTATAGGTCTGTTTAATTAGTTAGGATGTAATGTAGATGGAATGTAATGGAATGAACAAATATTAAAATCTTTTATTAAATCTTTTATTTTGTAATAAGATATAATATATTATTCTTTACTAAATCTTTCTATTTATTTTTAATCATTTAATCAATATAAATATTTAAATTAAATGATAAGATTAAAAAATTAAATGATAACATATGACTTGTTATTATTTATAAAATTATTGACAATGTGTCAATAATTTTATAAATAATAAGTCATATGTTTTTGTTTTGTAATCATGACATCAGTTTCGAAATAAATATTTGACTTTAGATTTGAATCACGTAGAGCAAGATTTGTGTTTGATACTAATGTAATAGATAAATTTATCTTCTAATCATATCTTTTAAAAACAATTTTTCTTTATTGGATAAGGTGCCACGCACAATTAAATATGAAAATGATTAGTAAACTACTGTAATATTTATTAAATAACTAATGTGTGTATCAACTGAAGAAGATTAGTGATTATATATAACCAATGAGACTTGGCAACACCCACTAGTGTCATAAAAATATACACGATGATAAAGTTTAGTTGACCACGTATATAAACATTTTTGTTAATTATTTATAATTTTTTCACATCTCTTGTTATTTTATATTTTTATTAGTTTCTTTCATTAGCTGATAAACAAAAAAATATCATATATACTTAGGGGTAGAGGTGAAAAACAGAATTTATTTAAAAAATAGTTCGGTTTTAAATTAAATTGATTCGGCTTTAGTCAATAAAAGTCAAAACCGGTTTTACAAAAAACCAGTTCGGTTCTAAACTAGTTTTTGGTAAGCATGGGTACGAAAACCGGTTCGTTCTTTCGGTTTTTAAGACTGGTTTTTAAACCGGTGCATCCCCAAAACATCGATCTAATCTCAAACCGGTGGTTTAAGAACCGATCCGGTCCGACAAGACAAAAACTAATTTTAAACCGGTTCGGTTTTAAAACCGGTTTTCCTTTGCACCTCTACTTAGGGGTGAGCATAACAGGGTACCTGCCGGTTTCGACCGGAACCGGAACCGCGGGTTCCTGAAATATGGGAACCGGAACCGGATTCTAGAAGACAAGTTCCTAAATTTTTTAAACTAGGACCGCCGGTTCCAGGGCAGGTTCCGGTTACTCTGTCTCTAAATTCAAAAAAATGTAACATTACTTACTAAATAAACAAGACAATAAATCACACAAACTAACGATTACAAATATCATTTAATGGTATTAAATATTGTTAAACGATTACGAATATTGTTCAAAATAAAAATAAGTGAATAATAACGATAAAAACATTGTAAATGTGTGATTCGTGTGAAAGTCAGTCATAAAAATACGACCTCACGGCGAGTGAATGTCTCACCCAATTTCTGGCTCAGTTATAACGAGTAAGGGCAATTTTAAATTTTTATCTGGACTAGTATTTTACATTTAGATAAATCATAAATCTATTTAATTTGATGTATAATATAATCTATATTATATATTTTAATAAAAACATATCATGTAACCGACGGTTCCATGTTCCTTAATTTTGAGATCCGGAACCTCTTAGACGGTTTCATGTTTTTAGGAACCGGAATCAGAACCTCCTAACAGGTTCCTAGCCGGAACCCTCGGTTCTGAGACAGTTTTGGTTCCAATTCCAGTTACCTTTTTTTATTACTCACCCCTATATATATATTAAATAATATTATAAACTGGTTCTAGTTGGCTCAAACATTTTTAAAATTTTGACCCGTTTGTTTCAAAACCCGAATTTTAAGAAATTGCATTTGATCTAGTTCAGGTATAACTTATAAGATTCATCGTAATAAACACATCAAATTAAATTAACTACCCATATATCCACAGCTCGAAAAATATCTGAGGTGTTTTTCATCAAAGAAAAACAAGTCGATCTTTAAACTTAAAAGTAAAACATTAAAACTAAACTTAAAAATGACAGCCAGAAAATAGATGGATGTCTGTTTCTCCCCCACAAAACGTGTGAACACTAACCCATTTTTCTTGGGTGTATAATTTATTGCTCCCAATACAAATAAAATTTATATATACTTTAATGTAAATTATAAATAGTGCACATATAATACATAGACAAGTAAGAAAACCCTTCAACTTGTATTTATACCTTTTTAAAACCCCATATCTCGGTTATTTACCGATTACCACCTTTATTATTACTTCAATCACAAAAATGGTTATATCAAATATCATTTTATATATTCTCTTTTATACAGACATATAAGTACAGAACACTATAAACTGTACCAAACCATTTTACAATTCCAATCTCATTTACAAACTAGTATTTACATAGAAGGAAAGTTATTTTCTGTATGTTAGAGTCGTTACATATGAACATGAAATATATTGAAATCTATATGTTATTTTCTTATGTGAAATAATCTTGAGCGTGATATGGATATGAATAAAATAGCTTTTAGACCTGTGCCAACGGCACGTCGGGGAGGGCGTCGGGGAGCCGTCGACCCACGACGGCGTTGGCACCGAGCCGTCGTGGTGGGCGTCGTGGCGCAAACGTCGTGTTTTCGACGGATTCGGGAAGGCGTCGGGGGAGCGTGAGGGCAGCCGGAAGAGAGAGGGGGGAAGAGAGAGGAAGAGGGTGTTTGGGGTTGTACATCATGCATAAAGACTTGTACTATTGCCATTTTTTATATAAAATAGGTTTTTTTTCTTTATTTCTTTTTTATTATTATAATATTTTTGTTTTTATTATAATTCAATTGTTTTTTTATTATAATATAGTTTTTTTTGTTTAATAAAAAATGATGATGTGGAAAGAATGAGTTTAGTGATGGGTTAGTGATGGGTAGGGTTGGCACGACCGTGTCAGTAGCGTGTCAGTAAGGATGTGCTGACGTGGCGCTACTGACGGATTTACTGACGCCCAACTGTTGGGAAAGACCTTAGTATCATATAAAAATTCTTGCAACGTCGCAATAATAAAAACACAGGAGTAGTAGGTTAATATTGAAAGTCACGCTGTTCAAAAAAAATAAAATTTATTGAAAGTCATGAAAAAAGAGCAAGAAGATATTTGTGTTGAAACTTGAAAACTCTACAAGTAATGGCATGATTGTAAATTAATTTTAAAAGCGTGGGCATATGTTATTACAGATTTCCAAAAGAGGATATTGAAGCAAGGCAACAGCAAGGTTCATACATTTTTCCACATCCACGTACCCACCTCTGTTTGTACGATATTAATTACTTACCAAAATCCAGGTGTCCCGCCACTAACTGCGCCAACAAGGACCTCACAAATTGTGGATCCCACACCAACGAATCATCTCATGACACGTCATGTAAAAGTCATTTCAAGTCAACCTTTTTTAGGACACCTTTATGTCAGTTTTATAGGATAGGCCTCTGTCTTTCGATAAACATTGAAACACCCCCTATATATGCATGTCCAATATTACAACATGTTACATTTTAAGTGGTATATACTTGTACGTTTTTATAAATTAACATTTATAAATAATTTTATTAAATGGGAAAAGGAAGTAAGATAGTGGTATATATGAGTAGGATTGATCTTGTGCAGGATGAAGTAATTGATAATTGGCGAATTGTGTAACAGTTAGTTCTCATTGACTCGTTACCTATTTGGCTATATCCGAATGAAACGTGATGTTTCTAGTTCAGAAGTAGCAAAGAATTAGGGTGCAAATGTGGAACTACAGTGATGTGAGTGGGGAGGGGACTTCCACGTCAGTACAAGACACGTGATAGACATGTGAGTAACAACTGGAAATGGGACCCATGTGATCTTATCAAGAAGGCGGTAGGGGTAAATAAGAGTGGGGCCGACTTTATCCGAAGAGCCGCATTTATCGGTGATAGGTTCTGGAAAGAGAAAGAGATGGCGTGTGTGAAATGAATATGATATAGGTTGCGGATTGTCTCTATCCATTCCCGTGGGCCCCACACACGAGATAAGGATTATCCATAGCATAAACTTCAAAATAAAATAATTCGGTCATAAGAAAATAAATAATGTGTGTTATCTTGTTGAATCATGTAAATACCGTGTGTTTTAGTTTCAGTTTCTATCTCAAATGTCCTAATAGAATAACATAATGCATAATCAGTTTTGCATAAATACTTTGATTTATTTTTGTTACAGTTTATGTAAGAGTGTTTTTAAACAATATCTTATCAAGATTATCGATTTAATCACTTTTATATATAAAAATTTACTAGATTACTTAAGATAATTTGGAAATGTTAACAATAATGTTACATCCATTATGAATAAATCTCGACTACTTGAAAGAATATGTTATAACATGAATACTATTAAGAAAATCTTAATAATAATTTTTTTAATAAATTGCACATATCGACCTAATCACATTCACAATGATGATGTCAGCTCATTGTCATGTTTGTTTAGACATATTTTGAGGCGGTCATTTAATTGTGCCACGGTCAGGTAATGTGCCACTTTCTAGGAATCTATGGAAAATTAAAGTGGCACATCTGAGTAAATAACTAAATATATATGGTACAAAGGGGAAAGGGTTAAATATTTTGGATTCCAAATTCATTTTGCTTTTTATCCGGGTTAATTTTTTTTAATTATTAGTTATGTTTATTTTCCGTCTTTTTTATTAGTCCTACATTTTAGTTGTATTTTTGTACATTTTAAGTCTCTTTAGTAAATATATTTATCTTTTCCAATTAAATATGAGGGTGTAGATGCTACAAATAACCACGCTTTCTATTCTGAAATATCCAATAAATATGAAGCAATTTCATATTAAATAGATTGTCGACGAATTTGTATCTTTGTTGAATCTCATTGTGCGGTTACGTACTACTCCCAATAAATTATTGTGTAAGGTTTCCAATGACGGGATCATTAGCGGTACATCGTATTCGTCAATGGTTAGATCGGAAACTCACCACAACTGGTTATGTGAATATTTGTTTCTAAACTTGACATGTGCCATCAACTAGAACTCTCTTTTCATATCATCACTTGATTTTGACATTTGTCATTATCAAATTGGTAGGCCTATAAGTAAGCATAAATCGTAAACACAAATTGTAGGTATAAATACCATTACTTTATTTGAAATGCTAGTAACTCGGAAAAGGTTTAATGTTCTATTTAAAGGTGGCTAACATGAGCGGACTGGATATGCTTACTTGTATTAGGTAGATAAATGAAGTTTTATATGACAATACAAATTTACACTATAATGACACACTATCCTTATTTCCTAAATAAATAACTGAATGTGACAAAAAGTCGGTCACTCGTTCAAGTTAACAAAAAATGAATTAAATAATTCATAGTCTGTACTTTGTAGTTAGTAGACAATCTAAAAACATATACCCTGTTTTAGAATACAAAATATTTATTTCTAATTTTGGGACATGTAATGCAACATCAATACATCATGCAATTTTTTTTAAATAGATTGTAATTGTATTTTTCGAAGCAAACAGTTTTGATTTTAACACTTTGTTACTTGATTTTTATGTTTATTTAGTATAAAACATATAAGCAAATATACAAAATGCAAATTGTGTTCTTATACCCAAAAGATTTAAGTATATATAGAAAACCTCGATACGTATCTACAGTCTTAGTTTAGCTTAAAAGCAGTTTGAAAACAGACACGATGATAGTTACATTACATACATTGCGAGTAAAGTTTGAACATCTTGAAAAATATGTTATAACGAAAATAACTTTTAAAATAAGAGTCCCAATTTCATAGGATTAGTAAAACCGCAAACCAAATTGTTTTCTATAACGCGGTTCCGGCCGAGCTCCAGGTTCAGTTCGCATTAATTGGATATAGGCCTGATTGGAACTGAAATAGTAATAGTCGCCGGTTTCGGGTGTTTGTATCATATATTTTTAGTTTATACATGTAATATTTATAGGACTTACAAATATCAATTGTGTAATAACACATGAAGCGGACACTACCAATAATTTTATACCAAATTAAGATTCAGGTACATAATTAATTAAATTCCAGTTCCAGCTCTTATACCTGATTTGTTCTATACCCGATGTACCCGGACACCCGATTTCACAAAAAAGTTGAATGCAATAGCCAAACTGATTTTTAGTAATCTGGTTCTGACCGGTACCTATTCGAGTTCGGCACAGATACGAGTTTAGATTTCCGGTTTCTATATCTCGTGATGTATCCGACAGATGACGATTTATGGCTTTGTCTATAATTTTCTACACTTCACGTTGATTCAAATTGGGCTGAATAATTGATTGCTCTAGAAAGGAGCCCATAGGATGGCCCAAAAAGGACGCCTCTCGCATCGCCTGAAAAACCCTTTTGTCCCCAAACAACGATTATTCATCCTTCTTTCTATTTCTCTTTCGTCGATTTGGTGCTAGTGCTTCGTAATCGCTTTTGAATTCATTGGATCCGATCGCAAGTTCTTACAAGAACTTCAGAGAGGTAATGAATATTCACCTGATTTTCAAGTCATTGATAACGCTTGAATAGTTTTGAGTCGCTCTTTGCGTGTAATTTTGATTTTGTAAAGCGGAAAACTTGACAGCTTTTGTTTTTTCACAACTTGATGAGATTCTGCTGTTTGCTTTTACAGTAGGCGAAAGACGATGTCTCGTGTATATGTTGGGAATCTGGATCCACGAGTTTCTGAGCGAGAGGTTGAGGATGAATTTCGCGTTTATGGTGTTTTAAGGAAGTAAGTTTTTTTTTTCAAATTCGTCGTGGTTGTAATAACAGTGTACTAAATTTTGCTTTTTTTTTGTGTTTTATCTTAATTTTTCGATTTTTTTTGGGACGAATCAAACGAGAAGGATTATATGAGAAAATTATACGAAGCTTTTTTTGCACCAGACCTGTTATTCTGTTAGATTTTGTAATCGTTGCTAGTTATATAGTTTATTCATCTAGTTTTGTTACAACTGCAAAATGAGAAAGGGAGTAAAAGTTTTATAAGTGGAACAATATGAGTTGTTTATTATTGAGGTGTAAGGTTTTGTATGCTTAAAGCTTTGTATATGGATTAAAAATTCTGAATAGGAAAGTGATAATTGTAAACGGAACTTTATGCAGTGTGTGGGTTGCTAGAAGGCCACCTGGTTATGGATTTGTTGAGTTTGATGACCGCAGGGATGCCCTAGATGCTATTCGTGCACTGGATGGTAAGTCTGTGTATTTTGGTAATTGATATCATTGGGTCTCTTATTTAATGTGGTCAGGCAAGAATGGATGGCGTGTCGAGCTCTCTCACAATTCAAAAGGAGATGGTGGCGGCGGTGGGCGGGGCCGTGGTGGTGGTGAGGATTTGAAGTGTTATCAGTGTGGGGAGCCTGGTCATTTTGCTCGTGAGTGCCGCCAGCGTGGCCGCCGTCGTAGTCCTAGTCCTAGACGCCGAAGAAGCCCAAGTTATGGTCGTCGGTAAGTATTAGATAACTTAGTGTTTATGAATCTTTTTGTTAACATGTGTGTGTTATCTTTTACAGGAGTTACAGTCCTCGTGGGAGAAGGTCTCCTACACCTCGGCGTAGCATATCGCCTCGTAGGGGCAGCAGATCGCCCCCTAATCGGCGGGCGCGCCGTGATTCACCATATGCAAACGGGTATGCTTGATGTGTATATATGTTTTAAAAGAGTGTTTATACTCACTCGTATGTTTGTATATTTGTTTTACAGAGACTAAAGCTGGAGATTGGTGAATGGTAAGAGGGTAGGGTTTGTGAGGAAAGTGTACTAGGGTTTATTTATATTTATGTAGTTGGGACTGAGAGGTCCCTTTCAATTCCTATTTTGGTTCTAATGCTTTGACTTATGGTATCTCTAGTATTTGGTTTCTGAACGTATTTTTTGTTTTGTTTTGAGGTTTGAGACCATCTTCTACTTTCATTTCTGCACCTGCATACTTTGATTGGTTATTCCAACTGCAATGCACTACACCTGCATCATATCATTGCTTCTTACTTTGAATGGCCTATTCAAACTGCAAAAAATATGGTTGCATGTTGTTTTTGTTAATGATTAGTGCTATGAAACTGCAAAATTTTGGTTAACTCTGCACTGTCTTTTAAGCTGCAAAATTCTCTGCATAAGACCTTTTACTGGTTGTTGATGCCTTCTGTGTCTACTACAAATGACACTGCACCTGTCCTTTAACCTTTCTATAGCTTGTTGGGGTAATGTAATTATCAAGTGTATAATGATTAACACTTGCTCATATTTGCTGTGAATTTGCAATCTCTTTTTTACTTTCCTGCTCAATTTGCAATTTTGTTTTCAGAAACAGCTGCAAAACTTAGGTTTACGAGACGTGGTGAATATACTTCTTCAGAAAAGCGAAACGAATTTTACACATGTTTTTATCTACTTGTCTAACATAATGACATCAACTTCTGGCCCTGATAGTCAACTTTTACCAAAACGCAATATATTGTACTAGAGTAGCAACTTTTTTTTTTAATTCCCAATAAAAATTATCCATTCTAGTCCTTGTATACTATCATACCAAAGATATACCAGTATAAAATTTTCTTTCATCAATGACATAATAGCTATTCTAACTATTGGACTGTTTATGAAAATTTTCCTAGCAATCTGGTGAATGATTACTTAAAGAGATAATCGAACTTGAAATATTTACAAGATATATTTTAGATGCTCTTATTAATTGTTATTTTACTATACTAGTTTGTCATACTTATACCTATTGTCTTCCCGTATCATGATTCATTGCCTTCGACTTCCCAAATGCTTCCATCCTCGAATGCACTTCGAATCTTCTTTGGTCATAATCACCACAAAATCTTCTTCATTGAGGGCTAAGAATTGTATACCAATTTTCATCCTATGTTCTATAACTATATTTATGTTAAGTTTGATCGGTTGTACGTGAAATTAATAAAACCAAAATGATTTAAAAAGAGAAAATTAAACTTGTTAGAAACTACTTCAGTGTATAATGTTTGACTTCTTAAATTGACTTAAAAAAAACCCGGATGATTATTTTGGGTAGATTACATCTGGTTCATAGATGTCACAAGGTCGATCCCTCATTGGGTAATATTTATCAAATGCCCAAAGGAAAATTCGAAAATAGTCATGACAACGTTACAATATTGCGTACATCACGAGTAAAACTCGACCATTACAAGTGCTCTTTATTAGGAAAATACCCTTTTAGAAATATATTTTTTGGTAACAGTGTAATTCAGACAACACATACAAACAAATACTAGTTGGTGAACCTTGATACATCATAAAAGCTAAATTTACACCGATTTTAATCCATTACATATTGAGTTTTAAACACGAATTTGGTTGACTTTGCAGAGTTTTAACAACGTTAAATAGCATTTGTAAATATACCATTACATTCAACTATGTAAGAGTAAGACACACTACCAATTTATTCTGAGTCTGACACAAAAGAATAAGAAAATTGCACCTGAAATAAATTTTAAAAGTAAGACACAAATGAATGAAAAATAGTACTTGAGGGACTATTCGGAAATTATTATTTATAGTCATATTAAATCTTAAAGCAAACGAAAAAAAAGCCCCTTGAATTTGCAATTTTATCACTTTTGAGATGGCGATGGATGGGAGCAGCGGTGGAGATGAGTTCGCAGTTGGCTGCTTGTTATCGATCAAAACCACTTTTGGCGACGAATTTGAAGGTCAAGTTATAACCTACGATCGTCCTTCTAACATTGTTGTTCTTCAAGAAGGATTGAAATCAAACCCACAATCACGCCGCAACATTAGGTTACTCAAAGCTAATTACATCAAAGAGTTTTCCTTTTTGGGTCAATCTGATGATCCACTTGATCTTAAGAAATGTTATCTTGATCTCAATTCACTCCAATCTAAAGAAGATGCTGCTGTCAGGTGAGTAAATCGACTTGTTTCTGGAATGCCTGCCATGTTGGAAAAATTAGTAAAGCTAAACACACATAAGAGTATTGATTGATTCTACTGATCACTCGTGTGATTTATTGAACTGGAAAGAGGCCTTTAAATAGGCAATACGTAAACAACGACTCAACTAACTTTACCATAAAAACTGGAACTACAACTAAAGACTAGGAACAAATCAAATACTGGAATATTCCAGCTTATTCTACGTTGACTAATTACTAACAACTAGTTTGAATGAGTCTTCCAACACTCCCCCTTCATTCGAACATGTGCATTCCCAATTCAAGACAAAATGTTTCATGCTTCTTAAGTGACAAACTCTTGGTCATCAAATCTGCAATCTGCTCTTCCGTGTTACAACTTTCCAACTTGACTACACCTTCTATCAGCAAATCACGAATGTAGTGGTGTTTGATATGAATATGCTTTGTTCGACTATGATAAACCGGATTTCTAGCAAGCATCACCGCTGACCTGCTATCACAATAAATTTCAGTAGGTTCAAATTGCTCTTCTCCCAAGTCAGCCAAAATTCTTCTTAACCACACCGCTTGACAACTTGCTGCATTGGCTGCTACATACTCTGCCTCAGTGGTCGATAAGGCTACAGTCTCTTGTTTCTTTGAATTCCATGACACAACACTCGTTCCAAGAAGAAAACAACTTCCCGATGTGCTTTTCCTGTCTTCAATGCAACCAGCCCAATCGCTATCGGTGAATCCCGTAAGTTTGAATTCTTTTGATTTGCGATACCAAATACCCAAGTTCTTCGTGCCTGATAAGTAACGAAGAACTCGTTTTGCTGCTCCAAAGTGATGTTTTGATGGATTGTGCATAAAGCGAGATAAAACACCAACTGCAAAACTAATATCAGGACGTGAATGAGTTAAATAAATTAGTCGCCCAATTAAGCTTCTGAACAGCTTTTCATTTTCAGCTTCAACGCCATCAAATTGTTGAAGTTTTTCACTAATATTCATCGGGGTAGCAGCCGGTTTACATCCAATCATATTAAATTTCTGTAATGTATCTTCAATATACTTTCTTTGAGACATAAAAATTCCAGCACTTGTTTGTGTAATTTGGAGTCCTAAAAAATAATTTAGCTCCCCCAAGTCTGTCATATCAAACATTTTCATCATTGAGTTTCTAAATTCAGATATGAGACGCATCGACGAGCCTGTGTAAATCATATCGTCAACATATAAGCTAACAATAATCAAATCAGAACCACCTTCCCTTTTTACGTAGAGAGTTGGCTCGTGTTTGCTTCTTTCAAATCCTTGCTTACGAAAAAACTCGTCTATTTTACTATACCAAGCTCGCGGAGCTTGTTTCAACCCGTAAAGTGCCTTCTTTAGTCGAAGCACTTTATTAGGACACTTTGAGTCCTCGAAACCAGGGGGCTGAGATACATACACTTCCTCTTCTAAATCCCCATTTAAGAAAGCGGATTTAACATCAAACTGAAAAATCTTCCATTCTTTTTGAGCAGCTAATGCCAATATCATTCTTACAGTCTCGAACCGGGCAACCGGCGCGAATGTCTCTTCATAATCTATCCCTTGTTGTTGTGTGAATCCTCTCACTACCAACCTGGCTTTGTACTTCTCAATACTGCCATCTGGAAGAAATTTAGTTTTAAATATCCATTTCAAATCAATAACATTTTTACCTTCTGGAAGATCAGCTTGTTCCCATGTTTGATTTCTTTGAATAGCTTCCAATTCATCTTCCATTGCACCTCTCCATTCATCATGTTTAAAAGCTTCCTCTACCGTAACTGGATCACCAGCAAACAGTGCTAATAATGTTACATCATCACCTTCATTATCAAGTTCACCTTCAACCGGAAAACGACGTCGAGGAATCTGACCCCGTTGACTTCTACGCAGTTGAACATCAGGTGTTGGCATTGATTCGTGTTGGGAAGACCCTTCGTCTGAACTTGATCTTGTTGGTGTCGGAATTTGTTCTTCATCTATATTTTTACCACTGATTTCTTTGACCTCAATAGGTTTATTGTTTGAAGCTTCAACTTTATCATTCCAATCCCAGCTAGCTTGCTCGTTGAACACTACATCCCTACTCACAACAATTGTTTTGCGTGTAGGATTGTAAAGTCGATATGCTTTCGACTGAGAACAATACCCTATAAAGATGTACTTCTGTGACTTTTCTTCCAGTTTATGTTTCTCAGTTGTTCGCAAAGCGTAACACAAACAACCAAAAACACGTAGATGACTCACCGACGGTTTGTTCCCGTACCAAGCTTCATATGGGGTCATATTCCAAACTGATTTTGTAGGAGATAAATTCAGAAGATAAATAGCAGCAGCAACTCCTTCCGCCCAAAAATAATCTGGTAATTCTTTTGATTTCAACATTGAACGGGCCATTTCGACCGCTGTACGGTTCTTTCGTTCCGCCACTCCGTTTTGTTCGGGAGTATATGGGGCTGTTAACTCCCTCTTTATTCCTTCCTCGTCACAAAAAAGTGAAAACTCTTTAGATAAAAACTCACCACCACGATCAGTTCTAAGAACCTTGAGATGCTTCCCACTTTGTTTTTCTACTAGTGCCTTGAATTTCTTGAAATGATCGAATGTTTCAGACTTGAGTTGTAGAAAATAAACCCAACTCATTCTACTATAATCATCGGTAAATAGGAGGAAATACCTGCTGCCCCCAAGAGACTCTGTCCTCATTGGACCACACAAATCAGCATGCACCAATTCCAGCAAGTCTGTAGCACGTTTCGATTTTCCCACGGGGAAAGACGTCCTTGTTTGTTTGCCAAGCACGCATCCCTCGCATACTTGTTTCATAGGCACAATGGACGGTAGGTTTGCCACCATTTCCTTTGATTTCAACAGCTGTAGCCCATTATAATTTAGATGACCGTATCTTAAATGCCACAACTCACTTTCTTCTAAATTCTTGCTCATTAAGACTACATCTGTTGAAAAAACGAGAGGAAACATTCTATTTTCTGTCATGTAGGCACGTGCCACAATTTCATTTGTAGCTTTGTTCTTGATTATACATTTACCATCATCAAATAAAAGGGAATGACCAGATTCCATTAGCTGTCCTACACTTACCAAGTTGTGTGCCAAATTCGGAGCATAATTAACGTCTTTTATGTACCGTTGTGTGTTGCCTGTGATAATTTCAGCACTTCCACGTCCTTCAATTTGTATCTTTTTGTTATCACCAAGTTTAACGTGTGATTTTATAGACTCGTCAAGGTCGTTGAATTTTGATTTGTCTCCGGTGATATGATGCGAACAAGCACTATCAACATACCAGACATCACTTGTTGTTTTCTCTATTTTTGTTTCTGCCATAAACAAGTAGTCATCTTGTTCTCCATCATCTTCAACATAATTTGCTTCTTCGGGTTTAGACCAACAATACTTATCAGTATGCCCATGTTTGTTACAAAATGAGCAATGTAGAGAAGAGTTACGACCGCGACCCCTGCCCCGGCCTCGATAACCTCCTCTATCTCTCCCTCGGCCACGTTGATATGAAAAATCGACCTCTCCCTTGACCTGAAACGCCTTTTCTTCTTCTTTTACTGCGCTTCTATTAATCCGAGCCTCATGAGCTTGTAAGGAACCCATGAGTTCGTCAAACGATAATTTAGAGAGATCTTTGGATTCTTCAATAGCAGCCACAACGTGGTCAAACTTAGGTGCCAAACTCCGAAGAACTTTGGCGACAACAATTTCATCTGTGATTTGCTCTCCATATGACCTCATTTGGCTTACAATTGCTGAGACTCGTGCCAAATATGCTTGTACCGTTTCATTTCCTTTCATTCCCGAAGTTTCGAAATCTCTGCGGAGAGATTGTAATTTAACTGTAATCACCTTGGTTGATCCTTGGTATTCAGTTTTTAGGATCGTCCAAGCTTGCTTTGATGAAGTAGCAGCTGCGATTCTTGAAAAAATTGATTCATCCACACCTTGCTGAATAAAAAAGAGAGCTTTAGCATCGAGTTTCTGATTTTTCTTACGAGTTACCTCGTTGTCACTGGTCTCTGCAATACCAGTTTCCACAAAGTCCCAAAGTTCCTGAGACTTGAAAAGGGTCATCATCTTGGTACTCCAAAACTCGTATGAGTCACCCTTGAAGACAGGTATCTGTGTTTGTGATACACTGCCGGGACTTGTACTTGCTGCCATTGATTTTTGAAAGAGAAAAGGGTGTTTAGGCTTTGCAACCTGGCTCTGATACCACTTTTGTTGGAAAAATTAGTAAAGCTAAACACACATAAGAGTATTGATTGATTCTACTGATCACTCGTGTGATTTATTGAACTGGAAAGAGGCCTTTAAATAGGCAATACGTAAACAACGACTCAACTAACTTTACCATAAAAACTGGAACTACAACTAAAGACTAGGAACAAATCAAATACTGGAATATTCCAGCTTATTCTACGTTGACTAATTACTAACAACTAGTTTGAATGAGTCTTCCAACATGCCATGTGTTTGTCAATTTGTCCGAATGAGTAAATCGATTTTGGATGTTAATATAGCATTTTTCTTACATTAGCTGACAACAAAGTTGACTCGAATTTAGTTTTTGAGTATTAAATTTACGATTTTAAGATGTGGTTTCTGAAATCTTTGTATTTGTATAATGAATATGTTGGGAAAGCGAGGTAGGTTGTTTTGTTGGAGTGCCTACTACTAGTAAACTGTTTGATCAAGTGATTGATATATGTTTGATGTTGGTGATAATGCTTAAATGAATACTATTGACAAACTGAGATTGGTGTATTTTGATTGAATTTCAGGCAAGCAGAGATAGATGTTGAGAGGATCGGGGTGGGTGTAACTGCTGAGGCTCAGAGCATTTTTGATGCGTTATCTAAAACGTATGCATTTACCCTCTTTGCAAATTCAATTAGCTCAATTTGTGTTTGTAGTCATAATTAATAGCCTAGAAAAACATAATATAGTTTTTGATCTGTAGGCTACCAGTTAGGTGGGACAAGAGTGTGATAGTGGTGATGAATGAAGTGCGTGTTAGCAGTCCATATCTTGCTGAATCTGTTACTGGAGGAACTGCTGCTGCCAATGAAAGGGTCAGGAAAGTGGTAAGAAATATGTTTACTACATACATAAATAATGCCTATTACAAAATCAATATTACGACACTCATATATATAAAGGCCAAAATACATTGAAGTACCTTGAATCTGGTTGACTGGGTCTTCTACTACCCTAAACTATTAAATATGGTATCCTGAACTTAACAAAATTGTCACCCTGACTCAATAATTGGATCGTGAGAAAACAAGACCAAATTAGTGAGTCAGAGGACCATTTTGTCTAGTTCAGTACCATGATGAACCTTTTAATAGTTGAGGGTAGTAGATGATCTAATTAAAATGCACTTTGGCCTTCCTCTATTATTTTGTTTAGCTTGAGCTCGAAAGGAGGAGGTTGCAAACTCGTCAATGAACATGGGGCAAAGCAGGATGACATGTGCTAATTGGTCGACAACACTGAATTAGCCCACGTTTTTTACTTGCCTATCTTTTCTTATTTCACCATCAATATACTTGCTATTATTCACTCTATCTTTTTTCTGTGTTCAAATTGTAATGCTAGTTTCGGGTCTTTAATATGCAACTTAATATCAGGCATTTGATTATGTTTAGAAAGTATCAATCAACTTATATTAAGGGGCTGTTTGGTAGAATGGGAAATTGGGTTGAATATCAGAAAGGAATAAAGTGGGAATCGATTCCAAACCTTGGAGGGGTTGGTCAAGATGGACTCGATCCAGCTATATCAACAGCCTAGGCCCAAAACCAGGCCCATGACCAACATATTAATTTTCGGCTTATTGATCATGAAATCGCCTTCCTCCCTCCGTAAAAACTTTTTATTAAAGTAATAAGGCAATTTTGGCTACTAGCTATAATTCACTAATCCCATAAAATCCTTTCAAAAAGATACTTTATCGTCATAAGGCAATTTTGGGCTTATTGATCTTGAAAAAAAAAAAAAAATGCAAATGAGACGCTCCCCTTCATTTTCTACTTTTTTATTGCACAAGCATATGCTTATATAGATAGCATCCAAAGCTACTACTATATATGAGTTGGGAACCCTACCATTACATTTCCAGCACCTTTTCCTCTCCTTTTATAAATTTAAATGTTAATAAATGTATAATATCAATAATGTCGATTTGTAGACGACGGAAACTTCAATACATGATGAGTCGATTCTAGCTAGGATTACATCAAATACTTTTACACAAATATAAGTTTTAGCAATAAAAACATATTCTTGAATCCATGTAATCATAATCTATGCACTAAAGAAAACTGTTTGATAATATGAATAGTTCCATCTTCTGTTTCGTGTACATTACCTGTAATAATACTTCTCTTGTTATTCGTCTGTTCATGAATAGCTTCTCTCTTGAAAAGTGTTTTTTTTTTTCTTTCAATAAGATATAGTATTACAAATATTGTACGTAGTTTATAAATATGATGTATCCTTACAAACTTGTCGCGAATCAAGATCACATTCTATGTGTGTGCAAGATATATGCATTATCAAATAAAACAAGAAATGAGAACATGTCCAAAAATTGGAGGTCAAGTACAAAAGTATTTTCTTTTTGGCTCCTTTTTCTTTTTCTTCGTTCATATATTCCCCCTTAATAAAATTGGAGATGGGCTTTAAAGACATCAAGTATATATACCCCATGGAATATATCAGGGTTGCGTTATCTTAAATTCTACCATTAGATAAATGAAAAAAGTCTATCAAGATCTCAAGCCAAGAGATAATATTCATTATTAGTTCATATTTATATATATGTATGTGTAATTATCAGTTTAGGGGCATGTTGATGCGAAAAAATCTATTTTTGCAAAAACCGAAAACTAATAAAAAATTACTCAAAAATAAATAAATTATATAATCATTTCAACTTTGAAGCTCTTTATTTTGGAAAAATTATGATACTTTTACATGATGCCCACAAAGTAATAGTTTTACGTAGCAACCGGATTCAAAAGATGAATTTATGGGGTCTATATATCTTTATATAAAGTCATTAAAAGCTTGAGTGATAAAAGAGACGCATTAGCCATTGGTTGCTCCATGGCTCATATATGACAGTATGACACCCAAAGCCAAAACCCTACAAACAGTTCATAGTGAATGAGAAAACATAAAGTAATTTTGGCTTTTATAAGGCTACATGCATGTGTGTATAGTACACACAATACTTTGGATTCCACACTTTAGAGGATTTTGGGCTATGAAATAAAGAGAATGTCAGATGACATGTTAGATAGAATATTGGACCATCCACTCCATTTTCCATATCTCATGCCACTTGGATTGCATTTTCTCAAAAGTCCCCATAATTTCAAGAAACACTCATATAAATAAGTTTCTTAGCTTTTATTAGGTGATTAAATATTTAGCATAAGAGAGTGATATATATATCATAAAAACTTATTTATACATTATATTGTATAAGTTTCGTCAATCAAAATAAGCTCGCCAATCAAAGTTTCGTCAAGGCACTTGTAAGTTTAAATATTTCCACTGCGATTCATTATAATGTGGCCGCGTATCTTAGCCATCTATTTATAGAATCAACTATTTTGGTCCCCCACAACAAAGTTGTCATCCGAATTCAGTCACATACACTATGTTACAAGTGGTTTCAATGCCTCAATGGTTATGACTTATGACCAAAATAATTGTACGGATCTGATGCATAGTTGAGGGGGCGAAGTGTTAAAAATTGAACTTTAGAAACGCAAACAAAATCATGAGAATTGGATATATGAACGAAAGTGGCATATCAAGATTTCAAAAAATGTATCATGAGAACCAAATAATGGGGAGTACGTCATGATGGAAATAAAATAAGTTTTTTTCATAATTTTGATGAAGCGAGTAAGCCTTCCATCAGCAAGGCCCCAAATTTAGGTAATCAATTTATACACTTGGCATCTGTATTTAGGTGTATTCTTTTACCTTTTATACAAGTACGAAGTTCACATTGTAAAGTAATTTACGACATATATATGCCCTAAAAAATGTTTTGTTTCTATTGTAATAAGATCTCGAATTTTCAAATAAATAAATACACGAGTCAATTAATTAACATAAAAAATCTTTAACTAAACGCTATAGTATGTTTGTTAAATTGTTTTTAACGGCACTTAATCTATTCTTTTGCCAAAAATGAGACTTGAACTCATGACTCGACCTATAGGTCATGGACAACACCTTGAAACTTACACGAATACCACTAGACTACAAAGCATTGTGTACTATGTTTGTTAACTACATTTTTTTTTTAATTTGGTTGATTAAAGTAGTCTTGAAGTCCAAAAAAGCCAAATAGTGGTACCAATCACAATTTTAGTAAAAAAATATAGGAATTAAAAAATCATTAATGCGGCGCCAGACCTTTGGTGTTGTCGAAGGTATCGATTAGCGGCACCAAAGACCGGAATCCCGGATAATGCACATTTAACTTGAACATGGCGTGTGCTCTTATGCACAGCTATTATATTATATCAAACTGTGAAAAGTTACTTAGTGTGTGGTGAAATATATTGATTATAATAGAAATAGATGCATGGCACTCAGAAAATTCCACACCATAAAGTTGGGACTCTGAAGTGCAAAACAAATGGGAAACCTACAAATAACTTTCATGTCGTTCACGTGACCTATAATTAAAGAGAGATAGAGAATGGAGGGGAACATGCTGAAATTATATAACTAGCTTCGTGAATATCCATCCTGCATCATGACTAATACAAACACGGTTAATAAAACCAAGGAAAATAAATTTAATAATTATAGAAAAGGTCCCAATGACCTTTGGTATTATTATGGGTTAGGCCAAAATAAGACCATTAAGAAAGGGACGTTCTATAACCCTCTAAAAAAAAAGATTACAAATACACGTGCCACCGTCACACGCGTGAACAATTGACTTCATCTCCTAGAAAACGGATATGGACCCGCTTACGTGAAGTTAAACGACAATAGGGACCATTAACGGTTGGAAAAATGCCCAAACAATTTCCCGACTCGCACACGTGTGAGAAGACACACTTACAAATCAAGCATGAATCTCCCAAGCCACTCTCAAAAATAGAAAAACAATCGCTCTTTATTTTTATAATGCAAAAATTAAATTAATTTTCAAAGAAAAGAAAAATGGAAGTCTTCCATCGTTGATTGTTTATCCAGTCTCTTTCGACTCTATTTAGCTTCTGATTTGAACAACCAACTCTTGGTCTATAAACAAACACCGGTATTATTTTTATCCTTTTGTAAAATCTCGATCTTTGACAAGAGTCGGTATCTTCAACATCTTAGATCGATCTTGATCAACGTTCAATATGGCGATTTATTCGCCTTTGAAATTATGATCCAAATTAACCCGTATCCATGTTCCGTGAATTGTATGATTATTATCCATCAAACAAAGGACTCTATTTAAGATGGGACCACATACGCTCTATATCGATTTATTCAACAATTGGATGCCATACCTTTTAATTCAATCTCATTTCCCACTTCCATTAAACAAATTTTCTCACACCAAAATACTATGTACCAAACTCCCCTTTCCCTAGGGAATCAGCAAACCCATATTTATCAATTATGACTTTTGCCCACCTACTAACTTAAATCACTCCTAAATTCCTAATTAATTAAAATCTTTTTTTAAAATATATATTCCGATTCCTCAGAAAAATATAATAGGAATCTGGACCACTTGGAATGGAACCAAACCAAAGTCGCCTCTTTTTTTGCCACTCTACCCGATTTATTTATATTTTTGGTCTCCTTTAATTACAGTTTTTAACTTTTGTCACCATCTACCGACGAGGAGTTATTTAATTTCCTTTTTTTATATGATGAAGACGAACATGATGAGTCACCCGATCCGGTACTCATACGAGTCATGACTCGGATCTGTGTTTTTGATCGTTCTAGAAGACTCACTCCTTGGACCAATCTGTAACATTTTGCGATCTTCTCCTGAAAATTAAATTAAAAGAAATAACTCTAATTGTACAACCATTTATGCAAAAGTGAGAAAGTATTGGGACATACTTTGCTGAGTCCATCACACCATGATTCAGCATGTTCAGCATTGATAAGTGAGAAATTAGAAAGATCACTTGCTGCACAAAGTATCGTTGCAGCTGCAATGCATGATGGCCAATACTCAAGTAAACTAGCTTCTGCAAGAGCCAAACTTTTTGGTCAACTCGCATGCATGAACAATATATGGCTAAAATACATTTTAGTAACCTGAATTTGACTAACTAGGTCTTTAACTACCTTGAACTATTAACATGGTACCATGAATTTGACAAAATGGTGATTTAGTAATTAGTACCATGACTAACTAATTTGGTGTTGTTGACTAATTGTTTCTCACGTGATTTGCTTCTAATATCAATATATTGAGATAAACGTATATTTCCTAGTCCGTCAAAAGCTCCACGAAAGTAAGTCAAATAAGAAAACGCGATCAAATTAATTCATGAGTTAGGGTAATAAATTGACATTTTGGATGTTTAAAATTTAATAATTCATGGTAGTAGAACTCAGCCAACCACAGGGTACTAAAATGTATTTTGGCTATAATATATCTAAGACATAAGACAGGTTGTTGATTTGTTAAATGACATGCACGCGAAGCTATTAGCTATTATTTTTTTAATAAATTAAAATAATTACCTTGAATATTTGATAGAATAATTTGGGTTGCCCTTGAGATAAGAAAACCCGTATAAGTTCCAGTTGGATCGATTTTATGAGCAAAGAATCCGATGAAGGTGTAACAGATCTTAACCTCCAATCCAAAACACTAAGTACAAGAAGTTCCATTCTACGAATTGTTCTAGGCTCGAAAATATACTTTGCGCCTTCGATCTATGAATATTAAAATGTTTGGGTGATTAAAAAGTAGTTTCATTAAATTATTGATGAAATTATAATCAAGTAACATGATATATATACCTGAAGATCAAGAATGGAAGGAACAAGGGGTTCCTCCATTTTAGCAGCTAAAGACAAGCAAGCCACGGATAAGAGTTGCAAGGGCCAACCATTTGCCTGATATTTAATAATGAATGAATAATGACATTAGTAAATGGAAGATAATAATGTAGTTTTATATATAATAATGGTAATAATAGTTGGTGATTAAGTTAATATAATCATGGTGGGACTAAAAGAGCAAAGGGGCACATCTCAATGTAACCCTTTTCCGGGGGATATAATTATTTATAAATGTGTTACAGGTGTGCAAATAGACAACGAAGCAGTTGAGTCCTAAATTAAGCTATAATAATTTCAAAATAAACAAGTTTGTACTAATATAACCTCACCTCATGTACTTAATTACTATTTCTTTCCCCCATTTCTAAAGTTTAAATAACCATATGTGATAATCTAGTGATTAGAGTTTCTAAATGACTTTATAAAGGTATGAGTTTTATTCACTATAGGTAAACATATAATAAATAATCAGAGAAAAATTTAAAAATACTTGTGATAATAGTTAAATCATATACAGAGTAAATATAAGTATTCTAAACGTTATAAAACAATAAAGAAAAAAACAAAAAGAGGACCAGAATTGCTGAGATGCGGTCCCACACATATATCGACTAGTTCACTTCATACGAATATCTTCTGTAAAGTAATGGTTAAAACAGTTTTCTTTGCAAATTAAACAAATGTAGAATATACAAGAATCTTCACTAATTCGTCACGTAAAGTAATGTTAAGCATGTCAATAATTACTTTTTTAGAGTTTTGTTATGACCATGCTGTCGAGTAAATCATATAATATTTTTATATTAAAAAAATGCAGAAAATGAGTCCGAAATAAAAGAACAAATTAACATGTATTCGAAAATTTTGACACAGTCGACGGGCGGCGGAATTGACCACCGGGAATCCACGGCAATAAATGAAACGATCCAGGTAGTTGACGGAGAGGTACGCCGTCAACGGCTGAAAACCGTAAAAACGTTGCACCTGTAAAAGAGCACAAAATAAAATATTCACCAGTGTATCACTTTATTATATATCCGGAAGTAACCAAATCGATTCTGATTTACCGACGCAACGGAGGGTGAAAACATTTATAGGTTAACGGCGCTTAGATCGAGTTAAATGCAGCTCAGCTCAGATAAGCAATCCGGTGTGTTTTTTCAAAAAATAAATCCAGCTTAAACACACCTTGTAAATATATATAGGACTGTCCTTTCTATCATATATACGCTTTAGCAATTTCGTGTTTTATTGATATCGAATCCGATAACTCGTTGAAATCAATCGATTCAATTACTTAAGAACGCAGATTAATAAACCTTTTACATTATTACCTTGAGGATCCATGCTCTTCTCTCGCAGATGCATCGAGAACTTGAGATTGAAATCGCAGTCGATTCCTGGAATGAACTTTCTCGCCTGTTCTATAAACTCCGCGATTGAATCATCAAAATCGGCACAATATTCAAAATCATACGACCACTCCGGCTGGTCTTCGCCGGATAATATGCCGGTTTCCTCGTCGCAGAGTAAGTCGATCGGATAAACAGTCAGAGTACGATACGGACATGATGACCGATATTGATTGCTCATACTGTTCTGAACATCTTTGCTAAAATTAAATACGATCGGCAGGTTGAGCTGAAAGATGGCCGGCGAGTGGTGGTCGGAGATAAGCCCACTGACTAATGAACTTATCTATAATTTCAACTAGGAGTGGTGGTGCGAAAAATAAGACGCTTCGTGTCTTCTCTGACTATATATACGTGGCTCTATATTCAGATACTAGTTTTGTGTGTAGTTGAATTTTGAAACCATATTTTATACTTTCTCCGTATCAAAATAAATAACATAAATTGGCTTACATGTTATTTGAGGTAAAATATTAAAGTATAGATTAAAATATATTATAGTACATAGTTAGTGGAGAATGTGTCCCATTTTTCTTAAATAAAGTGATATTAATGAGTTTTAAAAGTAAAAGTAAAGGTATAAGGATAATTTCACTTTGTTAAAGTGGATAGTTAGTGGGTATGAGTCCTACTATTTTTACCAAATAAGGAAAGTTTTCAAAGTGAGTCACTTATTTTGATACACCCCAAAATAGAAAGTGTGTCACTTATTTTGATACGGAGGAAGTATATGTGACTATGCGGTTTGTTCTAAGTAGTTTAAGAATTTTATCAAGAGGATAATTATTAGTTATTGGATTAAAATAAAGTTAAAGATCAAGATCAACATTTAAACTACCACCACTCTACCAACACATGTGATTCATTACATCAATACCCCACCACCGGCGGTGGTCGGTGGTGGTGACCGGTGGTGGTGGTCGTGACTTGAAATACATGTGATTCGAAGTAATATGTATGTCTGTATTTTGAACAACTGTTTTTAGTGAATCACATGTGTTTAAAACACATGTGATTCGTAGTTTGTATGCTCCACTGTTTTTATAAACTCATGTTTTTAGTGAATCACATGTGTTTCGTGACTTGAAACGCATGTGATTTGAATTAATATGCTAGTCTGTATTTTAAAGCCCATGTTTTAGTTAAAAAGGTAAAAAAAAATGCAATATAAAGAAAGAGTACCAGGATCAACATTTTGAATATCACTTTTAAAAACTACTCCGTATATTTTAACTGGTATACTTACAAAACTGGTCTAAATAAGTAATGAAAAATTTATCCACTTAAAGAATGCAAATAAAGGATCATAAAGACATTATTTTTAATTTTTGTGACATGGAGGTTTTGGAGAATCAGAGATAATATATCATTCAAATTTATTTTTTTATAATTGTCAAAATCTAAACCTATAGTTAAATGCCCACATTAAACATATATGAACGTACACCTCATTAGATTTTTTTTTACGAGCGTAAATAGTTGTGTTATATCTTTGTTACCTATCTTGTACCCATTACTAAAGAAATATATTTCCCATTAGGGGCTGTAATAAAGCAAAGTAAATAAGTAGCCGAAGTGGTTAACACATATGTCTAACTCCCAAACGGTCACGGGTTTGATTCCCTTATGCTGCATTTTAATATTTTGTGTGTCTTAAGTCTTTAAGATATTTCTCAAAGTAGAAAGGGGAAATTAAGACCTTCCATTAGTGGAAGGCCTAAATGTTTTAATATTAGTATAATAGATTATATGCTACGACATTGATTTTAGGGTTTTGATAATGACATCCCTAAATAAGATATGCATTAAAAATTTGTATTTTAATCTACAATCGATACCTAAATTTCAGGAACTACTCCATTATACAACTTTTTATGCACTTAATAACAACCCTAAGAACTGTCATTATCAAAATCTTTAATTTTAAAGCAAACTTTTGTCCATAGTCTTGTTGTTTATCATGTACGTTGGATTTAATTAATATTAAATACTTTAAAATTTAAACCGCTTTGTTGAAGTCTATTTGTTTTACTTTCTTATTTTATTTGCAGTTTCTTTGTTTTTTCGGAGAATACATCAATCACGTATATTATTCTTCTATAAATTGAATATCTAAATAGTTCGTAATTACATGATTGATATGATACGATATGATAAAACTGTTTAAAAACTATTTGTAGTATTTACGAAATATCACGATTCTTTTAGTTTAAACCACTTGATTGATCTGTAATGTGACTAGATACATATAGCTTGCTAAAATAACGATATCGAATCTTGACTTTTATGTAGAAGTCCAAATAAAACTTTTAAATACTACTAAAATATCAAAATAAAAGTATTGACGTAAATGTTTGTTCTCCAATCGTAATCTGGATAATTAGTTATCATATATAAATTATATATGTTAAGAAATTGGCCATGGAATTTTCCTAACTCCATTATTTGCATTTGAAAAGATTTTATTCTCAACTACTTTGTCCAAAATAAGTATAAATGATATTCTACCATGCAGGGTGTTTTCGAGAATTCGAATGCTCTGTACAAAACACGAAAATGAGCCCCTTTTATAAAAAATTGGACTTTTAATTTTTTCATATTAAATTATTAAGTTGACTTAAATTTTAATATTATATACGGAGTACATAATATATATACATATAAATTGAGCCCCTATAAAATATGAGTCATGTACGGCTGCAACTCCTATACCTCATTAAAGACATCTCTACTACCATGCACAATTTTAATTTCACATTTAACAAAGAAAAACATACTTACATGAATACCGTTCTTTAGATTGGATAACGTAGTAAAAAAAGGCACATAATTAATTTTTTTTAGTATATTAGTTGTATGTAATTTGATAGTGTTGTGAATGACGTAGACTCACATGGTAATAAGTAATTAATTTTTTTTAGTATATTAGTTGTATGTAATTTGATAGTGTTATGAATGACGTAGACTCACATGGTAATAAGTGTGACGTATTTCTTTTTGTCTTGTATTTGGACTAGTAATGTTTATATGTCAAGACTCACAATTTTATAGTTTGGACAAGTTACAAACGATATCCATACATTACGATATTGGCTCTGTATGATTAAATATATGAATCATTATCATTATATATTATAATCATTATGTTTAACCATATAAAGTTAGACCAAATATATGTATTCCAACTATTTACGTATAAACTATTGGCTATGTCTTTAATCACAACATTTGCCCCTGTATTTTAATCAATCAAATCAATAATGTATTTTCTTGACATATTCATGTCCTAGTGTGCCAACTGCCAAGTGTCCACTAATCTTTACATGCCTAAATAACTACGCGTAACCTTTATTTAATTATATAATATTGTATTGCAGTGTCCTTTTATCGACAGAAGTATACATACTAGTAAAGTATTTAATGATTTTGCAACTTCTTTAAATGAAGAGAAAAATACTGAATTCTTCGTCTTATTTGTGTTATTTGTTGCATCTGTATAGAGGTGCCCAAAAAGTTAACTCGACACGACTCAAAACCCAACCTAATTATGGTAACGGGTCGGATGAGTTTGAATCTTATTTGAGTTATTGTATAACATATGTTTTAGGAAAGTGCCAATGGTATCGTCAATGGCCTTCGACTTCCCGTCGGTCGACCGACACCATTGGTAATATGGCGTCCGTTGGTTGGTGCGTCGCTTTGCTGAAGAAAGAGGACACGGAAATGTGGAGCACATTTGAATAAAAATCAGTACTTTATATATGTATTTTATAATGTGTGGACCCAGAAAATTGAAATGAATGTGTATTGTTGGTACTTGGTAGAGACATCTCAGTTTTAGTGTCAGCTGATTTATCACTGATTTGTCAGAAACAAAATAGACAAAATCATTGAAGATAACGATTGTGAGTGGTGTTATATGGACCATTTAAACTATAACATTTGTCAGATACCATGGTTACAAAATGAACATTTATTGCTATGAAGTAGAAAATAAGAAAAAAAGTAAAATAAAAAGGCAAAGTTATCGGAACAAATAGTACCAATGCTTTAGTGACATACTGATATGGATAGCAAACAATGGAGAAATTTCAAAGTATTGGTTGAGTGATGGGTTGTTCAATAATACCACATAAATTCTGAAAATGATATGTTCCTAGTCTTGACAAATTGATTACAGTATTGGGTCCAGAAAACTGAACCCGTGAAATATGGGTTATGACCCATGGGCCCACCTTGAACCAGTAGATATACTGTAATAGATTTGCCAGCTTTCCCTAACCCTAACGGGTACCTTAACTCACAGGAACCGACCAAATGATTCGTGTTTCTCATCCAAAATCTAAATCTGCACAAAAATATCAGACCAAAGGACTAGCTCTGGACCGGCCTGGTAAAAAAAGCCAACGCTGGAAAGAGTGGGCTATGAGGGGTGGCCCAACAGTTATTTCTGTTAAGGCATTCTAAAAAAGTTGTGGTATTCCCGTTTATGATAGTCTGCTTAGTGTAGCTGAGTATTGCTCGTTTTCTAAACCCAAACTTCTCTGGTTTAGAGGTATGAACAATTTTGGGCCTAAAAGACCCATTTTAATATCCAATGCCCAATGGCAATAACATCATTTGATATACTTCATGATCATTTTACAAAAGTCTCTTTCACTAAATAAACAAGTAAGAAAATACGATGTTACTTTGAATCTTCATAACGTATACTATTTTATTACTCCCTCCGTCCCACAAAAAACTTCCCATTTGGCTTTTGCACATGTTTTTAGGTAATGGTTAGTGGTGGGGTAATTGATAATACTTTTGATTAAAATATAAGGTTAGATTGAAGAGAGAAAGATAGTTAGTGGATATTAGTGGTTGGGTTTTTAATAATAAGAGGGCAAGGTATGGGACAGCCAAAGTCCCGTTATAGTGCCATAACCTCGCCAATTCCATACCGGTCATCTCGCCATTTGCTCGTTATAACAAATTCGTTGTAGCAATAACGGATCGCCAAAGGGAGGGAGCCAGGGGTGGGGGTAAGGGGGTTCAACCAATCAAAATACACCAAATAACAAATGTGGGACCCCTATAACACCACTTTAACTATAATACCAGGGAGCCACTTTTTCCTCCCCAAGTTATAGCCAAGTTATAACCCTAAAAACTCTATAAAATCTCTATAACATACCTTCCACACTTTGTGCTCTAATAGTTTTTTATTGGGTGGAGCCCACCAAATATGGGAAATGGGAGAGTGAAATGTGAAGTTTTTTGTGGGACGGAGGGAGTATAACGTAACTGATCCTAGTAAATAGTTTTATGAAATTTGGTTAGTGTTAAAAAAAATTGAATGCGGTATCATGGAATTTAGTGGGAAAATATAAAATTTTGAATATTTTGAAGGCTATGTAAAAGAGGGTAGATTCTGGTTTAGAATGCTTTCTACACTCAAACTGAAATCATTCATACAGCCGAAAACGAGATGAAGCTGAAGCAATTAGAGAGTCTGCTTGGCAATCTTCAACAATTCGATAATCCAAAGGTTAGTTCATATATTTTATGTCTAATTTTTTTTTTTAACTGTATAAATTTGAGGTTCATTTCAGATGCCAGATGAACAAGTATTTGGTTTCTATATGATTTATTAATCTATTTATTTGCAGATTGAACAGTATCCAACTGGAGCTCACATTGCTTCTCGTATGCTATACACGGTACCTTGTTATTCTATTACATCTTTTTTAGATTCTAGGGGGATTGAAGCTCATTTTTGTTTAATTTGACTTTAATGTTGGTATAAATTAAAGGAAAATTGAGCAATTATTATTCAGGATTCATTCGATTATAATATTTGGTAATCCATATTTTTATCGTTGAATACATAGTTGGATTGATGTGAGAAGTCCTAATATATAGTTCGATTGATTGTGGAATACATGCATTTTGGATTAGGCAGAAAATTCATTTGGGGACGTAAGTGATAAAGTTGTAGCTGATTTTGGATGCGGGTGTGGCACATTAGGTCTTGCTGCTACTTTTCTGGATGCAGAGTGAGATTTTAATTTTATTTTTCAAAATTTTCCAAATGTATTTTCTGTCAAATATTGAGTTGAATGTTTAAATTTTGAGTCTAGCTTTGTGTTTGATAGACATGTCATTGGCGTAGATGTTGATAACGAGTCCCTTGAAATTGCCTCAATTAATGCAGATGATCTTGAGGTAATTAACATCATTTGACAGTTAAATACCCCTTTTCAGAATAGAATATTATTAGTAGCTAATTATCTGATAAGTTATTATTTGGCGAAAAATTAGGTCAAATGGGATTAATTCAATCTGGCGAGGTATATCTCTTTCTGTTAAATGTTATTATTGTCTTTTCTTTTTTGTGTGTAAACAAATGTTGATATATGCATCTTTATTCGCATTCTAAGAACATAATTACTGACATTGCTGTTATCTTTAAAGGTCAAATTGTTGATACGGTTGTGATGAACCCTCCATTTGGAACACGGAAAAAAGGAGCTGGCATGGAGTTTCTGTCTGTCGCATTAAATGTAAAAAATAAAAATATCTGTTAATTGTGTTTTATCTCTCCATTATTTATAATAACAGAATGCATACAAATTTATTAGGTGGCTTCTCAAGCTGTTTATTCATTGCACAAGACAACCACAAGGGAAGTAAGTCTCTGTTTTCATTAGTCATACGTAACTGCAATTGCAGCTAAACAAAACTCACGGTTTAAATATTTGATCATTTTATTAGACACCTGATTTCTTGTAAATATACAGAAATTGAAAATCTATTGTGGTGATTGCAGCATATCAAAAGAGCAGCTTTGCGAGACTACAATGCTAGTAGTGCAGAGGTTATTTGTGAGGTAAATCAAAGTTGCTCGAATTTGTTCTTAAATTCTTCATCTTATAAATATTAATCTCTTAAATTTTTTCAGCTTCGATACGATCTGCCACAATTATACAAATTTCACAAGAAAAAAGACGTTGACATAGCTGTGGATTTATGGCGGTTTGCTCCTAAACCAAAACAAGAATCTTCATCATAACGCCCGGTTAACATCCTGCAAAAAACTTCCATCGATTACTTGAAAATTGGTATATGTTATCATTGAAGTTATTGACTTTGATAACTTGATTTCTGTATTTGGCCTTTGTAATCTTTGGTAATCTTGTGTATACGGTAATGAGTTTTACAATGAAGAAGTCGGAGTGAAATTTACTTTTGAATTTAGTTTAAGGTTTGTTTGTTAAAACTTGTGCATAGGTATAATACAGCTTAACAAACTTGTAGCTGGTCGAAATAAGTGGTAATTGCTAAATTATATATTTGTTAACGCTAAGTTTCATTATGTATATTGCTAACGTAAAATAGGCTTTCTTTTCGTATACCTTACTCAGACTGTATCTTCTCTTTTGACACAAGTGTATAATGTCTTTATTGACATGTTATTAGGCCATGAGGTTATTTTCGGAGGAAATAACCCTACCGAGACTTAATTTGTGTGCCTAAATCTCAACCTAAGAAAAATATACTAGTCTCATAGTGGACATAGATGGAATTAGGAGTAGATTAGGTTGCCGTTCAAAAAAAGGAAAAAAGAAAAACATAGTAACAAGCGGAAAATTCAAAAGTTTAATACTACCTCCATATGAAAATAAGTGACACACTTTCTATTTTGAGGTTGATCAAAATAAGTGATACACTTTTAAAACTTACTTTATTTGTTAAAAAAATGGGATCCTTTCTCTACCAAGAGAGATAGGTGTGGTGGCGGAGTAGGCATCTCGCCGGATGCCACATGGGTCAAAGTGGCGCCCCACTACACCGCAAGTGGTGTGAGTGGTGGCCCAAGTCAGATCACTGGCGAGGTGGCGTGAGGGAGGGGGTATTTTCGAGGTATTTTTTAAGGTATTTTGTGAGTGAGGGGTATTTTAGTGATGATAGATGGAGTATTTGGGGGTTTTGAATGTGAAATGTGAAATAGTGATGGACGCATAGGTGACGCAGAGGTGGCATCCGACTTGGTGTGACCACATCTAATGCTCTAATTATCTACTTTAATAAAATGTAATGACATTTTTAGTTTTTTATCCTTATTATTACCTTTAAACATCACTAATATCATTTTATTAAAAAAAATGAGACTCATTCTCCATTAACTATCCACTTTAATCTATCTTAAATTAATCATTTGCCTCAAAAACTGTATTTCCTCAAATATATCACTTATCTTGATACAAAGGTAGTATGTGGAATGTGAAAATTGTCAAGACAATATGTCAAATTTTTAGTGGATTAGACAAATGTTTAAGTTGATGGATTTTCTTGAAAATGGTAACCCGTTTATGACCGGCCACTCGACATGACTAAATTTTATCAGTGGTATACACGACTTAATTGTGATTATTTCTAGACATTCTCCTTATTATTCAGTAAATGTTTACCTTAAGAAAGATCGAGCCGTAAAGAGATCAAATATCCTAATTATTTCTCAACCATAATGTGTTAATTATTTCTCAAACATCCAAACCCTAAAAATAATCTTTTCTTTTTTTACATATTCATTGACCTTGTAACAAAAACGGTAGGATACGTGTATCTGGAACATATACCATTTGAGGTAACAAATAGATCCTGGCCGTTGATGATCAATTGCTGCAATCAGATGGCTTAAAACGTATTATACTTTTCGTTTGGCATGAAGTCCGAAACACTAGATCATTCTCGTGCTTGGATACCAAGGAACAATAACGGAACTCGAAGCTATTGGAAAGTCCATTTTCATGAATTTGAAGATTTACGTGTAATATGTTCGATTGAGTAAACTTATGTGAAGAAAATCAATGGTGATAATGTTAAGGAGTGGTTTACCGACGGCGAGGAGGCTGTTTTTTTCACGTCTCTTCTCATCATCGCCGCCCAAAATTGAAGCGATGCGTTCTGGTGGTTCTGCCGTTGATTTAGCGGTAGATGATCTGCTGTTTGATGAGGAACTTGCTCCGGCTGCTGCTGTGAAGTCTAATACAATACCTACGCTTTTACAGCCGCGCGTCGTTGTATATGATGGCGTTTGTCATCTCTGTCACCGAGGTTTGCTCACCATTTCCTTCGAGTAACTAAGCTTTTGTTTGCGTGTAATTCGTGATTTCCTGATTGAAGTTGTTTGAGCTCGAAAAATTGTTTGGATCGTCATAGTTTGCTGTTGAATTGTTGGTGCAATTGATCAAATAATGCTCAAATTTGGGGCTAATTAATGATCAGAGATCATAGTTCTAGTTTACTGATCAGACTTTGTTATTGAACTGTTGGTACATTCTATTAAATAATGCTGAATTTTAGGTCTAACTGACAGATTAGAGATCACAGTTCCGGTTTACTGATCCATAGCTATTTTTTCCCCTCTAATGATGCTCCTGTAAACTCCATATACTTTCATTCTGATCTTAACATTTTCTGTCTAGCAATTACACATATACAGCTGAAATGAAATGCGTATTGAACTAGCATAAGTCCAAAATAACCTACAATTTTTTGAAAACTGATTCATAGCCAATATTTTTTTCATCCAGCAATTATACATCTACTGCTAAAATGAGATGTGTATTGTACTACCCAAAATAGCCTACAAATTAATTAAACATTTTTGAAATATAATCTGTAGCCAATTATTAATAAACTAGATTAAGAGTTATGATTTATACTCCAAATCAATACTGGACACGATCCCAAACTGATAGTTACATCCTTTCACGTTGAACTCTATGCCTTCAAAAGAAACTTTTGTATGACTTTATCTTGTGAATGTAGGGGTGAAACTCGTGATCAATGCAGACAAAGATAAGAGAATCAAGTTCTGTTGCCTGCAATCCAAGGCTGCTGAACCATACCTGGGAATATGTGGTGTTGATCGTGAGGATGTTCTTCGTCGCTTTTTGTTCATTGAAGGACCATATGCATACCACCAAGGATCTACTGGTTAGAATTCTTTTTTTTTTTTTTACTGATAATGATCTTGTTTACTTATATGCTTAAATCTTAATCTCTTCTTCCAAAAAAGCAAATCCTGGCAAAAACAAGGCAGTTTTGGCAATGATTTCCTCAACAAAAAAATATATATATAAAAAAAATAAAGAAATTGGTAACCTGGATTCATATCTTTTTGCAGCTGCCTTGAAGGTTCTTTCTTACTTGCCATTTCCATATTCGGCATTGAGCAGTCTCATGATCGTACCTACTCCTATAAGAGATGTTATATATGACTACATCGCCAAACGACGTTATGACTGGTTTGGTAAGGATACAAATTGCTTAGTTTTGAAAGAGAAGGAGTTGCTTGAACGATTCATTGATAGAGACGAATTGGTTCACAAGAAATTTTCAGATACTTAATTCCACAGCCAATACTTCATCATATTCACAGTAAGTTTCTCATTCCTATTTAGAAACACTAGAACTCTAAAATGGTTCTTTAATTCCATGAATTTCTTTTATGAATGAACGTATTAAATTCTATGAATTTCTTTTAATTCTGGAATGTTTTTGAGTGCATAAAACATCCTAATTCACTTGTTAGAAAAAAAATAATTAAATTATTATAATTATAAAATACTTTGTAATTATAATTAACACGTTCGTTATTGATAAAACACAAAAAGTGTTAATTGGTCAGCCCAAACCTATTACCGAACCTTTAACAAACCAAGCTAAAAGACCAACATTCTATATCAAAGCTTGTCATAAGATCATAATAGTGTCTTCTCATGAATATCAAATTTACATCAGAATGTTGTTTGATATGCAATAAACAAAATTGAATTTGAAATAACATAATGAATAATAAATTTACATACAGGATAAGTTTTCAGGAACCAAATGACGAGCGCCAGTGCTAGAGAAATATTGTGCTTAAATCACTAGTAAATTCCTATTTGAAAAACGCAACTAAATGTACAAGCACAAGCACAATGCCAATGCAATATCATTCTTCCCTACCAACAGGATTATCCAATCAACATTTGTGGGTCTGATCTTCGTCTCTAAACACATCACGTGAGATATATCAATATATTATTAAATCAAATGATTAAAATAAAGACGTGCTACATACCAAATTCCACAAGATTCAACAAGGTTTCCTTTTGTCTATTTTTACATGAATGTTGAACCATTTTTTCTTCTTTACTCGATCCCTTGGAGACGGTTTTTGGTGACTATCTTCTTCTTTTGACGCACTTCGGTTCTTACTTCTACGACCACTGCTACTTCGTTTTGTTGGTGGGCCAGCTGTGTAGGAAGCATGTATCTCATTTCTTTGTTTCAGAAGATCATCGATCTACAAAATTCAAAGAGTTGACCAAGGAATGCTATTTCTAGAGGTTGGAAATTCTTCAACTTACCTCTTGCATTTCTTGAGCGTATCTACCAGTCATCTCTGTGAACTGTGCAAGAACCTATGAATATATACAACACTTAATACAAGAGAAAATGGTAGTTTATAGATTAAACATATAGTGATTAACCAACTTGTTTATATTCAGATTCAAACTTAGAAAGCTCCAACCGTTTTGACAAAATCTGAGCTTCAACTTCTCTGAGACTTTCCTTTTCTTCTACAAAAGAAGCTGTGCAAAGAACTTCTATTGTGTAGCTTACACTTGTAAAAAAATTGTCACCTACAAAAGTCAGCAACATTGATTTTGACTAAATGTTGTGTTTACTTTGTGACAAATTTTACACTAACCATAAACAGCAAATGTATGCATGCCCGCTTTTATTTCGTGTATTTCACATGGCTGAAATCCATCGAGTTTTTTGAAGAAAGCGGCATCTGGATCCTTTGCGGATGCCATCTGAAGCCAACTCGACAAGAAATTAAAGAGAATAAGATTACAAAAAAATAGTTTAATTGTCGAAATCACATAAATGATAATCAGTGACTCAAACTTCACTCACTGAATTAGATGGTCGATCCAATCGATAGACTGTGAAACCAAGAAAATACATTCCTGCTGATGTCACTTTTCCTGTTTTTGCACTATCTTCCTACAATAGAAGTTAAGTTAATAAAATCTAAATTACAAAAATGGATTTTGAGTTTCTATGGTTTGTAGTTGAACAAAAATGTGTTTAATAAATATGTTAACAGGGTAGTGGTAAGTATTTACCTGCAGGGCTAGATTCAATCCACCATTTTCTTCCTTATCAAAATACAAAAGCTGCACAACGTCTTTAGATTAACACGAGACAATAAAACATATTTACCGAATTCAGATCAGAAGTATTGCATGCTTACAAACCTTGAACTTGCTCTTATATGCTGATTGCACTCGGCAAACTAATCCAGCCTGTGCTTCTTTCTCTGTTATTATAACAGAATAGAAATGAGCACCTCGTTTCTCTACCTGTAAAGATCCCGTATGAGCAGTCACAATAAAAGCTGAAATTAGAAAGAAAAAAAATATAAAATAAAAGAAAGTAGTAGCCTACCTTTTTAACAACAGGTTGCCCTAAAGTAATTGGTTGAATGGTAACTGTACCATTCAATGCCTCCTCTAACACAGTGGCAGATACAGTAGTTTTTATGGGCACTCCAAGTTTGCTGAAACAATACGGTTGCAAGCATTAAATTCAATAGATGAGCATAGCATAGAGATTGCAACGGGCAGCTGGTTGAAACAGGCCAGGTCGGTCGGAAACACCTTTTAGGAAAAAATATTATGTATAATTAACATGCCAATTATGATTACAAAAACAATATTAAGTATATATCTTTGACTAATAGGATCTTTTCCCTTTAAGCTTATTTCGGTTATAAATATATTCTAGTATGATGTCAAAAGACCTGAAAATTGCAGCAAACATGGTATTCACAGCACCTAAACTAGAAAGATCTAGCTCCAAATCTTGGTTTTCTCTTTGAACAGCCTGCATACATCACTATTGTGTCAGCATAAACTACATACTTGTATCTATATAAAAGCCAGTAGTAAGAATATGGTTGCACCTCAAAACCAGCAGTGTCGTATTGATGACGTTTATCTGGATCGGACAATATGTTATATGAAAAGGTTATCTCGTTAAACATGTCAGTTGCTTTAGGATCATTCGCATTCTTGTCAGGATGGTACCTAAGTATCAACAATAAATCATCACTCACATGAATGCCTTTAATCTACCAAATGTTGACATTTGAAAACACAGCAAAAATAATAGAAAACCCCACACTCAAAAATAAACATACAGATTCGGAGATTAATTTACAGATTGATTTCTAATTTTTTTAAGGGTGGCCAAGCTTTGCTTGTAATTTAAGCGACCTAAGTGTACTGTTTCCGAACCTTAATCTTGGTAAATGTTTACAGAGGGAGAGATCGAGCTCATGACCTCTAGGAAGTCATTCGGGAGCCCTTACCACCGACCATCATCATATGGTTAATTTACATATTGATATATATATATGTCAAAAGGGAAAAAGGAACAAATTATATAAACATTATAACTCATGGAGCACAGTTTTGGAAGCTCATAAGTGCAAGCTAATGAATCATCAATCTTAAGCAGCTAACTGCATAAAAAATACCAATTATCTAACATCTGAACACAATTAAACCAGCACTTAACAACACTAATCACTAAAATACCATAACAACATATAAAAATTAAGAATAAACCCTACAACTCGTAACCGTAGAAATTTTATATGTATATATTTAATTGCGACATATATAGCTAGTTTGAATCACGTGCAGTAGAATTAAATTTTATAACTAATTTCTAACAAAATTAACGAAACTTTTTGAATGAACAAATAGGATAACATACTTCAAAGCCAATTTGCGATAAGCACTTTTGATTTCCTGATCTGTGGAGTTGAGAGAAACACCGAGAACATCGTAGGGGTCTCTCAGTGACTGTTTTTCTGCATCATTTTTCTCCGATTTCGACTTATGAGCTGGCATTTTTCGATAATTTTGAATTATCGAAGATTGGGCGCTCAGAAAAGAAGACCTAAAAAATGTCTACCAGAAACACGAAGGTTTTTTATATGAAATTTGAGAATTGAAGTTGAAGAATTAGTCAAATTGTTTGAAAATTTGAAGGAGAGATTGTTGTTGTGACGGAGAAGCAGAAGAAGCTATGGACAGTTGGAGAAAACCTTGCGTTGTAGAGAATCGCAGCTCCGTTTGATTTGGTCGCTGGCTTCCCTCTTTGGAGGAGAAAGAGTAGTGTTGATAAAAGTTTTGTCTTCTTTTGAAATGTTGCAATAACCCCCTTAGGGGTTTCAAATATTTAAACATTAGTCCTTCTCTTTTATATATATAGTCATATATTTGCTAAATATAAACATGCCAAATCAATCATACTCCAAGATGGCTATAAATGCAACTTAACTCGGCTAATAAAATTCAAGTGTAAAACAAAAAGTTGATTGAATTTGCTTTGATGAATACGAATAGGAGCCTAAAGTATATTTTTGAGAAATAGTGATTTACCTTTGGTTGCTATTTGCCAGTTACTAACATAGTCATGATGTGTTTGTATGGAATTTGTATTTCTACCACTAAAATGTAAGAAAATATATGCAAATTAATGGTACGATTTATAGTTAAATTATATTGTAACTCGTGAAAATTCATGAATGGTCACTTTATTGAACGTAAATATGATTATTATGTATATAATATTAAATTTATAAAATGTTTTTATAACGTAAATTACGGAATTCAATTATCACTGATAATATAGACATGTGGATATGCGATTAGGGAATAATGTATAGCAACTATTACAAGTTAGTTAACTAGGGATGAAAGATATACATTTTGAATGTTAAGGGGATGAAGTGACAATACAAAATAAATAAATAAATAAATAAATAAGTAAAATAAAAACTAGTAATAAAACATAATTATTGTATTGGTATTACAGAGACAAAGAGTAGGTCATCATATCATATAATTATTCAATTGAGTGCCCCATTATCAAAATATGCCATAATACCCCATGTCTACTAGATTATTAGTGTTTTCTTTTTATAGAATATAACTTCACATTTGAAGTTGTAAATTTAAATTGAATGTTTATACAAATTATATGCTTTATATTCTTGGGTTTCTATATGATATTGATCATCAATACCGGTTAACTAAGATTATGAATATAGTATTACTAGCAAATGTTTTGGTTAATATTTGAATACTTTATAATATATTAAATTGATTATTAAATGTAGTTTTTTAACGTTTATCGTTATTACTAATGGGGTAATTTTAATACTACATCCGTATTAAAATAAGTGATACACTTTAAAAATTATGATTTTTGAGGCAAAAGATTAAAAAGTGGTTTAGAGTAGGTTAAAGTGGATAATTAGTGGATAATTGGTCCCACTTTTTTTTAATGAAGTAATATTAATAATGTTTAAAAGTAAAAGTAAGGGTAAAAGGGTAATTTCACTTTATTAAAGTAGATAGTTAGTGGAGAATGGGTCCCACTTTTTTACCAAATAAGGTAAGTTTTGGAAGTGTATCACTTATTTTGTTACACCCTTAAATAGAAAAAATATCACTTATTTTGATACGGAGGTAGTATTAATATTGTTTTCAAAGACAGGTTGCATTATCACACTGAGTTCTTATTAAAAAAGATTGTTTATCTAAAGGATGATATCAAAGTGCGGTGAAATCAATGAAAGAACACAATAATTCTTTAACATTAAATTGCTATGTATGGATAAAAATTGTTATGTATGGATAATAATTGCTCTATAAGAATCAACCCTCTAATATAAATTACTTATATATCATAAATTTATAATAAAATAGAGTTTATTTAACAATGGTAATGAGAATTTCTTTTGATTTTACTTACAAAAAAGTAAATATTTAAAGAGAGAAAAAAAAACTGATTATTACCTGAAACTTAAGCAAGATAAAAAGGAGGTTGATTTGATACCTAATCAAAGATAGGGAAACCGCTCCTTATTTTACCCATTTTTTCAACTAATACTCACCATTTTGAAAGTCAACTGAATAGTACCAAAAGTCAACAAAAATATACCGCAAAATAGCTTTTATTTGCTTTCATAAAAATTGTTCGTTTCACTTGTAACCATCTAATAAAAGCATACTCTTTGCTTAAAGTATTTATGCAAGAAAATCATCTATATAAAATTATATGTCCTTTATAGAACGTATTAGATAATTATACTAAAAAGTTGATTTCATAATTCTAACTTAAGTTTCTAAAGTTATTTACTTTGGTATTTACAGTCCAAAGCAAAAGTTCTAATTTGAACATATTTATTTCACAAGTATAAAACTTGCATAATCTTAAACTCCTTATAGATAAGGATATTTCAAAAAGAAGCTGGTCAAATGTCACATCTTATATAGTTTAATGTAACATGACATCAATGGAAAATTGAATATATATATTAGATAATCAAGTGAAAGCTAACTTTTAAATTTGAAAAGGACTTATTAAAATTCCTATTTATGCACCATACAGGAGTATGGCTTAGGTTCGTCAATTGAATGAAGCTTATTGGTCTTTAAAAAATATGTTTAAAGATTAAAGTTACAAGTAGTATAAAATTTGAAACACGTTTATTTTTGGGCTCTTATCTATTGACTTCTTTCAATTCTCACAAGTATGTGACATATACGTATATTTATATGCCCTATATTAGCGTTGGCATAGCCATCCCCGAGTCATTGGTTGAGAAATAATATAATGACCTGAAAATCAACCTACTTATCAATCTAATGTAATATGTCGTGCATTTATAACTGTAATTAAAGGGCCCACTTAATTACAAACTACTCGTAATAAATTAATGTCATGTGACAATAAGTTATTTTTTCTTAAATTTCCCGTTTCTAATTGCATGATATGATTTGGCACTACTAATTCAATATCTCATGTGCATTCTTACATTGGATAAGGATTATTTTACTGAATTCATCATTCTTGAAATGATTCAGTTAAATTATTAAGATGGAATTGCTCAGCTTGATTGCGTATTGTGTTTAAACTTTAAAGGTATGAAATTGATATGATTCCTATCCTTACAGCTAACTCAATATATTTGGGCCGGCCTTTTTAGTTATGCGTGGCAGCGGGGCACCATACAGGGCCCAGTTAAATAGGAGACGAATTTCTTTTTCCAAATGAAATACACTTCGTAGTAGTAATATGAATATGATTAGCCTCAAATTATTAACCCATGGAATTATATGCTATAACATTTACCAAATAGATTTAGCTAACATTTTAGTGTTTTTTTCTATATTAATTGTAGCCGAATATAATTTATATATAAGTGACTTGGAAATAAGAAAACTTACAGTCGTTTCACATAATACCTACATATATATTGAAAAAAATACAGTAGATACATTTGAATGACTCTCATGATTTTATATTTATTTATTTTTTGAGCAGGGGTATTATTAGCAACACAACTAATTGTGCATGGTAAAATTCTTAAACAGTAAATGACCAAAATTAAGAGACATACAAAACAAAGTGACAATCATTTCAAATGAGAAATACATATTGAAAAAAGCTAAACCTCATCATACCAAAAAGACATTGTTGTGTTTATCTCATCATTTCCAAACTTTTGCCCTTTTAATTTTACCATTTCCAAATTTCTAACTTTATTTTTCAAAGAAAAAAGTTACACAACTAGTATACCTTAAGCATTTGGAACACTTTTTGAAATGATAAGTATTACTATCTATTTACGTTTAAATAAACTTATAAGGTAATAAAATCTTTAAATACAATATCCCAAATATCCCCTATACAAATTGTACAAAAAGCCTTTATATATTAGTATCTCTAAAATTAGTTAATTTTTTAGAATATTAATATATCCACTACAATAAATAAATAAAAAAGAGGCAAAATACTACGGAAAAGATTATACGATGGCACTTGTTGTCGTAGAATGTTCACTACACGACATAAAAAAATGTTTTTTTATTAATTTGAACGGTTGATATAACTTAGGGCATGTTTGGTAAACTTATTAATGGAGCTTTTAAGCTTACTAAGTTAATAAGCTAAAAAAAACATTGTTAATAAGTTTTTCCAAACATACCCTTATTGTGATGACTCTCATCACAAAAGTACTTAATTTTGTTGTGATCAACCCTAGCAAGAAGCTATGGATGCAATCAGGGCGTTGTCATGCTACTATTAGGATTATATAAACAAATGCTTTATTAAGATTAGTTGTCTAATTAGTTAAGGCACGTATCTTTGTTGGACTTCTTATCATCAAATTAATTTGCGTAATACATACATTTCATGATATCTATTATTTGTTAGAAATAATTAAAAACAACACTTAAATCATGCTTACTCAATATATAAGCTCTTTTACATCATCATTATGTCAAGTGAGACTATGTTTCCCAATAAAAATGGTAAAGAGGTCAATACTTTCCCCTTAATTAGTGCTTGATTTGACTTTCAAATTTTGTACTTAGTTCAAATTCTAAAAAACTATATTTACCTAATTTTTTCATGATTTTACTAACCCATTTTCAATTTTCAATTTTTTATACTCATAACGAACACTGAGACCCCGTTTGTTTTGACGTAATCCTTCGTAATTTTTCGTAATTGTAAATGATTAATTCAATGCTATAACTGAAGGGATACATGTATCAATACGTCCCTACATATCAAAATATCATTCATAACTTTATCTCAATTAGTAATTCTTGTTAAGATCATGAAAGTTGTTCTAAAAAATTAAAGTTAAAGGTAATATATAACATGTTGCACATTAAATAGTTCAGTATAGTTTAGTAGAGATCTGATCAATCAAGTTCAAGGTACTTAAATACATATTTGCGCTAATTTAATTAATAACTAATTATATGAAATGATAACTTATGAAACAACATGGATTAATCATTATGTTATATATACCATGAATTTAATTAGTTAATTACATGTTCAGTCTGTGCATGGGACATTAATTAGCTTTGATGTTAAGATTTATGACTTGTTTGGTAACGAAAATCGTGAATGCATCCAAAACTTTCAAATTAAATAATGACAAATTTTGGTTAATTAGTCATAATATTGATCGATCATAATATGAGATATAATATTAATACATTATTGTATCACAAAAACATAATCATATATCGATCTGGAGTATAAGTTTGCTTTCAATCTTTAAAAAGCTTTCTTGCTAGCTTCTTTTGTATGTTTAAAATCATAGATATGCGTTGTTAGTTTTTATTGCTAGCTTCGGTTCTTCTTAATAAAAGCTCTTTTATCATTGTTCAATAAAACAAATATCATGCAAATTACTTTCGAATGTATTACTAATTGTATATTTTTTGTTAAATATCAGGCAAAAAATTTATGATTATATATATTCAATTAAAACACGTAGAACGATTTTTTGCGTCTCTAGCTTGCTAGAACGATTTTTTGCGTCTCTAGCTTGCTAGAACGATTTTTTAATCTATGTATGCAAATAAAGAGATTGAAACAAGTTCGAATTAATCGCTGTAAAAGACAAGTTTGAATCGATGTGTATTTAATTAACATGCAATATTTTTTAACAAAGATAGATTCAAAATGATGAAAACACATTAATTAATTAATATCTTTACATTAATATATAGAAACTTCATACACATCTACCTCTTCCTTTGTTTCATGAGCTTTCACATCAACATCATCATGAACATATTTATGATCGATATTCTTCAACCATGTATCAACAAGATCGATCTTTAATCGAAAACAAAGTCAAAAACGAAAACAAGAACAATAGGAAACATTAATTTTAAAGATATATAGCGATAATTAAGTAGGGTTTGTTTGATATAAGCAAACAATCGGACCAATATGCTTTCATTCCCCATGAGATCTTTCGATCGAGATTTAGAAGAAAGTTATAGAAAGAAAGAGAGAAGAAAGAGTTGACCTTTGACCTAGCTAGCTAGGGTTTCTTTTCTTCTTTTTCTTCAATGAACCCATAACTTTTTTCACTTCTTAATTCTTGAAGTTCTTCAAATTATATAAAACCTTTTCTCTCCAACTCTCTTTAGCGATCTTTTCTGTTTGAGTTTGATGAATCTTTGAGGAGCAAAAAATGATGATAGAAAGAGGTCAGCAGACATGATCATTGCTGCTGTGGACCTGTGTGTGTGTGTGTGTGAGAGAGAGAGAGAGAGAGAGAGAGAGAGAGAGAGAGAGAATTACGAAGAATTTGAGTTATATTATACCAAGGTAGATGAAAAAAGGGGGTGTTTTACCGTCCCTAGGCATTACAAATATGGCTGCCCTCATAATGAAATATCGTTATGATGAAACCCATGAGACGACCCTTTTTTCTCCCCCATATTTAATCACACTTTACATATAGAAAAAAACATTGCTACTTTTAAGGAAATTGTGATCATCCTTTCTCATCTTATTTTGTTGAAAAATGTTATAGAACAACAAAATATGATCATTACAATTTAGACCTTATGAAATAATGGCAAGTTCTCGTTTATATTTTTTTGCTGAGTGTGAACTATGAATCATTAATTTACTACTCCGTAGTATTCAATGGCAACGTAATCCATTAGAACATGAAAAAAAAGCTAGCGGGAAGCTAGGAAAACATAAAATACATACGAACACGGTTAAAATAACAAGCAATTCCTAAGACACCCATTAAAACACCCTCTAAAGTTTAATCAAACTAATCTGCAAGCCTCTTCAGAGGATGTAAACGTTAAACTAATTAAACATTGCTATGAGTTCTCTAATTTTAGTAATTAATTATCGAATCATGAAAATCCAATGGATGAAAGTTAACTCTTGCTATACCTGCAGGTTTGCGAAGATTTTATTCATTTGATTATAATTAACTAGCCTATAACCCGTGATAAATCACGGGCGGCTTATAATTTTTTTTTTTTCAGTTTTGTTATTAAAATTGTATAACCATTTGAATAATTATTACTATTAAACTAATTTATTGTAAACGTAAAAGATAATAATCAAATAACAAAATATTTGATAACTTTGAATATGATGCAATGTACAACAAAGAATAAAACATTTATCGATAACTAATAATTTACAACGTAAAGTTTAAAAGACCATAACAGAAAATGTATAAAACGTAAAAGTTTATAACGGATGATGGGATAATAGATTACATATATTTCAATTGCATTAGGAACGTGCCTCAGACTTTGCTCAACATCCTATTTTTGCTATATTTGATATCGACTAACATGAAAGTATATCATCACCCGTTTTAAACAACACAGTTAAACCGCTTTGGTTAGGTTCCCTCTAAATATGCTTTCCCAAACATCCTTATGACCAATTGGTGAAATAGTGATACACAGCCGCCATATGCATTAAGCGTTTCCTGCAAAAAAAAGCCAAACATTCTTAGATAATCGTGTTTTTGTTGGTAACTTTTGGCACCGGTGAAAACGGGTCAAGTTGGTTTGCAACACATTAGATAAATCTCATGGTTTACCTAAATTTTGAACTTCAGCAAATTTATAAACTCTTCAGCTTTAACAACGGCAACTTGGAGTAAATGAGCTTGCATCAAAAACCACATTAATGGTATTTAAAATAGTCCCTATAATAATAGTAATCAAATAATACAATAAGGAATCGTAGACAAATATTATATATCTTAGAGAATCAACTCTTGTAATACATCTCATTTACTTTTAGATGGATACACTTGTGGTTTGTCTCGTTAAATGGGCCAAATTGAAATATTTAGCAAAAAAGCGCAACGGGCCAAATGGGTTGCAAATAGGAAAAAATGTTTTCGGCCACACTGACCCATTTTGGCCCATATTAAAAATGGCCCGTATCAACTAAAACTCATTTTAAATTAAAACTATTTTTCAAAAGGTAAAAGTTGAATACTTTAAAATGAGGAGCATTGTTAGTCTACCATAAAAGAGAAATGTAATTAATATGAGAAACCGAATTCGTTTATATTCAAGCATAACACTTTATAAACCCCATCATGACAACTACAAAGTATTTATTAACCCTAAACACAATAATTATTAGCCTTATTATACATTCAATATCATGAGAATTAGCACATCCTTTATTACTTATAGTCAGACACATCCTTTGACTCTGACACCAAACTCAATTTTGACTTGGGCCATCAATGTGGAGGAAATAAAAGAATAATATCAGCACATAGAATGTAGTAAGGTAAGAATGTAGCGATTGTGTAGATAAAACTTATTCAACCTTTAAACAGCGTCACTATCGTACAAAGAAACATGACTATTCAGCAAAAAATTATATCTTTATAAAAATGAATAATATCGGCACACAGGATGTTAGTTACCTTGAAGTCGCAAACATGAGAAGGGATTGACATTTTATAGGAATGTGAGACTTGAGATCTTTAAGATTCATCTCATATATGCAAGTGCTGAATAGAGTGTCCATGCAAAAGATCTTTAACTGCCTAAATAACTATTTACGTTTGAGTCTCCAATAAATTGAAATACACATGTGGGCATATATTAACATATGTATCTATATAAAAATTTATTTTCTACAAATTAAAAAATAGGGTAGAATGAAAAAAAATATACATGAGCCAAATCAACTAATTCAGGGTTCAAGTATCTAAAATAGTCTTCCCACTCAGCAGTATTTCCATAATAATATGGATAACCATGAAAATAAACAAGTGTTGGATCCATGAATTCAGGAACCAAATGGGTTACTGACCTATTCCACTGTCCACTAAAGGCTGCAAGAACAACCATAAATTTACATATAAAATTTGAAAAAAACACATAACCAAAACTTTTGGAACCTCAACTACAATCAACAAATTATCTAAATGCATATATCAATGTCAAAAAAACTATTTAATAAGACTAATCTGGTAAATATCACCCGTCAATTGCAATGATAGATAGAAAAATATTGCTGGTATTGTGTAATGGCGGACGAAGTAGCATATATAACATTTCGTAACTGAATTAGTAACGTCTTAAGTTTTTAATAAATTAAATTCTAATGAAATGTCTTAAATGAGAATATGTAAGACCATAATTTCAGTATTCCAAAACCTTTTCCATAACTGATGTTTAGAAATTAATGTAGCATAAATTAAGGGGTTACCGATTCATAGTTGACCAATTTTTATGAAATCGAAAATGCTTCAGCTAAATAATTGTAAAAATAACATAATATTCATGAAAAAGGCTTATTTCTTGTAGTGAATTTCCAGTAGTGCATGCAATTGAATCAAAACAAACGTTGGTTCCCTCCCAAAAGTATAGTGAATTCACAGTAGTGGAACCACCTTAACATAATTTCATAAAAATTTCTTTCAATAATAGTTGAAAAATCCATTTAATCTTTGTGATATGTTAACCTTAACATAATCGAGTATGAACTGGATTCGTCACCGAGCAGAGAAATCCATATATTAAACAAATTCACTGAAACAATCTTGCTTAATTTATCACAAGTTAAAATAACACTAACCATTTCTACAGTAAAGGAAGAGAAAAAAACTTTGGGATTGAGTTGAGCATTTTATCGAACACCTGGTTGACATTGTTGAAAGTTCAAATTTATGAACACATAAACTACAGTATAAGGACACACTAATTCAATTGTGCGAAGGAGACAACATACCAGACAATCAGAAGAGAAAGGCATGAGAAAATCGGTAGAGAGGGAGGTGTAACGACCCGAAATTTGTAAATAAATAAAATATGTAAAAATATGATAATTATGGATAAATCATATAAAACACGTGGAAATTGGTTTCGTGTCGTTTGGACATCGTACGAGAAAGTTATGGGCGAAACCGGGTCGAGGCAACAACCGAAAAGTGCAGCCCTGCTGCACTGGGTAGTTCGCGACGCGAAGTCGTGTTCCCGATCGGGAACTGTTAGCAGGGAATTGGACAATCAATCGCGATGTAGTCACGATAAGTTAGCGATCGCTAAGTATGCGTGTAGGGGGAGAGTTCGCGACGCGAACTATGTTCACGTCGTGATCTTTTGTCTGGCAGCATTAAAATCGGGTTTTGGCTCATTTGGAGCCATATCAAAACCCTAGTTTCTTCTCTCGAGTTTGTGGACGATTTTGGGTGTAAATCATCATTTGGAGCAGATTTCTTGGTCAAATCTTGTGATTCTTCACTCCTAGTTGAAGATTTAAGGTATATCTTCAATCCTTTGTAGTTGTAGCTTTAGATCTATGGGTTTAGAAGCTTGGGGTTGAAACCCTAGTTCTTGGGGTTATGGATTATGGTGATATAAATGGTGTATACACTTAATAGATGGTATATTAACAAGGAAATCAAGTGTATGGTTAAGATTTGTAAGAATCTTAAGGGTTGGTTAAACCTAGGGTTTGGTAAATCACCACATTTGGGGGAAATGGATTGTTGGGTGTTATCTAGAGGTAGATGAACACATTGTTAGTAGATTATGATGTTGAACATTGTATGATCATTGTTTTAGGCCTTCGGTGACATCTTGGAAAGTCGGTGAAATTGTGAAGCAAGAGCTTTGGTGTCAAGAATACGGTTAAAGCATCCTTGTTGCTAAGGTGAGTACGTGTGGACTTTACTGAGTACATAGCCTATGAAATATATTTTTATTACTTGTGTTATGGTCTATTTGCTTAATTGTGTAGACTAGTAGCTAGTAGTTAGTTATACCGATAGTTGTATTGAACTAACTTGTTTGATGATAGACGTGATAACCGAGAGCTAGATTGACATAACCATCGAGTTATGATATGGTGAGATGATGTGATGATGCGGGGGATCCCCGGTCATGAGGTATGGAATGGGGAGCATTTGGGCGGATCCCCATCGGCCCATTCCATGATAGTAGTCTTGCTAACTGGAAGTAGTCCGGCGAGTAAGGCAGGTATTGGTAGATTGGGCAATTCCCTCTTGCCTTTACCTTGAAGCTTATTAATGCGGGGGATCCCCGGTTAATAAGTTAATGTGGTTCTAGTTGGTTGGGGACGTCCCGACAACTAGATATGATTGCTAGGAAAGCAAAGTATTAGAGTCACAATAGGGTGACTAGATAGATGGGTGATCGCTTATATGTTTGTTGTTTGCCATTCGGTTGTTATTACCAACTTTGGGTCTAAACCCATGTATCTCACGAGACGTTTTTGTCTCACGTACTCCTTGTTTTGTTTTGCTATGTACTCAGGTTCGGGATCGAAGGTTTAGGTACGCATGGATAGAGATGCGGGGCCTAGAGTAGAAGAACTTTAGATTGGATTTATGCTTAGCTTTGGTTTTGATCTATTTTGTAACACCAAACTTTATACTCTGATTTTCATACCAAAGGTTTTTGTAAATCCATATTTTTGGGAATAGTTCTTCTATTTATGAAAAATGATTTATTTTGGGCAAATGTTTGTATTAAAAATTGAGGTGTTACAACTTGGTATCAGAGCTATAGTTTAAGTGAATTAGGTTGGATGTCCATCCTAGTCTTAGACTGTAGCATTAGGAATGTAAGATTCCTTGAGATCATAGTTTGACCTTGAGACTTTATAATAAGTTTAGGGTTGAACCTAGGGGACCGATGAGAATTGATATGATTATGGATATTGAGTCTTTGAGACTAATGGGTTGTACATAAGGTACTAAATGTTTAATGTCTTTCGTTTAGTCTTGATCGAAAGAAATGGTGACCACGCATAGAAGTGGTAAAGCCCCGGAGGGCCGGGAGGAAGAAATACCTCATGTCGAGGTTGTGGTTGAACAGGAAAGTCAACCGTCGATGCATCGGATGGGTGAAGCGGAGGTCGGAGCTAATAGAACTCCGGTGACCATGGCGGACCTCCAAACTATTATTGAGCAACTCAGGGGAGTGGTGGCCGATGAGGTGCACCGCATCATTGGGGACCGTGAGAGGTCGGGTGGAGATCGTGTATCCGAAGATAGATCGGATGAGAAAACCAGGGATGGTGGAACTCGAGTGGAGAAATCCTCCACAGGTGGTTGTAGTGATGCAAGGGCGAGACCCGATGAAAATTATGGTTGTTCTTTTAAGACATTCATGGCTTGTAAGCCAAACATGTATACGGGTAGTTCGGACCCGAAGGTAACTATGAGGTGGATCCGAGAGACCGAGCGGGTCATCGGAAGTAGCAAGTGCAAGAAAGCCGATATGGTGTTGTATGCATCGCAGTTGCTAAGAGGGAATGCTATGGTCTGGTGGGACATAGTTTATGAGACCCTCGGGAGGGAGGTGATAGAGAGAATGTCATGGGATGAGTTCACCGCGAGGTTGAAGAGGAAATTTTGTCCCGAGGAGGATTTGGAGAAGATGCATGAGAGGTTTGTAAACCTAAAGAAGGGTGATAGATCGGTTGAGGAGTACTCAAGGGAGTTCACGGGATTGCTCCCGTTTGTTGCAAGAACTTATTTTGAGGAAAGATCGAGGGTAGTTCGATATGCTTGTGGGCTACCTTGGGATTACCAATTGGAGGTAAGGAGAGCGGTCACACTCGATGAGGCCATTGGTGCCGCCCATGGTGTGGAAGAGGTGGATGCGACAAGGAATGCCGAGAGGGCCCATGTGATCGAGAAAAGGAAAGCCGAGAGTGGCTCGGGAACTTCTAAAAAGGGGAAGTTCACATCAAATTCCTTCAAGCAAGGAAGCGTTGTCCCGTGCAAGAGATGCGGGAAGAACCATGCCGGCAAGTGCCGAGGAGCTTCGAAGGTGTGCTATATTTGTGGAAAGACGGGGCATATAGCACGGGATTGTAGATCCAAGACGCTCTCCGAGGTGGAGTGTTACTCGTGCCATGAAATGGGACACTATAGCAATGCGTGCCCGAAAAAGAGGATCGAGCCAAAGGTGCCCGCGGCTCAAAAGAAAGAGGAACCGGCTCAAGTGAAGGGACGTTCCTTTCAGGTGACTCGAGAGGAAGCAGGAGAGGTGCACGATGTAGTATCAGGTACTTTATTCATTAACTTCATGCCATCTTCTATATTATTTGATTCGGGTTCTACTTATTCGTTTGTGTCTTATGAGTTCGGTTGTAAATTGAATGTGCCGTCCGAAATGTTAGATGAGGTTTATGAGATAGAAGTAGCCGACGGGAAAACGTCTATGGTTGAATGTGTTTATAGAAATTGTGAAATAGAAATAGACGGTAGAAAGTTTAAGGTGGATTTGTTGCCCATGGGAATTAGGGCGTTTGATGTGGTTATCGGTATGGATTGGTTGGGTATGCACCAAGCCAAGATATTGTGTGGTTATAGCTTAATGGTTGGATTATCGCACGGATTGGTGGTTATAGGAATTGGAGGTAAGTTATATGACGTGGATATTTATATTGGGGAGTGATTTTCCCGGTTAGTTATGTGTATGGAAATTATATTTTTAGAAAGGAACATGGTGCGGTGTGTCGCAGATAGTATGGATATAGGGATTGATGTTATTATATGGTATCAAAAGATGAACCGCAAGGACGGTAAATGTGTTTCAACAAAGGATAGTAGTACAAGGAAGTACTAAGCGTTGGTAAAAATGTTAGTGTGAATTGGAATTCTAGAAATAGAAACCTTGGGGAATGGAACTTTGAGGTTGGCGAGAAGCCGGATAAGTAACATAATGGTTGTTACACGTGAATGGTAAAGACAAGAATGACTAAGGTATAGTGATGTCGTAGAACTCATAAATGGGAAATATGTGGAAATGAATGAGTGTCGGGAACGTCGAATTTTGATGGTCAAAGGTGATTGAGTAAAAAAAAAAATTTAATTAAAAATTTTTGGCATATAGCTATGTCAAGTTTTGTGACAATAATGATGGATTCGATAACGGTAAGAAAACAATTATTGGTTACATGTCATGGGAATGGCACGACGGTATGGGGCATGGGGTAGTGTGATACTACAAATGGAAAATAAATATTTCAATGTACCGCGATGTATAAAGGTAGAACATTGAGTGTTGAGCTATTAGGCGCTAAAGCATAGGTTGCAAGAGTAGACCGGAGTCGATTGGTTGACTCAAGGATGACCGGATTGACCGGCAATTTATGGTGAATGGAATGGATTGGAGATTACCCCGGTGGCGACAAAAGATTTGGAAAGTGGTAATAAGGAAATGAACCGTTTAAGGGTGATTAATGTGTAAGTGAAACGGTAAATGGTAATCGAAAATTTTATTGGTTACCCGCGGGGTTCAATGCATGTGCATTATGTGATGGCCTTTGAAGGCATATGATAATGAAAATGGAGGGTTATAGGAAAAGTATTAAGTTGTATGTTCAATGAGAAATGTGTTGGATATGAACGAAAAATGTTAACGTGATATTGTGGGAAAAATGTGCTAAGTACTATGTTCGATGGGAGACATATGAATGGAGAAGAAAACGATAATGCGATTTTATAGGAGAGGTGCTAGAACGCACAATGAGCGATTTAATGATCGAATGGGTAAGATAGCAGCAAGGCTACGCGATGCGAAAAGATGAATGTCAGATGACATTGATGTGACATATACATATGGTTGTGTATGCGCATGTGATGATGCTTAGATGGTATTGGTGACATATACACATGTCCGTATATGTGCACAATAGATACATTTAGATTGAGTTGGCGTGATATATATATATATGTAGGTGTGTATGCTTATGCGTTTATATGACGAAGATAGCACCATGTGGTTAATGAGTATTGCTATTAGGTTATGGTAAATGAAAATTTGGTTGGAAATGCGGGTTGCATTAGGTCACGTATAGGTATGGGATGCCTACGACTTCTAGAATATGAGAAAAAGGATGTCGTTAGAAAGCAATTGTTATTGGGAACCAGGATATGGTCAACTTGTGTGAAATTATGGTATGGGAGGCGAAGATGATTGAAATAGTACTAAGAAATGGTATAGGTGACCAAATGAAAGTTAAGAAACGGTAAAGGGTGATGTGACCATGAGGGAATGTGAGAACTTGGGGAAATTTGAAAAGATTTGAAATTTGGAGATATGAACGATTGTTAAGGGAACAATTATGAGTATGATTGGGGGTGATAAGTCGAGAATGATATCTCGAGTGTAGGGAAACTGTTAATTGAAAAAAAAAAGGGGTATGGTTGACTTTATGCAAAAGTCAAGATTAGTCAACATGTGATTAGTTGACTTGGTTAAGGATGGGTTGTGACTTTCGTTTCGAATGACTCGCGATGATGAGAGTATAATGTATTAGTTGTGTGTATGAGAAAGGGTAATGAAATAATTAAAAGAGTTATGGTCAAAATTATGGGACTTTGACCCGTTGGGCGTTTTTGAATTTGGAATTGGGTATCTAATGGTTGATAAATCATAATTAGAGGTCGATGGTAAAAGAAATTGTTAAAGTATAGTTGACTTTGTTCTTAAGTGAAGGGTTAGAAGATGTTGGAATATGGTAACTTGGCCGAAGCTAGACTTTGACATTGGTGTTGGTCAATTAGTTGATTATAATGCGTGGGTCATGTCATTTCTATGTGTATAAGATGATCGGTTAAAGGATTGAAAGTCTTGTGGTCAAAAATTGTGCAAGTTTGGCCCATTTGGGCACTAAAGGCTTAAGATTGATTTTTGACCCGTTTGGATCTAACGGGATTAATTGAATGTTTACATACATATTGTTGACTAATTCGGGATGAGAAAAAGTTTGACGGTAATAACCGCGGGAGAAGGAGAATGGATACTCGGTAGAATGTGGATTGAAATTCTTAGCGATTCCGAGGACGGAATCCTTTTAAGGGGTAGATAGTTGTAACGACCCGAAATTTGTAAATAAATAAAATATGTAAAAATATGATAATTATGGATAAATCATATAAAACACGTGGAAATTGGTTTCGTGTCGTTTGGACATCGTACGAGAAAGTTATGGGCGAAACCGGGTCGAGGCAACAACCGAAAAGTGCAGCCCTGCTGCACTGGGTAGTTCGCGACGCGAAGTCGTGTTCCCGATCGGGAACTGTTAGCAGGGAATTGGACAATCAATCGCGATGTAGTCACGATAAGTTAGCGATCGCTAAGTATGCGTGTAGGGGGAGAGTTCGCGACGCGAACTATGTTCACGTCGTGATCTTTTGTCTGGCAGCATTAAAATCGGGTTTTGGCTCATTTGGAGCCATATCAAAACCCTAGTTTCTTCTCTCGAGTTTGTGGACGATTTTGGGTGTAAATCATCATTTGGAGCAGATTTCTTGGTCAAATCTTGTGATTCTTCACTCCTAGTTGAAGATTTAAGGTATATCTTCAATCCTTTGTAGTTGTAGCTTTAGATCTATGGGTTTAGAAGCTTGGGGTTGAAACCCTAGTTCTTGGGGTTATGGATTATGGTGATATAAATGGTGTATACACTTAATAGATGGTATATTAACAAGGAAATCAAGTGTATGGTTAAGATTTGTAAGAATCTTAAGGGTTGGTTAAACCTAGGGTTTGGTAAATCACCACATTTGGGGGAAATGGATTGTTGGGTGTTATCTAGAGGTAGATGAACACATTGTTAGTAGATTATGATGTTGAACATTGTATGATCATTGTTTTAGGCCTTCGGTGACATCTTGGAAAGTCGGTGAAATTGTGAAGCAAGAGCTTTGGTGTCAAGAATACGGTTAAAGCATCCTTGTTGCTAAGGTGAGTACGTGTGGACTTTACTGAGTACATAGCCTATGAAATATATTTTTATTACTTGTGTTATGGTCTATTTGCTTAATTGTGTAGACTAGTAGCTAGTAGTTAGTTATACCGATAGTTGTATTGAACTAACTTGTTTGATGATAGACGTGATAGCCGAGAGCTAGATTGACATAACCATCGAGTTATGATATGGTGAGATGATGTGATGATGCGGGGGATCCCCGGTCATGAGGTATGGAATGGGGAGCATTTGGGCGGATCCCCATCGGCCCATTCCATGATAGTAGTCTTGCTAACTGGAAGTAGTCCGGCGAGTAAGGCAGGTATTGGTAGATTGGGCAATTCCCTCTTGCCTTTACCTTGAAGCTTATTAATGCGGGGGATCCCCGGTTAATAAGTTAATGTGGTTCTAGTTGGTTGGGGACGTCCCGACAACTAGATATGATTGCTAGGAAAGCAAAGTATTAGAGTCACAATAGGGTGACTAGATAGATGGGTGATCGCTTATATGTTTGTTGTTTGCCATTCGGTTGTTATTACCAACTTTGGGTCTAAACCCATGTATCTCACGAGACGTTTTTGTCTCACGTACTCCTTGTTTTGTTTTGCTATGTACTCAGGTTCGGGATCGAAGGTTTAGGTACGCATGGATAGAGATGCGGGGCCTAGAGTAGAAGAACTTTAGATTGGATTTATGCTTAGCTTTGGTTTTGATCTATTTTGTAACACCAAACTTTATACTCTGATTTTCATACCAAAGGTTTTTGTAAATCCATATTTTTGGGAATAGTTCTTCTATTTATGAAAAATGATTTATTTTGGGCAAATGTTTGTATTAAAAATTGAGGTGTTACAGGAGGGACTTGTATCAGAAGAAGGATTGACATGTGAAATCAAAAGGGTTTAAGGGCGATCGTGAATCTGGGGATCGCAACACAACTATGACGAAGGATTGAGATGTGAAACCCCAACTTTGTTCAATTTGATAATAAGTCGTACGGTGTGTATAAAAGATACTAAGGAATTGAGAAAAAAAAATTGTAGTATAAGGAATTACTTATGTGGCGAGAGAATGAGAGGATGCAACATGACATGGCACTTACGTGGCTTTAAATATGACATGTGGCTTTTGGAGTTGCCATGTGGCTTTAAGAATTGACAAGTGGATTTAAACCTTTTGTTTATTATATATAAAGATAATAATCAAATGATAAGATGTTTGTAAGATAGATTGTACTCCCTCCGTCCCACAAAAAACTTCCCATTTCACCTTATATTTTTGTCCCACAAAAAACTTCTCATTTCAATAAAATATTATTATTACCATGTACCCCACCACTAACTATACACTAATAATCTTTATCTCTCCAAACCAATCCTATATTTTAATCAAAATTATTACCAATGACCCCACCACTAACTATCACCTTAAAACTTGTGCCAAAGTTAAATGGGAAGTTTTTTGTGGGACGGAGGGAGTAATATACATAAACGTTTTTTTTTCTTTCTCTTTATTCAATATTAAAGTATTTTTTTTGACATATAAACGATATATAGAATTATTCTTAAAACTAATGGAGTACTTTTTTCTAGAAGGAAACTATGATACATGCATATATTGGTATGAGTTCGTTTTGTATTATTATTTACGTTTCCGTTAATTTGGAAATTTGTCGATCACTTATAAGAGCATAAGATGTGAGCATGTCCAAAGCTCGATAAAAGAAGCTTTGATGGCACCAATTAAGCCCCACCAAACGATATCGTGCCTTGCGCCAATTGAGAGCCTCCGCCATGGGTTTAACACCGTATTAAACAATTTTCCTTTTTTTTTATTTTTTATTCTAAATTATAATTGGTTTGGAATATTTTTTATGAGTTTCAAATTGATGTTATATTAATCTAATTTAATCATTATAATATTTTGCCTCAAAAAGCGTGAAACCTAATGTATGTCACTTATTTTAAATCGGAGGAAGTATATTTTGTTATTATATAATAACTTCATTATATAAAATCAATTTATTAACTCCAAATCTTCATATGTAAGCAAAAATAAAGAATAATTTTTTTTTTAAAATTGTTATTTTCTTATTTATTTGTTCTTATTAAAATATATTAATTTAGCATACTATATTTGTCTTATATATTTTTTCGCATTATTCTTTTTATATACAACTTACAAGTTCATAGTTCATCATGTTGCTTAATTATTTGAGGCTAGCTTGTTTTTCTCTTTTCCGAAAAGCAACCGGCCCAACTGGCTTACAAACTACAAACAAACCCAAACATAAGCCTACACCCCAACGAGACTGATGAGCCCAGAAGCCAAACTCTAAGCAAAAACATTGAACCCTTGTAGTAGATTCGTGATCCGAATTCGGTTTCAAAATTTGTTTGAAACCGGATTGAAGCATATATCGGATTGTAATATGCCACACTCATATCATGCCTACTCGAGAAACAAGAAAAAGTTAAGTTAGACATCATTTCCTAACATCTCTTTTCTGAGTTTTCTTAATATTAATAATACTCGTTACATCGAAGTCTTTCATTCCTGATTTGGAGATTGGAGTACTAAGTGACCAAATTTAACATTTTGAATATTTGTGGACATACCGTAAGTTGTCAAATATTTACAACTTTTTTACGTACTCATTCATTTTAGAGATTTATGAGTTTATTTTAAAACAACTTAATCTCATATGAGCATATATTAGAATATTTTTTATAAAGTATCTATGATGCATATAGGAACAGACTATGTTATAATTCAATCAATAGTCAATATTCAAGTGACTACACATGTTTTCGAATACAATAAATCACAATCTATGTTATAACCATTGATATGGTGCTTTCTAAACATTATATTACCAAAAAAGAACTCATATTTACCTAGAAAAATTTAAAAATGTAAAAACTCAAATACACCTATCATATTACACAAATTTTAGTAAAAGATGATAATTAAAATTCATAGAAAGGGCACCCACAATTTCCACATCTTTATCTGACAATCCAAACTCCCACCATAAACTAAAAAAGATGTACCACCAGAACTGCCAGATGTACAAATCTCTACTGCAGCAGCAGCCACACATTTTATTGGACCTCTATGCCCTTCCAATACACCCAAACAGCAATAAGTTTTACCATGAATACCCCTCCTCCATACTCTAATAGTTTTGTCCGCTGACCCACTAAACACCACATCCGCCACCACCGCAATACACAAAATTGCCTTACTATGCCCCCTAAGTGCACCGGAAACCACCATATGCCGCCCATCTCCGCCCCCACCCCACACAATTATTGACCGATCACAAGCACCCGAATATAAAACCAACCCGTCGGTGCTTAAAGCCAAAGCATTTACCGCTGATTTGTGTTTTTCCAAAGTGTCAACCAATTTATGCTTCTTATCGCCACCGTGTCTCTTCCACACCTTAATTTTCCGGTCAGCTGAACCCGTGTATATTACACTACAAAATATATAAATTGTAATCTCTTCATGCTTACAGGTAAAGGATTTTGGAGAAGATGCTTTCATTCTCATTAATACCAAATATATATAGTACAATTATAAAATTACTTTTCTCTAAATATATATAGTACAATTATAAAATTACTTTAACTAGATAAGTACAAGGAAACAATATATTCAAATATACAAACCGATATCTACAATATCGTCTAATAACAGGAAGAAAAAAAACGTTAATATTTTTAGCATCATTCTCATGCGCAAAAAAATAAAAATAAAAAAGTAAACAAAAAATCGTGCTGTAGTTAATTGGTATACTAAAATATTCGAAGAAATATAAAATCTAACACATTATGTATTCTTAAAAAATTTTAAAATTATATAATGTACTTCTTTCATCCTAATTTTTTCTCTCATTTCCTCCTAAAATTTTATCTCACAAAAAATTATCATTTCTTAAATATAAGGGCTCACTTATAAAATATTACACAATAATTATTATTATAGACTCACCACTAAATATCTCTTAAAAATACTCTTTTTTTTTTTCCAAAATAACCTTATACTCTCTCCGTCCCACAAAAAAATTCTCATTTCCCTTTCTAAATTTTATCCCACAAAAAAAAATTCTCATTTCTCAAATGATGAGGGACCACTTAATAAAATAATATTAAAACAATGAACCCCACCACTAATTATCTTCTAAAAACACTCTCTCTCTCCAAAAACCTTATATTTTAATTAAAAATATCATCATGGACCCCACCACTAACTATCTCCTAAATACTTATGCCTACTAAAAATGAGAACTTTTTTGTGGGACGGAGCGAGTATATTAATAAAACTTATTACCAAGACTCCACTACTAATTAAAGTTATATTTATAGAATAATTGATATGTATAACTCATTAATTTAATTTTGTTTTGTTTTTTAATTTTATTTTTTATTTAAATATTTATACTAATTAAGTGACTAAGAACATTAGAATTAAACAATAATATGTGTTGTTTAATACTCCATCTGTCCCACAAAAAACTTCTCATTTACTTTTTGCATTATTTTTTAGGTAATATTTAGTGGTGGGGTCATTGATATTACTTTTGATTAAAATATAAGGTTGGATTGGAAAGAGAAAGATAGTTAATGGATATTAGTGGTAGGGTTTATAGTAATAATAGTTTTTTATTGTATGGAGCCCATCAAATATGAAAAATGAGAAGTTTTTTGTGGGACAAAATTTTAAAGGCAAATAGGAAGTTTTTTGTAGGATAGAGGGAGTATTATTCAATATATTTTATACTCCCTCCGTCCCACAAAAAAGTTCCCATTTCTCGTGGGCACAAGTTTTTATGAGATAGTTGGTGGTGGGGTTATTAGTAATATTTTTGATTAAAATATAAGGTTAGATTTGAGAGAGAATGCACTTTTAGGGAATAGATAGTGGTGGGGTTATTAGTAATATTGTTATTATATTAAGTGGACCCCTTAAATTGGAGAAATGAGAACTTTTTTATAGGACAAAATTATAAGGAAAAATAGGAATTTTTTGTGGGACGGAAGGAGTATATCTATATGTATGTTAAAGCTAATTTGTTACTATAAACGTACCCGTCACGGGATACAACAACGGCGTTAATAGCGTCATCATGAGCGTTCCAAAGGGACTCCAAACACTTGAAGTCGGACGTCCGCCACACCTTAAACGTCCGGTCCCATGAACCGGAGTAAATTAAAGAGCCGTCATTCGATAACGCTAAGGACGAGACGGCATCCACGTGATGCACCCACGTGCAACGTCGGTGCCGCCGTATTTTAACGTAGTTTTTCGCGAACACGAGCTTCATGATACGGTCATTGAGAGTAGGCAAACTTGCAACGTATTTTACCGTCTTCTGTTTCTCGTCTAATTTCCATACGCGGATTTTATGATCTTGGTGGCCCGTGAATAGTTTGTCACCGTGAACCACCATTGCTTTCACGGCGGTAGCGCCGGAAGCCAGTGGTGGTGACGATTGGAATGATGAAGGGTACTCTCGAGGCCATATGCGGATTTGGCCGTCGGATGAAGCGGAGAGGAGGTGTTTTCCGGTGAGGGTGAGGGAGAATACGGCGGAGGTGTGGGCTTTGATGGTGGTGATGTAGTGGTGGTTGGCGGTGGTTGATGGTAGTTGTGAATTTGAAGTTAATGAAGGAACTGAGGGTAAACTTGGTTGAGAAGAAATGGATTTAGAATTATCGGGATGAATTCTTTCTGATTCTAAGAATTCTTGTTCATGATCATGTTTTGGTGAATTGCTAGGAAATGCGCATGGACATGACAGAAACGTCATCGAGGAATATTCCGGTGACCGGATGTCAATGGTATTGGTGGAAAATATTATGGAACGATGGAGATGGAAGTGGAATATAAGGGGTTGGGGTGGAGGGTGTATGTTAGCATCAAGAAGCGTATGTTAGTGGAAATGGAGAAGTGGGGCAATGGAGAAGTGATGAGAAATGGTACAGTGAGTAGTTGTACTTTACAGAGAAGATAAAACGAACAAATATTTGTATTTTCATTTTTATATTGTACGTAAGTGGCATTTTTAATTAGGGGTGATTTTTACATAATAATTTTTTATTACATATATTTATCACAACTATTATTTTATTTGGTTGTACACTTAGCTGTTAAATTTTTACTGTGTTGTGTAAACATTAAAAATTGTGATGTATAAACATTGACCTTGCGAACAAAAGGTTTTCGAATTATCACCAAATGTCATATTTGGTGAGATGGTAAAACATTCACCTTGAGAACAGAAGGTCCCATGTTCGAATCTACGTTTTTTATGCAGAATTCGGATTTTTGATTTAAGATCTTCCACAAAAGACAAACCGAGTTTAAACCTACTAATTATAGAAGGGCAATCGTCCATTATATATAGTAAGAGATAAGAGATAAAAGATATATTATCATTCATATTGCCTTATGTAGGCGTGCCGGGATCTCCGCCAAAAAAGAAGCTCCTGTGAACTTTTTGACCGATCCGTTGGATAGAAGATCCACACTTAGACCTGCTGACATTTTAGTTTTTGGATGGGTTGGGGGGAAACACGCGTGTGTGGATCTAACTGGAGTTTCTCCTCTTGTGGGTTTGAGCAGTCGGGGTGTTACAGTGGGACAAGCTGCTTTGAAAGCCGCCTCGTGTAAAGTGACAAAGCACGAGAAAACATGCATTGAAAATCAACATGTGTTCATTCCTTTTGCATTTGATACTTTCGGTTTCCTTGCGCCTGAGGCGGTGGAGCTTCTTAATAGAGTCCAACGTGTTATGCATATCAATGTTTTGACACCGAGGTCCACAAAATGTTTTTAAAAGAATTAGTTTTGTCATTCAAAAAGGGATAGCGGCGCAGCTTGTTGCCCGTTTGCCTTCTTTATCCATGTAAAAGACTATATTATAATACCCTTTTATAATTGTATGAAAAAAAAAAAAAAAAATATTGCCTTTTAACCATCTTTTACCGCAATTAACTTTTTAGATGGTTTGAGAACCAACTTGAATAAACTTAAAGTGTGAATTATGGTGCTAATTCAATCTAAGCTTGTGCCACCATACAAATAGTTTTTGTGGTTCTCTAATATTCTATATATTTTTTTGTCAAACCCATGATTACATTTTCTCCTTTAGATTTGTGCATTTTTTATGATTAATTAGTTTAACTTAATCCATAGTTAATTAATAATCTCAATTTATGTTGTGTTTGGATTGACATATTGACATGTTCATCTATCTTAACATACCCTAGCCCGGCTCATTTAATCGTGATGAGAAGTTCAACTTTAACTTGATTCATTTAATTAAACGAGTTAGTCGTGTCGAACGTTTAAAGTCCAATTCTTATAACAAATTAAGATACATGATAATTAAATATTTTAGACGAATTGTTTTTGAGGATATATGATAATATTAAGGTATAAACGCACACAACGATATAAACTTTGAAAATACATGACAGATATTAAAACATAAATATAACTACACAAAAATTTGTTTTGAGATTTTTCAAAAAAGTGAACTTATTTATAATATACGACATATAATTTTAGTTGTATTTTATAAATGGATTGATGGGTTATAAATATGTTATCGTTCTTTAAAATATATAAACTCTAGCTTTCTTTAATATACTTTGTTGTAACATCCCAGAACCATGTAACACGATATTGTACGTTTTGCTCAAAGGCGCACATTATTGTTCTTACTATGGATCACTCCACCCAAAAGGTCTCGTGTTAAGAGAGGTGTCCACACCCTTATAAGACATGTTTCGTTCCCCTCCGCAACTGATGTGGGACAGATGTTACATTTGCTACATCTTTATAAAATTTTTAGTATATTTAATATGCATTAACATATATATTTAGGGTAAACACTAGAATATATATACCATATATCATATACTTGTAATGTTTAAATTTAAATTTTAATAATTTTATCTTATACGGAGCATACTTTATAATTAGTAAAGATAATGCTACAATTATGTATCAAATTATTGAAATTATTTGAGTGGAGACACGGCACTTTGTTGAGGGTAAGAGTTATGCGGGCAATTTTCAAAATTAATTATACTCATAATAAAACACATCACATGGTTTCCTCCAAGTCCAAGAATGTGGTTTTCCTCCTCGTTACCCTAATAAGAAATTAAGCCCACATATAGAAGCTTCCGTTGGAGTATAGATTAGAGTGTGAATTAGGCAAAGTATAGATGGTAAATTACTAGAGAATGGATATCTACTAAAGGATGTTTTACGAAGGAAACAATTAACTAAATTTTCTTTTTCAAAAAAGAAAAGAAAGAATTATATGACATTTTCACATATATAAATCTTGTTCTTATATATTAACATTATCATTTTACTGCTTTTTGTTGATTTTTTTTTATCTTGTTTTTTTTAATGTTAGGCTTCGTTTGCAAGTTGCCATTTTGGATACTTCATAGTAGTACGTATATGCTTTTGGGGCCACCTTTTTGAATAACAATAACTTTTGAATGAATGAGAATATATAACCACTTCAGATTAATAATATCGAGTCATTTTAAATATGGCTTACAAGAATAATGCGTGTGTCTTTCTTAGAGAGAGAGAGAGAGGAAAAGACTTTTTAGCAATAAAATCTAAGCTAACTTTATATACAAAAATGAATTAATATGTGTGGAACATATGTCTACCATGTCTTATAACAAACCAATTGCAAATATGTCGACTATAACACTCTTTACTAAAAACAGCGTCGTATTCTATTCTACAACGATTTTCAACTGCATAATAATATTCTATATATACGATAAATTAAATGATATCATTTAAATGGCCCAAAATAATAATATAGTGAAGTATTTCCACCATGGCAATGATCTCAATATGAAAGCTACAGAGGTATGGAGACGAGATATTCATAGGGTCAATTTTAAAAAGAGAGTCTAACATTATCCTTGTCAAGTTGCATAACATTCCTTCATCTTTTTGGACCTCGATCATAACTCACAAGACTTAGTAATTTGCTAATTAAAAGTACGTTTAGAAAATACTGGTTTATGAACAATAACTAATAATAAGAATAATTGACTTCTTGTCATCTATATAGTTCTCAAAATGGTGTTTGGTTAAACTTATATGAACCAATTTTTATTTTTATTTTTATTTTTATTTTAGACATGTTTGGAAGTGCTTTTAAAAATTAATTAGTGACTAGATCTTTTATAAGAAGTCAATAAGTTAAATAACAAGTTGGGATAAATAAACAATAATATTTAAAAAAGTGTCAGAAGCAATGACAATTACTTTTCAATATTCATTTGAATAAGTTAATAAGTTAATTTCAAAAACGCTTATAAGCATCCTTAAGACCAATCGGTATGGGCATGTTGGCGTTACCGTGGTGATGAGGTGGAGTGATGGACACGGGGTTAAGGAGAGGGGAACACCACCCCATCACTAGTGGTGTTGAAAAAGTTGTTTGGTGTGGCCACGGTCACACATCTTAACGGGAGGGGGAGACAAAATGCATGTTTGTGATTGGATGAATATTTTCTTTTTTTCTTTTTTTTTTGTATTTAAAATTAAATAGAATGAAATGGTGTGGTGTGGTGGGTATTTCCTGAATAAAGTGGTGTGGTGTGGTGTTGTTGCTGAGGTGACAGATGATGTGACAGAAATTTTCAGGTTATGGTGAGGCTCATACCTGATAGCCTAAGAAAATGTATGTAAGAAGCGTGACTACATGACAACGAAACTTATTCATTAATTTTGTAACTCTAATTTACAAATTTAAAATTTAAAATTAATATTATGCAACCAAGAATTAATTTTAGCTTAAGTGGACTTGTCATCCGAGTTCAATCTAGGCTTCTTTTTATGGGTAATTCCTAATATGACTGTAGCTTCTTGCTAGATGCATTTTATTGATAAGTGAATTCTTTTTACAGTTAAAAAATTTTACTCAAATAGGAATCAGTTTGCTTCTTGTACATATTTATTTTCTCTCTTGATCCAGACTATGTATATTGTTATTTTTCTTCGGTTGTTAATTATATTACTTGTTGCCTATTGCTTTTTTGGTCAAAACTTTGAAATTTCTTGAAATGACATCTTGCCCAATGGCCACCAAAATTGAAAAATAAAGTAAATAATGAAGAAGAAAAATGGAAATGGTTAGGCACTTAGACGGGCAGGAAACAATGAAAACGGCAACTCAACAAACATACGTTTACATCAATATCCAACTGTAAACCATTTTCCCATATCTCTTGGTTGCTAATTTTCAATAAATAACTATCTTTTCATGGATAATAAAATATTGTGACCAAACCAAGAGAATGTGAACTTAGAGATGTATATCGGATTGTTAGGTCTTATTAGGGTTCTCACCAGGTCGATCACGTCAGGTTTGAGGGAAAAAATCTTAACTTGAAACCCGACCCGATAAGGAATATACCGGGTCGGTATATTTTGTATAGATAATGTAATATTGTTTTTATTTTGGCGTCTTACCAAGATTGATTTAAGCTTCACCATAAACTCGACATATATCTGAAAGGACCGAAACCGTTTAATTTGAGAATTGAGTTAATAGTAATTTAACATAATCTTAAAAGATCAAGCATAAAAGTTACAAAGACACATCACATGAATCCTGACTTTTGGGATTTGGAAATAAAAGTTAAGATATATCTATAGATAGAAACAACAAACATAAATTAATTATTAAATGAATTTTAAAACAAAATTATGGAGATATCCTTCCATCATCATAAACTTTATTCCACTAGTTGTAGAATGAGGTTAAAATGTGATAATATTGTTTAACGCAAATTGCTTTTGAGAAAATTGCATGAACCAAAATGTTTGTGACGCTTATAGCATTAGTAGGTTTAGAATTAGTTAATTTAATATAACTAACTCCACAAAAATATGTCCATTCAGAAAAGAGAGCCCCGTAATAATAATAATAATAATAATAATAATAATAATAATAATAATAATAATAAAAATAATAATAATAATATAAATATAAATATAAATGTAAAATTCATCTTATTTCTAGCACATTATCTTCTATTATTGTTTTATTTGATTTTTAGTAAGATTTGTTGACATTGCGAAGCGTAAAATACTTCTATCATCTCACGATGTATTACCAAATATTGTAATTACATTAATTTAGAACACAAGAATATTATGTTTGTATATAGTATTTTTTATCATATTTAATTAATATATTAATTATTTAAATAATCAAGAAATATCAAATACATTTTGATAGACAAACCAAGCTGACCCATCTCATTTGGACTCCCTAAAAGTTGTATGGCTTTTTACTAGAAATTATTTTGGCCCATATGTGAGACATGGATACCCATATAAGCCAAGTCAGATAATCAATTTTGGGTACTAAAATTATATACTGGTAACTAGTCTCAGTATCTGGTATTTCCCTAATCCTTAAGGCTCAGAATATAACTCTTGCTTAATGCATTGGTATTTGATGAAAAAAGCCCTAATGGGAAGTGTTTTATTCGACTGATTATGATATATGTTTTGTAACTTTTAAGATTTTTTTTTTTACTTTTATATACATTTTACATAACTAATTTATCATAAATATTCAATAGATTTTGACTTTTGTAATCCGGTTGAACCGGTCCGATCATTTTTAGAGTATTACACGGTCCGATTCAAAATCCGAGTTGTGAAACATTGCTAATGGGCCTATTTAATACTTTTAAAGGTTATTTTAAGCCTAGAAAATCCCTGCGTTTGAAGGTGAAATAAAATATAATCTCTGTAAGTATGACTACACACATTTTTGTCCTACTTTACATGCTTCGCACTACACAAATTATTCCAAATGTCCACACTTTTATCAATAGAATAATTGATTTATGTTTTTATAGACGTGATCTGCGTCCTAAATGTAATACTATTACTATGACTTCCAATTCTCCCAAAAAATGCATTTATAATATTTCATTTACAATAATATAACACAGAAGTTAAAAGAATATAAAAAACAATATTTAAGAATACAGCTAAACCCCTCAATAATCCAAAATAATTATCGGGTCAATTAAAAATTATATAAAAAAATAACGATCTACAAAACGAACAGTGTGAATCCAACGGCCAAAAATATGATCTGGACCAATACCGACACTCCACGGTGGGTCCCGCTTGTATCCCTCTGACCAAATGACGGCCCAGTTGTTGAATTGTTATCAGGGTTTGTACCGTACAACACTTGGATGCCCTCAACGTCGTCTCTGGCTAGCTCTACTTTCCGTATTCCTGATGATATCGTCGGAAACATGATCGCATCTTCAACCGACGAGTGTCCGAGACCTAGCAGATGTCCGATCTCATGAACAGCCACTGATTCTAGATCCATCGCCGACGGAGATCCAGAAGCGAACACGTCGTCGATAATCCAAGTCTCGTCGCTGTCGAGATGTAGCAATCCTCTCGGCGGTGCAAACGCATGAGCTAACGTGCCCAACACTCCGTCGAACTCCTCACCATCCCCGTGGTCTCCGGCATAGAATCCGATCTTAAGGTCAGCAGAGTTATAGTTACTGCTTTCAGTAAACGTCAACGGCGTCCACTCCGACCACCGAGTAAATGCGCTAGCAAAAACACGCTTAACGTCATCGGAAAGCTGATTCCTTGGATCAAAAGCGTAGGTCAAATCACGCCGTCGTGACGGCCACCGCGGTGTCCCAGGGAAAAACGAATAATGAGCGACGGTATTTCCGGTCATCGACGCCGCCTTACCGGAGTTCATAGTGCTGGATCCGTTAACAACATCCGCAACTCCACATCTAGGCTTTAAGATCTGATTCACCGTCGATTCATCGAGCTCACCGGTAGCATTTAGATTAAAATTGAGCTGGTAATTTTTAACCGCGGATTCAAGCGCATCATCGAAGTCATCGGTGAAGTTGCTGGTGTTGTTACCGATGTATCCAAAGTAATGGAAGTAGTTTTTGAGCTTTGAAATACCTGGAACTTGTTGGCCGGAATGGCAGCCGGAGAGTTTGTTAAACATGTCCCAAGCACCGGCGGTTTTGTTTGGCAGGAACGACGGTGGAATGGATGAAACATTGGGGAAAAAATGAGGGAAAGCGGTGACTGAAGAGGAGAAAACTGAGAAAATAAGGAGAATACCAGTGAATGTTTGGGAAATCTTCATCTTCATGGTTTGACTACGAATTTGTGAAATGAGGTTTTGGATTTATGGAGATTTGAAGAAAGAAATTGTCAAAAGAGGTCGGAAGGAAGAAAGCACGGGGGAAGGCGGCCATTTTAGTGGGAATTCAAGAAATAATAATTGAGAATGTCATTGTCTACTGGCATTTGATTAATTCAAAACAAGCATAAATATTTTTCTTTAGTCAAAAACCCCAACGAGTTACTTATATTATTTCAAGAAAAACATAAATGTATTTTCCAAGTTAAATTAAATAAATTTTGAGTTTTTGCTATTTCTCGTCAGTTTTTTTCTTAATATTTATTATGTCATATAATGACTATGATTTTTTTTTTATGGGTGATTTGTGGTACATAATTCGAAACATTGAATAAATCCGAATATCCTAATGTAATGAAAAAAATTATTAATGAATCATTAAGTCTTTCATGTTAAACCTTTTTTATCCATATAGATTAAAAAAAATGCTTTATATTTTCTCTTTAGGAACTTATTGCGGTAAACTTATATCAAGGAACTTATCGATGCGAACGGCTTAAACAACCGGCCAAATTGTGTGTCCCTTATTTAAGGTTTTCTTCAGCATACATAATCATTTTTATTAGTTTATCATAACACTTTTTATATTATTTGATCGAAAGTTGAGTTTTAGATTTGACATGTTCATACAAAATTTATAGAAATTGTCATCTTAATTTCAATCTTAATCTCTGACTTTCGTTCACCAACTTTATATTATTTTTCAAACACAATTTTCAAATGTAAAATAAATCTAGAAGGAATAAGTCTTTCGTAGGAAGAATAATTTAAATCCATATTTAGACGTTTTCCAACTACTTGCGTAGGTAAACCACATATGTAACTAAGTTTTTGTACCATCCCAATCAACATCCAATTTAACATTTCAAAGGATATAAAAAACTGAATATTCTATTTACGTTTTAATGAAGAAATATTAATACACCTACCAAGTTTCCAACCAATTAATTTGCAAGTGATTACGGTATTTGTTACTTGTTACGTGTAATTATCAATTACAAGTGATCATTATATTATTCCACAATATCAATCTAACTTACAAGTGTAAAATTGAAGACAATTAATTAAATCAAACACTTGATTAAATGAAAAGAACATGTGACTTTGAATATTTATGCCATATTAGAGAACTTTCTATTTGAACCGTGTCCCAAATAATGACCACACTTGTACTATAGAAGATTCCTAGACTTCTCTAATGCCTTCCTTTTTGTAATAAAGTCGTCGTTGAAGATTTCAAAAGATGAAAGTTGGAAAACCTTCTAGGTTTTGCTATAAAACAACTTTCTTTTCCCTATCCCCCTTTGCAAAAAGATCTGGCGTCCGTGGTGTACGTGACCAAACCGTCACTTTGGCCGCTCCCGAACCTTCCTCGGGTCATATTTACCTACAAAATGACCTCTAGAAGATCATTTAGGCTATACCGGATGGGCTATAAAGTCATATAGTTATAGGTCATAATACTTGATTCAAACTACAAGTAGAGAAGTATATACAAACAATAATGATTCAAAGTGGAAGAAATTACAACTTACATGTACTTTCTTCTAAGCATGTAAGGAAACGACACAATACAATACGTACATGAATAATTTTAGCAATGCATAGGCCTCTCATAATTTGGAGGGAGAGAAGGACAATTCTCATTCATGTTGGAATACGGTTCTAAAGAGTTGTACAAGGGTAGTTCCATGCGATACTTGCCAAGAATTTGGCAAAATGGAAGCTTATCATCCCCATTGTTGCACCATTTTGGAAGCTGCGTTTGGTTATTCTCAAAGATTTTCAGCATATAAGCATCTCGAATCTGTATGTAACCAGTAATTGTGTCAAAATTTGAATTTTCAAAAGTTAGGACATAGATTCTTACAGTGAATTCGGTTACTTGAATAGAATCTGCAACAGGGCCAAAAACTCCAGCAGCTTTGTACATTTGGAGAATAAAAGCAACACATGTTGTAGATTTCCCATCACTATAAACCCATTCATCATTTTCGGGTATTGTCAGCAATCCATCAAAAGATATGCCTCGTTTTTCCGTTTCTTCTAAAATCCCGTACAACTCCAACCCCTGAAACTAAATGGGTCAAAACAGGTTCGGGTTGAAAGGTCATTTTGTAATATAACAAATTATAAATAGCTAGTGTCAACAATGACTATTAAATTTATATTATTTCAAGATTAATCTATTCTTTTGAATAAAATGATACGAAAGTTTATGCACTAAAATAGACTCTGCGAATTTCAAAATGTTCATACCATTTGACCCGTTTGAGATATAACAAAAGTAAATGGGTCAAAACTCAAAAGTGCAACCGTGAAATCTATAAAATTGAACAGAAATAGTGAAAAATTACGTCTGTCCCAAGACGCATATTTAGGGCTTCATTCCACATATTGGCAGCATATGCTGGCTGCATTCTAGTCCACATAGACATGACAGAAATCACCTGCAACAAACACTTTTTTGTCCATCAATATGATTAGAAAATCTTAGAAAAGTGAAAGAAAAAAAAAGTACCAAGTGAGCATCAATAGGTGGTGGGAAATTATCACCAATGGTGTCAATCCAACTGAAAATCATGTTATGATATCCGTAAGGCTTGCCTGACATGCTCTGAGCATACTCCCATGCTGCACTGTTGTTCCATTTTGCACGTATTTCAGGATGTAATGGTAACAAAGCTATTTGTGGGTTCGATTCATCTTTTAGGGCTAAATCCCACCATTCATCCCATGGAATTACCACAATTATTTCCTCACCCTACAATAAAACCAACATCAGATATAAAGATAATGTTCTAGAACATTATATTTATAAACACTTTTACCTTTTCATTCTCGTGTCCTGATTCACCAACCCAAAGATTACCAAATTCATCCTTCATACAAACAGCTGTATGGCCTGCAAATGCCCCTGTAACCCACTTCTCCAATGTTTCAAAACCACCCCATCTTCCACGGATCTTTGAAACAGCCAGAAAATCACCGGAATGAACATCGTTTGGATCGATAGTTGCACGCCATGGTTGAGCTCGTGTCTCAAAAGTAGCACCCATGTGATCCTTTAGAAAAGCAAGGTTTGCATTTTGACCAAATTTCGTGTTGGAAAATAGAGGCAGAACATCAACTAAAGAAAGCAATGTTCCTAGCATTCCAGAAGGCATCAGAAAGACAGATACTCCATGCTGCTTTACCTGCATATCAACAATGTAAGATAATTAAGTTGAATTAATCACCAATTATATAAACTAATAACGAATCTGCAATTTAAGTGGGCATAATTACATATTCCAACTCTGCAGGTTCCTCCCAAGAAGCAAACTCAAAGGTATGTTCACGTGCTGTGAAATAGTAGTCCCAGTTAATGCTGTAAGGTGTCGCGAAAACATAAAGATCCATGCATGTCCAGCTGTGAGCTTCATCAGTCTGTTCAATGAAAAAGGCAAAAATAACAGAATCAGAATCAAGACAATTAGGAATCTTAATCAATTCACCAGTTCAGTGTTAAAATCAACTTCTAGTATAACTCAAACTTAATTATTTTAGAAAACAAATAATTAACTCAAACAACATAATATAGAGTCAGAAACAAGCTATGGAAACGGAATAAATCGCCCTTATCTATTTCATTCATATTGAGACCTAATCCAATATCAAGCTATACCAAAAATTATGTAAACACATAAAACTGTAACAAATTCAACAGAAAAGGAATGAAGTGGTCAACTGAATATAAGTTAGTTGATTAAACATAGGGAAACAAAATCGAAACCTTGAGATAGATGATACCGCCTCCCAAACCACGATCATCACCTTGAGTGAAGTCCATACGAGCTTGATTGCCATGGAAACAAGCACCTTTCCACTGAAGCGATCCATTATTCGGGGAAATTGTTCCGACGAAAGACGGCAACAAATCCACCGCCTTACCGAAATTATTCATAACAGGCCACGAAATTTGACGCGGTAGAACAGGTAAGACATCGTTAACTCTAAAAGGCAACTTCAAAGCATCCCCAAATTCCGATACAGAACCTAAACCTAATAGTAGAATACACAACACTCTCAATAACCACATCGTTGATTGCAATCAATAAAGGTAGATGATGAAGTTGGGGATTGTATGAATTTTGTTGAATCGATAAAGTGTATGTTAACGACTTTGATCCATTGAACTGTTTGGGAGTGATTTGGCTGATGAGATCGATGGAATTGGGGATGAGTTTGACGGTGAAGTCAATGTTTGTAAAGCGTTGGCGTGGTGTTTGGCTGATTATTGAGTTTAAGGAATAATAGATTCAGTTCCAAACGGTCTTTGAGTGTGTTTTGGATTCTTTTTTTGAATTGATCAATCATTGGAAACTTTTTTTAGGATTGGGGTATTCTTCAAATATATAGGAGTATTAAATTGCGATCTAATTTTAATTTTAAAACTAGTGTAATCATGATTGTAACGAGTTTATACCAGAAACTCAAAAGAATGACATGTACAAGTTCTCAACAACGTTTTAAAATGCTGGTTGAATCGGCCATTTGAACCGAGAAAAGGAGAAGTTAGTCGGTCTAAATGCGCCATTTATATTGATGATCTCCCCACTGGTTGGAAATAAAAACCCGATTGAACTGACCGGTTGTATCACAAAAACCAGTTTTTTTTCTTAAAAGCTGGTTAAATAAAATAAACATATAGATTTCAGAAATAATAAATCTTAAAAAAAATATGTTTTAAGGGATTTTCAATTTTATCATTTTTGAGTTTTTAAGTAATTATACACTATTTACACAACTAATGCATCATAAATACTCATGAATATTATTATTTGCTTCAAACCGCCTTCTAATCTGATCAAATGGTTCAACCATATTTATGACATTGACCAGTTCAATTCGAAATCCAAATTTTAAAACATTGGCACCCAACATTAGATGATAGGGATAAAATGTGTTGTGATTGGAACATTTTTCATCTATATTTGCCCCACATCCTAAAGGTCAGGTATTCAAAATCTTATAGTAGATATATATGGTAATTTAAGAGTAGTTTATAATTTGTCTTTCAAAAAATATAATCTAATATTTGGTATGTTGTTTGTACTAGTTATTTGTTAAAATTGTTATAGTATATCCAACTTTCACTCTTGATATTTAAGGTCTTGTTTTTAATTAATAAACCAAAGAAACTACAAATAAAGAAGCAATATACCAATATTTAAAAGTTACAAGACTCTATCAGATCTTGAAGTTTGAATATTACACTTTTGTATAAAATTACCAAATTACAATTTAGCACCAAGATCAAAGACAAATTTGGCATTTGATGCAAGCTTTCATATAATAAAGAAGATAAAAAACAAAGGTTATATCCCGAATAGAAAGCAATTTGAGTAACAAGGAAGAAGCAAAGCACTGTCTTCAACAGCTAATGGCTGCCTAAACGGGTTTAGCTCAACCTGTTTTTAAGTATATAGATATTATGAAAATTATTAAAATTAAATGAAAATGCGGAAAATTGGAAGATAAAACTTACAGGAATTGTTGGTGGATTACCAGTCACAGAACTTATACAATTAGCTGCAAGATGACAAGCTTCTTCACAATAATCAGAGAAAATGGCTGCAATTTCTATTTCTCTTATCAGCTCCTAAAATTATTACATAAAATTAATCATCAACTTTTATGTCAATAATTAAAGATATATTATTATTATTATATATAGATCAAAGAGACATACAATAGTTGGTAACCAGCTTTTGTAAGCAGCTATACCAGCATTTGGAGCAATGATTAAATCAGGAACAAATTCCTGTCCATTAAAAAACCAAATCCATTATATAAAAAAATATATTGAAAATATATAAGGTAAAACAGTAGTGAAATAATTGATATATAATAGTAGTATAATAATAAACCTTGGTGAGTTCTGTATATCGGTTATGATAATAACCAGAATGAAGCTTTATTGTAATTGGTGAAGATTTATTATTGTCTGACTTGCAACTGCAGTTTGATTCAATGCATTGTGCATAGCTGCAAAGACTGGTTGTCTCACCATCCCTATATAATAATATATATTATAAAAAATTATATTTGTCTCAAATCTCTTAGCAATATGTATTGCTGACCTGTCATATGGGACAGCGGGCCCCACAAAATCTATATGTATTTGTACTCCAGGAAGAAGAGCATGCAACTCCATGAACACAGCAAGTTGATAAAGTTCCCTTTCTGGCCCTTTATAAAAGCAATCAATTAAAAATAGTCAAAATACTAATTTTGACTAGTCAACCATTTGAAGATGGAACTAGGAAGTTGGAATCAGAGATGGTAAAATTGGGTGGGTTGGATACATGTCAACGGGTAATTTAACTTCTTTTTTGTTTTGTAAATGATTAATGTATTAAATTTAATTACAATAATAATATAATTTTTGGAATACAAATACATTTTAAAATACATACCTAGGTAGTGTATACACAGTTCATCAGTAATTTCAGGAATCAACTGTTTAGCAGAAGCAAGTTGAATGGCCCGATATATGGTCAATGGCTGGAACAAAACCAAAGTAATTAGTTATGATTTAAGCAAGATATATACAAATATAAAATTAGCAGCTAAATTAAAAGTATATTTTATAATTCATGAAAAGTTTACATTACCCAGTGAAGAAGCAGAGCAATGGGTGAATCTAAGGGGATCCCTCTCCATTCATAATAGTCATTCCAACTACTTAATGGCTTATTTAATATAGACAAAGGCTCTGCATATTGGTTATTGAGGTTATATATTTAAATAATTAAATTACATAAATTGAAAAATACAATGATACCTCTACAGGGCGATAATCTACTTGATAGACTCCAACACTTATCAGACCTTCCAATTAAAAATGAGTTGTCATCTGTAACTTAATCATGTCTGTAACTTTAATTATAATAAATCTAAACAAATTAAATTAAAATCAGGAGAAAGAAAGAAACCTCAAATGATCCAGGAAAGTAAGTGAAGCCCCACAACTGCATTCACATATCCAGATTCCTACACAGTGAATCCCCAGTTTATCTAAGAACAAACACCTACTCTCCACCTTTTCACACACCTACAACAAATAAATCAATTAAAATTACAGAAGCTCCTATGATTAAGAGAACACTCTGACTTTTTAAAGTCAGGGATTTAAGCTCCTATCAACTTTTTGAACCTATATTAATCTTATAGTCAAAATGTGGCCCATTTGACCTCATAATCCAAATACATAAACTAATCACCTGATTAGTAGCCTGCCGGGAAAAAGTGAAAGGGAAGTCAGTTAGAAGCTCCACTGAACACATTTGTAGTTTTAGCCTTCCACATTCTTCTTTGTGAACACTCCAATGTGATACCTAAAACAAAATTATTAGGAATTTAATTAGTTATAAACATCAAATTAAGGTGATCGCAAGTATAAAGGTAACTAATTGATCATACGCATCAAATGAAACTAGGTATAGGAATCAATTTACAGAAATACACACGATAATAAATCAATTGCTTCCATAAGCTGACGAATCTAGGGTTCTTATTGGAGGTTTAACAGATAAGGAATTATGTGTCTGTGTGTGATTAAGGAGACAAATGAAAAACCTGATGAGAGACGGAGCAATCGAAAACGGCACCGCACCGGCGGTTTGCTGAACCCGAGCACTGCCGTCGACTTCCCTTTGCTGCACACTCCATTCTTCTGACTTTTCAAGTTGACTTTTCCTCCACTTAAATATATGTGAGATCGTACTAGCGTGAGCATTTGGGTCCAAAAATTGCACACAATCTAAAGTACTAATTTTTATATCCAAGATAACTCACTACTAACTTTCTTTTAGTTTGACAACAAAGAATTGTATGATCCTACTTCTGACCCAACTGTCATTGGTGCTTTTTATGGGATACTGTTCATGTTGGTGCAGCTCTAAGTAAAAATACTTTCAACATGATCAAAACATACAAAATACTTTGCGCACTTGGTGATACAGTTTTTGTATGTTTCACCATATTGAGAGCATTTATACTTAGAGCTACAAAGAACACCTTTAAATATACCGTGAAAGGCACCAACAACAATTAGAAGTGATATTCATACAAACCGTTTTTATTCAAAATCCGGTGTTTAATTAACTTGACAAAAAAATTGGTTTTCGAACCCGTTCATACCCTAAACAACTGATACTGTCTGACGAGCGGTTTTAAAACCAGTCCGGTTTTCTCTATCTGTAACCCTCAAACGGTAAATACATTTATATATGATACCATCTTTGAAACACGAATTTGAGCGCTTGATATAAAGCCCTATTATGACCCAACCCATTTAAGCCCTCTACTCAACTTGACCCGACCAGCCTGTTTTGCTTATTCCACAAAAATTAAACTCAGTGCAGAGAGACATAGTTACTGGACTAATCCAGCAAATAAACTAGTAATCCAAATTTGTACCTTAATTAGTTGTAACTATTATTGGATTAATCTAGGTGGGTTACACCAATGCAAGTTAAAACTGAACCAATTTAATTACCTATTGCAAGTGAAATCGTAACAGATTCCTTCCAACATAATAATAATTTGCTTACGAAACTGCACATATGTAAGCAACTTATTGATCCAAATATTAAACAACAATTTAGAATACATAACTAAAAATGTTGACAATTTTTTTGTAAAATCTGGGGGTGATGTAATTGTTAATTTGGTTTTTTTATAATAATTGTTAAGGAAAAACCAAAAAGAGAAGCAAAAACTAGACATTTAATAACAATACTTACTATCTGAGCCAAAAGGTCAAAAGCACCTGCAAGAAACTCCTCTTTTTCATTGCGGTCAACAATGGTGTTTTTGGCTTCGCCTGCGGTAACTACTAGAATACCCTTTTAACATGGGGCACACTTACCTATGCAAACTCATGACTCCTTTTGCATAAAAATGGTAGTATCTCCAAAATATGACTAGAAAACTACCATCTTTGCACGTTTACTATTTACGTCAAGTTCCAAAAACAGGATGAAGAAAGAAGTCACAAACCTAAATGTTTAAACACAAGTGTTAATGACGTCTCCTATTAGCTCTTGAGTCCTGCTGATAGCTCCGATGATTTGTGAAACATAAACCTCCCCCCAAACTTTATTAAAATAAATTCGACAATTTTTCCATTCATCTTCTTTTTGTTTCAAACGGGTTAATATTACTGGTAGAGCAAGAGATGCGTTGTTTTTTAATACATCAAGCCCGTTACCTCCATATATACGTTCAATGCACCTTAAATGTAAAACTGGAAGAAAAAAAATCATTAATTTGTGTTCATAAAATTTATTTCAAATAGTTAGTGCTGTTTAGTAATGAATTTTCTCACTTGTAAAATAATCTTCAGCACGTTGTTTGTATTGTTCTTCGAGTTATCATCAATTTTATTTAAAAGTTCTTCCGCACGTTTTGTTGTTTCTTTCATTAATTCTAATAACATGTCAAGTTCAAACCTGTAAGAAAAGATAATTAATTAATTATACATTCTATATATGTAGATAAATAAATACTGAACCTGTCATCTTCGCATCGAAATAAACTCTCTTCATACAGGTTTTTGCGCATCGGTTTAGAAGAATAATCCAAATTATAAGACACCCAATGATCATTCAACACCTCAGTACCCATTTTTGTTCTTTGAGTTACTGAAGGAATTGGATACTGTATCAAAATAAAATTATTAATTAAAATTTATTAATATGATATAAATTAAATTTAAGAATTATTTACATTTTCTGGTAAAAGCCGGTAACTTGGAGTGCAACGTTCACAGTGAGAAAGATGGCGTTTGTGAAACGGTTTTGCATGATTTTCTTCTTTACTTGTAAGTGAAGATGGCTTAACTTTAGATACATTTTTGATCTCGCGAATTTCATGATCTCTATCTCGATCCTTATCATCTGTGTTTACAGGTCCAGATAAATTCCCACCTGACAGAAGATTTAGTTAAGATAGTTTGACTTTTACAACAGTAATTTTCTTCACGTAAAATGAACACTTAATCACACACCAAAATTAAAATATATTAATAAACATCAATTTTTGCAACAAATGCAGATTGTTATTATTAATTAGGGGATACCTTGATGGCATAATTCGGTTTTATCAATATCTTTATCTTTTGATCGGTTATCAATATTTTTACTGCCACTGATCTTGTGACACGTGTCCATTTCATGATCTCGATTCTCATCATCTGTATGTGATAAATTTCCATCCAACAAAGAACCTGACAGAAGATTTAGTTAAGATAGTTTGACTTTTACAATAGTAAATTTCTTCACTTTTCACGTAAAATGAACACTTAATCACGCATATCTGCCAAGTTTAACAAAAACCCGCCGGGTCGCAACGAGTCATTCATGAGGAAAAAAACGGATACTTTTGACCTCCGGTTTTTAAAACACTGGTTCTTATGAATACGGATATACCTAGTCACGTGAAAAATATACGTTCATCTCAACGTATTGATATTAGAAACAAATCACGTGAAAAAACAAGACCAAATTAATGAGTCAGGGTACTAAATCGACCATTTTATCAAGTTTAGGGTACCATGATGCACCTTCAGGGTAGTGGAAACCTAGTCAGCCAAGTCAGGGTACTAAAATGCATTTTGGCCTTTATATTAATAAACATCGACTTTTGCAACAAATGCATATTGTTATTATGAATTAGGAGATACCTTGATGAAACAATTCCGTAACAGAATCTTTATCAATATCTTTATCTTCTGATCGGGTATCAAAATACGTAATGCCATTGATCTCGTGACACATGTCCATTTGATGATCTCGATTCTCGTGACACGTGTCCATAACAGAATCTTCAAGTGTAGTAGCAGATTTATGTTTTTCAGTCAACTGATTTGTCCCATGATTATCAGTATCTTTATCTTCTGATCGGGTATCAAAATTTGTAATGCCATTGATCTCGTGACACATGTCCATTTGATGATCTCGATTCTCGTGAGTAACAGAATCTTCAAGTGTACTAGCAGATTTATGTTTTTCAGTCAACTGATTTGTCCCATGATTATCAGTATCTTTATCTTCTGATCGGGTATCAAAATTTGTAATGCCATTGATCTCGTGACACATGTCCATTTGATGATCTCGATTCTCGTGAGTAACAGAATCTTCAAGTGTACTAGCAGATTTATGTTTTTCAGTCAACTGATTTGTCCCATGATTATCAGTATCTTTATCTTCTGATCGGTTTTCTTTGTCTTCCTTGTTCACTATTACTTTTTCACCATGTTTCTTATTTTCCTTTTCATTATAGTGATCCGACACTTCAACATTAACATCACGTTCAGTACTACTTTTCTGCAATATTGGTTATGATTATAAGTTCAGATGAATAAAAACTTAGCAAAATATTAGTTTGATCATGAAATTATGTATAAAAGTTTACCTTTTCTATATGCACATGTTTTATTATGGGATAGCTCCTATTTTCACTGTGAGAATTAGGAAGCTTCGACACTGCTGCTGATATATGATCAGGTAAAAAATTGGTGAATTCTTTAAGCATGTCTGGTTCATTTTGAAAAAGAACAGCAACCTGAAAAAAGACGGTTACCGATTAAATATGCAAATATACATATACATACATATTATCTATATATGTAATATATATATAATAGTTTTTAAACTAACAAACCTCTTGGTGGACCTCTATGACAGATTTGCGATTCTTTTGGAACATATTCATAATATCATGAAAAGATTTGTACACTTGATGGTCGCCTAGAAATCTCGCCTGCAAAAATAAAATGCGTTACAAGAAAATATCAAGAATAGATTTAGACAAAATCCAATGATTTTATTACCCTAATTTTGTTTACAAATTGAATGCCTTCTTTAAACACAGCATGCTTTTTACGAATTAGTTCATCTTCTTCTGAAATTGTGATTTCATATCCCTTTGGGAGAAACATATTGAACCCTAATAATAGGCCCCAGTGCCCTTTAAACAATTCCTTCACTCTTGCAATGATGCCTATGGTGTTAATTCTACAACATTACAACTATTATAACTGATCATCACAGGTTATTATAGCATGACAATTGAATAAAGGGACATTTTAGTCAAACCTTTGAGCCCTAAATTCTTCCATAACATCCACAAATTCTGCATATGCCTCTTTTCTATCGTGAAGCGTGTCTTTGACAATCGTCAGATATGTAATGGCATCATTTATTTCCAACTTATACACGCTATTTCCACCAATAAGTTCATAATTTGAAGAAAATGTCAGAAAATGAAATTAATATATCAACTCGTTCATTGCACAGCATTCATATTTAACCCTAAACTAGACTGAATTTAAGACTTACTTATTTTGAAAAGCACCAACGACAACATATTCATCTCTAGACCTCTTCATAATGATAATTTTTGAATATATGATTAAACTTTCCTAACATTCATAATCCTTAAATTAACAGTCCAAAACCCCCAAATTACCCACGAGCAACTGTTGACACCTCTCTACAGATCACCGTCCAGAATCCCGCAATCTGCAAAACAAAATTTAGCATTAAACCTTAAATTTGAAGAAAAGTATCTAACAATGCAAACATACAAAATTAATTGATGATATGTATTCTTACTCTCTGATTTCAAAATATCGTCAATCTGCTCCGAATTCACCTCTGAAACCTTCAGGAATTACGCGTAAGGAGGTAAAAAAACCTTCAAAATACCTTATTTAAAACCCTAAGCTTAAAAGCATAAGCTTTAGAACTCCACTAAACACTTAGTAATGCATATTAACTTAAATAAGCTTAAAAGCTCATAAACCCCTAAATAAGCCCTCCAAACACCCCCTTAACTGAATGCAGGTATTGAATCTATCAATCTGTAGATAGAATTTTAGAGCGAGATAGCTGTGTGCATGTGTGTATAGGCAATACGTATAGAAAGCTGTATGTATATATATAATTCTATATACAGTGGAGTGTGTTTGTATGCGTACCTGAGAAGAAAAAAGGAGAAGACCAATAGATGGTCCTCCTGTTGACGTCTTTTGTTAATGTGAACCGGGTGACCGGAAACTGGTAATTGCCGGTGAGTAAATCCTATTCTTTTGGAACAAAAATAAATGGGTTTTGACTCAAGTTTAAGGATGGCCCAAGTATTCTTTATCTAGCCTTTTTAAATGATTTTTTTAAATTTGAAGAATACAGTCCAATAAGACGACAAATGACTGATGGGCTTCAAAGGCCTGAGACGGAAAGGTTGGGTTTGTTTGGTAAAATACAATATTTTAATAACATTTTAAGTGACTTCCAACTTATTTAACTCATTTAACCTACATTTTTGTATACATAAAGTAGAATCAAAGACAGAACAGTTTTTTTATATAAATCATAAGTTTTGAACAATTATACTTTTTAGACGGCTAACATATACCTTCTAAATTTACATCAAAACTTGAATTTATAACCTTATGGGACAATTAAACGTTAGATATCACTGAGTTATAAATCTTTTGGTAATGAACAATCATATGAGGTAATTGAAACCATAATATAACCTATAAAAGAATTTGATGCCATAAATATATACAGAAGTGCTCATTTTTGCTTGTATTTTTTCATTTGAAATAAGAAATACTTTGTATAAGATAGCTACCCATTATTACATTGGCCTTGTGCCAAACAAGATACAATACGCATGTGATGGTGTTCCCTAATGCGGGGAGGACCTCATGATACAACATGCATTCTTGAAGACCAAATTTATAGCTACATTTTTCACATTTTTGTGACTCTAGATATTTACTATTATAAGATTTATATTTTTTCTTTTTTTTGTAAGATTAAATATATAAAATTTACATCTTTTTTGTTTACAACGACTCGAACCTACAATCTTGTAGGACATTTAAACATCAGATATTGCTGAGCTATAAACTCTTTAATGTAAGATTAAATATATGTAATGGTAGGTCGTTATAGAGATGTAACAAAGTTGAACTAATACGCAAATTACTCATGACAGACTCGAGAACATTTGAAATCACCTTAAAAGTTGAGCCGACTTAAGCTATTCGACTAGGAAATAAATTGTTAATAATCTAGGAATTAGTAAAATAGCAATTTTAATCATTGAACTATTGATTCTTTAATTATTGGTCTATGAAAAGCCTGTACCAGATTTAAAATATGTGCTCGTATTTTCTATCAATTTCTTGCATTAATGATTGAAATATTTTAATATATCTAGCGGGGTGTGTCATGTTCTCTTTTATATTTTGAATATAAATATAAATAATATGGCCAAATTTTGTAGGAAACGGGTATCTTGGGACCTTATCAAATGGAAAACAACATCACAACCAAATGTCGCCAAAAGGTTGCCTAATAATCCAAGAAATATCACATGAGAGTTTTAACATCTTTAATCATCTCTCACCATCATCTTCCTATTACATCAATGTATTCACTTAGTATAACAGTATAAGATATTAATAGATGTTCCTTATTACCCTGTAGTCATAAGTTCAGCTCATGTTCATTCGATCCAGTTATAGACCTAGTTGCACGTACTCATCTATGAGTTCCACAGTACATAGACAGTATATACAAAAACATATATAGAACAATAAGATTTTTTAATTTATATTTATATCTTAAATTAATATGTAATATATCAACGCCCTTATATTTACATATCGATATCTAAATCTAATTCCGCCAAAACCAATAGATGCACATTATATTTGGGATAAAATGGACCAACCAGGTCACATGAATAACATTTTCTCATGTTACAACTTATTGTATCGGTTATCCCCCCTATAAAATTGGATCCCCTGGCTATTATTAGGTGTGACCTTTCTATGTTTGGTACATGTCCTTTTTCTTCGTCCAAATAATGAATTCCCATCTAAACCAATATATAAATTATCTGAAGCGAATAACTATTTTGACAATAAAGATTATTTTAAAGCATATCTTATAATTATAAATCATTTAGGCTTTCGCAATAACTAGCATGAAATCTGTACTAATCAGCGGATTTAAATTAAATGACGTTTATAATTATAAATCATTTAGGCTTTCACAATTTGAGCATATAAGGTATGATAAAATACGTTTATTAAATGACTATAAAGTAAAAAAGTTACTTTTCCTTAACTTTAACTTGTCAAATATGTAGTGGTCGATTTCATTATCCTGCGGCATGTTGCATCCATTTTCATATTCTAAAAGAGTAATAAAAAAGAGAAAACGACATATTATTTGAAATTGAATTCTCATCCCATGGGACAGTAACATGCTTCCAACTTCTAACATTTAACATTCTGACACCTTACATCTTCAAATTTATGAACCTTAATTATTAGAATTCCATTTTTTTGTATGATTCAAGTTAGGCAAAATATGTAACCATTTCAACAAATAAATATTAGGATGAACACATATAAATGTTATTTTTTCTTAAAATGACAGAGACTACAAATTCATCAAATATAAGTTAAATATTAAATAATAATAATAATAATAATAAATTCAACATGTCTTATTTTACAATGAAATAATATATAATGTTAAATAACTCTCACAAACTTCTTTAATATAGTCATTTTCTTATTTATACTAAATATTTAATAAAAAAAGTTTGTAAGAACACTATCACATATGATATGTGATTTTAAGATTACATATCATTTATAATTTCTTTCGCATCTTGAGAAAATACAATAAAATATGAGGATTTATAATACTATAACCTTATATGCCTCCGTATTTTATTATACTGAGAGTTAAAAGCGTCATGTCCAATTGGCATTTTCGTCTTCTTGCATTTATAAAATAATAAGAATATGAATAGTTATTTCTGTTATTTATTTGCATGAGAAATATTAACATATTTTGTTGATCAATTTGTTGTTATAAGTTAATTATAATATATATAATATAATTTGTTAGACAACCCCTTATAAGTTAAACGCTAGAAATTATTGAATCAAAGTCCTTAAATCGATCTTTATAGTTATAATTAATTTTCATTTGATATGCAATCTATATATACATAAATTTGTTTATTAAATTGAAAAAATTAGAAATATATATATTATGAAATTAATACATATATCCACTCTGCCGTTCCTCCCCCACGTTCTCTGTCTCCATTTATTATAAGCAACCAATTTCGTGTACTTCCAGTAAACATTTGACCCAATCCGATTTCACATTCCACCGCCTCGGCCACCACAACACGGCGGCATTACTTTCACGTTATATTCGACTACAAACAATGTCTCTTTCTAAACGAGTTTCGTTAACCCCACAATCACCAGCTCAACCTCAGCAGGATCTCAAGCACCGTGTGATCACTTGCCTCAACAAGCTCTCTGACCGAGATACGCTTGCCGTCGCTGCGACGGAGCTGGAATCAATCGCTCTCAGTCTCGACCATGATTCATTCGCTCCGTTCCTCACTTACCTCTCTTCCACGTCGTCGTCTGACAAGTCTCCTGTACGGCGGCAATGTGTCCGTATCTTAGGCGTTCTCTCGGTGACTCACGGTGATGCTCTCTCACCTCATGTTTCTAAAATGCTTTCTGCCGTCGTTCGTCGTCTCCGGGATCCTGACTCCGCAGTCCGGTCTGCCTGTGTTGGAGCTGTGTCGTCCATTGCTTCGGAAATCACTCAACCTTCGTTCTCGTCGTTGTCGAAGCCATTAGTGGAAGCCGTTTTGACAGAACAGGATCAGAACTCTCAGATCGGCTCGGCGTTGTGTCTGTCGGCGGCGATTGAGGCGTCGCCGGATCCTGAACCGGCACATTTGCAAAAGCTATTGCCTAGGGTTTTGAAATTGATTAAATCCGATAGCTTCAAAGCTAAACCTGCATTGTTATCTGTTATTGGCAGCATTGCTGGAGCTGGCGGTGCCTCTTTTAACCGAAATTCTCTAAATTCGTTGATTCCGTGCTTGGTTGAATTTCTGAGTAGTGACGATTGGGCGGCGAGGAAGGCGGCAGTTGAGGCGTTGGGAAGGCTGGCAGTGGCGGAGAAGGTTCAGTTGACAGCGTTCAGGTCTTCGTGTCTTTCTTCTTTAGAGAACAAGAGATTCGATAAGGTATCATCTATCAAATATCAATCATACAGTTTTTATTTCAGATGAATATACAGTGTCTAGTTAATTACTTGTGGCAAAATCAGAGTCGTACTGATGAAAGTGGATATTCTATTATGAATTGAACAAAAACTTTGCCTAATGGTTCATGGCTTAATTTTGATTTAACAAATGTAACAGGTGAAGGTGGTTCGAGAATCGATGAATCAGACATTATTGTTGTGGAAGGAGATTCCAGGGGAGGAATTGAATGGCAATTCATCTTCTAAAGGTAAACTATTTTTGTGATTTAATTAGCGAATAAATGTAGAACGATTTTACTATTAGTGGGAACTAATCTTCAGATTTAGTAAAATCTTGGTGACACACATTAGTTAGTTTTTACATACCTTTTGGTTATGTTTTTTTTACAATGTTTGTACTTTGTTTAATTCGGCATGAAATACACATGGTGGTTGGTATCTGCTAAAAGTATCTTCTGGTGGGCTAAACATACCTTGAGCTGGAAGAAAAGCTGCCTAATTGTATACCTCAATTATTAAAGAACAATAATTAAAGTTGCAACATGGAACATTTTGTTTGGTTTCCTTTTCACTTGATTTTTATAATCAGGTGCTTTATAACTTTTATATAAGTTGGAGAACTATAGTGACACTTCTTAGTTCTTAATGATTATATGGATGGCATGATTTATTCCATATTTGATTATGTTTGGTCACTTTCTTGGTAGCATGCCCTTTGATTTTCATGTTAGTATAATAATAGCTCGTGCAACTGGTAGATCGTAATTCACTAAGATCGAGCTAATTCATGTTGATACAAGAGAGATTGAAGAAACTAGTGTGTGTGTTCTTGGTGTAAGTGTGTGAAAGTTGAGAGAGAAAGATGGAGGGAGTTTTGAGCTTTCAAATGATAATCCAATTAATGAAAGAAAGCTTACAAATTAAGCCTACATTAGAAGTATTTATACCTCCTTTCTAAACATGCTTAATTAACACCTAATTAAGCATAACCCATTTGACAAAGACTAATGACTAGCTTAAAACTATTACAACTTGTCATATCTAGTCCCTAAACTAATTGATACAATACAAATGGTCCTAACAGCAACATCTTTAATGGAAGACCTAATCGTCATTTAATTTCTATTTATTTTATTAATGACTTTTCTTTAATTTTATATCTAGGTAATGAAACTCCACCAAAAGAAACAATTCCCAGTAGCAAGAATTCTCCAATTCAACGATCATATCCAACTACAAGACAAAGCAGAAGTCCTCCAAAGAGTAATTACACCAAACCTAATGCTTCAATTGCTAGAAAAATGGATTTTGACAAAAAAGCCGATTTGAAAGTACATGTTCCTGCATCTGTAGATTGTAAAGAAAAAATTACGAGTGAAAAACTAATGGTTTCTGAGACAGTGGATACTGATAAAAGCATCATCTTAGAAACCGAAAAAAGAGTAATTTCTAACAAAACAAGATTCGGTTCTCGTGTGGTTCCGTTTATTGAAGATTGTGAGTTGGAAATAGACGTTGATAGGAACCAAAAAGAGGTTGAAGATTTATCTCGGATCCAAAACCAACTTCTTCAGATCGAAAACCAACAGTCGAATCTTCTTAATCTTTTACAGGTTCTTTAACACAATTGCCTTTTTATTTTATTTTAGGCCAAAATGCATGGCTGACTAGGTCCTCTACTATTAAAGATGTATCATGGTACCTTGAACTTGATTAAATGGTTTAGTACCCTGATTCACTAATGTGGTCCATTTTTCTCACGTGATTTGCTTCTAATATCAATATATTGAGATGAAGGTATATTTTTTAGTCCGTCAAATGCTCCAAAGAAAGTAAACCAAGTAAGAAAACACAATCGAATTAATGAGTTAGTGTACTAAATCGAGTATTTTGTCAAGTACCATGTTGCCCCTTTAATAGTTCAGGGTAGTAGAACACCTAGTGAACCAAGTCGAGAGTACTTTTTTCACTTGTTATTAAACTTTTATTTTTTTATTAATTTCAGAAATTTATTGGAAATTCTCGTAGTGGAATGAATTCATTGGAAACACGAGTAAACGGGCTAGAAAGAGCATTAGATGAAATATCACACGATTTGGCAATAACAACGAGGAGAGTTTCGAGCAACGATTCTTGCTGTATGGGTACTGAATTTCTAAGTCCTAAATACTGGTGGAGGGCAGAAGGGTCATTTCCTAGTCCTAGATCACCTTTTCATCCAAATAAACTAAGTAGCCCAACAAGAGGAATTGCTCCAAACGCACCAGGAAATGGGTTTGGTAACCCGGCCAGAAATCTAGAGAACAATCGACAGAAGAAAACTGCACAAGGGCAAAGTCGTAATTTTGACAGATTTGATGGAAACTGCATACAGCAGCGAATCTAAAAGCAGGTATTTGGCAAAAAAAAAAAATATTTTGATTAATTAATGTAGTTATTAATATTGTATATTTGATTAAAACTTGACATTTTTACACAGATCTATCAGCTGATTAGAAGATCATATCATCATTTACCACGACTTATTTTCTTAATGAGAGATTATTATGTACAGAAAATCCCACTTTTCATTATATTTATATTTACATATACACAGCTTTTGGCTATTGTGTACGTGTTCACAAAGTTAAGCTTATTATATTGTTTATGGGGTGTTGGCTTTCATTGCCACGTACCCTCTTTGTTATTGTGCTGCACTTTTCACTTGTTTTAGTCAAGGAATAAAATACGTTAATGAATGAGTCAAAGTTGCCTTAGCTTAAATCTTAATAATGAATTTATGACCGTTAAACCCGCCTAAATCGGATCAAACCGGTTTAGTAACCAATTCGGTTTGAACCGGTTACATTCTGAATCACGAAAAAACAGTCCAAAACTGAACCGCTTTCACCGAACTGGTTTTTTTGGTATTTTCACCTCTACCCAGGTATTTTAATGGATCGACCCGGACTTAGTTTGCTAACGCTGGAAGCCCACTAACCTCAACCCTCAGTTTCTTTCACATGATACAATATCTATTTTGTATTTATTTTTTTTCAATCTGACTGACAAATCATAACTAAAGAACGTTTCCAATGCAAGCAAAAAACCATGTAGCACAAGAACTATACAACGTAAGTAAAGTATATATTATATAAAAAGAAATTTTTTTATTGGCAAAAGAAATCATTAAAGAGGCCAACAAAATGTACAAACCACACAATAAGCAGAACCAAAATTAACACTACAAAACAGGACGGGAAAAAGAGCAAATAAAATTATTGGAGAGGACGCCATGCGGGACGCAATCGTTGGAGAGGGTTGAGGTGTTACGTTTGGTCTAATGCAACGAGGATGGTCTAATGTGCATTTAATTAATGTATGCTAGAAAATTTGATACTACATATCTAAGGTGATGTCTCGCATATGAACTTAGAGGTTGTTTAAGAAAATTTATTTAAGTAGTTTATGCTTACATTTATACGCTAATAAGACATTTAAATAAGTTTTCCCAAACAAACCGTTACATATTTATTTTTTAAATAGAAAACAATTTCTTTTCACAAACTATTACATATGTGTTTTTTACTCATTATATTGTATCTTCTAATCTTTTCAAAAAGCATATTAGGTGCAAGGAAAGATGTGTGTGCTTTTGTTGTGACTTTTAATGTGTGATTTTGGTCAATTGTGGGATAAATTTGGCAAAAATTCTTTTATATACTTAATGTGGTTCATCTCCCCTTTTAGTATTGTGGTTGGTAATATGAAAATATAAATATAAATATATATATATAAATATGAAATGATTTCTTAGAAATTATAAGTATTTAGGCTGAAAAGCTATGCATATTATCTTTTTCAACCAAGTAATATAAAATATCTATAGTTATAAAGATTTTGAATGAGGACAAGAATAGTAAGAACCATTTAATAAGCCACAAAAATCATGGACTAAAAACAAATATTGTATATTTTATTTTTTTAACAGTAAGTTAGTGGTTCGAGTCTAGACAGTGACATCCATAAGAGGCAGTATGCGTTTTAGTACTCTGAACATGGCTAACTATATCTTCTACTACATGAACTATTAAAGGTGCATCATGGTATCCTGAACTTGACAAAATGATTGATTTAGTACCTTGACTCATAAATTTGATCACATGTTCTCGCTTGACTTACTTTCGTTGGAGCTTTTGACAGACTAAAAAATATACGTTCATCTCAATATACTGATATTAGAAGCAAATCTCGTGAGAAAACAAGACCAAATTAGTGAGTTAGGGTACTAAATCGACCATTTTGTCAAATTCAGGGTATCATATTATACCTTTAAGAGTTCAGGATAGTAAGAGACCTACTCAGCTAACATTCCAAATTACTCTATTAAAGAAAGTTGATATTTTAATAATTTAGTCTTTTATAATCAAATACAATATTCATTATTCTTAAGATAAAAAGCAGGAAAAGGAAAAACAAAAACAAAAACAAAGAAAAACATTGGTGGATTAACCCATTTGGCGCAAATCGTGTTAAATAATCACTAATTTTGACGTGTTACTGCTCGGCCTAACTCGCCCCCACACCAATTATGTCACATGTAACTTATATTTAAAAACTTAAATAATTAAAGTAAATAAAAAAAACATACAGATTATTATACAGTAAACTGAAAAGACGATATTTTATGTATTTTTACGGGAGTGATGTAACATGCATTTAATTTAAACGATGGTTATTTATGCAATTATTCTATACAATAACTGATAATCTGCAATAAATAAATTATAAAAATAATGCTTACATAAATTGGGATAGCTTAGCACTAAAGAATTCGCATATTTCCAATGGAAGATTATATTGGAATATTCCAAGTTGACGGTGTAGAGTTGCTCATACCTTCTTTAATCTTTCACGCCCTTAATTTTTTTTATGCACGTTTCTCTTGGTCTCTAAGTATAAAGAGTGTTTGGTTTATTGATGTGGGAATGAAAGAATGCGTTTTAGGGTCGTAGAGTATCTGTTCAATACGTTGGTACGTAGGTCTGTGCAAATTGGATCGAAAACCAACCAGAACTGAAGAACCGGACCGGACCGAACCGAGCTACATCGGTTCGGTTCTCGGTTCCAAGCGGTTCGGTTGGTCCAAGACCAAGAAAAAACCGAAAAAAGACGAAGAAATTACCCTGATTCTTGGTTCGGTTCGGTATTAGTATTTGAATAACCTTTAAAATGATTTTTTACCATTAGAATAGATATTTTTTTTAAAGATCACTCCAACCACATATTCTTCCCCAACCACTTAATCATCTTTCAGTGTCTGATTTTTTAGTCCCTATATTTAACAATTTTACATTTTAAATCTATATATATATTTATATATGAATCATTTATTATTTTTATAACTACAAATTATAACTTTATCATATTTCAGTATTAAATTCAAGTATTATAATAGTTTTGTAAGAGACATTTTAAAAAAATGTTAAGTTTGTAATGTTATAAAAATTATTAAAATACATAAGTGAGGAGAATTTATAAAACATTTAATATAGTTAAAGATAAATTATTAATATTAATAAATAAAAGACTTTGAAAAAGTTAATTATAAAAAAGGTTTTTAATGAAAAAATATTAGATAATGTAACAAAAATAATTAGTAATTAATAGAGAGATTGGATGATTAGAGTACAACTTCTTTTGTACAGTATATACTAAAACATCAATATAGTACCCCCATATTAGCAACCACTATCAAATCCACATTTCTCTCAATCCATTCATTCTCTCTCAAAATCTAGAGAGAGAGAGAATGGAGATCGCGCCTGGAAAATGCTCGGATACTGTTGCCGGAGGTGTAACCGATGGCGCAACCTTTTCCACGGCCACAAACAGCGGTGGAATGCGCGGTAAAGGTATCATGATATTCGGAGTTAGATTAATGGAAGGCGGCGGCGGAGGATCGTCGTTCCGGAAAAGCGCTAGCATGAATAATCTAGCTCAGTTTGACGAACAACCACCGGAATCAAACATTGAACCCGCCGGATATGCTTCCGACGACGTCGTTCATCCGTCGGCTCGCAGTCGTGAACGGAAGAGAGGTACTTATCCTCTGATCAATACGTCAATTTATATGATCGGATTTAGTGATCGCTGTTAGTTTATTAATTTTGCATTCTATAGGAGTGCCGTGGACGGAGGAGGAGCACCGATTGTTTTTGGTCGGATTACAGAAGGTAGGAAAAGGAGATTGGAGAGGAATTTCTAGAAACTTCGTGAAAACACGAACGCCGACTCAGGTGGCTAGCCACGCTCAGAAGTATTTTCTCCGGCGAACTAACCAAACCAGGCGACGCCGGAGATCCAGTCTATTTGACATTACCACGGATACGGTACTGTTTCATACTCTATTTCGCTTCTTCAATTATTTTCTCAGTTTGTTTATTAAAGTAAAATTGTTCAATTTTTATTGTATATATACGTGATTTAAATTTTAAACTACCAAATATATGCTTAAAAATTATTTTATTTGATCAAATGCTTTGACTAGATCTTAACTTATATTTAAAGTAGCTGCTTTAGAATTAAGCAAACAGTCGAATCATACGGTTCGAGGAACCTTAGACCAAATATTTAGCTAATTCTATATAACTTATTGAAGAAATAAATAATTTAAAGTGATAACCTTGATTCAATTATTTATTCTTATAACTTTTCGTACTAAAAATAAGTGATCTAGTAGTATTATAGAATCATTGCTTTTTTAAAATTAAACTTAGCACATGGTGTCAACTATTATCAGTAAATAAATAACTGTTGAGTTTTTTATAATTACAGTACTTTAGGAAACTAATAATTAAAAAGTAACAATTGATCTGCGATTCGTACAATATGCTGTTTACTCGTTTTAAATTTGTTTAAACTTTAAATGAATAAATCTTCTACTGATAGAAAAAATTGCAACCAATAATAGTTACCTAGGTTCTCAAACAATGCATTTTCTGTATTGTTTAATGTCAACCATAATATTTGTCTTATTGTCCTTTTCTTTTTTTGATTTATATCATTGAATTAAAAATATATTTTTTAATAAATGTACGTTTTTATTGGTCTTGAGATTTTCTATCAATTTTAATTAAAGGGATTTTCATATCTTATGAAATATGAAATGATTGGCTATTATCATTGATGATAAAAGTTGATATGGATGGATGGACTCATCCAAGCCACCAAGATCACCAAACTACTTGTGTGAATGGAGCTGCTCCACAGAAATCTTTAATCTTCTGGCTGAAAAACAATTATTTAACTAAAAACAGAATGAATAAAATATATGTAAATATAATCTACAAATCTACAATCTAGCTAGTTGTGTATGCCTTTACTCTTCCTTATAAATGTGTTAAGTGATCTGATCGAGTTTTAAATTTGGAAATATATGATATTTAAATCATAACATAAATATCCCAGTATCCGGAAATATAATAGAATTAATTTGCTGTTTTTATATTTAAAAATATGATCATTTTTCGGATGTCATGTATTTATTCTTTAAAAGAATAGATTTTATGTCTTAATTACACAAAAATAAGTAGGTAAACAAAGAAATGATAGTTGCATAATAAGAAACCTAACTTAATTTTATAAAATTTGGATTTTAATTTGCTTATCATAGCTTAAGAGCATAGAGAATATTGTGATATTAAAACATAGTAATCTATTAAGTGTAAATAAATTTTCCTTAATATTGGTCAAGGAATCATAACTAGCAGATATTCCTTCTTATCAAAATTATTTTCCACTAGAAAAAAACACATATTTAAAATATATCATTTATTACCGTATGCCAACAATAAAGTTTTATCTTAATTTTAAAGGTTTTTCGGGTTGGTTGAATTAAGAAATGGAGAATTATTTTACCAAAATATATAGACAATAAAATTGAAAAATATATATGCAATCATACATATTTACCTATAAAAGTACTCACAAGAGTATATTTGGCGTGCCACCAATGTTTTTGCATTGTTATAGTTTATTATTAAAAGCTAGTTTAACATAATTGATAGAGCAAAGATTTAGTATCTAACAAAACTTGATGCACTTAATTGCGCGCAGTACATGAACTCGACAATGGATGACGATCAAACTCCACCACCAAATCTAAAACACGAGCTAGAAAAATACCCGACACCATCTTTCCCGACGAGGCTAGAAAGCCTCACACTCGGGCGTGCACCTACAACCAAACAAGTAACTAAGAACTCAGGAAATCTTATGCCTCCAATCCCCATACCCCCATCCACCAAAATGGCCAAACTCAATTTAACCACCACAAATGACCACCACGAACCACCACTGCCCTTAACACTAAACCTCTCGACCACCACCCCATCAACATCATCTGACCAATCATCATCAACAACGAGACACACGGTAGCCACATTCCAAGAAATATCGGGTAGCTTCAGTAGTAGCAATGGGGATAGCATAATTAGTGTTGCATGATGATATTAGTTGAAATGTTACGATTAATAACATGTGAGTGTTTGTATTTGTAAATTAAGTAGTGGAGAGAGAAAGAAAGGGAGGGACATTTATTTTTTATATAAGTTAAATTTGGATTAGCTAGGTTTGGTATGCTAATTAATTACAAGATTAAGTATGAGTATTAAATGAAAGATTTGTGTTGTTATTTATTTGTTGTTTTCAACAAAACATTAGCTTTTATAAATATAAAGTAACTTATTTCTACATCACAACTTTTATGTCATAAATCGATTTTTTTTAAAAATAATGCACTTTTTTTGAAATTTTCACAAATAATGCAGTTTTTTTTGCTTTTACAAATACGGTTTATAGACTCTTAAAATCCGGAATTAGGCTTAAATAGGACTCCCGAAGTCCGGAATTGTACTTTATATCGTGCCAGAATGTACCAGTTGCAGAATAGTGGCTGAAAAGTACAATTCTGGTACGATGTAAAGTACAATTCCGGACTCCGGGAGTCCAATTTAAGCCTAATTTCGGACTCTAGGAGTCCATAAACCTTATTTGTGAAAGCCCAAAAAAATGCATTATTTGTGAAAATTTTGAAAAAATAAGCATTATTTTTGAAAAAAATTCTCATCATCATATATATATTGTAACGACCCGAAATTGTAAATAAATAAATTATGTAAAAATATGATAATTATGGATAAATCATATAAAACACGTGGAAATTGGTTTCGTGTCGTTTGGACACCGTACGAGAAAGTTATGGGCGAAACCGGGTCAAGACACTTGATGAAAAGTGCAGCCCTGCTGCCTTAAGGAGTTCGCGTCGCGAACTATAGATGGCGATCGGGAAGTCAGGCCAGGGAGTTTGGCCATGGGTCGCGAGGTAGATCGCGTCGAGTTAGCGATCGCTAAGTATGGCCAAGTATGGAGAGTTAGCGACGCGAACTAAGTTCGCGCCGTGAACTCTGGACGACTGCATTAAAGTCGGGTTTGAGCTCACTTATGGCATATCAAAACCCTAGTTTTCTCTCTTGGCGATTTTTGAGCTTAAAGGCTGTTCTTGGTTGATTTCTTCACAAATCCTTGGTAGATTTCACTCCTAGTGGAAGATTAAAGGTAAATCTTCACTCTTTCATCTTTGTAGCTCAAGATCTATGGATCTTGAAGCTAGGGTTTGAAACCCTAGTTCTTGGGTTGGTGATTTATGGTGAAATAAATGAGGTATACACTTAATAGATGGAATATTAACAAGTAAAACAAGTGTATATTTCGATTTGTAAGAATCTTAAGGGTTGGTTAAACCTAGGGTTTGGTAATCACCAAATTTGGGGGAAATGGATTGATGGGTGTTATCTAGAGGTAGATGAACACATTGGTAGTAGTTTGTGATGATAATCTTGTTGTGATTATTGTATTAGGCTTTTGGTGACATTTTGGAAAGTCGGTGAAATTGTGGAAGCAAGAGTATTGGTGTCAAGAACACGGTTTGAGCATCATATTGCTAAGGTGAGTACGTGTGGAATTTACTGAGTACATAGCCCTTTTAAATATCTTCATTACTTGTGTTATGGTCTATTTGTTTAATTGTGTAGACTAGTAGTTGATAGTTAGTTATACCTATGATAGTATTGAACTAACTTGTTTGATGATAGACGTGATAGCCGAGGGCTAGATTGACATAACCATAGGGTTATGATGAGGTTGAGATGATGTGATGATACGGGAGACTCCCCGGTCATGAGGTGTGGATTGAGGGGCAGTTGGGATGGATTTCCCATCGACTCTTCCACGTTAGTGGTCTTACTCATTGGACGTATTCCGGTGGGCAAGGCAGGTATCGGTAGCGTGGGCGATCCTTTTGCCGATACCTTGTTTCTAGTTAGCTCGGGGGCGACCCGATAACTAGATATGTATGTGATTCTAGCTAGTTCGGGGGCAACCCGATAGTTAGACGTGATTGCTAGGTAAGCAAGGTTGATAGGGTCACACTATGGTGACTAGATTGGATATTTGGATACATATATGTATATTGATTGGTTATATGAAACGTGACATTTCATTTTATTATCGGGTCTAAACCCATGTAGCTCACGAGACGTTTTTGTCTCACGTACTCCTTGTTTTGTTTTTGCTATGTACTCAGGTTCGGGATCGAAGGCTTAGGTACGCATGGATAGAGATGCGGGACCTAGATTAGAAGAACACTAGATTGGATTTAGTCTTAGCTTGGTTATGATCTATTTTGTAACACCTACTTTTATACTCTGATTTCATACCAAGGTTTTTGTAAATCCAAATTTGAGGATGTTCTTCTATTTATAAAATGTTTTATTTTGGCCTATATTTGGTATTAAAATTTGAGGTGTTACAACTTGGTATCAGAGCTATAGTTTAAGTGAATTAGGTTGGATGACCATCCTAGTCTTAGACTGTAGCATTAGGAATATAAGATTCCTTAAGATCATAGGTTGACCTTGAGACTTTATATTAAGTTTAGGGTTGAACCTAGGGGACCGATGAAATTTGTTGTGATTATGGATATTGAGTCTTATGTGACTAATGGGTTGTACACAAGGTACTAAATGTTTAATGTCTTTCGTATAGTCTTGATTGAAAGAAATGGTGACCACACGTAGAAGTGGTAAAGCCCCGGAGGGCCGTGAGGAGGAAGTACCTCCTGTCGAGAGGGTGGTTGAGCAAGAAAGTCAACCGTCAATGCATCGGGTTGATGAGTCGGAGGTTGGAGCTAATAGGACTCCGGTCACTATGGCGGATCTCCAAACTATTATCGATCAAATTAAGGGAACGGTGGCCGAAGAAGTGCACCGTATTATTGGGGACCGTGAGAGGTCGGGAGGGGACCGTGAATCCGAGGCTAAGTCGGATGAGAAACCGGAGGTAGTGGCACCGGGGAAGGGAAGTCCTCCACGGGTGGCCAAAGTGATGCTAGGGCTAGGCCCGTTGTGAAAGAAGGTTGTTCGTTTAAATCCTTCATGGCTTGTAAGCCAAATGTGTACTCGGGTAGTTCGGACCCGAAGATAACCATGAGGTGGATCCGGGAAACCGAGAGGGTTATCGGTAGTAGCAAGCGTAAGGATGCCGATATGGTGACGTATGCGTCACAATTACTAAAAGAAGATGCCATGGTTTGGTGGGATATTGTGTATGAGACCCTCGGGAAGGAGGTGGTTGAAAAGATGTCGTGGGATGAGTTCACCACGAGGTTGAAAAAGAAGTTTTGTCCCGAGAGGGATTTGGAGAAAATGCATGAGAAATTCTTGACCCTTAAGAAGGGTGATATGTCGATTGAAGAATATTCGAGGGAGTTCACGGGATTACTCCCGTTTGTTGCTAAAACCTACTCGGATGAGAGGTTGAGGGTGGTCCGGTATGCAAGTGGGCTACCGTGGGATTACCAGTTGGAGGTTAAGAGGGCGGTCTTGTAACGACCCGAAATTCGTAAATAAATAAATTTATAAAAATTATGATAAATAAGGATAAATCGTTTAAAGAACGTAGAAATTGGTTTCGTGTCATTTGGACACCGTATGAGAAAGTTATGGGCGAAACCGGATCGAAACGGGAAGCAAAAGTTGCAGCCTTGCTGCATTACCCAAGATAGCGCCGCTATCTTTAAGATAGCGACGCGAAATAGTGGCTTTCAAACAGCGGCTCGAGATAGCGGAGGATGGAACGCGAAGTCGAGATAGCGTCTTGGGATAGCGACGCTATGTGGTGTCGCGAAAAGACACGGAGGGCAGATAGCGACGCTATCATAGGGATAGCGACGCGAAAGTCGTCGCTGAATGAATTAAAATGCGGGTTTTGATCATTTCATGCCAAGAAAAACCCTAATTTCTCTCCTACTCGAGCTTGTGGACGATTTTGGGTGTAAACCACCATTTGGAGCTGATTTCTTCATCAAATCTTGTGATTCTTCACTCCTAGTTGAAGATTAAAGGTATATCTTCACTCCTCGATCTTTGTAGCTTTAGATCTATGGATTTCTTGGCTTGGGTTTGAAACCCTAGTTCTTGGGGTTATGATTAATGGTGAAATAAATGATGTATACACTTAATAGATGGTATTTAAACAAGGGAATCAAGTGTATGGTTTGGATTTATAAGAATCTTATGGGTGATTAAACCTAGGGTTTGGTAAATCACCATAATTGGGGGAAATGTGTTAGTAAGTGTTATCTAGTAATAGATGGACACATTGGTAGTAGTATGTGATGTTGATCATCTTGTGATTATTGTATTAGGCATTTGGTGAGGTCTTGGAAGGTTGACCGAATTATGAAGCAAGGATACTGACGTAAAGAATACGGTTGGAGCACTTTATTGCTAAGGTGAGTACATGAGACTTTTAAACTGGGTACATAGCAATTAATTTTGAAAGTACATATGATATCGTATCAGTCTTTATTAACAAATATTTTGATAAAGATAGTAGTTGAAAATGTATGAAAGTATGTAGAATGTGATACTAGAATGTGTCTAGTATGATTGATGAATTTGAAGTAAATTATGATAGATCCAAGTAGTTATGGAATCTATGTTAATGAACAATAATAATGAAATAATTGATTAAGAGAATGTATATGAAGCCTTTATTAATAAATATTTATTAGTAAAGCAATTGGGAATGATTTTATAGTAATGAGTACCTATTGGTAAGATATACTAATAAAAGTAAAGAACGAATATATATGAGAAAGAATATGATGTGACTAGTAATAGTTGTCTATTATAGTCAAGGAAGAGATAAAAGTATTATGTTATCGATAGATAAGAAATGTATCTTATGTATAAAGTAAGCATGGACCTCATAGGGTTCATAGACGTAGAAGTAACTGTGGTTGCTTATGATCGGGTCCATGGGACCATACAAGTACGTTCACACTGTGGTGAACTAACTATATGTCGTTAGTATTAGATGACTAACTTGTTTGATGTTGGATGTGATAGCCGAAGGCTTTGACTGTCATAACTGTTAGGTTATGATAAGAGATAGATGGTGGTGATGCGGGGGACCCCCGGTCACTGGACGGTGGTATATATGTTTATACACCGAGTGTATATATGTTTATACACTAAGCACACGGGTGCTTCTAGTACGCATATGTTTGGTACTAGGTATGTTAGGTTCTAATACATATATGTTTATGTATTAGATATGTTGGTAGGACGGTGGTATATATGTTTATACACCGAGTGTATATATGTTTATACACTAAGCACACGGGTGCTTCTAGTACGCATATGTTTGGTACTAGGTACGTTAGGTTCTATACATATATGTTTATGTGTTAGACATGATTGGGCTTCTGGTACGTATATGTTTATGTACTAGATATGATTGGGCTTCTGGTACCTATACGTTTAGGTACTAGATATGTTTGCTAGGAAAGCAAAGTAGTTAGAGTCACGAAAGAGTGACTGGACGATATTTATGTAGTATATATATATGTTTATATAATTATGAAATGTCTATTATTGGGGTCTAAAACCCATGTATCTCACGAGACTATTTTGTCTCACGTACTACGTTTGTTTTGTGGCTATGTACTCAGGTACAGGTTGAAGTGATAGAAGGTTGCACTAGAAGTGGCCTAGAGATGTTTAGTTCGGGAGCTAGTAGGTAGATCCTGTTGCCTATGGTTTTGATATACTCGGTGACACCGTATTTTTGTAAACTCTGATATAAGTTTTAAAGTTTTTGTTAAACTGTATTTTGGACAATATGTCAGATATTGGGAAAATGTATTTTAAATGATTTAAACGATGTTTTAAAAATACGGGTGTTACAACTTGGTATCAGAGCTATAGTTTAAGTGAATTAGGTTGGATGTCCATCCTAGTCTTAGACTGTAGCATTAGGAATGTAAGATTCCTTGAGATCATTAGGTTGACCTTGAGACTTTATGTTAAGTTTAGGGTTGAACCTAGGGGACCTATGAAAGTGATGTGATTATGGATAATCAGTGTTATGAGACTCATGAAACGTACACGAGGTATTAATTGTTTAATGTCTTTCGTATAGTCAAGATCGAAAGAAATGGTTAACACTCGAAGAAGTGGGAAAGCCCCGGAGGGCCGGGAGGAGGACACACCTCATGTTGAGGCTGGGGTTGAACAGGAAAGTCAACCGTCGATGCACCGGGTGGGTGAATCGGAGGTCGGAGCTAATAGAACTCCGGTGACTATGGCGGACCTCCAAACTATTATTGATCAATTCAAGGGAGTGGTGGCCGATGAGGTGCACCGCATAATTGGGGACCGTGAGAGGTCGGATGGAGATCGTGTATTCGAGGCTAGATCGGATGAGAAAACCAGGGGTGGTGGCACTCGAGTGGAGAAATCCTCCACAGGTGGTTGTAGTGATGCAAGGGCGAGGCCCGATGAAAATTATGGTTGTTCTTTTAAGACCTTCATGGCTTGTAAGCCAAACATATATACGGGTAGTTCGGACCCGAAGGTAACTATGAGGTGGATCCGAGAGACCGAGCGGGTCATCGGAAGTAGCAAGTGCAAGAAAACCGATATGGTGTTGTATGCATCTCAATTGCTAAAAGAGGATGCTATGGTCTGGTGGGACATAGTTTATGAGACCCTCGGGAGGGAGGTGGTAGAGAGAATGTCATGGGATGAGTTTACCGTGAGGTTGAGAAAGAAATTTTGTCCCGACCGGGATTTGGAGAAAATGCATGAGAAGTTTGTGACCCTAAGGAAGGGTGAGATGTCGATCGAGGAGTACACGAGGGAATTCACGGGATTACTTCCGTTTGTTGCTAAGACCTACTCCGAGGAGAGGTTGAGGGTAGTTAGGTATGCTAGTGGGCTACCTTGGGATTATCAGTTGGAGGTAAAGAGAGCGGTCACGCTAGATGAGGCCATTAGTGCCGCCCGAGGTGTGGAAGAGGTGAACGAGGCAAAAGTTGCCGAGAGGGCGTATGTGGGAGATAAGAGGAATGCCGAGAGTGGATCGGGTACGGTTAAGAAGGGAAGGTTCACGTCGAACTTCTCTAGGCAAGGAAGTGTAGCCTCGTGCAAGAGGTGTGGGAAGAATCATACCGGCGAATGCCGTGGGGAACCAAAAATTTGCCATGATTGTGGAAAGACGGGACATTTGGCCCGAGATTGTAGATCCAAACCAATGGCCGAGGTTGAATGTTACTCGTGCCATGAGAAAGGGCATTATAGCCACGTGTGCCCGAAGAAGAAAACCGGAACGCTTGTGTCAGCGGCTCAGAAGAAGGCGGAGCCGGCAAAGGTGAGAGGACGATCTTTCCTACTCACACGGGAGGAGGCGCGCGATGGGGCGTCAGGTTCGGGAGCTAAGGATTAGGCGGCCCGTAGTTGTAGCATTGGATGATTAGGCCGGTGTGCCATTTGTTTGCCTAAGACTTTAGTTTTGGGTACTATTGTAGTCTTTCCAAATGTTCTTGTTAAAACCACGTTTTGAATGTATGAATGTTATTGTTAAACTTTATTTACTTAAAAGATTTGAATTAGCAAGATTAATTAAGTGTTGATGAGAGTAGAGGCATTTGGTAAGACCATTGTGATGGATGGGTTGAGTATGCACCAAGCCAGTGTGTTGTGTGAGTATAGCCATATTGTTAGATTGTTGCCAATTTGGTGCTTACGGGAAGTAGTAGATGAGTTGTATGACGTGAATAGTCATCGTGGGAATAACCTTCCGGGTTAAATGAATTCGTATTTCGAGAATCATAGACCGGAGTCGGTTGGTTGACTCAAAGATGACCGGGATGACCGGCGAGTTATGGTTAATAGAATTGAGTGATAGTTACTTCTGTAGTGACAAAAGATTTGGAAATATGGTAATAAAGAGAATGAACCGATTAATGTCGGTTAATGTGTAAGTGAAATGAGATTTTACTAGTTATCCGCGATATCTAATGCATGTGCATTATGTGATGGCCATCAAGGGCATATGACGATGAAAAGGTAGTGTCAAGTGGATCGTGTTGAGTAATATGTCAGATGAGAAACATGTTAGATATGAAAGAAAACGATAATGTAATATTATGGGAATGGTGCTAGAATGCATGATGAATAATTGGGCGATTGAATGAGTGAGAAAGTAGCAAGGCTACGTAATGTAAAAAGATGGATGCCAGATGGTATTGGTGTGACATATACATATGTTTGTATATGTGCACAATAGAGATGTATAGATGGTATTGGTGACATATACATATGTTTGTATATGTGCACAATAGAGGTGTTTATATTGAATTGGCGTGATATATATATATGTATATATATATATATGTATGTATATGTATATGTTTATGTGTTTATATGATGAATGTAGAACCATGTGGTTAATGAGTATTGCCATTATGCTATGGTAGTCGAGAATTGGGCTTGTAATGCGGGTTGCATAATTTAGGTCATGTAAAGGTAGGGGATGCCTACGATTTGTAGAATAGAAGGAAAGAGAAACTCCTAGTGAGCAAATTACCATGTGGTAACCAAGACATAGCACACCGTATAAGGGTGTGGGACGTTTTACGGTAGGGGGTCTAGTACCGATAATGTAAGCTGATCAATGTGATACAAAGATGGTTGAAAGAATACTAAGTGATAGTATGAGTGACCAAGTGAAGGTCAAGAAACGGTAAATGATATTGTGACCTTATGTTAAGGTGTGACCCTTGCATTAACGGGGACGATTGTTGAGAAAGTAATAATGGGTAGAGCTGAGAGTGATGGGTTGGTAATGATACACCGTGTGTACGGAAATTGCTAGATTGGAAAAGGTATGGTTGACTTTGTGTAAAAGTCAACGTTAGTCAACCCGTGATTGGTTGAATTGGTCTAAGATGGACTTTGACTCTCGTTTTGATTTACTAATGAATATTGATAGCATAATGTGTCGATTATGTGTTTGTGAAAAAGTTGATGAGAGGGTTGATTGAATTATAGTCGGTTTATACGACTTGACCCGTTTGGGTGATTTCAATGTTGAGATTGGGAATCGAGTGTAAGACTGTAATTGAATCTCAAATTAAAGGTAAATTGTAAAGGAAAGGAGGATTTATGAAACCTTCAACGAGAAGGGAAAATGTTAAGGTATAGTTGACTTTGTGCTTAAGTCAATGTGGGGATATACCAATGTCGGGATAATATCGGTTGGCTCAAAGATAGAGTTTGACATTCGTTTAACTCAACTAGTTAATGGTATGATTGTGTTATACCATTGTCATGAGAGTGAAAAGATCGGTCGAAGGAATGTTGGTGTTTTGGTCGAATTGTGAAATTTTGACCCGTTTGAGTATTATGAGTTTTAAAAAAAAAAAATTAGGTCTTGACCGTTCGGGCTTAACGGAGTTAAGTGAACGTTTGGATATGTAATGTTAGCGGAACGGGAATGAGGAAAGTTTGATGGTAATGACCACAAGGTAATGAGAGCGGGAAGCTCGGATGTATGTGAGTTGAAATTCTTAGCGATTCCGAGGACGGAATCCTTTTAAGGGGTAGATAGTTGTAACGACCCGAAATTCGTAAATAAATAAATTTATAAAAATTATGATAAATAAGGATAAATCGTTTAAAGAACGTAGAAATTGGTTTCGTGTCATTTGGACACCGTATGAGAAAGTTATGGGCGAAACCGGATCGAAACGGGAAGCAAAAGTTGCAGCCTTGCTGCATTACCCAAGATAGCGCCGCTATCTTTAAGATAGCGACGCGAAATAGTGGCTTTCAAACAGCGGCTCGAGATAGCGGAGGATGGAACGCGAAGTCGAGATAGCGTCTTGGGATAGCGACGCTATGTGGTGTCGCGAAAAGACACGGAGGGCAGATAGCGACGCTATCATAGGGATAGCGACGCGAAAGTCGTCGCTGAATGAATTAAAATGCGGGTTTTGATCATTTCATGCCAAGAAAAACCCTAATTTCTCTCCTACTCGAGCTTGTGGACGATTTTGGGTGTAAACCACCATTTGGAGCTGATTTCTTCATCAAATCTTGTGATTCTTCACTCCTAGTTGAAGATTAAAGGTATATCTTCACTCCTCGATCTTTGTAGCTTTAGATCTATGGATTTCTTGGCTTGGGTTTGAAACCCTAGTTCTTGGGGTTATGATTAATGGTGAAATAAATGATGTATACACTTAATAGATGGTATTTAAACAAGGGAATCAAGTGTATGGTTTGGATTTATAAGAATCTTATGGGTGATTAAACCTAGGGTTTGGTAAATCACCATAATTAGGGGAAATGTGTTAGTAAGTGTTATCTAGTAATAGATGGACACATTGGTAGTAGTATGTGATGTTGATCATCTTGTGATTATTGTATTAGGCATTTGGTGAGGTCTTGGAAGGTTGACCGAATTATGAAGCAATGATACCGACGTAAAGAATACGGTTGGAGCACTTTATTGCTAAGGTGAGTACATGAGACTTTTAAACTGGGTACATAGCAATTAATTTTGAAAGTACATATGATATCGTATCAGTCTTTATTAACAAATATTTTGATAAAGATAGTAGTTGAAAATGTATGAAAGTATGTAGAATGTGATACTAGAATGTGTCTAGTATGATTGATGAATTTGAAGTAAATTATGATAGATCCAAGTAGTTATGGAATCTATGTTAATGAACAATAATAATGAAATAATTGATTAAGAGAATGTATATGAAGCCTTTATTAATAAATATTTATTAGTAAAGCAATTGGGAATGATTTTATAGTAATGAGTACCTATTGGTAAGATATACTAATAAAAGTAAAGAACGAATATATATGAGAAAGAATATGATGTGACTAGTAATAGTTGTCTATTATAGTCAAGGAAGAGATAAAAGTATTATGTTATCGATAGATAAGAAATGTATCTTATGTATAAAGTAAGCATGGACCTCATAGGGTTCATAGACGTAGAAGTAACTGTGGTTGCTTATGATCGGGTCCATGGGACCATACAGGTACGTTCACACTGTGGTGAACTAACTATATGTCGTTAGTATTAGATGACTAACTTGTTTGATGTTGGATGTGATAGCCGAAGGCTTTGACTGTCATAACTGTTAGGTTATGATAAGAGATAGATGGTGGTGATGCGGGGGACCCCCGGTCACTGGACGGTGGTATATATGTTTATACACCGAGTGTATATATGTTTATACACTAAGCACACGGGTGCTTCTAGTACGCATATGTTTGGTACTAGGTATGTTAGGTTCTAATACATATATGTTTATGTATTAGATATGTTGGTAGGACGGTGGTATATATGTTTATACACCGAGTGTATATATGTTTATACACTAAGCACACGGGTGCTTCTAGTACGCATATGTTTGGTACTAGGTACGTTAGGTTCTATACATATATGTTTATGTATTAGACATGATTGGGCTTCTGGTACGTATATGTTTATGTACTAGATATGATTGGGCTTCTGGTACCTATACGTTTAGGTACTAGATATGTTTGCTAGGAAAGCAAAGTAGTTAGAGTCACGAAAGAGTGACTGGACGATATTTATGTAGTATATATATATGTTTATATAATTATGAAATGTCTATTATTGGGGTCTAAAACCCATGTATCTCACGAGACTATTTTGTCTCACGTACTACGTTTGTTTTGTGGCTATGTACTCAGGTACAGGTTGAAGTGATAGAAGGTTGCACTAGAAGTGGCCTAGAGATGTTTAGTTCGGGAGCTAGTAGGTAGATCCTGTTGCCTATGGTTTTGATATACTCGGTGACACCGTATTTTTGTAAACTCTGATATAAGTTTTAAAGTTTTTGTTAAACTGTATTTTGGACAATATGTCAGATATTGGGAAAATGTATTTTAAATGATTTAAACGATGTTTTAAAAATACGGGTGTTACAGGTCTCACTCGATGAGGCTATTAGTGCCGCCCGGAGTGTTGAGGAAGTAAATGAGGCACGGGATGCCGAGAGGGCCCATGTGGGCGAGAAGAGGAAAGCCGAGAGCGGCTCTAGTTCGTTCAAGAAGGGGAAGTTCACTTCGAGCTTCTCTAAGCAAGGAAGTGTAGGTTCTTGCAAGATATGCGGGAAAAATCATACCGGCTCATGCCGAGGGGAGCCGAAATCTTGTTTTAGTTGTGGGAGGGCTGGGCACATAGCCCTAGATTGTAGGGCCAAGTCGTTGGCCGATGTTGAGTGTTTCTCGTGTCACGAGAAGGGGCACTATAGCAATGCGTGCCCGAGGAAGGGGACCGAATCATTGGTGTCCACGGCTCAAAAGAAAGTGGAACCGGCGAAGGTGAAGGGGCGATCCTTCCAACTCACTCGGGAGGAGGCGAAGGAGGCACACGATGTGGTGTCAGGTACTTTATTCATTAACTCCTTGCCAACTCATATTTTGTTTGATTCGGGTTCTAATTATTCATTTGTGTCTTATGAGTTCGGTTGTAAATTGAATGTGCCGTCCGAAATGTTAAATGAAGTTTTTGAGATAGAGGTAGCCGACGGGAAAACGTCTATAGTTGAATGTATTTATAGAAATTGTGAAATAGAAATAGACGGTAGAAAGTTTAAGGTGGATTTGTTGCCCATGGGAATTAGGGCGTTTGATGTGGTTATCGGTATGGATTGGTTGGGTATGCACCAAGCCAAGATTTTGTGTGGAAAGAAAATAGTGTCGATTAGGACACCCGAGAATGAGAAGGTGTATGTGTATGGGGAGAAACGACATCACATGCCTAATGTGATTACCGCCATCAAGGCGAGGAAAAGTATATCGAAAGGTTGTGCATCGTTTATTGCATATGTATTAGATGGCCGAAAAGAAAAGAAGTCAATGGATGATGTCAAAATTATTCGGGATTTTCCCGAGGTATTTCCCGACGACTTGCCCGGTTTGCCACCGGAGAGACAAGTCGAATTTAAAATTGATTTAATTCCGGGAGCGAAGCCGATTGCTCGTGCTCCATATCGTTTAGCTCCCACCGAGATGCGGGAATTGATGACCCAATTGCAAGATTTTTTAGATAAAGGCTTTATTCGTCCGAGTTCGTCACCGTGGGGCGCACCGGTGTTATTTGTTAAAAAGAAAGACGGTTCGATGAGAATGTGTATTGACTACCGGGAGTTGAATAAGGTAACTATTAAGAACCGTTACCCGTTGCCGAGAATTGACGACTTATTCGACCAATTGCAAGGTGCTAGTTATTTCTCAAAGATCGATTTGAGGTCGGGTTATCACCAAGTTCGGGTGAAAGAAGGCGACACCGAGAAGACGGCTTTTCGTACACGTTATGGTCATTATGAATTTCTAGTGATGCCATTTGGTCTTACAAACGCGCCGGCTATTTTTATGGATTTGATGAATCGGGTTTGTAAACCGTTCCTTGATAAGTTTTTGATCGTGTTTATTGACGACATTTTGATTTATTCGAAAACCGAAGAAGAACACGAAGGTCATTTGAGGCTTGTTCTAGACGTGTTGAAACGGGAGAAGTTGTATGCAAAATTTTCAAAGTGTGAATTTTGGTTGCGGGAAGTACAATTCTTAGGTCACGTGGTGACGTGTGATGGTATTAAGGTTGATCCGTCCAAGATTGAAGCGGTGTCAAATTGGGAGCCTCCGAGGACTCCTACCGAGGTTAGAAGTTTTCTTGGGTTAGCCGGTTATTACCGAAGGTTTATACAAGATTTCTCGAGAATCGCGATTCCACTCACGAAGTTAACGAGAAAAAGTGAGAAGTTCGTGTGGGAAAAGAAGCAAGAGGAGGCGTTTAAGTTGTTAAAAGAAAAGTTATGTAACGCGCCGATCCTTACGTTACCAGATGGTATGGAAGATTTTGTGGTTTATAGTGATGCTTCGAATCAAGGGCTCGGTTGTGTGTTGATGCAAAGAGGAAAAGTGATCGCGTATGCCTCGCGACAGTTGAAGAATGCGGAATTAAGGTACACGACACACGACTTGGAATTGGCGGAGATTATATTTGCCTTAAAATTGTGGAGGCATTATTTGTATGGCACTCGGTGTACGTTGTACACGGATCATAAAAGTCTACAATACGTGTTTACGCAAAAAGATCTTAATATGCGACAAAGAAGGTGGATCGAGTTGATTGCCGATTATGATTGTGAGATTGTGTATCACGCGGGTAAGGCGAATGTGGTGGCCGACGCCTTGAGCCGAAAAGTTTATAAAAATCCGAATCGAGGAATTTTAACACGCATAGAAGTCGTCTCGAGTATTATCGAAAGGATCAAGAATGCCCAACGAGAAGTTATGGGAAAAGACGAGTTAAGACAAGAGCGGTTAGGAAAGAACCAACATTTTCTCGAAAATGCACAAGGGTTGAAGACCGTAGGCGGTCGTATTTGGGTTCCTAAGTTCGGGGGTATCCGAAAAGAGTTGTTGTATGATGTGCACAAGTCGAAGTATTCGATCCACCCGGGAAGTACAAAGACGTATCAAGATATAAAACGGGTTTATTGGTGGCCCGGAATGAAGGCGAGGGTGGCCAAGTATATCTCTAAGTGTGTCACGTGTGCACAAGTGAAAGCCGAGCATCAAGTACCGTATGGGGTAGCTCAATCATTGGTTGTACCGGCCGGGAAGTGGGAAGATATAACTATGGATTTCATAGTAGGTTTACCGAAGACGAGTAGAGGTCACGATGCCATTTGGGTCATAGTTGACCGGTTGACCAAGAGTGCATTATTTTTAGCAATTCGGGAAACGTTGCCACTTGAGAAGTTGGCTAAGTTGTATGTTGATGAAGTGGTTCGACTCCACGGGGTTCCGTTATCGATTGTGTCCGATAGAGACGCGAGGTTTACCTCGAGATTTTGGCGATCTTTACAAGAAGAGTTGGGTACAAAGTTGCGGTTGAGCACGACCTATCATCCGCAAACCGACGGTCAAAGTGAGAGGACGATTCAAACGGTTGAAGACATGTTGAGATCGTGTGTGTTAGACTTCGGTGGTAAATGGGATGAACATTTACCGTTAGTCGAGTTCTCGTATAATAATAGTTATCACTCGACTATCAAGATGCCGCCTTATGAGGCGTTGTATGGAAGAAAATGTAGAACTCCATCTTGTTAGTTGGAGGCGGGAGAGACGAAACTCACGGGTCCCGAGATCGTGAGAGTGACGAATGAAAAGATCGGTATTATTCAAACCAACATGAAAGTCGCCCAAGATAGGCAACGAAGTTATTCGGGTTTGAAGAAAAGGCCATACGACTTGGATGTCGGTGATATGGTCATGTTGAAAGTGTCACCTTGGAAAGGTGTAATGCGGTTTGGTAAGAAAGGAAAGTTAAGTCCAAGGTATGTTGGACCGTTTAAAATATTCAAACGGGTCGGGCTTCAAGCTTTTAAGTTGGAACTTCCACCCGAGCTTCAAGGTGTGCATGACACCTTTCACGTGAGTTATTTGAAGAAGTTTATCGGGGAAGTTGGAAATATTATTCCATTGCAAGAGTTGCGGGTTGACGGCCCGAACCGGTTGATTGAGGAGCCCGAGGCTATATTAGAAACGAAAACAAAGAAGCTTCGGAATAAGGAGATCGAGTTGGTGTTGGTCAAGTGGAAGCATTCACTTGGGCCAAATTTGACTTGGGAAGTCAAGGACGAGGTTCGGAAGAGGTACCCGGATTTCGTGAACTATGATGAGATTCCGAGGACGGAATCTTCTTAAGGGGTAGATAGTTGTAACGACCCGAAATTGTAAATAAATAAATTATGTAAAAATATGATAATTATGGATAAATCATATAAAACACGTGGAAATTGGTTTCGTGTCGTTTGGACACCGTACGAGAAAGTTATGGGCGAAACCGGGTCAACACACTTGATGAAAAGTGCAGCACTGCTGCCTTAAGGAGTTCGCGTCGCGAACTATAGATGGCGATCGGGAAGTCGGGCCAGGGAGTTTGGCCATGGGTCGCGAGGTAGATCGCGTCGAGTTAGCGATCGCTAAGTATGGCCAAGTATGGAGAGTTAGCGACGCGAACTAAGTTCGCGCCGTGAACTCTGGACGACTGCATTAAAGTCGGGTTTGAGCTCACTTATGGCATATCAAAACCCTAGTTTTCTCTCTTGGCGATTTTCGAGCTTAAAGGCTGTTCTTGGTTGATTTCTTCACAAATCCTTGGTAGATTTCACTCCTAGTGGAAGATTAAAGGTAAATCTTCACTCTTTCATCTTTGTAGCTCAAGATCTATGGATCTTGAAGCTAGGGTTTGAAACCCTAGTTCTTGGGTTGGTGATTTATGGTGAAATACATGAGGTATACACTTAATAGATGGAATATTAACAAGTAAAACAAGTGTATGATTTCGATTTGTAAGAATCTTAAGGGTTGGTTAAACCTAGGGTTTGGTAATCACCAAATTTGGGGGAAATGGATTGATGGGTGTTATCTAGAGGTAGATGAACACATTGGTAGTAGTTTGTGATGATAATCTTGTTGTGATTATTGTATTAGGCTTTTGGTGACATTTTGGAAAGTCGGTGAAATCGTGGAAGCAAGAGTATTGGTGTCAAGAACACGGTTTGAGCATCATATTGCTAAGGTGAGTACGTGTGGAATTTACTGAGTACATAGCCCTTTTAAATATCTTCATTACTTGTGTTATGGTCTATTTGTTTAATTGTGTAGACTAGTAGTTGATAGTTAGTTATACCTATGATAGTATTGAACTAACTTGTTTGATGATAGACGTGATAGCAGAGGGCTAGATTGACATAACCATAGGGTTATGATGAGGTTGAGATGATGTGATGATACGGGAGACTCCCCGGTCATGAGGTGTGGATTGAGGGTCAGTTGGGATGGATTTCCCATCGACTCTTCCACGTTAGTGGTCTTACTCATTGGACGTATTCCGGTGGGCAAGGCAGGTATCGGTAGCGTGGGCGATCCTTTTGCCGATACCTTGTTTCTAGTTAGCTCGGGGGCGACCCGATAACTAGATATGTATGTGATTCTAGCTAGTTCGGGGGCAACCCGATAGTTAGACGTGATTGCTAGGTAAGCAAGGTTGATAGGGTCACACTATGGTGACTAGATTGGATATTTGGATATATATATGTATATTGATTGGTTATATGAAACGTGACATTTCATTTTATTATCGGGTCTAAACCCATGTAGCTCACGAGACGTTTTTGTCTCACGTACTCCTTGTTTTGTTTTGCTATGTACTCAGGTTCGGGATCGAAGGCTTAGGTACGCATGGATAGAGATGCGGGACCTAGATTAGAAGAACACTAGATTGGATTTAGTCTTAGTTTGGTTATGATCTGTTTTGTAACACCTACTTTTATACTCTGATTTCATACCAAGGTTTTTGTAAATCCAAATTTGAGGATGTTCTTCTATTTATAAAATGTTTTATTTTGGCCTATATTTGGTATTAAAATTTGAGGTGTTACAATATATAGTACAAATTTGACAGCTAACTGTACAACTATACTAAATAACAGTTGTGATAGATGTATTAAAAATTGTGGTGTAAAAATCACCTCTTAAATATAAGGTAGTGCCAATAGGCACTTCGGTTGGCACTTTCCTAATAGTTGTATTTTTTCTTATAATTAACATTTTTCTAACCTTACATTTTGATAAAAATATCCAATACATAATACGCGTAATTTAATTGAACAAATAACAGAGCTGCTATTTCTTCTCAGCGTATCCGGTCAAACAAATGTATTGAAACTTTCTAAGTTGGCGCGAGGATGAATATACGTTGCTTGTTCTTAGGATACACTACTTAATTACCTCGTATATAATAAAAAATAATCTAATTAATGAAATGGTCAACCTCTCCAACTATATATATATATATATGTAACATATTAGCCTGGAGCTCCAAATCTTCCTTTCTGAGATCAAAAAAATGTCTCATATTAAACAGTTTGAGAACCTCAAAATACAACTGGAAGATATAAATGTAGCAACAAACTACTTTGATGATAACAATTGCATCGGGAAAGGGGGATTTGGGAAAGTTTACAAGGGAGAAGTTGTTTATAATTCCAAGGGTCAGATCACAGTTGCTTTCAAGCGTTTAAATCGTTTGTTAGGGCAAGGAAATCCCGAATTCTGGAAGGAAATCATGATGCTTTCCTTTTACCGACATGAAAATATTGTGTCACTTTTAGGATATTGTGACGATTATGGTGAGAAAATCCTCATGTATGAGTACGCATCTAAAAGAAGCCTCGACCTCTATCTCAATAACAAAGATTTGTCATGGGTTCATCGCCTTAAGATATGCATCGGGGTGGCTCGTGGACTTGCGTACCTACATAGTCCCACAGAGAGTCAACTTAGAGTATTACACCGGGATATCAAAAGTTCAAACATCCTATTAGATGAAAACTGGAACGCTAAGATCTCTGATTTTGGTCTCTCAAAATTTGGTCCTGCTAACCAACAATTTACATTTCTTGTCTCTGACGTTGTTGGCACGGTTGGGTATTGCGATCCATTATATGTAGAGACAGGGTTATTAACAAAAGAGTCGGATGTTTACTCTCTTGGGGTTGTGTTGTTTGAAGTTTTGTGTGGGAGGTTGTGTGTTGATAATAACAATGATAAACGACATCCTTTAATAGGATTGGTGCGACAATGCTACAAAGATAACACCATAAATGAGATTATTTTCGGTAATATAAAGGATCAAATAAATTCTTATTCTTTGAACGAGTTCACGAAAATAGCTTATCAATGTATAAAGAAAAAACGTGAAGAACGTCCATTAATGTCCGAGGTCGTCAATGCTCTCGAAAGTGCACTTAAAATGTCAAGTGAGTTTTTCTTTTTTTCGCTCGCATGAATTAATTGGTTAATGATGGTTTGGATTTGATAATTTAAGTTCTACTCCGTATTTATTATCCGACCAAATTTATATGGGTTTTTCTAACATGTGCCCCTATGGCACATGTTAAGGTGCATTCATTGACCATAAAATTTCCTAAGTTGTAACAATAAACATAAATGAATATGATTTTTTATAGTTTTATTTGATGTATTTAATGATTTTTGTGATTTTTTTGGAAACTTTATGGTCATTGAATGGATAGGCACATGTTAGAAAAACCCAATTTATATAAACCAATTACATCAAATGTTTATTTATGGACAAAATGCATCTTAATTACTATTATGAATTTGATTGAATAGTTCTATTATCATTAACTTGACTGACTAGTAAGTTCTTTTATTATTTTGAATTATTAAATGTGTAACATTGTACTTTGAACCTCAATATAGCTGATTTATTATCTTGACTTGCTAACTTGGTCTTGTTTTCCATCGTGATTTGCTTTCAATATCATTATACGTAGATGAACGTATATTTTTTTTATTTCCACAAAAGCTCCAACGAAAGTAAGAAAACATGATCACATAAATGAGTCAGTATACTAGATTGACTATTTTGTCAGGTTCATACTATTATACCGCACTTTTAATAGTTCAGGATCCTGATCCGTCAGGTATTAAAATGTAGTTTGACCTTTATTTATAGATAGTGATGGTAGTAGGGAAGGAACTCCGGTAGCCGGAATCCTGAATGTAAAAGTTGTAAGAGGGATGAATCTCACAAAGAGAAATCCTTACGTGATACTGAGGCTAAACACCGGTATTCTTACATCCATGGAGAAAACAAGCGTGAAGCACAATAACGTGGATCCTGAATGGAATGAAGAATTCACTTTATATGTTGAAGATCCTGGTACTCAAGATCTTGAACTATGGGTTAAGAATATAGCATCGGTATGGTTTCAGGAATACCCATTATATATTTGGCCATACACTATACATTATGAATATAAACCATAAATATAATCAACTATTTAACAATTAAGCATGATTATTCAGCAAGTATTACTACCTCCACTGCAACAAATCACCCTATAGCGACTAAACATTATTTCCAGCATATCGTGGCGAGATGTCGTCCCCATACCCTGTCTCGATCATTTTTTATATCATATATAGCAAACTATCGCCGCGGCATATTTTTCAGAAGCCCGGGTAATTTATTTTGTTTCCCGCCTACCCTATAGGGACGACATGTCGTCGCCATATGGTTTTTTATAGCGACACCACATGTCGTAGACATAAGTTGTCGTCACCAAAGGTGTAAATTCTTATAGTGGTTTAGCATCTCTCTACTTGGGTTGTGTTAGTGTTGTATAATAGGACTAAAATAGGTTAGTGTTTCAAAAAAGAAAAGAAAAAAGAACGTCAATAAAACTGTTAGTAGTATGACTAGAGATAAGTTAGATGATTAATTTGTTTGTTTATGTTATTAGGTAGAGATGCATGATATTGTGGGGATGACCGATTTGGGATTGAGCAGTCTTAAACCCAGAGAGTTACATACTCAAACTCATTATATCCACAATATGGGCGAGTGGCAAGGCAAAATCATGATCGAAGTAGTGTACAAACCGTTTGCATATTACACAACTTTTAGAGATGCATGTCCACTGCAAAAGGCTCCAGCAGGGACTCCTGATGGCGGAGGGTTGCTTGTCGTTATAATCCACGAAGGCCGTAATCTCCTAGAAAAACGTCACACCAATCCTTTCGTTTCTTTGATATTTCAAGACGAATTAAGAGAAACCGTGGTTTGTTTTTGACTTGTAGGGTTGAGCATAATGGACCAAACACAACTGAACCGAATTAACTAGTCCCCGACCAACCTGTTTCCTCATATTCGGTCCTCGGATTGGTCATGTACGGTTTGATCCAATGCACAACCCACAGATATGTTTCATTGGACTAGACCGGACGACGAACTGAACCTAAAACATTTTGGACTAGTCCTCTTTAACAATTCGTCATGGAGAGGGGAACTTATAAAGTTGGAATCTTAAACTTTTTAAATCCCGCTATCATGAATCCGAATCCCACCAATTATATTTTATTTTGAGTCAAATATTAAGATATTCCCAAAATAAAAATCCGGAATTTAGACTTGGTTAAAATATAATGTTTAAAATGTTTTATTACTATATAGCAAGGATAAAGATTTATGGGTTTGGATTTGTGTCTTTGCAGTCTATAAAGAAGAGTAATGATCCGATATGGGAAGAAGAGTTTATATTTATGTTAGAAGAGCCACCACAGTACGAAGAATTACATTTGGAGGTCATTAGTACTCCATGGAGGCTAATTCATCGAGAGGTATATATATATATGATGAATCCTTAATTAACTTCACCTAACGCTGTGTTTAACTTAGAGAGAGAGGAGAGATTAATTAAAGAAAATTTGATTTTTATTCTATTCCAGAGTTTTTATTACAAGGAGAGAAAAGAATGAAAAGAGAAATTATGCATAATTATTTCTCTCTTAACTTTCCTCCTAAAAGTGGAAAGATTTCGAGAGAAATGAAATCTGAATTGACCGGTGCCAAGAGTGACACAACTGGCGCCATCGGATTTTTTCAAATTAACTTCACGTCAGTCACACTCCAACTGACATACTTATGCCAAAAATACACATTCTCTTCAATTTTATGGGTCTCACCATGATAAAATATACGCACACACCAAATACCATATTAAATTGCAAGGCCCCCACCATTGTAGCCTTTCTCCTCTTCCCCTGACCGATGAATCCAACCGAAGAAACTAAAGTGAAGGGGCGTGCCAACGGGTGATGACATCGGTTGGCCAATCGATGTCTCCCCACCCGTACCGTTGACACAAGTCTTAATGAAAAAAAGTGCAGTTACCAAATTAAACTTGATATTTCTTAATTAATTTACATTTTAAGGGTAAAATTGTATACTTAGGGGGTGTTTGGGAAAGCTTATTAAGGGAGCTTATTAGCTTAATAAGCCCAAAAAAGCTCTAAATTTTGAGCTTATTAAGCTAATAAGCTAATAAGCCCCTTAATAAGCTTTCCCAAACATGCCCTTAGGTGGTGTTTGGTTCGCTGGAAAGTAATGGAATATGAGGGAATTGAAATCCAATTTCACCAGATTACAGTGTTTGGTTCAAAAAAATGGATGGAATTGGATTCCTAAATGATGAAAACATTCCACCAAATGAAGGAATCTCAATTCCATCCAAATGTTGATGGAATTGAATTCCAAGGTTGGATGGAATGTTCTTTTACCTTTATACCCTCCACCTACCGCCACCCCATCCACCCACCGCCACCACCGCCACCAACCGTCATCGCAACAACCACCTACCGCCACCACCACCACCAACCGCCACCACCCACCACCGCCACCACCACCACCCACCGCTGCCACCGCCACCTCCGCCACCGCCGCCACCCGCCACCACCGCCTCCGCCACCACCACCGCCGCCACCATCCACTTCATGTCAACCAAACAAAATATTGAATTGGATTCCAATTCCCTTCAATGCCAATCAAACAGACTATGGAATTGGATTCCAATTCCTGACGGATTCCAATTCCTTCCTAGATTCCAATTCCATCATAAACATTCTGCGAACCAAACAGCACCTTAGCTTTTTTTCCTTTCTCTCCCGGGAACTAAAAAAACTCTACCTTCTTTTATTTTCTGTTCGACTCAAGGACAAAAAAAATAAAAAACTTGTTTCGAATATTTAAAAACTCTGGAAACACAGCGTAAAAGATTTGGTTTTAAATACAAATTTACTTGCGTTATTTTAGGAAGAATCTATGGGTTATGCCGATATAAGCCTTGCTGACGTGGCAAGCAAAAAGCGGATACTCGATTGGTACAATCTTATCAATGGAGAAGATGGTCAACTTAGGGTGGAGTTGCAATGGAGAACCTCCGACTAGTTGGATTTCTAACGCCGGTAAGGTAATGACGGCAGGCGCCAATAAGGTTGCATTTCCCTATTTACTCCTATCTTAGGTCATAGGTTATGTTTGACAAAGATTATTTAAGGGGTTTTAAACTTATTATAATGTTTTAAAACTCAGATGCTCTAAAAATGGTCGTACCGGTCGGACTGGTTCAACCAATTGGTTTAACCGAATTACAATGCTATTTAATATATATATTAAATTAGTTATGTAAAAGGAAATATGTTTTCCCGGGTTTTAAAACACTGCTTATTAGCTTATTAAGTTTGAATATTCAAGTCACATTTAACCTTAATAAGCTAATAAACTTAAAATCTCCTTAAATAAGTTTTCCCAAACATTCCCTTAGTATCTTACAACAAGCGAGTAAAAACCAATGTTTTTGACAAAATAATAAATTCACAAATTTTCATGATTGCATCAGTTAATAACATATGCAATCATATATACTTACCTATAAAAGTTAACAAGAGTATATTTGGTGTGTCACCCAATGTTTTTGCATTGTTATAATTTATTAGTAAAAGCTAGTTTAACCTAATTGATGGCAAATATCTAGTATTCAATTAAACTTGATGGACTTAGGTGTTGTTTGTTTTCTGACAAAAGGTCTTCCGGGGGTCTTTTGTCTTCGCGGCGCAGACCACGCGCAGAAAAAACCTCCCGCAGATGTTTGTTTTTTGGAAGCTCGCAGATCTTTTTATGTCTGCAGAAGGTCTTCTCCAAGAAGCTTTAGACATTAGCTTCTTGAGTCTTCCAAACCTAAAAAAACACATATCCTCCAAACAAGATACTATATTGTCATATTGATTATTTTAATGTTGTTAGACGTAGGATATATTAAATTTTGATTTATTTGAGCAAGTCTACAGATTTTAAAAAACAAACAACAACTTTCTTGCAGACTGCAGACCTTTGGTCCACCCAGAAGCTGCAGCAGTTGGCAGATGTGGTCCGCAGACAGCAGATCTTTTTGCTCTAAAAAAACAAACAGCACCTTAATTATTGCAGTACATGAACTCGACAATGGACGACGATCAAACTCCACCACCAAATCTAAAACATGAACTAGAAATATACCCAACACCATCTTCCCCGAGGAGGCTAGAAAGCCTCACACTCGGGCGTGCACCTACGACCAAACAAGCAACTAAGAACTCGGGAAATCTTATGCCTCCAATCTCCATACCCCCATCCACCAAAATGGCCAAACTCAATTTAACCACCACAAATGACGACCATGGACTGCCACTGCCCTTAACACTAAACCTCTCGACCACCACCCCATCAACATCATCCGACCAACCATCATCAACGAGACACACGGTGGTCACATCGCGTAGGGTAAAAAACCTACTAGTTATAGGCTTATATACAAATCTTGGGGATATCAAGCAGCCAAGGAAATGGTTTGAAAAAAAGGGTACGGGGATATTCTAGATTATATCATGTATATATGAATTAAAAACTTACCCTCCCCTATGAGAGATCGAATGAAGCTCAAATCAAGCTAATCCATGAAGTTAACATATAATTAACATATGTTAAACCAAATTCATAATACTATAAGTAATTTAAATGTTAACTTATTGTCTGTGATCAAAGTTATTTTAGTGCAACTTGGTCCTCTTCCGTATGGTCTATATTCGCTGAATTCTGTGGAATTTAATTTAATTCACTTCTCAATTGATCATTGACCCACGTAAAAGTTATCCACAAGTTGTAACCATTATAAATTAATTTAATGAATTGCATGTTCTCATCATATTCAAGGTTGTTTCCTAGTAAAACAATCTTTTGAAATTTTCAAAGTTGACGTGAGGATGAACATACCTTGCTTCTTCCTATTATCCCATACTACCCGGCCTCATTATTGAAAAGTGAAAACTAGCCGGGTATATGTATAATGCAATAGCAGCTACCATGTAATTAATTGGGTATTTCTTTATTAATATAAGTTTAGAAATTAATAAATATAATATGATAAATAAATAAATCCAGTCAAATAATTAATATCTACACTAATAGCTTAATTGGTTAAAGACACTTGCTAATAACATGAATGTTGCAGGTTTAAATCACGGGGCTGCTATTTTTTTCAAAATTCAAATATTTCTCGATATATCAAATGTCTTGCCAAAAGAAAAAGAAAGAATTGTACTATTGTCTAGCATATAATTCACATATACATTGTATTGTTTGTCAAGTTGAGAAAACTTGGATTATTATAGAGAAAAGATATGTTTTTTAATGCCGTGAACAATTTTGCAAGGGATGGTTGGATATTAGTTTATAGTTAAAAGCATACCCACTCTCAATAAGTTCTCCAACTATATCACTTTAAAGTTCCTAGTTTTTCTTTCAAACCATCAAAAGAATGGCACACATACAACAGTTTGAACACCTCAAAATACAATTAGAAGCAATCAAATTGGCAACTAACAACTTCGCCGATGAAAGTTGCATCGGGAGAGGAGGATTCGGGAAAGTGTATAAGGGAGAAATTCTTCTTTCTGAAAGGAAGACGATGGTCGCTTTGAAGCGGTTAGATCGTGCATTCGGTCAAGGAGATCCAGAATTTTGGAAAGAGATCATGATGCTTTTTCTTTACAAACATAAAAACATTGTCTCTCTCTTAGTGACGATTGTGGTGAAAAGATCCTCATGTATGAGTATGCCCCTAAGAGCAGCCTTGAACGATATCTCAATAGGAGTGAGCTAACGTGGGTTAGACGCCTTAAGATATGCACCGGAGCGGCTTATGGATTGGCATATCTTCATAGTGCAGTTGGGACCCAACAAAGAGTATTACATCGTGATATTAAAAGTTCCAATATTTTACTAGATGAAAATTGGAATGCTAAGATCTCAGATTTCGGTCTCTCTAAATTTGCATGGTCCTGCCAATCAAGAATTCACATTTCAATTCTCCAACCCTGTAGGCACGCCGGGGTATTGTGATCCACTTTATGCGGAGACTGGATTTTTAACGAAAGAGTCAGATGTTTATTCTTTTGGTGTTGTGTTGTTTGAAGTTTTGTGTGGCAGGTTGTGTTTTTCCAATAACAATAATAACCCTCGCCCTTTAATAGGATTGGTGCGAGAATGCTACAAGGATAACAACTTAAATGATATTATTTTTCATAATATAAAGAATGAAATAAATGCCGATTCTTTAAAGATATTTTCAGAAATTGCTTATCAATGTTTAAAGAGAGAGCGTGAAGAACGTCCATCAATGACCGATGTCGTCAAGGGGCTTGAAACTGCACTTAAATATCAAGTAAGCTATTTTTTCGCGACAACTAATTGGTTAATTATTAAGAGAACTTATATTCATAATCAAAAGCAAAATATTATATATCTAGTAGCTCCCAAAAGGGTATTCACGTACATGAAGGATTCCCCAATGACAACTGAGTTTTGCTTATTGTGTACATGACTTAAACATTGCCGTAGGCGTTAGTAAATACTTCTATTTTCTTTCTAAATTAGTACTTCAACAAAAATTGGTAGACGGCTTTGAGATATGTGTATACATAATATTTATTTTAAACCACTAGTGTAACCTAATATTCATATTTTATTTTGACAACAATAGATATACGTTGAGTGCCAACCGTCCGTCGGTACAAAAATTGAAGGCCCGTCGGTTTATGACACAGACAACACGCCTTCTTCACTTCATCAGTCGGTTGGAATGCTTCGAAAAACCGAAGAGGTAAGCGATGACAATATGTAGGCCCAACTTATCCTCTGTGTGTATTGTGTATAAAATAAATAATGTGTAGATTCTAAAAATATGAAATAAAAGTGTGTTTTTGCCTTTGACAGTGATAAGTTAGTTTTCTGTTAGTTAACTTCACGGTTGAAGGTGGTTTGATATTATTGTGTTTTTTAGTGTCATCATCGATAATTTTAATTTATCAATTTTTATGCAATTAATATTGTTTTGACTAGTCGTATTCTGCATTTTCAAGGCTACAGGCGGCTTTCTTGTCGTTACGATCCATGAAGGAAATGATCTTAAAGGAAAGCGCCCATTCATTATGTTGCGTGTTGGACAAGACATTAGAAGAACCACGGTTTGTGTTCAATATTACATTTAGTTTTTTAATAGCAGAACATATATAGTTGATATTTTAAAACCCAGGTTAATTATTATTTGGCCTTGTAAGATAGCCGGGTCACGGGTCAACCAAATCAACCGAAGGACCAATCTGAGTCAACTAACAACATATAAAAATATATTATATAAGGATGTGTATATTATACAGTAAAATTTGTACGTTATTATATATTTGAAGTAAACAGATTAAAAATCTAGGTCAACTAACAACATATAAAAAAATATTATATAAATGATTGTATGCATCATGCAATAAAGTTTGTATATTATTTTACATGTGAAGTAAAAATATTAAAAACCGGGTCAACCCGGGTCGCCGGTTTTACAATACCCGGCTGGGTCGAACCGGGTCGATTCTAAGCAAAAACCCGGTTACGGTTGAACCGCCACTTACACCGGGTCGCGGTTGAATCGGTCGGGTCAACCTGGGTTTTTAAAACACGTACTGCACATAGCATCTAAATTAGTCCTAAATATACACCATTTTATCCACACCAGGAATCGAACCTTAATAGTGTAATATCTTCTATTACAGTTTGTGTACGTTGATGCATGTACTACTGTTGCAATAGCCCCTTAAATTGACATTTTTCGCATTTTCGGTGTTTCATTTTGCAGACTAAGAAGTATGATCATAATCCCGTGTGGGAAGAAACGTTTAAGTTTCCTATAGACAAGCCACCGACAGAAAAAGCTATATTGCACTTGGTAGTTTGTACTAGTACATGGACCAGCCAAACGGTAAGATGAATCCTTGATTAATCTAAGTTTCAATACATTATTTACGGATTTTAATGTATATATATATATATATATAAGTCACATTTTTTTTCTCGCTAGGACGTTCTGGGCGAGGTCGATATAATTGTCAGGATCGATTAACTATAAACAAGTTAATAAACACCTTAGATCTATTTGATGATAGAAGTTGCAGCGGATCAACACTATATCAATAATTAAGAACGATGAACTGTATGAACAATATGAGAAATATTAAGAACACAGTTTCACAAAAAGCTTCAATGTATATTATTAAGTTAACAATACACACGTACGTTTACAATTCGTAAGGACCTATATATAATAGTCCTTGAAGCTAAACTATTTACCCTAGTTATTCTAGGATACGATTTACATCTAATTATAAACGATATACATTGATTTACATTCTATAACTATCTCTGCGAAGATCTCGGACTTGATATGTTCCATAAACGCGTATCAGTAGTAAAACCAATCACCAGTAGTAAATAAGTAACATCAGTAGTAAACTTGGTGATCAGTAGTAAGTCCAGAAACCAACGTCAGTAGTAACTACAATGATCAGTAGTATCTTCAATCTTTGTATGATCAGTAGTAACTAAGTTATAGAGAACACCAGCATCAACTTCATCAGTAGTAAATGTTTCTGCCCCATCAGTAATAAACATAATTATTACCAACTGCATCATCAGTACTAAGTTGATCTGTGATTTGCTCTAACAATCTCCCCCTAAACTTATTGATTATCCTTTAATCAATCAAGTTTCTTATTTACTTCTTCTTTTTCTTTTCTTCCAACAACTTTGCTCTTTTCTTATCACCTTCTAAAGTCTGTTGGTTCCTTTTATTCCTTTGTGCAATGATATATTTGCTGATTCTTTTAACAAATTCATTCAATTTGTTTTGGAGCATCACAGCATCATGTGGTTTAATAAAATTCATGCACCATAGTTGATAGAGAGTCTTCTCAGAATGAGGATACTCTTTCTCATAAAGGAATAAGTCACATTTCTTACTTGTATATTCAAAGAAGTACATGTTGACAGTTGGTAGCACATTCCAAGCTTGAACATTTTCTGAATCTGTGTACTTCTCTGGATAATTTTCTGGATAGAAAGCAGCATCAATCATTTCAGTAAGATAACCTGCAGCTGAATTCTTCCAGTTCTTCTTAGTCATTCTTGGTTTACCAATGATCAACATCTTAATAATGTCACTTCTGGTTAGGGACATGACCAAAGGTTTCCAAGCTCTGAATCTTTGAGTGACCTTATCTTCTCTTATAATCTCAATCATATCATCTATGTACCTCCAGTTGATGATTGGATTATTTTGTAGGGGAGCAATGGGGAGATCATGAACTTGAACCATTTGTAATTTTTTATTTGGTTGATCAAGTTCTGAAGCAATTGTCTTTCTTTTCTTTGATGTTTGAGAGGATACACCAGATGATTCTCCAGATATTGTTTTTCTTTCTTTCATTTCTTTGGAGTCAATCTGTTCAAGTTTAGTGGTGTACTTCTCATTACTATCTTGCTCAGTAAGATCCTTCTTCTTCTCTACACAGTACTTTTCAATTAAATTGATCAGCTTCATTCTTCCAAATGCCTTTGTGTTATACCCTTTTGATTTTAAGAATGTGATCATTTCTTTCTTTTTCTCTGCAAATTGTTCTGGCATATCAGCCTTTTGCTCTTTGCATTCTTGTACTTGTGCTTCAAGAAGTTCTATTGTTTCATGTTCAAGTTGCCTAAATTTTTTCAGTTCTCTTCTTTGTAATTCCTTTCTTGTTTCAGCAACTTGTTTAGATTTGATCTTCTGTTGAAATTGTGGCAGTTTTGATATATCTGCTATATCTGCCAATTTGATTTCTGTGAAAGGTTGTCTCAATATTCTAGCCCTTTCTGCTAATCTTTTGTTTTCATTTGCTAGAGAGACTTCAACCTTCTTTAAATATTTTGCTCTCTTTACCTTCCACCTATCCTGTTTGGCTGATTTGGCATAATTGATTTTGTTGACAATTTCATGACCTTGTGCTCTGTTGGGTTGGTCTTCATCAGCAACTTCTTTTCCCTTTCCTATGTAATTGTCTTTCTTCATATTTGGTTCAGATTCAATAACAAATTTGGGACCATAGTAGTGTATCTGAGATATGGGAAGTATTTTAGGATGTGGAGGCAGGGAGCATTCATCAACTTCTAACCAGTTGATATCATCATCAATATCTTTTACCACCATTTGTGTTGTTGTTGTTCTTTTTGGAGATGGTGGAAGTATCACTGTAGGCTCTAGTAGTGGTGGCAGCTCAATAATGTCATCAGTAGTAACTAAGGTAGTTACTACTGGTATGTCTTCAGAGATTACTACTGATAGGTCATCAGTAGTGTTTGCTGCCTTTTCTTCATTTACTACTGCTGTTATATCAGTAGTAGGAGTTACTACTGGTATGTCTTTTTCAGCTTGTTCTTTAGTAGGAGCAGTAGTAATTGGCTCTTCTTCTGTAATCATCATCTCTGGGCCTTCATCAACTTCTGTTTCTTTTAAATTCAAGAGGGAGGAAGCTGCTGCTGCAATGGATTCATCAATCATTGTCTGTATGTTATCCTTCTCCCCCTTAGTGAGCTCAACTGGAGGAGCCTCACTATCATCAATCCTCTTTTTCAATTTTCTGATAAGCTTTGATTGTTGATGAAGCCTAAGTTCATATTGTCTCATTCTTTTGTTGATGATATTGACATTTCTTTTCATAGCAGCCATAGTTTTTCCTTGATTTGTTTGATAATAAAGACAATCTTGTACAGTGGATTCCAAGGAATCCACTTTAGCCGTCAATTGTTGGATTTTAATACTGCCCTCACTCCATCTAGCAAGATCATCGGGCTTACTAACAGGTACATTGGTTTTAAGGTTTTCCTTCCTTTCCATCAATTCCACAGATCTGCCCTCATCACTGCTTGGTGAGTCATTGGGTCTTTTAGACATTCTCTTCTTCCTAGAAGAAGCAGAGATGCCCCCCCTTGTGGTTTCTTGGCACCGGGGTCCTTTGAGTAACTCCTCAAATGAGTCATCACTCAAAGTTGCCGAGGTTTGGGTCCTAATGATGTTTTCACTGTCCTGTGCACCCACCTTTGGGGCATCAGTAGTGAAAGCCCTCCCCTCATGTCCTCTCTCCTCCTTGGAGGACAACTCTTTGAGCCTGGGGTGTGACTCGATTTGTCCCCTGGTGTCCTTTAAAGATTTCTTTCTTTTATAGATTGTAGATATATGTTTGGTTTTGTCTGGTAGGTCTTCTACAGAGTGAAGAGTAGCACTCTGCAGATTTATATCAAGTTCCTGGGACACATTCAGGACTTCTGTTTGAGTTGGTGATTGAGTGGCTATATGGGGTGGTGTTTGGGCTGTATTTGGGGGTGATGGAGTGGGTTGAGGTTCAACTTGGGTTGTAGCAATGGTTGAACCTTCTCCAATATTGGGTTGATCTTTGATCATGTTTGGAAACAAAGGGGTTTCCTTCCCTGAAAATTTAAATTTTTTTCTCATATTTGAGAAAACTTTCTTGTTCAACTCAGGTAATACAAAAATGTTTTTAGGAGTTGACAAGTTTTGTAATTCACAGTTTATGATATGTTGTAGAAATCTGGGATACATTAAAAATTTAGAAGAGCTAAGATTTCCCAACATACCATCAAAAATCATATTAGAAAAATTGAATACTTGGTCTGTGCAGAAACATACAACAGCAGATGCTATTGCCTTGTTAAACTCATTCCAAGTACTTCTTTTAGGAGAAATACAATGCTGAATGGTATGAACCAGAAATTTCCATTGTGGGGATAGAAGGCCTTTTTGAAAAGTTACAATATTAAGTCTGCCTTCATACCCCATTTTATTTAAAGTATCAGCAATGTATTCCTTAGGAAGAGTAGACATACCTGAATCATCATGAAGTTGTAGATGATGTCTGATTGATTGTTCAGTTACAGTGATGTACTTTCCATCTACTTTCGATTTTATCATTGATGATGTGGTTCCTTCTGTTCGCTCAGCATTGGTCCAGAAATCCACCAAGTGCTGTTGATATGCCTTCGGCTTTACAGTTAAGGCAAACTGTATATACGAATTTCTCAAGAATTTTACGATTGGACGGAAATCTTTTGTTCCGTCGGGATTTTTTAAAAATGCAACCATGTTGTGAAATTCTGAGTATTTGAGATCGGTTTGCACATCGAGAGCTTGTAAAGTTGCCATTGTTGTTGAGATTTTGCAAGAATTTTGTTAAAGATGAAGGGTTTTTGATCGTAAACTAGGGTTTATCGAAAGGTGTTTAGAGAATCGAAGTGAAGATAATGCTAAATTAATCATCTGCCGCCTTTTATATCTTTCGATTAAACCTGCAAAACTACGAAAATAGCCTTCGAATCATAACATAACGGTTATTTTCATGGGGGTTAGTTTGGTAATTGTGTTTATGAAAGACCAGTAGTAAATAAGATATCAGTAGTAAAACGTCAGTAGTATCTACTAACATCAGTAATGACTAAGGATTTTGACATCAGTAGTAATTATAGACATCAGTAGTAACCATTACCACACAAGACCAGTAGTATATGTGAATACCAGTAGTACTGACTTACCAGTAGTATCCATGTAAACCTAAAATGCACCAGTAGTAATGAACTATCAGTAGTATTTTGTGCATACACTTTCACACCAGTAGTACAGCAATACTAGTAGTAAAACACTTAAGAAAATAATATTTTACAACACTAACTTTACACATAATTTTAAGTGAGATTTTAAGTTATTAAAATCATTCCAATACTACTGACCAAGAAGTTGAATCTTCCTACATCAAATGCTTTTGTAAAAAGATCTGCTAATTGATCATCAGTATGGATTTTAACTACTTTGATTAATTTCTTTTCATTACAATCTCTTATAAAGTGAAATCTTATTTCAATGTGTTTAGTTTTTGAATGTTTTACTGGATTATTCACAATACTAATAGCACTTTGATTATCAATAAAAATAGGAGTTTTAAGGATAGAGATACCAAAGTCTAGAAGTTGATTTTGAATCCATAGTACTTGAGCACAGCAAGCAGATGCAGCTACATATTCTGCTTCAGCAGTAGATGTTGATACATTTGTTTGCTTCTTACATTGCCATGACACTAGTCTTGATCCAAAGAATTGACATCCACCAGTAGTGGACTTTCTATCTTGACATTCACCTCCATAGTCACTATCTGTATAGGCTATTAGTTCAAAGGGTGAGTCATGTGGATACCATAGACCTAGTGATGGTTTGCCTTTCAAGTATCTGAATATTCTTTTAACTGCTTGTAAGTGTAGTTCTTTGGGTCTTGCTTGATATCTTGCACACACACAAACACTATACATAATGTCAGGTCTTGATGCAGTTAAGTACATCAAAGAGCCTATCATTGATCTATATAAGTGTTCATCTACATCCTCCCCCTCAACATCAGGATGTAGGTGTTTGTGTGTTTCCATTGGTGTACTAGCACTTTTACTGTCTTTCAAGTCAAACTTTTCCAAGATGTCTTTGACATATTTTGATTGATTTATCAAAATACCATCAGTTCTTTGACTGACTTGGAGTCCAAGGAAGAAGTTCATTGGACCCATGGAGCTCATCTTGAATTTAATTTGCATCAGTTCTTCAAATTCTTTGCATAATAAATCATTGGTTGAGCCAAAGATGATATCATCTACATAGATTTGTACCAGTAGGATATCATTTTTAACTTTCTTTGTGAATAGAGTTTTATCAATGGCTCCTCTTTTGAAATTGTTCTTTAATAAGTATGATGATAGTGTGTCATACCATGCTCTTGGTGCCTGATGTAGGCCATATAGAGCTTTATCCAATTTAAACACATAATCACCATGTTTTGGATCTTCAAATCCTGGAGGTTGGCAAACATAAACTTCTTCTTCAATCTTCCCATACAGGAAAGCACTCTTCACATCCATTTGATAGACTTTAAACCTTTTGAATGAAGCATATGCTAGGAATATTCTTATTGCTTCAATTCTGGCAACAGGAGCATATACTTCATCATAGTCTATACCTTCTTCTTGAGTGTATCCTTGGGCTACAAGTCTGGCTTTATTCTTGATCACTATACCTCTTTCATCTTTCTTGTTTCTAAAGATCCATCTTGTTCCAATGGCTCTTTTTCCTTTGGGTAGAGGTACAAGTGTCCAAACAGCTTGTAATTTAAATTGAAGGAGTTCCTCTTGCATTGCCTCAATCCAGTTTGAGTCCTTCATTGCTTGTTGGATCTTCTTTGGTTCATCCTGAGACAGAAAGCATTCATACATACATTCATTAGCAATTAAGCTTATATTACACATATTTGCAGTTAAACTTTTGTTTAATTTGCTTCTTGTTTGAAGTGGTGAGTTAACATCACTTAGAACAAGGTCTAAAGGATGGTTCTTTTGAGTCCTTGTTGTTGTAGCTTTATCCACCACTAGTTGATTTTCAAGGTTGGACTCTTTTGCCTCAGGTAGTTGTTCTTCTTGAGATCCTTCATTGTCATTAGTATTTGGTTCATCATTATCTTGGTCAGAGTTACTACTGCTATCATCTTCATTGAGATCAGTAGTATTGAAGTTGTTACTGGTATCAGTAGTATCTTGAGAATCTAGGTTATAGTTGGGACCAGTAGTATTTTCAGTACTATTACTGGTACCAGTAGTAATGGAATTACTACTGACCTCATTCTCAGAGTTACTACTGCTTTCAATATTTGAGTTCTTACTGACATCAGTATTAACTATGGGAGCAGTATCAACAACTATGTATCTCATCTTTTCTTGACCAGTATAAACAGATGATGTTCCTTCCTTTTGATTAAGACAATTTGAATTACCTGCATTGAAATTTATATTAAAATTAAAGGATTTGGTTAGATTGTCTATGTCAAATAGCCAATCTGGACCATTTCCTTGTTCATTAGGTATATTTTCATTAAAGGATACATTGATGCTTTCTTCAATTATCCTTAGTCTTTTGTTGAATACTCTGTATGATTTACTTTGAGTAGAGTATCCCACAAATATTCCATCATCAGCTTTGCAGTCAAACTTACCAATTTGTTCTCTTGTAATCAGAATAGTACAAGGACAACCAAATGATTTTAAGAAACTTATAGAAGGTTTTCTTTTGTTAAAAAGTTCATATGGTGTTTTAAAATGTGGCTTCACTATTAATACTCTGTTCTGAACATAACAAGCAGTATTAACAGCTTCTGCCCAAAAAGTGATTGGTAATTTTGAGTCTGCTAGCATTGATCTTGCTGCTTCAATGATGGTTCTATTCCTTCTTTCAGCTACACCATTTTGTTGTGGAGTTCTAGGTGAGCTGTATTGCCTGTCAATACCTTTAAGATCACAAAAGTTAATTAGGTTAGCATTCTTAAATTCTGTGCCATTATCACATCTTATGGCTTTCACTTTTTGATCAGATGTGTTTTCCAGTTTGACAATTAAGTTCTTTATGAGTTCACTTGTTTCATCCTTTGTCCTGAGAAAGAAAACCCATGTATATCTGGAAAAGTCATCAGTAATAACAAGACAATATTGTTTCTTTCCAATACTCATTACATTTGTAGGTCCAAAAAGGTCCATATGTAAGAGCTGTAAAGGAACAGAAATAGAGTTCACAGTTTTGGACTTATGAGAAGTCTTGTGTTGTTTACCTTTTAGGCATGCAACACAGTGATGATCACACATGAATTGTTTTTGAGGAAGTCCAATGACCAGATTTCTTTTTACTAAATTATTCATGTTTTTAAAATTTGTGTGACACATCCTTCTATGCCAAAGTTCTGATTCAGTGGTGTTTGCCTTGGATATAAAGCAGTTGACCTCATTTGAAGAAATGAGTTCTCCCCCTATATCTAGGCAATATACATTGTTTCTCCTTGGGGTTCTTAAAACAACATATTTTTCATCTAATATAAAATCAGGAGAAAGAATGATGCACTCAATGTCTGTGAACAGAATCTTGTTCTTTTTATCACAAACTTGAGACACACTGACAAGATTGTATTTTAGTTCAGCTACATAAAATACATTATCAAAGGTAATTTTTCCATTAGTAACAGTACCTTTACCTGTGATCTTACCTCCTTTTGAGTTCTCACCAAAAGCCACAAATCCACCATCAAAGGACTTGAAATCTTTAAGAATTTGCAGATTTCCAGTCATGTGCCTTGAGCATCCACTATCAATATGCCATGTTCTACCTTCTTCTGGGATCTGAATGCTCTGCACAAGAGAGTAAAGGATTAGTTAAGTTTGGGAACCCAAGCTTTATATGTCTTGGGTTCATCCTTTGAGAAATGAGCTTTTGGGGATTTAACTTTAAAGACTTTTGGTACCCATACTTGTTTATTACTGGTATTTTGTTTTACTACTGTCCTTTTGTAGTTATTACTGGTGTGAAAATTTCCTACTGATCTTGGTTTATACCCATTGTTTTTAGCTTTTGAATACTTTACTACTGATGGACCAGTAGTATTTGGGTACTTATCATGTTTAGAATGACCAGTAGTGTTTTTAGGGTTAACACCAGTAGTGTTTTTGAAATTTGTTTTGGGAGCAGTAGTATTTTTGAAATTAGGGTTATTACCAGTAGTATTCTTGTACTGGTACCATACAGCATTATAATTAGGGTTAACACCAGTAGTAAATTTGTTAGAGTTTCTACTGGTGTTGGAAAATTTAAAATATTGTTTATTTTGATTGGATTTTCCATTATTCTTGAAGTAATTGCTGTACTTTGGGCTTCCAGCTCTTCTGTTTTGAACAAACCTTGTTTTACTTCTTCCAAATCTTGGATTTTCAACAATTGGATTTTTAATTTTATTTACTACTGAATGACCAGTAGTAACTTTTAACTTTTGAGTTTTAGCATTTTCTTTAAGAACTTTAAATTCTTTTAACTCTTTGCAGTTTATTGGATTGTAGTGACAATCCTTTGCTAAATGGTTCATTTTATTGCATATAACACATCTTAGTTTCTTATTTTTAGCACCTTCAGGTATTCTTTGGTCTAAGAGTTGTGTTTTATTTCTTTCATTCCCCCTTGTTAAAATTTTTGGTACATTATCTGCATTATATTTGGGAGATTCATTTGGACTTTGAGCTGTGTGAAAACTTGTATCAATTGATTTTGGTGATTCACTTTGAGATATAGTAAATTCAATTGATTGTTCATCATCAGAAGAATTATTTGATTCAGATGTTTCATTAGATGATTCAGTTTGATTTTCAGTTTTTAATTCATTAATGATTCTTTCTGAACTGTTTTTAAGAGGTGGAATGATTTTATATGGAGGTGGTACAGCATGATATCCCACCCCATGAACAACCTTTTCTGTAGTTTGATTATTAGTTAATTCATCAAGAATTTTAGTGCTTCTTTCAAACTTTTTGATTGTTAATTTATTTTGTTCAATTTCAAGTTGACATTCTTCTATTTTACTTGTAAGTTCATTATTTTTTGTTTCATAAAACTCTTTCTCATCCACAGCTTGAAGCAATTCTTCCTTGATCCGTTGATCAATCATCTTGTACACCTTTATTTGATGTTCTTGATCAGCAATCACCCCATCAAACTCATAATTTCTTCTGATTGCTTTTGCTAAATCTTCATTTAATTTATTGTTTTCTTTTTCTAGATTTTTAATAATTTTAGCACATTCAGGAGTACAAGGTTTAGATTTTACCTCAGTTTTGTTGTCAGTAAAGGCCATGAGAGCTTGATTTTGAGCATGCTCTTCTGCTTGGAAGCTCCAGTCATATCCTTGTCCTTGTTGTGACACAAGAGCAGTTGATTTTGATCTTTTGTCTGGATGAGGACATTCTTTTGCAAAGTGACCAAGGTTGTTACAGTTGTAACATTTGACTTTAGTTTTGTCAAATCCTGCTTTGTCACCTTTGTTGAAATTGAGGCTTGTCCTTCCAGTTCTTTTTAGGAATCTTTTGGTCCTTAGGCTCAGCATAGCCATCTGCCATTTAAGATCCATCTCCTCAAGATCATCTGGATTCAGTTGTTCCAAGTCATCACTAATCAATGCAGTATGCACATGACTAGTGAAGAAGGATTCTCTTGCAGTATCCTCAGAATCTGCAGCCTTTCCTGCGGAGGTTTCCTGTCCTTGACCTGTACTAGACACAAAAGCAGCATTGTTAGAAGAAATAGAAGGGTTTTTGTGATTTACCTCAGTTTCAAACACTCTGAGATCATTATAGAGTTCATCTAACTCCTTTTCTTCTAAAGCATCTCTTTGTCTGTACACCACTGTGTACATGGCCCATTCTTCACTAAGAGACCTTAGAAACTTCATGTTGACATCCTCTTGATCCATCTTTACACCAACTTGGTTGAGTTCACCAATTAGTTTGTTGAATCTGTCAAACACTTGAGTGAGTGTTTCATTGGGCTTTCCTTTGAAATTTTCAAAGTCTTGTTTGAGAACAGACTTCATATTCCTCTTGGTGCTCTTTGTCCCAACGAATCTCTTCTCCAGTGCTTCCCACAGTATTTTTGCATCATCATATTCAACAAAGAGATGTTGATAATCATTAGGAATGGCCAGTAAGAGAGTGCTTAGAGTTTTGAGTTCAATGCCTTTATCTTTCTTCTCCTTCTCACATTTAAGTTTGTCTGCCTCAGTTGCAGAGCTACTTGCTTGAAGTTGACCAGTTTTGTTTCCTTCACAAACGACTTCCCACATGGAATAATCTGTAATAAGCATGTATTGCTTAATACGATTCTTCCACATCCCAAAGTTATTGGGTGTGAGTATAGGAATTTTGTTGGCCTGAGTGCTTTCATTATTATCAGTCATGATTAATAATGTGTGTGTTTTAAAGATTAAAACTTTTTGTTGTTCTTAACAATTAGTAGATCTAGAACCAATAAGCTCTGATACCACTTGTCAGGATCGATTAACTATAAACAAGTTAATAAACACCTTAGATCTATTTGATGATAGAAGTTGCAGCGGATCAACACTATATCAATAATTAAGAACGATGAACTGTATGAACAATATGAGAAATATTAAGAACACAGTTTCACAAAAAGCTTCAATGTATATTATTAAGTTAACAATACACACGTACGTTTACAATTCGTAAGGAACTATATATAATAGTCCTTGAAGCTAAACTATTTACCCTAGTTATTCTAGGATACGATTTACATCTAATTATAAACGATATACATTGATTTACATTCTATAACTATCTCTGCGAAGATCTCGGACTTGATATGTTCCATAAACGCGTATCAGTAGTAAAACCAATCACCAGTAGTAAATAAGTAACATCAGTAGTAAACTTGGTGATCAGTAGTAAGTCCAGAAACCAACGTCAGTAGTAACTACAATGATCAGTAGTATCTTCAATCTTTGTATGATCAGTAGTAACTAAGTTATAGAGAACACCAGCATCAACTTCATCAGTAGTAAATGTTTCTGCCCCATCAGTAATAAACATAATTATTACCAACTGCATCATCAGTACTAAGTTGATCTGTGATTTGCTCTAACAATAATGATTGCAGATGTTGTAAAAGTAAATCAGATCGACAAAATATACCACCTTCAGAATGGTCGGATCCACGTCACGTTACAATGGGAACCTTCAGCATTTGTACCGAAAACAAAGTCAAAAATATTGCAATTCGCGAGTTCATTTTACAATCTAAGTGCTGGGGTCCGAGGTGAATAAATATTGTGATTGATCAAATGAGTTGAGTGGCATTGGCTTTATATGCTAGCTTGTCAATTGTAATAATCTAATAAATTAGTAGCTTATTAAATTCGATTATACATTTTTTCTACTGGTGAAGATAAATAGTTGATTAAAAATACTAGTAAGAAGCTGTAAGACGAAGAAAAAGCTAAAGAGTTACAACATCTTGAAAAAAATAAACACCGCCAAAGTATTCCAAAAGACCGATCATAAACCAAAAAAAGAAGATATTACTTAAACTGCCGATTAACTGAAACTATTAGACCGCTGCCAACGGCTTGGCAGCCAGTTTTCAGCCACTTTCCGCCACCATTGGCATGGGTTGCGCCGGTCTTTCGCCAGTGTAGTTGCAGCCGGTTTGGAGAAGGGGAGAAGAGGTCGCGCCGGTTGGTGGGTGGGCCCAAAGGGGTATTTTGTGTGTGTGTGTTTTGTAATGGTGGGTCCCAAAAAATTAAAGGAAATTGGTATTGTTGGCATGGGTACGTCAGTTTAATGTCGGTTGGAGAGTGAGCTGAAGTGACGCTGATTTGGCAACAACGGATGGTATCAGTTTGCCAAACCATTGGCACTGGTCTTAGATCTCAGAGCCATGTTTTGGGTGTTTGGTGACGCCTATTTGGCGGTATATGAGAACTAAATGATCTATCATCGGTTATAGGTAGAGGGATTTGAGGATGTTTTCTGTACCTTGTGCAATAAAGTTTATACCTTGTTATACATTTGAAATAAAAAAAGAAAAAAACCGGTACGTAGTATTGTTTGGCCAAAATCTCACTAACAATTGGTTTTGCATTTAGATCATTCTACAAACAATGAGACAACAAATACACAAAGGATGGGATGAAATATAACTGAACCGAAACCAATAATGATGAATTTTAAAAACCAAATTCATTACATGTTTTCAGTTACGGTTCGGTTTTTTCGGCCCAAATGCTCACCCTTGCACCAAAACACATTAGCAGTAGTTCATGTAATAAACAACATAAATCTTGAAGTTAAAAAAGTAAAATATAATATACCATCTTCCTGAAAAAACTAATCTCTGTGATCATAATCTTGTTTAGCATTTTTCACCGGAAGATCACCAAATTGATCTGCAAACCCGTGTTTATCCGCCAAACTTTTCAAAGATTGATAAACATTGTACATTGAAGGCCGTTCTTTAGGTCTAGAAACCACACAACTACACGCAATCCTTAAAAACTGCAAAATCTCATCATCGTGTCCTTTTCCTCTTAACGATTTATCAATCGCATCCTTACTTTTCCCTGAGCCCGTAAGCCAATTAACCCACTCCACTAAATGACCTTTATACCCTCCTTCCTCACCGTTATTTACTTCAAGTGGCTTTTGGCCCGTTACTAGTTCCAAAAGAACAACCCCAAAACCATACACATCACCTTTCATTGAAGCAACCATGGTGCTCGAATACTCGGGAGCCACGTAACCGAACTCGCCCAAATTACCGTTTTCAAATGAACTATTGTTGGAATCACGAGTACCCACTAGCCTAGCTAGCCCGAAATCAATGATTCGGGCCTCGAGATCATCGTCTACAAGGACCACATTTGAGCTTAGGTTTTGGTGAAGATAAGGTGGTTCACAAACATGGTGCAGCCAGGCTAACCCACTGGCTGCACCTATACCGATTTTGAGCCTAAAAGCCCAGTCCAAATCGATGTTGTTATTATTGTTGTTATGCAAAAGTGAATTCAAGCTCCCGTTTGGCATGTGCTTATACACCAGAAGCTTTTCTTCTTCAACAATGCAAAACCCTAATAAAGGAACTAAATTTGGGTGTCTAAGTTGACCTAATCTGTTCATTTCAGACCTGAATTGCTTCTCGTTGATTTTACACGCACTCAATCGCTTAATTGCTAGCACAGAGCCATCCTGCAGCATTGCTCGGTAACAAACTCCGGTTCTTGTAGTAATTTCAATGTTGTTTTGATTGAAATTGTTGGTGGCAGTTAATATATCGTTCAGTTTGATTTTAACAATTGGTTTTTGAAACAATGATACCTGAACAAGCCTATAAGCTCTCAATCTATCAACCCAAGTACTCCGATCTTCACTGCCTTCGCCGCCAAAGCCCTTGCTCTTTTTCCGATCAGGTCTGAGAAAAAACCACCACCAGATCGCAAACCCTAGAAACAACGATGCTGCAGCGCCTAGAACACCGGCGGCTATGATAATCGCTAGGTTTTTATTATTCAAACGTCCGCATTTCGAATTAATTGGCGGACCGCATAATCCATCATTTCCGGAGAACGATTCAGCTTCGAATTTCGATAAATCGTCAGGTATCGAACCGGAGAGTTCGTTATTTGAAAGCTCTAGCTTCTTAAGCCTCTCAAGTTGCCCGATCTGGAACGGAATCGTACCAGAAAAACTGTTCTCGGATAATATAAGATTATTTAAGAACTTACAGTTCTGAATCTCAGGCGGAATGTTTCCGGATAGCGAGTTTCCGGAGAGATCTAGGGTTACTAAATACGGCAACCACGTACAAATTTGAGCTGGAATGGAACCGGAGATGGAGTTTTTCGACAGATCGAGTGACTGTAGTGAACGGCAATACTGTAGAGAGTCCGGTAACGTACCGGCGAGTGAGAATTCCGGTAGCTGGAGTGAAATGAGACGGTTTTCTTTCTCGTTCCAACACGAAACCCCGACGAGCTTACATAATGAGACTGAGTCATTAGTGAACGACCATGTGGTGAGCTTTCCTTGAGTATCTGTGAGTGAAGTTTTCAAACCCTCAAGGCAGCGTACATCGTCTTCCATGGCGGAAACGATGGTGGTGGTGATGAATAACAAAAATGGGTGTAATCTCATTGTAGGTGTTTGTATTAGGGTTTGTTTTGATTGCAGTGGAAATGATGAGGGAAAAGGGGAAGCCATAACTGCATCTGCTGATAAAGTTTTGTTGGGATTTGGGAGGAGACAGATGACAGGGAGGAGCTGTGTTTGACTACTCACGTCGCTGTTTGACTGAATTCTTTTTCAAGTCAAATATTTGTGTTTCTTTTTAAGAACAAAATCGTTCCTTTATTTTTTTAGCAAAAAATTCCATTAAAATTAGAACATTTTTAATACACGGGAGGTTAGTTTTAGTGAGATGCCCACAACCTTGTAGATCACTTTACATCAGCATCGGCCAAGGGTAGCTGAGAAGACAGATGAAACATTTCTCTTTCACTTTGAGTCAAAGCTGATGCAATAGGAAGTATTAACTATTGATTAACATCAACTAAACCAGATCTAATACATCTATTAAACACATTTACTACTTTCTTTCATACTCTCTCTATTCCTCATGCATCCCCGAGTCTAAACTCAATCTTAGCACACAATAACATTTATCTAAGCATAGTGTACCAGACCCAAAAAATCCAACCCATGAAACGAATTGTTTCTAATTTACAGGGTGATTAACAACACCTCAAGTAAATCATCGAAAGCGAATTTGTTTCTACATATGATATTATTCTTTTGGGTAATAAAATTGAAAGTCAAAACTGCATTGCTACAATTGATTATAATTAAAATGAATTAAAAAAAATAACAGGACTGTCGGTATCCCTCTCCCGTCACTTGTATGAAAGTCCATAGTTGAAATAGAAGAATGTCAGAATTACAAACCATATTTTGTTTGGTTGTTTGCAGTAATGGATTGATATTTAATTAATTATAAGAAATAATCAGGAGTCTTGCGAGTGGTGTCGGGCTCGATCTGCTTTGGGGCGGGGTCGAATTGAAGAAAGCTGTGCTCCATGTTATCTCCTACTTCCAGAATTGCAGCCATGTTTCCACACCGATAACAGTAGTTTGGAGCACTAAAAACTGTCACCACATTCTTATCCTGATAAAATATCATTAAAAAAAATTAAATTTTTATAAAAAATATAGAAATATATTTTAAGAAAAAGATGACCTGGCACCAACTGAAACCCTCCATGACGAGCTGGTGGGCCCGCGAGATGAGAGAGAGGCCGTTAGTGTGGTTGAAGTGAGTAGCAATGTCTTGACCAAAAGTATACCCTGCTCCACGTGGCGATATTCCCCAACCGCACCGATCATCTGGATCTGACCATAACAGATCACACATCGGTCCTTCATGTGGGACCTACACATGAATCCAGTCAATGTTAGTCAACCTGGTACGATGGACGGGGTTTTAAAACACTTGAATAATCAATCTATCAACTATTAGTATTAACAGATTACCTCCTGAATGCGGTCCAAGGATCGAATATTGTCTAGTGTGTCTAAAGATGGTGAAAGTCCTCCGTGCAAGCAAAAGATCTAAATATAAACTAATTAGATACAATTGTAATATTTGTATGTAATTAATTAACATTCATTTGTGGTTCTAACCTGACTCTCAATAAGTGCTGTAAGAGGGAGATAATCAAAAAGGTCAGTGAAATACTTCCACACATTCGCATTCCCATACTTTCTCAAACATTCGTCATAGAAACCGTACCTGAGTTATCCATAAAAGAAACTATAAAAATAAAAAGGATACAAAATAAAAAAAAAAAATAGAGGCTTACACTTGAGTAATCTGGCGACTCTCATGATTTCCTCTAAGAATCGTGAGTCTGTCTCTATAACGAACTTTAAGAGCCACCAAGAGTGAGACAGTCTCCACTGAATAATATCCACGATCTGCATTAGCAAATATGATTACAACCATTTTATACAAGAAATTCAATTGCTTAAATTAATAAGTTCCTTAGCACATGAAATTAGAGACTAATTAATGAAAATAACTAAAAAATTGAATGTACAAACATGTTTCTACAATTACAAGTATATGATTTTGCAACCTTTAAAGATATTAACTACCTCATTTGTCATCACAAAGCTCATTTGGAGTTCTAATTAAACTTATGCCATAAAAATCCATTAATATTTGCATACATATGATGTTTCAACACAAACACAAACCATAAATGAACACTTAATAATGAATATCCCTCTGTAAATCTCTATATATAAAACACCTAATTAGCACAGTTACAAAATTCCCAAATTAAGGAATCACAAAAATGGAGCTCACCGACGTAATCTCCCATGAAGAGATAATTAGTATCAGGAGTACTTCCACCTATCCGAAACAGCTCGATGAGATCATAAAATTGACCATGAATATCACCGCAAACGGTGACCGGACACTTCACCGGCTGAACGTTATATTCCTCTACAAGTATAGCCCTAGCTTGATCGCAAAGACTTTTCACCTCCGATTCCGTCAACGCCTTGCACTCCATCAACTGTTCTAATTGTCTATCTACATCCGCGTGCGACGGCATCTTTACCTCTTTTTCCGATCAAATATCCAACGATCGAAGATCGGATCACAAAATTATTGAAATTCGAAACAGACAGCGATTTTTCACAAACCTAATTGAAAAAAATCAAAACCGATCGGATTTAACCTCTGATAAACAAAAGAAAAAGGCTAGGGTTTGATTTTGAAATCATATTTCAACACATCACAGATTCGTCTCCATCAAAATACCGAAATTTGCAGAAGATGTTAAAATTAGTTTTGTGTGTGTATATGTGGATACAGATAATTTGTATATATATATATGCAACGTGATGGAGAAGAAAGCAAAGAAACGAGAGGTATTGAAATGAAATGAAAAAATTACAGAAAAAATCAGACGGCGAGTGAAACGAAACCCGAATGAAACTGAAACTCAATCACAAGTCACCGATAATTTCCAGTAAAAAACATCTTGGAGATGGTCGCCACGTGTCGGTCTTTTCAATCAAGGATGCTAACATGCGCTTATCCGGCGTATTATAATTATGCAAAGTTTCCATTTTGATCAAATACTATACGAGTGATTAACATTGACATATTCATACAACAATACATGCTCAAATTTGATATTGTTATTTGGAGATTGGTTCTTACTTCTTACGCGTTTATTTACGAGTTATAATTTATTGAAAGAGGGATAATTCTTCATTCAACAGTTTGTCGGTTATGTGAAAGAGATATCAAAGACGAGAATCATTTGTTTTGGCGTGCCACAAGACCCGTCGAGAATGGTGGGATTTATGTCGCTGGAATTTCGTTTGGCGACATTCAATGCTTGGATCATATTTTCAAATGGGTAAGATTCTTAACTTAAGACATATCAAACTAAAGATGTTTTTTGCGGCTATTTTTTTGGTTTTCTTGTGCATATGGAAGTGCACGAGCGGTGAAGTTTTCAATCGGGAGAATAATGTCCTTGATTCGGCTGTTGAGTCCCAAACTCAGAGGTGTTTTTGGGTTAAACATAGATTGATATTATGTTGGAGAAGTACCTATTGGTATTTATGGTGTAACGATCATTTTTTTTCTTATTTTTTGTTGTTTGTAATTTTCTAGCTTTTTGCTAGTTCTTGTTTTTTTATAAATGTTTAATGCCGTTAAAGGAAACTATTATAAAATCATGATTGTTTGATGTATAAAACCATAAATAAACAATCAATCAATTGATCCGTCCATACTAATTATATGTTAATCATAGACGACAAAGACATCCTAATCAATTAAATACATATAATGACCATATATAAATGCATTTAAAAACTCATTTTCCATACACGTAAAGTTCTGTTTGCACAAATCCAAACTTTATTAAAACTAATCACCTTATTCAATATATCAATGGTGTTAGAAATAGAAAGTAAGAATTACAATAGAAACGAAGTTATTGATCAACTATTTGGCTCAAAGAGCAACAATTGAAACCTAGGCTTGAATCGTACTAGTATTAGATATTTCTTAGTATATAAACTCAATGACTCATGAATGAGCCGATTTGAGTTATGTTTTATCCCATACATGTCAAATGAATAAGATAACAGAATATAATTTGAATTATATAATTTTTGTAATCATATGACAAGTTAATTATCGGTTAAAATATATAAAATTTCAAACCAAAAAGTTCATTCGAGCCAATGCAGCCCATTTCAACCTGTACCAAAAAAGGGGCCCGGGCCGTTTTGATGCGATCCCATTCTAACCCGTTTTGCGACCTCTACCCCTAAACAGTGGCGGACCCAGAAAAAAGTTGAGGGGTGTCACCGCTTGCACATATTTTTCTCAGGGGTGTCACCTACGCTAGGAAAACGAAAATTTATAAATTTTAACGCTATTTTAACACTATCTGGAAAAATTCCAGGGGTTGCCCAGACAACCCATGCACCATACTAGATCCTCCCCTGCCCCCAAAGTATTGAAATTCTTGTGTTATCACATAAAATCTGCTTACTCTGTTTTCAGCTTCAACACACGTGCGAATCGGAATTTATACATCATGCTTAAAAGCTTGTACTATGTTAAATATATCTGTTGTACATCTCAAAAAAGCAAAAATAACCAAAACAGTAACTATATCAAAAATAAATTACATTTTACAAAATACCGGTAAACTAAACTGTACCCAGTTTCGGTCCCGGTGTACCCCACGAAAATCAATTAAGCGGCCCACCATCCGGAACCACCACCGCCGCACCACCACCACCGCCACGTGTCCGTCCTTTAATCCTCCTTAACTCCGCCACCACTTCCTTAGCATCCGGTCTATCATCCTTATCCGCAGCTACGCACCGAAACGAAAGCTCCGCCACCGCCGCCACACCACCACCATCCACTGCGGCTAACCTCGGATCAATCACATCCCCCAACAACCCCATCTGAATCTTCGCCACCGCCATGTCAGCCAACGCCATCTCCCTCTTATCCCTCCTCCCATCCACCGCCCTCATCCCGGTAACCAATTCCAATAAAACAACCCCAAAACTGTAGATATCACTCTTTTCAGTTAACCGGAACGACCGGTAATAATCCGGATCCAAGTACCCGGGAGTTCCTTGAGGACCCGTCCACACACAACCCGGGTCCAACAACCTCGATAACCCGAAATCCCCTACCCGAACACGCATATCTTTGTCCACAAATATGTTGGTCGACGTAATGTCTCGGTGAACAACCGGAGGCACAAGCAAAAAATGAAGGTACTCGATCGCCGTCGCGATCTGTAACGCGATGTCGATCCGTACTTGCCAATTTAGACACTTTTTTTTGTGCACGTGTAAATGATCCGAAAGTGTACCATTTGGTACATACTCATAAACCAACAACAGCCCTCTCGGGTCACTACAATACCCATGAAGTTTGACTAAATTGGGGTGATTTAAAGACGATAAAATCAAAATCTCGTTGCAAAAAGATTTAGTGGAGAATGAATTCGATGAGGGGTTTTGCCTGTGTAGATACTTGATTGCGTAAATTTTGTTTTCTTGAAGTTGACCCACGTAGACTGACCCGAAACCGCCGTCTCCGATTTTCCGGGTCGGGTCGAAATTGTTTGTGGAAGTTTGGAGCTCCTCGTAGGTGAACACCGGAGGGAGGAGGCTGGCGGAGCGGTGGAGGTGGAGGTAAACAACCGCCGGATCTTCTAAAGGTGAGTTCTTTCTTCTTCTTCTCGAAATATACATACTTAACAAAATAAACATAAAAAAGCATAAAAGTAATACAGATAAGGACATGATTGCTATACGCAATTTGGGTTTTTTCTTGATGAGTTTTTGCGATTCTGACGATTCGATGCATAAAAATGGTTTCTTGAGGTCAGATTCGTTGAACCCACAAACACCATTGTTGGATTTACAAGATGCACAGTTTAAAAAGTAAGAATCTTGCTCTTCCCACTCAACTTCAATCCCGAATTTCAAGAAACTTTCAAGGAAGCCCAAAATGTCATCTTGGCATTCTTCAGTAGAGAGCTGTGGAGTGTGAGTAGATCCACAAGAATGGATAATTTGAAGTGGGTTTTTGGTAATTTTACATTCCGATGGACACCGGCTGCAGTTAGGGAGGTTTGACGGGTGGCAGGGGCGGAGGTAGGAGAGTCTTGAGCAGAAGGAATCGGTGGGTTTGAACGGCGAGTTTGAGAAATTGATGGGTTGTGTTGGGATTGCGGTGGTGCAATTGGTGGCTGTGGTGGTGGTGGGGTGGAGAGAGAGGGAGGTGGTGGTGGGGTCGTAGCGGAGAAGAGAGAAGTGGTGGTTGTTGATGGTGATGGTGGCGGGAAGTGGTGGCGGAGAGCATTTGATTTGGAAAGAAGGGTGGCCGGAGCCAGGGGTGGTTGAGAAAGGGAACGGTGGTGGATTGGTGGTGAATGGTGGGCAGCTATGTGGTGATACGGTTGTTGAAAGGACGGCCAATGTCGTTACAATTAGGACGACGGACGGTGGAGGCATTATTTCCGATCAAATGAAAGAGATCTAGAAACTCTTTGAAGTTAAATCTAGCTAGAATTCATGGTTTTACTAACCTAGATTCTTGGAGTGTGAGAAGAGAGAGCGTGTGGGGTGGGGTGGGGGGGTGAGGGGTAGGAAAAGGGTTCACGTGAAGAATGAAGACAAAGACCCACAAAAGGTGGTCAGTGAGGACTGTGCAAAACTGGGAAAAAAGAAAAAGAGAGTGGGAATTCATGCAGTCTTTATTTTTTACTGTATATTTGAAGTATGGGTAGTAGAGTGATCCAAAATATTGAAAAATGTTAGAAAAGATTTGAATGTGATCTTACAGAATGATATGAAACTGATGGCCTTTCAAGTTAGAGAAATGGTATACCTACGTATTATTAGTGTCTACCTATGCAACTGCTCGATAAGCGTCAAAATCAAATAATGATATGAAAAAAGAAAAATATTGGATTACACATATTATCTTGAGATAGGTAACAACATGAAGTGGTCACAAATAATAAACATCAATGATATTTCTCTTACCTTATGCGGTATATGCAAGAATTTTAAGCCTGTGGTGATGATGTGGCGAGCTCCACACCATGGAGTTGGAAAGAACACCACCCAACAAACCGTGGGGGGTTTTTATGAAGATCTTGTGGCCATGGCCAAGAGTTACCATGGTTGTGGTTGCCCTTTCCCATGCGAATTTTAGGCATATTTGGTGGGTCCTTATTCACATGTGGGTGGATGTAATTATGTAATGGGTATTTTCTGTTATATGATGTGGTACGTTTATTTAAATGATATCTAACGTAGTAAAAGTTTTGGTGTAACCGTTGATACCCTTAAATTTAAAATAGTCATTTAGAGAGGATTTGTGTTAAACTAGTAACAATTGTGGCTTCGTGCAAATCGAAGATCAGAAAGTTTGGAGAAACCATTGACATAATGTCTTCGATTAGGTTTGTTTGGTTTCCCATTAGAGACAAATAGGTGGGATCCAGTGTATTAAATATTTTATCCTAGCTTTACAACAATTATAATTTAAATTCATATATTTTCTATACATGCTCAAGTATTGTTAGTTGTAATTAGAAAATGAGTGGTTCGTTTCACATTGATAATTCAAAAAGAGTATTTGTTCGGTTTATTTAGATTGATGCATTATTGCTAGAAATGAGTGGTCCATTCACATTGATTCTTTAAATTTAAAAATAAAATAAAATCATTACAATATATATCTAAATTAAATCTTTTGCACATAAGCACATTCAAAGATCTTTTTTCTTTTTCTTTTTTGTCCTTTTAACGATGAAGACTACATATACTCATTCTTATACTTTTTCATAACTAGTTTAGTATTGCTTATGCTTCTAAGCATAATGTTATTTTATAGTTTTATCAATATCCACAAAATTTCTCAATTAATTGTTGACACTGATTAAAGTTTTGTAAATATCTTATGTAAGACATGTTAAAAGTCAAGTCTATTGTGCACTTGATGGAGGCATTGGGCCCACTTAAAGAAATGCCCGCTTAACTTATTGAAATCAGTGGGCCCAAAGCAACTACAATTCAAAGCTCCTAAAAATGATGAAACATGGAGCATGAGTGCATGACTGCAAAAGTGAAAACCTTCATACTCCTTATCAATCAAGAAAGATGATTACTTAATTTTAGTGTATCAATCAAATCAAATGTGGTGTAAGGTTAGTAACATCTAAGATTCAAAGTTAATTTTAAAGCTTTAGTCTTAATTAGATGTATCAATATTGGACATAAATATCTTACATATGATTGTAGTAGGCATGTAGAAACTGGATCGAAAACTGACCGAAACTGTCGAATCGAATCGAACAAGGCCCAACAGAGATATGTCGGTTTGGTTCTCGGTTCAAATTTTAATGCAAAATTTGTTCTCTGTCCAAAACCGAGAAAAGCCTGAAAAATCGAAGAAACTTTCTCGGTTCTATCGAAGCTATTTTTTCGTTTCTCAATTGGGTTTAGTTCCAAGCGTTTTGTTTCGATTTTTGGATCATGCACATGTAGGATGCTAGATATAAAATATATGACCATTGTTTCTTTTATCATGTTATGAAACTTGAAAAGTCATAAATCCCTGTAAACATTGTATGTGTATAAAGTTGAAGATAGTTTGTTGAGTAAATTACTGTTTTTGTCCCTGTGGTTTGGCCGTTTCTGCGTTTTTGTCCCTGTGCTTTTTTTTCTGTTTTTTTGTCCCTGAGGTTTGCAAAATTCCGTTTTTTTGTCCTTCCGTCCATTTTCTGCTGTTAACTAACGAGAAATGCTAAAAAAGTGAGGGTATTTTCGTCTTTTCTTCATGTTCTTCATGTTCTTCATATGTGTTCTTCAAATTGATGAACCTAATCCCCAAATCCCAATTTCTTGAACAAATTGATGAACCCTAATCCCTAAATCCCAATTTCTTGAACCCAAATCCCAATTTCGCCTGACAATCGAATCCACTTCCATGGATTGGAGCAAAATCAGTAGAAATGTAGCCTAATTTGTCTTCTATTTCACCTACAGACCTTGAATTTTGCAAAACAGCAAGTAAATCAAGCTAATACTTTGTGCAATGCAGAAGTTTTTAAGGAATTGGGCACGGAATCACCTTGCTTCAGGCTGCTCGGTACTTCTTCTTACTTCACTCGATCAATTAACTCTTCTGCTAGGTCAAAACAGTAAACCCGAACCACGACAATATCACGATTAATTAATAGATTCGAAGGTTTAATATCACGATGAACAATTTTCCGGCGGTGGAGATAGTAGATACCGGAGAGAACCTGACGAGTTAAATCGGCTAACGATGCTTCATGAGAGATGTGTGTTCCTTCTAGCGATCCGCCGTCCATATATTCTAGAAGCACCTGGATCTCTCCGGCGTGATCGAACATATCGAGACACTTCACGATGTTTAGGTTATCAACGTCACGCAGGATCTCGATTTCACGGCAGATCTGGCGACGGACATCGTCTTCGTGGTTGCCGTAGATTACTTTGAGAGCAAAGAGACGGCCAGAAGGACGGTGGAGGACTTTATAGACTGTCCCGCCACTGCCGCTACCGATTCTGTTCATCCGCTCAAGTTCCGATAAGTTGAACGTTTGTTGTCTGGAGTTGGAGATGTGTTGTGAGGTTGAAGTAGGAGCGGAGGTCATCCGGTCAAGTTCCGGTCAAGTTCCTCCGATTCAAAATTGTTCAAGAAATTGGGATTTGGGGATTAGGGTTCATCAATTTGTTCAAGAAATTGGGATTTGGGGATTAGGGTTCATCAATATGAAGAACACATATGAAGAACATGAAGAACATGAAGAAAAGACGAAAATACCCTCACTTTTTTAGCATTTCTCGTTAGTTAACAGCAGAAAATGGACGGAAGGACAAAAAAACGGAATTTTGCAAACCTCAGGGACAAAAAAAACAGAAAAAAAAGCACAGGGACAAAAACGCAGAAACGGTCAAACCACAGGGACAAAAACAGTAATTTACTCTAGTTTGTTTGACTTATAAAAGTAAAGTGAAAATACTAGTAAGATAAAAGGAACTTAAAAAGATAAAGTGGAGTTATAGTGGGCCAGTAAGTTGGACCCTTTTCACCTGGCCCAAAAGGATTGCAAATCTAGATGATCCGGTTGAAACGCCGTCGTATAAGCCGTCAGCCGACCAGTCGCCAGCGACGCCAAAATGAGAGGGTCCACTGATTACTACCCTGCACGTTCTCTCACCCACCAAAATTCTCACCTAACATGACTGTCATCTAATATTTCCTATATCTTGCCTCACCCGCACTTATCTTCATAAGTTGCAATCAAAATGCGTATTTCTAAGGTTTAAATCATTTTCATAGTCAATGGAACGATGGCGTCTACTAACCACCATGATGAGTTGCTCCCTCTTATGTTAGAGTATGCTATAAATATTCATGAAAAAATGAATATTAATTATGATGTGTTAGTAGATAAACAAAATAAAACATATTCATGTTTAATTTAACAAGCCCTTTTAAAAGTTAGAGTATGCTATAAATATTCATGTTTAATTATGATGAACATGACACTATTCAATCATACTCATCTTATATCTACTATACGAAAAAAATTAAAATCTTAATTTATGCTGTTTCAAATAAAAATAAATATTTTAGGTAAGATACGCTTGAACAACTATAAAATCATTAAGACTAATATTATTATCATAAGCATTGAGATCTAAACCACAAAGCTATATTGATTAACTATTGTTTCCACGTCGATTGTTATGTTTTCCAAAAAAAACTTCTCTTATCACAAAATAAAATTATGATGTGTTAGTTGCTCCCTCTTATGTTAGAGTATGCTATAAATATTCATGTTTAATTATGATGAACATGACACTATTCAATCATACTCATCTTATATCTACTATACGAAAAAAATTAAAATCTTAATTTATGCTGTTTCAAATAAAAATAAATATTTTAGGTAAGATACGCTTGAACAACTATAAAATCGTTAAGACTAATATTATTATCATAAGCATTGAGATCTAAACCACAAAGCTATATTGATTAACTATTGTTTCCACGTCGATTGTTATGTTTTCCAAAAAAAACTTCTCTTATCACATTATTAATATGTTTTGCTTTTCATAACCTTTAAAAGCAAACGTTATAGGATTAACTTTTTATCCTAAATGCTCGTCTTTATACGGAGACCGGACCGAACCTGAACCGAAAATAATAAATTTTTAAAACCGAATCGAACCATACTAAACCAAATAATTACATGTTTTCAGTTTCAGATTGGTTCAATTTCAAATTAATTTTTTATTTAGTTTGATTCGATTTTTTTAACCCAACTGCTCGTTACTACGAATAAATCATAGTTATTGAGGTAGTGCACGTAACTCTAACATAACCCCCTCACTTTCAACAATGGCGTAAAGAATTTAACGGCCGGCCGACGCGCCGTGATGTTTTCCGTCTAGTCGTTGCCACCTATTCCTGTGATCCACATATTATTTTATTTGTTTATTTTATTTTATTTATTTCAACGTATAGATATCACCGTTCATCAAACCCCATATATACAACTCACATTCCTCATTTTCGTCTTCCTAGGTATTTTTGGGGGAAATCAAAATCAAATTCATAATGGGCGTCGATTACTACAACATACTCAAAGTCAATCGCACGGTTAGTGATGAAGATTTGAAGAAAGCGTACAAAAAATTGGCGATGAAATGGCATCCTGATAAAAACATTGCTTCCACTGACGATAAAGTCGCTGAATCAAAGTTTAAACAGATATCGGAAGCTTATTATGTCCTCAGCGATCCAAAAAAGCGTCAGATCTATGATTTATACGGTGAAGAAGGTTTGAAATCAGGTCAATTTGATGAATCGTCACCTACTTATAAAGGTACGCCGAAATCCGGCTCGAGGTTTAGGTTTGATCCGCGTGATGCTGATGAGATATTTGCTGAATTTTTCTATGGATCTGATGATGGCGGCGGTGGGCGGAGGAAGGGGAGTCCCGGTGGAGTGTTGAAGAATTCTAATCAGAAGAGTGCGAGGAAAGCAGAGACGGTGGAGAATAAACTGAGTTGCAGCTTGGAAGAGCTTTATAAAGGTTCTAAACGTAAAATGCAGATTTCCAGAATTGTTCTTGATGATTCAGGGTATGGCCTTCTAATCCAAGATATTTTTTTGCCTTGATTACCGATTTTATTTTTTGGTTTCATCGATGGACATTATTTCCTAATAATGCCTTATATGTTCACCTTGTAAAATTGTGTATCTGCGCAAGTATATAAATTTTCAAGCTTATTTAAGCTCACTAAACTAATAAGCTCAAAAGTCTCACAAAAAGCAGTTATTTGTGTTCCTGGAAAGGTTGTTTCCTGCATGAATTCATAGACTGAATTGAATTTTTCTAAGGATTGTGTAATTTAAGCAGGATTAGAGCTAAACTCGTTTCCAACTCGTATGGTTATGTGTACATCAGAATTTTGTCCTCAAATTACAACAAGAAGCTTTTAATCAACTAATTGTATTATAATCAGAACGCGTAATAAATCTTTGTCTATGATTGCAATTGCAGCAAACCAGGAACACTCGAAGAAATATTGCCAATTCACATCAAACCCGGGTGGAAAAAAGGAACAAAAATCACATTCCCAGAAAAAGGAAACCAAGAACCGGGTGCAGCCCCCGGAGATCTCATCTTTGTGGTAGACGAAAAGCCACACGACACATTCAAACGAGACGGAAACGACCTTGTTTTCACCAAAAGAATCACCCTTTTGGAAGCCCTTACAGGAAAAACAATCAAAGTGACAACTTTAGATGGCAGAAATCTCATAATCCCGTTAACAGATGTCATCAAACCAGGCCACGAAGAAGTGATTACAAATGAAGGAATGCCAATTTCTAAAGAACCCGGGAAGAAAGGAAATTTAAGGATCAAAATTGATATCAAATTCCCGTCAAGGCTAACGGGTGACCAAAAATCGGATCTTAAACGGGTATTGGGTAATGGAAGCAGAATTGATGACTAATTTCTAACCGTTGACTAAAAAATCGAAGCTTTATCAAATGTACATACAATGGGTAACTTTCTTGGTATTTTAAGTGAAGCAAATTGTGCATAGTAGAGATACTAGTCTTGTTGCCGAATTTTATTAATTATCTAACTGTTTAAACTTTAATAATCTTTATTTTAATGCTCGAAAAAGCTGTATATCGTATTTGTACGTTGGTGATTGAACAGGTTTATCGCCTTTTGTCTATCGCGTTTATTATTTACCTACTTATAATTTTGTATACTAAATCATCATTGTTGTTTATGCAATATGCAAATGTTAATGTTCAAGTTATGTTTATTGTGCTATTGATGATTTTCTTTTTGAAGGGTATTCGAGACATTTCATGCTACCAAAGAGCCACTGTGATCGGTATCTTTCTTTCTGTTTGAATAACTTTTGATTAGGGGTGATGGGTTAGCGGGTTGGAATCAGTCAACCTAAATCCGACCTGTTTAAATTTCTGGGTCAAAATTCTGGACATATTTAAACAATGGTAACTCATACCCGACTAATTTGACCATATAACTTAACATTTGTACATTAATTGGGTTGGAATCAAGTTTGTTTATGGACCCAAATATATTGGTAATCGTGAGAAATTGAAAGGTCAAATAAATAAAGATTCATCGATATTTTAGGTGGGATTTAGGAGATTTTATAGTATTTTCATTCTTTAAAAAAATTATAAAACTAAACGGGTTGGCGAGTCGACCTGTTCACGCATAAACCAACTTGAAAACAACCCGATTTATAAACAGTTGGACGAGTCGACCTATATTTTTACCCTAACTCATTTAGGATCAACCTAAAAAATCTGATTATTTTCATGTTCGTGTTACATATCGAGTTGTGTGATGAATTGTCACCCCAACTTTTGGTTAGAAATTTAAAGCTTAAATCGTGACATAATAAACATACTTGCTACACAATTTATTCAAGCTGCAATCATTTTGTGTTCTGTAAGCCTCACTCGGGCTCTATAAATAAATACAAAATACATTATTTCGGTTTTAGAACCTGTTTTTCTCGATCATCCTATGAAGTTCATCTTTCTTGACACCGACAATCCTTTCGCATTCTTTCCCTTTCTTGACCAATACAAATGTCGGCATTGCTTGTACTTCAAAATCCTTAGCAACATTCTGTTAAAAATCCTTCAAAATTAAGACCCGAATTCGATATTTTAACAATCACAAAGTCGGGATAAAAAAACTTACGGGTAACTCATCCACGTCAATTTTGATGAACTCAACGTCTGAAAACTCCACGGCTAAATCGTGAACAGCTGGCTCAATGAACTTACACGGTCCACACCAGGCAGCCGAGAAATCGATCACCATCTTTTAAAGTTCCAAAAATTAATGTATCAATAGAGAGATGATTTATAAACCACAAAAGGTTATATGCACACTAGAATTCATCATTTTAATGCACAATGTACAACACTTTATATATAGGTTTTGTTTCAACTAATATTAAAACTACTATAAATCTATACGGGTAAATGGGGAAAGATCCCTATTTGGCATGTGATGTTAGTTAATGAGAAATCGGAAACTGCAGGGAAAAAAGCCGTAAAAAAAAGTATATGGACAAAATCGAAGAATTTAAATTTAAAAGACTAGGGACAATTTCTGCTAGGGGTGAGCATCTAGGCTGAAAAAACCGAACCGAAACAGAAAACATGTCATCGATTCGGTTTTGTAGTTTCATGATTTTTGGTTTCGGTCCGGTCCTTGGATAAAGGTGAGTATTTGGACTGAAAAAACTGAATCGAAATCAAGCCGAGCTAAAACCGAAAACATTTAATCGGTTAATTTTTCGGTTTTGAAAATTCATCATTATCGTTTTTTCTGGACTGCGTTCACCCCTAATTTGTGTAATTTACTCTACAACCTAAATCACACTAGTTAAATTGTCGATTTCTTACCAGGTGGTTAGATGTTCTTGAGTTCTGAAACTGTGTATTCCAGATATCTAATGAATGAACTGAATTTAGTTTCCCATCACCTGATCTGTGTTGTTGTGTTGAAACCTGAGCTCCCATCTTTCTTCTTATTTCTCGTGTATATACTTTGAGTTCTTACACACAGGTTCTATATCTATATCGATACGTATATGCACATATATATACACAACTTGAAACTTTATCTCACAAGTGGGAAAATGATTTTTAATGTAACACGGTATAGGATTCTTATTCTTGTTAGTGTGGTTGATGAATTTAAACCGTAGGTTTTAATTTACTTAAAAGTATTATAAAGCATAAAGTTTTTTTTTTTTTTTTTTTTTTTTGGAAATTGTATTAATGCCTATTATATGCTAATTCATAGTTCATACTGCTTCTAAATAATATATGTAATCTACTAATTTTCTATCCTCATATCATCCATTGATTGTAATATTTGTCTTGATACATTAATACCATTTCTCCTTTTCTATTTTAAACTTTTATGCTACTTTCCCCAACTGGTTTTGTGTAGATCAACACTATTGATTATAGTAAAAATTTTGAATTGTTCCCACAAGACAAGCCAGAATATGGTATACAGCATATGTTCTTTTGATTCAAACATTATAAAAGCATTAATCATGTTATGAACTATAAAAGCATGAGGTGAATCCACCATTAAACAGAATATCATTGGCTTCTACACGATCAAAACATGTTTTATGTTAATAATTCCCATGTAAAATGGGAGAACTTCTCCATTGCAAACATCCGATTCCCATTGGTGGCCAAAAGTATCGAAACATTCTACTCTATTACGGAGTAAGTAGACTATTTACTAGGTTTTGGGACCAGAAACAATCATTTGGTGATGCTCTATGGTAAGGACGTCCAAAATATCTTAGAAATGACTAATTTGATCATTTTTCTAGGTAAATATCTTCTAGCCAAATACTGAGATATGTTAATTAACAGTAGATTTTTATACGTACTGTATTTTTATTTAAAATAGACAACTGTAACTTAATTATGTTTTTGTTAAATAAAAATTAAAAAGGTTACCAGCTCAGTAACAAGATTCAAAATAGAAATAAAAATTACCGCTTGTTTTTACTGAAAATTGACCTACAAGCGAGCAAAATCCAAATACAAAGATGTATAAGATTCAAGTCTATATTACCAAACTACCCCTGGTGCTCAATAATCATATCAGAGTCCAAAACTAATCCTACTCCAAAAGAGAAAATAAGTCTTCAACTTCATTTCTTGTAAAAAGATAAATCATTTTTCACCATTAACCAAAAACCCTATAAAGCAAAGGTGGGTTCAAAACTCAGCAACTTCAACACCACCAGAAGCATAACCGACACCATTACCATTACCATTACCCCTGCCGCCTCTTCCCCTACCACTACCACCACCACCATGGTAGTTTCTTGGGTAATAATTTCCTTGTTGTTCATTGTATTGGTTACGTCCGTTCTGACCTCTGCCGCCACTTCTACCACCACGCCCGTTACTATAACCTCTGCCGCCACTTCTGCCGCCGTACCGGCCACCACCACCGCCCCTTTGGTTCTGGTAGGACCGTCGAGGGGCGTATTGGTCTTTGTACTCTGTACCACCAGCTGCTGCTGCATTTGTTTCAACTGGTGGGGTTTCTATGGAGTTTTCAGCTTCTACCTCATCCTGCTAAAAACAAATGCTACCATTAAGTGGGGCGCGTAATGAGTTCAGGTCAACTCGGTCCGAAAACACTTTTTGTCTTTTCTTTTCATAAACTTCTTAAATAGAAAATGTATTTAACTAGCCGGTGTGTACCCGCGCGTTGCCGCAGAAGATTTTTATATAATAATGTTTATTGGTATTCGTAAAAATAAGTTGGTAATGTTACATTATTAATATTCGTACTCATTATAATTTTTGGACAAAATCTTACATTTTAAAACAAAGGGGGTTAAAATGTAAGTATTCAAAACCTAAATGTCAAAAAATTTAAAGTCCGAGATTAAAAAAAACAAAAGTCAAATATAACGGCTTAAATTAAAAAAGAAAAAAAAATGAGCAGTCTGCCTAGCAATGTCAAATATGACAGTTGTTTATTGTAAAAAAGAAAAAAAAAAGAGCTGTGTGTGAGGCACTATTCATGTTAAGGTAATTATTATATTATTAATAATATTAAATAATAGTATTAAAGACGCTAATAAAATAAAAGTTATCATACTAAAACTAAATGTTAGAATAGTAGATAAATTAATATATAATCTAAAACAAAGATAAAGATAAAAGCATAAAAAACTATAAGAAGTGTAAGCTTTTGATCGGTGACTTATAAAGTCAACAATGGGGGTGTGGGTGTTTCAAGCCAGATCAGTTGCAAGAACAAAAAAAAAAAAAGGAAGAAAAAGACGTGTACAAATTTGTATGGTAACGTTACTGTTCATCTTAACGCAATTGTAGTATTACTAATATGGCTAAAACAGCTACTTCTCATTATATATTGAGTAGATTACAGAACATGTCCTTGTGGTTTTCGATTTCCCCTATTTTTGTCCTTCGGTCCAACTCCGTCTAAATTGGGCAGTTAAGTCATTAGGCATTTTTGATTTTCTGTAATTTACTCTTATATATTTATAATAATAATAATCAAATTTTAAAATAAAAACGATTTAGGATGGGGGGTTTTGAATACACTTTGGATGACTTTCGACACACTTTGGATGACTTTCGACCCACTTTGACGTATTCAGTCCGTTTCTACTTAATATTCTTTACACAAGTTTACCTAATTGACCCGTTAGAGGCAAAGTATAGCACAATTTTATCTGTTTACACAAACATGTCGAATAAAAAAAAATCAAAGATGGGAAACAAGCATTACCTTGTGATGATCATCAACTGGACTTGATTGGCCTTCATAAGTCTCGTTTCTCTGGAAATCTGTAGCATCATCTTCCTGCATAACAAATTAACAATCAGGAATTAGAGACTTCACTTTCCTTGAACGATCAAATTGATGCAAATAAATTAAGTAATACACTACCTATCAAATAAATTTCATCATTAGACTATTGATTATTACATATAACAAGATACACAAGACATCAACAACAATTCTACAAACCACTAAAAGAACTAGAGGAGAGCAAAAAATTACCTTTTGTTCATGTGGAGCAGCTGGACTTTCCACCTGCACAGGCACCTGGAATGCATAATTTCCAGCAGCTTCGGCAGCCACATCAGCAGTTGCTTTCATCTCCGGAGTTATATTTAAATAATCTGAACCGATAATCTTAGCTAACTTATCTCTCAGAGCAGCATCTGTACAGAACAAGAGCCGCTATATATAGATACATTTATTACATGAACACAATTAAAAGCAAATCGTGATTCCAACTTACATGTAACATTAGTGTTTGAATCGATAGGCTGTTCAGATTTCTCAAGCCAAAGCTTTGCGTGCTCGATGCACCTCTGCAATGCATTTTGATGCGAAAAACTCGAATCCACAGGTCTAGAAATTAGCAACGAACTCATCAACGAGATCAAGTCCAAATCCCTCTCTCCTAACATGACAGCAGCATCATCATCAGTCACGTAGTCATAAGTCAAGCAACAGTTCCTCTCATGTGTCCTTGTTAACATAATCGAATTGAAATCGCTCTGCGATTTCACATCGAACATACTCCCGAAGTAAATCAAGCTCAGAAGATCCTCCACGAGCTCAACCGGCGCCGGCGCTTCATTTTCCTCCTTTTCTAAGGCTTTACTAGCGTTACCACCATCAACTTCCTTATCATTAGTTTCCGATGCTCCGACCTGACGGTGTTTGATAGCTAAATTGATCTCTTCGTCTACCGCGACAGATAATGGCTGACGAAACTTCTCGAGCTCATCGACAGCTGCGACGATCGAGGGTTTCGACTTGAGAAGTTCTTCTTGTTCTTTGTTTTTGACGGATTTTCCTTGAGCAATTGATTCTTCGAGCTGAGCGATACGGTTGAGTTTTTTCCTTAAGTTACGGATGCGCTTGTTGATAAGAGTGAGAACTGGTCCATCGGTGATATCGGAAGCCGCCTTAGCTGACGCCATTTTGTTGGCTATAGTGTTTAGGACAAGAAAACGGAGTGAAGGTTTGCTCCGCCGTGGACGGCGGTGTGATGGCGGACAAGGGGTTTGAGTAGGGTTTGCTCTTTGCAGGGGAAGATAAAGGGGGGAATTGAGAGCGGTGGGTGTGACTTAAATAATGAAACGAATTTGTTATATTTATACATATCTTATTTTGTTTTTTCAGTAGCAATTAGTGATTTCTTTTAATGATAATCTTGATCTACTCTTAAATCGACTTTATGTATATTTGAATCTTTGAACTAAACACCTTTTAGGCTTGGCATTTGCTACGAACTAATGAATTTAATTTCAACTATGGAAGTATCAAGTTGATACCATATTGAACTAAAATTGAAAAAAGAAACTGAGAACTTAAGTATATGACTATGTGCCTCTTATTAAAAAAAAAGTGAGTAATTAACCTTTTTAAACAATTTACCCGTGTGCGGTATCAATACGTATTGGTGTGAAGGTTGTTGAAGTGACTGCTTTCCACGTTGTGGAGAGAAGAAAACATCCCTCCCTCATATCGTGACGGGTTTATGGACTGGAGGTCGCCATGGCCACGGTTAATCACGAGCTCTGGAGATGCGAACTTTCACACTTTTTAGTGTTGGGGATCGGCTTCAAAATAGTATGGTGAATATTTCCTTTAAAATTGTATGATATGGTTACTAAGGTGACGAATAGTATGACAATAAAAATAGTATCTTCCAATTGACCCATACCACATAATGAGTAGTTGTAAATTGCAATAACAGTAATTAAAATATATCAGTTGAGTTTAATAAAAGGCGAGTATCGAGTATGGTGACAAGATTGGGGATGTAGCTCAGATGGTAGAGCGCTCGCTTAGCATGCGAGAGGTACGGGGGTCGATACCCCGTATCTCCATATAATTTTTAACTTGTACACTTTTGAATAGCGTTCTTAAATAATTTCCCCTATACTCATTTTTTTATTTCAATTTCAGTATGAAATTTAGATTTCAGTTTTGAACATGTCATTCATACTATAAATTATAATCACTACTGACAGATTCACAAAACAAACCTCTATAGCTTGGTTGCTGACAGATTCACTACATCTTACCTGAATCGGTCGCCTACAGTTATATTCTCCGGCGTGATCTCCGATCGGTTTGTTTTTCTAATTTACATTTGATCATTTCTACATATTGTTCATGCTTTTTTGTTTAATTATACAATTATATAAATTATAATCACTACTTAGCTCCTCAAAACCCTAATACTCATTCCACTTCAGTAATTCAAGCGATTCACATTACGAATCATGGAAATCCATGTCGAGAAATGTTGATTGATAATGCTTATATGAAGTACCTCACACATTATTCGATTGAGAAATTACTTTAATGGACGTGCGTACTATGAGATATCTTAATTTTACTTTTCGTGTTAAACTCTAAAATATTCTAGCATGTATCTGTATTATATTAATGGAGCTTTCGTATTCAATTCTAAACCTCTATCTAAAAGCCCCAAAAGTTAGTTGCAGATTACTTAAAACAATGTGCTGAATGTTAACTTGCAGCTCAGGCAATCAAACAGCATGAAGTTAGCTGCAAAATTAGATGATCTTATAGCTAAAAACCTATATCCAGTAACACTATCTGCTAATGATTATCATGGAACAAATGAAGGATCTGGAAGTAAGCATAGCAGACTGGGGACCTTAAGTACAAAAAATGGCTTACCTGCTGTAGATAAGCACATCGATGTTCATGAGGATGAAGGATATATTACCATTCCATGCGGTAATCATTATCATATTCTATTCCTTTGTTTTGATCTATCAAGTATGATTTGTATATCTGCTTATACATATTCATAAAATGAATCACATTTTTGTCCAATGATTTTGCAGAGGAGCTCCCTGATGATTGGAGTGAAAAATCAGATATGCTACCATTTAAATCCTTGGACCGCCCCTTTGTTTTTCCAGGTAGTTGCTAATTTTCATATATAATTAATAATAAACTAGGTCTATTATGAAACCTATTTCTCTTATTTTTTTCCATTTTGTGGTAAAATTTGTAAACCTAGGTGAACAAGTTCATATCATAGCATGCTTATCTGGAAGCAAGCAAGAGGAATATGGAAAACAGAGAGAAGAATTGTTGATAAGATTTAAACATTCTCATTTTTTTGCTCGAATTGCTGAGTCAGATGAAGTTCTTTGGTCAAGAAGGAAAACAGATGATAAAATTTTTGGAGGAAAATTCATTCCAATTGAATCAAGTAAAGATGACGTGTCAGTTGAAAGAGGAATTCTTGATGCCAGCACATCAGGTGGTGTTGCAAAAAATGATGTTAAATGTAGCTTACTTGCTAATGGAGACATAGTGGTATGTTTGTTTTCATAAACAATATTTAATTATGTCCAAAATACATCTTACTACCCTGAACTTGGCTGACCGGGTGTTCGTTCTACTACCCTGAACTATTATGGGTGTAGTATGATACCCTGAACTTGACAAAATGGTCGATTTAGTACCCTGAATCACTAATTTGGTCTTGTTTTCTCTCGTGATTTGCTTCTAATCTCAATATATTGAGATTATCGTACATTTTTTAGGCCGTCAAAAAGCTACAACGGAGTAAGTAAAGTAAGAAAACAAGACCAAAGTAGTGAGTCATGGTACTAAATGTTGTCTAGTTTAAGGTAGTAGAAGATGCGGTCACCCAAGTTCAGGGTACTAAAATGCATTTTGGCCTTTAATTATTTATGACCTCATTATGTGCATATTATGACCACTAGTTCTCAATGTATTTGGGTTATATGTATTCTGCTGTCCTGTTTGGAAGAATGCAGGTGCTTTTAGAGGTAAATATTGGTGTTGACATTTTGACCGATCCAGTATTGGAAATTCTTCAGTTTGAAAAATATCAGACAGAAAACTTAGGTTATTCAAAACAAGACCCGTATGGAGATCTTTTAAAATGGTTACTTCCGGTACAAAATTCATTTTCTCCACCAGAAATGAGCCCAAATCCAAGTACACGTACCTCATTAACAAGACAAAATTCCACAAGTTCATTTGGTTCTCAAAACGTTTTATTAGGTCAATTTAAAATTCAACCAAAAAGTGCACCATCTACACCTACTCCTAAAAATTCTGGTAAATCTGGAAGTGGGAGTGATAAAACTGTTGAAGGACTTTTATCTTTTCGAGGAGTACCACTTGAGCCCGAACGGTTTTCGGTTCGATGTGGATTAGAAGGAATTTATGTCCCTGGAAGAAAATGGAGAAGAAAAATTCAAATTATACAACCGTTAGAGATTCATTGCTTTGCTGCTGATTGTAATACACAAGATCTTCTTTGTGTTCAAATAAAGGTCCAAACTTCCTTCCATAGCTCAATTATTATATGATACTGACGCTATAATCGGCCATATCATGTGCTAATCAGTCAACGGCGGTCAAACTCATGATTAGGAGGTCGCTAGGTGGTCAAAATCGGACAAAAAGTCAAGCATTGTTGCTAAAAACTCATTATTTTTTTGTTGAAATTAATATTTTATTACACATTGTGGTTAAGCATTGTTGATTTGAACCGTCGGACATAAAAACAAAATCCAATTCGACCCATTCATAAGTAAATGGGTCAAAATTTGCACCTATGTTGTAATTAACTAAATATGTGTTAAATACACGATTATGCAGAATGTTTCACCAGCACAAGCACCGGATATTGTTATATACTTAGATGCAATAACAGTTATATTTGAGGAAACTTATAAAGGTGGACGTGGACCCCCTTTTTCTTTACCAATTGCATGTATCGAAGCTGGAAATGACCATGGTTTGCCAAATCTACCCCTCAGGTCCATCCCCTGTTTATCATTATCAATGGGTATTTTTGACATTTGACCATTAGTCAAACACTATGTTTGTTAACAGGAAAGATGAAGAACACTCATTTATTCTGAAACCAGCAACACCACTCTGGAGTTGTAATTCTCAAGGGGAGAAAAACGGTGTGCACATTTTTAAAAATGTGGATCGTGGTACTAATAAATATGCAGTTCTTGTATCATGTAGATGCAATTATACTGGTAATTAAATCCCTATTTTTTTAATATATTATTATTATTTTAATTAAAAATGTGTTGTTTATACACATGCAGAGTCTCGGTTATTATTCAAGCAGCCGACAAACTGGCGACCACATATCCAAAAAGACATTTTGATCTCCGTTTCTTCTCGGATGACAACAAAAACTGTTGGCCCAGATGACAGAATCCCTAAGTTACCTGTTCAGGTTACTATCTCATACATAGTTACTAGATGCTATAAAATGGGCGGAAAGCGGGTCATATTTTAGAAACGGGTCAAACCAATAAACACTTTTTATCTTTTATTATAACAATGATAATCTAACTTTTGAAATAATATGATTTAGGAAGATTTATGCATTTTGAATACAATTTGGGTGACTTCTGACATGTTTGACCCGCAGGACCATTCAATTTGTAACCTTTATGAGTAAATTACATAAATCATTTATGTGGTTAATTTTTTACAGACCGTTGATGTTTCAAATTTAGGGACTACCCAATGTAATCCTTAATTCCATACAAACCACACAGAGATTTATGTAATTTGCCTCATTTGACCCGTTTGAGGCAAGGTTTGAACCTAAATCGACCCGTTTACCCATAAATGATATATATATATATATATATATTTATTCCAGGTTTTAACGCTTGAAGCTTCAAATTTAACAAATGAGGATCTAACATTAACATTGCTTGCTCCATCATCACTTACGCCTTCTTCTGTGGTCTCATTAACATGTTCACCACCATCACCAATGAGCCTGGTTTTTGATGATGATGATAATAGACCAACTGCAGCACTAAATAGGCTTCACTCCGCATCTATGGTTTTAGATCAAACATCTGACTATGATCTTGACCGTACATCTGCCTCTTTTAATCAGAAAACTATTCCTATCTCTAATGTAAGCGATCTGGGTCGCACACATATGTGGATGAAGACTAAAGTTCCTCTTGGGTAACTATAACACTCATCCTTTTCTTTTTTAAATATTATGATTTTTTTTATTATTTACACTTTTTGTTAAATGCAGGTGTGTTCCTTCTCGATCGACAGTTACTGCTAAACTTGAGCTACTTCCACTAACTGATGGCATAATTACTTTAGATTCTTTACAGATTAACGCAGAAAAAGGTAAATAGTTATACTGTATTTATAAATCATATTAAAAAGGTAAATAGTTATACTGTATTTATATATAATACCATTTCTAATTATTTAATCGTGATGTTGAAAAACTTGGTTGAATTGTGGTACAGCAGGTCTAACTTATGTCCCTGAGCACCCTTTAAACATAAATTCAACTTCTAGCATACACATTGGATCCGTCTAAATTACAAAGGTATTCCCTCCCTTTCTCACACGTGTGAGTGTGTGTGTGTGTGTGTGGGAGTTAAATAATAGGTTTTATTTGTGTTGGTATATTTATCCTTGGTTCATGCAAGGTGTTGTTGAAACTTCAAACTATAGATGGACAACACAAACGTTTTTTTTAATCTATTCTTTAATTTTTTTTAGATAAATAGTTAATGTGTTAATTGTGATTACATAGAGAAGGATATAACTAGAAGAAGAAAAAGTTTTATTTCATAAATGCATATTTCTTTTCTTAATATTTAAACAATAAAAATTGAATAAAATGATAGTATCATCAATGAAAGAAAACAGATCTTTTAACATATGGAAATAGAATGATGAAATTAGGGACATCAAATCCATGTGACTGTTTTTTTTATTTGATTGGGTTTTTATATAAAAAAGGACAAGTTTTGTATGTGATTGATTATGTGGTCCTTTTGTTTGATTTTGCTGGATTTTTAAGCTTCATCTTCAAAGATAACAAATGCATAATGTCCAATTTTGGATTTGCTTTTGATGCAAGAGTTATTTAGTTATGAATGATAATTTTTATGCTATCTAACACAAAATAAGCAAATACAATTTAAAACAATAAAGAATGAAACATGTCGAATATCATCAAAAGTGTATCCAAATGTTCAAAATCTTATAAATTGTTTTTATTCAAAAAACTTAGATTGCTATTATAAATTGTTCTTACTCATATACGAAAAATAATATGCATATGCATCAGAAAGGAACAGCCAGAGACGTTTTCTTTTTTGGGTATTATTGGTCAGGTTTATTATACGAATATTTAGTCAAGTTTAATAATTAAATCAAGTCTACATTAGATATTGTATCCCAACAATAATTAACTATGAGTCATCATTTTATAATATAAGAACAAAGGTAAACTATTTGATAAATAAAAACAATAATTCCTCGTTTAACATTCAATAATTATCTTATTGTTTTTTTCCGTAGGTAGGTTGCAATATATTCGTACCTTGATTTTCTTGCTTTCTTTTTTCTCAAATCCCTCGAAATGATTGAAAATGGAGCACGAACGTGACCCGACAGGCAACATCATGCATGCAGCATGCTCTTAATGAACCATGCCTTAATTTTTAAATTTTATTTAATATAAATATTATATATCGATACATGTAACAAGGAGATTATTACCATATAGTATACATGAAATCTCAATAATCTAGTACGGAGTGTTTTTATAATGTAGTTTTTGGATCAACTGTTTTTATGCTAAATGTGGCTTTAAAAAGTAGGACTACTTAAACATAGAGGATAATCTTCTAATTATTCTAAAGTTCCAAATTAATACTAAAACATGCTATAACAAAGATTTTAAATAAACATTTTCAATAAAAGTTAGCAGTTAAAGTAATTGGATATTTGATTAAGGTGCATTTGCCTTTAAAAAAACATGATTAATGTGAACATATTTTGAAGCATTACTAATTATTTTGATAATTTGTTTCCAGTCTTAATAGTCTTTATTTAAAGTCTAAATACTCGTCAGTTCTTATGTAGAACTCGTTAGTGGAAAGACATCGTTGACACCAAACCCGTCAGTAGAATTTATCTCTCAAACTCGTCGAATTCTTGACGAGTTTTACATCTCGCTAGTTTGTATTTTTAGAAAGAAATAGAGGAAAATGTAGAAATATTATTGACACCAACTTATAATTTCTTAGAAGTATGGATGATGATCATATTTAAAAACTGATTTGAGTTTATAACTCATCGTTGTACCATGTCTTCACTTCAGATTGAGCATGATAGTATATGATGTCATCAATTGACACGTTACCCAAACAAGTGGCGTAACAGTAATAATATAGTATTACTAGTACTCTATTATTTATGCTTTCTGAGCTGCCCGGTTTTTCCACTACTTGTCACGAAACTGACCGACGCTCTTTCTGTGTTTGTGCTTTTCCAATCAACTACCGATTTCGTACTAGTTGTCTCACTCAAGGGTGTTATTGGGAATTTCACCTCCTGCCCCTATCATTTGGGCAACTTGAGCAAAATAACAATTTCACATAGTTGGTATTGTGCAATGTGGTTATTCTATTAACTATATTTTGTGCTGAGATTTAAATTTTATCAACTTTATATCTTTTTCTATCTATTATTGTACAGGTAAATGATAATTTAAGTCATAGTAAGTTTGATTTTCATATTCCTTAAATCACTATAATTCTCTTAGTTCTTTTCACAAAATATAATTTATAAATCTTTAATAGCATCATTTTTGTCATGAAGTACTTATTCTAATGAAGATTCATCTCTTCATCAAATTTACATATTGACGTGAAATTTAAAAAAATAAATAATCTAAACAAAAAATTATATACCAATAAAAAACACGAAAAATAACAGTTCAAATGACGCACTGAAAAATGGAAATGACTACAACTAATTGCAAGTTTTGTGATAGCATTTTATAACCACAGATTTTAAAGCATGACATATTGTTACGATACCATTTCTAATAAATTAAAATAAAAGATTAGCTAAGTAGTTTAGTTTCTGGTTAGTCTTCCCGTTCATGCAAACAATCTTTTATTTACATAAAATAATCTTTTAACTCTAGTGACTTTTCTTCAGGGGATCTTTGTAAACATGTTTTTTAAACAAGAGCTGTTATAGTTTGGGGCGTCCTTTTAACATTTCTATAAACATGCTTTTTTAAATAAAGGTATCACCATCTCTGTCAGACTGTCACATCTCTCTATTCTGATAATATACTTTATGTGGGGTTAATAATAATAAAGTTTCTTTTTAATGTATATCTTATAAATATACATTAAAATGTGTTTAATTAACATAAAATTTATATTTGAACAGAAAATTATATTTAATAATTTTTTTTTAAATAGTAAGAATTAAAGTTTAAAAACGTTATTAAATATATATGTATTTTTAAGAAGATCAAAAGAAGATGAAAAAGACACTTTTATGAGTTTATACTTACGTGCAACAATATTTAACACACATCGCTTATAAAGATCACACATGTCACAAATTTCAGTTCAATGATCTCACATTACATATAAGCAAAAAAGAAAACGTTAGCAACGAAAGCCATATGTTTTTTAAACTATATGGACAATTTATACAATTTACACTATAACTAATAAATGATAAGTTGGGTAGGGAGTCTCTAGAAAAGGCTCTGTTGGGTTATCACTCATCATAACATCAACTGATATATTTAATTTTTGTTATTTCAGCATTACGTTATGTGACACACATTAGGTGGCATTCAACTGACCCACATGCCAATAATACCCCTTCTTTTCACTTCGGTTAACCGACCCAAAAAACTACCGAAGTATCATGCTAATGGTTTAAAAAATACTGAGAGGCTTCGGTTATTAACGAAAGTGCACGTTAGCACATCCCTTATGCTTGAGATGCATTATACCAAATTATTTTGTGATTTTTTTTGAATTTTTCCCTTGTTATCTAAAAAATACCAGATTTATAACATTTAGAAAGCCATTTCAGAAATCTTAGAGGTTTGAACAAGTCACTCTTTCTACGAGATTTCAAATCTCTCCTTTTTTTTTCAAACCTATCTTGAGTACTAGACATGGACACTTAGACATTGGTAGGTAGTGGTGAGTACTTTTGTACGCAACATTATATCTGATACAGTTTGCACTCTATCTCTCCATTTTTATATAGGGTTCTACTATTACTACCGACTTTTTATAATTTTTATATAAAATACGGTTGACAATGAGAGAGAGAGTGCATAGTATATGAGGAAGATAGCAGTAAATAATGAATCCTTGAGTTTCTTCCGCTCTCTATATCTATATTTCTCTACAAAATAAAACTAAAAAGGAAATTTTGGAAATTCTTTTACTATTAATTATTCATCGTAATATATAAATAATTGTATATTAATAAATATTTTTAATCTATATAAAAAAACCTTATTTCGATTGCGGACTGGTCGTTTAAAAACCGGTACAACCATTCTCATTCGACCAATTTCACAGTTAGTGGAGATCGAGTCCTACTCATTTTGAATAAAATGATACTCCCTCTGTCCCACAAAAAAGTTCTCATTTCTAACAAAACATTTGTCCCACAAAAAAGTTCTCATTTCTCACATTTGATGGGCTCCACATAATAAAATATTATTATTCTTAAGGACCCCACTACTAATATCCACTAACTATCATTCTCTCTCCAATCAAACCTTATATTTTAATCAAAATTAATACCAATGACCCCACCACTAATGACCACCTAAAAACTTGTGCCAAGATGAAATGGGAACTTTTTTGTTGGACGGAGGGAGTATTAATAATGTTTAAAAGTAGAAATAAGGGTAAAAGAGTAATTTTATTTTATTAAAGTAGTTAATTAGTGAAGAGTGGATCCCACTTTTTTACCAAATAATATAAATTTTAGAAATATATCACTTATTTTGATTCACTCATAAATAGAAAGTGTATCACTTATTTTGATACGAAAGTAGTATTAAACTGAATAATTAGCAGAGATGAGTCTCACTTTTTTACCAAATATATTTAAATGAATAATTTTATTACACCACACTTTCAACATATACACCATAACATGCGTTTTATATATTTGTTCAACTTTTTAATATATATTACAGTACATTTTTTAATATAATAAATTTAACTTTTTGGTTTTTAATTAATAAATTACATAGCTTTTTTTTAATACATAAGAAATTGATTTATAAAATTATTACTAGAAATTTAAAAAAAAAAAAGGTAAAAATTAAGAGTGGCACTAACAGTTATACAAGATGATAGGTTAAAAAAAATTATTTATTCTTTTAGAATAAATTTTTGTATACTTTTACAGAAAAATATGATCTACATCAAGTAACATCAATCTTGTATTTCTTGTCATCATACTATATTTGGTGGGCTTAGTAAATTGCTCGGTAGTATTAGAATGAGCCTTTATATATGATCTCAGTCTTTTTTTCTGTTTCCACAATTTAATATTATACTAATAAAAAGTTGTCATCTTGTTTTAAAATTCCGAATTGGACCATTACAATATAACAATATTCATTTATAAACCTAATTTTGGTGGAGTTCGAGGGAATTTTCTGTTGTATGCAAGTCAAACTCTCTTCTTTCTTCTTTTCAGAGGTGAGTGTTACAGTTTTCTATCTTTAATCTCAAGTGGGTTTTCATTATTACAATATAATTTATCAATCTTGAACAAAGAATTTGCTCTAAAAGTTGGAAAAGTTTGGATCTTTATTTGTTTTCGGGTTTGATTGATGATACCCAATAGTCTTGACTTTAGGGTTTCTTATAAAAGATGAAATCTGGTGATGAAGATGGTGTAAAGGTGGGAACTTTACATGTTTTGAACTCAAATTTGAACAATAACAATAACAAGAAAAAGAAGAAACATGATGAAGATTTTATTGGGTGTTGGAATAAATGGGGGTTTATTGGCAGTTGTGTTTCTTCAAGATCTAAAGTTGATAGCTCCACCAGTGGAACCAGCAGTCACTTTGGTAAAATTCTACCTCCATTGTTTGTTTTATTTAATTAAATTATTTTTATTTAATCCATATTAATGTTTAATTACAGAAACTAAATCAAATACCAATTCTAGCAAAGATCAACCTACCACAAGTAATGGTGAAAGTAAATTGTCACCATTAAAACCCGAAGAAGAACTCAAAGTCGCATCTCGCCTTCGAAAATTTGGATTTAACGATCTTAAATTGGCGACCCGAAATTTCCGACCCGAAAGTCTTCTTGGCGAAGGGGGTTTCGGGTGCGTTTTTAAAGGATGGGTTGAAGAAAACGGGACCGCACCCGTTAAACCTGGCACCGGGCTAACGGTTGCAGTCAAAACTTTAAACCATGATGGGCTTCAGGGTCATAAAGAATGGCTGGTTAGATGATTTATGTAATAAATATTAACATTTAGATTTATGGCATTAATGTTTAATTTGGATTCTGGCAAGAAATGTATTTATATCATGTTTTTGTCAGGCGGAAGTGAATTTTTTAGGTGATCTTGTTAACCCGAATTTGGTTAAATTGATCGGTTACTGCATGGAAGATGATCAACGGTTGTTAGTGTACGAGTTCTTGCCACGAGGGAGCTTGGAGAATCACTTGTTTAGAAGTAGGTTAATTGTGTTCTTCATATTTAATCTCCAATTATTAATGGGCCAAAATCTATTTAGCAATTTAGCTTACTAGGTTTTCTACTACCTTAAACTAATAAATGTGCATTAAATATGCAACGTGGTATTCTGAACTTGACAAAATGGTTGATTTAGTGCCCAGACTCACTAATTTTGTCTGGGTTTTTCACGAGATTTGCTTCTAATATCAATATATTAAGATGAACGTATATCTTTGGGCATGTCGAAAGCTCCGACGTAAGTAAGTCGAGTATTAAAACACAATCAAATTAATGAATCATGGTACTAAATCGACCATTTTGTCAATATATTACATCTTTAATAGTTTTAATAGTTTAGGGTATTAGAAGATCTAGTCAGCCAAGTTCATGGTACTTAAATGTGTGTTGAATTTTTGTTATTGTAGGATCGTTACCTCTTCCATGGTCAATCAGGATGAAAATCGCTCTTGGTGCGGCGAAAGGACTCGCTTTCCTTCACGAAGAAATAAAACGACCCGTGATTTATCGTGATTTTAAAACCTCCAACATATTGTTAGATGCTGTATGTAACACTAAAACAATTAACTTTATTCATTTTATCGGTTGTATTTCTAATGATTTTTTTTTCCTTCAGGAATACAATGCAAAACTTTCTGATTTTGGTCTTGCTAAAGATGGGCCCGAGGGTGATAAAACTCACATATCTACACGAGTTATGGGAACTTACGGTTATGCTGCCCCCGAATACGTGATGACAGGTACAAGTCTTTATCTTTATTATTCTTTTCGGGCAATTTTTTAAAACGGGTCGGGTTGGGTAGATGTAGATCCAAACACTCTACTTGTCCAAAGAATTAAAACTTTAAATTTGTTCACAAATATAATGTTTAAAATATTCCAATTTTTAAAAAGGTTTTATAAATTATAAAATACAGTTTAGGCGACTTTCAACATGTTTTACCGACCCATTTTAACTATTGAAGTTGGTTATATACAAATTCAACAATAACTTATTATTGTGTATCGGTTTATGTTTTCTCCCTTTTAGGACATTTGAGTTCGAAAAGTGATGTTTATAGCTTCGGTGTCGTGTTACTTGAAATGTTGACCGGGCGAAGGTCAATGGACAAAAAACGACCAAATGGTGAACACAACCTCGTTGAGTGGGCTCGCCCGCAATTATTAGAAAGGAGACATTTTTATCGATTAATAGACCCGCGATTAGAAGGCCATTTCTCAATAAAAGGAGCCCAAAAGGCAGCCCAACTTGCGTCCCGTTGTCTTAGCCGTGACCCGAAAGCCCGCCCTTTGATGAGTGAAGTTGTTGAATATCTTAAACCTTTACCCGCACTCAAAGACATGGCGGGCTCATCGTATTACTTGCAAACGGTTCAACCCGGGTCCAGCCCGCAAACACGGGCCCACGGGTCGTTTTCAAGAAACGGGTCGCAGCATCCACGGACCCTCTCGATACCTCATGCTTCTTCGCCTCGTCATCATCATCAGGAGTCGCCAAAACCGAATGGGAAACAATAACAAAGGGCAGTTTGGGGAATTTGTTGTAATTTTGCTAATTGGGTGTTTGTATTTGTAGTGTTGTCATCATTTTAGAGTGAGCATGACAACCTCCTTCTCGGGAGAATGTAATTTATGATGACAATGTCATTGCTTGTGTTCATATACTTACTACTATATATCATAAATCCATTATATTTCTTGAGAAAATTTAACATCGGCTTTGCGCGTTCTAGAAACTGAAACTGATAGGACTAAAACCAATAATGATGAATTTTGAAAACCAAAAACATGTTTTCAGTTCGGTTTTAGTTCAGTTTATTCAGTTCAAAAATGCTCCCCACTATCAGATGACTGGACTGGACCCAATAGGAACGAAATCAAAAATCAGGAAATTACAAAACTAAAAAACCAAACAAATTACATGTTTTCAGTTAGGTTCGATTGTTTCAACCCAGATAATCACCCCTAGCTTTTTATATTATATCATATTAGCAACATTTTATTTAAATGTATTCCCGTAATAACACACTCCCGGGTGGCCAAATACACAACCTAACTGTTGTAGCTTTTTCCGGACCTTCTTATAGTCATCTAGTAAATACCTAGTAAAGTGATTTAACTTTTAGGAGATCATTTCAGATGTCTTTTATCATTAGGCTAGTAAACAGTCAGTCACAACAGAGCAAGTAAACCAACAAAGCATCTTTAAAGAACAAACTTTTAGGAATAACAAAATCAAAGAGCAAAATAGACTCTATTCAAAGTCACCTACCAACCTTATTTCTCTTTCACCATTACAAAAGACAAAGATCAAATGTCACAAAAAAAAAAAAAAAAACACATTTTCAGTGGGTGTTTTCATTCCTCAATTCAAGGCTTAAGAGCAAGGGCCAAACCAACTTTAGCACTCTTTTCAATTGCCCGTGTGTCAACTTCACCCGAGATAGTAACAAGGGATTTCGGCCGCCATTCGTGTTGCAGGAGAGCACTTGCTATGCCAAAATTGTTGACCCGAGCTTTGACTGAAGTCAACGGGTCAAGGGAGTGTTGGGTCCCGATGGTCAAAGAGTTCTCGTTGCTTGAGAAACCATGGGTCAACTCTGCACCCACAGCAGTGTTGGTTAGTGGGCTTACTGTGTGGTAGTATGATGCAGTAAGGCTGTCTGCTTTATCATTCCTGCACCAACAAAATACTTGTCAGTAACCTATACATTAGTTATATATACTATAACATTATTTTTGTTCAAAGATTTAACTATAATTATAACATTATTTTTGTTTCCAAAATATACACTCATCTTGCCACCTGTAATATTTATGCTAGAGATTCATCTAGAAGAGAAATAAAAAATAATAATTTTTTTTATCTTTCATGCTAAAGGATTAGTGGATTACTCACAGAATCAAGGATGCAATGAGGTCAGAAGTAGAGAAACTGAGGCCTGCATTGTACTTAGTAAAATTCCCAGTAGCAGTATCAAATGAAATATCGGTCCCGAGTGCAACCGTGTTGTTCCCAGCTACACCAGAAAAGTTGACTATCGGGCTAGCAGTCAAACCAATGCTCGTACTGATTCCCGCATTCTCGTGCAAGTATTGAAGTTCAACCTATAAACAAACAAATTTCCTTAAATTCAACAAAAATATCTGCAATCGAATAAAAAAATGTTGTGAAAATTAAATAACTGTCAATAAGTACCTTGCCGGATTTCTGATCAGGAACAACAAAGGTGAAAATTGTCTTCAGTCCAGGTGCAGGTTCATCAATGGTGATCGTTGTGAAAACCTACATAAATTGTTGTTACATACATTAATATTTAGATAATTAATTAAGCAATTAAGTGATATTGTAATTGTTAATTGAAGAACAGAAGAGAAACTGGATTGAATTCGTTACCTTAGAGTTTGTGTCCACTTTGAAATCAGTTGTGATGTTTTTGTTGATCAGTTTCGTGTTGATATCAGCCAAGAAAAACTCACCTTTTTTAACTCCTGATGAGGTGATTGACTGAAATATAGATGAAATTAGAAAGAGCAAAATATCATAACACCAAAACTTGAAGCAATAATCTAGCCCTAGCTTCAGCCTTAAATTGAACACATATAACCACCACATGCATAATGAAATGTAAATTAATATGTCCGAATATGTTTATATATACATATATAGATATAGATAGATACAGATATAGAGAGAGAGACTCACAACTCCATTGGCGGTGTATGTCGTGAGAGAAAACTTATGGTCGCTCTGGTAATCCCTGTAAAGAAGATCTGAAAATCACAAAAGTCAAAAATTATGCCAAAATTAACCATTTCTGAATTTATAGAGCAACGAAAACAGTATCGATTGAAGAAAATAAATACGCACGCACAAACACACGCAACACAAACAGAAGCGTAGCAATAACAAATTACATCCGTTTATTTTCACACGATTCTCTAAACAATCAAACACTATAGTATCAATCAATTAGATCGCAAACGGATAAACGGACATAACCGCGGCATCAACAAGTAAATCGACAGGTAAAATCATAACAAAAAACTGTTAATATAAATCAAAGTGTGTCTTACCTCTGGCTTTTTTCCCGATATCAGGGTACAGACCTGGACCTTTCCCCATCTCTGTTCTTCGTTCTCGAGAATTTTGTGTGTTTGTTTGTGTGAGAGAAAGGAGAAATTTGCGTGTTGTCTTGAGCCACAAGACATACAATACAACCAGTTGAACTGAATCGGTGCGGTGAAATTATTTCACATTTAGGACCTATAATATATACAAAGTGCAATATAACACCATGAGTTTTATACGTCTTGTTACCAAAAAAAAAGTTTATTATGTATGATAGTGCAAGAGTTTGTAAGAGTTTTGGAATGAAGTCGTATATTTAACGAGTTCGATCCTTTCTTGTAGAAGGTTTGTAAATGATAACAATAAAGGTTTTGTTGTGTTATATTTTGATCATAAAATCGGTCATGAATTTTAAAAGTTATGAGTTCGATCTCAACCTAAGGATAGTTCGAAAACAAACAATAAAACAATTATATTGTGTACATCTTGAGCATAAGTTCGCCCGCCTCGATGAGCCCCTTATAATCGGGAATACCTTAAAGAAGACTATGTTGTAAAGACCGTTATCATAGAGGCGGTTGACGCCCTAATTGCTCGACGCATAAGCGTTTCTCACTTTTAACACCCATTTACAGTTTTATCCATGTATATCTAAACAAAATAACCTTCAAATCGAACTTCTTAGGTTGGTAGGTATGAGTAATTACCTGACATACTGAAAGTTTTATCACATTAGATGTCACATAAGTAATCATGGTGTAGAATTACCCATCTCACAACCACACCCACTACATATGAATGATGACCCACCAAATATCAATCCCTTCTCTCACAACCGCAACGTGGCCTCATATGGCTGTGATCACAGCCCGTACAACTTATTTTGATGCACCTAATAATGTAAAATACTAAAATGCATCCTTTATTTTGAATCAAATAAAGTATTATTATATAGTTTTTGTTTTGTTTTGAGAAACAATAAAATTACTATTAAATTTTAGTTGTTTCTGATAAATATTATTTTTACCATTAAATTTACGAGATTGTACTTAGAAAAACATTTATTACTATTAACTTTCTAAAGGGAAATGAACTTTATTTAATGTTAAATACTTCCTCCGTATTAAAATAAGTGACACACTTTTTATTTTGGGGTGTATCAAAATAAGTGACACACTTTGAAATTTTTTCTTATTTGGTAAAAATAATGGGACTCATACCCACTAACTATCCACTTTAATACAATGAATTTACCCTTATACCCTTACTTTTACTTTTAAAACTCATTAATATCACTTTATTCAAGAAAAGTGAGACCCCTTCTCCACTAATTATGTACTTTAATCTATTTTAACCTCTACTTTAATTTTTTACCTAAAAAAACATGTAAGCCAATTTATGTCACTTATTTTGATACGGAGTACATATATTAGGGCATGTATCACTTTCCCAATTACACAATCCCTGCAATTCTGCAAATGGCTCCCCGTACGCCTCCTTCGTTCTTCAAGATTTTACTCGATCCGTCTGCACCTCACCTGGTACTCTCTCATCATCACCCTCTCTACAACTTTCTGTAATTTCTGCTTACGAAATTATTCAATTTTGCAGCCATTGCCAGCTGATTTCGTGAGCAAGCGCTTGAAGAATGAAATTCCCAAAGACCCAATAATCCTATCTGCAAGCGGAGGGCATTTATGGCGATTGAAGATTAGAAATTTTGCTGAAAGTTATTGTTTTACTGAAAGCTGGAGTGATGTGGTTAAAGACATCCAATTGAATTTTGGGGATTTTCTTGTATTCCATCTTGTTGATAAATTCAATTTCAAATTGTTAATTTACAGTCCAAATGGGTGTAAAAAAGTTTTACCCCCAAAAATCAAGGTTGAAGATGATGGTGGTAGTGTCGATAACGATGTTGTTGATCTTGCTGTTCATGACGACGACGACGATGAGCTTGTTGAGGAGGATGAAGAAGATGGTGATGGTGATGATGATGATGATGAAGATGAGGAGGGAGAAGAAGATGATGATGAAGAAGAAGAAGATGATGATGATGATGATGATGATGATGATTGTGTTGATGGTGTTCATTGTATTAATGATGATGATGGTGAGGAAGAAGAAGATGATGATGATGATGATGATGAAGACGGTGGTATTGATGGTGATGATCCGTACTTTATGTCAACTATCTCTGCAACCAACAAAAATATATTGGTAAGATTTATGATTTGTTGCATAATTAAAAGAAAGTAATATTATTAAAAACAAAATATTAAGAAAACTGGGCGTTTATGTAAAAAAGAAACCACAATTTTCCTTTTCTATTGATAACAGCTAAAACATGGTTTTCTTAATTGGTAAAAAAATCAATGCACTTGCATAAATAGTAAAAGAAAATACGTAGTACAAAATTTGTTGGATTTGTATAATTGTATTGAATTAGTTGTATTTTTTGGTCAGAAGTTAAATAAAGATTTGATTTTTCGAGATATCTGATCTGGTAATTTAGGTGGTGTTTGGGATTGCTTATTGAAAATAGATTATGTGTTTTGAAAATGAATAATCAGATAATCAGCGGTCACAAAACGTGATTCTAAAAAGTAGTGTTTGGATTTGATTATGCTGTTTGAAATCGCAATAATCAGATAATCTGTCTTTTAGTGTTTAGCAAACATGCTTATTTGTTTAGTTAATAGGTAATATTCAAAATTTTATTTTCAAAACGCAAATAAATAGCTACCAACCTACTTTTTCAAAACTCCATTTTGAGATCTCCAAAACACAAATAAGTGATTATTTCATACCTTTTGCCAAACACTAGTTTTAGATTATTTACGTTTTCAAAACGCAATAAACGCAATCCCAAACACCCTCTTAATGTTTTTGCATGTGGTTATCCATTTAATATGCGTTTGTTGGTAAAAGCATTTAACTTTTGTTGTGGTTTGAAACTATTATAACTTTTTTTGCATTATTAGCGGCTGCCGGCGAAATTTGTGGAGTTGGCCGGAATAGAAGGAGAAACTATAAAGTTGAAGAATGATGACGGAGAAGAGTGGGAATTGGGGTTGCGGATGGAAACATTGAGTCATTCAATTAGGTATTATATTTCGGCGGGGTGGCCTGCTTTCCGGCGAGGTAATCATTTATCGGAAGGCGATATCTGTTTGTTCAAGTTCATCGCAAGTGAAGGTATATTATGTCTAGCAAAAGTCACCATCAAAAGAAGACCGGCAAGGCAGCCACAGCCATCCGGCGAGTCTCCGGCGACTCGGGTTGTGTCGAGGAAAAGAGGGCGGGCGGTCGAAATTCCGGCGAGTGAACCTGTTAATAATAAAAGAGGGCGGCCACGGCGGTCCCGCGAAATTCCGGCGACTGGAGTTGTTAACAGGAGAAGTGGGCGGCTACGGTCGTCCCACGAAATTCCGGCGACTGAAGTTGTGAGCAGGAGAAGTGGGCGGCTACGGTCGTCCCACGAAATTCCGGCGACTGGAGTTACTAAGAAAAGAGGGCGGAGAACGCCGTTGCGCGAAATTCCGGCTACGGAAGTGGTCAACAGGAAAAGTGGACGGAGACGGTCGTCCCACGAAGTTCCGGCGACTGAAACTGGGAGGAGGAGGAGAGGGCGGCCCCAGCCACCAGTTGAAATTCCGGGTGCTGGAGCTGTGAAGAGAAAGAGGGGGCGGTCGGCACGTGAGCAAGGTGGTGACGTGGATTTGAAAAGTGATGATGAGCGCATGGAGAAGAGACCACGTGGAAGGCCGTATAAACGACCACGTGGAAGGCCACGTCAGCGGCAAATATGATGATTTTGATCATATAGTGGTCTAACTTAACTGATAACTTTTTGTACGGGTTTAACTCCAAGTTGTATGTTTTTTAAAGTGTATTTTAATTAACAATGATGATCGTGCTGAGATGTATGTGACATCATTGTTGTAGCCATGATTGTTCTCTGAACAGGTTATCTGGTAGATGGTTATCTGGTATGGTAAATGGTTATCTAGTAAATGGTAAATGATTATCTAGTAAATGGTTATTCAAAGTAGAAAATCTATATGAAATTGTTTTAAATGATCTTATTGTTAGACTATTTCAAATGACTCTTGCGGCTAGCTATCACCAAGTGATTAACTACAAGTTGTATGTAAAATGTTTAAATAAACTTTTAACATGGATTTATTTATTTGTTTGTGGAACATAGTTATTGTTTATTTTCGTATATGTTAGATTATACCGATTCAAGTGATTAGTGGATACATACACAAACTATATTTACTAACTTTTATATTATGCAGTAAGACTAAAATGCAAATTTCTTAGGAACACAGGGTCCGTGTTTGAAAAGCTAGAGTTGAGGGAGTATTTAGTAATTAAAGGGTACACTGTAAACTGTCCAAAATGGGTAACTAAACAATGTCTTTTGTTGTAAAATAAATTCCTAAACTTTTCCTAAAAAGAGGTGCATCCATGTTTGTTCTTCGTTGTCTAAACTTAACTGCATTTCTTCGTCAAGAGTATTTAAGTTGTTTTACTACTAACTTAGATTAGGATATATATATAAGTAGTAGTATTTAACCAATTATCCAAATCTTAAAAAAAACTAACCCTTAAGTCACGAACTATGCGGTCATTATAACCTTTGATTACGGGAACTTTATATGAGGAATATATTCTACTTACCAATTTACAAGATTATAAATACGGAGTAATTAATTTTGAGAACTTATTATGCTACAAAATCTGTTTACTATGGTATTATTTACTACTATAATAAATCAAATAATTACTAGCCACGTGTTACATCCTCAGCCCTTCTCAGTTATGTTTTCCCGTTCTTAAAATTACGTTTCTTTCTCCTCAGCCCTTGTTTTCTTCTCTACCTATTCACATTACACAGCCACAAAAATTAGGGTTGCTTTCTCTATTCTAACCATTTACGACCTCTCTCACGGACATTCTACCATCGCGATTCACAGTTCAAACCTAATTGAAGGATCTTCACGAGCAGAGGTATTTATCGATTCAAATTTCAAACCTAATTACTTACGAGCAGCCATTTAGCAATAGGTCTTCAAGAATTCACCTCCAATCTCTCCCATTCGGTAATCGTCATAAGTTTTTCATGATTTCATCATCTAGGTTAGTCTTCGACAGTTTAATTCAAAAGGTTTGAATCTTTATTTGATGGGTATTGTTATTTATACCTATTTAGGTGTCATTTAATCTGGGTTTTAATCGTATGGTGAATTGAGATAGGTAGTTGGTAAACTTTTAAGAAACCAAGAGTAATTTTTTAGTATAAAGTTTGAATCTTTATAGATAGGTATTCTTATTATGCCTTTTTATGGAATCTTAAGGTGTCATTCAATTAGGACACTTATGATTTCTTTTTATGATGAATTAAGTTTGGGTAATATAGATTTGGTTCTGTTTATGTCATTCAAGATAGGGTTTGAATTCGATTTTACAAGAGAAGTCGATTCCATGGAAAAAGTTAGAATTTTTCTTCATAGAAGTAATCAAAAAATGTCTGCGAGTAAAATTTAAATGAAGGTTTAACCATTCACTTAAGTTGATCAATGTTGGTACAATTTTGTAAGTTATTATGTAAAGGATGTATCTTTTGATGACAATTTGACTATGTTCTGATTATTATTAATCACCTGGGCCCACTTTTAACCGACAAACCTGCTATTGTTTTGGAGATGCAACACTAGGAAAATTCCCATTATTTGCAAACACATCAATTGTTTGACATGTTCTCACTGGTTGTAATTTTATTTTTGACCCTCAAAGATTTAGCAAAATTAGAGGCAAGTTTATATTTTTCAATGTTTAGACAATAAAGAGATTAAAACCCGACATTTTTGAATTGATGGTGCTGCTGTAATAAAGCAATTTACTTTCAACCCTGTTGGATTTAAGCATAAACGAAATTGACCCGTTGGTTTTAAACATGCACTAATTTTTGTCACTTTTTTATTTAATTTCAGCAGCTGTTAGGAATTAAGTGAAGTATGTAAGGAATGGGCCCACCCCTTGGTGTTCTAAAATACTAATTCAGTGCACTTCTATTATTATCCTATTGTAGTATTTTGTTTGCTGTTGGAGTTCTAATAGGTATATACATTCCTATTGTTATTAATTTCTAAAACAGCAAATTGTGTTTACACAAACTGGTTGTATCTTTTTTCTTTTATTTGATTTTATAAAATATTGTATTTTGACTATAAGAGTTAGCTATTTAGACATTTTCTTTTATAAAATGACTGTTATTTATATTTGATTAATTTTGACTTTTTAAATTTATTTTAGTCAAATACAAAACTGTAGTCATATTTGTGTTTATACATGATTCAAAGTTTGAGAATACAAAATTTTGTTAACTGTTTAGATTATTAGTAAGCTCAAATTCCATAATTTATGAATATAGAAGCATTATATAACATAAATCGTTTATGTAATAATCATAAAATTAAAGAATAATGTTTTTATTCCTTCAGACTTACGTTCAGTAAAATTATCGACAACCCGTGATTTTTCACGGGTCATAACCTAGTATACTCCATAAATCTCAGGGCACATGTAATTTTTTCCAATTCTAAGAATCCCTGTAAATGGCTCCTTCATTCTTCAAGATTTTGCTCGACCCATCTGCTTCTCACCTGGTAATCTACTCATTTTTTTCACACACTTTCTCTTTGTGCGTGCTTTTCTGTAATTATTGTTAATGAATTTATTAAATTTTGCAGCCGTTACCACACGATTTTGTCAGCAAACACTTGAAGAACGAAATCCCTGAAGACCCAATTGTCTGTTCTGTAAAAGGAGGGTGTTCATGGCGAATAAAGATTGAAAGAATGAGTGGAAATTACAGTTTTGCCCATGGATGGAATAACGTGGTTAAAGATACCCAATTAGGGTTTGGGGATTTTCTTGTGTTTTGGCTAGTTGGTCAATCTACCTTCAAGTTTTTGGTTTATGGTCCAAATGGATGTCAAAAAGATCTGCCCCAGAAACTAAAGGTTAAACATAATGGTGACGTCATTGATGATGGTCATCATCATCATGAAGAAGAGAAAGAAGATAATATTGATGGTGATCCTTCTTTTGTGACGACTATAACCGCAACCCACCGTAGTATGTTGGTAAGATTTAGGCCTGTGCACGGTCCACGAACGAGACCGACCCGGACCGACCTGGTGAGGACCGAGAACCGAAATTAGGAATTTTTGTGGACCGAGGACGGGACCGAAAAGGCCCGTTTCGGTTCGGTTATTTTTCGGGTATTTTCGGTCTGGACCGATTTGGACCGTCTAGAACCATATGCAGTTTTTAGCTCTCTTTTTTGGTATTTTCGCTACTGTTTTGAGCAGAAAAACGCAATTTTTAGCTGCATTTTTGGTGCAGAAAACTGTAGTATTAGCTGCTGTTTAGCTGCAAAAAAACACAGTTTTTAGCTTGCATTTTTTGTGCAGAAAACTGCTGTTTTGGCTGCAGAAAAATGCAGTTTTTAGCTGCTGTTTTGGCTGGCTAAAAAACGCAGTTTTTACTGTGGTTTTTTGTGAAGAAAACGAACAGGCTCTAAATTACGTGATGTGATGTTATTTACGTTGATGGGCTTATTTACGTTGCTGCACTTATTTAAGTTGGTGGGATAAACACTCATCGGTTCTACTCGGGTATTTTCGGGTCCTTCGGCTTTACCCGAAACGACCCAAACTTTTCGGTTCCCATTAATTAAGGACCGGACCGTTGGATGTGGTTGGATGTGGTTCGGTCCGGTCCGGTTCTTTCTGTCCCGGTATGTCCTGGTCGGTTCCGGTCCATTCTGCACATGCCTAGTAAGATTTATACTTTCTTCGCTCTAATTTTATTGTTTATATTTCTATTTTGGTTTATTCTAAAATAGTTGTTAGCTTTTAAGTTTCAACCCATCAAAAATATTCAACGAGGAAATTCAATTAGTTATATAGTGTAATTAATGTATTTTTTTAAACTATATCTTTTTTATGATAAATAATAATATTAAGGTGGAGGAGTAACAAGTAACAAAATTCGTCTCAATCTTCCATTTTTTATTTGTAAATGACAATTAATCTTTTTTTTTTTGGGTGCAAATAAATAAGAAAATTGTTATATTCGGTTCTAAATTAAGTAATTTTTTATGCATGCGGGGATTATCAGCGGCTACCGGGTCAATTTGTTGGTTTACCCGGAATAGATGGTGAAAAACCCATAATGTTGAAGGATCTTGACGGAAAAGAATGGAAAATGCAGTTGCGGCTGGATAAATCGTATCGTTCAACGGAAAGGTACTATTTGTCGAAGGGGTGGCCTAAATTCCAGCGATGTAATAAATTATCGGAAGGAGATGTTTGTGTATTCAAGTTCATCAGAAGTGAAGGTAAGCTTTGTCTATCAAATGTCACCAAGAAAATATGGCTGGAAAGCCAGCCACAAACTTCCGGTGAATTTCCGGCGACTGAAGTTGTGAAGCGGGAGAGGGAGAAGGAGAGGCTGCCACGTGGACATGGTGGTGGTGTCGATGTGGAAAGTGAGGATGTCGAGGTGGTCAAGAGGCCACGTGGAGAGCCACCTCAGCGAAAATGTCATGTGATTTATTTTTAAGGACTTTAGTGATTAACTTAATGGTAATTTTAGTGGTGTTGTGGTAGGCTAGTTATTTGGCTTTGTATATTATGATACTTTGTATGGTTTGATGTTGTGATAGTGCCTCACTAGCTCTAACATTTCTGGGTGTCTCGACTAGGGGTGATACCTATGCTGAGTTGACTTTCTTAAACATTCAATTAGGTATTATATAAGTTTTGCTCGTGATGTATGTGATATAACTATTGTTGTGGGCGTGACACTTGTTTTAATCTAGTTGATAAAAAGATTTGTAGGAGCGAATATTAGGAAATAATAACTGTTCTCTTTACTTAAAAAAAGGTGCATGTTTGTTTTCTTTTCGTTGTCTACAATTTAAAATTTGTCTTTTAAAACCGAGTCAAACCAACTGGTTCAGCCAGGATTCGGTGAAAAGAGCAGGTCAAAAGTATCCCCTTTTTTTTTAATCATTAATAGCTCATTGCGACCTGACGGGTTTTTGTGAAACCTGGCGATCCGGTTGACCAAAAAACCGTTTGTGACAAGGTTGAAGGTTGTAGCATGTAATATTGTTTGAACTTCAATTTAGAAGTTGATTCATCGAAACTAATATTAGAATCAGACGATTTGGGAGATAATACGACAATTTTGTAAACCGAATCATGAGAAATCGTGGAATTTGAAATGTGATATGAAAATCTAATATGGGAAATCAGATGATTTGACCTGTCGGTTCAATCGTGACCACCCGGTCATCATACTAAAAATCTGGATTTTAAAAACATTGGTACTTTGTGCTTGGAATTAGGTTTTAAGGGGTGTCTTGTGAAAAATAAAGTTCTTGTGCGCCGGAGAAAATATGTCATGAATTAAGTTAATAGTCTTTTGCCCGCGACAATGCGCTGGTGAAAAAGAACAACTGAAACGCGCCAAATGGGCAACCTTGATGAAAAAAATGTCAACTTAAATAAAACATTTGAAGCTCCAATCGTACAAGGAATATCATGAAGATATCAGAATTATTGAAGGAAAACATCATGAAGGCCATTATAAGATAGCACCCGTTCATTATGATGTGGTTAGCTTTTAGTCAATATCTTAAGTTACTAAACCGATTGACCCGTTACAATGCATAACCATTGTCCATTACAGGTCGATATTACAACAAAAGATCGATAACATGACACAATTGCAACAAAAGATAAATAACAATACTCAATTATTGCATAGCATATGAAAAAATTGATTGTTAGTTAGGGATACAAAAAACGAAGTTTACCCTTACAAAATTTAAGTCAAATCTTAAAAGAAAATATGACATTCAAAAGCGTGAAATCAATTACATCATTCCAAATTTTCACATTATTATGCAAAAAGATCTTTAACCCCACAAAACACACTTACAGAGAACAACACTCTGATGGAACAATATGATGAAATCAAATTCAAACATACAAATAAACAGTTACTAAACAATTGGTCTGGGGACAATCATTGAAACAATTGGTGTGCATATGTGCAAAGTAAACATACACATATAGTAAAATATTTACACTGAAACTAAAAACAAAGGGAAAAAAACCAACCGGTTGATGCCGGAAAAACTACCATGTAATTTAAGAAAACGGCGTATGTGGGTGAAAGTGGCCTGTTCTTAAATTATTGGTTTTCCATTTATACCCTTACCCCTAAATGCTTTATTATAGAAGATATAGATTAATTTTTGAGTAGTATTTAACCGATTATCCAAATTTTAATAAACTGACCCGTCAACTTAAATCACGAACTACGCGGTCATTATAACCTTTGATTACGGGAACTCTATATGATGAATATATTCTACTTACCAATTTACGAGATTAATAAATACGGAGTAACTATTTTGAGAACTTATTATGGTACAAAATCCGTTTACTACGAGTATTATATACTCCATAAATCTCAGGGCACATATAATTTTTTCCAATTCTAAGAATCCCTGTAAATGGCTCCTTCATTCTTCAAGATTTTGCTCGATCCATCTGCTTCTCACCTGGTAATCTACTCATTTTTTCACACACTTTCTCTTTGTGCGTGTTTTTCTGTAATTATTGTTAATGAATTTATTCAATTTTGCAGCCATTACCTCACGATTTTGTCAGCAAACACTTGAAGAACGAAATCCCTGAAGACCCAATTGTCTGTTCTGTAAAAGGAGGGTGTTCGTGGCGAATAAAGATTGAAAAAATGAGTGGAAATTACTGTTTTGCCCATGGATGGAATAACGTGGTTAAAGATACCCAATTAGGGTTTGGCGATTTTCTTGTGTTTTGGCTAGTTGGTCAATCTACCTTCAAATTTTTGGTTTATGGTCCAAATGGATGTCAAAAAGATTTTCCAAAGAAACTAAAGGTTGAACATAATGGTGGTAGTGTTGATGACGTCATTGATGATGGTGATGATCATCATCATCATGAAGAAGAGAGAGAAGATGACATTGATGGTGATCCTTCTTTTGTGACGATTATTTCTGCTACACACCGTAGTAAATTGGTAAGATTTATAATAAGTAACAAAATTTGATTCAAAATTAAATTTATTTTTAGGTTTTTTTAATGACAGGCTGTAATTAACATACATAAATGTCATTGACATACATAAAAGTCATTAACATGCATAAAAAGCTTGTAATGATTGACACTGCTGACATTATCATTTTCCTTTATCTTTTTGTACAAAAATAAGAAAATGGTTACGTTCGCTTCTAATTAAGTATTTTTTTTATTATGCATGTCGGGTTATCAGCGGCTACCGGGTAAATTTGTTGGTTTACCCGGAATAGATGGTGAAAAAACAATAATGTTGAAGAATCTTGACGAAAAAGAATGGAAAATGCAGTTGCGGGTGGATAAATCGTATCGTTCATCGGAAAGGTACCATTTGTCGACGGGGTGGCCTAATTTCCGGCGATGTAATGATTTATCGGAAGGAGATGAACGTGTATTCAAGTTCATCAGAAGTGAAGGTAAGCTATGTCTATCAAAACTTACCAAGAAAATATGGCGGGCAACCCAACCACAAACTTCCGGTGAATTTCCGGCGACTGAAGTTGTGAAGAGGGAGAGGGAGAAGGAGAGGCTGCCACGTGGACATGGTGGTGGTGTCGATGTGGAAAGTGAGGATGTTGAGGTGGTGAAGAGGCCACGTGGAGAGCCACCTCAGCGAAAATGCCATGTGATTTATTTTTGAAAACTTTTGCGATTAACTTGAATGGTAATTTTAGTGATGTTGTGGTAGGCTAGTTATTTGGCTTTGTATATTCTAATACTATGTATGGTTTGATGTTGTGCGAGTGCCTCATTAGCTTTTATTGCATTTATGGGTGATTTGATCGGGTAATGTTTATATCGAAGCTTTCTCTCAGGATTCTTCTTCTTTTGCCATTTAAAAAAAATTAATTGAATGGTAATTTTTGTTGTTAGGTTTGCGAGTTTTATGTAATACATTGTGTTTATATGTCTAAGGCAGGAATCAAACTCTTAACATGACTACATGAGTGTGTTTAGGCTCGGCTTAATGGTAACCTTGAAACATACTACATAAGTTTTTCTTTATCCAGACTAAACATATGACCAAACTCTGTAGCAATGACCAAGCACAATAACAACAACAAAAGCCGCACCAAAACCATTCGGTTGTCTTTGTTTCCGAGGCATGTTTTCTTGCATACATACCATTTAGATTTTTGGTACATGTTAGGTTTGTGTTGTCCTGAAACAATTTTTGTCCAAGATGTATTATATAGGTTACTAGTGTCTCAAAATGATTAATTTGTTATATAATATGTACACTTTTAGGTGATTTTATGCCTTAAAATACATTTTAGGTGACTTTCGACTTGTTAACTTATAAGATATTCATAAGTAAATTAGTCGAAATTGCTAGCTTCACTACCAATCAAGGTATCATAATGTACCTTTTATAATTCATGGTAATAAAAAATTAACAGTCAAATTTTAAGGTATTAATTAGGACCCATTATAAATGATTTGGTGCTAAAACTACTAAGTGAAACAATTATATTTAATGTTACTTGAGTTGAATCAAATCAAAATCGAGTTTAATGATTACCTTTATCGGATTTCATGTTAGATCCAATTAAACTCAATTGAAGTTTAAAGATTTTTTTTTTTCATTTAAAATTTAAGATTTTTTTACCATTAAATCAATTAATTAGCACATTAACAATTATAGATAATTTAATAAATATTAATTAATAATTATAAATGTTAAACTAAAATAGATAGTGTGCGCTTTAGTTTTTGAATGTCTCTTTCAGGTCACCAGCCTACAAGCATAACTTTAATATATTAAATATTTTTTCACTTTTACCTAAAAATTTAACTTATATCTAACCCGGCTAACCTGGTCTGATCAACCTGACAAACTACAAACCTGAAACTCGGCCAACCTGATTACTTATCGGGTTGGGTTTCAGTTTAAAAATTTTTACCTTAAATTTGATGGGTATGGCTTGATAAGAGTTCTAACTTGAACCGACAATATAAAGAACACCCTAGTAGTGGACTAGTGGGAATGGATTAGTTAGTTATTGTGAAAGTGAATGTGCATTGTTAAATTGTGAGTGAAAGTATAGGGATCTAAATGTAAACCTTACAACTTTTGGAAAAATACTGGGGACCCCCTGTTATTTTCATCCAATTCCACTCATTACACTCAGCTCTAGATTCGTTCTCATCTCTCTATCTCTCTGTCGATATATAGATATAGATACACGTATATTCATAGTGACACGTCCTTAAACAGCTCTCCTGTATCCGGTGGTCGACGAGCCGTACCGCCATGGAACTCTCTCTTACCTTCATCCGTACCAGATAGATATCTTATCTGAATCAATATCTTCATCAGTTGAACGATACTTAGAAAAATTGGAGCTCAGATTTTACATCGAACAGTAAGTGAACCGCTCACGATCTGTGCCTTTTGAAGCTTAAAAACTTTCATGCTTCCTTTTGTAGCTTTACTTCTACGAAATTTTCAATTTGATTGATTGAATGATTATATTCATGAAATGTTAATTACTTAGCTCTAGGTTTAGAAGCAACCTACTGATGGATCTAGCGCGTGAACTTACAAATTAGGTTTTGCTTTATGATTAGATGTTGATGTGTGTATTCACTTATTTCTGAACTTTTTGTTTATAACATGTATATGATGTATTCAGCTTTTAAAAATTGACATGTAGAAAATAGTGATTACTGCTTCAGGTAGAGCAGTCAGTGTAGAAATACTAATTGATTTTCTAAAAGTATATACTGCTGGAACATTTAGTAGTTAATCTTCATCTACGATTTGATGGATTAGGAATTTAGTAGTCTATACTAATTCTGCTTGATATTTTCACTTTTTTTGAGAATTAAAATTGTAATTCAACTAATCATACATATGCTAAAAGTAAAATTTGTTGAATATCAAACACACTTGAAAAGTTGAAAATATGATTTGTTCAATATTGTTATAATTATGCAGGTGAGTAGAATGTCAACTGCTGCAAGAAAGAGGCTAATGAGAGATTTCAAAAGGTTACAACAAGACCCCCCTGCAGGTATTAGTGGAGCTCCAGATGACAATAATATAATGGCTTGGCATGCTGTGATATTTGGGTAATTTTTTTAAAAATAAATTCAACTTCTGAATTTATATAAATACGTGTAATAATGTCTAATGACTACGTGTAATATATTATTGCAGTCCGGATGACACTCCATGGGATGGAGGTATTCTCATATCTATTCCATTTTTTTATTAATTTTCTTTTATTTCTATTAAATAATGATTGAACTATCAGGTACGTTCAAAATGGTCCTAAATTTCTCAGAGGATTATCCAAATAAGCCGCCAGTTGTGCGCTTTGTTTCTCGTATGTTCCACCCAAACGGTAAGTATTTATACATTATACAAATTACTAATTGTCGAATTAACCACCACAACATAATTTGCAATTTATATATTAATTTATGAGTTGTTACCCACAGTTTATGCTGATGGAAGCATCTGTCTGGACATTTTACAAAATCAGTGGAGTCCTATCTATGATGTTGCTGCTATTCTTACTTCTGTCCAGGTAATTTCTTTCCTTTGACTTTATATATGTATAGATATACTTTTTATTTTTGTAATTTTTTAATGAAATTTGTTGTGTTTTTTATAATAGTCATTGCTGAGTGACCCGAACCCTAATTCGCCTGCAAATTCAGAAGCTGCACGTATGTTTAGTGACATGAAACGTGAATATAACAGAAAAGTACGAGAGGTTGCTGAGCAAAGTTGGACAGCTGATTAAACAAGTGTCATTTGAGTGAGTTTTACTTTACACTACTCATTTGCTTCCAATGCTTTTTGATTGAATTTGTGGCGTATTTCATGTTCAAAATCAAAACTTTCTTTTTCTTATGCTTTCGTGTTTTAGTTGTTTACATTCTTGAACAATGATTCTGGAATTTAGCACTAAATGTGTTATGTAAATGTATGTTTTTGGATTCATTGACTGAATTGACTTTCTTAAATACAATGTACTAATGTTGATCTTGACTTAAAAAATTGATAATAATATCATAAAACTTACAAAAAGTGAAAAACTCATTATTCCATGCCCAACCCTACACAATATACCAAAACCACATTCAATATTTAAGTTTTTTTTAACTTAAATTAAACATGTTTACAATTTTGTACTTAGATTCCCACTGCTATTCCAGCCTTCTTGAACTTGAACAGAATATTGCATATTCCAAAGAACATCTTCAATCGATGGACGAAGACTCGCATCTTCATTAAGACAATTAATTGCTATTTGAACAGCCGTGTTCATCGATTCATAAGCAAATGTTCCTCTAATTGATGAATCTGCCACTTCTTTCAGTCTTGTTGGGGATTCAGTTAATCCAATTTCTAGCTGAAAAATCAGTTGGCATTAGTTGAATTATATTATGTTTTTTTAATCAAAATTAAATCTTGATGGATTTTTACCTGGTTCTTGAGTTCGGTTATCTCGTCTTCTGAGTTGACCGGTTTTCCTGTAATGAGTTGCAAGATGATGACTCCAAATTGATATATATCGTCTTTTTCTGGATTTGTTGGTCTAAAATGAGAAATTATGTATAAGATCATTAGTAAACATGATTTTATATTTTTATATAAAGATTCAAGAATTATATGAAAAAACTAAATTTTGGGCAGAACCCAGTCGAATCCAATATAGACCATTGGATTTTAAATTAACGGTTAAGATTCGTTTATGGCATTTTCGTAAATCAAGCAAATTACCTTTTTGGTAACAGTAAAATGAAAAGGGCAAATTAGTAATTGTGTAAGTAAAAAAGGGGGAGGGGGATTGAATGTCATTACCTGTCATGATTGTTTAGAGGGCTCTCTGAACCCTGTTAACAGAAAACCAGACAAATTTTGAGGTTAGATAATATTTGTGATGAAAATGTGATTTAAGTTTTTTAATAAGTTACCTTTGATGGTAATGAAATGTTGTAACTACTGATTTTAGCAGTTAGATTATCATCCAAAAGAATGCTTTCGATATTTAAATCATTCCCGAAAATACCGTGTTGAGTTCCAGTATGCAAGAACTGAATTCCTCTTGCAATTCCCATTGTCATTCCCATTCTTTGTGGCCATTTCAAGATTTCTTTCTTTTTCCAATCTGTCAAAAACCAAAAAAGGTCAAATAAGTCAAAAAAAGTCAAAATCCTAAAAAAGTCAACAAATAGTGCATTATACCTGTAAGATGATCTCTCAACGACCCATTTGATACATTTTCAAGAACAACAAACACGGTGCTTCCCGAATTCGGATGGTCCACATAAGAGACTATACAATGACCAAGAACACTCACTAAATGTCGGTGTCTTAACTTTGAGATTACTTCCATATGTTGTTGTAATGTTTGTGTTGAATGTTTTTGTTTTAACTTTAGACATTTGATAAGTACGGTTGTACCATCACTCAACCACCCTTTATAAAGCTACAAGGGTTAATAAAAATTAAAAAAAATTAAATGGATCGTTAAATTCGGATTAAAAAGATAACGGTTAATTAGTTGTTTACTTGTGCTTGAGATCCTTCTCCCACTAAATTCATGGAATCAAAGTTGTTTGTTGCTTCTTCGATTTCTTCAAGTGTGAATATGGTGTATGGTGGTAGGCCTAATGCAGCTGTCCTCATTGTTTGTGGTCTACGCCCTATATAACAAGGTCAAACTCATTAAAACTCGGTCAAGTTCTCCAAAAATACATTTTCAGTTGCTAGTCACATTTTCAGTTGCTAGTCTTATTATTATTATTTATATACAATATTGGTGTGATACATTTTACTTATAGGTTTTAAAAGTGTCCTCTTTCTAAAGAGACTAGAAATTTGAACAAAGTTGGTTATCTTTCTATGCAATTACCCTTCTATAACTATATTTGATACATAAATTATTTATAACTTAAAGAAAAATGGACAAAAAGATCTGAACAATTACCAGTTCTAAACCGTTACTATAACATACGAAACTGAGAATACAAAATTTTAATTTATAAAGTAAATTACAGAAATTGTCTATGTTTTTTTCCAAAATTCTACAATTGTATCCTTATATTTTTTTTTCACTTTTTGTCCATATACCTTTTAATTTCATGATTTTTGTCTCCTAAAAAAATTGTAGAATTTTTATACCTTGTTTGGGTATCGAAGAAGGAGCTCGAGCAGCATTCTTGTCAAAAGCAAAACTATCAGAACGACAATTTTTGGCCTTTTTCGCTTCACGTTTTCTATAAATACCCAAAATTAACAACCCGATTAATCCCGCAATTCCCACAATACCCCCAATAATACCAAGAACAAGCCCAAGTTTTACAGTTGCTTCTTCTTTCTTGCTTCCACCACTCTTTTTTGTAGGCATAACTGCAATTGCTTCTTTCTGACAGACTTTTATCGGATGTTGATATTTTGAGGTTGAATTTGTTAAGCAATTCCACGTGCTAATAACCGTCCGATTACCAGAGTTTGATCCGATACAAGATGGTAATTTCCCAATTAAAAGGTTATTAGAAACATCTATAAATCCTAAATTTGTGGTGCATGTTAAGTTTGTAGGCATTGCTCCACTGAACTGATTATTGGCTAAATTTAGATACTTAATTGAAGAGAGTGAAAACAGAGCAGAAGGAATGGGACCCACAAGTTTATTCAAAGAAAGATCAAGTCTTTCAAGATGAATAAATTTCACAATATCTGATGGGATTTGAATTCTCATTGAATTGTTCTTTAATGTAACTGACACAAGATTGTAACTTAAAGAAGGGTATTTTGGTCCAAGATGATTACTACCCAAATCAAGTATTTCAAGATTTTGTAACCCTTTTAGATCTGGAACACTCCCATTTAACATATTTTTTGACAAATCAAGAATGGTTAAATTCTTGATTGATGAGATGGTAGTTGGGATTTCACCATTGATGAAATTAGAGCTAAAGTTCATAACTTTAAGTGACCATAATCTGTCAACCTTAGGTGGAAGTGGACCCCACAAACCTAAGGACACAAGTGTCAATTTCTGTAAAGTTTTGAGCTTTGTAAGGACAGTAAAGAAGGAATCAGTTGAGAAGCTTGCAGAAAGTTTTGATTTTTTGTTTCCAATAACAGTTAATTCAGTGATATGATTACCTGAGCAAACAATTACAAGATTTGGATTTGAAGGAAGAAAACAGAAATTAGTCCAATTTCTATTCCATCCTTGAAGAATTTGTGGGTACTCAAGTTTTTCTTGAACTTGAAAAAGGATTCTTGAATCTGCTGGATTCAGCTGTGCGATAGAACAAGGAAGCAAAATGAAGATAAATAAAGCTAGAAAGATGAAATTACTTGAAACCCTGATGAAAGTTTCCACCATTTTTGCTTGATCAAACCTTAAAACTTCAATCCCATGAATCTTGATTTGAATTATTTGGGTTTGGATATATTTTTAGGAATTTGTGCAATGAATGAAGCAGTTAATGCAAGTGAATATGTGTAAAGATTGAGGAATTTAATGTTTATGGTGATGGGTTACAGCTAAAAAGGTGAATTAAGACAAGGATTTATGCCAAGATAAAAACTTTTTGCATGAAATTTTGGTGGGCAGATGATTAACAAAGAAATGAGAATGATTGAAAAAGGTAAAAACTTTTGGGAAGAATGATGAAGAAAGTGAGGTGGGAAGATGTAGTGTTGGAGATTCTAAAGCCAACATGGCTTGTTTCAAAGTCTTTCTGTATTTTCATACTAATTTTAAAGATATTTTATATTCATTTTTTTGGAACATGAAATATTTTATATACATTTATGCAGTCGGTTCAGAGAGAATTTAATAACTTCTTTGGAGTTTTTTGACAAGTATATAATATTATATTATGATCGAAGATAAATGCTATTAACTAGAGTATTTTACCTTGTGAAACTAAATATCTATACAAAAATCAATTAGTTTTAGATTACATTGTTTTTATGTATCCTTATTAACCATAAGTTAAAATCTTTATAAAAATGTTGACCTACGGTTGAAATTTAATAGGTGATATATACACTGCTAAATATAACCGAAAATATAAATTTTTTAAACTTTGTTGTTATAAACTATAAAGAAGTAATGCCAACTAAATATTTTATAAAAGTTATAATTCACAATTATAAAAGTAAAATATAAATATCAAAATTGTTTTATAAATTGTGGGTTACTTTATAATTTGATAAGATCTTATGTAATTTTATTTGAAGAGAAAACTTTGTGTATATATTTGAAACTTTGTGTATATATTCGGTAAGCATATATATTTGGAAAGAAAATTGATTTCAAACTTTCGCGGGACAACAAAAGTAATACAATTTGTACTTTTATTTAATTGTGAGTACAAAATCCTTGTTGAGTGATAATTAAAACATTAATAATAAACACGTGTATTAGGATAATGTTAAAATTTAACAATGCAAAATTATGTGATGAATGAGTTTTTATTACAATCATATTTGTCTTTTATTTGTGGTTGTTCCGATATTCTTTGACCATCACCTAAACAATGATGAAACTTATGATCTTTATGACATCATAGTTACAATCATATTTGAAAAGTTATTTGAAAACTAACAATTTTCATGATTCAACTAAGTGATGTAAATGTGAAAAGTCAACACGTTTAAGTAAACAGTCAACCACATGGAGAGCATACAGCAGCGGTTCCTGTGTTGACTCGTTTTGTTTGGTCGAGTTATGGCCTATGGGGGAGACCTGTCACGTGATCGACTCATGGCTGCATGTGCCATCTCATTCTTTTAATTAGCATTACCACCCAACTTCCCCATGTCGATTAATTCATGATTTTGCATCTAAAGATCTCATTGTTATATAAAAATTTTAATTCAATTTACCATATGAAAGCTAGAGGTAAGAAAATAAATATTACTTTTTACATCTTACCTCTTCCATATCTTATTTTTAGCAGTATTGATTTTTGTTGTTATTGTTACCTTTGGTTTAGTCACAAAAATTGCAATTTGATACCTAAACCATATAGGTCAAATATTAGGAAGACAAACAAGTTGATTACATGCACTTGCCTCTCAACTCCCAACCTACACAAAAAAAAAGAAGAAAATTATTTAGTTAGAAATTAGAGAAAAAAAACTTATTTTAAATATAAGTTAATGTCTTGTTTAGGGATTATATTCTCTAAACAACTTGACCAGAAGAATCACATTCTCTATCACCCCTCACAAAAATAATAATAATAATAAATAATATATTATCTGTCTAAAAATGTAATCTAATCTTTTGCTTTGTTTGTTTTTTTTTTAAGATTCTAATTGGTATTTGTTTGTTTATTTCTTAAAACCTTTTACAATAAGTTATTCTTACTGATTTTGATTACAAGTCTTTTTTTCATCTAGTAAAAAAGTTGCTTCAAAATATATAGTAATAAAAGTTCAAATAAAGCATTAACTCTATTATTTAAGCAAACGAGTAAAGTTTTCATTCATTTTTCTAATCATTTCGTTTTGGTGAACTGTGTGTGTCTGTACACGAAGACAGGAACAGCAAGTTTTGGTACAACTGCCCATATGGAAACAAAACCTTCAGATCCCCAATAAATGGCGAAGTTATTCGACGTAAATGATTTTTTTAAATCACAAAGTGAAAGACTTTGAGGACGAGCCACATGAAACGAGTTGGCCTGAGTTAACTCAGTGTTTGATAGGATGGACTTGACTCGACCAACTTAATCAAGCTTCAATAGTTCGATGAGCTTTGATGATTTAAGCTCTGAGCTCATATAAACTCAAATAACTCGAGTCAACTCAAAGTTCGACTTGATTTGAATCATAGATCAGTGGTTAACGTTATAACTTGAATATCGGTTTTTTGGTTAATTAGTTTTTTAAAAATAACCACTGGTTAGGGCAACGGATTGATTATTTCGGGTCGGTTAATTCAGTTATGGGTCAATGTTCTGATTTTTATACCCATAGAGTTGTTGGGAAAGTTTCAAAAATTAACTTATTACGTTATTGACTTATAATAAAATGAATAAGTGAATAAGTTATTAAAGTAAGTGCTTTATAAAAGAGATTTTAAAAAGTAAGTGACTCCTTACTTTTCAAAATTCATTTCAAAAAGTCAATAATTTAATAAGCACTTCTAAAAAAGCAGATCCAAATATATCCTCAATCATACGATCTACAATAAACCGAAGTAGGCGTGTAGATGTCTACTGATGTGTAGATGTTCATTTTCAAGCACCAAGTTTTGCACCTACAAAGTTTCAACCTTTGATATGTGGTGGTTTAGAATACTTTGATTGGCCTAAAATTGTTTTATTAAATATAAAAAAAAAACTGATTATAGTAACAAAAAAAATAAAAAATTAAAGTTATCCCCAAATCATATGCATTGTTTTACGCAACAATGACCAAAATATTAAATTATAAACTTGCATTAATATCATCATATTGTATTATCCAGTATCAATTTGGTGTTATTTTCATGATCAACTCCCAAAATACCGACGTGCAAAGCGACCATGAATATTCCTGCCAAAAGAAATATTAAAATATAGATTTTGGATTAAACAAAAGAAGAAGATGAAGAAGAAATTTCCCGTCGTTTGAATTTCGGTAATAGCACCGTTCCGTACGATTTCAATCTGTGATACCGGCGAATATCGCCGGATCTCTTTAGGTTCGGCGCCGATGGACTTTCATGGCGTAAGTCTCCGGCGTGTTGTGGAGCTAGCATTCTGCATGACTGGTATTTGGTCTGCTTATATATATCAAGGCGTTCTTCAAGAGACCGTGTAAGCCCTAATTTCTACCTATCGATCTCTTAAATTCCTTCCAATTATGTCATATATTAAGGCGATTTCTCAGTTTCCTTCCTATTTTGAAAATCTCTAAATGGCAACATTTCCATAAAGTTATTGAAGAATTTGAAAGCAGTTTATATCAGGACTCAGGAGGTCTAATCTGCTTTTAATGATCAATTGATGTTACTGTTGTTGCTCTGTTATAATTGAAGTATAGAATGATCATTACATGCTTGCATCAAATGATAATTTTCAAATTCCACAAAATAACCGGAAATGGAACACAAAACCATTTTTTAAGCGTTTTGATGTAAAAGTTCAGAGTTCTTTGATTAATCAGAATTTAGTAGAGAATTTTTTACTGTCTTTTTTGTAGGCCAAAATGCATTTTAGTGCCCTTAAGTTGGCTAACTAGGTATTCTGCTACCTTGAATCATTAAAAGTACAGCATTGTATTGTACCTGAACTTGATAAAATGGTCGATTTAGTACCCGACTCACTAATTTGGTCTCGTTTTCTCACGTGTTTCACTTTTATTATCAATATATTGAGATGAATGTATATTTTTTTGTATGTCAAAAGCTCCAATCAAGTAAGAAAACACGACCAAATTAATGAGTTTGTGTACTAACTCGACCATTCATTCAAGTTCAGGATATCATGATGCACTTTCAAGGTAGTAGAAGACCTAGTTAGCCAACTAAAATGTATTTTGACCTTTTTATAATTGATTTTTAGGTCTACTAAGAGATTTGGCCCTAACAAGGAGAGGTTTGAACATTTAGCATTCCTAAACCTAGCACAAAGCATTGTTTGTTTACATTGGTCATTCATAAGTGAGTAAATTTTTTAATATGTTTATTTCTTATACGTCTTCTAATAATCCGTTTTAAGATTATGAACAAATTTGTGGTAATTTATTTAATAGTGATAAAGCTTTGGGGAAAGAGTAAGGGTGTTCGCGCTCCATGGTGGAGTTATTGGAGTGCTGGAATTACAAATACGATTGGGCCCGCAATGGGGATCGAGGCTCTTAAATATATCAGTTATCCTGCTCAGGTATTTTATCAAGTTCAGGGTACCATGATACACCTTTAATAACATGTTTATTATCACTTTCAGGTCCTTGCAAAATCATCAAAAATGATACCAGGTGCCATTTACAGTATATAATAATTTGTGAAATTTTTGATAATTTTTTAAAATTGTGTTTGTGTAGTGATGCTGATGGGGACACTAGTTTATGGTATTCGATACTCTTTTCGAGAGTATCTTTGCAGCCTTCTTGTTGCTGGTGGGGTGTCCATATTTGCATTAGCAAAGGTGGTTAATAAAACATTAATTTAATAGAAATAAATAAATAATTTAGTTTAATAAGTACTTCATTATTTTCAGACTAGCTCAAAGACCATAAACAAGTTGGCTAATCCAAATGCTCCTCTTGGATACGGACTTTGTTTTCTAAACTTGGTGTTTGACGGTTTCACAAACGCCACACAAGATTCAATTTCAACAAGGTATCAATTGTCATTTAATATATTACCAATTGTGAAGGTTAAAATGCATTTTAGTACTCTGAACTATCAAATGTGCAATATGGTACCCTGGACTTGGAACATTGGTGAATTTAGTACCATGGCTCACTAATTTGGTCATGAATTCTCACGTCATTTGCTTCTAATTTCAGTATAACGAGATGAACTTATATTTTGTAGCTCGTCAAAAGTTATAAGGGAAGTGAATCATTGTAATTAAATAAACGATTCAGGGTACTAAATTGACCATTTTTGGAAGCTCATGGTATCATGTTACACCTTTAATAGTTCGTTCAGGGTAGTAAAATACATTGTGACCATATTGTTATAGGTATCCGAAAACAAATGCATGGGACATGATGTTTGGAATGAATTTATGGGGTACAATTTACAATTTAATTTTCATGTTTGGTTGGCAACAAGCAAGTGGATACCAAACAGTTGAATTTTGCAAAAACAACCCTGAAGCAGCTTGGGATATTTTATACTATTGTTTATGTGGTGCAATTGGTCAAAATTTCATCTTTTTTACAATTAGTCGATTTGGCTCGTTAACTAACACGACAATAACTACCACCCGAAAATTTGTCAGCATTGTCGTTTCATCGTTAATTAGCGGGAATCCTTTGTCACGAAAGCAATGGGGGAGTGTTGCAATGGTGTTTACTGGTTTATCCTATCAGATTTACCTTAAAAGGAAGAGACCGAAGAGAATTAAGAGGAAGAAGAAAGCTTTTTGATGATTTTTTTGGTAAATTCTTTTTTGATAGGTGGGAATATTGAATTGTTTAGTTGATTATTTAGTAAAATTAGTGAAACGATAGAATCCATAAAAATTATTAAAACGTCCCGATCCAAGGCGGTCGGCGATGATATAACAAGTTCTATTAGTGGTAGATTATGAAACATTTAAACCCTAAAAGTTTCTATAATTACATTTTGTATGTAGATGTCAAGTCTTTGTGGTTGTGTTTGTTGTGGTTTAATTTTGTATTATTTAGATTATACGGAGTATAAAACAACGATATTCAATCCTCAGTCCATTCAAATGAAAGATGTGAGTAGGTTAAATATAAACACTCATACTTCTACTATGAGGTACAAAGAAAGATTGTTTCTGATGATCATCTCCCTTTATTTATATCGTTTATTTATATTGTTTACTTTGAGTGATGTTGACAAGCAAAATGAATTAGGAAATTTATATTTCACGCCATATCGGATTATGACCAAACAGGCAAACATGAATGGTTTTGTCAAGAATTAAACACTTATAGCATAAGGTACAATCATTCACAGCATTCTGCTCTCCAATAATTATCTGAGGGTCCCAAAGAAATATTAAATAAAAATAGAAAAGAAAGTGCATACCGCATAGAAGCATGCTTTAAATTCTGTACAAGTTTCCCTCTCTTTTCCTTCCACTTTCACCAAGCCATTTCTTCAAGAATTCGTTTTTCTAAACTAAAAACGCTATAGTAACTTGTACCCCATGCAATAACACTTGTACATCTCTTTGATTTTACCAATTTCAACCTTGGATAAAAGCCTCAACATTCCTTTTTGCTCTTTTTAACAATCATTAGAGCTGACCAACTTAAATACCCTCGAACAGATCTACAATCCCCACCTTCCCCACAACACAACCACCATTTTTAACCAAATTTCACACACAAAGATCAGAAGCAACACAAAAAGCATGAATCTTTCATCTTCCACAAGTAAGTTTCTTGATCCATGTCTTTACTACATTGTCCTTGCATTCACAATTCCAGTAAATTATCTTTTAGAAAGCAGTCTCTCTGCTTTTAGATACATATATGACTGTCTAAATCTGTACCATGCCATCGGCAAGATATGTGTCGTTATTGTTTTTCAGTATGTAATATAAAAATTAAAACTTGTGCACACGCAAATCACATTCTCTAAAAAATCAATCATAGTAAGTTGTACATTACAATTACAATAGAAGAAAAACTTATACCATAAGACCTCTATTCTACACACACTAAAAACACAAACAAATGGAGTTCAACTCAGGTGGTTAAATCTCCTCACTCTCACTTCTTCTATGCTTCTACTAATTCCCCTTTTTCCATTAGGGGAAGGGTAATATTGTAAATATAAGTGGCGAGTTGCCCATGTATAATTACACTCTGTTAAAAAAATATAAAAAATAAAAATATGTTATGTGCAGGATTTGGCATATTTTGAGCCCAAATAGTTATGAGGGGAATATATCGAATATAGCCGTATTCGAAAAATCCTCCAAACAAAAACACAAATGTTAGATCTGGTTGTGGTTCTAGAAGGTACCAGAACATTCTAGATTTTGATGCAGATCTTCTTGGTCAAACCTTTTTGGGTTAAAAAATTCAGGCTGAGATGACTGCTTAAATCCTATAATTTTAATAATTAATTTTGGATTTTTTTTGTTGCTCAAAGGCAATGGAGAAGAGCCCGTTTGCAAGGTGGCGGCGGGCGTGGAATTCGGGTTCCTGATTTTGGGGGTGTTGATTCCATTCCAAGTGTTTTTAGTAGAAAATTTCTTTCCTGAAAAATGTATAAATAAAATTAAATAATATAAGATAAAATAAAATAATATATGATAAAATAAAGTAAAATAATATAAAAATAATATAAAATAAAATAAAAATATGATGAAAAAACTTACACTTTCTGAAAATTGTGGGCTTGGGATTCCTGCAGCCATGGATCTGAATAATGGAGTTACTTGAATGGGCGAATTGAACTCCGAATTTGGCAATGGAAATATATTTTCAAATTCATCACAAATATCTGCAACAAAAACATAAATTTAACATCAAAAAATAAAGAAAAAGAAATACAAAATCCTTACATAAATAATTTAACAGAACTTACCTCGGTTTGTATTTGTTGATTCGGGTATTATTATATTTTTATCTTGAATTGATTCCATTTTCTCAATCACTTGTGACAAAAGGGTTGACCCTGTACTGTACTCAGAGCTATCTGGTGATCCTTCACCTTGTCTGCACAAATTCAAATGTTTTATGAACAAAAATATAAAAGTGAAATTACATATATGCCCTTATTTACTACCTCCATGACTGTTGGCTGCCTTCATCACAACTCTCTAACCGATTGAATCCAAGCACACCACTTTTGTTCGTTTGTTTCAGAAAATCTTGAACAGCCTGAATATAGTAATTATCAAATAATAAAGTATATTATTTTTTATACTCATTAAATAAAATGTTTCCATTATATAAGATAAAATTAATAACCTTGCAAGCATTTTCATAGCTCTCATTGGTTTTCTCCTTATTAACTTTGAGTGCAAGTGAGCTAAGCAATTCTGCTTGTTGCAGCAATGCAATAATCTTCGGGTCATCCTTCTTCAGAAATGTTCCTTCAAATATATTATAATTGTTATTAAAAACTTTCAACTTTCATTATTAAAAAAGTCTTAATCTACAATTAAACCTACATACAATCGATAATTACAAAAACTGTATCATCAATGAAGTTTTCTTGTATGGTAGATTACCATCTTTTGACACCTCATCACTTTTGGAAGGAATCTGAGTTTGACAATTTTGTAAAAGTACAGCAAATGGAGGTCTTAATGCTTCTGTTGTATCAGGGATATGTTTTCTCCTAAACAAAAACAGAGACATTAATGTAAAAAAATAAATAAAAATTTAATCCTGATGATAAATACCTGATCTTGGAAGGAGGCATGGAAGTTTCTAGAAGTCTATCTGTATCTTGTGCATACTGAAATCTGGTTCTTTTGTTGTTTGTTGTCATGCAAGAATTGTTGTTTTCTTTTGCTAATGCTTCATTCTTTGCTTTCTTCTTGCACAAAGTGGAGAATCGGTTTTTAACCGCATTGTCGGTCCTTTTTTTAACAAATTTTATTTTATTTTAGCATTAATTAATTACAAAATTGGCAATCAAATGTGACATCATCATTTACCTGCCTGAAACCACTTTTGCTATTTCAGTCCATCTGTTGCCAAATAGCTTCTGGGCCTGCAAACAATTTCAATTTCTTATATCATTTTATGTCATTAATAATATTCAAAATACGATAATTTGAATTTTGATAGAATACAAGTCTACCTCACATAGGAGCATATCTTCTTCTTGTGACCATCCACCTTTTTTGAAATCAGAATTTAAATAAGTAAACCATCTGCATCATTAAACATTTAATTAAACATTTAACCAAATCAAGGATCAATAATACACCATAAAGTTTGAATCTTGCAAAAAATCTTTATTGTTTACCTTCTTCTGCATTGCCTGGTGGTTTTATCCTTAAATTTCGATGCAACAATACCCCAACTGCACATGGTATTAATCCAATAAGCTTTTCAGATAATTACATATGAGATTTGAAGAGAAAATACGAAATCATACTTATCAGTTCCATGGATACCAATTTGCTCCCTCAATATATCATCCTCCTGAAAGATTAACATCTCATATGATCAGTTTAATGTAATTAAATTAAATTAATGATTAAAACTAACCTCTTGAGACCAGGAAACTATATGCCTTTCTTTCTGCTTCTGAGCTTCACCATCACCATTATTATTGTTACAATTACTAATACTATCACAAGCTGCCTTCTTCATATTCTGCATATTTCACCAGCAAAACCTCTCTCTGCTCTCGCATGCTAAAGTACAGAAACTCTTTTGGTGTTTATATGAGGGTGAATTTTGTTATGTGTGTTATATAAAAAGCTAATTAAAAGGATAAGCAAAAAGGAACCCCTATATTTTTAGGGCAAAATACTTTACAGACTACTGTTTACTTCAAGTCCAATTTGCCTCGGATTCGAACTTTTTGATTCAATCAAAAATCAACAGCCTTTGAAGCCCTAAAAAACACAAACAGAATCCAAATAAATTACATAAAACGAGAAAGCTAAAATTCAACAATCAACAAATTGATTAAAACGAACTCAGAAAACACATGTTTCACAACTATAAGAAGTGGAATCAAACACGGATTACATATGGTTGAAAAATCAATCATAATGCTACCTTTTATATCGCGAGAATCGAGAAAAAACAGTCTCCGTAGATCTGATTGAGTTTGCAGTTGATCTGGAAGTATAGTACAAGTGAATACAATCGAAATAGAGAAAAATGAAATTAAAAATGGAAGAAACTGAAATAATACTTGTTAAATCGGTAAAAAAGTGTGGGTGGTGGGGTTTGAGAGCGCGGGTATGAGTAGGAGTTTGAAAAATTGACGCTGAAATCCACGAGAGAGAGAGAAAATGGTGAATTTATATCAACCACCATTATTAATTGTGTTACGCTCCGAGATGATGACGGTGGTGGTGGTGGTGGGGGTTTTCATTTCACTTTCACTCTCGCTTTCATGTGATTTCTGTAAATGTCAATTTTTTAAATCAAATCCAACCATAAAATATTCTTTTCAAACTTTCGGTTTCAAATTTTTACTCGGAACTTCAAATGATTAATATTTGAATTATCTAACAAATTAAAAGAGTGTCATTATTAAGAGTGAAATCATATTTTTTTTTTAACGGTCAGTTAGTAAATTAGTAGTTCGAGCCTAGACAGTGACATCCACAAGGGGCAGTATGTCTTCCCTCGAACCCTCCACGTACGGAGAATAAACCCCACCATTTGTCCACGATGGGACTTGAACTCATGACCAATTACGTCATGGGCAACACCTTATTTTTTCACCAAATACCACTAGGCTAGAAGCCTTGGGTGAAATGATATTTAGTCATACATTTTTTCTTCCTACTTATGTTCTTACCTACTTCTAAATTTTACATGTGTAAGTTACTAATTCTCTTTCCTCATATCATCCATTGATTTCGTCACATGATCAAATTGATAGACACATGGATAGACACACATAGTATGAACCAATATCATTTATCTAATTAAATTGCTTACTAGATCGGTATGATTTAATATCACTACTATATAACAATCAAATAGCATTTGGCTTAACGATAAGATGTGCGTTCTTCATCTGTGTGGTCAATGATTCAAATCTTATAATGGACATATTTTCTATTTAGGTATAGATTATGATTTGTCGTTAAAAAACTAATATATAACAACGTGTCATTAATCAATTTATAATTCGAATGAGCGTATTCAGTTACAACCCAATTCAATTACAACCGATTTCAATTACATTACGGAGGATTACATTGAGTCAAACGCCCCTAGTATGAGAGAGTATATTTTGATAAACTAATACTCCACTTATAACAAAAAATTAAATATAGTATTTCATAGAACAATTTTTTATTCTCTGCTTTCAAAGGAAAGACCGAAAGTGAAGTCTAGAGTAGTAAGCGCTCCTTGAGGCCCCCTAATCTCTTTCTCTTTTCACTAATTCTTAAGTTGGACCCGAAGAATGTTGGAGATAATCATGAAAAGAAGAACAAAAAGAAGTGCACCCCCCTCTAAATAATTAACCTTTTAATTTTATTTGTATTAAAACACGATATCATACTGTTTGATTGAACCATTAACTAATAACAAAAAGAAACCTATAATATATTAGCAGGATATATCTTTCAATATTTGATTAATTATAAAAAAACATATTGCCAAACATGAATTTACCACTAAATCATTTTTTTAACAGGTTTACCACTAAATAATTACCAGAGGGTTATACATAACTCATACTTTTAGGCTAAAAACTAGTTTTATTTTACAACTTCTTACATTCTTATCTAAATCGGACTATACTGATCTTAAATGAAAATAAAAGGCATAATAAACACCATAAGAAAAAACTTAATATTACAATTATATACAAAATAAACACATTCAAACACCTTTTTAGTCTTTAAACAATAATTACCGGTAAAATACGTACAAAATATAATTTGGAGAAGAGATAAAGGAAAGTGATAGATGAAGCTAGAGTCACGTGTGAAATAATTAACGGGCTTTTAGGGTTTATAAATAAAGTAAAGTTGAAAAATAGTGTTTGTAGGGTAACATATTAACTGAGTTTTGCTTGGGATTCCTATATGTATACGTGTGGGGCATATTAAACTATGTCTTATTGTCTTGTGATATCACCTTTTTTAGCTCATAATAACCTATCTTTCTTTCTTCCTTATTTTCAAATATTCTTTATACAATAGTAAACTTTTCTTATATGTACATTGATGTATATTTTAATGTAATGGGAAATGTTTGAAGATAAAAATAAGCTTTTATTTTTCAGGTTATACAAATCTGTAATCACTTATATGAGTTCAAATTGAGGAGTGTCCACTTTTTATGTAAAATACCAAGTGTTGTATTAAGAGCACAACGTATGAAAGATATGTTAAAGTCTAAATGTATATTAATGTCATTTTGTCTCTTTAATATAGTTTTAACTATGTTAAAGATTCCGTTGAAAAATTCCGATGTAGTTAGTAGTCGCCTGGCCAAAAATTAAATTGCAATAAAGTTGGTATTAAGATATCTTTATATGCGTAAAAATGTAGATTGTGTTTACATTCAAAATATTATTGAATATCATTTTAAATTTTTTTGACGACTAGTTAGTAAGTAGTTCAAGTCATCCATCGATATTCAATCAAGCAGTAAACGGCCAATTAGTAATTTAATAACTATAATTCATATTTTATTTTTATATGTAATAATGGACAATATCTCCTCTCATTGCTATATTTTCTACTTTTGAATTATTCTATATTTTACAAAATATGACCACTTTCTCTCTTGTACTCATCTTTTGTTGCATTGCCACCATTATCTTTTTAATGAGAACATGTAAAGTGATTTCAAGAATCCTATGCACTACATATTTTTTGAATAAATATTATGGCACAGTGACCATGCATATAAAATTATGGCATATAGTGTGTGAAAGAAACCTAATTTTTTGCAACAATGTTATTTTATTATTTTTTATGTCAATTTTTTGAAGAACCACAACCAAGAAAATAGACCTTTTGATGTACACTTATAAAACATTATCTATTTGAACATCAGAACACACATATTTAAACTACTATTAAATTCAAATCATACTGTCTACAATGATCCACGAGACTCAAACTCATGACCACATCCGAATAATATTAGGTTATAAGCCTTTTGAGTAGTGACTTGAACTACTTTCTTGGTTATACTCAAATATGAGCATTCAAAGTTGTTTCAAGGATCAAAATTCAAAAAATACACTTCAATATATATAAATGGTTGTACCGTACAAGTCATCTTTGCTACTTGTTTGCTAGTGACATGAACTACTTTCTTGGTGACATACATCATGTTAAATTAAAGGAAATGACCTGAAAAAACTTTAAAAGAATGTCAAATTGACAGTAATAAATTCATTAGGGTGTGGGTTCAAGTTCTCCCATGTACCCTGCAAAGTTAACATCCTTCAATAAAGAAATAGGGCCAACCCGACCCAAATGCATGACTTGAGCCATGACTAGGGGTGTTAACGATTCGAGTCGAGTCGAATATCAGGAAATTTGGGCTCGGCTCGTTTAGTAATTACTCGGCTCGAGCTCGACTCGAGCTCGAATAAGCTTTTAAAATTGGGCTCGAGCTCGAGCTCGAATATTTATATAGTGTTCGAGATCGAGCTCGATACTCGTTTATAATTCCATATTTTTTGAAAATAACTAATTTACAAACTCGAAAAGCTCGTTAATTACTCGACTCGTCAATACCCCTATTAATATATGTATATTCTTGTACTTACTGTATCGACACTTGTATAAAACACTTGTTCGGCTCGTTAGGATCGACTCGTGAAGATCGTCTGGCTCGTTCGGCTCGAGATTAAACGAGCTATCGAACGAGCCGAGTCGAGTATTAAATTATTAGGCTCGGCTCGTGAAATTAATCGAGTCTTGTTTATGTCCGAGCTCGACTCGAGATCGAATTAGTATAGGCTCGAGCTCGATATAAACGAGCTCGAACTCGAGTAGCTCGTTAAAAGCTCGACTCGTTAACACCCCTAGCCATGACCCATGACTTGACACCACCAATTAGGTCGGTGAATCTTTCGTGCTTAAAATGTCAGAAAAGTTAACAAAGACATCTTTCAATATAAACTCTTAAAAATTCAGTCAACATATTTGCTTATTATGGAAATTTTTTTGTTACTTTTTATATAAATGAAGGTAGAGTAAGCCGAATATTTTATACAAACCGCTAAATTTGTACAAATTCAATTTAAGACGTTAATATAATGGTATGAAAGATAATATATAATCGTTGCTTTGCAAGGGTACCCATCTAGTTCTCGTTTTTTTTTTCTTGGAAAAACGAAAGAAAGAGGAATAATGGTATATGATTGGAAACTTTTAACAAGAGCAGAATGAAATGGGCAAGAGTGATTGAAATGGTAAGTCTTTTTAAAAAGTTGAATGCCATATCTAATGATAAGTGTAAAAATACTTGAATAGATTCCATTCAAAGCTCTCAAATGGGCCTTCCATCACTACTCACTGACATTCATCTTCATGCTTACCACCTAACCAGATTAAACCCATCCAAGCCTTTTAGTTTTGATTTTATTGAATAAAATTTAGGGAAATGATTTTTGTAGTTAAATGTAGGATCTTGCATACATTTAGGGTTGGCACACGCAAGTTCGGTATATGTTATACAGGCCCAAATGTTTTACATGTATTTATTAATGTATATGTTCATTATAAGCCTAAATCCTTGATTATATTTATACACATGTAAACCATTAAAAGATTAAACACAATTAAAATTTTGTTGCTTATAGTTTAGAAAATTTACACAATTAAACACAATTAAAATTTAGAAAATTTTGAAAGTTTTTTTTGGTAAAGGGATAATTTCATACACGTCCTTGCAAACTTCCAATATTACGTACATATCCTTGCAAACTTCATTATTACGTATATATCCTTCCAAATACTTAAAATTCTCATATACATCCTTTTAATTCATTTAATGATATATAAATCTCTTAAAATTAATTAAAACATAAATCCTAATCTAAATTAATTGTTAAATAGCTTAAATACCCTTGACGAAAGAAAATGTAGTTGTCGAGTTTGGAAAAAAAATACCCTTAATGAAAGAAATAACTCTTGACCTTTAAGGGTATTTAGGGTATTTTTACTATTAATTTAAATTAAGATTTATGTTTTTTAAATTTTAAATGATTTAAATATTATTAAATTAGGTAAAAGGATATATGTGAGAATTTTAAGGTTTTTGAAGGATATATACATAATAATGAAGTTTGCAAGGATATATACGTAATATTGAAATTTTACAAGGACGTGTATGAAATTATCCCTTTGGTAAATTACGGCCTCCAAGTTCTCAAGCCTCGCCATGCGCACTTGTGCCAAATATTTAACTTTATAAAATAACAATGGGCTAATGTCTTCGGATCAACCCATTTCAATATGGGCTTTCTTCTACTTGTTTGGAATTACTTTATGGGCTATTTATTGAAAGCTATCATGCCTATTTAATTATGGATTTATTTTTGTCTTTATTAAAACTCTTTAATTATTCACGCATATACGAAATGTTAGGAGATAGAGAATTTCGCGAAAGAAGCATTGTTTAATAACAAAAAAAAAATACTAACACCTACAAGTATTTTTACTTTAATACAAGTAATATTAAATTATGATAAACAAATACACTTCTGATTATATGGATTATATCACATTGGGAAAATATTGCAAGATACAATTAAAGATGAAAGACAAAATAGTTATTTTGTGTTATGTAAGAAAGAATATTGATTAATGAGATCTAGCATTAAAATATGTCCTTTTAAATTTAACTTAAGTTTAAAATACAATTTGAGATACATATTCACCTTGAAATCATTATAATAACCAAAAAGTTATCAAAATGGTTTGACATTTTTCAGTTCAGAAATAAAAAAAATATGTTCAGAAATAAACAAATAATACCAATTTCTTTTATGTCATTGGACACCACATGCATCGCACGTGGTAAGCAATCTCTACTTAACCCGATTTCATTAATAATATGCCTTTGTGTGTACTTCAAATATTTTTATATCCACTAAAAACCATTAAAAAGGCCAAATTGCAAAGGTTCCAACCATGTTGAAAAGCATTTTATTTTGACGTGCACATGATCCGAGAAGAATAATTTCTGTATATATATTTAAAATTGTGAAATTAAATACGGAGTATTACATAATTAATTGCGATTCACAAGCTTGATCTTTCTCTAGTATATTTGGTATTGCATTTGAAGATTATGGACAAGGTTGGATACGGAACAAGATTTTGTCACATGCAATATGTCTTAAATATAAAAAAAATATTAAATATAATGATAACATATGGCAAAATTATAAGGTGAAAAATAAGGAGAAAAAAAATATTACTGGGTGATTATTAAAAATTTCAGTCGTTAAATTATATATATATATTTTTAATCTAAACGAAATAATTATTCTGAATTACTTACTAATCCAAAAGAAATATAAAATAGAAAATTGTTTATATCGAAAGATTTCAGAAATAAAAAGAAATGTTTCAACTTGTGCTTTAAAATGTTGGCATCTCAGATTAGTATTTAATTACGAAAGATTTTCACGAGCATAGTACCTTCCGATTAAAAAAGAATTAAATAGACAATATGACATCTTCTCTCAATTTAGACGTGACAAAGACACCATAAAGAAGAAAAAAAATGACCCCATTTGGTTTTGGTTGTATTATACGGAGTACATGGTAAATTAATTGTTTGATATTATATTGCTTTATAATAAAGCAATGTATGTGCTGGATGATTTATTTTGTGTTTCTTAGATCAAAATAGATTTCTTAGATAGTTTATTTATTATATTAATTAAAATTTTATGTAATTTATTGATTGTGAAGCCAAAAGAATTTTCAAAAACCCAAAAAATGTCACTAAATTTGTAAAAATGTCACTTCAATGAGTGATAACAAGGTTTATGAAATTACATCAAGCATGTAGGCATTATGCGTTTATGTTTCTTATAACATTTATCGATCTGCTCTCAAATACGTTTATCTTTCTTTTTTTCCTCACTTTAATTACATGCTAAAAATCAGTGCCAGATATATGTGTTCGAGTAGGTAGGTGTGAAAGGTAAGATCACTTCAATTGATTACAATTTTTTGCCAAATTTATCTTATGAACACAATTATAATTGCTAAATATATATAAACAGCGATTACTACTAAACAATAGGAAAGCCACTAGGTTAAAAAGTTTGCTTAAAGATGAATCTTTCATTTTAAATGACATGTAACTCAAAATAAAAGGGTGTTAGTATGTCTTTGTGATTATATAAGTTGCCATTTTTGTGATTAGGTCATGTGTGTGATTAAGTTGTCATCTTTCAAATAAGGCTAATCAATCATATATCTTTGTATAAAGAATTTTTTGGTTTTTGATATATTGGAACTTCTACATATACATTCTTCAAAATAATAAATAATTATACATTCTAACGAACATGTTGCTCATCGACGACGGAGCATTAGCATAAACTTTTTAATATTTAAGATAAACTATTAAATTGATTTTTAGTGATTAACGATCCAAAAAAGGAATAGTTGAATGCGTGGGGGAGTGGGTGACAATAGTTTTATAGGTTCCTTTCCATGTGCCACAAAAACATCAAAATGAAACTCCACAAGGGCAACATAGACGACAGATATAACCAAACCTATGATCTCTAGAATAATCTATTTATTTTTAGGGAAATGTTAACAAGTGCCCTAAAGGCAATGGTTAAGAAAATCTTGTGGCTTAAATTAATTGTAAATTACCTAATAAAAAACCATCCCCATGTATTTTATTAACCAACTCTAATTAATTATGCTTTATTTGTTGTACATTAACCACTTTAATCATTCTTAACCATTGCCCTAAGGGCAATGGTTAGCAAATCCCTTATTTTTATAAATATAAAGTAATTTAACAGTGTAATCAATATTTTTATTTTCGTATGCAAATATTTTATTCTATTTATCCCCATTGTATTCGTATTTCGCTAATAACCAAGAATATAGTAAGTGCGAGCGCGGTCTTGAAACCAAAACAAACCGCATCAAAACCGATACTATCAAAAATGATAATCATATATTTTCAAAATCGAAAACCAAACCGGTTATATGTTTTCAGTTTCGAAGTCGGTTTTCAACCTAAATGCCCTATATATTACATGCTAAAAATACGTAAGATGATTTATACATTATAAAAACTATATACAGTTTACTTGAAATATTAGAATTTAATAATTAGTGTAATGTAGAAATTAAACATTATAAAAATATTAATTGCCAAATGTCTAATTCAAGAAAGCGACCATTTCCAACTCCACATTGTTTTCTTCTACATTGTCTTCTTCCTCTCTTCGAAATACGTGCTTCGTACCCCACATTTCACATCACTTTTACACACACAAACTACTGTAGTTCGTAATATTTTTCAGGACCGTTCGATTTAATATATTTACGTACACCTTTTGGATTGACATGATTTGTACCATATGTTTCTGATTTTGTATCCGACGGTGAAATTTAAACGTTTTTATTAAAAAAAGGTCAAAACTTGAAGAGATAATAGAGAAAAAAATTAGTAAGGTAAAACATTTATTTTCTCCAATAAAATTAGCTAAAATATAGTAGGAAGATGTTTGCTAATTTCATTGTTTTGGTACTCCATAAATACGCAAATTGTACATTGAATCAGGTCCAGCATTGTGAAAATTATAAAATCAAGTTTTATTGCATGTTCACATATAATAAAATAAAATATGAATTAAAAGAAAATTCCCAGGTTTTCAACATTTTACGAGTGTGTCTGTGTGTGTACAGATGCAAATATATATAATCCATTTCGAACCCTTTAAATCCTTGGATAAAAATTAATTCAAATCTTCAATTCAGAAACTTGAAAAAAAAAAAATAAATACCATTTCTTCTTCTAATTTATACACTATTAGTTCAAGTACAAGAATTTAATTAATTAACCTCAAGAACAGATACCAACAAGAATTTAAATGAGTAATCCAGTTTTAATTTTCATTCAGTTGAATTGTGGTTGTTGTTCTAACCATGGCCAAAACCCAGGTTGATCTTCGATACCGCCAAACATATTGCACAAACTTTCTTCTTTAATGGTAACCGCTTGATCTGCAGCTGATCTTGATGATAAGTTGTGGAAGATCTGATCAGATCTGTCAACAATGGAGGATGGAAATAGAGTAGGAATTGGCTGTTCGATTGCTGGTGTTCTTGAGATGATCATGTTGTCTAGTTTGATCTCAGAACTGTTTTCACTTCTGTTGCTACAAGATCCTTCTGTTTCTTTGATGTTCAGATTAATTGATTCTGTTGGTTCCTTGTTCTTAAGTGCCATTATCTGTAAATTTGCAAGTATTATTTTCAGTTAATTAATTAACACCCCAATGAAATTTTATTAGCGACAGGATATTTCGTTGCAAGAAACTCGCTCCCGTCGCAAAAGAGGTGTAAATTAAAAGCAAAAAAAAATTAGAAAAATTACAAATTAAGTGCCATAACTTAGTGAAAATGTTATATTGACAATTACCCAAAAATCTATACCAACAAATTAAAGGTGACAATTTATAAATGTATGGAATGTAGTCATACCAAATATTTAGTTTTCACACATAATGACTAAGTTCAAAAACTCAGTTACAAACTTACTAGACCACATATTTACTTGTATAAAAAATTTATTTTTGAAGTTTTCTTTAAAAGCCCATAGCGTATTTCAAGTGTATAGAGACTTTAAAACTTAGTATAAAATCATAAATTATAATTTCCCACTCCATAACTATAATCAGTTTTGTAATTTTCGCCACCTTTTATAAAATTTCTGGGTCCCTTCGGTAAAAAATAAAAAATAACCCTTTGCACCAATAAATGTCATATGTACTAGTGTTAAGTAAAGTTAAAGAAGTCTTTTTCATATTTAATTCACATATTAAAGGGCTAACGGCCCAAATTGTTATCCGTTAAAAGATCATTTAATTATGCAATAACAACCGCAATTATATAAAAAAAATCACATATTCAACAAAAATAAATAAAGTTGATTGGTAATTAATTACCTGAGCATGAAGTTTGTGATTTTGAGAGACAAGTGAATCATTTTGAGCCTTGATTGCATCAAATTGTTTCTTGAGCACATCATAATCTTTCTCCAATTGTTTTGTTTTCCATCTCGCCCTTCTATTTTGGAACCAAATTGCAATCTGTCTTGGTTGAAGCCCAAGTGCTCTTGCAAGCTGCATTTTTCTTTCAGGATCAAGTTTATTTCCAGACTCAAAGTTTCTTTCAAGTGTCTTCACTTGTTCCATGCTCAATCTTCTCTTTTTCTCACTTCCCATCAATCCGTCGTCTGATAATTCTTCTTCGCCATTGTTGGTATTTTCTTGATCGGTCGCATACGCCATTGATCTTTTCCCCAAGAACGAGGCTACTCCTGTATATATAATAATAATATGTAAATAAAGATTTAATTTTTGAGGAAAACCCAGCCAAAATTTGCTACATTTGTGCCCTAGTGCATCTTTTAGTTGTACTGTACAACTTTACAATGCATCTGGATCAAGATTCTTGAAGCATTTAATGAATCCAGTACAACTCGACATTAATGAATGAAGTTCAAGATTCTTGAGGCCTCTTGAAATATAAATTAGGTTTATAGATAGATAAGATCGAGAAAAAGGGTAAATTACCATGGAAGTCCTGAGTAGTGGTGCAAGGTTGGGGAATTGGAGAAAGAGAGTGAGGGGTATGATGGTCATCTTCATCATGAGAAGCTGCTTGTAGCATGAAATTGGTAGGGAAGAAACCCATTCCATTGCAACTCATTCTAGCTAACTAGTTATAATTCCTTCTTGTGGTTTCATCATTATCTTTCAGAGAGATCTTTCTGAGAGAGAGAGAGATAATTATATATACGCTAATATATATATATTACTTGTAATTTGCATTTAAAAAGTATAAAACAGTAGCTGGGTAAGGAAGGAGATGCATTTTTCGTTTTGATGCATAGCTAGCTTGTATAATGTATACCACCTCAACACCTCTGTCAGAATTATATAATCTATCATTTATATGCATCTATGAATATTAATTATGTAATCTATCAGTGTGTACATTTTAGAATAGAAAAATACGTTTTTTTTAAATATACTTATATTAATAAATAAAAAAAGGTTTACGTACGTCAGTAATCTTTAAACTAAATCCTATTAAATAATTATTTAATTGAAATACATAATTCAACAATATATTTTTATATTTTAATTTTGTTTAGTTTTAAATTGGTTCAGAAAATAAAGTTAAGTTACTTTTGTAATATTCTTTTACTAATTTTAAAACTAGTTAATTAAAAAAAATAAGGAAATTAATGGTCTCTCATGATATATATAATAGCAAACATTGTATTTAGTAATTTAAAAAATATTAAAGATATATTTATACAAAAAGTACATTATATTAATACATTTTAGTTTATAAATAGTGAATATTGTTTATAATAGTAAATAATGTTACACCAACATTAGTGTAATTTAATCATTATTTTTTTACTGAATTAAAATAATGTAATTTTTTACCCCGACATCTAGTGGTGACCTCACCGGCCATTTTTTTTACCCCGCCATCTAGTCTTATGACATATTCCGTAATTTATTTCTTAAACATTAGTATTTGGGCAGTTGCTTATGTATATAATTATAATGAGATTTTTTTTATAAAATGGTATTCTTGTTATAAGGGCACATCTTATACTCATGATTTACGTGATTTAACCGTTGTTTTGACCATTTTAGAATCTTCTCATTATTATATGATAAAAGAAATGTTATTAACATTGATCATACGACTTAGAGGATTTCCTCTTTTAGATCATAGTTCTATAGCAAAGCTAGGTTGTTGAGTTTGTCCCAGTAGTAGATCAAACCCGTAATTTATAAGAAGTTATTTGTAAGTTTTTACTATTAGGCTACCATTTTATAATGAGATACTTGTATATAATGCAAAGTGAATCGAGCGTGCAGTAACAAAAAAAAAATATTTATTATATCTTGCATGGTTCTGGCCAAGACAACAAGAATAGAAATGCTATAATTGAGGTGCCTAGTTATTTTCATAAATGGGTCCAATAAGTTTCTTGAAATATCATGAAGTTGCTATTTCAACTAACTCTAGACCAAAATAACTCACCAAACAACTTGTTTTATTGTACATGACAAAGTGGAATCTAGCATACGAACATGATCACAAAGTAGCAATTTACCCTTCAATCTACCATTTCTTGATTTTTGTACAACTAGAGTGAAATTATGTTATAAGATACAACTTTCAAAAATAATACACAATCCTTTTAATGATAGATATGATGGAGATATAATATAGACAGTTATATCTCTATTATATCTTGAAATTATGCTATAAGATAGTCTTATTTAATGTCCTCCTATACATGAACCTATAAGCAAAATATTATAAAGCAAGCAAAATGCCTTAGTCGTGCAATTGGCCCAAAAAGGTCCAAAGAGAGCTCAAGTCTGGTGATGTTCATACCACCATTAATGTTGATTTAGGTATCTATTATTTGGGCTCTGGAATAGCCCAACAAGCCATTAGCCTATTCGGTCAATGCATTTTCTAGATATCCTTTCCTCGGACCCATATTTAATGGGAATCACAAAAACTAACTTTATATCATAAAAACACTTTATTAATTAATTTGTATAATATGATATATGATATATATATACATTTTTTTATGCATGTGTTACTTTCTATTATGTACAAAACACTTCTATAAGCAATATTGAAGAGTAATTCGATAATCGATTGCAAGTCAACTTTACAACCATGTTTGAGACTTAAATTCGCAACTTCTTGCTTGATGAACTACTTTGATACTACTACTAAATTGCATCTACCTCTTTTGTTTATTTAATTCGGGAATTTATTAGATATAATATAAATAGATACAAATACACATTTTTATCCTTGTTTATATTAATATAAATATGAGGAGACATAACAACCAAACTTCTCTATTAACCAAACAAAATCAATGAGTTAGTAACGTATGTCCCAACCAATATCCAAGAAAGGAAGGCACTTGTTTTTGGGTTTCAACAAGCATCTACATTCAAGTAGCTTTCACCAACCAACGTTTTCCATCAAACATGTGATGTACACATGGTTGTGTTCATTATAACCAATGGCTACCCAACTCTAATAGGGTCACCATATAACTAGACTCACATGGACCCTTTCATACAAGGATGTTCCTTGTTGTGGAAATTCAAGACCTAAGGGGCCTATATCACAAACTGCTTTTGGTCACTAATAGTTAACTAGAAGAAAAAAAAAGTAAAATTAAATTAGCAATAGGCCTACACCAATTCCTAAATATTGATTGTCAACTTAAATTGGAGTCTCTTCTCTTGACTACTTAAAGTTAGGTTTTTAACCGCAGAAAATGACTATAAGAATGAAGTTTTAGCATTGTCATCACTTCAAACATAAGGCCAACCGTATATTAGCCATTCGAGTATTCTAGTTCGAATACGTTGAGTTATCTATCCTCAAAACTTATTTACTCAATTAAAGTGACCCAAATTTTCTTTTGGACCCGTTTCTTATGGCCCAATTAGAATCTCAATCTCCTATTTTCTGTTATTATAAAGGTTTCTATTCACATATAGTTTCCGTAAAGCTTTTGAAATATAAAAGGTAGTTTTAAATGAAAAGAATACAATTAAACTTTTGCCATAAATAAATTCTTTCAAATTTTAAGACGTTGATATGAAACATCACTAAAATAAATAAATAAGAATAATAACGTCGCTTGCCATACCAATTTAATTCTTTTATTCTTTTCGAACGAGATTCTGAAATTGATTTATTGTTCATATTATACGGTTCATTTTGGTCATGAATATATTCTACAAATTATCTCCCATAAGGGAAATTTGTACTTGCTTTATAGGTTGTTTTCTTACGTTTGCATATAGTGATTTAATTTTAATAAAGCTATAATTAACCTATATCATTATACAAGTTTTATCTTTTTTTAAATAACTTACTTCTGTTTAAAACAAATTTTCCGAAGTGTTTAAGCTTTAATCGTGTTATCCAAACCATCCCGTTGATCAAACTAGTGACCTTTAACAGATATTAATTACACATCTATTCATAAATTGTGATACTTTTTCCTATAAAATACGCTTATAGTATATATGTCTCGATCAACTGTAGAAACAATACTGAATACGATTAACATATAAGCTAATCACGGCCCTTTGGATCATTTGGAGATATAGAAACAACTCGACTTTTAAGTCCAATAAACCTTGAAAAGAGTTGTTTGGAGACAACGTTAAATATTACTCTTTTACCTGGATTAACAATCGGGACAAGAAAACTAGTTTGAAATGGTTAAATTGGAGTAGCAATCTTGTAGTATTATGTGATCTTGATATTTTTATATTTTTATTTTCTAGCTCATTGATAGTTTAATGTAAATTTATGTAATGCATGTAATTTAAGACAACCATGTAATAAAAACAAATTGAGATATTTGGATACACAATAGGAATTAAAATCTACATTTTAATCAAAATATGAAAACATAGAGTTTTCAATGCTTATCGCGAGTATCATGCTAAATAATACTTCCTATACAATTTTACTTGTTAAAAGAGAAGCAAGTCCACCAAAACAACCCCATGATAAGGCTAGTGGGTATGGGCACCACATGTGGTGGTGCCCTTTTCCGTCACATCATCGCCACCTCACACCCCCACACCACCACCACACCACATCATTTGGTGGAAATACCCACCACACCACACCACACCATTTTATTTTCCAACTCATCATTTCTTTTCCATTTATTTTGCACACAAATAATATTTTATATAATTTAAAATTACATTACATTAAATAAAATTAAAATGACAATACTTTTAATTAAAATGAAAATACTAGAAATTAAACATTAAAATACTAGAAATTAAAAATTACAATAATTAAAATAAATTATTACTCTTCATCGTCTTCATCGTCGGCGTCTTCATCGTCGGCATGTGCGTTGTTGTACAGATGGTCCGCCAAGTCCTGTCGAAGTCGTTCGTGTGTTGTTCCGTCTCGAATGTCGACAACCCTGTGCAAATATTCTGCACTTCCCGGTACATACAAAGCATGTCGGGGACCGTCCGGCACATATGGAGAAATCATCTGACCAGTATCTTCGACAACCATATTATGCATTATAACAAATGCATACAAAATATATCTTAGTCTTTCAAGGTCATATGAACGGGCCGCGTTTTTGACAATGTGTCACTTCGCCTTTAAAACTCCAAAAGCCCGTTCCACATCCTTACGTGCGGATTCTTGTTTTTTGGTAAACAAGACCTCTTTTGGATCAACTGGATGTCGGTAGGCTTTGACAAACGTCGCATGACGAGGATATATACCATCGGTAAGGTAGTAACCGAATCTATATGGATTGCCATTCACCGTAAAAGGAGCATCGGGTGCCTTTCCTGATAACAAGTCGTTGAATATTGGTGACTGATCAAGCACGTTAATATCATTATTAGAACCCGCAACCCCAAAGTAAGCATGTCAAAACCATAAATCTTGGGAAGCAACAGCTTCTAATATCAACGACGGTACTCCATGATGTCCACCGGTATACTCACCTCTCCACGATTGTGGACAGTTCCTCCAATCCCAGTGCATACAATCAATGCTACCAAGTATTCCAGGAAAACCATGTCTCTCTTCGTGTGCCTCATATAATTTTTGCACATCGGTTACTGTTGGTTTTCGCAAATAAATAGGTCCGAATATTTCCAAAACCCCTTGTGAAAAACTATACATACTTTCCCTAGCAGTTCTTTCAGACATGCGTAGGTACTCGTCAAGAGAATCAGGGGATGACCCGTAAGCCATAGATCGAATTGCTGCAGTACATTTTTGCAAAGCAGTGAATCCCCGCCTACCTCTAACATCGTATCTCAATTGAAAAAAAGGATACCTGTTTTCTAATGCGGTACATATGCGCATAAATAAATGTCTGGACAGACGAAACCTTCGTTGGAAATTGTTGTCGTCATAAACAGATCATCCGTAAAATAATATCGGTATAGCATGTCGTGTCCAGCTTCTCGATTTCTATTTAGCTTCGCGGTTCTAGTGTCAAAGACTTCTTCACTTTCATCGGAGGATATATCATCGAGGAGTTCTGAGTATATTGTTAGCATAAACGCGTCATCGTCGTCAGATGATGAACCAAGATAATCCATTATTTGTGAGTTGGGGTATTTTGGTAGAGTTGTGGTGTGTTTTGGTAGTGTTTTGGTAGAGTTGTGTGTGTAAAATGAGTGAAAGTGTGTAAATATATATAGGTAAATAATTAATAAAAAAAAATATTTTTTTTTTAATTCTAACGGCTATATAGCCGTTCCCCAACGGTTCAATCGTTCAAAAAAGAAGCTATCCACGCCCGTTTCTTGCCGTGGGCCGTTGCCCTCTCCACCCACGCCGTACCCCAACGCCGTTGGGGGGGCGGTGTTCCGGACCAAGACCACGCCGTGGCCGGCCATGTCACTCCCCCACGCCGGCTCACCGTGGACCCATACCGAGGAGTCTAAGTGAAATTACAAACGTGACCGTTGAAAACAGTGATACAAAAATGGTGGGTGCGTGGCAATTTTGTACATTAACACCATCTCTCATAACCAATAAGCTTGACACATGGCGTTGCGTGGTTGGATAAAAAGCGTTTCGATCGGCGGGAAGTATTAGTATAATTGTTAGTGCACGCCGGAATCTTTTTCTTTTGGGGTTTCGGGAGTTTGATTGCTTCTTTTTCAAGTTTGTTTATTTTTAGTGAAAATTATATTCATACTTTTAATTTCTCAAAACTTGAGTTACGCACGTGTCAATGTCTTACAAATCTATGCCCTAATATTTAAACCATAAATATACAATCATTATTATAACTATAAATATTCAATTTAAACTAGTGCTATTTACACTTTAGACAAAATCTGATAGACCGACGCATATGGGTAAACGTGGATTTTGGAATTCCAGAGTGTGTGTGATATTTTTTGCAAAGATTGTTTGTAAAATAACAAAAAAAGTTATATCCATATTTGAAAACTCATCAATAAATTAATTAATTTATGATTTATAGACCAAGTGTATAATTAATTCATATATAATCATGCGTTATTACATTTACCATAATGTTTGTAATGCATAAGAAAATAAAAGATGATCCTTGATAGCATGAGGTCATGAGTTTTCGTTTGACGTGGACAATAAAATGTAAATTTAAAAGTATTTTAGATGGCAGAATTGTTCAATTCTATTATTAAATAGGTATCAAACAATTTTATTTTGTTTTTAATTTATGCAACACTCGCAAAATGGTCCTTGTTACTCAGCCAGAATGACGAGCTATCGGAATTGGTAGTCAAAAATCCTAAAGTCTCATCCGTTTGCCAAAATTTTCGCAAAACACCAAACTCAATTAGTGTCCAAATGTCCATTAGTACCCTTAATTGTTAATAAGTGTGTCCTCAATTGACTCTATCGAAGTTCGAAAGACAATTTGGAAGCTAGATTTTCATTGGAATATTTCAATTGCACTTTTTGCCACACGCCTCGTTCAGATAGCCGGCACCATGTACTTACAAACGTCAAAGTAAAACAACGTAATTATTTGTAGTAAGAAATATGTACGGGTATTTCTAACATATATTTTTAAAGCTCTAATTTTGAGTTTATTAACTCAGTCTAGTTTTTTGTTTATATTTATGAGCATTTTTAATTTGGTTAGTAAATTTTGAGCGTATTAAACAGTAAACACATCTTGGTATTCGATTTTTAGATATACGCTAACAAAATGTAATTAGAGTTTGTCTGATTTTACTCTAAAGTTATATTCTCGTAGAAATTATTAAATTAACTTAAAACATATTGAAAAATTTTACTTAACACATTCGCGTAGTATTAATAAATTAATTTTTTTATATATTTTAGCACATTTTTAATAGAAATGAACGAGCTATGTTTGACAATTCTCTTAAAACGATTTTTTTTTTCCATTTTAACTTTCTATTAATAATTTTTTTTAATGGCAACAAGGGAAATCTCGGACGGGAACTTTGATAATGTCATCACCCGCTCCGAGACATCCAATTTTTTCCATTTTAACCTTCTATTAATGTAATATTCTTTAAAATCTCCAATCATCTCAAACAATTAAAAGTGTTCAATCCAGCAAATGATTTAATAGCAAATATTAACTACTCCAGGAAAAATACTTTTTAAGAATGTTTAATTGGTGATCCAAATGTAATGATTAAAATTTGAGATGTAAACCAATCAACTTTATTCATTGGATGAATTTTCCACATAAGTTTGGTCCCGCGCGACTTTATTGTATCAAATGGATAATTACTTGTACAATTTTGTCAACACTCTTTATCTAAAATATATACCTATAATTACGAAGGTTTTTCCTAAACAATTCATCCACGCTAAAAAAAGTACGAATGTGACATTGTGGGTCCATGAGATTCGTACACGTTTGATTTGAAAAACGAATTTTCCAACCTTTAAAATCAAAATTATACTATTTAAAAGAACCATGGTCTATGAACAACTACTCATGCCCCACCTTTCAATAATGTCGTTTTATGTATGCCATATTTGGCTTTTATACGCGTATTGCGGCTTGCAAAAAGTGGATAACATCAAAATATAAGAGATGGTTTTATTTCTTTTTAAATTACCGTACTTAATATTTTTCAATGCAAATATTTAAATAATATAATGAGATTAGAAAAAATAATTAATCAATTTCATATATTAATTATTTTATAATTAAAAGATGAAATACAATATTTAGTAGGATGTAAATTTGCCATAAAAATCACATCGCAACACATGAAGCCAAACAGTTGCTTTGTATAATGGGTTGGGCTGTTTTTGAAAACGTCGATCTAGTCAAAATAGCGTGAGATACAACAAGTGAGCCGTCGAGAGGTGAAAGCTTGTTTACACGTGGAAAGAGTCAGCGCATGTGGGACCCACACGTGTCACACCCACAATTCATATAGAAAAACACGGTTTAGATTTACGTCCTTCCACTAATCCCAACTTTATTTGAGCCAACAAGTTGATGGCTAGCTTGTTAATTAATTGAAGGATTTTGATGGATAGTCTAGATTTATAATAAATTTTATTAATAATCTTTTAGTTTTAAAAATTATACTGACAATTCTTATTTCTGAAATGATTTTCACTAGGGGTGGCAATTCAGGTCGGGTTCGGGTTGACGGGTTCGGGTTCGCGGGTTGGCAGGTCAGAAACGTTCAACCCGAAACCGACCTGTTTATATAAACGGGTCAGATATCTCAACCCTAACCTGTTTAACTTTAACCCAAACCTAACCCATATAACCCATTTAATAAAATAGGTTAAACATGTTATTAGGTCAAACAAGTTAAACGGTTCAAACATGTCAAAATTATGTTATTATTACACAAATTCATAACAAAATACTAAACACCAAATTACTAAGTAACATTTTTTATTTTTATCTAACTATTAATTACGTTTTAGCTAGTAAACTATAAATTAAGTATAAATATATATATTATAAAATATATTTTAATAATTAAACGGGTTGGCGGGTCGACCCATTTAAATTATCATTGACCCGAACCTAACCTGTTTAATAAACGGGTCAGCTGACTCAACCCGAAACTGACCCAATTATTTTTTACCCCAACCCAAACCTGTTTATTTTCGTGTCGGTTTCAGGTCGGGTTTCGTGTCGGGTCAGAATTTGCCACCCCTAATTTTCACCAATGGTCGTTTATAAAAACGATCTTTATTTTCACGTTAAGTGACATCATATGTGTCACATGGAAAGTTGATCAATCCGTCTTTCTCTCCCATTTACTCCCCTTTAAGAGACCTTTATCCCTCATTTCGTTTCGTTTACCCAATTGTTGAATATATGTATTGACGTGCTTTGCACGTGAAACACACATGATGTCATTTAACGTGAAAAATAGACGGGTGTTTTTGTAAAAGACCATCGGTGAAAAATGTCTTAGAAATAAGGACAATTAGTGTAAATTTTGAAACTAAATACCATTGTAAAATGTGCTATAAACCTAAAGGAATATTCGTGTAATTTACTTGTGAGAAATGAGAAGGGAAAGTGACCAAAATACCCCAGGTGCATCATAAATGTTGTCACTTTAACGTGAAAATTAAATGGTCGTTTTCGTCAAGGAATACTGGTGAAATCTATTAGAAATAATGACCATCAGTGCAATCTTTGGACTCAAATACCATTAGTGAAATTTGCAATAATTAAACCTAAAGGACATTCCGTGTAATTTACTCATTTTGATAATAAATAATAGGGTTCTGATAATGAAGAGATATCACTATCAAAACCTTAAATAATATCCCTGCTTTTAGAATATACAAAAATTTATCAAAATGTCCTTCCACGGCCACGATCTAAATATTTAAATATAGTTACATAAGACAATAATTATTTAAATAAATGTTATATTTGTTTAACCACGAGATAAGTATCAACTTTGGTCGTTTTGGCAACCGAAAAGGATATGTTATTCTATTGTATGTTGTGATCATAAGAATTTTGGTCGGTCTAAGCCGTTGTCATTCCAAATTTTGGTTTAAATGTATTGACAAGAATATCCCTTGAAAGATATAAAAAGATGTGGGATAGCAAAGGGTAGAATTGTCATTTGCTAGATCATTAGTGGTTGCTTAAGGGAGGGTGCCTAATGCAAACAAAAGTGATTTAAAAGCATGATCACATTTAATTAAAGGGTCAATAACCGTAACATAAGAGGTTATCAAATTGAACTTGGATTTTAGTAGCTTTCTTTTGTTTTTTTATGACCCTAAAAGAACATTAAATAACTTTTTATACCATTTTCACATCAAAGCACAAAATAACAAGTGAAAAAGAAAAGCACCGTCTTTTCTATTATAATTTATCATATAATAGTAGTATATAAAATATATAAATTTGAATTTTACACTTTTTGTTATACATGCTTTTCGGATGGCCGAGTTTATTCCTCTAATTTACGCGATCTAACTGTTGTCATGACCATTGTTATAATTAATTATGAAGTTATGAAGTATGAACCATTGTTAATTTGTTATACATTGTTAGAATGAGGTCATATAGTGCATTAAATTAATTGTATTCAACATATGATAAAGCATCAATTGTCATTTTTTTTCTTTCCAAAACGTTGTATGATCTTTGTAGAATATAGATATCGTCACTCAGTCAACATATGTAAGTATAGGCGTATAGCATTATTATTGTTTGGTCGATTTAATTCAACCTAGGCATGCATGCCGTTTTTCTTGAAGGTGTCTGAAATTCGAAGTGTAACAAGAGTTTTTATTATAAATGATCATCAAATCATCAATCATGTTTAGCGATTAAATACAGTGATTCGCACACCATCAAATTTTAGTCATACAATAGCAGTAATACTTTATGAAATTATACAAACAATACCTTAACACACGGATTAATGGTGTACGGCTAAACTTGGGTGGTGTATGAATACCACTCTTTAGCAAATGGTGGTCATTGGTACACCAACTATTTAATGATAAATCATCAGCCCAATGCTTTATGAGGTTGTTGTATAACACTTGAAATGCAGATTGACGTATATCTAAATTAGTGATATACAATAGCTGAAATAGTTAAAATGATCATTTAATTTGTGTGCATTCATAGTTTTAAGAATTGACAGAAAATACATAAACTATTAAGATACATTACTATAATAGTCAAAAGATAATTTTATTTCTGTTACAAATCAAGTGTTCAGTCTTTCCAGAAAAAATATTTTCAAAATTTTTCGATATTCTTTTTTATCAACTTTCCATAATACCATTAGTATTTCGATATTATTTATCAACTTTTCTTTCGGCAATCCTTCTTTTCTCCTTCTCAATTTTCCAAAAAAAATCAACCGGATTCTTTACCGGGTCGGATATCAGATTAGAATGATTTAACTATACAGACGATAATTTAACACAATAACTATAGACCATCCAATAAAAATCAGTTAACAACTATAAATGTTAAATTAAAACCATAAACTTTAATATATTAGATCTTTTTTCATTTTTACCAATAACTAAAATATTTTTTTAAACCGATGACTAGTCCGACTGGGTCAACTCGAGAAACTCGAAACCAACCAACCCAATTCCTTATCAGGTGGGTTCAGGTTAGAAGTTTTTATCTCAAACTTGACGGGCCTTACTCGATAAGAACATTAACACGACACGCCAATTGATACCCATACTGTTAACTATTGGCTTATAATAGCTCATTTGATAAACAAATTATGACTTTTCTGTATAACTTCAAGTATTTATGCATAGTGAGTAGAATGAATTATCTCTTCATATAAACATACAAATTATAGGTTGTGTATTATTGCAATTGTTAATATATTTTTTCTGTGAGCCAATGCAATCAAACTCAAAATAAATAATGCAATTTGATTAGAATATAATAAAATAAATAATATTCAATTCATAGACAAATGTTAGAAAGATGTACAACTGAAAGAAATTCTCCTAACTTTTAAAAGTTGCCGACTAATATTCGAGAAATAAACGGCTTTTGAGACGTACACGAATAAAACTAAAAAATCATATAATCACGAGAAAATATAAAATCAAAAATAGTCATAGAGTAAAAGGAGGTGGCCGATTCATTAAAAAATTAAACAAAAATAACCAAAACACGTGTCAAGACCGGCTATCACCGGTTACCGGTCATCCCTTCAACACCTTAAGAGCAGTCGAACACGGCGGCGACTCGACACAAAGTTAGGAAAAACCCAGCTGTTTTTGGGTCCCACACGCCACCGCCGACCGCCATACTACTCACCTTCTTCTTCTTTCCGACCACCCCGTTTCTTTATCTCTCTCTCTCTAAATATCTATGTACATATATGTATGTATGTATACATCTGTTCATATAAGAGATTATTTTCTCATAAAAAAAAGTTTGGGTTTTTTTAATTAGAAATTAAGCAATAAAAACAACAAATCAAACCCTCTTATTATTCATTTCTCTTACCCCAACAAATATTAACTCTAAAAAGTCTTTTGCTTTGCATATTTCTAGAGAGAGAGAGAAAAATAAATCCCCAAAAGCAAATATATTTTTTTTGGTTTTTGTCAAACTTTGATAACTGAAGCTCACAAATACATGTATGCAGAGATAGAGAAAGTAAGAAAGCATTGATGAACTAACGAATTTTTGTAGAGAAAGAAGGGTATTTTTGGCAATTTGGCGGCGTAATTCGATTCAAAGGAAGAAACTTTCTTGATATCCAATCAGTAAGTTAAATACCCGTTTGTTTAATTGGTTGTAATCTCAAATCAAGTAGATCTAATTCAACTTTATTTAGATTGTTTCAAATTTCAATCAATCGATTTAGGGTTTTGAAACTATTGTTTGATTGGATTGATGGGTTTTATTATTTCATAATATGATATTGAGATTGTGAGATCTGGGTTTTTCCAATATCTAATTATTATTGTATCTTGTGTATAAAAGATTCTATTTTTATTGACAACTGTATTCCTATCTGGGATTTCAGTTGAAAAAGCTTTTTGCTTGGTGATCAAAGAGGGAGTTTCCAAGAAATCTTGATTGGGGTTCTTGATAAATACCCAAAAGTTTTCATCTTTTGGGTCTGATTCAAGGAATGTTGGAAGAGAGATCCTTTTTGGTTTCAAGAAACTTTGATAGCAAAAGGGAGAGCACTTGGGGGTTTATGAGTAATTGCAGGATCGAAAAGATCGAATCTCATCAAGAGAAAAGACCATTAGAGATCGAAGATGATGAAACTGTTCGTGCTAGAAAAATCTGCAAGCAATCCAACGGCTACGATAATCTTGATCTTGGATTAGGGTTTCTTGATCTTGCATTAGTCCCTAATTATCAAACAGACAGTAATGAACAACAACAGACAGGTGATAGTTCAGAATCAGATTCTAGCTCCTTAATCCATGCCATTGGTAGAGACAACTCGATTAGTTGTCTACTCAAATGCTCAAGATCCGATTACGGTTCGTTAGCATCACTAAACCGAACATTTCGTGACCTAATTAAGAACGGGGAGCTCTATAGATTAAGAAGAAAAAACGGGATCATCGAGCATTGGGTTTACTTTTCTTGCCATTTGGTCCAATGGGAAGCTTTTGACCCGATTAAAAAACGTTGGATGAATCTCCCAACAATGTCATCAAACACGTGTTTTCAGTTTTCGGATAAAGAATCTTTAGCGGTTGGGACCGAGTTACTTGTGTTAGGCAAAGAAGTTCTTGATCATGTAATATATAAGTATAGTTTATTAACTAACTCGTGGACATTCGGGCGGTTGATGAACGAACCGAGATGTTTATTCGGGTCAGCGAGTCTTGGAGAGATTGCAATTGTGGCGGGCGGGACCGACCCGAATGGGAAGGTTGTGAGTTCAGCCGAGCTTTATGATAGTGAAACCGGGGTTTGGGAGACACTCCCGAACATGTTGAAACTGAGAAAGATGTGTTCGGGTGTGTTTATGGATAATAAGTTTTATGTAATTGGCGGGGTTGGTGGGGTTGATATGAAACCGTTGAGTTGTGGCGAAGAGTACGATATGAGTACTCGAACATGGACGGAAATCCCGAACATGTCGCCGGTGAAAACCGGTGGTGCTGCCAATGCCGCCGCCACAACCGCCACCGAAGCGCCGCCGCTTGTGGCGGTTGTGGATAATGAGTTGTACGCGGCGGATTGTGCGGATATGGAAGTTAGAAAGTATGATAAAAACAGGAAGGAATGGGAGACGGTTGGGAGATTGCCCGAACGGGCCGATTCGATGAACGGGTGGGGGATCGCGTTTCGGGGGTGCGGTGATCGGGTCATTGTGATTGGCGGGCCGAGGACAAGTGGGGCCGGGTTTATAGAAGTGAATTCGTGGGCCCCAAGAGACGGGCCGCCTCGTTGGACGATGCTCGGGCGGAAACAATCGAGTAACTTTGTCTACAATTGTGCGGTTATGGGCTGCTGATTCTTGATCATGGGTAACTCAAAGTTTATCTTTTTTCTTTTTTGTTATCATTTTTCATTGTTAATCAGGACAAAAGAACATATTTTTACTTGAGATTAAAGATTTCTTGAAAGATCTTGAGTATATTGTCACAGTTTGGTTTAGAGGATCTAATAACTACTTTGTCCTTGTTTGGTAGGTAGATTTTTGTCAAAAATGGTCTAAAACAGATTGGTATTTTATGCTCTTTAATTTCTTGACATTGCTCAAAGGAGAAATAACCTACAAAACATAATCATATATGGCTTCCTATTGACTACTCTTGTTGTATTTATCGTTGTTAACGCGTTATAACTTATAAACATTATTTTTTTTGTGTTTGTTTCTAGTTCCTTGTCAACCATTTTCGGTTACGAAAAAAAACTATACAGTTAGAGAATCTTGGTACCAAAAACCAGACTATCTATTATTGGTTCAGTAATGGCATCTAAATTAATAATATCTTGATGATTCACAAACCTAGATGATGCAGAAATTCTTTATGAATTTGTATATGAATGATAAATTATTAACAATTGCCTCTTTATAATGATAATGATCAGTTTAAACATCTAAGCTATTTTTGTTTGTTTGGTTAAACATGTAAACAACATTGCTAAATGCTAATGGTGACAGAACAGAACTCATAAATACTTGTAACAAAATATATAACATACATCTTATTGATTTAGCATATTTTAAAAAGGAAAGCCTTTACGCCAAATCTTTTTCGATTCTTCGGCTAATCTTTTAACATGTTTAGCATCAACAAAACAATCCATCAACACCTTCGCATTTTCAAGACAATGACAGTTAATAAACGCTTTCACAAACCGTTTTTCAGTCATCCTTAAAGCCGTAAGCAACTTTGACCCGTTGACTTTTGGAGTCAAACCCATTTCATCGATTTTTCCCGCTACAATCATTCTCGGCTTCATAACCATTTCAAGGTTATTATAAAGCAAAAACGGGTGACCTAGAACAACACTAGCAGGCTGTTTCATACACGCAACAACAAAAGTCATGTTTCTTTGAACTTTGTCAACCGATAAAGTCAACACAAGCGGCGAACTACCCAAAAGACCAAAAACCTCATCTTCCGTAAACCCAAATTTTTCCAAATTCGCTATTTTTTCACGGATCGTTTCTAAACGTGAAACTGCCATTAGGGTTACTACATATTTATACATTTTTGAATCTTTAGAAGTACCCGTTCTTCGAATATATTCCAGTTTTTCGGGATTTAATGATGTTCGACGAATTACAGTTGGTCTAGACAAAATCATTAAGGTTAAATCATTACCTGTTATACCCATAGATTTGTATAATTCAACTGTCGGCTCAATCACCGTTTTCAAATCATAAGTAAGAACAGACGGGTTTCTTAAAATGGCTTTTTGTAGGGTTTTTCTTGACCCGAATAAACGTTGTAAATACCGAACACGTTCATCGAGACCATGGTCGATTCTACATCTTAAAAAACGGGGTCTGCAACTAATGATTTTGACCAAATCTGATGATGTGAACCCGAGATTGTGAAGAATTTTTAATTTTGAGTGAAGTTTATCTGGTTTTGCTTTGTGAAGAGATGGCATACGTTTAAAGATTTGTGATGTTTCTTCGTTGTTACATCCCCATGATTTAAATAAATCTTGACAGTTTTTTGTTGATAACTGGTGATCTAAATCGAAGAGAGGTTAATAGTTTATCAAATTATATTTATAGAACATGGATTGACGAATTTATGAAATATAGAAGTTGAAATTGAGACCTGATCTTTAAGTGGTTTATGTTTCTCATCCATCACCTATAAAATTAATTTAAAAAAGTCACAGATGTATTTTAGTATTTGAACTTGGTTGACTAGATCATCTACTACCTGAAGTCCTGAACTATTTAAACTAGACAAAATGATAGATTTAGTACCGTCACTCACTAATCTGAACTTGTTTTTTCATGTAATTTGCTTCTAATATCAATATATTGAAATGAACGTATGTTTTTAGTCCGTCAAAAACTCCAACAAAAAGTATGTCAAGCAAGAAAATGTGATCAAATTAATGAGTAGGGTACTAAATCAACAATTTTGTCAAGTTCAGGATGTCATGTTGCACCCTTAATAGTTCAAGGTAGTAGAGTACCTAGTCAGTCAAGTTTAGGATACTAAAATGCATTTTGACCAAAATAAAAAGTAACTAATTGTGCAGGATCATAACATTAATGAATCATCATCAAGTGTCCTACACAATTAACATAACAGTAAACCTTACCAACGGTTTATCAGTTGACACTGCCTGTGTTGAGAAAGCCATCATACCGAGGCATCTGTCCTGCAGAGGACATATAACATTTACATTTACATTATATTTTATAAAACTTAACAATCCGAATTCAAATGCATGAAATCTACAAAAGTTCCAATTTCAAATGTAGCTCAAACAAGCAAAAAACACCATGGATGAACAAGAAGGGCGTAAAGCTACGACTTTATTTCATAAGATGAGTCAATTTAGCTTAGTTTTCCAAAATCCTAAATTAAGGGCGTACAGCTACGAACGACTTTACAGGGTTTACAAATTACCTACGAAATGATTCACGAACCAATTTCACACAGTAAAACTAAAACCTAAAACTAGATAAGGTCACGAGGATCAACGAAGTACCAGTTTTCGCAGACAAAAAAAGCCCTAAAAATCTATAACCAACCGTGTTACCAAAACCGAAGCAATATTCCTAAATAAATTACGATTAACTTACAGCAAATAATGATGACAGAACTCGAGGTTTCTGCGGCAGAAGAATTCGTGTTCGATAAGTCGCCATTGTTGCGGCCAGAATTAGAGTGAGAGCTTAAACCCACTGAGAAAATGAAAACTGATAGGACTGAATTCGAATTTATTTAAAAACCAAGGACTGAAGTGAAACATTTAAATAATATTTGGAGTTAATTACACAAATGGTCCTTTAAGATGATACAAAATTGCAAGTATGGTCCTAATCTTTTAATTTCGACAATCTTAGTCCTTAAAGATTACCGATTTTGTACGTTTGATCCTTTAGACCAAACGGTGTTAAATTTTTCAGTTAAGTGACCTAATGTGCAATGCACATAAGGGTATTTTTGTCTTTTACCATTATCTTCTCCATCTATGAACACAAAAGTCCCAATATCAAGGTTAAAACAAATTCCAATCTAAATCACTAGACCTATCAATCATCGCCTCTCAATATCGGAACCTGTTATGGGTTCGAGGGGCACCACCGCCGAGCGCTAACCGCTTCCGGCCACCACCGTCGCCACCCAAAAAAACCTACAAATCGACCATCAAAGTTCTGCACCACTGTCGGAACCAACCCTAAGCATCGAATCTGATGATGGCGATTTAAAAACCTGCAAATCGATCAAAATCGCAATTGGCTTCCAGATCTAGGGCTTTGCTTCCGGATCTGAGTTTGTGGCATTGCGCATGGGCTGTAACAACATCGAGTTTTGATTTGCAAGTCGACTAGCACTCGGGCTACTATAAGGTATTTTAATTTTATTCATATTGATTGAACCTAAAATTCCTAGATCACCAAAACATTTCTAGTTCTCTTTCAGGAACCTTGAGCTCCGCTAGCTCACCAAAACGTCTGTTTCTGCATCAGAAGCCACGTTTGCCGACGACGGTGGAATCATCGGGGGATGATTCTAACAGGAATAAGAAGCTCGGAGTGAATCGTTGCTCAGGTTGCCGTAAAAAGGTCGGATTGATGGGATTCAGGTGCTGGTTTCTTGATTTTCCGGTGTTGGTGGATGGTTATTTTGGAGAAAATTCAAGAGGCAATTTCAAAATTTTGAGTTTTGGTGATAGTGATTTGAGGGTTGTTGATGGAGTATTTTAAATTAGGGTTTTTATTTTGGGGGAAAAAGATGAAGTGGGGGAAGAAGATGAAGTGGGGGAAGAAGATGAAGTGCGAAAAGACAAAAATACCCTTATGTGCATTGCACATTAGGTCACTTAACTGAAAAATTTAACACCGTTTGGTCTAAAGGACCAAACGTGCAAAATCGGTAATCTTTAAGGACTAAGATTGTCGAAATTAAAAGATTAGGACCATACTTGCAATTTTGTATCATCTTAAAGGACCATTTGTGTAATTAACTCTAATATTTGGGTTTTTGTTATGGACCAAAAGGATGAAACTATACTGTTATTCTTGGGCCAATTAGTCTTTCCACATGTTGGACAGAACAAATGAACAATTTTGTGATCAACTCTTTTCTCAGTATTCGAATACATAAGTATTTGACTTTTATTAATTTAATTAAATTTAATTATCCGTGTTATATTAATTTATGAAAATGAAATTTCACAATTTTAAATCCTAGAACTAAAAGATTTAGATGTTAAGCTTACAATTTTTATAGTACTAAGTTTATAATAGAACTTTAAAGCATATTTTGGCTATGAGAAGTAGGGGTGAGCAGAAAAAACGGGTAACCGGAACTGGAACCGGATTCGCTTTGGAACCGCCGGTTCCGGTTCCAAAAATTATGGAACCGCCCTAAGAGGTTCCGGTTCCGGTTCTTAAATTTTAAGAACCGGTAACCGGCGGATAACCGGAACCGGCGATTATTCGGTCTATATTTGTTAAAATATTATATACGGAGTATATGATAAATTTAATGTACCAATTTAACAATATGAGAAATTTTGTGTAATTTTTAATGAGTTTAGTCATTAATTAGTCTAAATAGAGTGTTCAAATGATATAATATATAGACAATCATATGTTTAAGTGTTTGGAGTTTATGATTATTCAAAGACTAGTTAATAAAATGACAAAAAATGATTAATATTTAAGCTTCACATCTTATTTTAATTTTACGCTTTTAGAAATAGGGTAACCGGAACCGGCACCGGAACCGGAGGTTCCGGTTCCGGTTCCGAAAATCAAGGAACCGGTACAAAAGGTTCCGGTTCCGGTTCCGGTCGGAACCGGCGGGTACCCGGCTATGCTCACCCCTAATGAGAAGTTTGTATCGGCATTAGGTAGGTTATAGTAAATAAGGGGTGATTTTCCTACCACAACTTTTAAGGTATGTACCACATTCAATGTTTAATATACTTGTGCAGTTAGCTGTAAAATTTGTACTATGTGATATAATCATTAAAAATTATGGTAGCAAAATCAATTCTCATAGTAAATACATGGCATTAACTTGTCGATAAAAACAGACTAGAAGTTAGCCGGAACGAATTTTTTTTGTGTCTACGTCAGTATTATTGTCAATAAAAATAAAAAAAGTTAAAATAATATATTCTATCAAGTCATTCGGATAGTTAAGTTATATTGACCTAAACTACGATACCTTGCTAATGAGTCACTAATAATTCGTATTTTTTTAGTTAAGATTTAAATCATTGTACTTAAAATAGTTGAATGGTCATGACATGTTATTAATTCTTCTATAAGCTCAAAGCCGGTTAAATAAGACAAATTTTGAATTTAATGAACTATGCGTAAAATAAAGAAAAGAATCCAAAGATGACGGATTCGTATCGGGACAAAAAGACTTTTATTAACTATACTTTTTAAATAAAAGTTAATTTAACACATAGCTGATTAACTATTATATTTTTATTGTTAGTTAATTAAACGGCGTGACTAGACTAGACAACTCCCAACACTAGAAACAAACCAGCAACATCAGACGGACCATCATATCAACCTAACGACGTTGCCACCAAAATTACAGAAAGATTTTTCACTTGCACCCCTTTCAATTTCTATAAACACGACTATTAGTCCATTACTTATACCACTCTTTCATATGTAAGACTGAACTTAATGGTGAGTCATTGGTGACCAAACATCAATTACTTATATAAACCTTTTCAATTCTAGGGGTGAGTATTTGGTCCCAAAATCCTGAATCAAAAACCTACTGAAACCGAATCAAACCAACATCAATTATGATTTTCGGTTCGGTCTTCGGTTTTTTACTTCCATTTCGGTATGGTTTGGTCCAAACATCCGGTCCTTAGATCACACTCATGCCTATCCAATTCCATCATAAATTAAGGAAAATAAGCTAATAAACACTTTTGTAATGTATGATCATGCATACAAGGAAAAGTTGGATGCAGATGTTCATAATGGAATTATATTAACAACTAACAACGATACTCAATCCATTATTTATACATAGTTCAACAATAACAACGATACTCAATCCATATAAAGTCGTAAATCAAAGCCGTATATATCAAAGTACTATTAAAAGCAAAGTAGAAAAGGGCGAGGACTTACTTGATCTCAACTAAAATATGAAGGGATGTAAATGGAGATATAGTGAAAAAGCTAACTACCTTTTCCATACCCCTTAATCTTCTTCCTTCCATTATTATCATATCTGATCACAATATCCACAATTGATGAGCTTCTTGAAGCTCATGCTAATTTGCTATGCTCTGACTGACACAGACAGCTCCTTTCATCCTCATCTGCTTCTGCAATTCTTATCTGGACGTATATTCTTGTCTTTTTAACGTCCTTTTCTAGTCAATTTCCCCCATAATTTCAATATTCTCCCCGCCCCACCACCACCACTACCGCCATCACCACCACAGCTATCCAATCATGCTACAATCTCTTCTCCTTCAGCCTCCTCCAACAACCACCACCACCAATTCCTCATCTGTCTCCATGAACACATCAAAACGAACAATCAACGATTCTGCCGGAGACAACGAATTCCCCGGCGACGTTGAAGTTGACGTCGACGACTCTTCTTCACATCAACATAAACGACGAAACGTTGAAGAGAAGAGGATTGATAATCCGGACGAGCATAACCTCATCGTTGAAGCGGAATCATCTGGTTTAAGACTTTTAGGATTGTTGCTACAATGCGCTGAGTGCGTAGCGGTTGATAACCTAGACCACGCGAATAATCTGCTACCGGAGATTTCTGAATTGTCTTCTCCGTTCGGTTCTTCGCCGGAACGCGTAGCTGCATACTTCGCCGAAGCTCTACAGGCGAGAATTATCAGCTCGTACCTTGGAACATACACGCCTCTTAACATCAGAAATTTAGCCCTAGCTCAAAGTCAGAAGATCTGTAACGCTCTTCAATCGTACAATTCGATCAGTCCTTTTATCAAATTCTCACACTTTACAGCGAATCAAGCGATTTTTCAAGCCCTAGAAGGTGAAGACGGAGTTCATATCATCGATCTCGACATTATGCAAGGACTTCAATGGCCTGGATTATTCCACATCCTCGCTTCACGACCTCGGAAAATCAAATCTCTTAGAATCACCGGCGTCGGATCTTCAATCGAACTTCTCGAAGCTACTGGCCGTCGTCTCCATGATTTCGCTAACTCTCTCGGTCTCCCCTTCGAATTCGTACCTCTCGAAGGAAAAATCGGAAACATCACATCGGATCTCACAGCTCAACTCGGCGTCAGATCCGGCGAAACGGTGGTCGTTCACTGGATGCATCACTGTCTCTACGACGTCACCGGAAGCGATTTCGGTACTTTACGACTATTAAACCTACTAAAACCGAAGCTCGTAACAATTGTAGAACAAGATCTGAGCCATGGCGGTAGTTTTCTAGGTCGGTTTGTGGAAGCGCTGCATTATTACTCCGCCTTATTCGACGCTTTAGGCGACGGACTTGAATCGGAAAACGTCGAACGGCACATGGTGGAGCAACAGCTCTTTGGATGTGAAATTAAAAATATCGTTGCCGTCGGTGGACCAAAGAGGACCGGTGAGGTAAAGGTGGAGAGATGGGGAGAGGAATTGGGTCGGGTCGGATTTAGACCCGTGTCATTAGCGGGTAACCCAGCTGCACAAGCGAGTTTATTGTTGGGTATGTTTCCGTGGAAAGGGTACACATTAGTAGAGGAAAACGGTTGCTTAAAATTGGGTTGGAAAGATTTGTCTTTGTTGACTGCTTCTGCATGGCAGCCGTCCGATTTTGCATGAAGTCAAGAATTAAGTTCAATCAACGGTTCGGATTAGTCAACGTTGCTATGTTAATAAGTTTAAAATTGTAAAAAGATGTTTTGATTATTTAAAACAATTGTCGTTTATTTGAGGATGATTATTGCCTTTTCACCTCTTAAGTTAATAATAAAAAGCAATTTTTTAGACTTTTTAATAGATAAATAGTATTGATGCTTATTATTTGTGTACATCATTCAGTAATTCATTAGTATAAGACAACATGTGTAATTAACTTTCTTTTTCATATCGTCCTTCATTTTGATACTTATATAAATTAAGTGAATATCAAAATGACAACCTTAACCTTAAGACTGTGGTTAAAATATCAAAACGTGTATAAGGAACTTTTATATAAATTACTGACTACCCATGCATTTTAGCGATTAGTCCTCCTCCATTAACGAGAATATAACTTTATAGATAATGTAATAATTTATTAAAAACAACATATATATTTGTTATTAACAAACTACATGTTCTACATCTTACTACAATTTAAAAATTCCCATTATCATTTTCGTAGAGTCTATATACAAATTATCTTCCATGTTTTATAACCTTTATTTCGTGGATTGACTTTTATTCTCTTTCCTTTGTTAGACTTCCGTAAAATTTGAAGCCACCCACTTAATGGGCTCAAAGGTATTTGTTTGTTGAACCATGTAAGATCTCAGACCATTTTTATATATTATTGGGTCAAATTGCCCAAGTATCAGCGAAATAAAGTTTCCGCATAGTTGGGCTACAACTTTTGAAAAAAAAAAGATTCATAACTATTCATTCCAAATCGGGATTGCAATTTGAATATTAGTAAAGATTAAAAAATTAACTTGTATCTGTGTCTAGCAATGGTTCAATATCAAGTATTTGTGTTCCAGAATTTTAATTTTAATAGACGAGAAGAAAAATGGAAGGAAATAAATTTTTTATCATGTTTCAGAATTTTATTTTAAAAGAAAGGAAGAGAAGATGAAGGAAATTTGGTCCATTTTTTCACTCTTAATATTCATCCCAAAAGTGGAAAGAATTGGACTAAAGTAATCTATTAAAATTTCTTAATTCATAGAATAAAGTTATAGGTTTCAACTTTTATGGACCAAAGTTACCATATGTATGTCTCATTTGCCTTTCTCAAAGTAAACGTTTTAATCTAATTTCGATTTCATAATTTTTGTACAAATTTCCTTGCTATGTTATTCATAGTAGTTTAGGCAATATAAATATACAATCAACAAAAAACATTTTTGTCATACATCATACCTCGCACTTTTACCGGATATTTTTCTTGAAATCAATCTCTACCTTAGAGTAAATATATAATTGTTTTAAGTCTTATCTATTTGGTACCTCTAATTAAAAAAAAAAATAGGTATCATGCAATGGCCCTTGGTGGCTAAATGATAATTTTTTTTTACATATTTACCGCCTACGTACATAACTACATTACCCAAAGTGTACATACCGTACAAGACTTAAATAGAAAATTAGGTCCACTTACCATGTGCTTGCGACCTATGTTATCACATGGGCTATTTCAAACCAACCTCATCATCATCAATGCATGTTATCGTTGAATCAACTCACATAACTAACGAATTAAACTATAACTAATCAATATTTTATGGTATTCGTGTAAGCTGTAATTTGTTACTCGTAGCCTAATAGTTATGTATTTAAATGCCGCTGTTAAAAAATTAGAATATATTAGGCGTCGTTAAAAAACCAATTTACTATAGTTGATAACTTTTGCCTTCGTTTGTAGAAATTTGATTTGAGATAAAAAAAATCCACATAAATTCTTCAAACATCTGTACATCGTAGATGTTGAACTTAATTAAATCGCCTCACATTTGAAATAACTTAACATCAATGAGTTCAGAAAAGCAAAACGGCTCATATGTAGCACATGTCAAACATGTAATACCTCGCTTAAAGAGTATTCAAATAACTAGAACATTTATATTGTTTTGTACAGAACTAGGTTAATATTCAGTGGTATAATTCTGAAAATACGTCATAATTTACGAGCAGTGATTATTGTTAGAGTAGTGGTTAATCTTCATTAATGGTAGTGAGGAGTGATTATTATTATGAGTAGTGGTAAATAAAATAATATGAGTTTAGAAATTAAAAAAAGATAATATGACACATAAGTAATCGCAGTCAGATAATCAATATCTACTCTAATAGCTCAATTGGTTCGAGTCCCTTGCTAATAACATAAAGGTTGCAGGTTGGTGTCCAAATGTTGTCAATTTTTCCAAAACGTAAATATTTTCCGAAATAAAATGTGTTTTATCTGAAAATTAAGCCATATTAATTTAGGAAGATACTAAATACACTATATAGTAAAGATAAAAGATAACTCTAATTTTAAAATATCCTAAAAATGTAAAATACTTATTAAAGATAATTATCAACTCCACTTGTACTTTAAGCATCAGAACTTCTATCCCCTGCGTCATCATCCCGATCTTGAAAAAGACTCGATCTTGAGTCTGCTTTATCATCAAAATCTCCAACATAATGTGACATTTTTAAAAAATGTCATTTTAATATACTAAGAGTTGATGATGCAATTGCACGTAACATTTTGTAAAACGTTGTTCCTATTCGTTGAATATTGATAGAAATTTATTCCTCAAATACCATATTTGACTTCCCTTCTCTTATTTTATGCAACATTTATTAGCATCTATGGAAAATGGAAGATGAAAAAAATGCTATTGTTCTTGTGGAATAAGAAACATTCATATGTAATTGAACCGTGTCTAGTAGACTCGTTAGTTCTTAGTTTTATCTAACTTTTAGTTGTAACAAGTTTAATTTTGATTTCAACATGAGAAAATTTCAATCTTTTTAGTAATTCATTGTAAACTGATATACAAAATACCTCTTCAAAAAGTATTGTATGAATTTAAAATGTTTTGTGTGATTTTGAAGTTCTTTTTGGAGGTATAAAGGAATAAATGATTTCTTCTAATGAAATGACCAGAATTGTAGAAAACCATTCATGTGGTAAGAGATGTGGATTACATTTTAACACGTCAACTATCTCTACTCCACAACTAGTTTTAAATGAATCGATTTTATTGTATATTTCCGCATTTATTTCAGATTTAATTATTTTGCGGGATTATTATTTTTTCTCCAAATATACACATAATCAATACTACTTAAAGATAATGTAATAATCACTAAATAATACATACACTCCCTCCGTCCCTAAATAAAGTTCTCATTTGTGTTGGGCATAACATTTTAGGAGATAGTTAGTGGTGGGGTATTTAGTATTACTTTTGAATAAAATATAAGGTTTGATTGGAGAGAGAAAGTGTTTTAAGAGATAGTTAGTGGTGAAAGTATTGGTAATAATATTATTATATTAAGTGGGTCCCTTAAGTTTGAGAAATGAGAACTTTATTTAGGAACAAAATTTGAAGGTGAAATGAGAACTTTATTTAGGGACGGAGGGAGTATTATTTTTGGACGGCACATAATCTACTCCACCTTATCCCTACCGGAACTTAAACTCATGGCCATTAGGTCATAAGCAATACCTAATACCATATACACCAATACCACTAGATTACAAGGTCTTTGTTAAATATTTTAGATAAATTTTTTTGACTATACATATCTTAGTATTTATATGTTTTATAAATGTTTAAAATCATTAATTGTTAACTGATTATAGCTTTTAGAGCACCTCCAACCATAGTCTATCTCATACTCCATCTTTATTTTTAAAGTTTATTTTTCTCCAACCCAACTCTATTACTCACTTCAAATATAGAGTTACTTTATATTTGAAGTGTGAAAATACTCACACTATCACCCCACATTATTTTGTAAGTGTATTTGTTAGTGGAATTGTGGGTCCCACTAGTTTTAAACGGTTTTAAAGGGAAGAATAGAATGTATGTTTAGAGTTATGATGTTGTTTAGAGTGAGTGATCATACAATTTATAGAGATATAAGGAGTTTTATAGAGAGTATGATTGGAGATGCTCGTAACACCAAACCATATGATTTATAATCGAGCAATTTGAAGTTAAATTTGGAGATACTTGTCATCCGTTGATAGAAGATAAAACTTAGAAGATTTAAATATCTTATTTGACTACTCACCAAGTGTAGTACTGAAATGTTAGCAAGTGCAATGGTTTAATTTTTCTATATGAATATTCATAATTGGAATTTTTTATTTCTTCAACTTAACATTTTTTTAGCATAATTATGTATATGCCCAAATATGATTAATATTCTTATACAAATACAAGTAATAGTAAATGTGAAAATGAATTACTAGAAAAAATAACAGATTTTATTAAATAATATAAAAAATATATACTCCCAGTATGTAATTAAATTAGAAAAAACTTTTTTCTAACGACAAATTATAATCTCCTTTTAAAATACTAATTATATCCTCAATAAAACTCAAACATTCAACTATATAAAACTAAACCACGTATAAAACTAAATAACCGTACCGTTATATCAAATGGCCTTTGGTAATTAAATCATAAAACTAAACCACGTATGAAGTTAGGTAGAGGTTGTATGTCATTGACATAGGATCCCAAATATAAAGGGCACAGCAATACAATATAGAGTATGGTGTGGCTACACTTCCCCAAACTGCATGCATCTTGACACAAAAAAAATATATTAACAAACATAAATGCAAATAAAATTTTGAAAACTATATTGATATCTTGCAGGGAGGCCATTAAATAAAAAGTAATAAATTACTTTTCAATATCATTTTACATTTTATAACTCTAACTTCTTACTATTTTATCTAATATTCTATACATATAATACATCAAGATCTTAATGGACAGGACTTAAGAGTTTAACTATAAAAAGACATGGAGTTACCTATATTTCTATTTGGGTTATTTGAGGTCGGAGAAATAAACCCTCTTTCAACAACGAGCATAACATAGAGATCATCATCTAAGATGACATCTTCTCGATAATTCAAATGAATTCGCTCACGTGGTTGGAAAATAAAAATTCTAGAAAAAATGTCAATTGGAAAAAATAGATTTAAAAGCGGTTTTGTTTTGATCGGCCTTGATTTCTTTTTGGTTATGTCATTTCCGTATTTCCTGTTGGTCCCTCGTTTTGTGATGATCTTGTACACATTTTGGTCCTTTTAATGGATATTAAATATATTTGCATTTCACAAAAATTATCTTGATCACCTTCATATATATATATACTGTCTTATTTATTTTTTAATTAGACTACCAAAAAATTTATTTACTTTCATAATAAATATGAAAAGAATAAATGGAAAAGCATCTCATGTTTTGCAACGAAGGAAAATAAATTAGTAAAGTAATGTGGTAATAATGGAAAAAAACAAAAAGATAAGACCACTTGTACAACCCATTTCTCTTTTGCCCTCACTGTTGATTTTGTCAACATCTTCAAGAAAACGACTCCCCACCTCAAGTCGACCATCCACCTTTTCTTTGTTGTTTCTTCTATTTTTCTATTTTTTTTAATATAATTATCAAAATAAATTGAAAAAATGCAATACAAAGAAAATACTATTATCTACTTAACTCTATGATCATAAATATAAAATCAAAACTCCTTCTATTCAAAATAAGTGATATACTTTGGGTTTCACGGTTTTTGAGGCAAAATATTAAATTAATGATTAAATTAGATTAATTGGATGGTTAGTGGGGAATGAGTCCCATACTTTTTGAATAAAGTGAGGTTAATGATGTTTAAAAGTAAAATGTAAGGATAAAGAGGTCATTTCACTTTGTTAAAGTAGATAGTTAGTGGGTGAGAGTCCCACTTTTTTTTGCCAAATAAAGTAATGTTTCAAAGTTTATCATTTATTTTGAATCACCCTAAAAAGAAAAGTGTATCACTTATATTGAATTGGAGGAAGTTATTTAGTTATAAAACCGTGTAATGATGTTGTAAATATAATACTTTCTCCGATTCAAAATAAGTGATAAACTTTCATTTTTGGTGTGATTCGGAATAAGTGGTACACTTTGAAAAATTACATTATTTGGCAAAAAATAATGTGACTGACACTCACTGACTATCTACTTTAACAAATTGAAATAACTCATTTACCCTAATTTTTAATTTTAAACATCATTTACCTTACTTTATGAGTTTATTCAAAGGGTGTGAGACTGATTCCTTACTAATTATCCAATTAATTCAATTAATCATAATTATAATCTTTTACCTCAAAAATAATGAAACTTAAAGTATCTCACTTATTTTGAATCAGAGGATGTAAACTGTATTGGTGTTTGTTTTTGTAAACATATTTTAATTCTACATTAACACTTTTATTGGACAAATACAAGGCACCTTGTAGAGTTGCAAACATTGAAGTAATACAATAAAATACTCAATTTGCTGTCCGTATATGAAATTAGTTGTGAATTGTCCAGAAGCTATAATGAAAGCATTCTCTCACATCGTTCAACATAGTTGTCTTGTAACACGACTCTGGATATATAGCTGTTTTGAAATTCTTTTTTGTTTTAAAGAAAGCGATCGCTTTATATTTTTACTTAAATGTTTTTAAAATTATCATACCATTATCAATTCTCTAAATTTATAGCCTAAACTACCAACGAAAATTTATTTTGCTTTCACAGGCAAAAGTATGGGAAATGCTGAAAATTTGGTTATTCGTTTCAACAACAACCATATTCATTCTTTCCTTAGACGAGGTTAGTATATATGATATGTAGACAGTCATATACTCATTCGAGTAAATGAGTATCGTTAACATTAGTTTGTCAGTTACAATGTCAATTCACGTGATAGTGATTTGATAAAAACTAAAGTGTTAGTTGAAAGCGGTTTAAAATTCTTACTTTATCTTTGTACCTAGAAAATAATTGACATGTAAAATTCACTAATTCAATTTTATAATCTTATCATTTAATTTAGAAATTTGTATTAATTAAATAAGTATAACAATAAATAAATTAGTATAAAAATAAATAAATTTTAATAACGAGAAATATTATTCGTATTTATAAAATACGAATAGGAGATAAATGTGCGAGTGGTTGACATAATTATATGCCAAATTATTGATAGAGCAAGCTTCAAAAACGTCTACAACACAGTGCAATCAATTTGTTTTTATGTATTAATCTTTAATTTATTTTTTTCACTTGAATACAAATAATCTTTATTTTGCACCATGTAGTAGATTAATTCTCTTGTTGCATACATGTTTTCCCCTATGCAACCTACATTTTAATTGGACTTCATGATTTAAAAACTATAAGCACATCTCCACAAACAATATATTAGTAGTCACAAACTCTATCTTAAAACTAACTCTAATAAATTTTGGAATCCGATAGTGTGTCATTACAACATATATGTAAAAGAATCGTTTTATGATTGAGATATATGATAAGATCGGTATGATCCTACTCAAAGGCCCTTAGTTCATTTCACATGTGTTGCACTTCATATAAATGACTAATTATATGACAAATTTAAGTAGTCATAGTTTAAATACGATATTAATATTGCAAGACAACTTACTCAAGGCCTTGTAGCATAGTGGTATTGGCGAATGATTTAAGGTGTTGTCAATGACCAATAGGTCATGTATTTAAGTCCCGTTGTGGACAAAAAAATGAGTAGATTATGTGTCGTTCAAAAAAATTCTATTGCAAAACAACTTATAAGGATTTAGATTACGAAATGTTTAATTAAGGATTCAAAATTTAGGATGTTGAACTATTAAAGATGATATTAAATAGTTACTTGGGCGGTTAACCAACTAGATTTGTTTTTAAAAAAAGTTAGTATATTATCATTTTTTAATTCTCTAATTCAAACCATATGAGATCGAGAAGGATCCCAAAATAGATCTAACACATTCAAAGATCTTATAAAGGATTGACATATTTTTATAGATCAAGATCGTTAAATTGTAAGATCTTAAGATTATGATCGAAATATTAACAACTCCGCTTTTAGTTGTCTAGAGATACGTTTTTACCCTCTTAGCTTTTAGATCCATGTTTTATGTATTTAATTAAGTTTTCGTGTTCACTCCTCCAAACAGTTTTAATTGAAAATTTATTAGGTATTTAACGAGGTTAGGGTTGATCATGTACTTTTTAATTAACATCTTGTAATTTTTTAATTGTATGTATGTATTCATCTCAATATAACTTTACTTTAGCAGAAAAGAAAAAAAAACTCTCCTTACATAGCGTGATATAGACTATGATATTTGAGCGAAAAATAATTGAACTTATTGAAACATAAAAAATGGGAATATGTAAAGGAAGATGATATTGATGCATATCATGATTTGTATATAATTTATGTTGCTACTAGCTATAGAATAACATGTTTGATCCACTAAATCTTTTTCTATGTATCATCCATTGTTTGACATCTTTTTATCAAGAAAATAGAATATCATTTCTCAAAAGCAAAATCATGTCCAATTCATGTGACAAAAGCTACCAACCCTACTATTTAATTTCATTTTCCATTTCAGTAATATTTGTTTTTTAATCTGTTGTAGCACAAGCATTTTAATACATGACTCTTTTAACATCTTGTCCTTGATTTTTGTCTGTTACAGTGATAAATTTAATGAAATATTAAAAGAGATTATTTCAATAAAGATTTAGTAAACCGTTAATAGCAAGTGTTATTATTTTTATTTTTATAGTGTACAATATGAAAAAATTAAATATAATAGCACCTAAAAATGGAAGTAATTACATTTTTTATTACCATATTGTTGAACGTATTTTTAGACTTATTTAAGTAGCCACAGTTAATATTTTAATAAATTTATAGAACGTAAAATTTCTTTATTTTATTCATATAAAAATATTTGATTGTTAAATGTAAACAACAACCCCGTATTAAACACTTCCGTTCAACAATAAAATATAAAACAAAAAGTCGGACAATACAAGTCTTTGTCTTTATATTATTCTATGTTTCAAAGACCACACAAATTAATTTTTAACTAATTATCTTAAAGAGTAATGATATTAAGTCTTACCATTTATTTTTATTTATAGTCGTACTAATTAGATGAAGATATGTATTAAAATTAAAAAAAAAATATTAAGAGAGATAATTATTAGATTATACATGTTATCTTATCAAATAAATAGGAGTATAAATAAGAACAAATGATAAAATTAAATATCATTTCTCTTATCTAAAATATTGTTTGATTACAAGCATATGGATATGGATCCTTATTGCATGATTATGTTAAATTTATGTATTATATAGTTTGTTAGTAAAATATTATACTTTGTAATTAGGCATTTATAATTTTTCATCTAAATGCAAATGTTTAATAGTAGTATTTGAAATGACAAAACAAAAAATTATAGATTATTGTGTTTTAAATATTTTTTAACAGCAAACACTCTTTAATTATTTATAAATCTATATCATATTTTTGTCGATCATATGACTTGAAACCATAACTATAGGCTAATGAGAACACCTTTTTACACTTTATGCCATTCGTTTACAAGGTTTTAGTTATTGTGATTTAACTAGATGCAAGAGTCCCGAGTCTATTTATTTTTTATTATTTTATTTAAAAACCAAACTTAACTAGAAAAGATTATTGTCTTTGCTGCTTGTTTCCATTAAATTTTGGTTAAAAATAGATAAAAACTTTATAATATAAAATAGAACGACTATAAATCATTTTCACGTGTCTCAACCTCTCGTCGTGGTCTACCCTAGACAACCATTTAATTAATTTTTAAATATTGTATCTTCCCATAAATCTAATTTGACCATTACCACCCCAATCCTCTATATAAATGCTTTCAACCCCCTTATTTTCTCTCTCCTCATTCCACACCCCTTTCCCTCCAAATAAATTTACACTTTTACCCCTTCAACTTCTATGGCAGCAGCACAGCCCAAACGCCACCGGGAAGTCGCCGGTGACTCTCAAATAGAAACAACAAAACGCCATAAAAATACTTACATTAATGAACAAGAAGAATCCACCCAAGATTTATCAGATTTCTTTGCAAATATCTCCTCCGACCCGTTTCTAGATTTTATCCAACAAACCGAACCCGAACCGGATAATAACCCGACCTCAAACACCAAAGAAGAATTGGTTGACGATGGTGATGAGAAAGAAAGGGTTATTAGGCATCTTCTTGAAGCTTCCGACGACGAGTTGGGAATACCGGCGGTGGACAGTGGCGGAGATGGTGGTGGTGACGGCGGTGGAGGTAATGATGAGATCTCCAGAGGAGGTTATGGGCATTTTTCATTAGATTTATGTTATGGATTTTGGGAGCTTGAAGATGAGGCTGCTAATTATTACACTTTGTTGCAGTCTGAACTTTTTATGCAATAGTTTTTCGTTTGGGGGATAGAAGTGACAAAACGGATAATGTGTAGGATGTGAATGAAAATGTGTGAGGGAGAAAAAAAAAATCAAAAATGGACACTAATTATTGAAAGCTTAGAAAGAAAAGAATGTGCATGGCTACTATTAAATTCTATTTGTTTACACTATAATTTTTAGCTTATTCTCTATCTCACAAAAAATTTGTCATTTCTCTTGACATGACTGGGAGCTAAGATAACTCAAATGGGAGAGCTGTATTATGGGTGACCTTATTGCATAATTTGTCATTTCTCTTGAGCACAAACTTTTAAAAAATAGTTAGTGGTGGAGTCCTTGTTATACTTTTGATTAAAGTTAGATCGGAGAGAGAAAGTGTTTTATTGGTGGAATCATTGGTAATAACATTAATTTATTAAATGAGTACCTTAAATTTGATAAATGTGAATTTTTTTGTGGGATAAAATTTTAAGAAGAAATGTAATTTTTTTGTGGAACGGAAGGAGTAATTGATACGTTATAAGTTTTATATTTAACCATATAACCATGTCAAATAATAGTTATAGTAAATATCAAGTAACTATTAAGTCGGGTGATGACAATGTCGAATCTCAATCCTGAACCTTCTTATTTTTTTCCAATAAAAAATCAAAGTTCTAAAAAACATAAGGTGTCACTTGGTGGCATCATCTCAAATCATGGTGGGCCATGACGTTTTTATATAATTTTTAAATATACATATATCAAATTAAAACAAAATTGTATATCTATTGATCTGTATAACAATTCATATACTTCCTCCGTATCAAAATAAGTGACACAAATTGGCTTACACGTTTTTTGAGGTAAAAAATTAAAGTAGAGATTAAAATAGATTAAAGTACATAATTAGTGGAGAATGGATCCCACTTTTCTTAAATAAAGTGATATTAATGATTTTTAAAAGTAAAAGTAAGGGTATAAGGGTAATTTCACTTTATTAAAGTGGAAAGTTAGTGGGTATGGGTCCCACTATTTTTACCAAATAAGGAAAATTTTCAAAGTGTGTCACTTATTTTGATACACCCCAAAATGAAAAGTGTGTCACTTATTTTGATACGGAGGAAGTATAAAGTTTACAAAAAGTATTACTTTCAAATTTATAATTATAAGTATCATAACTTTTGATAAAAAATTCAATTTTTTACAGACACCTTTAATAATTGAGTAATGGTATTTAGGCCTACCATTTAGACCTACTCATAGACCTACTCATTAGATGAAGACACGTGTCAAAATCAAAGGATAATATTAGGAGAGAGAATTAGTGAAATACACATGTCATCCTATCAAGTAGGTAGGCCTATAGGTAGGTCTAAATGGTAGGACTAAATACAATTTCTCTTAAAAATTATCACGCATTATCTCACGACATTTCTTACCCAGTCATAATGGTCTGTTTTGTAACGTCAACGTCGCGTCTCACGCCTTGGCGACACCATGACACGCCTTATAAAACCTTGATAAATATATATGAAAATTATGTTATAAAGATTACCATTTATTTAGATGCTTGAACAAAAGAATAATGTAAAGTTGTCATTTGTTATTCTTTAGGTTCAAAGGAAAATTAGATCCCGACAAGAAAGATCCAACCTTGGTTTCCACTAAAATGTTTATTTGGATTTTTTACGTTATTGTTCTAATTTGTGAATGACTTTTTTCTTTAGAGTTCATATATTTACTATCCATTAAAGTATTAAAAAATATACAAAACATCATAAAAACGGGATTAACAAGAAAGATGAAAAAGAAATACAAAAAGCTCCTGTACACACGATTGGAGCCTTCTGATATCGTCAAGATATGTCAATTTCCTCAAATGGATGAATAGCTTGATTGTATTTTCATTATATTTGAAAAATAAAATTGTTTCTAAAAAGAAACATTATATTTAGTTAAAAATGTTGAATTAATAAAATATATTGTATTAACACTTGTAAATAACAAACGTGGTAGTAGTTGTGAATCACTTTTTTTTTCATAGGTAACCATTTTTTATATATAACAGAATAACAGAATAAAGTATATAGTATATACTACAATATGCATAAAAAATGAAATGAAATATATATTTTTTTTAAAAAGAAAAAAGAAAAACCATTATATGGCCTCCCATACGGGTTGCAATTCACGCCGGGTTTGGATCCTCAGGTTCGAGTTCACAAGTTGGTGAATCAGAAACGTTCAACCTAAAACAAACATATTTATATAAACGAGCAAGATTCTCAACAATAATATGTTTACTTTCAACCTAACACGACCAATATAACTCGTTTAATTAAAACGATCAAACATGTTAGCGAGTTAAATGAGTAAAACAAATTATTGTCATTTCACAAATTCATAATAAAATATCTAAGCACCAAAAGTACTAAGTATTTTTTTTAGTATTTTTTTAGTTTTTATGTAAATTATTAGTTACATTTGAAAAATTAAACTATAAAATAAGTATATATATTTTTTAATAATTAAACAGGTTGGCGAGTCGACCAATTTAAATTATCATCGAATCGAACCGAACCGAACCTAACATATTTTATATATGAGTCAGTTGAGTCGACCCAAAACTGACCGAATTTTTTTACCTTAACCCTAACTTGTTTATTTCAGTGTCGGTTTCAGGTCAATTTTTACGTCGGTTCAGAAATTATCACCTCTACTTTCCTAGTTGATTGATGAAATAAAATATCCAAAGTCGACCAAATATGTCACACCGTACCTTGCCCACTTGTTGGTTCCACAAGATATTGCAATAACTTGATATTTAAAGTGATGTATCATGTTATGTTTTCCCTTTGCTGTTTAATGATTGGATTAATTCACATTCTAAAAAATAGACTTAGTAAAATCAGTTGTTTTAAAATGACTTTACTTTCAATTTTAATAATAATTTTTAGTGATATAATAAAATAAAAAATATTTAATTTTTACACTAAATATTTACATCGTATAATATATAGTATAAATTTTAAAACTAACTGTACAACTTTATCAAATAGATATATTAGAAATTGTGATCTAATAATGGCATACTAAAATAATACTAATAGACATGAGAATAGAATATGACTCACCGTGCATCAAATTTAATTAAACTTTACAAAATTATAGTGGTATGCTACACGCATCTACGAATTAAGCATGGGAACTTCTAAAATACGCCGTGGGCATTCTGAACTAGTACGCCATTTGCTTTTGTAGTACTCCATCGTAGGACCCACCTAATTTATAAAGAAACGGACCCAAATTAATGGCAAGACTAACATGTGGCCCTAACCTACCGCTCCGACCGTAATTGAAACTGACACTTTAATTTTTATCAAATCAGTATTACGTCAACTCTCATTTCAATTAATATTAAACTGACATGTCATGCCAACAATTGGTGATGATTTCCACTTCACTATATATTAATTTTATTTATATCAAGATTCATTATTGCTCTTTACATGGTGGCAAACAAACCAAGGAGCACTCCTACTTCTTATGAGTTGTGATCTCATAATCTCATGTAGTTTAAACCTTTTGAAGACTTTGTTTATAAATGCATATTTAATAATACATCCTGAACAATAAATAAGATTAAGATATATATAAATAAAAGAATTGATCTTAAAGTTTTGTACATATATGAACCGAAACGATCAATATATATGTTGTGCGGTCATCCATATATCATAATTTAAATCGATTGCGCCATCATCCATAAATCAAAACTTAGATCGATTGTATGGTCATCCATATATCAAAAATTATATCAACAAACATAACTAGTGTGATATTTAACAACTTTATAAAGGGTGTTTAGTTATATAATTCCTAATAGATGATTAATATTAAGTAGTTTGATTAGAAATAGACAAACATGATGCAATTTTAATACTCGGAAACTGTGTGAAATTAATAAACTTTTTTTTGGTATAATACTTCATTCAAACTCCTTTTATTTTTTTCGTATCAATCACAAAAATCATATCAACAAACATAACTACTTGTTAAACTTAATTTTTTTTTATAACTTTAAACAAAGACAATCTCAGAACGGGTTTAAAGGCAGTTTTCTTCATTATATGTTTGCATGGAAGTATATGTGTGAATGAACTTAAAGCAATGGGTATGATACATTAGTATCTTAGTACTTGGTACACGTTTATAGCTTATTTAAAATAAAAATATTTTTTTTAATTAAAAGCAATAATTTATTTTTATATTTGAATGAGATTAATAGTTGAAGTGAAACATGGTTAGGATCCAAAATCAAATTCTTGAAATAAAAGAGCAAGAAAAGCATCCAAAACTTACTACCAAGAGGTTCATAAAAAAAGTGATCAAACAAACATGGTCTAATATAATTAAAGATGAAACCTTTGATAAAAAGGACAGCTCAGCAAAGCTCATTCTTCATCATCCTCGTCAGCATCCCCACCCGATGCCTTCTTAGCAGCCGCCTTCTGGTTCTTTCGCTTCACTCTGCCAGGTCGCCCACCGCCAAATGGACTGGTCAGAGAAAAGTCAACATGCTTCTGAGAGTCAACTCTAACCATGAATGATGGTACATTCACCACTTGCCTACCAACCCTGTTTAACCACAAATACATTAATAATAAGTAACAATCAATTTTAAGACCTTAAATGTAGTTTAATACCTTCAACTTGACAAAATGGTCGATTTAGTACTAATTTGGTTTATTTTCTCACATCTAATATCAATATATTGAGATGAATGTATATTTATATTGTCCATAAAAAATTTCAAAGTCAAGCAAGAAAACGCGATCAAATTAATGAGTCTCCTTTAATAGTTCAGGGTAATAGAAAACCTAGTCAGCTAAGTTCAAGGTACCAAAACACATTTTGGCCTTAATTTAATGCATGTTTCTAAGTAATTATGTTGTACTAAAATAGGCCCAAACAAAGCTAGGGCCCAAATTGACCAAACATGGTTCATTTGGACTAGGGGTGAGCATTCCGAAAACATATAATTGGTTCGGTATCGGTTTTGAAACTTGATCACTTTTTGTTTCAATTCTATACGTTTTGGTTCGGTCCTCATACATAGATGAGAATTTTGGCTAAAAAACCTGAACCGAAACCAAAACCATGTAATCAGTTGGGTTTTGTAAATTCATCATTCCTGATTTCAGTTAATTTGGAAAATGAAAATAATAAAATAGTACCTGATGTGCCTCTGCTTGATGAGGACTCTAGCATGATGAATAGACTTAGCCATACCAGTCTTGAAGACGAGTGTCTGCAACCGACGTTCTAGAAAGTTCTCAACAGTAAGGGCAAGAACGTAATCTAACTTGTTCTGGCTCTCATCCAACAGCCCGTATCGGTTCATCCTCCTCATCAAAGCCTCACCCTCAAAGATCCTCCTCGGGTCCTTCTCTTCAAGTGTCAGAAGCATTCTTGCTGCATTTCTGATACGGCTCAGTGCGTATTGCACCCTCCAGAGCTCACGTTTGCACCGAAGACCATATTCTCCAACTAACTTTAACTCTGCGTCCAAACGCTCCTTCTCATATGGACGCCGAGGCTTCTTGAATGTTTTTCCATCTGAAACAACACATTCATTATAATCATACATACATTTTTTCAACTAACAAAACCACAATTCAATGAATAGGAGTAAGATGACTTACAGTTGCGATAAAAGTTAACATGAACCATTGTTATCTGCCTTCAATTCAATATCAGCTTCTTCCTAAGCTCATGATAAAAAAAACAGATTCAGTTATCCAGAATATAAATGCACAGGGAAAACATTAAATTGGTGAAAAACAGATGATGGATTCAGTTATCCAGAACATAGATCCACAGAAAACACATTACATTGGTAAAAAAAAAGTAGTATTAAACACCTTAGGCTTTTTGACATATTGCAAACGATACAAAACAAATGTAAACCGGTGAAAGGGAAAATCAAACTAAACATGTATGTACGTGTGCAGATTTAAATTAATTTGTATGAACTTTTCGATTTTAAAAACAAAACAGACTATGAAATGGTATGTATGCTAAACTGCAAAATCATAGCAACACAGTGCAAAATAATTGAGACTTCATCTAGTATAAAAGCAACATTCCGATAACGAAACTCGCGTAAAGTGTAGATCTTCTAAAAATCAGCTTGATTACCACTACAACTACCCGAAAACAACCTTACAGCATCAATCGGACGAATATCCAGATGAAAGTAAACAATTAACAGATTAAATAAAAAATTAATTACATGTAAACAGCTATATAAAGCTAAAAACATATATAACACATCAATTTTTACCGAAGAACACTATGACTCGACGGCGGAAATGGTCGAAAGCGATAAAAGAGGCTAAAATGAAAACACTAATTCACAAAAATCTACGAGATATATGAAAGATGCATACAGATACAGAGATTCTAAAAGCTTAATTGAATGAGAGAGGTGAGAAAAGCTTTCGAACCTGAAAACTGGAGACGTAGCTAGAAGTGAGTGCAGCAACCGTGAGGGTGAAGAAGATATATGATTAGGGTTTATAGGAATGGGCCTATCTGTTTCAGGCCCAGAGGTCTTAATTTTACTGGACTACTTTACCTATTGGGCTTAAGTGTTCATCATGCATGTATATATATGAGCCCATTGTTTGTGCCTAATTTGTAATTTTTGCACTTATTTGTAGATCGTCATAATGTTCAGCTTAGGGGTGTAAGTGTAACTAAACCGAAAAACACTCAAGCTCGGTTTGATAGAAATTTTATGAAAGCTCGAGTTAAACGAGATCGATCCGAAGTTGGGTTTAACTTAAAACTCGTTTATTAAATGATTTCGACCCAAATTGTTGTGGGATATGAACGTCTGTCTATTAACTTCATTCAACCAACCACTATTTAAAAGTTAGTAGCGTGTCAAAATGGTCCTTTTTCGACCATCAATTTCAATTACATAAATACCCAGTGGTCCAAAATCCTAAATCGAATGTCACATGCTTTTAACTATTACATCAGCTTACTCCAAACTGATACAATTCTACAGACCCTACATATTCGCTGAATATTTTTGGACTCTACAAATTCTAAAATACACTTAAAATAATACTAATATGCACATAAAATACCAATTTTTATTATAATGGGCCCCACATTTCTTCCTTTGACAAGTGAAGCACGAACTAACGGAAGGTTATTGAAACTATGGTGCGAACGGTTTCTCAAAACCGATGTGAAGAGAAGGGCAGCTGAAGGTGCCGTTGGTAAACCTCTTAGGTACTCAAAATTTTGATATCTCATGAAATAATTGTATATGTATTAAGTTTTTGCTCTCATGGGTGAAATTTTGTGTGGTGTCTTCTAGGGGGTGAAAATTTTAGCCGAAAAAAGCTAACCGAACTGAAACCCGACCAAAATCGAACCGAACCGAAACTGGAAACATGTAATCAGTCCGGTTTTCAGTTTTGTAATTTCAGGATTTTCGGTTTCAGTCCTATCGTTCCGGCCAGATCCTCGGACATGTGTGAGCATTTGGGTTGAAATAACCGAACTAGAACTAAAAATATGTAATCGGTTTGGTTTTGAAAATTTATCATTATCGGTTTCGGTGCAGTTCGACTCAGTTTCTGACCGGGCTCAACCCTAGGTATCTTGTGGACCATCTTTGTTATTTTTACTTACTAAAAAAGTTTATCTGCATAACTTATAGCAAAAGACATTCTCTTCCATATGGAATGTTTTTTTCTAGGGCAATTATTTATGCACATACATGCATATATACATATATGACATATGTACATATATGTATATATGTATATATGTATAAGTTGAGTTGACATGATTGTCTTGTAATTAAACTACAAAACCTAGACTGACCATGTTCATTCCTCTTTTTTATGGATGCATACACCTTGTCTAAACAAAGTTTCTTTAAGTCACAAGATTCATTAATCGTTTTATGGATAAAAATATACCAAAACTAGATAACCTTTTTATGGATAAAAAACAATATCTTTGTACCTTCTTTCATTCCTATATAACATCGATCTTTCACTTTCGAATTAACAACGGTTTCGATCTTGGACCACTCTCTAGCTTTTGTTATTAATTCGTTACCGAATAGGAATATCTTATGCCGGGCGCAATTTAAACCCTAGAAATCGACACGGGGTAGTAGTTATATGTCTCATTCTCCTTATAAAAATATAGTCATCTATAAAATTCTCCATCTTTTTTTTATTAACATCTCTTAAATCTACTATAATATTGTCTATAACTGTATTGAACCTATGACCTTAGGTAATGAAAAACATTGAACATCAATACTAATAGCTTACAAGCCTTAATTATTAAATTCTCCATCTTACACACCGGGATTTGTGTTTTATTTGATAAGATTTTAAGTAAAGTGGTCCTTTTGAAAAAAGAGGTATTCATGTGTGTATATAACGGACCCCTGGCCAAAATTTACTTGCGATATAAGTGACCTAATTGTGGTCGTTTTCAAATTTTCTCCTGGATCTGGTAAAAATTTACCTAGGAAAGAGATTAAACTCGTGACATTTAAGAGATCATTCAGTTTCACTTACCAATAGGTCATTTGAGATATATATTTTCTTTGGATTCTGTTTGTTGTTCCTGATTATTTTCTTATCCTATTGTTGGTTGGGGACTTGGGGCTACAATTATTGTTATAGAGTATAGTTTTTGGATCTGGCAGTATGGTCACTGTTTAACTTCATTTGCTTCACTTCACTAAATCATAAGTCAATCATTTCATTCTATATTCTTTATGCTCTTCAACGTTCTTGGTTGTAAAACAGTCCAACTAAGCGTAACTTCTAGATCACAATGATTGGCCGTATTGATTTTTTAGGTTCATGAGAGCTTTGAGTGATCAAGTAAAGTGACCACAACTTAGTGGGTCGAACCGTACGTCTACCCAACTTTTGTATGGGAATGGTTATGGCCATTATACCTATCCCAATAGTGCGTGTTTCACTAAGTTATCAGTTTTACCACATTAGTGCAACGTCATTATTTTCCCACTGACAAAAAAACAGACAAATTATTTTCCCACTTTTGTTGGAGGTTTTTCGGGAAGTAGTTTCTTTATTCTTTGGTACATATATAACGGTCTAAATTTCATCTTACTCGTATCGCTCCTTTGGCGGATTGAATATCGTTGTCGTCGTAATGGGTGGGGTTGGAGATTGGTTAAATGGGTCAAAATTTACTACCTCTAATAAAATGTTTGACTTAGTTGACTTCCCTTTTTAGCCTTGCGGACTTGTGGTAACAATTGTGGGACATCGGGTGCATAAATCTGTTTGGTTGATGTCTTAATTGTTGATCAAGAGATACAACTACTTGTGTTTATAGTCTCTTTAGACATTAATTCTGTTTACAATTTAGTAGATGTGAAGGCTTTGTGTCTGAAAGCTTCATTCCCTAATCTACACTTGGTCTGATTCAGACTCTGTTTAGTACAATCATTCAATAATAACTTGTACATCTGCCAGTTAGAATTGTACTCTATGCAATCAAAGCTTGTACCATGTCTAGTTAGATTGATACCTTATTAGGTGCAAACTAGGCGTGAGCAGTCCAGAAACCGAACCGAATACCAAACTGATTATATGTTTCCGTTTCAGTTTGATTCTGTTTCGGTTGGTTTTTAATCGGTTCGGTTCTGTTTTTTCGGCCCAAATAGTGCAGACTGAACCGAGAACCAGCAGGTACCGTGGAACCAAATCGAGCCGAGCTATATCGGTCCAGTTTCGGTTTTAATTTTCATTCAAAATTGGTTTTATGTACGGTTCAGTTCAGTCCAAAACAAAAAAAAAGGTCGGAAAAGATCGGAAAATTGCAGTTCTTGGTCCAATCCAAGACGTGTACTAAGTCTAGCCGAAAACATTTTCTCAGTTCTCGATTTTCAATTCGGTTCCCGGCAGCGCTCGGTTCGATTATTAGACCATGCCACATGAGTATACGTTATGCAATAGGGGTGAGCATGGGGCGGTTTGGGGCGGTTTTTAACTAAAACCAAACCCCGCCCCGAAAGTTCGGGTTTTGAGAATTACACCCCGTTCGGTTTCGGGTTTTTTCGGTTTCGGTTTTTCGGGTTTTTCGGTTCGGTTTCGGGTTTTTCGGTTCGGTTTCGGGTTTTTTCGGTTTTTTAGTTTCCTTTAAATTTACCAATTTATTATTTTAAAAACTAATATCATGATTCAAACTTCCAAACCTTAACTCATTTCATTATAAATAAAAAACAACTAGTAAGTTTAATATAATGTAATAATAAATTTAACTAACATAATTTGAAAAAAATTAATAATAGAATAACATCCAACCATTTATCGCAATAATCTTAGTCAATGTCTTCATCCATAGAAGTTTAATTGCATGGTTGCTTTCCTTTTGCAAACAAATTTATATCAAATCTTTTAAAAATATAAGAATATTTTTATAAAACTTGAAATATATATAAAGGCGGGGCGGGACGGGTTTTTCGGTTTGGTTTTTCATATGCCCCCGAAAACCGCCCCAAACATTCGGGTTTTCCAAAAGTCAAAACCGTTGATGTCGGTTTTTCAAATGGTTCGGTTTTTTCGGTTCGGTTTTTTCGGGTTTTCGGGTTCGGTTCGGTTTTTCGGTTTTTATGCTCACCCCTATTATGCAATATAAGTAGGTACAAGATAAAGTTTATAATGTGAACTTAAATCATAATGTTGTTTGGTTTTAAAGCGTGTGATGCATTGTCGTTTATGCATGAAGTACAAGTGAACATTGCTTAGATATCATTACGAAAATTGCAACCGATCTTCAATTGAAATATTTGCATGAAAAGACAACTTAGGAAATAAAATCTATCAATTCACACTCCAAATAATACTCCGTATTTCTTATACGTAAACACACAAATGTACAACTCTTCATTGCTGTTGAATGTACAAGTGGTGTGAAGCACGTGGAGAATGCCCCCGAGTGAGTGAAGTACTCATTGGTTTGGTCTCCGTTTAGAGCTTCATAACCGGCACCAAGGAATCCAACCGGCACCTCTCTTTCACGGTGGTGGCATTAGCAACCACCACCTTCTCTCCGCCGCTCACCACCACATGTTCTCCGGCAACTCTCACTGATTTATGACTATTGCACCCCGAAAGAATCCCGGTCCCACCACCACCACCACCACTTGCCTTCATATTCCTAGAAGTTGTAATGTTATGAGTCTTGGATGCTTTTGTGTCCTCATAATCGGATATAATCGAAAAACCAGCGGCACTAGCCGTGACGACACTCCAAGCAATGCTCGCCTCACTCGGGGCGTAACCGTTCGGGAGCGTTGCATTGCTTGATCTCCCGTTCGAAACTTGTCGTGCAAGAAAGCAATTATTCCCGTTAGTCGAAAAGCTCTCGATCTCGAATAGATCCGAGCTCGCGTCACTTCCCGCATCGTTATTTTCACCCGAAATGTCGATGTTTTCGGCTCTTGGAGTCACTCCATCCCAATTCAACATGGTTAGTTTTCTCTCTAGGCTAAAAGACTTCTTTCCTTTCTCCAAAATGGGAGAACCAAAGACCTCCAATGAGTTTCTTCTTGTTTTAACATGAATAATTTCACCTTCTTCCTCCTTTGGTATTTCGTTTTTGATCGATGGGCGAGTATTCAACACGGGAAAAACAAAGGAATCTTCTTTCTTCATGATCATCTTGTCATCAATGAAGCCACCAGCAAAACCTGCTTTTGCTGGTGGCTTCGCAGGTTCTTTCGCAAGAACCTTGTTTTCAGCGATCTTAATAGACGCTTTATCGTTGCAATTGCAACCAAGGGAAGTTAGTAAGCTCTTGATTGAGCTTGCTTTCTCTCTTCCAGACCGGCGAGTTCTTCCATTACCACCATTAACCAATAAACCGCTCCGGCTATTCCAACTCGCTTCAGAATGCACGCTTGGAGTAGCGGATCCGGTTTTTGGTTTAGGTGTTTCTTCATCTTGTTTTTCTTGTTGGTCCTTTGGTTGATAGTTTGTAGCCTTGATGGATTGAGGAGTTCTTGGTAGTGGTTCATCCATGGCTCCTTTGAAATACTTTTCGGCTCCAAAAATCCCAATTTCTCCATCTTCTACCTTCTTTTTTGTGTTGATTTGAGGTGGGTGATTAAGTTTAAGTACCATAGTGTTGTTATCATTTAAGTAAGACGAGAATGAAGCATCTTGGAGATCCACATTGTTTCCAAATAAGGAAACCCTCTTATTCGAAGCGATCATGCTGCCTTTTGTATAACAAATCGTTATAAATACGCGAAACAAGCTAATACCGCGCAAAAAAAAAGTAATTTTATCAAGAATCTATGATCAAGATAGGGATCGAGAGTAAATGAACAAAAAAAGGTGCTCTTTTTTTTAATTTTGTTTACAAGATTAATGATGAATAAAAGAGGGGTTATGAGTTATATATATGGTTATGGATTAGAGGAAGTATGGGGGTTATGAAGAGTTTGAAAAGTGGTTTAGAAGTATGGGGGTGATGAAGAGAAAGGGGGCCATTTGTTGTATAAATAGGGAGAGTCATGGATTGAGTGATTTGAGTTTGTAAAGATGCCAATTGCATGTGCATATGCTTCTTACACTTTTCACTCTTTTGATACTTTGTATGCATGAAAATATTACTTTGTTGTTAGTTTCATCATCTATATTGTCTAAACTCCAAACTCCAAAATATGTATTGGTTATAATATAAATTTCCACTTATCTAAGAGATTAATGATGACTTTTGGAGAACTTCATTCTATATTGTCTTTAAACTCTAGCTACAATGTCTTGTTTATGTACCACGACTATATCTTTCAAATCTTAGTGGAATAAATTATCAAGGTAAATCTTTACTCATAGTTAAAACGTGTAGATCATGTAACAAGCATGATACAAAAGTAATCGAACCAAAAATACCTAACCAATACTAAAACCGACGGTTTGGGTTTTAACTTTCTTGAAACCAACATTTTCTTTTCGGTTCGGGTTTCGGGTTTTACGTAGGAACCGGACCATTAGGACACATACCGAACCTTTGCCTTATTAATTTGTAGTTCCTGTCTAATTTTTAAAAAATTTCATTGGGTAACATCATAATAGGATCAGCTTGTATTTCACCTTTTTCTTTTCTTTTCCAAAAAATACCTGAAATAAACCCAAACAGAACAAAAAAACAAACCTAAAAACCCAAATTGTTTTAAAAACAGAACCGAGTGGGTGCTACGGTTTCGAGAACAATTTTTCGGCTTGAGTTCATGTTTATGTAAAACCAACCCAACCCGATCAAACTATTAATTTAATTTGATTATTTGATTCTAGAATAATGTTTGTTATGCTTTCGGATATCATCTAAGGATTTTATTAGATGGTATATGTACAACCACGTACATCTGGTTATCCAACTAGATTAACATGATATATACGATCTTAGCTATATCCAGCCATAAGACATACATATATAAAGTCTTGCCAACTCTTTGGCAACAAGGAAACTCACAAAATACTTGATATAATTTCTTGCATATGATTACTACATCAATCTTGTCATTGTTAGACAAATGTTACTATTGAATTGGCATCATGTTTGAAAGACTTTTTTGTTTTTACATTTTGTGGTGACTACTGAAAACTCTTTTGGCATCATAGAATACAAATCTTTGATTTTTTATCATGTGATAGTTTTTTTTAACAAAAAAATCTCATTTAAACTACTTTTAAATCTAAATTATATCTAAATTATATTATCTACAACGGGACTTAAACTCATAACAACAAGCCAATGAATAGTACCTTCTAATACTTTATACCGATAGACTTACCAGCCATTTGTTATTAATTGATAATTAGGTGCGGGTATTTTCATGAGTATTTGATATATTTTTTTTTTAAAAAAAAATCGAAAACCAATATATCATAAGATTTGAAAAGATATTCATGTTTTTTTATTATAATGATATGAATTTATGGACATCTTTGTTAGCTGTGACCCTTAAAACTATTATGCCCCATATTTATTTTAAGGAAAATATAGCATGTACTTATTAATATGTTAGTATGTCATTTCTGCGTATTCTCCATATCTTGTACTTTTAAGTTTCATGATCCATTGGTGGGCACATTTCAATTAAAAAATTAAAATGCTCACCATATATAATAAAAGGGAACATGACCTCACTAGTTAAAGGTGTATCTAGACCCTACCTCTTTGTATCATTATTATGCACAACATTTGATCATGACCTCGCATTCATGCATCATATATCTACCACAAGATCAAGAAATTATGTAAATTATGTATATTTAAACTAACGGTGCAAATTTTGATCAAGAAAACACCCAAGATTTACAAAAATGCAACAAATTTGATCAAAGGGCCCAATGTATTCACTATCGTTACTACAATTTATTGCGATAGTACAAATTATTTTTGATTTTGTTCGGCGTGCGCACATGCATCGTCTACCTTAGCCATATAACCGCCCTTTAACGGGCCCGTGAGAGTGTCATTAACAGTTTCTCTTTTGTGTCTATACGGATGTTATGTCAATCAACAAGCATTTTTTACAAAAAATGATTCTTGTTCTTGGTTGTAAACGAGCTAGTGGTCTTGTTCTTTAGACATATACCACCCACCCCACCCCCAAATAAAGATAAATCTTTTACGTACCGATTTGACCATTATCTTTGACTTTCAACATTCTTACATGAGAACTAATAAGATGAAGAGTGTAACAATATACGAGCAAAGAAAATTCTAAAAAACGACCAATCTCACCAAAGGCAAAGTATTGGGAAGTGAGATTTAGACACTTATACATTCACCAGGAGTAGAGAAGGAGTAGAGTGACTGTTTACTGAAAGACTTCTGACAAAAGGTGAAAAAGTTTGATCATCGTGACAAAAAAGCCGAACATGTATAGGTTATTGATCAAATTAATGGAAGTTGTCAAATCTAGCAAAAATAGAAGTTACATGACGAAAAAGGCCTTAAATTTTGTAGTGATTACCGTGAAAATGTGAGTTGTTTTCATTAAGAACCCAATAATGGTTGTGTTCTTCACCTTCATAAGCATATATACATCAACAAAATAGTAACTTTTAGTAAGCATAACACTTTTTGTCCAATTTTTATCTTTTAAGCAATTAGTGTGTCAAATATAACTAAAAAAATCTATCTTTTTATACTTCCTCCGTATCAAAATAAGTGACATAAATTGGGTTACACATTTTTTGATGTAAAAGATTAAAGTAGAGGTTAAAATAGATTAAAGTACATAATTAGTGGAGAATGGGTCCCACTTTTCTTGAATAAAGTGATATTAATGAGTTTTAAAAGTAAAAGTAAGGGTATAAGGGTAATTTCAATTTATTAAAGTGGATAGTTAGTGGGTATGGGTCCCACTATTTTTACCAAATAAGGAAAGTTTTCAAAGTGTGTCACTTATTTTGATACACCCCAAAATGGAAAGTGTGTCACTTATTTTGATACGGAGGAAGTACAAATCTTGCTTTTTGAATATATATATTGGCATGAGGTTTTACGCATTAAAGTACACTTATAGGCACCTTTCAACCTATTTCCTTCATGTCCAACCGTTAATAAAAACATAACCTGAATCAGCCCATTCATACCTAAGGACTTTTACCATTTTAACCACAAACTTTTAAGTAATGACCCAACACCCCCTAAAATTACCAAAAACAAAACCACTGCAACTTTTTATAAAGTAATCAAGACACTAATAACCTCTTTTTGGTCCATGAACATATTTTTAATTCCAAAACAGAATTCATAAAACCATTAATCACCAAACAAAAACCTACCACCACAAACCAAGTTTGATCGTCAACAAAATAAAAGTAGCAAAACATAAAACAACCCGATTACAAATTCAAAATCTTGTACCAACTCTCATGAAATCTAGGCCTTAGAGGAAGTCTTCTCTTTTAGCTTCTGGATCTTCAACACCTTCTTCACAATCTTTTGTTCCTCAACAAGAAACGCCCTAATGATCCTACACAACACACAAACAACAACTTCAGTAATTATGAAACCCAAATAAAAAATTACTATGATAATTAAAATTAAATATTTAAATGATATGATTTACATACCTTTCCCTTACTGCACCAGCAGAAAGCACACCACCATAAGCCCTGTTAACAGTTCTCCTGTTCCTAGATAATCTGGATCTCTTGTATTCAGCAGGTCTCAAATGAGGAATCTGCAAAAAATACAATTTTTAAAATCAAAAATATGGCATGAAAATTAAACATTTACTCAGTTGTATGACCTTAAAGCATAATTCATTGAGAGGGTGTTTGAGATTGCTGATTGAAAATAGGTTATGCGTTTTGAAAATAGATAATCAAATAATCAGCAGTTAGAAAACGTGATTATGAGAAATCGTGTTTGATTATGAGAAATCGTCTTTAAGTGTTTTACAAGCCAGATTATTCATTTAGTTAATAGCTAAAATGCAAATAATGAGTTTTGAAAACACAAATAATCGATTATTTCATACTTTTTTGCCAAATACTCATTATAAATTGTTTGCATTTTCAAAATGCAATACACAGATAATCTACTGAGAATTGAAATCCAGAACAGCTACTAAGCCAATTAGCTAGAGCTTATAAGCAGAAAATTATGAGTTAAACAGCCTAACAATACTTACTAATATGCAAAATTAATGACCAAATAACATAATTTTAATCTAATAAAATTATTCTAAAGCTAGCAACAAGCGAAACTAGTATGTATATATATATATATATATATATATATATATATATATATATATATATATATATATATATATATATATATATACATACCCCTTGGATTCTCTTTCCAGTAACAGGGCATTTTGGTCCACTTGCCCTCTTCTTCGTGGTCTGGTAAACAAGACGACCACCTATCAAAAACACCAAAATTACAACACACAATTGTAAAAATCGATCGAGATAATTGATTCAATCTAATTATAAATCGACAGATACAAATAATAGCAAATCTCGAATCATAACAGCCAGCGATTTTCTCATCGATTGCTAATATTATAGACACAAAATACGAGTAACGAAGATTACCTGGGGTTTTAACAACCCGGTGCTGGTTGGACTTGGTGGCATAGCTGTGCCGTTTCCGGTAAGTTAACCTCTGAACCATTTTCCGGCCGGCAGCTTCAGTGTGTGTGTGTGTGTGTGTGTGTGTTTAGAAGGGAGGCTAAAGGCGAAAGGGTTTGGAATGAACGATAAGATGTATGTATATGATGGGTGCCCTAATTTCGTCACATATTTGGGCCTGTGTAATAGTTTGGGCCTATTACTGTATCTTTTATTAATGGGCCGTGACCATAATTTTTATATTTTTTACTTGCATGTTTAAATTAATAAAAATAACTGATTTACACTCGCCTCAAAAATATATCTTTTTTATAGTTTTGAACTTTTGATAGTTAAATCATTAACATTTAATAACAGTATTGTTAATTTTTCTGAAAATAAAAATAAAAAATCGAATGAGCTATTCATGTTAGAATAGTTTGCTTGATATGTGAGGAAAAAAGTTCAAGGTAAATACAAGACAGCTCATTGTGATTGTTGTGTATATTAGACTGATGCCAATGATTTCGTCGGTTTCTTCGTCACTTTCACCGGTAAAGTGACACAGTCACGTCTTCCTATTTGGTTAACCGAATAAAGTGAAGAGACTTGTATATTTTGTATTTTGTGAAAGATGTGAAAAAGTTTTGCTCAAAATGGTATATAGGTTGGTGTATATTGTGGAAGTATGTTGATGTGAAAAAACTGATTAAGGAAAGAATAGTTACTTAAGTTCATTTTACTTTAATTTGTTTCATTATTAACTTTTTGAATTTGTACTTTGCATACATTGTATTTTATATTTGAAAAACGATTATAACAATGTCGAAAAAGCTCATGACAAAACAATTTTATACACATGACATGACATGACAAAACAAGACTGTTAAAAATACAAAAAAACTTGGTTAGAAAAGTTGCAAGAAATGTGTAGTTATCATATGGAGAGCCTATAATTTCCTCCCTCCATCCCATTTAGTGGTGGTTTTTGCAAAAGATCAAACATTATCCTCTTGTGGAGCTACACTTGATGCTATTGCAAAGTGCAGGCCTCGTCTCTGTCCCGCTTGTAACACAAAAGCAATCTGTGATGCCCCCAATGCTGCCGCCTCCTGAATGTACCATAAAGGGTATTTTAGTCATTTTACGTGACCCCAGTATGGGTCAAAAAGTCAAACCTGTCTCTGCCTTCGGCGCTGCAAGATGCTGATGGCCCACGCCATAATGTAGCACGGAAGAAGAAACCCAGCAACCCGAAGCAAGAAAAGCTGCCAAATAGTAACCAAAATAAATCAAAAATATATAATTTAATTAAAAATAAAGAAAAATATATATAAAATAGACACACAAATCCCACTTACAGTTAAGATAGTAGATACATCTTCATCTCCGCCTTCAGATTCTGGTACAGTTACTGCATGCCGTAGTAGCAGAAGAGCCATTAACTGCAAAAATGATAAAAAATAAAATAAAACGTCTATTAAAACATTTAAAATTTAGGCTAATGTGCATTTTAGTACCCTGAACTTGGCTGGTTAGGTTTTCTACTACCCTGAACTATTAAGTGTGCAGCATGGTACCCTTACTCACTAATTTGGTCTTGTTTTCTCAAGTGAATTGCTTCGAATATCAATATATCGAATGTATATTTTTAGTCCGTCAAAAGCTCCATCGAAAATAAGTCAAGTAAGAAAACGCGATCAAATTAATAAGTCGGGTACTAAATCGACCATTTTGTCAAGTTCAGGGTATTAAAATGCATTTTGGCATTTAGAATTTATGACTTATTTTTCTAAAGTTAAAAGAATTACAATTAAAACAGCTGAACGGCAAAATGCAGCTCCACTAGCATTTGATGCATTATAATCTTCATATTCGGCTTCCAGAAACTGGCGTTCAGCTTCAGCAATTGCCAACAGACGTGGGTCGTTTAGATCCATTGGTGTCCCCGATATTTGCCATCCTCCCCTGATTAAAAAATTATTTAAAAAAATAATAATTAAATTAAAAAACTATTTTTAATATGTAAAAAAAATGGAATAATACCCGATATCTATAGTAGTTTCTTCCGAGCGAGTTCGGGGAGGAGGAGCAGTATAACCAGGTTGGTAAGGCTTCACAACAAATCATCACAACAACAAATATTAGGTAAATTAATATATAATCCTTTTTAAATTTTAGAAAATCATGTTTAAATTTTTGTTTTTTTTCTCAGAATTATGAGAGCAGTAACCTACTTGGTGGCATATCTCACAAGTGATGTCACCTTTCTCGTTGCACCAATGTTGAACACACTTCCTGTGAGCATACTGCATAATAATCAACACTTGGTAAGGTAAAATTACGTTTATACCCTTGAGATATGTGATACCTTAAGACTGCCATTGCAAGCACAAGGTGTCTCCAAAGTATCAACTGAATCTTCTTCTTGGCAAATACGACACTCTGCTGTTGTCAGTAAAGGTGCTTCCTCATCATCATCATCGGGCCCGTTTTCATCAACTGCACGAGGTAAGTTAGTGCACGATGTGGGGCCCACCATCTTCTCGCTTTTGTTTATGATGTTTTCTCCTCCCACAGGCTTATTACTCACATTCATAATATCCTGCACCAAGTTTAAAATAAAATTTAAAAAAAGAAATAGTATTCTGAGCTGAGAATATCGAACTTTTTTTATATATTCAAGCATATTATCATAAAATTTGGTATAGAAATATACCAAAAAGATTAACTTTTGTGTTGGAAAAACAGAAAGTCAACCAAAATTTGCATCAAAAAGTCAACATTTATATGTTAATCTTCGTTATTATCTCATAAACCCCCCAAAAACAAAGCAAAATAATGGAGAGAACGTCAAATTCTTAGGAAAAATGGCCGAAACTGTATAATCTGAAAGATAACAAGCACAAATATTCAATATCATATGCAATTGTCTAATCAGAACGAATCGCGTGAAAATTGAAAACCAGCACCACGTACCAATTTTATAAAGCTCAAAACAGTTTAATTGGACCATAAAACATACACGATCTTATCGATTTTGGAGATGATAAAAGGGAAATGAAACAAATTAAGATACAGGATGTCAATTTAACCGACATGATTGTATACAAAGCCCTAGAAGCTGGATTAGAAGGGGTAGCAACAAATTCCACCAAATAAGAATCGAATTGAGGGTACAGTTAGGAACCATAAACACGAATGGATTAAAAGGAACAGATTATGGATGAATTACCTGAGAATGAAGAATAAAAATGTGAGAGGATGGGAGAGAATCAGAAGCGTTTGATCGATTGCCGGCCAAAGAAATGGAGGTGGTGAAATCGAGAGCTTTTTATCGTCGTCTCTCGATTAACACTGTCCAATTTGCTGAAAACCGCGTTGATATTGTAGCATCAAATGGTGAAAGAATTTAGAAAAAAACAATATAATCCCGAAATTAACGCTTTTTAGGACGTTATGGATTTGTATTCAACGGCTGGAGCTTTTATGACAGGTGACTTTGAGTTTACCCATTTTGGAATTAACAATTCCCTTCTCAAATTACATATTTTGGAATAGTATTTTTTTGTAATAACTATTAAAAATGTATAATTAGTGTTTTAAATTCCGGTTGAACCGGCGGATTCAACCGGTTAAACTGCAACCCAGTGAAGAGAGCGGGTCAAAAGTATCCTGATTTTTTTTATTAGTGATCCGTTGCGACCCGGTGATAGATTACATGACTATTTTGTAAACCATATCATGAGAAATCATGCGAGTTGACCCGGGTTGACCCGCTAGTTCAAGTAGTTCAACTGGTCAAACATGACCTGCTGTCAACTAAAAACCTGAGTTTTGGAACATTGTGTATAATCGTCTGGGGTGATTGACTAGTGTGATAAGAACATCTTAAATAATCACGGGTTCAGTCATTTTCATGATCTTGAGTAAATATTTACAAGATATTTAGGGTAAGGTTCGAAAATAGCACAAAAATGGTTAGATCACATAAATCACGAGCAAAGCTTGACCACTCCGAAAAAACTCCTTTAGGAGTGAATGTTTTTGTGTTATGGTTTGTTTTGTTCTCTACGTTGATCATAAAATGTAGATTTGGTCAATAAAAATTTGATTTTACAGTAGATTTTTGGATTTTAATGTTTTTTTTAACTTGCGGTCGTCACCATAGACTATTATACACAGGGCCAGCTTAATGGGTTGGGAAGCTGGTGGACCGTCCCGGGGCCTCAAACGCCAAAGGGCCCCATATTTTAGTAATTCATCTATATATTTAGCCCCCAAAAAAATCATACCTTGCTAGAAAGGCCCTATTTTAGTAAGGCTTAAAAATGCAAGTTTATTTAGAATTTTACTTAAAAACCCATTTTATATTTCACCCCGGACCCCAAATCAACTTGAAACGGCTCTGCTTATACAATATCAATCGTAATGATTAGCTAAAGTAGACTTGGTTAATAAATTTTCGGGTTTAATGTAACTTAAAGATGTCTTTCTGAAAACCTTTAAATAAGATACATTTGATATGATAAACATAAAACAGAATGTGTTGCATATTTTTTTTTTGGCCAAAAAGATAAGAAAAAAGTTTTAAAAAAATTATTACATGTATTAACTTTTTTGTATTTTTATTAATTGAAAGGTGATGCCGTAATTCCATAAATGATTATTCATTGATTTACAAAATTTTAATACATGTACTAATATTTTAACCATATGTTGTCTCATTATCATTCTCCTATTTTTAAAGGTTTCAATTTTAAATCAGTTTATAAAGATGGGTTGACATCTATACCTATTTACAATAGCAATTACTAATAGAACACGACGCCTTATCATAAAAACCAAAATATTTTCTTGTATTCCACGTAAGTTTTCAAGAACAAAACGCCAAAGTTAATGCAAAAATATGAAATATACACTAACATCGACATTCGAAGAACACAAAATTAAGCACCCCTTTACATAACTAGCAAATAATCGACATTCAAGAACGCTAAATTACATCGGTTTCCCACTCATATGATCCGAAATCACAATCCAACTATGCCAACATCCAAACACGTCTCCTTTATATCATTTCATTTCAATTCATCAAACGAGCCAAAGGTAATGGACTCATTTCATTACCTACACTGTGGATTCTATTCCTTTATCATTTCATTTCATTTCAGCCAACCAAACAGACCCTATGAGTGCGATCTACCTACTATTCGTGTAACAATATACTTCCCTTTTTCTAGATCGTATATTGTCTTTATATTCGGTTTCCTCCATTTGGATACATAATACGCGATAAATAACAAGAATACGACAAATCCTAGCCCACCAAACATTGGAGAGTCTAAAATGAGCATAGAATTTGTTTGGTATAATTGTCCAATATTTAGTTCACTCATGGTTTGAAAAATGAAAGCTCCTAATGCCCAATCCAGTGGAATGTCATTCACTTGATTCGCGTATCCAATCCTGTTCAACAAACCATATCCAATCGAATAAGGTTAGTTGATATTTTGAAAGAATTGTGTTTTTTGACCCGTTAACTTACTAACGGGTCAAACGGGTAATATAATTTGTGTTTCATATTTGATACATTAATTATTTGTTAAAAAGTTACGTTCTTGAAAGAAAAAATGCCAAATATACATTTTAGTACACTGAACTATTAAAGGTGCAACATGGTATGCTCAACTTGACAAAATGGACAATTCAGTACCATGACTAGTTAATTTGATGACGATATCTTACTTGACAAACTTTCGTTAGAGCTTTTGACGGACAAAAAGACATATGTTCATCTCAATATATTGATATTAGAAGCAAATCACGTGAGAAAACAAGACCAATTTAGTGAGTCATGGTACTAAAACGACCATTTTGTGAAGTTCAGGGTATCGTGTTGCACCTTTAATAATTCAGGTAGTAACCTAGTCAGTCAAGTTTAGGGGTACTAAAATATATGTTGGCCAAAAAAAAAAGTGTTTTGGGTCAATCCAACCCGACCCGCACAAAAGGTTACCCATTTTGAACGCATGCCAAGTTGCCAACATGTCCGAAACAAGTAATGGGTCGAACGGGTCAAATTATACTTATTGGGTATCTTATCGATTTTAAAATTTAGGAAAATGTTTTTTTGGTCAACCCAACCCGATATTTAGGCTATATTTATTTGCCTCGTTTGACCCATTAGAGATAGTAGATGACCCGTGAGGAAAGTACCTTTTATCATCTAAAGCAATTCCAAGGCTATCATGGAGTAAAGCAACAATATATGCAGAAGAAAAGCAGTAACGATGCAAATCTTCATCATTCAATTTTGGATATTTAATCTTTAATTTTGACCAATCGTCTTCACAAAACCGTTTTCCCACTACCATCATCTCAGAAATAAATCTTTTCGGTGACAACCCAAAGAACTACAACACAAAAACATAGAGATTCAGTAACCTTTAAGTATGGATCGGGTTGACCCGAAACACTTTTCGTCAAACTTTTAATATTTTTCTAGTAAATAAATAAGTGGCAAGTCAAAATATAAATTATTTTTATAATCACCTAATATTTAGAAATAAAGATTTAGGAGGTTTTATGCATTTATGATATAAATACACTCTGAGCGATTGTCGAAATGTTCACACGTTTCCTTTTTTAGCTATCTTTTTAATCATGTTTGACCCGTCAGAGATAAAACACAACCCAAATCGACCCATTCGTAAGTAAATGGGTAAAAATCAACCCGTTAGAGATAAAAGCAGAGTAACCTTAGAAGTATGGAAGAAATTCTCAGTAGCCAAAAAACTTCCTTGAAGTTTGGGAATAAATGTTGAACCAATGTAGCATTCATTATAGGCACAATCCTCTGTTATTAAATTAAGAACAAATATTGAATGAGGGAAATCGTCAAAACTAAAAAATAAAAAATAATAAAAACTGCACCTTTGCCTTTCTGCAACAATGTTAAGGCGGCAGATCTACATTCAGAGAAATTGCCACTTGAATGTAGAGCAGAAGATTGCTGATTTGTTTGGATTAAAGAACTTGGAGACAGATTACCATTATACCCTTTTGGTGAACATGGATCCTCGATACCAAAAGATTCTGTAATATTCAAGAAACGGGTCAAAACTTGTAAATATGGGTAAATGTTTTCGGTTGAGTCGGGTCGGGTTGACACAGAACATATGTACTTACCCAGATTTGGAGCTTGTGAGAGGGTTGACCCGCGAACTAAGTCAAATGCAACATTCTGCAAGAAGCCAAAGTTAATATGTCATAAGGGTATATTTTGGGATTATAAAGTATGAATGGAGAACAAGATTTTTACCTGACCAAACTCGAGAAAGCTGTGGCTGTAAAGACTATAACTGACATTACCAAATTTAATAGTCTGTGAAAATTTGGAGGGTATTTTCTCACTTGAGAAAAAGGTTACCTGAAAATTTTCATTGCAGTTAGTGACAAATCACATAGGTAACACCAACAATCACAAGATTCACAACATGGTATACTAAACTATATTCAAAATTTAAACAATTTTCAATATTGTTGTGTGCTTGTGTTTGAAAAAGCATAGTTGCCAAGAACACCAACAATTATTTATTCGAATGCATAATTGGATTAATGTTTTTTCTTGATATTTAACCATCTTGATGTAATATTTTGTTAATCACAAAACATATAGAATGGAACTCAAAGTAAATAAATAAATTAAATAATAAAAAAATTAAAAAACCTGAGCAGAAGCACCACCAAGTTCAATTATCCCTGTTGTTTCTAGAGGATCACCTCCAAGAGTTCCAAGAGCATAATTAGCAACAACCCATGCATATACTCCCTCATCAGACCCTAAAACAACACATTACCATTAAATTGATTTTCCAAAGTTTGATCATACAACTTATTTTCATCATGTTCCTATATTTCTCATACTAAATCCCTAATTCCAGCTCCATGTACAACTTGAAAACAAACAAATTTACTAACTTAAATGCATAATCATAAATCGAGAATACAGTTTTCCTCATACCTGAAATAACTGAAGCCCAATCATCACGAAAAGCCAAACCAGAAATCCTCAAAACCTTCCTGCAAGAGTCTAGAATCCGCTCCTGTACACTCAAATCTAACAGCCTTAATCCGGCAGTTGCCATCAATCTGACCTCTGTTTCCTCCCACTTCTGGTCAGGAATCGTCTTCCTTGCAAACTCCAAAAGCTCCAACACAGATTCACCCGCCCCGTTCGGGTCATCCGCAAACGCCGATAACCCTGGGCTAACTCGCATTGAACCTAATCCATTCTTACCACTCAAATCAAAAACAGGAGCTCCATCGTTAATCGAATACTCAAACACATGAATCCGACTACCTGTACTCCCTCCATCAATCACAATCCGATACCGTTTCTCAATCGAATCACGCGAATTGAGATAAACATAACAACACGAAACAATTACCAAAGCCACGAATCCGATCAGAAAAGCATTCGGTTTCGTAACATGAGGTTGTTTTTGGTTTCTAGAGAAGAGATTCGTGGATCGGAGAGATTGATTAGGGCGAAACTTAAGCTTTATCGAGTTATCCATTGCTTCTGGTTCGGCTTCTGATGCTGCCACACGAGCATTCGATCTTCGCATTCAAATTATTATTCGCAAACCATACGAAACATGTACAGTTCGCAAATCAAAGACGCAGGATTTTATGATGATCTGAGTAGTATGTGACCTTCCGGTTGATTTGGAGATGAGAGAGGGGCGATCGGCGACGGAATTTAGCCGTCTCTCTCGATCTCCTTGGTTGATCGGAGGGAAAACCGAGGATGATTCAGGGTATTTTGGTTATAATCTGGAAAAGGGGATTCACCGTGTGATTGGTGTATTTCAAGGTTTTGGTATGTTGTGTGGCCAAGCGACTCGTGTTTGACCGGATTCGTCGCTGGTCCCTTTCTTCTATTTCCCCGTTGAATATCATATTTCCCGTTTAGCCCCTTGTACTATTGTTGTTTAGTACGTTAGTTAGACCGGTGCTGATGGTTTGGCAAATTGATACCGTCACTTGTTGCCAAATCAGCGCTACGTCAGTTCACTCTCCAACCGACATTAAACTAACGTACTCATGCCAACAATACCACTTTCCTTTAATTTTTTGGGACCCACCATTACAAAACACACAAAATAGTGAAATACCCCTTTGGACCCACCAAAATCAACGGGCGCAACCTCTTCTCCCCGTCTCCAAACCGGGTGCAACTCCACTGGCGGAAGACCGGCGCAACCCATGCCAATCGTGGCGGTTTGTTTTTGAAAAGTGGCTGCCAACGGCTTAATCTTGACAACAGTTGGGGCCAAAAAAATCAAATTGAAAAATGGAAACAAACTTAAACCGAACCAAAACTGAAAAAAATGTAATCGATTCAATTTTTGATTTTGTAATATCATGATTATTGGTTTCTGTTTGGTTTGATCCTCGGATAAGGGTGAATATTTAGGCTTAATAAATTGAAATAAAACCAAAACCGATCAAAAAACCGAAAACATATAATCGATTCGGTTTTTTGTTTTAAAAATCCATCATTATCGGTTTCAATCTTATTGGTTTCAGTTTGGTTCATTTATGAACCATGCTCATCTCTACGATTACTCGATTAAGCGATTACAAATTAACCGACTTTAACTATACAAATAATCATGTTTAGCGAACATTTTTTTTTGAACGAAAAATCCTAATCTTCTCCTAATTACCACCTAAGTCCACGACGGGACTTGAGCCGCCGACCTTAAGAATGGGGAGCAAACATCATACCACAATTTTTTTATGATCATGTTTTTTTAACGGCTGATTATTAATTTATTTTCAAAATGCGTAATTTGATTTCAATAAATAATCCAAAACACCCCTGAATTTCAAACCTGAAACATGATAAAACCACCACTATACAACGCAATTCATTTTTGAATTTAAAAGTTATAAACAAATTCCTAGTACAAGCATATTTTTTAAAGCTTGGAATTTTGCTTTAAATTTATATACAATACAAAAGTTGGTATTTTCCTTAATATACATCAGAAACATGGTAAATATTCCACCAAAAATGCTAAACATGATCAAGCTTTTAAGCATAACATTAAGATGACATTTAAAACTGAAGACAAAATGTGTGTTTCACGGATGTCGAGGTTGGTTGTTGTGCATATGATTAGTTCTCAAACTTGGTTCATCCTGAAAATAAAAATAAAATTTATAGTTATTGTTATTCCATGAGTCAATATGCTATAAAAAAAAGTCAAATTGACCGAAATATGGTCTTTTTACATGTTATTATCATAATGTTTAAGGTCTGAAATTTTATAACTACACATACTACTAACCTGCATACTGTAACCAAAACTCGGTGGTCTAAAGTCCAAATGCCCCTACAAAAATTAAAAAATAAAAATTAGAAATACTTTTAAAAATATTTTTTATACGTTTACAAGCGGTTAACATACCAGACCATGTATACTTTGTTGAGCCTCAAAAAAACCATCATGTGTTGGTGCCAAAGAATTTAATTGACCCTACAAAAACCGACAAATAATTAGTACTCGCGTAAAATTGAATTACCGTTTAAATAAATAATTAAAATATTTAATCGAGTTTACATACCAATCCCTGCATATTTTGTTGATTAACGTAGTATGTATCATTAGGTGGTTCCATCAAGTTTAACTGCAGCTACGTTTAATATTGTAATTCAAATTAAACATTTATTTTTTTCAGTATTCTTCATTAAAATCATAAACCATAGTTAGTGTGTTTTATCATTTAGAATAGAGTTAATTTCATAAATGGTCATTTAAGTTTTAAGTGACCAAAGTTGCATTATATGGTTAGTTAAAGGACAATTTATGAAAATTAACTCTTTATAATATCATACCAGTCCTTGCACATTTTGTTGGGTCCCATAATAGCCATGAAGAGTTATTCCATCTGAGCTCATATTTTCCTATCAGTAAAAAAAATCAGTTTAAAATCACTTATCTGACCACTTTAATTGTTACACAAATTCCCTGTTTTGTAATTACCGAAGGGTATTTTAGACATTTCAACATCATGCCTAGTAAAACCGTGGTGAAAAAAACTAACCATTTGTTGCAAGCTGTCTCGAGCCTCAAGCATTACAGGTTCAGGTTCTAACTGTACCTGCATAATTCAAACAACAATAATATCTTATTTAATAAGTACAAAATTATACTATTAAAATAGACACACACACTAACCTTTCTTTTCTTGCTTACACTCTTTCTTTTACTCGTTTTTGCAGAAACGCCGTTTAAATTCTCATCTTCGACATCACGAATCGAAACGGAATTATTACTAATTTCTTTATTATTATTAATATTTACACATGTTTTCAAAGCTTCAACAAGCGCCCGAAATGCGATATCATAACTTTCTTCAGATAAAGATCCTTCTTCGCCTAACTGAATCGCGTGTTTACATAAATCGTTATATAACTGTACCCGATTTTGCAAATTATTATTATTATTATTATCATTATCATTATTATTATTTTTAGCGTCTTTCGTCCATCTTTTTAATATATAATTACTCGGAATACTCGAAAGCCCGCAGTAAATTTGCAAAACAACCATCGCATGTCTACACAAAAAGCCTTTGTACTCAAACAAAAGACAAGAACACCAAATCTCCGATTTCGTCTTGTGCCACGTCACCATAAAGCTTTCGTCTTTATCACGATCGTTGACCGTGTACATTGTGGTCAAAGTCAACCCGTCTTCTTGCTCCGGTTTAACATGACAACCGACAACCCCCAAAGCTTCAATTTGGAATTTTTTAAAAATTGTATGAGTGTAAATCGATGACATCTGTTTTTCCCATGGTGACGGTGATTTTAAAGCCGGTTGTTTGTGACACGTGTCAAAATCCGCAACCGCTTCTTCTTCGTTTCGGTTTTGTATAATCGTACCATACTGTCGGACGAATTCTTTTACCGTTATTTTTTTGTGAATATATTTATCAAAAAAAGAATTTACACTTTCGGCGCGTTGGGCTGTCGACATTCCCGCCAAAAACGTGTCTTTCATATAAATCGGTACCCATTTTTTCCTATCTTCATATAACGAATGAAACCACTCGTTTTCTTGAAGCTCGAATCGACTGACCAATTTCCACCACCTCATATCGAATTGCTCGTCGGTTAATGATTTATAAATACACTTATTAAACTTACTCATGAATTTCTCGTTTCGCCTAATCACGTGACCGAGATTTTCGGGTATTTTTTCCAAAATACTCCAAAGCGGGAAACAATGTTTCGAATTCGGGAATATTTCATTAGTATCGATTCCTTGATCGGTAATTATAACTTTTGGAGCTTTTTCGGGCCCGCCCATTGCCCGAAGCCACATTTTCATTAACCAAACCAACGTTGACTTTGACTCATCTGCAACCAAACCACATCCGAGTAAGATCCCTTGAAAATGATGATTCACCCCGATAAATAACGCAAACGGCGTTTTCTCGTTACTTCTGACGTAACTAACATCAAACGACACAACGTCGTTAAAGCTCGTGTAATCTTCTCGGCTTTTGGCATCGACCCAAAACAAATTTCTCAACCGTTGATCTTCGTTCAAATCAATCGCGTAGAAGAAATTAGGGTTTTCTTTCTTGATATGTATGAAATACTCGAGCATACTTTGACCATCACCTTCTTCTAAAACTAAATAACGACCTTGACCTCCATCTCGGTCGAGGTCAATTTGGTAATTTAACTCGTCTCTCGAAAAGTCAACGCTCCGATTCCCGCACGATGGTCTCTGTCGCGACATTTGCACGTACATTTTCTTCGTCCGTTCACTAACCGCGTGAAGGATATCGATATTATTTTTCTCGGCTAATTTAACGTTTTTATGGATTCTAAAATGGTAAGCTAAAGCCGGTAAAAGCTCGTGATTATGATCTTTTATAAACTCATGAATATACCATTTCCCATCTTTTCTTCTTTTCACATGCATGCTTGCTTTACAATCGGTTTTCTTAACACTCGGTCGTCTACTGGTCCCACTGTCTGATTCTGGTGTAACACCGTACCGAGAACACGCGAATTTGGCATCGATAAATTCCTTTGACTTTTTTGACCGGCGGCTGTTTTTAATCGATGTTGTGAATCCCATTGATTTAGCATATTCTTGATAGAATGAATATGCTGCTTCGTGTGATTCGAATTCGATACCATCATGAAGTTCAAAATCTTTCTCTAATCCAACTGTTGTAACAATTTGGCCATCTTTTTCAGTTTGTTCATCTGTAATATTGGTTAAATGTCTACTCATAGCTTCAATTGCTTACGGGTTGCCTATGAATCAATCATTTTAAGTAAATTATTAGCTTAAAATGTATTGGATTTAAGGTTTTGATGTTAATTGAATGGGAAATTACCAAAAAAGATTAGCTGAAAAAATCAATTTTGACTTTGTACAAAGTCAAACCTACATACATCCCATTCTCAAATCAAGCCTATTGAAATTCCATCTTCAAGGAACAATAAATTCATAATTCAGAGAGAGAACATGCAATTAACTTCTCACATAACCTAAATTTCCGCAATGGAATTGGAAACTTAACATAAACCCTAAAATTACCAATGAATTAAACAATGTATAAAAAAAACATCTACACACATTACCTTTTTGCGCCACTAGAATGAGTCTGAAACAACCAATCGATCCGTTTATTTACCAATTTGATCCGCAGTGTGCATCGCCATGGTTGAAGACCCTAATAACGACGGTGTTCCAACAGGTTGCAAAAGGGGGTAAATTTGGTAGCATCACTAAGTTGATTTTTAGTGTTTGTGGGATTGGAATGAGAAATTGATGGCGGTTTTCAATTTTGGAGATGAGAATGATGTCGATTTCAATTGAATTCCTTAATTTTGGAGGAACGATTTAATTCCTGCGGGAGTACGAACTTGTTGGCAATATTTTGTTTTCCATTACGAAAAGATCAATTGAAGAAAAACTTTGTTTGTCGAAGGGGGTGTTTGTTTTAGGTTATTTGAGAAGTTGTGTTTACATCTTGATGGAACCATTTAACGTTTAAAAGTTAGTTGAATCATTTAGTATTCAGTTTATTTGTTTAGCGCATCTGAATGAAGTATATGTTGAATTGAGTAAAAAAAATACTGAATCATTCTTCCATATAACATATGATGAATCATTAAGCAGTTAGAATTCTTATAAAAAAGTTTCTCATAATAAAACCAAGTTTTATATAAAACCTCTTAATCATTCAGACTGTTGAATCAATAAGCACTTAATCATTTTGTTCCTATCAAACAGCACATAACTTATTAATTTTATAACCTTTCTTTTAAAAAATTAGTAAGGATTTTTTTTAAAGTAAGGAGTTCTTATTTCTCAAAAACTATTTTTTATAAATTATCAAATCCAAACAACTTTTAACTTATTAACTTTTCAGAAAAGTTAATGAGTCAGTAAGTAATTTTTAAAAGCTTTCGTAAATTAATGTTATTGTAAACGAGTTGAGTTATTTAAAATTAACTTAAAAAATATTCAGAATCGATTCGATGTAAGTCGGGTTGAGTTCGACCTCGAGCAGACTTTCAAGTCGTGCCGGAGTATATGAAAATACTCAGCTTACTAAACATTTTTACGTCTGTAGTATGGTTTTCACATTTACTATAAAATTATCCCCCTCGTTTAATATTCGAATACTATTTATTTTCATAAAAAGCTAAAAAATACTCAAACAATCAACCTTTATCTAAAGAAAAATAGAAATGCTTTAACGGTGTGCTATCCATTTGGTGCAACCACCGATGTGGTTGAACGGCTGTCAAAGTTATTGGGGTTTAAAACAAGAGAAATTGATGGGTAAAAAAATGAATTTTGGGTCACTTTTACTTTTGGATCGTGAAATCAAGTAAAGAACAAAGCTTACAAAGGGAAATGATTGATTTTCTTTACTAAATTCGACATTATTGTATTAGTATAATGGATTTACACATCATTATTATAATAAAGGTTTTTGTCATATTCAACGTACAAGTACTATTTGTTGTACTAATATATACGAAGTATTAAAAAAAGTGGGTACAACTAAATATGCTTTGATCGACAAAACTCAAAAAGGTCCATTTTATCTCACGATAACTATATTCATCTTACACAATACACTTTGTATTTCATTTACGAAGTATTATTGTAAGTTTATGTGGTTACATTTTATAGGTTACGTGAGAAAAAACATTGAGGGTATTACCGGTTGCACATTTTTTTTCTTAGAAGTATCATCTACACTAACAAAATAAAATAAAATAAAATATAACACTATTTTAATAGTATTCGGAACAATTTCAGGGGTTGCACGGGCAACCTCGTGCACCATACTAGGTCCTGTCATGTACGTGGAGTCCGTGTGGCTGTTTGACCAACTACGTGGAGTCCGTGTGACATTACTCAACAATTATTTTCTTGGTGTTCCTATGATATTAGTTTAGGCCTATGTAAATTGGATTGAGAACGGGCCAGAACTGCTAACCCGAACCACATTAAACCGAGCTATACATGTCTACTTCTCGGTTTTAGTTTCATGTAAAATCGTTCTCGTTTTGATCTGGTTTGGTCCAAAACAGAAAAACACAGGAAAAAAAAAAGTCCAATAAACTTTTCTCGACTCTTGGTTTGGTTCAATTCCAAACGATTTGGTTCGGCTCTTAGGCCGTGCATATGCCTGTATTAGTTCTTGGTGTATTAGCCATACTACTCTGTTATTTGGTTTTGATTACTATTTTAATATCTTCTTTCACTTGAATAGTCATATTTTCGTTGTTTCTCGATGTTGAATAATTTACGCAAATTACAGGTAAAACGGGTAAATGGATATGGATCCATGTTCATGGTACCCATTTAAGTGAATAAAGGACTCAACAGAAATACAAATATAAAATAATCATTAATGTTGTGCCTTGTGACTTGTGAGCATGTAAATACATCCAATTTACCTTCCAGAACACATATTTATATACTTCTTCAAATGGATATATACTACTCCGTATATGATATTCCTAAATGACATACATATATAGCATAAACCTTTCATCCAACACCAATGTCACAAAAGACCACCAAAAGTTCCCCATTGATCTCTAACTTCACTTAGAGCTCAAATCCAACGTATTTGACCTTGACTCGAAGCCAACAAAGTCAAAGTCATTCACATATTGACTATTCAAATCGATCATCTTTAATCTTTTACCTTGACAATTACCATCAGAAATCGTACTTCCGCTTCTCTTCCTTCCACTCCCGAAATTACTAAATCCACTCCTATCCGCGGTTTTCATCTCCATCAACGACAAAACACATAGATCGTTTTCATTTCTTCCCGAACTATCGGGTGACGTTAAAGAACTTTCTAACGATGATTTTGTTTTCGGGTTTCTTCCACAATCTTTTTTTAAGTTCGAGTTTTCTAGTTCATTGAGTACTGATAAAGAACTAGGGCACCCGTTATCCACCATTGATACTAAATGAGAAAGCTCGGCTTTTGCTACTTCAACTTCGATAGTCGATGAATTGTATCCCTCAAGTGTATCTTGTGCTTTCCTTAATACCGATTGTAAATATTTCCCTTGTGCCTCAATTCTCACTTGTAAATGTCTTTGTACCTGAAATTTAATTACTTCCTCCGTATCAAAATAACTTACACAAATTGGTTTACACGTTGTTTAAGGTAAAAGATTAAAGTAGAGGTTTAAATAGATTAAAGTACATAATTATTGGAGAATGAGTCACACTTTTCTTGAATAAAGTGATATTAGTGGGTTTTAAAAGTAAAAATAAGGGTATAAGGGTAATTTCATTTTATTAAAATGGATAGTTAGTGGGTATGAATCCCACTATTTTTACCAAATAAGGAAAGTTTTCAAAGTGTGTCACTTATTTTGATACACCCCAAAATGGAAAGTGTGTCACTTATTTTGATACGGAGGAAGTATTATATTTTGTATTTTTACACTACGATCCAATTATTTCGACCCATATAACTCTATATATAGTATCTAGTATTGTTGTATTTTAGCACTAGAATACAACTCTATTAAGGTATGCACGTGCATACAGCATACTGCCATATCGGCAGTTGTACCTCATGCATGCGCATTTGTACTTTTTTTAATTGTTTTTCGGTTTTCACCTCAATCTGTTCATGAAGTTTCCTCTGCACCTCCATTTGCATTTGTAGAGCTTGAGCAATCTTTAAGCTTCTGATACAAAAACTATAATATATTAGTTTTTTTTTTTGGAAATTAAAAAAGATTAACACGAGTAATTAATAAGTAAAAAGTGTATTACTCGTTAATCTGAATTGGGGTTTCATCGTTGTGATCGATACTAGTGATATCACTCTTATGATCATCTGCAAACCCTGCACCAAAATAATGAATATAAATATAAATATATAATCAAAATTTATCAACAATAAATGTAAATTTAATTATTTACTCACCTTCTTGCATAATTCCACTCGAAGCTGGTGATTGTTGAATTTTTCCCAGCCTATATTTCTTCATTAATAATAATAATAATAAAAGCTTAGCATATTCATAATTATTGTTACAATCCATTTAATTAATGCTAAAACTACCTGCAAATGACTCTTTAGGTGGTACAAAGTAAGCCCATGAATGCTCATTATTCTCATCAAAGATTTTGGTGTTGCTTCTGTTCATAAACACAATTGAAAGAAGAAAAAATAAAACTTTTTAAGAACCCTGCAAAAAGATTTTAAAAGAAACATATTTATATAAAAATATATATAAAAACAGTTACTCTCAGGGCCTCCAAGTTGGGTGACTGCATCAATGAACCGTTGATGAAGGTCAGGAGTCCATTTGAGTCTAGGTTTAGCATCACTTGATAATACCAAATTCAAATCTTGATCTTGATTTTGAATATTCTCATGAGCCATTTTCCAAAGAGAGATAAAGAAGAATGTATATAGGTGTATGTATATATACATATATTACTAGTCAAGCATAATCTTTATAAAATCAAGATTTGTGTCTGAAATTGTGGCAATGTTAATCTTTATTAAAAAAAAGTTTTTTTTTTGTGTTGTTGGGGGGGGGGGGGGGGGGGTTTGGGGTGGGGGTGGGGTGGGGGTGGGAGGGTGGTCTCACTACATATCAGGAAACATAAGTGGGGTTATGTAAGGTGAGGGAATATATGCTCTCATGAGCTGTGTGTCTCTACCTATCTCTCAACTCACATTTCATATTTATTCACCCACAAAACAAAAATAAAATAAAATAAAAAAGTATTTTTTTATTCATTTTTTCGTTTGACTTGAATGGCATGAAGAGAATCTTTAATGGTGCAAAAACAAAGAAAGCAAAACACAGTTTTCATTTGAGTCTCAAAAGCAGAGAAAAAAGTGCATGATTTGTTTTTATCTTCATGTTTTCCATTACACACTCTTCACATTCCATACCACTCTCACAAATCAACAACTAAATTTCATTAGAGTTGTATTGTTTGGCAGATAATTTCAGTTGGAATGTTAGCTGATATGACAAAAACTAAAGCATTTGGTCATCGAACACAAAGATATTTTTACTTTTATCTTCCATGTTTTCACAAATCAACATATAAATTTCATCCTAAGATTAAAAGATTTTGCTTCTTTTTTCTTGCTTGATTTGTACTGGATTAAGCGAACCCTACCATGATGCTAAAGGGATCAACTTTCTAAAACTACAAGAAACTTTAAGAAAGGGGGATTTTACATTTAAATTTACATTAGTGGGATGAGTGATTTTTTATGGATATTTTTATTTTTAGAGGATTGAAAGTGATGGCAAATGAAGAGTTTTATTTGATTTGGCTATTTTTGGTGGAGGATGTGGTGGGATTGGCCGATTCTCTTTGTTGTTTTGTAGGCTTAAGGGAATCAAAGAATCCAACAATAGATTTTAGGACAAATTTATTGTTTTTATGCTATTAACAACCATTTATATTTAATTAAATAAAATAATAGAAAGGGATAAAGTGATGGAGGGAATAAATCGAATAATCGATTCATCAATGACTTCGTTACCATGCCAACATATCATTAAAATATAAATAAATATACATACATGAACACATATCACGAAGGTGGATGGATGGTGATGGTCAGGGACGGAATTAGAAACTTCTATCAGTAGTAGCACCCTTATGGTGATAACAAAAAAGTGGGGTTAAACCGATCCGGGATAAAGAAAGATGATTTACAATGTCTGGACTAAACAATTTTTATTGAAAAAGGAGAATAAAGGAAAATGATTTGAAATGTTTGGACTAAAGAATTTTTGTTGTTGAAATATATAAGGTAAAAAAAAGGAAAAAGTTAAAATATATGGGCTAAGAAAAAAAGAAAACATTGTAATACTTATAATGGAAAAAAAGTTGACTTAAAAAAATAAGACCACCAAGATTCAAACTCATGACCTCTTATATACATGCAAGGATTGTTAGCCAGCTGCGCTAGCAAGTTGATGTGTCTTATTTTGCCTTTTCGGATATCTATTAATGTATTCAAAATACTATAACAATAATAAAGTCCCGAAATTTACCGTAATGAAATTTTTTCGAGTAGTAGCACGTGCCACCGTGTGCCCTATAGTAAATCCGCCCCTGGACTGATGGTGAATGACTCATCATAAAATCTTCAATAATTATTCTAACAAAATAGATGAGTTGCAACAAAATTGGTGTAGGTGAACTAGATTTTCTTTTGTCAAATTATAAATAACCAGCTTATTGAATATATTTACAAAACTATGTTATTGTATATTACTCATACTAGCTTCATAGCCCGCCCGACTGGGCGGGCATGCTTCAAGATTTATATTATAGAAAAATACCAACAAATATTAATAATTTTAAAAATGACATAGAAATCGATAGCTGTAATGATAAGTTTGTACAAAATTCGGCTACGACTTTTGCTTTGTAAGTATGTTGTTCATATGTAAAACGGAAAGACCGTGATTTAATTGAATGATAAAAACGGAAAGAATCAAGTATAAATTACTGTAATTCCGTTATCTTGTAAATATTTCCTTTAATTTCGTGTATGTATTAAATGCAGGAGTTATGATTCGATTTTGGCCAGAGTTTGTTGAGCATTGACTGGGCGGCCAATGAGTGAATTACACGTGACATATTCGACCAATGAAATAACTCCAAACTGATGAGTTGTCAAATGTAAATCAAATGTAGGCTCATATATAAGAGAAAATTAAAGAGTTAGATTATTATGTATTTTATTTTTTATATTTATACATAGCATTGCGTAAGGTTATATATTATGTACTCTTTCGGTTTTACCTTAAAAGCACTATTTATGATATGATAATGATAATAGGCTAATAGCATATTACCAAAATAAATGTTAAATATATATATATTGTTAAATATAAAGATATTTCATATTCGAGGGGCCACGAGGCTTTCATGTCCTGCCAATTTTATTTTTTTATATAATTGAGGAACTTAGCGCCTAATGCAATGTATTATTGTATGCATATTTATTAAATTAATTGCTTAAATATTTAGTAATTTGGATGTTTAGCCCACTTATATCTGGAAGTAGTTAACTCCAAAGAAATACTAATATGTTGGTCTATCAAGTAGAGTCAATATTTAGACAGTTGTTACACCATTTTAATTTCTACTAACATTTAAGATTTTAAAACACTCTATTATAGGTATCACTGAAAGCAATCTTTGTACATTCGGATAAATATATGATTGTCTATAACTTACCTTTCCCATACTTCTCCTTTGAAGGAATTGAATCAAATTATTTTCGTTTCTACAAACCTAAAGATGAAGTTCAATATTATCAAACTCATTCCTTTGGAACATCAACTTTTGAAATTACAAATAAGGGCATGAAATCAATGATTCTCAATATTCTTTCTTACAGAAAAAGTAATCACGTAGAAGAAATATGGAAAAAGGAAAAGAAAAAGAAGAAAATAAAGCTAAGCAAAGCCCTACATATATGCATAAAAGTCATCTCAAAAAAATATTATTCCAAATAAAACATGGTTTTTTTTTTACCAGTCTCTATCCTCTTCCCAGCTGGGAACAAACAAGGTGAAGAAGAAACAAGCCAATTTATTCTTTACTTTTTTTATTTATAATGGCTAACACAAAAATCACGAATTTCTGATTTTATCAAGTGGTAAAAACTTAAAACTAAGTTGGAAGTTTTGAATCGGTGCATCAATCAAAATTTCATTTTCAAAAATACATATAATATGCAGTAGACTTTTGGTATAAATGTTTAAATGAAACAATATTTATGGAATGTTGAACTATAAACTATCCTATGAATAGATATGTAGATGATTGAACATATTCATGTCTGTTCGTTAAGAAAATAAATGTTCATGAGTTGTTCGTGAATAGTTAAATGAACAGAATTTTGTACCCATATATGTTCGTTAAGAAAATTAAGTGATCAGTTTAATAAGAAGATAAACGATTGAACATTCATGAATTAATACAAAAATAATTTTTATATATACTCGTAATAATATTTTGTATATGATTGTTACATATATATAGTTATCATATTATAAACGAATAATCATATACAAACGAATTTTAATGAACGACTATTGAACAATTACAAACATAAAAAACAAATGGGGCATATGTTCGTGTTTGTTCATTTAACTAAATGAAAATAATATTTTAGTCACGTTCGTTTGTTATTAATTTTATATGCTCATGTAACCTTAAATAAACTTACAAAGTATGATTTATTTAAGCTTACGTAAATTTATAGACCTTTTAAATAAGTTTTTTTAAACGCACCCCTTAATATCTATCCTCTTGTGTGTAATTAACTTTGACTTTATTAGATTAAAAATGACTAGACTGTATCTAATTATGTGATTATGGAAGACACCCGATGGATCGAGGTATGAATATCGGTAGAGGTTCAAATTAAAAGCACAAGAAAGTTAATTACTTTTCAATTTATATATTATTTGATTTATTCACATGTAATAACATATAAATAAAAATATATTAAAAATGTATATGAATTTATACGATGATAGCGTTTTTCGTTTATGCCTTCACTTTGCGTGTATTACTTAGCAGCTCAATGAAAGGAATATAATTATTGATGCGGGTTTTGATTTAAGTGATTGGAATACTTTTCTTTTTATAAAACCAGGTGATGTAAGTTGTGAATCCCCTTTTCTTGCTTTTTAGTATTCGACGTGTAGATTATCTAAATTGCCCCTTAAAATTCGTGTTATTAGAAAATTAAAAGAAAATGAAAGATAATAATAAAAAAAAATTGGTCGTTTTGACCAACCATTTACTATGCATGTGAAGTCATGGTTTTAACATGCAATTTTGACTAATTAGTATGTTCCAAAAAAAAAAATGGTTGATTTGATGTGTGTTTTTTTCACGGAGATTTCCCTTAAAGCAGTCTCTTTACCTTCTAATAAATATGCGACTTTTCATACTACTCTTTTAAAAAGAATTGAATATTGTTCGCAGGTAAAAACTTTTGTCTCCATAAACATTGGTTATCATATGAATTATTATTCTGGTAAGTAGGGCCCATGAAATTAGAGAGAGATCCATATCAAATCTAAAAGCAATTAAAAGAGAAGATGAGGAGAATATGGACTCTCAAGGAATCAAGAAAAGTGGACAAAAGGAACTATCACCATCTTTACAAAAGCCTTATTATCATCATACATTATTCTTATATTACCATCATAATTATATAATGACGTATGCCATATGTCACTTTGATTTGGAAAAAAATAGGCTTCCTATATCAAGGGTAGTTTCGCCTTTTCACATGTAGTATAACCTCAAGGCAACAAGGTACAAAAAAGTAAGATAAAACTGCATTACAAAACTTGTCACAAAAGCATCAAATGTTCACTAGATAGTAAGATAAGTCGGTAATGGTTACTTGATCCAGCAAAAGCGCATACCGTCACAAATGCCAAACAAGAATCTAAATGAGAGACACATCTTTTCAACAAACCCTACATGTTTGATGATGGAGGCAAACTAATCATGTAAAATATATTCGTTAATTCATATTAGGTTATTTTTACTTATCATATCCTTAAAGGTGTTACCATGTTTTAATGCTATTTATAATCACAAATTAATTACTGAAAAAAGGATTTGTTGTATAGATCATGGATGGCAATTAATGGAATATACCAAAAGAAAAGTAAGAGATTATATTATTTTTTACTAAATCTTATTATTTATCATTTGATTAAAGTAAAAATGATTAATGGATTTCACAAATCCATATTTTATGGATATTGTGCATGTCTTAAATTTATGGATTTTAAACTTGTCTTGACATAAACATTTTGTCGGAAATAACCAAACTGTGAGAAAAAGTTGGAAACGTGTCGGTTTTGTTACCTAGTCCACCTACTCATCCATTTTTTTCCAAGATTCTTTTTATTATAATAGTCATCAAATCCAATTACCACTAGGTTATTCGAGATCCAAGAATCGAATTGAGCCGCTTGGAACCAAACCGGAAAAATAGTTTTGGTCGGACCGAGAACTGACAGGAACCGAACAAGAACTGAGAATGTTTTTTCGACTTTTTTCAGATTTTCTCGGTTTTGGACCGAATAAGACGCCTAGAACCGAACTGCTCGCAACCGAGAACTGATTTGGCATGAAATTAGAACCGATAAATCGATAATACAACCTATATAGCTCGGGGTTCGATCTAATTTGGTTCTAACTGATTTTCAGTCCAGCTTGCACAAACATAATTATCACCCAAATACCCCTATTAAATTAGATTCCTAACCTTGTTTTTACACATGGTTTCACATTGGATAATAAACATTACTTGGGCCTAATAAAACAATTTAAAACGGATAATTGGGCCAATATGCAATACAACAACTCGGCCCAGATACTACCGGCCGAAAATCTATCAGCTATAAATTGACCCGGTTTGAATTGGCGGGACAAATCTCATCCCCAATTTTGTTAGGTCTTACCGAAATTCGAGATCGAACGACAAAATAACTTGCGATCGGCTAAAGTAAGTTTCTTCCTGAATTTCTTTTTAATCGTGTGATTGTTTATATTAATTTATTAAATATCTGTTTGTTTGATTCACGACGGATACGGAACCTAAAATTTAGATTAAATCTCTTTAGGTAGAAAAAGAGCTGGATATATTGTTCGATTTACGATGATGTACACATTTTGTTTGATTTTTTTGCATTAACTTAGATTGGATCTATTTTATCACAAAAATCTTCTGTAGCTTACACCTGGAATGTTATACATAATAAAATAATGTAAAAAATGATTAATTAATGGATAAGTGCAGTTCAGTAAAGATGCTTTATTCGGAATAAGACCTGACGAATTGTTTAATTTTAATTTTTTGAAAGCTAGAAGTCAGAACTGGAGAGTTTATTTTAATAATCCATAGTAGGTCTATTATATCATAATGAACAAATCCAGATCATAGCTTGTGATTATGCTAAGCTGGGCAGTTAATATAGGTGGGATCTCAGTGGGATCTCAGTGGGATCTCGGATCTCGGAGATAAAAATAATACAGGTCCCAAATACAGATCCCAAATATAGGTACCGAGAATATCGGCGATATTGACCGGGATCTCACCGATATTTTGAAATCGGGATCTCGGTTTTTTTCCTGTATTTTTTTTGGATCTGTTGCTTGACTTGGGCACCAATTTTAATAATATCTAACCTAGTTTTTTTGAGCCCATTAAAACAAGTTGATGCTTTAGACGATATTGATTCGGATGCTGAACCTGTGGATTGCAATTAAATTCTGTTTGTGCTATGTTTGTTGTTTAGTTTTTTATGGTTTAGACAATATTGACTACTTTTTGGGACCTTTTGGGACTTTTTATGCTATGTACATGTCTTTAACTCTTTATATATAACTATATATATAATATATAATTTTTACAGTACAATATAAAAAAACCGATATCCCACCGATATCTCACTGAGATAAACGATATCCCAGATCTCGGACCTCGACCTGTATTCGTTTTCTGACCTGTATAACTGCATAGATGCTAAGTAATTAAGTATTATTATATTTTATTCTACTTATATTTATGTCTCATTAGAATGTTCTACTTGCTCTGTTTATGTTTTTGAAAAAGATGGTAAATTATCATTTCCGTTTCTCCCCATACGGTTTGATCAACTTCATTTGGAGTAATTAAGCAAATCAGGATCAGGTTTTGATTATAATTTTGTATTGATTTCAAAAATCAACACATTGGATCCACCTTCTCCACTCACACACACAAAAAACAGATTAATTTCCCTAATAATATTTCTAGAGTTTTTTTAGTGCTCTACCTTGACTTTTTGTACGGTAATTAAGCGTACCAGAAAGATATGTATTTGACCTTTGCATGTGCTACAATCATTCATCTTTGCATTTGATAGCATGTAACCTAATTAATAATCCAAAGTTTTGTTTGTTTAAATTTCTTTTTGCATGGTGTCTGAGACAATAGTTTGTAATGTAGTGTTTTAAAAAACTAAAAAGTCTTAAAGTTGCCAGTTAAACACACATCTAAAACATCATACTTGTTTCTTGATTATTGGTTACCAGAAACTGCATCTTCATTACATGATCTCTTTGCAAACAAGCTAACAGAAAGTAGTAATATATTAGTTTGAGTTAATTACACGGATGGTCCTTTAACTTTATATTAAATTTCACCAATAGTCCTTTAGTTTCAAAAATTACATGAATGGTCCTTATTTTTGAAACTTATTGCACCGATAGTCCTTTAGGCTAAACGGTGTTAAATTTTTCTGTTAAGTCTCCCATGTGAGATGCACATGAGGGCATTGTAGTCTTTTTCCATTTCACTTTTTGCAAAAAAATTAAAAAAAAAAACAAGCTTATTTACAACTTTTAATGCAAAAAGTAAATGAGAAAAGACTACAATGCCCTCATGTGCATCTCACATGGGAGACTTAATATAAAAATTCAACACCGTTTAGTCTAAAGGACTTTCGGTGCAATAAGTTTCAAAAATAAGGACCATCCGTGTAACTTTTAAAACTAAATGAGCATTGGTGAAATTTGGTATAAAGTTAAAGGACCGTCCGTGTAATTAACTCTATTAGTTTGTGAAGCCAGTTTGTGGATCATGATTTATAGAATGAAGGGGCCATTTGATGGTTGATGACCGATTTAGTTCTGACCGAGTCAGTTGGAGTGTCAGTTGACGTGATGCTGTTTTGACAATAGTGTCAGTTGGTGTCACGGTTGTGAGCGTTCTAACGAAACAATAGAGTTTTATTAGGATACATTCTAGGGCTCCAATATCTTTTATTGATTTCATAGTTTTCATCTTCGAATTGTGGGTCTAATCCTCATTATAAACTCATTTCCATTTTCATCTTTATGTGTGAAAACTGTCATGTGATTATAACAAATTTAGAAATGCAAACACGTTCTTCATATGGTCAAGAGATTTCATAGTTTGCACAAATCATTTAAACATGAATCAATAGCTAGCTACTAATAAGTTTTGGACTAATCATTTACTCACAAAAATCTATGGCAGTAACACGAAATAATGTAAATAATCTTAAGGGTGATTTATAGAATTGTGTAATACGATTCATTCACCCTAATTAAGTCATGTGTGAAAGCAAGTTCTCCTTAATTTGCATCACCTCTCAAAATAAGTAATTAACAGAACACATGTTAATTACTTTCAACATAAATATGAAACGTAGTTGTAATTAATTCAAACAATACATGTATCATTCTACAACAAGATTTACAAATTTATTCATAAAATCACAATTAACCAACAAGATATATTACACACACATGCACGCACACAATCCATTCAACCAATAACAAGATAGATCTCACCATATATATATCCTCACCATGTTCAAACCCTTACTTTAAAAACTAAGTTTTGGAAGCACACTTCAAACCCTAATTAGGTTATTAAAAACGCAATCACCCATAAATATTAATAAAAACTTTGATGAAATTTAATCACGTTGGGGCGGTTTTGGAGTGTGGTTTTTGTTTGCTCCTGGTCCCGGGTAGTCGGTTTTCTCCAAATCCATCCTCTCACTCATGAATTCATCTTCCATAAATTGATCAGTTTCTTCCATCTGTTTAATTAATCCATATCAAATTAACAAAGTGCTCAAATTTATCTTTGTATATCTGATAAAACGTGTGTTTACCTGGTCTTTAGTGTTCCCTGATGCCAAGATTTCTACTTTCTCATGCAACAAATGTCTATGAATCTGGCCTATATATCAACATACAAAAACTTATATAATTAATGCATAAATTAATTATACCATAAGTTTAATAGTAGACTTATATATAAAAAGCATGCACCCAAAAATGTAGTATATAGTACAACTCATGATGCATGCATCCAGTGGATGATCAGTTAATTACCTGATGCTGAGATAGCATTAGCCATGAACAGAAGTTGAGAGAAAGCAAGAAGAGTGACAATTAGATAAAACCTATAATTAGGTGCTGCCATGTTTGAACTTGACTTAATTAGGGTTAGGGTTATAATCCTGGTTCTCAATAATTCCCAATTTATAGATAAATGTTAATGACACCTTTTTGATTTGTGGGTGGAGACACAAACACACACCAAGTGAGGGAGAAATCATTTTAGAAGCTAGTGGTAGGGGATACAAGATTATTATTGTAATTAAAGCATTGAGAGGTTTATTGTTTAAGTATAGACTTTTAGTAGACTTACATTTATAACATTAGTAATTTTCTAAAGATTACGGTTTCGTATAACCCTGGACTAAGAATGTTTGATATATGTTGTGACTGAAACATTTGAAAGATCGAAATCAACGAGTTTGCGTGTGTTAGTTTATGATTGAAAAGACTTAAGAATAGTATTGATCAAAGAACATGCACCAAAATCGACAAAGTACAAACAATTTAAGCGTCAAACTTGCGTGCAAAATGAAAAAGCAAATTCTGATCAAGTGCCAATTACATGTGCAGATGATCTTCTATATATAGGCTTTAATTGGATTGTGAATTTTTTTTTTGCATTATGTTCGTGATACGTGTGAAACTCATTTACTTCAGTGATCGTATATAAAACTAAAGAAAAGTAACATGAAATACCAAAAAGTATGAGAGATAAACAAAACAAATAAAGAAGAGTGAAACAAAGAAAAAGGAATGATAAAGTGTAAAGGCATTGCAAAAAAAAAAAGAAGAACATTAATGAATCGGATTTATACTTAAGTGCGACTTGTTTCTAACAAACAAACAAAATGATCATCTAAAAAAAATTCGAATAATGACATGAATATTGATAATTAAAAAAGACGTATATATAAATTATTTTTAGCTTGTTAAAAGCCAAACAAACACCAACAATGTTCAACACATATAAACATCAAAATGAAAACCACATTGATATTAAAAGATTTTTCTTTCCTAATGTCAAGTAATGATGAATATACTTTGCTCATTGACCCACGGTGCTATTTGATTCATATTGTTTGTGAAAAATCGTACATAAACTTTATCTATTTATTAAATACTGAGGTAATGTTAATATAAGTATTTGATTCAAGCCACCGTACCTGAATAATTAATGATGGCCATTGGATGAAATCTAAAAGGTTGAAAAGATGGTGGAGGATTACCTAACATTCCCTCTTAAAATGGAAGTTGTCTCCTGCTTTTGGTATTCTTATACATACCTGGGCATTATAAAATATACGCAAATGTACGATTATTGATCCACGTAATAATTAATTAATGTTATAAAAATATGTATCCCCAAAAGTCATAAATAGAAAATATATTAAACAAATGGTATCTTTTGTGTGGCTTAAATCATATCTTATGCGCGTACTTTAGCAAGCATGCATCCTCCAAACTCATTCTTGGAGTAAGAAACAATGTTTCACTTTACACATAATTTTTGGGTTTGAACACCAATGAAAAGCATTATTTATTAGAATTGCTAATTAACAAGCAAATATTTGATTTTTTAGAATATGACTAAAAGATATGTTGAAAAATAAGTGATGCTCGAAGCATATGTTCGTGTTTAATGCGAGTAAAATATTAATTGATGTCAGTTATGAATTTTATAAAATGTTTAATGAGATGATAACATTCACTAGATATCAGAGAAATATTCAAAAACAGTCATGATAATGATTAGTTCGCTTACATCATGAGCAAAGTAGTCTTCTTAGCTCACAAAATGACTCAGAATTTTAAAAAATTACAAGTTTGTTTTGATTTTCACACAAAGTGAAAACATTACTTGGGCCTAATTAAGCAAATACATCACATCGTTAAATGGGCCGACATGCCATGAAAATAAATCGGCCCAGATATTACCCAGGCCTTTATCAGCTATAAATCGACCCGATTCGAATTCGCGGGACAATTCTTCCCCAATCTGGTTTGGTCTTATCGGAACTCGCAGATCATATGAGAAAATAACTCGCAATAAGCTGCAGTAAGTTTCTCACGAAATCTTCAATTAATCGTGTGTTCAACTGTATATTTTTAATTTATTGAAGATCTGTTTGTTCAATTCACGACGGATAGTTGCTCAAATCCGCCTCGTAAAAAAAGTTTGAGATATTGCTCGATTTACAGTAATGTTAGCCTATTAATTTTTAATTTTATGCGTTAACTTTAGGTTGTGTGTTTGTGCTGATTTATGCTCTGATATTAGAACTCTTATTCAGTTTTTCTGTGCTTAAATTTGACTACTGTTAATTTCATTAGTTATTCGTAGCTTACAGATGGCATGTTGTGTATAACTAACTTTTGAAATGAATTAATTATTAATAATTAATGGATAAACCAGTTCATTAAAGATGCTTTTTGCAAGACCTTAATTAATTTTAAAATCTAGGACTCAGAATTGTTAAGAGTTTACTTTAATATCCATAGTAGGTCTATGATTTCATCATGATCAAATATTCAAATCCAGATCATAGTTTTTATACTATTGTAAGTATATATTTTTTTAATTATTTCTCATTATTATCATCTAGATTCTCTCTTCCAGTTTCTCCCCATACCGTTTGATCTTCAGAATTTTTTCCACATGGAGTGATCGAACATGATTATAAAAAGATAGGTCAATTATCAAGTTCATGTATATGAGTGAGTGAGTGACACATCAGGTCCACATCATCCACTTACACACACAAAAATCAGATACATTTCATGTGTTACAATCATTCATCTTTGCATTTGATAGCATGTAATTAATAATTCCGTTTTGCATGGTGTATTCTTTTTAAGCTAGATTGATTTGCAGAATCTGAGGGTATAGTTGTAATAAAGTAATATATTTACACAATTTACACATGATATTGCATGACATGCGTTTAATTACAGGGGACTTTTCACTGTTTAAGTACATTTATCTGATTTACTTTCTATCTAATCAAAGTTACAATTAGTTATATTAAGTTTGTTTCCTTAATTTTGAAATTTGTCAGAAGGTTAATCTTCTTGATAATAAGAGATGAAGTAATGCAAGCATGTTTTTCATCATATGAAGCAGTGGAAAATGGCAGCAGCTTGTTTAAGGTCAGTTGATAGTTAATGTATAAATTCGAGAGCTGTAATTTCATTGATCATTAACTTTAATACTTAATTAAACAGTAGTTATGATAACTAATTCTCCTTGCAAGATTAGTGATACCTGCTATACACACAATCATCAACCATAATTTGGTTATTAAAAAGCACCCATAAATATTTAAAAACTTAGATAAATCTAATTAATCGCGTTGGGGTGGTTTTGGAGTGTGATTTCTGTTTGCTCCTGGTCCCGGGTAGTCGGTTTTCTCCAAATCCATCCTCTCACTCATGAATTCATCTTCCATAAATTCAATTCCTTCCATCTGTTAAATTTAGACCAAATTACATATTAGTACCCTGAACTTGGCTCACTAGGTCTTCTACTACCTTGGGCTATAAAATATGCAACATGGCACCCTGAACTTGACAAAATGGTTGATTTAGTACCCTAACTCATTAATTTGATCATTTTTCTTACTTGACTTACTTTCGTTGGAGCTTTTAACGGATGAAAAATATACATTTATCTCAATATATTGATATTAGAAGCAAATCACGTGCGAAAACAAGACCAGATTAGTGAGTCAGGGTACTAAATTGACCATTTTGTCAAGTTCAGGGTGCCATGTTGCATCTTTGATAGTTCAAGGTAGTACAAGACCTAGTCAGCCAAGTTCGGGGGTACTAAAATGCATTTAGATTTATTTGAATTTACATGGTTTTTAGTGTTCCCAGATGTCAAGATTTCTACTTTCTCATGCAACAAATGTCTATGAATCTGGCCTATTAACATACAAAAACTTATATTAATGCATAAATTAATTATACCATAAGTATAATAATAGTAGACTTAACAAGGAAGCATGCACCCAAAAATGTAGTACAGTACAACACATGAATGCATATATCCGGTTTAGAATCAGTAATTACCAGAGGCTGAGATAGCATTAGCCATGAACAGAAGGTGAGAGAGAGCAAGAACAGTGACAATTAGATGAAAACCATTAGCAGCTGCAGCCATTTGTGAAGATTTTTATTTGCGTTTGATTATAATTTTATTTTTGAATTTATTGATCTCTATTTATAGATGACACCTTTTAGATTTGTGGGTGGAGACACAAACACACACCAAGTGAGGGAGAAATCATTTTACAAGTTAGTGGTAGTGGCCACAAACTTATATATTATTTGGAGGTTATTTTTTTAATTAATTTAAAAGATTAAATATAGGTTAAATCAAAGTACATGATGGCCATTGGATGAAATCTAAAAGGTTGAAAAGAAAGTGGAGGATTACTTAACCTAACATTCCCTCCTAAAATGGATAATTTCCTCTTTTTTGTATTCTTATAATCTGGGTATTATAATTTATATAAATATACCCAAATAATAAATGTTATAAAGATATGATATCCCTAAAAGTCATATATAGATACTGTTAGAGTAAGAAACAAGATATCACTTTTATTATTTTTCGTAGGGAGATTTTTTATTTTGATTTGTATTGTATTTTGGTGGTGTACGTATCATCCCCTTTTGCTTTATTGTTTTCTTACTTTTTAATTTATATTTTTAATATATTGCATAAAATAATGAAATGCATAATGGGATGAATAATCCAAATCAAAAGTGTTGATGGATGTGAGATGTGACCCTTTCCAATATAACTTTGGGTTGACATTTTAATGTTCATTTCAAACTCTTGATAATTTTTCTTCCACTAAAATGACTTCCAATATAATTGAACAATTACCACATAATTTTTACAATATAAATACTTACAAATTTACAATTTATATGTATATTCAATGTAATTTTTCATATTAACCACCCATTAAAAATTTACAATATATATGTATAATATTGTGCAGAGTATAATTTACAGTGAAACCAGGACTTATAGTTATCAGTTGGTAGATTTCTCATTTACTTGATCAAATTTCAATGGACGAAATGAACGAAGATCTATGTGAAAATGGGTTAGTTCACTTTTTAATCTGTTGATTTTTTATTTGATTTATTTTTTATATTTTAAATTGGCGAAAAATACATTTTAGTACTCTGAACTTGGCTGACTAGGTTTTTAACTAGGTTTTCTACTACACTGAAGTAACTTTTAAAGGTGCAACATTGTACCTTTAACTTGACAAAATGGTCGATTTAATACCCTGACTCACTAATTTGGTCTTGTTTTCTCACGTGATTGCTTCTAATATCAAAATATTGAGATGAACGTATATCTTTTAGTCTGTCAAAATCTCAAATGAAAGTAAGTTAAGTAAGAAAACAAGACCAAATTAATGAGTCGGGGTACTAAATCGACCATTTTGTCAAGTTCAGGCCACCATGTTGCACCTTTAATAGTTCAAGGTAGTAAAAGACCTAACAGCCAAGTTAAGGGTACTAAATTGTATTTTGGTCTTTTTTTATTTTTGGTATTTATGTATTATTGATCACGGATGGCAGGAACAAGAGGAAATTCAAAGATGAAATTTTGGACCTTCCAGTATCAAAACACGCCTGCTTAACAATACACGATTTAAGAAAAAGAGAAAAGTCAAAGTCAAACGACAATTTTAGTGACTCAGCAACCCAGTCAGCAAAAGACAGCAACAGTTTTTCTGAAGATGCAGATTCAGTAATGTCTGTTTCTAATGAGTTCTTGCAATACAATCTGCAACATTCAACATCATCATCTGTTAATTGGACTGCCAATAATAACAACAATAGTAATAATAATAATAATAATAATAATAATAATAATAATAATAATAATAATAATAATAATAATAATAATAATAATAATAATAATAATAATAATAATAATAATAATTCTTGTAACACAAAAACATTTCCTGATTATCCAACTTTTGAGGAAGAACAAGAACAGTTGGATTGTTGTGAATTTAGTAGCTTGGAATACGAAATCAAGAAATCAGAAGCACTCGAAGAATTGTTTGTTTCCAATTCAAATCAGTTCATACTTTCATCAGGAAGATGGAATGTTAACCAAGGTAATTAATTATTAAGTAACAACTGTTTTTAAGTTAATTATATTTTGGTTTGTTTCTAATTTGATGTGAGTGAACACAGATACTGAAGAAGAAACTGGGAAGCTTACCATTGATAAAGAGTTTGAACAGTATTTTTCAACGCTTATGCTATAAGTTATAATTAATTTAATTTTCAAATGTACATCATTATTGTTGTGTGTAAAATGTCTAACACCAACTGGACTTTATTTTGAGTTATGTATCTTTGTGTTTGTAATGTAAAAAGGTTTTTGCAACTGCTAAAAATGGGCTTCTTTTTTTTGAAATAGGCCACAATTTATTAAGTTAGTCACATAAAAATTTGACATTTGACAAAATTAATATAGAAAATAAGGGGATAGAGAAAATAAAAATGGCATATTATCTGGTAGATTGACTTGTATATCTAAGCACTTTCCAGATAACATCTTTAAAAATGTAAATTTTGTCATCTGATAGCACATTTATCTGACATTGTTTTTTTAAATGAATTTTAATCTATTACTGAATACAATATATGTTCAGAATAAATTTGAATCCTTTTAAATATAGAAATGATGATCGAGTGACGTTAAAGCTTATATATATTAGTATCTGGAATAAATTAAAATAATCAGGTAGTTGAAGTGGTTAACACACAGTGACTACTTAGGAGAGGTTTTGTGTTCGAATCATGTAAGCAACACTTATTTTTTTAGTTAAAGAACTTACTAAAATGTTTGCTACATCATATCTTTCTTATTTAAACAAAATCAACTATATTAATCTTTTAAACCTTAAAAAGTTCATATTGCAATCACCAAACATTATCCATGCCCACAACTACCAACCACTATCACTTTGCCACTACCCGCAATTGATTGTCGCCAAATATAATCACAAAATACTCATTCTATTGCATAAATACACTTCTAGTATTAAAATATAAAAAGATAGAATAATGCTATATAAGTCTAAAATTCATGCTAAAAAACAAACCTACTTCATTCGTTGTTTGACACGTGAGTGTCTATATTCTTTTTCTTTATATCCGCTATTAACAAATAATTAACATATGAAATTTAATAATCATTTTTATAATCTTTATAATTTATGTAAATTAAATTACTAGAAAGGTTTAGTACCAACCAATACCATCTCTATACATTTTATGGTGTTACTAAATTATGCTTATTTTAACTACAAATACATGAACCAAAAATGGTTATTTGTAGAGTTTGACCATGAAAAACATTCGTAAAGATTATGCTAGCGATCAACAACGCCAGTATTTCAAGGGCGACAAGGTATTCTTCATCAATCCTGATACAATCCCTCTTTTAAATATTTTATTTTAATAATCGGAATGGCGTTTAAATTTGATTTTGTAAAGATTATATCGGATTCATGTGTACAGTTTTCATGTCCTCTAGGTGTTTGATGAAATGTCTGTGAAAATATCAATATTGATCGTCATTAAACTTAATACTACCAGTAATTCAAGTGTTTTCGATTTAAAACGGTATCTATTTTTGGATTTAGGTGTTTCGATATGATGGTGATGAAACGGTATCTTTTGTAGTCAGTTTCCAACTTCAAACAAGATCAAAGATGCGCGTTTGAAGACGGTTTTGTGTTGTGAATTGAACAAGTTTTATTGTATCTAACCGAACAAAGGAGAGGTGATTAGAGAAAGCGAAGTTCATGAATGTATTAGGAACAATTGCTAATGGTAAAATATGATTAGTAATTGTTCATAATCTATCATTAAAGAGATCTATTTGGTATTATAGTTGCATTAATTTTTTCTTAAATATTTTGGATAACTCTAGTTGTTTATTATGTTGATTTAATCTTGATTAGCAATAATGACTGTTACAAGAAATTACTCCTAAATAGATGGTCATCAAAAGTTAAAAAATATCGATTTGTATTAAAATTGAATTTCAACATGTTAAGGGGTAAAGTAACAAATTATCGGTTCTTTTCGTCCGTTCCTAACTTTCATGAAAAATCGGTTCTTGATCATGTTCGGTTAGGTTTCGAGTGGTTCGGTACGGACTAAAACCGAGAAAAAAAGGAAAAAAGTCGAAGAAAATTTCCTCGGTTCGGTTCCGACCAATTTTCGGTCCGGTCCGGTTCGGTTCTGAGCGTTATCAATCCAAAACCATTTTTCCGGTTCTCGATTCCATGCGGTTCTGAGACCGTGCATAGTCCTAGCTAATATGTATCACGTCAAAGAATAATTTAAAAAAAAACAATGTTAAAAATAGTTGCAATAAATTCACTGATTAATTTCAGTTACATCCAAACCGAGCACTCAGAAAACCAGTACTCGTACCTCTTTTATAACAACTTTTATCTTCTATAAATGTTCAATAACTCATTAAAGACGGTCAACATTTGAGATCCTCTGCAGATTTAGTAGTTGATATATGCAAAGCAAAATCTTTAATCAAGATATTATTTGCATTAAAGATTTCAAGAATTGCTAAATTTACCCAACTCCTAGAAAGTCTATAAATGGTGGTGAAACTGAACGGTTATTATTAGCCTCAGAAAAATCTAAAACTTCTTCTGGTGATGGTGGTTGTGCAGCTGATGAGTAGTACTGATGGTTCATAGCTCCAGTGATCATCAATGGTGGATGTTGATCATGATTATGAGGATGATGCTGATGATGATGATGATGGATGTTAATGGGGTTATAACTTGTATGCATCATCCATGATGTTGATGAATGATTTTCCCAAGATAGACCTGAATAAAAAAAACTTGTAAAGCTAGTTAAGTTGAAGCAAAATGAGTCTATATATCAATGACAAATGGAAGTTAGGACTAATTAAGGTTTTAATGCAAGTATACATCAGTGCAATTAATTTATTCTTAAATTACACAATTTACTTTTTTTTTTTGTTTTAAAAATAGCATGTTATTTATCAATGATCAATAAAATTTATAATATTTTAACCCAAAATTATACTAACATGTTATTTATCATTGATACATATTTATCAATGGTGGATCTTGAGAAAATACAAATTTCACCTAAATGTTTTGGGAGCTAGACCAAATTTTTTTGATGCATATATCACATCATTGAAATATTTTTGTAAACTGTATAAATATATAAAACAATTATTGTGGTGTACAGAACGAAAAAAGTGTGGTGTAAAAATCAGGAACTAAATGTTTTATGCTTTTCAAATAAAATTATAAGTTTGCAAAAGTACCACGGCCATTTACTTTGCAGATTTACCCTTCCTGCTTGCATAACTTTGGATTTAAGATGCAAAATAGTAAGTTTGTAAATGTTATGTGAAAATACAACAAAGAGTAATTTATGAGAAAATGTGCAAATGTAAGGAAGAGCTAACCAGCTGAGATGAAACCAAATGTTGGCAGTTGGTGAAGACCTCCACCGTAAGGTAGTTGACTGGTGGCGGTGACCGCCGGTAGTTGAGGTGCTGATGTTTGACTTTGACTTTGACTTTGACTGAACATGATCTTTCTTCTTGTGTAGGCATTAGATTGCTCTCTATATTTTCTAGCCATGATAACATGCCAATGGTTTTTGACAGCATTGTCAGTTCTCCCTGGAAATAGTCTTGACATTAATGCCCATTTGTTTCCGTACACTCTGTGTGCTGTCATTAGTCTTTCTTCTTCTTCTTCGCTGAATGCTTTTCTATTGATTCTTGGATCTAATTGATTAAACCATCTTAACCTGCAACTTTTTCCTTTTTTTTTTATTTATTGAAAATACCCACAATAAGAAATGAACAAATCAGCCCAAAGATCAAGTCTTTTCACCAAGAAAACACACACAAAACAAAGATCTTGAAACAATAATCAAGAAATCGAATCAAGTAGTGTTCTTTAATTCTCACGTGTGTTTATATATAGGAAAAAGAAACATACATATAACCCTATTTTTTCTTTCTGTTTTAGGAAACAAAAAGAACTCTTAAACAATACTTACACAAATCTTTACCCATTTTATGTAGCAAACCACATTTTTCTCAAGAAAACCAAAGCATAGAATTAAACATTGAATAAATGCCAACCTTTCTTTTTTATCTTTGTAAAATTATAGAAGTGTTCAATTATTTTAGTTTACAAGATTTTAAAAACAAGAATCAAGAACTCAGGTTAAAAAAATATTTATACTTAAAAGCACTAATCCCAACTTTTTAGAATTTTTTACCTTTTTAATGTAACAACCCACCTTTTTAACTCTATATCATAACGCAAGAAAACCAACACAGTCCTCCTTTTGATCTTTGTACTTTAAAAAAAGTTGTTCAAATATATATATTTGTAGTACCTGATCTGCCTTGAAGTTTTTCAGCAATGATGTTCCAATTTTGGGGGCCATAAAGGGCAACAAGCTCTTTAAGTTTAGCATCTTCAGAAGGCTTCCAATGGCCTCTTACACATGTCTTTAATTGCACACATGCTTTCATTCTACCATAATTATGATCAATGTTAGTACTATTTAAGGAGCTATAACTGCCACTTAGATTTAGGTCAATATCTTCTTCTTCTTCTTCTTCTTCTTCTTCTTCTTCTTCTTCTTCTCTCTCTTCATCATCATCTTCATGGAAGTTTCTTGAAATGCAATGATTCTTTGTTGTGTTAGGAATCATATAAGGGAAATCTAGAGATGATGAAGATGAAGATGAAGAAGTTGTTAGATGGCCATAGGTCAAATATTGTTCAATATTCATCTTTGAAGTGCTATCATTTTTTATTGACAAAGAACCAAAAGTGTTCTCAAAGATCATACCCATAGATAAAACAACAAAGAACAATATGATGACGATGATAGTTACAATAGTTCCTAAGTGTGTGTGTGTGTGTGTGTGTGTGAGAGAGAGAGAGAGAGAGAGAGAGAGAGAGAGAGAGAGATGTGAAGAATTAATCTTGGAAATGAGTGATGATTTGTGGGATTTTGGAGAGGAAATTAAGAGGGTAAAAAGAAACACGAGTCACTGCACACACTCGTGGGGGTGATAAGTATTTTCAGTAATTAGTTTTGGTAAATTTGGGTCTGGACGTTTTTAGCTACTGTTAGAAATAACTTACCCACATTGCCAAAAGATTCTCTCATTACTTTTCTTTTTACTATTTTCTTTTTTATTTCTATAATTATTTTAACATCAAACCACATGATATAGCATGCATAGTCTATAGACAAAGCAACTACATATAGTACATGTTAAAATAAATTATTAGCTTGGTTAACCTGTCACGATGAATATAATAGTATTTTTAGGTTTATTTCTTATAAACATTTGGCAAAATTAGAGGATTATTCATGATAAGACATTACCTTTGGTTTCAATTCAAATCCATATTTTGTGACAAGAGGAGTACCTAATACAAAAAGTATTTAGCACATATCAAACATCTAGTCATAAATGTCATTTACATAATACTTTATGTAGATTTATGTAAAAGTCTAGTCATATATAAAGTCCATTTTTGATATCAGAATAAACACTTTATGAATTAGCATGCATAGTGCAAAGATATATAACTAGCACATGATGAAAATGGCGCCATCATCATAAGCCTTGCTTATGAAATAATTAGCATGACTCTAAAATGTACAAGAACACCGCAAAAAAAATCACTTTTATTTTCTAACCAAATGACTGAATTCCTTTTAATTGGCCAGAAGATGTACTTTTGGATAATGATCTCTCTGTCTTGTTGTCATCTTGAATTCCTTTGGATTTGCCGCTTCTACTAAAAGCTTTATAAATGTGTTATCATTTGGTAACAAATCAAATGGTTTGTGTTGTTATCGGTAGGTACAAAGAGGCGGCATAATGTTTGGCTAAAAGTTAAAATATTAGGTTAACCAACTAATGACAATAACGGCACATCTTAATTAAGTAATTTGTGTTGCCAAGGCAAGTCGTTTTTAAAAGACTCTTTAGAAAACAACCAAGTCTTTTTGAATTCTTCATAATCTTTTTTTTTTTACAACAAGTTAGTTAGTAGTTCGACTCAGACAGTGATATCCACAAAGAGCAACATGCTCGCGTACCCTCAAACCCTCCATATATGGGGAATAAACTCCATCATCTTATTCATCCGAAGAAAAACCTTCAACGTACAAGAATCGAATCCGAAACCTTGTGTATGAAAACCTCACAAGGATTCTCTTGGTAGGCAGTTGATTTACACCAATAAGTTGATTTTTTATAATCTAAATGATCAAACGGTACATGTAAAGGTCCAGATTAATCCAACGGATGATATTTTCTCAAAGTAGCTGCCGATGGTATTATATGTTTCTGTGACTGGTAACGACAATTTATACGTCTGTTTATCTCACGTGAGAAAGTAAATGAGGAATGACCAGCGGTTTTCTTTTAGTACCACAGTAGTGAAATGTAAGCGTGTGTGCTTGAAAGCATGTCTCACAAAACAATAACCATTTCTTTTGGGCATACAACAACTTCTCCTTTAACACTACAATTTTATTTTTATCCTTACACCAAAACTTTTATACTCTCTCCGTCCCACAAAAAAGTTCTCATTTCTATCATAAATTTTATCCCACAAAAAAGTTCTCATTTCTATTAAATAATATTATTATTATGAGCCCCACTACCAACTATCTCTTAAAAACACTTTCTCTCTCCAATTAACCTTATATTTTAATCAAAAATAGTACCAAAGACCCCACTATCAACTATCTCCTAAATACTTGTGCCCAAAGGAAATGGGAACTTTTTTGTGGGACGGAGGGAGTAATTAATTATATGTGCACACATCCAAGAAAATTAATGTAAATTTCCCTCATATTGATCAACGATAGTAGAAATTAAATTATTCTTTTATTAAGTTATAAAAATATTGAGAGACTAAAGAAATAAAAACAAAGAAATTTTAAGGTGTGATGTGTGTGTAGGAATGATAAATATATAGAGAAAGAAAATATAAAATTTGAATAGTGATTCTTGGAAAGAAATCACGGACTATGTGGAAGTGAATGGATACCACGAAACAAATAGCAGGAATATGTACGGATGCATTTCATTTCCACTGCAACTACAGGGTCTGGTCAATAGCTTTGAAATTTGGCTACATCTCTTTAACCATCTTTTTTTAAAATCTTTATATTTAATTGAAATTTGGCTACATCTCAGTTTGTAAAATAATTAAAAGTAGAAGGGCATATGTGAAAGATAGGAATAGATCAGAATCTGGCTTGGAACTATATGAATGATGATGTCTCCCTAGCAATTGCAATGAACAAGACAAAATCTAAGGTGTAACATGGGATTGCCTACTCATTTTAATAAGGGAATTAGTTTTCATAACATAATTTTTGATTCCCCTACCACAATGTACAAATATTCTTGCAAACTGTACAAGCATATAAAGCACATATTGTGGTACAATGCTTAAAAGATGTGGTATGAAAATCACCCCCTTTTTAATAATTCACTTAGATTTAATGTTTACTCCCTCCGTCCCACAAAAAAGTTCCCATTTCATCTTGGCACAAGTTTTTAGGTGGTAGTTAGTGGTAGGGTCACTGGTATTAATTTTGATTAAAATATAAGGTTTGATTGGAGAGAGAATAATAGTTAGTGGATATTAGTAGTGGGGTCTATAAGAATAATAATATTTTATTATGTGGAGCCCATCAAATGTGAGAAATGAGAACTTTTTTGTGGGACAAAAGTTTTGTTAGAAATGAGAACTTTTTTGTGGGACGGATGAAGTACTTAATAACATGGAATTTCTATGTTTTTTATAAAGCATTAAAATCTGACAATGTCCGTTTGTATCATTGTATGCAATAAATACAAAGCCATAAGTGTTCTTCAACCGGTATGTAACTCACTTAATAGTTTGTAAGTAACTAATTGGTGATCAATTAGTCACTAATAGTAATTTTATTTATCTTCAAAATATTTCTCTAGAGCTAAAAAAAATAAAGGTGGGGTTTATTCTCCAAAAAGAAGATAGGTTCGAGGAATACATATTGTCTGTTTGGATATCACTGCATAACTCGAACTACAAACTTACCGTTAAAAAAATAATTTAATACTTCCTCCGATTTAAAATAAGTGATACACTTTCTATATTTGGGTGTATCAAAATAAGTGATACACTTTGAAATTTTACCTTATTTGGTAAAAAGTAGTGGGTCCAACACCCACTAACTACTTACTTTAATAAAGTGAAATGACTCATTTACCCTTATTTTTATTTTTAAACATCATTAACCTTACTTTATTCAAAAATTGTGGGACCCAATCTTCACTAACCATCTAATTAATCCAATTTAACCCTTATTATCATATTTTACCTCAAAATACGTGAAACCAACAATGTATTATATATTTTAAATCGGAGTAAGTAGTTTGTAAGTGTTATTAAACATGCTATAGTCATATGTTGATATTAACTTCATGTTTTTTAAAACGATACAACCTAATAGTATATCACATATGTCTCAGGGATACTTAACACTTGAACTCAGAACCTTCTATTTTGATGAGTTACTCACATACCGATAAATTACACGTTATTTGGGTTGATATTGATCACTTTGACACCATGTTATATTGTTATAAGATTGGTCCGTCTGGTTGTTGTGGGGTGTTATGTTCCTCAAGAGAAAGCATATTAATTAAGTGGACAAAAAAATTGATGTGGACGTCACTTTCTCAACAACCAAAAATGCCAAAAAGAAAACATTGCCACTATTTGGGTTACAACTTTGTCATCAAATACATGACACAAATACATGACACAAATCTACTTGAGATCAATCGTCATCTCGCAATTGTTTTTCCTTACTCGAATGTTCTTACGATCAAATGCGTTTATAGACATACCAACATTTTTTTAAGCCCAAGAAAAGGATATGTGGCTAGTACGGCCCATAGGGAGCCCATATTACAAAGATATGCAAAGTTAACCTTAACCAGTAGGGGTGTTCATTTGGACGGTTTGGTTTTATCCAATTCAAATAGGTGAAACCAAATAAAATTCGGTTTTCAAAAGTTCAAACCAAACCGTTCAGACTAATTCGAAAACCAAACCGATCCGAACCAAATAACAATTTGGTTGGTTTGGTTTGGTTTTATTGATTTGGTTTTTCCTTAAAATTTTCAAATTATTCCAAAGTATATAACATAAATAATATTAAGTTCATATGTAAAATTTCAAAACGATAAACTACTTTGTACATAAAAACAAGTTTAATTCGTAACTTGTGACATTTACAATCATATATGCAAAAAAAATTACATCAACTTTATCAAAAACTCCAAATAGATTGGTACATCACCAACTGATACAATATAAAATGGAACAAGTGTTTTGTATAAATTAATTTACTATAAGTTATGTAAAGAAAAGAGAAACCATAATTGCTTATAATGGAAACCAACAAGTGTTAGTATATAAATCAATTTACTATATATTACTATTTGGTTTTTTTGGACAACCCGGTTTTCACAGAGAAAACCAAATCCAATCCGGAATCCAAACTATTAGTTTGGTTTAAGTCCAAACGGATCCAAAAAACCAAATAATCAATCCAAATAGTCCGATCCAAAATGTCCAATTAAACACTCCGGTTATATCCGAATAGTGAACACCACTACTAACCAGGAGTTATAAATGGTACTATGGTAGGCTATAAGCCATAGCTTGCTCCAATATTCTTCACCTTATTAAAGTTGACAAAATCCTCTATTTTATTATTTTAACCTATGAGATATTAAGGTAATAAGGTGGATTCTCTACAAATAACAAATTATGAAACTGCCAGTTCAAAAAATGTCATTAAATTTGTAGAATTTTGTTTAAATTGATAAAGATATTGAATTTTATAAAAAGCTAATGAAAAATAATTTCTATATATCTAATAACATTAAGAAATACGCTACATGCAATAGAACACCTTAAAAGTGCAATAACGACTTTTAACTGTGAGATGATTTTTCTAAAATACTAGACAATCACAAGTCATAACAGTAAACTGATAAAGGGACTAGTGTGTCATTCTCATTATTAAAAGGTGCTAAATGTAAATAAGATCGAGTAACGATGGCCCTCTTTTGGTGCACAAACCCTACCATAAAAATACAATAAAAAATAAGTCAAAATTGAAAGAACTGCTACTGTAGCTCACACATATCGTGCTCGGTGTTCTTCTTCAGCCACTCAACTCCACACGCAGTAAGCATTTTTTCACTCAACCTCGTTCGAATTATATTCGATTTTATTGAGAATTTATGATTATAAATCGGAAGGTTTGTATATTAATTTCGAGCATTTGATCGGTGTATTAAGTTTGGATAGATATATGTGCTTGCAATTCGCTATTTTGAGACGATTATGTATTAATTGAGGATGTAATTAATTTTTATTGTTTTTGTAGAGTTTATTCATGCATAATTGCTCACGCACAATATCTGTGTGGATAATTACGCGCAGAACGCCTTACTCGATAACGAATTATTGAAGTTTTATTTCCGAATTTGATTTTCACTTTTTGAAAATGGTGGAACTAAGATTATACTTTCCTAATGATATGTAAAAGATTAGAATCTGCACATTTTAATTATAGGATCAAAATTTGGTAATTTGGAAATCGGAAGCACCATTGACTTTTGTTGTTTGATTGCAAGTATTCATAGTGATTGGTGTACTAATGTACTTGGTGAATTATAGCAACTTATAGGCTTGAAAAGGTGCATTCACAGTCAAGCAATGCTTGAATTTGATGAATTTAAGCTGTTACTTTATTGAATTTATAATCTTCTAATACTAGAAAACTTTCAGATTTAGCTTTCATGATTTATATTTCAATTTTGGAAAGACATCCAATTGACTTTTATGATAAGATAAACCATCTACTTTATCCGATTCTTTAATCTGTGAAGCTAAATCTGTTTATTGAGCTATATTTGTTTCTTGTTTAGGAGTTTCAGTTAAAGTATTTGGTGATAATATATTCTGCTAATGGCTGGCCAGAAGAACGATTATGAAAAAATATATGATTATCCAACAAATGAAGGAGGTAAGAGAACAAATCCATCTGACGAGAGGGAATCACACGCAATTGGACCAGATGATACGGTGTACCGCTATTTATGCCCTAGTAGGAGAATTGGAAGTATTATCGGTAGGGGTGGAGAAATTGTGAAACAAATGAGATCAGAAACTCAAGCAAAAATCAGAATTAATGAAAATATTCCTGGTTGTGAGGAACGAGTTGTGATTATCTATAGCTCAAGTGAAGAAACTAATAATTTTGGAGATGATGATAATAATGATGATCTTGTTTCACCTGCACAAGATGCTCTGTTTAAGGTTCATGATCGAATCATTGCTGAAGAATCATCACCTGCTGCTGATGAATTTGATGAAATTCAACAAGTTAATGTGAGAATGCTTGTGCCATCTGATCAGATTGGATGTGTGATTGGAAAAGGTGGACAAGTTGTACAAAATATACGTAATGAAACACGGGCTCAAATCCGTATTTTGACCGGTGATTATCTGCCAAACTGTGCATTGATTTCTGATGAGCTTCTCCAGGTACTCGATCCATCTTTTTTTAAGGCCAAAATGCATTTTAGTACCCTGAACTTAGCTGACTAGGTCTTCTACAGTTCTACTACCCTGATCTATTAAAGGTGTAGCATGATACAATGAACTTGAAAAAAAAAGTTGATTTATTAACCAGGCTCATTAATTTGATCGTGTTTTCTTACTTGACTTACTTTCGTTTGACTTTTTGACGGACTAAAAAATATACATTCATCTCAATATATTCATATTGGATGCAAATCACGTGAGAAAACAACACCAAATTAGCAAGGGTATTAAATCGACCATTTTGTCAAGTTCAGGGGTACCATGTTGCACCTTTAATAGTTCAGGGTAGTAGAAGACCTAGTCAACCAAGTTCAGGGTACTAAAATGCATGGCCAAAATACATTTTAGTACCCTGAACTTGGTTGACTAAATCTTCTACTACCCTTAACTATTAAAGGTACATTTTAGTACCTTGAACTTGGCTGACTAGGCCAAAATACATTTTAATTGTGTGTTTGTCCTTTGGTTATTACTTATTTATATATACTAAAAAGTTGAAAATGATTATAATTTTTATTAGATAAGTGGCGACAGTAGAGCTGTGAGGAAAGCTCTGTACCAATTATCATCTCGCCTCCATGAAAATCCATCAAGATCCCAACATATGCTTTTGTCTTCTTCCAACCACCATAGAGCTACTGGTGGTTACATGGGCCCAAACTCTCTAATGGGCCCGTATGGGCCCGATGCTAAGGATTTTTCACTTCGGTTTGTTTGTCCAACTGAAAATATTGGGGCTGTGATTGGTAAAGGTGGTGTGATTATTAAACAAATGAGGCAAGAATCTGGTGCAGGAATTAAAGTTGATAGTTCTGCTGCTGAAGGAGATGATTGTTTAATAACTGTATTTGCAAAGGAGGTATTCATAGTTTTTAACCAAATATGGATAGATTGGCAGGCTTGCTAACGGGTCAAAATGGGCTGGGTTGACCCGAAACATTTCCCCTCTAAAAAACTTAATTTCCTGTATAAACAATTAGTATTATCAGATGTTATTATAAAAATTATAATGAGGTTATATATATTAAAAATACACTTCAGCCCGTTTTCGAACCGTTTCAATGTTTCACATTTAACTAGTTTTACTTACCTGTTTGATCCGTTTCATTACTAAATGGGTCACAATTGTCACCTTTAGATCTATCAGATATTCAGATTTTGAATGACTAATAATCTAGATAATCTCTTACAAATCTTAATGCCATATGATTTGTGATCTTGTAGGTATTCGAAGATCAATCACCAACAATTGATGCAGCAATGCGTTTGCAACCACGGTGCAGTGAAAAAACCGAAAAGGATTCTGGAATTTATGTACTCACAACTCGGTTGCTAGTCCCGAGCTCACGAATAGGATGTTTAATCGGTAAAGGTGGCGCGATTATTTCTGAAATGAGAAACTTAACAAGAGCAAATATCCGCATTATAACCACAGAAAATCTCCCAAAAGTTGCATCTGAAGATGAAGAAATGGTCCAGGTATATTTAGCTTCATTTAATCAGGCCTATATAACATTTTTCTTGTGTTAAAGGTGCAACATAATACCCTGAACTTGGCTGACTAGGTATTCTAATACCTTGAACTATTAAAGGTGCAACATGGTACCCTGAACTTCACAAAATGACCAATTTAGTACCATGACTCATTAATTTGGTCTTCTTTCTCACATGATTTGCTTCTAATCTCAATATGTTGAGATGAATGTATATCTTTTAGTCTGTCAAAAGCTCCAATGAAAGTAAGTCAATGAAGAAAGTGCGACAAAATTAGTGAGTCAGGTACTAAATCGACCATTTTGTCAAGTTCAGGGTACCATGATGCACCTTAGGGTAGTAGAACACCTAGTCAGACAAGTTCAGGGTACTAAAATGCATTTTTTGGCCTTTATATCAATAGTATTTCATGTCAACGCAACCGATCCGACCTGTATAAAATACCCGTTTTGACCCGTTTCCCAGCCTGACCACTAAATAATGTACTGTACTACTTGTGTTTGGTAGATAACTGGAGAGATTAATGTTGCTAGTAATGCTCTTTTCCAAGTACTCACACGGTTAAGAGCCAATCTATTTGAGATGGATGGAAAACGCCATGGTAATATTAATACCCGTAGAACGGTCGACAGTTATTGTGGTCCCCAGGTAATCATTTAATGAGATTTATGTTTATCTAAGATCAATTAATTCAACAATTTTTATTTATGTTTCATTACTGTTTGTATATTATTTAGATTTCTGGGAGTGGTTATGGAGGATCATATGGTGCTTACTCACCACGTGATGGTGGTGGCAGGTAAATATTCCTCCTCATCATTTTTCTAAATTATTTTTTTGTGTGTTTTTATTATTTTATTTATATATTTAGTTAAAAGTATAAAACTTTATTTTGGTGTTCTAATAATTACTATCATCTCAGTAGGTTATCCAATCCTAATCCTATTTCCCATGGGAAACATCATGGCTATTGAGGTACATAATCGTCTTTCGTTAATTAATGCATAAAACTTTCTATTTTAATTAAAAAAGTTTGATTATTGTTAAAATAATACTTCAATAATTATTGGATAAAAAGTCTTACTTGGTCAATCTAAAGGTGTTTAAAACCGGATTAGTGAATTTTCCTATCCGGATCAGGTATCCAAAATCCGGATTAGTTATTTTTACTATCCGAATCTGAATCCGGTATCCATAATCCGAATATCCTCTATCCGGAAAAAAAAACAAGTTATTCATATATTTTTTAGATATTTTCACATATTTTTCGGAGATTTGGATATCAAATATCTGAAAATCTTGAAAACACTATCCGGATCCGGATATCTGCATTTTCGAATAACGGATATCTGATATTTTTTCGATTTTTCGGATATTTTTGAACACCCCTAAATCTATTTTCCATTATAACAGCTGTCAACACCGATTTTTCTACCTTCAATAATGCCTCCAGCCTAAGCTAGAAGAGACGTCTGTCTACCTTTAGTTACACAAAACTAAACCATGGTTACCTTACCTTACCTTACCTTGATGACGTCAAGGAAAATTATTATTATCTTATCTTTGTAAATTCCATAATACATATTCCTTTTTCCCCCTTAAGTTTGCCATGTACTTTTGCATCTCTATGTTTTTTGCCATATAAAATGATGATTAGAAAATGGTAATACATATAAAAAAGATGCCACGTGAAAGAGACCCATCGTAAATTACTAAAATCTTGTGGGCCTGTTGGGCCCACTTAATTTTGTTTCATTTCTGAATTCAGATTTCCCTGCTGCACGCCACAAGGCAGAAGCAAATAGATAGATAATTAAAATGGAATGTACGACCATAATTACCATCGATCATATTTGCTGGCCCACCAAATTTTGCACACTCCACTATTTTGTTAGGGTTTGAATCTATAAGTTTCATACATGTAATATTGTTTGAAAAGGAAAAACCAAAATTTATCACCACTTTGTTTTTTTTAAAAGACGTTACAAAATCATGCTACCCAAATAAACAATTGATAATGCAAAAAAATAAAATAAAGTTACAAGATATTGATAAATAGATTGAACAATCCCATTAAGTGAATGAGGAAGACCATAAAGGTACATATTTGATCCTTTTCTAGCACAACATCCATCTACCACAACATCATCTTATCTTATTCTTATATATGCATGTATTAGCATCCATAAGCTTTCCATAATTAGAATGAATTTCTGTATCCATTTTTATCTTCAAAGAAATTTGCATATTTGATCCTTTTCTAGCCTCCCTTAATGTGTGAATGATGATACATTCATCCTTGTTTTTGCTACATTTTTAGCTATCCATCTTTTAAGTTTTTGTTCTTAAAAACGAAATTAGAATTTGAAAACTGTTGTTGCATGTTTATTAACACATTGTTACGTTCCCACATTGACCCAGTTATGAATTGAATGATGCTTTATAAGTCTAGGTGGTCTATTCTTGTTCAATCTAACTTTTGAGAGTGAGTTTTACATCCGACTTCTAGGAATGATACATATCAAGTATGAAATGAAATCACTCAAAAGATTCTTAAAAATGTGTTGCTTGAAAAAGTTCAAACATCCCATGGACAATCAAATTTTACTTCTTTTTTTAGTTCATAAAATCATAAAGAAAACATAATGTTATCGGCAAGTTGTCCTTAGCTACATATTTATCCGGTACTCACATCACATGTAGTTAATCCAGATTTGATACATAGAGCTTGAAGATGTCGCATATACAATAACCACTTTGAGCTTAATAAGTATCAAAGTGGTTACTAACCGCAACCTTACGCAAGTACCCATCTAATTATTAATTTTAATAAGATTTAAAATTAACTGAATTAGGAACACCTCTACACCTAAATGCCTTTAACTAAAAGATGTACTTGGTCTAAAGTAACAATTTAGGTACAAATAAAATATAAGCCTCAAATTAGACTTAACTAGGCATCTCTTTCGGGTGCAAAGTGCTAGTTTTACAAATATGAAAATTTAATAGAAATAAATTCCACCTCTCGTATTCTAAATATCTTTAGAAAATAGATGAAAGTGAGGAAGTATTCCCCAATTTATTAAGAATACGACTCCAATAATTGTTATCTTCAAAGTCATTGTCATGGCTTCCGTTATTGGCGTTAGCGACTAAAGGGCGTGTAAGTGCTTCCATTGTGTAATTATCTTCGAAAAGGATGTCACTGGCTTCGAGCATGGTTTCTTCTTTTGAAATGTCTAGGATGTTAAACGGTTCTTTCATAAATTCCCACTCGTTTATGCAATCTTTTGTTGTCATATTCGTACTAGATGATTGTTTAATGTCCCCAATTGGATTCTTAACCGACGTCGATCGATTTTGTATGTTGGAGAATGATGATAAAGCCTTTTCAAAGAACTTTAAGGTGCAAAAGGGAGTTTGTGACCCTTTGAAATCCGAGTTTTTACTCAAAATAATGCTTTGCCATGCTTGAACCAACGACTCGTTCATAAGGTAATATGAACCAATTTTAGTTCGTTGGTAGGGATCGGAGATAAGCCTAGACTCGTGAGCAAGTCTAGCCTCAGCTTCAAGACGAGCATTCTCCCACTGCGTCATGTGGCTCAAGTTGGTAGCAATCGCTATTTTTGACTTGTGAGTGATTGGGTCGATACCCATGTTGGTCAATCGTTTTTTGAGATTCGTGTTCCAATAATTCTTGATCTCGTTATCAGTCCTCCCAGGTAAGTGAGTTGCAATAGCCGACCATCTGAAAAATAAACATATTAAATATTTGTGTTCAATCCTAGGTTGATGTTTGATTTGTTGGCTTCATGTTAGTTTCACATGTGTTCTCTCTCCATATATGATCATAATTGGAGTGTCCACTTCCCCTAGCTAGATAATATTCCCAAACACATTCTATTTCAATTATACAAACATATATACCCCACATTTTCATCCCCACAACAAATATAAACAATATAAGAAGAAAAAAAACTAAAATACGTTTATAAGAGAATGTTCGGCCAAAAAATATATAATACGCAATTATGCATGCAGTAGAACAATTGTGTATCTATATATGATACAACTACATACTTCATGTGATTTTTTTTATAGTTACTAAAATTTGTGTTTTGTAAGAATATAAAATAAATAAACATATAAAAAAAAACCCCTAGATCTCGATAATATGCAAACGCCAAGATTAGGACTGAAATATCGTAATTACCTATTGCCAAGAAGAGCATGAAGTTGAATGATGGTTTGTTCTTCTTGCAAACTAAACTTTCCTCTTTTAATATCGGGTCTCAGATAGTTCGTCCATCTGAGTCTACAACTCTTCCCGCATCTTTGTAACCCTGTATATGTAATATGTTACATAAATGATCAAGTTTTATAGAATATATAAAAACCAAGTTTTTGATTATAAATGTACCAGCTTTAAGAGGCAATGTGCGCCAACTTCCATGACCATGTTCTTCGATGTATCCAACAAGCTTACGATCTTCCTCAGATGTCCATGGTCCTTTCTTTAACTCCATTTCAAAACATGGTGATTTCCCCATTTTTTAAAATTAAATTAATTATTGTTTAGCAAGTATGGTTGACGGAAAAATATGGAGATAGGGAGCTAGGTTAAACCAGTGTCCATTGAATGGGTAAATCAGTAATGTTTTGTACTGCCGTATCACTGTATAACGACTGTTTATATCTATAAATGATATAGATCCCACATTTTCAGAGGAGTTATTGCTAAAGAAAACGTGCTTCAAATTTGATAATGAGATTGGTAATTTTAATGTTATATCTTCCAATTTTAATATAATGAAAATAATATGTTTGTCATAAGTTTCGTACTTTTGTTTTAGTATGTATAAGTTAATTAAGAGGTGTATAATTGTCCATAATTTCGTGGAACTGCTACAAATTCCTTGAAACCGCTTGGTCGTCTTTATACAAAAACATCATAAGTAAACTTTTGTGTGAGAGACACGAATGGGCATACTCTTTGACATGCTGTTGAATATGAATCTACTAAAACTAATAAAAAAACATAAATTAGAATTTGTGCCTAATTTTTAATTTTATTCTTAGAAATAATCCCAAAATTAGAATTTCGTGGTACAAAGAAATAAGGTCAAAATATCAAATCTGAAAGTGTTATTCACGGTTTTATGTACAATCCAAGATTATATCAATGACCCTAATACCCCACCATGAGATTCCTCTTGCAAGGCAATTGTTTCGGTACAACACTTCATTCAACGGTCAGTGTCCATCCGTATATTGTGTATTGAAATATTAAATTTTAAGATTTGGTTGTAAGTTTGGTCTAGAGAAAAAATTAATATAACGCTAATATGACATCATTTTAGTCACCATTACGAATAAGCATACATTTGGTCATTTGGAGCATACAATATTGTTTCGTTTTAAAAGGCCTATATGACATACGATAACGGGAGAATTCGAGTAAACGTAGCATAGACACAATTGTGAAGGTTTTCTTTTAAAACATTATCCTAGAAAAAGTAGTACTGCAGAAAATACCTGAAACGAAGTCATCATTTTGATGTCGACTTCAACCAATAAGATATTATTTTATAAATAAATGTCTTACATTGGGTATTAGTGAAGTCATTTTTAATCCAATATTGTAATATCCTAGGTTGATACAGTTTGCTTGAAAGTAGTAAAAGCTTATTCCCTTATATTATAAGCCATTTTATCTAAACACCATATATTATTATCATTTCGATTATATATTTTTAATCATAACTAAAATATCAAATATGTTTTCTGAAAATAACAGTTAATCTGTACTTGAAAATCACCCGTTAGACGTGTATTTAAAAAAAAGTAAATTACACGGAAGGTCCTTGTGGTTTGCCACTTATTATATTCACAATCCCTGAACTTTATTAATTACACTGATCGTCCATGGTGTAAACAATTTGTTACACCCATGGTCCCTATCGCCCTTAACTTTTTCCAAATAACGAAAAATACCCTTTTGGTCTTTTGTAATAAAGCGAAGATAAGGGACTGTGAATGTAATAAGTGATAAACCACAATGACCATATGTGAATTTTACTCTATTATTTTTTTTTTTTTCTCTCTATAATTCATGTTCTTCCGCCATATTCAAATTCACCATTATCGTCGCGTCATCAAACCTCTGAAAAGTCGATCCATCACCAACCCCTGCCTCCGGTTGCCTTCTACATTTGTTTCGCCACCGATAACGTTCTATCGACCAGAGTGTGCAAAAGGTTTAATTGGTGAGGTTTGGTCGTAACGTTCTACCGACCAGGGGTTCGTGAGGTTTGAATTCAAAGAGATAGATGTGGGTGGTGAGTTTGAATGTGGCGGAAGGATATGAATTAAAGAGAAAAAAATCAATTAATAGAGTAAATTTCACGGATAGTCCCTCTTGTTCATCATTTATTTCATTCACGGTCCTTATCTTCGTTTTATTACAAAAGACTAAAATGGTATTTTCGTCATTTAGAAAAAGTTAATGACAGTAGGCACCATGGGTGTAACAAATTTTATACACCAGGGACGTCTGGTGTAATAAACGAAGTTCAAGGACTGTGGTTGCAATAAGTGGTAAACTACATGGACCTTCCATATAATTTAATTTTAAAAAAATGATAATGACACCTCTAAGGTTGTCATTACTCATTAATATACAATTTTTTTTATGAATACAACTACTCCTTAAAGACATCCCTAAAAGTTGTCATTAACAAAACTCTTTATAAAATAAGCATTTTAACCCAAAACTATATTCGATCATATCTAATCGTTTGTTAATTACCTAAGTAAACATTTACCAGATAATTAGATAGAAGGTTCGGAAATGGTAATGGCTAATCGCGTACATCAAGGGCAAAATACTATCAATAAAGTGGTATTTTTCCTTAAACTACAAATATAATTCGGTCACATCTTAACAATTACGCATATAGTATAGTTTATTTTAATGTGATTTTTAAATAATAAATAGTATTCATGTGTTGGGTGGTATACTGTATAGTGAGAGTGTATAGGCATATGTAGTACTTTTTTTAGTAGGTATGCATTTGAAGCTTCACTAACTCGAGTTAAAAGCACCACCGCATCTCAATAAATATGTCTCATCTCTTTTATCTCTTCAAGATTATCTTTTTATTACTCCGTATGTTATATAATTAAAAAAAAAAACTTAATTTTGGAAATTATGTATGCTTGTTACGTTTTTGCTATTTAGAAAATATTATATTCATGTAATATGACGTCATTTATTAATAATGACCCGTTTAACAAATGGATTCGAAAATGCGTATTACGTACACGAGTTTTGAATGGATGGTGTTGATAGTGGGCTGGGCTTAAATACAGTCAGCCAAAAGAGCCCAAATATAGATCCCATGACCCATACCACGAAATATAGAACAACACTTGACCAATTGATATATGCATTTATATATGTTTTACACTTTTACTTGTCATATACGCATTCATATATGTTACACATATTTACGATTAGCTTATATGTTTTACTTGATTAATATATATTATATATATTTATTAGAAATGAATATGGTACAATATCATGCATATTTTCCTCGTATTGTACCAACGATATTTTATACACTAATAAAACTACTAGTATCATACTATTATATTTGGTATCAATTTGTTTGAATACCACCGATCTTGGTTAGCAAATTGATAATGGCATATACTAAGATCCCAAACTTACGTGGAACTAAAAAATTACTAAAACCAATAGATCTTTTATACTATGATATTCTTTAATCATTCAGTATTTAAACATATTAACAAGCTTTCTTAAAACAGAAACAAATTAGCAAAGCAATTATATACGGTAAATGCTATATAACATTGTCTATGATAAAACGACAAATGATGAAACATTATTTTCGTAATACACTAGTTTATAACATGTCCGTCTGCTTCACACAAAATTATTATGATATTATAACTTTTAGTATTCCCATGTGAACTACATTCTTAATATTAAGTGAGACTTTATTTTATTCACCCGTCTAAACATTTGTTCTTGGGGTCTTTTTTTTTCTTGTTAACTAGTCTTTTCTGCATTTAATTCATAGACATGACGCATCGTTTCACAAAGTGCTAAAAAAGTACCCAAGTATTTATACTCCGTATTACCAATTTATGAGATTATTCTCTGCATTTTGTTGCTGTGGAGCTTATACTAAATATGTTCACGAGTGTACTTGCTATATAATATATATTTTATTTTATGCTAATCTTCTCTCAACTCCAATAAAACGCAGTTACCTAAACCTATTTATGACATCATTTTTTCCTTAATTTGCATAAATGTCACCTAATTAGACAATCTGTTCCCCCACAGGTGCAATGCTTACGTCATAATTATATCCACTTTTCCCTATTTCCGAATCTACGCCAAACTTTGCCTTTAGTACCGCTCACAAATAATTGGAGATGATATGTAAAATTTCATACATTATAATTATTATTTGGTAGAGTTATATTTAGTTTAGTGTAAAATTTATGTAGTATAATGTAAATACGTTATTATTAATTTTAGTAAAAAAACACTTTTATTGTTTAGAAAAAAATGTATAATTTTTACAAGATATCTTTATTTCATCATTTTCCCTATAAAATTATTGATATGCAATATCTACTAATTCTCCTTTTTTAATTTTTTATTTAGTTTTCACATTTATATTGATTAAACAAGTAAAAAATTAACTTCGAATCAACATATCTTTATGTTATATATTCTAATAAATTTTAGACGATGAAACATAACGTCATTATGGTAAAAAAAAAATGGCAATTACAATGTCTGTGAATATCTTTAAGAAGGTAATTTTAATTTATTTTTTTTAAACGAATAAAAGATTTTATCACAATGACTAGAAATCTTTAAGTACAGGTGCTGCAAACTCCTTTCATACTAAAAAGTACTCCGTAATAATTAAGCACATTGTTATTTTGAAATCATTAATATATTCTTTTATATTTTTTATTTACTCATCTATTTTAATTTATATTATATTAAAGGGTTTTGCTAATGACAGCCCTTAGGGCTGTCAATAGACATGCATCATAATTTTGTACTTCACCTCTTAACTAACTTCTGGATTTTAGGAATTACCACACCCTTTGAATTGATGTACAACTATTTATGTCTTATTGACAGCCCTAAGGGCTGTCATTATCAAAACCCTATATTAACTAATTTTGTATGATTGATAATTTTGATTGTGTTAGAGTACGTTGAAAACTATTGAAATGAAAGACAAGAATTCGTAGTGAAATGCAACTCTAGTTACATTTGAAATTTTTGTCATTTTCTAAAGAAACATGTATCTTTTTTTGCCAATTCTAAGACGTAAATTACGGACCTCAAGAAACAAAAAAAATAACAATACTATCTAATGTTACATTATACCCAAATTCTATATATTTTGTTTAAATAACAAAAAGTAATGTCACATCATTATTTTACCTTTTCACTAAATATTCACAACTTATTAAATTGTAACACCCTAATCTACCAATTGAACTACCATAATCAAAGGATGCAAATATTAATCTCAAAAAACATAATCAAGGAAAATATATAAATAATTTTGACTTTGAAAATTATAAATTACATCTCTTTATCAACAATTTTCTTGAAATAATAATCCATTTAATTTAAATCTGTTGTGATTTTTTTGTAATTTAATTTTTGTTTAAAATTAATTTAAATATTTTTGTTTAAATATTTTATTATTAATTCTTAAGTTAAATCCATTCTTTTTTATATTTAATATGAAAGATTAGTTTTTTTTTCTTCAAAAAATCAAATTTGTGATCATTATTGTCTAATATTAATTTCTTTTCGTAATTTGTAGTATTTATTAAAACAATATATTTGACACATTTTGAATTTTATAAATAACTGAAAACTTTTGTTCAATGTTTTATAAATTTAGAAATTTTAAAATGAAACTTGTTATGTACTTTCTTTTAATATAAAACTTATCATAATTTTTTATTCATATTTTTTTATTATTATAAAGAATAACATATAAAATATAAATAAAGCATATAGTAAAATATAAAACAAAATAGATTAATTATTTTTCGTAATTAATACTGAATTAGTATTAGTTAATAACAAATTGGTCATTTAGGATGTAAAGAGTACTTAAAAGTATCTAAATAACCAATCTTTTTTATATATATGGTGGTGGCCTGGTGGGTGGTGATATGTCTTTTTGTTTAATAAAATAATATATTTGTGTTATTTCGCATGTTCAACATAAAAGGTTTTTACCGAATTTTGATAATAATAACTTAAAGACTATTAATAAAAATAGATAATATATTAAATAGTATATTAGTTAATTATATTATAATCATTAACTTATATTTATCTCTATTATTTACTTTATTTTCCTTAGTTTTACCAACAACTCATTCAATCCATCAAATGTTTGTCTATAGTAATAGTAATGTATTTAATTATATAATGATTAATAAATTTTTAAGGCTTAAAAATTGTATATATTAATTACATAAAAAAATCATCTCTTCATTTCACTAACCACCTAGTAATGGTTATATATAAATACTTATACATTAGAAAACGATTGTTAAGAGATCGAAACTCAATAATCCGATCACAGTGATGCAATTAAGCAACTTCATACGCATATAGATATATGTATTGCAATTTTCGTGTGCATGTATGTGAATGAGTGTGAATTCGTCGGTATAGGTATGAAATAATATGTAATTGTTGTTACATCGGTAGGAGGCGGAGTCATGAGAGTCATCTCCGGCGATTGGTGGCGAAAATCGGTCGGGAAATCGGCGGTGAGAAGTGGAGGGGATGACGTTCAAAATAAAAATAAAAATTGTACATTAACAATTTTAATTGCTTTTAACCATTACCCTATAATTAACAAACCCTTAATTAATTAATATTTTCTTAAAACATGCACTCTTTAATTTTTTTTTTTTTTGAACGGCAAGGCGGAGGACCTTTACCCTGATTCTAACGCGACTAATAGGTCTTTTAACATCTGCTAATTAGAATAGTTGGTAAATTTAGTACTCTGCCATTTATTTATATTTAACACGCTTGCTCGACATGAACAGTCGAGCTTTTAACTCCAAATAGTGAAGTTTTAAAAAGCATACCTACTTATGCAAACTACCATAAACGTAGCCCACATTTATTCCCAACCGTCAAAATTGCAATATCCAATTTTATTGGAAGATTGTTTCGCTTTGTCAAAGGCTTATGGTTTTTACATGACTACATCTCGGGTTAGGTTACTAGTTAAATTAAAATAATTAAATAAATAATTCCTAAGGTGAGTCAAGTAGTGGATTGGCCTAGGCTGGATTAACCATTTACGTAAACTATAGATTTTGAAACTATTATTTTTTAAGTTAACGAAGTACAAAATAACTCTACCAAAATACAAAGTGAAGTGTGACATTAGTTCATATTAAAGTAAGGTGTTTTAGTATTATTCAATTAAATACTCAACCACACATTTCAAAAATATTCATTCATTTAATATTCTATACATAAAATACACAACAAATAACCATAGCCACATAATTACCTTAAACCTTCGCCGCCAACCACGTCTCCAAACTTCCGGGCTCCAATTAAGAGATCCGCCCCTATGCTATGTGTTGGTGGTGTTAAAAGTCCTTTAAATCATTAGCATAGGATATTGGAATATGTTTCTCATTGACATTTAATCATGAGTTGAGTCTAGCTATTAACAAAATAAAGGTAAAACCCCCATTAATTGGCCACTTACCCACACATATTTTCTATTTCAACAATAAATTCTCTCTGAAAATTGGTTATCTCCATCAGTGGTGTAAATTACAGTCATTAAACCTTGAAAACAATAGTACAAACATGTCGGATTTACTCATTTAATAACCCTTGTACATTGGCCTAGCTAGCTAATCCTAGCATAACTCATAAGCATGCCACCACGTAGGCACGTACTATTATATATAGTCACTTTCCGTTTTAAGTGAAACCATTCCCCATCATATATATTAGCTAAAAAGAGTAAGTTTAGGAAGAATGGGAAGATCACCAAGTTTTGAGAAAGGGTTGAAGAAAGGTCCATGGACATCGGAAGAAGATCGAAAGCTCGTGGCCTACATCGAAGAACATGGTCACGGAAGTTGGCGTTCATTGCCTATTAAGGCCGGTATGTATTTAATTAGACACACGATCTCAAAACATGTATTTTGGACACTTGTTTATTTGCATTCGTTAAAAACGCATGTTGCAGGGTTACAAAGATGTGGAAAGAGTTGCAGACTGAGATGGGCGAACTATCTGAGGCCTGATATCAAAAGAGGAAAGTTTAGTTCGCAAGAAGAACAAACCATCATCCAACTCCATGCTCTTCTCGGCAATAGGTATGTAACCCTTTTGGTTTTGCTATCTTTCCGTTTTTATTGTAAATGGTATACTTTTATTTGGTAACCAGACTTCCGACTCATTTTGCGGGTAGACCAAAGTATTCTGTTGTGTACCGTTTCATGTTAGTATATGTGTTGTATTATTGACGTGCAATGTCTATAAACTATAAGAAACCTATAAATGAATTAAAGTACATGGGCACTCACATTACAAGTACATGAGAGTGAAATAAGTGTAACCATATGTCAAACATAATAAAAGATAATGATTTAATTATGTACGGTGTAGTGAATATATATAACCTAATAACATTACCTACTATTCATGTACAATATATTAATACAGTAATATTTCTTTTTTATTTTTAAAATTTTTAAAAACCTTAGTTTGAATATTAGATTGGATTACTTTCTAAACCTTTTAAAATAACAAATATAATCATTTTTATAATCATTACATTAATGAGAACCCTAAAGGTTGTTTTTAACATTTATATATATTTGACTATTGGTGAATAAGTAATTTTTAAAATTCAGGCAGTTGATTCCCTTTATTTACAAGTTTTTGATACATGTCTTAGCATTTTATTTACAGCTTTTGAAGTTATCATTATAATTTTTTTATAAGGATCTGTCTGTAACGTAATGTCTGTCTTCACAAAACCATCCTAAAGTGCATGTAAATATATACTCATCGTTCAACCAATTAGATTGAATATTTGTATATATTTTTCATACGGACAAACTGTTTTTGCAAGTTTTTGCAAAAGCAATTTGTCTGTATGGAAAAAAACAATACAAATATAAATATGAGTGGCAACTAAAAAAAACTCATACATATATTTGCAAATTTTTTATAGCTTATATTTATGAGCTTTTTTTAAGTTGTCAATATAGATTTACAGTTATCTACATGTTTCAGGTGGTCAGCTATTGCAACTCATTTATCGAAAAGAACAGATAATGAAATCAAGAATTACTGGAACACACATCTTAAAAAACGGTTAACCAAAATGGGTATTGATCCAGTCACCCACAAGTCAAGAACATCCGTCAATACCAACTTAAGTCATATGACACAGTGGGAGAACGCTCGCCTTGAAGCGGAAGCTAGGCTTGTTCGCGGGTCTAGTGTTAGACTCCATAATCGTTCGGCTCCTTATATCAACAAGCCTTTAGTGTCATCACTTTCACTTCCCCAACCACTATGCCTCAATGTGTTGAAAACATGGCAAGGTCTTACTTTGAGTAAGCTCTCTAATTTAAGCGGTCTCGAAACTCCTAACCATCAATCCGGGTTTGTTGAACCACAAACTCTTAAAGGTATGCCAATCGAAGATAATTTGGATCACTCAAAACTAGTCTCAAAAGGTTCGTTTAATGATCTTGAGACCCAAAAAGAAGAAGAAACCCGAAACACATTTGAAATGAGTGACATGATATATCAAGATGTTTATTTGACGGACGCTTTTACAAATCAGTTGGTCAAGGATGACAATAACGTAAACTGTCACGGTGATTTTGGCGATGATAGTTACTGGGGTAACATTCTTGATAAATTAGGTAGTGATCCATCATTTCCGTCTATTTTCTAAAACAAATTTTTTTTCCAAGACGATTAAGCTAGGAACAAAAGCAATGCGATGAAATTGGTAGATACATCACCCTTAATGTGTCCTAATAAGTTGTAACTGAATTTGATAAAGACTAAGCATTTAATGTTATTGCTAGATTCATGATTTTTTTGTCCATCTATTATGTACCTTCTAATAGATTAGATTTGCCATTTCAAAAAATAAAATAAAAAAATGAAGCTATATGAGCATGTTTCTCATCTAGTGCCACTATATATAATTGATTTGACAAAATTTGCTTAATGTGGATAAATCACATCCATTAGGTAATACTCGTTTTTATAGGTAACCCCATTAACTACAAATGGAGCTATATGAGCAATATATATTATCAATAAGGTTATCGAATAACGTAGAATTAATTAAAAATGAAAGGTCGTCATTCGCACTGGCTATCTCAAAAATGCATGTTAAATCCAAAAATCAAATAACACAACAACTTACAACCAAATAATCATACTTTATTATATTGTTACAAATCTTTATCTTTTTAGTTAAATTTTTTATTTTGTTGTATAATAATAGTAATACAATATAAATATGACATTACTTTTTTTACACGGTTGTTTTTTGTAGAAAATAAAATCCAATACTAATCATCATAAAAGTAATCTTTATAATATATAAATGTGACGAAAGACATAAACTAAAAAAGAAAAAGAAAACTTAATTACGAAGTACAATAGCTTTCCGTACGGACGTCATACAATATATTTGATGATTGTTGCAAGATAATATAGTGAGCTGATTTTTATAAATTAATTTTTATTTATTTAAAGTAGTTTCATGTTAAAAAATAATCATGATATTCTTTTTCTTTATCACGCTTTGTATTTCATTTCTCACTAAAAGCATGTTGTCTTTTAATATAAAATTAATTTGTATAGATAAAAATTAGTATTTAAGAATTAACTCCTTATTTTTTATGGCCCAACAAACTATAAAGATATGCAACTATCATTGTCAATAAAACTATCATAAATCTTATCGCTTTAAAAGCGAAAACTATAAAATTAAATGCTTATAGGAATAGAGGACTAACCAAGTAACCATGGACCATGGCGGGATAAGAAACTACGCAAGACAAATAAACCATTGAGTAATTGTTGAGTGCACCCGAGTTTGTTTGACTTCGGGCCCGTTTTTTGTATTTGAGTTTGATCTTTGTGTTTGGTTGGTGTTTTATTCTGTGTATTTTTTAATTGTTTTTTTCCTTGGTTGTATTATGTTGTTTAGCATTTTGCTAGTTTTTTAGGTGTCTTTGGCAGAACCACAGGGTTAATGGTATCGCCGAAACTATCTCCCGAGATTCCCCTTTAGCTGTTAAAAAAGAAGAAGTTGTTTTCATCTAATGCTTATAGCCTATTAACATTGGTGTATGTTCGCTGAAAATAATAACTGTTGTGGACCACTTTTGCCGTGACGAATGATAATGAGATATTACTCCATGTAATATAGGCAGTTAATTATTTTATTTTGCCTTTCATGATTTAACTATAAGAAAACAAGATATGCAATCATTGTTACAGTACTTTTATAAAAATAATTACTTAATAATATTTCTATAACATAAACTCGAAAACATTCTGCCTTCTATAATAGTCTATTATGAAATCTAAAAAATACATTAAACAAATTATATTTACCAAAAAAATATTGATGGCGCATTCCCATAGCCAGGGTGAAACTCCTTTAGCGAGGCTATGGCATGGAGCATGGTGTCTTTTGGCTCCACTATAAGCCCTTTAACGAGCCTATGGTGATTAGAGGTGAGCATACACGGGTACCCGTCGATTTTGTAGAAGCAAGAACTGAAACCAGAATCGGCAGTTATTGGAATCTAGGAACCGAACCCGAACCGGTAATAGCATTTTCAATTTTCGGAACTGTAACCGAAGCCGCCGGTTTCAGTAAACCGCAGTTTACATTTAATCCAAAAGTACCTTGCTCCTAAAGGGTGTGAAAATGATTGGATAAATTGTATCACATCTAGTTAGGGCTGTCAAAACTTGACACGCCACGACAAAATATACGAAATGAAACGAAATTGGGACGAAATTGGAATTCAAATTCGTGTTCGTGTCGTGTAAAACAAACAAGAAGTCATGTCGTGTCGCGTTCGTGTTCAGAGATTGATACGAAATTGACACGATAATTACGATTTTGGGAACATTTAAAAATTTATGTTATATTTTTTCGTGTTTGTTGTGTTTGTCGATTTTTCAGTATGTACTAAGAAAAAATTTGATATTTGTCTTATTTATTACGTGTTGTCGTATTTATCGTTTTTTTATTGGGTCGTGTTTATGTTAGCAAAATAAAACATGACTTCGTGTCGTGTTGTGAAAAACGAAGTCGTGTCGTGTTACCCAAAAACACAAAATGACAACACGATTTGACAACCCTACATCCAATCACGTATATTTGATGCCTAAGTTTTTCGTTTGGTCACTACTGATACACATTAACAAAATGTTCATAGAAATAATTTTCAAGTTCATTTAAGATTATTTAAAAATCCTGTAAATAAGATTTCCCAAATGAGTCGTTAACAATTATCATTATTAAGGTGTATGTTTCATGTCATATAGTAGATGAATTTCGATCTAGTTTATTCTCTTAGTTAAAATATAAGGCTAATTATAAATTTTTATTATGGCATATGTAGTGTATTTGTTCATTTTACATTTTCTGATATAGGTTTGTTCTTGTTTGGTGTAAACTTTCTAGCATCCGGCTACTTTTTTTTATACATATTTATATCGTTCTTTTGAATTTCGTATTGTGATGATGGCAGCGTCGAAAGTCTTGAAATATGTAATGACCGTTAAAAAGAAAAATAGTAGATGAATGATGAACGTGTACCAACTTTACGAATAAATCTTGAAATATGCATCGTGAGTGATCAGTTGACGAAAACAAATAACTCAAATAAACGGTATCAAACTAAATAATATTATATTGTGGACTTCAATTACAAGTTTCAAACCCAATAATCCTCCTCATAAAACTTAAATGTTATATATGTACAACTTTTTTCTATCCTAATTATTATTCTGTTATATATAATTTTAAAAACTTAGTTTTATGATTGTTATGTTTTTTGCAATTTATACAAAATATTATCTTAATGTAATTTGACATCATTGGTCAATAACGATCCGATTACAATTGATTCCATAAGAGCATCAGCAGTGCTAGACTATGTCGGTATCGGCTGGGTATATTTTTTAGGTTCAAGTTATCCGGTCAGGTAGTCTATACTTTTTCAAAGATAAAAAAATATCCAAAATCCAGACCAAATTAAACTCGGGTTTTTGGGTATCGGTAGTTTGGGTAATTGGTTGGGTACGGATATATCCACTAATACCCGAGACTTAGCATACTTGTATTGTCGGCAACCACAATGTTTAAAATTTTGATATTTATACACCATCTTTGTCCGTAATTTTATCAAATTCCAACAAATATGGAGTTCTACCATTGACTTTTAGATGAAATTCATGGAGTACAAGCATAATGATCACATTTTTTTTATATAACTATAAAATATTACCTTTAAATAAAGTCTTTAAAAAAACAAGGATTCAGTATAACCGTCCACTTAAATTATTACCTTATACATGACCCCGTTATATTTTCGGGTTACCTAATACCTATATATTTCTACCTGATACCCGAACTACTCGACCCGTTATAACAGAGTTCAAAACAAGTCGAGTGGGTAAGACGGGTTCAGGGGTTTGATTATATTCGACAACCCTAATTCCAAAATGCGTAATACGACCTCACTGGATGTCTGAATGAATTTGAGTTTTATATGGATGGTGTGGACTGGGCTTAAAAACAGTCCAAACGAGCCCAAATATAGATCCCATAGGACCCGTACTAAGAATTAAGAAATATAAATAACACTTGCCAATTGATATACTAGGTCTAGTGGTGGTTCTTATATATCCAAATATATATAATCCGTTTTAACAAGTTATGCCATTATTCTCTGCATTTTGGTGCTATCGAGCTTATACTAAATATGTTCACAAGTGTAAAGGCCATATAATATTTAGAGTTTTACTAATATGTGCATTAGAAATATACAATAACGAACATTTAATAAACCAAAATTTCTTTAATCAGTGTAAAATGATACTGATGAGCAGTTAATGCTTTTATCCTTACCATCATTGAAAATGAAGTATTTTGATAATTTAAATGCAGAAACATAAAAGACATTTAGTATTTACTAGCATGTGCTACAAGGACATATACTATTAAAACCATAATATATAGGGTTTTTCTAACGTATGTTTTAGGAGCATATGATAACGTGCATTAAATTAGACGTAATTTTTTAAATATGTATTAAACAACATTAATCCACTGTAAAAAAATACTCCCCCATCTCATTTTTATTGTCCACCTTTCCTTTTTTATGTCTCAAAATTATTATCCATCTAAAGTTCCACCTATCAAAAAACATTTAGGTGGTACTTTAGATAGAATTCGATTACTTGCACAGGGTAATAAATGCATTTTTTTAAACTGTGATTATTGTCTGTGGATAATAAATTTAGGACTAAGGGGGTACTATTTTAAAAAATGCATTAAATTCAATTTTCTGTTTAAATTATAATTACGGCCTCATTAAATACATGTATCGTATGGAAAACCCCTAATACATTTACTGTTAATCTTGATTCTTTTCTCTACAACAAAAGGCAGTTACATAAACCTATTTATGACGTCATTTTTATGACATCATATTTGTGATATCGTTTTCCCCTAATTTGTACATGTCAGATATTTAATTCCCCATAATTATTTATACCAACTTTCCCCTGCTTCCCGATCTACCGAATTTTGCCTATGGAATTTGTCGAGTCGAAAATTAATAGGAGATCATTTGTATACCATACACCACAATTAGGGATGTCAATCACTTGTTGGATTGGGTAAGGGTTCTTATTGGACTGGGTTCATCATGTTTAAAGTAAAAAAAACCTAAGCCTATATGGAGTATGGTTGGCCAAGTTTTAAGTTTGTCAGGTTGACCTGATCGAGTTAGACGGCTTACATAGTTCCACCTACAAAAAAACACACATTTATACAAAAAAACACACATTTATAAATGATAAAATTGCATTATTTCATGCTAGGTTATCTTATAGCGAATAGATAGTATACAAAAGCAAAAGTGATAAATTATATTATAATTATAATTATTATATAAACGCAAAATATCATTCATCATTCTTCAATCTGAATTGGAATAGTTTTCATATCAAGGTCAATGGAATTGCCGGAATCTTTGGCTTATAATTGAAGCAAAATATCTTAACCCATATATATACTGCGATTTATAAACGAAGCGAAATCTTTGGTTAATAGAAAAATATATTGCGACTCTCAGGTTTCTTTCTCACGATTTATATTTAACAGTAAAAAATATCTTAAATTTTAAAGGAAAAATGTCTTTAAAGTTCGTCGGGTCTATCAGGTAAACCTGAAACCCGATAATTTGCACTAACTTCATTGATGGTCTTACTTTGTTTACATTACCACTAATTTCAACAATTTGACCGATTAAAAATCATACATAACCAAAATCGAATCATTTGTTAGTAATTTGTTCTAAACTGCAACCTCTTTTATGTTGTCCTTTTTAAGATTCTTTTTCAATATCTGTCAATTAAAATGATTATGTGATGTTTTATTTCATCAGGTTCCTTGAGACTTTTACCCATTTCTCTTACCATATTGTCTATCAAAAGGCTAAGGCAATCGTTTCCTACCACTAAACATCAAATATGTTCTTTATCATCTTCATCCCTTTCTGTTTTCGCCAAAAATATATAACCAAAGAATATTTCTATTTCCCTTAACATGTGCCATTGATAGGTGAAGGATGTAAACTTTTGATTAAATGAAGTTTTTGATTGGAATACGAATCAAACAAATAATTTAACTAAATTGGAATATTAGATGGCTTTGGTCTAGCGGTATAGTTTTTGCCTTCCGTTTTTGCGGCTTAGTATCAAGGATAATACCAAAGATAATACCTGATAGCATCAAATATTATCTAAACCACACATATTCAAATACACCTATTTTATTTCATGTATATCACGTATTCAGTTGTAGTATAGGCTATATATACATCACCATGTACATCATCAATTGTATCAAATTATATTATATTATTCAATATACAAATATTTCAACCATTATATGGTATCAGAGCTTCTTCACTCTCACGAGTAATTGATCCCTAAAACACCTTCCACCATGTCTTCCAATCAGATCACTGCCTCAACACATCTCACAACCAAACTTACTACCACCAATTTCCCAGTATGGAGAAAACATGTCGAGTCCACACTCATCGGGCTCGAACTTGAAGATTTCATCAGCGGATCTGCTCCTCCCAAACAGATTGATGACAAAGATGGCAAGAAATCGAACCCCCGATATCTTCCATGGTATCGCAAAGATCAGATGGTTCTGTCCGCTATTCTTGGAAGCTGCTCAGATCATATCCAGCCTCTAATATCATCTGCTATCACTGCTCGAGAAGCATGGGAACGCCTCAATGCAAGTTTTGCATCGTCTTCTCGTTCGCGAATCATCTCTCTCAAATCTAAATTAGTCAAGAACCCTAAAGGAACCCGTTCTATTGCTGAATTTCTTCAGGACATGAGATCTATTGCTGATGATCTCGCCCTCGTTCAAAGTCCGGTCACTGAAGAAGATCTAATACCTGATACTTAGGATTCAAGTATTATAGTGGAAACATGTAGTATTTAGAAGTATACTAGTATTTAACTTTTAAAAAATGGAATGAGGTCAAAAATCAATATCATTTTGAGCCATCATGCAAACAAGTGTTTGCTATTAGTCGGCAAACTGGAGGAACCTTGCCCAATGGTTTCGCGCGTGTGAGAAACTCGCCAATAAGTAAGCACAAATGCTTTATAAGATGTAATATTGTCTCATATTTACTCATAACTAGAGGTGCACAAACCGGATTTTCCGGAAAACCGAACCGGTTTAAAAACCGGATCGGTTTTGGTCAACGCCGGTCAAAACCGGTTTGGCCAAAACCGGTTCGGTTTTTAAACCGGTTTTAGCATCGGATTAGCTAAACCGGTCCAAACCGGTTCGGTTTGTAACCGGATCGGATCGGATCGGTTTTTCCGGATCGGATCGGTTTTCGGATCGGATCGGTTTTCGGTTTAAAAACCGGTTTGAACCGGTTTTGACGGGTTTTCCATTTTTTTTTTTTTTGTATTTTTAATTCACACAATATGTAAAATGACAATAGAAATCGACTTTTAATTAAAGGAAACCATCCAAATACAAGAGTTCTAAATCCAAATACAAGAGTTTTAAACATAAATTTAAACATAAACATAATACAAACCAAACGATAATTAGTCTTCATTCTTCATGTCTTCGTCGTCATTCGCCGCCTCCATTTCTTCATTCTTCATCTCGCATGACATTGTTGCGTAGTTCCATGTCTAATGCAAGTTCTTCTTGTGTTAGAGGTACCGACATATGTCCCTCTATTTCCAAGTTATATGTAATCGAACTTCCACGTCGCCCAACTCGGTCTCAAGTGATGAAATATGTTGTAAACGTTCTGCTGCATCGAGATGGTCTTTCAAACAAATTATAACTTCAACCGACAAAGGATTGAGCTTCGATCTCCTGTTTGATATAACCCTACCGCTAAAACTAAAAGCGGATTCCGAAGCTACCGTAGAAGCTTGAACACTTAGTAGGTCACGAGCCATAGCGGAAAGAATTGGAAATTGGATACCCTTTCCTTTCCACCAATCCAAAATATCAAAGTTTGGAAATTCTTCTACACTTATAGTTGAATAGAAATCGGTAAGTGTATACCTCCCAAGCTCGCTACTAGTGGTGTTATCACGAGCTCGTTTGCTATTTTCATTTTTCAAAGTGTTGTAGAATCTAACATTTTCATCATAATCCCGATGACCCGAACCAGAGGCCCCCTCGTGCATCATGGTATGAATGTGTGTTGTTGGACCATATTTTTCCAAGTAAGCATTAAACATGTTCGTTAAACAATTGTTGAAATGTTTAATGGTATTTTCCGTAAAATGAACGTCTTCGTCACACAAATTCAAATCGCTACAAATATTGGTAATTAACACCTCAACCCCTGACGTGTTTATCATGGGGTTTAAAGCAGCGGCTATTGTTATAACGGGGGGCATTTCGGTAAAATATTTTCTAAGTTTTTCTTTCATCGCTACCACCATTTCGGTAAATGGGGGACCCCTAAATTCAAAGTCATTTATTTTTGAACACATTAAGTAAAGTTGTTTTAACACTAATGGGCTTGTAGGATAGTAAACCCCCGACAAATAAGTTGTTGCATTTTTGAAAACACAAAGTAATTCGGTAGCTTGTCTAATCGTTTCCCACTTAGACTACTCAAATCGTACAACACGGTTTCGATCGGCTAACATATTATGGAAAATGCTTAAAGATAATTTTTGACGCAAAGCACACTCAAACATGTGGCAAGTGGAATTCCAACGCGTAGGTACGTCCCAATTTGGACCTAACCAATCTTGCCCCGCATCGACACAAAATTTCATATACTTATTATGTCTTAAACCGGTAGTACCAAAAACATCTTTTAGCATTACTCTAAAAGCGGTTGTTGTGGGTTCGATAGAATGTAACCCATCTTGCACAACTAAATTAATAATATGTGCAACACACCGACTATGGAAAAAAATGCCGTTACAAATCGGTTTATATTTAAGAATTAGTTTTTTAACCGCATTTGTATTGTTGGACGCATTATCAAAAGACATAGAAAAGATTTTAGACTCTAATTTATAACTTCTTATAACATAGTCTAAAATTTGGTACAAATTTTCCCCCGTATGTGGAGTCCCAAATAATTCAAACGCAATCGTACGCTTCATCATTACCCAAGTATTGGGATCAATCCAATGAGCGGTAACGCAAAGGTACGAGTCGTGTGTAGAATTTGGGGCGGTCCAAACATCACTAGTTAAATTAACCCCCGTTTGTAAATTTTCAAAACCTTTTTTTAAATCATCTTTAGCAAGTTTCCATAATTTTATAGCATCACGTCGTAAGGTAGTACGACTTACATGGGAATAGCGTGCTTCCAACTCTTCTTGGATCATGCTCGTCAACCTTTTGTTGTCGAAAAAGCTAAAGGGCAACGCCTCTTGAACCACCAACTTCGCCATTCGTTGACGAAGCCTACTAGCGTCGAAAGTTTGTATATTGCCGTCATTTCCCATGGTTGTTTGGCCACTCGTCGAGCCCATTTTTACAACGGTGCAACTTTTATTCTTATGATTCTTCAAACTTGTATTTCCATCTTCTTTAAAGAAACGCCTACATCTTTTGCACCGAGCTTTTTTCGATCCATCCGACATCAAACATAAATCGAAATTGCACCAAATTTCCGGATTTCTCTTTGTAGGAAGTATCTTCTCTACGATAACGTCGGTAGAAGATTCACCCATACCAACCGAAGGTTGAGATTCCGAATCCATAGCAAAGATTACTTGCGTTTTTGAGTATGGTGTGAGTTTATAAGCTAGAAATGAGAGTGTTTTGAGTGGTGATTGATCCTTAACACCTAAGGGGTATTTATAGGTGAATTGTGGACACTTAAAGACAAAAAAACGGGCAGAAATCACCCCCAACGGTCAAAAAAACGGTAAAAAAAACGGCTATATTCGATCAGCCCGAAAACCGGTTAAAAAACCGGTTTTTAAACCGGTTTTGTGTCCGGTTTTTAAACCGGTTGGGGCAACGGTAATTAACGGCTATATTTTCGAACGGTAGGACGCAACGGCTATATTATTGAACGGTAAAAATCGGACGGCTATGTTTTGGTTTAAAAACCGGTTTAAAAACCGGTTTAAAAACCGGTTTAAAAACCGGTTCGGATAAATCCGGTACAAAAACCGGTTAAAAAACCGGTTCCACGAAACCGGTTTTAAAACCGAACCGATCGTCAAAAATGTAAACCGGTTGGAAACCGCCTGTTTTAGACCGAACCGGTATTTTCGAGCGTCAATCCGGTTTCAAACCGGTTTTAAACCGGTTTGGTTAAAAAACCGGTCCGGTTGTGCACCTCTACTCATAACCGCCAAGTAAATGGGCTTCTTCCTTGGGCCTTCTCCTGAATTTAGTAGGAACTTGATTCAAAATAATCACTCTATTTTTATCCAAAATGGCTTCCATTGGATCAATTTGGTCTCCTCAAAAGTCAACATCTTAATAATGAGATTTTTTAAAGAAAGACTTCCACTAAAACCAATATTGACAACAAATGCATGGATTATTTGAAGGTATATGAATCAGAGATGACATTCCAACTCAATAAGCTTCGGAGAAATTTGCTAGAAGACAACGTTAAATTTTACTCATTTCTATGGAGTAGGATAGATATAAAAATGTAATCTTAAATTGGCTGATTGAGTAGTAGGCAAGTTTGATGTTAATATATTTTGCCGTTCAAAAAAGATGGAATGATTAAACCGATTATAAAATAATGATTAATTATGATTCATACATTATAAATAGTGACGGATCCATGAAAAAAATTTAGGGTATCACAGGATGAATTTTTTTTTCTTAAGGGTGTCACCTACACTAACAAAAGAAATTTAAAAAAAATATTATTTGAAAAAAATTCAGCGGTTGAATGAGTAACTATGTACACCATACTAGGTCATTTGCGTATTGAAAAGAGAGATCATAAATAAGGGTAAGTACAATTAGGGGTGCTTATCGGGCCAAAACCGAACCGAACCGAACCGATAGAAATCGGATCACTGATAACGATGAATTTTCAAAACCGAAACCGAACCGATAACATGTTATCGGTTTCGGTTCGGTTCGGTTCGGTTATTTTAGGCCAAATGTTCATCCTTTTCCTAAAACCGAACCGAATCGATAGAACCGATAACGATGAATTTTCAAAACCGAAACCGAACCGATAACATGTTATCGGTTTCGGTTCGGTTCGGTTTCGGTCGGTTTTCGGTTCGGTTCGGTTTCGGTCGGTTTTCGGTTCGGTTTTTTCGGTCTAAATGCTCACCCCTAAGTACAATTTATTTGAGAATAATGTGCTAATTATATTTTAAGCTGGTATAAAAAATAAGTACGTGTATCACAACTTCACAAGGGCCAATAATCTAGTTTTCCTTATAAGTGCTGCATTACCTTTTCTTATTTAATGTAAACTTTTCCTTTTAATGTTACCTGAAGTATTCTTAAGAAACAGTAGTAAACTACCTAAGATGTAAATTTACACAATTACACACAAGAGTGAAATACGTTATTATTGATTTTAGTAAAAGGCACTTTAATTATTTATTCTACGAAACATAATGTCATTATCAACATAAGTTAAAAAATAGTAATTGCGACCGATCGACATTATGTGATGAAAAGCTAAAAATTGCAATCCATTTTATCATACCGCGTAGTATAAAATAAATACAATGTCTATGATCTTAAAAAAAAGTATAATTTCGATTTTTCAACACAATTTCTTTTTATCACAATGAAATATGTAAAATATTATATTTAGGTACAGGTGCTGCACTCTCATTTATTTATATTTATCTCGTTTGCTCGACATGGACAGTCGGGCTTTTAACTCCAAATAGTGATTTTTTAAAATGCGTACCTACTTATACAAACTACCATAAACGTAGCCCACCTTTATCCCCCAACCGTTAAATTGCAATATCCAATTTTATAGGTAAAATTGTTTTCCTTTTGTCAAGTTTTCTATTTTACATTTTTTTTAAACAATTGGAAATCAAAACGATAGTTTCGACAGAGACCCCAAAAATTATGCAACAAATTAGTAAGGCGTTAGAAGTTGGTGGTGGTGTTAGTAGTGACAGTGGTGGGTGGTGCACGGTGCATAGCGTGATTATAGTGGTGGATGATGGTGGGTGATAGTGGTGGTCGACAGGGGATGTATCCACATACGCATAAGTGGGGTCCATGGCCACCCTTTGGTAGGCCACCTATGTGGGAAAAAAATTGATAAAAATATTTAGTGAAAAATTTTATATGGTCCCTCTGAAAAAGCTTTGCTTGATTTTAGTTCTGAATTCGTCACTGGAACTGGTAGGTGAGGGGGTAGTGGTTGTCACTAAAATAATAATAATATGAGTTTAGATTTTTTTTTTTTTTTTTTTTTTTTTTTTTTTTGAAAATGGCTTTCATATTAACAAAAACTAGTACAAGGCTAGAAAAACAAAGTCAAAGACAAAACATCAACAATTACATGATAAAATGAACTATTCGGTCCAACTAACTTTAAATTTTGACCTACGATAACATATCCAATAATAATAATATGAGTTTAGAAATTTATAGACATAATATGGTAAATAAGTTATTTTATTTTTGAATAGCAACAAAATTTTATTGATACACTTAGCAGGAAGTTAGATTAGAAAGAAAGAAAAAAATACAGAGGAGTTATCCAATGCGTGGATTACGATCTCACTCTTGACAATTTTTAGAAACATTTTTTCTTCTAAATGAATCCCAAAGAAAAGGAAAAAAATTAACATTATCACCTTATGTGTCTTTTTTTAGGCTTATTTTAATTGAAAGATTATTTCATAAAGTTCCAACGTGTGGAAAAATTGGAGAAAATTGCCACTTTAAAGTGAGACTTGTCTTTGCCGGTACGTAGATCGATCAAGTGAATTTGCAAGGGTTATGGCTAGCGAAAAATATGTTCTTTGTCTTCAAGCTAATCGTCACAAATAGAGTATCTAACGCACCCTAAGTCAATACTTTTTTTTTCCAAAAAAATGGTAACTAGGGGAAGAGCTTCGGCAATGTGATCACCACTCTCCTAAGTCAATACTTATGTTGTCTAATTTGACTTTTGTTATAACTCTCCTTTTGGCAGTTCGCCAAAGGGTAATATAATAACTCTCTTAACCTAACTTGTTTTCAAATGTATTAAAAATATATTCGTTATTAATCGAAATAGTTAAACGTACTATACCATGTCCATTTTATCATCACTACTCTCTATTCTAATATTTTACTTCTTACATACATTTCATTTGATGAGATTAATCACGTTTTATCATTATTGTTGAATTGGTTAAAGTTATAGAGAAAAAACACATGTTCCCTGACATATATATAATAATAACAAACGTGGTACGTAGGTCATACCCGCATATGCAGATGCAAAGGATTCCCGTTTCAATGCATATATGGTACGTAATTGATGCATTTATATGAAACAATAATATGTAATGCACACCAACCCATAGATGAAATACCCATCCAATTCGATCCACGAACGGGCTTTACACACGTACACCAGCTAATAAAACGTACCCATTGCCACGTAAGCACGTATATATTTTATTTCCACAATAAATTCTCTCTGAAAATTGGGTATCTCCACCAGCGATGTAAATATATTACAGTCATTAACACCGTGAAAACAATAGTACCAGACATGTCGGATTTACTCATTTAATGACCTTTGTTCATTGGTCTAGCTAACCCTAGTACATCTCATAATCATATCATGCTACCACTATTATATATAGTCACTTTCCCTTTTAAGTGAAACCATTCATCATCATAGCTAGAAAAACTAAGTTTAGTATTACTTTACTATACATAGGAAGAATGGGGAGATCACCAAGTTTTGAGAAGGGTTTGAAGAAGGGTCCTTGGACATCGGAAGAAGATCGAAAGCTTGTGGCCTACATCGAAGAACATGGCCATGGAAGTTGGCGTGCATTGCCTCTTAAGGCCGGTATGTATTTAGACACACGAACTTAACACATAATGTACTCGATCTCTACTAATATATATAAGCAACAACGTATTTTGGACATTTGTTTATTTACGTCTATTAAAAACGCATGTTGCAGGGTTACAAAGATGCGGAAAGAGTTGCAGACTGAGATGGACGAACTATCTGAGACCCGATATTAAAAGAGGAAAGTTTAGTTTGCAAGAGGAACAAACCATCATCCAACTCCATGCTCTTCTTGGCAATAGGTACTTAGCATAATGTAGAATGTTATTTATGCTATAGAAAGAAGTGACCAAGGATATCTAACTTCTTTTTAACAAAGATAATAAAAATTGCATATGATTTGTTTTAGTATATACAATGTATAACAAGGATCATGTGTCCGCATTTCACGATAAGTTCGTAAAGATACATATCATATTTAAAGCAGTATTTAAAACAAAAAAATTAACACTATACTAAAAAACAAATTGATGTTTATGTTCCACAAAATAATTTTTTCATGTTAGTATTCTGTTGGTTGATTTGTTGTGTAAATGCAGATTCGAGGGACATGTATATGTGTTGTATTATTGAAGTATACATCTCTATAAACTATAAAGAACCCATAAAAGAATTGAAGTGGGCACTCACATTATAAGTACATGATAGTGAAACAAGTGGAACCATATATATAATGTCAAACATAATAATAAAAATAATAATTAAATATTAAATATGTACTGCGTAGTGAACATATTCATATTTTTAAATTGCAACAAATTTGATTTAATCTTTATATTATTTTTCATGCATACGACAAATTGCTTTTGCAAGTATTTAAAGTTTATATGCAACATGCAAGAGTTTTCTTTAAGTTATCAACATGAAATATATTATACAATTATCTACATAATTCAGGTGGTCAGCTATTGCAACTCATTTACCCAAAAGAACAGATAATGAAATCAAAAATTATTGGAATACACATCTTAAGAAACGCTTAACCAAAATGGGTATTGATCCGATCACCCACAAGTCAAGAATAGCGGTCAACACCAACTTAAGTCATATGACACAGTGGGAGAATGCTCGTCTTGAAGCGGAAGCTAGGCTTGTTCGCGGGTCTAGGGTTAGACTCCATTATCGTTCGGCTCCTTATATCAACAAGTCGTTAGTGTCATCACTTTCGATGTCCCAACCACTATGCCTTGATGTGCTAAAAGCATGGCAAGGTCTCACTTTGAGTAAGCTCTCCAATTTAAGTGGTCTCGAGACTCCTAACCGTCAAACCGCGTTGACCGATAATCTTGTTGAGAATGTCGAACCGCAAACTTTTAAAGATATGCCAACCGAAGATAATTTGGATCACTCGATATTAGTCTCAAAAGGTTCGTTTAATAATCTTGAGATCCGAAAAGAAGAAGAAACCCGAAATATGCTTGAAATGAGTGACATGATAGATCAAGACGTTTATCTGACAGAGGCTTTTACAAACCATTCGGTCAAGGATGACAATAACGGAAACGGCCATTGTGATTTTAACGATGATAATAGTTATTGGAGTAACATTCTTGATAAATTAGCTAATGATTCGTCATTTCCGTCTATTTTCTAAAAAAAATAAGACGGTTAAGCTTAGAACAAAAGTAAATGCGGTGAAATTGGTGGATACATCACCTTTAATGTGTCCTAATAAGTTGTAATTGTGATAGAATAAGTTTTTAATGTTATTCAGTGCTAGATTTCTGATTTATGTCCATTTTATATCTTAATGTACCTTTTAATACCAATGAAACGATGATGTTTATATATAATGATCTAATAAACATGTTAAAAAAAAATAGAATCTCAAATATCTTAGTTTTAACTTGTAAGGAAAAACATATTTGTGAAAATATGACCAATAATCCATACGTTTATCATTTACCTTACTTTTCAAGAGCTTTTCTATGTAATTAATCTTAATATAGTTACAAATCTTCGTCTTTTATCTTTTATCTTTTTTATTTTTATGTATAGTCATACAAAATAAACATGGCATTACCTTTTAAGTACGCGATTGTTTCTCATTTGAAAATTAATAAAATCCAATACTAATCGTCATAAAAGCACTGTTTAGTTATAAATGTGACAAAACATATGAAGTAAAAAGGAAAAAAAGAAAAGTAATTAATTGCAATAACTTTCCATACTGATGTCATATATACAATATATTTGATGATGATTACCAGATAAGATTTCTCATGTCGATCTGCGCAACCTATAGATGACATGCAACTATCATTGTCAATAAAAACTAGCATAAATCTTATTGTTTTAAAAGCGAAAATGATAAAAATAAATGTGCTAGGAAACCATGCATGGTGGATAGGAAGCTACGTAAGACAAATAAATTGACCTGCTCAAAAAATAAGTAATTGTTGTGGACCACTTCTTTCATGATGAAAAATATTCAAATATTAGTCACGTGCATATACGTTTTTACATACTCATCACGTACATCCTTGTACATGTAGACTATATACACGTATTTTCGTACATTTTTCATACTGACATATATATTTACTGATATATGTTTTATATACATTCACACGCATCTTATATAAACATATTTTCTCTCACTCACACTTTTTCCAGAAGTTTTCTTGAAAACAGTCTATCTACCTCTAAGTAGAGGTATAACTGTTTGTCTTATCACTCTATACTTATTTGTTGAATATATTGAATATCATTGTTGTTGTTATCATACTCTTGTAATATACGTATCTAATTATGTTATTTTGTCTCCCATGATTTAACTTGATAATAAGTTGTTCTTTAATTATTCAAATATTATGTTAAATGTACTTGTAGATAACTACTCCGTATATGAGAAGACCATATATGGGTGTGTTTGAAATAGAGTTTTTAGAAGTTTAAACTTTTGCTTTTAAAAAAACAAATTTTCTCCAAATTATATCATGTATCAACTAATGTGAAAAGTTTAAAGCAGTTCTAAATATTTGTTTAGTCCTAAAAGATAAATATCAACTGTTAATCAATAATATCCAGTAGTCAAGATTAATCAATATATTTTATACATGAATGATATATTTGGTCATTAGGCACATATAAAAAATTCCAAATTTTATTTTTTTTTAATATAATTTTTTTCATTAGAAAAATACTATTAGTTGATAATCATGTGTGGTACTTAATCACATGTGATATTATTGTACAATTACATGTGATTGTATATTTGGTCAAATGTGATGTTTTAATACAATCACATCTGATTAAATATATAATCACACGTGATTATCAAATTTGTTTTACTAACAAAAAAAGTAATTTAAATAATAATATTAATAATAATAGTAATAAAAATTAAAAAATAAAGAAATATTAATTCTAAAAACAAAATTTAAATAATAACATTTTTTTGTAAAAATAACTAAAATACTTCTACATGTATTAAATATGTGATTAATCTTAACTATTAATTATAATTTTTTTTTTGAACGGCAAGTTAGTAAGTTAGTGGTTCGAGCTTAGACAGTGACATGAACCACACGTCCACGACGGGACTTGAACCCATGACCTTGGCCATGAGCAACACCTTATCTTTTTCACCAGTACCACTAGGCTAGAAGCCTTGGGTACTATTAATTATAATTAATCAATGGTTAATCTCCTATATAACTATATATAAAGTTAAAAAATATTTTGAATACAACTCATCAACCAATATGAAGAATATCTTTTGTCAAATTTTAATAAATAAAATAGGGTTTTCAAGTAAAAACTTGCTACAATAACTAAAATATTCATGTTTTACAATCAGAGTATTATTATTTTTACATCTTACGGATTACTACAACTAGTTAGTAGTTAGACACACACCTAGTGTTTTAGATCGTTGATAAATTGCGTTGAGATGTAATTTCCATTTTCTTATGAATTACACAAACCATTCGTATTGTGAAAAAGAAGGTATTGCAAACCCATGACTTAGTCGGTCAAAGAAAAGAAAAAAAATAGGCATCAAATACTAATGATTACATATGTCTTAATCAAATTGGTAAATACGTAAGTAGATATAGAATATAGACACCAAAATCGTTATTCAACTGTTTTTGTGGTGTAAATAATAGTTATGTTATTCTATACTCGATGATAACCCTGTATCATATAATCCTGATTGGCCTCATCAAACCCAGCCTCCAAAGATACACGATAATAAGACATATTTAATTCACCCTGCAATTAAGATCATGAAGGGTCGGAACTTAAACCCACAACCTATCTATTATCTTTCAAATTTCCATGTATCTTTACCAACTAGGTTAAGGGGTTGTATGGAAAATACTTATTTAAGCCGCTTATAAGTTTATTTAAACTTAAAAATATATATTTAAATAAATTTATAAATTAATAAGCTCCTTAAATACTAAATGAGCGAATTACATCTAAGGTCCCTGTGGTTTACCACTTATTGCAGTCACAGTCCTTAAACTTCATTAAGTACATTGGGAGTCCCTAGTGTTGCCACTTTGTTGCACCCGTAGTCCCTGAAGCAAACAGACGTTAATTAAAGCCGTTAAATCCCCCATGTGCACATCACATGATGGGTAGTATGGTAATTGTCCACCCCTTCCTCATACTTAAACCCGAGTAAATTACATGGAAGGTCCCTGTAGTATACTACTTATTACATTCTTAGTCCCTGAGCTTCATTTATTACACCGGAAGTCCCTGATGTATACACTTTGTTACACACGTGTAAGCATGTAAACGAACCAAACGTTCAACGAATCGTTCGCGAACCGTTCGGTGGGAGTTCGTTTATGTTCGTTCGTTTAGCTAAACAAACGAACATAAACAAGATTTTGTGTTCGTTTAGTTAAACAAACGAACACGAACAAAGGCCCGTTCGTTCGTTTATGTTCGTGAACATCCGTTCGTGTTCGTTTGTTTACGTTCGTTTGCTAGTGTTCGTTTGAGTTTGTTTATGTTCGTTTGTGTCTGTTTGTGTTTGTTTCGTGTTCGTTTGTATTTGTTTATGTTTGTTTGTGTTCGTTTGTGTTTGTTTCGTGTATGTTTGTGTTTGTTTATGTTCGTTTGTGTTCGTTTGTGTTTGTTTCGTGTATGTTTGGGTTTGTTTATGTTCGTTTGTGTTCGTTTATGTTTGTTACCCACCCTAGTTCACGAACCGTTCGTGAACACTAAATTTTTTTAACAAACATAAACGAACATAAAGAAACACATGTTTGTTACCCTACATGTGTGTAACAAAGTGTATACACCAGGGACTTCCGGTGTAATAAATGTAGTTCAGGGACTAAGGCTGTAATAAGTAGTATACCACAGGGACCTTCCATGTAATTTACTCGGGTTTAAATATGAGGAAGGGGTGGACAATTACCATACTACCCATCATGTGATGTGCACATGGGGGATTTAACGACTTTAATTAACGTCCGTTTGCTTCAGGGACTACGGGTGCAACATAGTGGCAACACCAGGGACTCTCAGTGTACTTAATGAAGTTTAGGGACTATGACTGCAATAAGTGGTAAACCACAGGGACCTTAGATGTATTTCGCTCATACTAAATATAACCTCTTTTTGAAAAGAAACAAAAAAACATTTAAGAAAATAAAGAATTGATAAAACTTCAAACTTCAACAATGGGTTCAGTTTCCCAACATCTTTCTTCATCTCCTTCATATCTATCCCCGTAAACCCTAAAAACCACCACCAACACCACCATGTCTTCATCTCCCTCAAATAAACCCCAAAACCCAGAATCAGATCATTCAAATCCCACCGCCGACCACCCAAAAACCCTAGAACACGAAACCCCAGATAAAAAACCCACAAATCCGTCAACAATCGAGAAAACCCAAAATCGAGAAGAAGAAGAAGAAGAAGAAGGAGAATGTGGATTTTGCTTATTTATGAAAGGAGGTGGGTGCAAAGAGGTATTTATCAATTGGGAAAATTGCATCGAAGAAGGCGAGAAAAACAATGAAAATATCGTCGATAAATGTTTCGAAGCTACTTCAATTTTGAAGAAATGCATGGAAGCTAATTCAGACTACTACGCCCCAATTTTGCAGGCGGAGAAGGCGGCGGAACAGGAAGCAATTAACCAATTAGATAAGGAGAAAGAGGCCGCCGCCGCCGGCGCCGCCGCGGCATCGGATTCAGGGGAGGAACAACAGAAACCAGCGAGCTTTTGAAATTGGGAGAAATGGTAAAGGAAGCCTTTTTTTGAGGTAAATTAAAGAGGAAAATTGAGAATTGATAAAAGTTTTTGATGGATATCAGAAATAAGATACTTGGATTTGGCTGCTTAATTGTTTGTTTTAATTTCTAATTTTGATTTCATAAATTTGATAATCATACATTCATACACAGAAAAATGTTGGCTTTTATGTTATTTGATTACTGTGGTTTTATAAAGCTGATTTTCGTTAATACTTTAGCTATTTGCTTATGATCATTTGCATTATTTAGGATTTTAGCACATTGTGTCAATAAACAACCCACCTATTAATCTATTGCTGTAGATAAAAACCCGAAAAAGAAGTTACCATCTTAACTAGGGGTGTTAACGATTCGAGTCGAGTTGAATATCAGGAAATTTGGGCTCGGCTCGTTTAGTAATTACTCGGCTCGAGCTCGACTCGAACTCGAATAAGCTTTTAAAAGTGGGCTCGAGCTCGAGCTTGAATATTTATATAGTGTTCGAACTCGAGCTCAATACTCGTTTATAATTTCATATTTTTTGAAAATAACTAATTTACAAACTCGAAAAGCTCGTAATTACTCGACTCGTTAACACTCGTATTAATATATGTATATTCTTGTACTTATTGTATCAACAATTATAATTATTGTATAAAGCACTTGTTCGGCTCGTTAGGATCGGCTCGTTAGGATCGACTCGTGAAGATCGTCTGGCTCGTTCAGCTCGAGATTAAACGAGCTATCGAACGAGCCGAGTCGAGTATTAAATTATTAGGCTCGGCTCGTGAAATTAATCGAGTCCTATTTTATGTTCGAGCTCGACTCGAGATCGAATTAGTATAGGCTCGAGCTCGATATAAATGAGCTCGAGCTCGAGTAGCTCGTTAAAAGCTCGACTCGTTAACACCCTATTCCTAACGGTATAACTAAGTTAGATTGATCTGATTTTGCTTCAATGATTTGAGCTCGAGCTTGTTCAAACGTTCAAGCTTGTATCAAGTAATTTGAACTCGAAACATTTTCCACTCTACTTGACCCAAAATAAATTAATTCTCGTTAATCGAATTAATTCTGGTTTATACAAGTTATGTGGATTGACTAGCTCGAGCTTGCAACTGTTCAACTCTCATTTTTATCCTTTTATACCAAAGTTGGTGCTAAGAAGATCATAATTTTGTGTCCCTCAAATGTGTATTGGTGAGGTCATAGCAAAATTTATGGTTGTTAATACATATACATATACATAAAAAATTTAATGCTAGCGTGTTTTGGCTTTGGTTAGATTAATTTTTTACTTTATTTTATTTTGTTGAATTTAAATAACGTTAAATTATACGTATATGCAATACTCGTTAAATTTTTGTATTCTACGAGATTAGCGCACAAAGTTTTACTTTATGAGTCGTTCAAAAGAATGCCCCAAGCAAACCTTAGCATAGGTATGTGTAAATTGAACCGAGAACTGATCGGATTAAGCTACATCGGTTCCCGGTTCTAATTTCTATGAAAAATCGGTTCTCGTTTTAAGTTTTATGAAAAATAGGTTCTCGGTTCCAAACGATTCGGTTCGGTTCGGTCCGGCCGGTTCTCGATCTGGTTTGGTTCGGTTCCGAGCATCACCGGTTTCGGTCCTTGGTCCGGCCTAAGCCTACCTTGGCATTTCACACATGATCCTATTAAATCCAAGACACCTCCATAGAGATGAAGCATCCAAATCTCATGAGGGTTGGTTGGTGGGATTATTTCTTGTGAATAGTTGTGATGGACACTAAATTTCATTTAGGAGAGTTTTATTTGGCAGTGTTTTAGAACCCGGGTTGACCCGGTCGGTTGAACCGATTGAACCGCGATCCGGTGTAAGAGGCGGTTCAACCGTGATCGGGTTTTTTCTTAAAATTACCGATTAGATTTGGCCGGTTATGGTGAAAACCAGCGACCTGGTGACCTGAGTTGACCCGGTTTTTATATACTCTACTTTGAATGTGCAAACTTTAGTGCATAATGCACACATCTTTTATATAATATTTTTTATATATTGTTAGTTGACCCGTTTTTTAATCTTTTTTACTTCAGATATACATAAATGTACAAATTTTACTGCATATATATATATCTTTTATATAATATTTTTTTATATGTTGTTAGTTGACCCGGGTTAACCCGCCGATTGAACCGGTTGACCCGTGACCCGGCCATCTTACCGGGCCGAGTAATAACCCGGGTTTTAAAACATAACAGGTTTAAATGTGTACAACTGTGAGCTTAGAACTTGTAGGTTCAGTTGGTTAAAAGGAAAATATTATTAACATTTTTTACATTATATTACTACTTGAACATAAAGGCACTATAGTCGACCAAAAACAATATAACAACTTTATGAGTTATAATATGATCAAAAGTGAAAATCAAACAATAGTCAAGGGACCATTCATGTAACTCTATTTTGATCTAATTTAGCCACCATAGATATCGTTACTTCAATCAATTTTTCCCTTTTTGACTTCATGTATACCCGTGAAGATCGAACGAACCCAACTGCAATTCAGATCCCATTGACTCTTTGATTCACTTCCATCTTTGATTCTTCAAAGTTTCTAACTTCACTAAATCATCTCCCTCAGTTAGATCCCCATATACAAAGCTGAAATCTAAACTCGAAATCACCTCAGCAGATCAAGGTCTCTGTTCACAATGAATCTTCCAAAATTTGCCGTCTGTGTCCTCGTAATCATAGGGCTTTTATCCCCAATAGCTCAATCAATACGTTTCGAGCTCGAATCCGGTCACACTAAATGTATTGCAGAAGATATCAAGAGCAATTCGATGACCGTTGGTCATTACTCCATTGTTAACCCTAATGAAGGACAGCCGTTACCTGAATCTCACAGAATCACCCTCAAGGTCAACTTAATTACTTACTTTAAATGCTAATTCAGTTATTTATTATCAGTTACGAATCTAGGGTTTGTTCGATAATGCCTTTTTCCGTTGCATGATTCGTGTTTGTATCATAATCCTAGTTGAACCTCCATTGATAACTAATAGCTTGTAATTTGTTGGCACATTGAATTTAGCACGACTTGTATGCTGTGGATTCTAGATTCGCCTATACTATCTCCGTATAACTCCTGTGTTTGGGATATATGTTTCTATTTTTTTTTCTAGGTTTAGGTCTTTGCATTTGTTTAAAATTGTGGAATTCATTAAGGTTTTACTTGAACTTTTGCTTGGAAACATGAGTTTATATTCAATTCTAGCATAAAAATGTGATCTTTTTAGTGTTGTATTGGTTGCAGGTGACTTCTGCATATGGGAATAGCTATCACTCTTCTGAAAATGTACAATCAGGTCAATTTGCATTTCAGGCAGTTGAGGCTGGAGATTATATGGCTTGCTTTTTTGCAATTGAACACCAACCGCCACTCAAGATCCCAATCGAATTCGATTGGCGGTCTGGTGTAGCTTCTAAAGATTGGTCCAATGTTGCCAAAAAAGGTTCAGTAGATGTAAGTGCTAGTTATGGTTACAAAAACAATACTATACCAATAATTTTATTTTCACAATTTTTAATTATTTTTCAGGCAATGGAATATGAGCTGAAGAAACTGGCAGATACCATAACTTCAATCCACGAGGAGATGTTCTATTTGAGAGAAAGGTTAGTCAATAATCTCCTGAAAATTGTATTCCATTTCTTACAGGGCAAAATAGTCAGATTTCAGCATTTCAAAAATTAAAATGTAATATAATTTAGGGCATTTGCTCATATTGGAGCTTCTGCTGTTCCACTTGACGGATTTCAGTCTGAATTGTTGGGAAATTACAAAAATTATCACTGCGGTGTTTCAAATTCTACGATTTTATCCCTAACTTCTTTTTTTCTCGTTAATTTTTCCTCTGTGGTTGTCCAATTTCATTACAGCAGGTGAAAGATAAAAAGAAAAGAAAAAGGGAAGAAAAAAAAATAAAAAAAATAAAAAATCATAAGGGTATTTTGGTCATTTTAGGTCAAAATGGACGGAAATATGAAATTCGTAGACCATGGGGACAAAAATCACAAGAAAAAATAATATGGACAAATCCGTAGAATTTGGAAGGCTACATGGACAATTTTTGTAATTTACTCTATAATTTATATTAAATTTTGCAAAATTTATATTGTATATTTATTTTCAGGGAACGGGAGATGCAAGATCTTAACAAAGTGACGAACTCAAGAATGGCATGGTTGAGTTTTCTGTCATTTTTTGTATGCTTATCAGTGGCTGGTATGCAGCTTTGGCATTTGAAATCTTTCTTTGAAAAGAAGAAGCTTATTTAAATATCAAATCTTTTGATAAATTACTTTTTCGGATTTTAATTTAAGTGTTTGTTGCATCTCGGGTCGGTTCCTGTTGTTTGTTGTTCTTAGGGTTGAAAATCACACGATAAATATATAAAATGAGAATTAAATTGACTATGATGTTTATGTTTATTTATGATAGTTATTAAAATTCTTATATAAAATGAGAGATATTCTATTCTTGTATGTGAATATCATTTTTTCTAAGCAAATCTTAATTAAGCATGTGCACGTTCCAATAATAGAACCGCTCCAAAACAAAAACTGAGGAATTGGTTTTGGCCGGAGTGAGGACCGAACTGATGAACGTTTTAGATTGATGAACGTTTTAGATTGGATTAAGACTAGACCGAGAACCGTGGTTTATTGATATTTATGACTTTTTCGGTTTTCAACCGGTCAGAGAATTAATTTTATACTTCCTCCAATTTAAAATAAGTGATACACTTTCCGTATTTGGGTGTATTAAAATAAGTGATATGCTTTCAAATTTTACCTTATTTGGTAAATAGTAATGGGTCCTACACTCATTAATTATCTATTTTAATAAAGTAAAATGACCTCTCTATCCTTACTTTTACTTTTAAACATCATTAATCTTACTTTATTTAAAAATTGTGGGACTTATTCTCCACTAACCATTCAATTAATCTAATTTAATCATCATTACAATATTTTACCTCAAAACCCGTAAAATCAACAATGCATCACTTATTTTAGATCGGAGGAAGTATGAAATTTAAATCCTAGAATTGGTTTAATTTGTGCATACCTAAGTTGAATATGTGAAAAGGTTGGCCTAATAATGGCAAAGTTGTTATTTGTCAACTACCCGTCTTCCAAGCAAACTAGTGGGCCCCTACGTGGGCTTTTTATAACATCCAAAACTTGGTATTACAAGTTGCAAACTGGGCCAAAATTGAAATGTCCCACTTCTATAATTGAGGTGGCTTTATTAACTCCATTAATAAATAATACTCCCTCCGTCCCACAAAAAAATACTCATTTCTTATGGGCACAAGTCTTAAGAAAATAGTTAGTGATGGGGTAATTGGTATTACTTTTGATTAAAATATAAGGTTTGATTAGAGAGAGAAAGATAGTTATTGGATAGTTAGTGGTGGGGTCTTTGAAAATTATATTATTTTATTGAGTGGACCCCCATCAATTTGAGAAATGGGAACTTTTTTGTGAGACAAAAGTTTAGGGAGAAATGAGTACTTTTTTGTGGGACGGAGGGAGTATTAATGATGTCAAGATTCAACATCAATGAATAAGTCAATGTATCAAGATAATATAATTTAAATCCCTTGTCCATATTCTATTTCTATTTTTTTTTATAAATAAAATGGGTTTTCAGAATATTGAAAGATCATTCTAGACCTCTTACTGCTTAGCCATTATCAAAGGATTGTTATCCAAATTGATTGTCATATGTTTATATGCAAGAATATTTTGTTTAAGTTGCAAGAATTTATGTCTTCTTAATCCAAAGTCCAAACTACTTAATTTTTAAAAAATTATTAACGATGTTGGTTTTATTTTATATTTATTTTTAATTAGTTCATTTATCTAATTACAACTTTGGAGGATGATCTACATGATATACGTGTTAAACCTATTAAAAATTTGTTATTCGGGACAGAATCACTAAAAGAAATTATGTAAGGGTAGAAATTAAAAAATACCGATTACTTTACAATCATCCTTAAAAATGAAATTAAATAAAGAGGCAAGAGGTAATTAATTACATGTTTACAAATTACAACTGAGATCCCCTGTTGTCGTGTTGTTGATGACTATATAAAACAATTATGATCACCAAACTTGCCTTGATTTAAATATTCTACAATACCACTCCTTTTGACGATTCCATTTTGAGCTTGTTTAACTAATCGCAACTTTGGAGAATGATCTATATGTTATAAAACTGTAAACTTACTTATAACTTGTTTATTTGGGATATAATTATTTAGAGAAATGATATTATTTCATACTTTTTCTTCATACTCATATGTTTACCCATTTGATCATTACAAGTGTGAAATAAATGGATAATACGATGAAAGTGAATTAGTGGATTACACGTCGAACTTGCACTCAACTTAGTACTTACATACATCTCTGTTTTATGGACCCATCTATAAAATACTAATACTCATATAAAATACATATATGTATTTACACACTCGACCTTTTCCTTCCGTCAGCAAAGAGAATAGCAGCCGAAGAATACCATCCGAGGGCATAATGCCAACTATGTCGGTAAATAGACATACCTTTGGTTATACAGAAAAAGCAGGGGTGTCTTTAATGGGGTGCAACAGGTGCAGCCGCACAGAGCTCGTATTTTGAAAGGGGCCTAATTTTTTATATTCAGGGGGTCCATTTTCTTATGTTTGCATAGGACCTTCGAAATCTCGGATACTTGCAGAAAAGCCATCGTTGGCAGTTATCTTTACAATTTTACTCTTTTTGGTGAACGTATAACACAATGTTTTCACCAAACTCCTCGTAATTTATTTAATTTTATAAAATGTCACCCATTTTGAAATTAAGTCTTCTTTTAGGTCCTCGTTCGTCATATTTGAGAAAAATATCAACCGAATTAAAATGTAGTCGTCGTCAGCTATTGTTCACGCATACAGCTCAAGTTAGCACAGCTGCCACGAAAGCCTCATTAAACAAATTATTAAAAAGAGTAAATTACACGTTATAACAAATTTCACCAATGGCCCTTTAGTTTCAAAAATTACAACTGATAGTCTTTAATTCTGAAAGGTTTTTCACCGATGATCATTTATACTAACTGACGTTAATTTATTCTGTTAACTCACCCCATGTGCATTGCACATGATTGTAAAAAAGTCATTTTTAAATTTTTCTCATTCTTAAATTAATATCTTTTTTATATTAAATAGAAGTTTTAGTTTAAGAATAAAAAGAAAAAAAATAAAAAATGACTTTTTTATCCTCATGTGCATTACACATGGGATAAGTTAACAGAAAAAATTAACATCAGTTAGTGTAATTGATCATCGGTAAAAAAAACCTTTCAGAATTAAGGACCATTATTATAATTTTATGAGACTAAAGGATTATTGGTGAAATTTTATATAAACTTAAAGTAACATGTAATTTACTATATTAAAAAAGGGAGGGAAATAACACAACACACATCCAATTTCCAGAAAATGTCAACGCTTACACACACCCAAAACCGTCGCCAAAACTCACCTCACCGCCATTTTTACCTTTTTAACTAATTGAAATCCAAACAAATTTCTCCGGCGGCTAATTCTCTTTCTGCATGGATGGCCGCTGCCACCGCCACCACCACCGCCGTCCTACTCCTTCTCTTCAGGCTCTTGATAATTTCCACATCCGCCATTATTTACACCGGCAGCATCACTCCCAATTTCACACGTTCCTACTTCCAGCTCATCGGCAATTCCGGCGACTTTTTGCGTTCAGCTAACCGCACTTACACCGCCGCCATCTTCAAACCACAACCTACATCGCAGTCGTTCTACCTTCTCGTCTACCACTCCGACTCACGCGCCGTCATCTGGGCCGCCAACCGCAACAACCCCATCTCAGAGTCCGGCCAAGTACGGCTCTCCTTCACCGGAATAACAGTCCATGATGATTCTGGTGTAACCGTTTGGTCAACGCCGCCGATCCAGTCAACCGTGGATACATTACATCTACTCGATTCTGGCAACTTGGTTCTGTTAGATCGTTTTAATAATACCTTATGGCAATCTTTTGATTACCCGACGGACACCGTTGTCTCCGGCCAAAAGCTTCCGGTTGGTGGGTCGTTGATAGCTTCTAAAAATCCGGCGAATTTTTCCGAAAGTGATTATACTTTCACGGTGACATCCGGCGACGGGGTGCTACAGTGGCGAAACTTGACGTATTACAGATTGTTAATGGATTCAAAATCTATTCGGAATTCAAATCAACCCGTTTCGTATCTCATGTTCAACGGGTCGGGTCTTTACCTTTTCGGAGGCCCAGGATCCGAGGTGGTTATTCAAGTTTTAATAACGACGGCTACAGATTCCGATTACCGAATTTTTAAAATTTCAAACGACGGCCGTCTCGTTGTCACGAGATATGCAAACACTGATTGGGTGACGGATTTCGTAACGCCGGCGGACAGCTGCCAGTCGCCGTTCCGGTGTGGTAAGCTTGGACTCTGTTCCGCCGGAAGTTGCTCTTGTCCGGCGGGATTTCGAGATGATCCAAACACAAACCTCGGCTGCAAACTGTCGGATAATTCATTGTCGTTTCCGGAATCTTGTGGTGGTAATGGTACCGGCCTCCGGCGATCAAAGTCGCCGGAGAATTATGTTTACATTCAGCTCGGAGCCGGTGTGAATTATTTTTCAATTGATTTCACAAGTCCGGTTGTAAACGGTGTGAATTTATCAACATGTGAAGATATTTGTTCTACAAATTGTTCTTGTTTGGGATTCTTTCATGGAAATCCATCAGGATCATGTTATTTGGTTGAAAACCAGTTGGGTTCGGTTACTTCAAGCTTCAACAATGATTCCGATGATAAATTAGGGTTCATCAAAGCAATATCTTCATCATCTTCATCTCAAGATCATGACGATACTTCAACTTCGGATTTTCCGGTCATAGGTTTAGTCTTACTCCCGATCTCGGGCGTTCTACTAATAGCAATTTGCGCCATTTGGATGTGTAAAAGAAAAGAAAACAAGAAATTGAAATCAAATTCGAAGAAATTAGTCGATATTTCGTATTCGGATGACCTCGAAATGTTCTCGATTGCGGGTTTACCGATAAGATTCGATCACGAGGATCTTGTTCAAGCCACCGCAAATTTCAGTACGCCAATCGGGTCGGGTGGATTTGGGACCGTTTACAAAGGCGTCCTCCGAGACAAAACGGCGGTGGCGGTTAAGAAAATCACGGCGTTAGGTGCTCAAGGGAAGAAGGAATTTGGTGCCGAAATTACAATCATAGGGAACATTCATCATGTTAATCTAGTAAAACTCAAGGGCTTTTGTGCTCATGGGAGAGAAAGATTCTTGGTTTACGAGTACATGAGCCGAGGTTCGTTGGACCGAACCATTTTTGGGACCGGACCACCGCTCGAGTGGCAAGAGCGGTTAGAGATCGCGGTCGGAACCGCTCGTGGTCTTGCGTACTTACACAACGGGTGCGAGCACAAGATTATACATTGTGACGTGAAGCCCGAAAACATTCTTTTGAGTGATAATATGCAAGTGAAGATTTCGGATTTCGGGTTGTCTAAGTTATTAAGCCCGGAGCAATCGGGCTTGTTTACCACAATGAGAGGTACCCGCGGGTACCTAGCACCCGAATGGCTAACTAACGCGGCTATTTCAGATAAAACCGACGTTTATAGCTACGGCATGGTTTTGTTAGAGTTGATTCAAGGAAGAAAGAATTGTGTGCAAGCCCGAACTCATGGGTCGGGAAACCCGTCGACCAGCACCGAGGGTCAGTCCTCGGGCTCATCGGGATCCCATACCCGACACCGTGCACGGGCTTATTACTTCCCATTACACGCATTGGAAATGCACGAAGAGGGTAGGTACTTGGACCTTGTGGACCCACGGTTATCGGGCCGGGTGACTAGAGAAGAGGCCGAAAAGTTAGTCAAAGTGGCTCTATGTTGCTTGCACGAGGACCCATCGTTACGCCCCACGATGGCTAATGTGGCTGCAACGTTGGAAGGCACGTTGCACGTGAGTGAGCCACGGTTGGAGTTGTTGAACTTTTTAAGGTTCTATGGAATGCGGTTCACCGAGCCATCAATGGCTGAACCCGGGGTAGAGGGTGAAGTACCGAGCGGTTTTAGGGTGCCCATTGTTGATAGTAATAGTTCAAGTGTGTCCCCAAACTCGTTTTCGTATATGTCGCAACAAGTATCGGGGCCTAGATAACAGTTACAAAATATTAATTGTTGATCGATTTTGATATTTTATTTTCGTAATTTTAATAATCTAATGTTACGAAAATAAAATATCAGAACCTTTTACCGTAGTTATGAGGGTTTGTATTTTATTTTTATTTTTTTGGATTGGTTTTTATGTAAATCGTGACCTATAAAAAATATATTTGAACAAAGGTAATACACATAAGCCAGATATTTATGTTAAATAATGATGTTCTTTAATCTTTCTATGGTTGCAAAGCATGCTACTGATCATGCCACATCACACTCTAAAAGCCGAACCGAGTCGTACTAAAACCGATACATGATAATAAATTTTCAAAACCGAAAACCAAAGCGATTACATACTTTCGGTTTTGATTCGGTTTTCTCAGTCCAAATGTTCACGCCTATCCAAGGACCGGACCGAAACCAATAAGGCTGAAACCAAAAAATTAAAATTACAAAACCAAACCAATTATGTATTTTGGATTCGGTTATGATTTGGTCGATTTTTGATTTATTATTCACCTCTACGGCATTATATGCGCATACTTACCGGCTTAGAGACGTGGGATATTTAAAAGCAATTATTACAAGAGGGAATGAAACTGGTCGTCGTTTGTTATTTAAAACAATTAAACATCCAACTCGATGTCAAATAATTATCATGGGTTTGGTTAACTCATGCCATAAGGGCATGAGATAAAAGACATTTAATAAGCTTAAATATTCCTAAAAGTGTATAAATAATCATTAATGAACTTCATTCTTTACTAATTTATAAGATTTATTAATTACAATTTCAATTGTTTAAGGAAATACAAGTTCATTAAACGACTCTTATCTCATGCCCTTAGGGCATGAGTTAGAAAATCCCAATTATCATTATTTGCTTTAAACTATTAGTAAAAAGTAGGACTTATTTGAATCTTAAATTCAAGAATGAAGTTGAGGAAGACAACTTCGAATTAACATTACTTTAAATTAGACTTCTTTTTATTAATAATCAACTACACGATGTGATTAGGAAAATATATAAATCAAAATCAATGTCTCATAATCATCAATACTTAGTGATACTCATATCTTAACATTTAAAACCAGAAAATCGTTATGGTATTTCATTCTAAACAAAGCAACTAATCTGTAATTCAGTTTATACTTAAATAATTGGTTAAGCAAGTGAAATACAATTGTAAGAAAATTAAAATTATAGTGGATAATTTGGCGCGAATGCAGGTCGCCACTACCACAAATTAATACTTTAAACGTAAAATTACCCTTAATACTTCTTCACTTAATATTTTAAACATAAAGTACACAAAATTAAATACCAAAAGCAATGTGAGCCGGTTGGCACCGGGCGACTCAAACTCCGAGTTAATCACCAAAATAACTAAACCACAAACATGATTTTGGTTCAACGAGCCAAAAATTACTTGTATTTACAATTTTGTATAAAAAGTTAAGATAATAATTATGCACTTTGAATTTTAAACAAGATATGATAGAATATAGATGTTTAACTTGTAAAGAACAAGGTTTATAACAACATATGTATGTACATGAATCCAATCGAACATGGTTAATGTTTAAACGTGATTTGTTAACGAGAAAGCTTGTAATACAAGATAAAGATGATTGCAATCACAAATGCTCCAATCAAAGACCCAAGGATCCACTTGTTCTTTGAAATCCTTCTTGACATGGAGGTTAAGACTTTTTTACTCTTGTCAATTGCATCATCAACACCATGCAACTGCCAAAACACAAGTAAAAAAAATAAATAATTTAATCCCACTAAATACAAGGAAATAATAAATAAATACCTTTGCATGTGAATTTAAGAGAGTTTCTCGTTGCTGATGCAAATCTTGAAGAATCGAGACCCCGATTTCCTCTGTTTCAAACACGGCTCTCCTACTTTCCTTAATCCTCTCACTCGATTGATTTAGCCTCTCAGTTGACTTTTCTAATCGTTCTCGTTGACCTGCAGAAGCCTGTAATATTGCACTTTTAGTACCCTGAACTTGGCGGACTAGATTTTCCACTACTCTGAACTATTAAAGGTGCAACATGGTACTCTGAACTTCACAAAATGGTCGATTAAGTACCCTGACTCATTAATTTGATCGCATTTTCTTACTTGACTTACTTACGTCAAATCTTTTGACAAAATAAAAAATATATGTCAATCTCAATATATTGATATTAGAAGCAAACCTCGTGAGGAAACAAGACCAGATTAGTGAGTCAGGGTATCAAATCGATCATTTTGTCAAGTTCAAGACTTCAAGGTATCATGTTGCACCATTAATAATTCAGGGTAGTGGAAGACTTAGTCAGCCAAGTTCAGGGTACTAAAATCATGTGAGAAAACAAAACCAAATTAGTGAGTCAGGTACTAAGTCGATCATTTTGTCAAGTTCAAGGTAGTAAGGGACCTAGTCAACCAATTTCAGATTACAAAATCATCTAAGAAAACAAGATCAAATTAGTAAGTCAGGTACTAAATTGACCATTTGGTCATGTTTTAGGTATCATGTTGCATCATTAATAATTCAGGGTAGTAGAGGACCTAGTATGACAAGTTCAGGTACCAAAATGTATTTTGGCCTATATTTTATAAGATAAATTATAAAATTATTTACAGAAATACAAAAATAAGAGTTAAAATAACATGATATACCATATGAGCATTGGTCATTCCTGACTCGAGTAACTCTTCATGACTGGATCTATCAGAAGCAAGTTTTTTAACTTCTGTTTTCAAGTTGGTCAAATCGGATTTGTATTCTCGAAGCTTCGCAAGCAGTGTTGCCTTCACACTTGGCTGCAAACTTCTTGCCTCAAGATCCATTTTTCTTATCTGTGTCACAATTTTTATTTAAATAAATTATATTTATATCTACAGATATAAATACAAAGATATATAGAGGGTTACTTATTACCAGAACATCAGCTTCATCTAATCCAGATTGTAGTTCTGATATCTCTTTGCTTTTTTGCTCTTCGGATCATGATAATACAAGTAAATATCAGATTATCACCATATAAGCATTATAAATCAGATTGATCAAATTATATAATACCTGAATCAATAACAGAAGCAGCTGCATTACATTTTCTGGACAGATTTGTAGACAGCTCACAATACTGCCTCTCATATCCTTCAAATACCTCGCTCATATCTGCCTCTTTTCTGCAGAACGCACTTTGAATTCGAAGTTTTAATTAGAATGCAGTCGTTTCCTATTATTCATAAACAACCCTAGATTATTAACCGAAAGCATAATCATCAAATGAAATTGAACGAATCGCTTAAGTACATAATCCGAAAACGAGTCGTTCATATTTACTAAAAACATAAATCGATATAGCTGAATAAAAAAATCTCTTTTATAAATTCGAAAAATTCACCAATTCTATAAAACCCTAATAATTCGCGATCCGGTCAATGATAGCGATACGATCGATGTAGTTACAGATTAAAATGTTGATATAGAACAATACTGCGAATTAGTACACACATCAATTCAAATTGCAATAACAAGTAATTACAAGTATGAATCGATGGACTTACGGAGACGAAGAGTAATTTTGACGTGTTTGTAGAGATTGAAAATTTCCCTTTCGTATTTTTATATTCTTTCTACTTTGTAGATGAGAAATGATATTTGCTATTTTTAAGATAAATGTTAAAATTAATACTGTAGATAATATGAATAGATATAATTACTGAATTACACATAAATTAGGCAAATAACTAGTAGCTTTTTTATATCGAGTAATGTCATGTGAATTTTTCATATGAAACTAGAATTAATGTTTACTGATATTTATAAACTGCCAAAAAATATTTGTTCTATATTGAAAAACAAAATATAAGTTGTATGATAATATATTTTTAGGAATTTTTGATCATAAGAAGCATGATCAAGTCAATAATGCACCTAAAAAAAGTCAATAAAAGAGGTTCTAAGAAAGGTCCGGAAACATACTACAAAAACGATTACGTCTTCTATAAATTTGAGCATAAACTCGGTCATCCTGTAAAGTTTGTTATAAACGAAAATCGCCATAACAAAATGTCTGTCATTACAAACAATTTTTCGCAACACATTGCTATTTATTGTCCGAAGAAGCAAGTGAAATAGACACGTTTTCTAAAACCGGCCTACATTCCACGCTCGAGCCTTCCAAACTATACGAACTACAACTAAAACAAAAAACCGAACTCATCATAAAATCAACGAGCACCATAAAACTATGCATGACAACCAAAACGGGCCGTTCCCAAATTCTCGAACTCCCGTCCCGATAACTCAAACTTTTCACTCGATGCTCAAATAGTCCCTTAACAATCGTCATTGCAATTGTCGATCCTAAAAATATTATCAAACCAACTTTAGTTTGACCCTTAATTAGCACACTAGACCTAAACAATGCTTGCGGGCCCGAAACATCTTCCAAAACCGAGATCACCATAGAGAGATCGCACATGATAAATGTGTGCGCCAAAAAAACAGAGAAAAACAGAGCGATTACAATCGCAATGTAAGCAATTGAATCGGGCGAAAGCCCGATTACATAACACAATTTGCTCACACAAATAAGTAGCATAATAAAAACAGTCATACAACCGAAAATAACCGCACAGTTTAATAAATAAGTTGAAATAATTCTTCTCCAAATCGTTCTTATGATCAATGAAAATTTGGACGGATCAAATTTCTTCCGGCAATAAGAGCATTCAATTGAGTACACAACAGCCGCTTTTGAAATCAATAACAGAGTGATAAACAAAGGGAAATAAATTATCGTTGAAATCGCAATTTCTGACAATTTATTGCAAAATTGCTTCACGAACGGGTTTAATGGAAGGCCACTTGATTTTGCGATCAATAAAAGCTGTACAGTCAGTGTTTTGACAATTGATTGATCGATTAATATATTCGATAAACAAATAGCTGAAACAGGGGAAATCATTAGTGCACCAATTGTGATGAATGCGATTGGATTCTGTTTCAGAATTCTGACTGTTTCTGTGAGGATTTCGAATGTGCCAGTGTATCGATATGCGTGATCTGAGGGAGGAACTTTTGGGGATTCCATGGATTCACTGCAATAACACCGATTGCATAGCGTTTGAGCTCTGGATTGAGGTGATTCAGATAATGGTTTTATGGTGATTTTGATGCGTAAAGGAGGTGAAAAGGTGGTGAGCGATTTGGGAAAAAGGAGAGATGGAAATGCTGATTTCATGGGAGAAGATATAGAGAGTGTTATTTCTAGTTTCTGATAAATAAATTGATTTTTATTTTTATTTAATTTAATAAAAGCTTTCTAGAAATGAATTTGGCACTAAACAATATTGTACTCCCTCCATCCCATTTTAAATGTCCAGTATACAATTTTAGTTTGTCTCATAAAGAGTGTCATTTCCTAAATTTCAACCAATCAAAAAACATTTAAGTGGGAAAGAGAAAATTTGATTGGTGACATTATATAATTAATGCACTTTTCTTAAACTGTGTGCTTTTTTGTAGTGGACAATTAAAGTGGGATGAAGGGAGTAATTTATAAAAGTGCGTTTTAGACTGCAATTTTCTATATATATAATGAAAGCATTACGTTATTATAACTCACAATCTAATTCCTTATTCACATATTTCCTCAATAATATTGATAGTTTCTTCTTTTGGAAACGACACTTTTAATTACTGATAATGTGTATTATGTGACCTAAAGAATCTAACTCTTGATTTTTCAAAGCGGTTTTTTAAAAGGGATAGAAAAGACGAATTAATCTCGCACTTTATTACTAGAAGTTGAAGTTAAAGTTAAAGGCACCAAAATAAATATAAATTTATATGCATTATCAAAATATAATTTTTATACCTATCACTAGAAACTGTTTATGCTTCTTGAACAAGCATATATTACAAACATATTGTGAGAAATAACAAAATTAAAAAAATACAGTTTTATGGATAAAGAAAAACACTAAACAGTATATATATTTTTTAAATAAATTATTTATTGCTCTATCATCTTACATGTTGTAGTATAAGTAAACCAATAATAAAAAAAAATTATTAGTTAATTTGTTGTAGGTTCAAATTTCATCAATGTGTATTAATTGTGTAAAATTATACACAAATCAACATCATTTAAAACTAGAATATGGATCAAGAAATAAACATTCTCATTTGAAAAATATAAAAAAGGGTTGCATTTTCGTAATATATACATATAAATATACAAATACATACATATATGTACATATACATAAATATTTAGAAAATAGATATATATATTTTCACATGTATACCCTCTATATGTATATATATACACACATATATATACGGTTTGTATATGCATTTTCGTTTAAAATGCAAATGCATGTTACGTAGAATGCATGTGTATATATATATGTATACATATATATAGGGCATGAATATGCATATATATATAATATATATGGTCTAATTATATATGTATATATATATATATGTTTGTATATGCATGCATATATGTATAAGTTACGAAAATTAAACTCTTTTCTAACTTCTTTAAATAAAGATATTTTTCTATAGATCATTTTAAAACTATAGATAATTAATATTTGTTGTTTAATTTTAATCTTATCAAACGTCACCTGTATTATCCTAGAAAAAAATATAACACCGCCAATAATTACTCCACCACCACAAACCCACCGTGTATTCGTGTAAAGCCTCACGCCGATCAAATCTCTCTCCGTCGTCTCTGCCGCCAACATCACAGCCGTATCTGCCGCCATGGCGATGACACCGGCGCACACACTAAACCTCTACGGCGTTCTCTCGGAGTCAAAGCGTATAGTCAACGCTCACTCCCGCCACTTTCTCGCCTTATCCGTCCTCTTCCTCCTCCCTCTATCTTGCTCCGTCGTCATCTACCCCGCACTCTACCTCCGTCACGGCACACCCGACGTCGTTTCAAATTTCAACAGCTACACCTTCAACTCACCACAAACCCTAATTCTCCCGATCGTTCACACACTCGTCGTCTACCTGCTCTCGATTTGTGCCCTAGCTGCAATCACCTACAGCACGTACCATGGTTTCTACGGCAGACCTGTGAAATTCTTCCCCGCAATTAAATCCATAATTCACTCGTTCTTCCCTCTCGTTTCAACCGCAATTGCAGCTAAGTTTTTCATATGCCTGATTACAATTAGTTTCCTTATGTTTGCTGTTGTAATTGTCAAATTGGTACAAAACCTAGGGTTCGAAATCGATTACAATTCCAGCTATTTTACATGTTTTTGCGGTGTGATCGGTCTAGCTTTAGGTCTGATTATGCTTTATTTTCAAGTAATTTGGGGATTAGCTTCTGTGATCGCTGTTACCGAGTCGAAATGGGGGTTCGAACCATTATGGAGAAGCTCGTATTTAGTGAACGGAATGAGATCAATTTCGTTGTCATTAATGCTGGTTTTTGGTGTTTTGATTGGATTTTGGGCATGGCTGGCTACAAATAATGTGATTGATTTCAATACTGTTGAAGAATTGAGAAGCTGGGATTTCGTTCTGCAGACGCTTAGTAGTTCAGGGTTCTTGTGCTTCTTGGTGATTTTGTTTCTGCACTATTTTGCTGCAAATACTGTGTTGTATTTGTACTGTAAAGCTTTACATGGTGAATTGGCTATGGAGATTGCTCAGGAGTTTGCTCGTGAATATGTTAGTCTACCTTTTGATGATTCAAAGATCCCTCATATTGTTACTGTTGTCTCGGTTTGATGATTGTGGTTATTTGGTTATTGTTCTTGAATTTTGATTTGTGTAATATATTTGATGTTCCAAATATTGCATGTATGATATGATAATAAGCATTCTTTAAAAATTTTAATCTTTAGCCTTATAGCAAATGGTCTACTTTCATGGCGAATACACTATATAAAGTCCAAAAATCCAATCGGATCAAACCAGAATGAGAACCGGATTTTGGTACAGTACGGTCCACCGATTCTCATTTGAACTTCAATTTTGAAACTTGATTCGTCAAAATTGAAAACCAGTCCACCGATTCTTATTTGAACTTCAATTTTTGAAAGTTGATTCGTCAAAATTGAAAACCAGTCAGATGATCTTTAGTTTAAAGGCAATTTGGAAGGTGTAGTTGACCTGGGTTGACCAGCTGGTTAAACTAGCTGGTTAAACTATGACCCGTCTATCATATTGGGTCGACTAAAAACTCAAGTTGTAAAACATTTGTGAGAAATGATAAATGCTTTACCTTTTTGTTAACATTTTTCATGTAATCATCGATAACGAAAGTACAACTCGATCTACAAAACGTACAACTACATACAACACAAACTCTTATTCTACTCCGGCCTTCTTTTTCAACATGGCGATGAACTCTTCTCTGTCTTGTGGTGACATCCCTTCGGTTGAGCAATCACCGACACCCCATTCGGCTCCTCGTATGCAATACTTGTCTTGAATCGCTTGTTTGTTCCTGAAATCCACAAATTATCCAATAACTCACAATTACAAAAAAACAATTTTTTTTTATTAAAACACAATATATTACCGATTATATGCAATCATATCTTTAACCAAACAATGTTAAATTCATGGTTATTTCAGGGTTTCATTTTGATGTTGGAAATTTGGTTTATGTTTTTTATGAAATTTGATTTTATTTTTCTCTCAGTTAACAAAATACGCGTTTGGTTGGAAAAAATGAACTAGAAGAATATTTCATGTTATTTGTGTGAATCAACAAATTCAATTTGTGTTATGTTGTTTTTCACGGAATGGTTTCCGCTTAATGTTAAATTGAAATTATATAACTGAGACCTACATGAATAGTGACTTACTTTTCTTTGTTCAACTTGGATCGTTCAAGTAGTTCCTTAAGCAATGGAGATTCTTTGAATCTTGCATCATTTTCTGCGTACCTTTTTTGATTTTCTTCTGCAAAACACAAGAGTTGAATTTCACATTATGTAATTTAACCGGAAAATGGTTTATATACTTGACCCGAAAAGTATATGATACCATTGAAGCGAGCAAGGGAATCAATCTTAGGTAGCTCCGGACCCGGGATTGATTCCAATCCGGGAAATCCCGAGAGTATTCCAGCATGGGCTATAACCAAACATCACCAATAACAATTAATCTCATATGTAGAATGTAAATCAGCATAGATCTAAATTAGGGTGGAGTAGTACACATTGTGGTTTTTGCCTTTTTGGTGTAGTGACCATAGTCCATATGTTAGTCTTTATCGTTAATGTTTTGTGTATTATTCTAGCTTCTTGTTACATTGTAACTTGTTTTTGTTTCTATTTATATATATATTTTCGCCATTAAAAAAAATCAGCCAAAGAGTTTAAAGGTTACCCATGGTATCCTTTAAGTTGTATTCCTGAATTTTTAAATAAAATAAAAGAAGGTGTAAAAGAGAAGAGATTAGAAGAAATATTTAGAATAAAATATTTTCTTTTCTGTGTTCTACTTTAAAAAATATGTTTTTTTATGTTCCCAAGCTAGATAGAAAAGAAAAGTAATAATAAATTTACAACAATTTTATCGTTCGAATGTAAATTAATTAAGAAACGACAGGGTAATTTTAAATTAATTAACACGAAAAGAGAATTAGTTTTGCAATTCAAAAAGGGATAGCGGCGCAACTTGTTGCCCATTTACATTCTTTCTTTATGTAAAAATTTAATATGTAATATTTAAATTTATAACTATGAATTTGAAGTTAAAAAAACATAAAAAATTTAATAATTCTAATTTCTCTCATGTCCAAATCTTCCCAGGAGAAAAGTTGAAAGGACCCATAATTTCTTTTAAGGGAGTGATTTTCCTGCCACAACTTTTAAGGTATGTACCACATTCAATGTTCAATATATTTGTATAGTTTGATGTAAAATTCGTAATGTATGATATAATATTATAATCATTAAAAGTTGTGGTAGCAATATCAATTCTCTTCCTTTTATGCTTTTTTTTTTTTTCTTTATCTTCTTTTAATAAAATACGGAAGTTAGAAGATAAATAATGGCCCATAATTTATTTCCTCTTCTTATATTTAAACTCTAGAAGATCTCTTCTTTCTCCCTGAATTAATACTCAGTGTTAGGGTGTTTGGATACGCGTTTAGATTAATTATCACTACTTGAAGTTGCAATAACTAGTTTTGATTATTCGGGTAAAAATTACTACATTTCTGATTTTACAATTACACCGATTTGATAATCAATTAAATAGAAATTAATTACCTGGGTATGAGGAGAGAAGAAGAGTCATTGAAGCAGCTAAAGGGAGAATTGAGTTGTCAAACCACCTCTTTTTCTGGAATACCAATTGTGGCGGTGGTGATGAATGTGAAGTATGATTAGAAGGGTGTCTCACGGCGGCAACAGTGGCGGTCTTGGTGGTGGCCGGAGGTGTTGAGAAGCAAGTGTGCCATGGAAGTCCAAATGAAGAAGAAGAAACCATGGCTGCTTCTTCTCTTCTGTTTGTCTTTGAGGGAATAATTAATGGAAGTGGTGAATCTTGAATTATAGATAATAAGCATCGGAAAATCATTGGTTGTAATTAATTTCTGACGTGTCTTGCTTTCATTTGTTCCTTAAGCTTACGTGTCGGATTCTTTTTCTTTGTTAATAATTAAATGTATAGTATATAGGGGGTGATTTTTTTACCATAACTTTTAAGATATGTACCACATCCAATGCTTAATATATTTGTACAGTTAGCTGTAAAAACTGTACAGTGTGGTATAACCATTAAAAATTGTGGTAGCAAAATCAATTTTCATAGTATATAGTTGTATAATTGACAAGTGCATATGAAGTGGAGAATTAACTTAATAGTGTCAAGAAATTATCTAAAAGAAATAAACTTAAAAGACACATTTATGTACAGTTTTTTGTTAACAAATACCTGGCTTTCCAAAAGAAACAAAATTGTTAGGCTATATATGTAAGTTCTAGCAACATTCGAAAATAATAATAACAACGATACCCAATTTATTCAAGTGAGATATACATGGAAGGTAAAATGTCATATTTCTACATGTTCTACATGTAGATAAAAGTTAGAAGGCAAATTTGCAGACATGTCAATGTGGATTTTTTTTATTAGTTTATTAAATGGACTTCTTGTTTAAAACGGGCTCTTTCGTGGTGACAGTTTTATTTGTAATTTACGCAACTTAACTATAATCATAGTTGTTTACCAAAATTTATCGTAGTTATCCGATAAATATTTATTTAGATCAAAACTTGTATGCTATCATTTTCAGACCATAGCCCATTTTCTACCATGTCGGGCTCTCGGGGCTATGTGTGTCTTTTTTTAATCCAATTAAGATTTGGATCGGTCTGACCACCAATCACAGATTTGGGCTGGGCCAAGGCTCTTTCATACTTTTAACTATTATCTTCTTGAAATAAAACTTCATAGCATTGAATAATTTATTTTTTTAAAGTACTTAATTATCTTCTAGTACTTAATTATTTTTAAAGTACTTAATTACTTTTTAAAGTGCTTTATTTTTTTAAAGTATTTAATCTATATCTATACTACTATTAAAATATTTAGGCCTTTTTAAGGCATTCTAATATTAGTAGGCCTAAATGCTTTAGAAGACACAAAATTAATAAAAACGCGGCTTAGGGGAATCGAACCCGTGACCATTTGGGAATTAAGTATGTGTATTAACCACTTCAACTACTTGATTACTTTGATTTATTTCAGATACTAATATATATAAGATTTAACGTCACCAGAACTCAACCATCATCTCTCTATTTAAACGGACCATATTTACTTCCACAAAAAAACCCAATTTCGGATCGGATCCTACCATCACTAATGTCGGCACCTACCATCACAACGCATCACCACTCATCACCATCGCTATTGCCACCACCACGATACTTTTGTCACTTCGAAATATAGTTACAGGTATGCGCCGTCGCATTACGCGGGTACCCTGCTGGTTATGATAAAGCACATTAAAGTGAGTTATAAATAGTTAAATAGTGACACCTGCACGACACCGTTTCATCACTATTCGTGGAGGGCCACCTTGATAACGGCGGAAGAGCAAAAGCCAGGCCTTGCCACGTAGAGAAATTACCCAAAGCAAGGGACCTACAAAAGTTATTGGACACAGAGTGGCCGACACATAAATTTGTACTGACCTTTTTACCCTCAATCGTGTAACCCTGACGACCACTCAATGTCTCAACCTCTTTTATACCAAGGGTAAAACCGTAAACAATTTTTCTATTTATCCGCTCTTTAGTTCGATATTTGGCTTTATTGATTTCCCGTCGATATCCTCTCACCGGAAAAACAAAATGGACTCATTCATGAGCAGCATTAAATCCGCAGCCGCCGGCGCCGTTACCGGTGGAGACGATAAGAAGAAAAACCCAGATCACCAATCGAACTCTGACCTCATGTCAAGTGCCAAGCTGGTGGCGGACGCAGCTCAGTATGCTGCAAGCAACCAAACAGAAAAAATTGACAAACATAAAGTCGCCGGCGCCGCCGGTGACCTCTTTGACGCCGCCCAGGAATACGGAAAGTTTGATGAGACTCAAGGGGTGGGCCAGTATCTAAAAAAGGCAGATGACTACCTTCATCAGTATGAGAAGTCCGGTACTACTGCAACACCACCACCACCGGCCAAGGAGGAAGGAACTCCGGCACCGCTTCCGGCGGAGGAGAAGACTGTGGAGGAGAAGCCTGCAAAAGAAGAATCTGGAAGTGGGTTTGGCGCCGCCGATGCTTTTAAGGCTGCCGGAAGCTTCTTCAAATAGAACTTTGTTTCTGTTCTATTATGTAAATCAATCAACACTATCTAATCATTTTCGCATTGTGACTTGTACTTCCCGTTTTGAGTGTTGTACCTTGTGTGTTTTTAGTTTATTACATTAAGTGTTGTTATAAGTTTCAAGTTTGTCTTAATTTACTAATAACATTTATTAATGATTCAATTAAGAGTTTTGATAATGACGGTCGGGCTGTTAATAGATATGCTTTAAAATTTTGTAATTTAATCCTTAACTAATTCCTGGATTTTAGGAATTAATAATCATTAATAATCATTAATAACATTTATTAATGATTCAATTAAGAGTTTTGATAATGACGGTCGGGCTGTTAATAGATATGCTTTAAAATTTTGTAATTTAATCCTTAACTAATTCCTGGATTTTAGGAATTACCACATCCTTTTAATTGATGTACAACTTTTTATGCCTTCAAAAGAGAAATGATATTTAGTCATACTATTTAGACCTACTCATAGACCTACCACTTAATAGGATGACATGTGTATTTCACTAATTCTCTCTCCTAATATTATCTCTTGATTTTGACACATGTCTTCATCTAATGAGTAGGTTTATGAGTAGGTCTAAATGGTAGGTCTAAATACCATTACTCCCTTCAAAATAATCCTAAGAGCTGTTATTATCAAATTCCTTTTTAGTAATTTAGGTACCGCCAAATGAATGTCGTTTCTACGTGTGTTATCCTCAATGTTGCGTACAACTTCATTTTTAGGTTTCATGTCTAAAATTTGTCTTACTACATATCTTACAAAATATAAAGTGTCATATCATAAAATAGATCACATTGATTAGTGTTATCTAAAGTTTTAATACCATCGTTATAAAGAATAAACAATCAAATAGTATATGTAAAGGTAATGATAATGACATAAAATGTTTGATCATACATAAAAGTTGTGTATTAACTGCCTTTTGTATTTTAGATTTTTATTTTTCATTATCACAAATATAAATTATTAATGTACGTAATACATTCACTAAAGCAATAGGCATTCACAATTTGTGACGGATAAAGCGTTGCCTTATATCAACAACATACAAATATCGATTTTTGGATTTTTCCAGTTGATCTTATCATTTTCACCTTCTCTTTAACCCTATTTTCTTCTTTTTCACGGATTTTTTCGTTCTGTACTTTTGCTGCTCCGGATGCCTTTTCAATCGTCTCGATCTTTTCCTTAAAATCTTGCGATGCTCGAGCTCGTTTCCACTCTATTTTACCCTGTAAAATTAAGCAGTTATCTTTCAATCAAGAGAATACTTAAAATTCACCATCTCTATCTTGTATAATTGATCTAAAAAAGAGTTAAAATCGGACCTCTTCTCTTGTCAATTTGTTCTTCGCTTTCGATTTCTTTTTCTTTTCCCATTCGAATATCCTCCCTTTCAATTTCACAAACCTAATAAAACATCATGCAAAGTCAATTATCACTTATCAGTTTTACATTCTTATAGAGTTTGGGTTTATTTCAAAATAAGTTGACTTCACAAGGATCAACTTAGATGCCGTTTGATTTACTTCTGATGCAGTTTGGATTCAGACTCGGTCTGAGTCACCGTATTTATTTTCCTTAATTAATTCATCTAAGTTTTGCATATGAGACTCGGTCCAAACTATTTTAATGGTCCGGTTCATATGAAAAAGGAACTAACCCAGTTAAAAATTCTGAGACAGTAAAGTAACTAACTCTCTAAGTAATAACTTGGTCTGCATGCAACTCATTGAGTGGACACCACATATAAGTATAATTTATATCTTAACTTCTCATTTCGTCCAAAAGATAACGTACAACTTTTGCCTATCAAAACTAAATAAAAAAATGTGTAAGAAAATGATCGTTTCAAGTTGATAAGTTATACCGTTCTTTTATCTTTTCCATCTCGTTTTTCTCCCATATATCTGCTTCTCCAAGTCTCAATTCGGGTTCTTTTTTGCTAGTTTTCGCATCCAATTGCTTATTTGCGGCAAAATTAGAAGTTTTCTCGACGGAGGTCTCTGAACCGCCAATTTTTCCCGACACTAGCTCATGTGGTTCTGTCCTAACCACGATTGGAGTTGGATGATTAACTCCACCGCCACTGGGTAGATCTCCATTAGTTTCTGATCCTGACGACGCCTCTAAAATTTCTAGATTGTTCATTAAGTTAAATTTGTAGTCGATATAACAAGTTTACTATTACAAAAGAAACAAAACATTTTGTGTATACATCTAATCTAACTTTTATTATAATATTTTGTTTTAATAATCATAAAACTAACAACTTATCACTTAATTTGGATCGGAGGAAGTATATTATTTTACACTTACTTATAGTTAAGTTTTGTTTATTATATAAAAAGTATCATCGGTCCCAAATAAACTTCTTATTTATATTTTACACAATTTTTTCTGTTAGTGTTCATAAATAACTATGATTAATAATAAGGTTAGTGGATCATCCAATTATTTTTAAAGAGAATTAGTTGTGTGAGTGTTTGTACAAAATGTCATTTTATTAAAAATTGGAGAAGTTAAGATTTGGAAAGCTTAGTTGCGATTGTCCACGTTTCTATTTTGGTTTGTCTAAAAACAACTGTTTAATTCTAAGTTTCGATCAATCAAAAAATATTTAAGCAGGAAAGAGAATATTAAATTAGTAACATAATGTAATTAATGTATATTTTTTTTTATATTATGTTTTTGTTTCAGTGGACTATAATATTAGAATGGAAGGAATAATAACTGCAATAGCTTGAAAATGAAAAAAATCTTATACCTGATGAGGTTTTTCTTGATTTTGAATGCTTTTCGCGTTTTATTGCATCTTCTTTGTCTTCGATAGAGCAAATGACGAATGCAGCAGCGGCGACAGCAGTTCGAAACTTCTCACCTTCTATTTTGTCATAATCACGACTTGTTTCACCAGAAAATTGTACCCGCCCCCAATTCTGCCCTTTTCGATTATCTACAAATTATAAGTTGAGAGTTTAAATTTTCTTATATTTTATGTATTCTAAAGAAACAAAAAAAAAAAATGAGTAATATGAAAGTCGATTTTATGTTACGTTACCTCCTTTAGAAGACCTTGTTCTCCGAGACGAAATTTTTCGATCTCTAACTACACGTGAAGTTTGTGCTTGGTTTTCCTCCTCGCCACAAAACAATATGCTAGCAAGAAACCATCAAGTCTATATTAATGTTGTTATAAATATGTAAAAGACATAGGTGCATTCTGTTTTCTGAGATTAAACAACTAGCGTATAAATGTGAAAATAACAAGTTGATATTAATGTCAAAGACAAATATTCAGTTTATGAAATGCAATAAGCACCTCATATATTATTTTCCAAAATTCTTCTGTTTTGGATGCCCAAAATTTAATAAATAATTTTTTTCCCACAATTTTTTTTCTAAACATTCATTTTGCATTACTTGCATTTTTTTCATATACAATAATATTTATAAAAAAAAGACTCAAATATATTTGAATAAAGAGTTAATCACTCACCTGATCTGCTTGATGAACCCCTCCATAATTCAAAATTGTATGAATTTGGTGAGAAATGATAAAAGTGAGAGATTAAAGCGAGAAGCAAGAGTTTGATTTTGCATATACTTTGCATTTGGTTCTTGCATTATGGAACTATGGAATTATTCTTTTCTTTTACTTGATGCTCTACATAAATGACGTGGATTTTATTGGTTGGACAACTTTGCACCGGTACACATCTTGTTTCTTGATTTTTGTTTTTATCCAATTTCAATTTTAAATTTTTTTGGCTTCAGTCAAGTTCGGTCCAGTTCTGAAATCAGTACTCCTACCATTGTGGTATTCTTGTAGCTTGTTATTTGCCATTTTAGTCATTCATATCATCTCAATTTAATTCATGAGATAAGACTGTTTCTAACGGTAGTCATCACTGATATTGTCAATTATTGTCAAATCAGTGTCACGTCAGCATATACACTAACTAACATTAAACTGACGTACACATCCCAACAATACCACTTCTCTTTAATTTTTTGGGACCCACCATTAGAAAACCCACACACACAAAATACCCCTTTGGGCCCACCCACCAAAACTAACGTTGCCTTCTCTTCCGTCTCCAAACTGGCTTGTGCAAACCAGCGGAACCACTGGCGGACCCGAGCCAATGGTGTCCCCAAACTGGCGCTAAACTAACACTATGGTTGGCACCCGTCTAATATACTTCCTCCGTATCAAAATAAGTGACACATTTTTCATTTTAGGGTGTATCAAAATAAGTGACACACTTTGAAAAATTTCCTTATTTGGTAAAAATAGTGGGACTCATACCCACTAACTATCCACTTTAATTCGTTCAAAAAAAAATCGTTCAAATAAAACTATCCACTTTAATAAAATGAAATTACCCTTATACTCTTACTTTTACTTTTAAAACTCATTAATATCACTTTATTCAAGAAAAGTGGGACTCATTCTCCACTAACTATGTACTTTAATCTATTTTAACCCCCACTTTAATCTTTTACCTCAAAAAACGTGTAAACTAATTTATGTCACTTATTTTGATACGGCAGAAGTACATAATTTGGATTTAACGGATTAAACATTAATTGCATGCTAATTTACTTCCTGATTTATTAGTTTGGACAAAAACTATAAGATATTAAAGTAGGTGTGCCACAACTAAACATAGTCAACAATATAGGGACATATTTTGTAATTTACTTCCTCTATGGTAAATCACAGGTTCAGATTTCATTTGCCGCAGTTCATCTGAGCCCTAATTTTTCTCCCGCCGTTGTTCTTCCTCTCCGTCTTCAATCATCACCACAGGATGTCTGATAAGCGAAACATACAAGATCAAAAACGCAGATTGCTCGCCGAGAAATTCGAGTTAAGGAGAAAGCTCTACAAAGCATTCTCAAAAGATACTGATCTTCCTAATGATGTTCGGGAGAAACACCGTTCTAAATTGGCCGATTTGCCGCGGAATAGTTCGTTTACTCGAGTAACGAATCGCTGTGTTTTCACTGGTCGAGCTCGCTCCGTTTATCAAATGTTTCGAGTTTCTCGTATTGTGTTTCGTGATTTAGCTTCTCGAGGTCTTTTGCACGGTGTTAAGAAAGCGTCGTGGTAGGATCGTCATTTCAGCTCCAGAATAAGGTTAGTTTCCTGATGTGTTTGAAGAATTTCGGATATTGTGATCGATTTATCGTTGTTGGAACAGCTTCTGTTCTTTCATGTTTAACTTTTTTTGATGTATTAATTTACTGTGAATGTTGGATCTGATAAAGTTGATTTTAGTTTATATTGATTTTGTTGAACATTTAAGAAAGGGAATCAGATTGGATCAATTCTGATGTAAAAATTCGCATATGAATTTGTGTTTAATTAGCTTGATTATATTCGAACTCGAACTTGAATTTGAATTTGTTTTTACTCAAGCTGGTTCTATTTAATTTGGACATAAAACTAGGCTTAGCTGATTTTATTAAAATTTGAACTGGGAATTCAGGTGTTATATGAAGCAATGCAACGATTGATTGTGTTTTAGCTCACAAGTTTAAAGTAAAGTTTAGTTTTTTCAATGATATCTCAAATGAAGATGATTATTCCAATGAATAACAAAGTCTTTTTCTGCAATTTGTAAACGCCTACATAAAATACTCTTGGTGTTGGTGATTATTATTATTCTTTTGAGCTATCTGCATGATAAATGAAATATTATTCGATGTTTCAAATCTGCTAATTGCGGTTAGAAACAAAAATCGTAAAGTAACAATTTTGAAAATGAAACGTTTTTCATGATTCATCAATTTTTACTTGTTTAGACTCGTGTCAATGGTGCATTTGGTTGGGCGTCAGTTAGCATTTGTAAACCGGTTCTTGCGCCATATGAATGTCTTCGGTTTGGAGTAGTGAAAACTTAAGAGGGAGAGAGCAATTTTTGTGTGGTGTTGATATTTTGTGTGTATATGTAGTTTTTGTATAAAATATTAAATGAAAGGGTATTGTTGATATGATTGTGTCAGTTGGAGTGTAAACGAGCTAGTCGAGTTTGACTCTTTAAAACATCGATACTTAAAAGGTAGTGATTTTTACACCACATATTTTGACTTATGCACCACAACAATTGCATTATACATTTGTACGGTGTGCATGATTACTTGTACATTGTGGTATAAGTATCAAAAAATGTGATAGGAAACTTAATTCTCATACTTAAAATCTATCAAATCCAAACAAAACTTTTGTTTTAATAGAAATTTATTTTCTAAAGAGGTAAATAAATAACTCCCTATAGGCTATATTGCTATAGATGTGAACTTTTTCAATGAAATACTTAGTATAGTTTTCAGATTAATATCATCTCCTAAGTAGTGATTACATATACTTAGGGGGTGTTCAAAACCGGGTACCCGGAAATCCGGGTACCCTAAAACCGGGTACCCGAAAATTCGGGTAGTAGATTTAGGTACCCGTATCAGTACCCGAATTTCCGGGTACTCGGTTTTCGGGTACCCGGATTTTCGGATACCCGCTTTTCGGGTACCCGGTACCCGGAAATATAATTTCTTTGTCACAAAATAGAAGTCGCCATTGTTTATATATTTAATTTCTTTAAATCTTATTAATAAATTTGTTATTAAAAATTTACGTTATGATTTTCTTTAAAGAAAAATCGTTACTAGTAATGAATCTGACCAAATCTTTAAAGACATCCAATGATTCAAAACCATGATTCAACGACGGATGTGAGAATTAGATGGTTTGTACGTGAGAATTGAGATAGGGTTTTAAATTTTAGACATTTGTCAAAATGATCCAAGCATATGCTCATATTTAATGATAATTAATATCTAATAATAATATAAAAATATATATAAAAATAAGTTGGAAAAATAAAATTCGGGTACCGGGTACCCAATTATCCGGTTTTTTAGAAAAACACTACCCGTATTTGATACCCGGAAACCGGTTACCCGGAATCCGGGTACCCGGATTTTCGGGTATCCGGATTTCGGATATCGGATATTTTTTCGGGTACCCATTTTTTCGGTTATTTTTTAATACCCCTACATATACTTACGTATTGGGTGTTGAGACTTTATAAGGTTTCGAGAGCTTTATAAGATTGAGCCCAACTTTTTCTACATTTCGAGTGCCTTATAAGCTTGTTTATAGATCTTTTTTATGTTTGAGTTTAAGTATTTTTGTCTTCCAAATAACTATCAATTAAGCAATTAGCAAGAAGCTATAAAACGTATAGAAAATTTAACGGGTTTTTTTAAACCAATCTAGTCAACTAATTTTTAACTTTTTACTACGATTACAAATCTAATTAAAAGCACATTCTTAGATAAATTTTACTAAACAATCTTTATGAAATTTCTAATCTATGAAAAAACCGCATTTCTGAATCTTCAAAACAATCAAATCGTAGTTGGATCATATTCATTCATTAATTGGCATAAGCATCACATATAACTATTTACATTAACAAAAGTCAAGATCATATTCATTCATTAATTGGCAAAAGCATCACATATAACTATTTACATTAACAAAGTTAACAATATTGAGTAATTGAATAACCGAACTACCGTTTTACCACCCCAAAAGTTTATCAAACCACAATTGAATTAAACCACCATCTTCCTCATGAGAAAAAAACCCAGTAAATTTAATGCAATCATGGACTTCTCTTGATACCACCTTCAACCTATAAAGACATAAAAGTACAACTATTATTGCTATTAGTACAACTATTGTTTTTTCATCATCTTTTTCCTCTTAGCTAGCTATTTCCATTCTTGTTTTTGCTGCTTCCAGACCCATTAATGTCATAGCTTTCTTATTCGACTTAGGAATTCAAATTCAAGAACAAGGATGGAAATACCGATTTTTCGATTAAAGTTCCTAACTACTAATAAAACAAACTATAACATATTGGATTATGGGTTCAAGAAATTGAAACGAAAGATTAAAAGAAAGAAATATAAGATCTTGAGAAAGATGTAATTTGATGAATTGGGTAGTAAAAAAGATTCAATTGTGAAGTGGGTTTGGTCCAGAAGGGACTAATCTTTTTGCTACGCCGTATCTTGGATCAATTTCTTCCGGCGGCGGCGGTTGGAGGAGCTGCGGTTGCAGTGGTGGTAGCGGCGGGAGATGAGGGCGGCGACGGTGGAGTATTTGAGATTGAAAGCATGAGTGAGGTGGGTGTACATATCTTGGAGTGGGGATGGTGGTGGCGCAATGGTGACGGTGGATGGTGGTTTCCGGCGAATTGGTGGACGGAGTAAAGGTGATAAAAAGAGAGAGGAGTAACAGCGGCAGGAGGAGTTTCCGGCGAGGTGGAGGAGTGGACGAAAGAGAGTTTTTCATTTTGGTGTGTTTTTTTTGGTGGGAAATGGTGACGGTGAAATGGTGGGAGTATTTATAAGAGAGATGATTATATATTGATTAATGAACGTATTCTAGTTTTGTGATTATAATTTCTCACATAGATTTGAATATATATTTATGATAGATTAATTAAAAAAACTAAATGCTCGTCTAATTACGTTTAAGTAACAATTGATGCAGTATGGGGTGTTTCATGTGCGTCTTGAAATGGTTTTATTATTATTCGCTACAGAATAATTAAATTAAATACTAAGTTGGAGTTAATAAGACCGTAATAACTAATAATACTTGGATGTGTTTATAATAAATGAAGTTGTAATAATATATTAATCAACATGTTAGAAAAACCCTTTATATATATCATTGTTTGTTGGATTTCATAATATTGTATCTATCCAACTTAAATTGTGATTAGAAAGCCATTGAATTCCGTTTAGTTAGTTCATCCGTTTATTTATGTTGTTAATTCGTTTGAACGAAATTGCCACAATTTGAGCACCAATAACTAGTTTGTTTGTTAAAAACCAAATGGCTTGTAGCGGATATAAGGTGTCCGAAAGAATTTTGTATTGACTTATGATCATTGATTTGAGTTTTGTTGTGTATGTTACTATTAAAAAAACACTAATTCGTGTAAACCAACTAAATATTAATATGAATACGCATTAGATTTTTTTTTTTTTTTTGAAATTAATATGTCCTAATTATTGATAAAATTCTATTGTTTACCTTGGATCTTTGATTTTACACTTCAAATAAAAAACTTAATCTTAGTTACAGATTAATCTAAAAAATTTCTCAATCTTGTGGCAATACCTCAACGTTACTATTAATGTCATAAATATGGAAAAGATATTCTAAGTGTCAAATACGACTTATACCAATAAAACATATTAGAATGACGTAAATGTAAAATCAATAGTAACTTGTTCTATAATTCACCATTTTAGTTTAAATTGGGTTTTTCGTATAAAGTTAAGTGTTCTCACAATAATTTTAAATCCTATAATTGGTGAGTAGGAAGATAACTTGTATAAAATGTTAATAGTATTTTGAAAATTAAACGACTTGGAATACACGAATTAATTTCTCTTTCTACTTTCATTATGCATTTTATTCATTTATACAGTTTCTTTGATTTCTTTGATTTTGGTTTTTATTAGATTTCATTTTCCCGTTTATTGTTTGTTTACTTTTTGAGTGATTATAAAAAATACACCTTCTTCTCCATTAGCTCAATCCCCAAATCCATCACTCGGATCATGAATCCAGCAATCCCTCTTTCCATTTTCATCCTCTTCACTCTTTTCATAAATCCCTCAATCTCCACTTCACCTTCACTTTCTCTCTCTACAAATTCTCTCTCTAAATCAAACAACTCGGTAACAATCAACTGGTCCCGAGTTGACTCACCTTCCCAACTCGACTGGCTCGGCATCTACACACCACCAAACTCCTCACTCAATGATTACATCGGTTATCTTTACCTCAACACCTCACCCACATGGGAATCCGGGTCGGGTTCAATTACTAACAGCCGAATATTCGGTCATTTATTGTATTGATTGTAGCCACTAAATTAGCTAATCAAATATTGTAAAAATAGAATGTATATTGTATCATTTACTTATATATATGAATGACAGTAGACTCCCCATCATTCAAGGGAGATTTCCAAATTCTCATGGTATCAGCCATATCGTAATACTTCCTGGTTACCTCTTTTCTTTCTCCTTCTTCAAATCATTATTTTCACTGCTCCAAAATTCTTCAGTCAATTCACAATGGCTACCGATCACAATGACAATACCGATTCCCCTCTTCCCCTTGCTACTATCCTACATATGATCACTCTAAAGCTCTCCTCTACAAACTTTCTTTTGTGGAAAAACCAAATGGTTCCACTTTTGGCGTATCAAAAACTCACTGGATACGTTGATGGATCGATCCCCATGCCTCCCGCGACTATTACTACCGACAATACGACCTCCTCTCCAAATCCAGAGTATACTACTTGGATTGCAGGCGATCAACGGGCCTTGATTTTAATTCAGTCGTCCCTATCTGAAGAAGCCATGGCCGAAACTCTTGGCCATACTACTTCTAGTGCAATCTGGAAAGCCCTCGAGTCCGCATACAGTCACGTTTCTGTGGAAAGGATGCATACTCTTCGTGATTCACTTCGTGCTCTCAAAAAAGGTAACTCCACAGTAGCCGAATATGCTAAAAAATTTAAAGGCATTTGTGACCAACTCAATGCTATCGGTCACTCCCTCGATGAAAACGATAAGGTTCACTGGTTCTTATGTGGTCTCGGGTCTCCATTTGAAACTTTTTCAACAACCCAAAGATTAATACAGTCTCGACCTATTTTTCGGGATCTTGTTTCACAGGCAGAAAGTCACGAGCTATTCTTGCAATCATTAACCGATCCCGTTGTTGCACCTGTTGCTTTTGTTGCCGATAATACCGCTGCAAATTATACCCCTAAAGGTCGTGGTTTCTCTCGGGGCCAATCTCAGTCTCGTGGTGGTTTTTCTCGGGGTCGCGGTCGTAACATCCGTCGCCCCCCTCATTGTCAGTTGTGTCGTAAAGACGGGCACTATGCCACCCGATGTCCAGATCTGCATACCTTTGCCCGAAGTCCACAACAAATTGATGCAAATTTGGCTCATGCATTTCAGGCCCAATGTAACACCACACCGGACTGGTATGTCGACACAGGTGCCTCTTCGCACATGACCAAAACATCTATTGGTCTTGATTCAGCAACGACTTACAATGGTAACGAAACAGTTTTTTTCGGTAATGGTAACAATGCATCTATATCTCATATTGGTCATTCTCATTTATATCCTAATATTGCACTTAATGACGTTCTTGTGGTTCCACAACTTACTAAAAATTTGTTGTCGGTTAGCAAACTTACACAAGACAACATGGTTGATGTTTTATTTTCTGATCCGTTATTTTTTATTCAGAACCGTCGTTCAAAGGAGACTCTAGCAACCGGGCATCGTAAACATGGTTTATATGTTCTTAAAACAGGTCAACATGCATTTTTATCAAGTCTCTCCTCACGACGACTTAAAGCATCTTTTGAATTGTGGCACAATCGATTGGGGCATGTTTCTCATGACGTTATTTCTTCTTTAAATAAGTCGGGTTGTTTAACTATTACATCTTTATTACCAACCCCAACTTTATGTTCTTCTTGTGAGTTATCTAAAAGTAAACGGTTACCTTTTTCTATTAACATTAAACGTGCTTTACATGTTTTAGATTTAATTCATTGTGATTTGTGGGGACCTTCACCCGTTATGTCTATGGATGGTTACCGCTATTATGCCATATTTATTGATGATTTTTCAAGGTTTACTTGGTTTTACCCTTTAAAGGTAAAATCAGAATTTTATCAAGTGCTTGAACATTTTGTTGCTTTGGTTCAAACTCAATTTACATGCACTATTAAAACGTTTCAATCCGATGGTGGTACCGAATTTACGAACTCTAGGGTTCAAACTTTATTCACCAAAAATGGCACCCATCATCAATTATCGTGTCCATATACACCGCAACAAAATGGACGGGCCGAACGTAAACATCGTCATATTACGGAAACGGGTTTAGCAATGATGTTTAATGCTAAAATACCGGCTACTCTTTGGGCTCATGCTTTTAGCTCCGCAACGTACATTATAAATCGATTGCCAACCAAAGTTCTTGACTATAAATCACCCTACGAACTACTATTCCATTCACAACCAAATTATGGAAATTTTAGGGTGTTTGGTAGTTGCGTTTATCCTTATCTTCGTGACTACACCGCAAATAAACTTGCACCCCGAAGTTCCCCATGTGTTTTTATCGGTTATAGCACGCAATATAAGGGTTACCGGTGTCTCGATCTTCAAACTCATCGCATTTACACAACGTGTCATGCAAAATTCGATGAAACAGTTTTTCCTTATACGGGCATCTCATCCACCACACCATCCGCTCATCTCTTATTATCTACATATTGTGATGATTTTCAAACACCACCACCAAGTCAACCTATGCCTACTGATCCCAACCCAAATCCACCTACAACTCACTTACCTTGTGGATTTTGTGACACACACACTCCACAAAATTTATCCACTTCTCCACCCTCCACACCAAATCACCCTACGCACCCTACGGCCCCACCTATACCAAATCAACAATTAAACCCACCGCCTTCACCACTTCAGGCTAATGAAACCCCACCCTTACCAACTCAGCCTAATGAACTGCCCCCCTCACCATCTCAACCCCTTCCGCACCACTCACCACCTCCGTCACCGGTTCCACCAAACCCTCCGTCACCGTCACCGGTTCCGCCCGCAGTCGCTAATGATCACCCCATGATGACACGATCTAAACAAGGAATTTTTAAACCTCGACATATGGCAGATTTATCTATTTCGAGCCTCCATCAGGCCTTGTTTGCTGCGAAGGAACCAAGAGGTTTTAAATCCGCCTCCAAAGATCCTAAATGGTTTTCCGCTATGAACGATGAGATGAAAGCACTTCATAGTAATGGTACATGGCATCTTGTACCTCGTCCCCAACGTTCAAATATAGTTGGATCTAAATGGGTATTTCGTACCAAATTTCGCTCGGACGGTACGATTGATAAATACAAAGCACGTTTGGTTGCTCAAGGTTTCACTCAAGTCCCGGGGCTCGACTACTCGGCAACATTTAGTCCCGTTGTCAAAGCATCCACCATACGTACAATTCTTTCTATTAGTGTTCTTAATAAATGGCCACTTCGTCAATTGGATGTCAAAAATGCATTTCTAAACGGGAACTTATCCGATGTTGTCTACATGGAACAACCACCGGGTTTTGTGGATCCGAAATACCCAAATCATGTTTGTCGACTAAAAAAGGCTCTTTATGGTCTTAAACAAGCTCCACGAGCGTGGTTTCAACGATTGAGCGCGTTTCTCGTTAGCCTTGGCTTCACTTCTAGTCGTGCCGACACGTCTCTTTTTGTCTTCAAAAAGGACTCATCTCTTCTCTACTTACTGGTTTATGTAGATGATATCATTCTCACCGGTAACAATGACACTCTTCTTCAAACATTTATCTCTCGGCTAAATAAGGAATTTTTGATAACCGATCTTGGCACCTTGAACTATTTTCTTGGGCTTGAAGTTCAACATCTTGCCAACGGTATTTTCTTGAGTCAATCGAAGTATGCTCACGATGTTCTCACTCGAGCTAAACTATTGGATGCTAAACCCGTGACAACTCCTCTTTCCACCTCCACATATTTTACAAGCCACGGCACACCCTACTCCGATCCCACTCATTATCGATCCTTAGTAGGGGCACTCCAATATCTCACAATTACTCGTCCCGATCTCTCTTATGCCGTCAATCAAGTAAGTCAATTTTTGCACAATCCAATGGAGGATCATTTTCAAGCGGTAAAACGCATCTTACGATATGTGAAAGGAACTTTATCTTATGGACTTACATTCTCTCACGCCAACTCTCCAACTATTTTAGGTTATTCCGATGCCGATTGGGCACGATGTATTGAGACACGGCGATCCACATATGGATATTCTATCTTTATTGGGGGCAATCTTGTATCTTGGAGTGCTAAGAAACAACCGACCGTCTCTCGTTCTAGTTGTGAGTCGGAATATCGAGCCTTAGCCAACACCGCTTCTGAGATCATTTGGATTACTCATCTACTTCGGGAACTTCATGTTCTTCCCGCGGGACGTCCAACTCTTCTATGCGACAACCGAAGTGCACTCTTTTTAAGTCAAAATCCCATCTCACATAAACGTGCTAAACACATCGATATTGACTATCATTTCGTACGTGAGCTTGTGCTATCCGGTAAACTTCACACAAAATATGTATCGACTCACTTGCAGCTAGCTGACATATTCACAAAGAGTCTACCTCGTCCCTTGTTTGAAGACTTCCGCTCCAAGCTTCGAGTTGGACCATCCCCCTCTTCGCTTGCGGGGGGGTAACAGCCGAATATTCGGTCATTTATTGTATTGATTGTAGCCACTAAATTAGCTAATCAAATATTGTAAAAATAGAATGTATATTGTATCATTTACTTATATATATGAATGACAGTAGACTCCCCATCATTCAAGGGAGATTTCCAAATTCTCAATTACAATCCCGTTAATTAACCTCAGATCCAAATACAAGCTCCGGATCTTCCGATGGACCGAGTCGGAAATCATCCCAGCTCGCCACGATCACGACCATAACCCGTTACCTCAACCGAATCATTTGTTAGCGGAAACGAATGAGTTTGAATACGAACCGGGTCATGGGCCGGATCAGATCCATTTGGCGTTGACGGGTGGAGTGGGTGAGATGCGGGTTATGTTTGTGAGCGGCGATGGGAAGGAGAGTGTGGTGAGATACGGGTTGAGCTCGGGTCGGATGGATCGGGTTGTGGAAACTCGGGTCGGGCGGTATGAGAGGGAAGATATGTGTGATTTTCCGGCGAATAGTAGCGTTGGGTGGAGAGATCCAGGGTTTATTCATGATGGGGTGATGGTTAATTTAAAGCCTGGAAAAAGGTACTTCTATAAGGTAAATTTATTTTACTATTTTGGGATTTTTGTGTTAAAATTACCTTTTTATATCATATTTTAAGAAATTTGTAGTTATAACTTATAACCAATCACTCATTGCATCAATCTCAATTTTGTAATTGGTAAAAACTAAAGATGGGTTAAATTTTAGGGATTGTTTGATAGTTGCTAGGTTAGTACTTTAACTGAGTTAGTTGAGTTAGTTGCTGATTAAGCTGACTTAGTTGAGTTAGTTGCTGACTAATTTAGTTGTTAACTGAGTCTAAATTTGTCATTTGTACCGTTTGTAACAGGTGGGAAGTGAAGCACATGGTTGGAGCAACACATTTAGCTTCGTTTCACCTGACGAAAATTCAGGTGAAACGATAGCTTTTTTATATGGAGATATGGGAACCACAACATCATACAACACTTATATAAGAACACAAGATGAAAGTATTTCAACCATAAAATGGATTGCTCGTGACATTGAAGCTCTCGGTGATAAACCCGCTTTAATTTCCCACATTGGTGACATCAGCTACGCCCGTGGCTACTCATGGGTGTGGGACCACTTTTTTAACCAAATCGAGCCCGTTGCATCAAAGGTTCCGTACCATGTGTGTATCGGGAATCATGAATATGATTGGCCGATGCAACCGTGGAAGCCGGATTGGGCCATGTATGTCTATAGAAAAGACGGGGGTGGTGAATGTGGTGTACCGTATAGTCTTAAATTCAACATGCCCGGTAACTCGACCGAGTCGACCGGGACCCGAGCACCACCGACTCGGAACCTTTACTACTCGTTTGATTTCGGCGTTGTTCATTTCGTTTATATATCGACGGAAACAAATTTCTTAAAAGGGAGTAAACAATACGAGTTTCTAAAGAAGGATTTGGAGTCGGTTGACCGAGTCAAAACACCGTTTGTTGTGGTTCAAGGTCATAGACCGATGTACAGTACTAGCAACGAGATTAGGGACCGTCCACTTACAACGAAAATGCTTGAGCATTTGGAACCGTTGTTGGTGAACAATAAGGTGAACATGGCCCTGTGGGGCCATGTTCACAGATACGAACGTTTCTGTCCAATAAGTAACTACACTTGTGGGAGCGGGCCTGTACATGTGGTGATTGGGATGGCAGGGCATGACTCCCAGTCCATCTGGGAGCCCAGATCGAACCACCCTGACATCCCAATCTTTCCACAACCAGCCCGCTCTATATACCATGGTGGTGAGTTTGGGTACACCAAACTCATTGCTAACAAAGAGAGGCTAACATTTGCATACATCGGAAACCATGATGGTGAGATGCACGACCGCGTGGAGATCCTAGCTTCAGGAGAGGTTATAAATGGTAAAATTACTAATATAGTCGCTAACAACGATATAAAGAGCAATAATCGGAAGGGTAAAGAAGAGAAAACGTCATATTTGTGGTATATTAAGGGTGTATTTGTTTTATTATTTGGTCTTTTAGTCGGATATCTTCTTGAATTTATGTCTCGTACAACAAAGAAGGAAGCTATTTCGAGTAAGGAATGGACTTCGGTCAAGACAACAGAAGAAGCTTAATTCTTTTAGTATATTTTGTTTAGTTTGTATCTAAATTGCAAATTAGGATGAAAATGCGTAAATATGATATTTGTTGTGTACCATATGAATTAATTATTTTGTTGTGGATTTGAGTTCAGAAATATTTCAAGTAGTTGGAGGTAGAATGTCGGATTTGTATGAGCATAATTTCATTCATATGTTTCGTGATGTAATTATTTTGTGTATAACCTAAAATAATTGAAAATTTGAAACCCTTTTTTAAAGGGTATTTTTGTTTGTAGCGGATTCATGTGATGTGGTCGAGTTTTGCTCGTAATGCACGTTACCTAATTATTTCCGTACATTCCTCTGATTATCTAATAAATATTTAGTTAAAGAAGAGATCGAGCTTGTAAACTCTATAACATCATTACATACGTACTTACCACTAAATAATCACCATTGTTAAAGTGATTGAAACTATGATTATCAAATATTGTTGAATATTAACAATAACACACCAAGGTTTCCTAAATAATGAGCAACTAAGGCTGATACCAACGGCAATTTTCTTGAGCTCGTCGGTTTAATCGTCAACTGATATCATTGGCGAGTGTTCGTCGGTGGTGTTTTTTGGTTTTGTTTCTCGGTATATCAAAGAGCGAAGGAAGAAGGTAGAAAGTAGTAACATTGAATCACGATAAAAATCGTCACAGGAACCACTTTGAATTTGTAAGTGCTCTATAATTAGTTTGATTTCACCGGACGAATCTTATCAACACTATAGGGAAAATCTTTGGAAACGACACATACCAAATATCCAATATGTTTATTTTTAATTTTAATTTTTGAAATTAGTATGTACATTCAATGGGAATTTAAAAAAAAATAAATACTGATTTCAGTGTCAAATTATCTTTTGTTTTAGTAACAGAATACATATTGTCTAAACTATATATAAATCTAAATATTTGAATGATTGTAAAATCTAATTGGCCAAATTTTATGCAAATCCCTAGCCAATACTATGGTACAAGCACCATAACATGCACTTTAATAAAATGTTCAGATTAAAAATCTACCAACTTGAACAAAATTACTGGTTTCAAGATGCTAAATCTCTAACTTCTAGTGCAATGCAAGAATCAAGGGTTAAGAAGTCAAGATCAAATCCACTTTTGGTGGGACCCTTTTTTGCATTTCAAATTGTACTTTCATGTATGAGTATAATACATTTGCTTCTTCTTTTTCCAACATTATTAGTATTAATACCATAGTCCAATGCACTTCAAGAGACACCAACTTACATGAAATCATTTGATTGGGGAGTTTTTACAAATCAAACTTCAAGAAACCACTTCTTATTGGCTCCATACCACCACACACAACATGACATAAAACATGAACTCATAGCAACAATAGACCACTTCTCATTCGATCATTTAAATATTTATAAAATAGTTGGACAAATATTTGGAAACAGCCACAATAATAGTTAACTAATGTACATGACAAGCATAAGTCTGGCCGAGGCAACTCATTATATATAGAAATATCCTTTAAAAAATAGCAACAACAAAGTAGAAACATCACTAGAGATTATGAACCAACAAACTAAACATCTAGAGAAAATTCAGATAATACTCAAAATCTTGAAAACTGAACATGCTTTCAAGAAACATAGCAAGAATTTGATTACTATAACCAGAAAAATGAAACTATAACAAAAAAAAAAAAAAAAACCAACATAATTTTTTTACCGACTTGCGTCTAGTCTTCTTCGGGAGCAGGGAGATTGAGATCGATCATATCAGAAGATGATGGAGCCTCGTGTTTGATTGCTGCAAAGTGATCAATTGACCCGTTAATAAAATGAGACCGTTTATGACCTCCTAAAGCTTGCCCGGATTTAAACATTCTAAAACAAATCGGGCATTCGTGCCCTTTGCTCTTTTTTGCCCTAATTTTCTTATCATATTTCGCCTTTCGGTTTGGAGCAAATTCACCTTCTAAACTGTTTTCGCCACTATCGTTTTTCGACACGGAAACATTATTCTTTTTGTGACATGGTCTATGGCCACCAAGTCCTTGAAATGAAGTGAAAATTTTGTTGCAAGTTAAGCATTCATATTTGTTTCTTTTTTTATTTGTTAATTCGCGTTCTAATCCCGGATTATACGCATCATCATCATCACTAATTCTTTTTTTCATTGAATCCCGATACCCGAATTCTCTAAACAGATTCCTTCTAATTTCCATTTTCTCTTCATATGTCAACTCTCGGGTTTTATCAAACACGCCTTTCGACTTCTTGTTTCTGTCGCCATTCCTAAGGAGTTCTTCAACCGAAATATCGGATTCCACTTTCTTATAGCACCCCGAATTCGAATTCCCGAATTGAAAACTATCACCATCTAAACCACTAGATTTCTTACTAAATTTCATCTCGATTGAAGACGATTTCATCTCCAAAACGGCCGAATTGTTGTCCGATGATTCCACTACCGAATTCACACCACCCCAATTAGTGGAATCTTTTGACAACAACATTAAGCACAATGCAACTTCTTCTTGCTCAAAATCATCAATCTCAGAAACAGAGGATGACCCATAATTGTAATTACTATTATTCCTGGTATTATTGAAAGAATATGGTTTAACATTAACTATAACTTTCTTGTAGCTCTTGGACTTGGATCTTGTCACACGGGCTGGATCTTGAAACTCGGGTTCTTCGGTATCCGAATGACTATCGACAACTAACGTGTCATCAAGATCAAGATCAAGATTCTCACTTGTCCAAGAATGATCATAATCCTTCAAGTTTCTATCTTTTTCAGAATGGCAAGCCATATGACCACATAAAGCTTTTAAAGATTGAAACCCTTTTCCACATTGTTTACAAAATTTCTCATTTAAGAACGGAAAAGTGGAAGAATTACCACCAACTGCCCTCCAAGTTTTCCTAGGGTTCTCTCTTAACCCGTAAGAACTCGGATTCCCATTCCCGATTCCGATTCCATTCCCATTGTCGATTCCATTCCCGTTGATCATCAAAGTTGCAAACTTTTCATCTGATTCGGATGAATTTGCAGCTGCAGAAACAGCAGCAATCACGTGAGACCTCATGTGCCCTCCTAATGACTTGCCACTTGGGTACCTTTTATCACACAGCTTACACACAAATCTCAGTTCATCCTGTTCTTCTTCCATCGTAACAAAAATCAAAACTTTATGATCATCCAATTGAAATAACAAGAATCAAACACTACCCAATTGATCGAAATCGAAAAAGAAAAGAAAAAGATCAGTTACGCAACTTACGCTACTACATTAGCTGGGTGTAACTATCTTAGGCGAAACATCAAACATAATTAGGGCACAAATTAAGAAACACACAGACCAGCGAACTTTAAGAAATTAAAGTCGATCGAAGCGTGTGATTTGAATTACGGAAAAGAAGTGAGAGATTTGGGAAGTTCAACATCAGACCCAAAAAACAAGGAACGAAATTCCGTAATTATGTAAATCTGATAAATGGAATTGAACGATAACCGAAATAAAAAAATAAAATTGAAGAAAAAATCAAAGATCGAAAACAGAGTAGATGACTGTTTCTTCAATCGGTTTGAGTTGTAGTCGGATGATCGAGAATTACATGCATGGAAGCAAAGTAGTAATAACTAATAAGGGAAGGGTGGGGTGGCATGTGTAATCAAACGAGTCAAAATCGTTGTTGATGTGATCTCACGGTCAACAATTTTGTTGGATCCAATTCGAAAGATCCAAAGGTTTCTATTTTATTCTACTGGTTTTTGTAACTTGTAACGAAATAAATGGAAATTGATAAACATGGAATTTGGCAAAATGACAAAACTAACCCTGGTTACAAAATATTTTGATGATCAACAATGATAACAACAACATTTTACTGAGGAGCAAGAGATTGCTTTCTGAAAGATTATTTACAACAGTGTGAGGTGTGAAAATTATTTAATGATCAATATGCCAAAGAATGGTGGCTAAAGTATAAAAAATAAGTTTGAGTTAGAACAATACGGTTCTAAAATCGAAAAATGAGAATATTTGCTTTTATGATAGCTAGTGATTTTTACACCACATTTTTCAACCTATATAGTACAATAGTTGGTTTATATGTTTGTACAGTATATATTAATATTTAATTACTTATATAATTCAGTATATGCATACAAAATATGGTGCGAAATACTATGATACGGAGTATATTGTTATGAATTATTAATTTGTTATAGCTTTAATAGGAAGAATAAATTTAAAACTATTTATTGTTTGTTGTCATTAATGATGAGATTCATGTTGGTCAATCACATTCTCTTATTTTATGAGAATTTTTTGTTGAATAGAATTTTTTTTTTTCATTAATAAAGATTATTTTTTTTACACAGATAAAGAAGGTAAATGAGCAACAAGCTGCGATTTATTTTATGAGAATTAAAGGGTATTTAAGACGATTTATTAATTTCATGCTATGTTTTAGTCTAATCATTATGTATTTTCCACATTGCTTTAGTAGAAAAATGTCTTTACAAAAAAGTGATATACCAATTTTGACAACTTATAGTTTGGAAACTACAAAATAATCTCATGACTTATCGTACTTATAGTTAATATTGAAACTTTTAGTTAAAATTTTCCATACCAGCCACCTTGCTAATGACTTGCCAAATCGTGTTCGCTAAGAGGTAACTGGTAAGCTTGCGCTTATGATCGGAGAACGCTGCAAATGAAGATGAAGAACACTTGTTAACATGGAAGAGCCTGAAAATGACTCTACCACCAAACTTTTAGTATTAAGGAGAATCTTTTTTAACATGGTATTAAACTTATGTTAAAGAGGCAAAATAACTTACCACACCTCGTGCTATAAAGGTGTATGGTGGTTCGGTGAGAGATGAGCTTGACAATCAAGCACGGCGTGGAGGCCTTGGAATGTATAAATTTTTTAATGAGTTCATTATACTTAAATGTAAAAAAAAAAAAATTAATGAGTTTATTAGACCGCTCCCAATGGTTTGGCAAACTGATACCGTCAGTTGTTGCCAAATTAGCGCTACGTCAGCTCACCCTCCAATCGACACTAAACTGACGTACCCATGTCAACAATACCACTTCCCTTTAATTTTTTGGGACCCGCCATTACAAAACACACACACAAAATACCCCATTGGACCCACCCATTCAACCGGCGACACACACCGCTCGTCCTCAAACCGGCGGCAAAGTGGCGAGACCGTGCCAACGGTACCACCAAACCGGCAAGAACCGGCGGCAAATAGACGGTGCCCGTTGGCACCCGTCTTATGACATATATATTTTAAATTAGCTTTTATTATCAAATTTTTTTATTAATTACATAAAGTTAACAAAATATACATCTGGTATTTTTCATTTTTGTCAACGAAAGACCGGGGCACAGAAACCATACATTACGGGGCACACGCACGTCACAAGAAAGAGAAATTTCAGGCAGAAAAATATTCCCCATTTTTCATTCATATTCGTTTCTTCTTCTTCTTCCCCAATACCCTAATCATCTGATCCCCAATTTCACCTCAAATTGGGAGTTCAACAGGTTACCAAACCCTAGCCATGGCGATTCGCCATCTCCTCAACCTATCTCGCCGCTCTCACCGTACCCTAGCATCCATTACCACCACCAGATCCGCTGCAACTGCCACCGCAGTCTCCACCGCATCCACCACCAGCGCACCAGCTCCACCACATCCTAATCAAATGATCTACGATCGCGTCTCCGAACAAGTCAAATCGAAGCTCAAACGTCTCGAAAATCCTGATCCTAGGTTCCTTCAACACAACTCACCGTTCCCTGTGCTATCCGATCACACATCCATCCTTACCTACCCGGAGACACGTGTCACTACCTTACCGAACGGCCTCCGTGTCGCGACGGAGTCCAACCTCGCCGTGAAGACCGCCACCGTTGGGGTGTGGATTGATGCAGGGTCGCGATTTGAGACTGATGAGACTAATGGCGTGGCTCATTTTCTAGAGCATATGATATTCAAGGGGACTGCTAAGAGATCGGTTAGGAATCTGGAAGAAGAGATCGAGAATATGGGAGGCCATTTGAATGCGTATACTTCGAGAGAGCAGACCACTTATTACGCCAAAGTTATGGGCGGAGACGTCCCTAAGGCGCTTGATATTTTATCGGATATATTGCAGAACTCCACTTTTGATGAAAAATTGATCAATCGTGAACGTGGTGTAATTCTTCGTGAGATGGAGGAGGTAACACTATTTTGTTTATATGTTCATCATGATTAATAATTATAATTTTTGTTTGGTAAAAGCTAGAAACAATTCACTACTTATGATGTGCAGTTTTATGCATTATGATAATCATAGTAGCTTAGGTGTTCTTATTAGTTGTTCCAAATTTCACAAATTGTATTGCAGGTAGGTGCACAAACAGAGGAAGTAATTTTTGACCATTTGCATGCTACTGCTTTCCAATACACTCCTCTTGGTAGGACTATTCTTGGACCTGCTGAAAACATCCAGAAGATCACAAAAAAAGATATCGAAGATTATATTTCAACCCACTATGCTGCTCACAGAATGGTATTTACTACATAGCTTAAATTATGAATTTTGAGACTTTTTTTGTTCAAATCGTTCTCGGTTTTAGGGTTTGCAGGATAATTTTTTCATGATTGTTTTCTTCAGGTTATTTCTGCCTCTGGAGCTGTTAAGCATGAGGATGTTGTGGAGCAGGTGAAGAAAATGTTCACAAATCTGTCAGCAAATCCTACGACTACATCACAGTTAGTTGAAAAGGAGCCAGCAATTTTCACTGGATCAGAGGTGTGTTATATAATATTATATAGATTTCTATGGCTTAAGATTCTGATGATAGGTGGTAATTTTAAACAATTATTATATTAATTATTGGAATTTGATTAAGATAATGAAATAATCAGATCCGAATGAGGGATGATGATATGCCACTTGCACAATTTGCTGTTGCATTCAATGGAACATCATGGACGGATCCTGATTCAGTTGCATTGATGGTTATACAAGCTATGCTTGGATCATGGAACAAGTCTGCTGGAGCTGGCAAACATATGGGGTTGGTTTTCTTCTTTTTTATATTTTATATTTATATTTATATTTAATTTAGTTTTTTAATCATGGCCGTTCAATCCTTTTTTGATCATGATATGATAATTAAAATATATATTTGTAATTTTGCGAGGTATTTTTTTTTTTAATTTTTAAAAACTATATACAGGTCACAACTTTCACAGATGGTGGCAATTAGTGAACTTGCTGAGAGCATGATGGCTTTCAACACCAACTATAAAGATACGGGACTATTTGGTGTATATGCTGTTGCTAAGGTTTGTATTTACATTTGTATTAAAAAAATTTAAAATATAAGTTAAGTTATTTGCTTTCTGATTACTAAGTGCCCATTGTTATGTTATATTTGTAGGGGGATTGTTTAGATGATTTGGCTTTTGCAATCATGCAAGAGATTACTAAACTTTGTTACAAAGTTGGGGAGGATGATGTCACTCGTGCTCGAAATCAGGTAATCAGTTGACCTTTTGTCCAAAATTATTGTTATAATAACAATAATTAAAATAATATTACAAATTATAATAATGTTAGGGTATTTATTTTTATTTATTTATTATAATATATATTTTAAGCTCTTTTTTATATATTTTGCTTATACAAATTGTTCAATTAATTTTGCAGCTGAAATCTTCGTTGCTTCTTCACGTCGATGGAACCAGCCCTACTGCTGAGGACATTGGACGACAGGTACACCTGAAGCAGAATATTTAATTTTTATAGTTTTTCGCTTTTATAAATTTTTAAAAATGATAATAAATTTTCAAAAATTCAGTTTAATTAATTTTTGTAATTGTTAGTTGTAAGGTTGATTTTGATTTTGTTGCAGCTAATTACTTATGGGCGAAGAATTCCATTTGCTGAGTTATTTGCAAGAATTGATGCAGTTGATGCTGCCACCATCAAACGGGTAGCCAACAGATTCATTTTTGACCAGGTAATAATTTATCCTTCCATGTAACATTTTAGTACCTTAAACTTGGTTGACTAGGTCCTCTGCTACCCTGAACTATTAAAGGTGCAGTATGGTACCTTGAACTTGACAAAATGATCGATTTAATACCCTAACTCGCTAATTTATAATTGTTTTCTCACGTGATTTGCTTCTAATATCTATATATTGAGTTAAACGTATATTTTTTAGTTCGTCAAAATCTCCAACGAAAGTAAGTCAAGTTAATGAATCAGATACTAAATCGACCATTTTGAAGTTAAGGGTACCATATTGCACCTTTAATAGTTCAGGGTAGTAGAAAACCTAGTGAGCCAAATTCATGGTACTAAAATGTATTTTAGTCTTACATAATAACCACATAACATATTATATATTTATAATGTGTCAATGATTGGAAAATAGTTTTGGCATAATTACTCATAAAAATATTGTTTGCAGGACATTGTGATAGCAGCATCTGGACCGGTGAAACTACTGCCAGACTACAACTGGTTTCGTCGCCGTACTTACATGCTCCGTTACTAGGCTTTCTTTTTCTTTTTTTGTTATTTTTTTATTTAATTTTTGTCCCTTTTGATCTTCGATCTCTTAAAACCCAAAACGAGGTTTTTGGGGTAGAGAGAATTATAATTATATGATTTTGACAAACAGAGCATGGTTTCTTTCCATTTGAGAATAAAACTAGGGCTTTTTGTATAGCCTCTTTCTTTCTACAACTAACTACATGTTACATTTCAATTATCGGTTCCAATTTAGAACGTTTTCTGGAGGTGACTTGTACGTCGTGCAATGTCAGTTGTACAATTTCAATCATGTACAAATCAATACCATTGTTTTGTGTTCATTTTTTTCTAAAAGAAACAAATATCATCTGAAAATACTAATAGTTGATAATTTACTAGGATTTGTTTAACTTATTTCTTACGAACATGACTTAAGGAATATCAAATGAGCTTAAAATTTCCTAAAAGTATATAATTAGCCATCAATGAAGTCAAACATTTATAATTTTATGAGATATTTATTAAATTCATATTCCATAACTAATATTTTTTGGAGGTAAACTATACAAATTCAATTCCAAATAGAGAACAAAAATCTAATTGCGGTAAAGTGAGTTGGCGCATTAATCATGAGCGTCCATGCTTTTGCATATCCTATTTTACCTTTTACATGTGATTGTCATGATGCCTTCTAATTCTTTAATGCCTAGAGCTTTTAGAATGTTTGGTTAAACTCAATTTATATCGACATCTTTGGTAACATAACCGACACGTGTGTAGCCTTACATGAAGCTAGACATGTGCAAATTTAATTGAGAATGGGGGGAAATTGTTGATCTGAACCGAGCTATACTGGGTTTCGTTATCGGTTTTATTTTTCATTGCAAAAACGGTTTTCGGCCACCAGTCCGACCAAACCCTTTTTCGATTCCTTGTACGGTTTGATTTCAAACGGTTTGGTTCGATTATTGGACCATACAAATGCATAAATGAAGTCGATTTCAAGCCTGAATTTATGGTGTTTTAATGCTTTTATTTTATATCTAAATACATGAGTTAGACACATTCTATTTATATTTACTTAGAACAAATATATAAAGAAATTTACTTCCCATTCGTATTTATTATCCAGATTTTCGTTAATCCTCCTTTAGTTCATAACTTCACTTCCTTCCAATGAACGAAGTGATTTCATTTGTTTTTGTTAATAAAAATAATAATTATTATTTATTATTATTCAAACAATTTGTTAAATAAACCAAAGTAATCCATGATATCTACTATAAAGCCTAGTGGGGATAAATCTGACATTTAGCTTAATAATAAAATATTTCATAGAAATGACAGTGACACACCACACAAGGGAGGAAAAGTGCAATTGAAGGCAGTCATGCACAATTATTCTTCCAAACACTTTCATTAATATTTATAATATTTTAATATTTTAATTTTTACAATTATTAGTCGAATTTCCCTTTTTGTTCTCAATCTGTGAGCCATTTCGACCGATCTGTTTTTTTAATTTTTAAATCCCAAATTCCCACATTACTATATAAATCCAGATTAACAAAAAGAATGAATTAACCGCTGTTTACTCACCTTTTTCGTTGTCAATGGCGAATTAGAGCTGTGATGTTGCTGCTGTTGTTGTGCGTTATCGTTTGAGTACAATCTACGCACGAACTACATTCATATGTTTCTGCACTCAACGAGCTGGTAATTGACCTAAAACCCTAATAATTGTGGTGTTAATTTGAGTGTGGATTCAAGTGCTTTATGATTGATGTGCAATTTTTATAACTGGATACGTTCACCAAGCTCCATTGATTTGTTTCTACTTTTTGTTTGTATGGATCAGAATATCAGATGATTCAGATCCGATTTTACTTTTGTGTAGATTTTGGTGCAAGTTTTATAACTGTGTGCGTTCTATTGTTTGTTGATGTGGATTTGAGCTGTAATCTGTGCATTTTAATGTGAATTTCAGGTTGATCTGAAGATTTTTCTGCTGACGTTTGCTTACTTAAATTGGAAAGAGTTTGTATCTGAGATTTGGAAATCTGAGGGTGATTGTTTGCTCAATCTACTTCAGTAATATGGATTGTGTAATGATGTCATGATCATGATAATATTTGTCTAAAAATAGACATATATCATCATAATTCCTTCAAATTGACGATATCATAAACTGCTATTTTCATATATGTGTGACTTTAAAGGTCAAACAGTAGTAATTTATTTGAATATGAGAAGACCTTTATTTCATAAATTTTCAACAATTTTCAGCCCTAGACCACCATGGAATTGGTTACTTCTATGTTTTGTTAGTGTTCTAGCACTTATTGTTCTGTTACGTTCGCCTTCTTCTACCACATTTGATTCTGTCACTTTTAGTATAAAATCAGACATATATACAAACTACAGAAGATTAAAGGAGCAAACAGCAAGTGATTATTTGGAGTTAACAAGTTTATCTTCTGGGGAAAGTAATCTGAAGGAGATTAGTCTTTGTGGCAAAGAAAGAGAACATTATGTTCCTTGTTATAACGTGTCTGCAAATCTGTTGACCGGATTAAAAGACGGTGAGGAGTTTGACCGACATTGTGAACTATCACGAGACCAAGAAGACTGTTTGGTTCGTCCTCCAAGAGATTATAAAACTCCTCTTAGTTGGCCCGTTGGTAGAGATGTAATATGGAATGCAAATGTCAAGATTAGCAAAGACCAATTTCTTTCTTCTGGGAGCATGACAAAAAGGTGATCCCCTAATTTCGAGTTGAATTAACAAGTTTTTAAGGCTAAAATGCATTTTAGTACCCTGAACTTGGTTAACCAGGTCATCTACTACCTTGAACTTGCCAAAATAGTAAATTTACTACCCTGAATCACTAATTTGGTCTTAAATTCTCACGTCATTTGCTTCTAATTTCAATATATTGAGATGGACTTATATTTTGTAGTTCGTAAAAGATTATATGGGAACTAAATCATGTATGAAAAAGCGACCAAATTAATGAGTTAGGGTAGTAAATTGACCATTTTGGAAAGTTTTGGGTACCATGTTGCACCTTTAATAGTTGAGGGTAGTAGATGACCTAGTCAACCAAGTTCAGGGTACTAAAATGTATTTCGGCCTTAAAACAAGGATTTCTCTATGTTTATGCTGAATTAATGACTGTTAAACCTCCGTTTAGGTTAATGCTACTGGAAGAAAATCAAATATCTTTCCACTCAGATGATGGATTAATCTTTGATGGTGTTAAAGAATATTCTCATCTAGTTGCAGAGATGATAGGATTGAGTAGTGATACCGAATTTCATCAATTTGGTGTAAGTACCGAACTTCATGTCATTAATTTTCCCCTTTTTTGTGTTTTAATTTAGTTTATATATTAACTAACTAACAGGTGCGAACGGTACTTGATATTGGTTGTGGATTTGGTAGTTTTGGGGCTCATTTGCTATCATTAAAAGTAATGGCAGTTTGTATGGCTGCATATGAGTTAACAGGTAGTCAAGTTCAGTTATCACTTGAAAGAGGTCTTCCTGCAATTATTGGAAATTTCATTTCAAGAAAACTTCCATTCCCTTCGTTGTCATATGACATGCTTCATTGTGCACAATGTGGCATCTTATGGGACCAAAAAGGTATTAACAGATTATCTGATTCTGATCAATTAATATCACGTAATTAGTTTTAAAACGCTAATTAATTTTTTTATAAAATCAGATGGAATGTTTCTTATTGAAGCCGATCGGATCTTGAAGCCAGGTGGCTACTTTGTTTTACATGGGAGTTCAAGAAGTACAAAACATATTGAAGAAGTCACTGAGAAGATTTGTTGGACATTAATTTCTCAAATAGAAGAAACTTTCATATGGCAGAAAACTGTTAATCCCCAATGCTATTCATCCGGGTCAGTCTTATAGCATATTGTTATTTTTTTATTATTATTATTATATTTATTATTTAATTTTAATAAAAAGATATTTATTTGGTTGTAAATTAATTGCAGGAAGCAGGTTGTTCCACCGTGTGCAGGAACACACGAGGATATCCAGTCATATTATGAGCCACTTGCATCTTGTGTAGGAGGGACTGCCAGCAAACGGTGGGTCCCAATTCAGAACAGATCTTCTACCTTTCATGTCACCCCTGCTGATCTGGCAATTCATGGAAAGTATTTTTTTTTCTCTTTTTAATTCCTGAATAAATGCAATACTTTCCACTTTGTGGTATCTTATCAAAATTAATCCATAAATGTATTATTATTATTATTATTATTATTATTATTATTATTATTATTATTATTATTATTATTATTATTATTATTATTATTATTATTATTATTATTATTATTATTATTATTATTGTTATTGTTGTTATTAGAGTAAATTACAGAAATGTCCGTGTTAGTCTTTTCGAATTCTAAGATCTTGTCCCTATATTTTTAATTTTGTTTATTTGTCCCTATACTTTTAATTTCGTTTTTTTTATCCCTGTACTTTTTAATTTCGTGATTTTTCTTCAAATTTCATTTTTCGTCTATTTTGACCTAAGATATGACAAAAGAAAACCTTATATTTTTTTTTGAATTTTATGAATTATTTATAATTTATTTCTAGTTTCTTTTTTTTTTTCTTTCAACCTATTGTCTTCTTCTTTTCAACCTGCAACGAACCCTAATCTTCACACCATCATTGATTATCTCCTAACCTTAATCGTTTTTACCTAAAACAATAAAATCCTAATCATTTTTTACCCAAAACGCCAAACCCTAATAAATTTTTGTCAAAATAATAAAATAAACAATTTTTTTTTTTGAAGACCATAGGGACAAAAATCACATAATTAAAAAGTATAGAGACAAAAAAACGAAATTAGAAGTATAGGGATAAAATCGTAGAATTTGGAAGACCACAAGGACAATTTCTGTAATTTACTCTTATTATTATTATTATGAGTAAATCTAATATAATATAATTGTTGTAATCATATACACTAACTAAGTAACTATGTATAAAAAGGTTTAAAAAAGGTCAAAGTTCAACGCAACTAACTTATACTACATATTTATGGGTACAGAAATCCAGGAGGATGAATTCTATGAAGACTTTGAGTCTTCAAGGTCAGCTTTAAGAAATTATTGGTCATTGCTTACACCCTTAATTTTTTCTGATCATCCAAAAAGGCCTGGGGATGAAGATCCGTTACCTCCATATAATATGATAAGAAATGTGATGGATATGAATGCAAATTATGGCGGATTAAATGCTGCGTTTCTAGAAGCAGGAAAATCGGTTTGGGTCATGAATGTGGTCCCCCTCGGGACCCGTAATACACTCCCAATCATACTTCATCAGGGCTTTGCTGGCGTTTTGCACGACTGGTAAGGAATTTTTTTATTTATTTTTACATTTTAGTACCCTGAAAGTTGACAGAATGGTCGATTTAGTACCCTGACTCGTTAATTGATCGCATTTTCCTACTTGACTTACTTTCGTTGGAGCTTTTGACGGACTAAAAAATATACATTCATGATTTATCTCAATATATAGATATTAGAGTCAGATCACGTGAGAAAACGTGATCAAATTAACGAGTCTCGGTACTGAATCGACCGTTTTGTCAACTTCAGGGTACTAAAATGCATTTTGGCCTTATTTTTAACATGATTTATTGTGTATGTCCTTTTTTCCTAAATTAGATACCCATGTTAGTTTGTCAACATTATAGATGTAAAACTGGGAGAGTAAGGTTGACCTAAATTACTTTTTGTTCAACATTACTAATAAATTGAGTATTTTTTGACTAGGTGTGAACCGTTTCCCACATATCCACGAACATATGACATGGTTCATGCAAACGGACTCTTCTCAAACCTTATTTCAGAGGGATGCACCATGAAAAACTTGCTTTTGGAAATGGACCGTATTCTACGCCCTGAGGTATTTTTTATATTTTATTTTCCTTTTTCATATAATTATAAAAAACTAAACCATTACCATAAAATTTGTTTTTTTATTTAATGTTAGGGTTGGGTTGTTATTTCGGACAAATTGGGGCCTATAGAGAAAGCACGAATGATTGCTACACAAATACGATGGGAAGCAAGAGTCATCTATCTTGAAAATGGTAGTGACCAACGGTTACTTGTCTGCCAAAAACCATTTCTAAGAAAATGAAATACCATTTCGATTTCATATAAACCCTTATATTATCATCTTTATACGTACAAACATGCTATATGCCTATACATATATACATACATCGAAAACAAGCTCTCACCTTGATTTTCACACAAGTTTGAGATACAAAGCGTTCGCAAGATGTCGATCAGAGAATGTAAGTTTTGTTACCACGTGATTGCGTTCCAAAGGAATACGCCCGAAACTTTATGTTCATTTTTGTAATTTAAACTACATTTTGTACCTCAACAACATCATCATATGTAACAAAATAGGTGCCTTTGGTCGCCTAATGTGTGAAATAGATTACAATACCATTTTCAAATGCTATACTTTTGTTGTTTCTTAATGTATTCAATATATGTTTACGTGACAAGTCAAAATAACTATGAATCTTTCTTGTTATTAATAGAGGTTTACTCAAGTAAGATGATGTTATGACATTTTATCAAGTGACATGTTTAGTGGATGTCATTATTTACAATTACTAGTGTTTTGGGTCATCATATTTACTTAATTCGTGCTAGAATGTATTATTAATATTTAATCATGAATACTAATTATTATACATAGGAGTGTGCAAAATTAAGGGCAAATTGTGATGTATGAATCATATAATACAGTGTGATATTTGGTACGGACACATATCCGAATGATCCGAGTTTAAACTTTTTCTTAATCTAGTTTTATTTAAGTTATAACATGTAAAAAATCATATGGTGATACTTTAACGATCGGAGTTTAAACTTTTTCTTAATCTATTTTTATTTAAGTTATAACATGTGAAAAATCATATGGTGATACTTTAACGATAAGGTATCTGAAATGATTATATAAAAATCATGTTTGGACCTATTTCATATTGAAACGAGATTTGGAAAACCAACATATCAACAATTAAACCGGATACATCATGAACTAAGCGAAGAAAATGAAAAGATGAAATAGTAGTGGTATTGGTCTCTAACTTTTGTACCTATTTATGTACCTATTCACTTGATCAATACATATGTTAAAATTAATAAATAATAGAGTTAATTATACGAATGGTCCTTTAACTTTATATCAAATTTCACAAATGGTCCTTTAGTTTCAAAAATTACACTGATGGTCCTTATTTTCGAAACTTATTTCACCGATAGTCCTTTAGGCTTAACGGTGTTAAATTTTTCTGTTAAGTCTCCCATGTGAGATGCACATGGATGTGGGTGTGTGCAAGTGGTGTGGTACTTTTTGCTAAAAGTTGTAAATAAACTTGTTTTTCAATTTTTTTTGCAAAAAGTGAAATGGGAAAAGACTGCAATGCCCTCATGTGCATCTCACATGGGAGATTTAACAGAAAAATTTAACACTGTTAAGCCTAAAGGACTATCGGTGAAATAAGTTATAAAAATAAGGATCATCGGTATAATTTTTGAAACTAAATGACCATTGGTGAAATTTAGTATAAAGTTAAAGGACAATTCGTGTAATTAACTCTAAATAATATTAAAAAAAAAAACTAATATACTTCCTCCGATTCAAAATAAGTGATACACTTTCCTTTTTGGGGTGATTCAAAATAAGTGATACACTTTGAAAAGTTTCCTTATTTGGCAAAAAAAATGGGACCCACACCCACTAACTATCTACTTTAACTAAGTAAAATGACCCCTTTACCCTTACTTTTTACTTTTAAACATCATTAACCTTACTTTATTCAAAAGGTGTGGGACCCATTCTCCACTAACCATTCAATTAATCTAATTTAACCATCATTATAATCTTTTGCCTCAAAAACCGTGAAACCCCAAGTGTATCAAAAATAATCGGAGGAAGTATTACACATCATCTTTTAAATGATTAACAACACGAGGTATGAACAAAAATAGTCATCAATATCATGAAATGTTAATAACTACACGAAATGCGCGCTATTTTATGTCCCATTTTTCAAACTCAATCGGACGGTTCAGATTCAGTCTTACCCCTCCCCAAAGTTTAAGCACGCTTATATAAATCCAACCCTCTTATTTCTCTCCTCTTTCCGGTCTCTCCTTATAATCGCACAGGAAATTTTCGTAATCCACTGTTTAAATTTCACTCGATCGATCGATTCTTTCATTTTGGTGAATCAATCTAGAAGATGCCGAACGAGAAGGAGAGAGAAAATCATGTGTATTTGGCGAAACTCGCTGAACAAGCCGAGCGCTACGATGGTATATCAGCTTAATTCATCTCTTGATTTTGTATCTCATTTCGCGTTTTTAATTACATTTACGTGATACGGTTCATCTGTTGTTAGATCGGATGTAAATTCAGTTTTGATCCGTAATTTCGTTTGCATTACAGTTTTCTGGTGTGCATAATTAATGAAAATTGATCGAGAATTTGACGTAATAATGGCGGATGCATGTTGTATATACCTGTTATATGCTTCACCACGTGATTTCTGATATGATGAATCTATTCGGAAAATTCAGATTTTCTGTACGCATATATGTATATCGATGCTAGGTTTATTGTTTATCTGAATGATCTAATTTACATAATGCTAAAATAACCAATACAATGCTGTAGCCTATAGCTCACATTTGAGAAAATTTCAGCTTTTCCTTTGAACTTTTTTATATGACATTCCATGTTTATGTATAAATGGTGCTTTATTCAGGAAAGAAGAAGATACAAATTGGAATAAATTAATAGAAAGTTACACTAGGAAGTTATATTGCTTTTGCATAGAATATTAGTTAATAAAATTAGTTAATATTTTGAGTATGAACATCTGAAAGGAAACATACATTTACAAGCTGATTCACTGCTGAATTGTGTATAATTTGACATAATAATATATAATACTCCATGGTTTTGATTTCAAATTGCAGAAATGGTTGAAAGCATGAAGAATGTAGCAAAACTTGATGTTGAACTTACTGTTGAAGAACGCAACTTGCTTTCAGTTGGGTACAAGAATGTGATTGGGGCAAGAAGGGCTTCTTGGCGAATCATGTCATCAATTGAACAAAAAGAGGAATCAAAAGGGAATGAAAGCTATGTTAATTTGATTAAGGGGTACCGCAAGAAGGTTGAAGATGAACTTGCCAAAATCTGCAATGATATTCTTGAGATCATTGATAAGCATCTCGTGCCATCATCAGGCTCGGGAGAAGCTACTGTTTTCTACTACAAAATGTCGGTCCTTTGCATCTCGTTATCATTATAAAAGATCTTTTTATAAAAAAATTCCCGATAAATCTTTTTTATTTATCGTCTTCTGATTCATGTTGTTATAGGAAAGGTGATTACTTCCGATATCTTGCTGAGTTCAAGACGGATGAGGGAAGAAAGCAAGCTGCAGATCAATCATTGAAGGGCTATGAGGCAAGTATTCATCTCTCATTAATAGTGTACACGTACACACACACACACACACACTATTAAGACGAAATTTTAGAAAAAAGTTAGGCCAAAATATAGTTTAGTACCCTAAACTTGGTTGACCAGGTCTTCTACTACCCTGAATTATGAAATGTGCCACATGCTACCTTGAAGTTTGAACTTGACAAAATGGTCAATTTAGTACCCTGACTAACTAATTTGATCGCGTTTTCTCACATGATTTGCTTCTAAAATCAATATATTGAGATGAACATATATGTTTTTAATCCGTCAAAATCTCTAACGAAAGCAAGTCAAGTAAGAAACATTATCAAATAAATGAGTCTGGGTACTGAATCGACCATTTTGTCAAGTTCAGGGTACCGTGCTGAACCTTTAATAGTTCAGGGTAGTAGAAGACCTAGTCAAACAAGTTCAGGGTACTAAAATGTATCTTTTTGCAGCTAAACACACTTAAAATTATGGTTATGTTTTTTTTGAATTGTAGGCTGCTTCTGCATCTGCAAATAAGGAACTCCCTTCAACCCACCCAATCCGTCTTGGCTTAGCTCTCAATTTCTCAGTCTTCTACTATGAAATCATGAATTCTCCTGAAAAGTAAACCCTAATTAATTAATATCATTTTCTTCTTACTCACTCAAGATTTTTATAAATATAATTTTATAAAAAAATAAATTAATTACAGGGCGTGCCATTTGGCTAAACAAGCTTTTGATGAGGCAATTGCTGAGCTGGACACATTAAGTGAGGAATCATACAAAGATAGCACCTTGATCATGCAGCTCTTGAGAGACAACCTCACTCTCTGGACTTCTGATTTGCCTGAAGAAGGAGGTATTTATTAATTTCCATTTTTAAATAATAATAAATTAATAATATCTTAAAATACCTAAAATACCCCGTCAATGACTAACCTTATGAATCTAAATCTATGCATCAACAAATAGTAATGACTATTAGTTTTGTTTTAAATTTTGACAAAAAAAGGAAATGTTGGATTTATATTTAGGATATCATGTTATATATAAAAAGAATCGATATTTATTCAGTTTTTATGTTTTACTACAGGAGATGAAAACCCCAAAGGTGAAGAGGCAAAACCAGCTGAATCTGAGGTTAGCTCTGTATATTTAAAAAAAATTAACCAAAATTAAAAATTTATAAAAAAAATTAACAAATTATAACTGAATTGTCTTGCAGAAGAAGTGATTGATGATGATTACAAGATTTGAAGATTTTAACAATATTTATTTTTCTAAAAAAATGGGAATTAGTATTTCTTGTTTAGGTTAACAAAGTTGATCCAGACTGATCTGCATGATTTTTGGTCCTCTTTTTTAATTGAGTTATGTTGAACTCTGCTCCATGTTGTTCTTAATTTATATCATATCATATTTTGCGTTATAATTATCTGCTATTTTGTGCGGGTACCAATATGCTAATCAATTATTAGCGTACAATGGCGGTATATTCTTTTTCTAGAGCAAATGTAACGTAATTTTATGATGTATACGTCACTTTTTATGGAATTAACATGCATTTTCAAAGTATGAAATGAGTTCTCACTTTCAATTCCTTTGTTGCTAAGAAACAAAAGCTGGTCAAGATTTGTAAAAGTTGTATCTATTTCTTTATTTTTTAGCTTTTTTTTAAGTTAATGAATATAAAGGAAAGTGGGAACACAAAGACTTAGAAATTTATAAGGCTTGAATGGAAACCAACACATTACTTCCTATGAAAGTTATACTTAATTAATGAGATATACAATTTAAAATTATTTATATAGCTTATTTAAGTGTTTTTTTTAAATATTCTTACTTGTAAAAAATAATATGGATCCTTTACAAAATTACTTTGTAGATGTCACGAGTTTGGAAACGACCTATTGGTACTTTTAAGATGTCACTCGATAAAAAAATTCTTGTAAATATTTATCCACATCATAGATAATAAATTTTATTGCAGATATAGAAAACTTACTAGTAGTCTACCAACAAGCTGGAATAGCTCAGTTGGTTAGAGCGTGTGGCTGTTAACCACAAGGTCGGAGGTTCAAGCCCTCCTTCTAGCGTTATCTTTTTCCTTTTATTCCTTATTTTGATCAAGTCTTTTTATTTTATTTTATAGGTTTTGCTAGTTTTAGTTGAACCTAACAAACTATCAATAACGTATATTTTATGTTAATTTATCTTCTTCTGTCCTAAAATATAACTAGAATTAGTAATTATCTCCTCTATCCTATGAAAAATAAAATAAAAAATATTGGGGCATTCCGAGAATTGAACTCGGGACCTCTCGCACCCTAAGCGAGAATCATACCACTAGACCAAATGCCCAAGTTGATTTATGTCTTATTTTTACGATATATATTCGTAGTTTAGAAAAGGATATAATTTCTAAAGCTTTAAGACTGAAAGCTAAAGTGAAATACCTAACAGAAAACATAATAACTAGCTGGAAGCTAAATCTATTCGCTTGATGGCTAGATCTTTTATTTGTATAAAGATATTTGGCAAACTAGTTAGGAAGGTAAAGCTAGAAAATGTAAAATGACTTAAACTGATATATAAAAGAGCTAAATGTGGCATAATTATTATATCCGTCTTTCAAAAAGCTCCAACTTCTTTTTAGAAACAACTTCAATTTGTAAAATGTTGAAACTCCATTGTTTTAAATAAACAAAAATTAATAGTTCTTGCTATTTAAATTAAAAAACAACGATGATTTTTGTCCATCCAACCACACCAAAAATGATGACCATTTGAAGTAATTATTGTAGAACTACATATACCAACCATTTAAACAAATAATTAAACTCCTGATAAAATTACAACTGCTGAAGAAGAAGAATAATAGTTCACTCTTAGATATACAAAATGTAAACACTAATCCTATGGAATCCATCAAATACAACTCATAGTTGCCTTTGAGATTACAACCAAAACCGTGGCAAAATCTCATCCGTACACATCACACCAAGCCATATCATATCAACCTTAGATCATTCTAGACCATACGAGCCCGAAAATAGAAAGGGTTAGTAGCACAATGCCACTTGGGGTTTGGTAGATGGTCCCCACACCCGAGCTATCAGTAATGTCGGCTGTTGGGGCGAGCCCACCCAACGGTGGGCTATTGTTGATCACATTCCCTGTACCCGATCCTGTGCTTGTTCCGTTTCCAGTTCCTGTTCCAGTCCCAGTTCCGGTGCTCGTTCCTGTTCCAGTCCCGGTTCCTGTTCCAGTGCCAGGTGGCGCTATGGTTGGGTTTGTTGGAGTTGAAGTACTGTAGAAAGAATAGTTATAAGGATTTTGATAATGACAGCCCTTAGGGCTGTTAAAAGACATGCATAACAAACTTGTAAATTCATTGTAACCGACTCCTGCATTTTAAGAATTACTACATCCATAGAAAAATGTACAATTTTTTATGCACTTATTGACTCATTATCAAAACCCTAGTTATAATTAGTACATTATTGTGTGGTAATAAGAGTAATATCCATCATATCACGATGAAAAAGCACAAACTGACCAAACATGTCAAAGTGTCAAAAAATAACTAACACCACGTCACCACATCATGTTTCCACTTAAAGAATCATGAAAAGTCACAATTGTACCAAAATGGACCATCAAATGACATGTTTTATCACACGATCAATTGATTATTGACGTGGTTACATATACTTTTTTGTCACACGCCCCATGTGTTACATGTTCTTTACACGTAAAAGACTCAATAACAAGTGCACGGGTTCATGCACCCAATTAAAACCAATAGATAAAATGCCCCATCCAACAATATCAAGGTTTGATAAAATGACAAATTTACCCTCGTGTGTATTTGCACATGGCTAAATCTAACATAGCTTTTAACGGTTGTTAGTTTAGGGACAAAAAATGTTACAATGTTTTAAATCAGGGACCATTTGTATACTTAATCCATACTTTTGACAAACCACAATACTGATTTACCCAAAAATTAAATATAGAACATGGGTAAACACAGGATATAGTAAAAATGGTTTTAAAACACAAACCTTGCAGTTCCAGAGAAACAAGCAGAAGATGCACCTGTAAACCATTAAAAAAAATTCAAGATTTAAAGAAAAAAATGCATAAAGAGGGAAACTTTGAAGAGGGGTAGGATTGTAAATTACCAGATGGGGCTGTTGAGGTGACAGTGGCTGTGCCTGAGAATGAACAAGCCATAGCAACAGTTTGGCCTTTTTTCTGGTAAAAACTGTTAACAGCAAAATTGCAATGATCTCTTAAAGTATTAGGGTTATAACATGGACCATTTTGAGCAATTTGTTTACAATCAGCTCCAGCTCCACAAGCATAATCTATGTTCGCTTGAAGTTGAGAGTCACTTGCTCCAGTGTTGCATAAACAATAACTTGCACCTGGTTAGGTTTTCCAAGAAAATTAAAAAAAGATTTAATTTTTAATCTCTAAATCAAAATCTAATGGATACCCATTTGAGAACAAGCAAAACTACAGAAAACCCATTTTCGAAATAACAAAAAAAAAAAGGTTTTGTGAATTTGCAAAAGAAAAAAAAAACAATGACCCATTTGAAAATTTGTGAAAAACAGAGACCCATTTGAAAATTTGTAAAAAAAACAGAGACCCATGTCGAGATCAAGTATAATTTTACTTGAAATATCACTTTAGCTAGATCAAGAACAGTACTTTAAAAAGTGATTATTTAGGTGTTGATCTATATAACAAAACCCCATTTGAGAAAAAGCAAAAAAAAAAAAAAAAAATATATTAAAATATGATAGAAATCTTACTTGAATAGCCAGCCATGGCCAAGAAAGCCAACATAGGTAGAGCAAGAACATTCATGATTGAAGCCAAATTAGTAAAGCAGCTAATTAGTGATGAAAGTGTATGATTAAAAAAGGTGTTGATAATTGATATTGATCTAAAAATGTGTTTGGAAAGAAAGAGAGGTGAAGTGAAGCAAGATTTATAGACAATAATACGAGAATAACGGTGGAGAGTGAGTGCGTGTGACAGAGTATTAGGTGGCAACTTTTTATGGGCTTTCGGAGAAATGAAATCGTATTTTTTTTAATTAATTTATATTAACATAAAATGATTGATAAAGCCTGTTAATTTAATTTTACCTCTAACAATAAGACCGGTGCCAATGGGCGATCGGTTGGCCACCGCCGGAACCGGCGCCGTTGGCACGGTCCGCCGGTTGGCCGCCGGTTGGACCGCGGGTCGCTTAAGCGGCGAGAGAAGGGGAGCGTGATGTGGGGCCCAGCCGTACCCTCCAGCCAATGAAAAAAAAGTATTTTCTTTTCTTTTTTTTTTTTTTAAACGGTAATAAATTCGAATATAAACGGTAATAAATTAAAAAAAAACGGTAATAATTCCAAAAAAATCCGAAAAAATTCAAAAAAAAATTCCCCCTCATTTACATCTATAAATACCCACTCATTTCTTATATTTTTTACACCACAATCACCTTCTTTCTATCTCAAAAAAGTCATACCTCCTCCCAAACTTTTAAAAAATGTCCAAAAAAATTCCCCCTCATTTACGATTATGTCTTTTTTTTTATTTATTAATGGCTTTTTTTTAATTAATGTCTTTTTTTTAATTATTTTAATGTCTTTTTATGTATTTTTTTTTAATTAATGAAATGTATTTTTATTAGTTATATGTTTTAATTAGTTTATATATTTTTATTAGATAAAGAAAAGTAAGTGGTGGGGCCCAAATTTGGTGAAGTGACGGAGTGCTGTTGGCATGGGTACGTCAGTTTAGTGTTAGTTAGTTTGTATGCTGACGTGGCGCTGAGTTGGCAGAAACTGACGGCGTCAGTTTGCGTCACCATTGGCACCGGTCTAAAATGATCTCTAATAATGAAATTATAACACGTCGTAAATCTGATAGATAAATGTTAATGATAGTTATACTCTAATCTCTTATAGCTAATTAGTTGAGGTGTTTATGCTTAATGTATGCATATTTATATTCATGCATATCCGTGTACCTCATAACAAAAGACAATCCCCTTGAATTTTAGGAATATTACTTTTTTAATCAATGTACAAGCTTTTTATGCATGTTAGTAACAGCCCTAAGGGCTGTCATTAGCAAAACCCTTAAAATTAATATTTATAATTCAAAGACATTGAGAAATAAGAATGTGTGGCAGGATCTTAACGTCTTTAAACTCATCTTATGATAAAAGTTAACTCAAGCTGGTTAAGTTAACCCAAGCTAGATACATCCTAGAATTTTTTTTATTTTTTTTTTCTTGCTTTTTCTTTTGTGCCCCGAGATGAATTTCAAAAAAAATTAATTTAAAAACAATATGTTCATATACTAACCACTCGTATATATTTAACTGTATTTCTCGACTCATAGTTTAACGTGAAAAATACATACAGTTAAAAGAGAAATAAGTGTAACAAATACTAAAATATACATTACAAATATCGTAATCTATTTACAATCTCTTACATATCTTTATTTAAGAACGCTGCATCAATATCTTAATAATGTAGTTTTTGTTATAAGTTGTAGTCAATGTCTAATTAAGCAATTTTGATCTTTATTTCAACCAAAGTTTCTATAACATTTGTTTGCTTCGTGTTTCATTTCTTATGTTGCTTAGAACTCGTTGATTTTAGTGTTGACACAAATGATTGTTTGGTATATTTTTGGGTGACAAGGATTTCGCTCATCCATCATAAGAAAAAATAAGCAAATACCTTTGAAATATCAATAAAAAGGTTCCTCAAATCTATGCAGATTCACTAAATTAAAGATGCACAAGTATAGTTTTTTGTTGTATTCCAAAATATGAATCTCGTCCCACATGGATGGGAAAAAATTAAAGTAAGTAAATGGTGATCAGGAAGGTCCATGGCCTAGACTGGTACTTTTCATTGCACATAACGGAAAGGTGCCAATCTAAAGTCGGCCCAAGTGGTCGAACTTACATCATAATTTGTGTCAGTTGGGGCCTGCGTTCGCGCGGCCCCTACCAGTATATAGTCTAAACATTTTATTCTGAAGAAACTGTGTTTTTTTATCAGAATATTGTATTATTCTAACATCAATCATACATGAGCCAGAAAAAAAAAACTTTATATCAAACTAACAGTAAGCTGCTATTCAAACATAACAAGTGAAGAAAAACAAGATTATAAGCTGACTTACAAATTCATTAAAGTTGATGTTATCCACCATCTTAAGCAATCTTTATAACAAAGTAAACAAAAACATGCATATCATCAAACATTATAAACTCAACAAAAGTAAAACGATCGATGTAGTGATATCATTAGTAGTATGTACATCGTTTGTGCATTCAATTATTTTACTCTATGTATTAAAAGTTGGCAAGCTTAATATCACTCCAAAAACCGAGCAAAAAGTTTCAGGCAAGCTTTTCAAATTTGAACCATAAATTAAGCTCAAAGAACAGATCACAAAACTAGATAGGAGTTGGAACAACAATACACAGGAGACCAAGGAAACACAAATAATTAATGAAGCAATAAATTGACATTACCGATCAACTGTCAAAAAACATGTTTTAACAAACATTAATATCAACTGTCAACTTTAAGCTTTCATGTTAAACAACAGACAATAGATGCAATTGTGAGGTTTAAGTTTTAACTAAAATTAGAGGGGTGAGCCAAAGCCAACACAGTAGTGCAATGCAAATGCGACTCACAAAGACCCCAATAGCAAGCTATTGTGATGGATCTTTCCCCATAAAAAATAAGATTAATATCAAGTGAGCCAATGGCTCACATATCAGATATTAAACTGATAAGAACAGATACTACACTTGATCTTAGCCAAAAGGCCGAGAAAGGTATGCCTCTTAACTCTTATAGCCTTGGGTTTTATAGTTGCTCAGTTGCTCTCTGTTTCTTTCCTTCGAGAGATGTGGGTTTCTGATTCGTCGGTCTCTTGTGTATTATTAATCCAACTTTGTTTTAATACAGATCGTTTGATTTCGGAGTGAATAAAATCATTCTGATTCGTTGGACCTTGTTGAAAGTCAACTCTTGACTCGCTTCTTTTTTGTCCTTTTGCGGCGTCGGGTGTCGTCGCAAAGGCGCTTCGTCGTTTTTTTCTTGTAGTGTAAATCAAGTCAATGTTAGAATGTTTTTATTCACTCTGAAATCACGAATCTAGTAACCGGCCACTATCTACTTCTTTCTTTCGAAATGGAAATGAAGTATAGAAAGCATAAGGCTTTATAAACACAACAAATCAACAAAAAGAAAAAGAACATATTTATTTTATTTATAAAAGTGTATTCCCGTTTATAACAAGGCCTCCGTGATGTCGAGCTTTGCTCGTAAGGCACACAACCTAACTGTTGTCATGATCATTTCTAAATCTTTCCATGATTATCTGGTAAATATTTACCTAACAGATCGAACTCATAACTTGTAGGATATCACCTCTAGCTCATCATCTCGGATGGTTAAAAGAAAAAAACAAAGCATATAATGTAATTCCTCTCTTAAATGGGCTTACTTTTAAGTTCTCCCCTTACTTAAAATTCTAAAAGACCATTACAAGTAAGAAGAAGAATTAGGGTTTACAACTATGTGCTTCAACGGATGAACAACATCCGTACCACCCGCGTGTTTCACAAACTCAGCCGGCGTGAGAAAACTCCCGTGACAAACACACATTATTTTCACTTCTTCACCTTTCCCGTATTTATAAAGGATACCATCAATTCTCCTCCCACTCGGACCGTCTCCTTGTGTGAATACACACGGCATATCAACCGTATTTGACCGAATCTCTTTCCCCTTGTTATTTGAACGGCTTTCGGTCTTGGGTCTTGAAGGTCGAGGTCGGGTTCGGACCGTGGGGTCCACCACTTTTGACCTCGATGAACTACTCCCATCTTGCTTGCTTCTTTCTTGACTAGATTGTACACTCGCCATGCTAACTTCCCCTTCCGTACTAGATCCTGAAAGAATAACCATAATCTACGCGTGAGCATAAACACCGAAAAACCGAAACCAATCCGTTAAAACCGAACGTATAAAACCGAAACTATTTTAAAACCAATGGTTCGATTTTAAATTTTGAAAAAACCAGTGGTTTCAGTTTGGTTTTCGTTTTTAACCAGAAACTAAACTATTAAGAAACCGCCCCACTAATTATAGTTTATATTATGATAATATTATACAACATATGTCTATATATTGAATTTTAAATTTTTGAGCTGAAAATGGTATTTGAGTTTAAATACATTATTATACATTGAATATAAGCTGGAAAATATATATTGTTGCTGAAATTTTAAAACAAAAACCAAATCGTTAATGGCTAAAATTCGCTAAAACCGAAACCGCTGGAATTCGAAACCATTAAGTTTAAAAATCCAAAAACCAAAATTAGCGGATTGGGTTCGGTTTGAGATTAAAACGGCCTTAAATCGCCCCATAATGTATGGAATTATGGTTCTAACTCATGATTAAGATTTGTTAATGACATCGAGTTGTTCTATCTATATAAAGATGCTATTTTTATCAGATGCTTTTACAGTAAAGTACAATAACACGGTACAAAAACAGTAATGCAGTTATCTCGTCATAATCAACTCAAAATTGGAAAGAATTTTATTACCTTGAGGATGTCTGCTCTCGAATTCCGACAAGCTTGAAGCTTGTGATTCCACCGATCCCGGCAACGACGGCGGAGTTAACCCGCCGCCTCTGCCGTCCGACGTGGCAGCAACCGTTGCCGGCGTCGCTCCACCGAAATCAAACTTACCGGATCCTAACGACGGTCCTACAGATGACCCGACCCGACCCATAGCAGCCACGTATTCCTCCCTTTCAACCTTCGTCAGATTCCTTTGTTTCTCCGACCGCCGTCGCTTCGCCGCAAGCCGCCGTAAGCTCTGAAGCTCCTTCCTCTTCCGCCACTCATCTTCCGTCTCCACCGGTAACGACGACGTTCTGATTAAATTGGAATAAGACCCACGTGGACCTGTTTTCACTTGATTACCGCCCAAAACGTCGTCGTCTTTTACCACCGGCAAAATCGCAGCAATTGAAGACGACCTAATTAACTTACTCTTATCCACACCAAATCTTCCACCTAACGACAACCCGAGATTCAGCTCCAGTTCCTCTCCCGGGTCGGATCCTCTCGGATCTCCTGAACCGGAAAATCTCTGCAATAAATCTCGTGAAAATTGGTTTCTAATTTGTAAAGACAAATTGCACATCTCATTGTTTGTTTTTTCACCCATATCCGACACACCGCAGAAGTCAGTAAGATTGAACTCTTTTTATTGAATCAACTTGTCAAACGAAAATTCAAATACTTCATGATCCGATTTGAAGATACTTGGATGACAAAAGGTGGCTAAATTTCAAGCTTGAGAATTGTAATTATTGTTTGCGATTGAAAATTAGGGCAACGAATTGAGTGAACTGAAGTAAGTGAAAGAAGAAATCGGCCGAAAACAGTGGGAGAAAGAAGGTTGATTGGGGATCATGTAGCAAATTAAGAAGAGAATCGTCGAAAGGGGAAAAAGGAAACAGAAACACGAATGGAGAAAACACAATTTTCAATTTCACCCCTTCAAGCTTAAGTAATTGTTTTAGCTTTCACTTTATAGACCAAACATAGGGGTGATTATCGGGTCAAAACCGAATCGAACCGAACCGATAACGATGAATTTTCAAAACCGAAACCGAACCGATAACATGTTATCGCTTTCGGTTCGGTTCGGTTCAGTTATTTTAGGCCAAATGTTCTTCCTTTTCCGGAAACCGAACCGATAGAACCGATAACCGATAACGATGAATTTTCAAAACCGGAAACGAACCGATAATATGTTATCGGTTTCGGTCGGGTTTCGGTTTGGTTCGGTTTTTTCGGTCCAGATGCTCACCCCTAACCAAACACATAAAACACCCGACCAAACCCCCAGTACTGAAAAATAAACCACGACCAAACCTAAATGTTGTTTTTATTAATATATGTATAACTTACCATGTATAAGGTACAAGCATGCATATCATACCGCACGACAACCTTCATCGGTCGTTTGGACGATCAAATGCAAGGAAAAATGTTGATTTAGTCGCGAGCTTTGGTTGTGGTCGCCTCACGATGCATTGTTACTAATAGTCTTGGTATTAGTGACTTGACTAATATTTTATTTAGAAAAACAAGTAACACCGTACAAGTTTTAAGGTCCTTCCCAACAGTTGCATCTTCATCTATTCGTCAGTTTTGTTATATTAGTGTCAGATTAACACCTATAACCTCAAGCATTAACATACACATCCCTACCAACAGCAATTCTCGACTTCCTTCATCACTTTAGCAAAATACAAAATCTTATGTAGAATATATAAGCAATCACAATACCTCTCTTTCTCTCTCATCACTAAGGTTCTGTTTGGTAAACATCTTAATGATACAGTTAAGAAGTCAGCCTCTTAATCGAACAGATTCATAGTATTTAGTAAGGACTCTTAATCAGCATCTGAATCAATAATTCAACATGTTCTGCCTCTTAATCGGACTTATATCAGGGGAAGTCTGAATCATTCAGACCTCTGCATCATTCAGATATTAATCATTCAGTTTCTACCAAACAACAAGGCGAAGAAAAACAAGGAAATTGCAAAGCGGCTAGAACGGAGTGTGAATTGTTGAAACTAACGAGCACCATTAGCAGAGGGTTAAGCACAAAGCTTATAGGTTAGTGACTTAGTGTAATATATAAGACTTTGTGTATAATCTTGTCAACACAATCTTGTCTTCAAAGAGGTCTGCTGTTATGGTCCTACATAATAAGTGTAAAAACATGACTCATAATTATTAGTAAACAGTGTAAAAACATGTGAAGTATATGAGAATTGATTTGTGTGACATAAAAAGTTACATGCATATCACAAGAGAATTGATGCATAGGGTATACACTGTAAATGTATGTTCATGATTTATACTTCACATTTAGTAAGTAGTTAAAGTATAAATGTTTACATCTTATCTTTTCATATTTTTATACAGGAATTACATACTATTGTTAATGTTGTTTTGTGTATGGGTAGACCTGTAAACAAGCCGAACATTCAACGAACTGTGCGTGAATCATTCGACGGGAGTTTGTTTATGTTCCTTTGTTTAGTTAAACAAACAAAGACGATGAAAAATTTGTGTTCGCTTTGTTAAACGAACAAACACGAATAAATGTCTCGTTCTTTCAATTACGTTCACAATTACGTTCAGGAATATGAGTTTGTGTTTGTTTGTTTATGTAATTATGTCCGTTCGTTAGTGCCTTTTTATGTTCGTTATTTTACGTTTGTTTATGTTTAAATTCTATATCAAATATTAATTATTTTTTTAAGTTCATGTATTTGTTTTTTCATGCATACTAGTTAGAGTATTATTTTACAAAATATTTACTTTATTTATTATGATTTAAGGTTTTAAGTGGAATCCCTTTGAAGATTTACATTGTAATTTCATTATCTTCTTTTAACAACTTAAGATTTTTATATTTTCGATCTATTTAAGTTTTGTAAGTATGCTTTACATTTAATTATACATTTAATGAGTTCCCTATAATAATTAGAGATTACAAAAATCTTAGAAAACTATTTGACAAAATTTGTTAAAACTAGTTCATTCATTTACGTAAACATTCGTTAAGCATTAAGCTTTATTTCTATACTTTGTTTATGGTCATTTCCATTGTATGGCTGAATGACGAAACTACCCTTAGGGGACCTAAAACGAAAGTGCCTAAGAAAGGACATGTGACAAAGACAAAAGATGGGCAGTGGTGACACGTATGTTTATGTTTTTTATTTATTTGGGAAAAAGAGCTGTCTAGGTACAATGGGGTAAGGCAACGTGTCGAAAAACAAGACGAGGAATTGAAATTTGCCACGTGTCAGAATGTTGTGCTGGCACCCCTTTCATAGTCTGCCACGTGACACCGGCAAGGACATAATTTCAATTTTCAAACCAACCCGGAGGATCTGCTGGTTGATTAAATAATGACAATTTGCAAGTCAAGTTGCAAGTTGATGATTCAGGAAAATATTTTATTTTAATTTCATTTTATTTGTTAATGAATATATGTAACAACTTCAGCATGTACAAGGCGATTAAAATAAGTAGTCGAGAAATTGCTATATTTGTACAGTTCATATGCTTATTTTATATTCTTATTTACATAACCATGACATGTATAATTTATTTAATTTTATCATCTCAATTTCATGCTATTCAATTATTTTTATATTAACCCAATAATATTAATAGGTGTATAAATAACTTTATATAAAGTAAATACATATACCAATGCTCCAAATAACCTAATATGTAATATAACATAAAGTTCAATTACAATAAAGCGCTAATTAAATAAATTTTTATTCTTAATTATTGAGTTATCAATTTATATAAGAAAAGTAGATAATTGTTTTAGACTTTAGTAATGAGTTTTGTAATTATAAGGTTCAATAATGATAAAGTTCTAAATCGTGAATGAATTAAGATTGATAATATTTTGTAATATCCTGAAACTAATCCTAAAAACAATTAATTGTTAACAATATTTTTTAGATCTACAGTTAAGATACCAATTTTTATTAAACCACCAACCATCTCTATTTTTATAGTTAAATCGATCATGTACAATAACAATCAAAATTAATTTTTTAACCAACATTTAATAGCCACAACATAAAAAGCTAAAGAATAATTGATTGATTGTTTTGATGCCTAGTTTGGAAATATCAAATTTAAATCTACAATTAAGGAAGCATGTGAAATTTAATTTGGAGATTAAGAAAGTTAGTTGAAGATCAATTGTGCACTAACTTAGAAGGTTTATTGGAGATGAAGATAAAGATTGAAGACATTTAAGCAATATTAAGTATAAGAAAAAAGGGTTATCAAGTCGAATTATGTAATGATCGACAAACTATGGCGATAGATCGACTTACCTCGTTTACATATATGTGTAGCTTTCACGATCAACGAACGAAGGCGCCCGCTATATTGATTATACATAGAGATACTCAAGTAAGATTAGTGAATTATTGTGCCGAGAAGCACGCTAGACGACATGGTGTGGTCTAGTTTTTCGACGAGAAGGCGGTGTTCTACTTATAAGGAAAGCGTATTTACAGTTAGAGCGCGGCGAATGAAAGAACTTGTAAGGGGTACTTTTCGGGCGTTTTAAGTAGTTGTTTTAAAAATATGGGGTTTAGGAGTCGGGTATATTTTAACTAGGCCAATTTGTAACGACCCGAATTTTGTAAATAAATAAATTGTACAAAAATATGATAAATAAGGATAAATCGTTTAAAACACGTAGGAATTGGTTTCGTGTCATTTGGAGTCCGTATGAGGAAGATATGGACGAAACCGTGTTGAAGCCTAGACCGAAAAGTGCAGCCCTGCTGCACAGGTAAGTTCGCGGCGCGAGCGAGGCGCGAGCGAAACGCGAGGTTGAGCAGAAGGATTGGAGCTGGAACGCGCGTATGTCGCGTCGAATTCGCGTCGACTTCGCGTCGACTTCGCGACGCGAGCCAGGCGCGAGCCTGGCGCGAAGTCTGGTAAAAAGCGGCGACTAAGGGGAAAGCCCGCGTCTTCTCGCGGCGCGAGCTCGGCGCGAGCCCTTCCGACCAGAGCAATAAATTCGGGTTTTAGCCATAAATGCACTCCCAAAAACCCTAGTTTCCTCTCTTCAAGTGTGTGGACGGTTTTTGAGTGTGAAGCATCGTTTGGAGCTCAATCTTCATCAAATCTTGGTGATTCTTGCTCCTAAGTTGAAGATCTAAGGTAAATCTTCATTCCTCTTGAGTTTTTAGCCATAGATTCAAGTAGGGAAAGCTTGAATCTCAAACCCTAGTTATGGAATCGTTCATGAATGGTTAAAGGGAAGTAATATAACTTAGATCTATGGTATTTTGTTATGAAAAACGTGGTCATGTTATGAATACATGAAAATGTGGTGATTTATGAAATTAGGGTTTGGTAATTTTGGGGAAAATGGTGCTAGTAGTTAACTAGCCATGGATTATGTAGTTAGTATAGATGATTAATGCAAACCATTGTATTGGTTTTGTTATAGATTGTCGGTTGGAAGATTTGAGGCATTCAAATCTTGAGAAGTGATATTGGTGTTCAAGGAAACACAACATTGGATAAGCTTGGCAAAGGTGAGTACATGTGAACTTTCAAACTGGGTACATAGCTAGTAATGTTTTATGATTAAATGATTTTGTCGAGTCTTTAAGTAATTTAGTCATTTATGTGATTTATGATGAATTGCTTGTATGATGATGAAATGATTGAATGATTGAGAAATGATGGAGCTATAAGCTCATAACGATAAAAGATAAGTAATGATGACGGTGACGATGTCCCTGGGGCCGTAGTAGATTGGAGGCATTCCGGTTATTACGGTACCTTAAGGTTAGTGGTAGATCGGAGGCATTCCGATTACCCAATACCTATGAGTCCCGGTAGATTGGAGGCATTCCGATTACCGTGGAAATGATGGTCTTGATAGATTGGAGGCATTCCAATTATCTTGACATTGGCCAATGATGAAAGTGATAAAGTGACCCAAAACAAACTTAGTAATATTATTTTAAGATTAAATGATATTATTTGACTAATTGCTTATCGGGTCTAAAACCCATGTATCTCACGAGGCAATTTTGTCTCACGTACTATGTTTGTGTTTTTGCTATGTACTCAGGTTCGGGATCGAAGATCTAGGAGGCCCGTTTAGAAGAGGCCTTGTTGAGATTAGCTCGGTGTTGATGATTAGAGTCCTTATCCTATGGTTAAGATATAATTTGTAACACCGTTTTTGTAAACTCTGATAATCTCGAACAAGAAACCTTTTCGTTTTTGTAAAACCGGTATTTGACGTTGATACAATATTATGTATTTTTGGATTAAATGATATTTAAATGTTGATTTGAAAATTGAGGTGTTACAACTTGGTATCAGAGCTATAGTTTAAGCGAACTAGGTTGAGTTGACCATCCTAGACTTAAACTGAGCTAGTAGGACCGTAGGTTCCATAGGATACTTGTGAATTGGCTATTGAGACCTTAAGTGTAGGTTCAATAGGGTTGACCTTGGAGGATTAAGTCATGTTTGGTTTTGGGACGGTCAATGTTACCGTTACTTTGATAAATTGACTTCTAAATGATTAATGTCTTATTATAGCAAAATGGTGAGAACTAGAAGTACAAGAGGCCCACTTGATCAAGGGCAAGATTCGAACAACATTGTCGAACCGGTGTTTGGTCCTCCACCTCGGGAAGGGGAGGAAAATTCGGGTGTTGAAAGGAATACTCACACCCCGGTCACCGTAGAACACCTCCAAACTATGTTCAATCAAATGAGGGACATAGTGAACGAAGATGTGAACCGACTACTCAATGAACATAGGGCACGTGAAAGGCGGGAGGAATCTCCACCCCGCACGAAGAGCAAGTCGAGTAGCGTTGCTCAAACTGAAAAGTCTTCAACTGAGGAAGAAAGTGACCCCGAGCCGAGGGAAAGAAAGGGTTGTACTTATAAGAGTTTTATGGCTTTCAAGCCCGATAACTACTATGGTAGCTCCGAACCGAAAGTCACGATCCGTTGGATCCGTGAAACCGAACAAGTCCTTGAAGCTAGTAAATGCAAGGAAGGTGATATGGTGATTTATGCTTCCCGGTTGTTGAAGGATGAGGCCCTCGTGTGGTGGGATACCTTGTATGAAACGTTGGGAAAGAGGGCGATGTACAAGATGGCTTGGGATGAGTTTGTGAAACGGTTGAAGGCAAAGTTTTGCCCCGAGAGAAACTTGGAAAAACTTCAAGAAGAATTCGTTCATTTGAAGAAAGGTGGTTTGAGTGTCGATGAGTACACTAAGAAGTTCACGGGATTGATCCCGTTTGTGATCAAATTGTATCCGGATGAGAGATCCCGGATTGTTCGGTATGCCAATGGACTCCCGTGGGAGTATGAGTTGGAAGTTAAAAGGGCCGCCACACTCGATGAGGCTATCGGTGCGGCGAGAAATGTTGAAGAGGTTGGCCAAAGAAGAATCAACGAGAGGCCAAAGTTTGAAAAGTCTGAGAAGAGAAAGTTTGAGGGGAGCTCGGGTTCGGTGAAAAGGGGAAAGTTCACCCCGACCTTCTCTAAACAAACAAGTGTGGGTGCTTGTAAGAAGTGTGGCAAAGACCACAAAGGAGAATGTTTGGTGGATACAAAGTCGTGTTTCAAATGTGGGAGACCGGGGCATATGGCAAGGGATTGCCGGGCCAAACCGTTGGATGAAATCGAGTGCTATTCGTGCCATGAAAAAGGGCACTATAGCAATGCATGCCCGAAGAAGGGAAGTGAGACCATGGTGTCGACCGCTCAAAAGAAAGCGGAGCCGACAAAGGTCAAGGGACGGTCCTTCCAACTTACCCGAGAAGAAGCCAAGGAGGCCCACGATGTCGTTTCAGGTACCCTACTCGTAAATTCTATTCCCGCCCGGATCTTATTTGACTCGGGTGCTACTTACTCGTTTGTGTCACATGATTTTGTTGTGATGTTGAATGTGCCATTAGAACTTCTTGATGAAATTTATGATATAGAAATTGCGGATGGTAAAACCTCCATAGTTCAACATATGTGTCGGAATTGTGAATTGGAAATAGATGGGAGAAAGTTTAGGGTAAATTTATTACCCATGGAAATTGCGGGTTTTGATATAGTTATAGGTATGGATTGGTTGGGTGAGAATCAAGCAAAGATTCTATGTGGGAAGAAGATAGTCTCGATAAGGACTCCCGACAATGAAAAAGTTTATGTGTATGGTGAGAGACGACACCATTTGCCATGTCTTATGACCGCGGTTAAAGCTAGGAAATGTTTAGCCAAAGGATGTTCGTCCTTTTTAGCATATGTGTTAGATGGAAGGAAAGAGAAGAAGTCGGTGGAAAATGTAAAGGTGATTCGGGATTTTCCCGAGGTATTTCCCGACGATTTACCAGGATTGCCACCGGAGAGGCAAGTAGAATTCCGTATTGATTTAGTTCCGGGAGCGACGCCGATAGCTCGTGCTCCATACCGTTTGGCTCCCACCGAAATGCGGGAATTGATGTCCCAGTTGCAAGAGTTACTCGACAAAGGATTTATTCGTCCAAGTTCGTCTCCATGGGGTGCGCCCGTATTGTTTGTCAAGAAGAAAGACGGTTCAATGAGAATGTGCATTGACTACCGAGAGTTGAACAAGATGACTATTAAGAACCGGTACCCATTGCCTAGAATCGACGATTTATTTGATCAACTTCAAGGTGCCGACTATTTCTCGAAGATCGATTTGAGATCGGGTTACCATCAAGTTCGAGTGAAAGAAGGAGATACCGAGAAGACGGCGTTTCGTACGCGTTACGGGCATTACGAGTTCTTGGTGATGCCATTCGGGTTGACTAATGCACCGGCCATTTTTATGGATCTTATGAATCGGGTTTGCAAACCATTCCTCGACAAGTTTCTTATCGTATTTATCGACGATATTCTTATTTATTCAAAAACCGAAGAAGAACACGAGAGCCATCTAAGACAAACGTTAGAAGTGCTACAACGAGAGAAATTGTATGCTAAGTTTTCTAAGTGTGAATTTTGGATTCGAGAAGTCCAATTCCTTGGTCATGTTGTGTCGCGAGAAGGAATCAAGGTTGACCCGTCGAAGATTGAAGCGGTTATGAAGTGGGAACCGCCACGAACTCCGACCGAAGTGAGAAGTTTTCTCGGCCTTGCCGGATATTACCGTCGATTTATTCAGGATTTTTCCCGAGTGGCGACACCACTTACATTGTTGACCCGAAAGAGTAGTGAGTTCGTGTGGGGAGAAAAGCAAGAAAGAGCATTCGCCACATTGAAAGAAAAATTGTGTAACGCCCCGATTCTCACGTTACCCGAAGGTATGGAAGACTTCGTCGTGTATAGTGATGCTTCACATAAAGGTTTGGGTTGTGTTTTGATGCAACGGGGGAAAGTGATTGCCTACGCCTCGAGACAACTAAAGAATGCGGAAGAAAGGTACACGACTCACGATTTAGAATTGGCGGCGATAGTGTTTGCTTTGAAGTTATGGAGGCACTACTTATATGGTACAAGGTGTACGTTGTATACGGATCACAAAAGTCTTCAATACGTTTTTACTCAGAAAGACTTAAATATGAGGCAAAGGAGATGGATCGAATTGATACAAGATTATGATTGTGAAATTGTCTACCATGCGGGGAAGGCCAATGTGGTAGCCGACGCCTTAAGCCGAAAAGTTTATGAAAAGCCGATAAAGGGAAAACTAACACGTATTGAAGTAGTCTCGAGTATAGTAGAACGGATCAAGAATGCCCAACGGGAAGTGATGGAGAAAGATGAATTAAGGCAAGAGCGTTTGGGAAAGAACCAACACTTCGTGGAAAACAAGCAAGGGTTGAAAACCGTCGGTGGTCGAATTTGGGTTCCCTAGTTCGGGGGTACCCGAAAGGAGTTACTAAATGATGTTCATAAGTCTAAGTATTCGATCCACCCGGGAAGTACAAAAACGTATCAAGATATGAAGAAGATGTATTGGTGGCCCGGGATGAAGGCAAGAGTGGCAAAGTATATCTCTAAGTGTGCCACGTGTGCACAAGTAAAAGCCGAGCATCAAGTACCTTACGGGGAAGCTCAATCGTTGCAAATCCCGGCCGGAAAATGGGATGATATAACAATGGATTTTATTGTTGGGTTGCCAAAGACGAGCAAGAACCACGATGCCATTTGGGTCATTGTTGACCGGTTGACCAAAAGTGCATTATTCTTGGCGATTCGGGAAACCATGCCACTTGAGAAGTTGGCAAAGTTGTATGTGGATGAGGTAGTAAGACTTCATGGAGTCCCGTTGTCGATTGTTTCCGATAGAGACGCGAGGTTTACTTCGAGATTTTGGAGATCGTTGCAAGAGGAGTTGGAAATGAAATTGCGGTTGAGTACGGCTTACCACCCGCAAACCGATGGTCAGAGTGAAAGGACCATTCAAACGGTTGAGGATATGCTAAGATCGTGTGTGTTAGACTTTGGTGGTAAATGGGATGAACATTTACCGTTGGTTGAGTTCTCCTACAATAATAGTTACCAATCGACAGTTAAGATGCCCCCTTATGAGGCGTTGTACGGAAGGAAATGTAGAACTCCATCGTGTTGGCTTGAAGCGGGTGAGACGAAACTCACGGGTCCCGAGATTGTGAGGTTGACCAATGAAAAGATTGGGATAATCCAAACAAATATGAAAATAGCCCAAGATCGACAAAGAAGCTACTCGGGTTTGAAAAAGAGACCGTATGATTTGAATGTTGGAGACATGGTGATGTTGAAAGTATCGCCTTGGAAAGGCGTAATGCGGTTTGGTAAGAAAGGCAAATTGAGCCCAAGGTATGTTGGCCCGTTTAAGATTTTGAAACGGGTCGGTTTGCAAGCTTTCAAGTTAGAACTCCCACCCGAACTCCAAGGTGTTCACGATACGTTTCATGTAAGTTATTTGAAGAAGTTCGTGGGTGAGGTTGAAAATATAATTCCGTTACAAGAGTTGCGGGTGGATGCCCCGAACCGATTGATTGAGGAACCCGAAGCCATACTAGAGTCAAAAACCAAGAAACTTCGGAATAAGGAAATTGAATTGGTGTTGGTCAAGTGGAAGCATTCACTTGGGCCGAACTTGACTTGGGAAGTCAAGGATGAGATTCGGAAAAGATACCCGAACTTTGTGAATTATGATGAGATTCCGAGGACGGAATCTCCTTAAGGGGTGGATAGTTGTAACGACCCGAATTTTGTAAATAAATAAATTGTACAAAAATATGATAAATAAGGATAAATCGTTTAAAACACGTAGGAATTGGTTTCGTGTCATTTGGAGTCCGTATGAGGAAGATATGGACGAAACCGTGTTGAAGCCTAGACCGAAAAGTGCAGCCCTGCTGCACAGGTAAGTTCGCGGCGCGAGCGAGGCGCGAGCGAAACGCGAGGTTGAGCAGAAGGATTGGAGCTGGAACGCGCGTATGTCGCGTCGAATTCGCGTCGACTTCGCGTCGACTTCGCGACGCGAGCCAGGCGCGAGCCTGGCGCGAAGTCTGGTAAAAAGCGGCGACTAAGGGGAAAGCCCGCGTCTTCTCGCGGCGCGAGCTCGGCGCGAGCCCTTCCGACCAGAGCAATAAATTCGGGTTTTAGCCATAAATGCACTCCCAAAAACCCTAGTTTCCTCTCTTCAAGTGTGTGGACGGTTTTTGAGTGTGAAGCATCGTTTGGAGCTCAATCTTCATCAAATCTTGGTGATTCTTGCTCCTAAGTTGAAGATCTAAGGTAAATCTTCATTCCTCTTGAGTTTTTAGCCATAGATTCAAGTAGGGAAAGCTTGAATCTCAAACCCTAGTTATGGAATCGTTCATGAATGGTTAAAGGGAAGTAATATAACTTAGATCTATGGTATTTTGTTATGAAAAACGTGGTCATGTTATGAATACATGAAAATGTGGTGATTTATGAAATTAGGGTTTGGTAATTTTGGGGAAATGGTGCTAGTAGTTAACTAGCCATGGATTATGTAGTTAGTATAGATGATTAATGCAAACCATTGTATTGGTTTTGTTATAGATTGTCGGTTGGAAGATTTGAGGCATTCAAATCTTGAGAAGTGATATTGGTGTTCAAGGAAACACAACATTGGATAAGCTTGGCAAAGGTGAGTACATGTGAACTTTCAAACTGGGTACATAGCTAGTAATGTTTTATGATTAAATGATTTTGTCGAGTCTTTAAGTAATTTAGTCATTTATGTGATTTATGATGAATTGCTTGTATGATGATGAAATGATTGAATGATTGAGAAATGATGGAGCTATAAGCTCATAACGATAAAAGATAAGTAATGATGACGGTGACGATGTCCCTGGGGCCGTAGTAGATTGGAGGCATTCCGGTTATTACGGTACCTTAAGGTTAGTGGTAGATCGGAGGCATTCCGATTACCCAATACCTATGAGTCCCGGTAGATTGGAGGCATTCCGATTACCGTGGAAATGATGGTCTTGATAGATTGGAGGCATTCCAATTATCTTGACATTGGCCAATGATGAAAGTGATAAAGTGACCCAAAACAAACTTAGTAATATTATTTTAAGATTAAATGATATTATTTGACTAATTGCTTATCGGGTCTAAAACCCATGTATCTCACGAGGCAATTTTGTCTCACGTACTATGTTTGTGTTTTTGCTATGTACTCAGGTTCGGGATCGAAGATCTAGGAGGCCCGTTTAGAAGAGGCCTTGTTGAGATTAGCTCGGTGTTGATGATTAGAGTCCTTATCCTATGGTTAAGATATAATTTGTAACACCGTTTTTGTAAACTCTGATAATCTCGAACAAGAAACCTTTTCGTTTTTGTAAAACCGGTATTTGACGTTGATACAATATTATGTATTTTTGGATTAAATGATATTTAAATGTTGATTTGAAAATTGAGGTGTTACACAATTGGTGTTGTAATCATTTATTTTGTAAAAGATGTACTTCTTTATCTAGCTTCTTACTAGCTTTTATGTTAGTTTTCTCTTGCTTGGGCTGATGATCTTGCCGAATCTCCAATAGCTTTGGTTCCCTTTTTGCCATAAAAAAATAGGCACCTAAAATACGGTATTGTACATGTGGTGTTGAAATGTGGAGCTAAATTGATATCTAATTAGGGTTGCCTCACAAATTTAGTTTCATATCCAAAATCCAAATGTGTTAAAAACCTTAAATTTCAATTCTATTGATATGATCCTTTTAATGAATGTCACGTGATTGGCACATGCTAAGTACTTAACCGAATAAACTGAATTAGTTAGATCGTTTCCTGCATTCGTAGTATAAATTGAAAACAGACAGGGAAGATTAGATAGCTTAGATTATGTGAACACATTTCTCTCTCTCTTTCAATTCTATTGTCTGTAATCTTGTATTCAGTATGAATAATCGATTACATTGAACGAATCATTCGGTTTTCCTTTCTTAATCTGGAATTCCCTATGTTACTTAGTTTGATTCTCGTTTCTTAAGTGAAATCTGAATCGAATCATATCATCTATATGATATATTGGTTTTTGGTTTTTATTCTTCGTTTTCTGTTTTTGTTGAGTGCTTAAATACGTTTAAAAGGTGGCCGGATAAAGATTTTTGAAAAGATATCACAAATGTTATGACAATCGTGTGAATATAGTTGCAACAATTAATACACTAACTATATACCAAATTAAAAGGAAAAAGAACAAGAAAATGTTAGGGATCAAGTGAACCAGAATCGATTTGACCATTACTAAAAAGTTACAATCTACGATCTGTTACATATCTAATACATAAACATCAGAAAACTTATTAATGTAATTTAACACGAACTTATTCAAATTAAGTTTAGCACAACATCTTCATAGGGATTTTTTTAAAAATTGTGTTTTTAAAGTGCTTGTTGACTTATTGTAAATTAGGCTATTACGCTCATGCCTAATGTTTTAAAACCGGTTGACAAAAGACTAATAATAAAGAGAGTAATACCTACCAAAACTCAATAATTTAGACATATTTCAACCAAATATTCTTAGATCTTAACCAAAAGAAAACAAGTTTTTAACTATCTTTGGGAGTCTATCTCACTTTGGAGGATTTTTTTTTAAAAGTTGTAACAACTAATTGTAGTTGCAAGCTCGATCTTGATTTCGCCTATTGTAATTGTAGTCCCGATTTTGATTTTGACCAGAACGTTGACCAAAGTTGTCATGATCATTGTTTCTACCCCAATTTCCACTAGTACGATTTTGTCCTTCACCATCATGACCCCAGAAATTTTCGTTTCTCAATCCTTGTGGCCTCCTCATGTAATTAGGTCCTCCTGCAAGGGTAAATTGGTAAAATCAGTTTCATAAATCGGAACATTATTATGCATAATAATAATAATAATAATAATAATAATAATAATCATTTTTTAATGCTAACCTTGATTAGGTAATTTCTTGTACTGAATTTCAGATTCCTTTCCCTCAAACCGGATGAAGCGAGCCTGAAGAAAAAACATACAACTTAAATAATGTTCCATTTTATGTTACACAAATGCCTAAACAGTCTGATTCTGTATAATTATAATAAAAAAAACTATTAAGTTTATTGTACCTCTACGGCATTTCGGGCAGATTTCGGGTTATCAAATTCAACAAAAGCGTAACGATACCCATCCTGAAAAAAGAACACTAGAATTAGCAAATTACTATTAAGGTTGACCCGTTGACCCGCATGCATACAAGGAAACTTTATGTTATTGTATGTTTTAACACTAACAAGTCAAATGGGTAATACAAACAGTATTAAAAAGTTATTTTTATTTTTAACAGGCATATTTGACGCGCTAATTAATTATGAATAAATAGAAAAAAATTTAGAACTTCGGGCAAAAAGTGATCCGTTTCGACCCCATTTTCAACCCGACCCGTTTTGACAGGTGTATTAAATCTGAAACAAACCTGTGAGTATTCTTTAATCTGGATTTTATTCTGTTTAACAGGTCCAAACTTTTTCAAAACTTCCAGTAGTGATTCCTCAGTAATTTTTGGTGGTAAATCCTTCACACGGATCGACTTAACTGCAACAAATATTAAAATTATAAAAATTATTTAATAAAAAAAGTGCAATAATTACTACAAGAAAGGCAGGTTACCATCGTATATATTCTCTGGAGGACCGACAGGTGTTACAGCTTGTTTGGAAACAGGAATAACAGATGGTTTGGGTACAGCAACAGCATTTGGAGATGATTGTGGTGGGACTGGAGATGCTGAACTTGAAACCAAACCCTCTTTTGCCACCTGTAGCCGAAAACAATACTAACTTAATAAACATTTTTTAAAAATATATAAAAAAAAAAATTAAAATTATTCTCACTATTGATGCGTAAGACACTTTTTTTGCTTCTTCTTGCATGTTTTTAGCTGGCTTAGCAGCTAACCATTCATTTTTCTTTCCTTTTGCTGAGTCAGCAACCTTGTTTACAATACCAACATCATCCTTTTTAGATTTAGAATTTTCATTTTGATCTCTTTCTACGGTCTTTCTAGTCTCCACCACAGAGGATTCTTTCTCTAAACAAAAAATCGTTTAATATACAAATAAGTGCAGAAAATGAACATCAAAATTCAGTCAAATTTCTATACATAGTAACCAACTTTTTCTAGACCAGAAAAAACCATTAAAGTTGGAAAATTTTCAATTAAGGTTATCTTTCTAAGTCAAGAAAAGTCAACATGCACAACCATACAGAAAAAAAATCATCATTTTATGGAACTTTTTGAAACTTTGATGGTTTTTTTCTGTAAAAAGTTTGTTACCTATTTATGCAATTAGCCCTAGAAATAACTAATCAAACTACCTGTACCATCATCATCAACAGGAGTAGAAGTTTCTGGAATCTTATTAACTTCAATAAACTGAAGAAAATCATTACGCACATAAAATCCACCACCTTCTTGCGGTGCAAGAAAAAAAGTATGAGCAAAATTTCTTGTCACATTTTCAATGTCAACCAACGAGCCCGTTACTCCCACAATAACAGAATCCATAACCGAATCTTGAGCATACACGGTCTGTAAATTAGGATTCCATTCCTTAACAACGGAATTCATTATCTCATGATCGATATCCTGCTCAAAAGTCAAACAAAGGTCAAAGGTTGTTGTACATGATATTTAGTCAAAACCAAAATTTTGTTTACCTTCAGTGTCGTTGCTGATGTCATTGAACCATCAGCAACTTGGTGGGCCCGAATGCTTTGATCTTGATAAAAGTTATGACCATCTTTAGGAGATACTTGTAAAATAGTATAATATTGTTTCACAAAAGCATCAGCAACATCCTGTGCAGAATAGGAAGACAGACAAGGAGCTTCTTCAACATTTGCTTTATCCATCTCTGCGAACAAAAAAAATAATAATAAATAAATAAATAAAGATTTGATTTTTTTGACGTTTTATAATTTATTTGCGGCTTTAGTTTACTTTTAGCTCAAAACTCCCGAAACCCGACAAGATAAGGAGTTGTATGTCAAATAACAAGAGATATTACGTAATCTCTAGTAAATCGACGCTACTAAAACCATAAACTACAAGAAGAATTATATGATACGTCATTGTCGGATGCATTTATAAGTGATATATGATTAAAAAAGATATGATATGTTACCAAAAGGGTACGTATATCATTCGTACGGTATTATCCATTAAAAAATATCTAAATCATACACTAACGAAATTGATTTCCTATAAAACTAGAATTTCAAGCATTAAAAATTGAAAATTTAAGATCATGCTTAACAGTAAAAATTTAATCAGTCAAATGATTCATTTAATCATATTAATAGATCCCCTAATCCCCAATTTTATAATAAACCATATTATATGAACAGTAAAGCCACCTTTGAACCACTTAAAACCCCTGAATTAACACAAAAGCTAAACAATTACATCATTTAAACAGCAGCAAAAGCCCCCATTAACCAAACACTCCAGAATCCAAATCACCAAATAAGAACCCTATCCGGCTATCCCTATTTTAAAACATCCAATAGATAGAATCAAAGCAATAAACCCCAATGCATGCCAATTTCAACGATCAATCCATAGAACTAACCAAAAAAACCTAAAATTTCAAACATAAATCTTACGTCAATTCCGATCAAAGCATCGAGCTTTTAAGCAACAAGCAAAAAAAAAACTAGTCGAAACAATGCATGCTGTTTTTTCAGCGACAAGTCACTAATAATTACACGATTCTGAGCTCTTTTGACAAAAATCAAAGAAATAAACAAACAATCACCGATTATAGCAAGCAAAATCACTCGATTTTTCATCAAATTGCATACACCGACGACCTTACAAAGATTCAAATTGAAGAATGTACCTCCGAAACCTAGTTTAAGACCACCGTCAAGAGAGAAGAGATTCACACAAACACGAACTTATTGCACGCAGAAAATCTCTCTCTTAAAACACACAAAATGGAAAAATTAGGTTCTCGTTTCCTGCTTCGGCACCCTACCGTACGCTTGGAGGGAATTTTCAGTTTGATTGATGCTTCTGATCTATGGCAAAATGTATCCGATTTTATGTGATCGACGGATCAGATTTATTGTTGTGAGCTACGCATGTGGGGTGCGATGTAGGGGATTGGTTCTCATGGGAAGCGGTGATCGTGTACAGTAGGTGTATGGTTGGAGAATTGAGGCTAATAATAGATTGTTGCCATCTGGTCTGACTGGGATATTGACGGCCGCTTGACTTTCGTGTAAATATGAATGGAATCTGATTGCTGACTGCTGACTTTTCATTTTCTGGGGTAGCCGATCTTCCTCGTAGAATGAGGTCAACTTAAAAGAATATTGTATTTTGTAGTGGTGAGCATAAAAATCGAAAAACCGAAACCAAACCGTTAAAACTGTTAAAACCGTAACCATTTCAAAACCGACGGTTTGGTTTTAGATTTTGAAAAAACCGATGGATTCGGTTCGGTTTCGGTTTTAACCAAAAACCGCCCCCATTAAGAAACCGTCCCGCTAATATTTAATATATTATATATATTTTTTAATTTTATATTTATTAAATAGAAGTCGTCCTATTTAAGTATTTGAAAGTCCATCTACTATGGTCCATTGATGCCTATATCATTATTATATGCTACAAAATACGTTTATAATTTGAAATTTGGGCTGAAAATGATATTCATTGTTGAAATGTGCTATTAGACATTAAACATAATGATATAAGTTAGATATTATTACAAAAATTTGTATCTAATTTTGAAAAAATAAAGATTAGTGCATGAAATGTGTATCTATGTTTAAGACGAGGTGGTTTCGGTTTTAAAACCGAAACCGAACCGTTAAAGGCTAAAAACCGTTAAAACCGAAACCGTTAGAAACCGAGACCATTGGGTTTGAAAATCCTAAAACCGAAATTAGCGGATTCGGTTCGGTTTGAGCCCAAAACCGCCCCATGCACACCCCTAGTATTTTGTATGTATTTTATATGGTTTAAATATTAAAGTAAAGTTATGGAAGAACTAATAAATGTTATTAACAGATTTGTGTTGCAATGTTAGTTTTAAAATATTGATGTAGCGTTAATATAACAGATTTAATAAAAAAGGTTATTGTTGGGATATCAGAATTAATAAACGATATATATCTACTAGGGGTGTAAACGAGTCGAGCCGAGCCGAGTTCTGCCAAGCTCGAGCTCGACTCGACAACTAAAACTCGAGCTCGATACTCGACGAGCTTCCATTTTTAAGCTCGAACTCGACTCGGCGAAAGCTCGGTACTCTCGAGCTCGACTCGGCTCGGCTCGAAAAATCTTGATATTTTTAAAAGTTCACTTTTTTGTTTTAAATATGTATAAAAAAGGGTAAAAAGGTAATTATATACATGAAAAAGGGTAAAAATGTAATTAAATAAAAACTCGATAAGGCTCGCGAGCCTAGCGAGCTGAGTATTTTGGAACTCGAACTCGGCTCGAAGCCATACTCGAGTAGCTCGAGCTCGAGCTCGACTCGGTTCACAACGAGTCGATTCCGAGTATTCTTCGAGTCGGTCTCGAGTAACTCACGAGCTGTCTCAACTCGATTACATCCCTAATATCTACCAAATAGTAAAATCAGTAACATATGTATCGTTTTTAACTAGTAGGTTTTACCCCGCCTGATACCGCGGGATATGATATCCAAAATAATATTATACGATCCTGACAGTGTGGAATAGCGTTAATTATAAATAATTGACGCAGAAGAGGAAAAAGGGTCAAAGTTAGCAACTAAAACTTAAAAAAAAAATTATAAATAATTGACCAGCCTGACAGTATTCATCAACTTGGTAAATTTATATATTTTAATGTGTTATGATTATCGTTGGCTAATATTAGATCGTATAATCATGTTTGACTCGTCACTTCACAAGGAAATTATGTTCCGCTCTTTGTTTGTCATTTATAAACGAATTTCCCGAGTAACTGAGATATACTTGTGATCTACTCGACATCACATTGCCGTGACTGTTTCTAAACATTCCATGTCAATCTGGAAAATGTTTATTAAGAAGAGATCGAACTACACCTAGAGTTTTTTACAGTACTATTTGTCACATAACATGAAGTTTATTATACTGGGGATAGGGGTGTCAATCGGGTTGGTCGGGTCGGGTTAGAGCTCTTATGGGGTCGGGCCCGTCGGGTTTGAAGAGGAAAAATCATAACCCGAAACCCGACCCTATAAGGAATCGGGTTAGTCGGGTTCGGGTTGGTCGGGTTTTGGGTTTGTCGGGTTGACCCGATCGGGTTGGTCGGGTTACATCTTCTTTAACAGAAACGTACAACTATAAGAATGAAAAAACTTGTATCAAGAATAACTTGTATATAAACTTCCGTCACTTGATGAATTTAATTACTTTATTACCAAACATTTATGAAGAATAACTTGTATATGAATTTAGTTACCGTAGTAATAGAAATTCAGCAATGAATTGCGCATTTGTTCAGACATAATGTATTTTTTGACATGAAATCATATCCCAGAACAATTAAGTTAAAAACCTAACTACATAAAGTTAGAAGGTAGAATCTTTTTCTACTAAGAACAACAAAATTCTCTATGATATGAACATATATAGATCAAACTATCATACTAACTTCCAATGAGATCTCCTTCCAGAAAATTCCTAAATTTCAAATCGGGTCTAATCGGGTCAACTCGAAACCCGATAAAGATAAGTCATCCTGACCCGATACCCGACCCGAAACTAACGTCGGGTTTGTCGGGTCGGGTTTATAAAACCCGACATCAACATAAGACCCGAATTTACCCAACCCGACTAGCATAATCGAGTTCGGGTACGGGTTAGGGTCGGGTCGGGTTGACCCTTTTGACACCCCTAACTGGGGATGGTTTTTATACCACATATTTTAATACATCTACCATAACAATTGCATTATTTACTTGTATAATATGCAAAAATACTTGTACAGTGATATAAACATCAAAAAGTGTAGTAGCAAAATTAATTCCCTTATTATATTTGGTCTGAATAAAAAAATCAGGGTTTATCAAATGTCTTTTCCACACATAAAATGGCTATAATTGACATTTAAAAAGATTAGCCCCCGGCGAGGATCGAACTCGCGACCTTTCGCTTACGAAGCGAACGCAATACCACTATGCTACGGAGGCTTTTTGTTGATAAGAACAAGCAGCAGAGTATTCATCTTATAGCAACGAAATCAGCATCGACCGTTGCTACTTCTAAATCCTCGTCTTCGTCCTTCTAGGGTTTACACATAGACGCAGAGAAAACATGTGTGGAATAGCGTTAATCATCTCTGATGTTCGTATCGATCTATCATCTCTTCTTCCAATTGCAACCAAATATTCACTCCTTTCTCATGATTCTGGAACTGTAAGCGATTTAATCATTTCTTCTTCTTCAATTGTATGATTAAAGTTCATTAGCTTAAAAGTAGCTTGAAATTTGAAATTATAATCTGATAAACATACGAAACAATCATTATCTATTGATCATTATTCCAAATTAGATCACAAACATCACTTTACTTGTTAATTCTCGATAATTTAGTTATTTAGACTGCCGTAGATTGCGTAACTTGAACAGTTGAACTTATTCGGGTGGAGCTCCAGCTTTTATTTTCTGCAGATGATATCAAATCAGCTCTGAAGAAAAGAGGACCTGACAGCTTAGGAAGCAAATCTGTAACTCTTCATGCAAATGAGGGAATTATTCTTCGATCTTCAGTGGAAGCAGAAGAAAATTGTGGTTTGAATAACGGTTTAATTGGAAAACTGTTATTTATCGGTGCTACATTGCAACTACGAGGAGTAAATCCTGTTACACAACCGTTGCTGGACAAATCTGGGAATGTTCTTATATATAATGGTACAGTTTGGATGATTATCAGTTTCTAATGTTTGGATGATTATGATTAATGAAGATTTATGATGCAAATGTTTCTTACAGGTGAAGTGTTTGGAGGAATTGAGGTCAGTAGTGATAGCAATGATACTGAAATTCTCATGGAGTCATTGAAGAAATGCTGTAACTGTATCTCTCATGAACATGAAGGCACATGTTCTTCACGTGAGAATGGAGAATACTCTGTTTCTGAATTTCTATCAACAATTAAGGGCCCATGGGCTTTAATATATTGGCAGGTAACTTTTCACTGGTAAGTTCTTTTGATTTTAAGATGTGAAGTGTCAGTTTGGGTATGTCATGTCTCTAACGGGTCAAACAGGTAATATAAAAATTAAAGCTTAAAAGGAAACGGGTCAAATGGGTTGAAACTGGCCCGTAATGTATTATTAACGCATGAAACCTCCTAAATTGTTTTTATTAGAAAACTTAGGTTATTATTAGTATAATATCACGATTGTAATAATTTCTGACATTACATTAATTATTTATAAACAAATTACTTAAACAAAGGCACACAATTCTATGAATGTGCAATTGTTACACTCTTAAGTAGTCAAATGCCTTGTAACAATGTGTAACTAATGGTAAACTTGGTAAATCATTTTTTTTTAATAGATTATTATTTAAATATTATTTAAAATTGCAGGAGAGCTCAAAAACTATATGGTTTGGTCGAGATGCACTTGGAAGGCGAAGCCTTCTTGTTCACTGGCCAAATTCAAAAGACTCTCGACTCATATTTTCTTCTGTATCACCACATAGTTCAGGTATGCAGGCTTGCCAATTGTTTATTTTTTTATTATGATAAGTTATGCAATTTTATTTTAATATGTTTTCAGATTTTGGATATGAAAACGGGCCGAATCAATTGAACTTTTGGGAAGAGCTCCCGTGTGGGGTCTACAGTCTGTCCATGAGTGCCTCTGAAGACCTGGTGGGAAAAGTCAAAAGACATGATTGGACCGATCCATTGATGGAAGAAATGATTAAATGGGAGAGAACTTTTGTTGAACCCGAACAAGAAGATTTTTTTAAATCCCTTGAAACATATCCACGAGGTAAAATATAGATTTTTTTACTTTCAAACTTGAGTCTTGTGAATGGGCCGAGTCTGGTACTCTGGTTATGTTTGACCACTGACGGGTCAACCGGCTAAAATAAAAAGGTGAGCTAAAAAGTAAACTTGTCAAATGGTCAAACGGGTGAAAGTCACGGTTTTTTAAGACATAAAATCTTTTCAATTATTTTATTTAAAATATTAGATTGTTATTGTTGTAAGTTATTAGATTCTTCGTTGCTACAGGGCATTTACAGCAGGAAGTTCTGGCTGCACTTAAAGAATCTGTGAGACGGCGGACAATATATTCAGAAATTCATCAGGTATGTCAATCAATATCAATATATATATATATGTATATGTGTGTGCGTGTGTATATATTATATATGTATATGTATATATATTCTGGCTATCCATATTGGTTGAAACTTTATAAGTGACTTGCAGGGTAATTCACCAGTTGCTGTGCTTTTTTCTGGTGGATTAGATTCTATGATACTCGCAGCATTATTAAATGAGTGCCTAGATCCAAAATGTACATGATTAAATTTTTATTTTTTTATTTTCTGGATTATATCAAAAGATTTATTCTCCAAGCTTATTCTGACACTTGTGTTGGCAGTTGAAATTGATCTGTTAAATGTAAGTTTTGATGGTGAATTAGCTCCTGATAGAATCTCTGCAAGGGCAGGTGTGAATGAGCTTAGAAAAATTGCATCTTTGAGAAGGCAAGTTTTAATATTTTTTTATGTCTTTCTTATGTGGTTGTATAATTTTATTTAATTTGGCGTATGTTTCATTTTTTTGTTGACTGCAGATGGAATCTGGTAGAGATAGATGCAGAATTGTCAAAGTTGACTTTGGAGACAAAGCATGTCATGTCACTTATTTATCCCTCTAATACATATATGGTACTTGGTTTGCTCAACCCGACCCGACCCGGCCCGTTTTGATGGTTAATAAATCTGCCTGACCCGCCCCGCCCGTTTTGGGTCTTTATTACTAATTAGAATGAGTGATGTTACAGGACCTAAATATTGGAATTGCGTTGTGGTTGGCAGCTGGCGGTGATGGGTGGGTGAATGAAGATTTAAGAGGGAACAATAATAATAATAATTATGATAATAAAAATAATATTAATAATAATAATGACAATAACAATAATTTAGAATGCGAGCGTGTTAAGTACAAATCTGAGTCAAGGATCCTGTTGGTTGGTTCTGGTGCAGATGAGCAGTGTGCTGGTTATGGCCGCCATAGAACTAAGTTCAGACAAACCAGGTTAGGTCAACTGCTTTCACTATCTCATACTGGATTTACCGTTTATATTATAATCATAAAACATAAAATTATATATATTTTTTACAATCAAAATTAACACATTAGTTAATAAAATTATCAGCTGGGGTGGGCTAAATGAGGAAATGCAGTTAGACATGCAGAGAATATGGAAGAGAAACCTAGGTAGAGATGATCGATGCATTGCTGATAATGGCAAAGAGGTACATAATGAGATCCTTTTTTCTTTTCTTTTATAATTATAATAATTATTAATTATATATTTATTTTAATTTTAATTTTTTAAAGGCTAGATTTCCTTTTCTTGATGAGAATGTAATACGGCTACTGCTTGATATCCCACTTTGGGAGATTGCCGACCTTCGCCAACCAAGTGGATTTGGAGATAAAAAAATCTTGCGAGAGGTACATTTTGCTTTACACACACACACTCACACACTCAATGTGATTCCATTCCATAAGCATCTGGTGATTGCCTAGTGGTAAGGGCGCCTAAAATGACTAATTTGTCCTTTTTTCTTCAAGGTTGCAAGAATGCTTAACTTGCATGAAGCAGCTGTTCTACCTAAAAGAGCTATTCAGGCATGCATGCATACTTTTTTCCCCTTAATTTATTAAAAATACTTATCTTATTCACATTTATCATTTACGAATGTTCTGTTTACAGTTTGGTTCGAGAATCGCCAGAGAATCAAACCGAAAGAATTTTGGAAGTAATCGTGCTGCAAATCAAGCATCCGCTGGAACTGCATTATTTCAACCAATCTGATTTTTCATGTCGGCTTTTTTTTTTGTTTTTACTCCCTCTGTCACCACTTTTTTTCATCCACCTATTATCGAAAACAAAGTTTTTCACACATTTAAATACCACAAAGTCTCCAGCGAGACTTGAACTTACAACCTCTTTACATATTGTTAGACTACAAGGCCGTTGGTCAAAGTTATAAGGTTGAATTACCTTAAAAAGTATGAATTTGTTATGTTAATAAAGGACAACTTAAATGTATATATGATGGCTTAGGGTTTTGTCGAGTCTAGTTGACATATTTCCAAACTCGAAGTAAATTGATCATAAACCTTGAAGCTTGAAACTTGACTTGAGCTCAACAACGGTGCCCAATCCCTTTAAAAGACGCATACATTAATACATCTACCGGTAGGTAGAGAGACTGCTTAAAAAATCAAACATGCGTGAACGAAAATGTATGCATGTGGCGTGCGTGAGAGAGTTTGGTGAGTATGCAACCTTTATTTTCAAGCTTGAGCTTGGCCTGGTTGATTTATGTTAGTATTAATCAACTCGATGTTTTCGACTTTGATTCAGCTCGACTTGAAAGTCTAGTGAGACTCTTCTTAGACTTAAATTGAGTCCATTATTTCTAATTAAACTTTTACTTTGGGTCAAACAAACATTATTTCTTCACATTTTTATTCCCTTCTTTTAGCTTGGGTTTGTTAATAAATAAGTGAATAAGACTTTAAACGTTGTATTGTATATGAAAATAAGCCAATTAGTAAATTGATGGATACTGTATTTCCTAAATATTAAATAGTCCATTAAAGCTAAAATTGTAAACCTATACTATAAAACAATTAACATGGTTTGATTTTTTTTGGCAAACCCTAACCGAACCAAAAGTTTTGGTTATCCCTAAAACCAATAACCCAACCATTGTTTTTTATTTGGTTCGGTTAGTTTAAGTCGGTTAGGGTATTTAGCGTCATTTATTTAAAGATAAAGGATTTAGGAGTGTTTAGGAAAACTTTTTTAAGGGAGCTTTATTAAGATTAATAAGCTATAAGCCCCTTTAAATAAGCTTTCCCAAACACCCCTTAATACGAAATATTTGAAAAGTTAATAAACCCTCACTCCGTCGATACGAACTCAACTCTCTGGTGCGCTCTATCTCCGCCGCACCGTCGATTGCGCCACCGCCTGCCTCCGGCTCAGGAGAATGGAGAGTAGTTGTAGCTCGAACGATGTGTTTAGTGCAGAAGAAGCCATAGCTGGAAATGGTGAAGCTCTTCAAGCTCTTCGAGAACTCATAACATATCCTCTTCTCTACTCCCGCGAAGCCAGAAAGCTTGGCCTTAAGGTATATTTACAGTTTATCTACAAACTTGATTAGATTCATCTGTGCGTCTAACAGTGATCACTGTTCATTTTCGTTTTCTGTAGTGGTCGCGTGGTTTGTTGCTTTACGGTCCTCCTGGAACTGGGAAGGTATTTCTTAATTTTGTAATATGTGAAATTAGGTTATCTATTAAAATTGATATATGATCGGTACAAATCTCTTAGTAAAGTAGATGTGCACTGTGATTTTGGATTAAGCAATCAATTTTGAATTACAGAAGATTGTAACTAGGAAGGTCTGATAACTATGTCAGAAGCTTAAACCAAATAAGGACTCTAGATTTTATAAGTTAATCATTCATTTAAAAATCATCTAAGTTATTTTCATTGATGATGCTAGACTAGCTTGGTTCGTGCAGTTGTTCGAGAATGTGATGCACACCTGATAGTTCTAAGGTATTGTCTTTTGACCTATATTCCACTTGCTGTTAGTTGGAATTCATGTTTTTTCATGAATTGCTGATTGTTATCCGGTGATTAAAGTTATGTAATTTTTTATTTTGTGTTTTCTTGCAGTCCACACTCTGTTCACAGAGCTCATGCTGGTGAAAGTGAGAAAGTTCTGCGTGATGCTTTTGCTGAAGCATCTTCTTACATCAAATTGGGAAAACCTTGTGTTATTTTTCTAGATGAAATAGATGCTATCTGTCCTCGTCGTGATTCTAGGTACATATTAATCTCAAGGTTTTTTGTAATTTTTACTTTTCTTTTCGTTTTTAATACTCTTTATGCTACATCTCTACACTAAAAGTGATAATTTGAATGTGTCTCCAATTTCAGAAGACAACAAGATATACGTGTTGCATCTCAGCTTATCATGTTAATGGACTCAAGTGCAACATCATCATCAGGGACAAAAGTTGTAGTGGTGGCCTCAACCAACAGGTAAATGCTTGATCAACTCAGTTTATTCTTTTGAATTCAAACCTAACAAAAATGACCCTTGTGATTCCAACTGTTTTTGACCCTATTTCCAGAGTAGATGCACTGGATCCTGCACTAAGAAGATCGGGTCGGTTTGATGCTGAAATCGAAGTCACAACTCCAAGTGAAGAAGAACGCCTTCAAATTCTCAAGGTACTATATAAAATTATAAGTTTCCTTAATTATTTAAGGGCAAATTGCATAAAATAGCAATGAACTATTAGGTGATTCCTAATTCTAGCAACAAACTATAAAAATTATCAAAAATAGCAACGAACTTCTAAATTTTTGCAATTTGGGAAACATTTTACCTCGAACGTGAGTAACCGGTGTTTTTTAGTGACATAAGTTATTATAAATATATTAATATTTATTACGTGGACCAGCAAGTGGAAAAAAGAGAAAAAATAAGTAACCGATCACGTCACTAGAAAATACCGACTACCATCATTTAAGGTGAAATATTACCCAAATTGCAAAAATTTAAAAGTTTGTTGCTATTTTTGAAAATTTTGATAGTTTGTTGCTAGAATTCGGAATCACTTAATAGTATGTTGCTATTTTATGCAATTTACCCATTATTTAATCATCAGAGTTACAAATTATATGTAAATAATTTCCAGCTGTATACAAAAAAAGTTCCAGTGGATCCTAGTGTTGAGTTGGAAGTAATAGCAGCCTTATGCAATGGGTATGTCGGTGCTGATTTAGAAGCTTTATGCCGTGAGGCTACAATGTGTGCAGTAAAAAGATGTTCAGATAGAAATGAAGAAGTTGATTTACATTTATTAATGGATGATTGGAAGAATGCTATGTCTGTTGTGGGCCCCAGTATAACACGAGGTGTTACTGTTGAAATTCCCAAAGTTACATGGGATGATATCGGTGGACTAAATGATTTGAAGGTATGTAAACATTATAATGCATTTTGCACTTTTACTTAAAAACTTAAATTTTAAGATAACTTGAATTACTAATATTAATATACCCTTGCAACTTCTTTAGTATTCTTAGTCAACCATTGTATTCATACTAAGTTTGGTAATTATATAAGAAAGCTTACAATAGATAAGTAATGGGAAATTACGTATGACAATACCAATAAAAGTCAATCCCATAAATCTTGAATACAAAATAAAACTTCAAATTATAATTTTCATCTAAGTATAAATAATTTATCTTAATTTTAGCTATTGGGAAACTACGTATAACCCAAAATGATAAACATCCATATATCCAACTTAAATACGTTGCTTCTATAATACAAAAAAATGCTAGTATTTATGAACGGGTCAATTATGGTTATGTTTTATCTCTATATATTTATGTATTTTTTAAAATGAAATAGAAAAAACTGAAGCAAGCAGTTGAGTGGCCTTTAAAACATTCAGATGCATTTTCTCGGTTGGGTGTGTCACCGATGCGTGGAATTCTTCTTCACGGGCCTCCAGGATGCTCAAAAACTACTCTTGCTAAAGCAGCTGCTCATGCTGCTCAAGCCTCTTTCTTTTCTTTAAGGTTTGACTTTGACTTTGACCATATTTCATTACCTTAAAATAGCAGTTGACTTTTTGTGAGTTATGTTCCAGTGGTGCAGAATTATTTTCAATGTATGTTGGAGAAGGTGAAGCTTTATTAAGGAATACGTTTCGTAGAGCTCGCCTTGTTGCACCAAGCATTATTTTCTTTGATGAAGCTGATGTAGTTGCAGCTAAAAGGTAAATAAAAATAAAAAAAATGAGTAAATTACACGAATGGTCCTTTAGGTTTATAGCAAATTTCACCAATGGTCCTTTAGTTTCAAAAATTACACTGATGGTCCTTAATTCTGAAAGATTTTTCACAGATGGTCCTTTACACTAACTGACATTAATTTATTCTGTTAACTCACCCCATGTGCAATGCACGTGATGGTAAAAAAGTCATTTTTAATCTCTTTTCAATCTTAAATTAATATTTTTTATCTTAAATAAAAGTTTTTAGTTTAAGAATAAAAAGAAAAGAAATGAAAAATGACTTTTTCACCCTCATGTAGTCATGTGCATTGAACATGGGGTAAGTTAACTAGAAAATATTAATGTCAGTTAGTGTAAAGGACCATCGGTGAAAAACCTTTCAGAATTAAGGACCATCAGTGTAATTTTTGAAACTAAAGGACCATTGATGAAATTTGCTATACACTTAAAGGACCATCCGTGTAATTTACTCTAAAAAGATTATATTGTTTCAGTAATAATCTAATATATATTTTTTTAAATAAAATGATTATGGAGGTTTTATGCATTTAAAATCTTTGTTGTAATATAAACAGAGGAACAGGCTCAAATGGGAGTACAACAGTTGGAGAAAGACTTCTATCTACTCTTCTCACTGAAATGGATGGTTTAGAAGAGGCTAAAGTACGTGTCACATTTCGTAATTTTTAATTTTTATAATAATTGATTTTTGTGTCAGATATGATTACGGCAATTATATAATTTCAACAGTGAACTCTGTTTTTTTAATAAAACAATTAAACGAGGTTTTGTGCATTTTGGGCTACTTTCGACCATTTGATTCCTTTGAAGATATTTTCTTGAATTTTTTTTCCCTTTTGACCCGTTAGAGATAAAAATATAACCTGAATTAACTAACATTTTTCATTTGTATTTTATTTATCAGGGAATACTTGTTTTGGCTGCCACAAATCGACCGCATGCAATTGATGCTGCTCTAATGCGACCTGGACGATTCGATCTCGTAATACTTTTCCCTATTAACGTTTTATCATAACTAATTTAATTAATTCCCTAATTAATTCTCCACAAATGCAACATGGTACAAAATCCAAATCGTTTTATTAAAATTTATACTCCCTACAAATATCACAATAAGTGATATATTGTGGGTTTCAAAGATTATAATGAAGATTAGAATACATTAAGGTGGTGTTTGGTAGCATCTGAATGATTAATATCTGAATGATGCAGAGGTCTGAATGATAGGCAAAACATGTTGAATTTTTTATTCAGAGACTGATTAAGAGGTTTTACCAAACGCTCTGAATCTGTCCGATTAAGAGGCTGACCTCTTAACTGAATCATTAAGAGGCTTACCAAACAGCACCTAAATTGGATAGTTAGTGGGGATGACTGATGAGTCTCATACCTTTTGAATAAAGTAATGTTAACGATATTTAAAAGTAAAAATAAGGGTAAAATGGTCATTTCACTATATTAACTTCCAAATTTACAGGTGCTATATGTACCACCACCAGACCTAGAAGCCCGTTACGAAATACTGCGTGTACACACACGAAACATGAAAATTGGGAACGATGTTGACCTAAAACAAATAGCACAAGAAACCGAACGTTTTACAGGAGCTGAATTAGAAGGCTTATGTAGAGAAGCTGGAATTATAGCTCTCAGAGAAAACATAACTGCCACTATTGTTCATTCCCGCCATTTTCAAACTGTCAAAAGCTCGTTGAAACCAGCGTTGACTAGTCAAGAGATAGATTCATATGCTTCTTATATGAAGAAACCAACACGGAAACCGCCACATCAGCTTTCATCTATTCGTGAGCAAAAAGATGACTACACGAAGAAGTGGTTTTTGAGATTTGTGGTTCCTGTTACGTTTGGTGTTGTGGGTTTTATTGGGATTGTGGGTTTGAAAGGTTTGAGATCTGGAAAACTGGTGAGCAAATAATATTTTTGATTTTCGGTACTTAGAATTGGGAAAACTTACTTTTATTGTCATCATTTTTTATGCGTGATTCATGTTATAGAAACCAGTACACACCCATTGATATAAACTTCTTAAAGTTAAAATATAAAAACATGGATAACATCAATCCCGTATCATCCTCGTCACACACGAACTATCATAGCTCATTGATGTCTTCATGGCCTCTGCGTGGTGCAAGAACCGAACCGAGAAAATGGTTTTGGCCGGACTGAGAATCGAAAGAACCGAACCGGGATGATGTTCGGAATCGAATCGAGAATCGTGACCGAGAATCGTGACCGTTTCTTCGACTTTTGCCAATTATGGACCGGATTGAACCGCTTGGAACTGATAACCGATTTTGCATGAAAACTAGAACCGAGAAACTGAACCGATGTAGCTCGGTTTCCGGTTCGATCCTGTGATTATGTTCGGTTTTTGGTCCAGTTTGCATAAACTCGGCCTTTTGGTTTATTTACGGCAAAGAATACCAAGTTTTATGCATATGGACACAATTAAAGTAATACTCCCTCCGTCCCTAAATAAAGTTCTCATTTCTCTTGGGCACAATATTTAAGGAGAAAGTTAGTGGTGGAGTTATTGGTAATAAATTTGATTAAAATATAAAGTTGATTTGGAGAGAGAAAGATTGTTAGTGGATAGTTAGTAGTGGGGTCCATGGTAATTATATTATTTTATTAAGTGGACCCCATCAACTTGTGAAATGGGAACTTTATTTAGGGACAAAAATTCAAGGTGAAATGAGAACTTTATTTAGGGACGGAGGGAGTATTATTTAGAAGGTTGTATAGTTGTATGTTTTATCATAGGCAATAAACACACAAAAATGAGAAAGGTGAACAAAGAACGCAACAATTTTTTTTTTTGAAACGGCAAATGAAGTAACGGAAGCCTACTCGCAATTTTTCAACGAGCACCCTGAGTTCGAGCTCCGCATAAGCGGGCAAACCCAGCCCCCAAAGGGATTTCCAAGGAAAATTCCCCATATTTGCCCGTGTGAGGTATGAGTTAAATTACGCAAATACAACGCTCTCAGAGGGATTCGAACTCACGACCTGCAGCCCACATGGGTATAAACCCAGTGCCTTAGACCAGCTAGGCTGGCCATCATTAAGTGGTTGAGTATATCAACTTGATCGAACCCAGTTTACCTGTTTTACATAATATAAAGCGGGAAATGTAACTATTAATTAACTATTTATAAATAGTTTTTTGTTTTTTTTTGTTTTTTATAAAATGTATTTTTTTCATGAAGTGTTTTTCATTTTATAAAATGTAATGCTATGAATATGTTAGTTTATAAATATAATATTGCAAACATGTCACAAAGCGCAGACTCCTTAGAGTGACAATAGACCATGAATGAATCATGTCACCAATTTTAGCCTCTTTTGAGGTCTTTCACTAGAGAAATATGCACCTTTGTTTCCATCATTTCCTATGCATGATTCATGTTATAACCACTTTGCACCCATTGATATAAACCGCAATCGAACACCATCGTTTTTACTTCAAATATACGAGCATGGATAACGTCGATCCCGTTTCAACCCCGTCACACACAAACTGTCAAGAGCTCATCTCCGTCTTCGGTTTCACCGGGTTTTCAAGCTTAGCCTCGGCCTTTTGGTTTATTTATGGCAAACAATACCAAGTTTTATACATGTTGGACATCCTTTTGTTTGCCAACATGTCAGTCATCTTAATACTATTCTGCTTCTTACCATTAATTACACTACTCGAATTCGTATTTGTGTTATTGCAGTGTGCTTATATAAACTCAAATGTGAATGGCGTGCAAACAATATTACTTTTTGGCTCGGTGTTTGTGATTGTTGGTGTCACATGTATTTCTTTTGTTGTGATAGCCGTTTACTTGTTGGAAAAAAGGTATCGAGGGAGCTATGGAATCGGATTGGTCTCGAATCGGATGTTTATGACAATTCTACATATATTATGTATGGTTCTTAACCACGGTTACATTATTTTGTGCTATTGGTGCCTGAAACAGGCGAGCCATGTTTGGCGAATATCGGGATTTACACTTATTGGAGTTCTAGGTTTCTTGACAATAATATGTTGCATTTTGCGGCTCGTTAACCACTGGCAAGAATGTCATAGGAAACGAGCTCGTGTACTATCGGTGACGGACTCGACTGAAGTAGCTTGATTTTTACAAAGATAAGTTTAGCTGCATAGGGGTATCATTTTTGTAAGGGAGTTAATTTTCATACCATAAATATTGATATCTATATCATATTGTACAACTATTTCTGCAGACTGTACAACTACATAAAACATTCGTGGTACATGAGTTAAAACATGTGGGGTAAAAATCACTACCTTTTTTTTTATAAGGGGCTCAATTTTGTAACGGAATGTTATAGTGGATCAAGCATGAAATTTTTAAACATCAAAATCACATCATCCAACTTTTGTGAATTGACTTTTTATTTTCTCTCAATTTTGTTTGTTTGTCATATTCTAAGATAAGAATCCCATTTGCTCACGTTTCCAGAAGAGTAGGTTTTCGAGAGAAAAAATGCTCCCGTATCATGTTTGAAATTGTGAAAATACTTGTTAGAGTTATAAGTTGTATTGATAGGAATTATATAGAGTTACATATACATGTTATTTACACAAATAGACCCTACACTTTATATTATAAATATAAGGGATAAACTATAATAGTTAACTATTTAACAAAGATTATAACTGATTTGAGAGAGAGAGGACGTTTGTTACGTGTGGGAATAATAATTATGGTAAAATTTGGACGTAATTATTAATGTTCTTACCTAGAATAAACACATTGATATACCTAAATTATAAGCGGCCTACCAAACTAGCGATCTATAGTACTAAATTAACCATTTTGTCAAGTTCAGTAACCATGTTGCACCTTTAATAATTCAGGGTAGTAAAGAATTTTAGTTAGTCAGATTTAGGGTATTAAAATGAATTTTATATTATATACAAAAAAAACTTGGTCACATACACGTTAGGAAAGAGGGATTGTAGCAGAAGAAAGCTACAAAATTCCAATTAAACAGGCAAAATATTGTACTTCAAATTGAAACTATTTACAACTTTATTGTGGTGTGAAAAATACCTTGTTTACTCGTGTTTTTTATTTACTGATTTTCCAGGAGCATAAACCTGCAGCTGGCTGCCGCCAACAGCCACCGCAAAAACACCAGAATCCGAGTCATCAGCCACCAAACATGACAATACGCCTCCTGATTTCATAAACATAAAAAAAAAAAAAAAAGTATTAATACGAAACGTTTCACTCAAGAAATATTGCATATATTTAAGCATACCTTTGCAATGAGTGAGATAACCGAGGTTAGCACCTGTAGACAACTCCCAGATGTATAGAGAACCGTCAGATGTACCCATGATTCCATAGCCTGCTGATGCACCTGCTACAGTGGCACTGCACACACAGGATTACATCTCAGTTATACACAGGAGTCCAATTTTGACATAAAGATTTGATTTTTACCAAGAATTTAAATGGTTACCTTGGATCCAAAGTGTTTTCTGAAAGTATCTTGTTTTTAGCCAACAATGCTAGGCTCCAGGATCCTGAATCTTTATATGAATATTCATCATCATCATGAAGAAGAAGAACAAGTGACACGTCATCTTCCTCATTTACTGGAAGAGAAACATTGTTGTGTGTTTCCTCCATGATTTCTGCAACTACTTTTCTTCTAGAAGCATCTGTAGTGAAAGAAGCTTGATTGGGGCACCTGAATATATTGATTGGAATGAAAGGGAGAGATGCAGTATTTGGAGCTGAAAACTTGGATATAAGGATTCTTCTGTTTAGATTCCTGTACATTATTATAATATTCATTAAATAAATTAAAGAAAAAAAGAAATTAAAAAGATGCTTACCACAAGAAAAAATCCCCAAATGCAGTATGACCAACAATGAGAGATGGAAAATTTGGTATTCTTTTCATCTCAATTATACAATTAGGCATGCAATCAGATGATGGTAAATAACCCTGATCTGTTGGTGCACTAAAGAAAAAACATTTATGAAATTAAATATAAGTTAATTGAAAGTTTATGCTATTAAATAACGAATTATCCATAACGAGTCAAAAGGGTGGAATAAATTAACCACCTATAAACGAAACCAGTCAAGTGGTCAAACAAGTCAAAAGCCGCCTAAAGTGTATAAATCAATTTTATTTTTGTATTAAAAAAGCCAGATTATTATTTGTATAACATAGTTTCTGAAATCATGTTACTGCATTAATGGTTCATAGAAAACAAAAAGTATTGATGGTCATCCATTTGACCGGTTACAGTTGAAACCAATATGGGATCATTCTTTGAATTTGTAATAACCTTGTGTAATATAAAAAAAGGTAAAACAAAAATGTAAATAAAAAAGAAGTGAATATGAATGATAACCTCCAAGTTGAGTTCATAGTCCACAAGTTGATATTTCCACTCTCTTCAGCAGCAATAAGATAATTAGGTTCAGAAACTAAAATGGAACATATGTTATTATTTGTTTTTAATTTGCATATTACTTGAACATATCCAAGCTTTACTTGCATAACTTTAACTGCATTTTTCTCAAAGCAATCTGATGTACATGTTGAACACCCACAGTTCATACTGCCTTCCCTAAGATATCAATGAAATATTTTGTCAGTTAGCAGTTAAACAGTAACAATGAAATATTTTGTCAATTAGCAGTTAAACAGTAACAATGAAATATTTTGTCAATTAGCAGTTAAACAGTAAGCTGAAAATTTATATGGCCAATAATATTAAAGGTGACAAAATGGGCAGGTTGGGTAACGGGTCAACACGGGTTGGATCAAAATGGATATTGTACAGGTTGGTTGGATTGGGTTGACCTGAAAACACTTTTTGACTTAATGCAGTTATTATTACAAAATAATATATATTTCAATAATAATTTAAATCTTTGAATAAAACGATTAGGAGGTTGTATGAATTAAAAAATACACTTTGGGTGACTTTCAACCCATTTAACATGTTTGGCCCATTTAACCCGTTTGAAATTGAAAAATAAGGGTCAAAATTGCCACCTGTAACCAATATCTACACTTGTTAGCTAACCTGCAGTAAGGAGCTTTGATGTTGTTCAGTAAAACAAGGCATTTTCCATCTGGAGTAAACTGTAAACTAGAACTATCCAACATAACCTAGTCAGATAAAAAACATGTTTTTATGTTATATTGGTGAAGTACGTGCGCATACGGATTATAGATAAGGAATATTTATACTTACTTGTGTACCGGATGAATTTCTTGAAATTGGAGATATAATTGTTGTGTGACCAATAAAAGAAGGGCATCCTTTTCTTTCTCCATTAATAGAAGCCTTGTAAATAAACAAAGTTTTGTCCTTTTCCATTCCACATAAAACACATATGAAAACTTCATTCCCTTTTGTTCTCAACATCACCATTGAGATTGGTGTTGGATGCACATAACAACTTACAAGCTCAAATATGTTATCATTGGGCCCCACTTTGGCTGACTCATCATGTTGACTTATTGTTTGACCCTGTAAAATTGAAGTCAAACCATCTACCTCATGATTGACAGCTGGCATAGAAGACATAATGCCACCACTAACTCCCTCTAGTTCTTCACTAGGTTGAATATCAGGACAAACATGGAGTAATTTGTAGGTGGATAAATCTCTACCAAATTCATCTTCATCAAATTTAACAGCATCTTGAGTATGTTTAGCATGAGAATATTTCATGAATTCTGATTGATCATTCTCAAAAGTATCAGGTGCAACTGAACTTGTGTCTGGATTTGTGAGAAGGATATCTTCATTATGCTTATTTAAATTGGAAATTTCAGTTAAAACTTTGTCTGGAATATGAGTTTTGGCTGTCAGTTCAGTTGTATACTTGTATTATTGTCTTGTGTGGGATAAAGAAACAATCAAAATAATTTATTAAAATGTAATATTAAACCTGGATTTTTATCTTTTAGACATTTATCATCTCCTTTCTTTTTTCTTCTTGAAAAAGTCTTGAGCAGAGGAAGAGCCTTTGGAAGCAATAATGTCATCATTGAATTAGTTATGTCTTGTCCAGCTGGATCTGACTCACTCTTTTCAGAATTATCAATCATCTCAATCTCATCTTTTGGATGTGAATTAAAATCAGTTACACAATTTTCAGAAACTAAAACTTGGGAAGAATTTAACTTTTCTTTCAGGATCTCTACTTCAGGATTGCATGTACTGTCTGCATAAAAAAAATGTTGTAAAAATCGGTAATTTATCGGTCATAATTGGTCAAAGTCAACGAAAGTCAAACTTACTTTTAAAAAATGGATTTTAGGGTCTTTATTGACTAATGGTTTTTATTTTGAAGATTGTTAGATTTTTTGCATGGTTAATGACTAATTAGTTATTTTGTTAATATATTGCTCACATATATTTATATAAAAATAAATTCAATTATATTTTATGGTACCTAAGGTTAGATCCAAAGTATCAGGTGCATAGAGGTACACAGTATCCAACATCTGTGAATCTTTTTCAACTGGTTGGTCTCCCTTTTCATCTTCTGTTTTCAAGGAAGTCAACCCTGGTGTGCGGTTAAACATTGACACATCAAGCTGTGAAAAAAATCATTTCTGTTCTACATTATTAACTACTAAGAAGAGAAAATATATATAACAATTAAGATGATACTTACATTTTCCTGGTTTTTTAACAATCTGGTACCTTCTTCAATGGATATAAGATCTTTGGATTCTATATGATTGCTTGCTTTACAAGTCATTGTTTCCAGGTTTGTGCTGTTTTCATTCTCACTGCAATGATCTTGAGATCGCACTTTTTTCTGTTTGGTCTTACTAACTGATTTCACATTAACTTCTTTACGTTTTTTACTTCTTTTCTCTTTACTCTCAGTTTTAACCAATTTCACTTCCAAATCAGAGTCATGTTCATCTGTAAGTTTGGAAGGTGATAAACTTTGCTCTATGGTTTGAGTTGCATTTGCCTTCAATCCCCGCAGTAACCTTGTGACAAATGAGTTTTTGAACCCAAAAAGCTGGCATTGTTGGAAGGAATTGCAGTTAGCAAAATATGTTATTTCATCACTTACATTAGATGTAATTTGAGCTTAAAATATTGCAAAAGAAAACAAATTATAACAGACTTGAAAGAAGCAAAATAACTACCTCTGCACCATCTATCTTGCATGAAAATCTCTTTCCACGCCAAAACTTTATGCGAACACAGCTCTTCTTCTGAAATCCCTCCCATGCTATATCTGGAGTTTGACCAGAACAAGACTGCCCATCTGTCGAACTAATCTGAAAACATTTATCATATTTTAATTTTCTTTTTCTTTTTTTTTTGTTTCTTTGCAGCAGTGAATGAAATCAAAAATGTTAGAAACTTAAGAATATTATTATGTTATCCACAAACCGTAAATTCAGGCCCTTTAAGTCCCTCAAGGACTGCCATCTTGTAAGTATTCCCATTATTTGCCCGTTGAGCTACATATCCAACTGGATATGGATGGCGATCTTTACCCTGAGATTATAAGAGTACATAAATAAAAAAATAGTGATGGTAATAATATTCTAATATTGCACTTGGTTTAGCTACTATGATAAATTTATATACAAAGCTAATCATTCAGTGTGAATGAATTATGCACTTTAATACTTAAGACAATATATAACCTTCCAGACAATAATTCATCAAGAACTAGCTGTAGTACTATGCAAATTCACTCTAATTATAAGTCATATTCCCTCAGTGCCATAGCTGAACATCTTTCTAAGCTCAAGGTCAACAAATCAGCTAAGTTGGATATTAATAGCTCAAAATACAAGTTATAATAGCTTTGAAACTTAATTAATGTGGACCTGATCCTCTATAGCTTAATTAACTGTCATGTTAGCATAATAGGAACAAATCAGAACTATTCGTTTAAGTCTGATATGAAAACACTAAATCAGATATAACATGCATATATATGTTGTGAACCTGATTCTATAGTGTATCCAATTCCGAGTTGCATCATGAATTGGCTCACAGTCAAACATACTACAATCAGCGGTTAACAATTTAAAAATGTCCTTGAGCCATTGACTTATGTTAAATCAAATATGAACTCCTCAATATACAGTTATTATTTCATTCGCAGATACTATATTTATCTGTAATTTGCCAGATCTAATCCAGTTTGAATTGGATTCTACCTTCGGGCAAAAATCAAATACATTTTATAGCTTAATCCTACAATGATAGCTTCAGCTACTGATGCTATATCAGCATACAGTAAACGCAAATTTAATAACTAAAGCGGCGAGAGATAAAAGTAACAAACCCTAGATGAACTCCAATACTTCTTCTCCCATGGACCTTGGTATAGTTTTCCGATAGAAACAATATCCAGGCCGTCCGATTTCTCGTCGACGGAGACCTGCTCCGACATTACAGCCGATCTGAGTGTATGAGTTACTGTGTGTACGGTGCGTGTGAAAAGGGGAGAGAAAGGAAGGATTGCCAAAATGTGGCGGGAAATACAAACGAAAGGTAGAAATTGGGTTTTGTATTCCCTCCAAATATATGAGAAGATGACACGTGGCAAAAAATTAGGTGGGAAAAAACCCAAAAAATAGAGTAAATTACACGGATAGCCCTTTAAGTTTACAGTAAATTTCACTAATGGTTCTTTAGTTTCAAAAATTACCTTAATTTTGAAAAGTTTTTCACCGATGGTCCTTTACACTAACTGACGTTAATTGTTTCTGTTAATGACCCCATGTGCAATGCACATGAGGGTGAAAAAGTCATTTTCATTTCATTTCTTTTTATTCTTAAACTAAAAACTTTTATTTAAGATAAAAAAAATTAATTTAAGAATGAAAATAAATTAAAAATGACTTTTTTACCCTTACGTGCATTGCACATGGGGTGAGTTAACAGAATAAATTAACGTCAGTTAGTGTAAAGGACTATCGGTGAAAAACTTTTCAGAATTAAGGACCATCAGTGTAATTTTTGAAACTAAAGGACCATCGGTGAAATTTGCTATAAATCTAAAGGACCATCCGTGTAATTTACTCCCAAAAAATATAACACTGCTGCCGGGGATCGAACCAGGCGGGAATACTTACCACTATACTACAACGACTTGGTTGATAAAATAAGCAAAACCAATATATATATTTAAATCAAAATCGACAAACCATATTTTTTTAATTTTGAACATAGAAATAAATCGATATAACTTCTTCCACTCTAAATAGAGTTTGCTTCTTGACTTTGATCGGTCTAATTTATAAAGTCATGTACTCATGTTTAGTTATGCCTTATTACACATTTGATCATTGATAACCACAAACTTTCTTTTCTAGAATCTACATATGACACAAATAATTCAAAATTGTAGCGAGTTTAATACATTTACAACCCTTATAATTGCCATGATTTGGTTTATGAGTAATTAAATATAGAACCTGCGCAACCATTATTTTTGCGTGTCTTCAATCAATTAAGACGACGATGTGTTTTTATAAAGAAAAGAAGTGTGAGATTGGAGTAATAAGATTAGTATAATATTTACTTGAATAACATATGCTATTATGTCGACAACATGTCTTCGTAATAGATTAAATCTTGTATTTTTTTTTCAACATATCATAATTTGCATTTCGTCGTAATACGTTTATAAAAAATGAAATTTTGTTCCTAACAAAACTTTTCCCCAATAACATGTCGCCGGTATATGTTGCATCTATACCGACGACATCTATCCTGACGATTTTTGTGGATATATGAAAATTAGTTTATTTTTGGAACATTTATACAGAAAAATGAATTCATTTGGAGCATGGAAGTTAATTTGATGTAAACATGGGTGTCCTCATTATTTCATATGGAAAGTTAAAATAAATAAATAAGAAAGGTCAGTTACTTTAAAGAAAATAAAATACATTCAATCATAACCTAACCTAGCTTTACATTATTTTTTTCCTTGATTGAAGCTTTATCTTAAGAATATTTTCAAAGCCTTCAGTTATTTTATTATACATATGTATTGTTACTTGTTAAAATTAAACATTTGAAATTCAAAATATATATTTGTCATGGGAAAAATCTAAGAATATAATCAAACGTTTGTAACTTTTTATTTACATAATTAACTATCCTAATGGAACCTCTATATTAAAGCTAAAGCTAAAACTAAAAGCAACGAAACATTTCCCTTGCAAGTAATTTATCTTTTCATCCCAAAACAAATAAGTAATTATCAAGTTATCAACAGTTAAATATAGCAAGAATAAACAAATATTAATTAAAAACCAGATAACCACTAGCTATGAAACATAATATAAAAAAAATAATTATATAAAAAATAATATCAACTTTAAGTATGTAGAACCTTGACCCAAAGTTCGTCCATGTAACTTTTAGGTTAGGTAGAAATTGGTGCACCCTTCTTGATGTTATCAATATGGGTGGTTTCGAAAACTGGCAAACCACTTGAATAATAACCCAAATCACAGTTTATTAACTCAAAAAGATCAGAACTTGAATCACTATCTCCACCATCATCATCAAGAATGAACCTTTTCAATTCTCTAATCTCCGCCGTTGGATCATACTTCTGATTTTGATCATCATGTTTTACATCACAAACCCTACTTTTCTCCATTCCGTGACTTTTCTTTTCAGATAACCCACTTTTGAGTTTGATGTTTCCGTTATTGTTGTAGTTTTCGTTGGTGGGTATTTTGGTAATTTCACATGCATGCTTGTGATTTGAATGGGTTTTGAGATCTCTATAACTTGTACTCTTTGTGGGTACTAGTTGTGTTGTTGAGTAAGTAGTTTTTGTGTCACTTGAAGTGGTGGCATTACTATTATTATTACTATTGCCACTCCTGAAAAGGCTAATGCTACTCCTCCTCTTTCTTTTCCAACCACTAGGGCTCTCATCTTCATTTTTCATAGATTGTATTGACGTGGTTGACTTTGACTTTGACTTCTTGGATGATGTTTGGTTGAAAAGAGAATTCAAGAAATGAGCCAGTTTTCCTCCTGGTGAGCTTGGTTGTTTATGCTTCTTCTCATTCTTGATATTCATCATGGGATTGTGATCCATAATTATGTCTCGTAAAGGGATCGAATTTCGGTTCTCCATCATCATGGTTTGTAAAGGAATCGAGTTTCGTCTACTATTCGGGATATCGAGACTCAGTCTTCCAACACCGTCTCTCGTGTAGTTTTTATGAGTGTTGGTGGCTTCAAAATAACGAGTGGCCTCGAAGACATGGAGCTCGCCTGAACCGCTCCTCCGATGGAACGATTTCTTGTTTTCTTGTAGAGGTGGAATGATCTTGGGCATGGTTGAGGTAATAAAAGTTTAGGCACAAAGGGTTTGATGATAATTAAATAATAAGGCCTAGAAAATAAGATTGTAGGAGTGTTTTCATGCAATAATTTGGTGTTTTGGTGTTTTGGTGTGTTGGTTGGATGGGTGATCAAGTGAGAGAAGGCATGTCTCTTTATAGTGGTGTCTCATTTGTTTTTTTATTTTTTTCTACCACAATGTTTCGACTATTTAATGCTTAAAGTTCAATTAAATGTGATTTTTAAAAGATAAACTTAGTAAAATCTTGAATTTTAAAAAAAAATTACTTTCAAATCTTCTCAAAATACACCATGCGATTGTACACAAAATTTGACAAGTATTATATTGTCACATAAAAAATGGTATGGTCGTACAAAACAAATATTTAGTTGTATATTGGTCACACACAAAATGGTTACAAAAAAACATTCGGTTCGCACAAAAAAACCCTTGGTCGCACAAGCCGTACAAAAGGTCAAGTCGGACGATCTATCTTTGGAAGATTTAAGTCAATAAGTTGTTTTTGGAAGAATGAATGAATTTTTAATCTATTTTGGTAATTATCTCTTCAAATCAATGGTTAGAATTTGCTGGAAAAGTTTCTTTGGTAATTATGGGTTTTGGTTTGCATGATGGTTTTTAGTTAGAGATGAGACATCCTACATAAGTGAACTAACATGTCCATTGAGCATAGAAGACAAGTTAGATCGAGTGGGGTACAACATAGAAATAAAATCAAGATCATATAAAGCCTGAGGTGTCGTTTTGTTAATCATATAACAGTTTTAGTTAATAACTTGTGGAGCATCAAAATGATTTTCGTAGAACAATTTAACGACTAACTTTGCCGAAGAAAAATGGTAAATTTAGCAAATCGGTGTATACGTGTATGGTGTATACACACAAATAGGGGTGTAACTACTATATAGTACGAGGTAGCCACTGCAATCCCTTGAAAATTCCCAAATATTGTTTAAAAAAATCAATGTATTCTTTTAGTGTATGTGATACCTGTAAGAAATTATTTTTAATATATTTGTCTTGCACACGAGCAATAACATTGCATAAATGGCTACATGGTACACAATTAAAACCATCTCTTAGACGCATTTTATAAAAGTATAATCAAGCTACTAACTACTGCTGTTTGGAAACAAAACGAAATATCAATTATAGCCCTTTTGTTATAGTGCTTTGAAAGCCATAAGTTTCTGCAAGGTGTTGTGGGGTCAAAATGTTCTATTTACATCGGATTCTATTTGTGTTTTCAAATTTCTACACTATAATATAGAGGACTAGCTTTCAAAAGTTGATGTTGGTCATGCATTGTGCCAATAATTCCCCTTTGCAATATTTTTATACAAAATATACTAAAGGGATAGATTTAGATGGTCTTGCCCTGCCTTTTTAAAGCTAGCAATATTCCAAAATCAAAACAATAAATAACTCTTACTATAGGTTTATATGCACCAAAGATTGGTTATTGCAAAAAGCTAGTTAGGGAATTAAAGTCAAGAGGATATGAATCATGAAGGAATGACATATGATATAACACACGTCCATATATAACAACTCTACGTACATACGGAGTATTTCACGATGCACAACATATTCTTCAAAAGGTGTTGCACATCGGGTTGAATATTGTTATGCCTTGGTTCGAAAATAAAATTTGTATTACTTCCTGCTAAATCTTCCCACTTCTAATTATTTATATGTTGAAACTAATTTTATTTTCTAATCCCGTCTTTTTATTTAAACGACTGTATTAATTAATTGAGTATGAAAATAGGTATGAATATTTAGTAGGAAACAATAAAATTTCTCATTTGAAAAATTTATATTACGTATCAGTTTAAAAGATTGTTATATATGACGAAATTTTGTTAAGACTTAAGGGTCAATTTTTTATTATTATTATTTTTTTGCAAGTGACTTTTGTGTGGATAAATGTTAACACCTTCGTGTTAATTGGTGTATGTATTGGTTAGTATGTAGAATATCCATGTTATAGATTTAAAATTTTCTAATTCTGGAAAAAAAAAGATTAATTAGCTTCGTTTGAGACTTTGAGGTGGTATCTTTATGGAAAATAGATCTTGGTCCATTTCCCATGTCCCAGGAATATGAAGTTTGCATGCCTTTCTCCTTACAAAATTTCCAAAGCAACTGCTCCAACAAGGACAAAAAGTAGCTATAAAACACAATATGGTATACATCATAATTCAATCTTTATCAAAGACAGATGATTTATACATCATAAAAATTACTTTATATATTATATTATAGAATATTTAAAGCAAACTATACAAATATTGTCAAACAACAATTGTGATACGTTGAGTAATTTTTTTAATAAAAAAAATCATCTTTCTTTACAAAACACAACATGTGTGATAATGAGATATTTGACGTGTATTAATTTAAAGTTAAAATATGGGGTCATACGGCATTTTTTTTATATGTGGGTTTTGTTCCTTTTCATAATTATGCAGCAGAAAATGTATGTTTAACCTATTTAAGCATTATTAGGGTGAAACTTTAATTATATCAACTATCATTAGCTTTTAAGCATAAATATAATTGTAAAACTTCCAAATCTAAAACTTTGTAACACACTTGACACTCCTATAGTCCTATATGGTAATTTGGAAAATTAAAGGTTACATTTTGTTTAACATAATCTTTGGTGTATGGTATTGGAGTACATTATTAATTTTTGTTGTATAGTGTTAATTATATATGTTAAATATAATTAATTTAGTATATGATTTATATAAAGTATTACGTATTTTTCATTATACAAGTATAATTTGATTGTAGCATCATAAATAATACTTTTAGATAAACTAAGTTATATAAATTATCTATTAATATGACATTTGTGTTTTCACTCATTTTATCTACTTTCAGATAAACGTATCTATACATTATATATCTCCCTATTTTTTAAAGGAATTTTAAAGTTATATTTGGAGATGGTAAAATTTGTAAACAATGAACATTGCTATTTTACCTCTAAATTTAGAGATAAGAGTAGTGGAGGTTGTTGGAGATGTGAACCTTCTTTTGATTTGAGTCAGGGGTAAATCAGTCAAAGTAGCATATCTTAAAGAAGATTTCCCATCAACCCAAATCACTTTTGAGTTTTGGGCTTTGATGGCTCCATTTAGTACGTGGGTCGTGCCGGCACGTGCATCACCTAAACACTAAACGCTAAAAACACATCCATCAACCCAAATTCTCTTTGGAGTCTCTACAATTAAATAATGAAATTTTCACATAAGATTTATTGTATTTTAAATTCCAATATATATTAGGGGATAGTGAGTGTGTGGCTGTCATGTACCTAAGGTTAGGTGTGGAATCATCTATAATTACATAGCTTTGGTTAAAAAAACTCAAAACGGTTATTTTTACAATATCTTATCACTTTCCCACCATATTAGAACACTTACACAATTAAAAAAACACCAATTCAACACCATTTAAAAAATATGACATGTGTTCAATATAAACATCATTTCAAGAATATGAAACTTGAAATACCAATTCAACAAAAACATAATTAAGATTTAAGATATTTGATGAGTTTTAGACGAGATTTGATATACTAATGAGTTTATGTAATGAGCTATAACATTTTTTAAACAAAATTGTATTAACCATAAGATTTATTTATTTATTTATTTATATCATTTACTTATATTTTCATGAATACATTAAATATTGTATTTTAAAATTTAAGGCCTTGGTGTAACCAAGGGATTTAATGCTAAACATAATGTAGCCACATTGATCAAATTTGTCTCACCATGGCATCAAGATAAGCCAATGACAATTTGACGCGTGGCCTATGGCACGCACATGGCCACATTGCAAGTTCAATGTCTAATATTGGTTGACACATAGATACATATTGTATCTATCATCGTTGGTTCCACCAAATAAACACATGTTTGGTTGCTTTCTTTTGCTAAGCACCACATAGTACAGTAACAACCCATGGCTATTGTTTCTCCATGACTCTTCTGTCTTCCTTATGTCCTTTTCCTTCAAGGTCGGATCTATGTGTAAAACACTAATACCAATAAAAAGAGTGATTTTTACACCACCCAATTTAATCTATGCACCACAATAGGTGTTTTATATGTTTGTATAGTTTACAATAATACTTGTGCGCGCAACATGGTACAAGTATCAAAATATATGGTGTAAGAACGAGAAAAGTTGTAAAAAAAATAGTCTTGTTCAAGATAAATTACATGTTTTTTGTTGGTTTCGATGGCATTTTTGTACGACGGTGCTACCGACAACTTTTTCCATAGATTTATCACTACTTGTCTTGTATATTGGTCACACATCGTATATTAGAGCACACTGTACTTTGTTTATAACCACGCCAAAGAACCCTATTGCGGCGCCATGGGGTACCGCCACCCGTGCGCCAAACATCCGTTATATCCCCACCGCCATCATAATAACTCTTCGTTAAAGACTTTTTTTCTCCTTTTGTATTTTGGTAAATTGTGATTGACTGAAGTTGTTTTTTGGGTTTGTGTTATTGAATGTTACATGCAAATGATGTTTTTGAGTTTATGTTATAACAATGTTACATACCAAAAAAAAACCACATAACATTGCCATCACGGCATACATTTAAGCAAACCGATCTCAGTCCTTCTAACTACACATGTAAGTCGATACGAATCGACAATGCCCGTTTGATGCCGAGTCTTAAGTCTACATCATTTAAAGATGTTAGGCATTGGGTCGTTGTCAATTTAGCTTTAATTCGGGCCTCCCTCGTGGGTTATGGATAGTGATTGTCTAGAGGCAAGTTGTGTGTGTCGTTAGGGTGCTAGAGAATTGGTTACAAGATGTGCTAAGGCCACTTTTGGCACGGGACCAAATGGCCCGAGTTCATAATGTATAGACATTGGGGTTCATTAAATTGAATAGCATTGTCTTTTCTTTTTCAAACATCATTAACATTACTTTATTCAAAAGGCTTGAGGTTCATTTTTTACTAACTATTAATTTTAATCATTAACATTACTTTATTCAAAAGGCTTGAGGTTCATTTTTTACTAACTATTAATTTTAATATATCATAACATTTATTATGAAGTATAATCTTTTGACAAAAATCTAAACTAAAAATATACTTCCTCCGATTCAAAATAAGTGATACACTTTTCTTTTTGAGGTGATTCAAAATAAGTGATACACTTTGAAAAGTTTCCTTATTTGGCAAATAAAATGGGACCCACACCTAGGGGTGTAATCGAGTCGAGACAGCTCGTGAGTTACTCGAGACCGACTCGCAAAATACTCGGAATCGACTCGTTGTGAACCGAGTCGAGCTCGAGCTCGAGCTACTCGAGTAGGGCTTCGAGTCGAGTTCGAGTTCCAAAATACACAGCTCGCTAGGCTCGCGAGCCTTATCGAGTTTTTATTTAATTACCTTTTTGCCCTTTTCATATACATAATTACCTTTTTACCCTTTTCCATATACATATTTACAACAAAAATGTGCATTTTTAAAAAAAATTAAGATTATTTGAGCCGAGCCGAGTATCGAGTCGAGTTTCGAGCTTTCACCGAGTCGAGTTCGAGCTTAAAAATGGAAGCTCGTCGAGTTTCGAGCTCGAGTTTTAATTAGCGAGTCGAGCTCGAGCTTGGCAGAACTCGGCTCGACTCGACTCGTTTACACCCCTACCCACACCCACTAACTATCTACTTTAACAAAGTGAAATGACCCCTTTACCCTTACTTTTTACTTTTAAACATCATTAACCTTACTTTATTCAAAATGTGTGGGACCCATTCCCCACTAACCATCCAATTAATCTAATTTAACCATCATTATAATATTTTGCCTCAAAAATCGTGAAACCCCAAGTATATCACTTATTTTGAATCGGAGGAAGTATTACTTTATCGTATGAGTTTTTAATAGATGCAATAACATGAGGAAATGTTAACTGGCCCATAGCCCCAATTGGTCCATAACGTACTCAAGTTGGCCCAAGAGTGAGAAACTACGATAACACATTGTTAGAGAACCAGAATTTGGAATTATTTACAAACTCATTTACAAATCCTAAAAACAAACTTTTTTGTGGTGGATGACATTTGTGATTTGACAGCAAAATGAACAAACAAATGCTTGTTTATATTTTTTTCGTTTTGTTGATATACTTTCAAAGAACTTATTATATTTTGATTTGCGCATTTGGTTTTGGTGTCATCACTCACCAGTGTACACACTACAAAGTGATTTTTGCTTTTTAAATATTTCCTTTTCCTTTTTTCTTCTAAGTCATTTAAAACTTATAATTTATTGAAAATTTGCATGACTTTTATCAAGTATAAAAATATTTTAAATTAGCATAACTTGACTTGCGGTAGTTAAAAAATATTTTAATTTTTTTAGTGAAAAAACATTTAAACTTCAATCAGGTCTAATCGGATTACCCGAAACTCAATAAAGGTAAGTAATTATAACCTGATACCCTACTCGATGCTAACGTCGGGTCGGGTTAAATAACCTGATACCAACATAAGACTCGAATACACTCAACTCGACTAACATAATCGGGCTCGATATTGTCACCGGTGGAGCTCGAGTAATTGGAGAGAGCATCGTGAGGTCGTTTGTCGAGCATGGAGCAAAAGTAGTAATCGCCAACATAAGAGATGAATAAGGAAAATCGGTTCGTGAAGAAATAGGTCGCGGGCACATTAGTTTCGTTCACTGTGATGTATCTCTCGAATCAGACATAGAAAATGTTATCGACGCCACTATCGCAATGCACGGGAAACTACACATGTCAAGTTTAGAAGTGGGTAGTTATATAAGTAGGAACGAAAAATAGAAAAAAATATCATTAAGTCAATATTATAATGATTGACTAATAAATTAATTGAGCATCTTTGTTAACCGAGTTGCAACTTACGAGATTCTAAAATGTTACCGCTTGGCTTGGCTACTGTTGGAGCAAAACACAGATCAACTTATTACTGATGCTGCAGTTAGTACTGACAATAATTAGTACTGATGGGGCAGAACATGTTACTACTGATGAAGTTGATACTGGTGATACTATAACTTAGTTACTACTGATACGCGTTTTTGAAGAATATCAAGTCCGAGATCTTAGTAGAGATAGTTATAGAATGTAAATCAATGTATATTTTTATTATTCGATGTAAATCAAAGTCCTAGAATAACTAGGGTAAATAGTTTAGCTTCAAGGACTATTATAAATAAGTTCCTTACGAATTGTAAACGTACGTGTGTATTGTTAACTCAATAATATACATTGAAGCTTTTTGTGAAACTGTGTTCTTAATACTTTCGCATATTATTTACAGTTCATTGTTCTTAATTACATTGATATAGTGTTGATCCGCTGCAACTTCTATATTCAATTAGATCTAAAGTGTTTATTAACTTTTCTATAGTTAATCGATCCTGACAAGTGGTATCAGAGCTAATTGGTTCTAGATCTACGATTTGTTAAGAACAACAAAAAGTTTTAATCTTTAAAACACACATTATTAATCATGACTGATAATAATGAAAGCACACATGCCAACAAAATTCCTATACTCACTCCCAACAACTTTGGGATGTGGAAGAATCGTATTAAGCAATACATGCTTATTACAGATTATTCTATGTGGGAAGTTGTCCTTGAAGGAAACAAAACTGGTCCTGGTCAAGCAAGCAGCTCTGCAACTGAGGCAGACAAACTCAAGTGTGAGAAGGAAAAGAAGGACAAGGGCATCGAACTCAAAGCTCTAAGCACTCTCCTACTGGCCATTCCTAATGATTATCAACATCTCTTTGTTGAGTATGATGATGCAAAAGTGCTATGGGAAGCACTGGAGAAGAGATTCGTTGGGACCAAGAGCACCAAAAGGAACATGAAGTCTGTTCTCAAACAAGACTTTGAAAACTTCAAAGGAAACCCAATGAAACTCTCACTCAAGTGTTTGACAGATTTAACAAACTAATTGGTGAACTTAACCAGGTTGGGGTTAAGATGGATCAAGAAGATGTCAACATGAAGTTTCTAAGATCTCTTAGTGAAGAATGGGCCATGTATACTGTGGTATATAGACAAAGAGATGCTTTAGAAGAAAAAGAGTTGGATGAACTCTACAATGATCTCAGAGTATTTGAAACTGAGGTAAATCAAAAGAACCCTTCTATTTCTTCTAATAATGCTGCATTTGTCTCTAGTACAGGTCAAGGTCAGGAAACCTTCACAGGAAAGGCTGCAGATTCTGAGGATGCTGCCAGAGAATCCTTCTTCACTAGTCATGTGCATACTGCATTGATTAGTGATGACTTGGAACAATTGAATCCAGATGATCTAGAGGAGATGGATCTTAAATGGCAGATGGCTATGCTGAGTCTAAGGACAAAAAGATTCTTAAAGAGAACTGGAAGGACAAGCCTTAACTTCAACAAAGGTGACAAAGCAGGATTTGACAAGACTAAAGTCAAATGTTACAACTGTAACAACCTTGGTCACTTTGCAAAAGAATGTCCTCAGCCAGACAAAAGATCAAAATCAATTGCTCTTGTCTCACAACAAGGACAAGGCTATGACTGGAGCTTCCAAGCAGAAGAGCATGCTCAAAATCAAGCTCTCATGGCCTTTACTGACAACAAAACTGAGCTAAAATCTAAACCTTGTACTTCTGAATGTGGTAAAATTGTTAAAAACTTAGAAAAAGAAAACACTAAATTAAATGAAGATTTAGCAAAAGCAGTGAGAAGAAATCATGAGTTTGATAGTGTGATTGCTGATCAAGAACATCAAATAAAGGTGTACCAGATGATTGATCAAATGATAAAGGAAGAATTGCTTCAGGCTGTGGATGAGAAAGAGTTTTATGAAACAAAAAATAAAGAACTAACAAGTAAATTAGAAGAATGTCAGCTTGAAATTGAACAAAATAAACTAACAATTAAAAAGTTTGAAAGAAGCACTAAAATTCTTGATGAATTAACTAATAATCAAACTACAGAAAAAGTTGTTCATGGGGTGGGATATCATGCTGTACCACCTCCATATAAAATCATTCCACCACTTAAAAACAGCTCAGAAAGAATCATTAATGAATTAAAAACTGAAAAGCAAACTGAATCACATAATGAAACATCTGAATCAAATGATTCTTCTGATGATGATCAATCAATTGAATTTACAATCTCTCAAACTGAATCACCAAAATCAATTGATACCAGCTTTCACACAGCACAAAGTCCAAATGAATCTCCCAAATATGATGCAGAAAATATACCTAAAATTCTAAAAAGGGGAAAACAAAGAAACAGAAATCAACTCTTAGAACAAAGAAAAATCATAAAGGCTCAAGATAATAAATTAAAATGTGTTATTTGCAACAAAGTAAATCATTTAGCAAAGTATTGTCACTTCAATCTAATAAACTGCAAAGAAGTAAAAGAATTTAAAATTTTTAAAGAAAAAGCAAAAACTCAAAAGTTAAAAGATACTACTGGTCCTTCAGGAGTAAATAAAATCAAAACTCCAATTGCTGAAACTCCAAAATTTGGAAGAAGTGCACCAAGATTTGTGCAAAACAGAAGAGTTGGAAGCCCAAAGAACAGCAATTACTTCAAGAACAATGGAAAATCCACTCAAAATAAACACTATTTTAAATTTTCCAACACCAGTAGAAACTTTAACAACTTTACTACTGGTGTTAACCCTCATTATAATGCTGTATGGTACCAGTACAAGAATACTACTGGTAAAAACCCTAATTTCAAAAATACTACTGCTCCCAAAACAACTTTAAAAAATACTACTGGTGTTAACCCTAAAAACACTACTGGTCATTCTAAACATGGTAAGTACCCAAATACTACTGGTCCATCAGTAGTAAAGCATTCAAAAGCAAAAATTCACGGGTATAAACCAAGATCAGTAGGAAACTCTCACACCAGTAATAATTTCAAAAGGGCAGTAGTAAAACTCAACACCAGTACTAAACAAGTATGGGTACCAAAAGTGTTTAAAATTAAAACTCCCAAAGCTTATTTCTCAAAGGATGAACCCAAGACATATAAAGCTTGGGTTCCCAAACTTAACTAATCCTTTACTCACTTGTGCAGAGCATTCAGATCCCAGAAGAAGGAAGAACATGGCATATCGATAGTGGATGCTCAAGGCACATGACTGGAAATCTGCAAATTCTTAAAGATTTCAAGTCATTTGATGGAGGATATGTGGCTTTTGGTGAGAATCCCCAAGGAGGTAAGATTACAGGTAAAGGTACTGTTACTAATGGCAAAATTACCTTTGATGATGTATTTTTTGTAGCTGAACTAAAATACAATCTTGTCAGTGTGTCTCAAGTTTGTGATAAAAAGAACAAAATTCTTTTCACAGACATTGAGTGCATCATTCTTTCTCCTGATTTTATTTTAGATGAAAAATATGTTGGTTTAAGAACTCCAAGGAGAAACAATGTGTATTGCCTAGATATAGGGGGAGAACTCATTTCTACAAATGAGGTCAACTGCTTTCTATCCAAGGCAAACACTACTGAATCAGAACTATGGCATAGAAGAATGTGTCACACAAATTTCAAAAACATGAACAATTTAGTAAAAAGAAATCTGGTCATTGTATTACCTCAAAAACAATTCATGTGTGATCATCATTGTGTTGCATGCCTAAAAGGTAAACAACACAAGTCTTCTCATAAGTCCAAAACTGTAAACTCTATTTCTGTTCCTTTACAGCTCTTACATATGGACCTTTTTGGACCTACAAATGTAATGAGTATTGGAAAGAAACAATATTGTCTTGTTATTACTGATGACTTTTCCAGATATACATGGGTTTTCTTTCTCAGGACAAAGGATGAAACAAGTGAACTCATAAATGTAACACCTCAAATTTTTAAACACAAAACATTTGCCCAAAATAAAACATTTTTCATAGATAGAAGAACTATCCCAAAAATATGGATTTACAAAAACCTTTGGTATGAATCAGAGTATAAAGTTCGGTGTTACAAAATATATCAAAACCAAAGCTAAGCATAAATCCAATCTAAAGTTCTTCTACTCTAGGTCCCGCAACTCTATCCGTGCGAACCTAAACCTTCGATCCCGAACCTGAGTACATAGCAAAACAAAACAAGGAGTACGTGAGACAAAAACGTCTCGTGAGCTACATGGGTTTAGACCCGATAATAAAATGAATGTCACATTTCATATAACCAATCAATATACATATATATATCCAACTATCCAGTCTAGTCACCTTAGTGTGACCCTATCAATCTTGCTTACTTAGCAATCACAACTAACGTGGATGAGTCGATGGGAATTCACCCCAACTGCCCCTCACTCCACACCTCATGACCGGGAGTATCCCGTGACATCGCATAACTAACGTGGATGAGTCGATGGGAATTCACATGGGAATTCACCCAACTGCCCCTCACTCCACACCTCATGACCGGGAGTATCCCGTGACATCGCATAACTAACGTGGATGAGTCGATGGGAATTCACATGGGAATTCACCCAACTGCCCCTCACTCCACACCTCATGACCGGGAGTATCCCGTGACATCGCATAACTAACGTGGATGAGTCGATGGGAATTCACATGGGAATTCACCCAACTGCCCCTCACTCCACACCTCATGACCGGGAGTTGCCCGTGTCATCTCATGACTAACGTGGAAGAGTCGATGGGAATACGCCCAACTGCCCCTCAATCCACAACTCATGATCGGGAGTAGCCCGTATCATCACATCATCTCAATCTCATCATAACCCTATGGTTATGCAAATCTAGCTCTTTGCTAGCACTTTCATCATCCTCAAGTTAGTTCAATACTATCATAGGTATAACTAACTATCAACTACTAGTCTATACAATTAAGCAAATAGACCATAACACAAGTAATGAAAATTATTTAACAGGGCTATGTACTCAGTAAATTCCACACGTACTCACCTTAGCAACAAAGATGCTCCAACTGTGTTCTTGACACCAAAGCTCTTGCTTCACAATTTCACCGACTTTCCAAGATGTCACCGAAAGCCTAAACAATGATCATACAATGATCAACATCACAATCTACTATCAATGTGTTCATCTATCTCTAGATAACACACATCAATCCATTTCCCCCAAATATGATGATTACCAAACCCTAGGTTTAACCAACCCTTAAGATTCTTACAAATCTTAACCATACACTTGATTTCCTTATTAATATACCATCTATTAAGTGTATACAACATTTATATCACCATAATCTATAACCCCAAGAACTAGGGTTTCAACCCCAAGCTTCTAAACCCATAGATCTAAAGCTACAACTACCAAGGATTGAAGATATACCTTAAATCTTCAACTAGGAGTGAAGAATCACAAGATTTGATGAAGAAATCGACTCCAATTGATGCTTGACACCCAAAATCGTTCACAAGTTCGAAGAGAGAAAAACTAGGGTTTCACTTGGCAATAAATGAGCCAAATCCCGACTTTAATGCTGCCAGACACAAGTTCACGACGCGACCATAGTTCGCGTCGCGAACTCTCCTTCTACACGCATACTTAGCGATCGTTATCTAGTCGCGAACTACTTAGCGACACATGGCCAAACTCCCTGGAGAAAGTTCCCGATCGGGAACTTATAGTTCGCGCCGCGAACTCCTGATGGCAGCAAGGCTGCACTTTTTCCAACTTGTCTCGACCCGGTTTCGCCCGTAACTTTCTCGTACGGTGTCCAAACGACACGAAACCAATTCCCACGTAATTTATATGATTTATCCATAATTATCATATTTTTATACAATTTATCTATTTACAAATTCGGGTCGTTACAACTATCTACCCCTTAAGAAGATTCCGTCCTCGGAATCTCATCATAGTTCACGAAGTTCGGGTATCTTTTCCGAATCTCATCCTTGACTTCCCAAGTCAAGTTCGGTCCAAGGGAATGCTTCCACTTGACCAACACCAACTCAATCTCTTTATTTCTAAGTTTCTTGGTCTTTGTCTCTAATATTGCTTCGGGTTCTTCAATTAACCGATTCGGGGCATCAACCCGCAACTCTTGCAACGGAATTATGTTTTCAACTTCACCCACGAACTTCTTTAAATAACTTACATGAAACGTATCGTGAACACCTTGAAGTTCGGGTGGAAGTTCCAACTTAAAAGCTTGAAGCCCGACCCGTTTCAATATTTTAAACGGTCCAACATACCTTGGACTTAACTTTCCCTTTTTACCAAAACGCATCACACCTTTCCAAGGTGACACTTTCAACATCACCATATCACCGACATCCAAGTCGTATGGTCTTTTCTTTAAGCCCGAATAACTTCGTTGTCTATCTTGGGCGACTTTCATGTTGTTTTGAATAATACCAATCTTTTCATTTGTCACTCTCACGATCTCGGGACCCGTGAGTTTCGTCTCTCCCGCTTCCAACCAACAAGATGGAGTTCTACATTTTCTACCATACAACGCCTCGTAAGGCGGCATCTTGATAGTCGAGTGATAGCTATTATTATACGAGAACTCGACTAACGGTAAATGTTCATCCCATTTACCACCGAAATCCAACACACACGATCTCAACATATCTTCGACCGTTTGAATCGTTCTTTCACTTTGACCGTCGGTTTGCGGGTGATAAGCCGTGCTCAACCGCAACTTTGTACCCAACTCTTCTTGTAATGACCGCCAAAATCTCGAGGTAAACCTCGCGTCTCTATCGGACACAATCGATAACGGAACCCCGTGGAGTCGAACCACTTCATCAACATACAACTTAGCCAACTTCTCAAGTGGCAATGTTTCCCGAATTGCTAAAAATAACGCACTTTTGGTCAACCGGTCAACTATGACCCAAATGGCATCGTGACCTCTACTCGTCTTCGGTAAACCTACTATGAAATCCATAGTTATATCTTCCCACTTCCCGGCCGGTACAATTAATGATTGAGCTACCCCATACGGTACTTGATGCTCGGCTTTCACTTGTGCACACGTGGCACACTTAGAGATATACTTGGCCACTCTCGCCTTCATTCCGGGCCACCAATAAACCCGTTTCATATCTTGATACGTCTTTGTACTTCCCGGGTGAATCGAATACTTCGATTTGTGCACATCATACAACAACTCTTTTCGGATACCACCGAACTTAGGAACCCAAATACGGCCGCCTACGGTCTTCAACCCTTGTGCATTTTCGAGAAAATGTTGGTTCTTACCTAACCGTTCTTGTCTTAACTCGTCTTTTCCCATAACTTCTCGTTGGGCATTCTTGATTCTTTCGATAATACTCGAGACAACTTCTATACGTGATAACATTCCTCGGTTCGGATTTTCATAAACCTTTCGGCTCAAGGCATCGGCCACCACGTTCGCCTTCCCCGCATGATACACAATCTCACAATCATAATCGGCAATCAACTCGATCCACCTTCTTTGTCGCATATTAAGGTCTTTTTGTGTAAACACATATTGCAAACTCTTATGATCCGTGTACAATGTACACCGAGTGCCATACAAATAATGCCTCCACAACTTCAAGGCAAAAATAATCGCCGCCAATTCCAAGTCGTGTGTTGTGTACCTTAATTCCGCATTCTTCAATTGTCGCGAGGCATACGCGATCACCTTTCCTCTTTGCATCAACACACAACCGAGCCCTTGATTCGAAGCATCACTATAAACCACAAAATCTTCCATACCATCCGGTAACGTAAGGATCGGCGCGTTACATAACTTTTCTTTTAACAACTTAAACGCCTCTTCTTGCTTCTTTTCCCACACAAACTTCTCACTTTTTCTCGTTAACTTCGTGAGTGGAATCGCGATTCTCGAGAAATCTTGTATAAATCTTCGGTAATAACCGGCTAATCCAAGAAAACTTCTAACCTCGGTAGGAGTCCTCGGAGGCTCCCAATTTGACACCGCTTCAATCTTGGACGGATCAACCTTAATACCATCACACGTCACCACGTGACCTAAGAATTGCACTTCCCGCAACCAAAACTCACACTTTGAAAATTTAGCATACAACTTCTCCCGTTTTAACACATCTAACACAAGTCTCAAATGACCTTCGTGTTCTTCTTCGGTTTTTGAATAAATCAAAATGTCGTCAATAAACACGATCAAAAACTTATCAAGAAACGGTTTACAAACCCGATTCATCAAATCCATAAAAATAGCCGGTGCGTTGGTAAGACCAAACGGCATCACTAGAAATTCATAATGACCATAACGTGTACGAAAAGCCGTCTTCTCGGTATCGCCTTCTTTCACCCGAACTTGGTGATAACCCGACCTCAAATCGATCTTTGAGAAATAACTAGCACCTTGCAATTGGTCGAATAAGTCGTCAATTCTCGGCAACGGGTAACGGTTCTTAATAGTTACCTTGTTCAACTCTCGGTAGTCAATACACATTCTCATCGAACCGTCTTTCTTTTTAACAAATAACACCGGTGCACCCCACGGTGACGAACTCGGACGAATAAAACCTTTATCTAACAATTCTTGCAATTGGGTCATCAATTCCCGCATCTCGGTGGGAGCTAAACGATAGGGAGCACGGGCAATCGGCGTCGCCCCCGGAACTAAATCAATTTTAAATTCAACTTGTCTCTCCGGTGGCAAACCGGGCAAATCATCGGGAAATACCTCGGGGAAATCCCGAATAATTTTGACATCATCCATCGACTTCTTTTCTTTCCGACCATCTAATACATATGCAATAAACGATGCACAACCTTTTGATATACTTTTCCTCGCCTTAATAGCGGTAATCACATTAGGCATGTGATGTCGTTTCTCTCCGTATACATACACTTTCTCGTTCTCGGGTGTCCTAATCGACACAATTTTCTTCCCACACAAAATCTTGGCTTGGTGCATACCCAACCAATCCATACCAATAACCACATCAAACGCCCTAATTCCCATGGGCAACAAATCCACCTTAAACTTTCTACCGTCTATCTCTAGTTCACAATTTCTATAAATACATTCAACCATAGACGTTTTCCCGTCGGCTACTTCTATTTCATAAACCTCGTCTAACATTTCGGACGGCACATTCAATTTACAACCGAACTCATAAGACACAAACGAATAATTAGAACCCGAATCAAACAAAATATGAGTTGGCAAGGAGTTAATGAATAGAGTACCTGACACCACATCGTGTGCCTCCTTCGCCTCCTCTCGGGTGAGTTGAAAGGATCGTCCCTTCACCTTGGCCGGTTCCACCTTCTTTTGAGCCGTGGACACCATCGACTCGATTCCCTTCTTTGGGCACACATTGCTATAGTGCCCCTTCTCGTGACACGAGAAGCATTCAACATCGGCCAACGACTTGGCCCTACAATCTCGGGCTATGTGCCCCGCCCTTCCACAATTAAAACAAGATTTCGACTCTCCTCGGCACCCGCCGGTATGAGTCTTCCCGCACTTCTTGCACGAGCCAACACTACCTTGCTTAGAGAAGCTCGAGGTGAACTTCCCTTTCTTGAACGAACTAGAGCCGCTCTCGGCTTTCCTTTTCTCGCCCACATGGGCCCTCTCGGCAACACGTGCCACATTCACCTCCTCCACACCCCGGGCGGCACTAATGGCCTCATCTAGAGAAGCCGCCCTCTTCACCTCCAATTGGTAGTCCCACGGTAACCCACTAGCATACCGGACCACCCTCAACCTCTCATCCGAGTAGGTTTTAGCAACAAACGGGAGCAATCCCGTGAATTCCCTCGAATATTCCTCCACCGACATATCACCCTTTTTGAGGGTCACGAACTTTTCGTGCATCTTTTCCAAATCCCTTTCGGGACAAAATTTCTTTTTCAATCTCGCGGTGAACTCGTCCCACGACATCTTCTCAATCACCTCCCTCCCTAGGGTCTCATATACGATGTCCCACCAAACCATCGCATCTTCTTTTAGCAATTGTGACGCATACGTCACCATATCGGCATCCTTACATTTACTACTACCGATCACCCTCTCGGTTTCCCGGATCCACCTCATGGTTACTTTCGGGTCCGAACTACCCGAATACACATTTGGCTTACAAGCCATGAATGATTTAAACGAACACCCTTCTTTCACAACGGGCTTAGCCCTTGCATCACTTTGGCCACCCGTGGAGGACTTCCCTTCCCCGGTGCCACTACCTCCGGTTTTCTCATCCGACTTAGCCTCGGATTCCCGGTCTCCACCCGACCTTTCACGGTCTCCAATAATTCGGTGCACTTCCTCGGCCACCGTTCCCTTGATTTGGTCGATAATAGTTTGGAGATCCGCCATGGTCACCGGAGTTCTATTAGCTCCGACCTCCGATTCATCAACCCGATGCATTGATGGTTGACTTTCTTGCTCATCCACCCTCTCAATAGGAGGTACTTCCTCCTCCCGGTTCTCCGGGGCTTTCCCACTTCTACGAGTGTTCACCATTTCTTTCGATCAAGACTATACGAAAGACATTAAACATTTAGTACCTTGTGTACAACCCATTAGTCGCGTACGACTCAATACTCAAAATCATATCAAATTCTTCGGTCCCCTAGGTTCAACCCTAAACTTAATATAAAGTCTCAAGGTCAACCTATGATCTTAAGGAATCTCATATTCCTAATGCTACAGTCTAAGACTAGGATGGTCATCCAACCTAATTCACTTAAACTATAGCTCTGATACCAAGTTGTAACACCTCAAATTTTTAAACACAAAACATTTGCCCAAAATAAAACATTTTTCATAGATAGAAGAACTATCCCAAAAATATGGATTTACAAAAACCTTTGGTATGAATCAGAGTATAAAGTTCGGTGTTACAAAATATATCAAAACCAAAGCTAAGCATAAATCCAATCTAAAGTTCTTCTACTCTAGGTCCCGCAACTCTATCCGTGCGAACCTAAACCTTCGATCCCGAACCTGAGTACATAGCAAAACAAAACAAGGAGTACGTGAGACAAAAACGTCTCGTGAGCTACATGGGTTTAGACCCGATAATAAAATGAATGTCACATTTCATATAACCAATCAATATACATATATATATCCAACTATCCAGTCTAGTCACCTTAGTGTGACCCTATCAATCTTGCTTACTTAGCAATCACAACTAACGTGGATGAGTCGATGGGAATTCACCCCAACTGCCCCTCACTCCACACCTCATGACCGGGAGTATCCCGTGACATCGCATAACTAACGTGGATGAGTCGATGGGAATTCACATGGGAATTCACCCAACTGCCCCTCACTCCACACCTCATGACCGGGAGTATCCCGTGACATCGCATAACTAACGTGGATGAGTCGATGGGAATTCACATGGGAATTCACCCAACTGCCCCTCACTCCACACCTCATGACCGGGAGTATCCCGTGACATCGCATAACTAACGTGGATGAGTCGATGGGAATTCACATGGGAATTCACCCAACTGCCCCTCACTCCACACCTCATGACCGGGAGTTGCCCGTGTCATCTCATGACTAACGTGGAAGAGTCGATGGGAATACGCCCAACTGCCCCTCAATCCACAACTCATGATCGGGAGTAGCCCGTATCATCACATCATCTCAATCTCATCATAACCCTATGGTTATGCAAATCTAGCTCTTTGCTAGCACTTTCATCATCCTCAAGTTAGTTCAATACTATCATAGGTATAACTAACTATCAACTACTAGTCTATACAATTAAGCAAATAGACCATAACACAAGTAATGAAAATTATTTAACAGGGCTATGTACTCAGTAAATTCCACACGTACTCACCTTAGCAACAAAGATGCTCCAACTGTGTTCTTGACACCAAAGCTCTTGCTTCACAATTTCACCGACTTTCCAAGATGTCACCGAAAGCCTAAACAATGATCATACAATGATCAACATCACAATCTACTATCAATGTGTTCATCTATCTCTAGATAACACACATCAATCCATTTCCCCCAAATATGATGATTACCAAACCCTAGGTTTAACCAACCCTTAAGATTCTTACAAATCTTAACCATACACTTGATTTCCTTATTAATATACCATCTATTAAGTGTATACAACATTTATATCACCATAATCTATAACCCCAAGAACTAGGGTTTCAACCCCAAGCTTCTAAACCCATAGATCTAAAGCTACAACTACCAAGGATTGAAGATATACCTTAAATCTTCAACTAGGAGTGAAGAATCACAAGATTTGATGAAGAAATCGACTCCAATTGATGCTTGACACCCAAAATCGTTCACAAGTTCGAAGAGAGAAAAACTAGGGTTTCACTTGGCAATAAATGAGCCAAATCCCGACTTTAATGCTGCCAGACACAAGTTCACGACGCGACCATAGTTCGCGTCGCGAACTCTCCTTCTACACGCATACTTAGCGATCGTTATCTAGTCGCGAACTACTTAGCGACACATGGCCAAACTCCCTGGAGAAAGTTCCCGATCGGGAACTTATAGTTCGCGCCGCGAACTCCTGATGGCAGCAAGGCTGCACTTTTTCCAACTTGTCTCGACCCGGTTTCGCCCGTAACTTTCTCGTACGGTGTCCAAACGACACGAAACCAATTCCCACGTAATTTATATGATTTATCCATAATTATCATATTTTTATACAATTTATCTATTTACAAATTCGGGTCGTTACAATAAAGAACTTAATTGTCAAACTGGAGAACACATCTGATCAAAAAGTTAAAGCCATAAGATGTGATAATGGCACAGAATTTAAAAATGCTAACTTAATTAACTTTTGTGATCTTAAAGGTATTGACAGGCAATACAGCTCACCTAGAACTCCACAACAAAATGGTGTAGCTGAAAGAAGAAATAGAACCATCATTGAAGCAGCAAGATCAATGCTTGCAGACTCAAAATTACCAATTACTTTTTGGGCAGAAGCTGTTAATACTGCTTGTTATGTTCAAAACAGAGTATTAATAGTGAAGCCACATTTTAAAACACCATATGAACTTTTTAATAAAAGAAAACCTTCCATAAGCTTTCTAAAATCATTTGGTTGTCCTTGCACTATTTTGATTACAAGAGAACAAATTGGTAAGTTTGACTGCAAATCTGATGATGGAATCTTTGTGGGATATTCTACTCAAAGAAAATCATATAGAGTATTCAACAAAAGGCTAAGGATAATTGAAGAAAGCATCAATGTATCCTTTAATGAAAATGTATCTAATGAACAAGGAAATGGTCCAGATTGGCTATTTGACATAGACAATCTAACCAAATCCTTTAATTCTAATATGAATTTCAATGCAGGAAATTCAAATTGTCACAATCAAAAGGAAGGAACATCATCAATTAATACTGGTCAAGAGGAAATGAGATACATTGTAGTTAATACTGCTCCAAAAGTCAATACTGATGTCAGTAATAACTCAAGTTCTGGAACCAGTAGTAACTCTGAGAATAAGGACAGTAGTAATTCAAATACTACTGATACCAGTAATAGTACTCAAAATACTACTGGTCCCAATATTAACCTATATTCTCAAGATACTACTGATACCAGTAACAACAACAACACTACTGATCTCAATGAAGATAATAGCAGTAGTAACTCTGACCAAGAAGATGATGAACCAAATATCAATGACAATGAAGGATCTCTAGAAGAACAACTACCTGAGACAAATGAGTCCAATCTTGAAAATCAACTAGTGGTTGATAAAGCTACAACTACAAGGACTCAAAAGAACCATCCATTAGACCTTGTTCTAAGTGATGTCAACTCACCACTACAAACAAGAAGCAAATTAAACAAAAGCTTAACTGCAAATATGTGTAATATAAGTTTAATTGCTAATGAATGTATGTTTGAATGCTTTCTATCTCAGGATGAACCAAAGAAGATACAACAAGCAATGAAGGACTCAAACTGGATTGAGGCAATGCAAGAGGAACTCCTTCAATTTAAATTACAAGCTGTTTGGACACTTGTACCTCTACCCAAAGGAAAAAGAGCCATTGGAACAAGATGGATCTTCAGAAACAAGAAAGATGAAAGAGGTATAATGATCAAGAACAAAGCCAGACTTGTAGCCCAAGGATACACTCAAGAAGAAGGAATAGACTATGATGAAGTATATGCTCCTGTTGCTAGAATTGAAGCCATAAGAATATTTCTAGCATATGCTTCATTCAAGAAATTCAAAGTCTATCAAATGGATGTTAAGAGTGCATTCTTATATGGGAAGATTGAAGAAGAGGTCTATGTATGCCAACCTCCAGGTTTTGAAGATCCAAAACATGGTGATTATGTGTTCAAATTGGATAAAGCTCTATATGGCCTACATCAGGCACCAAGAGCATGGTATGACACATTATCATCATACCTATTGAAGAACAACTTTAAAAGAGGAGCCATTGACAAAACTTTGTTTACAAAGAAAGTCAAAGATGATATACTACTGGTACAAATTTATGTAGATGATATCATCTTTGGCTCAACCAATGATTTATTATGCAAAGAATTTGAAGAACTGATGCAAATTAAATTCAAGATGAGCTCCATGGGTCCAATGAACTTCTTCCTTGGACTCCAAGTCAATCAAAGAACTGATGGTATTTTGATAAATCAATCAAAATATGTCAAAGACATCTTGGAAAAGTTTGATTTGAAAGACAGTAAAAGTGCTAGTACACCAATGGAAACACACAAACACCTACATCCTGATGTTGAGGGGGAGGATGTAGATGAACACTTATATAGATCAATGATAGGCTCTTTGATGTACTTAACTGCATCAAGACCTGACATTATGTATAGTGTTTGTGTGTGTGAAAGATATCAAGCAAGACCCAAAGAACTACACTTGCAGGCTGTTAAAAGAATATTCAGATACTTGAAAGGCAAACCATCACTAGGTCTATGGTATCCACATGATTCACCATTTGAACTCATAGCCTACACAGATAGTGACTATGGAGGTGAATGTCAAGACAGAAAGTCCACTACTGGTGGATGTCAATTCTTTGGATCAAGACTGGTGTCATGGCAATGTAAGAAGCAAACAAATGTATCAACATCAACTGCTGAAGCAGAATATGTAGCTGCATCTGCTTGCTGTGCTCAAGTACTATGGATTCAAAATCAGCTTCTAGACTTTGGTATCTCTATCCTTAAAACTCCTATTTTTATTGATAATCAAAGTGCTATTAGTATTGTGAATAATCCAGTAAAACACTCAAAAACTAAACACATTGAAATAAGATTTCACTTTATAAGAGATTGTAATGAAAAGAAATTAATCAAAGTAGTTAAAATCCATACTGATGATCAATTAGCAGATCTTTTTACAAAAGCATTTGATGTAGGAAGATTCAACTTCTTGGTTAGCAGTATTGGAATGATTTTAATAACTTAAAATCTCACTTAAAATCATGTGTAAAGTTAGTGTTGTAAAATATTATTTATTTACTTAAGTGTTTTACTACTGGTATATCTGTACTACTGGTGTGTAGGCATGTGCACAAAATACTACTTATAGTTAAATACTACTGGTGTGTATTAGGTTTACACAAATACTACTGGTAAGTCAGTACTACTGGTGTTCACATATACTACTGATCTTGTGTGTTAATGGTTACTACTGATGTCTATAGTTACTACTGATGTCAAAATCCTTAGTCACTACTGATGTTAGTAGATACTACTGACGTTTTACTACTGATATCTTATTTACTACTGGTCTTTCAGAAACACAATTACCAAATTAACCCCCATGAAAATAACCGTTATGTTATGATTCGAAGGACATTTTAGTAGTTTTGCAGGATAAATCGAAAGATATAAAAGGCGGCAGTCGATTAGTTTAGCATTATCTTCAATTCGATTTGCTAAAACTTCTCGATAAACCCTAGCTTACGATCAAAAACCCTTCGTCAATAACAAAATTCACTTCTGTTCTTCACAAAATTCCACAAAAATGGCAACTCTACAATCACTGGATGTGCAAACCGATCTTAAATACTCAGAATTTCACAACATGTGTGCCTTCCTAAAGAATCCCGACGGCACAAAAGATTTTCGACTGATCGTAAAATTCTTGAGAAACTCCTATATACAGTTTGCATTAACGGTAAAACCAAAATCATATCAACAGCACTTGGTGGATTTCTGGACCAATGCTGAGCAAACGGAAGGAACAACTGTATCAATGATCAAATCACAAGTAGATGGAAAACATATCACAGTAACAGAACAATCAATCAGACACCATCTACAACTTCATGATGATTCAGGTATGTCTACTCTTCCTAAGGAATACATTGCTGAAACTTTACAAAAAATGGGTTATGAGGGAAGACTCAATATAGTAACCTTTCAAAAGGGTCTTCTCTCCCCACAATGGAAATTCTTAGTTCATACTATTCAGCATTGTATTTCTCCAAAAAGAAGTACTTGGAATGAGTTTAATAAGGCAATAGCATCTGCTGTTGTCTGCTTATGCACGAACCAAGTCTTTAATTTTTCTCAAATGATTTTTGAAGGTATGTTGGGAAATCTAAGTTCTAATAAATTTTTAATGTATCCCAGATTTCTACAACATATCATAAATTGTGAATTACAAAACTTGTCAACTCCTAAAAACATTTTCATACTACCAGAGTTGAACAAGAAAGTTTTCTCAAATATGAGAAAACAATTTAAATTTTCGGGTAAGGAAACCCCTCTGTTTCCTAATATGATCAAAGATCATCCCCATACTGGAGAAGGTTCAACAATTGTTACAACCCAAGTTGAACCTCAACCCACTCCATCACCCCCAAATACAGCCCAAACATCACCCCAACTAGCCACTCAATCACCAGCCCAAACAGAAGTCCTGAAAGTGTCCCAGGAACTTGATTTAAATCTGCAGAGTGCTACTCTTCACTCTGTGGAAGACCTACCAGATAAAACCAAAAATATTTCCACACTTTACAAACGAAAGAAATCTTTAAAGGACACCAGGGGACACATTGAGTCAAACCCCAGGCTCCAAGAGTTGTCCTCCAAGGAGGAGAGAGGACATGAGGCGAGGGCTTTCACTACTGATGCCCCAAAGGTGGGTGCACAGGACAGTGAAAACATCTTTAGGACCCAGACCTCGACAACTTTGAGTGATGACTCATTTGAGGAGTTACTCAAAGGACCCCGGTGCCAAGAAACCACAAGGGGGGGCATCTCTGCTTCTTCTAGGAAGAAGAGGATGTCTAAAAGACCCAATGAATCACCAAGAAGTGATGAGGGCAGATCTATTGATTTGACGGATAGGATGGAAAACCTTCAAACCAATGTACCTGTTAGTAAGCCCGATGATCTTGCTAGATGGAGTGAGGGCAGTATTAAAATCAACCAATTGACGGAAAAAGTGGATTCTCTTGAATCCACAGTACAAAATTGTCTTGAATATCTTACAAACCAAGGAAAAACCATGGCTGCTATGAAAAGACATGTAAATACCATCAACAAAAGAATGAGATTATATGAGCACATGCTTCATCAACAAACCAAAATCATCAGAAAATTGAAGAAAAAGATTGATGATAGTGAGGCTCCACCAGTTGAGCTCACTAAGGGGGAGAAGGACAACATACAAACTATGATTGATGAATCAATTGCAGCAGCAGCATCTTCTCTCCTAAATTTAAAAGAAACAGAAGTTGATGAAGGCCCAGAGATGATGGTTACAGAAGATGAGCAAATTACTACTGCTACAATGGAAGAACAAGTTGAAAAGGAAATACCAGTAGTAACCTCTACTACTGATATCATAGCAGTAGTAAGTCAAGAAGAGGAATTAAAAGCAGCAAATACTACTGATGCCCTATCAGTAGTAACTCCTGAAGTCACACCAGTAGTAACTACTCTGGTTACTACTGAAGAGGAAGAACTACAATTTCCAGAGCTGATTGAAAGAGAAAGACATGTCATCATCTCCAAACCACCAACACCTGATCAACCACTTATCATACCTGACATTGATGATAATGTGAATTGGTTTGAGGTAGATGAATGCACACTTTCTCCACACCCTAAAATATTACCAGAAGGTCAACTACATCTATTTTATCCAAAACTTCTGATGATGGGTATACCAGATATGAAATACATTCCACCTCCACCATCTGCTCATATTGGAAAAGGAAAAGAAATATATAATGATGATTATCCAAACAGAGCTTTAGGACATCACATGGTAAACAAGATTAATCATGTAAGAGCAGAAAAGCAATCCAGATGGAGAATTAAACACAGAAAATTTTTGGAAAAAGTGGAAATGTATCAAGCCTTAGTAGAAAAGAAAAAGAAAGTTCAAAGTGCAACTACTGTTCAAATACCTGCTCAAATCAAAGATGTTCAGATAGAAGCCCAAGAAGCAGAATTCAAAAGGCTCAGAAAAGTAGAAGAAGAACATCTAAACTGTCTTGAAGATCTGGTGGCTGAATGTAAAAGAACAAAAGGTGATCTACCAGATGATATCTTTGAACAAAAGACACTTATGATAGACTTTCTCAAAACAAAAGGGCACAGTGCAAAATCTTTGGAAGAATGAAGATGATAACTATTATTGAAAAATACTGCACTGCAAAGAAGAAAGACTTGGCTGAACAAGAAGCTGAAGAATCAAAGAAAGCCAAAACTTTAATCCAAATCAGTCCAAATTTGCTCAAAGCTAGTAGTGTTCCAACTATTGGTGAAACTTCAACTCCCCAATCAAAGAAAAGAAAAACTGTTGATCAAGAACAAATCTCAAAGAAGAAATCAAAACAAATTGTACCTGTTCTTGAAATGCCTATTGCTCCATTGCAAAACAATCCAATTATTAACTGGAGGGTGATACAAAACAATGTTATAGAAGTCATAAGGGAAGACAAAGTTGTACAGAGATTCACTGGATGGTTACCTTTAATCAGATCATGTTCTAGAAGTGATGTAATCAAGCTTCTGATTATTGGAAAACCTAGAATGACAAAGAAATCATGGAAAGAGTCTGGTGCTGGATACTTAACAAAAATGATAGATGCTGCATTTTATCCAGATAATTATCCAGAACAATTTACAGATCCAGGTAATGTGTATGCTTGGAATGTCATTCCTACTGCTAATATGTACTTCTTTGAGAAATCAGGCAAAGTGTGTGAATTGTACTTATATGAAAAAGAATATCCACATTTTGAGAAGACTATGTATCAGATATTCATAAACACTTTGATGAAACCCTATGATGCTGTTATGTTCCAAAACAAACTGAATTACTTTACAAAGAGGAACAACAGATATATTATTGAACAAAGGCTTCAACAGAATCAAAGAACTCTTGAGAAAAGAAGAAGAGAACAAGAAGAGCAAAAGAAACTTGATTGATTAAAAGATAATCAATAAGTTTAGGGGGAGATTGTTGGAGCAAAACACAGATCAACTTATTACTGATGCTGCAGTTAGTACTGACAATAATTAGTACTGATGGGGCAGAACATGTTACTACTGATGAAGTTGATACTGGTGATACTATAACTTAGTTACTACTGATACGCGTTTTTGAAGAATATCAAGTCCGAGATCTTAGTAGAGATAGTTATAGAATGTAAATCAATGTATATTTTTATTATTCGATGTAAATCAAAGTCCTAGAATAACTAGGGTAAATAGTTTAGCTTCAAGGACTATTATAAATAAGTTCCTTACGAATTGTAAACGTACGTGTGTATTGTTAACTCAATAATATACATTGAAGCTTTTTGTGAAACTGTGTTCTTAATACTTTCGCATATTATTTACAGTTCATTGTTCTTAATTACATTGATATAGTGTTGATCCGCTGCAACTTCTATATTCAATTAGATCTAAAGTGTTTATTAACTTTTCTATAGTTAATCGATCCTGACAGCTACCGAGTTGGGGTTTCATATATCCTTTTAATTAATTAGTAACGAACCAAAACTTTGAAACTTCATTAAGAAAGCAGGTGTAATTTAGGCAACAATCCATTAGTAACATGGACAGTACCAATGGACCATTGGGACATGATAGTTTCATAAATCCTTTTGATCAGTAATCAGCCAAAACTAATTAAGAAAGCAAGTACAATTCGGCAACAATCTATTAGTAACATGGGCAGTACAAGAGGTAGGGTATGGTAGTTTCATCTATCATTTTAATTAGTAACCCAATCGAAACCTTGAAATTTCATTAAGAAAGGAGGTATAATTCGGCAACAATTTATTAGTAACATGGGTGGCAGTAGCGAATCAGAACCAAAGTCAACCAAAATAGAAATCATACGTAGTATAAAAAGTTTATCCTTAAAAAAAAGGGAGTAATTTTTGTACCACATGTTTTAACTCATGTACCACAACAAATATTTTATGTAGTTGTACAGTTTGCAGAAATAGTTGTACATTGTGGTGCGAGCATCAAAATTTGTGGTATGAAAATTAACTCCCTAAAAAAAAAAGTTGGCGATTTTTTTTTCCACATGTGTACCCCATCAAGAGGTGATCATGCACCCCGTTGGTAGCATGTGGATTCGCCCCTGATGGTGGTGCCACCGTTAAAAAAATTACTGATACCGCATTTGAGTAGTAGTATATATGTAAAAAAGTGTTGTATTCATATGAAAGTGTCTGAATTAAGAAAACAAAAGTTTCAATTACATGGTCCTAGTGGATTATGGACACGCTGATGCCATGCAATTAATCGTAGCAACAACGTGGTTTTATATATGGCTTGTAACTTATAAGGCTATATAATATGGGTTTTATAGATGGCTTTTAGCATCTAACCATCCGAACTTAATTGGGCAAAGAGATAACAATTTAGTGCTAACATCAATGGCTTCTTCTACTCCAAGAGCAAGGTACACTTGTTCTTTATTGTCTTTTTTATTGTTTTCATAATATAAATAAATTGTTCATCAAAGTTTTCAACACTTGCATGTTTTTACGAAATCCATCGGTTATAGTACACCCCTTTAATCAAGATGGAATTTCACGATTTAATGTTTACTAGTTGACGATTTAATGGCTTTCAATAAGTTTTATCGCTCACTACATGTAGTGAAATTTCGACTTTCACAAATATTGATAAATTTTTTAGTAAAAATTGTTTAAAAAGAATAAATAATCAAAATTCGTCATCAAAACTAAATTTTGGCTCCAATAAAAATTGATTATTAGAGATTAACTTTTTTCATATATAGCAATTTCATGTTAAAGGATAATTATGTCATTCTTTTTCTTATATCAGACTTTGCATTTCACCTCTCCCAACCTCTCCCATTAGGGGCATAATTGTCATTTGATATGAAATTATTTTGTATGGATAAAAAATATTCAATAAAAATCATCTCCTAATTATTTGTATATAATTAAACTTTTACTCGTAAATCTGAATTGAATCTTCACTTCTCTTGACTGAGGAGAAGATATAATTACCAAAATAGACTAAAAATAATCATTTTTATATAAAAAACGACTTGTATGTTTTTCCAAAATATACCCTGCGACTTGAATTTTTTTGTGCGACTATGTATTTTTTGTGTGACCCCAATGGTTTTTGTGCGATCAGATTATTTTTTGTGCGAACAAATGACACTAGTCAAATTTTGTGTGCAGTCTCGCACTAGTTTATTTTTTAGAAGATTTAAAGTGAAATTTTTTTTTGGAATTTTGAATCTTAGTAAGTCTACTTATGAAATCAACCTGAGAAAAATGCATGTACCCTACAATATTATTAATTTAGAGTGTTTATTAATTTTATTGATAATTACCTTGACTTATAATTTTCAATCTGGGATGATGGAAATGGTGTGTTCTAGGCTAGCAAACAAGGTAGCTATCGTCACGGGTGGATCTCAAGGCATCGGAGAATGTATCGCAAGGTTGTTTGTGAAACATGGCGCGAAAGTAGTTATCGCAGATGTCAAAGACGACATAGGCGAAACGGTTTGTAAAGACTTGGGTATTGAGTTCGTGTCTTACGTTCAGTGTGATGTAACCGTTGAATCGGATGTAGAGAACGCGGTCAACGCCACCATCGCTAGACATGGCCAACTAGATATCATGGTCAACAACGCCGGCATTATTGACGAGTCAAAATTAAGCATTTTAGAGAATGAAAAGTCGGATTTCGAGCGCGTTATTGATGTTAACCTAATTGGGGTTTTCTTGGGAACCAAACATGCGGCGCGTGTGATGATTCCAAAATGTAGTGGAAGCATCATCACGACCGCAAGTGTTTGTTCTGTCTTAGGTGGGGTTGCGTCTCATGCGTACACGAGTTCAAAACATGGTGTGGTGGGATTGTCAAAGAATGCGGCTGCTGAGTTAGGGAAGTATCGAATTCGTGTTAATTGTGTATCGCCTTATGTTATACCAACTAATTTGGCACTTAAATTCTTCAACATGGATGAAAACTCGAGTGTTTACTCGAATCTTAATGGTAAGACACTTGGACCAAAAGATATTGCAAATGCGGCTCTTTTTTTAGCAAGTGATGAGTCCGAGTATATAAGTGGACACAACTTGGTCGTAGATGGTGGCTACTCCGTTCTCAATCCTGTATTTGGGTTGTTTTCTTGGAAACCTTAGAATTATATATAAATCATGCATTTCGTGTGATGGTTACTTTGTTTTCCTTCTTTGTGTGATTTATCTTGTTTGAATAAAATATCCGGTAATACCCAAGTGTCTTGGTCTTTATGTATTAGAAATAAGCTTAAGAAATTTAATGTTTCATGAATTGATTGGTATTGTAAATTTGTAATCCGTTAGCCAAATATTGTCGCAAATGTAATGTTATTTATTGCTTTTCACACATTTCCACTCATTTGTTGCTAAATAAGAATGAGGTCATAAACTCATAATATACCTAAAACATATTATATTGAGAGTTTGTCTAACTCATGTCCTAAAGGTATGCAATTAGAAGCATAAATTAAACAAGTTTTTTCCTAACATATTAAAAAATATACTAAATGAAATCTAACTTTGACAACTATTAGATACAATTCGGGTATTTATAAGTAATTTGGGGTGACAAATATAAAAAAATACAGATCCAATCCGGATTCAATCAGCTCCAATTTGATTTATATTGGTATCTAAGTTTTCGATTTGCATGCGGTTTTGAACCAAATCGGTTTTAACTATTGACCACCACTAACCGAATCTCATCTGGTTTAGAAAACAATTTGATTTTCTTAAAACCTGTGTATGCATGTCTATTATAAAAAATTTCATAAAATTTTAAGCTTTTAATATTAGATGAATAACAGGTGGAAATGGAAACTGGCCCATAGCCCTAATTGGTCCATAACGTACTCAACTTGCCCCAACCTCAAATTGGGGGGGGGGGGGGGGGACCATAACCCTAATACAAAAAGCCAATACATAACCCTAACTGGTCCAATATGATTTAAATTTAAGAAGATAAATTTGTTGACCAATGTAATCTTAATAAATATTGAACATGAATGATGCTGAATGCATACTTGTTTAAATTTGTTATGATTAAAGCATACTTACTCAACGGGCCTCGGAGGCATTTCTGCACTACCACTCACTTGCTAATGGCCTGAGGTTAAGTGAGTTTGATGTGTGAATGATGGGTGAAAAAGGGATGTAATGACTTAAGTGATGTGCAAGAGAGTATATTGGTGTGTGGATGTGAAAAAATGAATGCTAAATTGGCAATGACATGACTTAGGGCATGTTTGGAAAAACTTTATTTTTAGCTTATTATATTAATAAATATAAATAAATTTAATTCTTTAAGTTCATTTAGACTTATTAAACTAATAAGTTAAAAAAACTCACTAAATAAGCGTTCCCTAACATGTTATAATTAATGACTTGAGACATGAAACCTGATACTATTATATAGGGCTGTCAAAACCTGACACGACACGACAAAAATACACGAAACGAAATGAAATTGGCACGAAACTGAAATTTGAATTCGTGTTCGTGTCGTGTTCGTGTTGTGTAAAACAAACACGAAGTCGTGTCGTGTTCAGAGATTAACACGAAATTGACACGATAGTTATGATTTTGTCGTGTTTGTCGTGTTTTTCGTGTTTGTCGTGCTTTTAGCGTGTAATAAGTAAGAAATTTGTTATTTATTTTGTGTTGTCGTGTTTATCGTTTTTTAATCGTGTCGTGTTCGTATTACCAAAATAAAACACGACTTCGTGTCGTGTCGTGTCGTTTTCGTGTTGAACGAATTCGTGTCGTGTCGTGTTATCCTGAAACACGAAACGATAGCACGATTTGACAGCCCTACTATTATGGTTGAATGGTTGGTTGTGTCAAAATCGACACAAACTTGTTCCTACTCATGTCTAATTTTCTTTTTAAAGAAAAATATGATATCACATTGTTAGAGAACCAGGAATCCAAGAAACTTGATGATGAAATCATTTACAAACCCTAAAAACAAACTTTGGTGGTCACTTGACAGCAAAACTAACAAACAAATTAATGCTTGTTTTTTATCTTTATCGTTTTGTTGATATACTTTTAAAGAACTTTTTATATTTTGATTCGTACCTTTTTATTTTGGTGTCATTACTCACATTCTACACACTACAAAGTTAATTTTGGTTTTTAAAAATATATTCTTCCTTTTTTTCCTAAGGCATTTAAAACATATAATTTATTGAAAATTTGCATGACTTTCTTAAGTGTACTTATATATATACATTTGCATTTTAAGTGTACGTGGAGAAATATATATAAAAAAATCAATCAAAATGTAAAGGTCTATTTTTGCACATAAAGATTAAAGGAACAAGAAAGTACAGGTTTAAAAAATTGTGTTTGTATCGGGCGTGACATACTCTTCGACGGTCCTTTTTAACTTTGCGGGACGAGTAACATTCTATAACTTTATTATTAATAGTCTAAAATGTACTAAAAAGCTTATAACTTAGTAATATCAAGGTGTTTAGATGCTCTACTATCACAAATATTATAAACTTTAAAAAATAATTAACATAATACTGTGTCTAATTCATTTGAACATGCTTTTTAAATGATTTATTTTTTTTTATAACTTTTGACGAGCTAAAAAGTAAAAGTTTATCTCAACATAGTTAAGTTAGAAGTAAATGACGTGATAATTTAAGACTAAATTACTAAGTTATGATACTATAGAATCGAGTTAAACAAATTTTCTAACTTCAATTTATTATATCAAACTTTTAATAGTTTTGTGATACTATAGAATCCAGTTAAACAAATTCGAAGTTTAGAATATTAAAATGAATTTTAGACTTGTTAAATATGTAAATTGGATGTTATAAATAACAAATATTATACAGTCTTTGTGTTCGAGTAGCATATGAGAACTTTAGTAATGAGTTGCACGTTTATTTCTGCACTACAACTTTTAATGTTTATACTACAATATATAAGTTTTAAAGTTAACTGTACAACCCCTTAATGCAACAATTGTAGTATATGTATTAAAAGTTGTGTTTTATAAATCACTACATTTTAGTAATATGGAGTAAGATTTAATAATCTAAGAATAGTATGAAATTGACAGATTCTTTCAGATGAATAATGATACTTCATTTAAATACTTAAAATTGTACCTCGTATTAGATAACACACACCAATGTTTTTTTATTTGACACGTTTGCCTAACAGATAGAGGTGGCTATTAACCGAACCGGACCAAAAACATACAATTAATTCAGTTTTAAAAATTTATTATTTTCGATTTCGGTTTCGGCTCTTAGGTAAAGATGATTATTTGGGCTAAAAAAACCGAATCGAAACCGGAGCGCACCAAAATCAAAAACATGTAGCCGTTCGATTTTGAAAATTCATTATTTTCGATATCAATTCTAATAATTTCGATTCGGCTCAGTTTGATTTCTGAACTGCGATCACCCCTACAATAATAGAGGTGCTTTTGAAGATGACTTCTAAGACTATAAAAGTGCAGAACAAGTCACATCTAAACCATTTGAAATTGGCCAAAAAGACACGGAAGTGGTAAAATATGGCTTCTCTGAATCTAAAACCAAGGTACATGCACTTACGTTTACTACTAATCTTCTTCATTATTTGATTTATTTCATTAAAATTGTGAATAATATGTATTTTTAATCGTCTGAGTTACTGATCGATGAGATTATGACTCTCTTTTCATGTAATTTTGATACTTGCTATCATTTTATTATAAATTTTGTATAATATTTAGAGTTTTTTTAGTGTTTAAAAAAATACTGGATGAGTTATGCTTTAATTAAGAAGCCGTAACTTTCAGCTTTATTATCGTCCAGTAAAATACTTCCATTCTATCTTCGATTTGTTAATTTTATCTCTCCTTTGATGGCTAAGGAAATATTGGAAAACGTACATGACAATGATTATCATCACATATATTATGAGCATAAACTCATTTGTCAATATTAGAAATTTAGAATTGAATATTGCTTAAACTTTCACGTCTTCGCCCTCTTTGTTGCAAGATAAACTTTTTTATAATAATAAACCTACAAAATTTATTTAACAAGAATGAAGGGAAAGAAACGGTGGAATTATCCATCCAAAATCATCTTCTTTTTTCCAACTAAATTTATCGAGTCAACACTTGAAAAAAAATTAAAATCAAATATTTTTGAACAATAATTCGTGTATCACTCTCTTAATTCTTATTGATTTTTGAAACAAAAAGTAAATGGTGATATTGATTGCAAGGTTAGCTTTAACGTGGTGTCATGGTCAAACTTTAAGTTTTAGATATAATGTTTCTGAAGATATAGTATAAGATGATAATTTTATAAATAAACAAAAAAGTAAAGAAGGCTATGTTTAACAATGATTCACGATTACATGTAGGGTGTCAAATTGAGTAATTGGGTTGAACTTGGCTCTTATCAAGTCTAAAAACATTTTAAATTAGCATAACTTGCGGTAGGTTATTTTATTTTTCTTTTAGATTTCAATGAAAATAACCTCAAACTTCAATCAGGTTTAAACGGATCAACCGAAACCCGTTAAAGTTAGGTAATCATAAGCCGATATCTGACCCGATACCGTCGGGTTTTTTAGGTCGGATTAAAAATCCCAATACCACCATACGACCCAAATACACCCGGCTCGAGTAACATAATCGAGTTCGAGTTAGGATCTGTTTAGAACAAAAACCAGTCACCGGTTCACATAAAACATATCGACTATTTGATGTATCTTTGGTCGCTTGGCCGCCTTGGCTAGACAAGAGCTTCACTTGCAAAAGGTTTTTTGCTTCCCGATGTGTTTTACAATTATATTACCAAAATCAACTAATAAGACGATACTTGTCTTTAAATAATGTGTTTATTTGACATGTGAACAAAATTTATTTTAGATTGGAAAATAAGGTCGCCATTGTCACCGGTGGAGCTCGGGGAATCGGAGAGAGCATCGTGAGGTCGTTTGTCGAGCACGGAGCAAAAGTAGTAATCGCCGACGTTAGAGACGAATTGGGAAAATCGGTATGCGAAGAAATAGGTCTCGGGCACGTTAATTTCGTTCACTGCGACGTATCCCTCGAATCCGACATCGAAAATGTTATCGACACCACTATCGCAATGCACGGGAAACTAGACATCATGGTTAACAATGCCGGGATTACCGACGAGCCAAAACTCAGCATTTTAAACAACGAAAAATCCGATTTCGAGCGTGTTATAAACGTTAACCTAATCGGCGTTTTCTTAGGAACCAAACACGTGGCCCGTGTGATGATCCCAAATTGTAGTGGAAGCATTGTAACAATTGCAAGTGTTGCTTCTATCACGGGTGGTGGTACTTCTCATGCTTACACGAGCTCAAAACACGGGGTGGTGGGATTGGCGAAGAATGCTGCGGCCGAGTTAGGGAAGTATCAAATTCGGGTAAATTGCATATCGCCATATGTTATACCAACTGTGGCGGCGTGTAAATTTTTTGGTATCGAGGATACCTCGAGTGTTTATTCCAACCTCAAAGGAAAGACACTCGGGCCACAAGATATTGCAAATGCAGCCCTGTTTTTGGCGGGCGATGAGTCGTGATATATAAGCGGGCATAACTTGGTGGTCGACGGTGGTTACAGTGTTCTGAACCCGACATTCGGGTTGTTTACGTGGACACCGTAGAAACATAAATCAATCAGGCGATTGTTGTGTGTGTGTTTGTGTTTTTTTAGTGTGTTTCTCTTGTTTGCAAACATTGTAATAATGTAGTACTATGCTACTACAATTAGTGCTCAAATCCCTTTGTGTTGATTCGGGTTGCTTGATTAACCTACATGAACCATCAATAAAATATAAAATCATTAATTCTAAGAGCTTAAAAGATATTAGTAGCAAGTATTTTACTTCTAACTATAATTGTATTTACTTTTTCAACTGAAATATTGTAAGCACTCTAGTCATATGCGACTATATACTCTATTAATTTTAACCTATATAATTAAGGAAATTTTATGAGAGAATTTACATTATTCAAAACATTAATAAAAATATATAATCATTAATTCTAAGATACTAATAGTATGTATTATACCGAATTTGTATTAGAATATTTAATATCTTAACTAATAGGACATACAACAAAAAAAAGAAAGATAAAAGACATTGTTTCCAACCATAAACGTATTACTTTTTCAACAGAAATATTGTAACCACCCTAATCATATGCAACTAATAGCGGACTATATGCCGTTTTCAAAAAATAAAATAAAAAATAAAATAGCCAACTATATATTATGTTATTTTAATCTATATAAAAATAATTTTTTTATTAGAAAGTGTTTATGTTAATCGACCAAACCCATTAATGAACATATAAAATCATTAATTCTAAGAGCTTAAAAGATATTAATAGCAAGTATTATACCAAATTTGTATTAAAGTATTTAATATCTTAATTAAGAGCAAATACAAATAAAGAAAAAAGAAATAAAAGATCTTACTTCCAATTATAACTGTATTTACTCTTTGACTCTTTCAACCGAAATATTATAATCGCCCTATTCAAATGCAACTACATATTCTGTTAATTTTAGCCGTTATGTACGGACATCCACCTAACAACCATAAACACTTAAAAGAACAAATATTATCGATTAATTTCATCCTTCATCATAACAATTTTCCGATTGAATTCCCCAATTCAGTCATAACAAATCCACAATGGGTAAAAAGACAATGGGTATAAAGAATCTGCTAAATCGGAAAAAGAAGAAAAAAAAGGAAGACGATAACAGCTCGCACAAACACGAAGCCGAGCCTGAATCCGAACCTCAACCCGAGCCAGAATCCACACCTCCGGCACCGAACCAAACAAAATCAACATCCGAGCCAGCAAATTCTGAATCCTCAGATTCCCGAGTACGAATCGAGGAAGAACTCGAACAAGTTTTTAACAAATTTGACGTGAATGGCGACGGAAAGATCTGTGCTTCAGAGCTGGGATCAATCATGGGAAGTTTAGGGCACCAATCGACGGAAGACGAGCTGAAGAATATGATCAAAGAGGTGGACGGTGACGGTGACGGTTTTATTAATTTGCAGGAATTTATCGAATTGAACACGAAAGACATCGATTCAACCGAGGTGTTGGATAATTTAAGGAATGCGTTTTTGGTATTCGATATCGATCAAAACGGGCTGATTACGGCGGAAGAATTGCAAAATGTTTTGAAGAAATTGGGGGATACGTGTACTATCACGGAGAGCCGGAAAATGATCGCCGGAGCTGACCGTGACGGCGACGGTATGATCAATTTTGACGAGTTTAAGGATATGATGATGTTGGGTTCGAAATTTGATTCCATGGGGTTGCAAAAGCAACAAGAAATTGTTAATGAGGATTAAATTCTTGCAATAATTAATTTGATTGGATCGTTTTAGACATCTTGGATGATAGTATTGGATTTTATGATTAAATTATGGAACAATTTAACATATTGTTTGCATTAACTATTTCGTTTTTATGTTTTTAAATTGCAGAAATCGTCTATACGGTTTTGCCAAATTACACTTTTGTTGCGTCAATAACCATCATATTAATTAAATTAAACCGGGTAATTTGGCCAAACCAAATGAAGTATTTTAGGATTACATTATGAAACAATTCTACATGTTTCCAAATTTCCTTGTTGTGATGAATTTATTTGTGTACATATTCCCACATTTGTTGTTTTCATGGTGGATTTGAACAATTTTGGAGTTATAACTTATAAGTCACATAATTATGAAGTATTATATATTTCGTACGATATGTTTTAATTCGGTTAAGTTTCATGTTATGTAATATTTGATTCATTTCTCCATTATGTATATTAGTTGCGTAATTGCGGTTTTGAAAACGCAATAAACATGTAGGTTGTGTTTGTTTGCAGCTTAATGGAACCATTCAGCGCTGAATGCTTAATCATTCAGCATTCAGTGCGTTTGTTTAGCGCATCTGAATGAAGTATATGCTGAATGGGACAGCAAAAAGTTGCTGAATCATTCTTCCTTAAAACTTATGCTGAATCATTAAGCAGTCAGAATTCTTATAAAAAAGTTTCTCGCATTCAAATCAAGTTTTATACAAAACCTCTTAATCATTCAGACCGTTGAATCATTCAGCACTTAATAATTTTGTTCATATCAAACAGCACCGTAGTCTGCTTCAAATTGCAATTTTAAACATCCTAACTAGTTAACTTGGTTTTGTAAAACATCTAGATAAATTTAGATAAGCACACTCAGTATTAGGCATGTGCAAACTGGACCGAGACTTGACCGGAACCATAGAACCGAATTGGACCGGACCGAACCGAGCTATATCGGTTCGGTTCTCATGCAAAATCGGCTCTCGGTTCCGAGCGGTTCGGTCTAAAACTGAGAAAAACCGAAAAAAGTCATAGAAACTTTCACGGTTCTCGGTTCAGTTCGGTCCGGTTCCCGTCGGTTCTCGGTCCGGTTTGATTCAGTTCCGAGGGTCTCTAGTTCGGTTCTCTGTCCGGCTGAATCTGGTTCTCGGTTATTTGACTGTGCACATGTCTAATCGGTATACATGTAATAAATTATGCTCGATAAAACATTTACTCAAAATTATATTTTATTAACAAAACCATAGAAAAAAAAACAGAATGAAAACAAACAAAATTTAACCATAAACATGCTCTGTTTATCCATAAATATCATATGTACAGATATCTATTCATCTAAGTATCAAAATTATCTAAAACACAAACGAAAGAAGATAAAATTCGCCATACTACTGAAACCACGCATCTTCTAATTAACCTTTATCAACATCAACGATGATAGAATCTTACTTCATTTTTAAGATCTGCCAACAGAAATAGGCCGGTCGGTAATCCCCAACGGCGACCGGCAACGCTTCTGCGACTTGGAAAACTCTCGTAACACCGATTTGATCTCCGATTGCTCGATTCCGGCTGGATGTTTTATTTTCTCCAGCTCCTGCTTTATCTTCTTCACTTGGCTATGAATAGCAACGCCGTTCTCTCCGTCGTATTGTTCCTCCGCCACCTCACGGTGGTTGTTGGTGGTGGTGGCGGTTTCCATGTTTTAGCTCTGGAAATGCGTTTTTGTCTTGTGAATTATGATTGTGAACCGAATTGGGGGTATTTATACGTAGAGTTTTAGAGACAGAATATAGGACATTTTATTTTATTTATTGATGGGAAAATTTGGAAATATTTTATTATTTTTTTTCTTTTCTTTTTAAGGATAAGAGATGACTATTTCGAACCGTCTTAAAAGGCAAGAGAGTCCAATCTTCTTAAATAATTTATTGACTCGTAATAAAAACTTTTTTATATCTATATATTTTTAACAATATAAATAGTTAATACCTTTATAGGAAAACAAAAATTAGTTTGCTCCTTTTCACATTACACATTTAAAAGGAATTATTATTAAAATCATACCATAATGAAATGTCAATTGATATGTAATTAATCCGAACGAATTGCCTAGTATTTTTATCCAAAAGTAGTCGAATCTTTGTTGAATAACCATCCAACTACCATTGTTCTTTGATTCTAGGTATGGTTTACCAAACTTCAAGCTTGCTTTTTTGTTCTTTAAGTTTTAATGTGTCAATTTGCAATACATATTATCTCAATATGTAATGTGTTCATAATTTATATAAGCTTGCTTTATTAGTATTTTATAGCACCTTGCAAAGTTTTGACACTATTTTAGGCAAGTGATTTCATATATCATGAAAAGGTGTCCACAATGAGTAAATATATATTAGATGGTCGAGGAAAGTACGAAAGTAGCCACATAAACAATTAGATTACGTACATCATTAGCAAAATACAATTATCTCTTGGGAGATCATTATAAACCAAAGTATCCTTTTAAAAATATTGTGAAATAAGATTGTAAGTTGTTATTTTTCAAAATTCTAAAAAAGGTTGTCTACTTTTGAGTAAGACGTTTGACTAGTTGGATGGCTTGATGACTCACAAAAGACCATATTATTTGACTGTCAAAATTCAAACACTAAATTAATTCAAAGGCCGCCGCCTTCCTCCTGTTTCATATAGCAGCTACTATTATGTTTATACACGATCTTTGACTTCTTTAAGAGTTTGACTCTAGTCTTCAACTTCAAAATTGTATCACTATCGCCATCTTTTACTATATTTTTAGTGTATAAGACACGTGTTCTGGAACTTTGAGGTGTGGCTACGTCACTACGATAGGCTACCTTATGTCATGTGTGACGTGTCATGAGTCAAACATGTTCTACGTTTCTTCTAAAACGTGGGATATTTCATTTTTGTATTTTCATACACGTGTCTCTTTACATCTGTATATTATTTTATGAAAATTGTATTGATTTATAACCAATCTTCCTACTATATCTAACTAAAATGTTTGATACGTACAACTTACTATTCTTTTTTTCTTTCTAAATATCATTATTTGTTTTTGACAATTTTATTAATTATATAAATACAAAAATAAATTAAAAAATTTTGATATGAAGCAATATCATTTCACATTTTCTATGATATTGTGATTACTTTGTCTGGACTTTTCTTTCATGATTATCCAACTAATCATATTACCATGAAGTTGTGTCACATTTCGAGACGAGAAAAAATAATTAGTGGATAAATAGTGGTGAGTCAATAAGTTACGCTCAAATTATTTTTTTGACCTATCTTTCATTACTATGAGTTTTTTTTTAATTGGAATTATAATACGAATGGCACGGAAATCTGTTTAATAATCGTGTTGGATTAGAGTTAGATCATAATAGGTACATGTACAATATGTGATGAACTTATTCCCTCTGTTCCATTAAAAACTTCTCATTTCACTTTTGTATAAATTTTAAGGTGATAGTTAGTGGTGTAGTCATTGGTAATAAGTTTGATTAAAATATAAGATTGGTTTGGAGAGAGAAAGATAGTTAGTGGATAAACAGTGGTGAGTTATTATTAATAATAATATTTTATTATGTGAGGCCTATCAATAGTAGGAAATTAGAAGTTTTTTGTGGGACAAATATTTAAGATGAAATGAAAAATTTTTATAGGACGGAGGGAGTATATGAAAAGGAGGAAACATAGTTAATACATTCTCAATTTAGGATTAAATTTTATAAAAAATCGTATTTCGCATAAAGCTTATAGGCAAGCAATTCACAATTTTGGTAAAACGTAATACTACCTACATATCAAAATAAGTGACCCTTTTCTAAAGAGGTGGAAAAAATAAGTGATATACTTTTAAAATTTACTTTATTTGGAAAGTTTTTGTATGAAAACTTACTCTTTTACCCCTACTTAAATTTTCTTAAACATCATTAACATTGTACTTTTGCCTCAAAAACCTATTTCAAAGTTTCTCTTTTCTAACCAAAATTGTTTAAAAAGTTGCATGACTCACTTAATCAATCTTAATTACTATTTAAAAGTTTTGCCTAAAAAACCATGCTTCTAGAAATGTATCACTTATTTTGATACAGAGGTAGTATATTATGACAGTATTCTTACTCCTTATTAAAGCATTTAGGACTTCCAAATATAGAAAGACTTAAACTTAATCTTAAATTTCTACTTTGGGTAATATCTTAAACACCACAAAATAAAAAAAAATATTGATTAGGGGATTCGAACCCAAGACCTTTTGCGAGTACGGACTGTGTGTTAACCAATTGATTTACTTGATACTTTGTTTTATCCCACAACTAATATATATATAACCTTAAACTTCAACATAACTAAAACGGCTCATATTTTAAAAATACGCCAATCTAGGATTTAAGGAAACTTATGAGATATTCGGCATAACTAAAACGGCCCATATTTAAGAAAAACGTCAATTTCGGATTTAAGGAAACTTATGAGATATCTTTATTAATCTTTATAAAATTAAAATTAAATCACCCACAATCCGCACGACCACAACCAGCACCCACTATCACTACTGTCGTCACCACCCACTACTTGATCGCCGTCAAATTTTATCACAGGGTATCCGCCACCGCATTGTGTGGGTAACTGCTAGTCTTAAAAAATGTGTATTAAATAAGAACTTAAAAAAATTGCTTGAACAAACTAGGTGCCCCAATTTTCAGGCCTAACAAAAAAATTGCTCGATCGCTCATGAAAAATGCTTAAGCCTCTCTATCGCACACTAAAATCAGTACCCAAAACCCCCAAATCAGTGATATCAATTTCTCATCTTCACACCCAAAACAAAACCTTAATATCCAATCCCGCCATTGATTTCATATTGGATGAATGTAAAAGCCTCCAATCATCCAACACCGGTAACCATCCAATACAACACGCAGCGAAAACTGCAGAATCAATTGACCCTGGGCCGTCGTCGAGTATCCAGATTTCGCCTCAGTGGCCAGAATGGGTTTCGTTGATGGAGAAATTGGTCAAATTTGGGTACTTTGATAGTGTCGGGAACCCGTTTCGAAGTGGAGGATTCATCGATGGGAAAAGTTGTAATCAAATTCGGACTGCGTGTCTTAGCTTTGCACGTGATCGACCTGATCTTATGAGGTATATACTAAGCTTTTATACACTGGTGATTTATGAGACTTTTGAAGCACACCACCTGTTTGATGAAAATACTCTGCGAAAAGTTTCCAGCTTTTTGATAATTGGTGTGTATTTTCTTTTTAATCTAAATTTATTTACTTATTGTCACTTTGTGCTCAGCTACTTCACGAGTAGAGACATACAAATGGTTGCAGGATCTGGCTGTCCTAGCACAGACAGGAAAGTTGTGAACTCGGGGAAACGGTTAAGGGCTCATATGGGTATTAATGAAGGAAATGTATGTAACAATCCTTTATTAATGTTTGACGAAAACTTAGGTTTAATTTGCTAAAAAATGTTTTATAATGAACTGTATTATATTACCTTGAACTTACTTACTAAGTCTACTATCTGAACTAGAGGTGAGCTCGATCCAAAAACGAACCGAATCGAACCGAAACTGATAGAACTGAACTCGATAACGATGAATTTTTAAAACCGAAACCGAACCAATAGCATGTTATCGGTTTTGGTTCGGTTCGGTTTCGGTCGGTTTTTCGGTCCGGTTCGGTTTTTTCGGTCCAAATGCTCACCCATAATCTGAACTATTAAAGATGCTAACATTGTACTATAAACTTGCCAAAATGGCCAATTTTGTACTGTGAGTCCGTGACTTACTAATTTGGTCTTGAATTCTCACATTATATGCTTCTAATTTCAATATATTGAGATTGACTTATATTTTTTAGTTCGTGTAAAGTTATAAGGGAACTAAATCATGTATAAAACTTTGACCAAATTAATAAGTCGTGGTAGTAAATTGACCATTTTGGTAAGTTCATGGTATCACTGCAACTTTAATATGTTGTTTATAGTACTACCTTCGTCTCAAAATTATTGTCCACAGACAAAAATCAAAAAGTTTAAGAAAAGTGCATTTATTACACTGTCTAACCAATAAAATTTCATCTTTACCACTTAATTGTTTTTTTTATTGGTGAAATTTTAAAATTGACAGTCAATTTGGGACAAACCAAAAAGGAAACGTGGACAATAAAATTGAGACGGAGGGAGTAGTAAATAACCTACTCAACCAAATTCAGAGTACTAAAATACATTTTATCATTTTATAATTACCATAAATAAAAAAGGTAGTAGATTTTGTATCAAATAATTAATAACTTGGCAGGTTTGTAGCTCTTGCAATTTTAGAGGAAATTGTGAGAGAGCGTATGTGAAAGCACGTGTAAATGAAGGTGGTTGCACTGCGGATGTCATGCGTTTTGTACTCACGTACGGCCTTGATCGTATCAACGGCTCAGATGATAACAAACAATTGATAAATAAAAAGCTTGATGAAGCAATTAAAAGTTTAATTAAAGATATGGTGAAATATAGCAAGGAGGAACATGATTTTGATCCTTCAAAACGGGTCTCGTCTTTCCAGAGAAGTCAAAGTCAACGGGAAGAACACCGGTCAAAGATTAGGGATCATGATTGTGATGCATTTGATGAAAGAATTAAGAGATTAGAGAATAACCAGGATTATGTTCAGTTGAAGAAGGGAGATTGGCTATGTACAAGGTATATACTACTATTAAATATGTCCTCTTTTACAAATGAGTAAATTATAGGGTTAATTTCGTAAAATAGTAACAAAGTTTTAAAAGTATTTTATTTAAGTCACTATAATAACCAAGTTTTAAAAGTGTTCTAATCATGTGAAGTTACCTTTAATTATAGATTATCAGGTCACTTTATATATAAATTTAAGTGTTCCAATTATATGCTTTCAAATTTAATTAAGATGACCTTGTAACCTATAATAGAAGATAAATTTCACATGATTGGAAAATTGGAATACTTTTGAAACCTGATTATTATTGAAGAGTGCAAACAAAGTTTGAGTGACCTACATGGTACACTTTTGAAATTTTGTTACTATTCTATGAATTATTTAAGAAATATATACATTGGTAGTTATTTTGTTGGCCTTTTGCACATACAATCCTTTAGCGTAATTAATTTTAAAAAATTACACTTGTAGTCACTTTTTGGAAATCTTTTGCACATACAGTCCTTTGTTAAATATATTAACCAAAAAAAGTACCGGTGTAATTTCAAATGACTAACGGTGTCATTACGAACGTTAGGCTAAAGGACTATACATGCAAAAAGATTCTAAAAAATGACTACCAATGTAATTATTTAAATTAAAGGACCGTAGGTGAAATTTGACGTAAACCTCACGAGCATCCTTATAATTTACTCTTTACAAAAATTTATAAACTACTTTTACAAATCATATCTGGATTTTGACTTTTTTATTTGAATTACGACAGATGTAAATTTTTAAATTTTGCAAAGAACACAAGATGTTTGCAGTGCCAAACAAACCCACCAAAACGACAACTCAATCTTGGGGAATGGACATGTGACTCGTGAGTTCTTTCTTCCCTTCCAAATCCCACATAATTTTCATTTCACCCCCTTCGTTTACGTCAACTTTGACAATTAACGTCATTAATTCCTTTTTGCAGATGCAACTACATAAACTTCAAAAGAAACATTGCATGTTTGAAATGCGATCATAAACGCCCAAAAGCACTCAATAATTCAACTCAATTACACATTAGAATTAACCCCATAAAATAATACATTATCAGCCCTTTATGTTATCAATTTTGTAGAAATCGGTTAAAGTTTTCCCGTCAAGCCCGTTTGTGAAAAACCTTTTCATGTAGTCTTCTAGTATAAATTCTTGGTAACCCGCGGGCTTCTGAGCTGATGTAAGCTCGGGAAACGGCCCGTATAGTTTCTCTCGCTTACTTGCAGTGAAAAAAGCAGCAATAGAAACACGTGCACCTTCAACAGGGTTTGCCAATACTCTATGCTCCACACTTTTGTATTCATCGTTAGACATTATCTGAAATCCAATAATAATGACTTATATCATGATAATTCATTTAAAATATAGGGCAAAATGTATCTTAGTATCTGAACTTGGCTGACTATATCATCTACTATCCTGAACTAATAAAGGTGCAACATGATATTTGAACTTGGCAAAAATTTGTTGATTTTATTACATTGACTCACTAATTTGGTCTTGATTCCACACGTGATTTGCTTATAATATCAGTATATATTTAGATAAATAAATCAAAAGCTACGACGAAAGTAAGGCAAATTAGAAAATGCGATCAAATTAATGAGTCAGAGTATCAAATCGACTATTTTGTCAAGTTTATGGTACTATGATAGACCTTTAATAGTTAAGGTTAGTAGATGACATACTCGGCCAATTTCAAGATAATGACTTGTTTCTATCAATTTCATGGTACGAAATCGAATTATTTGTGCTATCAACTAATCCACGAGGTAACTTGTTACCCGTCTTGATACATCAATTAATCGTAACATTTTAACTAATTTTTTTTTTTAAATATATTCGGATTTGTGCTACCAAAATTTCTGGATCTGCCTACGGTTAACATACTAAATTTTTGTGTACTCGTATAAAGCGCATAAATTATCAATAAAGTTTTGGATAAAGCATGTTTCAGATCTACCCAACCCATTTTGAAAGTTTTCAATTTTGCATAAAAGCAGTACCTGAAGTAGATCACCTATGTTGATAACAATGGCACCAGGAACCACGTCAACATCAGCCCAATCTTGACCGGTTTTGACCTGCAACAACCCGCCGACCTCATTCTGAACCAAAATAGTCAACCCCACCGGTGACGTACGCACCTGCACAACCGTAATCGCCAAATTGCAAATGTTAAATAATGCGTTGTTAGAACTTAGAAGCGTAATTATAGATGTTAAGATATGCAAACTCGCAATAATTAATATAAAATATAATACTTTACATTAATTAAACTATGTCACTAATTAAGATTTCTCTTTTTTACTTATATATTTTTTAACTGGTTGAAACAAGTAAACAATTATTTTATGACAAATTAAAATAGAAATATAAACAAAAAAATCGGAGGGGATGGAGTATCATTTTACTACCTGAAACATTTATGAAATGATATGTGGCAATATAAAAAGTGTACCATTAATTCATTTTTTCAACAGCCACCATCGTTGCTGTAGAATTAATGTATTTGCAATACAACTTATTATGTTTACGAATGTTGTTGAATAGTAATATTTCTATTGATTATTTGACATGTATTTTGTTATATATTTGATGATAATTATGTTAATGTTGAATTAAAAAAAATTATAATATGTATAATTATAAATTTAGATATAAAACTTTTTAAAAATTATATGAATGAATTATTATATAAATCAATAGATCTATAACTTTTTGTGAAATTGATATACACACATATGTATATTAGACGGAGTATAAAAAAAATTGCTTCTTAAGTCACTTGGAAAACAAAATGGTCTGCAATGATTAGCCATGACTTGAGGCTTGAAGGTGCCGCCACGCCACGTCTTACGCTTTTTCGTTACTCAGTCATCAGAAATATCTTAAAACCTATTTTTTCACCCTTATTTTTTTGTCAATACGATTACTATCCAAATTTTATATAATAGCGTAACTATTACTATTTTAAAATGAGTTTTTCTAACATGTACCCCTAGGCACATGTTTAAGATATTAAATTCACTCAAAATTGCCAATTAAACTTAAAAATAATTTAATATAAATATGAACTTTATTAATGAGTACAAGATTTTATATGGAAACTTTGAGTGAATGGCATGTCGGGCACAAACTCTTTTAAAATTTTGAAATTTATTAGTATTATTATTACTTTCAAATTTCATACTGTATTATTTTAGGTAAAGTAAAGTAAAGAAACATAACCTGAAGTGTGTCTCTCCAAGTGGCAGCTTTTGACTGATACAAGTCAAAATTAGTAGAATAAGCTGCTCCCTTCCCTACCTCTCTGTGATAAAACTTCATCTTATACTCCGTCGATTGCTCAAAAAAATCCTTCACAGCATTAATCACAGAATCAATTTGTGCTGTAGAAATACTATGATTCACGATCTGGAAAAACCCTAGCGTGGAAGACGATCGCCGGATTTCTTCTATGATGGTTGATCTATCTCCAGATAAATCGATTACAGGCACGGCTAATTGAGGTCGGTTCTTAGGTTTTAGGCCGGGGAGATTCTCCGGTGGTTGGTGGAAGAATCGGGGGATGGTTGTGGCTCCAGAATCTACCAATCCTTTTACGCCGATTTTTGATTCGTCGAATTGTTTCACTTCTTTGAGACGATCATAGCCGAGTAGGTTATTAACTGACGTCATAGCTGATATGGAACGGTTGCGCCGGTGGTGGTAATTCAACGGAGACGGCGGTTATAGCTATGGATGATTTAAGAGATAGATCAGTATCAAGATATTAATTTTATCAAGTTATTAAGCTAGATTAATTTCACTAAAATATAGTTTCTGCTTCTGCATCAAGTATTACAAATTATATGTATTAATAAGGGGTGTAAGTGAGCCGAGCTGTTCGTGAGCTACTCGAGCTCGGCTCGTTAAAAGATCGATAAAAACTTGAGTTAAACGAGTTCGAGCTTAACTTAGAGCTCATTTAATAAACGAGCCCGAGCCCGAGCTTCATACTAAGAGCTCATTTAGGCTCGCGAGTCTAAACGAGCTAAAACAGTAAATTATTATAAAAAAATATAAATAAATATTACGTATTTATATGTGTATATATATTATACATATACATATATAAAATAATATATGTATAAAAAAGGATTTACATCGTATATTTAATATCATGATTAATTAAAAGAATTATATATTTCGTATATATGAAAGCTTAAATGAGCTTAATCGAGCCGAGCCCGAGCCTGGAAAAATCTAAACGAGCCGAGCTCGAGCTTTACACATAAAGCTCGAAACGAGCCGAGCTCGAGTTCGAGCTCGGTAAAATTAAACGAGCCGAGCTCGAACCTACTCGAGCTCGGCTCGGCTCATTTACAGCCCTATGTATTATAAAGCATGTGCTAATTAATTTAACAGAATATTATAGCTTTATCCTTATTCATACAAGACAACATGGCCCGTACAATTTGTTCATGATAAATAGCTATTTTGAAGATAAATCATATACATTGTATTGATGTTACGGGTAAAATATCTAAAACATGATCACAATTTACCTTTATCCTTTATTTATTTAAATGTGGTGGGCAAAAAAAATTATAATTTTTCAGGTCACCGTTTCCAAAATTGACTAAAATCCTAATTTAGTGGAACTCAATTTTCATATATAGAAATTAAAAATTAGTGGGTTTAAACATTAGGAATAATTAAAAATGAGGGTGGCATGGATTTATACATATATAATTGGGTTAAGAATTACTCCCTCCGTCCCACAAAAAAGTTCTCATTTCCTTTGGGCACAAGTATTTAGGAGATAGTTGATAGTGGGGTATTTGGTACTATTTTTGATTAAAATATAAGGTTAATTGGAGAGAGAAAGTGTTTTTAAAAGATAGTTGGTGGTGGGGCCCATAATAATAATATTATTTAATAGAAATGGGAACTTTTTTGTGGGACAAAATTTATGATAGAAATGAGAACTTTTTTGTGGGACGGAGGGAGTATAAATGAAGGTGGCATGTACAATGCACGGGTTGAAAAAATAATAATTGAACCGGTCAAATGGTTAATATTATTTTGCTTAAAAGCTTGGATTTAGTAAAGAAAAACAATCAACTTCCTTACCCATGCATATTTTCATATTAATGAAGCATTTACCAATTTGGACCTCCCAAATTTATCATAACAAAATTGTGACACAAAGCAATTATGGTGATCAGCAACAGAAATAGTTGTTGCCACTGTATAAACACTTAATCATTATATAATTTTATTCGAGGCATTTGACTCGTTTGAGGTTAAAATTAATCTAAATCACCTCACTTATGTTCCAACCAATGTTAATGTAGATCATGAATAAATAAATCAAGATTAGAGTCTTAATAATCAATCTCAATTTCCATATAAAAAAGGTCAAAATGCATTTTAGTACCCTGAACTTGGCTGAGTGGAATTTCTACTACCCTGAACTATTAAAGGTGCACCATGGTACCCTGAACTTGACAAAATGGTCAATTTAGTACCCTGATTCATAAAATTGATCGCGTTTTATTACTTGATTTAATTTTGTTGGAACTTTAAACGGACTAAAAAATGTATCTTTATCTCAATATATTGATATTAGAAGCAAATGATATGAGAAAAACAAGAGCAAATTAGTAAGCCAGGGTACTAAATTGACCATTTTGTCAAGTTCAGGGTACTATGGTGCACCTTTAATAGTTCAGGGTAGTAGAAATTCCACTCAGTCAAGTTCAGGGTACTAAAATGCATTTTGGCCTATAAAAAATTATTAATGATATAACATAGATATTATGTTTGATTAGCATATAAAGAGGCACATAATACCCCAATACATTCATAGGAATCCCAATGGTTCTACATAAGTGTATTTTGTTGGTTGGAGATGTCCGTTAGAAATGGAGAGTAAACGGGTCAAAATGCATTGTGGCGGGTGAAAAAAATCGATAGTGTAAACGGATCAAATAAATATATGAGTGGTCTTAATGAAATTAAAACACTTGCAGAATCACTTTCCATTTGGAAACTTCAAGTTCAAGCTATTTGATGAACAAAAATGCTAGAAATTTATAACTTCAAAAACGCTTTAATCTTCTTCAAAAACCTCATCTGCTTACACCCAATTAGGTTCCAAATTCGATGATGATGATAACGCAAAAGTGTAATTCTATCTGGTAAAAGTTCCACTTTGGAGATCTATTTTCAAAATGGTAAATCAAGACACTCAATAAGTAAAGATAAGAACTATGTAAGAAATATTAACGAAAGTTACAGAATTACAAACAAAAACTAACGATATTAAAATTACGTTAACCGAAGATTGAAACTAAACAGACGCAATGAACCATATAATCAGCCTTCAAATGTGCTCTGGATTTGTGAATTAACAAAGATTGTTGCCAAAAGATTGTTAATTATGAAATCCAAGAGAGGGATTTATGAGCATGGCAGTAGAAAATCCAACGGAAGAAACAAATGTGAAGTGATTTTTTTTTCTACTTTTCATTGGTTTAAATAATCGTTACGCATGTGTAGCAAGTAGCAACTATTAATTCTAGGAGGTGGATGGGTGGTTAACGGAAGAGACGGTTTGTGTGTGATAGGAAGGAAGTTATGAAGGCACCGTGTATTGCATTCAAGGTTGTTAATTGCATTCAAGACATCTAAGCCATTTAATAAAATTTTGAAACTTAATTTTTAAGTTATGGTAATAAATGCTACTTCAAATTGGAACTCAATTTTTAAGTATATATAGATTATTTTTAGAAACGACAAATGAAACAACCGTTACTCGAAATATTTCATAAAATAATACATTATCAGCCCTTTATGTTATCAACTTTGTTGAAATCAGTTAAAGTTTTCCCGTCAATGTATAAAACCTTTTCATGTAGTCTTCTAGTATAAATTCTTGGTAACTCGTGGGCTTCTCAGCTAATGTAAGTTCCGGAAACGGCCCATATAGTTTCTCTCGCTTAGACCACTGCCAACAGCAATGGTCAGTTGCTCGCCAGTCTTCCACCGGTTTCTGCCACCATTGACACGGCTTCCGCCAGTCTTCCGTTAGTTTGGTTTCCGCCCGTTTGGAGACGGGGATGGAGGGGTTGCGCCGGTTGGTGGGTGGGCCCAAAGGGGTATTTTGTGTGTCTGTGTTTTGTAATGGTGAGTTCCAAAAAATTAAATGGAAGTGGTATTGTTGGCATGTGTACGTCAGTTTAGTGTCGGTTGGAGGGTGAGCTGACGTGACGCTGATTTGGAAACAACTGACGGTATCAGTTTGCCAAACCGTTGGGAGTGGTCTTACTTGCAGTGAAATAACCACCATTAGAAACACGTGCACCTTCGACACGGTTTGCCAATACTCTATGCTCCACACTTTTGTATTTATTCTTTGATCTCAAGTTATTCATTCATATCTGTAGTTAGTTGGCTAGTTGCTATTAGTACCAGCCCATTATAATTGGATTTATAAAATTATATATATATATATATATATATATATATATATATATATATATATATATATATATATATATATATATATATATATATATTCATAAGATGTTTTAAACGCTAACATGAAAAACAAAATGTTTTCATGCTATGTATAAAAACTTTACATTCTTAAAAGTTAAAACTAACAAATGAGTATATATTAATTTGTTGGTCTTGACAATTTAAAGGTGTTGCTATTCGTCCTCCCAAGCTCTAAACATGTTACAAAAATCAAATTATATGTACTTTCTCCGTATCAAAATAAGTGACACAAATTGGAGTGCATGTTTTTTGAGGTAAAAGATTAAAGTGGAGGTTAAAATAGATTAAAGTAAATAGTTAGTGGATGATGGGTCCCACTTTTCTTAAATAAAGTGATATTAATGAGTTTTAAAAATAAAAGTAAGGGTATAAGGATAATTTTACTTTATTAAAGTGGATAGTTAGTGGATATGGGTCCCACTATTTTTAACAAATAAGGAAAGTTTTCAAAGTGAATGGAAAGTGTGTCACTTATTTTGATACGGAGGAAGTAATATTTTTTTATTTACCCAAAACTTATAGCTTAGTGGTATTGGTATAAGATGTAAGGTATTGCCTATGACTATATGTCATGGATTCAAATCCCGTTGTGGACAAATAAGAGTAAATTATGTGCCGTTAAAAAAAAGTAATTTTATTGTTGTCTTGTAACAATAATAATATTTAGAAAATATAACTAGCAACTCTATTGTATTATTGTTAGATAATATAATTTACGTTTATTGAGCCTAATTGTATTGAAGGTTCTAGCGTCGTCTCTTTGTAACGTACATATAGTGATCAATGATACTACTATAATTATTTCTATAAAGTTGTTATTATTTTACATATATGAGTGAGTTGGTGATTATGTTGGAACACTGGTATGTTTTTTTAAGACAGTGTTACTAAGTTAGTTGTTAATCATAGGGCCAAATGTCATTGTTAGCAAAATCGGAATTATATATATTTTGCTAAAAATGTTTGGACACTAAAATTAAAAATGATGAATGTCTTGTCATTTTCTTTATGCATTATCAAAGACATACCATTTGTCATTTTTTCTTCAGTTGTTATCATCGAGATGCCCTTATATGTGTAATGTGAATTCCATAAAGTTCATTAAAATGATTATCGATTGAGAAAAAGAATGTGAAGCCATTCTCTATCACAGAAAAAAAGAAAGAAGCTATGCCTCATCATTATTAAGATAACACGTAACTAAATGTCCGGATTAACAAACAATGAGATTAATACTACAACGCATCTAAATCAATGAGATTAACAAACAATGTCGATTTTAAACATTAGCAACGCGATATTTGTAATTGTTCCACATCGTAGTTCTAAATTAACGTGATGTGTCGTATATAGACTTGGCAATAGACTGGGTCTAGAGTGGATCAACTTTAATCAAACCCTTTTTTAATAAAAATCGAAAGATGATTTAAACCTGCTCCGTGACTCACATGGTTTTTAAAAATTAAACTCATGTCCTTATCCACCGAATCACAAATATTGCACAACTATTAAGCATTAATCTTGTAATATATTCCGTGTGAAGTCCGTGTTAATGTTTAACAAAATTTGGGTATAAAGGATTGAAAAAAGGTGAACATTAACGAATTGTCGGTTGAGTTGGCGTGTAAGAAAAAGAAAAGTGTAGTCGGAGTTGCTTTGCATCGTGTATATCCATGTTTAAAGTTGCTATTGATTGTAAGTTTATATAATATAATCTCCTTAAGTCACACCTTTAGAAATAAAAAGGAAAATTAATTATTATTTGATAGATTTAGTATATCAACAATTCTTTTATAGAAAAAGAATAAATGCACACATATACAGCAATGTCTTTAGTTAGGTGTCAGTAGACGCGGCAAATTGACACAATGATATCTTCGGTTTGAGTGTCACTTGAATGTCTTTAGTTTGTTTGGTTTGGAGAAGTGTAACAAGCGAGCAAGAGGGTAATTTTTATAGGTATTAGTATTTTATGTATGTATTTTATGTATAAAATATTAAATAAATAAGTATTGTTGACATGTGCACATCCGTTGAGTGTCAGTTAGAGTCCTAATAACATGTTACTGATTTAACAAAATTGAAGTATTAATTGGTATCACAATTGAAAGCGGCATTAGTGTTAATCTTTTGTTTGCCAAAATCATACATAAATTTATATCAATAGCAATGATCCTAGTATTTTATTTAGGATGGGCCAAGATAATTATAACAAACAATATTTATTAAACTTTTAACCATCTTTGTAAAGCGTTCAATTACATTTTCATTTTTGACATTGACTAGTGCTTCCTTTTTACTGCACAAATTACACAACTATTACAAACTTCAAACACTAATTCGACTGTGCAAAATCTTTTTTACAAGCTTCACTAAATCATTACTGGAAGTTTACAAATTACAAAATTCACATCATAATGCACTAATATAAGAAAATAACAAAATTAATAGCAAGTAACCTAATATCAATTAGCAAACCCCCTAAATGAGCAAGCAAATATTTATGTATGCTTAGAACACTTGGTATGCAATAGATGTTATAATCATGTTATAGAGATTTTTCTACTATAACACAAATCCGAAAAACACTCTTCTTGTAACATGTTGTAACAAAAAATCAAAAAACACTATCAACCAATCGCAATTTGAAAAATTAATAGAAAGAAACCCGATAACAAGCGTTAAAGTCATGGTGGAGTGACGATAACGCCACTGTAACAATAACAATTGTATGATATAGCAGACGTTATAGTTCGACGACGATGCATATGGATATACAAACTACGAGAACTAATTCACAATTTATGTTTTCCTTATTTGTACAATTTGGTTAATAACTTGTACAATGTAGTGAGGAGAGCACTTTTGTGGTGTAGATATGAGATATCACTGCCTAATTGATAAGAGAAATGAAAATTAATTAATTTAATTATGTAAGATTGCAAAGCTGGGGTAATAGGAAAAGTGTCTCGAAAGTTAAAAGGCATGAATACTTTACTTCTTTATATTATTTAACTATTTTACAAAGTAACAAGACGATAGATTAAGAATCTTAAGAAGATGATTAGACATGTTTCATGTTTATTCGTTTTGTTTAGGGAATTTCATTTCTTTATATCAAGAAAATCAAGTCTTAATATTCAAAATAAAATTATAAGTTACTATTTTAACTCTCTTATTAAACATTCAGACTAATATCTTAAAATTGCCGTTCAAAAAAAAAAACATCTTAAAATTACAAGATTTAAAATTACTAACATCTATACTTTCTATATAAATTTCCAATAAATACAAACCCAAAATATCAAAAATAATATTAAACTAAATAAAAATATATTCTAATCAACACAACATTATAACAATACAATATTTACAATCATATAATACATCTATTAGATTTAAAAATTGTGAAAATAAAACATGTATAATAAACTTGAAGAACGTTTATCCAAATCAAAAATTCAATTTATGTCATTATATCACAAAATGAAAGGTAATAATATTAGGGGTGAGCATGGGGCGGGTTGGGGCGGTTTTTCACTAAAACCAAACTCCGAACCGCAAATTTCGGTTTTTAAGAATTAGAAACCGTTCGGTTTCGGTTTTGTCGGTTTCGGTTTTTTGGTTTTTCGGTTTTTCTCGGTTCGGTTTCGGGTTTTTTTTTTTCGGTTTTTTTGTTTTCCTTAAGATTTACCAATTTGTTAACTTAAAAGTTATTATTCCAAACTTTAATACTTATAAAGTTATAAAACCTGGAAAACATTGGATAAAAACGTGTGAAAAATTATAAATGATATACTTAAAACTTTCTTTTATATAAGTAAGGATCAAATCTTTTATAAATATACAAATATTATTATAAAATTTGAAATATATATATGGTGGGGCGGGGCGGTTTTTTCGGCTCGGTTTTTCGTATGCACCCAAAAACCGCCCCAAACATTCGGTTTTTCGAAAAATAAAAACCGCTCACATCGGTTTTTCAAATGGTTCGGTTTTTTCGGTGCGGTCTTTTCGGTTTTTTCGGTTTCGGTTCGGTTTTTCGGTTTTTGTGCTCACCCCTAGGTAATATTATATGCTACTTTGCATGGATGTTATGTTAGGATTAATAATGTACGCGATTAAAAGTAATATGTTATGAAGGAGTTATTATTTAGCATACACATAAATGTATAGTAAGCTATTTCATGCAACTTTGCCTTTTGAAAAAAGTAAGTCATTTCTTTGTTTACCAATTGTTGTTCTTTATTTCTTTTGTTTTGTTTTGTTCTTTTTTTAATTTTAGAAAGTGAAAGTTGTTCAAAGGAAACATATTAAATGTTCACAACAATAATAAAACATATACTATCTCTAATTCTAAAATTAAGTATTATATTATTGGTTTCATGAATTTTAAGATAAAATTATAATGAAGATTATATTAAAATTAATTGAATGGTTAGTAGGAGATTGTAACACACTTTTTAAGTAAATTGAGAAGAGTAAAAAACTAAAGTATAATGACTCGTACATAATATATTTTGTTAGTTATAGCAATTTGGACAGATTTTTACCCACCCATAATATTTCAAAAATCAAATAGCATCTATGTTAATTATCAGTGATTAAATTATTAAATAATCCAAATATTAGATGTGTATATTTGTGTTAAGTTTACGATTTAAATCAAATTCTCTCTTAAAATCGGGTCTTTACGTTATATCAATGTCCCAGTCTCCCAGAAAGTGACAACCACAATTTAATTATTATTTTTTATTTAATTTTATTTTATTTATGAAACCACTATAAAACCCTGTACACTCTCTACACACAATTTTCATCTTTCCAGATACAAATTATTCTGTAATAAGTTGATCAGCATTTTAGGCGTATTAATTAAGCAAAGCATCAATCCATGGCTGTCGAATCTCAGTTTAAAGGTATCATAAATGCTGTTATTCATATTAATTTTCAATTTCTGTTCAGTTTTGTTCGTATATTTCAATTCAATTTCAACTGTTCAATCGGTGGTTCGTAAATGAATATAGCAATCGGGAGCGGTGAAAATGTGTTACAAAAACACGTTGCGTTCTTCGATCGTAACAACGATGGTGTGATTTATCCTTGGGAAACTTTTCAAGGTTCGTTGTCGTTAATTATACTTAAAAACCTCTGTAATTTTCATTTGATTGTTTTTGTTAAATTCGATTGGGGTTTTTGTGAGAATTAGGTTTTCGAGCAATTGGGAGCGGTATTGTGTTATCATCAGTTGCTGCTCTTTTCATCAATATGGGACTTAGTGGCAAAACTCGTCCTGTATGTATTCAATCTCCCTATTATTTTAATATTTTTATTGATTTGCATGATTAATTGTAGTTTAATAAGGAGTATATTGAATCAGTCTACTTGAGCAATTTAATATTGGTAATTTGCTATATTGGGATTATAAGTCTAGTTTATGTTGTTTTAAGCTAATATTAAATTCAGTAATTGGATGATAGAACTCTGTTGCTTACTAAGTAATGATGATTATGCTTGGTGCTTACTAGATTCAGAGAGCTGCTAAAATAAACATGATTCCTTAATTATGGCAGTTTTCTTTGATTTTAAAAATATTCTTAACATGTATCTATTTTTGGAAAAAATAATGCATAAACCTAACTCATATTCCTAATACGGAAACGATGAAAACCTGGCAAAATTACTCTTTTTTTTTTATACAAAGTTGCAGATTTAACATATCACTTAATAACATATCGTATTTATTTATAATTTAGAACTTAATAAAAACAATTAAGCTGTTTTAAATCTGCTTTATATGCCACTCAAGTGTGTATTTGGTTTTTTATACCAAATACGGCTAAAAACGTGTCGAATAAAGTTATTGTTTTTTTTCTTATGGTTACCACGGTCCCTACATGACCTACATCTTATAATAAAGTATAAAATTACATAATTAACATTACAGGACTTACCCTACAAATGTTCTTTTTTGTGAGACACTAAGCAGAATAAATATATTTGCAGGGTAACAACTTTTAAAAGTTATTGATGATTTAGATCTTGATTTAAGCTTTTTCTTAATTAACTTTGTATTAAGAAGTATTTGATTGTTAGTTATATAATTCTCATTAAATGGTGTGTCATGTTCAACTTTATATATTTTAGGATGAAATGATTAATTAATATTTAAATAGTGTGCTTATTTATACTTAAAGTAATTAAAGTAAGACTAATGTTAGAATTATAGGCAAGTAATGACAATTTTGTGTTTGGTAAACAGGGGAAAAAGTTTCCTAATTTATTATTCCCAATCATAATCGAAAACATAAATATGGCGAAACATGGTAGTGACTCTGGCGTCTACGATACTCATGGAAGGTATTATTTTTTTATCATTCTTGTAATCACTTTAAAAAGCGTTAATTTCATAAATAGTCCTTTGACTAACCATATATTGCAACTTTAATCCTTTCTTTTTTAAAGTTCCAAACTCAATCCTTTACGTACCATTTTATTGCACTAAAGCCGTTTAAAAGGACTGTCCATGCAATAAAATCGTACATAAAGGACTGAGTTTGTAACTTTGAAAAAGAAAGGACCAAATTCAAATTATAACAATGGTTCTGAAATATTTAGGTTTGTTTCTTCCAAGTTTGAGGAAATATTCCACAAACATGCACGAACAAATTCAGATTCATTGACAGCTGAAGAACTTGATACATTTGTCAAAGGAAATCGAGAACCCAAGGACTATGCAGGATGGTAAGAAAATGTAAAAACAATTTTAAATGATTTTTTTTGAATAAATAATATATATTAATTAATATTGTATTATGCAGGATCGGAGGCCTATCAGAATGGAAGATATTGTATTACCTTGCAAAAGACAAAAACGGATTATTGAAGAAAGAAACTATTAGAGCTGTTTATGATGGAAGCTTGTTTGAAAAAATGGCCGAGGAGAAAAGGGCAAAATCGTCCAAAAAGAAACACATGTAAACTCTTAATCCTGTTCTAATATTTATATTAGATAATACATTTTAATTCGGGAAATTAATCATGGTTCTCGCCTGTAGCAAAGACGTAATGATTTCGTGTTGTTTTTTCAATATACACAATTACTACTCCATATTATATATGCTGCATGTAGAATCTGTGTTAGTTGCATGAAATATTTCTGTATTTTAAGAGTCAATTTCATAAATTGTCTTTTAACTAACCATATATTTCAACTTTCGTTCATTTTTTCAAAGTTACTCATTTTATTGCATGGACAGTTCTTTTAAAAGTACATACGGTTAGGTAACAAGATCTTTTTATTACACTAGAATAATGTTTAAAAGGACTGTCCATGCAATAAAATGGTCCATAAATAACTAAGTTTGAAACTTTGAAAAAGAAATGATAAAGTTGAAATATGTGTTTAGTTAAAGTAACTCTTATTTTAACGATGAAAGATTGTTTATTATATATATTTTTTTCTTTTTGTTTTTGCAGTGAGAAATAAAGAGAATCAGTGATTGGAAGTGTGACATGATTGGATTTTATGATTGTTAATCAATGGTTGATGTCTATGAAGGCTTTCTTTGTTGGTTTGACTGTGTTTGACCTTTATACCGTTGCAATTCCTTTTATTCTTTCATCACTTACAAAAAGTAGTTAGATAAAAAAAGGTAGACTTGCTCTGTTTCCTCATTATGAGTGTGTTTTATGTGTGCATTATTCAAACTAGCAGGGTACCCGCGCAATGCGGCGGCGGGTACTCGTAACTATTTTTCGAAGTGACGACAGTACCGGTGGTGGTGACAATAGCGATGGTGATGAGTGGTGGTGCGTAGTGATGGTAGGTGCTGACATTAGTGATGGTAGGATCAGATCCGAAATTGACCTTTTTTGTGAAAGTAAATATGGGCCTTTTAAATAGAGAAATGATGGTTCAGTTCTGGTGACGTTAAAGCTTATATATATTAGTATCTGGAACAAATCAAAATAATCAAGCAGTTGAAGTGGTTAACTTATATCAACATACTTGTCTAAATCACAACATTCATAAACAAACATCAACAACTTAAACTAAAAATAAAAAAATTTATATGATTTTCAATTGGTCGATCATAACACGAATTTACCAGAACAATCATCTGATCCATAGAGAGATAACATGGTAGAAACTCACGTGATTTTCTTTAACTTCAACCGACAATTATGTCAATTTACATATAGGATGGAAGTAAATAATTTAAAACGGGAAAATAGAATGAAAAAAAACGTTAAATGATTAAAAACAATGAATATTGTTGTTCACATAAAGTGGATATTGCTACAAGGAAGCAAATGGATAGCTGCGAAAACATCCAAGATCTCCCATAGTAGTCCTAGCAAGTTCGGTTTTTTTAGTGAACACTACTGTCCAATAGTTTTGAACGAAGTTGTAGTTTCCAAAACGTGGATAGTCTTTGGGTAGGTAGAAATCTATCTCGAAGCCCTTCAACGAAAACACAACACCTTGTAAATTGAGTCCGTCATATATAGTCCTTAAAATGTGGGGGATAAAGGCCATGATTTTGTGTCCCTAAGACGAAATCAATGAATTGGTAATTGTAAAGTTAAGAAATTTAAAGGTACTACATGTCATTATTTAATAGCAACTTACAAATTTGTCGAGCAAAACAAGCCACATGTTGTTTTGTTTGTCGTCCCTCCAAACATAATCAACCCGGACATAGTTGCAGCTGTAAGTCCACTCAAGTTGGCAGAGAGAGTCAAAGCTCACTATTGGTACATACAAGGGGCATTCCATCTGCTGCAAACGTTTTAAATATATATTGGTGATTCAATGGTTTACTATATCACTTTAGCTGTAGTGTAGATATATTTATAAACGGAGTGATTGACTAATGCGTAATGCACGTTATGTGTACACCTTAATGACGAATTTCAGTTAATGCCGTAAAATTTAAAAACGGCCAAATGAATGTAAATATCACGGATTCACCTAATCATTGACCAAGTAAACATGCGATATATATCTTCATATTAATTACAGTCAATTCAACGATGTTACAAAAATAGACCATAAAAACGTTTCCTTATTTAGAAAAGTCCAAAGCTGTTACTTTGACTGTAATTATTTCAACATTTACTAAAAAAACGTTTCCCGATTTTGTTAATAATCATGAATAATACGTTTTCTTGGTAATATTGATGGAGAAAACGTCATCCTTTAATAGAAACACTTAATGTATGCGAATTACCATAAAAAGTATTGACTAAGTTGTTAGTTTTGTCTATACTATATAACTTTTTTTTATGCTAAACGTCGACAACGGTTTAAAAAAACCGGTTTTAGTTAACAGAAAATTAACAATATCTAAAAACGTAAAAGAATTTCATATTGCAAGTTGAGTGTTTTATATAATTTTGTTGACATGATCATAAAAGAACTTCATTTTATTGTTGCATAAATGCATTTGGGGTACATTTTATGAGTGGTGTTGAATTCATTGATTGTGTGTTTAGATGTCGCGGTGGTAAACGCGAAGTCGTTTATTTCCAAACAACGAAGTTCTTGAGCGGCTGAAATAACTTGTTGGTTGAGGCTCGGGTGGCACTTCGGGTTCTTCACCACTCATATCGACATCATCGACGTCTCGTACTATCGGATGGATAAGTTGAAGTGCAAATGCTTCTGGCATTACAGGATTGAATTCAATGTTCGTAACGTCGGTAGAAACAAGAATGTTACCTGAAATGTAAACAAAAAAAGGGTTATCAATAAATTTTGTATAAAACAGAAAAATATATTTAAAAAATGATGTATTTAACGCATATGTTAGGGGTGTTTTTTACCTCCATTTATTCGAACCAGTTTAACGCGCGCTGCGTATACGGTTATGTTTTCTAAAGATGATCTGCCAATCATGGTGGCTGTGGATGCTGGTATATGATACAAGATTATCTTTATGTGTTTTCCCCTGCGGGAGACAAAATTACAATGAGTTAATTCCAAGTTCATGTACGCATGTAAAGTATTTATAAACACTTACCGACAATCATGTAAAAGAAACGCGCACGATATCCGACCATTGGTAAAAAAAAACAGCCGTTCGACATGTTCCCATCAACATCTATGATAGCGGTATTAATGAAAAGATATGGTTAAGCAAACGACATAGGCAAGTTATTAAATATATTATTTTTAATTAAAAAAAGTTATATAAAATAGTTGTACCAATCAACATTTGTCGCCTTGAGTGATCATTCAAGAGCCATGTGGGAGATATGACCAACGGGTATCTAGGAAACCAGGCATCTTCTGTATTCGTAGTATCGGCAAGGACGGTATGTATGTTGAATACTATAGCCCATTCATTGCGAACAAAGGTATAGTTGTCTAGTCGTGGAAAGTCATCGACGTCGTTGTAATCAATCTTGAAATTTTTCAGTGAAAATAGACCACCTTGTAGTTGTCGTCCCTGATAGGCAGTTATTAAAGTGGAGGGAATTACCGCCGCAATTTTGTGTCTCTAAAAAGAAATGGTTATTAGTAACGTCGGTAGAAACATATATAGTTAGAAATTATTAACGTGGACAATTAACAATTACTTACAAATCTGTCAAGCAAAAACAAATACAGTTTGTTTTGTTTGTGGTCAAACCAAGTATATTCAACGCGCACGCATCTGCATTTGTACCAGTACTGAGGTTTCCAGAGGTCTTGAAAGTTTTCAATCGTCTCGTATGGTCCAAAAGCCTTGCAAAAAAAAAGAATGAAATAATTACATTAGAATAAATAACCCTGAAATACACACGCGTACTAATCAGTATGTGACATTATAGTATATTTGTAAATTGGTTATGAAACTTGTACCTCTAGAGCCTCAAAAGTTGAAGACATTTTAGTTGTCTTTGTTGCTTACACGTAGATAGTTGAAATATGTATAGTTATTTCAAGTTGGTATATATATATTTGTTATGAACCGGACACTAAACATTAACGTGGAGCATATAGTGTGGCCTGAATTGTAGCTGCTTGTTTATGTATGGTCAAAAGTTGATTTCGGTTATAAATGGTTTTGGTATGGTCAAAATTTGATTTTCGGTTATAAATTAAACGGAAATTGTTTCTAGAAATTGTTAATATATAGCATGTTATATATGCTTTTTGGTTATAAATTTTTGTATCCCAAAATGCTTTGCATGAATTGTAGATGGTTGTTTATGTATGGTCAAAAGTGGATTTTCGGTTAAAAAATGGTTTTGGTATGGTCAAAATTTGATTTTCGATTATAAATTAAACGGCTTTTGTTTCTAGAAATTGTTGATATACAGCCCGTTATATATGCTTTTCGGTTATAAATGAGTTTGGTATAGTCAATTGTTGCTATAACTAAAGCGGTATAGTTAATGTTAGTGATAAATCGGTTGGAGTAACAGGTTAATAGGGGAAGTGTGGGTGGTTTTAAATAAAATGTAATGTAGAGCAAGTGGTTAACACATAGTCCTAAGTTAGGAGAGGTCCTGGGTTCGAATTTTAAAAGCTGCGATTTATTTTTTTTAAGGCAGAGAAGTAAGTAACAAAAGAGGAAAGCTCCTTAAAATTAAGTTTAAGGAGGTCCTTAAAAGTTGCCTAATGTGGTAAGCCTAAATGCATTATATATTAGTAAGATTATAGTTATTATGTTTTAAGTGACATTGTAAATAATAGTTTGTTTGCATTTTATCTATTAGATTCTTTTAGTTTTCTTTTGGCGGCTAGATTTTTTAAAAGATCCTTTTCTTATTCAAACATGTATAAAATGAATCGGGACGGTATAAAAATTTGGAAAACATAAAATAAAACCGTCTAAACATTAAAGAGTAATGGTATTTAGTTCTACCATTTGGCCATACTCATAGTCCTACTCATTAGATGAAGATATGCGTCAAAATCAAGGGATAATATTAATAGAGAAAATTAGTGGAATACATATGTCATCCTATCAAGTGGGTAAGATTATGAGTAGGGCAAAATAGTAGAACTAAATATCATTTCTCAACATTAAATTGTAAACGATTTCTTGAGTTCAAAAATCGATCTATATCAATCCATGTTGGTACGTATTTGACGAGAATCACTATGTTTTATCCGTACACGCTTCTTTTTGGATTCTCAAACTTTGTTCCTTTCACACAACTTTTATCTTTACAGATGCATAACTCACTAATGACTAATCAAAAGGTTATCATGTTTTAGTATTCAAGAAAAGCATCGATCCATGTTTGTAGAATTTGTGTTTGAAGATATTAGAAAAGGCGGATGATTTTAGCTTATGTTTTTTTCCCAAAGGGATTTTATTTATGACAGGTCAATCTTTTCCTGGTAAATGTTTATCCCGTGAGTAATCGAACTGACATCTAATAAGTTATTCAAGAGACCTAACAGTAGGCCAAAATCATACCAAATCAACCATGTTCACCTTATATTTAATTGATAAACTAGAGTTTATCATAACTCACAAGTTGGGGTTAGTAACCGATGATTTGTAGTTTAATCTTGTTATGACTTGTAGCTTAATCGTATTGTTATGACTTTTGAACTTTCGTAAATTTTTTTATGTTTAATGATGTGTACTTGAATGTTTTTAACATTTTTATAATTAATGAGTGTTTGTGTAATGATAAAACATTTAACGGTGGTGTTTGATATCAAATTGTGGCAAAAAAAAAAACAACCCAATTATAGTGTAACCTTGATAAAAAATGGAAAAAGAAAGAGAATATATAATTATTGTTTTTTACTTATTTGACGTAAAATGAAAATCAACCTAAAATTTGCCACGTGTCCGTCGTTACTGCTCACACACGAATTTCCCTTAATCTGCTAAGAACCAGACACGTGTCACACTCACGTGCCCGTAAAAGCAATAACTACCTACCTTTTTCTGCTTTCTCTCCTTCCCCACATTTCACAACCGAACAAACCCTAAGATCCAAATTTCGTTTTTCTTCCCACACAATCAATCAATCAAAAATGGCGATCGAATGGATTGCGCTCGGGTACGCCACAGGTGCAGAAGCAATCATGGTCCTCCTACTCACCATCCCAGGCCTCGGTCCACTCCGAAAAGGCTTAGTTTCCGTCATCCGTAACCTCATAAAACCATTTCTCTTCGTTGTTCCATTTTCGTTGTTTCTGTTCATGGATATTTACTGGAAATACGAAAACCAAATCGATTGCCAATCGAATGATTCGTGTACGGCAACAGAGCTACTGCGGCAACAGAAATCGATCATGAAAAGCCAGCGAAACTTCTTGTTGGTTGTTACAGCGTTGGTTTTTTACTGGTTGTTGTTCGCTGTGACGCGTATGGTTATTATGATCGAGCACTTGAATGCGAGGATCGAGAATTTGAAGAATAAGGATTAATTTTACGGAGTTTGAATTGAAGAGTTTCTGGATTTGCTGGTTATTGTTATTATTACTGATTACAAATAGGTTTTGAGGATCGATTTGTGGATAAATTGTTGACATCTTTATTACGTTGAAGGATCATGCAAATTAATTTTATGTTTATTATTATTGTTATTGTTATGAGTCTTTTTTTAACGTCATGGGAGAAATCGATTCTTAATTGAAATTGAAACCATAAATGAAAGACACGTGGAAATTATCATAATTAAAGGACACGTGGAAATTGTGATGTGTAAATAGAGAGAGAAAGCTGTGTTTTAATAGTACTGACTTACTGAGGGATTATTGTTATTAACAGATTTACCCACACTTAGGTTAATTTTGATAACATTTAAGAGTTATTGAATAACCTCTTAGATGTCACAAGTTTGATATTTTTGTTTGTAAATATGCAGAAGATAGTCAGATGAACGTTCAAAAATAGCATTAATTAGATTGTGTATATCACATTTAGTGGTTAACAAAAGAAAGCTAGATTTTCTAATACATAAAATTCCTTAAATTGTTTTTTTTTTCCTATGAAAGCTAGATTATTGGAAAATTAATAATTTTTGTAATTATATTTGACACACTGATAACTTGTTTTGAGTTATTTCCTTTGATGCATATGTTGCTCTGATGTGTGGAATGTGGAAAATAGCATCTTTAGCTCATGTTTGACTTCAAAAGTCAAAATTGAAAAAACCCAATGACCGTTTTCCATGACCATGACAACTCTAATGCATACTAGTATTTTCATTCCAATTTTTGCAATTAGTGCAGCTAATCAAATCACCTAATTCTGTAATTAGTAAAAGTAACTCATCAACTGGCCAATTTAACCTCAAAAAACACTAGATGATCTGTACAAACTCTATAAGCTATGTAAAAATCATCTACATAAAACCTTTAAGGTGGATTTTGAGAGAGTTTTGGAAGAGCAGGGGCATAAATGGAAGAATTTTTGTCGGATTTAAAGTGAGAAAGAAGATGTTGTACATCTGAACGCATGTTTTCAACTGCTTTTCCACATAAAGCTAATACATCTGCTTTTGGTTTAGAAGTTGGTTGTACAGGCCCTCCTTCACCTTCATAATGTATGATATGATGACTGAATTAAACAAAATACATTTTAGTACCCTGAACTTTGCTGACTAGGTCTTCTACTACCCTGAACAATTAAAGGTGCAACATGACACCCTGAACTTGACTAAGTGGTTGATTTAGTACCCTGACTCGTTAATTTGATCGCGTTTTTTATTTGATTTACTTTGATTAAAAAAATATACGTTCATCTCAGTATATTGATATTAGAAGCGAGACCTGGGTATTAAATTCACCATTTTGTCAAGTTCAGGGTCATGATGCACTTTTAATAGTTCATGTTCAGTTTAATAAAATGCATTTTTGCCTAAATATATAAAACCTAATAAATCATTTTATTATAAAAAAAAAAAAATTTGGACAAAAAGTGAATCGGCGTGTATACTTACAGGAAGTCTATAAGATCGGTTATTTCTGATGCATCAACAGGGGTTGGTGGCTGAGTATTACTCCCAAACACATCCGTTACCATGCTTAAAAGTAGTTCCAGAGTCTGGAAAATCATTTTAAAAAAAAATCAAAATTTGCTCGATATATAGTAAAAAAAATGTTTTTTTCCTTCTTTTTTTGATACCTTAATGAAGAGACTGTGACTATTTGCTAATCTTGGAAGCAACGGGCCAATTATGCGAAAGACTATTCTGAGCACTGTGAGAGATGAAACGGGCCTTAATGGGCTTACAATGAGATGTATTTTATCCAGCCATTCCTGTGGAAGATTACTGAAGAATGCATGGAGTAGGGCCACCATATTTCCTGTCATTATAGACCAAATTACATTTTAGTACCCTGAACTTGACAAAATGGTCGATTTAGCACCCTGGCTCATTAATTTGATCGCGTTTTCTTACTTGACTTATTTCGTTGGAGCTTTTAACACACTAAAATATATACGTTCATCTCAATATATTGATATTAGAAGCAAATCACGTGAAAAACAAGACCAAATTAGTGAGTCAGGGTACTAAATCGACCAATTTGTCAAGTTCAGTGTACCATGTTGCATTGTCAATAGTTCAGGGTAGTAAAGGACTTAGTCAGTCAGCCAAGTTCATAGTACTAAAATGCACTTTGGCCATCATTATACAACAAAAATGGATTATGGTTGACCGAACCGAATCACTTTTTCTCCATAATTTTTGAGAAACTAACAAATTGATAAGATTAATAAACGGGAAATTACCGAGGGCACTTGAGGTATTATCTTGTGCAGCCCTTGTTGGATCCAACAAAGCATAACCAATGGCCCGTTCTTGGCCCGTTTGCAACCAACTATCTTTAATCAGACGTGAGGCCTCTGCATAAAGTTGCACATGAAATTCAACAGGAAGTTGGGCCAAAAGGAGCCCACAAGCTTGAATCATCACACAAGACAATTGCTGGTGTGAATAACATGAGTTGACCAAAGGAGTTGACTTGGAAGTAAAATTCGGTTGTATTTTTACAATTATCTGTATAAAAGCTGTAACAATCTGTGTGGCGGTTACTGGGAGAGATAGTATTTCTATAACTGCTGTTTCGAGAATCAGTTGTGTGTATGTACCGGGATCTTGTATCTGATAGAACGCTTTTTGACCATGAAAAAAAATTGTTGACTCAGGTTGACTTTGACTGTTAGTTGTAGAATTTCTGTTATGATTTGAATCTGAGGTGTATAAAGGAGGGATGACATTATTCACAAGATTTAATAAAAGAGATGAAAAATACTCCAGTGCCGGACAGGTGGCGGTTGATGATTTGATATGTTGCAAAAATGATTCCGAAAATGGTATCTGAAAGAGAACAGTAGTCATGTTTAATGAAAGAATTTAGAGGTGGCAATTTCGACCCGTTGACTTACGAACGGGTCGATTCGGGTTGTGTTTTGACTTTTGACCCGAATCATGTTTTACCTTGTTGAAATCTAGTAGACTCAGGATCCGAAAGATGAGCTTTCCAGGAAGATGTCCATAAAAATATGCAAGAATATCTCGAACAAATGTAAAAGTCATAGGATAGTAATTAAAAAAAGATGAAAATAAGTGAAGAAGTCTATCAGCTGCATCGATAGCATCATTTTCAATAAGCCTATAAATGATTAAAGGGATCACAGGGTGTAAACGTGCTGCAATATCATCAAAATATGTTGGGTACCTGCAAAAAATAAAAAAATTAATACAAGTTTGTTTAAAGAGTAAATTACAGAAATTGTCCTTGTGGTCTTCCGAATTCTACGCTTTTATCCCTAAAAAAAGAATTCGTGATTTTTCTCCTTGTAGTTGTCAAATTTCACTATTTTTCGTCCTTTTTAACCTAAAATGACCAAATTACGCTTATATTTAATTTACACGAATTTTTTAATTTCTTTAATTTTTCCAGTCATCTTCTCCGGCGAGTTAGATTTGAGAAGGGGTGTTAGATTTGAGGACACCGGAAGTTCGCCGGAGAAGATGACCGAAAAAACGAAAGAAATTAAAAAAATCATATAAACTAAAAATAAGGTTATTTTGGTCATTTAAGGTTAAAATGGACGAAAAAAATGAAATTTGACAACCACAAGGACAAAAATCATGAAAAAAAAAAGATTTGGGATAAAATCATAGAATTCGGAACACCATAGGGACAATTTTTGTAATTTACTCAAGCTTAAATAAACATGGAATAAAATCAATATAACGACGATGAAAATCAAATCAGTAAGCAAATTATTTAATAAAAAAATATACTTTTCCTTCCATGCCAAATGATTTCCGAGAGCCTTTTGCAGATCAACACGTTTGAAAATCCCATTTTGAAGCCAATGCTCGGGATTGCCTCGATTAGCAATATAAGACTTTATTCTCTGCTGAAGCTCTTGTCGTTCAAGTAAATTAATCTGAAAAATAACCATGCAAGTATTTTAAATAAATTAATAATAATAAAAAAGGTGAGGAATATAAATATTTAGTGAGAATATATTATATACCAGGATAGTCAATGCACGAGGATCATCATCACGGTCAGTTAGTGCCAGAAGCAAAATGTCGGGAGGTAGTAACTCGTGGATCCAAATAAAGTTTGCAAGATTTTCACTCGCTTTTGATATAACATCCTATGAAAATGAAAAAAAACAATATGAAATTATAATAATAATAATAATAATAATAATAATAATAATAATAATAATAATAATAATAATAATAATAATAATAATAAATATATAATGTAAAACCTGCACAGAATGTCCATTTTTTAGCTCCAAGTGAATATTATGCAGAAGAACGTCCACTAAGGTATATACATTTGCAGTCACTTCTTCGGGAGAAAATTCTCTGAGCACACGTCCCTGTAGTCAAAGGAGAGAGATTAGGAACCGATCAAAGTCAACCAAAATAAAAAATAGCAAAACGGGTCAAATCGTTCAAACAGTTGTATATTTATTGCATATAAGTTATAACCGCCTAAATCTTTCATTGAAAAAATTGGATATTGTATGGCCAAAATACATTTTAGTACCCTTAACTTGGTTGACCGGGTCTTCTACTATCTTGAACAATTAAAGGTGCAACATGCTACCCTGAACTTGACAAAATGTGTGATTTAGTACTCCGACTCATTAATTTGATCACGTTTTTTGCTTTATTTGTTTTCGTTGAAGCTTTTGACGGATTAAAAAATATACATTCATCTCAGTATATTGATATTTAAGAAAAATCATGTGAGAAAACAAGACCAAATTAGTTAGTCAGGGTACTAAATTGACCGTTTTGTCAAGTTCAGGGTATCATGTTACACATTTAATAGTTCAGGTAGTAGAAGACTTATTCAGCCAAGTTCAGGTACTAAAATGCATTTTGGCCTATTGTAATAATTAACATGTTGCTTCAAGACTATGGACAAATAAAAGTTTATGGGTCAATTCAACCTGTATTATAAAATTACACTTTTGACCAAAATATAAGAATTCTTTTTTACCAGGTTTCCACAGTTAATGTTCTCGGGGTGTCCACGCATTAGTACCCACGCACCAGCGCAAAGATATTGTTTGTGTTGCGGGAAACTGTGACTTATATAAGTCATAACATAAGTGGGATCATCTGGTGGTGAAAGAAGCTGCGTACACTGATGGATCACAGTTGCTTCTGCCTGAAATGACAATAATACCCTTAGGACTGACTATCACTATCTTTATTTTAATTTTAAAATAGTAAAATTTACCTGCTGCCATGCTTGTATTGCTACATCCCGTTTGTTTATCCTACCAATTAAGGCATCACGAAGAAGAGGTGGGAAGTAAAATAGGGTTTTATCAGACCAAGTGTGGTGACTAGCAGTTAATATTTGTTCCAACATTGTTTGAAGATATAAAACATTATTATTATCATTAATCCCACGAGTTTTTATGATAATTGCAAGAGTCATCACAGTTGCACGGTTCACTGTCTCTGTGAACTCACTAGCTCCCTGCACAACAAGACTAGTTTTCTTTATTTGACCCGAACCAGCCGGCCCGTTTATAAGTAAACGGGTCGGGTCGACCCGTTATTTGAAGAAGAAAATTGTTTGTACCTTTCCTTCTTTCCTAACAAAAAAGAATTCTCTTAACGACATAATGAGATTCATGCACAAGTTTTCAGCCAATCTAAATACACGATGGTCCCCACGTTTTCCTTTTAGGGTTGAGAGAATTTTGGTAACATCATACATTAATGATTTGTTCTTCCCTTGGTACCTACAATGGTAATAACTTTTAGAGTAAATTACAGAAACTGTCCATGTAGTCTTCCAAATTCTACGATTTTGTCCTTATACTTTTTTTTTTCATTTTTTGTTCTTGTACTTTTTAATTTCGTGAATTTTGTCCCTATGGTCCTCAAATTTCATGTTTTTCGTCCTTTTTTTTACCTAAAATGATCAAAATACCCTTATAAATATTTTTTTCCTGGTTTTTTAATTATTATTAATCCTTTTATTTGTATTCAATTTTCCTTCTATTCTTTTCCTAACCTGCAACCATAATCTCAAGAACCCAATCCCTTTAGAAAGGATTAAAGATAATTAAAAAATCAGAAAAAATAATTATTAGGGTATTTTGGTCATATTAGGTCAAAATAGACGGAAATCATGAAAATTGAATACCATAGGGACAAAATCATGAAATTAAAAAGTACGCGGACAAAATTACAGATAAAAAAAAGTATAGAGACAAAATCGTAGAATTTGGAAGATCACAAGGACAGCTTTTGTAATTCACTCTTAACTTTTAATTATATAATAAAAAAATGTGATTAATATTCACCTGTACAAGGAAAATAGTCGGTAGTTGAGAATTTCAAGCGCTAAAAGTGTAGCTCCAGGTTTGTTAAAGGTTTCTGGATCCTTCTGATGCAGATGCTGCACAAATACATATTTAATAATTAATAATTATCAGCAAAAAATAAAAAATATAAAAGTGAACGAAAAAGCTTACACTTAAAAGTGAACGGAACAACGAATGAGGGTGAATAAGCAGCAACCTGGTATACGTTTCCACCGTAGCAATGTTAGGTTCATGCTGCATCAATATGAAAAAACAAAATATTAAATTAAAATAATAGATTAACTAAGAGTAATTTACAAAAATTGTCCATGCTTTACGAATTCTCTGATTTTGTCTCTAAACTTATTTTTTCGTGATTTTTTGTCCCTATGGTCTTCAAATTTCATCTTTTTTTGTCCATTTTGACCTAAAATGACCAAAATTAATTATAATAAGGGTATTTTGGTCATTTAAGGTCAAAATGGACAAAAAAAGATGAAATTTGAAGACCATAGGGACAAAAATTACGAAAATTAAGTTTAGGGACAAAATTGGAGAATTTGTAAGACCACGGGGACAATTTCTGTAATTAACTCATTAATCAAAGTATATATTATTATAAATACACAATTAAGATTTATGAAAGAAAACAGATATTACCACCATAGAAAACATATTATCTTCCATTTGAAAAGCCAATTTGACACACATACTTATTGAAAAACCTGATAATAGTGACATTGGTACTGGATTAACTTCCCGCCTAACTGTAAATGTTCCTTTAGATTGTAAATTTGGATCTGGAAATTCTACATATCCATCAGATGTTAACCAATTCATCACCATCTCACAAGCGGGCTGAGCCATGGTGTAAGATACAACCCAAAACATCCCAATTTTCCTCTCATCCAAATTCATATAATCCACAATGGATTCCCCTGAAAGTATAACATAATTAACTGTTCAGCAAAAACTGTTTTTTTTATTACACGAATAGTCCCTAATTTTTTGAAACGTGCAACACTAATGGTCCCTAAAGCAAAAAATGCGGTTAAGTTTATAGGGACCGTTGATGTTTCAAGATTAGTGACTATTTGTGTAATTAACAAATTGAGGGAGATCCATAATTTCATACAAACCAAAAGGACAATTTATGTAACTTACTCCTTTTTTTGTATAAATAATAATTAGTGTGTCAAATAATTTAGGACATTGTATGCATTGAATATACACTTGGGGGACTTTTGGCCCGTTTTTTTTAAGATAATTTTATTGATTTTGACCCGTTTGACCAATAAGAGAACCAGAATTGACCCGTTCATTTTGTATACCTTTACTTACTTGCCTCCACCATTCATCTATTTGTTTTCCTTTAAGAAGTTGCTCGTTATTTAAATATTCTCTGGTTGATGAGTTCAGGGCCCACACGCGAAGAGTTTGACTACTACTTATAAAGTCAAGGAGGATACTTTGAGGGTTGTTAGGTTCCTGGTTTCTAGCTTCTTTATGAAACGACAAAAGCTTTCTAGTTGTCTCTGCCTATATATGTAATAGATATTCAGTCAAATATATTTATTTATATAAAAGTAATAAGATAGAGTAAATTAAACCAATCGTCCTTATGGTTTGTACCATATAATACCAGTAGTCCTTTAGTTTCAAAAATTGCACTGGTAGTCCTTATTTCTGAAACCTATTGCGCGTGTGGTCCTTTACACTAGCTGACGACCTGCCGTTAACTTTTTTTGTTAACTCATCCCATGTGCAGTGCACATGAGGGTATTTTCGACATTTTACAACTTTTTCTTTTAAATTATATTAAAAAGGCAAAATGTTTATTAATTTAAAAATAAAAAGCTGTAAAATGTCGAACATACCCTCATGTGCACTGCACATGGGATGAGTTAACAAAAAAAATCAACGTCAGCTAGTGTGAAGGACAACAAGTGCGACAGGTTTCAGAAATAAGGACTACCGGTGTAATTTTTGAAACTAAAGGACTATTGGTGAAATCTGGTACAAACCATAAGGGCGATTGGTGTAATCTACTCTAAAAGATACATATTTAGATACACACACACATATATATATATGTACATATATATAATGTAACCTTTCTTGAGTCTTTGTTTAATGCACTCGTTACAAGCTCGACCCGAATAATCTGTGCAAACAACCATGTGACATGATTTGTCTTGAGAATTTGGTGATCTTCATCAGCTAGACGTAAAATTAACTTGTCCACAAAATCGACAAAATCCATGCAGCCACTTTTTATTAGAAGAAAGAACAAATCTGAAAATTTAAGCCACTCCTGCCAACAATTTACGCCTGCAACACATACTTTTTAAAAAAAAAAACACTTAAAATAACAAAAAAAAAAAACATTTAAATATAATAATATAAAAGCTTGCCTGAATTTGTAAGCTTTAAAAGCTCAAGAATCCTGCAAATGGTTGCTTCACAGATCATGTCAGAACTAAAGACAGCACCTGGTGTTGGTGTTTGTGAGTGGGCCCGGTGACAAGGTGCAACCGTAAGCACACGTCTCCACCAATCAGGCGATGGTGTACTTCTTATGGCGTGCCTCATACACCGGATTGCTCTCTCCCAATCAAGACTTCCTCTCTGAATCGAAAAGGCAATCTCCTACATACATAAAGTATTTATTTAATATTTCAGAAATTTATCAAAAGTAGAATAGGAAATTTAAGCAGGTTGGGTTGACCCACCTTTTCTGGAATAGAATAAATATGGGCAAAATTAGTACCCTGAACTTGGCTGACTATTAAAAGTGCAACATGCTACCTTGAACTTGACAAAATGGTGAGTTAGTATCATGACTCATTAATTAGATTGTGTTTTCTTACTTGACTTACTTTCATTAGAGCTTTTGATGGGCTTAAAAAATATACGTTCATCTCAATATATTAATATTAGAAGCAAATCACGTGAGGAAACAAGACCAAATTAGTGAGTCAGGGTATTAAATCGACCATTTTGTGAAGTTCAGGGTACCATGTTGCACATTTAATTGTTCAGGGTAGTAGAAGATATGGTCAACCAAGTTCAGGGTACTAAAATGTATTTTGGCCAATTGAGAAGCCAAAAAATGAATAAATTTTACCTCCCCATGCAACGGTTCTCCAAGCACACTTGGGTATGTAATAGGTGAGTATCTTAGGTTTGTAGTTGATTCACCTAATATATTACTATTAACCGCAACTTGATTAAGAAAACGTTGATTCCCAAAAGTAGGGCAATGAACATGTTGATCCAACATTTGCATGTGCATAGCCACCATATCTCGTCTCCTATGAACCTCAAAAACTAGTGTAAATAACGCCACATCATCAGGTAAATTTTCCATAAAATGTAGTCCACTTCTCAATAGCTCATAAAACGGAACACGTAATTTGTTATCTTTGTTATCATTGTTATCATCAACCTGCATCCTAACCACGGTTAAGCACTTGGGTAACCATTCATACAACGCCTTTTCCCGTTTCCATAATTTTACACCGTCCACCTCATCACAACGATCCCAGTTTACCAGCCAGCTCAGCATGTGGTGGAATATATCAGCATGAGTACTTGGCTTTAAATTGGTTTCGATTGCAGATAAAATTATCTGAATAGACAGCTTACGCAGACTGCTTATAACTGTATTATATGGTTCATTTTCTGAAATAATAGAAGATTCCGGATTTTGAGACTGAATATTAACTGACATTTCTGCAGATGTAACAGAAGAAAGAAGAGATGGTATTAAAGAATCCCAATATATGTACCCGCTACTGTATAACCTATTTAAAGCAAAAAGAATAAAATCTGATCTTGGCCAATGATTACTACACTGGATAACTAGAGACACGAGCACTGACTCAACTGCAGTACATAACTGCTCACGGTCCTGAACAAACAAACCATAAACAACCGTTTTTTTATTTTTAAAAAGGAATTAACAATGAAAGTATAATTGAAACTTACAGGAAACTGATTCTGAAGTTGCTCAAAATCTGGAAGAAATTGTTCATTGCGTGGAGGAAGGTCGAGTGCTGTAATTCGTTTCTGTGTCTTGTTCCTGTAGTTGGTTTTCAATCAGAGAAATGATATATCTTCCTACTATTTGTGCCTACTTATCTTCCTACTCACTTGATCAGGATAAGTGTAAGAATTAAGGGATGATATTTAGAAAGAGAATTAGTGGATTACACATAGTATTTCTAGTAAATCCTATGTTGATGCTATTAAGCCTATTATAAATACACAATACATGATCTATGAAGCCCCAATCCCTGAGTAGTAACTATAAACTGACCTAATTACCACCAAATCGATTACAAATTGTGGTAGTATACTCAAATAATATGTTAGGAAAGTTTTGCAGCATTTAGATTACTCTACAGGTATAACTGATAATTTCAGACGAAAAATGTGGTTATTCTGCAACAAATTACTTCCATCCCTATCAAATAGTATGTTCTTCAAAATGCACACACACTTAATCGGAAAAACGAAACACAAACATCAAAATTCAGACTCAAAGTAAAATGTCGACTTACGAAAATTCTCGGATCGACTCCTCAGGCTTATGGCGGACATTTCTCTGCAAATGTTACAATTGATCAGCTGAAAATCGAAATGTGTAGACGAAAACCGATATTATTTGATTAACTGCAATTGGAACATAAAATGCGCGTTTGATTGACAACAAAATGAAACATACACCGAGATAGATGTTGAAGAGGTCGACGACGGCAGTTCTGGCCGGATGAAATTGTGAAGGTCTCGAAGCAGAAGACCGGTGGTAGCTCTGATCACTGGTGCTCGGCGGATTTGGTGATTGAGCGGAGGTGGTGGCAGTTAACGGGATACTGCCGGCGTTGCCGCCAACACTAGTCGGACTTCTGAGCATTCTAATAACTATGAATTAATGGACAACTTCGTGGTTGCCGTCGCCGTTGCCGTTGCCGTCGCCGTTCATTGCAAAATTCAATTGCATCGAAATGGAAAAGGGTTTTAGAATTTCATTCGCGATTGCTATGCACTTTCATCACGTTTCTTAGAGATCCCAGTGGTTAACCTATCAACATTCCACTCACCAAAAATCATTTCTTAAATAACATCTCCAATGGTTAACCTTTCTAAAAAGCTTTTCCTTTTACAAAATTTATAATTTAGCTTAATCTATCTCAAATGTTTTATAAATACTCTTATATATAATTTGACAATTTTTAAAATCTTAATAAATGTAATATTTTTTAAAATATTTTCATACATAAATATTGTAATAATTAACATTAGATATTATATAATTTATTTATTAACTAATAAAAATATAATAAAGAATTTATATACAACATATCTAAGGTTTAAAATGAAATGTTATTATACATGGGGATTAAAAAAGACAAACATTAAAAGATGGTTAAAAGCTTAGTAGAGAATAAGTCTTTGCAATAAGCTTTTCAAAAAGCTAGGTATTCCAATAATAAAAAGTCTTTCAAAGACTTGTTGTAATAGTAATAAGCTTTAGAAAAAACTACCATTGGAAATGCTCTTAGCATTGATTTTGTCATTAACATCTTATGTAAATATTTTCTTTTTATTTTCTTTTAAACAGTATTAATTATTCCGAATTTTGGCGGACTAGAGTATTAATATTGCATTAAATTGTTAAATGTAACGCTTTTGGTGATTAGTTCGCCGTTATATCCTTTGATAGCATAAAAAGTAGCATTTGTAAATTGAGAATGATATTTAGTCTTACTATTTGGAACTATTCAAAAGTCTATTCATTTAATAAGATGATATATATATTTTATTAATTATTTCTCCTAATATTATCCCTTGATTTTAACACATGTCTTCATCTAATGAGTAGGCTTATAAGTAGGTCTAAATGGTAGACCTATAAATACCAATACTCTTATAAATTTGTTACGCTTATATGAGTTTTTTTTCTTATACTTCATGTCGATTCAAAATAGGTGATATACTTTGAAAAATTACCTTATTTGGCAAAAAAAAATAAGTTGGACACACACCCACTAACTATATACTTTAACAAAGTGAAATTACTCATTTACCCTTATTTTTTACTTTTAAACATCATTAACCCACTTTATTCAAAAGGTGTGTGACTCATTATCCACTAACCATTCAATTAATTTAATTTAATCATCGTTATAATCTTTTGCCTCAAAAACCGTAAACCCAAAGTGTAGCACTTATTTTGGAATTAGTCCAAATTTACTAAATTTACTAAATTACTTATTTTTTTATTTATAAACATTATTTATTTTACGAAAATTATTTAATTATTAAAGTTTTCCTTTATTTTTGCAAAACAAATTCTTTAATGTAGCTTTATTTACTTCATGGGAACTATTTTTTATAATCTTATATATGATATAACTCTAATTACAATATTTAAAAACGTTTAATTTTTTAACTAATAAATAAGTACGTATTGAATACACACGCAAATAATTGAAAATGAAGCGACAAGATTAATTGTCACGTTGTGTAGGTTTCATATAATAAATTAAATTAATTGTGTTTCTTTAAATATACGATTTTCTGTAAAATTAAAAAAAAAATATCAATTTATGTTATATTTACATTATTTTGTAATAATTTCCATAACTGAGCGTAGCATCCTTCAAAAATTTCATACTATTGACAAAAGTAATGTTCTTTATTATTGGTAAATAAAGGGTAATTACATCAGCTCATTTTTAGTTATATATGTACAAATTTAACAAGCGAGCCTACATCAGTTCGGGTTATATATTTTCAGATATCTTAATCCGAGCTATATATATTTTTAAGTATCTTGGTTCAGGTTTTATGTAATCCAAAATAATTAAAATTAAGATAATATACGTTTAATACACATGGTTTTCTCATGGAAGTGGCGAATATGTGATGGTGTGTATATAAGCTTTAGACCACCTTTAACGGGAGTTGTTATCACAACTTTGTGTGATGGTGTGTATATAAACTTCACCCCCTCTAATTTTCACATGGATTTGGTCACTCAGACGATTAGACTTGTGTGAGTGATGTTTGTTATATTATGCATAAAGTTTTTTTTATTTTTTCAATCACTTTGATTCATCCGTTAGTTTGTTCAATTACATACCTTTCCAAGTCCTTTAAGTTTACCCCTTCAGTAAAATCACTCACTATTTAATTTAATATAATTTTCATTTTGTTTAATTGCAGTAGTTGTAAGTTTTTGATTTATCGCCACTGCCATTAGAGTTTACTACTTTATTTAAACTTTCAGAAACATTGTATTCATATCAAAATAGATAGAGAACAAATACAAATGAGTAGTCGTGCACAAAATAACCGAAACTGAAACCGGAAACCGAAACCGAACTGGTCAAACCCGGTTTTGACTAAAATCGGTTCGGTTTTAGAATACCCGATCGGTTTGGAACCGGTTTGGGGTTTTGAAGGTAAAAACCGGTTAGTAACCGGTTTTTGAAACCGGTTTTGACTAAAACCGACCACGAATTTGGTCAACACACCGGTTTTAGCCGGTTAACCGGTTTGAAACCGAACCGGTTACAATACCCATTACACCGGTTAGAGTTTTTGAGTCGAGAAACCGGTTAGTAACCGAAACCGGTTTGGTCAAAACCGGTTTTGACCGATGTTGACCAAAACCGGTTTTGGTCAAACCCGAAACCGGTTTGGTCAACAACCGGTTTGTGTGCATCTCTACAAATGAGCAACAAGTTAAGCTTACTAGCTTTTTTTGATTTTAGAATTGTTTGTTTAACCAAATTTGTTTATATCCCAATAGTTTAGGGACTAATAGAGTAACTATTGACAATTTCGAAGTGTCGATCAGGCACTTATCTTTATCGTGGACCAAATATGATGTATTTAAGACAGCATGAGCTAAATCCCAGCCGTCGGATCTCTGTCTCACGCCCTTTCCTTTGTCCGTTTCGATATAAAATTATTATTTTCGTAACTAATTTATGTGAGGATCAGAAGTTCAGAACATGTTTTAGGTTATGTGAATCCTGTTTAATAATTAAACGGGAAAAACTATAAATTATAAATGATCAAGTGGTATATAAATTTTTAATAATCACATGTAGCACGCTACTTAAGTACTTATTTATAAAACAACAAAAGAAACTTGGGTGGATTAAACCGATATAATATAGTTATACCCGTTTAGCTAAATCAACCAAAACTTGTTGCCACATATATTTTTAACAATTACTTAAAAAGTATTCATAACGAATTCTATCGGGTGACATAACTTTATTTGTGATGTATGTGACTTAATTTTTGTTGTGATTATTTCCGAGTCATCGTATGGACATGTAATAATATTTACCTAGAGAAGTGATCGAACACGTGACATGTAGGAGATTATTCTGACTCTTTACTGTTACATAATCATAAAATCGTTATTATTGACATGGAAGTGACGAAATTGACAACAAACAACCTCTGTGTGAGCATAGAAAAACAACAATACTAAAAAATGAGTAATGGTATTTAGGCCTACCATTTAGACATACTCATAAGCCTAATGATAATATTAAGAAAGAGAATTAATAGAATACACATATCATCCTACCAAGTAGGTAGCCATATAAATAAATTTAAATGATAAGACTAAATATCATTTCTCCTAAAAAATTGAAAATGCTAAATGAAAGGTTCTTTATCTCATCACTTGCCATTTGGTCTTTTTATTTATGAATATAAGATCTAAAAGGATCTAAATTTAAAATTAATCTCCACCCCCATCTTACCCTAACCCCACCCCACCCCCACCCCCACCCCACCCCCCACCCCCTCTCTCTTGCTTCATCAAAAGACCCCTTTTCTGCCCCATTCTCTCTATATTCCATTTTTGGGTTCTTGAAAGCTCAAGCTAACCTTCAATGGCTGCTCGGAGATTAATGGCGGCCATCTTCCTCCACCTTCTACCTCTAGCCGCCATAGCTGACCAAGGTCAACTCTCTCTCACTCTCTATAAATCCTTCCATGTTTTTTCTGCAAATGTTTTACTTGCATACAGCCATACATTCCTCACTTCCTTCTCGTACTTCCAAAATCAGCATTTTCCACTATCAAAAATCACATCTTTTTGCATCTCTTAAATAGTTTTATTTAAAAATTTAAAATAAAATGTTCAGTCACCCTTTTGCATATTTTTTATTCTTATTCCAAAATTTGGCTGGTATTTGAGATGTCTAAATTAGGGTTTATAATGTCACAGATTGGGGGAAAAAGAACGAAATTTATAAGTCATAAACTTAACCCTCATTGTTCACACTTATTTTTTTCATTTAAAATGAGTAAAGTTCTGTTTTTTTTACTGTATATCTGAATTTATAATCTGAATTTTTTTTTTACCTTAACCTTCTTAAAATAGTGGAATCCAACTGTTCAAGTACACTTTGAAATCAACAGTTTTTAGTTTTAAAATATTTAATTATTTCTGCATCTTTTGAGTAGTTGTTATCTAAAAAAAACAAATTTTCCAGATACCCTTTTGCATTTTTTATATTCTTAATCGAAAGTTTGATTCTTTTAATTTATATGTTAATTTATGAAGTTAAAAATTTGGGCGATAGGTCATGAACCCAGAAAGTCATTGTGTTTACAAGTCAAAAGCCCCTAATTGTTCATTTATGCTCAATGAGAAAATGAGTAAAGTTTTGATTTTTACTGTTCAAGAGAAAAAAAGTTCTGGGTATCATATACTTTTTGTTGAATTTTTGTAACTTTACCTTATTTTGGACAAAGTTAATTTCATAGATAGTCATTTTAATGAACCACACACTTCAATTTTGGACAAAAAAAATTTCATTATGTACCATTTATTGCATTGGCACTTGACAGTCCATTTATCTTTCGTGTAATACATGGTTCTTTCAAACTAATCATCATAAAAAGAAGATAGTTGATCCTTACGGAACAATTTTATGATAAAAGACAATCGTGTCCTTTATTGCCTTTTACCTCATTGTGCATTTCATCTCCCTCATTAAGGGTATTATTGTCTACTAATATGAAATTGTTCTGCATTAATAAAAATTAATCCATAAGATTCACCTCGTATTAAAGAATGAGTTTATAACTATTAAAAAGAAAAAGTAATTAATTAAAGGATGATTTACGAAATTAATTCTAGGTGATAATTAGGATTAGATTACATTTGTCATTTAAAAAAAAACTCTCCACAACCTATCCATTGGATTTATGAACATTAAAGTGCGAATAACATGACAATGAAAGATTCGATTGCAGTTGGGTCCATTTAGATCAACTTCAAGGGGCATTATTGTCATTTCTTGTGCTTATAGAAGCATAAGATCTAAGTGCAAGGTCATCATTTTACATTGTCCCTTAAAACTTTGCATTTGCCCATTCCAAATCTCAGTAGTGAGATCTCTTAAGCAAAATTTCCCATTAACAATATTTAGAAATTAGAAATTTTTTATTATTTACAAAAAATTATTGACCTTTTTATTATTATTTACGTTTTTTTCTTCCTTCATTTCAGATGCTTTTGTAGGTGTGAACATAGGCACCGCCCTTTCCGACATGCCGAACCCAACTCAAGTAGTAGCCCTACTCAAAGCCCAACAAATCCGCCACGTCAGACTCTACGACGCTGACCAGTCAATGCTGACCGCCCTCGCGGGCAGCGGAATCCGGGTAACCGTCTCCGTCCCAAACCAACAACTCCTCGCAATCGGCCAATCAAACGCCACCGCCGCCAACTGGGTGGCCCGAAACATCCTCACCCACATCCCCGCCACCAACATCACCGCCATCTCCGTCGGATCGGAAGTCCTCACCACCACCCCTAACGCAGCACCGGTCTTACTCTCCGCCCTAAAATACATCCACGCCGCCCTAATCGCCGCCAGGCTCGATTCCCGAATCAAAGTCTCCACCGCTCACTCATCTTCCATCATCCTCGATTCCTTCCCACCGTCACAAGCCTTCTTTAACCGCACGTGGGACGCCGTTATGACGCCGTTACTCAAATTCCTACAAGACACTCAATCACACCTCATGCTAAACGTCTACCCGTATTACGATTACATCCAATCACAAGACGCAATTCCGTTAGATTACGCTTTATTCCGTCCACTTCCACCGAACAAAGAAGCCGTCGATTCAAACACGCTTTTGCATTACACAAACGTTTTCGACGCAATAATCGACGCCGCTTATTTCGCGATGTCGTATTTAAATTTCACAAATATCCCGATTATCGTAACCGAATCGGGCTGGCCTTCGAAAGCCGATTCCAACGAGCCCGATGCTACACTCGATAACGCAAATACTTATAATAGTAATTTAATTAAACACGTAATTAACAACACCGGCACCCCGAAGCACCCCGGGGTGGCGGTTAGTACTTATATTTATGAACTTTATAACGAGGATTTGAGATCGGGTGCGGTTTCCGAGAAGAATTGGGGACTTTTTGATGGTAACGGGAGGCCGGTTTACGTGTTGCATTTAACGGGCTCGGGGACCATGTTGGCTAATGACACCATGAACCAGACTTATTGTGTGGCTCGAGACGGTGTGGACCGGAAGATGTTGCAAGCGGCTTTGGATTGGGCTTGCGGGCCAGGGAAAGTTGACTGCTCGGGTTTGGTTCAGGGTGGACCGTGTTATGAGCCCGATACGGTTGTTGCACACGCGACTTATGCGTTTGATGCTTATTATCATAGGATGGAAATGGCGGAAGGTACTTGTGATTTCAATGGGGTGGCTACGGTTACTACCACTGACCCGAGTAAGTTGTACTTTTTGCTTGTAATGTTGTACCTTTCATTGTACGCTTCAGATGTTTTTAACTTAAGTAATGGTATTTAGTCCTACAATTTGGTCCTACACAATTTAGGGGTGAGCATTTTGACCGAAAAAACCGAACCGAAAACCAACCGAAACCGAAACCGAACCGAAACCGATAACATGTTATCGGTTCGGTTTCGGTTTTGAAAATTCATCGTTATCGGTTCGGTTTGGTTTTTGGAAAATGATGAACATTTGGCCTAAAATAACCGAACCGAACCAAAACTGATAAGATGTTATCGGTTTCGGTTTTAAAAATTCATCGTTATCGGTTATCGGTTCTATCGGTTCGGTTTTGGCCCGATAATCACCCCTACTACACATAGTCCTACTCATAAGTGGGTAGAAATATGAGTTGGACCAAATGGTAGGACTAAATATCAATTCTCTTTTAACTTTTTATCTTAACCTTTTTTTTCCCTTTACGCTATACAGGTCATGGCAGTTGTACCTTTCCAGGAAGGTAAAATTTTGATGGACTCAAATTATAAAAAAGTCAAAAATTTTGATGGACTCAAATTATAAAAAGTCAAACTTTTGACTTTGACTTCTAAAGTCAAAATTAACATTATGTTTTTTTTTTGTAGCAATGGGAGTAACGGGACGTACATAAACGGTACATCTTTAGCTCCATCTTCCAATTCGACTACATCGGGTAGCTTGTCACTTTTTATCTCATGTGATTCGGTTACTTTTATGAGATTAATCATGGTGTTATTCTTGAGCGTGTTATTATTGTAAAATGTAAATTGTGGTAAAAGTATTATGTTATTGATTACCCGATTTTGTTCGTCCCCAAGAAGCGGGGAAGATAAGGGTGGCAACAAAGGTTGTTTGAAACTCGTGGAATTGTGGGATTTTAGCCTTTAGGTTTGTGGTCGAGGTGAATTCGTTTGTAAAATTTGTATTTGTAGAAACTAGAAACAAGCGAATCGAGATTTGTTGTTGGTAATCTATCATTGTTTGGCCGGTATATGTTTTGATTTAGGATTCAAGTATTTAGTGGTGTTTGAATTTGCATTTTGAAAGTAGTTATCATATAAAATTGAATAATAATGCATTTGGGACATTATATTGTGGGAGTTCATTTATGCATCACAACTTTTAATGTCCACATCACAAGTTATAAGTTTTACAGCTAACTGTACAACTACTTAATTCAACACTTGTGGTATATGCATCAAAAGTTGTGGTGTATAAATCATTACCTTTATATTAATGTCTGAATTTTGGAAAGTCTTAATGTCTATCAAAATAACATGTAGAGGATGACATTTGAACCGATGACCTATTGGGAGTCAAACAACATTGATAATCAATTTAGCTACTCAGTTACTTTGCTTGCAATATGTATAATACCATGTACACTTTTATTCCAACATGTTGTACCTTAATTAAGTGTTTACTTGCTTCATTTAAATTGTCGTTTCCATTAACACACCCAAAAAATTATCCACATTTAAAGTTATTCCTAGAAAATTTATTTGCTTCATACCATTCGCCGTATGATAAGATTCGTACGACATATTTGTTGATCATGGACATATTTATGAATCCCATGATTTAATTATCATTCCTTTGTAGGATCATTAAGGTTAAAATCAATCGACAAAAGGATCAATCATTAAGCTTCAAATGATATTCGAAGAACGAACAAAAAACATATCAACATTACAATTCATATGATATTCGAAGAATAAAATCAATCGACAAAAGGATCATTAAGCTTCAAAATTCACCAAACTTACAACTTCCATTATCTATAGAAGCACGAAACGAAAGCTATATATAAATCAAGGGACATAGTACAAAATATGAGCGATAACCAAATTATCGTTAACTAACGATCGATTGGGTCAACAGTAGTCTTGAAAAGGAGAACATAAACTTTGTTGATAGAAAAATACAAGAAACCTCCTAACGAATGTGTCACATACGACCCAAAACTGGTTCCCACGATGCAATGCCATGCCGGCCCATACGACGTGTCAAATTCCTATAAAACAAAATAAAAAAAAAAGATGAATCCTTAAGACAATGTATATAAATAGTAGTATATATTTACAGAAGAAAATGTACGGTACATGAATAATATTTTTTTAAAATAATAAGATTCGTATTTTTTGCAAACTCGTCGTAAAATGCGAACACAAGGTAGTTTATCATAACTCCTATATTACAATATACTTATATTTCTCATTAGAAAAAGATTAAAATCCAAATAAGAAAGTGTTTTTATTATGTGGGAGTATTGTCCCAAGAAGTTGATGGAAACATGTCCATGAAAAGCTGCACACTTTGTCTATAACCAAAAACTAACAATAAGCGAGTAAAAAAAGGAATCTACGGTAGTTTGTACTAACTATTAGAATAGTTTAAACTTTATAATATCTATTTGTAACAAAATTGTTTTTATTATATATAATTTCCCATAAAAATATATTTTATCTTTTTTTGCATAAACATCAATGTGTTTTTTTCATTTACCATGTTGTATTCATTTTAATTCTCTTAGACGTCTGAGTTGGTGATAGATGGTTTTATAACTTAAAAAAACCCGCTTTTCAGCAATGGTACTATTGTAATTCTTTTTTGTTAAATTAATATAAAAAATATAAATTGTTGCTATTTTATGCCAAAATAATATCTGTTCAGAAAATGACCTATCTGGCTATTTACAAACTGGTCTTTCTGAAGTATTTACCTGATCCATCTTTTATAAAAAAAAAAGCATTTACATATTAAATAAATAATAAAACTAAATTATTATAGAAATAAAGTCAATCAACATGCTCCTAAATCCTAACCAGTTCATATTTTGAACAAAATGGTAAAGATAACACCACCAAGAATGGCAGTAAATACTCTGCAAGTAGAATCTCACTACAATACAAATAAGGAGACATATACAAATAAATCTGACACCATATGAAAACAATTTTGACCACCTGTTTTGGAACTTTTCTGTTTGTCCCATTTTTTTAAAACAAAATATACGAAAAGATGAAACTTCATTCATGTATAATAATAGTACCTTATTTTTATTATTCTCACAAAATCCCAACCATTTAAATGTTTTAAAAATTCGATTAAATCGATTGGTAAATGGAAGGTAGCCGGTTGGAGTAAGCTGGTTATGGTTGTAACTCAATTGGAATAGGCCGGGGGATATAAAAACCTATCTTTAAAAAAAATAGAACAAATAGAAAGACGTATAGATTTTTTATATAGATTTTTGAAACTCAAAAATAATAAACTAAGTTAAAAAAAATTGGAAAATCATAATTTTTTTATTGTATTTATTTTATATTTTTCTAGTTGTTTTTGTCATTTCTATACCATTCACATAATAACTGAATCACAAATATTGTAGAACAAAGGTCAAAAGTTCAACCATGTTTAGGATATTGATATATTTAATGCAAAAACTGATTTTTAAAACATTGGATTTAAATAGTAAAGGTGAATAAAGCTGGGTAGAGACACTTAAATTTAACATGTATCAATGATTTTTTACGTAATAGATAGCTATGTATATAAGCAGAACGTATCTCAGATTCTAATTATTTAGAATTTGACATAATATTAAATATATACAGAAAACACTCAAATCATGCCACTATAAGCTCACATCCAAACACCCCTTAAACCCTCTGCCGACAAACTTAAGAGTCGTGTTAATTAAGAGTTTAAGACACATCTCTAAAAAACACAATAAAAAACAAAGAAATACCCATTATTTGTCATTATTTATGCTTCCGAATTATTTAAATTTAATTAAAAGAAAATAGAAGAGTTATTTTATTTTAGGAATAATATTAATATTAATACCTTTTTGAGGGCAAGTGCAAGGCGTTTGCTGTCAATTTTGATTCCATTTCCAGTAGAGATTGAATCGATATGATCTTTTGCACATTTAAAGGCTTTGTTTTGCAAGACAATTGACATATCAGAAGCTTTGACTCTGATATTGAGTTGTTGATGAAGATCATTAGCTTTCTTTTTCTGAATTAAATTGCTCAAAAACTTGCTTCTTCTTTCTAGTTCTTTCTCTGCTTCCTCCATACCTTCATAACTTTTTTTATTCTTTTTCTTTTTTGTTTCTAATTTGTTGAATTTTGGGTTTCAATAAATGTGGTTTGGAGGGTTTTGCGTTTTATGTAATGAGTGAAAATACAAAATAGAAAAGTGAAAGCTACATGAGTGGGACTGGGGGCAAGATTTTATGACTACTTGGTTTGGTAAAATAAATACAAATATTTTCCCTCTCTTCTAACATTTTAAACATTTAAGGGTATAATTGATACAACTAGGTTTCTGTTTTTTGAGGAAAAAAAAATATTTTAATAAAAGTTAAATTAAATTAACTTGGATAGTTAGAGAGTTATATGTCCCACATATTATGATTAAATTGAGTTTAATGATATTTAAAAGTAAAAGTAAGAGAAAATAAGTTATTTCACTTTATTAAAGAAGATAGTTAGTGGGTATGAATCTCACTATTTTTTACAAAATAAAGAAAATTTCAAAGTGTATTACTTATTTTGAAACATCCCGAAATAGAAAAGTGTATTACTTATTTTGAAACAGATGAAGTAATTGCTAAGTTAATTCTAACAAAGTTCCGAATGTGTCTAAGCTCTGACTGAATATGTATCTGATTAAAACAATATTGTTTGATTTTGTATCTGACTGACTATGCTGAATGATCAAAATAACAATTCTACCCTTCTTTTTGTTTATATAACATGTTAATTGCAAAATAAAGTATAAGTCATATATATAAACCAAACTAAAGTTATAACATCACCTCAAACTGGGTTAACAATATTTTTCTCCAACGGGGTTAATGGTTGGATCAAAACCTTGAGCTGAGTAAGTGGTGAAAATGATGCTTAGACAACATTCTAACTAAGATCGAATCAAAAGTCTACCTCTTATTGGAACCAATAATAAATAAAAGGGATGAGTTAGAAAATCTATAAATGAATCAAACAACAATAGCTTTTTTTTCCAAGAAAAAACCATTAATTTTTTTATGTTAAAAAGAAACCTTAAACATTAATAAAAGTTCTATAAAACCTCCTAGACTTTCAAACACATTAATGAAATCATGTAAAACCTTTTAAAGTATATGTAATATTATGTAAATTTCAGAAACTTGATATTTTTTAAAGATTGTGGCAAAAATCTAATAAGCTGAACTGCAGGGAGTAAAGTTAAATAGTTAATTCGACTTCGAATAATGCCAGCAGGCCCATGATTTCAAACAGTCTAATATAATATTCCATGTTAGGCCCATTTGTAATGATCTAATCCATGGTAGGCCCAAACAAGATTATTAATCGGATCTGCTGAAATTAATCCGTTAAATCAACTTTCAGTTTTCTTAGTTCATTTGCGTATTCTGATTAAAAAAATTTCCTGTTTAGGTTTTTTATAACACTTTAATGATCACTCCAATATTTTTGTCACTAGTTTAATAATATCCTCTCCACTTCCTTCGTCATATCAGCGTTTCTAAACTGAAACACCAAATGACACATTAGTCAACAACACATCTTCACTTCATTCATTATTTTATTTTTCACACGCATATAAACATACATATATATACTCAGACATCTACCAGAAAAGTTTGTCGCTTAACCGAACAAAACAACCAATGAGGCAACTAAATAGGTGGTGCCAATTGGCACATGCCTAATTAGTAATTACTAGCTAAAAGAAGGTGATTTCTACACCACTAAAAGTACTACATACACCATGATGTACAACATTTAAAGCACACTATAGAAACATGTTAACAATGATTGTAGTGTGTAAAGCAGTTTATGTGATATAGAAATCAACTCCCGTACAAACTGATATAATTAAACCGAAAATATTACTACAAACGCTTAACTCTTACATTCATTGAAAGAACAATAAGAATTCACGCTTTGAATGGGAGTATTTATTTAGACAATACACACACAAATTTAGTTAACAACATATGTACACACAATATTTATGCGATCATCGCTTAAATCATTTTTAATTCAGAAGTCATCTTAACGTTTCATTTCTGTAGGTTGAAAAGGTGGCATCACAACTCCATGGTTTTGCTTCTCCATATTTCCATGCCATCCTAAATATATTGCAAAAGAATTAATATCAAAATTTAAACATGAAAGATGATATTATTTCCTGTTAAATCTTCCTACCTATATATATTAATTGCTACTTATTTGACCAACATAAGTGTCCAACTTCCAAATCAAAAGACAAAATTATGAAAGATAATTAGTGGATTACACGTGTCAGTCATTTTATGGATAGCAGGATGGAGAGAAATATTACCGAGAGACATATCAAAACCACGGTCCTTAAGCTCGCGATATTCTTGACACATGGCACATGGCTCGCAGAAACAATGGACGAGGCAATCGTTGCACGGTTCCTCGGGCAACATGTATTGTTGTCTCATTTTCGACCGATACATACAAGAATATATACATTGACATCCGGTTAATAGAAGAATGATTGTGTAAAGGGCTCCATGAACAGCGCAAGCTATTTTTACACATGAAAAAGTAGTTATTAGTCATCAAAGTAATTAAAAAAATGTAGAGATTTTTATTTTCAAATTCAAGTAAAATCTTAAAACTCTGTTTTTTTCTCTCTCTTATGATTGAACTTAAGACTTTCTTTGGAATTTTTATATTTGTGGAGATCAAATCTCATCACTAGTCTACCACCTTGTGGTAAATGTTATTTAGTTAAATTCAACATAACCCACAGTTTGTTTGATTTAGACACAAGAATTATCAAACGACGAGATGGCTATAAAATCAGAAGTTTAATTATTAAATTATTAAAATAATGTAACTTGCTAATCTAGAATTAGCCAATTTTTAATAGCAAATTGGCAATTGTAGTGGCAACTCAGCTATTAAAAATGGGCTAATTTGAGATTTAAATGGGCCATTACAACTTGTAAGACCCCTGCCAACGGTCCTTGTGACGGACCCGTCGTGGCCCGTTTTTCGCCGTCGCCCCACGACGCCGTTGGCACGAGCGCGTCGTGGGTGCCGTCGTTGGGATGCCGTCGGGGTGAAGACGTGTTCCGGCTGGCGTCGTTGTGCGAGGAAGAAGAAAGGGGGGAGAGAGGAAGGGGGAAGAGAGAGAAGGGGCTTTGGGGAGTTGTACATTGTAGATCAAAACTTGTACATTTTGTATTTTTTAATTTAAAATCTCTTTATTCTCTGTTTTCTTTTCAATTTTTTTTAATTTTAATTTTTTTTATATATTTATTTTATAGGAATAATATATTACTTTTTTTTTTCAAAAAATTTATAATTTTTATTTTTAAAATTTTAATTAAAAATGATGATGTGGAAAGGATGGGTTTAGTGATGAGTTAGTGATGGGTAGGGTTGGCACGACCGTGTCAGTAGCATGTCAGTAAGGATGTGCTGACGTGGCGCTACTGACAGGTTTACTGACGCGTCACGGTTGGTAGAAGCCTAAGAATGGCAATTCCAAACAAAATCGACAAACTAAGTGCCAAATAAGAAATAATCATTGTAGCTAGAAGAATTTGTCCAATATTTTGTAGTTTCAATACAAAAATGTTTTTTTTTATAAGTGTATATAGTATATATACTCATGTAACCCAATATAATTAAAAAAAGTTACAATTTCATTGCTTAAAATCTTATAATTATATAAATTTTTGGGGCATTTTTGGTAAATTGAACAGGACCTCAAAATTTATGTGACCATAGTTACTTTTTTTTAACGACAAAAAAGAGGCAATGGATCGAGCTTCCTCATTGTCATAACCCTCCCGAAAACCCTCACAAAACTATATTAAAAACCTGAAAGCTAGCAAGAAGCTAGCAATTACAGAGTAGAATTTTTTAGCCAATTAACCCAAAAAATCCTACATTTTGGCATAGTTACTACTCAAAAGATATTGTCATACACACTTACAAGTAGTTCCTTTGTCTGTAATCTCAGCAATTTGTCCGAAAGGAATGCACGGGCACCAACAAGTAAGACAACCTAAGTACGTATCAAAAAGATCATATATAATTAACAAAAACTATCTTAGCAAAAGTTTTTTTGAAGTATATATTAGATCAATAAATGTAATCTACAAGCTTACAATTCGGCACATCCGAGCCACAATCACAAAGACCCGAGGACCATTGTTCGTTAGAGAATGTTGGTCCAGATGGCACGCCGGTGCCATAGGCCGATGGTGGTGCCGATGGTGGCGGTGGAAACCCACCGGATGGAGGGTGCATGACTGAAAATAATAAATAATGTTCGAGTTATTGTTTGAATTGGTGGTGATGAAGGATTGTGGAGTTATTATAAATAGTCAACATGTTGGTGGTAGGTGTTTGTAAAGTCAAATTAAGGTACCTCTATCATACATGCATCAAATAATAATAAAATTTATATGTTGATAGAGTCAAAATCTATTGCTTTTGTATCTTTTTGTTTTTGGTAAAAGGATAATCTCGGAAAAGTACTATATATTAAATTATTAATCATAAAATGTTTGAGAAAAAAAAACTATGTTCATGACATAATAAACACAAGCAAAAGTAACTCTAGCTGAAAAAACAAAATAAATCAATACAAATCAAGTAATTAGAGTTATAACAAAAAACTACGTTTGTCGTAACTGATCATAGATAACCGTATACTTTTTGGGGTTCCAGTTGACCAACATTTTTTGGACTTGGATCGTATTCTCTTACATAAAAGGTCATATCATAATTAACTTATAAAATAGTCTTGGACAAGTATACTTAAATAAGATAAACTTTATAAAAATACGAATAGCACAAAGTCGTTTTCAAGTGGACTAGGCCTAATGTTAGAATGGAAGAATTGTATGTCTAATCTATACTTTGGATAAAGAACTGAAGTTGTCATTTTCAATTTAATATATATAATATCATCTAAAATTCAACGATATTAATTATCTATATCAGTTTTTAACTTAAGTTTGAACAAGTATACTTTAAATCAAGTTTAAATATATGTGAAGATACATATGTAGACTTGACTATTCAATACTATGCGTTAGAGGCATGTAAAATGTCTTTTAACATCGCCAAATGACACTACCAAAGCTATACTACTCGCTAAAATATTTTTTTTTCCTTTTTTAGATTATGATTAGATTGTAATATTTTTTGGCTCCCAAAAGAGTATTGGAGAAATGTTAAGGAAAAAGAGTAATTTTTAGGATAATTGTTAAAATTATATTATATTATTTGACATATATTGATCATGAAATTTTCAAAACTATGATATATTGATGGTAATGATAACTTTGACTGTAATTTAAAAATATTTTACTATTCACACAAGCTATGCGATACAAAATAGCACCAAGTAGTTTTCAAGTGAACCATGCCAAATTTTAAAATAGAAGAGTACTATGTGTACATCTGGATCTCCAAAGGTTAGCTAGAAAAAACAATATACACTACAACTATAACTATATACTCCGTATAATATAATAAAAAACCTAAGGTGTCTATAGTCATCTTCATTTATATCATAAAATTTATCATCTAAAATACAAAAATATTATCTCATTCAGTTGCAGAATGAGTTTGAAGTTTCTTATAATGTTATATATGTTGTATTTTACATCAACTTAATTAAATATTATATAGTCATGCTTAAATACATGTTCTAGCTGAGTGCTGAGGAAGGATGTATCTTATATAGCACATCAGCTTGAACTATGATAACCCATGCTCTAATAAACTGTTTTTTGCAAAATTAATTCATTTCCACATTAAAGAAAACATACAACTTTTGATGCTTGAGCTACATAACAATAACATATAAAAATATACTTAAATAATGCCCCCTTAATTACGTGAATTTTACTAGAGATTCCATAGGAAGAAACAATTGCAACCTTTCCATTTTGGAAAAAAAACGCACTAATAACTTAACAAGTCAAATAATAAGGGTAAGAAACATAAGTAGGGTGACCACTTCGCGCACCACTACTCATTTAACCGCTTCCAAATCACGGGTGAGCCGCAAAATAAGCCAATAGTCCAACCAACGGTGCGTTTATATACGTTGTAGGCTCAGTTTCTTGAAAGAAAGGTCTAGAGTCAGGAAATGCATCAGTAGTATTGGGCCCACCAACCACGGCTCCAACCAGTACATTTGGGTTAGGGTCTGGGCTAAAGAAGTACCGAGACCCTGCCTTACAGCCTATGTGAGCTGGATGGACTCTAACTGAAGGTAACGAGCTACCCCTATGGTGAATCCTCTGAGGGTAACGGGGTCCGTACCCGACCATGTATGACATTCTCATTGGATTATCACCAAGAATATAGTTCACCTATGAATAAAAAGATTATTAATTTAGAAACTGGAAGTACAAGTTTTTATGCATGAGGTACAAGGTGTAACAAAAGTAGTGTGATTGTGAGGTGTTGTTACAAGAGGTCCATGAGGACCATGACTAAAGGGAATGTTTTTGTGTGTAAAAGGGTGGACAACATTATAACCGTTATTCTTTTTGGATGGATTTTAAAATGGGCCCACTATTAGTTGCAACCATCCATTTGGCAACAACCCAAGTCATGTGCATGGGCCCAATATCATTGCTGAAATTTAAAAACCCCCATGACTCGCCACAAATGTATCAATTATTGCCTTTTAGATTCCATTTTTATTTCTTTTTCTTTTTTTTTATATATCACTTTTCTAAAAGATTTTTTTTAAAACATTAAGATTCACAAGATGAAAATTATAATTTTATTTTGAGGAAAAATGCATTTTGGTACTTTAAATTTGTCTGACTAAGCCTTTTACTAACTAGACAAAATGATCGATTTAGTATCTTACTCACTAATTTTGACACGCTTTCTTAATTGACTAATATATATACGTTTATGTTAATATATTGATATTAGAAGTAAATATCGTAAGAAAATAAGACAAAATTCACAAAGCGAAGTACTAAATTGACTATTTTACCAGGTTCAAAATATTATGTTATACCTTTATTAATTCATGGTAATAAAATACTTAATTAAATAAATTAAAGTGGTAAAATGTATGGTTTCCTTTTATTGTTACCTGACGTCTAGCCAAGCTTTTGAGAAGAGCAGGGGAAGCGGATTTATCGCCACATGGCACCATATGATTGGCATGGCTAAGGTAGTTAGAATAGGCCAACAGAAGAAAAGATAACGAAGTTACATGTTGCATGTTACTTCCTCCAGCTTTAAATATCAATCCACCTAAATTTATTACAAAATTAAGATTAAAAACAATCTATTAAAATATGAATAGTGTAATCCAAAAAATTTAATTTAAATAACTAAATAAATAAACCTGGTGAATATTGAACTTGAAGATGTGCAGTTCCAGGCAACAACGAACATATAAAAGCATCGGCATTGTTTTGAAATGATTTCAAATCAGGCGATTTCCCCATTAACACTTCCTGCATAATTAGCATAATTGTCAATAATTAGCATAATCTAAGAAACAAGAATAATTAATAGAATATAAAGAATGACAATGCACATGGGTGGATAGTCCTAAGATACGGATGATGAAGTTATTATCCAATTAAAGTGAGGTCACCATCAATTTGGAAAAAAAGAAATACTTCCTCTTGTTGGAGCAAAACACAGATCAACTTATTACTGATGCTGCAGTTAGTACTGATCTTATTTAGTACTGATGGGGCAGAAACATTTACTACTGATGAAGTTGATGCTGGTGTTCATTATAACTAAGTTACTACTGATCATGAGAAGATTGAAGATACTACTGATCATTGTAGTTACTACTGACGTTGATTATGGACTTACTACTGATCACCAAGTATACTACTGATGTTACTTATTTACTACTGGTGATTGCAGTTACTACTGATACGCGTTTTTTTGGAAGATATCAAGTCCGAGATCTTCGTAGAGATAGTTATAGAATGTAATTAAATGTATATCTTTTATAATTCGATGTAAATCAAGTCCTAGAATAACTAGGGTAAATAGTTTAGCTTCAAGGACTACTATAAGTATGTTCCTTACGAATTGTAAACGTACGTGTGTATTGTTAATCAATAATATACATTGAAGCTTTTTGTGAAACTGTGTTCTTAATATTCTTGTTTATTGTTCATACAGTTCATTGTTCTTAATTATTGATATAGTGTTGATCCGCTGCAGCTTCTATCATCAATTAGATCTAAGGTGTTTATTAACTTGTCTATAGTTAATCGATCCTGACAAGTGGTATCAGAGCTTTATTGGTTCTAGATCTACTATTTGTTAAGAACAACAAAAAGTTTTAATCTTTAAAACACACACATTATTAATCATGACTGATAATAATGAAAGCACTCAGGCCAACAAAATCCCTATGCTCACTCCCAATAACTTTGGGATGTGGAAGAATCGTATTAAGCAATACATGCTTATTACAGATTATTCTATGTGGGAAGTCGTTTGTGAAGGAAACAAAACTGGTCAACTTCAAGCAAGCAGCTCTGTAACTGAGGCAGACAAACTTAAATGTGAGAAGGAGAAGAAAGATAAAGGCATCGAACTCAAAACTCTAAGCACTCTCCTACTGGCTATTCCTAATGACTATCAACATCTTTTTGTTGAATATGATGATGCTAAGATGCTTTGGGAAGCACTGGAGAAGAGATTCGTTGGGACAAAGAGTACAAAAAGAAACATGAAGTCTGTTCTCAAACAAGACTTTGAAAATTTCAAAGGAAAGCCCAATGAAACACTCACTCAAGTGTTTGACAGATTCAACAAACTAATTGGTGAACTCAACCAAGTTGGTGTAAAGATGGATCAAGAAGATGTCAACATGAAGTTCCTAAGGTCTCTTAGTGAAGAATGGGCCATGTACACAGTGGTGTATAGACAAAGAGATGCTCTAGAAGAAAAGGAGTTAGATGAACTCTATAATGATCTCAGAGTGTTTGAAACTGAGGTAAATCACAAAAACCCTTCTATTTCTTCTAACAATGCTGCATTTGTGTCTAGTACAGGTCAAGGACAAGAATCCTCCACAGGAAAGGCTGCAGATTCTGAGGATACTGCAAGAGAATCCTTCTTCACTAGTCATGTGCATACTGCATTGATTAGTGATGACTTGGAACAATTAAATCCAGATGATCTTGAGGAGATGGATCTTAAATGGCAGATGGCTATGCTGAGCCTAAGGACCAAAAGATTCTTAAAAAGAACTGGTAGGACAAGTCTCAATTTCAACAAAGGTGACAAAGCAGGATTTGACAAGACTAAAGTCAAGTGTTACAACTGTAACAACCTTGGTCACTTTGCAAAAAAATGTCCTCAACCAGACAAAAGATCAAAATCAACTGCTCTTGTGTCACAACAAGGACAAGGCTATGACTGGAGCTTCCAAGCAGAAGAGCATACTCAAAATCAAGCTCTCATGGCCTTTACTGACAACAAAACTGAGGTAAAATCTAAACCTTGTACTCCTGAATGTGCTAAAATTATTAAAAATCTAGAAAAAGAAAACTCTAAATTAAATGAAGATCTAGCAAAAGCAATCAGAAGAAATCATGAGTTTGATAGTGTAATTGCTGATCAAGAACATCAAATAAAGGTGTACAAGATGATTGATCAACGGATCAAGGAAGAATTGCTTCAAGCTGTGGATGAGAAAGAGTTCTATGAAACAAAAAATAAAGAACTAACAAGTAAATTAGAAGAATGTCAGCTTGAAATTGAACAAAATAAATTAACAATTAAAAAGTTTGAAAGAAGCACTAAAATTCTAGATGAATTAACTAATAATCAAACTACAGAAAAAGTTGTTCATGGGGTGGGATATCATGCTGTACCACCTCCACACAAATTCATTCCTCCACTTAAAAACAGTTCAGAAAGAATCATTAATAAATTAAAAACTGCAAATCAAACTGAATCTAATAATGAAACATCTGAATCAAATGATTCTTCAGATGATGAGCAATCAATTGAATTTACAATATCTCAAACTGAATCACCAAAATCAATTGATACAAGTTTTCACACAGCTCAAAGTCCAAATGATTCTCCTAAATATAATGCAGAAAATATACCCAAAATTCTAAAAAGAGGAAACCAAAGAAATAGAAACCAACTCTTAGAACAAAGAAAAACAATAAAGGCTCAAGAAAATAAATTAAAATGTGTTATTTGCAATAAAGTGAACCATTTAGCAAAGTATTGTCACTTCAATCCAATAAATTACAAGGAGTTAAAGGAATTTAAAGCTTTTAAAGAAAATGCAAAAACTCAAAGGTTAAAAGATACTACTGGTCCTTCAGTAGTAAATACAATAAAAACTCCAATTGCTGAAACTCCAAGATTTGGAAGAAGTGCACCAAGATTTGTGCAAAACAGAAGAGTTGGCAGCCCAAAGAACAGCAATTACTTCAAGAACAATGGAAAATCTAATCAAAATAAACAATATTTTAAATTTTCCAACACCAGTAGAAACTCTAACAAATTTACTACTGGTGTTAACCCTAATTATAATGCTGTATGGTACCAGTACAAGAATACTACTGGTAAAAACCCTAATTTCAAAAATACTACTGCTCCCAAAACAAATTTTAAAAATACTACTGGTGGTAATTTTAAAGATACTACTGGTCAATCTAAACATGGTAAGTACCCAAATACTACTGGTCCATCAGTAGTAAAGTACTCAAAAGCTAAAAATCATGGGTATAAACCAAGATCAGTAGGAACTTCTCACACCAGTAACAACTCCAAAAGGACAGTAGTAAAACAAAGTACCAGTAATAAACAAGTATGGGTACCAAAAGTCTTTAAAATTAAATCCCCAAAAGCTTATTTCTCAAAGGATGAACCCAAGACAAATAAAGCTTGGGTTCCCAAACTTAACTAATCCTTTACTCATTTGTGCAGAGCATTCAGATCCCAGAAGAAGGAAGAACATGGCATATTGATAGTGGATGCTCAAGGCACATGACTGGAAATCTGCAAATTCTTAAAGATTTCAAGTCGTTTGATGGAGGATATGTGGCATTTGGTGAGAATCCCCAGGGAGGTAAGATTACAGGTAAAGGTACTGTTACTAATGGAAAAATTACCTTCGATGATGTATTTTATGTTGCTGAACTAAAATACAATCTTGTCAGTGTGTCTCAAGTTTGTGATAAAAAGAACAAGATTCTATTCACAGACATTGAGTGCATCATTCTTTCTCCTGATTTTGTTTTAGATGAAAAATATGTGGTTTTAAGAACTCCTAGGAGAAACAATGTGTATTGCCTGGATATAGGGGGAGAACTCATTTCTACAAATGAGGTCAACTGTTTTATATCCAAGGCAAACACCACTGAATCAGAACTTTGGCATAGAAGGATGTGTCACACAAATTTTAAAAACATGAATAATTTAGTAAAAAGAAATCTGGTCATTGGACTACCTCAAAAACAATTCATGTGTGATCATCACTGTGTTGCATGCCTAAAAGGTAAACAACACAAGACTTCTCATAAGTCCAAAACTGTGAACTCTATTTCTGTTCCTTTACAGCTCTTACATATGGACCTTTTTGGACCTACAAATGTAATGAGTATTGGAAAGAAACAATATTGTCTTGTTATTACTGATGACTTTTCCAGATATACATGGGTTTTCTTTCTCAGGACAAAGGATGAAACAAGTGAACTCATAAAGAACTTAATTGTCAAACTGGAAAACACATCTGATCAAAAAGTGAAAGCCATAAGATGTGATAATGGCACAGAATTTAAAAATGCTAACTTAATTAACTTTTGTGATCTTAAAGGTATTGACAGGCAATACAGCTCACCTAGAACTCCACAACAAAATGGTGTAGCTGAAAGAAGAAATAGAACCATCATTGAAGCAGCAAGATCAATGCTAGCAGACTCAAAATTACCAATTACTTTTTGGGCAGAAGCTGTTAATACTGCTTGTTATGTTCAGAACAGAGTATTAATAGTGAAGCCACATTTTAAAACACCATATGAACTTTTCAATAAAAGAAAACCTTCTATAAGTTTCTTAAAATCATTTGGTTGTCCTTGTACTATTCTGATTACAAGAGAACAAATTGGTAAGTTTGACTGCAAAGCTGATGATGGAATCTTTGTGGGATACTCTACTCAAAGCAAATCATACAGAGTATTCAACAAAAGACTAAGGATAATTGAAGAAAGCATCAATGTATCTTTTAATGAAAATGTACCTAATGAACAAGGAAATGGTCCAGATTGGCTATTTGACATAGACAATCTAACCAAATCCTTTAATTCTAATATGAATTTCAATGCAGGTAATTCAAATTGTCTTAATCAAAAAGAAGGAACATCATCTGTTAATACTGGTCAAGAAAAGATGAGATACATAATTGTTGATACTGCTCCCATAGTTAATACTGATATCAGTAATAACTCAAATATTGAAAGCAGTAGTAACTCTGAGAATGAGGTCAGTAGTAATTCCAATACTACTGGTACCAGTAACAGTACTGAAGATACTACTGGTCCCAACAATAACCTAGATTCTCATGATACTACTGACACCAGTAACAACAACAATACTACTGATCCTAATGAAGATAATTCCAGTAGTAACTCTGACCAAGATGATGATGAACCAAATATCCATGACAATGAAGAATCACAAGATGAACAACTGCCTGAGACAAATGAGTCCAATCTTGGAAATCAACTAGTGGTTGATAAAGCTACAACTACAAGGACTCAAAAGAACCATCCATTAGACCTTGTTCTAAGTGATGTTAACTCACCACTACAAACAAGAATCAAATTAAACAAAAGCTTAACTGCCAATATGTGTAATATAAGTTTAATTGCTAATGAATGTATGTATGAATGCTTTCTGTCTCAGGATGAACTAAAGAAGATTCAACAAGCAATGAAGGACTCAAACTGGATTGAGGCAATGCAAGAAGAACTCCTTCAATTTAAATTACAAGCTGTTTGGACACTTGTACCTCTACCCAAAGGAAAAAGAGCCATTGGAACAAGATGGATATTCAGAAACAAGAAAGATGAAAGAGGTATAGTGATCAAGAATAAAGCCAGACTAGTAGCCCAAGGATACACTCAAGAAGAAGGAATAGACTATGATGAAGTATATGCTCCTGTTGCTAGAATTGAAGCCATAAGGATATTTCTAGCATATGCTTCATTCAAGAAATTCAAAGTCTATCAAATGGATGTTAAGAGTGCTTTCCTATATGGGAAAATTGAAGAAGAGGTATATGTTTGCCAACCTCCAGGTTTTGAAGATCCAAAACATGGTGATTATGTGTTTAAATTGGATAAAGCTCTGTATGGCCTACATCAGGCACCAAGAGCATGGTATGACACATTATCATCATACTTATTGAAGAACAACTTTAAAAGAGGAGCCATTGATAAAACATTATTTACAAAGAAAGTCAAGAATGATATACTACTGGTACAAATCTATGTAGATGATATCATTTTTGGCTCAACCAATGATACATTGTGCAAAGAATTTGAAGAGCTAATGCAGATTAAATTCAAGATGAGCTCTATGGGTCCAATGAACTTCTTCCTTGGACTCCAAGTCAATCAAAGAACTGATGGTATTTTGATAAATCAATCAAAATATGTCAAAGACATCTTGGAAAAGTTTGATTTGAAAGACAGTAAAAGTGCTAGTACACCAATGGAAACACACAAACACCTACATCCTGATGTTGAGGGGGAGGATGTAGATGAACACTTATATAGATCAATGATAGGCTCTCTGATGTACTTAACTGCATCAAGACCTGACATTATGTATAGTGTTTGTGTGTGTGCTAGATATCAAGCAAGACCCAAAGAACTACACTTGCAGGCTGTTAAAAGAATATTCAGATACTTGAAAGGCAAACCATCACTAGGTCTATGGTATCCACATGACTCACCCTTTGAACTAATAGCCTATACAGATAGTGACTATGGAGGTGAATGTCAAGATAGAAAATCCACTACTGGTGGATGTCAATTCTTTGGATCAAGACTGGTGTCATGGCAATGTAAGAAGCAAACAAATGTATCAACATCTACTGCTGAAGCAGAATATGTAGCTGCATCTGCTTGCTGTGCTCAAGTACTATGGATTCAAAATCAGCTTCTAGACTTTGGTATCTCTATCCTTAAAACTCCTATTTTTATTGATAATCAAAGTGCTATTAGTATTGTGAATAATCCAGTAAAACATTCAAAAACTAAACACATTGAAATAAGATTTCACTTTATAAGAGATTGTAATGAAAAGAAATTAATCAAAGTAGTTAAAATCCATACTGATGATCAATTAGCAGATCTTTTTACAAAAGCATTTGATGTAGGAAGATTCAACTTCTTGGTTAGCAGTATTGGAATGATCTTAATAACTTAAAATCTCACTTAAAATCATGTGTAAAGTTAGTGTTGTAAAATATTATTTTCTTAAGTGTTTTACTACTGGTATTGCTGTACTACTGGTGTGAAAGTGTATGCACAAAATACTACTGGTAATTCATTACTACTGGTGTATTTTAGGTTTACACAAATACTACTGGTAAGTCAGTACTACTGGTATTCTCATATACTACTGGTCTTGTATGTTAATGGTTTCTACTGATGTCTATAGTTACTACTGATGTCAAAAACCTTAGTCATTACTGACGTTAGTAGATACTACTGACGTTTTACTACTGATATCTTATTTGCTACTGGTCTTTCATAAACACAATTACCAAACTAACCCCCATGAAAATAACCGTTATGTTATGATTCGAAGGCTATTTTCGTAGTTTTGCAGGTTTAATCGAAAGATATAAAAGGCGGCAGATGATTAATTTAGCATTATCTTCACTTCGATTCTCTAAACACCTTTCGATAAACCCTAGTTTACGATCAAAAACCCTTCATCTTTAACAAAATTCTTGCAAAAACTCAACAACAATGGCAACCTTACAAGCTCTCGATGTGCAAACCGATCTCAAATACTCAGAATTTCACAATATGGTTGCATTCTTAAAGAATCCCGACGGAACAAAAGATTTCCGTCCGATCGTAAAATTTTTGAGAAATTCATATATACAGTTTGCCTTAACTGTAAAACCAAAATCATATCAACAGCACTTGGTGGATTTCTGGACCAATGCTGAGCGAACAGAAGGAACAACATCATCAATGATAAAATCTAAAGTAGATGGAAAGCACATTACAGTAACAGAACAATCAATCAGACACCATCTACAACTACACGATGATTCAGGTATGTCCACTCTTCCTAAGGAATACATTGCTGAAGTTTTGAATAAAATGGGATATGAGGGAAGACTGAATATAGTTACTTTTCAAAAGGGTCTTCTCTCCCCACAATGGAAATTTTTAATACATACCATTCAGCATTGTATTTCTCCTAAAAGAAGTACTTGGAATGAGTTTAATAAGGCAATAGCCTCTGCTGTTGTCTGTTTATGCACAGACCAAGTATTTAATTTTTCATACATGATATTTGATGGTATGTTGGGAAATCTTAGTTCTTCTAAATTTTTAATGTATCCCAGATTTCTACAACATATCATAAACTGTGAATTGCAAAACTTGTCAACTCCTAAAAACATTTTTCTATTACCTGAGTTGAACAAGAAAGTTTTCTCAAACATGAGAAAACAATTTAAATTTTCGGGCAAGGAAACCCCTCTGTTTCCTAACATGATCAAAGATCAACCCAATATTGGAGAGGGTTCAACCATTGCTACATCCCAAGTTGAACCTCAACCCACTCCATCACCCCCAAATACAGCCCAAACACCAATCCAAATAGCCACTCAATCACCAACCCAAACAGAAGTCCTGAATGTGTCCCAGGAACTTGATGAAAATCTGCAGAGTGCTACTCTTCACTCTGTGGAAGACCTACCAGACAAAACCAAAAATATTTCCACAATTTATCATAGAAAGAAAATTTCTTCAAAGGACACCAGGGGACAAATCGAGTCACACCCCAGGCTCAAAGAGTTGTCCTCCAAGGAGGAGAGAGGACATGAGGGGAGGGCTTTCACTACTGATGCCCCAAAGGTGGGTGCACAGGACAGTGAAAACATCTTTAGGACCCAAACCTCGGCAACTTTGAGTGATGACTCTTTTGAGGAGTTACTCAAAGGACCCCGGTGCCAAGAAACCACAAGGGGGGGCATCTCTGCTTCTTATAGGAAGAAGAGAATGTCTAAAAGACCCAATGATTCACCAAGCAGTGATGAGGGCAGATCTGTGGAATTGATGGAAAGGAAGGAAAACCTTAAAACCAATGTACCTGTTAGTAAGCCCGATGATCTTGCTAGATGGAGTGAGGGCAGTATTAAAATCACCCAATTGACGGCTAAAGTGGATTCCTTGGAATCCACTGTACAAGATTGTCTCAAGTACTTAACCAATCAAGGAAAAACTATGGCTGCCATGAAAAGGCATGTGAATACCATCAACAAACGAATGAGGTTCTATGAACACAGGCTTCATCAACAAACCAAAATCATCCGAAAATTAAAGAAAAAGTTTGATGATAGTGAGGCTCCACCAGTTGAGCTCACTAAGGGGGAGAAGGACAATATACAGACAATGATTGATGAATCTATAGCAGCAGCAGCATCCTCCCTTTTAAATCTAAAAGAAACAAATGTTGATGAAGGCCCAGAGATGATGGTGACAGAAGAAGAGCCTATTACTACTGCTACAATGGAAAAATAAGTTGAAAAGGAAATACCAGTAGTAACCTCTACTACTGATATTATAGCAGTAGTAAATGAAGAAAAGGAATTAAGAGCAGCAAATACTACTGATGCCCTATCAGTAGTAACTCCTGAAGTAACACCAGTAGTAACTGCTCTAGTTACTACTGAAGAGGAAGAACTACATTTTCCAGAGCTTATTGAAAGAGAGAGACATGTCATCATTACCAAACCACCAACACCTGATCAACCACTTATCATACCTGACATTGATGATAATGTGAATTGGTTTGAGGTTGATGAATGCTCACTTCCTCCACATCCAAAAATTCTTCAACAAAATGAACTTAGAACATTTTCTCCTTCAGTTATAATAAGTGGAGTGCCAGACATGAAATATATTCCACCTCCACCTTCAGCACACATTGGAAAGGGTAAAGAGATATATGATGAAGATTACCCAAACAGAGCTCTTGGTCATCACATGGTAAACAAGATCAATCATGTAAGAGCAGAAAAGCAATCCAGATGGAGAATTAAACACAGAAAATTTTTGGAGAAAGTAGATATGTATCAAGCTTTAGTAGAAAAGAAAAAGAAAGTTCAAAGTACAACTACTGTTCAAATACCTGCTCAAATTAAAGATGTTCAGATAGAAGCCCAAGAAGCAGAGTTCAAAAGGCTTAGAAAAGTAGAAGAGGAACATCTAAACTGTTTAGAAGATCTTGTAGCAGAATGCAAAATAACAAAAGATGATTTACCTGATGATATATTTGAACAAAAGTCTCTTATGATAGACTTTCTAAATACAAAAGGTCATAGTGCAAAATCTTTTGGAAGAATGAAGATAATAACCATAATTGAAAAATACTGCACTGCAAAGAAAAGAGACTTGGCTGAACAAGAAGCTGAAGAGTCAAAGAAAGCCAAAGCCAAAACCTTAGTACCAATCAGCTTAAATTTGCTCAAAGCTGGTAGTGTTTCAACTATTGGAAATACTTCAACTCCCCAATCTCTAAAAAGAAAATCTGTTGATCAAGAACAAAGCTCCAAGAAGAAATCAAAACAACAAATTATACCTGTTCTTGAAATGCCAGTTGCTCCTCTACAGAACAATTCAATTCTTAACTGGAGAGTGATGCAGAATAATGTCATAGAAGTCATAAGGGAAGATAAAGTAGCACAAAGATTCACTGGATGGTTACCCTTAATCAGGTCATGTACGAGAAGTGATGTAATCAAACTTTTGATTATTGGGAAACCAAGAATGACAAAGAAATCATGGAAAGAATCTGGAGCTGGATATTTGACTAGAATGATAGATGCTGCATTTTATCCAGATAATTATCCAGAACAATTTACAAATCCAGGTAATGTATATGCTTGGAATGTCATTCCTACTGCAAATATGTACTTCTTTGAGAAATCAGGCAAAGTGTGTGAATTGTACTTATATGAGAAAGAATATCCACATTCTGAGAAGACAATGTATCAGATATTCATTAACACTTTGATGAAACCTTATGATGCTGTTATGTTCCAAAATAAATTGAATTATTTTACAAAGAGGAACAGCAGATATATTATTGAACAAAGGCTTCAACAGAATCAAAGAACTCTTGAGAAAAGAAGAAAAGAACAAGAGGAACAAAAGAAACTTGATTGATTAAAAGATGATCAATAAGTTTAGGGGGAGATTGTTGGAGCAAAACACAGATCAACTTATTACTGATGCTGCAGTTAGTACTGATCTTATTTAGTACTGATGGGGCAGAAACATTTACTACTGATGAAGTTGATGATGGTGTTCACTATAACTAAGTTACTACTGATCATGAGAAGATTGAAGATACTACTGATCATTGTAGTTACTACTGACGTTGATTATGGACTTACTACTGATCACCAAGTATACTACTGATGTTACTTATTTACTACTGGTGATTGCAGTTACTACTGATACGCGTTTTTTTGGAAGATATCAAGTCCGAGATCTTCGTAGAGATAGTTATAGAATGTAATTAAATGTATATCTTTTATAATTCGATGTAAATCAAGTCCTAGAATAACTAGGGTAAATAGTTTAGCTTCAAGGACTACTATAAGTATGTTCCTTACGAATTGTAAACGTACGTGTGTATTGTTAATCAATAATATACATTGAAGCTTTTTGTGAAACTGTGTTCTTAATATTCTTGTTTATTGTTCATACAGTTCATTGTTCTTAATTATTGATATAGTGTTGATCCGCTGCAGCTTCTATCATCAATTAGATCTAAGGTGTTTATTAACTTGTCTATAGTTAATCGATCCTGACACCTCTGATTTAAAATAAGTGATACATTGTTAGTTTCACAGTTTTTTAGGCAAAATATGATAACGCTAATTAAATTAGATTAATTGGATGGTCAGTGGGGAATAATTTTTAAAACTAAAAGTAAGGGTAAATATGTCATTTCACATTATTAAAGTAGATAGTTAGTGGGTGTAGATCCCAGTATCCAACTACTTTTTACCAAATAAGATAAGGTTTCGAAATGTATCACTTATTTTGATACAACCAAATAATAAAAGTGTATCACTTATTTTGATTTAAATCGGAGGAAGTACTAATTACATGCATGTATCGATAAAAGCATGGGAATTGAGAAGGAAATGTGACTAGTTATTTTTTTTATACAATTGCACATGTATTGTAGCAGAAAATAACAGAGTGTAGGTGGGTCCCATTATCCACAGAAACCTAAACATGAAGGTGGTACATAACTTGTTGCATTAGTCCATTCCTTTTCAGAGTAAAGACACCATAGACATACATACTCTCTAAATTTCTTGCTTTTACATGACACTCTTTTTTAATCATATTTGATAAGTGGTTACATGTTTTTTAGAAATTGATTTTTTTAACCACTAACAAACATCTTAAATTTAAGTTGTTATTTTTGTAGATAATAAGATTTAAACTTACAAACTTATGAGATGCCTAAACACCAAATACAGCTAAGCTAGAAATAGATGATAGTTGATTGTGTAGAAAAGTAAACAAATTCTATCTCACTTATTTTATCATTTTTACTAACCAATTTAGGTGTGAAAACCATCAAGTAGACAACTCAAAAATTGATCTACAGGACAAGTAGACAACCACGTCATCATTCTGGTTGGTTAAATCAAAATAATTAAAATTCGGTTATCTCAACCAAGCTTTACTATTTTGTGACATAAAAGTAGTTTTAACGAAATTATAAATTGACGAGTTGATTACATAAAAAGGTGATTAACGCAAATAACTTAATTTTTAACATATGGTTGGACCAAAGAGAATGTGATTTTGACAAATTGGCCGATTATTGTGGGAAAATGGGCTAAGTTGGTAATGGGACCCAGCTGTGATATCTACTTTAGAAATAAACATGATTTACACAATTGAAAGTTGAAACCATGTGAGTGGCTGACACAATTAAAAGGTATTAAGCGTATAGAGCATGTTAGAATATCGACACATACTATAAGACAAGAGGTTAAACTATACTACTTTCATATTAAATCCAAAAAAATATTAATAATATGATTATATGTTTATTTACCTTTGAAATGAGAACATTGATTCCAGCATGTTTGTTATCCCAACCAAATTCATTAATGGTGTCCCCTGCCCTTAATATAACCTCATTCCGTATTATGTACTCTCTATATTGCCGTCTTCTTGATGCCTTGTGCAACCAAGCTGCTGCCCATAACAATTCATCCTGCCCGAAAAAAATATAATTAACAATTAATAAACGATGATTAATATTATTAATTAATTAAAGAATATAATCAAAAAATAATACTACCTGATAACCATTGTTGTCACAGTAAAAGGGGCAAACGGCTGAATGCAAGTAATTACTGTATGCACCTCTGTAAGTGTCAGCAAACCGGAAGACCTAACCATGGTTAAAAGTCAAGGGTAAATCAAAGTGGTAAATAGAATTGCGTTGGGAAGCGTTAAAGTTAACTGTCCAACGTTGGGTAGATAAATTCAAGGGCCCATTTGCTATAAATAATACTCAAAATGGTGTTTTTTCTTCATATATAATAACCGAATACGACCAGATTGTGTGATTGACCAACAAGCATTTACCATGGTAAAACTGTTGGGTGAATTTTAAATATGCAGAAAATAAAGGCAGCTTTCATCTTAAAGTAGTAAATCACATGGAAAACTAGTTTTTGCCGTTCAAAAATAAATAAAAGATAAATAAAAAAAACATGGAAAACTAGTATGCAATTAATTATGTAATAAGAACATGATGATTTAGCATGAAACTGAAGCTACTGAATAGAATTAAAATAAATGGCTTCCATGTGAACTAAAGTATAATTAAATTAATAAAAATAGATTCATCTAAACTGAAAATATATTTAATACATATCTTCTATAACAATAGAAATTATAATTCATTAATATTACTATAAAATACATATTTAAAAAATAGGTTTCGATAATAACAGTCCATAAGTCCATAGACATGCAACAAAAATTTATACGGCAATCGATAACCACCTCCTGAATTTTAGGAAACTACTTCTCTCCATAGATAAATGTACAACCCTAAGGGTTGTCAGTCATTATAACAACCCCCTAAAAAATAATCATATTACTAATTGCACGTTAATATATACCATGTATTTATTTTTCTAAAAGTAAGTTACGATATTCGTCACAGCCTTTTTATTCTCCTCCCAGTATTTAAAGTTAATCTCCGAATTAATAAAACTTACTAAAAATGCTAAACATGAGATTTCGTATTACTTTTGACACGTATGATTAGCAAATGAAACGTTATTTTGTATGCAATAACAAAATGACAAAAAAAATAAATAAAACGTACCTTAACAGCACGGTTGAGTAGAATACGTGAGTAAGTGGGGTCACGTGACCGGAAAACAATCGACGCAGCAGCCAACGCAGCGGCGGTCTCGCCTGCCACGTCAGATCCAGGGTGGTTCCTATCGATCTTATACACCGTCCGTAGCGTATCCATGTCCTCCGGCCTCTCCCAGCAGTTATGGTCTGAAATAGCGTCTCCTACTTGAACGTAAACGACGCCGTCTGTTGCCGTTGCTTTTAGTAAGTAATCCGTTCCCCATTTTACTGCCTTAACTGCATTCCCAAGCTCCGCCCCCACTATTCGACCGAAATCAATCACGCTCCATGCTAGCATTGTCGTCGTAAACGCCATCGGAAAACCGAACTTAATGTTGTCGCCGGCGTCGTAGTATCCACCTCTCAAATCGACCTGAAAAATTCACAACCGTAAGCATTTGAACAAAAATCATCGAATCTAGAAGAAAAACCTTACAGATCAAACACATTTCACATATTAGGTTACGATTTTGACCTATAAGAAGCTATCATTTAGTAAAACATCAAAATTACACCTACATTTCACTAAACAATTAGGTGTTTGAGAAATGAGAATACGATATAATGAGAAGAAATTTACTCCGGCTGAAGCTCCGTCGTGCATTGCGGAATGACTCCGCCACCTGACGCGCTGATCCGCCGGAAGTCTGCCGGAACGCTGACCTTCGAAGAACAGAATGCATTTCCGGAGAGCATCAGAGTAGTCATGTGCAGTGACGGAGGCAGAGAAGAGGAGGAACAGAGTAAAAACAGCGAAAACAACCGGAAAACCTGCCGGAGAAGTGACCGGTTTTGGCGCCATTTCGAGGTTGCGGGAGGAAGAAGCAAAGGATGGTGAAAAAGGGAATGCGTCGTCGTTTGGCTTTATAGAGAGAAAAAGTAGGTCATTGGATTCTTGGGTATGGGCCAATCAGAATGAAACACGTGATGAGCACAGGATTTGTATCATTGTATGCCGTGAGTGGTTTGACTGTCGGGTTCGGGTTTCGTTTTTACCGGTTTATGACGGTGATATATAGTAACCGTTACTCCGTCGTCCCCACATAAAATTGTGCCGTTAACTAACATCCAACATTTTCACTCCATCATTTTCATGGAAATCAAAATGGTAACACCTATAGAAAATAAAATTATTAAGGTAATTTAATTAGAGTCAAAATTCATTTTAGTATACTGAACTTGGCTAATCAGGTCCTCTACTATTCTGAATTATTAAAGGTGCACCATGATACCCTGAACTTGGCAAAATGGTCGATTTAGTACCGTAACTCACTAATTTGGCCATGTTTTTTCGCCACGTTCATCTCAATATATTGATATTAGAAGTTAATCTCGTGAGAAAATAAGGCCAAATTAGTGAGTTAGGGTATTAAATCGACCATTTTGCCAAGTTCAGGGTACCATGATGCATCTTTAATAGTTCAGGGTAGTAGAAGATCTAATTAGCCAAGTTCAGGGTACTAAAATGCATTTTAGCTTTTAATTAGATGCTAACAATTTTGTTTACAATAGCATACTTATATTTCTCTTAATAGTTTAATCAGTATAACAATTTCTCTTAAAAAATGTGATATTGTGTGATGTTGATATTGAATACGTTTAGTGTACATTTGAGACAATTAAGACTCGATCACCTTCCTTAAATAACATAAACAATGAAATACTCGATTAGTTTGTCTAACATGGTAATAAATGTCACGAACCTGCATGTTAAAAGTGTACTAATCAAATTAAATGTGTTGATACAAAGTTGATAATCATTTCAAATATGTAAACTTTATACTTAATTAATAACCGTTAGTTATATTTTTAACTTTATTATTAAATATTCAGTTTGATATGTAAACATTGCAGTTCATTTATACTACCTCTGTATCAAAATAAGTGATACACTTTCCTAAAAGGGGTGGAACAAAATAAGTGATACACTTCAAAATCTTTCCTTATTTGGCAAAAAAGTGGGACCCCTTCTCCACTAACTATCTACTTTAATAAAGTAAAATTACTCTTTTACCCTTACTTTTACTTTTAAACATCATTAATTTCACTACATCCAAAAGAAGTGGGTCTCATTATCCACTAACTATCCACTTTATACTATTTTAAATCACTTTCCAATCTTTTACCTCAAAAACCGCAATTTTTCAAATGTATCACTTTTTTTGATACGGAGGTAGTATAATATACAATAACCATACAGAATTAACTGTTCATTAACATTAATAACCCTGTTTTGAAAATCCCGTTACACATGGACTTTCTGTTTTTCAGTCTATTTAATTTAAGGACCCTTAATTTAATAGTATTATATAATAGATTGTGAAAAAGTTGATTGGTAATCACATTGTATAGTCTTTTCCCCTTTTCTGCTTATATTTATTATTATAATATTACATACATTGGAAAACTTAACTATTATACAGTATAAATATTAAGACATGAACCAAAACTTATTATTACTAATAGTATCCTATATCTAGTAAAAACACCAATTTAAGAAAGAAAAAACAGGTTTAATAAAGTTTTTATTTTTCCATATAATAATACATAATTTAAAAATTCGCAGCAACGCGCGTCAATGTATACTATGTTCCAGAAAATGTGATACATTCCATTTTAGTAGTTTTTACTAACAAACAAATTATGTTTCAAATATTTGTTTGCTACCATCATTAGTTAGATTAATAGCATAGATTTTGTTTGACAACATTTGTTTTGTTCTTATTACATGCCATCCTAGACACATAATTAGCACATAGATGTCTTTAAATAATTTATGATATCAAGTTGTGCATTTTTTTAAAAAATTTCTAATATGTGACTCCGATATTTGAAAAACATGTATGGTATTTATTAGTGGTAAGAGCTTTATAATTATTCTCTAAAGGTGATGAGTTTGATTCCTTACTGGTAAGTAAAGAGTCATTATTAGATAGTCAGAAGAAAGTTTGAAAACACTCATATCAACAATTAGGTTATGTACATCACTAGCAAAACTCGACCATGCTGAAGGAGACTGTGTAAACGGGAATGATTTGTTTTATATAAATGAGGTATAAAACGACAATAAGAAAGCAAAAGTGGTGAGAAGAGATTTTTCTAGAGCTCCAAAAAATCTGAAATTGGTTTTGGGAATTAGGATTAGGATTGGGAGGTGGAGTAGTGATAGTCGTAAATGATGATGGTGGGGGGAATTTAAGACATCCATCACCTAATTTGCCTTCACGGTTTCACACACTTTTTATGGTCTCTTTTTATAAACTTTGTGCTCCTTTATTTCTTTTTTCTATTTTGTTACTTTCTAAATATATCAGAGAAATGATCTTGATGCTTAATGTTTGTAGTATTTTTGTGTTTACCTAATTGATCAAGAAAAATATCAAAATCAAGTGAAGATATGAGAAAAAAATTAATGAATTTGACGTGTTATATTGCGTTAAGTAGTAACATAAATTAATCACAGTGATTAGCAAACTTTATAATAAACTAAATAAAAATGGTACTTCTTCGATTCAAAATAAGTGATCCACTTTCCTTTTGGGGTGATTCAAAATATATGATACATTTTGAAATATTATTTTATTTGACAAAAAAAATACTACCTCCGTATTAAAATAAGTGATACACTTTCCTAAAAGGGGTGGAACAAAATAAGTGATACACTTCTAAATCTTACCTTATTTGGCAAAAAAGTGGGACCCCTTCTCCACTAACTATCTACTTTAATAAAGTGAAATTACCTTTTTACCCTTACTTTTACCTTTAAACATCATTAATACTTCATCCGTATCAAAATAAGTGACATAAATTGGCTTACACGTTTTTTGAGGTAAAAGATTAAAGTAGAGGTTAAAATAGATTAAAGTACATAGTTAGTAGAGAATGAGTCTCACTTTTCTTGAATAAAGTGATATTAATGAGTTTTAAAAGTAAAAGTAAGGGTATAAGGGTAATTTCACTTTATTAAAGTGGATAGCTAGTGGGTATGGGTCCCACTATTTTTACCAAATAAAGAAAGTTTTCAAAGTGTGTCACTTATTTTGATACACCTCAAAATGGAAAGTGTGTCACTTATTTTGATACGGAGGAAGTATCACTTTATTCAATATAAGTGGGACCCGTTCTCCACTAACTACTCACTTTAATCTATCTTACACTGTCTTTTAATCTTTTGCCTCAAAAACCGTGTTTCTCCAAATGTATCACTTATTTTGATACGGAGGTAGTAGTATGGTCCACACCCACTAACCATCTACTTTAGTATTGTGAAATAACCAATTTAACCTTACTTTTACATTTAACCTTACTTTTCCCTTTAAAAATTATTAACCTTACTTTATTGAAAAAGTTTGAAATTCGTTATACACTAACCATCCAATTAATCTAATTTAACTATAGTTATGATCTTTTGTCTTAAAAATTACTTCCTCCGATTCAATATAAGTGCTATACTTTGGTTTTTACGGTTTTTAGGCAAAATATTATAATGATGGTTAAATTAGATTAATTGAATGGTTAGTGGATAATGGGTCCCAAACCTTTTGAATAAAGTGGGGTTAATGTTGTTTAAAAGTAAAAAGTAAGGGTAAATAAGTTATTTCACTTTGTTAAAGTAGATAATTAGTGGGTGTGGGCCATACTATTTTTTGCCAAATAAGGTAATTTTTCAAAGTGTAACACTTATTTTGAATCACCCATTTATGGAAAGTGTAGCACTTAATTTGAATCGGAGGAAGTATAAAAATAATAATATATCACTTTATTTGAATGAGAAGAAGTACATTTGCTTTAATGAAACTTATTTAGGTGATATCATAGTTTACATTTTAAATTTATAAATATATTGTGTATATATGAGGGGGTGGAAGGTAGTACATGATGCGATCTGGTGTTGGGGGTATGTAGGCTACATCATTCTGATACAAAGAATCTAAAAGATTATTCCAAGAAGATAACATATCATCACCCACCAAGTGGCCATGCTCTTGGCGCGCTTTTGAGTTTTGTCCCACAAAACAACTCTTATGAAATTTTAAAAAATTCAAGATTAACAAATTAATTATTCTTATCTTAGAAAGAACCCTAATTTAAATATTTTTTAAACATTGGTTATAATACATTTCATTAAAATGATTTTTCATTGAGGATAATATTTTAAGACATGGATTTCCGCAACAATTTGTGTTTCTTTGAGCACAATTTACAATATTTGAGATATTGCCGGCATTATGTCTTCTTTACTTATCTCCAAAATTAGCTAACACTAAAAGATGAAGCTACGACTATAAATAGTTTCATTGATCAAAATGTGTTTGTCTGGCACTATGGTGTTTACCATTTATTTTAGTAATTGAGATTCAAATCTTTGGATATACGTGAAATATATTAATAAATTAATATTAAAGAAAAGTCTCATCGATAAATTAATATAAGATAGAGAAAAAATTTATTGTTAACCTTCAAATGTAGCAAAACAAAACATACCAAGTGTAAAAGGGGTTAGCACCACTTGGGCATCCCTTGAAATTTGAATGTCAGGATGTTCGATAAAATAGTCTTTATTTCATTTCACGTGTCTTATCCATTTCTGTAATCGAGTGTATGTCAAATAATAATGATAATTCATTTTCTTACCATAACTTCTACTTCTTATACCATACGGTACAAGTTTTATAACTAACTGTACAAGCGTATCAAACAGTATTTATGGTAGATAACACAAAAGTTGTGGTGTGAAAAACACCCCCTAATAATAATGCAGCAATGCAGCATTTTTAAATCAAAGAAATATAAAAGTATATGATAAGGTTAGTAGTATTACCTATGTATATATAGGTTAATTCCCCAAAACCTAAATAACGATGGGCTCTTATGTTCAAGAGTCCAGTCACAATTACTAACGGCCCACGTTCGGATCGGCCAAAGTATCGCCTACCGCCCGCCTGTCAAAGTCACCGTCTGTCAAAGTCATGACCGCCCGTCCGGTCAGGTCATCACCACCTGTCAAAGTCATGACCGCCCGTCCGGTCAGGTCATCACCACCTGTCAAAGTCATGACCGCCTGTCCGGTCCTGTCAGGATGGCCAGAAGCGCGTACCTTATTGCCCGTCATAATGGCGCTTCATGACTGCTTTATTGCAGGCGTTACACGATCATGTCATAATGGCGCTTCATGATCGCTTTATTGCAATCATGATGGGCCAACGTTCCATATACTGAGACGGGCCATATAAATACATGACCTAACTCATGGTCAAGACACACTGAGAGAGATTCAAAAAAGCCTAACAACACAGAGTTCACATACTCTTACCTTCACGTTCGCACTCAACTTCGATCACCCTAGGTTCGCTAAGAACTTGTTGGGTTTGCACTGTGATCATCACAGGAGATTCAAGGTTGACGTCGCCTAATCTTCGTGTTTGACAATCGTTGCTCGAACAGTATACAACATATTGTGATATACTTAATCGTTTTATTTTCCATATTGATTCATTCTTACATCACAACTTTTAACTTGCAAGCTATAAAATACAAATTTTATAACTAGTTGTACAATTATATCAAATAATGATGCTACATGCAATAAAAATTATGATATAAAAATCACCACCATTCTATTATATCTTTTAATTCTCTTCATACGAGAACTCTTCCCATATAAAAATAAAAATTGTTAATTGTAAGTACAACAACTATGTGTTATCATTGTTGTTCGATGTCCAATTAAAGTCCAAGTATTGAATTGGGTTGGTTTGCAATGTTGTTGGGCTCCCATTAAGATTTACAAGAGAGCCTAATATGTCGTTTTTGTATAATGATACAGCAATACTTTTAGGACTAATGGATCCTTAAGGTGCAATAATGTATGTCCAAAAGGTAGGATTTTATATATTTTTCGAACTCTCTGAAAGCCATAACAATTTATAAAGAGAAATGATATTTAGTCCTACCATTTAGACCTACTCATAAGCCTACCCACTTGATAAGATGACATGTGTATTCCACTAATTCTCTCTCCTAATATTATCCCTTGATTTTGACACATGTCTTCATCTAATGAGTAGGCCTATGAGTAGGTCTAAATGGTAGGTCTAAATACCGTTACTTATTTATAAATTGAAGTGAGAAAATCAGTGTGTTTTTCTCTTTACAATAAGTTAAACTTCAATATTTTATATGCATGTTAACATACAGAACCCCTCTTTTTCGAGGTATGAATAAGTTGAATATTTTTATATTCATTGGTCCATCACACTACTAGGGCCTTTAAGCATGTTTAAAGTTATAATCAATAAATTGAACCTGTGACATTATATTTTATTATACGAAAATGCTAATAATAGCCTTAATTACGGTCGATAAAAATACATTTTATGTTTTACATGATTGCTCTTAGTTATGCGTATGGTTGTGCAAACTGGATCGAGAACTGATCGTAACCGCCGAATTGAGGTAAACTGGTTCGACTATCGTTCTAATTTTCATGCATAAACAGTTCTCGGTTCGGTTCAAAATCGAGAAAAAACAATGAAAAACGGTGAATAAACTTTCTCGTTTCTCGGTTTGAGTTTGCCAGGTTCTTTATGGTCTGGTTTGATTTGGTTCCGCGTGTCATTAGTCCTGTTCTCGGTCCGGCTGAAATCATTTCCTCGATTTCATTTGTTCGGTTAGGTTCCGGACAGTTTGGTTCGGTTCTTGGACCATAAACAGACCTAGACATGTATATGTAATGAGTGGTTGATAATTAGCCATTAATGCCCCTAATTCTAAGTATACTAATCACTTTTAGCATTTCTCTTAAATATATATAAAATTATTAGACTGTTAGTTAAAGAACTTCATTGAGTAAACCCCAAGCTAGATGTTGGCATGTTGCAACATTTTACAAGGAACAATGGCAACAATATGTGCCAAAGTGAAAAAATAAATAATTACTTAGGTTGTGTTTGTTTGCATCTTAATGGAACCATTCAACGCTGAATGCTTAATCATTCAGCATTTAGGTTGTGTTTGTTTGCAGCTTAATGGAACCATTCAGCGCTGAATGGTTAATCATTCAGCATTCAGTGTGTTTGTTTAGCGCCTCTGAATGAAGTATATGCTGAATGGGACAGCAAAAAGCTGCTGAATCATTCTTCCTTAGAACATATGCTGAATCATTAAGCAGTCAAAATTTTTATAAACAAGTTTCTCACATTCCAAACAAGTTTTATATAAGACCTTTTAATCATTCAGACCGTTGAATCATTCAGCACTTTTTGTTCCTATCAAACAGCACCTTAGTGCGTTTGTTTAGCGCCTCTGAATGAAGTATATGCTGAATGGGACAATAAAAAGCTGCTGAATCATTCTTCCTTATAACATATGCTGAATCATTAAGCAGTCAGAATTCTTATAAAAAAATTTCTCACATTCAAAACAAGTTTTATACAAAACTTCTTAATCATTCAGAGCGTTGAATCATTCAGCACTTAATCATTTTGTTCCTATCAAATATCACCTTAATATGTTTAAACTTTAAGAGAGGTTTGTCATTTCCGGCATGAGGGACCGGACTGGATGTCAAATAGGCCACATAATCCGGCCCATGGTTGACATAATCGATGGAGTTAATCACGGCCAACTGTGACTGCTTTTAGTCTTTTACCCTTTTAATCAAATTATCTCAAATCATCATTGTTTTGGCTTTTAAAAGTAAGAGATCCACTCATTTAAAAAAATAAAACGATATGATAGAAATTTATGAGAATACTGTTTTTAATCGAAAGCTACGTTAGGTTATAAAGCACATACGCTATTGCAGATTGTCAAATTCTCGAATCAATTACTTCATTTATCCATGTGTTTTTCCAAAAAAATAATAATAATTCATTCTATATAACTACTACTACCACCAAAATATATTCTAATATGATCCAAACCTAACGTTAAGGGCGAACTCGCTCCAGAAACCAAACCGTACCGAACCAAATCGAAATCGATAGAACCAAAGACAAAAATGATAAATTTTAATAAACGAAACCGAACCGATTACATAATTTCGATTTTGATCCAGTTCCATTTATTTAGCCCAAATGTTCTATCCCTTAAATTTGGTTAATTCAAATCATCCAATGTGGATGGGGTTAGGGTCACTTTTTAGTTTTTTTTTCCCCTCGAACCTAACTTTTGACTAAAATATAACTATTATACGTAATCGCATGATTTCTTCAAGGCGTGTAAGCTCCGTGACATATGGACCAGTAGATACACGAATTTAAAGGATCACTTTCGATCAATCAAATGCGTGAAAACTTTAGGGACAAACAATTGTTATAAGTTTACCATTTGTATATATGATGCAAATTAATAATACCATTTGAAAGCTGGTAAATCTGAAATAACAAATCACCAATGGGCCAATAACTTGCATGCCAACAAAATTGATTGCACGCTCTACTCCAAAATTCAACACACCCAAGCCAGACCTATGGATATATCAAATATTACATGTGAATAGGGCCTAGCAAAATAAAGAGCATAATATTTTTCTTCCATAATATTAGCCTAAGTTTTTTATTAGCTCAAATAATATTTTATTATATTGTTTATAGTAGGATTAACTAGGATTGTCAAATTTTGCTATCGTTTCGTGTTTTTTGGGTAACACGACACGACATGACACGAATCCGTACGAAAACAACACGACACGAAGTCGTGTTTTATTTTGTTAACACGAACACGACCCAATCAAAAAAACAATAAACACGATAAATACGAGAAACAAGACAACACAAAAAAATAACAAAAATACCAAATTTCTTACTTATTACGGAGTACATGCTAAAACACGACAAAAATATAACATTAATTTCTAAATGTTTCCAAAATTATAACTATCGTGTTAATTTCGGAGCACGACACGACACGACTTCGTGTTTGTTTTACACAACACGAACACGAATTCAATTTTCAATTTCGCCCCAATTTCGTTTCATTTCGTGTATTTTTGTCGTGTCTTGTTAGGTTTTGACAACCTTAGGATCAATAACCGCACATAACTATAAATTAAAATTTAGAACTTTAATCATTTAAGTTTTATGGCATGTTTTTCAGAAAAAAATATTGGGCTCTAAAACTCCAGATTGGCCCTGAACATACCTATATATAAAGTAATTAAAGTCAGATAGGAACTTAGTTCCAAAACATTCTTTGGTAAATATTTTTGGGGTGCAAGAGAAAAGTTTACATATACCAAAATTAAGCTTTTTAACTTTCTGTTTTTCACCCGATAATCCGAACATCTCTTTTTACCGTTTATATATGTAAAGAGCATTGGTCAATTGGATAGTATTTGGGTAAAAAGTGATTGTACGTTGGCACGGGAAGAGGCATTTGATGATGAGTCATGATGAATGTGGGCCCATATCTTATGGGCCGTAGATTAAGGTGAGGGTATATAAACATTATGATGGGAATGGGTCACATTTTCACTTTATCCGTTTGTTTCTACCTTTCTTGCGTGAGGTCTGTTACAAAAACCGTTAAAACCTTTTATGCGGCCAGCATGCCAGCAGCCTGCACCATATATACATACACACATAGATACATATGGTTTTCTCAATGGAGAGATATCTTTGATACTTCCTCCGTATCAAAATAAGTTACACAAATTGATTTACACGTTTTTTTAAGTAAAAGATTAAAATAGAACTTAAAATAGATTAAAGTACATAGTTAGTGGATAATAGGTCTCACTTTTCTTAAATAAAGTGATATTAATGAGTTTTAAAAGTAAAAGTAAGGGTATAAGGGTAATTTCACTTTATTAAAGTGGATAGTTAGTTGTATGAGTCCTACTATTTTTACCAAATAAGGAAAGTTTTCAAAGTGTGTTACTTATTTTAATACACCCCAAAATAGAAAGTGTGTCATTTATTTTGATACGGAGAAAGTATAAAAACTTATTTCTCAGCATACTCTACAAATTTTCTAAGTATACTATACAAAGTATATCAAAATATGTAATAGAGCATGAATACATTTTTATGGTTTGAATATCACATTCCTTACTTTTAACAACAAATATTTAGTATTTGATTTTATTTACATAATTTTTTAAAAAATTTAGACGATTGTATATTTCCACTATTTAAAATTGCGTTAAAACCGTATAATTATTGAATTTAATATGAATATATATGCCGATTAATAAGAAAATAAACTAGTAGTGTGAGCAATTTGCATGGTTAATTTACACTTCAAATTCCGTCAAATCCGTTACTGCAATAATGGCCGCAATGTCTAAAGCAAAAAGAAGTCCACATCATCATATCGCTTTCTTGGTCCTGTTTTTAAACTTTTTAGCATTTTCACATTTTTATAATGTTATCCAATAATAATAAAATAATACTATAACTTATAATTAAAACAAAAACCTTAGTAGATGAAAGTCATGAGACTGAAATTTAAGTTGGTTTATTTTAAGAAGTTGTATATGTTCCGAGAAACATGCAATCTTTTTTCCAGTTTGCATCCTGTATAATGTGTTTTTTTTTTTTCACAATATAAAATAGGAAAAAGAAAAAAAAAGATATTACAATAATTTCGAACTTTGAATCCCGTAACTAATAATTTAATATAAAAAATATAGGGAGTTGGATAAAATGTGACTCGTGGCATCCAAAATTAGATGCACACAAAATGGTGATAATTGGAAAAGTAGGAAAGATACAAAGAGAAGTTATTGTTTGGACATGCATGAATAATAGACGTGAGTACAAAATAAATTCACATGCAAAGTATTGTTTATTATTCATGAAACTTCTATTTAAATGTGAATATTGAGAATATTTTTTCCAAGTCATATTACTCGCGCGTATTATATTTCTTATTTATATATAAGATTTTAAATAACTAATAACTCTATCTAAAAGAAGTTAGATATAGAAGAGTATAATTAACAGGTTAATAATTCTCTAAATGACATATTTTCATTCCATGGAAAGTATTTGCATAAACAAGTGAATTATATATATTTATTAGTATTAAACATTTGAATCAACCTCATCTTTTTAAACATAAAATAATGACCATCTCATACATGTTGTATACGTGCATGTATATGTTATTCACAAACCTAAAGGAATATGCAATTTTACTGTACTTGGAACATATATAATATTTTGTTCTAATTAAATGGTCTTATAGTTGTAACACGTTTTGGCTAAGCTTTTAAATATATCACATGATTTTACTTACCAATAATCATTATTTAAATAAGTTTAAACTTCATCCCAAACAAAAGTATATTAATTAATATACAGTGTAAACAAGTAGACAATAATATGGACCAAGGGCATTAATGTAATTTACATCAACTCAAGAGACTACATAAACCCCTCCACCCCATCAAAACATCTAATGTAGTTTTCATAATCAAAAACATAAAAAGAAACCAAGAAAAAAACATGAAAATCAAACTTCCCTCCACCTTTTTCTTGTTATTCCTGTCAACCACCTTAACCACCACCGCCGCCGGCAACCCTTTCCCACCAACATCCAACGACACAGATTTCATCCGTACAAGTTGTAGCACCACATTATACCCACAAATCTGCTTCACATCTCTCTCCGGCTACTCCTCCGCCGTCCAACAAAATCCGGCCCGCCTTGCTCGTGTGGCAATCGGCGTCACTTTATCCAAAGCCAACCACATGGCTAAATACGTTTCCAACATTTCACGCAACACCGATTACGGTAAATATTCTTTTTTTCCAGTATCTTCAAGAATTTGACTGATTATGTCTTCCACTAATCTAAATTATTAAAGGTACAATATGATACTCTGAACCTCACAAAATGTTTGATTTTTTTTAACGGTCAGTTAGTAAGTTAGTGGTTCGAGATCTACAAGGGGCAGTATGTTATGGGGAATAAACTCCACAATTTGTCCACAACGGGACTTGAACCCATAGGTCATTAGGTTAGAAGCATTGGGTAATGTATCATTTTTCAGTATGCATTCCACTCACTAATTTGGTAATGTATCAATATATTGACATGAACATATTTTTGAGTCTATAAAAAGCTCTAACGAAAGTAAATCATTTTTTCAAGCCTAAACTAGGAATGGGCTAATAGCAATAGCAAAAGAAAGGTAAAGACAGTAAGACGAGATAAAAGAATGTGATCAAATTAGTGAGTTATGATTTTAATTCTACCATTTTGTCAAATTTAAGATGTCAAGTCACAACTTTAACATAAAACCTAGTTAATCAAGCTTAAAGTATTGAAATGTATTTTTTTTCCTTCATATTTACACACATCGATTAATTAACTAATTTAAAATTTGTGTTCCAAATTTGTATAATTGTTGTAGGAAGTCCAAGAGTCGCAGCCGCCATACACGATTGCTACTCTGTGTTCGGAGATGCGGTGGATCAAATCCGAGGTTCGCTCCGGCAAATGAGGAGGTTGGGTGGGTCAGGGGAGTCATTACGGTTCCAGCTCAGCAATGTGCAGACGTGGATGAGTGCTGCGTTGACCAATGAAGAGACTTGTACGGACGGGTTTGAAGATGTGCCGGACTGCGGAGTGAAAGCGGATGTTTCTGGCCGTGCGGTGAAGGTTAAGGAAGTGACAAGTAATGCCTTGGCGTTAGTTAACAGTTTTGCTAATACGATACAAACGCCGTGAGTGTGGATGACAAACGGCTGTTTAACGTTTTGCCGTTAAATGTAATTAGTTTAATTTATGTTTGGACATTTTTTGAGAAAGTTATATTTGACGTTTTATATATTTCCTAATGAATTGTTGGAATCTCTCAGCAAACATATGACTAAAGTTTTGCTTTCTTATTTTTCAGTCTAACTTTAACATGGTAATGATAAAATTTAAAACTATAAATAAATATAATTGAATATGTGACAAATAGTTTTTTTAAGTAAGAAAACCTCATGTATTATATTTTATATAGTTTGTTTAAAAACATCTTCAAATATCAAGTTAACTAAATTTCTTTAGCCAACTTCATAATGGTATGTTTCAAAATATATTTCTTTGTATTAGACAGGCAATAATGGTGACTAAACCCAACATTGTTCATCATTGTCATCTCCGCTTCACCTCAGCTTTCTTTCTCATGATTGAACGCATGACTAAATGTGTGTAAGTGTGTCCAAACACAATACCAAACAAGAAAATGGGGGAAGAAAACATTGTAGCACAAGCATTCTGTTGCATTGACGACCAAACCTAGCAAAAAACGAGGGTACCCTTATGGTCATTGTGTGTTCTAAATTGTTTAGACGTGTTATGTGTACGGTAGTCGAGTACTATGCATTTATTCATATTACAATGGTTGCTGATGCGACATCATTTAGCACATGGATGTATCATGAGTTTCCTCTTTTGGGGTTGGAATTTAAAAGTACCAAAAATTTAATGTTGCCGTGGGTTGCACATATTGTACGGTCTTGGAAACTTACCACATATTGAGTTATTAACTTTTAGACTAATTTGATACGATTAATGTAGAAACTATAAGTGTTGGTCCATTTTTTGAAATCCCCGGAAATGGTCTATATGAAACACAAGAACATGTTCATAGTAATGATGGTTTTAGGTGCTTATAATAACTCCACACTATATATAGTGAGTGTACGTACCCATATCTTTAAAGTTATACGAAGTAGTTGGAATTACATTAAAGTTAAGGTATACGCATGCATGTCCTAAAAAATAGTTTTGTAATATTTATATTTTGAATAAACAAATTAAAATAAAATTATTCAAGGTAATATTTGGTCGAAAACCTTGGAGAGTTGGAGATGTCACTCTTGAAGCAATCACAAAAGTTAACATCACCATCATTTGTTGTCTTAAAGGTTTTGGGCTACCCGCAAAACAGATGCCGCCGCTCTGAGATTAATCGACTTTTAAGTCGACTTTTGACTTGGACATGAAATATCCAACTTTTTTTTTTTGCTTTTCATGTACATGTAGATTATCTTTTGATTTAATTAGTCTTTAATTTATCTTTTACTTTTGTGATGTATTTGTTTTACCAACTTATGATGGGACAATATCGATCAATTGCTAACTCTTGCATATGCTTATATTAAACAGATAAACAGTTTCAAATAACCACATGATCATATATAAGCCAACGAGAAATGTGCAATATATTCAGTCTCATATATGTTTATCAGTTCATCATCAAGAATCAAGATACTTCAATTACCAGGACAAGTTAAATTTTTTTAATGTAGGTGATACCTTAAGAAAGAAAAAAACACAACGGGTGATAGTCGTCTGTTCTTTTCCTAGGTCCGCAACTGATTAATTAGGTGAATCATTTCTTGGACTTGGGAAAGCTCAATAATACAGAGGATAACATCTTAACTAACGAATTTATCTTATTGAATATTAGTTATCAAGATTTTGTGTATTATTTGAGAAAACTAGTATGGGTACGTGAACACATAATACAAAAACACTCAAATCCTTTATTAATGGGTGGCAATAATTCCTTGTTAAAATGATATTATAAAAAAAATTGTTGGGTTGTCTTGTGAATGAAAGTGATGGGAGGAAAAACAAAAACACACAAGAGAGTTATTGTGAGGCTTTTAGGGGAAGGAGATGAGATGAAGACAAGGGAAATTTTGAAGGGTAGAGCATGTGTGATAGTAAACAAATTGTTGAGGGGTTGAAATTGACAACTTGTGTTTTATGTGGGGTTGTTCTGGTCACGGGTTGGCCATCCATTTTATTATTGAATATTGATATGTTCTAATGCCTGAGTAGGTGTGTGTGGTTTAAAAATCGAAACAAATCGTAAATTAGACTCGTGATTTCACTTTCTTGAAGAATAAACATTAGTTACGCGTATGCTCTTTTATTATTTAGAGAATATTTATTTAAAATGTGTACTAAGATGATAGTTTTAATTAATGTCGTAGATTTATTTAATCATAAAGGGGACAAAAAGATCCACATCAATGAACGCATGGAAAAATTTTGCTTTTATGATTATGATTGTCATGTGGTTTTTGGAGTCATGTGATTTTATAAAGATGGAAGTGATTAACGTTGTTACGATAAAAAAAAAACATAACTAATTTTGTTATGTCCTTAATCATATATTACAAGGAGGTCCACAAATTATGCATCCATCTTTGTCTTTGTGTATCAATTACTTATATTTCTCATCATAACATAAATCGTCAATAATAATCAAGATTATGTATTAATATATACATTATCTCCGATGATTTATGGTTAATAGCAGTAAAAGCTGTATATTTAGGATATTGTTTTGTAAAAGGTTGTCAAGATACAATACTGAATTATTAGCCACAACAAAACTCTGTAAATCATCAAGCATTCAACAAGCATTCAACCAAACTGCTAAAAAGCTAACTTTATTTTTACATAAAAACACGAAAAATACATACACATCAGCATGTATATACTTAAGTGATGACAGTTGGAGCAGAACGGCCTGTAAATTCTTGCATCTTTGAAAGCTTTAGAGCAACCTCCACCTGTACCCAAACATATGCCACGTGTAACCAAAAGTTGGTATTTTTTCAATTTATTTGAAATTAAATAAAGAAAATAAAATGTTGTTTTACCAAAGGAGCAAGTGCTTCCTGAGAATCTCTTCCAGTTTTGGATGAATCTTTTTCGTATTGTTCAATGTAAAGACGAATTGTCGCACCTTCTGAACCGGTTCCAGATAAACGGAAAACCTACAACAAACATTTAAATAAAATTTATTTATTTATACAAAAAAATGACAAGTAAATAAATAAATAAAATAATAGAATTGAAACTCACCAAACGCGACCCATCTTCGAATAAATAGCGAATTCCTTGATTCTTGGCGATTGAACCATCAACAGGATCTTTGTATTCAAATTCATCAGCACTTGCCACATTTGCTACATCTGATCTTATCTCCTTTATGCTTCTAATAACAAATTAAGACAAATTTAACCCATTTTAATGTAACATGTTTGCAGAAATTAAGGTGCCATTTGATTTTGACTTAACAGGGAAATAACTATATATGGAAAGTCATAATGAGTTTGTTTATTTCTTTATTCATAAAACATGACTTAACCAGAAAAGCTATGAGATGATGTTTTAACAATTAAGTCACAATTTTTTTTTCTTTTTTATGTAAATGCAATTTATAGTAATTATAACTACATGTTTTTATAGGTCCGGTTAAAAAAGATGTTTAATTTCTAATGTTATGATTTTAGATAAAGTATAAAATTTAATTTTAAATTTCAACATTATTAGTTATATATCAACATTTTTTTTATCATTAGAAACTTTAATTCAAAATTATATATCACTTGGTTATGTTTTCCAACAATAATAAGACCTTGGAAAATGGTAAAATTTTCAAAATTTATTATTAAGACTATTCATTCAGCATGTAAAACAAACGAGAGCATTAATAAATCCAGACAAACATAATATATCCAGACAGACACTTTAACTAGACAGAACTTAATGAGCAAAAAAAAAACAAATAAGCCTTAATAAACTTACTTGTTAACTTGACTAAGATCAGACTGCAACTTGACCAAGTGAGCCATTAGTTCCTTTGCAGCACCTGCATCGACATTCTTTACAAAACAAAAACAAATTCTTGTAAATAATTACAATATTGGTAATTAATTAATTAATTAATATGAGGATTAATTACCTCATAATCATAGCGGGTATAATAATGGCGTCCAAAAGTAGCCCAATGTTGTTTGACAATATCTTCAACAGTCACAAGGGTCCCACCATTAAGGTTGTCCTTGTTCTTGTGAGCAAGAATTGCTAACCATGCCAACACAGCCCAGATTCCATCTTTCTCACGAATATGATCAGACCCTATAAATAATTTTTAAAAATTAAAGTTTATTTAAAATATGTTAATAACCAACTGTAAATTTCCAGCATGATTAAATTTAGAAAAATAATTTCTTTACCAGTTCCGAAACTTTCTTCACCACAAACAGAACATAATCCAGCATCCATCAAATTACCAAAGAATTTCCAGCCAGTTGGTACCTGGATATTTAATTATGAGTGATTTAATTTTTTATAAATTAGAGTAAATTACAGAATACAAAAATTGTCCCTATGGTCTTCTAAATTCTATGATTTTGTTCCTATACTTTTAATTTCGTTTATTTTCGTCCTTGTACTTTTTAATTTCATGATCTTGTCCCTATGGTCTTCAAATTCCATTTTCTTCGTTCATTTCTATCTAAAATGACCATAATACCCTTATTTTTATTTTTTCTGATACTTTTAATTATTTTTTATTCTTTTTCTTTTTTGAAAAAGAATAAAAATGATAAAAAAAAGATTTTTAAAAATCAGAAAAAGTAATTATGAGGGTATTTTGGTAATTTTAGGTTTAAATGTATGAAAAAATTGAAATTTGAAGACTATAGGGACAAAGATCACGAAATTAAAAAGTATAGGGACAAAAAAGACGAAATTAAATATATAGGAACAAAATCATAAAATTTAAAAGACCACAGGGACAATTTGTGTAATTTACTCAATAAATTATAAATGTATGTGTAGAAATACCTCAAAAAACTTGAGGTTGAGACTTTTAGCGACAACATCAAGAGCAGCAGATGTTGGCATACTCCTACATGCAGACAACTCACAGTTACAAATCAAATTAATTAAATAATTACATGGGTATTATTGAACTTTTTGAAGAAAAATATATATGAACCTGGCAACACCCTTTAATCCAGAAGAAAAGTAAGGAATGGCTTGTACAGCATTTGCAGCAATGATAGCAACAGAATCTGAAGGTGTCACAAAAAACCTTTTACCAAGAACCATGTTTCTATCAGCATCACCATCTGCAGCAGCACCAAATTCGGGCGGGTTACTATCCGGGTTGCTGCCCAAACCCATTCGGGCTACCAACTCTTTTGCATATGTTAGATTTGGGTCAGGATGACCGCCACCAAAGTCTTCCTGTTTGCATCATACAGATTTAGTAACTGGTCAAAACGAATGTCTTTTCCCGGTTGACCCGAAACACTTTTGTCCATTTTTCAAAACAGAATATAAAAATAATCCAAATTACTTTAAAAGAAGTTAATTAGGAAAATTTATGCATTAGAAACACACTTTGGGCAACCCTTATAGCATAAAATCTGAATCAACCATTTATAAGTAAATGAGTTGAAAATAACACTCATGGTAAAATCAAGGCCAAAATGCATTTCAGTATCCTGAACTTGTCTGACTAGGTCTTCTCCTACCCTGAACTATTAAAGGTGCAACATGGCACCTTGAACTTGACTAAATGGTTGATTTAGTACCCTAACTCATTAATTTGATCGTGTTTTTTATTTGATTTACTTTCGTTTGAGCTTTTCATAGATTAAAAAAATATACGTGCATATCAGTATATTGATATTAGAAGCAAATCATGTGAATAAACAGTACCAAATTAGTTAGCCGGGGTACTAAATCGACCATTTTGTCAAGTTCAGGGTACCATGTTGTACCTTTAATAATTTAGGGTGGTAGAAGACCTAGTTAGTCAAGTTCAGGGTACTAAATTGCATTTTGGCCTTAGATCAAAGAGCAAATGAGATGTGTTTAATAAGCAGAAATAACCTTGGGAACACAGTTTAATAGTGAGCTCTCTTTTGCACCAAGTTCTTCAACAAACATGCGTTTTGCATAAGCTCCAGCAACTCCATGAAGCGCATCAAAACTGAAAAACAATTATTAATCACCCAAAAAAAATTAAAAACAATAATAAATAAATAAAAATGCTGCAAGTGGGTGTAACAGAACGCACCAGAAACTAAACTGTGGAGATGTGATCAGCTTTTGGATGGACTGGAAGTCAAAGATTGACCTGGAATAAAAACATTGGTATTTAATTCAGTTAATTTTTTAAGAAAATAAAAGTATACACTAAAAGTAATAACATACTTCATTAATTTCACATAATCACTTGCTGAGTCAAAAACATCGACATCAAATTGACCATCGGGACCTGAAAAGTTTGATATACCGATTGCCGATATATCCACCTGAATACAGAGTATAATATAGATTTATTTTTTATATTTTTAAAATTTTAATGTAGGTTGAGATTCTGTATTACATCGGGTAGGCCGTCTGCAATGAAATACTCCTTTATTGTTTTGGTATTCTCAAAGATTTGATCAGTAATTCCTTCAGGTGCTGGCCCACCATTCCCCATATTGTATTTAATTCCAAAATCCTGAAAATATGAGCACGAAAAATGTAAGTTTCTTTTTTAAATCATTTTTTTTTTTAAGTTTTGCGGTCATTAAGAAATTACAGCATACCTCATTGGGACCACCTGGGTTGTGACTGGCTGTCAATATAAATGCTCCATTTGCTTTGGATCCCTAGAAATTTAAAAGTATTTAACTCGTCAGTTATATACTTTTCAAGATCAAAACGGGCCGGGTCGGGTCGACATGCAAACACGAAGAGAGAAGTTTATAGAGCAGAAAAACTTACATCAGCACCAACTCTTTCACGTACAACTGCTGACACAGCAGGTGTTGACAGAAGTCCATTTTGACCAACCCAAACACGTCTTACACCATTTGCAGCCGCCATTTTAATTATTATCTGCAATTTTTTTATTACAAAAAGTATAAATTACAGAAACTTTCCCTGTGGTCTTCCGAATTCTACGATTTTATCCCTAAACTTTCTTTTTTGTGATTTTTATCCTTATGGTTTTTAAATTTCATTTTTTTCGTCCATTTTGACCTAAAATGACTAATATACCCTTACCTTTAGTTTTGTTTTTGTTTCAAGTTTTTTTTACCTTTTCCAGTCATCTTCTCTCCGGAAACTCCGGCGAAGAAGATAAATTAGAGAAATTCTTACAAACTAATTATAAGGGAATTTTGTTCATTTCATGTCAAAATGGATGGAAAAATGAAATTTGAGAACCACAAGTACAAAAATCACGAAAGAAAAGTTTAGGGAAAAATTCGTAGAATTTGAGAGACCGCATGGACAATTTCTGTGGGTGGATAATACAGCTTATTTTTTCAGCATTCAAAAATGGTAATGCTTTGGTTTAAAAATCAGGTAAATTAAGAACCTGGATTGCATCCTTGGAGTAATATCGTCCATCACCAGAAACAACAAGTGTAGAACCTTTAACTTTCTCTGCAGAAAGGGCGTTGAATGTCGATTGAACAAAATTATGCAAGTAATGCGGCTGTGTGAATACTTTTACCTGAAAATTTTCAAGTCAAATCGCACACCATGTTTATTGAAAAGTTTGCCAGCTAGAAATCCATAAGAGCCATTATTAAATTGAGTTTTTAAGCTACAACAACAATATTCTGACTTTTAGGCTACAGCAACATGTATATATAGGTTTCTTATAGAAAAAACTAGCTCTTTATTGCTGACTGCTGAACTGTACCCACCTTACTGTCTTAACCCTCAGCGAATAGCCGAATACAATAAAGTTATTTTGTTAACCTCTTATAACTAAAAGAAACAATATTTTATGTATGCTAACAATCATATGCTACCTGTATGGCTGCCCGATTTGTGACTTTGGAAATCCAATCATAGCATTTTCTAGGTTAAATTTTTTATGTATATTAACTTAGTTCTTTAATTCAACACTGTGCTTCTTTATAGTTATATATACATATTAATTCAGCTCTACTACTTTAAAAAACATAACCAAAAGAAAAATGTAAACTAGACTCTTTATTTGGGAGGGAGTACTATGAACTTTCCAGTCCAGTAACACTTTCATATTCACATTCAGGATAAAGTTATGTTTGGATGAATTGGATTCCAAACACACCAATCAGTAAGCGAAGCTCATTTTGATTTGATATAAAACCTAACTTTTCTCTGATTTAGATCCAAGCTAGCGATCCATGCTCCATCACATAGCAGAATCATGTACCACTGGCAAATGGTAATAGACATGGATATGGATCGACCACATATTCGCTCACCAGAATTCAGATGTAAATGATTTGAAAATTGAAACTACATAAGTCCAAACACAATCCGATCTCACTCTAAACATGCATCACCGACAGAAGACAGTTAACAAATCAAACACAAGCAATAGCTGCACCTATTACTACACGCTTTTTTTCTCAATTAAATAAAACCAAATCACACCGCGGATCTACTAACAGTGATATTTCAAAATCAAATTAGGGAGAGAAAAACGACCTTCTTCCTGAGTCCAGAGGTGCCAGGCTTTTGGCCTTCAATTGGCGCGGATTCGACACGATTCACCTTGAAATTCGCCATTACTGAACCGTTTTTTAACTGTAATGTTAGCGAATCAAACCTCGATCTAACTACATATACATATAGTAGAGATATATACAGAGAGAGAGAGAGATGCTTACAGAGAGAGTAAGGTTGGCGAAAAAGTGAGTGATGGTTGTGGAGTGGAGTGAGATATACGGGAAAGACGTGGCGAGGGTATTCGAGAGCTATTCATACGCTCATCTGTCGACTTGTATTTGATCCGACAGAAACCGGGTTCGGTTCTCAGCCGTTGGATCTACCGATCTAACCGCTATCTTTCCTTTTTAATTTCTTGAGTAAATTACATGGATAGTGCTTTAGGTTTATAGCATATTTTACTAATGATTCTTTAGTTTTAAAAATTATACTAATGGTCCTTATTTTGAAAAGTTTTTCACCGATGGTCCTTTACCAGAATGTCCGTTTATTTTTCAAGTTAACTAACATCATGTGTGATGCACTTGGTGGTATTTTGGTAAATTTTTGAAACTAAAGGACCATTGGTGAAATTTGCTATAAACCTAAACGATCATCCGTGTAATTTAAATGAGAAGGGGAAGGACAAATTGACCAAAATACCCCCAAGTGCATCACATGTGATGTTAGTTAACTTGAAAAGTAAACGGACATTTTGGTAAAGGACCATCGGTTAAAAAAACTTTCAAAAATAAAGACCATCGGTATAATTTTTGAAACTAAAGGAATATTAGTGAAATTTGCTATAAATCTAAAGGACCGTCCATGTAATTAACTCTAATTTCTTTTACACAGATTATTGACATGCCTCAATTAAATATGTAATGCTATTAGGGATAATATTTTGTGACTATTTGTATGTCTATTTGATTAAAAGAATTAAAAACAAAAGATGTTACGGTGTATTAAAAAAATATTTTATATGGTACAACAATACATAACATGTTATGTGTGAAGTAGTCTGCCATTATGAATATGCTTCTTAAATTAAAATAAATATGTAGTTCATTGCATTCTGCAAAAATTAAATAATCGTTGCCTGATTGCACATGCATTATCCTTGGAAAACACGTTTATATCGATTTAGGTTCACATGTCACATTTATAACGAAGTAGAATGTTAAATACAAGCAAATTTGTGTTATTTATAATTAGTTAAGTAGTTTAGAGATAAACGCTAAAAGTCTCAAACTATGAAGTATATTTACATGTAACATTAAAGAAAAATTGAACCCACCTAATGGTTAGTTAAAACTTCCTACCTTAATATCCAACCTCCTGAAATAAAATATATAGACAATAATCTGTTAGAGCATCGGTTGTTAAAGCATCAGGTGTGTTAAAGCCAAGGCTGTCTCCGTGTCCGTGATTTTAAGTGCCCTGTGTGAAAACATAAAAATGAGCCCCTAATTACAAGTTTTTTATAAAAATTTAGACTTTCTAAACTTTTTTCTATTAAATTACTAAGTTGACTTAAATTTTAATATTATAAATATAAGATATACATAAAAATTGGGCCCTTATAAAATATGGAGTCTTGTGTGGCTGCACCTCCTCAAAGACACCCCTGGTTAAAGCCCACCACTGAACCAATCAACCCCCAATTAGAAAAGAATAGAAGATTTTGGGGCCCCGATTGCCCGTCTGCTATTCCATCGGGCGCTTTCCATGAGGATCCGGCATTGAACTCACAATACCGGAAGTTCGAGTTTTCCGGTGAGGAACCGATCGTGGACCGCCAGGAGATAGGGTACTTGTGGCGGTTGTGGTCGGAGTTGTGGCGGCGGTGGTGGTCGGAGTTGTGGCGGCAATGGAGGAATTATAGGAACTCGATGCACCGGAACTCGCGGGTGTAGATGATGACGTGGCGGGTCTCCGGGATCTTCTATACCTCGTGCCCGCGATTCCCGGGCGGGCTGGTTCATCTAACACCCCTGATTTCTTGCTTAACATCACCACCACACGGCGCATGGCGGGCCGTTGTTGCGGGTCCGATTGGGTGCATAATAACCCGATTTTTATACAAGCCGAAACTTGATCAGGGTCTGCTGAAGACGCCAATGTTGACTCTAGAATCTCAAGACTTTTACCTTTTTTGTACATTTTATACGCCTGTAAAAAGTATAATCTAAGTTTTTACCATATAAGAAAAGTCAAAATGCATTTTAATACTTGAACTTGGCTAATTAAACTATTAAAGGTGTAACATGGTACTTTGAACTTGACAAAATGGTCGATGTAGTATCAAAATTCATTAATTTGATCGCATTTTTTTGTTTAACTTACTTTCATTGAAGTTTTTGACGAACTAAAAAATATATTCGTTCATCTCAATATATTGATATTAAAAGTAAATCATGTGAGAAAAATAATTAGTGAGTCATAGTACTAAATCGACAATTTTGTCAAGTTCAGGTACCATGTTGCACCTTTAATAGTCCAGGGTAGTAGAGCACCTAGTTGGCCAAATTCAAGGTACTCAAATGCATTTTAACCTATAAAATAATTATGAAAAATAAAATAAAATAAAATGCCGCGTTGTTACCCATTCGAGCAGATTTTGGCACTCTGGATCGAGGTCTGAAACCGAGTTTTTGTGACCACTAATGAGCTCTAGAACCATGACACCGAAACTATACACATCTACCTTTACTGATAGATTACCGTGCATAACGTACTCTGGTGCCATATATCCACTGTATCAAATACATTTAAATATTTACGTAACGTTAATTATTTAATTAACCAAATTAACTAATTTGACATAAATTATGATTGAAGTGGTTAAAAACATACTTGGTACCCGCAACACGAGTATTAATGTGAGTTTGATCTTCAGGGTAAAGGCGAGCCATACCAAAATCGGCAATTTTTGGGATCCATTTTTCGTCTAACAAAATATTGCTAGCTTTAATATCTCGGTGAATAATTCGATCGTGTGAATCTTCATGAAGATAAAGCAAACCGCGAGCTACACCGCAGATTATATCGTGTCTTTTTTTCCAATCTAACACGTCTCGGTTTTGTGATTCTAAATTTAAGAATAACATAACCATCAATTACCAAATAACAAATGTGACAATTTGGACAAGATTACTTATAAATTGGTCGATTTGGGTTATATTTTAAGATAAAATATTAATAATGGGGGAAAGAACTTACTGAAAAGAAGCTTATCTAAGCTTTCATTTACAACGTATTCGTATACTAACAGCTTTTCTGGGTTCCCACAAAATCCCAATAAATTTACAACGTTACGATGTTGCACACGAGCTAATAATTTAGCCTCGTTTATAAACTCTTCTTTTCCTTGATTTGATGATTTTGACAACTTTTTTACAGCAATTTCTCTCCCATCATCCAACTTCCCCTACATATACAAACACCAAATTGTGTTAGTTTATCTTTCATGAGCCCATTTTTCGGTTATTACGATTTAAAACTACAAAATAAGCTATGAACCGGAAAATATGAGCTTATTGAAAATAACAACAACAATAATCAATCCCTTTAAATGAGGGCATGGGGAGGTAAGATGTAGACAGTTATACTAAATGGTGAGTGCAGTCCAGAAACCGAACCGAACTAAACCGCACCAAAACTGAAAACCAAACCGATTACATGTTTTCGGTTTCGGTTCAGTTCGGTCTGGTTGAATGCTCACCTCTATCCGAGGACCGGACCGAATTTGATAGGAACTGAAAATTGTGAAATTACAAAACAGATACCGAACTCATTATATGTTTTCGGTTTCGGTTGGTTTTGGTCAATTTTCGATTCGATTTCAATCGATTTTTCGTTCGGTTTAGTATTTCAGCCCAAATTTTCTCTCCTAGTAATATATCTGCCCGGAGGTACTACCTTAAGAAGGATAGTGATTTTGGGACCACATAAATTACTTCAAACACCACAACCACTGCTTGCTTTACAGTTATTGTACAATATGCTTTAAATGTTGTATAGTGTGGTAGATGAAATAATTTATGTTGTCCCAAAATTACTACATCACTACCCCTTTAAGAAAGACATCGGCCAAGAATGTGAGAAATAAGTCGAACAATATAAGCTAGTAAGCTCGAAAAAAAAGCTAAAACAAAAACGCCTAAATGCTGTATGGTCTAAAAAGAATCCAATAATCAAGCAGTTTGCATGGAAATAAGGTTAAAATTAGGGCAAAATTGGAACCTTGAAAACAGGGCCATAACCCCCTTGACCAAGTTTATTATCTGGATGGAAATTGTTGGATGCAGAAACTAGGGTTTGGAAATTGAATATCTTCTGTTCTTGCGCAGCAATTTGTTTCAGTTCATCTTCTTGATTTTCTGATTCCCAATTCAAAACCCCAAAAAGATAACATTTTTAATCAAACCCCATGTAGAAAAACATATAAAAATCCGATCTTTAATGAAATCTTGAAATGGGTGTAAAAGATTTTACCTTTACTTGAATTGAATTTGAAGGGTTTGACGAAATTCTGAAAGAAGTTCTTGGATTTGGTCATGCTGCTTGATTACTTGACAAATCATTGGATTTTGAAGATTGTATCAACAGAAAAGTAACTTGTGGATTATGATATCTTTATATTTATATGTTATTTATTATAGAGTTTAAATAAAGTGGATTGTGTTGATAGGGATGGTGACGGTGATTGAAATTTCTCAGAAATTTGCAGAAATTAAAGATTGAAGAATAGTCAAGTAGTCAACCATAACGCATTGACCAACATAAACAGTATGAACTTGTCCAAGTTTCACGCTAAGATCATTCTATGAATTTGCAAGTCACCACATTATTAACTCATGTCACGTCATGCATATTAATTAATTGTAAGTATGATTAAAAATATCATTTAAACTGAATTAACATATTATAATCGTTGTTTGGTACGTTGATGGCGGATCATTATTATATTCTAACATCTAAAATCAATATTTTGTAGAATAAAATTAAAAAGCATAAAACCATTTAAGAGTCACAATTTCCTTCCGTGTATGTGTATGTATGTATGTATACGTAGTTTCTTCATTGAAAGATGTTTACATATTTAATGAACACAAAAGTACGTTTACGGTGATTTGACACTTCAGCTGATAAATTTATGTCAGCAAGACAGCAATACACATTTTCTTCAGTTTTTTGATCTTATTATTATAAAATATACAAACACAAAATACTAAATAATATTCTATATTTTATAGGTTTGATTCTTTCTCTAAATAAACATTTATCTAATAGTAAATGGAAAACTAATTAGAAATGATGATGATAAATGTTATGTCACATGCAAGTATCTAACACGAGTAAAACTTAATCACCATAAGAAGACTATTATTTATGTGATTTATCAAATACTTTTTGGAAGTTTATTTCCTCCATCAACGCAATTTTCTATCTCACTTTAAAATGTCTCGTCAGAAGAGATTAAAATTTTATGTCTTACCGGTTAGTATTAATATTTTTTTATAGGTGGTGATAAATGTACCACATTTTTTAATGTCTACACCACAATTACTGTTTCTTATATTTGTACAGTTTGTAATGATACTTATACTCTGTGTATACACATAAAAAATTGTGGGGTAATTAACTCCCTATTTTTATGGATGACTTCAAAATTGAAGCTTCGATGGGTTATCAATAAAGCAATGGCTCAAAACAATAAATAAAAAGCTATGGAATATATATGTGTTTTTTTTTTTTTTGAACGGCTAGTTAGTAAGTTAGTGGTTCGAGCATAGACAGTGACATCCACAAGGGACATTATGCCTTCCCTCGAACCTTCCACCTTTTTGTCCACGACGGGACTTGAACCCATGACCAATAGGTCATGGGCAACACCTTAAATCCTCCTTGGATACCACTAGGCTACAAGCCTTGGGTATGGAATATATATGTGTATCTCAAACTATTTTTGACCATGAAGACTGTACAACTTAGTAGCCGAGAAACTACAAGGGCCCCCATAATTAGCCAAAGCCCATTAGTATATTTTCCATATTTGTTTTGTTATACTTACTATTGTTATCTGTAGGATTATAACGAAATTCAATCCCGCTAAAAACGAATGTACAAGAAAGTTGTGATGTAAATAGTCATACTTCTATTCAGGAGTATAGAGATTGTTTCCCGATCTTCAGGTAAAAGTGTGTGATAAAACAAAAACAAGAAGTGCTATGTCAAAGAAATGATATTAATATCTATTATTTGTGTCTATTTTATGTTGTTACTAACTATAAGATTATGTGTGTAACCTATTAATTCTTTTTCCTTATATCATCCATTGAATTGATAATTATCTCAATCAAGTAGGTAGACGTATAAATTAACACAAATAATAACCATTAATATCATTCTCATGTGATAAATATATGTTTTTGTTATTTGTATTAACTATGGTTAACAACTAACTTTTTATCTTTGTCTTAACTCTTAAGGAGTATTAATATTTAGACAAAACAACTTCCTAATCATCATCTAACATAACAAATAAAAAACAAACTTGTAATTTATAATAAGAGTTTATTAATGCATAAAAAGTTTGTAAAATAAAGTAGTAATCTAAATTTTAGGGGCTGTTTTTAATTAATTTCGATTTTTCTTATTGACAACTCTTAGACTGTTATTATCATTTTCTAACGACTCCTGAATCTACCTAAATTTTTTATATAACGAAATTGAATCCATGATCTTAGATCGTGAGCAACACCAAACACTAATACCCCTATAACACCAAACAAAACAAACATGTTAAATTTGTAATAATCTTTATTTAAGACTTCGGGTTTTGTTTGCAAAAAGTAATTAAAAGGAAAAAAAAAATGGCAAAGCCCCGAATCAAGAGGATGATAATGGGATGCTGGATGTAATCATGTAGCTGCCACCAAACGTGAGCCGATCTCAATCACTATTTCCTTTTCTTTTGTAAATTACATTTTTTAATCATCAATCATCTCCTTAATCCACTTTTATTATCTGTAAATTCATCATTAACGTTAACCCTTTTATTACCTTTTTAAGATATTGGGTCCTACATTCATCCTATACATCTCCTAATAAACATGCTTAGTTGGTCGCTTGTCCCTTCACAAAACGACTAATCTAGAACTTATCATATTATTATTATTATTATTATTATTATTATTATTATTATTATTATTATTATTATTATTATTATTATTATTATTAAGTCTTACATGTATTAAAAATATTGAAACTTGAAGCAATTTACAGACACAAACATTCGAAAGGACAAACACCCCGAAACCAAAGTTGAAGTCCTAACACTAGGGGTGAGCATATGGACCGAAAAAATTGAACCGGACTGAAAAATTAGAAAAAAAACCAAATGTTTCTATACAAAATACCAAAGACAAATTCAGGTGCCGTTTGATTTGATTATGACTTGATCCGTATTCGAACTTTGTGCGAGTAGCATGTTTGTTTTCATCAAATCCGTCTAACTTGGTCGGTCCGCATATCAAATTCAGTCCAAACCATTTTTAATGACTCAATTAGAAATTTTATCTCAATTAATAATTAACTCAATTAATATTAACTTAGTCAGAACTAACTAAACATATACGGAGTAATATAATAAATAATTCTAAACAAAACACCAAACGTTATATACTTGCAAAAGTACACATAATACATGACGAATACGACCCCTTGACATTTCTTCCTATCCCAAAGACAATTTCAGAACAGAAAAAAAAAATTCAAAAACAAAACAAAATAAAATAAAAAGTTCCTACACGTAACCCTCTACAACCAAACGGAAAGACCAGGTGTAACATACACGTCTTAATGCACATGGTACAAGTTAATTTAGCATATCGTGGAATTAGATCTCCCTGAAAATGTAACACACGCGTTGACCATTTTCCTCATCCTTTTCCCCTTCAAAAGTGGAGATGAAATGACTCAAAAACCCCTCAAAGAAAAAATAGGGTTGCTTTTGTAAACACCGTAATAGTACAAGGGCATATACGAAACAAAGAAAAAGCGAATCATAGGAGGGCGTTTTCGGTAAAATTCTTTGCTCGAATATTCACATTTCGGAGATCTCGTAAATGATACAAAATTTCTTGAAGTAGTTCGATTCCTTTGTCACCCTTTAACATTGACCCAATGCAATGTTTTAAAAACTCTCTATCGGCTTCTAAAGCTTGTAGCCTTCCATATAGTTGATCAACTTCCTCTTCCATGTCGATTCGCTTTTTCTCGAGTTCAAATCTCGTGATGGCCGAATCCTCAAACTTAGTGGAATGAAACCCGTTTTCATACCCGTTTCTAACCGTTACACCATCTTCATTCTCGTTACCAATTGCATCAAAAAGAGGAAGAAGACGTTTTCCAATTGGTTGTTTTTCGTTTTTCGCAAAACCGTAATTATTAATCTCTTCGTAATGATCATTTATTACACTTATGTTGGCAAAATGCCGATCCTCTTCGTCACTCAATGCGAAAAGCTTTTCTTCTAAAGCCTTTAATTGTTCGAGAATCGACATCCTCTCGTCCTCGAAGTCGGCTAACGATGATTCCAAATCGAAAACATGGTCAACGGGGGTATGTTGACTTTCGGTTTCTCCATTCCGAACAAGGGCATTTTCGTCTTTTGGCACTTGATACAAGTCGGATAACCCCTCGTCATCCTCGGAATGACTCCAAGAAACCGAAGACGTCCCGACTCTCATACCCCTTTGCAAAACCCTAATTTTCTCTTTCGCCTCGTAATCCGACACTTTCTTTCGACACAATTCCAATTCCTTTTCCTTTTTCATCATTAGTTCATTCAAGAGTTGTAAAGCTTCTTGATCGTACTCCGATTGTTCTTCCATCATTCGTTGATATTGTAACGCCTCCATTTGCATCGCCGATTTCTCTTCTTGAAGGCGGTTTATCATAAACATGGTCTCGTTAGCCGCCACCATGGAAGCGTTTCTTTCTTCCTCCAATTCCAAGTACAAATCACGTAACGCTTTCCGTTCGGCTTTCAATGCCGATTTAAGCTTCTCGGCCGTGTTCATCGGATCATCGCCATCGGGTTCGCTAATCACACTTCCATCAAATGACTCTTCTACCCCTAACTCTTTCATTTCATGCATCAACCACTTTTTGTGAAGTGGATTATAACTATGAATCGAACCCGGCGTTTCCGGAGCTTTCTCTTCGTCAATCTCATCGTTATATTCGCCTTCAAAATCTAAACATGATAAAAAAAACAGAGCTTTGTTAAAACTTGAAATTAGCATTCAAATGAGTAAATGACACCATTTTCAATATTTTTTAAAGCAAAATATTAGAACCTGTTGAAGGTTCTTCGTGTTTGATCTCATCACATGGATCCAAAACAGGAATCTCTGTTCCAATCGACACCACTTCTTCTTCTTCTTCTACTACTTCATCTTGTACTACATAAAACAAAAAAATCCTTATTTAAATTCAAACATATTGGATTAAAAATTGCAAGATTAAAATTACTTGAATGAATATATGAATCAATTTCTCGAAGTTGTTTGGTGTTGGTGTTAACTGACGGCGTTTGAATTACTTGCTCGATTGACATTTCTTCATTGCCGAAATCAATCAAATTCTCATGAGATACAATACTTTTCAGCTCAAAGTTAGATGATTCCTCTGTTTTTAGATGAATCGAATAATCAATTTCTCGTGAATTCACCTGAGCTTTCTGAAAATCACCAAATTCATGATCATTGTCTTCTGAGTTGTTTCGATTTTCCTCTGTTTCCAAATCAAGCAATTTGATCGGAAAGAAATGATTTTCGGTGTAATCAATCAAATTCTCGACCGACGATTCCTCTGTTTTTTTATGAACAGAATAATCAATTGCTTGTAAATTCACCTGAGCCTTTTGAAAATCTCCGAATTTATGATCTTCCTCTTCAGAAATGATATGATTTTCCTCTGTTTTTGAATCAGCTAATTCAAATGGAAACAACTGATTTCCACTGTAATCAATGAAGAACTGCAGATCATGAGAATTTAAATCTTCACCTTTATCAAATTGAATCAAATTCTGCTCAAAAGAATTTAAATCTTTAATAATTTCAATCTCATCTTCACCGCTCTGTTTTTTGCTTTCAAATTTATGGTTTTCTTCAACATAACCCGATTCAATTTTATCATCCGAAAACCGTTTCTCGAAATGATCGTCGATCAAATTCCCTTTTTTGGCATCATCCAAAATATCCGAAACAGGATGAATCACAAAACAAGAAGAATCATCAACAAATTTCCTCTCAAAACTCACACTACAACAAGAACACTTCAAATTCACTTCATCCTCTCCATCAAACTCAATTACATTAATCTGTTCCACTTTCGAAAACACAAAATTTCTCGATTCTTTTCGAAAACCCAGAACAGAGGATGAACAATCCTCACACATATCATTATATCCAGCTAACTTTTGGTGAATTGAGCAGAAACCCATATGAGAAACCTCTTTAGAATGAAGATCACAAAGATTATAACGAAAACGATCCATTCGGGCACACGAGAAACAGGGTGGGCTTAAACCGAAATATTGGGCAAATTTGATGATTAAATAAGACAAAACAGAGTTGAAAAGAAGGAGAATAATAAGTGTCCATTCTAGAATTGCATATATGAGAATGAGTGTGATCTTATTTGTGTTGTTATGCAACATTGTTGCAAACTTGTTTGCCACCATTGTTGTTGCTACTACTCTGTTTTTGTATGTGTCTTTACAGAAGAAAAAGATGGTGATTATGAAATGAATGATGAAAAGGGTGTTTGGATTTGTAAAGATTTTGACTGGAAAATGGGATTTGGAATAGAAAGATAGACAAATTATAGAGAGAAAAGGGAAAAAGTATGAGATAGAGATATTTCTTGAAGGTTTTGACAACTGGGAGTCTTGACTGGGTTAATGGGGTTGTAAGTTCTTAATTTTGATAATATAAAGAAAAAGAACACGTCTTTATATATTTTATTGAATTAATTAATACTATTGACATTTAGGTGATGTTTTAATACTTGTATTTTATGTAATATATAAAATTTAAACAATATGTGTCCCAAAACAGAGAAACATCATTAAGAAACTCCTCAACAAATGTATGAATGCTATCTACATTAATAACGTTACAAAATTCTTTTTAAAATACATATTACTTACATTAAACATTTTATATTATTTCAATCATTAAATAAATATTGATTGTATTTCATTGAATGTTATCAAATTTTGTTATCATGAGTAATAACCCTTATAAAAAACAAAATTTGTACACACTAATTACCTAATGAAATACCATATTACTTATATTTAAAAAAGTACAGAAAAATACTCAAAGAGAGCCAGTTAGAGAACCACAAAAACAAGTAGGTGGGAATGTGGGATCAGAAAAAGCAAGGTGTGGGGTGCCACTAAGGATACCAAATGTTGGACCTAATCATACATGTCTTTCTTTCTTACTTTTTTTATATTTTAGATTTTTAGGAGAAAAACTAAGTTAAAAGTCTCCACTATTCTCTTAAGATATAAGATTAGTCGTAAACTTATTTTAGATTTTTAGGAGAAAAACTAAGTTAAAAGTCTCCACTATTCTCTTAAGATATAAGATTAGTCGTAAACTTGTTATGGGGTTACGGGTTCGGTCGATCGCCCGTGATCAAATGTGGTGAAAGTTAGGGGTATCATTGAAACTTAATAGAACCCGGTACCGAATAACTATATTAAAGCATTAAAATTTAAAACTTAATATAACTCGGGATTGAATAATTATTAGAGTGAATGAACAAAATCAAGTTCAGGGTAAACGTGTTAGCTTAATCGATTGATCGAAATATCATGTAGATTATATGGATGGGTTTAGGGTAACGCGCATAAGTATTAATTAAACTTTTTTAATATATATAGATTAGAGTTTTAAACTAATCCAATTTTATATTTTTAAAAATACATTCGATAAAAGATTTTCTAATGTCTATTGTTTGCTCATGTGTTTTTTATTCAATATGCATGGTTTTGCTTCTATGTTGTAATGTTAGGCCCATTAAAATTCATAAGTTCCTAAATGCTCCTTTATTTCTGGCCCAATTCAAGCAGCACACTGCCCCCAACTCTTATTAGGTAACATGCCCATCCCATTATCCGGGTTAATACGCTAATAGCTAATAATATTGTTTTAGTAATAAGTTAGAATATTTACTAATAATTTAGCATATTTACTTAATAATATTGTTGTAGTAATCATTACTAACACATTAATTTATGTAAAAAAAGAAATTAAGTGAACAAAAGTTGTCTTCGGATCAACCCATTCAACCACTGGGCACCCCTCATGGAGGTAGATGGATTGGGAAGTGTTTTTGTACCTTTTTTTTAATTTGTTTATTATTTTCCAGGTGAAAACACTGCAAAGTTGAGGGCCATCTGTAATTTATTGCATTATTCTCAATTAGAAAAAGGTAGTGATTTTTACACCACATCTTTTTACTAATGTACCACAACAATTGTATTATACATTTGTACAATATGTAGGATAACTTATACAGTGTTGTATAGGTATCAAAAGTTATGGTAGGAAACTTAATTCCCATTAGGCCTCTCCCAACCGTGACGCGTCACTAAACCCATCACTAAACCCTTCCTTACTGACGGGTTACTGACGAGGTCGTGCCAACATCAACACATCACTAACTCATCACTAACCCATCCCCACTTAAAATAAATATTAAAATATTAAATAAAAACCCTTTCCCCCTCACATACGAACCTCGACGTCCGTTTGTACCCCGTCTCCACCAGGACGTGAACCATCGACGGCAGCTAGGGACGGCACGGTGCCAACTGTGATTGCCCACGACGGATGTTAACGCCCCCCACGACATGGGGTTGGCACTCACCTTAGAGAAGCATGAAAGGTTCTCTTTAAAGTGCATTTTTTATTCGGTGTTGTCTAATCAATATGTACCACCAAAGTTATGGTGGAACTCATCATTTTTTTAGTAAAAATAAATAATTGAAGGTAATTCTTTTTTTTTTTTTACCCTGCCATGAATTGAATGTAATATGAGTGCTATAAGCCTATAACACTACGGGTGGTAATTTCTAAACCGACATGAAACCCGACCTGAAATTGACACGAAAATAAACAGGTTTCGGTTGAGGTAAAAAATAATTAGGTCAGACTCGGGTCGAGTCAACTGACCTGTTTATTAAACATGTTAGGTTCGGGTCAATGATAATTTAAATAGGTCGACCCGCCAACCCGTTTACTTATTAAAGTATATTTTAAAAAATATATATCTATACTTAATTTATAGTTTACTAGTTAAAACATAATTAATAGTTAGATAAAAATTAAAAATGTTACTTAGTAATTTAGTGTTTAGTATTTTGTTATAAATTTGTGTAATAATAACAGCATTTTGACTTGTTTGACCTGTTTAACTTGTTTGACCTGATAACTTGTTTAACTCGTTTTATTAAATGGGTTATATGGGTTAGGTTTGAGTTGAAGTTAAACAGGTTATGTTGAGATATCTGACCCGTTTATATAAACAGGTCGGTTTCGGGTTGAACGTTTCTGACCTGTCAACCCGCGAACCCGAACCCGTCAACCCGAACCCGACCTAAATTGCCACCCCTATATAACACCCCACACCTTGTGGTGTTAATGTTAGTCATTTGGACCTAGTGCAAGTACGGTTGTACTTTATAATACTTCTTCCGTATCAAAATAAGTTACATAAATTGGATTATATGTTTTTTGAGGTAAAAAATTAATATAAAGGTTAAAATAGATTAAAGTAAATAATTAGTGGAGAACGAGTCTTACTTTTCTTGGATAACGTGATATTAATGAGTTTTAAAAGTAAAAGTAAGGGTATAAGGGTAATTTCACTTTATTAAAGTGGATAGTTAGTGGGTATGCGTCCCACTATTTTTACCAAATAAGGAAAGTTTTTAAAGTATATCACTTTTTTTTGAACGGCAAACACACACACTCCCTAATCTACACCTTTTGTCCACGCCGGGACTTGAACCCACAACCTTGTGGGACACCTAATCACCTTGGTACCGCTAGACAATAAGCCATTTGGTTAAAGTATATCACTTATTTTGATATACCCCAAAATGCAAAGTGTGTCCTTATTTTGATACGAAGGAAGTATATGTTTTCTTCTAGATTTATATAAATAGGAAAATGATAATGACAGCCCTTAGGGCTGTCATTGAGAAGGCAAAATACACAAAAGATAACCCCCCTGAATTTTAGTAATATTATTTTTTTAATCAATGTACAAGCTTTTTATGCATGTTAGTGACAGCCCTAAGGGCTGTCATTAACAAAACCCATATAAATATTACCATATTTACAACATCTTTTGTTGCTTGTAGGAACAAGATTTCTTTAAAATAAGACTTCAATGAAGTTTATTGAAGGTTATACTTGCTAGCTAAGACGGATGCCAACGGGTCTGCCGGTTGGGATTGCTGTTGGCACGTCTCATTTAATGTCGGTTGGAGGGAGAGCTGGTGTAACACTGATTTGACAACAATCAAGAACGTCAGGTCAGTTCACCACTGTTGGGAGCAGACTAAATGCAGTAATCGGTAAAGAAATAAGCAAATTTCAGTTCTTTTTTGGCCGTTCCTTTGCATTTTGGAAAATATATCCGTTGTTCTAGATATATGTAGAATCCTCTGTTTTCACCACCATCCCTGTTGCTTGTAGGAATAAGATTTCCTTAAAGAACAGTTAAGGTTTATTTATTAAAAGATCAATTTGTTATTTGAACATATATCAATTTAAACGGGTCCAAAGTCATTGAAATATCATTCTCTCTAAAAGAAAATTGTTAATTCTCACTAGCCGATTTATTAATTAAATTAATCAATCACGAGGATTGATATAATAGGTAAACTAGGTTCTTGTAAATCAATATCTTTCTAATCTACTTTTTAAGTTTGAGATCATATAAGCCACCGTAATAGTGATTAAATTTAAATTTGCTCCAGTGTCACGTTAACACCAAGTTAATATTTATTTTCTTAAAACCAAACATATAATTACATTCATACATTATTGACAAAACTCAATACCAAATAAAAAGAAGTCGCAACTAACACAAACAACTAGTCGACTAAGCGACCAAACATAACTAAATAAGAGGTGAGAGATGCGCCATGCATGATGCTCATAAGACCACTCCCAAACGTGGGAGTCGGTTAGGACTTCTCCCAACCGACGAGCTCACCACCATTGGCACGTCTCATTGGCTTAGGTGTTAGGGACTCAACTCATCGGTTAGACATCTCCCAACCGTGATGAGTTCTTTAACTAATCAGTAGCGCTCATTAGCCTCTTCCTTACCAACAAGAAACTGACAAGTTCGTGCTAACAATATCTCTTCCTTCCATTTCCATCTCTCTACATATTCCTCTTTATCTTTCTCCAAAAAAAAAAAAAAAAGACGAGTTCGTGCATGCGTCGAATTCCCGATGAGTTTTGGGAAAGACACACCCCGTGCTAACAATGACGAGCTCCACGACGGAAAAGACGAGTTCATCCCCAACTGTCGGGATTGCTCTTAGAGGAAGAGTGAAGAAGAGGAAGAAATGAGCACAAAGGGGTTTGCATGTATATACTTCCTCCGTTTCAAAATAAGTTACACACTTTCCATTTTATGGTGTTCCAAAATAAGTGATACACTTTGAAAACTTATCATATTTGGTAAAGGTAGTGGAGATCACACCCACTAACTATCTCCTTAAGTAAAGTGAAAAGACACATGTACCATTACTTTTACTTTTAAACATCATTAAATTTACTTTAATCAATAGGAAAATGCTAATGACGGCCCTTAGGGCTGTCATTAAGAAGACAAAATAACAAAAGACAACTCCCCCTGAATTTTAAGAATATTACTTTTTTAATCAATGTACAAGCTTTTTATTGTAACGCCTTGAATTTTATCGTAATTTAAGTAATTACTTCTATTAGATAAATTGTGTGTTATTTATTTAATTAAGATTATATATGATGTGTATTCGCCGTGTATTTAATGTGAGTAATTAAATACGCGACGTTATAACTAAAGTAACTAGTGGGTTATTTAATTTATGTTTAATGTGTGTTTATGTAATATCAAGAGCTATTTAACAGGCACGTTTGATTCTTTCGAGGCCGTCCGAGTAGGCCAAGGCGTCTCTAATAATTTCTGTTTCTTAGCCGAGCTCTTAGAGCGTGTGTCGGACCCGTGGTTGATAGCCAAAGTCGGCCAAGCCTTTTATTGTTTCCTTGTCCGATCAATTCCAGCCATGTGGCCCGATACCTTAAATTTGATTCCCTTGTTTTGTCATTTATTCTGAGCCCGAGAGGGGAAGCCCGAGTCCAAGGAGTACGTTGGGGCTAGCATTTTTCCTTGACCGGTCTTATTTAAAGGCCTGATCTTATTGAGTGTTCTACCTTTCATCTAATTCACTGGAGCCCAAACAGATTGACTTCGATATTTAGGCCCAAGAGGGGTGATCCACCGAAGTTGAGAGGCTTGAAGCCTGGCGTGAGTTTCTTGATCACTAAGTCTCGTTATATTTGGCCTTAATACCCTCTTGAATACTTACCATCACCACTGAGTTTCCCCTTTTATCATTCGGCTGAGAGAAAAGAACCAAGAAGAACCCTAGCCGTTTTTGGAGCAGCGATCGAAGGAGAGGAAGCAGGCATCCAGTGTTCGACAAGCAGAATGTGATTCGAGCTTGAGTAGTTCCCAACCGGTGAACCATCTGATCCATCAGCCTTATTGTTTCCTTCGGCTGTGTTCCTCCCAAAAGAGTTTCTCCCAAGCTTTTCACTCATCCCATTCCGTAGCTGCAGCACGTCCATACCGGTTCCCTTTGAGTCGTCATTTGCGAGCAGAGGTTCTGGAGCCAAAAGTAAGTCATTCTTGTAAATTCTTCTCACCATTTATCCCCTTTGTTTCTTTCTTCTGATCGTCTATACCCTAAACCTTATGTTCTTTTGTTGTTTCGTGATGACCATGTCAAAGCAGTAAAGCAGACCGAGTGCGGTGCAGATTTATCAAGCCACAAGTTGGAGAGCTGACGAGCAGATTCTAGAGCTTAACACCGTACACAGTTTCGGTAGTTTCATATTATTTGTATATCTATTCGTTGTTAAATTCTTGCGAGATTGATTCTGTTTTGTCGTAGGTTTTGGCGCCTGATTTCGGGGATGTGACCGGGCTATAGAGGGCTCGGGATTTTGTTTATTGGTATGTTGACGTCATAGTCTTCTCGTAGTTTTAATCGTTTTCGAAGTAACGGCTTTAAGCTTACTGTTTTGCTAATAGTGTCAAATTTATTTTTCTTGAAGTCGTCCAGGTCTGTGGATGAATTCTTTTTCATCTCTGATTGTTATAGGTGTCGGTTGGGTTGGGTAAAACCGTATTGATTGGCTAAACGTTTTAATCTACCGAAAAACCCGGAAACCGAACCCTTACGTTCTTGGTTTCCTAAAACCGAATAGTTTTCTTAAATAAAAGACTAGATTAATGGTAAACATGTTTCTGAGGCTAAATGTAAATTTCGGGAATGACGGGTGTCTCGGGAATAAGCTGGTTGATGTCGGGTTTGAAAAACGGGTTTTAAAAGATATGCTGAATTTTGGACAGATTATGTTGGTCATGTTCGGGTCTGTTTTTACCACACTTAAAATATGTTTTTGGATTTTTGGCCCGTGCTGGTCACTTGTTTTCTGAGTTAGCTTTTCAATGCCGCAACCCTCTCGTCAATCCGAATTACGGTTTAAAAGTTATAGCTAACTTAGTATGCTGCTGTTAGGAAAATGACCTGGGCGACATGCCTGTCTTGCAGCACTGTTTTGAGACACTTAGATTCTGTTTTAGCCAGTGACCGTCTCACAGAGATATGTAGTTCTGGTTGTCTACTTTTCATGGTAAAAATATGGGATAAATCTACTGCACAGTTTAAGAGTTATAGCAGTTTCCGTGAGACCGACGGGTGCTGTCAGTTTTCTAAATTGAGTCCTTAGAACGGATTGTAATTCGGGTTTCATTTTTATGCTTTTAGGATCGTCTAGGAATAACCGAGCAGCGCCTTAGAGTATTGAGGATCCTTTGGAGCTTACGTTTTCTCGAGGTGAGTATTCTCACCGTGTATTCAGTTTTAACGTTGTACATGCATGACTTATGTGTTATATTTCTTGCACCATAATTGTTATCTGAGCTTGAGCTGTTATCTGAGTTTGATCCGCTATCTGAGTTTGATTTGTTATCTGAGTTTGACATGCTATCTGAGTATCTGAGCAGCTGTTGATTTATTTTAATCTGAGACATTGTGCATGGGTAACCGAGCTCGGCACAGGGTCATTCTGTGCTACTACTTGCTAGGGCAATCTGAGATAATTATGTTAAAGAAATAATAAAACATAATAACACACATCTGAGTTTTGGGATCACCTCCCGTCTGAGTTTTTGGAATTATTCCCGTCTGAGTTTTTGGGATTATTCCCGTCTGAGTTTTTGGGATTATTCCAGTCTGAGTTTTGGGATCACTCCCGTCTGAGTTTTTGGCTTACGCCTATCTGAGGTGTGAGGAGGGGCGAGGTTGATCTCTCGTCCCAAATCACACAAGCGCGCTATATAAATTAAAATCTGAGTAATAAAATCCGAGAAATAAATCTGATTAATTAATCGAGTAGATTCTGAGTAGGAGTACACCGATGTGCCCTCATGTGTTGTATGTTAGGATTGTTTGCATTTTGAGATATTCACTCAGCTTCTCCAGCTGACCCCTATTTTCCCCCACATTGTTTCAGGTACCAGCAGAGGAAAGGAGAAGGTGGACGGTTGACCGCTGTATCTTTCATTACCGATGTGGACGGCATTTAATATTTTAAAAACACTTAATTTTAACTATTTCCGCATTAAATATATTTTTAAATGAAAATACTATTATTGGGATTTAATTATTCGAGTTATTGGGACCTTTTGATTAAAATTTTGTTTTCAAAAATTTTAAAAATCTTGTAAATTTTAGGGTGTTACAAGTTGGTATCAGAGCTCTGACTTGAGAGATTTGGGTTCGCAAGGGGCGAATTCAAACTCAAGTTTGAGTATCGATTTTTTTAACGATAAAAGAGTCAAATATTTTTCCGAGAAAAGTTTCCACATCAAACATACAGCATGTCACGTCGACCTCTCGCTTCCTATTGCCGGTAATATTTCAGAGCTTTTATTTATTTGAGAATTTCGTTGTATTCTGAGTTTTGAAGAATGACAAATATGAGAATTGCTATTATTAATTCGAGTATAATTTCGATATAATTCTGAGTGTATTTCGCGACTAAGATCGTTTTTCTGAGTATATTTTTCGTGTGTAATTCTAAGTACATCCGCGTTATACATACTACTATAATTACATAATATTTTATATAATCTGTGAGATTTTATAATTCTGAGAAATTCTAACCAATAAGGGTAATAAATGAATATAAAATTATGATATAAACTTCATAAATTATTTAACGAGAACATGTTTTGGGGTGAATAAGAAAAGAGGAGTAATAAATTCTTCATATTGATAAAATACTAAAACCTTTCGTTTTAGGGAAAATACTTAATAAAAAGAGTTATTGAAACGAGTAAACGGTGAAACGAGTGAAAGAAAGATGTTTTTATTATCAAAAGAATATTTTTGTGACAGTTCATCAAGTCGAGCAAAAGCGAAAATACCGAGAACATATTTTAATTTTTTTTTTTAAATTGATAATTATTTTACATGATTTACATTTGAGCTAGACGAGGAACGTTAAAAAAAAAAAAAAAAAAAAAAAAAAATATTTGGATTTTATTCTTATCCGTTATTTCAGAGTCGTTTTAGTTTTTAATATTAGAACTTTAGTTGGATTAAGCATGTTTTTTTTATGTTGAATTAACATTTGAGATTTTATCTAGTGGAACCTTTTCACTTATTTATCAAATTTAAAAATTTAAAATTTATGAAATCTTTGGACAATTAAAAAGGAGAATGTTTTTATAAAGAGATGAGACATGATGTATTGGGAAAATCTTTTTGCTGAGAAAATAATAAACCGAGATTTATTAAATTGAGATCAAATGAGAAAACTTTTAAAGTATGTGATTTTAATAGCTGAGACTGAAAATCCATAATTATTTTTTTTATGAATTCAGTGAGAGATTATTTATTTAACGCAGAGATATTGAATAACCTATGTAAGTTTGTTATACCAATTAATCGAGGATTGCCAAGTCAAATTAAACAGGAATTATTCAAGTTTATCTTAAAGGGTATTTATTAAAAGTGAACCAAAGGGAGACTATCATCATTGATTCGGTGTTGATCTATTTAAAATAAATCAAAAGAGTTTATGAACTATATTATGTTCTGAGTTTAACTGTTGAAAACATAATAAAATATTTTGCTGAGTGCCTTTTGCTGAGTGCATTTCTGAGTAATGTTTATAAGATTTCGAGTACATACAGCTGAGTGCATATCTGTATTTATCAGATTTTGAGAGTAAACTTTTCTTCCTTCTGAGTGTGATTTGTTTGTGGATTACTTTTATGTGGGAAGTTGTGAACTTTGGGATTGACTCGTGACCAAACAAAAGCATGTGTCGAAAGTAATAGAGGGCCCCTATTACCGTACACACAGGACTTTTGGTTGGTTATGGGGATATTTCGAAGGGAACGATGGACTAATGCTTGTTATTGTGAATTTAGTATGTGTGTCCTAATTGTTTGTATGACTACATGCTTGCTTGTTTTATTTTGGTAGTGAATATCAGTTCCAAACTCGAGGACGAGTTTTTCTCCAAGTGGAGTTGAGTAGGGGTAAAAAGGGAAATTTCTGAGAAATAATTATCATTATGTATTATTTATAATTATTATGAGCATGATGCTTATGCAGAGAGATTTTCTAGATGAGGATTTTAAAAGTATGAAATCTATATACATATACTTGATTTGAAAATTTATAAGAGTAACCACCGAATAGAGCAAATTGAGAATATTTGAATTAATTTTATGGTGTAAGTACCGAGTATATAAAATTGATAATCGGGATTAATGGAGAAATTAATGAACCAAGATTTATCGGGGTAAATGCAATTGTGCAAAAGAGAAATGGTAAGTACTATAATTATATAAATAATGAGATAGCCGAGTGTGACCGAGCGAATAGATTATTATAATAAACCAAACTGAGCAAATATTAAATTTGAATTAAGGGGATTGCCAAGTTAAACTATTAAATTGAATGCCATCAAATATTGTGTTATTGAGTAATTACTAAATCAAGAATAATTATTAAAATGAGCAGACGAGGAAAATATAAGCATATGAAGTAAGAAAATTTTATTATAATACTATGAGTTTTAAATCGAGGAAACAATAAAATATAAGGGAATGAGGAAACTCTACATTGAGAATGAGAAAATAGCTGAGTAATCAAGTGCATGAGAATTATCGAGTTGATTAATTAACCAAGTGAAGAGAAAACATTAAATGGATGCGTTTGAGACTTAAAAAAATAAATGAGGTTAATGAGTGGAATTTTGATCAAACTGATCAAAAGACAATTAAAATGAGAACAAATTGAGAAAATAATTACGAGCCGAATGATAAAATCATTAATCGCGTTGATAAATATCGTTAAAATGAGTTAAGTTAGTTAGTAGTGTTAAAAAGAGTTTACAAGAGATTGTTAAATATGAGTTAGCAAGAGAACTAATAACGCGGCCTAAAAGATAAATTATATGTTCGAGTCTGGTAATTAAATTTGATCACGTGAGGGACCGCAAAGAGTGAGAAAATGGGCATTTTGTGCGACTTGTGATAGAAAATGGGCATTTTGTGCGACTTGTGATAAGTTGTTAAGCGAAACCGTGAACTCTAATTTGTATCATTTATTTTAAAACGAAGAAAGTATATTTTAGGAGTTTGTTAATAACATTTTCTATGTCTGTCTCTAATATGTATAAAATGATTATAAATTCATTAATATATAGTAGTATTTTTAAAGGGGAAAGGGGGATAAGGATGGTGTGTTGTGCTGTCCGCCTGTTACTTGGGAGCTTGAGCCTTTCTCCTTCTTCTCTCTTTCTCTCACACACAGAAAACACGCAGTAGCAGCAAGCAGTTGAATTTGTCTACTATTTTAATACTTCCAACCTATCATCATCTTCACCTTTTTCTCTGCACTGCTGCTCGAAAACCCTTCACCCAATCCCAAATGCTCAAATTCTCCACCCCATAATTCATCCCCAATTCCCATTCAAAAAATGAAACCAAATCACCGCCCTCCATCTACGTCTACTCCCGCCGCTTCCGCTGATGTGACCGGAAAAGGTAAGAAGAATATGTGGGATGATGAAGATGATGCTGGCGTTGATGAACTGTTGGCCGTGTTGGGCTACTCAGTTAAATCATCTGATATGGTTGATGTTGCTCAGAAGATTGAGCATCTCGAAGGTGTTTTCGAGAACGATGATGGGTTTTCATCTCAGATTGCTTCAGATTCCGTTCATCGTAATCCCTCTGATCTTAATTCATGGCTTGAGTCCATGATCATTGAGCTTAAACCTACTCCTGATACACCAATGATTCGTGATTCTGATCTACAAGCTATCGCCGGTAACGCGATTTACCCTCCCGCGAAGAAACTAAGAACTTCGTATTCATCGGCTTCTGCTTCTGCTTCAGCCTCCGCTTCATCGTCGTCGTACAATCCCAACCCGAGCCCGAACCCGAACCCGGTGATGCTCGTGGATTCGCAAGAAAACGGGATCCGGTTGGTGCACACGTTAATGGCGTGTGCTGAAGCTGTCCAACAAGAGAATTTCCAGCTGGCTGAAAATTTGGTAAAGCAAGCCGGAATGTTGGCCGTTGCTCAATCCGGAGCGATGAGAAAAGTGGCTACTTATTTCGCTGAAGCTCTTGCTCGAAGAATTTACCGGTTATCGCCGCAAACACAAGACTCGCCGGCGTTTCAGGATCTACTTCAAATGCATTTTTACGAAACCTGTCCGTACCTCAAATTCGCTCATTTTACTGCGAATCAAGCGATTCTAGAAGCTTTTGTCGGAAAGCAAAAAGTTCATGTGATTGATTTCAGTATGAAACAAGGTATGCAGTGGCCGGCGTTGATGCAAGCGTTGGCGTTACGTCCTGGCGGTCCGCCAACGTTTCGGTTAACCGGAATTGGACCGCCGTCTGGTGATAACACCGATCATTTACAGGAGGTAGGTTGGAAATTAGCTCAATTAGCTGATTCAATTAATGTTCAGTTTGAGTACCGGAGTTTCGTCGCTGGAAACTTAGCCGATCTCGAACCGGCGATGTTTGATTTAAGAGACGATGAAGTTGTAGCGGTTAATTCGGTTTTTGAGCTGCATCAGTTGCTAGCTAGACCGGCGGCGGTCGAGAAGGTGTTATCGGCGGTGAAGGAAATGAAGCCGGAGATTTTAACGGTGGTTGAACAAGAAGCTAATCATAACGGTTCGGTTTTTCTTGACCGGTTTACTGAGTCACTACATTATTACTCAACTATGTTTGACTCGCTTGAAAGTTCCGGTGCCGGTGCCGGTACCGGAACGGTTGACGGCAGTCGTATTTCGCCGGCAAGTCTGCAAGATAAGATTATGACGGAGGTTTATTTGGGTAAACAGATCTGTAACGTGGTGGCATGTGAAGGACTGGACCGAGTTGAGAGGCACGAGTCGTTGACTCAGTGGAAGACCCGACTTGATTATTCCGGGTTTGAACCGGTTCATCTCGGGTCAAACGCTTTCAAGCAAGCTAGCATGTTATTGGCTTTGTTTGCTGGTGGTGACGGTTATCGGGTTGAAGAAATTAACGGTTGTTTGATGTTGGGTTGGCACACTAGGCCACTAATCACCACCTCAGCTTGGAAAAGCCGGTAACTCAGTGGGGTTGAGTTAACTCGGTACCTCAAAAACTTCAAATAAATAAGGAAATTTGAAGATGGCCCAATCTTGTGATTTTTCTTTTTGGTTTTCGTTAAAGTGGAATTTAAAAATTGAGGGGTTAAACTTGTAATTTGTTGAAGATGGAGGGGCTGGATTGGAACATTGTACTTTTTGTGAGGGGTTGAATGAGATAGGATGAAAATGAAATTTTATTCGATGGTTTTCATTCAATCTCCTCCATGATAGAAAGAAAAAAAAGTTATTTTTTCGGTGGGGTTATGCATGTGATGTAGAAAGGATCAAGCTTGGACTTTGTGGGATTTGTGTAGGAAAATAATCAATCAATTATCAGAAAATTGTGTACAAAATGTCTTTTGTGTGCAAAGAATTTAAAACAATGTTTTTTTAATAAGAAAATATATGATTGTTTATAGCTCATCTTTACATCATATATAAATCATCATATTTAAATAGATTAAAGGCATATTTAGAAAAATTTATTTAAGAACTTTTAAATTTATTAGCTTAAATAAGTTTGAATTTTTGAATTTGTTTAAGCATATGATAAAAAGCTCAATAGTCAAGGTCATGGGTTCAAGTCCCGTCGTGGATAAATTGGTGGAAGGTTTAAGGAAAGGTATACTGCTCCTTGTAAATATCACTGTATAGGCTCGAACCACTAACTTACTAACTAACTGTTCAAAAAAAAAAATTAAATATGTCACAAGTATTGTTGTATTCTAAAATTGAGTTTGGTGAATTTGTAATTTATAACTTATGGTGCAATTTAAATTAGGAAAGTTCCTATTAACACACGTCCTATCTATATTCAATCATATACGAACACATAGTATATGATTTCAATACGATAAGTTTGATTGCGATTTTAGTATTTAATAAATAAACATGTCTTTGTCTTATGATCGATAGACTCGATACAATGAAAAAACAATCAAAAGAATATAATAGAGACATGAAATATGAATTTTAATGGATGTTGTATTCTTGGGGCTCGTATTTGCTTTAGCATTTAATACTTTCATATTTTTACTGATTTATAAACTACAATTTTTATTTTACACACATATTGTATATATAACAAAATGTATAAACATGTCAAACAATAGATGTGATTTTTAAAGTATAAATTGCCGTACATAAATCACATTTTCCCCAATATTAAATATGAATGACGGGTCTCCTTAAATTAAAGTTAATTAACCAGGACTAGTAAATTTAAAAGGGTGTATTAAACATTTTCATAATTGATTGTTACACAACGCTAACTTCGGCAGGTTTGGGTATTATATAGAACATTTCCCTTTTGAGCGTTGGAAATTCTAAACCAACATAACTGTCACGTTGTAGCAATTAATAATAGATTTTATGAAACACAAAAGGAAAATATATAAACGTGAAAAAGACAATGTATTTGACGTTTTAACCATAAACACACGTGAAGAAGATTTCATTAATTTAGAAGATTATAACCATAGAATTTTGATAATTGAAAATATTCCATAAGTTAATAACTATTTATGATCGAGAGTAAGTTACTTAGAATACGAAAAAAAAGTCGTTCCTTTTCAAAAGCTAAAACAAACACCCATATATTTAACCTAACAAAGTTTAGTTCAAATTACAATTTAATTGTTTCATTACTTTTACTAAACAAAGCACATGTGTAGCATATAGCCTTTTTAAGTTTTATAAGAGAAAAAAACGTAATAGTCATCCTATCACCTTCCTATGTTTCTTCATATTCTTGATGTATAGAATAAAAAGTATGAAGCAAAGTCAAACTAGAGTTATTGACAAACTTTTCTTTAGAAGCTAAAACACTTAATAATTGTTCGACTAGGAAAAAGATGGAGCCCCTTTTTCCACTATGGAATTTATGAGATTGGTTTAAATTAATTGTTTTATATTCAACTTTGAAAATGAATGAAAATTAATGGTTTTCTGTTAAAAAAACAAAGTGTTTTTATATGTAGCATTTATGAATTTTGTAATTGTAATGGAATAAATATATGCATTGGGATGAAATGTATGAAGATGGCTTGATAGAAAAGGTAGATGAGAAGTTGATATCAAACGTGGGGTTACAAGAAAAATTCTTAATTCACATCAACACTTTCCTATAGGAATATTGAATTGTCTGGTGGGCTTTGAAATTGACTTTTTTTTTTTTTTTTTTTTTTTGCTTTTAATTTACTAGTCAAATATTCAAAGTAGTGTATAATGTTATCTGATATTTTTTTTGGGTCACATAAATTCTAAGGCAACTTGGGATTAGTGGAGCATCTCTGATGAGAGTTTTTTCTAAAACTTTTTATCTTTTTATTAGGTCATATGGTGAATGACCTTCTAGGAAAAAGTTTTTGCTACAAAAGCTTTTTCTTCCATAAATTATTCCTTACACATATAAAAAGCTTTTTCTACATTTTCATGAATTGGAGCAAAAACTTTTTTGATAACTTTTTTTGAATATTAAGTTGAAAGTCTACATAACAATTTTAATAATTCATTGGAATAACTTAACCATTAGGATGCTCTAAAGATAATACTTGATTTTATTTATTTATTTATTTTTAATATGGGTCACATAAATTCTAAGGCTACTTGGGGTTAGTTATAAGGATTAGTTATAAGGATATTATTTTACCAATCTAAACCGCCTCATACTCATCCTTATCTTTAAAATAAATGTTAAAGACCTATTAGAACCAAAAACATTTAACATGCCTCTAATACATTATCATACTTTGTGCTCTAAGGGAATGAAATAAACTTCATCCTATTTTTTCCTAAATACTTACAAAATGCATTTATTCAACCTACTTTTTCCTTCTAAAAACTCACAAATAGACTTCATTTGATTACATTTTGCAAATATTAAGTTAAACTTTGAGTCCATTAAATAAAGCGTATCCCATGGTCTAAGTATGAGTTAGACAATCAATTACCAGGATTCAATAATAATCGAATTGCAGCAAAAACTCATACAAACTGGATCAAAAGTTTGATGAGTTGGATCATAAATGTATAATTGACGTTGCATATAAAGAGTACGGTATGTCATTGTGTGGAACCAATAATTATATATGGAAAAATAGATATGAAATTGACAATTTTGATTCAACAAAACAAACAAACAAACAAAACCCTAACCACAAAATACCAAACTTCATCTTAAAAATTCATCACTATTTAAGAAGAATCAAGTATTCTATATCTTTATTCCAAAGATCAGAGTAGAATACTTGATAAAATGCACAAATTCAAATTTGTAATTATATCCATGTCAATGAGAAGAAACTTTGGGATTGAGTGATTTATTAAACCATGCCTTCCAGCTGCCGGAGCTCTTCCTTGTTATTCCAACCGCCACCGGTTTTTTATCGCCGCCGTCCACCACCTTCTGAGGTTTTTTACACAGCATAAAATTTCTGACTCCAAATGATCCAATTGTCTCCCATGGATTCAATGCTGCATAGAATCAAATTCATTATAATTCAATCCAATTATGGACAATTTTATTAACTGAAACAATTTGATGAAACCGAAACCCTACCTTCCGTACCGAGAACAGGGCAATACAGAACGAAATCGTTGAGATTAGATCCGAGAACAGGAAGACGACCTTCGCGAGCGTACGATTTAAGCGCGGTATCAATGATGGCAGCGACGAGCTCCGTCTCGTTAACAACAAAGCGAATAGGTCCGGCGCTTCCAACGACGGTGACGCTAATCAAAAGCCGATTGCCGACGGCTTTCGATGTCTGATTCTTCTTATGCTTCGTGATCAACATCTTTCTTCGAATAAACAATAAATTTATTTTTCCTCTTTTAATCCTTGAAACGTAAAACGAAAGAACAAAACAATCAAGCAAATCAAATTGAATTGAGATGAATCGTAATTAAACGCAGAAGACGGTGATTTGACGGTGGCAGCGACGAAAACAGATTCCAATTTCACGGGTCGACGCCGATGCAGCGGTAGTACCAGCCTTCTTTGCAAGATCCGAATGAGAAAGCGGTGGAAACAGAGTAGATCCCCCTCAAGGGAAGGGGGGAGATCATCCACCAACGAATCAGGATTTCCAACATTCACAAATGGAATTACCCAGGGCTGATCGGAGAGAGCTTTAGGGGAAGAAGATGAACGGAATCGCCGGAAGGGGAAATTAGGGTTAGGGTTTATTTGTTGGTTTGAATTTGGGCGTGTGTGTTGGCTTATATAATGAGTCTGGACTAGGGCTTTCAAATCGTGATATCGTTTCGTGTTATCCAGTAACACAACACGACATGACATGACACGAATTCGTTCAACACGACATGAAGTCGTGTTTTATTTTGTTAACATGAACACGACACGATTAAAAAACGATTAACACGACAAACACGACAACACAAAATAAATAACAAATTTATTACTTATTACATGCTAAAAACACGACAAACACGAAAAAACACGAAAAACACGACAAAATCATAACTATCGTGTCAATTTCGTGTTAATCTCTGAGCACGAACACGACACGACTTCGTGTTTGTTTTACACAACACGAACACGACACGAACACGAATTCAAATTTCAGTTTCGTCCCAATTTCATTTCGTTTCGTGTTTATTTTGTCGTGTCGTGTCAGGTTTTAACAGTTCTAGTTTGGATGACGAAACCTGCCGAGTGCTGACCCAACTGGACCTTCACTATTTTCCATTTAACATATGACTTTATTCCTATTCCAATTCCAATACCAATACTAATATTTAAAACAATTTTAAATACAAAAAAGTATTTTAAAATAATCTTTTATTTAGAATATTTTATTATATTCATAAGATCAAACTGACACTTTAATTTTTATTAAATCTCATAGTGCAACTCAAATTAAAACTGGTATCAAATTTCACTCCTTAAATTACTTGTTGACCCGTTACCCTAATATGAAATTACGAAAAGGATGTAGTGGCAGTCGGCACATTGATAATTACAACCATGGGCTATATTGAGTTTAAGTAATAGGCCAAAGACTTTAAGTGGGCTATGGAGTTTAAAACCAAACTTTACTTTGGGCTTAAAATATTTGAGCTAACATGATTCAACTTTTAAACTTTTTAGGTAGGGCCTAAAAATTTTAAGCTAGTTCTACGAAAACAATACTACATCGTTTCCTAAATATTTTTCGAAAATAAAACAGATCGCGTGGTGTTTGGGGAGCTTATTAATGACTTTACGAGGTTCTAAGTTTATTTAAGCTTAATAAATATTTATAGTTATTATTAGTTTATATAGAAGCTTTTACATTCTCAACTTCTGATTTCATTAACCTCTTATTTAGGACTTTTAAAAATATCATTGTAGTAATATTACAATAATTTTATATAAGCTCGTCCAAACACTTTATTTAATGAAAACTTATTAATTTAATTAAGATTATAAGCTTAGAGCCGAGAACACCCCCACCCACCATTGCCGCCGCCACATCATTGTTGACACTGCAAAATATAGTTACAGGGTACCCATGTACCGCCGCATTGTACGGGTACCCTACTATAATATATCCATTCGAAAAAAATTTATTGAAACAATATATGAAACCAGTGGCGGTACCAGGAAATTTTTTAAAGGTGGACGGAATTTTAGAGTGGAAGTCAGGTTCTTGAGTAATATTTTTTTAAGGTTAAATTATAGACAAAATCAAATGATCAATGTTAGTATGAAGAAATCTAATTATTTATTAAATCAGTCAAAATGAAAATTCATCTGTTAGTTAATTCAAGAATTAAATCAGTCTAATCATAAAATTTGTTATAACGTTGAAGTAAATTTTTTAAAGTGTTTATATATAAATGATATGGACTAATATGTCACTAGTTCAAATACATATGTAATAAAATACATTGCAAACATAATATTTTTAAACTAAGAAAAATGAGGGAAATTAGTCAAAAGTAAAGAAAAATTTAGTGGAAAATACAGCAAAAAAATTAAAAAGGTAAATAAGGAAAAAATAAATTAAAAAATATATATGTATATGAAAAAGACTTAAACTTAATGTTATATGTTTAAGATATATGAATTAACACTAAGCTAATATACGACGTGAACTAGTTATCGCTCATACATTATAAACAAAAACAAAAAATAAGTTGATACATAAAAAAAGTTATACCAATCGGAAAACTTTTGGGGTGGGTTGACTGTATGAAACAAAAGACTTTTAGATATAATCAAATATTCAACACGTTACATAGACTTTTAGTGGAGTACTGACATGAACAATCGAAAGTACATGTTTTATTACACACACAGACAAGAAAGGAATTGAAACTGTAAATTACTTGCAGTAAAAAACGAAGACGTTTATTCTTAGACACATGCATCATGCATGGGACCTCTAATTGCATGGCTTTAGATGGTGAGTCTCGATATCTTTGGTGACATTGAGGCAAAACTCCATCAAAGTGTTCGGATCTTCAACATTTTCATTGAGCTTCTCATATGTTAAAGTCCATGTCACCAAGTTATCTTCTCCTTTTGTGTCTACATGAACAGTGAAGAAGAAGTTCTTGTATAGTTCCATTAGATCACCCTCGATCACCTTGAAGCACACCGATTTCTTTTCCTCGTCTATCGCTTCGATCACTTCCTTTGCCACTTTTGCCTTCCCGTCTACGTCGTATAATATAACATGTCACAAGAAAAGCGTCATAATACAATAAAATAATGGTCAAAATACATTTTAAAACCTTAAACTTGGCTGACTTGATCTTCTACTACCCTGAGCTATTAAATGTGCATAATGATATCCTGAACTTGACAAACGGTCGATTTAGAACCATCACTTATCAATTAAATTGATTGCATTTTTTTACTTGACTTACTTTCGTTGGAGCTTTTGACGGACTAAATAATACTTCCTCCGATTTAAAATAAGTGACACACTTTCCATATTTGGGTGTATCAAAATAAGTGATACTCTTTGAAAACTTACCTTATTTGGTAAAATGTAGTGGGACTCACACCCACTAACTATCTACTTTAATAAAGTAAAATGACATCTTTACCCTTACTTTTACTTTTTAACATTATTAACCTCACTTTATTCAAAATTTGTGGCACCCATTCCCATTAACTATCCAATTAATCTAATTTACTTATCATTATCATATTTTGTCTCAAAACCCGTGAAAACCAACAATGTATCACTTATTTTAAATCGGAGGAAGTATAAATTTATCTCAATATATTGATATTATAACCAAATCATGTGAGAAAATAAGACCAAATTAGTAAAACAATTTTATCAAGTTCAGGGTAGCATAATACCCCTTTAATAATTCATAATCGTAGATACTAGTCAGGCAAATTTAGAATGCGTACTAAATTGCATTGGCATGTTTTGAAGCATATATATTCAAAGATTAATAAGGAGACTTAATTACCATGAAAATAGTTCCAAAAGATGACCGATCCGACGGTACCCCATTCACCATCATGAAGATCAACACTTTGGATGCTCCCAGGGCTCATGTCTGATATTTGATGTGGTCTGTATCTAAATATTTCATGAAACACATCTCCGTCTGACTTGATCATGGTTTGGTTAACCAGCTTTCCAGTTACACTACAAGAAATTAGCCCTTTTGCGACGACTGAAGTCGTCGCTAAATGAGTAAAAGTCGTCGCTAATGCAGTATTTTGAGACGACAGTCGTCGCAACATAAGTCGTCGCTAAAGGTTCGTCTCTGATCAGAAATTAGCAACGACACAATAAAAAAGTCGTCGCTGAATATTAAAAATTAAAAAAGATGCAATAAATTATCCTGATTTTTTGCGACAACAATTGTCGTCGCTAATTTTCTGTTTATATTATAAAAATTGTTTTTAAATTTTTAATATTTTTCAGAAATTACAAATTTATAAATTCTGCAATCTCATAATAGAAACATAAAGATAGCTAGAGTTATATGAGGAAAACATGTTATAATTTATAAAACAGAATTCAAATATATGTAACATTACATATCAAATGGATATCCAAATTTTTGACAAATACAAGACGATCAACAAACCAAATCCAAATGTACTAGCATAACCTTCTCCACATTTGTTTTCCTCAAGTCTGAGCTCTTCTTGACTTGACTCCCAACAAAACTTTGACAAACAATTCTAATAACACCAACTGTTTGACAAGAAAAATTATACTCCATCAATCACATTAAATTTGAAATCTTTGTATATTAACAAAAGCAAAAATTGTTGCATTTTCTAATTATTGTTATTTTAGAGTAAATTCATAAATGGACCTTTAAATCGAATGCTCTTTGCATCTTTTCCATTGCTCCCCTGTGATAAAAACCTGCAAAAAACATCAAATTAAAAAGATCATGTTACATTAAAAATTTGTGCAAAAAGTGGCTTGTTACATAAATTATGTGCAACTAGTGGGTAACCATGGCATATTCTTATTTGTCCATCTAAATAAATATATAATCAACAACGAAGAAGTATGCAAATAACCTTGTACATCTCCAATGAAGTGGAATATTTCCCAAGGTGGAATTCAACACAAGCCTGCATTAATTCAAGTTATGCAATCAATTAAAATGTGATAATCAGAACATCATCAATTCTATCAAGATATGCATACTTCTAAAAAATGCAGGCACTTAATTAATTCTCAAATACTCCTTTAAATAAGAAAATCAGTGAAATAGATCTTAAAATCAGCATAAGCTGAAATTAGGAAATACCAAACACCCTTAATGTTTATGAATGGTGATTAAAGGAAACCCCTCCAAGCTCAAATTAGTTCATTGATTACAAGAGCGGAACATAGAACCAAAGAAGTGTTGCATGATATTGATAATCATAAGCCGCCACACGCTATAATTCAAAGAAATAAACATAACCTGCATGTCATCCTTAACATAATTTCCACCCTAATTAAGCATTAACACATGACAACACTTTATTAGTTCATTAGCAAATAAAAAATCACTAATTATTATTTAGAGAAATACATACCTCAAAAAGAACCTTGGGCATCTGATCAATCTACAAGAACATAAATTCATATTATTAGTATGCATATGATAAAAACTATTACTAATAAATTTGCTAAAGCATACCCAAGAGTTCCTTCTGCAGTTAAACATGTGGCATTCGATCAAGAAAGGTTATAATTATTACATTTTTAAATCCACAATAGAAAAATAGATCATGAATCACTAAAATACTAGTTACCTGATCTTTAGTTGGCACTGATCCAATCTCAGGTTGACTTCCTTCATAGGTTATCAAACTGCAAACTAGTCATGAACACAAATAACATATTACTTCATATTCATTGAATAATCATATTTCATTATAAATTAAGAAACCTAAATGACTAAAAATATACGTATAATCTTAAAGCAAATAATCAATTTAGAACTACTAACCTAAATCAAATAACCAAACCTATTGTACCTAAATTAAAGAATTAATTGAGATAACCAAACAATTAATTCAAAAATTGAACAAATAAACCTATAGAAGAAATCAAAGAAACAATAAATTCAAGGAATACTAACTAGTTATTAACCATTTTCAAAGTTGGAACCGGCGATGGATTATGTATTATCCTAAGTGTATATGTTAGAAAGCCACATGAGAAGGCCATTGTACCTGCATTCAATAACTAATCTTAATTAGGGTTAAGATAGTTTAAAAGAAATAAATATCTACCGGTGTTTGATTGCAATTTTATCCCATTGATTTAAGAATGTAGTTACGATATAATTCGAAAGTTTGACTGTACACCCGACACCCTAGGTACATCAATTTCTGGTACAAACACTAATTGATACCTTATGAAAAATTAGAAACATTGTGTTCAAACCTGAAATCCAAGATAATGGTGACAATGGCAGGTGGCCGACGGTGGCGAAGGTGGCCGACGGTGGCGAAGGTGGCTGACGGAGGCTGCTGGAAAACATAAGTTCGACGGAATTTGTTTTGATGGAATAAGTTTGATGGAATTTGTTTTGATGGTGAAAGGAATTTGGGAAATCTTGGCGGTATTTGTGTATTTGTTTTGGGGGGGAATGAGTTTTCATTTTGGCGGAATGAAATTCAAGGAGGGAATCATTTTTTTTAATTTATTTTAACTTGCGACGACTTCTAGCGACAACACAGTCGTCTCAAATCAAAAGCTTATTATTTTTTAATTCTGAAAAAACTAACATTTCCGGAAAAACTATTTTATAATTCCTTTGCGACGACAATGTCGTCGCTAACGAGGTGAAATATATTTTTTTATTTAAAATAATTCGTTCGCGGGATGTGCAATTGAGGGAAAATTTTCCCGCATGTCGCTAGACACGACATGTCGTCGCAAATGATAAGAAGTCGTCGCAATTTTCATAGGTCGACGCAAATGAACAATGTCGTCGCAAAGTATGTCGTCGCAAAAGAGTGTTTTTCTTGTAGTGTTAGAGCCATCTTTCTATAATTAGTTCACTAAGTATATATGGAAGTTTAGCTTATTGATGAGGAAAACATAGAAGAGAACTGAGTTTGTATAGCGAGCTCTCACTTCCCTTTGCCTTTTGAATCCACAAATTTCGTAGAAAATGCTATTTGAAAAGCTATTTCATCAAAATTAAATAATTAAGCGGCAAAGCTGTTTTATATAAAATAAATTATACTTCCTCTGTATCAAAATAAGTGAATCAATTTGAAGTTCACGTTTTTTGAGGCAAAATAAGGTAATACTTCCTCCGATTCAAAATAAATAAGTGCTACACTTTTCTTATTTGGTAAATTTTTGTACTTCCTTTGATTTAAAATAAGTGATACATTGTTAGTTTCACGGGTTTTGAGGCAAAATATGATAATGATAATTAAATTAGATTAATTGGATAGTTAATGGGGAATGAGTCCTACAAATTTTGAATAAAATGAGGTTAATGATGTTTAAAAGTAAAAGTAAGGGTAAAGATGTCATTTCATTTTATTAAAGTAGATAGTTAGTGGGTGTGGGTCCCACTACTTTTTACCAAATAAGGTAAGTTTTCAAAGTGTATCACTTATTTTAAATCGGAGGAAGTATATAAAATTATCATTTTATCCTTACTTAACTTTATTAAACATCAATAACTTGTCATTCTCAACCATATTGTGGGACTCTTCCTCACTAATTATCTTATTTAATCTATCATAGTCTCTATTACAATATTTTGCATCAAAAAGCGTGAATGTAAAAGTGTAGCACTTATTTTGAATCGGATGAAGTATGAGATTAGTGAAATTAAATGGGGTACGAACCAAAACGTACACGAACCAAACACAAACGAACATAAACAAACTCAAACGAACACAAACAAACGAACATAATCAAATGAACACGAACGCATGTTCACGAACGGATGTTCACTAACGTAAACAAATGAACGGGCCTTTGTTCGTGTTCGTTTGTTTAACTAAACGAACATAAAATCTTGTTTGTGTTCGTCTGCTTAGCTAAACGAACGAACTCCCGCCGAACGGTTCGCGAACGGTTCGTTGAACGTTTGCTTCGTTTACAGGCCTACTCACACCTTTAATGATGTTTAAAGAGGGATAAATAAGGGTAAAAGGATAATTTTAAATATAAAAAATTACCAAATAATGTAAATTATTAAAGTGATTCACTTATTTTGATACAACCCAAAAAAGAAAGTGATTCACTTATTTTGATACGTAGGAAGTATATATATATAATTTTTGAAAAGTGTTACTTCCTCTGTCTCTTAATAAAGTTCCCATTTCTCCTAAAATGTTTGTCCCATAAAAAAATTCCCATAGGGTGTAAATAGATGAGAAAACCAAACTAATTATCTCTAAATAGTATAAATAATTGTATTATAGGGTATACAGGTGAGATCGGGTGATAACTCCTTTTTTGGTGAGGATTGCGAGGACAAATCTGAGCCTTTGATCAAAGAAAATTAATAACTATGATTTAATTTGAAGAAAAGTAAACAATATTAAAATGTTACGGGTTTTTGTGTAAAGTTTAACAAAATAGTGGGGAAAAAACAAAATTTGGAAGGTTAAAATGGTCATTTGATTACACATACTCTCTCTCATTGCCACATGTCAAATTCCGATTTGGTGGGTTTTTTTATCCCCAACTTCGGTATTCGACCATAATTTTTTTTCTTTGTAAAAAAAAACTAAAGATGCCAAAGTTCTTAGAATTAAATTGTCTACAGAATGAGCATAATCATGAAAATTTGAAAATAAATAAGTAAAAATTAGATGAAATTTTGGATAATTTTGAATTTAGGATATTTTTTTTAGGATATATTGTTTTTAGGATCATTTTGTATTTATGGATAATTTTGTTATTTTTGGATCATTGTTAATTTTGTATAAGTATAATTTGTATAAATAATTAGTCAAAAAATAACTATCATACATAATTTTGGATTATTTTGTTAATTTTAGATCATTTTATCTACATTTGCATCATTGTTAATATTAGATTATTTTTTTTAAATCCTTCATGACTATATTTATTTTGTGGGGAATTTAATATTAAAAACTTTGGCATTTTTAGATTTTTTATTTTTCAAATAAAAAAAAGTTATGAATGAAAAATGAAGTGGGGGAAAATCTCACATCCAATCATTAGATGACAAGTGACAAAAGTAGAGAAATGGGGGTTTCAAAAAATACCTTTGTTCCCTTCTCGAAACGGGTGGACGAATGTTATCCTCGCCGGTTTTTTTGTCCTCACCGGATCCGGATCCATAGGTTATAATAGGGTATATACTATATACTAAATAGTATACAGTATACTGTATACATGATGAAAAATGAAAGTTTTGAGCAATTGATGTTTCTTAATAATTGTATACTAAATAGTATACAGTTCCAGGATTGAAATTTAAAACTTGACGGCTGATGCACTGAACTAAGACCTTTATCTGAAACAATTAGAAACACTAAATAAACGTGACTGTTTACCGACCTTGTTTTTATATTATACAAAAAATTAAAACGTGGATCATCTTTTAAAATCACAAATTTAGTACTTAACAATCATTAATTTAGTATATATTTTCACTTTTTATGTAAAAGCACCATATTGTTATTTGAATTGCAGATTTAGATGTCGGCCAACACCATCCTATATATTTTTCTTCGTTTTGATCGCTTTGTTCTTCTTTCAATCGCTTTGATCATTGATAGATGTTAACGCAGACGTTGCCCGTTGGCCCATTGCCTGAGCCCAATAAGTGGCCTGTTAGTTGACTCGCCTAGTTTGGTCACTAAGACTGGTGCCAACGGGTTCCGCCAGTTTTAATTTCTTTCAGCTGTCGGTATCACTCCATGCCAATGGTTAAGCCAGTTGCTTTGCGCCACTTTGGAGACGGGATTGAGGGAGAGATCAGTGGGTGATGGTGGGGCCCAAATGGGTATTTTGTGTGTGTGTGTTTTATAATGGTGGGTCCCAAAAAATTGAAGGGAAGTGGTATTGTTGGCATGAGTACATCAATTTACTAATTTAGTGTCGGTTGGAAGGTAAACTGTAAAACTGTTGTAATGCTGATTTGGCAATAACTGACGGCGTCAGTTTCCACCATGTTGGGAGCGGTCTAAGTGACCATCTAGCATTTGTGGCGACCTCCCTGAGAAAAAGTGATCACCTGAATTTTGGTAACTAAACAGTGTTAGTGACCATTATTATGATGGTAGTGACTAAGATCTCTAGTCACTAATTAGGATTTTCTTGTAGCGAGAAAAATAAAATAAGACGATAACAGATCAAAAGAAGTTGGACGGAACAGTAGTCTACTAAACTAGATTGAACATTTGCGAATCTCTTTAATGGATGAATTAACTTGATTAGTGAAACTAATTACGAAGAGTTAATTGAAAAGACAATACATGCAATCAACAACGACGTTAATTGTTGGGGCATTTTTATTGTAAATAATAGTCTAGGGGTGTGTTTTGGATATCTTAGAAACTACTAACTAAAGGCATAGAGTAAGGGCTTGTTTGTTTTTTTACTCGTTAAGTCTTGTATGGGTAAAACGTCTGTCTGGATAAATAGTGTTTGTCAAGATAAATTAGCGTCGTTATTTGTTTAACGTGCTGAATGAATAGTCTGAATAATAAAATTTCATCTTTTTTTTTCTCATACATCATTATTTTAAAGAAACTGTTCATATATATTTTTAAATTGAAATTCTAAATAAGAAAAATACAACTATACGAATTATTTATTTTAAAAAATAAATAAAGTTGAATTATGAAACAAAATTTTATTATAAAAAATACAAAAGTTAGAAATTAAACATTTTTTCAACCACATATATATAAAAACAATAATTGTATTAATATAAATTTGATAAAAAAAATACTGTGACTTAATGGGGAGGACATAATCTTTATGATTTTTACAGTTAAGAACAAACGGACCAATAATGACTTTCCACATTAAGTAACTTATCTATTAATTTTATTAAGTCATAAAAAAACACAACCTAAACATGATTAATTAGTGGATAGGTATAAGAAGGAGAGGCTAATCATGATGATCTAACTTTCTCTCTCAATCATCTCCCTACTTTCTCTCTCTAAAACACACACTAGATCTTCAATTCATCATGAATTCCATGGTTTATGTTTGTTTTTGAATTCACAATTGGTATCAGAGCATAATTCATCAAGGAGTAGATCCGGATCACTGAATTAATAATACATAATCCATTAAAGGAAAAGTATGTAACTAAGATAAGATGTAGACAGTACTTTACATGAGGGTAGAGAAACTGATTTCAACGAAAACCTCCAAAAAATGCGATATCATCAAAACGTAACACATAACCAACAATTATATATCATATATATAACCGGAAGAACGAGAATAACGATACATATATCACATGATCACAAAGATTCGTGCATGCATGATATCGAGAGGAACTAAGAAGTACAACACATAAGCAGGCTGGCATATATATCGATCTGCCGTTTACTTTATTCGGAAATAAACACACATTTATTACTCACACTCATAACTTGATCACTCCATAACTAATTAATTAATTAGTCTTGTTATGGGCATCCAAGTCCTTAACAAGATCGCAAAGGTAGTCCATCAAAGAAGTTGGATAAGGAACACTTGTATCTGGCTTCTCAAACTCAAAAGTCCACGTGGCAACCTTTTTATCACCCTTTTGTTCAACATGCAGAATGATTGTAAAGTTTTTGTATATCTCTTCCACTAGATCTCCTCCGATCACCTTGAACACAATCATGTGGTTTTCCTCGTTCACTGCTTCAATTATCTGTTTCGAAGTTTTCTTCTTTCCCTCTAATTTTAATATCATGCAAAAATTTAAAGAAATAATCATAAATCACTACTACGAATAATCATAACCAAAAGTTTTTGACAGAAACCCCGACCGAATGAACCATGCCAGACTGTCCCATATCCATCACGTGATCAGAGGTATCAAAATAATTGACACAAATTGACTTATACGTTTTTTGAGGTAACAAATTAAAGTACTCCGTATAAAGTACATAGTTAGTGGAGAATGGATCTCATTTTTCTTGAATAAAGTGAGATAAATGAGTTTTAAAAGTAAAGGTAAAGGTATAAGGGTAATTTTACTTTATTAAAGTGGATAGTTAGTGGGTATGAGTCCCACTATTTTTACCAAATAAGAAAAGTTTTCAAAGTGTGTCACTTATTTTGATACACCCCAAAATAGAAAGTGTGTCACTTATTTTGATACGGAGGAAGTACTTATGTTTAACATGTATTAATCATGTATTTCAGTCTTTTTTTTCATCTAAGGCCGGTTCAATTAACATGTCTAGATCGAGTAGTAATAGATTTGAGACTTTCCATTATAAAAATGTACGTTTAGAAATTCAGCCAACATACTTGCTTATTATCGAAAGATTTATGTTACCTAACCCAAACTTATACAAAATCAATTGAGTCATTTATACAATGATATGAAAAATAATAAATAACCGCTATGGATACCCATCTAGTTTTCTTGAAACAATTTACATCACAAATATCCCTAGATTTTGTGATTCCGTTTTTCGTTTTGTACTACAAACAGATTATGCGGATCACACAATTTTATACCAACATATATCTTTTCATCATGATCGAATCAGCCCATGTCAAATCCTCAAATAGTATGCTTAAATAATGGAAAAAAAATATTAGGGTTTGGCGTATAACATACCATGAGTGTAATGCCAACATACGACCGAACCAACAACTCCTCTTTCACCTTCATGTAATTCACAGGCATGAACCTTGTCAGGTGAAATTTCAGCTATCTCGTGCGGTTTGTGCCTGAAAAGATCATGAAAAACATCACCGTTCTTGCTGATATCAACATGACCGATTAACTTGCCCGATAGAGCCATTAACCTGTTGATTAATATATTCTCAGTATGTATTAATCACTTCTAATTAGCGAGAAAGAGAGAGTTAGTGAGTTTAATTTGTGAAAAGTATGCATACAGTGCTGGCCTTATATAAATTTTTAATTTGGCTCCCACATAAATAAAAACAATTATTATAAATCAATAATTGAGTTTACTTGCTAGTACAAAAAAAACAATATAATATAAATATATACATATATATTTTCTAACGGTTGCGTATTACTCCCTCCGTCCCATGAAAAACTTCACTTTTCACCCTAAAAAACTTCTCATTTGATACATTTGATGGACTCCACATAATAAAATACTATTATTATTAAGGACCCCACCACTAACTATCTTTTTCTCTCCAAACCAATAATATATTGTAATCAAAATTATTACCAATGACCCCACCACTAACTATCACCGTAAAACTTGTGCCAAAGTGAAATAAGAAGTTTTTTGTGGGACGAAAGGAGAATAAAAGACTAGTAAGGAGCTTAGAAAACGAACAAAAAGTTATGTCGACAAAGAATTACAATACTACTCGAGCCAATTACGAGATATATTTTTTCCTCTATAGAAAAACCAAAGAAATGAAAAGAACTTCTCATCGTCTCCTAAAGTATCCTTTCAGTGCTTTATCGAATGCAACAATATAATATATATATAGCAAACGGTTTTTATATGTCACAAGTGTAACATGATATATTGATATGCTTCACGTCACAATCCCATGTTCTAAAAAATATTTTAGGATTTAATTACTTCGTATATATAATTCTAAAAACAAAACAAACATAAAAAATAAATGAGAAATGATATTTTTTTCATCTATTTTTTTCTTACTCATATGCGTATTCACTTCTAAATTTAACATGTGTCATTCATTAATTTTTTATTATATCATTTCTTGATTCCAATACTTATCATAATTAAATGAGTAGGAATATAATAAAAAGAAATGATCAGAAAAAAATATCATTACTCTCAAAACAAATACTCCGTACATATTAATCTCAGTTTGTAGAAAAACAGAATCAATTAAAAAATTTTAAAAATCTCACGTCCTTTGAATATTTAACAGTGAGTCAGATAGCATTATCATTTCATTGTTTCGATCATTTACCTCATTTATAACCACCAACTCCAACCTAACTCCAACAGACACGCGTTAAGAGTCCTCATATGGATCTGTTGATTAATTTGATTGCCAGTAATATGGGTTAAGATTCCGTAATCACTTAAAAATTAGTGAGGATTGTGAGGATAATTTTCAATAAATTGTTTAAAAAATATTAAATTATTATTAGAAATTCTGGTCTTTAGAAAGAAATATTTTTTGATAATGATCCAAAATTTCTTAAATGATTAATATTTGTAATGTTCTATGACAAAATCCGAATGAGGTTACGTACACAAGTATGAAACATTTTTGAAAAAAAACTTTCACTAATAAGTTTAGATTTTGAAAATAAAATATTTAACAAATTACATATATTGAGAAGTAAATCTGATTCAGTTTCATTTTTCAACTGACCTGCAGAAAAATCATAAATACATGGAAACTTGTAACATTTAAAAATAAAAACCAGATCGCATAAATAATTGTATTCATGGTGCACAGTTCAAGAAATGGCTGATTGTATTATTAAAATTATTTAGAAAGCATTCAAATTGGTGAAGTCAACCCCCTATTATCAAACTATATTTTGGTGATTTTCCCTAATTGTATACAAATTGTAAGCTTTAAATATATCGATTGTGGTTTGTGCATGAGTAATGTTAGCGATATACGAAGTATTTACAATTTGCATGATTAAAGATTAAGAAATGCAAGGCATGTCAACTTAATATATTCGATGATTAACACAAAGCTTAATAAAAAGCATGTTTGATCAAAATTGAATGAGTAGAGTAGTTCTTTGGTATATACTAAATGGCTTATAGCCTAGCGATAAATATTTTCTTCGCTCCAAAATAAGTGATACACTTTAAAATTTTATCTTATTTGGTAAAAAGTAATGGACGCACACCCACTAACTATCTACTTTAATAAAATGAAATGACTCATTTACCCTTACTTTAATTTTTAAAATCATTAACCTTACTTTATTAAAAAAATTGTGGGACCCATTCGCCACTAACCATCTAATTAATCTAATTTAACTATAATTTTTGCTTGAAAAACCATGAAATCAAGAATGAGAAATGATATTTAATCCTACTACTTAGATCTACTCACTTGATAGGATAACATGTGTGTTCCACTAATTCTCTCTCCTATTATTATTCCTTGATTTTAATACATATCTTCATCTCTCATAACTCATTAAGAATATATCACTTATTTTGAATTGAAGGAAGTATGTGACTTTGATAAATTATTCACGGTTCAAATTCTTTATGTATATCAAAATCAAGGTGGGTAAACTGTCACTTCTATAGTGTTTTTAATAAAGGATTTTAATAATAAGTTTACTTGAGACACAACTTGGTTATTAACGATCTTTCATACAAGTATAAATTTAACAAACATTAATTTGTATTATATATTTTTTAAACATAAAAATCGCAGTTTATAATATTCATAAAAATAATTCAAAAATGATAAAAAAAAAAATATAGATCATAATTTAGATCCACGAAAAAATATGGATCATTATTATAATCTAAAAATAAAGTAGATTATAATTTTTTTTGGTCAAATGTAGTAATAATCATGGGGAGTTATATATAGTTTTTTCGAAATTTTTTGAAATTTATTTGAGGTGTATATATATATCCATATCTTTCACTCTTAATTTCTTGTTGATTACCCTTTTGATTTCCATCTTTACACACGATTCATGGCCATGTTGCTAATCTTTAATGACGTGTTGACACGCTTATTAGTATCATAAAATGATTAAAAAACGGAATAAGTGTTTTCACGTGTTATGGGCTTAAACTTATCACCTACTCTATCATAAAAAATCATAAAAACCAATTATTTCATAATTACTAATCACACGAAGCATGTTTCCATGAAATTTTATCTTTGCCTAGCGACCAATTTGATAGTTACATATATATAAGTGTATGTTGGTCAATTGATGAAACAACAGTACAAGAGTAGACCTACTCAAATTTTCCACATAGTGTTTAAGAATTTTAATTTTTTTTAGTGTACATATACTCCTAAAAAAAGTGCAACCGATGTAAGAAAAGAAGAAAAACATGTGTTTTAATAACATTAAATCATTGCATGAAATATCTGAAATAACAAATGCATAAAATTTCACCATAAAGATCAAACCGAGATTAAGATGCATAGAGAGGCTCGGGATCCACATTCCTTCTAATCCTGAAATCCAAAAATGTTTAAACATATGGATGAGTTTTGACCCGTTTAACACATGACCCAAATCAACCCGTTTATAGTTAATGGGCCGAAACTGCAAACTTTGCTTGTACATACCAGTTATCTGCAGCCCATTTGCATCCATCTGTATCTATTACATGCAAGCTGTAAGCATGCCTTGATTTTGTCGATTGGTTTTCGAAGCTGCAACCAGATCAAATATAGGATTAAGTAACATAAAACAACTCAATTATCTTTTTAATTTTTTATAATTAACTATATTCTGTTCAAGTAACAACCTTTGATGAATAAGATCACCATGAATAAGCACTAAAGAACCCGCTTTTACTTCCACAGAAACAAAATCTTTTTGGTCATAAGATGGAGATGGTTTGTCAAAGTGGACCCCATTATCATCTCTAATAAATCGTCTCACCAACCCATCTGGAATCACCAACACAAATTAAATGATTTTTTTTTTAAATTAAGAAAATACACGGGCTTAAAAGTAAAATGGACCTTTGTGGGACCCAGGAATTGCCCATAAGCAGCCATTAACAATGGTGGCATCTTCTAGGGCTAACCATAAGCCCGTGCAACTCGGTGGGTCACTATACAAAAACGAATTGTCTTGGTGAGGAACCACTTCACCACCTATTCCCGGTTGCTGATATTTACAAAAAAAAAAATTAAAAAAAAAATTTGTTGAAAACCGATTATAATTGTGGAAAAATTGCATAATATATACCTTAAATATGTACATTGATTGAATGATTACGGGCCTCTTGTATCCCAATGAATGTAATACACCAGACATTTTATCTGAGCAAGAGACCTTTTTGAAAATGGGATCGTGATCGTGTAAAGCTTACAAAAAGGAATATTCAAGAAACATTATGTACAACGTGTATGTATAATATATATGTATAATTTCTTACATACCATGACCAACTTTGTTTATAGAGAGCTCTTTCGGTTGCTTTAGTTTTCCATCATCATCAAATGCTTTTTCTGTCAAAAAATTAGGAGAATTTTCAGGATACTGTATCGATTCAATACAATATGACTGCATACCAGAGTAAATGCTATAATTTCAATTTTTTGGCAAAATTTTAAGCCAAAATTACCTAATTGTCCATTGTTAATTGTAACATAATATCAATAGCATCCAATACCATTTATAATATTCTCTTATAGGTGAAATTTTGACCTAAGAATTCAATCACGTTTATGATATTACTACATACCTTCAAAGAAAAATGAAATCTTGTCAGCGCTCTCATAGAAGTAGTCATCACTTGTCTTTTGCTGAACAAACGAGATAAATATCATTGGCTCAATTGGAATTTGGAGCTAATATGATTTGATGGAAAACGATAGATATTGTCATAAATTCGATCATGAAATCTCTGTTACTTGTTAGATCCCTAATTCAACTTGCTAAGCTGTTTTCTTCTTAATTGAAGCTAATTTATGTAATAATTGCAGCATGAAACAAACAAAAACAGGTTTATTAAACTATTAAATAATCTAATAAACCTGATTCTTCGTGGAGAAAATTGAGGCAGATGAAGAACAATCGAAGCCATCAAGCAACTGATCCATCCTCTTTCTCAACGCCGCAACCTCATCAGTACTCGAGAAATTTTCAATAACCAGATATCCTGTCAAATGAGTTCAAATTGAAGTTAAAATGAAGGAAATAAAGAAACTAGGGTTTGGCGGAAGAATAAGAAGTTTCTACCTTGAGAATTGAAGAATTGAAGCTGGTCAGAACTCAAACCTCCGGCGATTCCCATCGTTAAGCAATCAGCAGCTGAAAATTAGTGCGATTCGGAGACTTTTTTCCCTGATTATTTCAACTTTAATCAATCTAATCGCGATTATGGTGGTTTATGGCGGTTGCTTCTTGGAAATGTATTTTCGTTTATTTTATTAGAACCCTGAAGAATTTGGCTTTTCAACAATGACACTGTTTTTCAATGTTATTTACATTTAACATCCATAGTAGAAAAAGATTACTCACTCACAACAAAATTGATAATATTTAATTATGAGCTTTTTTAACCATGTTTAAATAGAAAAAAAAAAATATTTTTAAACCAAAAAAGAAGGAAACAAATTATTAGGGATTTGCTAATTATTGTCTTTAAGGTAATGGTTAAGGATATTAGGTTGGTTAATATGTATATAGGGCTGTCAAAACTTGACACGACACGACAAAAATACACGAAACGAAACGAAATTGGGACGAAATTAAAATTTGAATTCGTGTTCGTGTTGTGTAAAACAAACACGAAGTCGTGTCGTGTTCAGAAATTAACACAAAATTGACACGATAGTTATAATTTTGTCGTGTTTGTCATGTTTGTCGTGTTTTTAGCATGTAATAAGTAAGAAATTTGTTATTTTTGTTATTTATTTTGTGTTGTCGTGTTGCCGTGTTTATCGTTTTTTTAATCGTGTTCGTGTTAGAAAAATAAAACACGACTTCGTGTCGTGTCGTTTTCGTGTTGAACGAATTCGTGTCGTGTCGTGTTACCCATAAACACGTAACGATAACACGATTTAACAGCCCTATATGGCTATATGTATATAATTAAGGAAATACAACTATTAAATGTGGTATTGAAATTCAAATATGTAGTTTTTTTTATAATTATTGTACAACATTTTTAAGTATTATTATTTTTCTTAGACAATGTCCTAAGGGTTAAAATTAATGTGCGCCATTACGTTTTGAAGCTCTACACTCTCTAATTGGGGTGCCTACGTCAAGCCCAAAGAGGGCTGGCAAACTAAAGCCTAGTTGAATATTTCACTGCTGGCCCATATGATTCGTAATTATACTAGTATATGATTTGATAATCATTTACTTTGTATATATGATTTGATAAATTCGTAAATATATATTAAAAGAATGTTTCATGCTATTTTGATTTAATATTATTGTCTGATCTTGTTATTGCTCGGACAAGAAAAGTATGTGATTTGCTTCCTAATAAAATATTAATTTCTATCTCTATCTAAAATAAAAATTATATATCTACTAATAAAACTTTGATTTCTATCTTAATCTAAAACAAAAACCTATCTCTAATAAAAGGGTTAATTTATATCTTTGCGTCGTGTCTTTGCTATATTCTTCATCTATATATATATTACAATTACCACACAAGAATTCCTACAATCAAACAATTACTACAATCACAATTCGTTAATTCAAAAGATGAACACCTTAAGAAGCAAATTGTTTTGGCCATCTGTTATTACCATTGCTCTAATTTCCATCATACTCTCTTACACCACCAAAAACTTAAACATAACCACAATCACCTCCTTACCAAATGACTCTCGAATCACTTCAATAAAAAAGGGTATTTTCGATCGAATGCAACAATTTTCTAGCCGTTTTCAAAGATCAACTTGTGATGAAAACATATGGAAGTCACCACTCATAGCAAAATACGGGGTGGCCCTTACTTTAACCGTTGATCAAAAAGGTTGTGGCAAGTTCAATAGCTTACAAAAGGCGGTGGATGCTGTTCCTGATAATGCTCTAAAACCAACACTTATAATAGTTAATTCAGGCACATACACGTAAGTAATTTTTATTTATTTATATGTATGCATGTAAGCTATTGAATGCACGTAAACCAACATTATCTTTGTTAATCTCACAAGATAATGTTACTTATTTTTGTGGCAGGGAGAAAGTGGAAGTGAAAAAAACCAAGACCAATTTGATACTTCAAGGAAAGGGTTATGAAAATACATTTATTTCTTGGAATGACATAGCACGTTCAACTGGTGGCACCTTCTATAGCTACTCGGTTGGCGTTTTTTCCGACAAATTCATAGCTTACGATATTAGCTTTAAGGTAATGAAAGAAAATCATTAATACCCTTTGTATACAAAAGATAGTTATTTATTTATGAGTTAATTACACGAATGGTTCTTTAACTTCATATCAAATTTTACCAATGGTCCTTTAGTTTCAAAAATTATACCGATGGTCCTTATTTTTGAAACTTATTTCACCGATAGTCCTTTAAGCTTAACAGTGTTAAATTTTTATGTTAAGTCTCTCATGTGAGATGCACATGGTTGTGGGTGTGTGCAAGTGGTGTGGTACTTTTTGCCTTAAAAGTTGTAAATAAGCTTGTTTTTTAAATTCTTTTGCAAAAAGAGAAATGGGAAAAGACTATAATGCCCTCATGTGCATCTCACATGGGAGACTTAACATAAAAATTTAACACCGTTAAGCCTAAAGGACTATCGATGAAATAAGTTCAAAAAATAAGGACCATCGGTGTAATTTTTGAAACTAAAGGACCATTGGTGAAATTTGGTATGAAGTTAAAGGACCATTCGTGTAATTAACTCTTTATTTATTAATTTAAATATAAATTTCAATTAAGATTTATAAATGTTGGTGTGTTGCAAAGAACACGGCTCCTGCTGCAGCCCCAGGTACACAAGGAGGACAAGCGGTTGCATTTAGAATCGATGGTGATCAAGCGGCTTTTTATAAATGTGGATTTTATGGATATCAAGATACTCTTCTTGATGATTTAGGAAGACATTATTTTAAAAATTGTTTCATTGAAGGATCAATAGACTTCATCTTTGGAAATGGTAGATCATTGTATGATGTAAGTATCACTTCTTCAAAGCACTATATTAAATATGAGATTGCATACATTTTTTTCCATACAAAAAGTGCAACAAAATGATAATTACATTGTTTCCTAAGATGTATGTATAGAGAAAAGTGCGAAAATCGACATTTGTTGGTGTGAACTTAACCATTTTTCTTTTAGGGATGTACACTAAACTCGGTAGCGAGTGGTCCCGGGATCAATGGAGCAATAACAGCTCAAAAAAGAGAGTCGTTACAAGAGAAAACCGGGTTTTCGTTTGTGAATTGTAAAATTCAAGGAACGGGTAATATTTTGCTTGGGAGGGCTTGGGGTAACTTTGCAACTACTGTGTACATAAATACTGATATATCGAATGCAATTGTTACCCCTGAAGGCTGGACTGACTGGAGTGACTCGAAACACCCGAAAGATCCTTCTATAGACCAGTTAAGTCTATTTTTATCTTTTACCATCTACCATCTACCAAAATAATAAAATTTTGAATTTTCTTATGTTTCATTTGTGTTTTCTCATGTTAATGTTTCAAATGTGTATTCAGGAAAGTTTTCTTTGGAGAATATAATTCTACGGGCGCTGGAGCAAATATTAATTCGAGGGTGAAATATGCAAAAAACCTAAGCCTCGCGGATGCAAAACCTTACATGGATATCTCTTATATAGACGGAAACGAATGGAATCACGACTTCAGCTTTTAATAGAACAAAGTCAAATTTTATAGCCTAAGATTCTTTTTATCGCTTTGGTCTATTTTATTTTATAAGATGTAATGAAAAATTGTTAGATAATTACAAATGGATGTGTAACAAGTGTTATGTGTGGAATATCTAAATAACACAAAATTTACCATCAACCCTCAAATGATTGCGGAGCAAGATGCTCAAATTACTTACGCTAAAAGCGTTCAAATTACTTAGTGACGCTCATGAGTGTTCTAAAAATCTGAAAAAGTAGTCACCAAAGATGAAGTAAAATGTACAACTATTTATTTCTCATATAAAAAAAAAGTGATTTACTTATCTCTATCTTAAAAAGCCATGTCACCTCTTTCACATGTTGCTGTGATTCGAATAACTTCCAACATCGGTCTAATCGAAATAATTTTAATTCTAAATGTTAGTTAAAGTTCGTTTTTCTTCAATATATGGCAATTGACAAAGGTAATTACCAAACGAGGCCTTAAATGAAGCTACAATTAATAAAACGGGCCATCACGGAAAGTATATTGTTATTTATGATGATATTCGGTATTATAAATTTATTTCGGTAATAATATATTACGAATAAAATGATGTATTAAAACTATATTTTTAGGCAACTTTGAGTTTCGAGTCGATTGCTTTGAAGCTAAACACATAAGTGTATGTTTGTGCATTGTATGTGTTTTGATCCATTAAAGGTAAAACATTTCCATAAAAAATGAATTTATAAGTATATAAGTCAAACCGTACTCATCTTTCTATGTTAAAGCATTCAATTCTATTTTGGAATTATGAAAAGATTATGAAAATTTCTATAAGACACCCATGATTTATCACGGGTTATATGTTTGAATAAACTTGTAATTTACATAAATCAAATCAACAAAAACAAAAAAATAAAACGTATAGATTAAAATTAAAAATTTATTTGATCATTTAAAATCCAGTATTAAATAAACTTGAAATAATCAATTTTAATTTACACCTACAAAGTACAAAACACTGAAACATGTCAATTATATGAAGAAAAAAAGAAGTCCATCACAATTTTAAAAACATTAATAATTCCATGGAAGTTAACTCAAAAAATGTGGTTCACCCAAAAATCTATTTCACTCTATTGTACACAAGAAAAACATCAACAAACACAGGTTAAAGATATTTGCAATCCGAGCTTATTCGATACAGCATCTGCATGAAGATAACTCCATCAAAATCATATGTAATAATTCATCATTCAAAATGCCGAATCGTTGTTTAGGAGAGAAAAAAAATAAAGAATTTTGAAAGTTAGTCACAAAATCATCATGCTGCTGCAGCTGCTGTTGCTTTTGAATCTTCGGTTTTGTTTAAATGGCACATGCAATTTGGGCACGGGAATGAATATATCGAGTCGTTTGGTCTTTTTAGTTCAATTCCTTTTGAATCGCTGTGGGCCCGCATGCTTAACATATGCCTTTTGAATGTTTTCCAACTGGAATCAAAATAAAAAAAAAAAATTATAATAAAATAATAGAATTATGAAATAAAATTTCAGATATTAGTAACTTGCAACTCAAGCCGGCAAAATGGGCGGGGTTGTCTTATAACCCGAAACACTTTTTGAGTTTTTGTCCTAATTTTTTATATTTTTATTAAATAATTTATGAGTTAGATATGATTAAAAAAAGGTCAAAATACATTTTAGTACCATGAACTTGGTTTACTAGGTCTTCTCTTACCCTGAACTATTAAAGATGCAACATGGCACCCTGAACTTGACAAAATGGTCGATTTAGTACCTTGACTAAGTAATTTGGTCTTGTTTTGTCAAGTGATTTGCTTCTAATATCAACATATTGAGATGAATGTATACTTTTTAGTCCATAAAAATCTCCAACGAAAGTAAGTTAAGTAAGAAAACACGATCAAATTAATGAGTCAGGGTACTAAATCGACCATTTTGTCAAGTTCAGGATACCATGTTGCACCTTTAATAGAAGACCTAGTCAGCCAATTTCAGGGTACTAAAATATATTTTGCAACCTAAATTAATGATTTACATGTAATGTAAGTAATCATACCCGATTTTGGGGTTGTCAAAATAAACTGCTAATTTGCGTTTATCGGGTCGAATTGTCTTTGAATGTCCATTAAACATGTATCTTCTATGGCCCAACAGAAAATGTGGGAAGTTTCCACCTTGAGTTGTCACAAATACTTCACTATGGAGACACACAGTGTAATCAATAGCAGCCATTCTAGAAGAATAGTTCTACAAACAGTAAAAACAAAAAACAGTCAGTCAAAGTCAAAGTCAAACAAATAAATTAATCAAATTAGAGTCAAAGTCAAACCTTGAACGGAGCAAGTTCTTCAGCAGATGCAAGCATTTCTTTAGTTTGTAAAAGAGGAAACATTTCTAAAAGTGGAGCCATGTGTCTTTCGGAATCGTATATTCTTCCGGAAGCTAGAAATATGGATGTGCTTTTATCAAATCCCATTCCTCTAAGCATTAATCCAACCTAATAATAAAAAAAAAATATTAAATGGAAAATTTTAGATTATCTCTAATTAATTAATTATAGGCCAAAATGCATTTTAGTACCGTGAACTTGGCTGACTATGCACTCTACTACCCTGAACTATTAAAGGTGCCGCATGGTAACCTCAAGGTCCGAACTTGATAAAATGGTCGATTTAATACACTGGCTCATTAATGTGATCGAGTTTTTTACTTGACTTACTTTCGTTGGAGTTTTTTACGGACTAAAAAATATACGTTCATCTCAATATATTGATATTATAAGCAGATCACGTGAGAAAACAAGACCAAGTTAGTGAGTGAGGGTACTAAATCGATCATTTTGTCAAGTTCAGGGTACCATGCTGCAACTTATATAGTCCAGGTTAGTAGAGGACCTAGTTAGCCAAGTTCAGAGTACTAAAATGCATTTTGGCCTTAATTAAATGGAAATGAAGGAAATTATTATAATAATTATAATATTACCTCTAAAGGTGTTAGGGGGCATTTGCCATTGACCCGATTGGCACCAGGTCGAAGAACTCTACCGGGTTTAGTGAATTTACCTTTCCAACCCCTCTCTCTTGCAGCTATCATATCTTCACGTTCTTTTGATCCACCATCGTATACACAGCAAGAAAAAGCCACCATGTCCTGTAAAATTATTATATTTTATTATATTTAACATCAATTTTTATATTTATTTAATAATGGCGATGTGTTATCTCTAACATGCCACAAGGTAAAATCGATAAACTTAGCTTAAAAGGAAACGGGTCAAAACGGGTCGTGTGGGTAAAACATGTTGAAAGTCGTCAAAAGTGTTTTAATAGCCGACCATCATTCATTTTTAAATCATTTTTTCCAAAAAAAATCATGTTTTTTTTTCTTCAAAATAATGTAATTTTTATATCATATTTGACAGTTGACAATTGACACAATAGTTAGGTATAGATGTACCAACCCATGACATAAATACCTCTTTTGGCCCGTTACCCAACTGATTTTATCCACTATAAAGTATAATGAAATAAAACCACAAACCTCTTCAAATCTAAGATGAACAGAAATGTATTTTCCACCATTATTTGCACTTCGTTCCTTCATTCTTGAAACTAAAGTTTGACCCATGGTCAACAGAGGATCTGAAAACCGTAAAGCTTCATAATTTGCCAAACATCGAAGCCTTTGGACATCAGGTGGAGCATCAAATGATAATCGGTTTGCAAATGGAGAAATCCTTATAAACCTAAACAATTAAAAAATAATTAATATCCATAATTAATAAATAATCATATAATCATATAATAACTAACAACAAACTCACTTTTCTTCAAGAAGCCTAGGAAGAACTGTATCCCTATAGTACTGAATTGGAGACCATGCTTTTATTCTGAAGTTGAACACATTGGTCAAATTGCGGTCAAACCGCTCCATTAGGTATCCAGGTACTGAGTCAACTATTCGAACATCATTTTCCAATGTTTTAACAAAAAATTCTTCATCGTATATGTCACTGAATTTGCTGCAGGACACATAAATATTTCAAGATAACAGAAATTAATTAATAATTGTTGTAGTATTTAAACAAGATGTTCGTTCACAAACCTAGGATCTCTCCAGATACTATGAAAATGAAAATTGGGAATGACAAGTGTCGCGTTAAGATATCCCGCAACAGCAACTGCATTGCATATCTAGAGAGAGAAAACAGTTGGGTGATTATTTAAAAATAAAGATTACTATTAATATTAATAATTAATATGAAAGATATTAAATACCGATGTTCTCTGCTGATTCAAGCCTCCATTTGCCTCAACATATATGTACCCATTTGACTCTGGCAAGCCTAGAAGAACATTTTAATGCGACATTTTTTTAAATCCATTTGTAACGAAAGGTGAACAGTAAGAACTAATACATATATAAAAAAGAAAAAAATGCTTAAAGTATATAAAAAATTGCTTTATAGACGATGTTCATACCTCCTGAAAACTTGTTTATACAAGGCTTCCAATCTCCACCTTTAGCATGTTTCCATATAGTTGACATCTACATTAATTTTTAATGTTATATATCAAAAACGAGTAGCAGAAAAGGATAACTACTTAAAAACAATATACTTTTCCCCATTTACAAAATCTAATGACAGTTACCAATGATAGTAGCATTAGGAGTTGTAAGTTAAACACTTAAACCCTAGTTAACTTGGTAACGTAGTTGAATCCTCCACAACCCAGAATTTCAACTTAACAATGGTAAACTGGAACTGCTATATGTAAATTTGAACTTACTTTTAGTACAGATCTAACAATTGCTTTAAATGAGTATATATGTATGATATAGTTTCAAAATTCAAGCTCTTTTAGCCTCCAGAGCTTGTGAATTTTTTACAGTAGACCGAAGCAACATGTCAAGTGGCAGCAACTAACACTAAAATCAGATGCAGAAGTATTGTAATGGATAATAAAACCTATAATCTAATCTAGTTCAATCAAGTAAACAATGGCTCAATTAGGTTTACGATAATTCAAAAACTGAAGCAAGATCTCAGAAAAAACAGGATCCACATCACATTAGGGCAAACTTCAGAAAATACTAACCGCATCTGAAGTCGAATTATCAGCATCCATCTCATGTCGGAGCTTAGCATAGAGTTCCGGACTCCGGTAGACTGATCCGGGAGCCCTCCGAGCCTTAATTACATCGGGAACGACATCAAACGATACAGTCCCCATGTAAAACAGCATACCAGAGATGTAAAGAAGAGGAGCGAAAAGGAAAACCCCCTGACGCCGTAATAGAACAGATAACACGATCCAGGCAACACGTTGTGCAACTGAGCGGTTGGATACACCGAGAGCAAATCGGCCGGCGGATTTTCCGGAGCGCGGATGACGGAGACGAGGAGACCGGAGGGGAGACGCCGGCGGTGAAGGAGTATTGTGTCCACTGCTGGGGAGCCGAATTTTAGCGTGCATCTCTCGTGTATAAATCACATTATTCGCCGGAGATATAGATACAGCTCGAGATGTAGAGAGAGAGAGAGGTGAAAAACACAGACGTGTGTGTATCAGAGAATGTAATGTGTGTGTTTGTGTGTGTGAAGTTGAAGGGGAGGTCGGAGGGGAGAGAGAAGAAGATTCGAAGAGTGTTGGTGTGGTGGAGTGCACGTGCACGGCGGCGGAGTACGGCGGAGGACGGTGGACGGTGGAGTTGACGTGCGGTAATAGCGCATTCGTGTCTCGTTAGGAACAAGCGTGGTTTGCTCCGTGTTTGACTAGTTTCTTTTGAGCTAAATATTTGTTTCCATTACATTCACAAAATTTTTATTTTTTGACCCAATTTGGCAAGTGGATACATTCGTCTTTTAACCCAATCGGAGATATAGGAATTGTTTTAAGATTTTGCTTTTATCGGAAAACATTTTTATCTTTTGAGTTGGAAAAATCGTTTTCGTGTTGAGAAATTGAAAAATGATAAAATAGAATGCTACGTCTATTATTTATATCTATTCACTTTATCAAAACAAGTGAGAAAATAAAATTAATAGATTGCACGTATCATTTTTATGTTAAATAGTAACATAAGGTAGACATGAGTATGCATAAATAACATTTCTCATAAATAAATATGTCCACAAAAATATAACATTTAGTAAAATTAATATTGGAAGTGGGCGTAGAAACCTAAGACTTGTAGTCTAATGATATTAGTGTAACGTGTTGCTCATGATTTATAAGTCATGGGTTTAAATCTCGGAATAATCGAAGTAGATTATGTGATGTTAAAAATAATGGACGAGAATAAAAAAAGGCACATAAAATTGAGAAAATAATATGTGTTCTTATCATTTGTTCATACTCACTTGAAAAAATAATATGTGTAATCTACTAATTATCTCTCTTAATATTATCATTTGATTGTGACATATATTTTGATCCAATGAGTAGTAAGATTTAATATTATTACTCCATAAAATACATCATTTAAGTTAACGACATTTTAGTAATTTAAATAACTTCTAAGAAAAATTTCATCCAAATATGGAGAGTTTTTGAAAAAGATTTAACAAATTTTCCATATATTCGGAAACATGATTTCTTTTCCAATTTTTCCTATCTCTTCCAATTAAAACTGCTCACACAGTTTTTCAATTGTTTCCATTTGCTTTTTTTTCTTTTCAAGATAAACCTTAACAAAATTTCCATATATGAAAATAATGTAATGATGAAACTTGAGTACACTCGTTTAACAATTCAATTAAGTATGTAATGATGAAATCAAAATTTACAAAATCACGTGTGCTCAAAAAGGTATAGAAAGCCCACACAAAAAAGCCCAAAAACGCTATTCAAACAATGTTGAACCACCAAAACAATCCATACCACTTTCATACTTAATGAAACTCATTCCAATATGTTTCATAGTCTTCAAGCCCATAAACACACACTTCTTCAAATGCACAAGTACCTACTTATGGTCAGCATTATCATATCCCTCATAGTCAAGTCCCACAAACACAACTCACTTAATTACAATACCAACAAACACCATATAATCAATCACAAAACAATGTTATAAGATGGTGGAGCTTCTCAACAGAGTCTAACGTGTTATACATACTAATGTTATGATACCTAGATCCACAAATGTTGTTTTTAAAAGAGTTAGTTTCGCAACTGGGAACCGAATGATGAACTACATTCGGAGGAACGTTGGATAATTGTATCCGAAGATTCCAACTAACTATAAAGATTTCTAAAGTTGGATGTCGTTTTGGTATCTTGCTATGGACAAGTAAAATAACCGCAACTTGCTATACAGTAACCACAACCCGTCATGTTCTTATGTTATATAACGTTGTTACATCATTATCATGTTTTAGATTAATAGTATATTGGTCTTATTTCATAAAAGAAAAACATTTCAAAGAAATGCGAAACTTTTATAAAACCCGACAATTACAAAAAGTCATAAGATCCACCTTGCAAATCTAATCAAGAAGCGTAACTACTCTATTGTTTCCATCCTTGTGTTTTAACTCTGCGATATCGAAAAAGAGAGAATAATAAAACTTTACTACAAGACCCCTAACACTGAGTAGATAATAGTCAAGTCATTTGTTATTTCTATCAATCATGATTAAAAAATAAAATTCAAGTCCTAAGTTTATACGAGTAATATTCAACAAGTTGCTTAATTCCACTAAAGGCATACTTTTGCCTATAACTCCGTTATACCATATAATTTCTCACGTTAAGAGGCATTTCGCTGTAGCTTTGGCGGTTCGCCAAAGTTAAATTCTTATTTATTTATTTATATTTTTTTATTTTGTAAATTATGATTGGTTGAAGGTATTTTCTGTGAGTCCCAAAGGGATGTTATAGAAATACTAAATCAGATAAGATAAATTTTTTTTTGTGTGTGTTAAAACTATGTTCAAGGGGTAAAATTGCCTTTAACATGACTTTAACTAAATGTCACACATTGTGCTCTAAAAGAGTTAAAGTTATCTGAGTGTTATGTACGTTTCAAAAATAACTATTTTAAGTGTTTACCTTTTTTTCTGTCATTTAAGTCAATCTAATCTCAAACTAGTTAATTAAGCGGTGTTTTATGAAACGAATTATCTGCTTATTGCGTTTCTAAAAAAACGTAAATAATGTTAAATATGTGTTTGACAAAAGTTTGAAAATAATCAATTAACATCGGTCTAGAAGATGAACACAAAGAGATGAATCGTAAATAGAAGCACATGAAATTTGACACAACACCGTCATATGTGAAAGAATAGCCATGATTGAATAGTTTTGTTGCCAGAAATCCATTCTCTAATTCTCTGGCGGTGCTCATTGTGGCTCATGGTAGAAAATTCTTTTAAATTATTATCAACTCAAAATCTAGAATAAACAAATCAGTTGAGTCGATCAAAAACTGACCCGAAACTTATTTGCGTCAACCTTGGTATGTTTATTTTCGTACCAGGTTCATGTCAGATTTCAAGTCAGGTCTACTTGTATTTTAGCTATCATTTTATGTGATTAACTTTTATAAAAAATTCAAAAATTCATTATTACACTCTCGACTAAAAAGTTGGTTAAAGTTGATGCGACATTTGTATAGCTAAGATATTAACGTATAGGGAACCATATGCAAACACACAATTTGTTGATGGGTGGTAGGTTTGGGAAAGTTGGCTCGGTATGGTTAGATGGGTATGGTTGATTGGATGTGGCGAGGAAGCCCATTAGCCCGACAACACGCACCACTTTGGGCTCACATGCTCCCCTAACTTCCATAAAAAGCAACTCAACTTGGACCACTCGATCTTGACTTTCATTGACTTAAAATTGAATTCTTTTATAAGTTTCTTATTTATTTTTTATATAAGGTAAATGTACCAATGTAATTTAGCAAACTGAGGCACAAATTGAGTTTTGAGTAGGGGTGATTATCGGGCCAAAACTGAACCGAACCGAATTGATAATTGATAACGATGAATTTTCAGAACCGATAACATGTTATCGGTTTCGGTTCGGTTCGGCTTCGGTCGGTTTTTGGTTCGGTTATTTTAGGCCAAATGTACATCCTTTTCCGAAACCGAACCGAACCAAACCGAACCGATAGAACCGATAACGATGAATTTTCAAAACCGAACCGATAACATGTTTTCGGTTCGGTTCGGTTCCGTTCGGTTTCAGTCGGTTTTTGGTTCGGTTCGGTTTTTTCGGTCCAAATACTCACCCCTAGTTTTGAGTCACAAACTTTTGACAACAATACTCAATCATACTCCCATAGATAGAAAAACTCTCGTAGATAGAAAAAAATGCTTTCGGGGTCATAAACTTTTAACTATATCATATTCTCATATACTGATAAATGGAATATGTAACTATATGTAACGTTCATTTGTTTGGTTACAGTCGATCATATTATTAGAAGCTTAAAATCATTTTTGTGTGATTAATGTTGAAGCATATACTTAGGATTGGTTTGAATAAAATAACTTTGAGTTTAGTTAACTATAATTAAGTTGAGATTCTTAGGTAATATTAAAAATTATAGATCCTCCGTATCAAAATAAATGACACACTTTCCATTTTGGGGTGTATTAAAATAAATGACACACTTTGAAAATTTCCTTATTTGGTAAAAATAGTGGGACTCATACCCACTAACTATCCATTTTAATAAAGAAAATTACCCTTATACCCTTACTTTTACTTTTACTTTTAAAACTCATTAATATCACTTTATTAAAAAAAATTGAGATTCATCCTCCACTAACTATGTATTTTAATCTATTTTAACCTCTACTTTAATCTTTTACCTCAAAAACCGTGTAAGCCCATTTGTGTCACTTTTTGATACGGAGGAAGTATATATATTTATAAACATAATTTCTCCATGATTAATTACTATATACATTATAGGGGGTGATTTTTCTACCACAACTTTTAAGTCATGTATCACATCCAATACTTAATATACTTGTACATGCAGCTGTAATACCTGTACTGTGTGGTATAATCATTAAAAATTATGATAGCAATATCAATTCTCATACATTATGCCCCAACCATTTTTTTTCTATTCCATTATTATTTTTCTATATGACAACAAGTGTCAACGACAATTAAGAATACTCCAAAAGTCTCAAAATAAAAGAAACCAAACAATGGCCCTCAATGCACATGTTCAATGCAAAAGCTTCCATGGGAGTAGACTTAACTTTACAAAGAATGGGCCTTTCATACCTTTACTTATTTTCAGTTGCAATTCTTAGTTGCGAAAATAAATACATTGATCCAAAAATATTTTAAATTTAACTTGGTACGAACCGAGACTATGCAACGTTTACGAACTTAAAGTTACTTTTATTTATATAATTATTGACTTATTGCTTATGTTCTAACAAAAAAAAAAATCATATAAAAGATATCAAGATTCGAACTCTAGGGTCACAAACAAACTAAAATTACATTCTGAAGGGAACCAATTAATCTATCAAAAGAATGAAAAGAAAAGGTTTAGTGATTAAGAAAGTGTTTGAATTTAAGGACTATGAGTCCCAAATGAATTCATAGTCTTGTATCGTATAAAATTACTTTTCACATCAAAGTATAGTTATTTTATGTTATTTTGTGTTGTTGATAGTATCATGTGATGTGTTATAATGATTTTAAATAAGAAAAAAAAAACTATTGTATAAAGAAGAAAAAAATACTACTTACGCTTACGCTTTAGAGCTACAAATTAACTTACCCAATAGGCAATGTCATTTTCTTGTTTTTCTTTTCAAAATTGATCCATTAAGTTTACCAAATCTTATCATTTTTGTGAGTATGATGATTTATAGGTCTAAAATTTAAGACTTATAAGATAATTGATAAACATATCGTTATATATTTTATACTATAAATAGCTAGTTACTCATGATATTTTACTATATATTTTTGTTTATCAGGTTGTTAATTTTCATCATATTTTTTATTTGATAGAACTCTTCATATTTTGTCGAATTATTTCCATCCACTATGACATCATTTGCCATGCAACCCCAATCAATAAAAAAGAAGGATAAATGAAAACAACACTAAAAAATAATTAGTGGATTTGAGTCACTTCTATGAAGATTATGGCTTCCACTACTTTTTTTACTTTGTTGATAATAAATGTGACAGGGACTCCTCATTAATCATAAACTACTTGTATCATGTTTAACCGAATATTCTTTGGTTTTATATTTATTACATATTAAATCTTTTATTGTTTTTGCTTGTATTATAATGTAACGTTATGTTTTTATGACTATAGTACTACTAACATTATATTTGATTATTTGTTATATTACATACGCAAAGGCCTTTTTTTTCTTTCTCAAAACTAACTTCTAAAATCGCTCAGGTGTTGTAGTATCAGGAAACGAACACTTAACGCTCACCACGTATGAATACATTATTTTTTAAACGAATTCGAACTGCAAAAATGCAATGATAAAGATTGTAAGTTTTTTGAATTATTGTACTCACTTCTTGGGTATACATCTAGTCATTATCATGTAGATTGTATAACACGCATTCCTTTTAAGAAACAATTTAGATGCACTTATTAGATCAAATTTTAAGAAAGTATAGGTGGATAAGTGTTGAGTAATGTTCTATATTGGACAAATATCGAACTTGTAATGTGTTTATAAGGGTCTTGCGCTACTCCTCTTACAACTAATTGGTTCTAAGATGGAACCACACAAACTGACATGGTATCAGAGCAAGGTTCACCCGTAGTTGGTCAAACGGCCACACGGACCACACATCCATGTGTTAGGCGCGAAAAAAAATGACGTCACACGTGAGGGGACGTGTTGAGTAATGTCTCACATTGGACAAATATCGAACTTGTAATGTGTTTATAAGGGTCTTGGGCTACTCCTCTTACAATAAATTGGTTTTAAGATGGAACGCCACAAACTGACAGTAACACTTAACTTTTTTAGAACGCCAAGTTAGTTAATGGTTCGAGTCGGATACTGATATCCGCAAGGGACAATATGTCTTTCCTCGAACACTCCACCAATAGGGAATAAAGCTCACCACGTTATTCACATAAGGAAAAGCTTTCAACAAAACTCGAACCCGATACCTTATGAAGGAAAACCCCTTAAAGATTTTCTTAGTGGCCAGTTGATCTACACCTACTGATTTGGATAACACTTAATTAGGGATATCAATTTAAGAACAAAGAGCGCTTATTTTACTTTCTAAGAGGGCAAGGCGCGATCTAGCCAAAACCATGATAAAGGCCCTTTGACACAAATCCACACCATTTTTCGTTCAACATTTGTTGTGGATAGAAATAATGAAGATTTAGGGGTATGTTTTTTACCCGTTTACCACGCCCATAAATCAAATAGCACAAACCCATAAATATGCCACATAATCGGTTTGGATGATTTTTGAAAACTAAACTTCAATTCTTACCTAAACCAGTTCAAAGCCTTCGCTTTCACGGCCTACAACTTGCTCAAAAGTAGTCAAGAACTCACCCACTACAGTAATATAGTACTATCAAAGACTTGTACTCTAATGATATAAGATTTTAGAAAGTGTTATACTACTTCTGTATCAAAATAAGTGATACATTTAAAAAATTACGGTTTTTGAGACAAAAGATTAAAAAGTGATTTAAAATAGATTAAAGTGGATAGTTAGTGGATAATGGCCACACTTCTTTTGAATGAGGTGATATTAATGATGTTTAAAAGTAAATGTAAGTGTAAAAGGGTAATTTCACATTATTAAAGTAGATAGTTAGTGGAGAATGAGTCCCACTTTTTTACCATATATGGTAAGTTTTGGAAGTGTATCACTTATTTTGTTTCACCCCTAAATAGAAAGTGTATCACTTATTTTGATACGGAGGTAGTATTAGATAGTCATCTTACATTCAAGTTTTACGTTAGCTAATACTATCTCCGTATCAAAATAAGTGATACATTTGAAAAATTACGGTTTTTCAGGCAAAAGATTAAAAAGCCGGTTAAAATATATTAAAGTAGATAGTTAGTGGATAATGTGTCTCACTTCTTTTGAATGATGTGATATTAATGATGTTTAAAAGTAAAAGTAAAAGTAAGGGTAAAAGGTTAATTTAACCATATAAAAGTAGATAGTTAGTGGAGAATGAGTCTCACTTTTTTTATCAAATAAGGTAAGTTTTAGAAATATATCACTTATTTTCTACTACTCATAAATAAAAAATATATCACTTGTTATGATAAAGAGGTACTACTATTTAGATTTAAAAAACACTATTGTTATAAAAAACTCACCCACACTACACGTGCACACTATAAATCATATCTTTTACATTCTTCACCTATATATATTCGGTTCTTCCTCTTAATTAGTTCAATCACTCATCCAATTCACACACATTGGCCAGCAAACTCATAAAAACACACAAATTGTCGGCTCTCACTTCCTCCACCAATCACCACCGCTAGATCTATAACCAACAATGATAAGCGGCCATGATTTCTACACCGTCATGGCGGCAATGGTGCCGCTATACGTCGCCATGATTCTCGCTTACGGCAGTGTACGGTGGTGGAAAATATTCTCCCCTGATCAGTGCTCCGGCATCAACCGATTCGTCGCTATTTTCGCCGTCCCGTTACTATCGTTTCACTTCATCTCATTAAACAATCCGTACGAGATGAACTTCCGATTCATCGCGGCGGATACGTTGCAGAAGATCATCATGCTGGTGGTGCTTGGATTTTGGGCGAAATTTAGTAAAAACGGGAGTTTGGAATGGATGATTACGATTTTTTCACTCTCTACTTTACCCAACACTTTGGTGATGGGAATTCCGTTGCTAATTGCGATGTACGGTGAGTATTCCGGTTCGTTGATGGTTCAGGTTGTGGTTTTGCAGTGCATTATCTGGTACACTCTGCTGCTTTTTCTGTTCGAATTCCGTGGCGCGAAAATTCTGATTATGGAACAGTTCCCGGAAACGGCGGGTTCGATTGTGTCGTTTAAGGTGGAATCCGACGTCGTTTCGCTGGACGGTCATGATTTTTTAGAAACTGATGCTGAGATCGGAGACGATGGGAAGCTTCATGTGACGGTGAGGAAATCGAACGTTTCGAGAAGGTCGGTTGGGCTCGCCGGAATGACTCCGCGGCCGTCGAATTTAACCGGCGCCGAGATTTATAGTGTGAGCTCGTCTCCGAGGGGATCCAATTTTAATCACTCGGATTTTTACTCTGTGATGGGGTTTCCCGGTGGCCGGTTATCGAATTTCGGTCCGGCGGAAATGTATTCCGTTCAGTCTTCGAAGGGTCCCACACCTCGACCGTCGAACTTTGAGGAGAGTACAGCTCCCGGAGCTTTGAATTCGCCGAGGTTCGGATCTTATCCGGCTCCGAACCCGGAAATTACATCAACGGTCACGAAAACAGCAAAAGGCGGACAACCACCGCACGCCGCCGTGCAACAAAACGGGTCACAGAACAAAGCGAAAACTGACGACAAAGAGCTTCACATGTTCGTGTGGAGCTCGAGTGCTTCGCCGGTGGTTTCGGAAGGCGGCGGCGGGCTCCACGTGTTTGGCGGAGCGAGTACTGAACAGTCGGGTCGACCCGATCACGACGACGCTAAAGAAATCCGGATGGTGGTTTCCTCCGATTACCACGACACAAAAGGTGAAGATGGAGATGAGGAGAGGGAGAGAGAGGGTTCGGCGGAGCTCCGTCCTAAGGAGGTGCCCGTTGCCGGAAAATACATGCCGCCGGCGAGTGTGATGACACGGTTGATACTGATTATGGTTTGGCGGAAACTTATCCGGAACCCGAACACGTACTCCAGCCTGATTGGTCTAATCTGGTCTCTTGTTTCCTTCAGGTAATTAATACTTATATTTTTGTAGTAGATTATTTGTTTTTTATTTTAAAATAAAATAAAATATTTAGTAAGTTCTTACTTCTTAATCTTAATTTATGGAAAAATTAAGGGTTAAACTTTAAAGTCTGTTTTCGTATTTATTATGCAAAATTGGCCGACATTTTGTGTTCTTTTGTGGAGGTACATGTGGGATTGTTTATTTGTTGGTACCCAAATGCAAGACCATTTTTTTAGTTAAATAAAATAATTTTTAAAAACGTGAATTACTTAATTAATAGTAATAAATACATGTTTTTTTAACCAGTTTAATGATATCAGGTGGCATGTGGCAATGCCAAAAATAATAGAGAAATCGATCTCAATTCTTTCGGATGCTGGTCTTGGAATGGCTATGTTTAGTTTAGGTGAGTTTTTATTAATTGACTGATTTAAACATATTAGTTTGGCATTTTTGTTGCTAATATTGTTAATGTACTATAATTATAGTTTCTGGTTAATTTATTTTATTTTAAGAAAACTTGTTGCCATATTTTGTTGCCATATTCTGGTTAATGATTGATGAAAAGACTTGATCGTGGTGCTGTATGATGGGTATATCTTTTTAATTAAGATTCAACATCAAATCATATCAATTTGTTACCGATTCTAAAATATAACCGTCCATCCATTTTAAAAAAGAAAAAGAAAAATTGGATAACTAATTTTTTTTCCTAATATTATCATTTTGTTTAAATATTGTTTAAATATTGTTTAAATATTTGCATTAATTTAATTAGCAGTAAGCAAACAATAACATGTTGGCAACCTTCTGTCTACTAAAGTTTCAAAATTTCTAGACATTAACATTACCCTCTTTTAAGACCATATATTTCTATCCGTTAAAAAAAAAAAAACCATATATTTTTATCATGGTATTTAGGTGACGAGAATCATGATTTGTTTGATTTTTTAATATTCCATATTTTAAAGGTTTATTTATGGCGCTTCAACCAAAGATAATAGCATGTGGAAATTCAGTAGCTACCTTTTCAATGGCGGTTAGATTTTTAACAGGACCGGCTGTGATGACAGCCGCTTCCCTTATCGTTGGTCTTCGTGGTACCCTCCTTCACATCGCCATTGTACAGGTAAAATTTAATTAGTTTTTCTAACATATGTCTTAAGCACAAACGAAAAGATGTATTTAATCAACTCACAGTTACTTAAAAATGTCTTAATACAACATATATGCAGCTAACTGTTTACATTTTTAAAAGATAAATAAAATGCATTTTCTAATCATAATGACAGGCTGCACTTCCTCAAGGAATTGTACCGTTTGTTTTTGCTAAAGAATATAATGTTCATCCAACAATACTCAGCACTGCGTAAGTATAAACTAATACCGATCATCTACGGTTTTGTGCCGTTTTATATTCTCAATTATATGAATTTTCTACAGGGTGATATTCGGGATGTTGATTGCATTACCCATAACTCTCATCTACTACATTCTTCTCGGTTTATGAGACATGGGACTAAAAAAGTCTAATAAGACAAAATTTAGTCCTTCAACAAGTTCGTTGTTTTAGGAGATTTATTAAAGAAAGTGCACGAGGTCATATAAAGACTCCAAAACAATTGGAATATGGGATTTTTGACTTGAATTGAAGCTTTTCTCCTTGATATTAGGATCTTGCTCCCCAACCCCCAAATTAGATACCAAATTTCCAAGATAGCAATCCAGATCATTTCTAAGAGGAAAACAAGGAAAGATGACAAGTTTGATGGACTAAAAAAAAAAAGAATGCCTTGTAGACATTGTTGTTTGTTGTATCTGTATTTTTTTTAATTTAACTAGAGTCATTATGATTAAAATACATGTAGTTTATAAAATATTCTTCCTTATTGTTTGTAATGCTTTTATTAACGGCAATTTGATTGAAAAAACACTAGCAATAATCGGTCTAGAAGCTCATGACATGGTTTATGTGCATTTTAGTAAGGATTTGAGGTGGCTTTTTGTGACATAAAAAGTACTTTTTGTGTGAGACTAGAAGCAGATTACTTTACTTCATTGTTCAATTATCAATGTGGGCCATCATGTTGTACATTCATCTCAAATAAACGAGCTCAATCTTTTTATATAAATTACATAAATAGTCTATCTGGATAGAAACAAGGTTGAGCTTGGAGTTGGTACTTGGTAGTATAAAAAGAAAAAAAATTCTTTATTTATTTTGAAAAATGGAAATGATAGTTTCTAGATGAAGATAATGCTTTTTGAAAAAAAAAAATCATCAAAAGAGACATATGGGAAAGATGGAGGTCTCAAAACCCTCATGAGTTCTGGTTTAAAGAAGGGCGGTATTTAAAAATATATGAAAATATGTGGTATCATTTTAAAAATATCTGAAAATACGTGGTATCGTATTTAAAAAATATCTGAAAATACATGGTATCCGAAAAATATCCGATATTCGAAATTCGGATATCCGAAACTCTGGTTATCCGAAACTCCATTATCCAAAAATCCAGATATTCGAATTTTGGATACCAGAGCCGTATAGAGTTTTCAGATTTACGGATATCCGGAATCCGAAAATTATCCGAAATCCAGATAACAGAATTTTGGATACCATATCCAAATAGTGATTTCAAGATTTTCAGACATCCGATTTCCAAAAATTATCCAAATTATATCTTAAAGTATCTGAAATATTCGAAAAAACATAAAAATTTGAATAATGTATTATTTTTTATGGATATCATTTATTCGGATTTCGGATCCATATTTAGATGGTAAAAATCACTATAGGAAAATCCAGATATCTGAAATTCGGTTATCCAAAAATCCGGATATGTGATTTTGAACACATCTGTCAGAAATCTGGTATTGGCTTCTCAAGGTCGTTCCCCAGGGCCAGAATACAACATCAACTTTTGACATGATATTTGGATTGCTTCTTGCCATCGTCTTATAGACCTCTTCCATCGGCTTTACGCTCTCGAGTCTAATAATTTTTTGATTTCTGGATTGATTCTTGCCATTGTCGCCTATTTCGCAGATTAAAGCTTTGGAATCACAAACTCGGTCTCGTCAACCAGAATAGCTATGGTTGGTTAAACATATACTTTTTAATTAGCATGTTTAATTAAACCCATATATCTATTTTTATATGCATACACATAGTGACAGTATAAATGCCGCATGTATTAACAAATATATGTATTGATAGTACGACAATCTATCTATTGTTTTTACATGAGAATCATAATATACGCTAGGGACCATGTTATACATTAACCCCCAAACAGGATAAAGCTTCACATGCACTTTTTTTGTAATTATCTTATGCGACACTAACATATGTATCTATATATACACATATACGTATAATTATATGCAAGTATATATTAGAGATTACAAGTGTATATATACACATCTGATTTCCCACAATTTGGTTACGAAAATTGTCATATATATTATCTTCCAAATCGCCTGATTCAGTTTCTAATTTCAACAAATTAGCTTCTGAAATTGAAGTTAAAACGAGATTACGTGCTACAAATGGGTCACAATGGGTTTCTTGGAGTCTAGGACACCAGGTTTCACAAAAACCCAGTGGGATTTATGGGCAAAATTCCGGATACTTTTGAAGCGCTTTTTACACCGGTTCATAGTTTGTTTAACCGGTTGAACCAACTGGGTCAACCTGGATTTAAAACACTACTAATAAGACCACTGCCAACGGCAATGGTCATTATTCCGCCAATTTAGAGTTTTTGGCTTCCACCATTGGCACCAAGCGTCTCTTGGTAGCGCCAGTTTACCTACGCCGGTTTGGAGACAGGCTTGAGGGGTGAAATCAGTTGGTGGGGTGGTATCCAAAGGGGTATTTTGTATGTGTATTTTGTAATGGTCGGTTAGAGGGTGAGCTGACGTAACGCTGATTTAGCAACAACGGGAGTGGTCTAAATACCATATATACTTGTAGAGAGAAGTCACTTTCCATGCAGGGTGAAAAACGGACATGGTGGCATGGCTAGTGGCCGGAGGGACCATTTTGGTGGTGGCTGACAATGACATCTGGTTACACCAAAACTTGATCTTCCTGCTTTATTTTGTTTTTTTAAAGTTAAATAGATATCACACACTAAAAGAAATTACTTTTAGAGACAAAATATTTTAATACCACAATGCCATCTTAAATAAATAAAATGTTTTAGACCCAATGCTTAAAGATGTAGAGGCAACACGTGATCTCTAAAGTATTTCAGAAAATAACTTATATATTTCCTGATTCATAATACTATATGTTTAATTTATATATACGTTTAACACAGACTTTAAGAGTTTTTGACAACACTTTTATGGTCTCTCGGACTCTTCCTTTTCTTTTTTTGGTTCAGACTTCAGAATAAGTAATAGTTAAATTACTCTGCTCATTAAGTCCATTAAATAAAAACAAACATCATCTAATATTGTCTACATTTACTATTTCTCTAGCATTATTCAAATGTGATCATAATCATTTGTCTAATTGACAATTATTGTTTGAATAGTTATACTAATATTATTGTATTTTGCAAGGGGCATGCATATTGTTTAGTGTTTACTTACTTTAAGACTGGATTTACATATTCTTTTTTTTCATATTTTTCTTAAATTATTTTGTTTGACAAGATAACCAATATAACGCTAAAACCATTGTAATTTGTGGACTCTTAACTTTTATGTACTGAAAATGAGTTTGGTTTGCCCAATATTTTTCTGTGTGATTGGTGGGCTCTTGACTTTTATGTCCCCAAAATGGGCTTTTGTAAAAAGAAGCCACATTGCACCTGTTTGAAAAGGTTTTGTAAATCTAATTTGGCGCAACTTCCAAATGAAGGTTAAGTCACATAATCAAGGTTTATTATTGAGGTTATTTTACTATTAAACTAAACTAGATTAATATATATCTTTCTAAATATAAAAGATTTAAATACTCCTAGGTTAGGCAAAAAATATATGTAAAAATTTTGAGATTTCAAATGATATACTACTTTCGTATTAAAATAAGTAATACACTTTCCATTTAGTGTTGGAACAAAATAAGTGATATACTTTTAAAATTATCTTATTTGGTAAAAACAAATAGGACTTTATCTCCACTAACTATTTACTTTAATAAAGTGAAATTACCCTATTACCCTTACTTTTACTTTTAAACATCATTAATATCACTTTATGCAAAACAAGTAAGACTCATTCTCCACTAACTATTCACTTTAATCTATCTTAAACCACTTTTTAATCTTTTACCTCAGAAATCGTATTTTTCCAAATGTATCACTTATTTTGATACGGATGTAGTAAATAAAATAATAAAATTTACAAACATATATACATAATTAAAAGTTTATAAAATACATACAAAATTATCTTATGTTTCAAAACTAGAAGTTTTAGGTAAAGCCTTGAACTATAATCTTTAACGATGTGCCGTACGTAATTAACTAGCAGTTCATGTCTCATTTTTAAAATTAGTTATACACTAATATATCTAGAATGACATTAATAAACTCTAAACTACACTACATATAGTTTTCATTTTGATTGTCTAGTTTTCAGTTTAAATAGATTTTGATTTTCGTTAGTTACATCTAGCATATGCTTCTGGATTATACATTAAAAACACCTTTATTAAAAAAAACAAACTCCTCAAAATCTTTAGAAAAACACCTCCATATTCACTTACAAGCAATGCTAATTACACCACTTGGTTCCCTCTAAAACATTGAGCTAATTGATTATTCCTAAACCAAATTCGAAATTTCTACTCCAATCAAGCTCAATGGCAAGCCAACACAACATTTTAATTGTTTTGTAACAAAATTCTAACATCAAAAGTTAGTTAGATCTAACCAACCATGATGAAAGCAAAAACCCGAGTTCATATGGCAACTTTACATGATCTATACACACTTGGCCTCTTGCCTACCGATGCCCGTTTGATGAAACGGGCTTACATCAGCCCGAGCTCTTTTTGAACTTCTCGGGTCATCATCCAACCCGAAAAATTCTTGTGACCAACGCGGTTCTTCATATTCAGCGTTGTAATCAAAATCAGAAGAGCCCGAAGTGTTGAAACTTCGGGCCATTTCCCAAAACATGTTTTGTATCTCCCCAAAACTGTACTTCTTCTCCTGTTAAAATACAAATTTTGATTTATTTTTTAGCATGTAGATCGACAGAAATAATCGATCAAATTGAAGATCATTAATTTTGTAAGTAATTGTTTACCTCTTTCTTTGCATTTTCCATTAAGGATGACATCTCTTGAAGAAAATCAGCAAAACCCTATCAAATTAAAAACATGATAATAAGCATCTAATTATTTAAAAAAAGAAGATGAAAGTGACTAAATGATTAGCATTAATTTAGGTAAAGAAAATTACCTCATCTACTTCATCTTGTGGATCATACAATCCAACATCATAAATTGACCTCTTTTTCTGATCTGATAACACTGTTTCATTTATAAAATCAACATCAATTTTTTATTTTTATTTTAATTTCGAGATATACTTTGCATGCCTAACATAACAATTAATTAACCGGTAATTGAAACTTACCTGAATAAGCTTCCTGAATTTGTTGAAATTTACTTTTAGCTTTTCCTAACAGCGACGGATTTTTCGTCCATTTATCAGGATGCCATTGCTACAAACGAAATCAAATCCAATTTTCAGAATCTGTACAAAATCAAATTAAGAAACAAGTTAACAGATGGAACGATAGGTATATACCATAGCAAGTTTACGATAAGCACGCCGGATCTGATCGTCGGAGGAATCACTAGAAACGCCGAGAATGCTATAATACGACGGTGATCCTTGATTTGACTCCATCTGTGTCTTAATTGCAATTTCGTCAATTCGAATTTGTATTGAATTCACAAATTTGTGCGTTTCGAGAAACTACGTGCGGCGGTGATTCGCGGTGGCGGGTTTTAGGGCTTATATAGAACTTAGTTTGTGGTTTCAAAGTCGGTGTGATGAAGTGGACCCATGCAAATTTGATAAGTATCAATCAGCATCCGTAAAAATATCTGGTCTGGAAATATCTAAGATATTGTGTGGATTGTGGTGAAAGATGTGTAGAATGTTCATGAAATTTGATAAATATCTTTGTTTGTCTGGTTGATGATCACGTGTTTCGGCGTTGGTTTCTCAAATTGTGTTAAGAAGTTTCCAGAATTATTCAGACTTCTTTCTTTAAAATTTTGTCAAATCAAATATCGCATAAGCTAATTACATCACACCATAACACTCACATGTGTTAATTAAGGATCCCATCAAAACACCCTAAGTTTGGATTGTGTGAGAGTATCACACCATGCAAGAGATATGTGAACAGTTGCATCAGTAGCTTGTCAGTAACTCGTCAGTTCATGATGCCGTTGACATTAACTCGTCAGTTGTTTCTTTATTATTTTTTCTCAATGGACATTTGAAACGTTGGGCAAAGAGTTCCAGAGAGGGATAAGGGGGCATGTAGAGAGATGTGAAATAAAAGAGGGGAATAAAAAGATATTATTGACATGTATCTGTTTTTGGTCAGTAGGGTTATAATAATGTACAAAACTAATGAAGACCTATGCTTGCTTTAGCTAATGCAGCATGCAACTGTAAGATAGTCCCGATAGCTACCGTTCGTACTCCCGGCTGGCCTGCCAGCGGTAGTGGGAATCATCTCGTTCCCTGGTCAAAGACTGGAACTATCGTAAGCTATCCCTTTCAGGTGTCATGCCAAAGTATAGCATTAGGACGGAGAACGAGTTAATCTGACATTGAGTAACTTGGATAGCTTGTTTGCTTGTTTAGCTTGCCCCCTCTTTGAATGTGTACAATTCGAGCAAGAGGTCATTTAGCTACCTCCGCAGCAACAATTGCTTCAGCGGGAGCTGTCGTCATGAGATCCGTATTTCCTACTTCTAATAGAATCTTCTAAGGCCATCTCATCTTCTGCTTCTGAAGTTACCACGGTCTGTCATCAAACCTCATAGGCAAAAGAGAAACCTAAACATGGGTTCAAGATTGAGTTCACTGGACCTCGGAAGTTTGGCGGGATGCTCTCGAAACTAATTCACTTGAGTGAGACAGAGGAGAGTGGAATTTACTTTCTCTTTAGTTCAGCTACTAAATAAATAAGTCATTTCGCTTGACTATAGCCATCGGGTAGGAATACATTCACTATCGGAAGAGACCCCGTTTATGTCTTTTGTACCTTCGTCTTTTAGAATTAATTTCTCAATATTTGGACCCAAAACAACAAAAAAATAGGCATATATTTGGACCCGATTTCTTGTTGAGTCGAGTTCCAGATTAGAATTTCCTTTTCCTCATGACGGGCCTATCTTGATAAAAAAAACCTAACTCGATGGACAGTTATCGTATGAAAGCAACGTAATAGATAAAAGGGTTAAGAACGTAAATACTCAAACTACGGGGGCAAATATTAGAAACATAAACAACTTTAGAGGGCAAGAGTTCAACTCCAATTCGAATTCTCAAAAGTCAATATATAAAATCGCAGATGAAGATGAACGAGTAAAGAAGCCACGAAGAACAACAATTAATCACTATATAAAGCTGTGGCAAATTCTATTGGAATTATCGATACATATATCGTTTTACAAATCACCTCCCTTGTAATCTAATCGAGTATTGATTAGTGGATGTTTAGAAATCGAAGAACCCTAGATCTTTGCATCAACGATTCAGCATCAGTTTTGTGTCGATCTTCTGCTTTTTCCTCTCGAGTAAGATTTATATATTCTTAAGCTTCGAATTCGATATTGTTCTTTTATTTATTCTATTTGATTTGTACGATACGAGTGTAAATTTGTCAATTGCTTTGATTCTCAACAGCTTCTATTCTCTTTGAATTTAGTGTTCGATTTTAGGGCTATATATGTTATCTTACCTGCTATGAATATATAATTACATGAACTTTGCTTCAGTAGCTAACTGATATTTTGTTCATGATGCATCGTAGCTTAATTAACCATCTTAATATGCATAAACATTAGTCAAATAAGGAATTTACACCTCTGCAAATCATGTACTGTATTTGTTAATATGTAGGTCAGATTAGGCAATTACACACGTATGGACTGTAACAAAAGCACAGATCTTTCATCTATTTTTTGCAGGTTAGGTCATCTGCCGATTTGAACTGCTACTACAGCAAAACTAATAATCAAACAGATTGAAATTTCTGTAAGAATCATGTCTTTCATCATAACCAAATGGTTACTAATCCTAACCACCATTTTCAGCCCAATTATCGCAAGCTCACCCCATGTAATAAACTTCAAATCACCCAACCTTTACCCCGAGTCTCTAAAATACGACAAAACCGCCCAACACTTCATAGTCGGGTCGCTCCGTAACCCGACCCTATTATCCATATCCGATGCTGGTGTGGTCAACACCCTAGTGTTTGACCAATCCCTGCCCGCCAGCTCATCATTCCTAGGTGTCACCATCGATGCCACCCGTAACCGCCTGCTAGCGGTGGTCTACCGCCACTCAGACCCCGCCAGCTGTGCACTTGCCGCCTATGACTTACGGGCGCCACATAACCGCCTTTTTCTCGCCAACCTGTCCGATGACTCAGCATCCGCCATCTCAGCACCAGGGGCCAATGATGTCACGGTTGACTTTTCGGGCAACGCTTTCGTTACCAATTCGGCAAGTAACTCGATATGGAAAGTCAACCCCGAAGGTGAATCTTCGGTTTTATCAAAATCCAAAACATTTACCAAAACGCCCCTCGACTCACTTTCCAGCCCGTGTGGACTCAACGGTATCGCTTATCATAGTCACGGGTTTTTTATCGTTTCACAATCAAACACGGGAAATTTATATAAAGTCGATTACGAAGACGGTACCGCAAAAAAAATCCAATTAAATCGGGAATTAATTGCACCCGATGGAATCGCGTTTAGAAGTGATGGTGTTCTTTTGGTTGTTTCACAATATAAGTTATACTTTATCAAGAGTGACGATAGTTGGAGTGAGGGTGTAGTTTATGACGAAACTGCCCTTGACACGGATGGTTTTGCGACCTCGGTGACTGTAGGAGCAGAGGACAGGGTGTATGTGTTGTACGGTCATGTGAAGGAGGGTATTTTGGGAAATTCACAAAGGAAACGGTTTAGTATTTTGGAAGTTAGGTCGGAGGATGAGAGCCGTGGTGAGACGGTTTGGATGTATGTGTTGATTGGGTTTGGTTTGGTTTACTTTATGGTTTGGAGGTTTCAAATGCGCCGACTTTTGACAAACATGGACAAAAAGATCGCGTAAAACGTTACGTATTTATGTTTATGTTTATGTTTTTTTTTTCGAGTTTTTGTGGATTTATTGATAAATGTTCTTTTTGGCAGCAAAAATTGTTGAACTTGTTTTTGTGTAGGTTTTAATATCTTTTTTCTTATGTTAAAGAACTTGATCAAAGTTCACATTCAGTGGAATTATGCTGTAATAATTTGTATTTCCTACTTAATAACTACAATTTGGAAAACCAGTTATACATTGTTTTCTAAAGTTTTTCATAATATTCCATTCGGTTAAAGTATAATGAACAAACCTATTATATTTCCTCCGTATCAAAATAAGTGATATAAATTAGCTTACACGTTTTTTGAGGTAAAAGATTAAAGTAGAGGTTAAAATAGCTTAGGCTGCTGGGTATGGGCACCACATGCGGTGGTGCCTTTGCCTGCCACATCAGCGCCACCTCAGCAACCACACCATCACCACACCACATCATTTGGTGGAAATACTCACCACACCACACCATTTTATTTCATTAAATTTTAAATAAAATAAAAAAGAAAATACCCACCAACCAATCACAAGCATCCACCTCACCCCCACCTCACCCCCACGCCCCGTTGCCTGCCGTTGGCCATGCCCCTTCTCCACCACGCCAACCCCCCACGCCGTTGGGGGGATGGTGTTTGCTTTTTCTTCCACATCGTGGCCTTGCCACCTCACCACCACGCCGGATGGGCGTTGGCCCATACCTTCCAGTCTTAAAGTACATAGTTAGTGGAGAATGAGTCTCATTTTTCTTGAATAAAATGATATTAATGAGTTTTAAAGGTAAAAGTAAGGGTATAAGGGTTAATTCACTTTATTAAAGTGGATAGTTAGTGGGTATGAGCCCCACTATTTTTACCAAATAAGGAAAGTTTTCAAAGTGTGTCACTTATTTTGATACACCCAAAATGGAAAGTATGTCACTTATTTTGATACGGAGGAAGTATAACGGAACAAACATGATCAACACTTAGCCGAATGATTTTTTGTGTTCGTGTTCGTTTAACAAATAAATGCAAGCGAACGACTGTCGTTTTACATGATTTTTTGTTTTGTTTATTCTGTTAAGTATAACTATTTTACTAAAAATACTTGATATATATTGTTATCGAAAGTGAAATAATGAACATTAAAGAATGCATCTTCGAATGTCCACGACGTCAGTAAACGAACGAGAATCATGTTCTATATATGTTCGTTAATTTAACTAATGAATGTCATATTTGTTCGTTTAACAAATAAATGTACTCATACTTTCAAAAACGTTATAAAATACTTACAAAACGAATCAAATCAACCAAGTATAAACGAATTAAACTAGAACTATTATACGGAGTAATAAATTAATAAAAATCTGAAATTGTAGCTTTATGAGGTTCAAATCACCATTCTACACAAAACTATCATCACTTCAAAGCAATTGAAGCCCAAAGGAAACAATGAAATCTAGAGTTTTAATGTAAAAAGAAGAAAAGAAATCAATCTGATTGCTATATGAAGTATAATATACAAAAAAAATTATTAAAAAGTGATGGATGTTAACATTTTTAGCGAAATATATCATACTTTTCAAGTCAATGAGAAACACCTTCCAACACCTTATAGTGCTAGGCTGCAAACCCCTTTGAATCATTAGTGCACCTTTGATCGCTACCCAAACGTAACATTTAAACAAGGAATCATATTTATGGACAAATGATTTCGTCATTAGGTGGAGGAGAAGGATCAGACGGAAAAGGAAACGAAGGCGGAAATGGAGGATCGAAAGGAGGAGTAAATAGAGGCGGGAGCAAATGGATTTTCTTGTGATTGAGCATATTATGGCACGGTGATGGACCCGAAGGCGGAACCATACCTTTTGGTAGCATATTCAATAACTCCTTATGATCGTTATCTCTAACAACTGCTTTCAGTAATCGCCTCGCGCCAATTCTCATCACGTGTGAAGACACTAACAACACCAAGATAAGAAAAAGAACATAAAATGTTCGTCTTGAAACCATTTTCATAGCCTTTGTTCTTCGTCCCCCCTTCCTTTCTTCTTTCGATCGTGGCTAAAAGCTTAAAACCGATATTCATGTGTTTACTAATACAAAATGACATGAATATGATATGATATTATATGGTAACCGGAGTTGGTTAGATTTGATCTATGATATAATATGTATCTTGATGCATGTTGTATCAGTTAGAATAACATTTTTGTTATGTGTTGTATAGTTTTAATTCTGAAACGGGCTTTTTCTTTGTTTATGTGCCATATTTTATTTGACTATAAAAACATGGTCAAAGTTGAATTTTAGTTATATAAGCATCCAAATATACAAGTCTTAATTTAGGGTTTTAAATAATCTATCTACTTATAGTGGGGCTTTTGTATTTTAGTTAACCATATGATTCTTGATTTCTTGTGCTTATTGTGATTCAATAGTTTATCTCAGCCTTGAATCTCAACATTTTTCTTTAATTTATAGATCGGTTTAAGAACACAGGACGGTCCATGTAATTTCAAAATGAAAACGGTTAAACGTGAAGATTTCCCAATCTATGAGGGTCATTCGTGTAATTTGCCTTGTAATTAATGAGTAAATGAAGGTCAAAACAGAAACATGAATAAAATGACACTTATATCCTTATGTGCTTTGCTCGTGAGGGTATTTAATGTCCCAAACAAACGTCCATCCATCGAAATGACCATCGGTGAAATAGGTTTACGAAAGAAGGACGATTCATGTAATTTCGAAATGAAAGGACTAAACATGTAATTTCAAAAAAAAAGTTATGCAGTAATGTATACCTCAATACATCATTCTATTTAACGGATTTTATTCTGTATTTTAATGCACACCCAACCCACAACACCCACCCACCCACCACTACACATACAGGGGTGAGCAGAAAAAGAGGGTAACCGGAATCAGACACGGAACCGTCTCGGAACCGGAGGTTCCGGACCCGGAACCTGTTAGGAGGTTCTGGTTCCGGTTCTTAAAATCATGGAACCGCCCTAAGAGGTACCGTTTTCGGTTCTCAAAATTAAGGAACCTGAAACCGGTGGATACCCTGGAACCGGCGATTACACGCTATTTTCGTGTTAAAATATATAATATATGTTATATTATATATTCAATTAAATAGATTTATGATTTATATAAATGTAAAATACTAGTTCAAGTAAAGATATAAAATTTCTCTTACTCGTTATAATTGAGTGAGACATTCACTCGTCGTGAAGTCGTATCTTTGTAACTGACTTTCACACCTTTCACACATTTACTATGTTTTAATCATTATTATTCACTTATTTCTATTTTGAACAATATTCGTAATCGTTGAACTATATTTAAAACTATTAAACGATATTTGTAATCGTTAGTTCGTGTGATCTATTGTCTTGTTTATATAGTAAGTAATGTTATATTTTTTTGAATTTAGAGACAAGGTAACCGGAACCTGCCCTGGAACCGGTGGTTCCAGTTCCGGTTCCCAAAATTTAGGATCCTGTCTTCAAGGTTCCGGTTTCTATATTTCAGAAACCTGAGATTCTGGTTCCGGTTCCAGTCGGAACCGACGGGTACCCTATTATGCTCACCCCTACACACAAATAGAGGAAGCAATGGAACCCGACCTTTATGAAAAGTATGGGCTGCATTCGCCAGACCATCTGCTGGGCCCCTTGCTGTTAGAATGTGTCGCCAACATAACACATTTAAGCCCAAGTGTTACTTAACCCTTATTTGTCTGGTTTCTTTTGGATTTATTGTAAACATTCTATTTAATTTTCACAAAATCTTTGTTATTAGAATAATCTAGATTGATTTAAGAGTTCGTAATCATTTCAATTCGTTTCGCAGGCACCTTAACCCATTCTACATGTTTGACTCTTTACCCACTTGACGGTATACGGTCAAGATAAGTTATAGCACAAAAACACTCAGTGATAGATTTCGTATAGTAAAAATTGCTGAAGATGGTATTGATTTCTACCAAATCTTCTTATTTATTTTCTTACTTATTTGACCAATACAAATGTCTAGATTAAATGATAAAATTAAAAAAAAAATTAATTACACAAATCATTTTATTTAATTAGTAGGAAGATTAAATATAAATAATCTAGCATGAAACCGGAAAAAAAATATTCATAATTGCTCACCTTAAACAATAACTAGACATGCTTGATACTTAGTTTGGAAGTTGGTCTTGATTTATACTTAGTTTTTACAGAATAATTTTGTTCAGAGTAATTTTTTCAGAATACATATTTATGTTTTTCCTTTCTTTTTATCACACTTTGCATTTCACCCTTTCAATTAAAAGAAAATGAATGATATAATTGTATTTTGACAAAAAATTAAATAAAAATTACTCTTTAAAAGTCACCATTCATCTTTTTACGATGAGAATGGATTAAGTCATGACGTGTAAGTGACTCGAACGGAATAATGAGTCAAATCTATATCAATCTTAGATCAAGTTGAGATTTTTTGATTGACTTTTTATTTCTTTATGTCATATGAAATAATAAATTTATACGATAATACAATAATAAGGTTTACATGTTAAAATCCTTTAATTCGTTCTTCATAGAACGTGCATATACATACACATCAAAATGAAAAGAAAGGACAGATGTTTTTTTTTTTGCTTAGTGTTCTATATTAGATATTACTTTAATATCAAGTCAAGTTAATAACATTAATTAACTGCAACAATTAAATTAAAGTAAAAATGAAAGATTATAAATTTTAAAGTAATTTATATCCAAAGTTACGAAGATAATCGTTTATGAGCTCAAATCCTAATTGGTATAGTCATAAGTCAGTTGAAATCCAATAAACTCAAATCGAGGCTTGTAACCTCTTGCGGATACAACTGAAATATCTCTAGTGTGTTTTTTTAAAGGTATTCTCGTTTATGGTTGGCTCCCTCAAGTGGCCAATCTTTGCTAGTGATGCAAACGACCTAACTGACTTCATGGTCTTTTCCAATAACATTGATTTTGATTCGTTAAAATTCATTTAACGAGTCATGATGGACATCACTAGTCATCCAATCTGTGGCGAATACGAATAGTGGAGGAGATGATAGTTTGCGAAAATGTATACTAGGGTGAGCATTTGGGCTGAAAAACCGAACCGAAAACGAAAACATGTAATTGGTTCAGTTTCGGTTTTGAAAATTCATCAATTTCAGTTTCAATTCTATCAGCATCAGTTCTATCAATTTCAGTTTGATTCGGTCGATTTCTGCACATAGTTTACCCTAATGTACACAAAGTTCATAGACCTAATTTGGTAAAGTGGGTATGAGGCCATTATCATTAGAGCAACACATGTTGAAACTTCTCCGGTTGTCATAATTGAAAAGAGGTGAAAAAGTGGGTGAAATTTGACTCTACTCAAAAGCTTCCCATGATCCAATACCCCCATTCCCCATTTGTGTTCTTGGTTCCCAAGCCAAGCAAAATTGACTCAAATGAAGGTCATCATTTCATTGGGTGTTGCTATTCTTGCATTAAAGTTGCTGCATTTACATAAATATAATTAATTCTCTCTTTTCTAGAGTAATCGTTTTTAGACCTTGTGATGTATTCATACTCTACCAAAATTGCTTAAAAAGTAACTAAAAGTAAATTTTAAAATCTATCATTTATTATAAAACCATCAAAAATGAAAAAAATTATCACTTATTATAGTAATACGGAGCTAGTAAAAATATTGTAGACAATAATTACTAGACACATATTATATGATGGTGCATGCATCGATTTTGCTAGTATACAAATCATTTATAAGAAGGTTTAATTTATCATGTAGCTTAATAATATATTTAGTCATTGGTTAATTACATAAATGCTAGATAAATAAAAAGAAAATATGATTAATACCATGTATTGATTATTTTTTATAAACAAAAGATGTTTAAATCAAAAGCTTATCTGAAAATAAAGTGTTAAAAAGCATACTGTATTATGGATGACGGATCGAGAAGGACAGATATAGGAGACAAAAGTCACACCAAAACTAGTGTGATTTATAGATTTTGTCAAAAGATTTGTGTTTAGAAACTCGTGAGATTGTCCCCAACTTTTTATTTGTTTAAGTTTGTGTGTCCATCATCACCTTGCAATCTGCAAAATTAATCTACTCTATCCATTTGTAACTTGACAAATTACATATAAATTTACTTAGTACAAATTAATGTTTGTTACTTGTTCAATAACAGATAAAATATTTTCCTTTCTTTACAAAACATTTAAAAAAAAAATCATTTCTCTTTATAACTGGCTCCTTGAAATGATCGAGCTTTGCTCATGATTTACAATACTCAATCGTTGCATTGACCATTTGATAAATGATCATTTCAGGTATTATTTCTACTCGACAATTATCAAGATTGTTTAAAAAAATATAAATAAATGGTGGCATATGGTACATTACTTTTTCAAATTTTCCTTAATAATTCATAAAACATTTTAGTATTTTTGTTACTAGAAGATATCAAAGTTTTGTGACAAACAGGAAAAACGTAATATTCATAAGGTAATTTAATAATAATCAATAATAAATGAAAAACTGCCATCTTTCAAAAAGCTTGTTCTTTTAGACTTAAAAGCTAAAAAAGAAAAAGTTGTTCCATGTGTTGTATGTTTTATTGGCAATCTTCCTACCTTTAAAATTTCTTTTTTCCTTCTAAGAGCCGTAACAAGTAACAAACAACGGTTGTGGATTATTAATTATTATGGATTTTAAAACTTAGAAACTGATAATAATTATTCTAAGAATTGGCATTAATATATTAAGACATATATTATGATTTATGAATTTGCACATCAAGTAGTGACCAACTCCATTTTAAAAAACGCAAATAAGTAGCTATCAACCTACTTTTTCAAAACTTCATTTTGAAAACTCCAAAACGCAAATAAGTGATTATTTCATACATTTTGCCAAACACTAATTTTAGATTATTTGCGTTCTTAAAACGCAATAAGTAGATAATCTACTCCAAATCACAATTCCAAACACCCTCTTAATTATTAATGACCAAATGAAAAAGATTTCCTCGATTTTGCTAAATTCTTCAATGGGGTGGGTAATTTTGTCAATTCATGCTCGTCAAGTGAGCATATAAAGTTTTGCCAATTTTCTTTATATCAGTCAAGCTTATAAAATTTATCCATGTCTATTAAAAATCTTGATTCATAACCAAAAAGTGTAAAATAATAATAATTATAGTTATCTACTTGCAAAAATCCAAAAAGGGTAGATTTGTCAATTATCTTTGCATAAAGTGGCTACATATAATTTCACACGTTTTTAATACAATTTTCTCATTGTGTCAAATACTCTCTCTTTTTTCTAGCCTAACCCATCTTGAACGAATAACAAAGATAAGGTGGGCAGTAACTTATTAAAAGCATGAAAGTTTCTACTTCACCCAACTCTACATTTGTTAGGATTCCATATTTATCCCACTACCTAATGCTTTAAGTACTTTCAGTAAATGCATTTGTATTTCAAGGCCAGCAAATTCATTTAATTGTCAGTAAAAATTAATATTTACCTTTCATTTATTTAATACAAATATACAATTAAATCAATTTTGTACATATTTAACTTATAATAACGACAACTCTTAATGTTATGTTTAAGATGTTAAAACATGTATTAAGAACTTACATCAATCGATAACAACTCTTGAATTTTAAAAATTACTAACTCACAAATAAAATACAAACTAGTGTTGCATGTAATAATCTTTTAAAATCAGATTCTATATAGTTACCTTACTTTGATCTGGTTTTTTCAAGAGACACAAAATCTGTGTAGAGGGACATCAACCAATATTATTTGAAAAGCTAGTAATTGTTAATAATTAAACATATAATAACTTTAAAAAATAACATAAAGAATCTTAAAAAGACACCCTACATCCAAAGGTAACATTCCAACATGAAAGAATAGGCTTTTGGGACAATCCTACCATGCTTCCATACTTGACACCAAAGGTATATATGTTCTCAAATCTCTCCAATTATTAAAAGAGCAATGCTATTATTTTTTTAAATAGTATTTATAAATATTTCTACCGGAAAACTCACATCCATTACGTAAGAGATAGATCGAGCCGACCATTATTGATGATTGGGAACTGATGCGAACCATTATTGTCATATAAGTATGGTGTAATAGACACTAATAGTTATGCGGTTTTGTTTAATTAATAAGCCGAATTTAACATATTTTAAGTATCGTGAAGTAAGAACAAAAACCGAATAACATATCTTGTTTTGTTTATTTTCTAGAACTTCATCTAAATTTGATACTTCGATACTTCCGTGTACCATAACATAACTCAACTTGATATTTTCCCACTATTATTGCTTTATAATTTTCAGTGCTTTAGGGAAAGCAAAATAGATCAATTACTGAAAATTATAGAAAAGGATTGATACTTGCCATCCAATATTGAAAACCCTGGTTGAAATTATTGAAATTTATAAAAATCATCGAATATTATTTTAGTCTTTATCATATTTAATATTTATTGAACCTACATAACTATAATTAAATTGTTGCGCTATATTTTTGTCGGGTTGCTCAGACGACTCAAAGATGTCGCTCCTCATCACCGTGTACGTATGCTGCAAAAATTATATAATTATTACAATAACTCGTACCACCTTAAATAATAAGGTTGTACGTTACATACGAAGCCGAATCGCGATCCTCAAGTACCTATTTGGAGAGAAATATGGTGAGAAGTTGAGAGAGTAGAGATGAAGAGAGAACAAGTGAGAAAGAAAAAGAACCCTTTTAAGTAGCCTAATGCATCTTGTATGCACTAAATAAAACGTGTATATATTGTACCACAAAATTATATTGAAACACGAAGAAGAAAAGTAAAAAAGATAATTAAATTAAGCATGATCAAGAATAACTTTCATTCATTCGGGAGAATACGTACCAATCAAAGATGCTATCTTCTTACCAAACCGAAAGCTCAACCAAAGCTAGCATTTTTTTTTTCATATATTATTTTATACATAAAAACTAATATATTGATTTAATAATAATTATATATATAAAATAACAATAACAATAATAGCAATCCAGTTGAATATATAAATCAAAACACACGACTAAAGAAAACATGTAATCGAATAAAACTTAGATCGACGCAAAATATAATTATAAAGTAGCTGTTACCGTATTTTGCATGTAGTATATTCCCTCCATCCCATAAAAAAGTTCTCATTTCACCTCTAAATTTTGTCCACAAAAAAATTCCCATTTCTCAAATGGTGAGGGATCACTTAATAAAATAATATTATTAGTATATATGGACCCAACCGCTAATTATCTTCTAAAAACACATTCTCCCTAAAAAACCTTATATTTTAATCAAAAATATCACTAAAGACCCCGCCACTAACTATCTCCTAAATACTTATGCACATTAGAAATGAGAAATTTTTTGTGGGACAGAGGGATAATTAATTAAGGATTGGTGTTAGAAGGTGAAAAGTGAAAGAAACAAAAGTGTGGGATACGCAATTTGCTAAAAACAAAACTTGAAGGGTTTATTTGAAATATTCAAAAAGGGAAAGTAATCGCTTTCCAATTACAAAACCCCGTTAATAAAGATCGGATTAGATTGTGACAGTCTCAGAGAAAAACTAGGGTTAGAAACACAAAAGACTCCATCTTCTACATCAATTTCAATTCAATACAATAATCAAAGCTTACATTACACACAGTAATATAATACTGTATGTATCTATGCGTGTGTATATGTATATTTTATATGTAGTTGAGTGCTGAAAATGAAAGCATTGCCGCGAATTTCGGGAAAGTTAGAAGAAAAAGCGTTGAAACAACAGCAGATGGTGATTCAATTTCGTATGGAGATACGAGCCCTAATTTCTTCTTCTTCCATTAGAAAAGGAACGAACTCCGTACTCTATCTCTTTCTCCTTTTCATTCTACTCCTCTGTGTTCTCTAAAATTATTCTTATCATCTCGTTAATCGTTTGGTTTGATACTTTACTTTGGATGAAATTGAGCTTTTCTGTGAGTTTTTCGTGTTTGATTGAGGATTTCCGTTTTTTTTAATTTATATGACAAAATGATCTGAGTTTTGATTCCTATTTGGTGATTAAGCTCTGGATCTCGTTTGTTTGATGCTCCAACTGAGTTTGGGAGCTTCTGATCTTGATGATTCCGGAATTGGTTAGCTAGGGTTGCTTTTGTGAGGTTTGGTTTAGTATACAATTTTTGAAGAACAGAAGAAAAAAAATCAAACACTTGTTCTATGTTGTATGTGTCGTTATAGTAAAACACGATCTGTGTAAATAAGTTTCTAATTTGAGAGGTTTTGTGATTTCAAGGAGACCTTTTAGTTCCTTTCCTGAATCTTTCCATATACAAAAGAAAAAAAAAATCAAATTATATAACTTCATAGACTTATTAAACAGCCTAGAAAATTATATAATAAAAACCCAAAGTTGTTTTTTCAGTTTTTGGGTTTTATAGTTTCTGTTTCTTAGTTTATTGACTTAATATATAATATAACAAGGATTGGGGATTGTGATATGATTTTTACCGAGGGATTATCTGATATTTGATGGGAGTTCCTGATAATTCACTACTAGATTTGCTTGAAAAGGTTAGATCTTGGATTTATTGGGGAACGAGTGATATAAATTCAATGTCTGGTGAAGTCAAAATGTCTGATGTTGGTCAAAGTCAAACTATGTGTTGTGAATGCGAGATGAGAATTTCTGAATCATGCCTTGGTTATAATTGTGGGAGGTGTAGTCGATTGTTTTGTGAGAGATGTGTGCAAGCTGGACTTGATATTCGATCTTGCAAATTTTGTGCCAATTTTGAAATTAAACAAAAAATTGGGGGAAAATTTAGTCATAAGATACATCCTTCTGATTCACCCGAACCACCGTCAGTGAATTATTCCGGTGAGAAATTTGACAGGTCATCTCTTAAAGCGGTATATGTTCGTCACTCAACTGGCAGGTAATTTTTTTAATTTTTGTTTTATTCGTATATATTTTGAAGGCCAAAATGCATTTTTAGTACCCTGAACTTGGCTGACTAGGTTCTCTACTACCCTAGAATATTAAAAGTGCAACATTGTACCCACAACTTGACAAAATGGTCGATTTAGTACCCCGACTCACTAATTTGGTCATGTGATTTGCTTCTAAAAATGATTTTTTTTTGGCCTAATTTGAATTATTATCTGAATTTGGGCTTTTTTTTGGTTGAATTTGTAGGAGTGATGAAGATGAGGCAGAGGATTCTTCTAGAAACATTATCAGCCCGTATAGTCTCGATACATCAGATATAGATTCAAGTAGTCCTTCTGACAGCCCGTTTGGGGCCCACTTAACTACCCCTAGGTTTCTAACTCTAACTGACAGTTCCTTTGACCCGGAACCCGTGTTGGCTCTATTAAAAAGCCCAACCACTAACAATGATCTATCAATCTCTAGGGACCAATACGGGCCGTTAGATCTTCAAAATAACGGGCTTATCTGGTTTCCCTTACCACTAGATGATGATGAAGATGAAGAAACCACTTTTTTCTCCTATTCTGATGATGATGATGATGATGATGAAACGGGCCCACCGGGTGCCAGTGATGATAAAAAACCATTGGAAAATGTAGTTCAGGGGCATTTTAGGGCACTTGTGTCACAATTATTGCAATCTGAATCTATGGAAGCTGATAATTGGGTTGATATAATTACATCATTAGCATGGCAAGCTGCTAATTTTGTTAAACCAGATACAAGTAAAGGTGGCAGTATGGATCCTGGAGATTATGTCAAAATTAAATGTGTAGCTTCCGGAATTCCAAACGAAAGGTAATTTAAATTTTTCTTAAAAATTTATTAATTTTTTTATTTTCTTTGTTTAATTAGATTTTTTTATTAATGTAGCATGTTTGTTAAAGGAGTAGTTTGTACAAAAAATATAAAACACAAACGGATGACATCACAGTACAAGAACCCTAGATTGCTTATTTTAGGTGGTGCTCTTGAATATCAACGTGCTCATAATCAGCTTGCTTCTATTGAGACATTACTGCAGCAGGTTAATGTTAAATTACCTATTTACCCTTCATTGCAAAGTAACTAACTTTATTCAATAAAAACAGGAAATTGATCATTTAAAGACGATTGTTTCAAGGATAGAATCCCGCAGACCTAATGTGTTATTGGTAGAGAAGAGTGTGTCACCATATGCACAAGAATATCTTTTAGCAAAAGATATTTCTTTGGTTTCAAATATTAAACGGCCTTTATTAGAACGGATTGCCAGGTGTACAGGTGCTCCCATAACTCAAAATACAGATCAAATCTCAACCACACGAATTGGTCAATGTGAGTTATTTCGGTTGGAAAGATTCTCTGAAAACCATGAAGCAGTCAATCAATTTACCAAAAAAACATCAAAAACCTTGATGTTTTTTGACGGCTGTCCTAGGCGGTTGGGCTGCACGGTAACAAACAATCTCACTAATAGTTATTATTTTTTTGCCAAAATATATTTCAGCACCCTGAACTTGACTGACTGAGTCTTATATTAAAGGTGCAACATGGTACCCTGAACTTGACAAAATGGTCGATATAGTACACAAACGCATTAATTTGATCGCGTTTTCTTGCTTGACATATTTTCGTTGGAGCTTTTGACGGACTAAAAAATATACGTTTACCTCAATATATTAATATTAGAAGCAAATCACGTGAGAAATCACGATCAAATAGTGACTCGGGGTACTAAATCGACCATTTTGTCAAGTTTAGGATACCATGCTGCACTTTTAATAATTCAGGGTAGTAGAAGACACAAACAGCCAAGTTTAGGGTACTAAAATGTATTTTGGCTTTTTTTTTAGTTCAGATCGTTGATTTTGATTAAATTTTTTAATGTTTTTTATAGGTGTTGCTAAAAGGTTCGTGTAGGGAAGAACTAAAGAAAGTCAAACATGTTGTTCAGTATGCTGTCTTTGCTGCTTATCATTTATCACTAGAAACTTCTTTTCTAGCTGATGAAGGTGCTACTTTACCTAAAATGACCATAAAGCCCTCAGTTACAGCTCCTGAAAGGTTAAATGTTGATGAGCATGATGTTTCTTTAGCTGTTGACAATCAAAACTCCCCAATTACAAAGGACAAAAGTGTCATTTCACATTCTGATCCATCAGATGTTTCTGAAGAAATCACATCGAGTGAAACAACCGAGAATAATCAGAGTATTTTAGTATCGTTTTCTAGTCGCTGTGTGTTAAATGGTAACATATGTGAAAGATCGAGGCTTTTACGTATTAAATTCTACGGTTGCTTCGATAAACCACTTGGAAGATACCTCCAGGATGATCTTTTTAATCAGGTAAAATTAAAAAAATAAGATATAAATAATTAATGCATCATTCAATAAAAAAGATTGAATCTTTTATAATCTATTAAACGTTGATTTGACTTTTTTTGATCAGGTAAAAAAAAGATAAATAATTAGTGCATCATTTAATAAAAAAGATTGAATCTTTTATAATCTTTTAAACGTTGGGTTGACTTTTTTTATCAGGTAAAAAATAATAAAAATGAATAATTAATGCATCATTTAATAGAAAAGATTGAATCTTTTATAATCTTTTAAACGTTGGGTTGACTTTTTTCATCAGGTAAAAAATAATAAAAATAAATAATTAATGCATCATTTAATAAAAAATATTGAATCTTTTGTATTCTTTTGACCGTTGGGTTGACTTTTTTTGGTCAGACATCATCGTGTGGATCCTGCAACGAGCCAGTGGAAGCCCATGTGACATGTTACACTCATCAACAAGGGAATTTAACAATTAATGTTAAACGGGTCCCGTCTTTGAATTTACCCGGTGAAAAAGACAAGAAAATATGGATGTGGCATCGGTGTCTGAGGTGTGCCCGTGTGGACGGGGTGCCACCTGTCACACGCAGGGTGGTTATGTCTGATGCTGCATGGGGTCTCTCTTTTGGGAAGTTTCTAGAACTTAGTTTCTCAAATCATGCAACTGCTAATCGGGTTGCGGGATGTGGTCATTCTTTGCAACGAGATTGTCTTCGTTTCTACGGGTAATATCATCTTTCTACATGTCTGTATATATATTTATGTATGTGTATATACGATTTATTAAACTTAAATTTGGTATTTACAGTTTGGGAAGTATGGTTGTGTTTTTCCGGTATTCACCGATCGATATTCTTTCTGTTCGGTTACCGCCAGCTGTACTAGAGTTTAGTGGACATGTGCAACAGGGTTGGTTAAAGAAAGAAGTAACTGAGGTAAGGTTATATTAATATTTATTTTTATGCCAAAATACATTTTAGTACCTTGAAATTGGCTGGTTAGGTTTTCTACTACCCTGAACTATTAAAGGTGCAACATGGTACCCTGAACTTGACAAAATGGTCGATTTAGTACCCTGAACTTGAGTCAGGGTACTAAATCGACCATTTTGTCAAGTTCATAGTACATGCTGCACCTTTAATAGTTCAGGGTAGTAGAAAACCTAGTCAGCCAAGTTCATGGTAATAAAATGTATTTTGGCCTAATTTTTATTGACTTTTAATATTAATTTTTGTTTTTTGTTTTTGTGGATTTCAGCTTTTGAGGAAGACAAGAATGTTGTATGATGAGATATTAGAAGTATTACATCAGACCGAGCTGAAAAGTGTGAACGATGACGATTTAAGTAAACACATCGAAGAGTTGAAAGATATGCTAATGAAAGAAAGAAATGTTTATATTGTAAGTTATTTATACAGATTAATTAATAGGAGTATCATTTTATTTATTTATATATATCATTTATTACTGAACAGGATCTGCTTCAACCGCATGGTGAAGAAATTGTGACTGAAATAGACATTTTTGAACTTAACCGCTTGAGACATTCACTCACGGTTGGTTTGAATGAGTGGGACCGAAGACTTTTATCTCTGAATTCTAATGTGGAAGTCAAACATCGAAGGTGTTATTCAACTCTGGAACCTATAGTTGACCATGGTCAAACAGTCAACGACTTAGAATCCAGTCAACTAACTCAATCTGAATCGACGGACGAGATCGATTCATCCCCTTCGGAGGACTCTGAAGCAGTTTCTTTCCTATCTGACAAAATCGATTCTGCTTGGACCGGGCCTTTGACCCGACCCGAAAACCCACATATCAGAAGGTTGACTTCTACACCTGCTAGAGTTTACTCCTTTGACTCAGCCATGACCCTTCAAGAAAGAATCAAGAATCAAGAGTCTAGACAACACTACATGCATATGGTCAAAGTCAAAGTCAAAGATCACGTTTTCTCTTGTGAAGACCAAAAAATGGGATTCTTTTCAAAAACCAACCCGTTGTTCATTCCCGATGGGGCCCGTTTAATGCTTCCTCACAGCAGTCATAATGCGGTAATTGCGGTTTATGAAAACGAGCCCACAAGTATAATATCATACGCGCTTTGTTCTCGAGAATATAAAGAATATTTTACCGATAAACCGTATCTGACCCGAAATCACTCAATTGCAACATCAAAGCTTTCAGCTTGGCAATCTTTCGGGTCAAATGATTTCGGGTCGGATGATTTATCAACGGGAATCGGCCCGTTGTTTTCAGACGCTAAAAGCTCTCATCATTTAACAATCCCGTTCGAGGACGAATCCCAACCCGGTGGAAAAGTCAAATTCTCGGTCACGTGTTATTTTGCTAAACAGTTTGATAGTCTTAGGAAGAAATGTTGTCCTAATGAAGTTGACTTTTTACGGTCTTTGACTCGATGTAAGAGATGGAGCGCACAAGGTGGGAAAAGCGGTGCTTATTTTGCAAAAACGTTAGACGAACGGTTTTTAATAAAAGGTGTCACGAAAACCGAGCTTGAATCGTTTGAAGAATTCGCGCCACAATATTTTAAATATTTGACCGAGTCGCTTAACTCGGGGAGTCCAACTTGTCTTGCTAAAATCATCGGCATTTATCAGGTTAATATTATCATCTTTTATAAAAAAAAAACAATTTTCTTTCATATATGAATTTCAGTGTTGTAAAACTTGACCGTATAGTACTCACTACTCGGTGGTGTATCGAGTTGGGTTGATGCTAACTGGTCAAAAAACTCGGTCAATGTAAAACTCGGTCAAAGCCGTCGAACGCGGTCAAAGCTCGGTTAAAACTCAGTCAAAAACTCGGTTAAAAATTGGTCAATTTGGTGAATATGTTATATTTTTAAGAACTAGAGAAATTATATGTACGATATATATATTTTTTAATAATATATGCATAAAAAATCTAATGATGTTATTGTGATAATGAATAGGTTAGTGTGAAGCATTTGAGAGGTGGGAAAGAAGCAAAAATGCATGTAATGGTGATGGAAAACTTGTTCTTCAAGAAAAGTATTTCTAGGGTTTATGATTTAAAGGGGTCCGCAAGGTCTCGTTACAACTCCGATATGACAGGAACAAACAAAACACTTTTGGATATGAATTTGTTGGAGGCGTTGCGTACGAATCCCATGTTTCTTGGAAGCAAAGCTAAACGAAACCTCGAACGAGCTGTTTGGAACGATACTTCTTTCTTAGCGGTATGATATATGATTTAGTGTCAATACGGTCTAGAAACCGAACCGCACTGAAACCGATGATGATGAATTTTCAAAACCGAACCGATTATATGTGGTCGATTTCGGTTCGTTTTGGTTATGGTCTGTTTCGGTTCGGTTTGGTTTTTTCCAGCCCAAATGTCTATCCGAGGACTAGGGGTCAGCATTTGGGCTGAAAAAAACCGAACCAAACCGAAAACAAACTGAAAACCAAACTAAAACATGTAATTGGTTTGGTTTTGCAAAATTCATTATTTTCAGTTTTGGTTCTATCGGTTTCAGTTCGGTTCGGTTTTCAGACCGTGCTCACCCCTAATGGCGAGGACGGACTGAACCGGACCTAAACCGATAGGACTAGGACTAGGACTGAAACCAAAAATAATGAAATTATGAAATTACAAAACCGAACCGAAAATCATAATCGGTGTTGGTTCCGGTCCATTTTCGGTTCGGTTAAGTTTTTTCGGCCAAAATGCTCGCTCCTACCTAATATGACCCCTAACAATCTCGAAAATTGCTTGTTTTATGTGCATTAAAAGTTGTACATTTGTGGTTTCGCAGTCGATTGATGTAATGGATTACTCGTTATTGGTTGGAGTAGATGAAGAGAGTAAAGAATTGGTAGTCGGAATTATCGATTTCATGAGACAGTACACGTGGGACAAACAGCTCGAAACGTGGGTAAAAGCGTCCGGAATTCTCGGTGGCCCCAAGAATGCGTCACCAACCATAATTTCTCCGAAGCAATACAAAAGAAGGTTCCGAAAGGCTATGACAAGTTATTTCCTTACGGTACCCGATCAATGGTCGTTTTGAAGACCATCATTACGTTACATTACATTAATAATGGGCATTAAATATTATTCAAAATTGTTTAAAAAATATTTTTTTTCTTCTTGGAAACAAGTTGTACATGTGGGAAATTTACTTGCACATGAATGTATTCGTGTAGATGCTCTTTTAAGTAAATGAAACGTGGGAATTAGTTTTCATATCATATTTTTGGATGAACTTACTACAATGTATTAGTATTTTTGCAAACTGTACAAGCATGTAAAGCAGTTATTGTGGTACAATGAGTAAAAGATGTGGTGTAAAAATTATCCTTAATGAAAAATGAGAAATTGATGGTCAAGATTCTAGTTTCTTTAGCTTATGATTCACGTGTCCTTTTGCAAGTAGTGATGCACAATGTACAAGCTTTTATTGCACGAAAGCACATGCCAAGTTGATTTGACAAATACTCCGTATTAAACACAAAGTTGAAGTCATTAATAACTTCACGTGGAATTATTCCTTTGTAATATACAAGTCGTGTTACTATTATTGCACGAGACGACTGAAATGAGTCAATGACCGTACCCTTATTGCACGATATCACATGATTAAAGAAAGGCCTTTGCCATGAAATTTCCTTTTCATGATTAAATGAAGAGTAATGGTATTTAGACTTAACATTTAGACCTACTTATAGGTCTACTCATTAGATGAAAACACGTGTCAAAATCAAGGGATAATATTAGAGCATCTCCAATGAGAGGTTGAAGAAGAGGTTGATACTATTTGAATAACCTCTAAAATGACTTTTTACCATTGGAATGAATGACTTTTTTAAGAGGTTCCAACCACTTGATCTTCTCCAACCACTTGAACATCTTTCAATATTTGATTCTTTTAGTCCCTATATTTTAACAATTTTACATTTTAAACCCATGTATATATTTATATGTGAATCATTTATTATTTCTATAACTATAAATTATAACTTTATCATATTTCAATAATTTTTAGGGTCTAGCATTATAATAGTTATGTAAAAGACATTTTCAAAAATGTTAAGTTTTGTAATGCTATAAGAAAAAGTCTTTGGAAATGTTAACCATTGGAGAGGTTTTTAACTAATAGGTTATTTGATGATGTGACAAAAGTAATAAGTAATTGGATAGGTTGACCATTGTGGATGCTCTTAGGAGAGAGAATTACATGTCATTCTATCAAGTGGGAGACCTATGATATGAATAGGTCTAAATGGTGTGACTAAATATCATTTTTCTTAAATGAAAGTTATATATGCGGTTTCTGTAGCTTTTGCCTCAAGTAACTGGAGTCATTTAAGGTGTTGTTTGGTAAACCTCTTAATGATTCAGTTAAGAAAACAACCTCTTAATCGGATAGATTCAGAACATTTAGTAAAACATCTGCATTATTCGGATATTAATCAAAATAGCACCCTCGGTAAATCTTGTAAAGGATGACTAATCTCCCAATTCTTTGGGTCGGCCCATTCTCCCACCTGCATGTATGTTCTAAAACATAAAAATATGTACACATGGATATGGATATGAACAAGCTCATGCTTAAAATTAAGAAAAAAATATGGTGCATTAAGAGATAAATCATTAATAGTTTTATACAAAACCTTGTTTTGTATTAAGAACCTGCGAAATTTCAATTGTTGAAGCATCAATTTCTTGGGTTTTGGAGGGAGGAGATTATTTATGTTCTAGCTGCTATCACAATTTGAAATTGAAATGCGTACAGAGAATAAATAATTATTCGAAATATGTCGGGATGAGACGTAATCGGCGACGGAAGCTAGGGTTCGAGCAATATGAGTGTCTACATTTTTGCTCTATTCATATCACTTATTTAAAAGGATTGAATATCATTGTTGTATTCCTTAAAGTTAAATAAATAAATTGTAGTTTCCATGAAAAGAATTAGGTTCGATTTTCACTAATTAGTTAACTAAAATTTGTCAAACATTTGGGGAAGAAGAAAATGATTTTAGAAATAGACTACGTTTGGGTGGGACCATACATGCAAAATGATAACATTACTCTCAAATAACGGAGTTGAGTTTAACAACATTAAGGGGGAGAGACTAAAAAATACTAAAATGTAAACGTTTGGTATTGCGATCTGTGCAACTTAGTGGAAACGATAACGTGCAATTTGGCCAAACCATAGTACCATCCTTAGTTTGTGTTGTCCATAGCCTATATGTCTTGGGTTCAACTGTTCAAGTCATGCTGTGAATAAATTAGAGTAGATTAGGTTTTATTTAAAAATAAATAAAAATAAATAAAAACTAATAAAGATCTAAAATTTCATGCCACTTCAAACACAAACTAAGGATCTACCATTATCCATCAAGAACTAACATAACATCCTCAATTACAACAAAACAAACTTCTTCTACCATACAAAAGATCCAACTTTTTCCACTTTTACCCCTCACATGATTGAACAACTGCTTGTGTTCTCATCAACCACTATGTTAGCATCACCACCAGTGTAGTAGTAGCCATTAGAGGGCTCATGGTAAGGATAAGGGGTAGGATTGTAATTGTAGTAGTATCCAGTGGTTGGTGGCATCATAGGAGACCTATGATACATTGCTTGCCTGTTTTGCATATTCATCATCAATGATGCAGCAGAAGAGTTGTACTCTTGCTGCTGCTGGTTGTACCCTAACCCTAACCCATTCATGTTCATCATCATATGTTGACCACCAGTACCCATTTCAAACCCTCCAATATTACTACCACCATTGTTCACAATGGAATTTGAGTCATTTACCATTTTACCCTCATTCAAATTCTCAAAATTACCTTTTTGCCCTCCCACATTTCTGACCTTTCTTCCCATTTCCATTGTTGGGTTGACTTTTGTTTTTAGAATTTTTTGGAGTATTAGTAGAAATTGCAGCTGTTTCTTGATGTTTCTGCCTCAAAACCCCTAATTGATTTGCTTTACCTCCAAGAAACCTCAAATCTTCATCTTCTTCTCCCCCAGAAGTTAAAGATTCAATCTTTTGCTGTTTTTTCAAAGATTCGAGGCCTTTAGTGAAATTTTCTTTCTGGGTTTTGTTTTTCTTGTCATCTTTCATACAAAAACCCTTCTGATTTTGCTGATTTTGACTCTGGGTTTGACTTTGGTTGTGGTTTGACTTGTTTGACCAAACTTCAGCATGTTTACCAGCTTTCCCAAGTTTCTTAATTAAAGTTGCAGAGTCTACACTTCCTGAAACTGTCACCTTCTGTTCCTCTGCATCTATGCTCACTTGATACACACCTACATAATTAACAAGTGCTTTAGAAACTTGTACCTTATGCATAAAAGATTTCATCTAATTTCTTAAACAAGAAAATAGTAGCAAGTTTATTTCTTTTTCTAGAGTGACAAATCTAAAGAGAATATGTAAATATGACTTGTACATCATGCATTGAGAGATGTACATTTCTGAGGATTGAGTTCCAACTCTGAAAAAGGTTTTGGCAAAGCATTACATAACAAGAACACCCATTTTTGCATAAATTTTGTATCACTTTCTACATGAAAACAGTAGCACAAGATAATTCCTTTTGCCAAGTTCCAAATTCAAAGCAAAATTGGTACAATGATTCGTACATTATGTACAAAAAGTTGTACATTTTCTCAAGAAGGCCACATTTTGCATAAATTTATGAACTTTGTCAAAACCCATATCACAATTTACCAAAATTATTACTTCAAAATTCATAAATTCATAAACTTTATCAAGACCCATATCTCATTTTGCATAAATTCATAAACTTTATCAATAAGAGAGAGAGAGAGAGACAGAGAGAGAAATCACCTTCAATTCTCTGAAGAATTTTCTTGACTTTGTGCTTGCAACCATCACAATGCAAGTTCACTCTCAGAATGCATGTCTGTTAAAATTACAATAAAAAATAAAAAATAAAAAGGGTTTAACAAGAATGTGAATAATTAAAAAGAAAACAATTAAAAATTGAAAACAGAAAACAAAGAAAGAAAAGAACCTGGATCTTGAGGAGCTTAAAGTCTTCATCTTTAGCCATTTCCTAGTGGTGTTCAGAATGGTAAAAAGAGGGATACAAGAAAGCTAATGTGAGTATGTAATATAGCAGTGTGTGTGATTAAAGATAGGGGTAAAAGTGGTAATTCAGAAAAAAGGGAATTTTTTTTATTACTGCAATTCTGACTACTTTTACTAGATTTATGAAATAGCAAATTTCAAGTGTTCCTGGAAAGTGAAAGAACGAAAAACAATTAATTTTACCAATTGGCAAATGATCAATCATATGTTAAATGTTATTATTTTCTCCACATAAATATTTAGTAGTTGTCAATGAAAATGTTCAAAAATAGTTACGATAGAATTATGTCACATATATCATGAGCAAAGCTCGATTATCTAAAGAGTTAGAAATAAACATAAATATTCTTTTGAAAAAAATGTTAGAGAAAAGTTCCTTTTTGTGCTTCTTGAGCTACGAACTACTCAAAAGTACTTTAAAAGCATCAACATGTGGTTTTTATAGTTAAATACGCTTTCCAAAGCTACGATTCTCTAATTTGGATGAAACATTTGATCTTTTATGTTGTTTAGACTTTAATCAATTTTTATATTAATACATGATAATGAGACATAAAAAGTTTGATATAGGTTTTGAAAGTACTCCTACGTCCTAAAGTTATTGTTCATAAATAGTTTAACAAACGTGCATTTATTTCACTATATAACCAATAGAATTTCATCTTTACTACTTAACTACTTTTTAATAGGTGAAAATTTTAAGTTGATAATATTTTATAAACATATTAAAATAGAAAAGTGGACAATAAAATTAAAATGAAGGAATTATAATACTACATAAATATAGAGTGAGCTCACCCAATTTTTTTAAACCGGTGTCACATAAATTGATTATGTCAAAAATATTTTTTGCATTTTTATATGAATTAATGTAACATTGTGTTTTGAAATTAAACAAGGTTTTATGATGTGAATTAATGTACGGAAAACAAAAAGGTTCTGTGTCATGTCAATATGACATGCATGAAGTAGCCCTACCCTACCTACATCCTCCCATAAGAAAACGCCAATAATTTGATTCTTCTCGTATTTTTAGAAAATTTAACTTGTATATAAATGGCATACCGATATGTAACATTTAACAATTTAACATAGCATGATGAATAATATCGACATGCAGTTTAATTTTATTTTTTTCTCTTTTTTCTGTTTATTTTTATCAATTTTTTCCGTTGATTTTTTTCTTCTTTATGTAGTTTTAGAATATTATTCCCTAAATATTTGTAATAAATACACTTCATGGGGATATGCATTTTACTACCAACAATTACAAATTAAATCTTTAATATTTTTAAATCAATAATATTATCCGTAAATAGTATACTAGATATTATATGAAAATCTAGCCCAGTATCACAGAGTAAAATCTACTAATTTGTATATAAAAATTAAGGCCAATTAAATGATATGTTAGTGAATTTTTCGGCAATTCACCTAGAATTGACAGCCCAACAAAAATACAAAACATATTTCATGTCATGTCAATTAATTTTAAATACTAAATCAAATTCTCCAATTAACCCAATTGACAAAAGTTTCTTAACTACGGATTTCCAAACAATAAACCAAAAAACATGAAAATTACTAAATTGCCCTTTGCTAGTTCTGTACCTCACATAAATCCAACACCAACAAACAAAAAACAAAGAAACAAAACAAGGCAAGAAAATTGAAAAAACAAAAAAGTATCCATAGTTATCGTTGACTTTAACTTTGACTTACGAGTCAACAACTTATCAGTTATCAGACATAAGTGTCGATCAACGATTTCCTCATTTCATCAACAATTGCACTTGGTTGTGCTTCTCTGAGCTTAAAAACACTTTCAATAACCGAAAATTCTGTCGCTGTTGTGTCTGACCCACAAAACGCGGTCCAATCATTAACCGTCAAACCAGCAGCTATCACTTCACTACCACGGTTAACCGTGCCTGCAACCAAAGGCACCTGAAGCAGGGTTGACAGCTCATCCAAATCCTCAATTGAGGTATGCGGGTGCACCTAAATAACAACCCATAAGTTAGTTAGAATTAAAAATTACCTATTTCGACCCGTTTACAGCAAACGGGTTGATTCGAGCCAAAAGGGTAGACATGTAAAATGAAATGTCGTAATGTTCTTACCAGACCACCTCGATTGGAAAATGTACAATAACTGCCCACGAGAATATTTCCAGCGATTGTTTGTCTGAAAACTTCGACACCGAGAACATCGGCTATCATTTCCTCAGTTTCCTAATTAAATATAGGATGGAATTATTAATATTATTAAAGCCAAAATGCATTTTTAGTACGCTAAATTTGGCTGATTATGTCCTCTACTACCCTGAATTATTAAAGGTGCAACATTATTAAAGGTGCAGCATTAAACTTGACAAAATGGTAGATTTAGTACCCTGGCTCACTAATTTGGTCTTGTTTTCTCACTTAATCTGCTTATAATATCTATATATCGAGATGAACGTATATTTTTTAGTCCGTCAAAATCTCCAACGAAAGAATGACAGATAAGAAAATGCGATCAAATTAATGAGTCAGGTACTAAATCGACCATTTTATCACGTTCAGGTACCTATGTTGTACTTTTAATAGTTCAGGGTAGTAGTAAACCTAATCAGCCACGTTGAAGGTAGAAAAATGTATTTTGTCCTATTATTAATGAATTTGAGGAAATAAAAAATAAGCAAAAAAAATATGATGTAATTGATGTTTTACCCTATCAAGATCAGTATGGGTAAGGGCAACATGGTCATTACACGCAATGCAATTTCCTAAAGCAGATAGTCTTTCGTCAATGCGCTGAACCACAACTGCATCAGGAAGACTGTTTCTCAAGTGTTGTAGCTCTGAAATTACACAATTAAATTATAAACATATTGTAATTAAAATATGGTATTATAAATATTCATCTTTTTCATAAAATGAAAGTTCTTACCTTGGTCAGTTGTAGTATGAGGCAAAAGAAGCCCGTTTTTATTACCTAAAATAAATATAATTAGAATTAATGTTGGAAAACAAATGAACGGGTTGTAAATTTGATTGCAAAATCTTTACCGATGCAAAGGCGTCCGATTATTCTTGTGCCACCAATGGAGGTTTTGACCACGGGAATAACATCTGCCAGCTCAGACTCAAATGTGCTGCAAAACGAATATACAACTGCTTATATAATGTAATTTACTTATATATAATATGTTTAACAATATTTCAATCAGAAGAAAAACCTGTAGAAATTTTCAGAGCCACCAATTGCTACTAAGCAGTAAGCATTTGTCAGCTTTGAGAAAACACCGATTTCACATGAATTCTCAAACTGAAGTCCTGTGAACATTCATGCACCATTAAGCTTAAGCAATTAATTAAGAAATCAATTAACAATAAAAGGAACAAATTAACTTACTTGTAGCCATCAGAATTAAAGTTTGCTTAGAAAGAAAATGAACCTGTCAAACATATGAAACTAATTAGGTCACACAAACCCCTAATTTACATCGAAATACAGAAAACTCATATCATCAATATATTAATTAGATCAGAAAACCTTAAAAGCACGAAAGACGTACATCGATTCTATAAAGCTAAGAACACATCCTAATTGTTGATTTAGGTATTTAATTAGATACAAGGCTATCTATGCTTGATTAATCGGCATCCTAAATGCTTAATTGTTTGTTTAAATGCTTAAATTTATCAGATTACAGCTTCTAGAACAACTCAATAACTAGATGAATTATGAATACAATAAAAGTAAAGGTGTGCATACCTTGATTACGACCTAGATGGAGAAAGCTTGAGCTTCAATTATAATTTTCAGCGAGTGGAAGCGGCCTTTCAATCGGTGCGTCTCCAAGGGTTTTGTTATTTAGGGTTTTGGTACCTAGGGTTTTAAACTTATTATTCAAGGACGCAATAAAAATATAAACTATTGACCCGTTCTTTTCACGGGTTCGGTTTAAATGGGTCGACCCGGTTTTAAAACAATAATAAAGCCCATTTCATGTAGGGGTGAACATGGTATGGTATTATGTATATTTTCATCATATCATATACCGTACCAACTATAATTGGTACATTAATTTAGTTACCACTACCATATCAAGTTTACATGGTACCAGTTTGTTTGGCTACCGACATTCTTGGTTGGTACAAATTAGTAATAGTATATATCATCATCACAAACTTTTATGAAACTAAAAAATATTAATAACAAAACAACAGTAATATTTTATCATTATCGATCACTTAAACATATTAACAAGTTTTCCGAACACGGAACTTATCTGTGTGAAATTGTGAATGTGGAGATAAAATATTGTATTTTTAAAGATATTTTTGGTTTCTACACTATGTGTTATTGTAATATTATATTAGTTTTAAGATATTTTTTAGGCACATCCATTATTTAAATAAAATATCATATACTTTAATATTTAATTAGAATATTAGACAAATAGGTTGGTAGTTTGGTACAATATATTAAACTAAAAATTATATAATATACATATCTTGGTTGGTACGGTATATTGTGGTATCTACAAATTTTGTACTATTACCGTACCATGAATACACAATTGGTACGGTATTACCAACCAAATATATTGGCTACCAACATATTAGTTATCAACTATTCTTGGTACGATTGGTTGGTTGATTTTGTTGGGTACAAATTTGACACCCTAATTTCATGTGATAATACAAACACTCTCTAAAATCGTCTATTCTGCAATCCTCCTCAAACATGGCGTTCTCGCAAATCCTCAAGCGTTCAACAAGAACAATTGCAATTATCCGCTCTTCCGTTCACTCACCATCACCATCGGTTATAATCAGCTCAATCAAGCCATCTCAAACTTCAAATCAGACTAGAAGCTTCTGCAACAAAACCACCGACGATGAATTCAACCACCAAATCATCACCGACGCAGATAAACTCTGCAAATTGATCTCAAGTCACCGTGATCCATCACAGTTAGAATCCTTATTAAACACGACTCATATCAAACTGTCTCCTGCTCTCGTTATTCAAGTTATGAAAAAACTAACTAATGCCGGTGTTTACGCACTTTCGTTCTTCAAATGGGCAGAGAAACAACCCGGATTCAAACACAGTTCAGATACTTACAACGCGTTGATTGAAGCATTAGGTAAGATTAAACAATTCAAGATTATATGGACGTTAGTTAACGACATGAAAATCAAAGGGGTGTTGGATAAAACTACGTTCGCTTTGATTTCCAGAAGGTACGCGAGAGCGAAGAAGGTGAAAGAAGCTGTGGAAGCATTCGAGAGGATGGAGAAGTTTGGATTCAAACCTGAACTTTGTGATCATAATCGGTTTTTTGATACTCTGTGTAAATCAAGGCAAGTTGAGAGTGCACACCAAGTGTTCGATAAAATGAAAAAGAGAAAATTTAAACCGGATATAAAGTCGTATACTATATTATTAGAAGGTTGGGGACAAGAAATGAATTTATTGAAATTGGATGAAGTTTATAGAGAAATGAAAAGTGAAGGATTTGAACCGGATGTCGTTGTATACGGGATCATAATAAACGCTTATTGCAAAGCAAAAAAATATGATCTTGCGATTAATAAGTTTGATGAGATGAAGTTAAAGAATTTAGACCCGAGCCCACATATATATTGTACTTTAATTAACGGGTTAGGGTCCGAAAAGAGATTAAGTGAGTCATTAACGTTCTTTGAACTAGCAAAATCTTGCGGGCACGCGCCCGATACTCCAACTTATAACGCGATTGTGGGGTCATATTGTTGGTCAATGCAAATGGATGATGCTTTTAGGGTAATTGAGGAGATGAAAAGACTCGAGGTCGGGCCGAATTCCCGTACTTTTGACATAATTCTTCATCATTTAGTCAAAGATCGAAGAACGAAAGAGGCTAATAGTGTTTTTAGACGAATGCGGGATGAGTTCGGGTGTGACCCGAGTGTGAGTACTTATGAGATTATGGTGAGAATGTTTTGTAACGAGGGTAGAATGGATATGGCGTTGAAAATTTGGGAAGAAATGAAAGGCGAAGGGGTATTACCGGGAATGCATATGTTTGCGACTTTGATTAACGGTTTGTGTCGCAAAAAAATGGTGCAAGATGGTTGTAAATACTTTGAAGAGATGTTGGATATGGGGATTAGGCCTCCTACACATATGTTTAATAGGTTGAAGCAAGCTCTTGTTGATGAGGGGAAGGAGGGTATTGTGGTCATTTTGACTCATAGAGTTGAGAAACTAAAAACACTTCTAGTTGTTAGTTGAAAATGGGATAGAAGGGTGTCATTTTTGTGTGTTACATTTGTTTGAAAAGACTCATAAATGGCATATAAGGTGGTAAATTTTGTATTATCAACAAACTTACCTTAATTTATTCGGAATCTTTATTCAAAGTGCACGAGTATACAATACAATGTACTCATAAAAAAACCTCACCGGTTTACCTGTTTTAATGCACTTTATAACCATTTAAGGTGGTATTTGGTAAGTCTCTTAATGATTCAGTTAAGAGAACAACCTCTTAATCGGACAGATTCAGAGCGTTTGGTAAGACCTCTTCATCAGCATCTGAATCAGAAATTAAACATGTTCTGCCTCTTAATCAGACAGATGTAAAGGGAAGTCTGAATCATTCAGACCTCTGCATCATTCAGATATTAATTATTCAGAAGCTACCAAACAACACCTAATACAACATAATACTTTCTTACCAAAATATGCAATGTCTACCCACTTAAATTTGTGATGCAACTTGTCATTTTCTTTTACCATTTGATACGACAAATGAAGGTTGCGATATCTATGTGACAAAAAAACAAAACGATAAGATTTTACAAAATTTTCGGTCGTTCAACGGGATTCACAGTAATGTTTTAAAAATAGCTCAATAAGAAAACAATGTTATCGTATTTTTAAAGCTGACTTATGAGAAACAAGTTATACATAAGCAAAATAAAATTGTTTAAAACTATAAAACCTCACGCTATTAACTTTTAATCAATGTTTATGGACAATAAAAGATATACATAGAAAAATAAGTATAATTATATTCATTTTGGGCTGAAATATAACATCTTCCGACCTTAGCTCAGTTGGTAGAGCGGAGGACTGTAGTGTGTTCATGGCTATCCTTAGGTCGCTGGTTCGAATCCGGCAGGTCGGATTTCTTTTTAATCTTTTATCACCGTTTCTTTTGTTCAATCATTTGTATGAAAAAAGAATATTCTAAAATGACCCTCTTATAATTATGTTATACTAGCCTATAACCCGTGATAAATCACGGGTGGCTCATACAAAATTCCAAGACAGAATTTTGAATATGTAAAGTAGCAAATATTATATATGACAAAAAATGTAGTAAATTAAACCTAACAAAATTCAGTGGTAAAATATATATATATATATATATATATATATATATATATATATATATATATATATATATATATATATATATATATATATATATATATATATATCAATTAGGAAATGGATCAACTAATTAGCCAATGAACATTCTGTTACTTGAAGTTTTGACCCATTATTCAAGAACTCCAATCATTGTACCACCAGCCCATCTGACAGAATAAGCCAGATCCATAAACAGATATTTCACATACGGGTTGGGTCAAAATTTGAAATAAAGTAAATTAGAAGGTTACATGCATTTTGAATACACTTTGGGTGGCTTTTGACTCGTTTGACCCATGCAACCCGTTTCCATTTTACCTAAAAAAAATAAGAAAATTACATATTTGACCCATTCTAATCAATGTATGGCCAGAATCAACCCTGTCTGTATCACCCTTTGAGATTGAAACTAAAAAAAAAAAAGAAATTAGAGATAATTGCTCAATATTTTAATCCCATTATACACCAATTACACATGTTCTGGCCCTTATAGATAATTGTATCACCCGTTCTGTATAGCGAGAATAAGCCGTATTGAGATGCACATTCTAAATTCTTATTTTAAACTTTTTAATAATGAAAAACAATCAATATGCAATGGGAAACGATTAAAAAGCTCACCTCCATCAACCTACACTTTCGGGCAATATCACGGACGGTTTTATCACATAATTTCTTACTTTATTGTATTCCAATAGAAGTTGATGATGATCGCAATGTGGGCAGCCACAACCTCAAAACTCAAAATTATCGGATGAGGCATCGGGCTTATCCTTGAAATAACCTGCTCATTTAAATTATGAATCTTTTACTACATTCCTAGCACCCGATCCTTCAAATAGTTTGTGACAAAAATAACATAATTAAATAAATTGTACATTGTAGAGTTGAAATTCAACTAACTGCAAATATACATCCAATTAATTCATTTATTAGGCCTACTACTAATTCAAACACAATAAAATTATATGCATTCTTGTAATTCAGAAGTATGGCATTAAAAATTTAAATCCACTATAGGGTTCGGTGAAATCCACTACAAAAATCGCATAATCAATCAACATGAATGAATGATACAAATGTAGAAGCTTCTAAATATGAACTGAAGCGGTGTTAGATGCAGATGTGATAATTAAACAATTAGATGAAGCAAACCTAATTAGATGCAGTTATGATAATCAAGCAAAATTGATAACTAACATGTGTGACAACATTTTTGTAATGAAAAGAAGACGAAATTGCAGGTTGTTAGAGCAGTATTGATCCTATCAACAACGTTGGTCAACCAAACAACCCTGAAATACAAATCCCATAATCATTAGTAACTTAGTAAGCCTCCATATTTAACAAAGCTTCACGTTTGACTAATGAGTTACCTGAGATATGGAACCTAGTACCATTGTGAGGATCGTTCATAATTGGTATTTCTAGAGCTTCTTCCATGCCACGAACTTCTGATAACATAATATGGAGACACATCATTAAAGTCTAAATTAGCAATATAGGATGGTTTGCTTGAAAGGAAAAAAGAGAGGGTACATCAGTCCTTAATTGTAGAAATACTTTTCATAGTCGATTGAGACCTAAAAATCAACAAATTAAACAACATACGAATATACAATAAAAATACATAAACATAAACCAACGATCAATCACAAACTTACACAGAAAGGACATTTCTACATTTGGAGGTGTTCGATTTTGAGGTATTAAGAGCGGGAAGAGTATAGGAGCTCGTTGCTGCATTGATTTCACAAACCTAAAACGCTTTGATCTTTGAAACCTAAAACGCTTTGATCTTCAAAGAGGAGGGAAATAAAAGAATGGAAATTAAGAAAGAGAAGTTCCAATTGCCTGAGATCACGGACTGAAGTTCAGGCGCAACTATGGAAATGGGGCGATTTCTAAGGGGAGACGTGGACTTGGCAGTTATGGAAATGTGGCATGAAAAACTGCACAAGTGGCGTAGAATAGTCTAGGTGGCATACGTGATAGAACATGTGGCAGTCAAAGGGTGACATGTTAATATTAGTCAGCATCTAATGTGGCATTATAGATAAAAGTAAATTCAAAATCCTTTCATTTAATAAGAATATAGATTCGGATGTCAAAATGAAAATACTTGAAAGTAAAAAGAATGAAACTATACTTTTTATACATCCTGATCAACTAAACAAAAAGTGGGCTGTGTGTATATCAAGTATAATTATGTTAGTTATCCAAAAATCAAAGAATATACTACCTTCGTATCAAAATAAGTGACGCATTTTCTTTTTAAATGTAGAACAAAATAAGTGATACACTTTAAAAATTTACCTTATTTGGTAAAAAAGTGAGACTCTATCTCCACTAACTATCTACTTTAATAAGGTGAAATTACTCTTCTACCGTTATTTTTACTTTTAAACATCATTCATATCACTTTATTCAAAAAAAAAATGAGATTTATTATCCACTAACTATCCACTTTAATCTATCTTAAACCATTTTTTAATCTTTTGTCTCAAAAACCATATTTTCTTAAATGTATCACTTATTTTTAGGGGTAAGCATGGGGTGGGTTGGGGCGGTTTTTAACTAAAACCAAACCCCGAACCGCCAACTTCGGTTTTTAGGAATTAAAAACGGTTCGGTTTCGGTTTTTTCGGTTTCGGTTTTTCGGTTTTTCTCAATAAAGCGGTTCGGTTTCGGTTTTTTTCGGTTTTTTGTTTTCCTTCAAATTTACAAATTTTGTTAACTTAAAAGTTTTGATTCAAACTTTAGTCTTTTTACAGCTATAAGACTTGAAAAATATTGGAGTAAAACATGTGAAAAATTACAAATGATATACTTAATACTTTCTACTCCCTCCGTCCCTAAATAAAGTTCCCATTTTTCTTGGACACAAGTTTTAAGGAGAAAGTTAGTGGTGGGGTCATTGGTATTAAATTTGATTAAAATATAAATTTAGTTTGGAGAGAGAAAGATAGTTAGTGGATAGTTAGTAGTGGGGTCCTTGGTAATTATATTATTTTATTAAGTAGACCCCATCAACTTGTGAAATGGGAACTTTATTAAGGGACAAAAATTCAAGAAGAAATGTGAACTTTATATAGGGACGGAGGGAGTATTAAATAGTTAATGATCAAATTTTTTATAAATATAAAAATATTTTAACAAAATTTGTTATATATATATGGCGGGGCGGGGCGGTTTTCTCGGTTCGGTTTTCCGTATGCACCCAAAAACCGCCCCAGACATTCGGTTTTTCAAAAAATAAAAACCGCTCACATTGGTTTTTCAAATGGTTCGGTTTTTCGGTGCGATTTTTTTCGGTTTTTTCGGTTTCGGTTCGGTTTTTCGGTTTTTATGCTCACCCCTACTTATTTTAATACGGAGGTAGTACATTATTCCATTCGTTTATTTATTTATTTTGAGAATCATAATTTTTATTTTCGGTAGAAGTATTAATGTTTACATCATGTCTTTACAGCAACCTTATATAAGGACGGATCAAATTCATTAACTTGATGTAACAAATAATATGACCAAAGATAGTCGTAAGTCGTAACATACTTTTGTTTCCTAAATTTCACTTAATTACTCATTTAATAACACCATAAAGTCCAAACTCTAGACAAATATTATCATTTTCAAATTTTAAAATCTACTAAATTGTAATAATGTAATCTCTATCTTGAAGAAACCGGCTCCTCCGTTATCGTATCCAAAAACGGCTTTCTCGACCGACAAACCGCCAACCGATAACTGAACTCCGGCGGCATATCCACCACCAGACTCGGCTGCCCATCCACCTCCTCCTCCACTCCACCGCCGCCTGTCCCCATCTCCGGTGATATCCTCCCGGAAATCCGTTTACCCGCATTATTACTCGTCATCCAAAACACCGCCATATCTGCCGGAGTAACCACCGAATTCACCCTCCTCATCGGAAACATGATGTAAATATTTCCAAACTCCAAATCTTCGTCAGCTGAAAGCGGCGAGAAACGACGGTTGATGGTCAACGACCGTGAGTTGACTAAGAAGAAGGTGGGGCACTCAAGCATGATCTCCGCCGCTTTAACCGCCTCCCGAAACTGCCGGACTTCGCCGGAGGGAAATATAACTCTGGCTGCTTTGTTGCTTTTCATTATCGGATAGATCGTAAAATTACTACATGCTGATGCGTAGTTTCCCATGCCTTAATTACTCTTTTCTTTTTCTTTTGGGCGTTTGAAAAAAAATAATAATCAGAGATTAAAAGCAGTTAATTTGATGGTGGGATTAGATGGTGTTATATATAGTGATGGTATATATGATGGAGTAGAGATATAGGCCGGATCCGGTGAGGACTCTTTTCCTGATGAGGACTGCGAGGAACTAAAAAAAAAACTTTAAAAATGATCTAAAACAAACTTTTTTCAAAAACTTTCTTTTTTAAACATTAAAATCGCAGCATATAAGATTCAAAAAAAATAAAAATTTTAAAAAATGATAAAAAAAAGGATCATTATAATGATCCACAAAAAAATATGGATCATTGTTATGATCCGCAAAAAAAATGGATCATAATTTTTTTTTCAAATATTTTTTTTTTTGTGTCAAATATAGTAATAATCATGAGGAGTTATATATATTTTTTTCGGAATTTTTTAGAATGTTTATAAGGTGTCCTTGCGAGTCCTCATCGTTTTTTAGTCCTCACATGATTTCACTTCTATATATAAATGTCTCTATGTATTGCGTGTGAGGGAGGCGTGAATGAAAAGAGAAGGAAGGTGGGTGGAAGTTTAAAACATGCGGAAATGATGGTGGAGGATTATTGGTGACGTGGCGTGTTTAATTGTGGAATAAATAAATTTCAAGAGATAATTTATTTTGGTCAAAGTATAATCGGAAAGTGAAAGGTTAACATGTGTTTATGAAATGGTCAACCTAGTAATATGTGTTTATTTATAGAGGGACCAAGAACTTCAAGACTTCTTAAAGAAAAATGTTAAATGAAAATATTTTTTTACCTTTTATTGATAGGTAAATGAAAATATTTAAATGAGCTTAAAAATAAGTTTAACAAATATAAAACTATGATTAAATTAATCACTTGGACGCATATGATATACTTTGTACTCCCTCCGTTTCAAGATAAATGGTACATCTTGAATTTTACGGCTTGTAATACAAAATATTGTAATAAAAGTTAATTAGCTTAAAATGAATAGTTAATAGGACATGAGTACCATAAATTATGATTAAAATGAAGTTAATGATTTTTAAAAGTGAAAGTAAAGATAATGTGTCATTTCACTATATTAAATAAGATAGTAGAACACATGCTAATGGTCTATTCCTTCCCCTCTAGTGAGATTATGATATGTTAAAATAAACTTAAAATAAAATAGAATTTTGATAATAACAACTTTAAGAGTTGTCAATAAAAATAAATGAGAATTAACAGTTTTAATTTTGATTGGAAAATGTATTTAAATGTTAATAGAAAAAAGGAAGACAATTTAACTAATGGATTATAAGTAGGTTAATTTTATATAATATAACTTAGTATTGTTATTTTTAAACCTATTATTCATTAACTGTTGTCATTATTAAAACTCAAATAAAAATAAGCTTAACAAACTTTTGACTTGGTATAGTAGCATGGTTTCACACATACAAGAGAGGTAGCAGGTATGTGAAGACCAATTCATCATGAAAAGCAAATTATAAACCACCGTCATTGTTTTTTGACAAGTTCTATTCTAGTGTGTTCAAAATTTCCGAATTATTAGATCCTAAATTTAGAATATTAGGAAATAATATATGCATTTTAGGAATATTACTTTTTTAATCAATGTACAAGTTTTTTATGCATTTTAGGGCTGTCATTAACAAAACTCATAATATATAGGAACGGTTCGATAAACATAATAGTTGAAAGTAACAACATTCACATATATCGGGTACATGTTATTCTCCTCATAATAATACCTATATACACACGAACTCAATTGTCAAAATAGCATGCAACTTGTCTAAATCGAAATACTATATTATTAAACGAAAACCAAAAATAAAAATAAAATCATTGTTTATTATAGTAGCCACCACTCTGGTTAGGAGGGTAAGGAGACGGAACCGTATACGGAGGCCTAGGAAACGACCCGGGTTGCTGCCCCTGACCCTGACCGTGTGCATTGTAGTACGGGCCTTGCCAACCCGGGTAAGCGGGCTGACCGTACTCATACCCGCCAGGTGGCGGTTGTTGGGCTTGCTGAGGTGGGTATGGGGGCCCATTATGGTAAGGCTGTGGTGGGTGTTGTGAGTATGCTGATGTGGCGACAGGTGGCGGTTGAGCATATGGTGGTGGTTGGTGGTGGTAGTATGGTGGTTGGGGGCGGGGTTGGGTGGTGGGTTCGGGTTGAGAAGAAGAGTAATTATTATTGAAAGTGTTTGAATTTTTATTATCTTGAAAACTGAGACCCGACATTTGTCGTTGTACTTGTTCCATCATTTCTCGGCATTGTATGCTTCGAGTCATGACAAAATCACTGCATTGTTGCTTTACACTTGTGATTGCATCCTGTTTAATTAAATTATTAAATTAAATTAATTTAATTAATTAATTAAATAAGTCTTAAATAAAGAATGCATACCTGAAGAGTAACATAAAATTTGAGTCCTTCATTGATGTTGTCTTTAATTTCTCGATATTTTGCTACAGCAGCTTCAATCTGCTTATAGCACTTATCACAAGCAGCTGCAGACAAATAACATATTAAAAATAATTTTATTTATTCAGAAAAGAAATGAAATATTAATATTTATTAGTGAAAGACAAAGTTACCCCTGTAATCCTCGATATTGAAGGTACCAGCAAATTCACGGTTTTGAGCCTATAAACAATTACGATTTGTCAAAATATAAGGAATTAAAATTGGATTTTGAGATATTTAATTTAATACCTGAATATGTAGCAATAATTGGTCCTGAGCCTGAATATTTTGAGATATTTCTTCACATATATGATTATATTTTGATATCTCTTTTCTGAAAAGATCTTCATACGAACCAGTCGAAGTCATCAACTTCGGGAGTATATCATCCTAAACCCAATCAATTAAAAATATTTAAAAATTTACATAAATTAATTTATATTATACTATATTATATATTTCAATTCAATTAGAAATAAGGACACCTTTCGCTTCATATCTTTGAGCATGTCTTCCAGACCTGCCCTTTGAGCACCAAGTGTCTCTAATTGCCTCTGTAAAACAAGACAACCAGAATTATAATTATTAATTATTAATTTATTATATACATGATTTTAATGATATTTAATAATTTAAAAAACTTCACTAAAATATTACCAAGCTCTGTTTTAGGGTACCCACTACAGCATCTTCATTAGCATCTAAAGACATGATTGGTTTAGCTAAAGTTGGGAGGGCTGATTCAATCTACCAAATTATAAAATTTAGTTTAATAAATAAATAAATAAAAGAATAAATATTTATAAATAAATATTATCCAAGAAAACTTACGGGACGACGATCTAGAATCGACATGAGGGAGAAATTGTCTCTGACTGATCGTTCAATTTTACCATCACTTTCAGCAGCTTGTTTCAAATTTGCAGCAAATCTATTTAATCGGTCCTGTAAATTTTTGGTCAGAGTAGCTGACTGAGGTCTGGTCCACCTTTGACCAAATTGACTTCTGAATTGTGCATCTTCTGCTGCTTCTTTTTGTAAAAGTTCTTCAGTTTGGACCAATAGTTCTTGATTAACTCTTCTTAAATCACGAAGTTGTTGAAGCTCGCCTTCTAATCCAGCTGGACCACCACTTATTTGAACAGCTTCAACATCTTCCCATAAATCTGTTGGTAAAACAGAGTGTCCTTCTAAAGCAAGGATTGAATCTGGTAAATCCATTTCTTTAAGACTCACACGTGCCAGCTCACTGCCTTGCTGTAATTTCTCAGCTTGAGTTCTGATGATGTCATCAACCATTTCAGTGTACCTTGAAAGAGCTTTTGCACTGCTGTCAGGAACAATACTTGCAAACATCTTTTCTTTGCTTGCGTCTAACACTTCGTTCATGGTCAACGGTTTGACCATTGCAAATGCAGGGAGAGGTTGTAATGAGCTGGCGGGTGGGACCCGCATAAGGTAGACCCTATCGTTTTCCTTCATGGCACGATCTAGATTATGTTTAAGATTAGTTTCTAATTTAGTAATTGCATCAAGTATTTGTTGTGCAGCACCCTTTGGAGATGATTTTTTGGCATCAGTTAAAGCAGTAATACCGCTTTTTAACCGTGCGATTTCTTCTCCAATTTCTTCTTTTTCGTGAAGCTCTAAACTGTATCTGTAACAAGCTTCTGCATAGAACAATGATGCTTTTAACTGTACATGAGACAGCCATGTCTTGTCAAAGTGTGAATTGAGGGGTGCAACGTGTAGTGCAGCTAGGGTTTCTTCGTAAAATAGACCGACCTATATTTAAAAAAATTGCATTGTGTAAGTCTGTCAAGAATTTAAGCTCTACTGAGACATTTATGAGTATAAACTCAAATGCAATTTAGAAGAGCAAATCATGTAATTGTTCACCAAACATATGATATAAAATCAACCAGTAAATAGCCTATTAGAAATTGCATCAAGTCCTTAATTGATGTGTGCTTAAAGCAGTACTTTTTCATATAAATTTCAAGTAGCTCATAGTGCTTATATATCAACACAGCTATATACAAATTAAACATGAAATTAACCACAAAATTGATCAAATTGACTGACCTGTTTGGAGATTTTGGAACAAACTCCAGGAGTGCTCCCTTTAGCAATGGTGTTCTCAAACACACACTCCTGTGCTTGAGCTAACATCAATCTCTCCAACATCCCTGCACACTCAACTGATATATCCACCGTTGTTGAGCTACCAATAGACGCCTTTGTAGCTGCATTATCCCTCAAAAAAGCAAACGCACCTGCTGCAGCAATGAACGAGTGTGACGCCTGACGTCTCCCTTCCACCGTTGACCTGTCAAAAGTCAACCCAATCTGACTATGCACCGCCCCCAAATTAAACAAAATCGCCGCCTTCTCCAGATGAATGTTCTGCTGTGACGCTTTGTTTTTGTTCTTAAACGCGTCGTGCCACGTGAACGTGACGGAGTTGACGTGGTCCTTATCGGGAGAGATCGGAAATCTCGATTCGACGGCGGTTAGGGCTTTGAAGTAGTTCTGGAGAAGATCACGGCGGGCGGGGAGAGAGTCAGCAGCGGATGAACGTTCGATGCTGTTACGCATCTCCTTTAGGGTTTCGAGGTCGTCTTCGAGGTTTTGAGCCTCGCGTTCGGAGTAATTGAAAACTATGTAGTTGCGGAGAGGACGGTAGAGATCGACGGCTACGGTTTTCTTCTCGTAGATTGCGAGCATGATGTTCGTTGCCGACGACGACGACGAGGAGACTGAAGCAGCCATGATCGGTGACGGATCGGAAGAAAATGATGATTATGGATTACCAGGTCAATTGGATGCTTGATTTCACACAGATTACTGCAACTGTGTGTGGGGTTTTCTTGGTTGTGAAATTAACTAGAGACGGTTTATTATTACGAAACCGGCCTAATGCAGTTTGTGAATGACGACTCTATCCTTCCCTTCACTTGGTGGTATGCCTATAAACCAACCGAATGAATACAAATGAGGTTTTGTTTGTGTTCGTTTGTTAAGGAAAAAATGTATTCGTGAACGGTTCACAGACACTTATCGAACGAAATTTTGTGTTCGTGTTCGTTTGTTAAGAAAATCTAGTGTTCACGAACGGTTTGTGAACGAGTGTAATAAATATAAACGAACACAAACGGACATAAATAAGCATAAACGTACACGAAATAAATACAAACGAGCGTAAACAAACATAAACGCACACAAACGAACATAAACAAACACAAACGAACACTAACAAACGAACATAAACAAACTCAAACGAACACAAATGAAAACTAACAAACGAACACGATCAGATATTCACGAACGGGTGTTCATGAACGTAAACGAACGAACGAGCCTTTGTTCGTGTTCGTTTGTTTAACTAAATGAACACAAAATATTGTTCGTGTTCGTCTGTTTAGCTAAACGAATGAACATAAATGAATTCCCTAGTTCGTTAAACGTTCGTTTCGTTTAGAGGCCTACTCGGTGAGTTTCATTTTAATTAATCACCCAAGAGTTTGTAGCATGTCAATATAAGATGTTAAAATTTGGAAGATATTATTTGTTAGCAAAATGGATAAAATAATTTAAAATTATGAGTATTTTAGAGGTATGTGTTATGCTATTTAAAATGAAACTAATTATGAATTATCTACTTTACAAAAATTGTATTGTTTGCTATTAAAAATATCTACTTTACCTTACAATTCATAAAATGGTTGAAATATATAATCTATTAATTTTATTTCATAATCTTATTTTTTGATTTTCACATTTATAATGGTTAAATTAAAAAAAAATGGAAATATTTACTAGAAAGTAACATCATATCTCATGGAGTCATGGGCCTTTAACATGTTATAACCAATATTAAAAAAAAAAAAAAAAAAAAAAAACATGATATCGGTAACAAATTTCTCTCTTTCCTAATATCTCGTTTGTTTATAAATTAACAACTAATACAAGTCTTAAAAAACGAGTTCTGCAAAAATTAAAAGTTAAGCCAACCATTTTCCAAAATGAATAGTTTGGGTTTTCAGTTAAGGTCAGTTGTTTTTATAACTAATGTGAGGCACATACTTAAAAGAAAACCATTTAAATATTTTGAACGAATTAAATTGGACTTAACAAAATAGTATACGAAAAACTGAATTAATTAAGGTGATTTTTCTTAAAAAAAACATAGGATAAAAAAGGTCATGCCCCATATCCTTAAATTCGAATTAATCACTACGTAACAAGTTAAAAAATCAATAAAATATTTTAATTTTATTTACTTCATTAAAAATTAAATTAAAGTATTAAAACGTATTTTTACATGTTTACAAGGCGTATATTTAGCGATTGTTTTTGCGTACGAATCTGATCGTGTAAAAAGTTGAAAACCCTCAAAATTTGGTCATTTCAGATCAGAGTCTCACGCCTCCACACATTTCAAACCCTAGCTCACACTCTCTCTGACTTTCCTCCGCCATGTCTTCACGGCGGCTACTCGCCTCCCTCCTCCGCTCCTCCATCCACCGATCTCCGTCCAGATCTCCATTTACTCACACAAGTAGAGCCGCCGCACGCACGCGCTCGCAGTCTCACCCTTCTCCTACCGGCTACTTTCTCAACCGTGCAGTCAACTACGCCACTTCTGCCGGCGCTGCTCCATCCCAGCCACCTGCTACTCCTCCTGCTTCAGGATCTCACGATGGGAAGATCACTGATGAGTTCACCGGCGCCGGCTCTATCGGACAAGTGTGTCAGGTGATTGGTGCTGTTGTTGATGTGCGATTCAGTGAGGGATTGCCGCCGATCCTTACGGCTTTGGAGGTTTTAGATAATTCGATCAGATTAGTTTTGGAAGTGGCGCAGCATTTGGGGGAGAATATGGTCAGGACTATTGCTATGGATGGTACTGAAGGACTTGTGAGAGGTCAAAAAGTTCTGAACACTGGTTCTCCTATCACTGTAAGCTTTTGTTTTAAAAAAAATCATAATTTAGTAAAAAAAATGAAGATTTAGGGTTTTGATATCTATCTGCATCAGCGTGTGAGATCCACAAACACACATGTGCGCTTGCCATTTCACTTTCATTGTTAAGATCTGGATGTTAAATTACATTGATGCGTTTATAACTTTATATACATGTGTCATATTTGTTCAATCGTATATCTATAGTATTATATGTCAATGTGGGTTGAGATGTAGCAAATTTGTACTTTATCTGCATATAATGACTTCTGATGTTCAGCTGACCTCATGTATTTTATTTTTTAAAAACTTATAAACATAAGCTACTTGCCTACAGTTTGCATAAGAAGATTGATATAAAGATTATTTGATGATTTATTTCTTCATTTTATCACCCTTAACATACATTCTCTGTTATTACAATGGTAGGTACCTGTTGGCAGAGCCACTCTTGGCCGTATCATTAATGTTATTGGGGAGCCTATTGATCATAGAGGCGATATCAGTAAGTGTATTCTTTCTCATTTATCAGCATCACTTTCCTTTTTCTCCAAGAAAAGTCAACTTACATTTCATTGACCAATTTCAACAGAAACCGATCACTATCTGCCTATTCATAGAGAAGCTCCAGCTTTTGTGGAGCAGGCAACTGAACAACAGATTCTTGTAACTGGTATCAAGGTTGTTGATCTTCTTGCACCATATCAAAGAGGAGGAAAGATTGGTCTTTTTGGCGGTGCTGGTGTTGGAAAAACTGTGCTTATTATGGAGCTTATCAACAATGTTGCCAAAGCCCATGGTGTGTAATTTGTGTTAATACAAAAATTAACTAACTAAAAATTGCTAATTTAGTTAGTTGTTGACTGAGTTAGTTGCTTTTTGACCAGGTGGTTTCTCTGTCTTTGCTGGTGTTGGAGAACGTACCCGTGAGGGTAATGATTTGTACAGAGAAATGATGGAAAGTGGTGTCATTAAGCTAGGTGACAAACAAGTATGTGTAACAGAGTAACAGACAATCTGTATCTATAATTCTGTATGTATCTGTTTTCTTATATGTATCTTGTTGTTAATGATTGTAGAGTGAGAGCAAGTGTGCTCTTGTGTACGGTCAAATGAACGAGCCCCCAGGTGCCCGTGCCCGTGTTGGTTTGACCGGGTTGACCGTGGCTGAACACTTCAGGGATGCCGAAGGACAAGATGTGCTCTTATTTATTGACAACATTTTCCGTTTCACTCAGGTATTCTCTAAAATTATTAATTAACAACTCTTTTTTTATAAATAAAAGTTTGAGTTAATTAACAAAATTGTCCCTATGGTTTAACAAATTCTCTGATTCTGCCCCTAAACTTTTTTTTTTCCATGATATTTTCCCCTATGGTCTTCAAATTTCATCTTTTTGTCCATTTTGACCTAACACGACCAAAATACCCTTGCAAACAAATTTCAGAACTTTTTAACAAATAAATTATAATAAGGGTATTTTGGTCATTCTTAGATCAAAATGGACAAAAAAGATTGAATTTGAAGATCATAGGGACAAACATCACATGGAAAAAAGTTTAGTGACAAAAAAGGACAAATTCTGTAATATACTCTAAAAGTTTCATTGACCAAGTTTGACTTTTTTTAGGCTAACTCTGAGGTGTCTGCTTTACTTGGTCGTATCCCATCTGCTGTCGGTTACCAACCAACTTTAGCAACAGATCTTGGAGGCCTTCAAGAACGTATCACAACCACCAAAAAGGGTTCAATCACATCCGTTCAAGCAATCTATGTGCCAGCTGACGATCTGACAGATCCCGCACCCGCAACAACTTTTGCTCACTTGGATGCCACCACCGTGTTATCCCGACAGGTTTGCCTCATTCCCAAAACGGGTCGGGTCGGGTTGGGTCAAACGGGTCAAATTTAACTGCTTTTTTTCTTCCACAGATCTCGGAGCTTGGAATTTACCCTGCTGTTGATCCACTTGATTCCACATCGCGTATGCTTTCTCCCCATATTTTGGGAGAGGATCATTACAACACGGCTCGTGGAGTACAAAAAGTTCTTCAAAACTACAAGAATCTTCAGGATATTATTGCGATTCTGGGAATGGATGAACTTAGTGAAGATGATAAGTTGACTGTTGCTCGTGCAAGAAAGATTCAGAGGTTTTTGAGTCAACCTTTCCATGTTGCTGAAGTTTTCACTGGTGCACCTGGTAAATATGTCGAGTTGAAAGAAAGCATTGCTAGTTTCCAGGTCAGTTCATTTTTATTTTTTTAATTATTATTTTTTAATTCATAGAGTAAATTGCAGAAATTGTCCTTCTGGTTTTACGAATTGTCTGATTTTGTCCCTAAACTTTTTTTTTCTTCCTGATCTTTGTCCCTGTGGTTTTCTAATTTCATCTTTTTTTGTTCATGTAGACCTAAAATGACCAAAATACCCTTATTTTAGTTTATTTGTTGAAAAATTCCGAAATGTTTTTTAAGGGTTTTTTTGTCAAAATGGATAAAAAAAAAGATGAATTTTGAAGACCATAGGGACAAAAATCACAAATAAAAAAGTTTAGGGATAAAATCAGAGATTTTGAAAAACCACAGTGGCACTACTTTATATAATTAATTATTTATTGATTTTTAAATCTTTTTTTATAGGGAGTGTTGGATGGAAAGTATGATGATTTATCAGAACAATCATTTTACATGGTTGGTGGAATTGATGAGGTCATTGCTAAGGCTGAGAAGATTGCTAAAGACAATGCTTAAACAACAATCCAATCCTGATTTTCTTGTTATAGTTTGGAATAATTTGTTGATGTTGGTACGTTTTTCTATTTCCAGAAAAATGGACGATTGTTTTGTTAAAGTTATGTTTCGTGATAGAGAAAAGGTTGAACCTTGTAGCAAAAATCCCTTTTTTTGTTTTATTGTCGGATAATAAAGGGGGACTAATGTTGGATTTGTATATTAATCTTTTTGGTTTTCTTAATGTGTTTTGCTGTCTTGTCTTTTGCTGGTACATGTAATGTTTGACTTCCAAAAGTCAAGATGGATATCCACTTGGATTATGATTTAGGAAGTAGTTTGACCTCAAAAGTCAAAGTGTACCTTTATGGTTGTGAAGGAAAAGTAATGCAATACTTTGAGGGTTCAGAAACGACTACGGTGCCTATCACACTTCTTTAGAGGTTAAACCTATTAAATGTGCCTATCGTACACACAAAATCGATTATTTATTATATAAAAATGACCGATTTCAATGAGGGGAAATTAGAGGTTTTTAAAGAATCCAATTACTTCATTTGATTCAAATTGAGGGTACGTTTGTGAAAGCTTATATAAGAACTTATAAGCTTATTTTTTGTAAGTTTCATTAAGTTTACGTGAGCTAATAAGCTTACGAACTATTGTACTTCATCCGTTTCAAAATAAGTGATACAAATTAGAGTTCACGGTTTTTGAGGCGAAAGATGATAATACAAATTAATTAGATTAAATTTAATAGTTAATGGAAGATGAGTCCCACATATATTGATTAAATTAAATTTAATGATGTTTAAAAGTAAAAGTAAGGGTACATGTGTCTTTTCACCTTATTAAATGAGATAGTTAGTGAATGTGGTCCACACTACCTTTTATCAAATATGGTAAATTTTAAAGCGTATAACTTATTTTGAAATACCTCAAAATGAAAAAGTGTATCATTTATTTTGAAACGAATGAAGTATAAGTTTTCCCAAACATGCTCTAAGTGATGCGTTATTAGTTTCACTGTCGTTTAGATAAAAAAATTTATAATGAAGGTAAATTAGATTAAATTGGACAGCTAGTAGGTAATAAGTCCCACATCTTTTGAATAGAATAACGTTAATATTGTTAAAAAGTAAAAATAATGATAAAAGAGTCATTTCACTATATTAAAAAAGATAGTCAGTGGGTGTAAGCTAGGCCTGTGCAGTTTGAACCGAGACCGACCAAAACCGACCGGGACCGGAAGAACCGGACCGAACCGGCGCCAAACTGTAGCTTCCGGTCCGGTCCTCGGTCCGTATTTTTGAGAACCAACCCCGGTCCGGTTTTAAACCGGAAGAACCGGTAGAAACCGAATAAACCCGCCAAAATACAAAGCCTGCGATTTTTTACCGTCCAGCCCATCCAATAAGCCCATCCAGCAGCTTTAGCCCAACATCCAATTAAAAAAAAAAAACTTGCACGTCCACGCCACACGTACGATTACGACCGTCCGTTTCTTCAATTCGTTTCTGTTTAACTTCTTCGTTCGTTCGTTCGTTCGTTGCAAGCTCCAACAATCGATCAATATTATGTCAAACTCGCTATCCGATAATAGTGATTCTCAATTCTAGGTATGATTGTATAAGTATAACATGTCTTAATTCTGTACTTTCGTTAATTACAGAATGTTAATACGTGCATGGTGATAATCATTGGTATTCAATGGTATCAACCGGTCCTAACCGGTTCAAAACCGATGGAAACCGGAAGTTAACCGAAACCGACCGTCGACCACCGGTCCGGTCCTCGGTCCGTCGAATCTGCTTTTTTCGGTCCTCGGTCCGGTCCGGTTCCAACCGGTCCGGTCCGGTTTTTTGATTCTGCACAGGCCTAGTGTAAGCCTCAACTACCTTTTACCAAATAAGATATCACTTATCTTGATACACGGAAAAATAAAAAGCTTGTCACTTATTTTGAATCGAAGAAAGTAGAAAAAGGTTGAAAGTTCACATGCCAAAAGAAAAATAACCTGAACGTTTAGTGACCAAATTATGAAAAAGTAAACTTTGGAAGCCAATTTAGAAAAATCCCAAAACTTAGTGACCAAATTACAAAAACATTAACTCGAAAAAGTAATTGGGGGCGAGAGATGAACCACTCTAACCAGCCGCCGTCCAATTGAGCTGGTGGCAATGGATGAATCTACGTCGATCGACCATTAACATGATTCCTCAAAACCCTAATCAACAATTGATTCATTCAATCATCAAATCACATGAATCTCTTGTTATCTTCAATCACCATAACCGACGCTCAATGACCCTCCATGTTAGATCTTCAAAATCCATCGTCGCCACAGGGAAACACAGCTTCAATTTCATCAAGGTTCGGTTAACTTTTCTATACAAATCGTTTCATCAATCGCAGAACTACCAATTAACCAAAACCAATAGCAATACCGCCATTGATTGCTCCGAGTTTCATTTCAAAAACCTCATCTTTTCAGCGATTGAAAGAAATTATTGGGCTTTTTGTTACAGCAATACTAAACCGAGTGTTAATTCGAATTCGGGTTCGGGTCTTTACCCGTTACAGGAGAGATTTCAAGCAGTGATTTGCGAACCTGAGTTGTTCGCTAGGGTTCTTAATTCAATTAAAAGACACCCTAAAATCGCTCTTAGGTTCTTCCATTGGGTGGAAAAACAACCAGGTTTTACACCTTCTGATAAATCATTTGTTACTATTCTTGTGATTCTCGCTGAGAGTAATTCGATTAATCGAGCTAATTCGGTTATGGAGAGGTTAATTTGTGGGAGTTTAAATGGGGTTGTTGATGTTTTAATCGATGGAAATTCGACTGCGAATATTGCAGGTAAAGTGCTCGACTTTATGCTCTGTTTTTTAGCTAAAAATTCGATGGTTGAACAATGTTTATGGGTATTTAATAAAATGATTAAAAATCAGTTCTTGCCTGATTTAAAGAACTGCAATCGAATCCTTAAGATGCTTAGAGACACAAAATTAGTTCATAAAAGAAACCAAGTTTATACCACCATGAATGAGTACAATATCAAACCAAACATCATAACATATAACACATTATTAGATTCATATTGCAAAGAAGGAGACATTGAACAAGCTTTAAACCTTCTAGAAGAAATGCAGACGCGAGGTTGTACGCCTAATGATGTTACATATAACGCGTTAATCAGTGGATTAGTGAAAGCAGGCGATTTTGAGCAAGCAAAATCAATGATTTCCAAAATGACGATTTTGGGCCTGAAAGTTTCGTCTTTTAGTTATAACCCGTTAATTCGGGTGTATTGTGAAAACGGGTTAATTGTTAACGCGTTTAATCTTGCTGAAGAAATGGCGGTTGTGGGTGCTTCTCCAACTGTATATACATACAATATTTTAATGTATGGTTTATGCAAACAGGGTCAGGTTTTTTATGCAAGACAACAACATTCGGATATGCTAAAAAGAAATTTAATTCCCGATATAGTTTCGTATAATATTTTAATATACGGGTATTGTATTTTGGGCCGTATAAATGAAGCTTTTTCGTTGTTATACGAATTAAGGCGTATAAATTTATATCCTACAATGATTACCTATAATACCCTTATGCAAGGTTTATGTATGGATGGCAATTTGGTAAAAGGAAGATGGTTAAAGGACGAAATGGTAAATTTCGGTTTTTTACCCGATGTTTATACTTATACGATATTGGTCAACGGTTCTTACAAAGTTGGTGATTTGACCATGGCTAAAGAAATGTTTGATGAGATGATGGCCCGCGGGTTGCAGCCCGATCATTACGCGTACACGACCCGAATAGTTGGAGAATTAAAACTCGGTGATGCATCAAAATCTTTTGATTTATTAGAAGAAATGTTGGAAAAACGGTTTACGGTTAATTTAATTACATATAATGTGTTTGTACACGGTTTATGTAAGGCTGCAAATGTGGAACAAGCGAATGAGTTGTTAAAAGAGATGGTTTCTAGTGGTTTTGTTCCTGATCATGTAACGTACACGAGCATAATTTGTTCGTATTTGGAATCGGGGAATATTCAAAAAGCGAAAGATTTATTCTACGAGATGCAAATCAAAGGGGTAAATCCGACAATTGTTACTTATACGGTTCTAATACATGCTCATGCGGTTACACGAAGGGTAGAATCGGCATTTATGTATTTTGTGGAGATGCAAAAAAAGGGTATTATGCCGAATGTGATAACGTACAACGCGTTAATTAACGGGTATTGCAAATCAAGAAAAATGGATCAAGCGTACGGATTTTTTTATGAAATGGAATCGCGAGGTTTAATTGCTAATTAATATTCTTATACGATATTAATGAATGGTAATTGTGATTTGGGTAATTGGAGTGAAGCTTTGAGATTGTATACAGAAATGGTGGATAGAGGAATTGAGCCTGATTCGTATACACATAGTACACTTTTGAAGAGATTAGGGTTAAAAGCAAAGATTAATGCGGTTCGTTATCTTGAAAATGTGGTTCTTGGTCACGAGGAAATTGATGAACCGAAATCGGTTTGGTATTAAATTATTAATAGTGATTTTTGTTGGAGATTTGAGATTTCTTCAAGTTATGTGGCTCATCAATTGTGAAATGACATTGGCGGATCGCTTAAAGGAATTTTTAGGTTTGTTTTTCCGACTGTTTTTTGACATTTTTTATAAAAGGGCAAATTGCATAAAATAGCAAGATATTATTAGATGGTTCTTGATTCTAGCAATCAACTATCTGAATTTCAAAAATAGCAATGTACTTTTAAATTTTTGCAATTTGGGAAATGCTTTACCAGGAATGACGGTAGTCATTATTTTCCAAGTGTCGTAGCCAGTTATTTAATTTTTCAGCTTTTATTCTAATTAATCTCAAACTTCTATTCTAAAGCATTTTTCAAACTATAAAAAAATAAAAGTCAATTGCTATTTTTGATAGTCGGTTGCTAGACTACGAATAACCTAATAATATCTTGCTATTTTGTGCAATTATAAAAATTCTAGAATCTAATTCTAAGTCAGTTATATTCCAAGATTTAAATGATTATCATAATAATATTGGGTCGTAATTAGATCATTAATAAATCATAACTTTCTTATGGTTTTTATCTTTTTCTTTTTGCAGTGTTATTAACGCGGATGTTTATACACTTACGAGAATAGATTTGATACGCCACAACTCACAATGAAAAAGAAGCAATCTTGTTAGGTTTAGGACTGGATATTAGAAGAGGTATGTAGATGAGATAAAAGTCTGAAAAATTGTATTCTTTCATTTTTTACTAAACTAAATGAATCATCATAAAGGCGTGCTGATGGCCATAATTTTCTTGTACAAGTTTACTCATATTTAATCCAAACTTTTGTTAACCCAATGACAATTCTCAGTAAACATGTATTGATTGACAATATCTGTTAGAAACCATTGCACTACTTTTTCATTTTTAGTTAGAATTTGTCTTTTTAGTTGTTGCCCAGTGTCATTTATATTTTATACGAGAAAATTGGTTAAGATAAAATATTCATTCTCATTTATTTATTCTTTAGATTAGAAGCGCATTCTCGTTTATAACAGGCTCCCGGTTGTTGGCATGGCAACTTCCGAACCATCTCATGTCAATTTAATAAATGTTTACCTAGGCAATTTTTAGTTATGAAATCCATTACTGATGTTATAAGTTATAACCTCATGTACTTGTAATAGACAATGTTATATTATATTCTTTCGTAAAATTTGGGATTAGATAAACACTAACATAGGATCACAACGGTCATTTTATAAAACTTGACACCAAAAAACGATACGCTAAAATGAATTCTGCATGTTAAGATGCCTTATGTTGAAAGCATTACATTTTACTACTTACTAATACATTTAGGCCTACCTCTTTTAGTAAGTTTAAGGAGCTCCTTAATTTTAAATTCAAGGAGATTTCCACTTTTCGTAAGTTCTTTAACTAAAAAAATAAAGTGTGCTTACAGGATTCGAACAAAAGACCTCTCCTAAGTAGTCACTGTGTGTTAACAAGAACTCAACCATCATTTCTCTATTTAAAAGGCCCATATTTACTTTCACAAAAAAATGCCAATTTCGGATCTAATCCTACCATCACTACGCACCACCACTCATCACCATCGCTATTGTCACCACCACCAGTACTGTCGTCACTTCTAAATATAGTTACGGGTACCCGCCGCCACATTGCGCGGGTACCCTGCTAGTTCAATAATACTAGTTTAATTAATCGCAAAACTCTTTCGTTTTTTAAACACAAAATACTATTTGTTGATAATCAAACACTTAATAATGCATTTTAATTTGCAAAAAGTGACTTAAAAATACAGCAAAACTGATGAGTTTACTAAAAAGATGCAAAACATGTCAAAATGGTACATAAACCAACCAACCCTAATTTTCCACCCAATTATTCAAGCAAAAATCCAAACAAAAGTCAAAACAGATTATAAAAAAAAAAGACATAATCTTATTAGTAGGTGTAACCCTTAACAAACATTCCCTTTTTAGCATCTTCACTTTCACCTTCAGCAGAGTACTTTCCAAGTTGGGCCAACGAGTTTGCTTTTGCACGGGCCAAAAGTGCTTTTTGGCCCGCTTCAATGTTTTCGGGTTGTCCTTGCCATGCCTTGAGCACCGAGTTTTGAAGGGCCCGTGCGTATGAGAAGGACACGTGCCACGGGTTCGGGCTTTGGTTCATTGCGTGTAGGTTTAGTGTAGCTTCCATTTCAGATTGTCCTCCAGACAAAAACTACATCAAACCAAAACCAATATTTTCATAATTAATTTACAAAGCAAAATTACAGAAATTAATTGAATTTTTTTTTAAAGAAAAAGGAATCCTAAAAATAGAGCTTCGGCATTGCCATCACCCCACCTCAAGGACCCACAAGAAATATTAATCATTAATTACAGAAATTAGTTGTCCGTGTAATCTTGCGAATTCTAGTCCCTATATATTGATTTTCGTTCTTTTTTCTCTCTACTTTTTAATTTCATGATTTATTGTCCCTATGGTGTTAAAAAAAAAAATTCGTCCGCTTTTTACCTAAAATGACCAAAATACCCTTAGTTTTTATTTTTTAAATTTTTTCGAATTTTTAATTAATTTTTTTCTTTTTTGTTTCAATTTTCTTTCTACAAAATTCATTATGTCAGCCCATTTTTTTAACCTAAAATGACCAAAATACCCTTAGGTTTTATTTTTAGAAAACTTTTAATTAATTCTAATTAATTTTTTTCTTTTTTGTTTCTAGTTCCGTTCTATGAAATTCATTTTTTCCATCGAATTTTTTACCTAAAACAGCAAAATACCCTTAGTTTTTATTTTTATAAATTTTTTAATTAGTTTTAATTAACTAATCTTTTTCCTTTTCTGTTTCTATTGCCTTTCTACAAAATTCATTTTTTTCGTCCATTTTGAACCTAAAATGACCAAAATACCCTTAGTTTTTATTTTTAGAATTTTTTAATTAATTTTTCCTTTTCTATTTCTATTTCCTTTTTACAAAACATCGTATAATTCGAAATATCAAATGGACAATTTTTGTAATTTACTCTGAAATTTAACAAAATCCAAATCAACCCACTCATAAGTAAACGGGTCGGGCCAAATTTACATACCATGATTCCTGGAACTGCAGGTGGGACCCTCCTCTTGAGCATGGTGAGTGTATATTTAGCGATGGTTTCAGGGTCAGCTTTTTGTTTGTGGTCTGCCCCTGGTGTAACCATGCTTGGTTTTAGCAAAATCCCTTCAAACATAACATTGTTTTCTGCTAAGTAATAAAACACTTCAGCCCACACTTTTTCAGCTACTTCAAGTGTAGTGTCAATCGAGTGGTCCCCATCTAGAAGAATCTCGGGCTCCACAATTGGCACCAAACCGTTATCCTACACAAATTATAATTAAATTAAAAATAATTAAATAATAATAATAAGAGTAAATTACACGGATGGTCCTTTAAGTTTATAGCAAATTTCATCAATGGTTCCTTAGTTTCAAAAATTACACCGATGGTCCTTAATTCTGAAAGGTTTTTCACCGATGGTCCTTTACACTAACTGACGTTAATTTTTTCTGTCAACTTACCCCATGTGCAATGCACATGAGGGTAAAAAAGTCATTTTTCATTTCTTTTTATTCTAAAACTAAACTTTTATTTAAGATAAAAAAAAATTAATTTAAGAATTAAAAGAAATGAAAAATGACTTTTTACCCTCATGTGCATTGCACATGGGGTGAGTTAACAAAATAAATTAGCGTCAGTTAGTGTAAAGGACCATCGGTGAAAAACCTTTCAGAATTAAGGACCATCAGTGTAATTTTTGAAACTAAAGGACCATTGGTGAAATTTGCTATAAACTTAAAGGACCATCCGTGTAATTTACTCTAAAAAATAATTAAATAATAATAATAATACATTGTTTCATGTTCATATAACAAACCTGAGAAATAGCAGCATAACGTGCAAGTCCCCATGCAGCTTCTTTAACTGCTAAAGCAGATGGGCCGCAAGGAATGCTGACAACAGTACGCCTACAAAATAACATAACATAATAATTAATCAGAATTAAAAATATTATAGAAACACTAATTACAGTAAAACTCTTTAAATTAATAATGTTAGGACTGGAGAAATTTATTAATTTAAAGAGTTATTAATTTATCAATAAATTAAAAATTATTAATTTGAAGAGTTTTTTAAGTAATTATACTGCACAAACTAAATAAAAAGGCAAATTACTCTATGCCTCGTAAAATTATGTTGCAACGAACCTTTGGACTCAACGTAAATTAGTAAGTAATGTGTTTATATGCATTGGAAAACATACAACTATTAGATTATATTTCAAAAGTGTAATATTTTATTTTATTTTCAGTTTCTATGAAATATTAATTTATTATTTTCTTGGGACTGAAAATTATACAGAGATCTCCCAAAAAATTATTATCTTATTATTTTTCAATTTTTTACATTGGTCCAAGTCGGGACTGGATAAATTTATAATTTTAGAGAGTTTATTAATTTACGGAGTATTAGTTTAAAAAGTTTTTATTGTATGATATATATCTCACCATTTGGCAAAACGAGCCCCTTGATTGTAATACTCAGCTGATCTAGAAGCCAGCCCATCTAATCCTTGGCACCAAGATTCATTGTTAGATCCAGGAAGTGGGACCAAACCCTATGAAACAAAATCAAATTTATAATTAAAAGAATTGTTTTTTTTAATGTTGATGAAAATGATTTTGTACAAACCTTATCAACTTTGATACCAGGTACAATGTTTTGTTCACGTAAGCAGTCAACCATTTTCTTTCCATCAGTAGTTGACTGAAAAAGGGTTTCCTCAAAAAGGATGGAACCCGAGATGTATTGACCTAATCCAGGAGTGGTCAACAAAAGCTGCCTGTAAGCTTGTCTGTTGACTTCAGTGTTGTCTAAACCGATTGATGCTAATCTCTTTCCACAAGTTGCATTTGACTCATCGATTGCAAGGATTCCGCGACCTGGTGATGCAATTGTTTTCTGTTCCACCAAAACAAATAACATTTAATTGCTTATTGAAAATAATTTATGCGTTTTGAAAATGGATAATCAAATAATTAGATGTGGTTCTGAATAATAGCGTTTGGATCTTATTATGTTGTTTGAAATCTCAATAATCAGATAATTAGTTTGTTTAGTGTTTGGCAAACCTGATTATTTGTTTAGTTAATATGTAAAATGCAAATAACCAGTTTTCAAAACACAATAAGCAGATAATCTGCTCCAAAACGCAATCCCCTTAGTAAAAGTTTAAAAGATTAATGTTTATGAATCAATAGTTATCCTGAATTTGGCGTCCAAAAGCGGAATCCCTGAGCAATTATAATATATCTAATCATATATCAAGTGCATAATAAAGGCGATAAATAAAGTACACTAAACCATGGTCAAAATTAAATTAAAAAAAATTATTATTAATTATTGGCTGCTAATGACGCAAAAAGTACTTGACCACCATCCGCCTACCACAACAGTGAGCAAACTAATAATTATTAATAAACCGATTGAAATTAATGTAAACAGTAAACCCTAAATTCACCTAACACCTACACAATCACAAAACACGGCCGTTCGATTAATCAGATCCTCCATACACAACGCACAATTCTAAAACTCAAAAGCAAAATTCACAACAACTCAATCTGAAATGAAACAGAAACATAAACAGAAACATGATCGGAGACTTACAGCGGTTTTTATAAGCTCTTCAGAGTAAGATCCAGCACGTATGACGGAAACACGAGCGGCGGGTGACCTGGAGGAAGATCCTGGACGTTGATTGAAGGATCGTTGACCGATCCAAGGTGATGAGCATGCGTTAAGTTTGACGAAACTTGCAGACGCCATTGAGATTCAGATTTCTGATTTTGATTTTTTGTGAAAAAATGGGGAGAGATTTGAAGAAGAAGAGTTGAGAGTTGTTTATAAAGAGAAGAAAAAAGGAAGCTTGTTTTCTCGAGTAGTCCGCAGCTTAGGGATTTATAATACGGCCAAGGTGGTGTGCGGAACAACCAAACGTAGTAGGTGTCACTCCAAAAAGACCATTTTACCCTTTTTATATTATAGACACATAGTTTTGAGAGAAATGATATTGGTTACTATCTTTTATGTCTACTCATTTGGTAAAATGAAATGTGTAATTTATAAATTATCACTTTTAATATGATCATTTAGTTTTGACGTATGTCTTGATCAAGTGGGTAAGCACATAAGTTAAAACAATGTAAACCAATCACTACAAGAAATTAGCCCTTTTGCGACGACTTAAGTCGTCGCTAAATGAGTAAAAGTCGTCGCTAATGCAGTATTTTGAGACGACAGTCGTCGCAACATAAGTCGTCGCTAAAGGTTCGTCTCTGATCAGAAATTAGCAACGACACAATAAAAAAGTCGTCGCTGAATATTAAAAATTAAAAAAGATGCAATAAATTATCCTGATTTTTTGCGACAACAATTGTCGTCGCTAATTTTCTGTTTATATTATAAAAATTGTTTTTAAATTTTTAATATTTTTCAGAAATTACAAATTTATAAATTCTGCAATCTCATAATAGAAACATAAAGATAGCTAGAGTTATATGAGGAAAACATGTTATAATTTATAAAACAGAATTCAAATATATGTAACATTACATATCAAATGGATATCCAAATTTTTGACAAATACAAGACGATCAACAAACCAAATCCAAATGTACTAGCATAACCTTCTCCACATTTGTTTTCCTCAAGTCTGAGCTCTTCTTGACTTGACTCCCAACAAAACTTTGACAAACAATTCTAATAACACCAACTGTTTGACAAGAAAAATTATACTCCATCAATCACATTAAATTTGAAATCTTTGTATATTAACAAAAGCAAAAATTGTTGCATTTTCTAATTATTGTTATTTTAGAGTAAATTCATAAATGGACCTTTAAATCGAATGCTCTTTGCATCTTTTCCATTGCTCCCCTGTGATAAAAACCTGCAAAAAACATCAAATTAAAAAGATCATGTTACATTAAAAATTTGTGCAAAAAGTGGCTTGTTACATAAATTATGTGCAACTAGTGGGTAACCATGGCATATTCTTATTTGTCCATCTAAATAAATATATAATCAACAACGAAGAAGTATGCAAATAACCTTGTACATCTCCAATGAAGTGGAATATTTCCCAAGGTGGAATTCAACACAAGCCTGCATTAATTCAAGTTATGCAATCAATTAAAATGTGATAATCAGAACATCATCAATTCTATCAAGATATGCATACTTCTAAAAAATGCAGGCACTTAATTAATTCTCAAATACTCCTTTAAATAAGAAAATCAGTGAAATAGATCTTAAAATCAGCATAAGCTGAAATTAGGAAATACCAAACACCCTTAATGTTTATGAATGGTGATTAAAGGAAACCCCTCCAAGCTCAAATTAGTTCATTGATTACAAGAGCGGAACATAGAACCAAAGAAGTGTTGCATGATATTGATAATCATAAGCCGCCACACGCTATAATTCAAAGAAATAAACATAACCTGCATGTCATCCTTAACATAATTTCCACCCTAATTAAGCATTAACACATGACAACACTTTATTAGTTCATTAGCAAATAAAAAATCACTAATTATTATTTAGAGAAATACATACCTCAAAAAGAACCTTGGGCATCTGATCAATCTACAAGAACATAAATTCATATTATTAGTATGCATATGATAAAAACTATTACTAATAAATTTGCTAAAGCATACCCAAGAGTTCCTTCTGCAGTTAAACATGTGGCATTCGATCAAGAAAGGTTATAATTATTACATTTTTAAATCCACAATAGAAAAATAGATCATGAATCACTAAAATACTAGTTACCTGATCTTTAGTTGGCACTGATCCAATCTCAGGTTGACTTCCTTCATAGGTTATCAAACTGCAAACTAGTCATGAACACAAATAACATATTACTTCATATTCATTGAATAATCATATTTCATTATAAATTAAGAAACCTAAATGACTAAAAATATACGTATAATCTTAAAGCAAATAATCAATTTAGAACTACTAACCTAAATCAAATAACCAAACCTATTGTACCTAAATTAAAGAATTAATTGAGATAACCAAACAATTAATTCAAAAATTGAACAAATAAACCTATAGAAGAAATCAAAGAAACAATAAATTCAAGGAATACTAACTAGTTATTAACCATTTTCAAAGTTGGAACCGGCGATGGATTATGTATTATCCTAAGTGTATATGTTAGAAAGCCACATGAGAAGGCCATTGTACCTGCATTCAATAACTAATCTTAATTAGGGTTAAGATAGTTTAAAAGAAATAAATATCTACCGGTGTTTGATTGCAATTTTATCCCATTGATTTAAGAATGTAGTTACGATATAATTCGAAAGTTTGACTGTACACCCGACACCCTAGGTACATCAATTTCTGGTACAAACACTAATTGATACCTTATGAAAAATTAGAAACATTGTGTTCAAACCTGAAATCCAAGATAATGGTGACAATGGCAGGTGGCCGACGGTGGCGAAGGTGGCCGACGGTGGCGAAGGTGGCTGACGGAGGCTGCTGGAAAACATAAGTTCGACGGAATTTGTTTTGATGGAATAAGTTTGATGGAATTTGTTTTGATGGTGAAAGGAATTTGGGAAATCTTGGCGGTATTTGTGTATTTGTTTTGGGGGGGAATGAGTTTTCATTTTGGCGGAATGAAATTCAAGGAGGGAATCATTTTTTTTAATTTATTTTAACTTGCGACGACTTCTAGCGACAACACAGTCGTCTCAAATCAAAAGCTTATTATTTTTTAATTCTGAAAAAACTAACATTTCCGGAAAAACTATTTTATAATTCCTTTGCGACGACAATGTCGTCGCTAACGAGGTGAAATATATTTTTTTATTTAAAATAATTCGTTCGCGGGATGTGCAATTGAGGGAAAATTTTCCCGCATGTCGCTAGACACGACATGTCGTCGCAAATGATAAGAAGTCGTCGCAATTTTCATAGGTCGACGCAAATGAACAATGTCGTCGCAAAGTATGTCGTCGCAAAAGAGTGTTTTTCTTGTAGTGAATATCGATTTTAGGTCCAATTTCCTCATCGGTTCGACGATCCACTGACGTTGTTGGCACAACCTTATATGGATCTGTTTGATCTGCGCCTTTGTTTTAGGGGTGAGCATTTGGACCGAAAAAACCGAACCGAACCGAAAACCGACCGAAACCGAACCGAACCGAAACCGATAACATGTTATCGGTTCAGTTTCGGTTTTAAAAATTCATTGTTATCGGTTATCGGTTCTATTGGTTCGGTTCGGTTTCGGTCGGTTTTCGGAAAAGGATGAACATTTGGCCTAAAATAACTGAATCGAAACTGAACCGAACTGAAACCGAACCGAACCGAAACCGATAACATGTTATCGATTCGGTTTCGGTTTTGAAAATTCATTGTTATCGGTTATCGGTTCTATCGGTTCGGTTCGGTTTTGACCTGATAATCACCCCTACTTTGTTTTTAATGATGAACTAATCAACTCTTTTGAGCTTAGCTTTATTAGATTAAGATGTTTGTGTTAAAATATACTCCCTCCGTCCCACAAAAAACTTCCCATTTGGTTTTTGCACAAGTTTTTAGGTGGTAATTAGTGGTGGGGTCATTGATAATACTTTTGATTAAAATATAAGTTTGAGTTGGAGAGAGAAAGATAGTTAGTGGATATTATTGGTGGGGTCTTTAATAATAATAGTTTTTTATTGTGTGGGGCCCATCAAATATGGGAAATGGGAAGTTTTTTGTGGGACAAAAATTTAGAGTCAAATGAGAAGTTTTTTGTGGGACGGAGGGAGTATACACACAAAGAGGTCAAACTGGTAAGGCCTTATTTTTAATTTACTCCATCCATGTTGTTTTCCTGAGTGTGAAGAAAGCGGACTCATTTTTAATATAAAGGAAGGGAAACAAATTACTATAGCACATGTTTGATTAGGCTCGCAGGAAGATGTAATATAATACATGTTCAATTAGGCTCATAAATCTTATAGTACTTTGATTCTCTAACTCCATTCAAAAATCTATATTAGTAGATCGAGTTCAACTTGAATCGCTTTAATTTCAAATATCTTCTAGCATTATTAAGTACCTCATATGTTGGTTAGCTCGCTTCAAAAACCGAACCAAAACCGAAAATGATAAATATCTAAAACATAACCCGATTAGATGTTTTCGATTTTGGTTCGCTTCGATTTCGGTGTTGGTTGGTTTTTTTAGGCCAAATGATTATCCATATCCGAGGACCAAACCAAAACCGATATAACTGAAATTAAAAATGGCTAATTTTCAAAATCGAAACTAATTACATGTTTTCGACTTCGGTTCAGTTAATTTTCTGTTTGGTTCGATCTTTTTAACCTAAATGCTCACCCCCAATTGGTTAGACGCGATCTCAACTATTAAAGAAAAAGCTACCTAAAACCTCTTGGAAGCCTTTAGTCATTTTAATTGGTTAAAAACTGCCCATTTAACATGTGAAAGGGTGAGTTGGTAACTTGCCCCTTTAGAATTTATAAGTAAGCAAACGGGGACGTGGCCTACAATCGACAAATTCCAAACCTCTTAACGCCTGTCAACTTTCACTGTCACAAAATCACTCACTTTGTCATTATCACCTGTTTTTGGAATATTCATAAAATTCATAGTGAAATTTAATAGTTTTTCTAAAAATATATATATGCACAAATATAAATTAAAACCAAAAGCCCTCCACATTTCATGTATATACAACACAATTATAACATAACGAGAGGAAAAAAGCAAAATTGCAGTGTACTCAAGACTAACAATAATAAATCTAAATTGTTTTCGGTTCTATCGCTTTCGGTTTGTTTTTGTTCGGTCCGATCTTTAGATAAGGATACGCATTTGATCTAAAAAACCCGAACCGAAACCGAAACCATGTAAACATTCAGTTTTAGTTTTGAAAATTCATCGTTTTCAGTTTCGGTTCTCGGTTTCGATTCAATTCGGTTCGATTTTTGGATCGTGCTCACCCCTAGATATTAAAACAAATTATTTACAAAAAGAAAAAAGAACATTCAGTTCCATTTTTGTTTTTGTCCAAATAACGGTCTCCGGTTCAGAATTTTTCAACAAACCTGAAAAACGATTTATGTAACTAACAAATATCATTCATTCCATCACAAAAAACATTATTCATAACTCCTAACAAACAACCTTACAAAAGAAAAATGTGGTTTGACCGAAACCTAAATGTACAACTATGGTGAAAACTTCACAAACCATGTTCATAATTTACTAAAAGGTTCCTTCAAGAAGCAGCATTCGGTTCACTCACAAGCAACTCCTGATAACAGACAAACCGTTAAAATCTAGAATCTTCTAGAACATAAAAAATGAAATAATACCTTTTTTCTTGCAGCCAAGGAGTGAAGAAGCCTTCCTTTCTTCTCCCTTTGACACTCCCCACAATAATTTACAAAATCTTTTTTATGTTTTTTATGCTCTCTATGTACCGAACTGAAAATTTTAAAAGTTTCAAAGACATTAATTAATTTATTTATTATTTTATTTTTTGCAAAATTGGAAAATAAATACTACCTTCTGCACCACATCACTAAATTAATCCTATGTCCTGATGTGGTGGCCCGTGCACCGTGTCTATGACGCCCTCGGTGAATTATTGCACGTCCAACCGTATGAGAGTAATCAAAAATTTCCTGTATATAAATATATATATGAATGTATATATATAGGGTCCGATTCAGCGCAGAACCATCCTAACATCCAATGTATCTATGTTATACATAAGGTGTACATTTTCATACACGCTGTAACACGTTTATACATTCAATGTTTCCAATTTTTTGTACACATAATATATAAATATATTTATATATTATTTGTATAAAAAATTGGAAACATTGGATGTTAGGATGGTTAAATTTACAGCTTATGTATAACATAGAAAACATTGGATGTTAGGATGGTTCTGCGGTTCTGCACCTTTAAACGGTTCTGCGCTGAATCGGGCACTATATATTAAAAACAAATAATAAACAAATATAAAATATTCAGAAAAAGAATATTAATATACCTCGGGATATGTTTCAGTATTCATATGTTTATCACATCGTACACCACCAAAAAACAACTCACCACCACTAAACTGTTTGCCCAAACATACATTCAATGTTACTTCCGATTCATCCATATGAAACCCTAAAAACGAGAACATAAAAACGTTAAAAATAATAAATAAAAAACAAATTGAAGATAAGAAAAACTTCATACCAGATTCAACATCTTTATCACTTCTGTACTCAACCACATATCCATGATGGGAATCAAGGGCATACCCTCCAACGTCAGGGAAATATACTGCATAAAGAAAAAAATTTATAAATTAATTGGCCAAAATGCATTTTAGTACTTTGAATTTGGCGAACTAGGTCCTCTACTACCCTGAACTTCGCAAAATGGTCGATTTAGTACCCTGACTCATTAATTTGATCACATTTAAACTTTTGACGGACTAACAAATATATGTTCATCTCAATATATTGATATTAGAAGCAAATCACGTGAAAAAACAAGACCAAATTAGTGAGTCAGGGTACTAAATCGACTATTTTGTCAAGTCCAGGGTATCATGTTGCACCTTTAATAGTTCAGGGTAGTAAATGCATTTTGGCCTAAATTATTGTGATTCCTATTTCATAATTCACCCTAGTATCAAACCCATGAACTTACTTTTTGATATATGCCGAATGAAATCTTCCATGATCTTATCAAGTGTGCCTTTCATGCCAAAATCATCTAACACAGCACCATATTTGTTCATTGTACTTGGTCGCATGATTCTAAACTTTGTTTCATGGACCCACTTATCAAAATTTTCAACCTAACCAAACAGAACCCGATAAGAGAACATAATAGAAACCAAACTACCATAATACCACAGTTTGAGAATACCTCACTAAGCAACATTTCACAAAAATGGGGTTGCAACATGTCAAATGTGTAAACTCCAGGGGCTGGTTCAGACATTATTGCTTTAATATTGTTATCTCTTTCTTTTTCAGTTGCATTAAATGCATTTAAAAATGTTGGCACGAAGAACATTGATGGATTTATTGTATAGAGTTCTCTGTACAGTGGTTGATAATTGGATATGATTTTTTGTCTGTATTCTTTGTGCTTCTGTTCCTGTATGAATGAAGTGAAGAAAAGATGATTAACAACTTTAGAAAAAGCATTTAACTTTACAACAAAATAACCCCAAAATATCATCGCATGGGAGCTCCTTGTGGTTTATCCTTATTACAACTTTGGTCCTTTAAGTTTGTTTATTAAAATAAGTGACAAAACACTTCACATTTCATATAATTTACTCTAATTTGTAATTCTGTAAGCAAATTTATGAGCAAAGACAAAGAACACTCTGCTCGTAGCAAAAGACTCCTTCATGTTTCCTGTAAACCTTACAACTTTCATGCAAAGGATCCTTCAAAAAGTTCAATTATTTCAAAATCTAAAGCATAATTCACCTAATTATCCAGAGTTGTTAACAAATTCAAGCCTCGATACATGCATAGATTACCATAAATAACCAGATACCTAATTAATTCGTTTACGATATGCTACATTTATGCAATCAATCGATCAATCGTTCGATATAAATTCAAAATTCTAGTTTTATTCAAACAACGCAGTAAACAAATCGCTTCGTAGTTTCATAAACGAACGCATATGAATTATTTTAGAAAAAAAAGTATAGCAGAAATCGATTACTTACTCGAGTACGCTCTGATTCAGTCGAATAACGACGCAGAATCTCCCGCATATACCTGTACTTTGCGTCTCGAGAAACAAGCAGGAGATTTGGCGGCAAGTATTGCTCCAGGGAGCTGAAAAGCAGGGGAGGGAATTCCATCCCTAGATCGTCGTAGTTGTCCGCCCTGTGGTTAGTGCTAGGGATCAATCGGAGACGGTAGTTCGCGTTCGACGGAGCCACTCCGGCGCCGTTACTGTTTCCGTTGGCGACGGCGGCAAGTGGCGTGGATGTAGGGGGCAGCGACGAATCCCTTCCATTATCAACGGCCATGATGAAATGATGAATTATGAGAAGATTGATTATAAATTCTAGGGTTTGAGATGTAGGAATTTTGTTTGGTGCCTATTAGGGTTTAGAATTTGTGATTTTATAATGTTTAATTAAAAAACCCGAACTGAATCCGAATCCGAATCCGAGTCCAAGTTTGATTTAATTGAAAAAAGTGTGACCCGAATTTAACCGGTTACGCAAGCGTGATCCGATTATGATGAAACCCCGATGACGTATCATGTGACCCGGTCGCGGTTGAATAATGTGTGATCGCTTGATTATCATGTGACTAGATTTGATTCCGGTACAAATTACAATTAAATGATAACGTTATAATTTTGTCTTTTTAATCTCGGTATGGTAAGTGAATCCTGGTTACAAGTTGAAGCAATTATTTTGATATATTATAGCATTTACAACGGTTTTCTATACATTTTCGTAAAATATAAAATGTAAATCGATCTTTATTTGTCAATCAAAACTCAATTAGAACCATGAAGCCTATTAAGTATGTAACTATCGTGCATTTAACAAAAGTAACAAAAGTACATGAATCTAAGTTCTAAGTCTAACCAATAATTGCCACTTGGGAGAAGTTCCAAATGAGACGCTCAAAACTCAACTAGAAACACAATGAATAAAGATCATGCAAAAAAAAAGTATCAAATGATCATGCAATATAACTAAGTAAAAGGCATAAGTCAAATATTTCAAATAAAATGTACCAAAAGCTAAAAATCCATACAATTAAAATAATACTAAACTATCTAAAAAAACAAGATTTCCGAATAAGCATATTGTACGAGATTATACATTTTTACTTTTCCTTTTAACTATGTAATAACTCTTTACTCTGGTTTGCGAACCAACTAATATCATGCATTCATGCTTTACAGATAGCCCCAAAATCAGTGTTAGGGAACCTCTGTGGCCATAAAAAAAATTTTTGCTCTTAAGGATCGACCATGACAAAAGCATAAAGACAAAAACAAAAAGAAAAGAAATTATTCATAAATTAAGATATGTTAAGGATTGGCAACATATTTGCCATCATATACCAAATTTCTTTTGGTGGTATCACATCATTCACAACTCAGAATTTGCTAGTTGCCTAGTGGATTGTGAAGAAAAAAAGGGATAAACTCTTGACTCGTTTTATTTTCGTTTGAAAAAATAGAATAAGCTTTTAAAATTATTTAAAATAAACCCAAGTTGAAAATTTGTACTCGCTAAACAGCTGATTGGTCAACATTCAAAATTATAAAATTGTATTTTTATGTTACAAAATCATTGTAGTTTTAGAAAATAAGACAATAGATGTAAAGCTTTTCAAGTAACACTTTATTGTTTGTTAAAATTCTACAATTATAGTGACTTTAAACTCAATAGTGGAATAAATGTTAATAACATGCAGATTCATGGTTCTTTTTTATTTATTTATAAAACTGAATTTGGATCACAAGGTTATTTATTTTATTTTTATATGTGACTCATAAAACGGATTTTAAGTATAAAGTAAAAAAAAAAAAGTAAGAGTCGGTTGCGTAAAAAGTCGCAAATTTGAGTCCTAGGTTGTTTGCGAGTTCTAAGTTTTATTTTATGCAATTTAATATTTATTTTTCCTCCAATTTCATTTTTTTTATTATAATTATTATGTCATCAGTTTTACTAATATGTGTTAAATTTCATATGTTATATATTATCCATGTTAATAATCTATTATTAAAGTTTTACTATACCAAAATTGCAATTACTCAGTTGATTTATTATTTCTTATAAAACTTTCATTTCCAAACATAACAAGGGTATCATAGAACCGAAAAAAGAAGTTATAAAATATATCGATTAATTCTTTTTATTTTTTTAAACATAGATCTACATTTATTAATTGGTATTTCGTATATTATGTAACTCACATGAGAGCAATGCAAAAGCTTAAGTGAAGTGATCATGGAAGTCCGCATGCTTCAAAAGGTAATGTAATGTTATTTAAAACTCAAAATCCATTAGCGAGTTCCGTAGTCAAGCGTATCAATTAGGAGATTAAAAAAAAGATAAGTATATTTAGATCATATATATTAATATTTTTATAAGTAAGATGATACAATTAAAAAATTTAGTAGAAAATAATACAAATTTTCCTTAATAATTCTCTTTCAATATGCAAATTTGGACAAAACTATAAAACTATGCCAATCACAATTAGAGCTTGAATAATCACATGTTTTTTTTAATTACGATGACTACAATTTCAGTTGGAGTTTGAACTTTGAACAATGACTGTAATTTCAGTTGGAGTTTAAACTTTGAACAATTCAGCATCGGGTAAATTATGCAAAATGAGCATACAATTTTTTTTAAATGGTTTGTCTTAAGTAATTTTAGTAGAAACAACTTATAGAATATATTTTTATGGTTAAGTAGAAAAATATAATAAATCATCAATCATAACTTAATAAGCGATAACAACTTAGATCTTAATTAACAAATACGGAGTACATATTAAATAGGTTAGTTGGCATTTGAAAAATAAAAGATCAAAATGAATTATTTTTTTTAAATGACAAATATATTCTACTCCTAAATATCGCCTATAATAATTAAAAAAAATGAATTTTAATACTCTAAACTTAGTTGATACAATACTCTACTGCTCTTAATTATTAAAGATACATTATGGTACATTGAACATGAAATTTTTTTTATTTATGACTTGACTCATTAATCTGTTGCATTTTCTCACATGATATTCGATATATTTAAAAGAACATATATTCTATAATTCGTCAAAAGCTCTAAAGTGGTCAATCATGTAAGAAAAACGACCAAATTAATTATTTAGGATATTAAATTAGTGCTCATCTTTTCAAATATTTCTAATAATTCAAAGTAGTAGAAATTTATATTAACTAAATTAAACTTACTAAAATATATTTCTAATGGATAATAATTTATTTTTTTGTTTATTTGGCACCTTGTGATTCTATATTATACTCTAGGGGTGAGCTCGGTTTAAAAATCGAAACCGATATAACCGAAACCGATAATGATGAATTTTCAAAACTGAAAATGAACCGATAACATGTTATCGGTTTTGGTTCGATCCGGTTTGGTTTCGATTCGGCTTTTTTAGGCCAAATGTTCATTCTTTTCCGAAAACCGAACCGAAACAAAAAACGATAAATTTTTAAAACCGAAACCGAACCGATGACATGTTATCGGTTTTAGTTCAGTTCAATTTCGGTAGGTTTTCAGTTCGGTTCGGCTCGATTTTTCAGTCCAAATGCTCACCCCTATTATATTCAGTTAGCTAGCATAAATAATTAATGGTCCAAAAAGTTCACATTTATTTAATTGACCAAGCTTTTAGTACGATATTAAATCTTAAAAAAGTTCGTGAGCATAGTAACAACTAGGTTCACATATGTCAGTATTTAACATATGTTTTACATGTCTTTAACAGAGGACATCAGGTGTAACAAATTGAATACATAAACTTCGAGTGTAATATATGAAGATCAGAGATTCTGAGACCATGCGTAACGGACGACCGGTCGACCGGTCGTCGTGTCCACCTCGGCAACGCCCGACGCGACCCGCCCGTTACGAACCCCGCACCTCGACGCGTCGCCAAGCCCCAACGGTCGACTAGTCGACCGTTGCACGCTCCCAACCCCTCCAACGGCTAGTTTTTACCCCCCTTAAAATTTAATTTTTACCCCTTTTTTTAACCTATAAATACCCAATTCTTTTACCAAATAATTCACAACTTTCATTTCTCTCTAAAACTCAAACACACACTCATTTCTCTCAATCACCATCTCCAAAAATGTCTTCCTCCAAGAACAAAGACAAAGGCAAAGGCAAGGCAAGACGTCAAGCAAACACTCCCACACCCTCTCAATCACCCTCGATCAACTTTCAACCACCAACTTTCGTACACCAAACAAATCAACCAATCCCACAAGGTTATCAAAATAATCCATTTGCTCCCCCCTACTTCCAACCACCATACCGACCATACCCTCCACAACACCAACAACCGCCACAATATCAACAACCACCACAACAAGGTTATCAAAATTATTTTGGTGGGGAGCAATACGACCACCAAAGTTTTGATCCTTTCGCCGGGCTCGACCAATACGACTACCAACCATGAACACTGTAACACCGCAAAATTTAGGAAGCCTTTTTTTTAAATGCCCGAAGACGATTAGGTTATCCTCTAGGTTAGTTTAGTTTAGTTTACAAACAAGGTCCCACAATAAGCTTCCAAAATAAACATTACTTAAACAATACAAAACGGTGTCACTTAAACGACATGGCTCACTTTACAAACACAACCCATTGAGCTTGGTCAATCATCCCGTCCAAAGCACCGATCAACCTGAAAAGATTCAACGAGGGAGGGATTAGCACAAAGCTAAGTGAATGAACATAAACTTTAAATTATGCAAAGCTCGACAAGCGAGCACCAACATCTCTACGATTGTTACTAAACATGTTTTCTCAACCTAATGAACAATTCCAAGCATTCAACCCACAAGAAATCCAAGGTTTGACAAAACCCATACAACCTACTTTTACATAAACATACTAACTTGTACACTTTGCTAAAATGGTTGTACCTTGTGCTAAATTACTTGTACCCATACAACAAAACATGTCAAACTTTGTATAAACACTTAACATAACATCTAACACCATAATCACCAACCCAATCTCAAGAACACATAAACCCTAATTTATCAACTATCATGAAATCGAAAATGAACACATATAGGTTGAAGCTTACCTCAAGAGCTATCCAAAAACGAGGTTGGATTTATGATTGGACAAGAAACAAGCTCGCGATCTTCATAAAACCTCAAGAACACTTGAAGGTTTTAAAGGATTATGAATTATAAAAGTCTAAAATGAAAATAAAGATGGAAAAGAGTTGAGAAGTCAAAAGAAGAGAAAGAGGGGGCTGCCCTCTTTCACGTCACTCGTCAAAAACAAGGGGAGAGGGGCCCACTTGTGACTTTTTCAGTTTTTTAAGCAATACAATCTAAAAAGTCCCTTTCGTAGTTAATTTATTTAAAATACCAAACGGACTCTGTTTTTAAAAACGAAAGTATTTCTGGAAACGAAATCCGACAAGGAATCTAAAGATATAAAAATCACATTTTCATTTGAACATTTCAGAAAACGGATATTTTAATCCCTTGATTAAAATATCACAAAAGGACAAAAAGTCAAACAATTCATTTAACACTTAATCAATTTATTCCACATATGGTCAAATAGATATTTTTCAAATACCAATATATACCTAAAACAACTAGGCCAGTTTTAGTTGTTTCAACTCTTGGAAAATGCCGTTAAGGCGAACTTCAGGGTTAAATGTGGATTTTGGCAGGATGTGTTAGTTCGCTTTGCGAGCGAAATGGGTGGAACGACCCGAACATATGACTCACTAAACTGCAAGTGGAAGAATAGGCTTCGTCCTAAAATTGCAAATTTTTGTTATATTTATGACAACCTCGTACGAAGAAAACCAAGTGGGGCGAACGAGCAAATTTTGTACGAGCGAGCTTGTGGTGAATTTAGTGCTCAACATGCAGGGGAGTTCACAGAGGTGGAGTGCTGGAGAATTTTGAAGGACCATCCAAAGTGGAAGGAGGTTGAATACCCAGCACAGTTGGCGATGTTCGCGAAGGCTAGGGGGAAAAAACCAAGGACTTCGTCATCATCAGCTGCACAAGGTTCAGGGGTTGGTCCAGAAGAGGAGGATCAGTATGATGAAGAAGTGGAAGTTGCACCCCCTCGACCAATGGGGCAGGACAAGGCGAAGAAGAAAGCAGCGGCATCGTCATCAGCTGCTCAAAGTTTAGAATACGGTGCCCCCCATCATCGGCTCAGGAATTAGTCGGGCATTGGAAAGACGTCACAGACGAATTTTTTGACTTCCGCAAAGCAAACATATCTGATTTCATGGAGATCCAAAAAGATAACCAAGAGCTCAAGCACATAAAATTCTACAATTCGTCGCATGATCACCTCACCGGCAGAAATCTTGAGTGGGTTTTGGCGAGGAAGGCGAAAATCAGGGCCAAATATAATTTGGACTGATAGTTTTTTTTTTTTATTATTAATGTAATGTTTTTTTATTTATGTCTTTTTTTCAATTATTAATGTAATGTTTTTTTTTTATTATTAATGTATTTGTTTTTAATTTAAATTAAAAAAATAATAATTTCCGAACGGTCACCCATTACGGGCATTTGGTCGCTGTCTGGTCATGTGTTTGATCAGGAGAGAGAAAGCTGATGTAGCGCAGAGGTGGCAGTGGTGACCAAACTGGGTTTGGTCACCCATTACGCCCAGTCTGATTGTAATAAGTGACAAATCATAAGAACCTTTCGTATAATATACTATATTTTTTTTATATTCAGTATTTGATCTCTATCTCTATTTTTAATAAAACAAAACATGTCACGTCATCTAATCTACATAAGATCTCCCACTTCACCTTTGTCACCTTATAAATCTCAAATTGTAACATGTCAGCCTAATAAACCACCTTATTATTTATCAAATTATTGATATTTTATTTTCAAAAAAATAAATAAATCAGGATAATATTTTCAAATTAATTTAGAATATTATTATAAAACAATAAGTTAATAACCATTTTTTTTATATTTTTACGATACCAAGTGAATTTTCACGGATATAACTAGGGGTGTAGACGAGTCGAGTCGAGCCGAGTTCTGCCAAGCTCGAGCTCGACTCGACAATTAAAACTCGAGCTCGAAACTCGACTCGATACTCGACGAGCTTCCATTTTTAAGCTCGAACTCGACTCGGTGAAAGCTCGAAACTCGACTCGATACTCGGCTCGGCTCGAAAAATTCATATTTATTTAAAAGTGCACTTTTTTTGTTATAAATATGTATATGGAAAAGGGTAAAATGTAATTATGTATATGGAAAAGAGTAAAATGGTAATTAAATAAAAGCTCGATAAGGCTCGCGAGCCTAACGAGCTGTGTATTTTGGAACTCGAACTCGGCTCGAAACCCTACTCGAGTAGCTTGAGCTCGAGCTTGACTCGGCTCACAACGAGTCGATTTCGAGTATTTTTCGAGTCGGTCTCGAGTAACTCACGAACTGTCTCGACTCGATTACACCCCTAGATATAACCTTGTTAAAAAATAAAATTAAAGTAATGAGGCATCCAGCATTCCAGCTGGAGGACTATAAAGTGCATCCACCTTCCAACTAGACCCACTTCCTCCCCTAATTTTTGTAAAAAAAGTAATGGAGCAAACAGCTGCTCCACCGCAACCACCGCCTCTCTCCGCCACCACCGCCACAACGGCAACCACCACCACCACCATCGCTGCACACCCTGATTCAGTGGATTCCAGGGGAGAAGTCAACTCTCTGTATTTATCTAATAACGGTTCTGCGGCGGCGGAGGCAGCGCCGCCGCCGAGTGGTTTGACTAAGCTCCGGCTGATGTGCAGCTACGGCGGCCACATAGTCCCTCGCCCCCACGACAAGTCTCTCTGTTACGTCGGCGGAGACACACGTATTGTTGTGGTAGACCGCCACATCACTCTATCAGACCTCACTAACCGCCTTTCCAAAACCCTCCTCCGATCCTCTGCGGCGGCGTCGTTTACGCTTAAATATCAACTTCCGACTGAAGACCTCGATTCATTGATCTCAGTAACCACTGGTGAAGACTTGGAAAACATGATCGATGAATACGAGAGGCTAAATTCCAATTCATCCTCCGATGGTAGCAAATCATCGCGGCTCCGGTTGTTCCTGTTTCCGACTAAACCCGAATCCGTTTCCTCAATCGGATCGCTTCTAGAAAGCACCATTAAATCAGAAGATTGGTTCCTCAGCGCGCTCAACGGTGCGACGTCAGGGTTTTCCGACACCTCATCCGTTAATTGCTTGTTAGGTCTAGAAGAAGACGTTTCGATCTCGCAGAAGAAGGACGTGAATAACAAGGGGTTGATCGGTAAACATCTGAGAGGGGATAATTCTGCTCAGGATATTCAATCGGTTCCTGATTCCCCGATGATGGAAACGTCGTCGTCTTTCGGTTCAGCCTCGTCATTGCCGTCATTGGCAAACTTGCCGCCAATTAGAGTAATCGCGGATGATAAGCAGAAGGTTGGAGGAGGAATTGAGGACCAATTTTCGCAGATGAGTGTACAGCAACAACACACCAAACATCAAGAGGATGTGAATTTCATGGCTGCACCTGCTCCGGTGGTGATCACCGGTGTGCCGGTAAGCTCCAAAGCTGCGATCGCCGAGATTCCTAATCGTGTGTTATCAGAAGACGAGAGATTAGAGCACGGTTTTCAAATTGCATATCGCAAGCAGCAGCAACATCAGCAACAACATCAGCAAAAGCAATCAATTGGTTTTGATATGACTTCCCCTGATTCAGTCTCAAGGTACATAAAAAAAAATCCATTCTTTTTCATTCAGTTTTAAGCAATGCATGCTAGGTGTTTGTTAAAATGCCATAGTGAAAAATGTACATAATTTAGTTCTGAATAAAATTGCAGTGATGGCAGTGTAACGAATCCCTCATCACGAAGAAAACCACCCATGATTTACCCAGATCCAGTTGCACAAACCCAATTTTCAAATGGTAACAACAACCGACCCGTTGATCCAACTAATATCCATGATCAAAACCCTAGAATTCAAATGCAACCACAACACCAACCCCATTTCATTTACACCGCCGTTCCACCGCCACAATACCTCCATCACCACCCATCTGGAGCTGTCCCAATAACACCTTACTACCCCATGTATCATATGCCAGCTGGACAACCACAAGGGTACAACTCACCAATGCAGGCTGATACTTCTTCCCCTGCTGTTTCCGGCCCGAATAGTAGTCAAGTACCACCACCTACCGCTTTGTTCACCGCAACCAAAACCGAACCACCGCCAGCTGGCGTGTATAGAACCGGTGCACCGGTATCTCAACTGGTTCAGATTCCTTCTAGTCAACATCAAATACAACCTCAATATGTCGGTTACTCTCACGTGCATCAACCATCTCAAAGGGTTGCTTATGAATATACTTATGCAGGTCAACCGTTGCAACCTATAAAGTCAACTTTGCCCGTTGAAAGTGGGTCCCATATACAATCGGATAGTAGTCTGAAACCGCAAGTAAGAACATCGCAACTGTAACCGATGATTCCTGGTGAAAATTTTGCAGTGAAGTGTGTCTTGTTATTTATCTTTATTATTATTATTATTATTATTATTATTATTATTATTATTATTATTATTATTATTATTATTATTATTATTATTATAATTTTTATTATTTTTATGTTTAATTTTGTGGTATTGGTTTGTGGTATGTATTTGTGATTGAAATAATAACGTTTGGTTAAAGGAAAAAAGTTTGAATCTTTTTACTGTCAGGATCTTTTAACTAACATTATTGTGTTCTTGTGGATATTTGAATATGTACAAAAGGGTCTCTCTCTTGATGTTGAAATTTGATAGTAAAAAAGGTATTGAACAATGTTAGGTATCTTATCATGTGTTTTTGTGGAATATTGTGTACGGATAGGAGTGGATCTGTATGTACAAGTGGAGAGGCTTATGAAGTTAAATTTGTTACAAAGACTAAAAAAGGCTACATGTGTTAAAACTTAAAAGTAAAACTTTTTCATAGGGTTTTTGTGGTTTATTTACTATTTTTTTGCAGAAATGCTAGTTGTTTTATTTTATTTGTTATTATTCTTTTGCAAATTATTGCAACATTTTTTTAATGATTTTTTTGCTAATTATTTCGGTAAGGGCTCTCCACAAACTTTTTTGCATGAAATTCAAGTGGAGTCCATATTAAAATGTTATTAAAAAAATTTTACCCGAATTTTGTCCACATAGGTAGCTCATCAAGTGCACATGCCACCCCCTTCTCTGATGAAACTTTTACGATGAGCTAAAATACGTCAAAAGTTATAAGCTATGATGAAAATGTTTGAACTCATGCGACATGCGAACACAAATGTAGTTCTGAGAATCTAAGCTCACACATGTATGTTTTTGTATCTAATAAGAGTGATCAGTTGAAGTGTTAGTTAGCTTATGGTCTAGTCAACCATCGACACTTGATCAGTTTCAGTTTGTGAACCAGCTAAGACTGGGCGTTAGGGGTGACCACCGTAATAGTGGTCACACCGGCCACATCACTGACACGTCAACTTTTTCTCTTGCGACCAAACACATGAAAAATCTCGACCAAACCCACGAAGCAGGTATCCAAACCTACAACAGTCGTCTTGCCGACTGTTGTGGTCCAGGGACGCGTCGCGGTCAATGGCACGTAATATTAACAAATATTAACTTTTGTACTTAAGAAACTAGTTAACACTTTGACATAACAACGAATTCACTAAGTTTTAGTTTACGAATTTACATTTTTTACAAATCAATCACAAACATTAACATTTGCTACAATATTATATTTTTGGTAAATAGAAAATAGATATTTATTTGGTAAAAGCACATGGGGATTTATTATTTCTATTTCACACTCGATCTAATCTGTCATCGTCATCTCGGCTTCAATCGCCACGCAATCTATCTGTACTCTTTTGCTGAATTTCTGATTTTTCTCCAAAATTAGAAAAAAAATCTCCAGATGGCGGCCATGATTCAATCTCAACCTCAATCTCAATCGCAAGTGCTCAACACCGTCATTCCTTCCAATCTCCACATGGCATCGTCATCATCATCCACCGTCCTCCGCCGCCTCTGCTTTCAACTCCCTTTCCGACGTCTACCTCCGTCGCCGTCACTCCGGTTAACCTCCGTCGTTAGAGTTAGGGCGTTCTCTAGTAACGGAGAGAAGGTTTCTAATAAGCCTCCGATTTGTACTGCGGATGAGCTACACTATGTTTCCGTCAAAAACTCCGACTGGAGACTTGCGTTATGGCGATATCATCCTTCTCCGCAGGTAACTTTTGACTTCTGATTTCGGTTTTTGCTTTTTTGTTAACTGGAATATGTGAATCTGTTTGATTGATCTGTTAATCGGTTTGTTTCTGTTTCCTGTAAATGTTCAATTCAGGCGAAACCGAGAAAGCATCCACTGTTATTGTTATCAGGTGTGGGAACAAATGCGATCGGATATGATCTCTCACCGGAGGTGAGTTCATTTGTCTCTCGTTCAAATTTTATATCAAATTTTAATCAATTTAGGGGCAAAATTACATTATCTAAATTTGCAGTCGTCGTTTGCTCGATACATGTGTGAACAAGGATTTGACACATGGATTCTCGAGGTTCGAGGAGCTGGTTTAAGCATGCACAGATCAAACCCTAACGAAATTGAACAATCTGCTCATGCAATATCTGACCAGATGGAATCAGGTGCTGCAACTGGAACAGAAAATGCTCGATTTTCTTCACAATCTTCTAATACTAATGAAAACGCCCCAAAAGAATCGAATTTTGCTATAGTTAACCAAGATCCAGCTGGATTACCAACAATATGGGAGGAATCGGTATTGGTTACCAAATTAACCGAAACTTTCATAGCTCTTTCACATAGAGTATCTGGCTTTCTCAGTGAAGGTCAATCTAGACTAATTTCTGCTAAATTATTTGACCAGTTTTCAAAATTAGTTGGAGATTCTTATCTAGCAGAACGGTTTCAAGAGATCCGCAAAAACCTTTTAAGTTTGTTGGAAGTTAGACAAAATTCTGCTGTTGCAACCCAAATAAGGGATTTGAGTCAGAATTTGGTCAATATTATTGAAGAAGGTCAACGCACGGTTTCACCCCCATTGTTTGACTTGCATGAGCGTTTGACCACAACCATTGAAGATTTCCAGAAGCAGTTAGAGTTAATTGTGAAATTTGATTGGGATTTTGATCATTATCTTGAAGAAGACGTTCCCGCAGCGGTGAGGTGACATTATGTTAGAAAACCTAAATAAGAAAGAATTATCTATCCTATTATTAACATATTATAAACTATTTAATAACAACAGATGGAATATATAAAGGCGCTTACTCAACCTGTAGATGGTAAATTAGTTGCTATTGGACACTCCATGGGCGGCATTCTGTTATATTCTATGCTGTCACGATTTGGTAAAATTGCATCTAAAAATCTAAATCATACCTGATTTTAGTTTGTTGGGTAAATAAAGTTATGGCCAAAATACATTTTAGTACCCTGAACAATTAAAGGTATAATATGAAACAGTATAATATGAAACCCTGAACTTGACAAAATAGTTGATCACTTTTTTGTACTTAATTTATCTTCGTTTGAACTTTTGACGGATTAAAAAATATACGTTCGTCTCAGTATATTGATATTAGAAGCAAATCACGTGAGAAAACAAAACCAAATTAGTGAGTCAGGTACTAAATTGACTAAATTGATCGTTTTGTCAAGTTTATGGTATCATGCTGACCTTTAATAGTTCAGGTAGTACAAAACCTAGTCAGTTAAGTTCAGGGTTTTAAAATGCACTTCGGCCTAAGTTTATTAAATGTTTTTTTTTTCTTTTTAATAATTAAAGGTTCTGAAGGAAAGGAATCAGGATTTGCAGCAATTGTTACTTTGGCATCTTCACTCGATTATTCATCCTCAAAAACAACACTCAAATTACTCTTACCACTTGTAAGTATCATTAGGCATATTAATTAGTTTTACGTATAATTTAATTAATTAATTATTATTATTTAATTATTATTTGCAGGCGGATCCTGCACAAGCACTAAATGTGCCAATTGTTCCATTAGGAGCTTTATTAACAGCTGCTTATCCTTTTACATCTAATCCTCCTTATGTTTTATCATGGCTTAATCATATGATATCTGCACAAGACATGATGCATCCAGACCTATTAAAAAAACTCGTTTTGAATAACTTTTGTGAGTATCAAATTCAAATAAAAAAAATTATTTTTTAAATAATAAATAATTATTTAATTTTAAATTATTGTTAGGTACCATACCTGCTAAACTCTTGTTACAGCTGGCATCAGCACTTAGAGAACGTGGTTTATGTAATAGAAGTGGGACGTTTTTCTACAAGGATCATATTCACAAAATAAAAATCCCGGTTTTAGCCATTGCAGGTGATAAAGATGCAATTTGTCCCCCTGAAGCTGTAAAAGGTATATATTTTTATACATTTTTTGAAATTTGACAGTATGTTTTATTTATATATTTATAATCGCTGAATATATATATTATATAGAAACAATGAAGCTGATTCCTGAGGACTTGGTTACGTATAAACTTTTTGGTGAACCTGATGGCCCACATTATGCGCATTACGATTTGGTTGGAGGCCGATTGGTATATAACTATATATATATATTTGTTTTTGTTGCATAGAAAATGTTGTTTATGATGCATAAAACGTAGGCTGAAATACATTTTAGTACCCTGAACTTGACAAAATTGTCGATTTAGTACCTTACTCACTAATTTGGTCTTGTTTTTTTACTTGACTTACTTTCGGCCAAGCTTTTGACGGACTAAAAAATATACGTTCATCTCAATATATTGATATTAGAAGCAAGTTATGTGAGAAAAAAAGACCAAATTAGTGAGTCAGAGTACTAAATCAACAATTTTGTTAAGTTCAGTGTGTCATGCTACATCGTTGATAATTCAGGGTACTAGAGAACCTAGTCAGTCAAATTCAAGATACTAAAATTATTTTGGCCTAAATGTATTATAATTGTTTGAATGCAGGCGGTTGATCAAGTGTATCCATGTGTAGTACAATTTCTAAGCCAATATGATGAGAAATGATTCTTAAGGAGCTTTATTTGGTGATTTGGTTAACTAAAGTCATCATAATGTATAGCTGATAGATTGTGAATCTAGTGTTAATAGTAATTGTGTCCCATAATTTATGTTTTCACACACACAGGTCAACGGTCTTTCTGGAAACAGTTTCTCTGCTGTCTACTTTAGGTCCGGAAAAAGACTGTTTACATCTCACCTTCTCAGTAGCCTAACTTTGTCACGATTGGGTATCCTTTGTTGTATAATTTATGCCAAAATTCCATTGGCTCCAATAGGTTCATACAAATTATTTATATTACTTTTGTAGCACATATTTAATCTTCACATGTATTTATATAAAAACATTATAAACAATTTTTTTATAAATTTATTTGCGTTTCTTTTCCTTAACACGTCCTCTTGGGATCTTGTTGAGGATTTCAGCATCAAATTTCTTGAATGCCTTTTTCGCGTCTTTGCTTCCTTTGCTTATCAGATGATTGATCTCCCTTTCGTATTGTTCATACAATGCTGGTAAAGTTCCAATGCAAATTATACCTAAACATGAAAACACGATCCGATAATTATAATTTATGTTTTTGTTAAAAAGCTATTAGAAACTTACAAAAGAACAAGAAGTTTAACGATAACTGAAATCATCCATAAGGCCGCGATAACCTACGTAGAAATTACAATTTACATAAAAACTTAATCGAGAATAATTTTAACCAGAAAAAGTTGGTTTATACTTCCTCCGATTCAAAATAAGTGCTACACTTCTACTTTCACGGTTTTTGAAGCAAAATAGTGTAATGATGGTTAAATTAGATTAATTGAATGGTTAGTGGATAAGGGGTCCCACACCTTTTGAATAAAGTGAGGTTAATGATGTTTAAAAGTAAAAAGTAAGGGTAAATAAGTCATTTCATTTTGTTAAAGTAGATAGTTAGTGGGTATGAGTCATACTCCCTCCGTCCCATTTTTATTGTCCGCTACAAAAATGCACACAGTTTAAGAAAAGTACATTAATTATACTATGTCACCAATCAAATCTTCTCTTTCTCATTTAAATGTTTTTTGATTGGTTGAAATTTAGGAAATGACAATGTTTGTGGGACAAACTAAAATAGTATACTGGACAATAAAAATGGGACGGAGGGAGTATTATTTTTTGTCATTTATGGAAAGTGTAGCACTTATTTTGAATCACCCATTTATGGAAAGTGTAGAACTTATTTTGAATCATCCATTTATGGAAAGTGTAACACTTATTTTGAATCGGAGGAAATATGTGCTTACCATGAAAAATTCCATGAAGTTTTCCCCACTCGAGATCTCATAAAATCGAAGTAAAACCCAATTTATTTTTCTATATAACCATCTGAATGCGGATTCTTGTATTGTTATCTCATGGATATCGGGAAGATCCCTGAAACAAAAATCATGTCAAAACCAATAATTCGAGAAAACTTATATCTTTTTAATATTTATTTTGTGCGACATATTTCCATTTTAGTTGGATATTATTCATTTAACCCGTTGGACCATGGGATATACGAAGTAAGATATAACCAAAATCAACGGGTTAAAATTAATATTACCAATTGGCGAATTTTGCGGCTATGTAGGTGATGAAGACCATCAACATGACAAGGATCGAGATGTGACAAACAAGAGAAACAAAGTTGTATTCCACGACTTCAAATAGAAACCATATCATCGTAACGGCTGATAGAATTGCTGCAGACAAGCTTTTGTTCCTCCATAATAGTAGGTCCGCAACTACAATATTCGACAAATTGAAAAATAAATTTCGTCACATTTTTTTAAAGAAGATTTAATGTTTGTCATGTTTTATTAGAAGCAGAGAATATAATAGAAAAGGAAAAATTGTGGGCCATTAGAAGATTTGTAGAGAAGATAAAATTAGAATTAATGAAAACAATTACACTTACTAAATTACCTTCGATCTTTTCTACCCAACTAATTTACATTTTAAAGGTAAAACTGTAATTCGTTAATTTCCCCCTTTATCTCCAACTCCAGAACTAAAAAAAAAAAAAAAATTACTATTTTTTTTCCAACTCGGGAATAAAAAGATATTTCTTCTTTTTGCTTCTCTTTTTTAATTTTTTTTTTTCATTTAAAAACTCGAAGTACAACATAATGAAATAAAAAATACCTTGTCCTCCTCCAAGTACGTAATGCAACGGTTTTTCACGACCAAAAAATTTGGCTGTCATAGAGTTAGGACCATTGGAGTCTTCTAATTCAGAAGAAGAATATATTGGCATGTTTAAAGGATTGATTAAAGTTCAACAATCTTCGTATGTTGATGTTTTTGTGTATGTTTATTGACTTTTACAGAAAGATGCGTAGTTTTTATAATTAACTTTAGGGTTCTAATTCTAAGCTTTATGTTCAAGAAATCTTTAATGTTGGAAGAAAGGGATGGCTTTGGGATGACTTTAGAGGCTTGCATCTTCATAATCACATGAACAAAGCTCACAATTCTATTTTTCTTAAATCTTTTGGATGTTAAACATGTTCAAAATGTTACCATTAATTTTTTTTGTTACTTAGGAAATGTCGACAATACAAGACTTTGTATAGACTCGTGTATAGCTCAATCCAAATCACGTGATATAACATAAATTAGAGTTTTTATGTCGGGTTTATTGCATGGCGAAAAAGGGTCTAAGTTAAGTCATGATTTGAACTTATTGATTCATGCAACAAACCCAATATTATATGCTAAAAGCAAAAGATGAGTGATAACTTAACGATGACGAAGAGTTGAATAGAAGTTTGTTTTTCTCCAAATATGGGAAAGCAAATCAACAATTGCTAATTTCAAGAAAGCCATATTGAGATGGAGACAATATACGATTTTTGAGAAAGGAAAAAGGAAAAGCTAAAGAAAAAAGAAAAAGATTATCTAAAGTTTGGAGATAGATGATGAATCATTTTGAAAATGAACTCCTAAACTTAAAAAAAAATACGGTTTTCACTTAGATTTTGCATAGATGTATCATGTGTTAATTACGTGTTTATGATAAATAACTTGGGCTTATAAATCTAGCTGATTAATAATGACCAGTCTTATCACTCGTGTTAGAAACCATTGTACCTTTTTTTGTTGCTTTCAGTGTGTGATTTGCAAACTTCGAATATATGTACATAATGTACTACATTAATACCAACCAGGCCATTTATATTAAGAAATTAATTAGTGGCCTAATAAACCTTATGTTGGACATAATCCATACCCAATCTAATTATATTTAAAAAAAAGTATTACACTTATTAAATAATTATTTTTAGGAAAATATTAATGACAGCCCTTAGGGCTGTCATTAATAAGGCAAAATACACAAAAGACAAACCCCCCGAATTTTAGGAATATTATTTTTTTAATTAACGTACAAACTTTTTATGCATGTTAGTGACGGCCCTAAGAGCTATCATTAGCAAAACCCTTATTTTTATACACGATAAATTAAAATGAGTTTTGCTAATGACAGTCCTTAGGGCTGTCAATAAGCGCATTAATACTTGTAAATTAATCAACAACCACCTCCTACATTTTAGGTATCACTCATCCGGTAATAAAAGTACAACATTTTAAAGCATATTATTGACAGCCCTAAGGGCTGTCATTAGCAAAACCTAATTAAAATAAATAAACTTACTAAAAAAAATACATAAAATCCAAGGTGACAAATAGCTAAATGTTGACATGTGGTTCATATAACCAATTTATCGATAGCAATACTCCGCCGTACATGCATATCCAGCTACCACTCCCCTTCGCTCGTTCTCTCTCACAAGCAACAATGGCGGCACCACCACCACCGCCGTCGCCGCAGCGGCTGCATTCCATCTTCCTCCTCTTCCTTCTCCTCCACATCTCTCTCCTCCACGCCAGCAACCACCCAGACCTCCTCCCATTACTGTCATTCAAATCATCCTCCGACGTCTCCAACAAACTCACCTCCTGGACCAACTCATCGGACCCTTGCCACGCCTCCTCCGCCTTCTACGGCGTCTCATGTCTCCATAACCGAGTCACCGGACTCGTCCTCGAAGGACTCAATCTACACGGCCGGTTCGACTCACTCGCATCACTCGTTAAACTCAGAGTCCTCTCTCTGAAACGTAACCGCCTCACCGGCGCAATTCCCGATCTCTCCAATCTCACCTCTCTAAAACTTGTCTTCCTATCACACAATCAAATCTCCGGTCAGTTTCCGTCGTCGTTACCGTCACAGTTACCGTCGTTATTCCGTCTCGATTTGTCGTATAATAACATTTCCGGTAATATCCCCGTCACGGTCAACAGTTTGACTCATCTGTTGACTTTACGACTAGAGGATAACAGATTTTCAGGTTCTATTAATTTTTTAAATTTACCGAATTTACGCGATTTTAATATTTCCGTGAACAACGTTTCTGGCGAAATACCCGCTAGTTTGTCCGGGTACCCGGAATCCGTATTCTCAAATAACCCGGTTTTATGCGGGTTGCCACTTAATGAATGCATCCGACCCGAAGTACCCTCGCCGGTTGTGACGTCATCTTCCCCAACCTCACTGCCGTCCACGGCGGATGTTCCTCGCAACAAAACCGGTAATAACCACGGCGGTGGAAAAATTAGCACGCTTGCCGTGGTCGCGATTATAATCGGAGATGTTTTAGTACTGGCATTAGTGTCGTTACTCCTGTATTGCTACTTCGCCGGAGAATCAGTTACCAGGAAGGAGAATGTTCGAGAAGCTGAGAAAAAAGTGTACCCGAATTCGACGGCGAGTTCGTTTGAGAAGGGTAGAATGGTCTTTTTTGACGACGCGAGGAGGTTTGAGCTGGAGGATTTGTTGAGAGCTTCGGCGGAGATGTTAGGTAAAGGTGGGTTAGGGACGGTGTACAAGGCGGTGTTGGATGACGGAAATGTGGTGGCGGTGAAGCGGTTGAAGGACGTGGTGGTTGGTGGTAAGCGTGAGTTTGAACAGCAGATGGAGGTTTTGGGGAAGTTACGGCACACTAACGTCGTTAGTTTAAAGGCTTATTATTTTGCAAAAGATGAGAAATTGATCGTCTACGATTACATGACTAACGGCAACTTATTCTGGCTTCTTCACGGTACGTTATTTCTGTCCGTTAATTTTTATTTTCAATACTCGTATAATTTTGTATTAATTTTCTAATACTACATGTTAATTATATAGTAGAAACTTATACGTTAATTGTAATTACTTTAAATGATTTATGCATGTAAAGAACTATTGTTAACAAACTCTTTTATCACTTCAAAATAAATTAAGTATTCCAAATTTATTTAACAAACATCCATAATATATGTATCAAATGGATTTTATTATGAGTTAAAAAACAAAACTAAAACCCATATCAATGTGGTTTATTTATTTATATATTCGTATAATATGATAAACAAACATATAAGTAAATAGAAGTGGGATCCTGTGAGGACTTAAAAAACGGTGAGGACTCGTAAGGACACCTCAAAAACATTCTAAAAAATTCTGAAAAAATATATTTAACTCCCCATGATTATTACTAAATTTGACCAAAAAAAAAATTTGAAAAAAAAATTATGATCCACTTTTTTTTGCCGGTCATAACAATGATCCATATTTTTTTTTGTGAATCATTATTATGATCCTTTTTTTTTTGATCATTTTTAAAATTTTTTTTTTTTGATCTTATATGTTGCGATTTTAATGTTTAAAAAAGAAATTTTTTGAAAAAAGTTTGTTTTGGATCATTTTTATAGTTTTTTTTTTGAGTCCTTGCAGTCCTCACCGGGAATAGAGTCCTCACCGGATCCGGACCCTAAGTAAATAAATACAATATTTTTAGCATATTTTTTATAAAATATTACAGTCTGTATTAGAAAAAGGATATTGTGTCATTGTAATATGTGACTGGAAAAGAAAGTGATTGGTTATTGTCTTTGTTACGTAGTTGTGTGATGATGGTGATTTATCAGTTATATTTGTTGTTTGAACAATTTCTATAATATTTTTATAGTATTTTAAATATTTGCGTTGAATTAAAGCATGGGACAACAAGAAGTGGACCAAATGGTCATTATGGTCCAAGGTGTAGGCAATGGTCAAAAGAAGTAAAAGAACTAAAAGTCAGAAGAAGTTAATTAAAGTAGGTTGAGAAATTAATGAACATTACCAATAGAAATTATGTGCCAATGATCATACATTGTTTCTCAAACAATAGCAAAGCTTATATTTTACAGTAATATGATAGTAGTGTAAGATACAATGCTTTAACTTATCATTGTCTTGCCTAAAGGGTTAACCAGACTCAAAATCTGACCGACCTGATTTCTTATTAAATCTATTTCAGTTTAGATTCTTTTTACTTAAATATGACGGCCTGACCCATTAAAAGTCTTAATCCGACCTGATAACATGATGGTACGGCTAATTGCCTTGTTGAAATAATTAACTAGAACATGCAATATTGAAGTACTATTTTTGCCAATTACTAATTTAATGAGGAGTCAATTTGTCAATCTTTGATGGTGGCTATACGTACGGGTAACGGTTTTAACGACTTTGATTTTTAACATTTTTCGAGGAAAGCCGCCTGTAAGCTCTACTTTTTTCCTTAATATTCGATCCGTGAAGTCCTCCATCTTTGTTCTTTATTCGTTATACCCCCTTTGTCTTTGTCTTTTTCTTTTTTATACGTCCCTACCCACCTTTTTTTGTATTACTAGCAATGGCATTTCTATGAACGTTAAATACCAATATATGTTTATTACATAACTTGAACCTTAGACCGATGATAGATAGCAAAATATTATTACCATTAGACCAAAGACACTCAAGGCTTCTAGTCTAGTGGTATTGATGAAAGATAAGGTGTTGCCTATGACCTATTGGTCATGGGTTCAAGTCCCGTCGTGGACGTGGGGTTTATTCCCCATAGGTGGAAGGTTCGAGGGAAGGCATACTGCTCCTTGTGGATGTCACTTTCTAGGCTCGAACCACTAACATAATAACTTGCCGTTCAAAAAAAAAAAATTAGGCCAAAGACCCTTTGTAACGGCAATAGTCATCTACTTTCCACTTCCCATACAAGATACATCAAGTTTTTGTCACTATTTTGTTATTTAACATCAATTTTATATAGTTTATTTTAGGGATGAGATAATGTCTAGAAATGACCCAGATGGATGTAGACCTGAAATACATAAGATTCAATTTCAGAGCATTAGTAGAAATGAGAACTGAAGTGTTTGACAAATTTCGGTTGCGGTTCGGATCCAAGTTCAGTTCAAGTAAATCAGGTATAGATCATCCGATTGGAACTGGAGCCTATTTTTAGTGTAAAATTCCAAGTGCATCGTTAACCGAATTTCGGTTCCAGACTTTAGATCCGATTTGTTTTATACCCGAGGTACCCGGACTCGATATCCAATGTCATGAAAAAGTTGCACGTGATACCCAAACCAATTTTTAGTTGGGATAAGTGATATCTAAAATTCATATGTTATTAATTACTGTATTAACTAGCATTATTTTTAATAGATCAAATGTTATATTTTCTGTAAACCAGGAAACAGAGGACCAGGAAGAACACCATTGGACTGGCCAGCGCGGCTCAAAATAGCAGCCGGAGCAGCCACCGGACTAGCCTTCATTCACATCTCCGGCAACTCCGTTAAACTCACCCACGGCAACATTAAATCGACAAACATCCTCCTCGACAAATCCAGCAACGCCTGCGTCTCCGACGTGGGGCTCTCCACCTTCACGCCACCAACTGCCGCCACACGATCCGCCGGCTACCATGCGCCGGAATTATCACCAGCCAATTACAACCGTAAATGCACACAGAAATCCGACGTGTACTCTTTCGGGGTCCTGCTGATGGAGCTTCTTACCGGTAAATCGCCGTCAATGGTGGAGAACGGTGGGTTTGTGGACCTGCCACGGTGGGTCCAGTCGGTGGCGAGAGAAGAATGGACGGCGGAGGTGTTTGATTTGGAATTGATGAGCTACAAGGATATTGAAGAAGAGATGGTGGGTTTGTTGCACATTGCTTTATCGTGTACCTCAGGTGCACCTGATCAGCGCCCTACCATGGACCATGTTGTGAAAATGATCAATGAGATAAAGCGAGTCGAGATGTCACCGAGTGTTGACAAGGTCAACTCGGTCTCTGAGTCGCCTTCGGTTCATGAAGTATGACGAGTCAATGACTAATGTTTTTGGAAAGTTATTTTTCTTTTTTTATATATTGCTTTAATGTGAGTGTGTAACTTATAATCATCGTCTTGTTGATTTACCTTAAACCATACGTAAGATCTTTTATTTACGAGTATAGTATGATCATGTTGAAATGATTATATATTTATATTATTTATTTTTCAAACAAGTGCTTGTACGTAGTTTTCATATAATCCATTAACACTTTTAAAATAAATAAAAAATAATTACTTTAGTTTGATTTAGTCGAGTCCATACAATTGGTCAATACATTATTTGACGTTCTACTTAGTTTGCACAAGTGTAAACTTGGTTGCTAATTTACCGTGTTTTACCTTTTGGTCTGTTATAGTCAAAATGAGAGACAATGCATGTAATTCACGACAGATTTGTAAAGATAAACATTATATTTATAATATAAAAAAATATTATTCATGTATCATACATTTTCTTAATAAATGCTAGTATAGGTAAACCTTAACTGGTAAAATGTACGTGAGTTAGACTCGCTCCTTGAAGACTTATGTTCAAGATTTTGGCACAATAACGAGCTTGTTAGACCGGTGCCAATGGTGACGGGAACTGACGCCGTCAGTTTCTGCCAACTCAGCGCCACGTCAGCATACAAACTAACTAACACTAAACTGACGTACCCATGCCAACAGCACCCCGTCACTTCACCAACTTTAATTAAATTACTTTCTTTTTAATTAAAACAAAAATATACAACTAATTAAAACATATAACTAATAAAATTAAATTTCATTAATTTAAAAATACATTACATAAAAAAAAGACATTAATTAAAAAAAATAAAAGGTGAATGTGGTGTAAAAATAGACGAAATGAGAGGGTATTTATAGATGTAAAAAGTTTTAATTTTTTTAAATTTTTTTGAATTTTTTTAAATTTTTTTGAGTTTTTTTAAAATTTTACCATTTAATTTTAAATATTACCATTTAAAAAAAAGAAAAAAAAAGAAAAAAAAAAGAAAATCAAATATTTAATGGCTAGAAAGTACAAGGGGGTCCCACCATTTCCCCACCATTTCCGTCTCTTTCTCCGTCTCCATTCCGGCGAACTTCCAACCGGCGGAAAAACCGACGGCCGGTGCCAACGGTGCCACCAAACCGGCGGTAAAGTGGCGGTAAAGTGGCGAGACCACTGGCACGAGTCTTATGAGCAGTTTTAAAGCAAAGCTTGCAAGGCACATTAGCATAAGATAAGGATCATGATTCATGAGAAAAGTTAACTGAATAATGATGTTACATCATAATTAGTTAATTACTATGAACACATCAAAATTATCAAAAGAAAAACTAAAAAAAGGCTTTCGGATGTCTGAACTTGCTTGTCAATATGTATATAAGAATAAAATAATTTCAATAAAAATAACAAAAAATAAATATTTTCAAAAAAATCTACGGGTTAAATTGCATAAGCTTTGGTGCAATCCTTAATAACCTATCTAGAGCATGAGGTGTGAACTTCCTTGCAAACAAGTGACATATTTGGTTTTTCTTTCCATTATATTCACAACTCATATCACTCCTTAATTTCTCCAAAAACTCCTCGGTCACGTCATTTCTCGTGTACTTAGTCGGGTGGGGTCCACCTTTCGCCCAATCAACAAAAGTCAACGTCCGGTTGGAATTCGTTTCTCCAAAATTCTTGGTAACAAATGTTGGCAAGTAATGCTCATCAGCATAACACTGTCCATCACAAAAGTCATGAAAAACCGAGAAATACATCTTGTCAGATATCACCTCGATAGCCAGGTCACGGTTCATCTCGAACCATTGTGACCCTTTTCGCCATTCCTCAATGTCTACAATAGGGGCCATATTTTGGCTATAACGTCCACGACCAACAGGTCCCTCCAGGTCATATGACTCAATAAAATTATGTTCTGAATTAATAAGGTAAGAGTAAACAGTTGAGAAATTAAATAACGGAATGCATGCTTCAGAAAGCAGGATAAATCGTTCATTTGAAAAATCTAAAAGCGCGTTTGCTAGTAGTCGACGTTCGGCTTCAATCATGTTTACTTTTCCCCATTCAACATACTGCAATTCATAGACAATAACTTATTAGAAACGTTTTGGAATATTTGATAATATTAATACATTAGATTAAGTTGCCGTTCAAAAAAAAAAATTAATAATAAAAAATTATATTTTTAATAATTTAAATGATGGAAATTTTGTTTAAAAAAGAGAGCCACACGATGGATTTCAAATATTATGTGGCTTTTTTCACCTTACGAAAGGCAGATTTATATTAATTAATACATAATTAAATAAAAGGGTAGTAAAATAATTTGCCTCAATAATTAAACTCACATGCCCAAACAATAACGTATAATGAAATTCAGATCCAAGTGAATCAATGTCGTCAGTAATTTTATAATACTAAACAGGGGGAAAGTATTTAAATACTATAAAAATTGAATAACAATAATATTATTTAATAATTCATCAAGCTTTTGAAAAAAAAAAAGCCGGCACAATGCTGTTCCAGCTTGGATTCACCATACAAGTTTATGGCCGTCCTATCGTTCTACACTTTTGACTTTTCTCATTTTCTTTTCAAGTATAAACCTTATTTTGATATATATAGTATGTATATATATATATTTATATTTATTAGTATTTATTTATTTTCCAAGAAATTAATGCGACAATTTGTTATATTTCATAAAGGAATGTGACAACTCCTCTTTACACATGTAAATATGTAATGATGTACAATATAGTTTTAGTTTTTCTTTTTCGTTGTATTCTTCTCTCAAAATAAGTAAATTATTTAATTTAAACCATTTGATAAAAACTCGAAAATAACTAAAAGATTTTTTACTGGCTAAGGAAAACTATTATGATTTGGTACATAATCAATATAAGAAAAAGTATTAAATTTAGGACTAATGATAACTAGTTTCTATATTTTAAATGATTTTTATTAGTCTTACTAACCAAGTAATTTCCAATCATTAATTCCGTTAAAGAAAGTATCATTTTGTTCAACTTTATACTACTATAATAAAACATGCACTTTATAATTCTAAAATTAAAATATTTATATAATCATCTCTTTTATATATTCAAAACTAATTTACCTTACTAGGAATTCTCCGGCCATGAAATACAGAATCTTCCGGCACCGTTTCATTAGCGTTTGTATCGGAGCTATGAACATAGATTGTGTAAAGACCTTCATACCCTTTGAAAAACATATCCCACACCGGCGACAGCACCACCGGACCTCTGGTCAGAAACATGAACGCTACCTTCGGAGTTCGATCGAACGGGAAATCTCTCACTTTAGGAACCATTGATGCTCTCCAAATCAGCTCCTCATCAGTCATATCGTGCATGAGTTCCGGCGGAGTCAGGTAGCTCCCCAATCCAATTTTGGCAGGCGGCGAGGCGGTGGTGAGTTCCGGCGGTGTTGCGAAATCAGCTGCGGCGTCGGCGGAGGTGTTGGCGGTTGCGGTGGCGGTGGAGAGGGAGAATTGAGTGAATTGGAGATTGAATGAGACGTTTTTGAGCTGGAATGTGAGGATGATACCGATACATAAACCGAAAGCGAAGAAGAGCATGAGGGATAACAGATTTGATAGATGTAATGGAGCATTGAAGAGCTTGAATAAATTGATCATTTGATTTTGATTGTTGTTGTTCTGATTGTTCTTCATTGTTATTGAATCTGGATCTAATCAAGCTGATTGGAAATGAGATCCAGAAGTTTAATTTGGGAATGAAAATGGCGGATGGTGAAGAAGGCTTTTATGCAGTTCGCGGTGAGAATGATTCAAAAAGTCAAAGTCAACAGCAACGTCCTCCCTTTTTCCATAAATAAAATAAAAAGAAAATTTTCAAATTTTCACATACTTCCTCCGATTTAATACACTTTCCATATTTGGGTGTATCAAAATAAGTGATACACTTTGAAAATTTACCTTATTTGATAAAAAGTAGTGAGACTCATACCCACTAACTATCTACTTTAATAAAGTGAAATGACATCTTTATCCTTACTTTTACTTTTAAACATCATTAATCTTACTTTATTCAAAGTTTGTGGGACGCATTCCTCACTAACAATTCAATTAATTTAATATAATTATCATTATCATATTTTTCCTCAAAAACCGTGAAACTAACAATGTATCATTTATTTTAAATTGGAAGAAGTAATAATAAAAGATTTTCACATAATAATAAAAGATTCCTACTCGGCACACCCGCAGCCGGTCTTGACAGTGTGTTATTACATGTCAAATTCATTAATTAATTATTTTGAAGTTAAATTAACTTTTAATTACTTAATGGATAAATAGACAAAAAGAAGGCTTTACAATTAAAAATAATAAATATATGGAAAACTGTTGCTTTTTCTTATCAAGTTGATGGAAAGCATATATATTATGGACAAATTAATAAACAAACTAAGGATACTTTAGAAATCCAGATTGGAAGAAGATGGTGAAATACAGAAAATAAGTATATTGAAATATAAAGGCAGTTGCTTTTGGAAAGCATTAGTTTTATTAAAACTATTTGCAAATGATAACATTATGCAGGACCAATTTAAAGTAGTCTTTTAAAATTGTGTAATTAACGGATACGAACTAGTTGTGTGTAGGGGTGTAAACGAGTCGAGCCAAGTCGAGTTCTGCCAAGCTCGAGCTCTGCCAAGCTCGAGCTCGACTCGACAATTAAAACTCGAGCTTGAAACTCGACACGATATTCGACGAGCTTCAAATTTTAAGCTCGAACTCGACTCGGTGAAAACTCGAAACTCGGCTCGATACTCGGCTCGGCTCGAAAAATTCATATTTTTTTTAAAGTGCACTTTTTTTGTTGTTAATATGTATATAGAAATGAGTAAAGGTAATTATGTATATGGAAAAAGGGTAAAATGATAATTAAATAAAAGCTCGATAAGGCTCGCGAGCCTAACGAGCTGTGTATTTTGGAACTCGAACTCGGCTCGAAACCCTACTCGAGTAGCTCGAGCTCGACTCGGTTCACAACGAGTCAATTTCGAGTATTTTTCGAGTCGGTCTCGAGTAACTCACGAGCTGTCTCGACTCGATTACACCCCTAGTTGTGTGTTGTTTGAGTATAGCTTTTTGTTTAAGAAATATATATTTTAATAAATAAATTAAATTTAGGAGTGCTCGGTACGAAAATGTCATAACAATATTAAAAAGTAACACATATTATAACATTAATCTCAAAAAACACTTTCAGTCATATAACATTGATATAACATTTATTTAGGTGCTATATATTTTCTTATTTTGAGTTGTAACCATTGCAAAACCAAAAGACAATCAACAAAACAGAAAACCGAGCTATAACATACGTATGGTAGAGGAGGCCGTGTCAAAATTTCATTTAAAAAAATTAATTTAACTTTTAATAGTTAAAGTATTACGGAGTATATGCTGGTAAGATGTTGGTAAATCCCAGGAAGTTTTAAATTGTGACTTTTAAACTATTAAACAACAGCATTTAATTACTATTATTTAATTGACTATGGTATCTATATAAAATATTGAAATAGTCAGAAACTTGATACTTGAAAATTCTAAAAAGAAAGTTAAATCAATATCATTTTAAAACTAACACAGTTGTCCTTCCTTAATTTCAGATTCCCTTTTCTTCTCCCCAATCGATTTTGAATCATAAACAGTTAATATATGTCATTGTTTAACTCCTTAAACATAGGGTGTCATTTTAACCGAAAAGTTGTAGTGGAACCGGCTTCCTGGTTAGTTTTCGTTTTTTTTTCTTCGGCTTTTCTTGGATTTCAGTTTTTTTCGGTTTCAAAACCTGAATTTAATTGACAATTTCTAATTTAATTCAAAAATTATTTATACCAAATAATGTGTTTGTAGTTTTGCTTTTTCAGAAAACCTATCACAAAAATAATTATCAACTTGAAATTTCAAATATAGATTTAAATGTGAACAAGAAGAGATTATGCAAATAATTATGTGGCTCTCGTTTGCCGACTATCACCACCCTTTAATACGCTGGAACCAGCAAAGAAGGTTCGATAATATACACATGCACCGGTCCGATAAATACGATGAAACACGACTCATTTAAGAATTGGCCAGATTATTTTATTACAGTATAAAAAACAATAGTTAAAAATTTACCAAAAAAAAACAGCCACTAAATGCTGGGGGAGAAAAACAATTAAAAATTAAGTACATAATTGACACTTGTAATTTATTCATACCTCTTAGACATTTTTAAGACAGGCTCAGAAGAAAAATTAACAAATGTGATAAATAATGAAACTTTTATATTTTATAAATAGTACTTTTGAAGATTTGGATAAAAAAAATATTTTTAAAAATCGTTACCATCTTAGCTATACTATAACTACGCAACATAGTGTGATGCAAACTCATTTATTTATTCATTAGTTTTTAATAATAAACGTTTTCTGTTTAAGCAAATATCATATAATAAAATTATATTGGTTGTATATTTTAGCGGTTTTTCTTTATTTTTTATAATTACAAGTTTTTAGCACAGTACGACGATAATTATAATTGTGTAGCGTGGAGAACTAATGACAATTATGGTAAAAAAAAAATGTTATTTCCCATTAATAACAACTCTATGTATCAAATTGCATTGTTAAAAGATGTGTACATTAGAGAAAAAAATAATGATAAGTGTGTAATATATAAGATAAATAATTTGTGAGACTTAAAAATAAAGTGAATGTGTATTGTTGATGGATATGTGTCAGTTGAATGTTGTTTCGACTACCAGCTTACGTGATATCAGTATGATAAAAACCGAAGTATTAGTGAAGATTACGGTTAAGAATAATCTAATAAACAATTAATTTCTAATTAATAGATTTTTTTTTTTTTTTGAAATTCTTGGTTAATACACCCAAAATAACTACGGAGTATAATATTTTGTTCGCTTACACAAAGTAACTCGTCCTTTTTTTTTAAGTCTTATTTAAAAGTTTTATAAGACCCGTGCCAACGGCACGTCGGGGGAGTTTTTTTGCCGTCGCGCCACGACGGCGTTGTCACCGAGCCGTCGTGGGGGCGTCGTGAGGCGGACGTCGAGGTGAGGACGGCATGCATTGGGCGTCGGGGAGCGTGTGGGGTCGAGGGAGCGTATGAAATTGAATTCAAAATTCAATTTTAATTTTTTTTTCTTTATCCTATTTTTTACCTATAAATACAACACCCTCTCATTCATAATTTTATACCACTTCTCCCACTTCTTCATTACCTATTTTCCAAATTTTCATCATGAGTCGTAGATCCAACTCCTCCCCGTCAAATGATCACTTCCAAAATTTGTTAAACACTCGTATCCCGTCACCAGCATATTCGTCAAATGCTGGACAGACTAGCCAGCCCAGCCCGAGCAACGTCGCATCTGGTTCGGGTTCGGGTTTTCATCCGTTCTACTCATCCCCCGGCGGTTTCCCGCCCCAACGCGCTGTTCAACCCGGTTATCAACCGAGTTTTCAACCCGGTTATCAACCGGGTTATCAACCTGGTTACCAACCCGGTTACCAACACGGTTTCCACCCCGGTTTCTATGGTGGCGGTTATTATCCCGGTTCGGGTTCGGGTTCTGGCTATCAACCCGATTTGCAAACTGAATCCCCGCTCGAAGTGGAAGAGGAAGACGAAGGAGATGGCCCACAACCGGTACCCGAACCGGTCCAACCCGAGTAGGGAAACATGAAGAAGAAGAAGAGCTACACCAGCGGTTAGGGAGGCTGGTTCGGTGCGGAAGTGGTCCACCCAGGAGGCCGTTATTTTATCCCAGCGGTGGATAAATGCTTCACAATCCGCAGAACGCGGGAACTCACAATCCGGTGATCAACTTTGGGGGCAGATTGAAGCCGAGTACAACTCACTAGTTGATACAAAACGCACCAGAAGTCAACTCCAAGGGAAATGGAACAAGATAAAAATGGATGTTCGGAAGTTTGGGGAAATCTATAAACGGTTTGAGTCAAGGCGACAAAGTGGGGCCGATGACCAAGGCGTGCTCAACGCCGCAAAAGATGAGGAACTTTTTGTACGAACAGTGTTGGCACGAACTAAAAGATTACCCCAAGTTTTGGGTAGATTACAACGTGATGAATCCCAAACCGACACCCGAGCCCAACCCGGTGAACCTTGGCGAAGACAACACCACCCCGCTCCCTACCGCAAATATGGATGGTCTATTCCGTGACGACCCGATCCGTCGACCACTGGGTCGTAACGTTAGCTGGCGTACGGCAAGTTCCTCGGATGCCACTTCGTCATGGTATTCAAGGAGGAAGAGGCCCGGAGAGAGAAAAGGAGGAAGAGGAAGGGGAGGCTGCTTGTCGACTTGTACATTCTGCATAAAAACTTGTACCATTTGTGTTTTTTAGTAAAAAATCTTCTTTTTTTATTTTTTTTTATTTTTCTCTTTTATATATATAAATCTGTTTTAATAATAAAAATATTACTTTTTTTTCTTAAAAAATTAGGTTTTTTTAATTTTTAAAATTCTAATAAATATAAAAAAAATTAATTTGATATATATATTTTTTAATTAATGTAATGTATTTATTTTATAATTATTTAATTTAATTAAAAATGATGATGTGGAAATGATGTTTTTAGTGATGAGTTAGTGATGGGTAGGGTTGGCACGACCGTGTCAGTAGCGTGTCAGTAAGGATGTGATGACGTGGCGCTACTGATGAGTTTAGTGATGGGTAAGGGTTGGGAGAGGCCTAAGAAAATAAAATGTAAATGGTGATATGCATAAGGAAGCAGATTTCCAATGAAGTTCATGTTCATTGGCTCTTTATAAAAAGTTAAAATGCATAAAAGCTTTTTGTAATTTCAATTATCTGGTCTAACAAGAAAAAGTATACCTTTATATTTAAAATTTTATTATCATGGTATTATATCTTATTTATTTAATATAAAAAAATAGCCAAATGGTTGATATGTTAATTGTTTTTTGGAAATTAAAATCTTCGCCTGTCAAGTTAGTCAGTTATTTCAAATTAATTCACCAAAGACTGCTCTTGTGTGTGTTGTTTTTCACAGTGGTCCAAATGTTTTATTAGCTCTTTATACGAATCGTACTAATTAATTTGATTAAAACGAAATAGAAACAATACAACAAATATAATTATTAAAATACAAATATATTAAGTTTAATAATTGTTTTTCTTCAATCATATACCCATAGAATCATCAGTTAATCACATCTTCTCATTCTCTGTCTACGATTCAATTGAATCTCATTTTATATTATTTAGCCTTATTCCATCCAACCCCCTTTTCCACTTATCCCCATCAATCCCTTTTAGTGGCACGCCATATTTAACCATCTTTCCCAATAATTTAAATATTTAAAATATCACAAATAACCATCCAATAATATTCTAGACATAAAATTTGGTCTCTAAAAATCATAAAATTCTCAAAAGGTCCAAGTTCAATCCCCTTGGAGCAACAAAATATACCTCTTATGACCACAGTGTAACACCCCAAAATGTTACCAGTATTTAATATAATTTATTATTCAGATTAAATATTTATATATATTTATATTATTGGTCATTTATAGATAAAAGAAAGTTGAATTAAGTTTAGGATTAAATATGTGAAGTCATGAAATTTAAGGGGTGACTTATGGAAATGATTCAGTATAAGACATGGAATAAAATTATTCCAGTAACTCAGTAAGTTAATTTTCCAAACGTATTTTCACATTACGTGTGTGTGTTTGACGTATCGAGTTCAAGGGAAGAAGAAAAGATCATAAGTTGAAATTAACAGATGATAGTACAAGATTAACACACAAAGATCAGTTACAAATCAATCACAAGGTATGATTCTTCCTTTTAGTCGAGTTATGTTATTTGGGTTTATGTTAGTTGAGTTATGTTGTTTCTAGACACCATATTAAACTTCCTAATGAAGTAATTTTAGTTGGTTCATGATAAGATAAGCTGGTTCATGTGATTTAATATATGATTATTGATGATCAGGTAATTTAGTGTTCAAAAGGAGGAAGCTTTAGTAAGGTAAATAATTGTGCTCACCAAGTGTTTGTGAAATTGCTTGAATGAGATTTCAAGTATAAGTTTTGTAAGAAAACCATTGTCTTAATCAGTTATTATGTATGGATGGTTTTGACTAGTTATTAGTCAAATTATACAAAAAGTTGTCTTTTGGTATTAATATTTTCTCAAAGAGTAATATTTGTACAAATTTCAATATACCAAATATAAGTATGTCATATCATTATTTGATTTATTTCGTAATACAGCAAAAGGTGACATATATATTCATGCCTGTTAAAACTGATACAAGTATGTATCAAACAAGGAACTCGGATTCTATGGGCTAAACCCAAATAACCTTGGAGCTATTTTCAACAATGGCTCTAAAGTGCTCGGATGAAATTTCCTAGCAAATAAAAAACATATCGAGCTATTAGCACCATTATAAGTACAATTAGACTCGTATCTAACTTGATTTAAAAACGCTTCACTAATGTCTTTTTTCATAAACGTCTGGGGGTGGGACCCACCCCCAGACCAATCAGTCCACGTCACAGTCGTATTTGTGGTCAAATCAGGATGAACCTTGTGTACCAATGTTGGTAAGTAATGTTCATCCATATAACAAGGTGGCAAACAATGGTTCTGGAACACGTTATAATATAATTTGTCAGAAACTATCTCAACGGCAAGCTCTCTATTAACTTCGAACCATTGGGAGCCTTTACGCCAATCTTGTAACGTTATTATCGGACCCATTCGCTTGTTGTATCTCCCACGACCAATTTTTCTTGGATCATCAAATGAACTAAGGAAACTTCGGTTAGCATTAATAAGGTAGTTATAGATGGTTGTGAAATTGAATAGAGGAATGCATGTTTCCGATAGTAGTACGAATCTTTCATTGGAGAAGTCGAGTAGTGCATTTGCTAGAAGTCGTCTCTCGGCATCAATCATCGATGGTTTCCCCCATTGAACATGCTATAAAAAACCAAAAAATATCATATTAAAAGTTATTTTTTAGTTTTTTGTATAGTGGTATGGTGAGAAAAACAAATTAAAGCAATTAGATATTGAGACCACTTATATAACACATTTTCTATGTTTGTACTATGTTTTTGGGTAGAATAATTCTATCAAAATAAAGTTTTGGCATATCAAACCTTGCTTGGGATTCTTCGTTTATAAAACACCGATGAGTTTGGAGCTTCGTAATTGAAATCCGGAGACGAATGAAGATAAATTGAATAAAGACCTTCATGCCCTTGAAAAAACTTTTCCCAAAATAAACCTAAAGGTAAACCTTTCCTTGTCAAAAACATGAAGGCCACTTTCCTCGGGTACTCCACGACACGTGGGACCCTTTTGGCTTTCTCGATCAACTCATTGTCATTCATTGAGTGCCAAAGATCGACAAAGCCAGTTGAGTCAGTAAATCCCGCAACACGACCTAGTGAAGAAGATAATGACGAAGATCCATGACACAAGTAGATTGAAGAAGAATGAGTTTCGGTAATTGTAGTGAATTGAGGAAAATATAAATCTTTCGGGATTACAATTGACTTGTAATGGTTAGTGATGAATGTGCCAAGAACGAACACAATGAGGGCCAAAACTACACACATGGTTATGGTTGATGCTACATGGATGTAGCCTTCTCTTATTATCTCATGTTTCAATTGTTTTATGTTGGTTTTGAAAAACATTTTTTGAAAAATGTATAATTAGAATTTAGAAGTGATCAATATAATATTTTTATAGTATAAACGAGTATAATAAAAGAAAGTACAAGATAAAGGCTTTTCTTAAGTTGTAAGAATGGTGTGATTACTACACATGAAATAACATGAACGTTTCACACCATTCTTAATGTTATGGTTATTGATCTTGTTTCTTTAACCTTAATTTGTGTAAATTCTGATCCAACAATGTATCACAAAAATCATGAGGTGGGATCAAATTATATTTCTATTAAAATGCGAAAAAGTAAAGTACATTACATTTTGTACTCCACCTCACAACTAATCTGAAACTGTTTATGTAATTTGCAGATCTAAAATTCAAAAGTTTAAAAGAACTATAGCTAAAATCATAAGTTTTCATAAATTTTAGGTTGGATATGTGGGAAAGTGGGAAGTTTTAAAAGTCAAAGAATTACAAAATTGTTGACCTCTTGCATGAAAATAGTCAAGCTGGAGAAGAATATCCAATGTTTATTTATATTATAGTCTTAATATTTGATCCATTTACTTTACACATATCATTTTTTTCTTCAATTTTACTTATTTGACGCATTGCAATGAAATATAATCCACATTAACTATTTAATCTTTACTATATGTATTGTGTGTGTTGAACTCATGACCCAGTTACATGTCCATTTTAATATATATCCATATTTTATTTTTATCATTATACTATTGTGTTGTAGATTGTGGAAATACATGTTAGGCTTATACGTTGCGGTGACAGAAGACAATGGTTTTGGTCAGATTAAGGTTCCGAGAAAAATAGTCTCTATAACATGTTGGAGATTGTTTAGAGTTATATATACACATTATTTACACAAAGAATTTTACATTATACATTATAAGTATAAGAAATAAACATAATATTAACCATTTAACATATTTTACCAGTTACAAATATCGAGTTCCAATTTTGCTAACTATTTCAAGATTCTTTTTTTGCATTTCAACTCACGGTCTGCTTAGATGGGTATTATATGTCGCTTATATCCTCCCCTGAAGACTCTTTTCAAACCTAATTCGGGTGCAATTTTGCTCATGATTTTCTTTACTTTACTTTTTCTTCATGTGTATTTTTATTATAAAATTTATGTTTATCTTTTTCCAAGTCATATTGTAGTATTTTTAGAAAAACACAATATTATAGAACCAAACACAATGAACCAAGGCCCAAAAGGTCCCAACCAATTGCAAATGAGAATTGATTTGTTGAAGGCATAATTTACTTATCTAAGGCAAATAAAGTTATTTAAAGCAAATAAAATTATTTAATTGCCTTGAAAATTTTTAATTTTGCCTTGTATGAATTATAAATTGTCTTGAACAAATTATTTCCCATTACAAATAGCTACAACTTGTAAACGAAGTATGGGAGACGCCCACACTTGCCTAACTTGTCATGACCTCTCGAATATCTTATCTCAACAATTATTAAAGGTATTTACAACGATAATTTACATTAGGAATCATGCTAGTTTTCAACATGTTATGTGATTTCTAATTAGAATCCACAAATATTATTTACGATCTTCAATTTATCAAGCACGGGCTATTATAATCTAATTGAAAAAAATATATCAATTCATTGCATGAAAATTATTAAACAATTACAAATCAGTGAATCACAATCAAACTAAAATTATTGAATAGATACATGATATCACGTTTTAAAATAGTTCACAAAATAATTAAGATAATATTACTCTAATCTTGATTCTTTAAATGAAAATAACATTTAACAAATTTAGTTAACATAAGGTTAAAAGGAAGATGATATGTATATAAATAGCATTTACTATTTTAATTTTAATTTTTTTTTTGAAAAAACAGAGTATGAACCCAGAAAGAAAACAATGTCATCACCCCTAACTAGACCCCTAAAAAATAAATATTAAAATAAAAGATTTAATATTATACAAAATAGTTTTTCAAATACAAATTGCCATAAAAATAAAAGTATTTGATATTTAACGTCATAATTAAAGAAAAAGCATAGTAAACAATTTTTTTTGAACGGCTATTTAGTAAATAGTGGTTCGAGTCTAGACAGTAACATCCACAAGGGACAATATACCTTCTTTCAAATCCTCTACCTTTTTATCCACGACGAAACTTAAACCGATGACCAATAGATTATGAGCAACACCTTAAATTTTCTTTCATACCATTATACTAAACATCCATTTGGTTTAGCAGATTTTTAGTTTTTACATTCTTCACTGAACCAAATCAAGTTTTGAAAAACCATCAATTCACAGTTCAAATATTCGGATCTTGACTTTCTTCACCTATTTTCCCTGTTCAAATTCGCCATATTAGGTTTAATTATTATTTTATTCTCATAGAAACAGATATAGAGATAGAAAGCTGGATTGGTCTGCACTTCGCGTGCAATCGATTCGATAACATCAAAGTTTCTGAAAATTGAAGTCTCGGATCTTCGCGGAAGTTAATTTCTAGCTCAATCCATCAATTTAACTTTCAGAAATTGAAAAAAAATATTGAAATTGAAGAGAGAGGATGGTAGGTTCGAAGATTGAAGGCGGAACCTCGTCCTCAGCCCCTGTAATTCCAGCTCGTAGAGATCCGTATGAGGTTTTGAGTGTTTCAAAAGAAGCTTCTGATCTGGAGATTAAATCTGCTTACAGAAAACTTGCTCTCAAGTTAGTTAATTCTAAATTCTCTCTCTTTCTTATCGGCTTTAGGTTTTAATTTGAAACTCTAGCTCATAATTGTTAAATTTGTTTAGAGTAATTAGGTCTAAATTTGGTTGTAATTAAATTTGCTATCTGAGTTAATTCCCTATTTAGCTTAACTTCCTAACAGCTGTTTATAATGTGCAATTAGATTAAATATATAAAAAAAATGTTGTTAATATTGGTTAAAAACAGGTATCACCCTGACAAAAATGCTAGCAATCCTGAAGCCTCAGAATTATTCAAAGAAGTTGCATATTCTTACACCATTTTATCCGATCCAGAAAAAAGAAGGCAATATGATAATTCCGGTTTTGAGGTAGTCTTATTATCAATTATCAATATATATATATATATATATGTATGTATATATTTTGTAATTTTATCCAGTAATTTTGCTTAATTTACAACCAAATAGGCTCTTGATGCTGAAGGCATGGACATGGAAATTGATTTATCAAACCTCGGAACTGTGAATACAATGTTTGCAGCATTATTTAGGTAACTTTTATAAAATTTGTATGTATTTATAATTATAATTCAATCTGGCTCAAATAATCATTAATTAATATTTATTTATTTTTAAGTAAGCTTGGAGTTCCCATTAAGACAACTATTTCACCCAATGTTCTTGAGGAAGCATTAAATGGAACCGTTACAGTCAGACCCCTTCCTATAGGAACATCAGTTAGCGGAAAGGTGTGTATTTTGGTGTTACAACATTTATTAATTTAATTATATATATTTATTTTACTTAATTAAGATAAATTGCAGGTAGAGAAACAATGTGCTCATTTTTTTGGTGTTACAATAAGTGAAGAACAAGCTCAATCAGGAATTGTTGTTAGAGTTACTTCAGCTGCACAAAGCAAATTTAAGGTATTTGAAAGTCTTTTTTTTCAATTTTATTAATTATTATTTTGTTATTAGAATTTAATTTTAATTATTTTGTAAAATTAATATTGCAGTTACTTTATTTTGAGCAAGATAATGGTGGTGGCTATAGTCTGGCATTACAGGTACATCCATTTGTATATTTTTTTTTTTTTTAATTTTATTAAATATTAATAACATTTTTTTAATGATTAATGAGTTGATCTGGTGCAGGAAGATAGTGAGAAAACAGGTAAGGTGACATCAGCAGGGATGTATTTTTTGCATTTTCAAGTATACAGAATGGATTCAACCGTTAATGCTGTAAGCATAATTTAGATGTAATTAATTAAAAATTAATAAATTAGACGTGTTATTAATTATTATGATACAGTTAGCAATGGCTAAGGATCCTGAAGCAGCATTTTTTAAAAAGTTGGAAGGTCTTCAACCATGTGAGTAGGGATGGCAATGGATCGGATGTGGATCGGATGATGCCATATCCACATCCATATCCATTTAAATTTACCTCATCCATATCCATATCCATATCCATTTAAAATCATTTCATCCATCCATATCCATATCCATTGGATTAGAGCGGGTAAATGGACATCCGTTGGATTTCGGAAGAAAAAAAACTCCTAAAGAAAGTACGATAGTTTTATATATGATTTACGATTTTTATTGCATATTTACATAGTTTCTTCCAAAAGAAGAGTCAAACGGAAACATAACTATGATAATCACACAAAAATCTCAAAAGTAACGAGTCATGCTTGTGATTTATAATTACATGCTTGTGATTTATGGGTTGTTGCATTGAAAATCACACAAAAATCTCAAAAGTAACGAGTCATATAATGATCGTCGCCTTCATACTAAGAACAGAATAAGAAACGATAAAATGATTAGTTCCTAAGAAATTCAAGTATGGGAAATGATAATAAATAATTGCCTCATCAGTCAACCTACTATTGAAAACATATATTTATAGTTATATAAAATTATAATATATATTTAATTTCGGGTTAAGTGGATTCATCCATGGATTGAAAATCATCATCCATATCCGCTCCAATAAACATCCACATCCGCTCCACATCCGATATTCACCCATTTAACTTCATCCATATCCACTACGAGTGGAGCGGATCGGGTGGATGTTCATCGGATCGGATGTTAGTTGCCATCCCTACATGTGAGGTTTCAGAATTAAAATCTGGCACTCACATATTTGCAGTTTACGGTTAGAAACACTAATTACTATTTCATTTTATTTATTTATTTGTTTTTTTTTGCTAAAATAATGTATTTTTTATTAGAATTTGATTTTTTTTTTCTTCTTTTGGTTGCAGGAGATAATTTTTTCAAAACAGCATCGTATACAATAGAAGCTGTTTGTGCCACGTCATCATATGAAGATACAACTCATAAACTCAAGGATATCGACCAACAGATTTTGAGGAAAAGAACCGAATTACGTCAGTTTGAGACAGAATACCGACAGGTTAATCATTACTTATTTTTTTTTAAAAGTAAATTACAGAAATTGTCATTGATGTCTTCCAAATTTTATGATTTTGACCCTGTTCTTTTTAATTTCGTTTTTTTTTGTCCCAATACTTTTTCATTTCGTGATTTTTGTCCCTATGTTCTTCAAATTTCATTTTTAATTTTTTTTTTTTGTCTATTTTGACCTAAAAAGACCAAAAACACGAAATTAAAAAAGTCCAACAAAAAAACGAAATTAAAAGTATAGGGACAAAATCGTACAATTTGGAAGACCACATGAACAATTTATGTAATTGACTCATTTTTTTAATTACAGTGTGCAAATAAACAGTTTAGGTTAATTTGGCAAGAAAGAAAAACAACCCAAAATGGAATTTAATTAATTAATTTCATGAGATACGTGATTTAATTATGTAATTTGTTAATATAATTATGTTTTAAGCGTTTTTCGTTTGATCTTTCGCAGGCTTTGGCACGATTCCAAGAAGTGACCAACAGATACAGTCAGGAAAAGCAGAATGTAAGTGGGTCGACCCGTTTATAAACATAATCTGGATCGACCCGTTTATAAATAACGGGTCAAAGAACTAACGGTTGATCCTATTTTTACAGGTGGACGAGCTTTTAAAACAACGAGACATTATCCAATCATCATTCACAGTAGGTAGATCTGTGGTGGTAGGTAGTAACGGAGGAAGTGGCGGCACCACCACCAAAGTTACCGGTGGTGATGGTGGTGGTGGTGAAACCGGCAACAACCCAAATGAAGAAGGTACTTCTGATGCTAAATCTAAGAAAAAATGGTTCAATATTAACCTCATGGGTTCATCCGATAGAAAAACCTGTTAATCGCCTCGTTCGTTGGGTTCAAAACTTGTGGTTTGGTAGTTACATAACGGTTATTATTTGATGAATCTGGTTGCGTCTTTATTTATGTTTTTTTTTTCTGGTTTTTATAGGGTTGGTTCATGTTCATAACTAGTAGCATTTTCGTATAATACCTAGAATACTATTTACTGATAATATTATCGATTAAAAAATATCGAATATTTATTTTACTTATTTTCGGTAACAAAATGCATATCTCACGAAGTGTATCCACTACGAATAAAGAAAAACGCTGGTAAAAAAAATGATCAAAGATAAAGTAATATATATAATTGGCTTGTTTAAAATTGTAATCGGTTAGCAAATTGTTTGGTTACTAATCTTGGCCCAGATAATAAGCACAGCCCAAGCTCACATGTTTAGTTTTATACAATTCTATATGCATTAGTGCATTACACATCTCTAACTGATAATTAATTAATTATTCTAATTATACCACTCAAGAAATAAGAAATGAGAAATATAAAATAAAAGAAACATTTATATATATTATGATAATGAAATAATCACTAATTTTAAAATCTTCAAAAGTTGCCAGAGGCATTAGTTGACTCAAATTGCAACTATCATTTTTTTTTAATTTGACTCCAAAAAGAGGAGGTTTTTGTGGATATCACTTAATTAAATCCCAGGATTTAGTGGTAGCTGACTAGAATTTACATTTAAATAATTGTAATTTATTATCAACTTTTGCCAGGTATTACTCTCATTATACTTTTCTTGAGAATTTATCATTAAAAATGCTAAAACCATAGTTTCCGATGATAGCGATTTAAATATTTTAATTAAAGGTTTAAAGAACAATTTTTTCCACTTATTTAATCTTCCATAATTGTATCTAGCTTGTAAGATAAACTTAGAGTTGTAAATGAAATACTACTATAAACATCATAATTTAGATTTAATTTACTTTTGTACCAGAAATACATGTGTAATATACTCGTATCATATTTATAGCAATATACATAATGTTTATTTATAGTTGGTAAATGCAACTCTATCAATAAAGGATATGAGTATATATGACCACATTTAATCAGTTTTTTGTTATTTAAGAAAGTTACTATTTTCACCAATGAATATATTAATTTTATTGTAACCATAACGGAGTGACATGTATCCTATACAATAATATTATGTTTATATATATTAATTAATAATAATGTTTTAAAGAGAAATAATAAATTATAATGTTGGATCACTGCAATACATAAGAAATAAACATTGAGATATATGCGGTGATCAAAAGGACTCCTCTGTGGTTACAAGGGCCAAAAGTGGAGATCAAATTATATACTTCTATTTTGAATTAAAAGATGATATAATACATGCAAATTGGGCAACTACAGGTTACATATATTACGTTATCTTACATCCAGAAAGTATAAGATATGTCTTTTTCTGATTATAAGTCCCAATTACATTCCTTACATATTTTTTTTTTTTTATAATTTAATGCCAAAAGTTGAGTGGATATAAGACAGCATATGTATATATATATATGATAAAAAGAGAAAAAGTGAGTGTGTGGCTTGCACTTATGTAAGTTTAGTTTAAAAACTCTTAAAACTACGTGATTTTAGTTAAAACACTTAAAACCCATCACATAAACCCATTAGTGTATCAAAGTCTATCTACCTCTAAGTTTTTTTGTTTATGTTGAAATGATGTTTGAAATTATAATAATGTTTTTGTTGAAGTGATGTCTCAAGCAGTCATGCTTCATGTTATCATGTTTTTGAAATGATATTTATATTGTGCGTACATGTATGTGTCTATGATTTGCTTTATTGTGTATACTAATGTTTTAGTATGATGAGAAATTGATAAGATTTTGGTCAAATATATGTTTCGACTAAAATTACGTAGTTTTGAATGCTTCTACGCTTAAATTTAGGTACGTTTCAGTCATACATTCACTATCCCCTATAACCATATGATAATCAGTGAGTGGGTTGTAGTGTTGGTTAACTAGTTAAATGAGTATTTTGCTAACTATTATTCTAAGTAATTTTTTTATTTTTATTTTGAATATTTAAAAATTGTGTACATTAACTAAAAAAACACTTGATGATTTTCACAAACTACTTATAAGTGATTATGCATGAACAATTGCACATTAACTATGTAATTATATTGTCATTAACTGGGTGTAAGGGAGAGGGTCGCTCCCCTCCGTCCCCATTTGGTCGGCACCATGGTCTGCATTCCTCCTCTTACACCCTCTCCCTCGACGTATCGCATAAGGCCATTTGGTCTCTACATTTTCAAAGGGTGAGAGTTGATTTTGAAGCGAGAGGGGTTTGATCGCCTGCTGCGTGGGTTGGTCAATGTTTATCAAGTATGCGGTCTCTGGTATAATATATTAGTATTCTTATAGCTACATAATATAAATTCTTTTTAATTTATCGTGATATTTAAAGCATATAAAAATAAGAACTAGTTTATGCATTATTATTGTGTGAAAAAATAAGAATTAATTTTAAGCATAAAAAATTTTGGTATATCAACAACTCGCAATAAACTAAACAAATGGAAAATGCTATCTTAGGTTATCTATAACAAGACTTATAGGTTAGACATAGATATAAACTAAAATAAAACAATTTGATCAATAAATTAAGCACAAACCAAATTTAATTATAGAAAGTACATGGGGGTGACCTAATGTCTACAAAAAACTGCCCTAAACTAGCTATGTTATGATTCTTTTATGGGTAAGAACTAAGAACCAATCTTGACTATTGTTGAGTTTGAATCAAAAGTCTTTGGATCTTATGTCTTAAAGATCACCTTAATCAACTTAGATTCTTTATGGGACACATGCTTCCAAAACTAGTGTGATTATTTTATCACGTATTCTTAAATATAAAAAAAAAAAAAAAAAAAAAAAAAATAGTTAAAGACATCATGCAAGAACATGCGAGTATGTAGAATATAGAAAAACTTTATACACCGAGTTCCCAAAAAGAATATAAATCATAATAAAATAGATTGGCGTGTATTATTGCCTAGGTTTATTTATATTTTATCCATGCTTTCTAATGGTTTAGATTTTTCTTTGTTTGGCCACAATTGGTGTCTTGAAATGTGGTATTATTTGTTAAGATGTTGGCAAGTCTTTATGTTGGAACTCATTTGTCTTGTATGGACTAAATATGGTTTGTTAAATATGAAAAGGATCATTAGAGACCTAATCATGATTCTCCACTGAAGTTTACCCTTTGGGGGTTTGAAAGTTCTCTTATGAGGAAAATGGTTGATTCAAGACTATGTATATTTAGATGTAGAATTTTCAATTTCGGTCTATTATTTATGAATATCATTATATTCGGGATAACTTCGATCTTTAAGGTTCAAATTAGTAAAACAAAAATAATTAGTTCAAAAGTATTTGAAATGAGTTATATTTTGGGGCCAACAAACATTAGAATTAAAAAAATAAGCGCTTTAATATTATGATCATAATATTGTTTTTAGTAATAATCCACGTACTATTATTTTGAGTCATCCAAACGCAACCCGGCCGGTATAGAGTTACTTATTTTAGGGGGTTGTTTTTTATTATTCCTAAAAAAGTAAGGGCTGTCATTATCATTTTTCTAGTTAAAAATATATATTTATATGTAGTTTATAGATTAATACTTCAAACGTAATTAATAGTTAAATAAATCTAAAGTGTTATTTAATAATTTGATGTTTTAGTACATTGTTACAAATTTGGGAGATAACAACATATTTGACATTCTAACATGTTTAACCCGTTTAATTAAACAAGTTATATGGATAAAGTTCGAATTGAAGATTACTGTTAAGATAATTGACTCGTTTATATAAATAGGTCGTTTTAAATTGAAAGTTTTTAATCCAACCAACCCGCAAATCCAAACATATAAACTTAAAAACAACTTGAATTACCACCTCTACATAAATGTGTGTGTGAAATTTGGATCACGTGAGATGTCCCCCACAAATGTACAAGTAATGCGTTATGGTTTATTGGTTTACATGTCATGTGGTGTTTATGTAGCCGTCTATGTGTCTACTTTATTAGGGAAAGCCCCAACACAAAACCACTTTCAATGTGTCTCATTTGCTTGACCAAGTCTACCCAATCCGAACCTTATTCTCTTATACTTTTTGTTTATTTATCTTTCTATAATAAGTCTCACTCTAATCTATCTTTAGGCTTCATTTCAATTACTCCCTCATTCTCAATTTTATTGTACATATTTTCTTTTTAATATATCTCAAAATTATTGTTAATTTAAAAATTATACATACAAAAAAACAGTTAGGTAGTAAATCTAATATTTTATTGATTTTACAGTGTAATGAATACTTTTTCTTAAACTATATGTTTTTTTTATCTGTGGATAATAATTTTGGAACAGATGTAGTATTGAAATTCATATCACCATCGTTCATAGTACAATATGACTTTCGATTTTAATGTATTAGTTTTTGCTTCTTTTTGTTCTATCCTCGGCCTTAAAGACGTATTACTTAGTAATAAAATAAATTAATGCAGCTAACTAGGTTTGAACTCGTCATATCTTTTAAAGAATCCAAAACTTATATCGTTTAGCCAGCCTTAAATTATTTAAGTCTTACGTATTTTGTTTAGTTAATACCGTGTTTTTATAAAAGAAATTTACGATTTCTTTCACATACAGAAAAAGACATAGGATTGAAAAGTTGAGATTTTATTCACATTCAAATAAAGACAAGGGTGAGGGTTTCAAATATGGTAGTGATTTTGGGATCATATAAAGTACTTACCTACCACATTCTTTAACATATTAAAGCATATTGTACAAATACTGTAAAGCAGTAACTGTGATGTTTGGAGTAATTTATATGGTGCTAACATTAATTCCCTTTCAAATATCACATGACTTATAGTTAACTCCACCTTGTCCTCCATTTTATATATATATATATATATATATATATATATATATATATATATATATATATATATATATATATATATATATATATATATATATATATATATATTTGTAGGTAGAGAATTGAAGTAGGTGGTACTTGGAATACATGGAAGGACTTATCGAGTCATACCCACATTGTTTGGAATACTTTGAAAAAAAGAAATATAATGTTTTAGACATATCTAAAAAGGGAGATTACAACTTGAAAACTAAGTCACGTATATGGAGGGTTTATCCTTTTTGGACTCTTTCAAAGCAATTGGTTAACCAAAAAGATTGGTTAGAAAGTTAATGGAGTTGTATCATCATGTGGGATATCATTTTGATTTTATAAATATAATATTACCATCAATGCATGATGCATAATTAGTTTTTTGATTTTAATCTTTAGTCAAACATAAAGTGTTCACTTTATTTATAGCATTAAGTGTCTCAAATATATTCTTCCACCAATTTCTATGTTCTTTATCAATTTAATGAAACATTGAAAAACAATCAATCATAACCTAGTGATAAGAGTTTTTGAATGATTTCTAAGATATCGCGAGTTTGATCTCGAGCTCACTGAGTAAACATTTACCGCCACGGTAAGGTTCGGAAACAACCATGAAAACGGATATGCATGTCGCGTATTTCACGAGCAAAACTTGATCATCCTTAGGAAGTCCTTACAAAGAGAACACCCTTTAAAAATAAATGAGAGAACAATCATAATCAATATCTACAGTTAATTTTGCTTTTGTAGAAAAAATTCTTGTATTTTGGTCTCACTAAAGAATATTTTAGGTATTTGACTAACAATCAAAACGCTTTTTACCTTAGAATTAAACTTAAGAGTATTGATGAAGTTTAATTATAATTTTGATTGGTTGGTTTTTGTCTTGACAAAGCACAACTTGGTGGGGGCACATAGAGATTTAGGCAATCTTAAGGTGATAATATATGCATCAATTTCAATCACATCCACAAAGTAAGCATGATTAATGGCCTTTAAAAGTGTTTTATAGTATTTGATTAATTTCTTTTCAAAAAAATGGGGTGGAAGCCATTACACTTCATAGTTTATAGACAATTGTTGATGAATTGGGAAACTTTGATTGGACAAAATGCTAATTTAATCACCTCTCTAATCCCTACTTAAAATTTCAAACTAGGAGGTTAGTTCATGTGGGTCCCATGCTATTAGTGGGTCCACTAAGTGACCAATATGCTATATGTGGCCCCCACCATGGAGAGATGATGCCACCATTCACATGTTTTTTCCTTCATCAATGGGGTGAAACCATGTGCTTTCTTTGGCCGTCCTAACACAATGTGTTTCGACAGTGTTAGCCAAATTTTTGGCTATTGAGATCCTACTAGATAATTTGATTAAAAAAATTCTAACATTATTAAATGAAAGAGTTACAATTATTTGTAGATTAAAAACAGAACTAATTTAAAATGAATGTTCGACAAAAAGAATAAAAAACACGTATTTGTGTTTTTTATGCCCTAAACGCAAATTTAGAAAAGTTGGTGAGTATATTTATTGCGTTTTGAAAACTGATTATTTACATTTTAATTATTATCTAAATGAATAACTAAATTTATCAAACACTAAAAAATTGATTATCTAATTATTATGATTTCAAAGAATATAATTATTAATTTTCAAAATACATAATTTATTTTTGGAAAAAAGAGAGAGAATACAATTTTATCACTCCATAATGGAATTTCAGTCAGAAGTAAAATCAATTGTCAAGAAGCATGAAACACGTGGAATCCCATGTAAATCTGTTGTCTATGTTTCCTACTTTATGACTTTATAGCAACAATGGTGGAACGTCGGTAAATGCTCTTGAACCCAAAATATTTTTAAATTGCTACATTTTAAATGACTTTTAAAAAGAAAAAAAGTATACAGTTAGTTTTAAGAATTCACAAGATTCAACTCGCCTTTGTTATTCTCAGTCTACAAAACTCTCCTCGTGGGCCAAGTTAGTTTTCAAAAATTTCCGACGAAATTCCGATGCACAAAACTCTTTACGACAGATTTCTGACGCAGATCCTCTCACTACTTATTTACTCCATCCATCACATTATTAAGTATACACCAGACATAATGCACACAGTTCTAAGAAAATATAACTATTACACTGTTTACTAATACAATCTCATATTAGACCACTTATAAATGATTGGTTGTTATTTAGAAGTTCACACTTAATTTGGGCAGGAAAGTCCACGTGATTCGGAAGGTCTTGTGTGATTAGACGAAAGTGCCCCCTATCTACAAGATATTTAAAAACTTGGACTTTCTAATTTTTTTCTGTTAAATTATTGATTTTGCTTAAAACTTTAAGAGTAAATATGTATATAAAAAATGGATCCCTTTAAAACATGGATTTGTACGACTTCACCCCTTATATCTCTTCAAAAACACTCCTGAATTTGGAACAAACAAAAATAGTAATTTGAACATTTAATAAGAGATGGTGTGAGTATTTTTTTTTTTAATCGGCACATAGCAATTTTAGAGAATTTCTCACGGGCTCCTTTTTCGACTGATATCCAACGGACTCACCTCCTACAAATTTCCAACGGACAAAATACTATTGCTTCTGCCGACGAATATTTTCATCACTAATCTGTCGCTAAAATTGGATTTTCGAAAAGAAAAAAAATATTATATGCTACAAAATTGCATTTTTGTCTCCAGTTTCGTATAAATAAAAGTTACCCATATTCAACCTATAAATTAAACCGGTAGTTTCAAAAAATTATCAAATTTCATAAAATTTTCCCAAAATACAAACGATTAAACAAATAAAGTACATTAACTTTCCTATATATGAAAGTGTTTAATCTTTAGACTTTTAAGCTGTAAGTGCAGGGTTCTTCTTCCAATGTTCAATCATATGTCACAAATTTACTTTAAATCTTCACTAGTGATCGTTAATGGTGTAGGACTAAAGATCGAGTCAAGATTGGAGTCAAAGCATAGAATTTGTGTGTTTGTGGAAGATCAAAGGGTCACGAGACAATGTTTCTCTTTCAGTTTCTTACGAATTCTAGATGGAATTTTTGATAAAGTTTTCCATATTTCTTGCATTTGACTTTTATTGTATTGACTAACCATGCCGCTACGTCATGGTCCAAAGCTTAGACGTAAGACTTAACATATGTTAGACTAAATTATCTCAAATTTACCCATATGTTTTTTAATATATTAAAAAAATTCAAATCAAATCATAATTTAATTATTTTCCTAAAAAGAAAGTAGATGATTAATAATTTGCATGATGTATGGTCCTATAGTCATGGCCAAAATAATGAAATGCAATAGCCCAACCAACTCTAGTTGTTAGAATGTTATTTCTTTACCCTTTTGTCATTGTCAATCAAACTCACAAGACCCCCTAAACTTCAAGAAATCTACTTCTATATTCAAACCAAAAATCCATCACATATCAACATAAACAACACACATCACTCAACTATTGTTTTTATATATGGTATTTATAAATTTAAATATTTGGCATAAACAAAATTATCATTAGTCTTTTTAGATTTTGACACCGACAACGATACTTAATCTCTTCAAATGAGGGTATGTAGGAGCTAAGTTGTGGACAATCATATCTCTACCCGTAGGTAGAAAGACTACTTCCATAGAAACCTTCGCAAGAGTGTGAGTGAGTATATGAATATATATGATGTGTCCGAAATTCCAGTTAATTATCATTTGAGCAAATTCAATTCAAACTCCATGCTTAAGAATCAAAGATTTAAGATGAAAATGTCACTTCAAGAAGCTAGCTTATTGTATGAGTCATCAGACCAACTGCATTATGAGGTGGACCAACCCCTTTGGAGATTTATGTTGTTTAGTTAATTAATAAACGCAAACCATTGGATCCACATGTATGTATAATAATTGCAAAAGCTAAAGAATTAAGGTGATAATTAGGTTTAAGTGTTATGGAGAATCCTAATGTATGTCTTCAAATCTACAACAATGATTTCAGGTCCCCAAGGAGCCATGTTTGAGGACTCAAGTTTTCACCATTAACTAATTACTTGGTCCCACAAACCATCGCATCTCTCACCTAATTATGGAAATTTGCAACAACAAAATATAAGTCTTTAAATTTCTAACCAGTGCTAAGATTTAAATTTTAAAGGGATTGTATCATTTGAGTTGTTTGTTAGGAAATTTTTACTAATTATCTTCTTATTTATATGATTAATACACTCATTCAAATCAAATGATAATATTAGGAAAAAGAAATTAGTTGATTTCATGGAGAGAATGATGAAGTGAAAAAAAATTAGTATGAAGTAAGACAATTTTTCTTGAACTTAATTATTGTGTAATCATTTCATATATTTGGTCTTAAGAAATGTTATTGCTTCCTATAATTTATGTCTACCTTATCTTCTTACTCACTATAAAAGAACATGTGTAATCTATTAATTTTATTTACTTATATTTTTAACTGATTTTGATATTTATCTTGATCTGGTGAGTAGCAAGATACGTAAGCATAGATTTAAAATATAATAACATTTTTGTTAGGTCTTTGTTTTATAACTTTCTAGTATACGTTGCAACTATAACAGTAACGTTTGAAAAACATAAAAAGGAAAGGAGGAGGGAACAGAAGTGGGTCATGTTTGGAGTTGTGGTGAAGACTTTGGAAGTAGTTTTGATTGATACGTAAATATACTAAATTAAAAAATAATAATAAATAAAAAATAAAGAATAAAAATGTAAAGTGTGTGATGTTGGAGGAGGAGTTAGTAAGATTCGGGTAGATTTTGGGAAACCTTATTAAATTCAAAACCCTCTGGATCTCAACGTCAATCACGCAAACAAAAACTTAATTTTAATTTTTTATGGTGGGTCCTACCGACACCACCTGAACGTACAAATTAAACCCATCCAAATACCATGTATTTCTTACACATTTCCATACTTGGTATACCTACACACATGCATCTAACATGTTACTTACACAACATAACATACTTTGCATAAATTTATTATAAAAATAAATCCCCAAATAAGTATTCAAAACCTTAAATGTGTAAAGAAGCATAGTCGACAGTCTTCCATACCCTATAAGAAAGTGTGGAGGCACCCTGAAAATTCAGAAAATTATATTGTATTAAAAGCATTGGTAATGGGAGTTGTATGTGAAGAAAACTTGGGTAGGTGGATATGGGTATCACCGGTCATACTGAAATTTTTGTCACATCAGATACCACCTAAAAAAATCATATCACACCACTTTACAGGAAATATCCACCACACCACACTCAGTTACACACCCACATTTGAAGGAGAGCCCACCAAATATCCTCCTTCCTTCCTCACCAACACGAGTAAACCTCGCCACCTTGGGATAAAATGTTATAAATGAATTTACCCTTTGTATATAAAAAAAAGATAAGACTTATACCAACGATAGAGAGAGAGAAACGCGTCACAAACTCGTCGGTTCCTTGCCACTGTTGTCACCAACGTGTCAATAACTTGTCCTTCCCTCAACTTCCTTCTTCTTGTCAGATTACTGACGAATTTGGTGACGAGTGATGACCTGTGATGCCTCTCTCAACGGTGACTAGTTCACCAAATATCAGTTTGTCATATCAGCGTTACATCATTCTTTTCTTTACTAACAAATTTGTGTCAATAATATCTCTTATTTTTCTCTCACCTCTCTCTAATTATCCCACTTTATTTATCTCCTCATTTCCTCTCTCTAAAAATGACAATTTCTTAAACTCGTCGGATTCCTGATGAGTTTTTCTCTCTCTTCTAACTTACGAGTTGATGTCATTGGTATCACAACACTTATGAATTCCGCATCCCCACGGACGAATTTGAGGATATACATTTGGGAGTGCTCTAAGTTAATTATATGTGTTAAAGACAAGCAACTTTTCTGCTCGAATATATATATTATTTAATTTTTCAATCAATTAATATTGTTATTACATATGATTGAACTAAATAATGTTTTTATATATATACAAAGTAGTAGCATTGCACACAACAAAATTTAATCACATCAAATATGATATAATGGGCTGCTTAAGTCGTGTTGATGTGGTAAAGATGTAGATACGGAATATGGATTTGATGGGGAAACGTGGGGCCATTTTAAGACTTATTAATTTTCGACCGACGCTGGTTCTTAACTCTTTCCCTAATTACATCTCGTGTTCTATTTTCTATTTTATTTTACTTTAACATAAATGACAATAACTTACTATAAAATTCTGATTTAAACTAGATAGCCATCGTACCTTTCAATTTTTTAATTAATGAAAGTGATTACAAAGTTTAAAATTATATCATATATTGAAGAATTTATATCATGTGATAAGAAATTTATAGTATCGCTTCCTACCCAATTTTCATATTTATCATCATACTTGTTTGACTAATATGAGTATATAAATAAATGAATGAGTTTAAGAAATAGAATTAATAGATTGCACATATTAATCAGAAGTATTTGAAAAAATATATAAAGTGTAATATCATTTTTTAATTTACAATAATCAATTTCTTACTATTTTTCATCTTTTACATTATAATATCGTATATAAAATGTTATGGTGAATAATATGTAAGAAGGTTGGGAACATGTTTCGTGGCAGTTGGTTGTGTCAGGAAACAGAGACATGCATGGGTTGGGTTGGATCACGGTTATTGGTTAACCCTATTGGGGATTGGTGCTACCCGTTGCTTTTTATCACTTACATGCTCACACGACCGGATTAACTTATTTTGTATTTAAGCGCGCTGATTTTTACCGAGTAATTTTTATTTATATAGAATAATTTTATGTCAAATGATAATTATGTATATCCTTTCATTTTATAAGACTTTGCATTTCATTTATGCTACTAAGAATATAACTATCTTTTAATATAAAATTATTTTGCAGGAATAAATTTTTTGCGTAAGAATTAAATTCATTTTCACTCATATTATAATTACCATGTGAGTAATATTATATCCTTTTAACTTTTTGTTCAAATCATCATACAAGAATAACGTAGCATGGGCCTTGGCTATTTTTTTAATCAGGTTCCAACTCATTTAGTAAACCGACTATTACTAGGACAACTACTTACTATACGGGCAATCTGAAATTATCGCAGTTGAATATTTGTGGCCAAAAGAAGATATATTTGTACAAAATTAACTATTTGTTTAGGTGGCAGCTTAGCAACAACTGCCAATAAACTAATAATGATGTATTGTAATGCATATTAATTAACTCACAAACGAACTAGAAATAAAAAGATAAAAACTATATATAGGTGACAACTTTTGAAAAGTAGTAGTAACATGGTGAATAGCATAAAATTAGTTCTAATTTTAATATTATCAATCATTTGATAGTTCAACAACCCTACAACAATCACATGCATCACATTCTTTTACCCTTTCTTTCACCCTTCAAATTTGGATTCTACTTCCAACATTTCCTTTAAATCAAGCCATTGTAAATTAAACAAAAGAAAAAAAAAACCAACATACAAGAAACAATCATGCTTCCTTCTAAATAATAAAACCTAACTCCCACCTTAAAAAACAAAAAAAATCTTAATTGACCGTCAATACCATTTTAGCAACTTTAATCATTTATCCTATCGTGTATCACTTAACCTCAATTACAAAACATGAATGAGAAAATGATATTGATTTTTATATTTTGTGCCTATTTATATATTACCCACTTGATAAGATAATATGTATAATCTACTAATTATCTCTTTTAATACTACATTCGTATCAAAATAAGTGATACATTTGAGAAAATATGATTTTTAAGATAAAAGTTAAAAAGTGATTTAGAATAGATTAAAGTGGATAGTCAGTGGAGAATGTGTCTCACTTCTTTTGAATAAAGTGATATTAAGACCGCTCCCAATGGTGACGGCAACTGACGCCGTCAGTTGCTGCCAACTCAGCGCCACATCAGCAGACAAACTAACTAACACTAAACTGACGTAGTCATGCCAACAGCACTCCGTCACTTCACCAATTTGGGCCCCACCATTTACTTTTATTTTTCTAATAAAATATACAACTAATTAAAACATATAACTAATAAAAATAAATTACATTAATTAAAAAAAACATTATATAAAAAGTTTATTTTTTATTTTATTTTTTTTGAATTTTTTAGATTTTTTTTGAGTTCTTTTAAATATTACCTTTTTTAAAAACTTTAAGAAAATATTTAAAAAGAAAATAAAATAACACGCGCTCTCTCTCTCCCTCGCTCATCTTTATCTCCAACCGGCGCCCTCCTCCGTCTCGTCTCCAAACTCGCGAGACTCAAACCGGCGGAAAACCGGCGGTGCCAACCGGCGGTACCGTTGGCACCGGTCTAATAATGTTTAAAAGTAAAAGTAGGGATAGAAGAATAATTTCACTTTAAAGTAGATGGTTAGTGGAGATAGAGTCCTACTTTTTTACCAAATAAGATAAGTTTTAAAAGTATATCACTTATTTTGATATAAAGGTAATATAATCTTTAATTTTAATATATATTTTAATCAAATGAGTAGATTCATAAATAATCATCAATACCATTTCTCATATCATTAATCTTGTATGAATATATGAGGAAGTGGTGCCCAATAGACAAGTGCAACTAATGTGGGACCATGTTGTGTTTCGGGTCCTCTTCCTAAATTTACACTCACTTTATTTTTTTATTTTTTTTTATGTTCTTGTTATGTCCGCAACCATCTCTCAAAAAAACCTTTATAAATACCACCATCCATGCAACATCTCTCCTAGCACACACATCTCATGTTCTTTCTCTCCTTAAACATCAAACCCATATCTAATCTATATCCATAGATTCATATATTCTATATATACACACGCATAGAGGCGTATATATATTGTATAATTATATCTATTATGTATAACATGGCAGAACTTGATCACTACCAACAAGCTAAGCCCACAAACAACACAACAACAAGGTTGAAGCTTTTTGGTTTCAATGTGTCGGAAGACGAAGAGTTAGTGGAATCAACCAAAACCCCTTCTGGATCATCGGACTCCGGCGATGGCCGGAAATACGAGTGTCAATACTGCTGCCGTGAGTTTGCTAACTCACGAGCTTTGGGTGGTCATCAGAATGCTCATAAGAAAGAACGCCAGCAGTTAAAGCGTGCTCAAATGCAAGCTAGTCGAAACGCTGCCGTTTCGTACATCAGAAACCCTATAATCTCCGCCTTCGCTCCGCCGCCTCACCTCCTTACTCAGACCGGTCCGATGGTCATCCCGTCCTCCGCCGTCGCCGCCCCGTCATGGGTCTATGTTCCACGCGCCGCGCCGGCGTTCCATTTGTCGCATGGATGCGTGATGCCTTCTGCTTCATCGTCACCGTCCGGTGGGAGAGGACCAGGGTCGTTATCCTACGCCGGCAGTGTAGGTGATTCGTCGTTGACTAGTGTTGGGCCTCAGCCCAATAATCGGTCCTACCATGAAGATGAGCCATCTTTGAGTAGGTTTTCAAAAGGAGATGGTGGGCCCAGCTTTGACGATACATTTGGGCTTGATTTGCATCTGAGCCTTTAGCCGACCCGACCCGACCCATGGCTTGAGCCGATTCTTGATTTTAGTTTAGTATGGGGAAGATCACAGCTATTAGGCTTCACTGTAAACTCGGCTGGGAGAAACCGTTTTCACCCATTTGGATCTTGTAAATTCTGATTTATTTATTTATTCTCTTGAAATGAATTATTTTAGTCAAATTCTGAATTCAAAATAATCGAAATTAGTAATTTACAAAGAAAAACAAATAAAAATAAAATATATCGATTTAAAAATGATCAATATAGACACCCAAATTAATATCGTAAATGCTTCGAATTATTAATATAGTTGTAAGATCATTTTATTATATGGTTGTTAGTTTTAATATACCATTTGGTATTAAAGGAAAAAAAAAAAAGCTGTGAAACCACATAAATAATATGTTAACGTTAATGCAAACTTGCACAATATTAAGCTAAAAAGCAAAAAACATGAACGAATTTACATTTTCAAACTTCTAATTCTCATAAATACACAAAAATATCCCCTTATTAACTTTAATTTACTCTTAATATAATGCAAGTTTGCGTAATGTTAACATTAGAGATAATTTTCTTTTATGAAAATGCTTGAGCAATGAGCATCATCAACATATAGTTTAGTCATTTCATTGGACCACCTAATCCTTCGACAATCACTTTTCAAATGCATGTATTTATCCAACATTAAAACACACGCATTAAATTCAAGACTATGTGACATACCTACACTTTTATTTTTCTTAATTAAAAAAACCAAACTTGAATGTAAGTTATTTAAGAAGGGGTGGGTCAATTTCATATTTACAATTGTGGGATTTGCAAATATGAACTTTAGGTTATTGTAGATTGATGTAATATATTGTAACAAGCTCAAATTAAACCATCATTAGTAGATAAAAATACGAACTTCAACATGACCACTCATGCTTCTCTTAAAATGTGACTTGTATGACTATGACATGTCAATTGTCAGGATTTAACTTGCCATATGGGTGTTCACTAGCTATAAACATGGTTCATTCTCTTATAAAGCCCAATTTTTTTATCTTTATATATGAAAGTTTATATCCATTAGACTTAAATACAAATTAGAATTGTATTGCTTATAATCTTAGTATTTACAAATTTTAGTGTTTTTTTTTTGGTAAATTAAACAATGCTTTTAAATTCCTGGGGCCGGCTGCTTCATGTATTTTCATACTTCATATGTCGTGTTTTATTTGACTTAATTCAAAATAAATACCACATAGTACCTTGAGATTAGACCGATCATGCCACCCGCCAAAACTAAATATCAACTATCTAGTGATTAATCATTATGAGACAACATATAATCATATATGGTATATGTTTGGTATCTTGTGTATGTAAATATGGGGTAGGCTGTATGTGGAAATAACGTAAATCCTACAATTACTACAAGGAAAAAAAAACGATCCATGTGTTAAACGATTAGCAAATTTAGCAAATAGAGTATAAGCTCCTTCATAAATCTTCAAGTTATAATAAAAGACATAGATCGAGAAAGCGCAAGAAAAATACAAAATGAAGTGAATTTTGTTAGACTTGATGTTTTTATTGGGATCGATCCACAATGTGAAAGGTTAAAGCTAAGATCAAGTTATGGCTGCCATTAATCAAGTGTTTGATAGATTTGGTCACCGAAAAGATGGATTGCTTTGATGATTTCATATGTATTTTGGTTTGCTTTAGACAAGACTTTTGACTTTTTGTTTGATGCATGGTTATACTCCACTACTTTCCTTGCTACTCAAGCAATATTTGAGAAAGGAGAATAAAGATACAATTTGGATCCATAGCTTTTATGGGTTATTTGATTGATTTAAAACTTGCATTCGGTGTGTAATTAAAACTAAGCCGTTGGTTAGGTGTGTGGTCATGACAAACTACTTAACTAGTCTTATTGATTAGATAGACTTATCATCAAAATTCATTCTTTTGAGTTCACTTGGGTTTTTTTTTTTTTTTTGCAAGAAAGATAAGGATTGTGATTTATCGTCTGATGTTGAAACAACACACAAAAGTACAACCTTTTTACTCAAATTTGTGTAGGAAGAAAAAAAAGAGAATTAAATTATAATGTTCTAACATTCCAAATGAATTAAAATTTAAGGGCAAATTACAAAAAAAATTGTCTCTATGGTAATGTTTTGTCCCTATTTTTTTTTTCTCGGGTTTTGTCCTCGTGGTTCTTCTGTCATAACAGAAATTGTCCATTTAATCTTTCATTTTTTCATGTTCTGCTTAACAAAGTATTGTATTTATCTTACATCAAATACGATATGATCAACATTCAAATCCACTTTTGTTTGTATATAAATATCAAAAATAAAAACAAAATGTCAAAAGTACCATGTTGCACCTCTAAGTCTCTTATAACATGTGCAACAAACTGACAAAATAAAACACAACTCTACCACAAGTTCACAGATATAAGTTAAAGATCCCCAAAAAAAGGCATATCAAGATTTGACATCTGCTGACGTGGCCTGTTGACTATCGGTTGACTTGGGTGGAACTTTTGGGACACATGGCTGCCAGATGGTGTCCTTGACTTCATCCATCAAAGAAATGCCCTTAAAAGTCAACTCTTCCCTGATCTTATCACCTTCTGGAAACTTCCCTTCCTTCCTTAAAACTGCTCGTTCTTCTATCCGTTGTGATATATATTCTTCTGTTAAATCTGCTCTTATCAATGCTTTTTCCTTCAATTGCTTCAAAACCTGTAAAAACATTTTTGGCCAAATTACATTTTAGTACCCTCAACTTGGCTGACAACGTCTTTACTACCCTGAACTATTAAATATGCATCATGGTACTCTGAACTTGACAAAATTGTCGATTTGGTACCATGACTCATTAATTTGATCGCGTTAGCTTTTAATGAATTAAAAAAAAATATACGTTTATCTAAAGGTATTTATATTAGAAGCATATTACATGAGAAAAAAACACCAAATTAGTAAGCCAGGTACTAAATCGACCATTTTTCTCATGTAATATGCTTCTGAAATCAATACATTCAGATAAATGTATATTTTTTAATTCGTCAAAAGCTAAAGCGGTCAAATTAGTGAGTCAGGGTGCTAAATTGACCATTTTGTCAAGTTCGGGGTATCAAGTTGCACACCTTTAATAGCCTAGGGTAGTAGAGGACCTAGTCAGCCAAGTTCATGGTACTAAAATGCAATTCTGGCAAATATTTATTAAAAATAAAGAAAATTTGTAGGTACCTCAGAATACGTTGAGCTGGAAAGCAAGCCTAACACATCCAAAACTGTTTTCACTTGTTTCTCTAACTCAACAAGAGACATAACATTTGATAATTTCTGTGGCTTTTGAAGCTTCTTCTGCAAGTTATTCATATATAATATAATTAATAATAATTATTATTAGGGTTTTGCTAATGACAGCCCTTAGGGCTGTCAATAGACATGCATCATAATTTTGTCTTCAACCCTTAACTAACTCCTGGATTTTAGGAATTACCACACCCTTTGAATTGATGTACAACTCTTTATGCCTTATTGACAGCCCTAAGGCTGTCATTAGCAAAACCCTTATTATTATAGTAATAATAATAAAATTAATAAACATTTATTTGACCTTGAGCATTTTCAAAATTGAGTTGACCAATCGGAAGGCCTCTTGAAGAGCAGCATTGAGAATAGTGGGTGTGTGTAAATCATCAGATAATTTCTCTTCAAAATGACTTGTTAGGTTTTTTAAGCATTTTTTAGCATCGGCAGTAACTGGATATTTTTTGTCGCTAGTTTTAACTTCTTCTTCAAATTGTAAAATACCATTCTTACAATCTTCCAAAGTCTACCATACCAATCAAAAACAAGTTAACACGAAGATAGAAGTTAGAGTAAATTACAGAAATAGTCCTTGTGGTCTTTCGAATTCTACTATTTAGTCCCTATACTTTTTTTCCCATTTTTTTGTCCATGTACATTTTAATTTCCCCCAACTTTGTCCTTCTGTCAAAATTGCACTGTTAAGTAACCTCACATGCCAAGCATGTGAGGGTATTTTGGTCATTTTCACTCCTCTGTTCTTTATAAATTAGGATTAGGGTTAAGAGAGAGGAGGGAAAATGACCAAAATACCATCACACGCTTGGCATGTGAGGTTACTTAACAGTTAACGGAGCAATTTGAGCAATTTAGACGGAAGGACAAAAATGGAGGAAATTAAAAAGTACAGGGACAAAGAATGAAAAAAAAAATATAGGGGCTAAATCGTAGAATTCGAAAGACCACAAGGACAATTTCTGTAATTTAGACAATTTCTGTAATTTACTCTAGAAATATTTACAATATTTAAAAAGAAATGCACCTGATATATGTAAAAAACAGCTTCTGAGGAAATCTCGATCTGAGCAATTGAGTAATTGACCGGAGATCGGTAATGTGTGCCCAACAAGAAATGTCTTAATGCAAGTGGGTGATATAATTTAGTCACCTGAAAAAAGTAAAACAAAATTAATGAAATTAAAGAAATTAATTAATTAATTAGACATTAATATACCTCACGTATAGTAAAAAAGTTTCCAACTGATTTAGACATTTTCTCATCATTTGCAGTTACAAAACCGTTATGCATCCAGTAACTGATACCGCTATTTGGGCAAGCAGCACAACTTTGTGCAATTTCATTTTCATGATGTGGAAATATTAAATCCATACCACCGCCATGAATGTCAAACTTTTCTGTTAAATAAGTTGCACTCATTGCACTGCACTCAATGTGCCATCCGGGTCGACCCGGGCCCCACGGGCTCTCCCAACTGATCTCACCTGCTTTAGCAGCCTGTATAAAAAAAATAACTTTAATTCAAACGGGTCGACCCGTAACAAAACGGGTCAAACGGGTCAAAAGTATACCTTCCATAAGGCGAAATCGGCTGGATTGCGTTTTCTTGAATCGATAGCAATCCGTTCACCTGCTCGGTTATCTTCAAGTTTTCTTCCGGATAACCGCCCGTATTTGGGGAAATTGTCAACAGAAAAATAAACATCACCATCAACAGCATAGGCACAATCGTTGCTGATTATCTGCACAAAAACAAATTGTCCATATACATATATTTATTTTAAATCGTTCGAAATAGAAAAAAATGAACACCTTTGCTATCATATCCCTGATTTGATCCATATGATCAGATACTTTAGGTTGTTCGGTTGGCAGCAAGCACTGGAGATCAGCCATGTCAATCAGAAATTCTTCACAAAAACGACCACTTAATGATAACGGGTCCTCCCCAAGCTCATTGGCTCTTTTGATAATCTGCATGTATATAATAAGTCTTGTAATATTGCAAGTATGATCTATGAGTTAATGTGTTTTATGCAAATTATCTCATGTTGAGTTAATGGAAACCAAAAAAAAGGTTGAGAATTTTTTATCATATATGATTTAAAGTATGAAAGGAAACTTGAGCTTTTAAGCATCTTACCTTGTCATCTACATCAGTGAAGTTCCTCACGTATGTAACTTCATAGCCCAAATGTTTCAAGTACCTTAAAAATACACACTAAATAGCATGAATATACAGATTTAAAACCATATTTTGTTCCAGCTAAAAAAGATGATTACAGAATAACACAGAATAAGGCAGCGCATGAAAATTGGTGCATTTGTGACATGTCACATGCACGAACTTAACTGACTGGAGAAAACCCCCAATTCCAGTTTCCATGACTTGAAACTGAAACTGGAGCAAAATCGGTTCAGAGGTTAAAGCAAGTAAGTTCCAGTTTCACTAGATTGCACAAATCAGACATTGAATTGCAATCGAGACGATATAAGCAACTTAAATTCAGATCCCCAAAACACAAATTGATAAACATATAAGCAAAATTACGCACATTGTATCCATTAATCCTCATTAGCGTATGAAAATTAGAGAATTGGATAGTATAGATACCGAAAAAGGATATCAAAGGCGACATATGCACGAGCATGACCGATATGACTGAAGTCGTAAGATGTAACGCCACAGATGTACATGGAGACTTTGCCTGGAACTAAAGGCGTGAATTTCTCCTTTTGTTTGGTCATCGAGTTGAAGATATGAAACTCAGATTTACGAATTTCCGCCATTGTTGTCTCTCCGGATCGATTAGGTATGCTTTGAGAAGAACCCTAGCTTTTGGGCTGTTGCAAACCCTCAACAAACTACAGAAAGCGTATGAAAAACGCCCTCAGGAATTAGCGTGAAGATTTAAGACAAGAGTAACTCGTGTGCTTCTAAAATTAAATTCTAAACAAAATATTAATTATGCGTTTAACATAAAAATGGTAAATAATTAAATTACAAAACTTAATATTAAAAAAATAGAATTTGATTATGTTATTTAAAATTATTATAAATAAATAATTAGTTTGTTCATTAATTTTTGACAAATTTAATTATTTGTTTAATTAATAGATTAAAATTAATAATTAATTTTCAAGCCTATCATAATTGGTAGGAGTAGGGATGTGTTCGGTTCCGGAACCGGATCGAACCGGACCGGAACCGGTAAACCCGGTAACGGAAAATAAGGAAATTTCAAGGACCGAGAACCGGACCGGTTAAACCGGTTCCGGGCCCGGTCCGGTTCCGGGTCGGTTCGGTCTTCAAGCGGGTTTAGAACCGGTAGACCCGGTTTTTGTGTTTGCCATCCGATTATACATTTTCGGTGCATATTTTCATCTTAAAGTATATAACTTAGATATTTAAGCGTACTTTTGATAAAAGTATGATGTTTGCGGGGGTTCACGGGCCGCTTCAAGTAAAATATGTTTATATTAAAAGTCTATATACCTATTATTTCGACATATATATATATGAAAACTCGTAAGTCTATATACCTATTTACATACCGGTTCCAAACCCGAAAAAACCGGAACCGAACCGGGACCGGAACCGGTAAACCCGGTTTGTTAATTTTTATCAAATCTAAGAACCGGGAACCGAACCGGTTAAGCCGGTTCCGGTTCGGGTCGGTGCCGGTTCCGGTTCGGTCCCGGTTCGGTTCTGATTTTCCGGTTTTTATACACACCCCTAGGTAGGAGTGACAATTCAGTTCGGATTCACGGATTGACGAACCAGAAATGTTCAACCTGAAACTTACTTGTTTATATAAACGGATCATGATATTTCAACCCTAACATGTTTACCTTCAACCAAAACCTGACCAATATAACCCATTTAATTAAACGGATTAAACAGGTTAGCAGATTAAACAGGTTAAACGGGTCAAACAAGTCAAAATGTTATTATTCCACGAATTTATAAGAAAATATCGAAACTTCAAATGATTAAGTAGTCTTTTCGGTTTTTATCTAACTATTGGTTACGAGTTAATTAGTAAATTATAAATTAAGTATAAATATATATATATTATTAAATATGTTCTAATAACTAAACGGGTTGACGAGTCGACTCATTTAAATTATCATTGACCCGAACCTAACCTGTGTAATAAACGCGTCACTTAAGTCGACCCGAGATTGACCCAATATATTTTACCTCAACCTAAATCCAAACCTGATTATTTTTGTTTTGATTTCAGGTCGGGTTTCGTGTCGGATCAGAAGTTATAATCCTAATAATTACTATTTATATTATCATTACAATTGCCACCCCTTATTGGATTTGAGTTTGGTTTGGGCCAAAGTCGAATTGAACCTCTAGACAGTAGACACCCTTAAATTTAAGTAATATTTTATTGGATTTTGTTATTGGTTGAGCTGTAAAAACTTGGGTGCAAAGCGACACGGGTGCATAAAGGTTAACCCCAATATAATTCATTCACGCCATTGATGATTATATTTTTATAATAATGCTGGAGAAAGCGAAATCGAAAGCGTTCAGCAATTCAACGATGTCGTGTTCCAAATACTCTACTCAATTGAATCTCTCTAAATGCAGTATCAGCAATGTAAATTCATCAGAAGACGCCGGCGATTCCGCCGGCGAGGAACAATTGAAGCGTTGGCCACCAACTACGGCGGTTGTTGATAGATTAGTACTTAAACTGAAGGATAAACATGGCGATGTCGAAGCGAATTGGGAGAAAATAATTCTCAATTTCAAAAAAGAGCTCGATGCAGAGGAGCGATTGAAACCGCAGTTGACTTCAGATTTAGTTAACACTAGCGGAGGTGGAAGCCGTAGCGGTGGCGGTGGTGTTGAGGGAATCGGGAGGCGAGATACTACGGTTAGGGCAAAGTTTTCCGTTCCGCTTTCTCGGCGAGAGATGGAGAAGGATTTCGAGGACATGGGAGAACGGCGGCTACCGCGGAAGCCGAAGAAACGACCTAAATCTGTACAAAATCAACTGGATGTAAGTGTTTCAGTTCCAATACTAAATCCGTGCAAAATCATTCTAGATACGTGTTCTTCAGTTCTAGTAGTTACTGAATTTAATCTAGCATGTATCTAGCTACGATTTTTACAAAATTCATAATTCCTTGTGATCAAGCTACAAACCATCATTTTTCCTGTGATTCTAGTCTCTATACAAACTGCCGAAACATATATAGGTTTTAATTGTGTTGATATTATCATAATTAGTCTGAATTAGTTAGTTCCTGCAAAATATTACAAAATTAGCAATGTTATACCAGAACTCATCATATTTGGCACTGATTCCTTCGAATCATATCGGTATTTAGTTTGCATTTCTGTAAGAACATTTTTAAATGAAAATCAAGTGCAATTGTTCAAAAATCCGATTACTCAAACTATGTGTCTGTATGAATATTGTCAATATCTAATTAACGATTGTTCCTTTAATTATGCAGACTCTATTTCCTGGCTTGTGGTTAACCGAGATAAATGCTGATCTTTACAGAGTTTCTGATGCAAAAAAGGTAAAATTTTGTCATCATTTAACAAGATGCTTGAGATCTTATTAGTTGATTTAATTTTCTGAATCTTAATTTTGTTCTCTTAATTTCATTCCTTCAAAGCAGAGATAGTGATGGCAGACGAACCCTAGAAGTTTGAAGAGTTTTTTTTCCCTAAATTGTTGACAAAACCTTTTGCAGCTTATAGAAAGAAAAAGTGGTGATTTTGATGTCTGGCAAGCCTCCATACATGTACAGTGACCAAAGGGCAAAATGGTCATACAAAATTACATTCGGTTTATTCGGTTTTTGGTCATCTGAGAATCATAGCGGTTAGCAATGATCAGGTTGCTATGTTAGAATTTTTTTTGTCATTTCATATTAAAATTTGTGATCCTTTTAGTAGCTTTTAACAGATGTTATGATGTGTAGATATTAGTATTATTCAGGCAATTGCAGATAGTGATCGAACTTTTGGTACCGTTACTCTTAATTTTATATATGATGCTGTAAAACTTTTATTCTAACTATTTTAATTGATAAAATTTAGGTACAATATGTAGTTTATAAAATTTATAAAACTATGAACTTTATTATCATTTGATGTTTTGGACTTGAATAGGGAAAACACGAACTTAATGGTTATCATATCCTTTTTGTTTTATAAAAGAAGTAAATGGAAGATAAATCACACATTTTCTACGTCATTTTCTAACACTGTGAATTAAATAGATTTCTAATATTATAAAATAATCAAGATTTATTGTATTGGGCAATATTTGGAATGTTTATTTCAATTAATTAGTTTCGACAAAGTAAGAGTTTTGTGTTAAAATGTTTTAATTATATTAATGAAAAATGTTTGAGATTGTAAAATAAATAAAAAACTTTAATATGTGGCCACTGGACAAATAAAGAGAACCATATAAATCTTTGGGAGTTACAAAAAGACAAATAAGGTTATGTATCCTTGTAATACCATATTGGAATCAAAAATTTTAATATCAATTTGATATATTTGTGAAAAATGATAGTAGTATCTTGTTTCTTTATAAAAGATAACAACTCGATCTGTTAGTTAAATACCATCAAATAAACCATACTCCAACGCATGATTTACAAGTTACAACTTATAAAAATATAATTTTCTAAAACTATCAAAATTACCTATAATAACATTTTCCAAGTGCTGATTTTATTATTTATCAACTGTTCATGAATATTTTTTCTGAAATAAAGTATAATACTGTAAATATATTAATTTATAATATATAATATATAATGTGTGTTTATACAAACAAATCGTGAACCACATGCACATGTTACTTGTTAATATCAAGATAAAAACATAAAGTTAGTATATAAATTTGTAGTAATATGGCGAGTATATCTTAATACACCTACTCAGTCCATAAATATGCCACTATGCAAACGAAATAACATATTATAAGTTTGATATGTGATGTATTGATTTTTTTAACGAAACATCTACATAAGTCCGTTAAGTGCTTTAACCACTAGGCTATATAGGGGTGATCATTTAAAACTGAAAAACATGTAATCAGTTCGGTTTGAAAAATTCATTATTTTCGATTTCGTTTTCGGTCATCGGATAGGATGAAGACTTAGGTTATAAAAAACTAAAGTGAACCGAAACGGAACCAACAAAAATGAAAACATGTAATATTTCGGTTTGATTCGGTTCGGTTATGGACCGTGCACACTTTAAAGCTGTAATATAATTTCGACTGAAATAATAATATCTTTTTAAAATTTTCAAATGCAGAGAGAAGTACAAACATAAGGGGGAATATGTGTAACTTTTACACTTAACTTCGCCAAGTCATCACGATACGGCATCGTTTAATGTTTACCTGGCGTATATAACGTTTCGCGGTGATTCTCTCACACAAACAAGAACAGCAGCAAAACCCTCGTTCCCGTTAGCCAATTCATGAAAATTTTCCAACCAAAATCTTCAAACAGAAATCAACACCTGCAATTCTAGGTCATGGGGAAATCAGAACCTCTTAGTAATTTCAATTTACCTCCAGAATTTGACGTGGGGAAGACAAAGGCTCTTGAGGTGCAGGAACATTAATCCAATTCGTGCAATGCCGGCCGTTGATGATGGTGAATCTTCCGATTCCGGTGAGTATAACGACAACCGCCATGCTTACCGTCGTTCTGAACCGGAGTTTGAGAGGCTACGAGTAGGAAAGTCAATCGATGATCAGCCGAGGACAAAGCTGAATTCATCGCCGCCGTCGCCGGAGATCGGAGACGAAGACGAGATCTCGGCTACTAGAGAGAAATTGATGAAGGAATATCGGACCGAAATAGGTAAGATGCAAAAATTGATTCCGAAACACAATAACTCTATTGATCGTGAACGTGAACGTGAACCTAACTCTCCGCCGTTGAATTCAAAATCAAAGCAAAAATTGACGTTCAACACGTCTCCACCACCGCCGCCGCCGCCGCCAAGTGCGATTTTCACCGGAAACAAAAGAAGCAATGCAGAAGTTGACGATCCGAGATCGGAGAAGAAATCAGCGAGACCTAGAAGAAACCTTGAGAAAAAGGAGGAAAGACCGAAATTTTCAATTTCTCTTTCACGGAAAGAAATCGAAGAAGATTTCATCGCAATAACAGGGAAGAAACCGCCGCGAAAACCTAATAAGCGGCCTAAAGGCGTTCAAGCTGATCTAAATGTACGCATTCCGTTAGCCAAATTCATGAATTCTGTTTATTATTTGAATCAAATTCAATGTAAATTTCTCATAATTGTTGTTTGATTGATTTTACAGGCTATATTTCCTGGTTCGTGGTTATCAGAAATTCATCCGGATCGATACAAAGTGAAAGAAACTGGAAAGGAGTGAAGAACGATCGATCGCTTACTGTGTAATTGAGATCATATGTTTATGTTTTTTATCTCAGGATAATTATCTTAAAATGTAGTTTGTTAATTACCTTGATTAGGGTTTAAGTTCTAGATTTCAGTAGGGTTTATGGTTTCCCTAAATTGATTAATTTACATTGGCATGAGTTTTTTATATCTGGGGCTGTTTAATTTTCATCTAATTCCATAAACTGTCCTAATTATTGATTTAAGGATTTTGAACTTGTTTTCCATATGACATTTAATTAGCCCAATTGAATTGATTTTTTAAGGTTCTAAAAGACGTAGTGTGATGACATTATCAAGTCTTAAGATATGACGTTTCTCAAGGTGCGACTTAAAGCGTCAATTTTGTACTTCGTATATAAATTTATAGTTTTACATACATAATTATAAATCTATAACATGGTTAATCAATTTTTTCTTATTTTTGACATATTCAACGATTATTTTAACTAAATACCTACATATATTTGACATATATAACTAAATACCTTAAATACGCTTAAAAACACAGCTTATGACGGGTAAAAGTAAACCAAATTGGACCTTAACATAGGTCAAGCCTTGGACCAAAGGGTGGCGGCATAGTCAAGCCTTGAGTCTTTGCGAGGCATGGCGAAGCCGAGACGGGCCTTTTAGAACTATGGATTTTTAACATAACTTTAACGCATATCTCAAAATTATCATCCTATATTTAACATTTATTTAGAACCTATGAAAAATACTCGAAGCTAATAAAAAAAAAATCCTTTTTTTTTAAAAGATAAAAGTTCGTATTTATTTATTTTTATTTTGAAAAGGTATACATGGTATACATAGTTCGACTATCATATGTAGATTATTAAGTGTTAGTATGGGTAAAGTATATGTCTTGATAAATTTAGTATTGCTCTTTGTTTTATACGTTGAATGGACTATGTGAATGATAAAGCTGATTTTTTTTTTTTTTGTATTTTTTTCACAAGTTATCATGAAGAAATATAACTAGCTGACATATTTTATGAAAGTTATAAATGACAAAAAAAATGCTAATATACGAATTATTTTCATCAAATAAAATTCTGATAACATAGTAACACAAGCTCATAATACAAATTCCATTTTGTTCAAATAAAAATAACTAATTAAAATGAAGACTAAAAAAGTTTATATGATTAACACAAAGTGAAATCTTAGTCATTATATTCAATAAAATAATACCATAAATATTTACATATATTAACAATTAAGATTAAAATTGTTCTAGATATAATAACAAAAGATTATCATATTGCTAAACATATACTTCAAGCAACCAATTAGACCATGTTAGAACCATTTGACCCATTTTTATTTGTAATTTTTTGTTTCTTTTTAACAATTGAGAAAAGTAAACAAATAGCCTAAACTGAATTATTCATATAAAACAGTCAAAATTGCCACACCTACTTTCTACACGTATGCAAATTAGCAAAACAAGTGCAAAAAACATCCAAGATATCAAACATTCCAAAAGCTCCAATTTATCATTACAATGATCCCTTCAAACCAATTTCAAATATCCGTAGAACAATAATAACAATCTTGAATTCTTCAAAGTTCGTACTAAATCAACATTTATTAAGCAATTTAAAGCTACAAAACCTGGATTATTGTCTAAAAAGTTCACTTGTAAAGCTCCTTGAATCTTCTACAAGCTTCCAGAACGTTCTCCCTGTGACCAAACGCACTGACCCGAACAAACCCATCGCCAGCTGGCCCGAACCCGCTGCCAGGTGTCGTCACCACATGCGTCTTCTCAAGAATCTCACTGAACACATCCCATGAACTTTGACCCGGAAAATGGACCCAAACATATGGGGCGTGTTTTCCACCATATACTTTAAACCCTAGTGAAGTAAATGTGTCCACTATAATCTGTGTGTTTTCTTTGTAAAATCCTACCACTTGATGCATAGCCTACAACAATAGAATAATATATTATTAAATAAATAAATAAATAAATAATGATATAAACTGACTAAGGTGTAGTTTATTTTCGATTTAATGGACTTAAATCCTTAATATGGAAATAATTATATGGGGAAGTCATGATGAGTTTAGTTTGTTTGATTGGAAAAGCCATGGGAAAGTTAAAAAAAAAAATCCTTTTTATATTTATCTAATTTATGTTAATTACAACTAAATGTTTTTATACGGTCCGGTTAAAAAAGTGTTTAATTTCTAATGTTATTTTTTTAAAATAAAACTTTGTTTTGATTTTCAACTTTATTTGTAATATATCAATATTTTTTTATCATTAAAAATTGAATTCAATATTATGTATCATTTAATTATGTTTTTTTTTTTACAATAATGAGTCTTGAAAAATGGTAAACTTGTCAAATTTTAGTATTTAGACAATTCATTGAGCATGTAAAACAAAAGAGAGCACTAATTTATGCAGACAGACATAATATATATCTAGACAGACACTTTAACCAGACTAACCTCAAGACCTTCAGGAGAAAGACATGCAAGACCACCAGCTTGAGCAATATTTGATGCACCATTAAAACCGGTACAAACAATTCGGTTAAAATCTTTAGCAACAGGAAAACCATCAGAATATTTTAATTCTTTCGGGACTACAGTCCAACCTAATCGAACACCCGTAAATCCAGCATATTTTGAGAAAGATGCTGTTTCAATCGCCACCTGTCACACCAAAAAAAAATTAAATTTTTTATTAAAAATATATAAAAAATTTATATGTAATTAACTAATTATTAATTAATGACCTCTTTGGCTCCTGGGATTTCAAAGATGGACTTAGGTGTATCCCCTGAAACATACATAGCATAAGCTGAATCATAAATTATGATTGACCCGTTATCTTTTGCAAATTTAACTAACTGAGTTAGTTGTTCTTTTGATGCAGCAGAACCAGTTGGATTATTTGGTGAACAGAAGAATATGATGTCTGTTCGAGAAACTTTAGATAAATCGGGAAAGAAATCGTTTTCTGGAGTACATTTCATGTATTCGATTTTTGCAAATTTTTCAATGTCTTTTTGGAACTGTCCGGTTTGTCCCATGATCACACTTGAATCTACATAAGCCTGAAAAAAGGAAAATTACAATTAAAAATAATAATAATAATAATAATAATAATAATAATAATAATAATAAGTTATTTTATAATATGAAAATTATATTAAATTGGTTACCGGATACGATGGATCTTGTACTGCCATTGTAACATTTGAACCAAATAAAACCTGAAGGCGAGAAATATCTGATTTTGCACCATCAGATACAAATATGTCATCTTCCTCAATTCCAAGGTTTGCATAAAAAGTTGAAGCAAGTCGAGCTCTCAGTTGCTAAACAACGTGTAAATATTGTATATATTAATTAATTATAAATCTATAATTATTATAAATTTAATTAATTTCTGTAAAACTATGCATACCTTTTCACCTTGTTCAGCTCCATATCCACTGTAACCCTCAATAGTCGATAATCCAAGTGCTCTCTACCAAACCATAATTTAAAAAAAAAATGTAATTTAAATACAAAAAGATAAGAAAAATATAATAATTAATTAATTATACCTCAGCCATTGCTGAAGTGATGACTTGTGGAATAGGCTCAGTAGTATCACCAATTCCTAGACTTATGACTTGTGCATCAGGATATTTAGCCATGTGTGCAGCTTTCCTTCTACCAATCTGTAATTAAATTCACCAAATTAAAACATTAGATTAGAGTTTAATTAACACAGATTATAAGTAGAAATTAGTCAATTACAGACAAACAGACCTCTGGAAAGAGGTAACCAGCTTGAAGTTTTGCAATGTTTCCATTGCGAGAGACTTGCGTCTTGTAAGCTGCAATCACGTAATTTGTAAATTGATTTCTTAAAGCTTAGCAAACAACATTACGATTAATTAAGTAATTAACAAATAACAATAACTACATTTCTACATCTAATAACATGATACTAATGATGTTGCTCAAATGCTGGTGTAAGATTCCTCTAATAGTTCCAATTAAAAATGCTAATCTCATTGCTAACAAGGTGTAGAAACTCCTAATTTTATGTTTTCAGTTCATAATTATGATTAGAAACGAACAAATTGTGAGATTACCGGTTTGTTCAGACGATGGGGAAGTAGCTACACATTTACAAACGGCAGCCTTTTTGGAAGAAGGTACACTTACAATCTGCGTTCTGCATCAAATTGACCAAAGTTAGCATCAAATTCGTTCTGTAATTGAAAAAAGAACAATTCGATATTTGAAATTGAAGAATACCTGGCAACATTGAATGTATTATTAGCGAAGATGGCTGAGGTTGAAGATGAGAGTGAAGCTGCAACGTGGATTTGTTGAAGAGACATTTTGATCAGGAAATGAATCGGTATGGTCCGGAAAAAACGACGGCCTCTTTTATAGGTTGGAAAAAAACCCTAGATTGATTTTTGATTAATTACACTAATAGTCCTTTCACTTAAGAATTGTTATTTGGAGTATGATAAAAAAAAGTTTAAAGATTCACAGTAGGGGTTGTAAGTGAGCCGAGCTGTTCGTGAGCTACTCGAGCTCAGCTCGTGAAAAGATCGATAAAAACTCGAGTTAAACGAGTTCGAGCCGAGCTCGAGCTCAACTTAGAGCTCGTTTAATAAACGAGCCCGAGCCCGAGCTTCATACTAAGAGCTCATTTAGGCTCGCGAGCCTAAACGAGCTAAAATAGTTAATTATTATAAAAAAATATACATACATATTACGTATTTATCTAATTATGTGTATATATATATTATACATATACATATATAAAATAATATATCTATAAAAAAAGATTTACATCATATATTAAATATTATGATTAATTAAAAATATTATATATATTTCGTATATATGGAAGCTTAAATGAGCTTAATCGAGCAGAGCCCAAGCCTGAAAAAACCTAAACGAGCCGAGCTCGAGCTTTACACATAAAGATCGAAACGAGCTGAGCTCGAGTTCGAGCTCAGTAAAATTAAACGAGCCGAGCTCGAACCTAGTCGAGCTCGGCTCGGCTCGGCTCATTTACAGCCCTAATTCACAGTATGAAAAAAAGAAGTTTGACTTTTTATGTAGTCAAAATAGTTTTGACTCAATTATAATATTATATTGTAATTACTGTTTTTTTTTTATTGTTTTGTACTATTTAAAAATTCTTAATTTACTAAAAAAAAGTTTGACTTTTTGATGTAGTCAAAAGTCAAAACTGTTTTTTTATTTCAATTATCTGGTAATTATAGTGTATGATTTTTTATAGGGTTTTGCTAATAACAGTCCTTAGGGCTGTCACTAATATGCATAAAAAAACTTGTACATTGATTAAAAAAGTAATATTCCTAAAATTCAGGGGGGTTGTCTTTTGTGTATTTTGCGTTTTTAATGACAGCCCTTAGGCTGTCACTAACATGCATAAAAAGCTTGTACATTGATTAAAAAAGTAATATTCTTAAAATTCAGGGGGTTGTCTTTTGTGTATTTTACCTTTTTAATGACAGCCCTAAGGGCTGTCATTAGCATTTTCCTTTTTTATAATAGTAACACCGTATATTACTGCATTGTTTACTTATAATCACAAAATTTGAATGCATGAAGATTTAAACTAATATTAATTTGTAGTCAACATATTATAGTATAAATTTAGCTAAGAAGTAAGAAACTATTAGTTAATTATGGTAATTCGTTAAATACTCTGTTACCAAACAGTAAAGATAATGATCATAGTATAAAATTTAGCTAAAAAATTATGCAGTCAACATTTTATATAAGTTTAGCTAAACATACCCAGTTTGCAACTAATTTTTTTCAAATAATGATCTTAATTAAATGAGCAGTAATGCTCTTGGGTATGGCGCATTTCTTTTGTATATATGCCAATTTTCATTATGTCTTCTTAATTTCTGTTGAATTTTGCAGAGGTAGAAATGGCTGAGGTTACTGGTGATAACAATGGTGAAATGTGATCATTTATAATAGGAGTACTTGCTAATTTGATTTCAATATGTTAGAATTCGTTAATTAGATTCCGGATTAAGTTTAATTTTCCAATTTAGGGAGTGCTAATTTTGCTTCTTATAGTCATATGTGTTCATATATAAGTTTTTCTGAATAAAGAGTAATGCTTCTTTCAATTTTCCACATTGTTGAATTTTGCTTTCTAACATTTCTCCTATCTATTGTAAATGTTTACTTAGTAACGAACAAAAAATCTCTAAAAAGTAAAATTTGAGCTCTTACCACCAGACCATTACTAGATATTAAGATCGCACCATTAACCATTTTTTTTAAATACGGTAATAGATTATTATGATTAACAACCACTCGAGGATTGACTGAATGCTACTAGGCAAAAACCAACCTTTTGGTATGATGTCTCTTCCTTCTTATGCTCAAAGTTAATATTGTATTCTACCAAAAAAATGGTCACTAGATGGTATCTTGCAAAGGAGGACCTAGTATGGTGCACGGGGTTGCACGGGCAATCCCTGGAATTTTTTCAATTAGTGTTAAAAACTTAAAATAGTGATACAAAATTTTAAGTTTTGATTGTTAGTTTATGTGACACCCCTGAGAAAAAAAATATACAACTGGTACCACCCCCTCAATCATTTTCTTGGGTCCGCCACTGCTTGTTTGGTCTTGAAATTTGCTATATTTGGAAGAAAGAGATACTAATATCTTGAATTATTGAGGTTCATAGTTCTTTAATTTTGTTTCTTATTAGTTGTGATCATTTTTTAAGTTTTTGTGTCCTCTATGCAATAAAGGTTATACACATGTTATATGTTTGGACTTTGGATCTATTTATGTAACTTGGACTCTAATTTTAGTCACCCAGCCCAAAACTCTCTTCAATCCATTGGTGTAAACTTTGTTGCTTTTAAATATTAGTAATATATTGGATATTGTAGATTTGTAGTCATTGGGCTTGTACAGTTGTACATCAAGATGATATTGAACTTTGTTAACATGGGCCTTTACTATCACTTATAAATATTAAATATAATCATTCTAACACTATAATTTTTATTATATTTACTATAGTTATTATTTAATATGATTATATAACTAACAGTCGAATTTATACTATGTGGTGTTAAGCTAAATGTTGCAATGTAAAAATAAAATTTCCTTATAAATACACAAGTATTACACTAAAATAATTTAAAATAAGAAATCAATAAAATGTTTATGAAAGTACCATTTTCATACTATCTTTTGCCAGATTATAAATGTAATTTGTTTTCGTTTTTCTTAGTAGTCTTAAATATCAAAATGAAAATTTTTATATATTTGTTTGTAATTAATTTTCTAATATATACCGTCTCAAATGTTTTGTTTTGTTTTCTTGTTTAAAAAGAGTAATATATACCGTATTAAATAAAATATTATATGATTTTTTCCTTTTTATAGGAAGTGTAAATTTGACAAACGCTAGTTTTGAATTCAAATTAAATTGAAGGAAGAGAAAGAGAAAAAGAAACGAAAAATTGTTAAATCTTGAATAATCTAAAGTAGCAAGGGACATGCAATTATTAAAAAGGACCAGAATTTCAAAAGAAAAGCAAATGCCATAAGATTTTACCATGAAACAAGGGTACATTGTTCTTTTGTCTTTACATTATTTACGACATGTATAGATTGTCTGTATCTATTTATTGATGTATTATCTGATAAAATAATACTTATACGTATATAATAGAAATGTATAAACCATACCTTTGAACTAACAATGATTAGACTACTTAAGAAGTTCTTAATCATTTGAAGCTGTTAATGATTTTAGAGGGCTTTAAAATGAATCAATATTTTTACAATTCGCAGTATATATTTTTTAACGGTAAATATATTAAGAAACGCTTACAAGAGTCTATAACGAACAAGAGTTAAAAATAAGGCATCGGAAACAAACATCAATCTACCCATCTATTGTGTAAACCAGAGTTTACCAACCTATTTTTAATTCAAAAATAGAAAAAAACTTTGAATTTGACTAATAATAAGTGTCGCGTCTCCATTTTATTAGAGGGAAAAATCTTCCAAATGAACCAAATATACATATAAACTACATACGCATTCTTTTTTAGAGAAAAGTCAATGGTATTGAATTTTGTTCATAAAAATGCACACATCTACTTTTTGTCGTATTTTTATTTATGTATTTTTTTGGAAACGGTAAATAATATCAACGGAAGCCTACTAGTAATATTTCAACGAGCATTCTCGGGTTCGAGCTCCTTTACAGGGCAAACCCAGCCCCCATAGGGATTTCCAGGGAAAAATCTCTCATATTTGGCACCACAAGAGGTGTTTACAGGAATTGAACTCCCGACATCACGCCTCATATGGGAGTAAAACCCATGCATCAATCCAGCTGAGTTAGACATCATTCGCTTATTTATCTATTTAATATAAAAAATACAAGAAATTATAATTTATTTGGTTTTGTTTCTAGGCTTAACATTACAAAATATTGAACCCAACCCAAACAAGTTCATATTATAAGATGGTGTAATGTTCAAAACAGGGTTGACTTTCGTCCCACCGCCGGCTTTCTTCTTCACCGCCGACCACCGTCTAGAACTATTGTCATTATTATAATGTACGGATGGACTATGAATTGAACTATAACACCTTGGCAACATTGATGGCTCTTTTTGTAAATTTGACTTTTCTACATCTTTTGTAGCCTCATTTCTTGTTGTACTATGTGTCGAGTTAGTCGAATTACTCCTTAAGAGTCGTTTTAACGATAAAGACCGAAACAACCTTTTTGGTCCCGTACCGTTGTGCGAGTTCAAACTCGTGGTTCGCATAAACTTCCAAAACGATGTTGATAAAGACTTTTCTTGTTCTTCGTCGTTGTTAGATAAAATTTCTTTGAGACGTTGCTTATGGGTGTTTGGTATTTCATTTTCTGATACCACTGCTTTAGGTTCAGGTTCAGATTCAGGTTCGGGATGTAGGAATTCGTGTTTTTTGATTTGGGTAGGGAGAAGTACGCCGCCAAAGAATAGCTCGTCGGCCGATGTAATTGGTTGCATTGGTTTTGTATCAATGCAGAAATCGAAGGTGGCGGTGGTGGTGTTGCTGGCGGCGTTAGTGGCGGTGGAGGTTTCGGATAATTGGTTATTGAGATCATGTGACAAAGAGATTCTTGGGCTTATAAATGGTTCAGAGGCAGAGCAAACATCAACTGCCATGGTTGTAAACTTGCAATGTGAAGTTGGTGTGACAATGGGGGGATTTATAGGCCTAAACCATGGTATCTTTGTTGGGTATCTTTGTGTGGATTTGAAGTCAAAATGATTGGGTACATCTCTTTACCAAGCCAAGAATAACTATATCCAGAGCAATATTGTATATAAAAAATTACTTTGTGGAGTATTATATTGTATGGAATATGATTTATATACCATATTTTTTTACATCATACACTACAATGTACAAGTTTTATTGTAAAATGTACAAGTGTACTACAAAAACCAATAATTGTGACAATTGAATAAAAATTATGGTACATAAATCACTATCTCATACTGTATATGTGTTCATGTCTTATGTTTAAATTCGTAACATAATGTAATTAAAGTATGTAAACTAGTACATATATAAATCAATTTATAAAATATCTGGTCAAATTAATCAAAATACATATGGACATGTATTCATATACATCATTTATAAACAAAAGTTATTTCTTTTTAAAAATTTATTAATAATAAAAAAAAGCATATGTTAACATGTATTAAATGTACATAAACTTTCCTAAATATGTAGCAAGATACATTGAATAAGGCTAAAGTTTATATATATTTTAGAGAAGTATTAAATGTTTTTAGTGTAAACGGAAAGTTAACATTTAAATGCTCTTTAACGTGTGTTTCTATGGCATACGTTAAAAGAATCCCAATACAAAATACTCCGTACTATTGAAATCATACTAAAACAACAATAAAAAAAAGGAAATGAGAATTATATAATAAATTTGACTACAAAATAATCGTAAGTTTTAATTCCTTGCTTTCATGAAAGCGGTCCATACAAGAAACTTATGATGAGGTAACACATAAGTTGATCGAAAGGGGACATGCACGATTTCTTGGATACCTTACTTTGAATTTTAGGGGAAAAATGGATAATTTGGGGGGACAAACTTGCGGTAAAAGGGTCCGAAAGGCAAAGTTGAGAATGACATTGCTACCTACTTTTAATTACATTGCATACACAAAAGTAGCAAAAATTTGAGTTTGGGTAACCTTTGTTTAAATGTTTGGATACAAAAATTAATTACTTCTTGAAGGCCCAACTGGTAGCTATGGGCTCATGATTAAATAAGTAAGCATTATACTACACATGCTTTGTTTTGGGCCTGGACCATTTTCGTATAATAATTCGGTCTCTTATTCATGGGGAATGAGTGCATGTTGTATTGTAATTTTGGAAAACCAAATGATTTCAACTTTTAAGTTAAGCAGCCTTTGGTAGATTATTTGCTTATATGAGGGGAAAACCAACCATAGGTTTGGTTGATTCATAAATTGTGAATGTAATGGCCGTTCTATTGTAATTTTGAGGTTCCTAAAATCAGAGTTTTTTGCAAAATTGAGTTGAATTATAAAAGTGTTTGCAAAAATGAGTTGTTTTTAAAACTCTTTGTATAAATATAGGTTTTTTTTACGGACCCGAGTAAAATCTGAATTTGGGTTTGAGATGTTACGTATTAGCATGTCGTTGTCGTTTCCCAACCTTCGCTGATCATCTGGTAAATATTTATATATGGAAGAGATCAAATCGTTTCAAACGTTTTTATTGGCTAGCACATCACCCGATGGTTATTTACAAATTACTACAATTATAGATTTATATCAATACTTAAAAATGTCATATATAAAGTTAAGTGACTATGATAGAAATAGTAGTAATTCATGTTATGGGAACATTTCTTTGCAAATCAAAGGGGGTTTGGGTTTGGGCGGTGTGTATCCAATAATAGAAAAAGGTTATTGGGAAATTTTAGTGCAAATGATTATTAAAAGCACACAAAAAGAAAGGAAAAGTTTAATTAAAGGAAATTAGTTTTTAGTGGTGAAAAGAGTTTATATTTGAGGTGGTGACAGGTGAGTGGCAGGTGGTGATGGTGAAGTTAGGGGATTGGATTGCAACTTAAAAAGGGGAAGCATTTTTTGACTTTTATAACCTATGTGTACATACATGCATCTTCTTTCCGTTTTCATCATTCGTTTATTTTGATTTTGTAACCCTGAACCATAATGACATCTTTAATTATATGTTTAAGCACAAGGATTGTAATTGATTAAGTGGTAATGTTTATTAGGGATGTGTTCAGTACCGGAACCGAAAAAATCGAAAACTGAAATTTAATAAAAACAATAACCGAGAAACAAACCGAAATAATAGTTTGGATTTGGTTTGGTCTGGCTATTTCGGGTTTAGAATCGGTTAGAACCGAAAATTACATCATTAGCATTGACTACCATGCTTTTGAGAATATACTTTAGACTCGAAATTTTCATATTCCGTTTCCAGAATCACGAAAACTAAAAAACACAAAACACAAAACACAAGAACCGACTGAAAATTGTAAACCGATCCAACCAATTTCGGTTCAATTTTCTGATAAAAAAAAATACTAGTGATCAATTGATTATACAACAATTAGAACCTTGTGTATTAAAGTTGTTGCAAGTTCTTATTATTACTATTATATTTATAATATTAGTGAGTATAGTTATTACTAAAGAATAATTATTTATATTATAATCTAATCTTATAATTTGTGATAAATCACGATCATTTTATATTAATTCTATAATATTCAGTAATAACAATAATTATAGATATAATTGAATTACTATTTATGATAGAAAGTAACAAGAAAAATTATCAACATTTATGTATAGTCTATTTCATGAAGTTAAATGAAATGGCAAAAAAGGTCGGAACAACTTCATTTGATTCCATCAAACAAGTCTGTAAGTTGACCACTTTTTATACTACTTTAATTTCTTCAATCTTGCTATTACACGCGTTTCGTTTATGAGTGGTGGGAGGCCCTTGGCTACTTGTCGATCGCTCTAAAAAGAAGTTGATGAGGTTGACTTATTAAACTAATTAAAGAGGACATTTTGATAAAAATGAGAAAACTGTTGAGTTGGAACAAGTTTTGCTACAAGTCATGTCAATGAACCGTTTGGTCTGAACCGAAACGCTCGAAATAGAACCACACTGAAAACTGATTTTTAATGAAATAAACCGAGAACCGAATTAATATACATCGGTTTGGTTTGATCCGGTTCGATTCTATAGTTATAGTCGGATCCTTAGTATCAACCACGGGAGTTCATGGGAATGTGCCAAACTCATTTCTTATTGGAATTTCATCACTTACAAGTTACAATGCTTCACGTATATAAATTAGTCGGTTTCTCATTTTTTATTAATCTAACCCAACCATGTATTATAAATAAGAAAATGATTCAAATGTATCTTCTTAATGTGCTTGAAGTGGTTGTATCATATGCATAAAGTATTGTACTCCTTAAATTTTAAGTAAATGATTCAAATGTCTTTATATAGTCATAATCATGTCATTAAATACTTAAGGGGCATTTGACATGCTGTAATCTTCCGTAATGGAATTCAATTACGAAGGAATTGAACTCTGAATGTTGTCTACAACAGAATTCGAACTCGTGACCTCATCCTAATGAGAAATACCTTATAGTGTTAGACAACAGTCATTCCGTACTTCATTTGATAAATCACGTGTTTATGCTCTTTCTAATACATATTATTTTTATTCAATTATTTTTATTCTAAATCTTTATAATACACCCTATGCAAGAAATAAAGTTAAATTAAGTGGACATAGTAATCGACCACAAGGAACTTTTCTTAATAATATATATTGACACTTGGGAGTTGGGACTCTTCTAAAAAGATCTTTTTCACCCGAGCTAAGAAAATATCAATGATTTGTTATGTATATTAACATACAAGTACATATCATATCATATCACTTCACGTATATGCATAATAATATAATATACAACTCACTATAATAAGCCTTCTTTAGGAATTTAGAATCTAGAAGCCCGAAAAAAGCAGTTGCCTTTATACCAAAGGAACATAGCTGCCTACTTCCTAAGATTAATGCCACAATTCATCTAGGCTCCAATATGTGCTAGCCAACTCATCATCTTTCATCCCATTGGCTTCTGCCACCTGGAACTCTGGAGCTGACATGTCATTAGGTCCCAATACTTGCATGTCTAAATGGATAAATCCTATGTCAAAATTACATATATCCACATGGTAACAGCCATTATTTTGGAGTGATGAGTTGTAGAAAGCAGGGTCTTCATTGGAGTTTGTCCGGTGATTCGAATTTTCAGCCAACACAGTTGCTATAGAATTTGGTGAACAAATACTTGAACTTGAATTAGGATTTCTATTTATGATTGGTTGTGGTGGTGTTACGATTTGTTCGACTCGTTGTAATGTTTCGGTGGTTGATGTAGACGTTGTTGATGATGATGTTATAAACGATGAATTTTGTTCAACTTTTTCTAGTAATCTTGGCATCCAAAACCGTTGAAGTGTTTCCACAAACCTCTTGCTATTGGAATCAATCTTAAGGTGGCGCGCTTGTTTTTGTACCCTTGTTCTCCAGTAGTTCTTGATCTCATTATCTGTTCTTCCAGGCAAGTGTTATGCAATTTTCGACCATCTACGAAGACAAAGAAGAATTATGGAATTAAATAACTCTAATTTTCTAATATAACTATATATGCATATGCTATCTATATGTGTAATCTCACCTATTACCCCACTTGGAATGGAGTTCAAGAATTAAGAGTTGTTCTTGTGGTGTAAGATTTCCACGCTTAATATCCGGTTTGAGATAATTTAACCATCTTAGCCTGCAACTTTTGCCCGTTCTATTCAACCCTATCAAAGTAAGAAAAAACAAATCAAAGCCCTTGAAAGGGATAACAATTTACAAATACAAAAGTCGACTAAAACACGCGAATAGGCAATCTTGTTTAGATGTTTTCCTACGAACCTGAAGATTTTGCTAGCGAGTTCCAACCGCCTTCACCATGACAAGTAATATAATGGATGAGAAGATTGTCTTCCTCAAGTGTCCATGGCCCGCTTCTTATCTCATCACAATTTCCTTCATTACAAGAACCACCCATGTTACTGGAAGTTAATGAATGGAAGAAAGAAACAAAGAAAATGAGAGTTAAAAGAATAAGTGGAGGTCTACATACTTATAAAGATATTCCCAAGAGGAAGTGTTTAAAAAGGAAATAGGAAAGTACACCCCTAGTAAAGTTGATATCCCCACAAGAGATTTTGCCCCAAATTTATTGATAGATACAAATCCTAAGCAATATGGAAATTTTTGGCAAGATGTTGTCCTTTTCTTTTGTGCAAACTCATAATACAAATGGAATTCGTCAATTAAATGTTTATCTTATTCCTTTATAATTTGTTGAGGACTACTAAATATAAAATTACTTAAACTTAAATTTATTTCTACTTTTAGTAACATCTTAAACACCACAAAAATAAAAAAAATGTTGCTTACAGAATTCGAACACAAGACCTTTTATGAGTATTGTCTATGTGTTAACCAATTGATCTAAATGACACTTTGTTTAATCCCAAATAAACAGACAACATAACACTGTAAAACGTCGAAATTGTCATCTGTTTTATTTCGGATATAATTTAATATGTATTCTAGAAGGTCTTACCACCCATCTTATTCAACACTTATTGAAGGTAACGTCTTGACTATTGCAAAAAAAAAAACTCTACAATTTAATTACGGGAACCCGTCGCCGCATTGCGCGGGTACCCTGCTAGTCCCTTCTGAAATGTCAATAGGACCCTTCAAATAAAAATTATAGTTTTCTATATTCAAAAGCGAATAAGATCGAGTCAAAAATACCTTGAGAAAGAACCAAGAAAAACCCATTCTAGATGCCTTTGGGAACATCTTTAAGAAAAAGATGGATGGAATTACATACATCTTTTCGACAATTTCCAAGGGTAACGATTCTCGTCAAATTCAATGTTCATGTTTATTCTAGTACCATTTTCCATGAAAGACTCGTGTAATCGTGTCTGACTATGAAAGGATTATATAACACTCGTAGAACTTCGAAAACGTATTTTTTAAAAACTTTCGATGCCAAAAATTTGAAGTATGACAAGATTTTGAGGCTCCCGTAGTTTTTTTTTTTACTTTTTCCTATGGGAATTTTGCTTGTTTTTAGAGGATCTAACGAAAGAGTCAAAAGCTCTGACATCGTAGATACTTTTCAAAAAAAGCTTCATGCTTTTCTATGTTGATTTTATGTGAATTATTGTTGTAGTTAAGTTAAAATGTGACTAAAATAATACGAAGTATTAGAAGTTTATTTATGATCTTTATACATACTAATAAGTCAAAGCATATCTAGGTTGTTTAAGAAAATTGTGATTATCGACTAATTTTGTACAAATGAAATAATAATAGGAGAAAAATATAGAGAAATGTGAAGCTTAAGACACGTGGCACACATATGATTTATACATAAAAAAACGTATAATTGGCACACGTAAATTTATATATAAGGTGACCTGGTAACTTATAATAGTATTAAGTTTCATATAATTGAAATATTTTTTAAACTTAATTATTATTATAAAATGAAAGTAAAGTTTGAATAGCTTATGTGGAACACTTTTGAAACTTTATTATTATTTTATGAAATTGACCCTAAAAAGTCTATAACTATAGGCTAATTTTGTACAAATGAAATAATAAGAGGAGAAAAATATAGAGAAATGCGAAACTTAAGATACGTGGCACACATCATATGATCAATTATTCGAACGTTATAACTTACAAACATAATTACTTAAAAAAGATCCAAAGTATGTGGATAAGTTATAAGAATAGTTGGGATAAGTCATAAATAAATAGTGGAAACAACGTAGGAATGTAAGGTGTTTGAGTTTGGTGGTAGGGGTCATCGGAAGTGAGATTGTGATGCAAGTAAGGTGTGCTAGCTATGAATCGATTATTGATGGTTTCTTCCACATTTGGGAAAGCTATTTCGAGATGGATGTCATTTTCATTATTCTACTTTTAACTCTAACCCTTAATTTCTTTTCCTTTTAATATGATTTTTTATTAATAAATAACTAATGGGCCAACTGTGTATTGACGGACCCTTTTGTTACTTGAAGCTAGAGGTGCACAACCAAACCGGATTTTTAACCGAACCGGTTTAAAAACCGGTTTAAAACCGGTTTCAAACCGGTTTTTTAGTCGAAAATACCGGATCAGACACAAACCGGCGGTTCCCAACCGGTTTGGCCTTTTAGCGAGCGGATCGGTTTTTTAACCGGTTTTGTAGAACCGGTTTTTTAACCGGTTTTTTACCGGATTTGTCCGAACCGGTTTTGTAACCGGTTTTTTAAACCGGTTTTGCCCAAAAAATATAGCCGTTACAATTCTACCGTTAGAAAAAAGAGCCGTTACAATTCTACCGTTCGAAATATAGCCGTTATGCCCGAACCGGTTACAAAACCGGACAAAAAACCGGTTTCAAAACCGGTTTTCAAACCGGTTTTCGGTAAATCCGGTTTTTAAACCGAAAACCGATCCGATCCGATCCGATCCGACCAAACCGATCCGATCCGATCCGACCAAACCGATCCGATCCGACCAAACCGATCCGATCCGGTTTGAAACCGATCCGATCCGGTTTGGACCGGTTTTTGTTTTCGTGTGTGAAACCGGTTCCAAAACCGAACCGGTTTGGACAAAACCGGTTTTGACCGGAGTTGACCAAAACCGGTTCGGTTAAAAATCCGATCCGGTTTTCGTAAATAACCGGTTTGTGCACCTCTACTTGAAGCTAACACTACATAAAGAAAGATGTTGCACTGAAATGAGCATAATTTTTGTTTAGGGTCTCCGCTTCAGGCGTTCGATGTGTCAAAAGTTCTGTATTGACAAAGGTTATGTCCTAGTAAACTGCGGTACACCGAACTTCTTGACCCAAAAATGATGTTTCTTGAGATTTATTTGCATTTTTATTTTATTTTTAGACTTTGTTTTAAGGTCATTTTTTGCCCCATTTGTGTTTGTTGACCCGTTCAAAAATACTAGGTTTATTTAATGTTTGTTTGAAATTCTGAAAGAGGTAGTTTTTGATTTTATAAAATATTAGTTTTTCCCCAAAATTCTTGTAGATTTAAATCCACAGTATTATTTGAATCAATGTGATTTTCAAATTAAATTGCCATGAATATTTTTAGAATAAGCAGGCCATGTGTTTTTATTTTTGAATCTACATAAAAAATCATATTCAAAAGAAAAATTGTAATTTAGGGTAGTATACAACAAGAAACCGGGTTATAACTCCAATCAACCCATAGATATTACAACTACGATGCTTGTTCTATAAGTTGGAATAGAATTTGAAGTTATAATTGACATGATTTATAGGTGATTATAATTTTAGGTTTTGTGTAGATAGGTCCTACTTAGTTTTGACTTTTATTTTATTTTTATACTCTCTCCGTCCCAAAATTATTATCTAGAGACAAAAATCACACAGTTTAAAAATATGCATATATTACACTGTTTAACCAATAAAATTTAATCTTTACCACTTAACTATTTTTTGATTGGTGGAATTTTCAAGTTGACAATAATTTTAGGACAAACCAAAAAGGAAATGTGAACTATAAAATTGGGACGGGAGGGAGTAGAAAACATGTTTTAGCGAGATGTGAGTTCGAATTTTATTAGGAACGTATAAGGTGTAAATATAGTATGTGTTAATTATATATATTTTTTAAGGGTTTTGCTAATGACAGCCCTGAGGGCTGTCACTAACATGTATAAAAAGCTTGTACATTGATTAAAAAAATAATATTTCTAAAATTCAGGGAGGTTATCTTTTGTTATTTTACATCTTAATGACAACCCTAAGGACTGTCATTAACATTTTCCATTTTTTAAATGCATAGATTTGCCAAATATTACTTGTATTTAATTTCAGTTTCGTAAGCATTACCATACCACCAAAAAAAATGTTGTTTCCAAACAAAAACCAAAAATTGACAGTCTTCGAAGTGCTTGATGAACTTTAGATAAGGCTGATTGAATTGTAAGCAGTTCTTTAATAAAAGCCCACTTAAACAGACTTCCTGGGCCCTAGCCTTGGTTAATTGTGAGCCTATCTTATATTTTCTTCATATGAATGAAAAAGTATATATATTGAACACGAACTTAAAGTGATTTTTGCGGAATAATATCATACCCTATATATGAGGCCTAAATTTGAAGAGGGTTTGACACCATGGCAATTCCAAGCATTCCTATTCGTCCATAATGCCACTTGGAATTCCCTGATTGGTCCACATCATTTGCATTAATACAAACGAATCTGGTACGGCTTACAGTCTACATTCATATTCATATGCTCCATATACGGCAAACGAATCTGGTACGGCTTACGGTCTACATTCATATGCTCCATATACGGCTTCCTACATACAAGGAAACAAATAACTATTTAAAAGATCGTACATACAAATAACTATTTAAAAGATCCTACATACAAGGAAACAAATAAATATTTAAAAGATCAATCAGCGAAGGAAACAAATAACTATATGTAACATTTATATGTAACATTTCTTCATTTACCGTTTTTTTTGTACAAAATCATCATCACATCTATCGATTATTATGTCATTTAGAAGTATATAAAGTTTTTGGATATTTTTCTACATACTAAAATTTACAGCATACCCGCCCATCGGGCGGGTTTTGTAGCTAGTTTATATATATATAACAACTTTATATTAAATGATAATTATATTTTTTAGTGAGAAAAATGAAATGTAAAGTGTAGCAAAAAAAATATACCAGTAAAAAAAGGGTCTTGGTTACACATAAGATCTATGCTTTTAATTAGCGGCACAAACTATTTCTCCCTTTATTAGTTCAGATTTTTTACTTAATAACTATTCTCATTGTTTCTTAACAGTTGTCATAAACTTTCTTATGTGTTCATTTGTGTTTAAATTTTATTAATATTTGAAACCTTTGACCTAACTAGTTTTTGAAATTTATGTATAACAATTTTCTACATGAATCGAACGGATTTCATGCTTTCTAACTAGTAGAAATGAGCATTTTTTTGAAACAATAAATATTAATCTACTTATAAATACCATTTATATACACAATGAGACTTGAATTCTCAACTATAAAGATTGAAAGCAACAAATCGTACAGATAGACTAAATGCCTTTTGGTAGATATGAGTATCAGGACATGCTTACACATATACCATAACTATCAAATAATTGAAAAATAAAGAAACACAAAAGGCTAAAAGTCTCTAAATTGCCTTAAATGTGAACTTTCATAATAAGGAAAAGTGTAAGTTGTCTCCTCCTTATTTGTGTTGCAACACCTACATCCACCCTGTATCTTCCTTTTAACATCCTACAATATGATTGAAAGTACAACACCACCAAGCTTGTTATTCACCTTGTTCTTATTTTTGTAAATATTGCATTAATCAAATTTGTTGCTAGTATTAAACTTATCATCACTTTATAAACCTTAAGGTTTGAGTCAATAACCTTGATTAATATTAATAAATGTATTTTTTAAAATTCAAGAAAACTTTTATTTCAGTTAACACTATTTATCTAATCTTAAGCATGAGTTAGTCACACTTTTTTATTATCTAAGGTACCGTTATAAGAATGCAAGATTGCAACTAGATATGGCAAATGATTCATGCCGTGTCGAAACTTTAAACGGGCTGGGACCCCTAAATCCATACTCGGAACGTTTAATAAACGGATTCGAAATGTTAACACGAACACGACACGACCCACGGAACCTGTGAAACATGTGATATTGTGAAACACAACAATCCTGATTGACCCGTTTTAACCCGTGAATATTCACATATAACAATTAAACAAATGTCCAAACTATAAAGCAAATTTAAAGTTCTATGTTACAAGTCATAAATTTTTATAATATTTACATATAATATTATTTAAAAATACAAAATAGATTGTTTGATGTTTGGCAACTTAATTAATTGATGGAATTATATTCAAAGTAGGCCGAGTAGCCTTTCTACTGATCTACTCCAAATTTCTGGTAACGGAAGACAAATTACACAAATTTTACTAAATATGGATTATCATTAGACATAAAGAACCGGTAAACAAGTAGTTGGATCTTTATATAAAATAGTTAAGTCCAACTAATATTATGATTGCCATCCATAACATGTGTAGTTTATTAGTATATAATCAATGGATCGTGTACTATACCTTTTAGTATTTAACACATAAAAAGTTAAACATTAAATCGTCTATAAACAACAAAAATAGTAATAAATTATATTGCTAGTTTGTTAATATTATAAACCAAAAACGAAATTTCTTATTACTGATGATTCATGTACTTTAACTATTATTAATACGTCATTTAAGTATTCAAAAAGGATAATTAATTTTAGTTGATTCAAATATTAAAACAAAATTATAGACCACTAAAACATTATTTTGGTTTCATTAATTACGGTCAGAAACTTGTTAGAAAATTGTAAATGATCCAAAATTGAAAATTTAGATTTGTCACTTATTTTTTCAAACGGCATACGGAATTAGCACTAATTACTTAATTAGGTAAATGACCCCTTTGATTCACTCTCATTTATCATTAATGATGATCATTTGCGGGTTATGGCTAACAAACACCAAATTTAACTAATTTGCGTCTAGTAAAGATTACCATTTGACTCTATATATATCATTGATCCCATTGTAAATTGCATTTTATAATTTGACATAAGAGCATTTAATTTAGGTGACAAAAAACCATGCAAAAGATTGATAACTTATTATATACATCTTACCAAAGATGCATGATCCATCCATTAGTATGTTAATACAGAAACCTAATATGCAGAAAGCTTGATAGTTATGGGAACACTAGTTAGGCTCCCATTCCTTTTTCCCAAGAAATTCAACCCCAAAAACTCTATCAATGGTAACACATCCTCAAAATTCCCCATACTTGATTAAAAGCCATCTTGTGGTCCTATTCACTAAATGTATCAATTTCCATGTGGGCCCACAAAACTTTCACCTCCATATAGTGAATTGAGAAAAATAAAATGTTCCATAAATAGAAACCCTAGTAATTTTTTGGATCTTAAAAGTAGGAATACCTAATTATTGTATCAATGGCAACCAATCAACAACTTTATCTACCATGCATCTTTTTCTATGTCCTATTACACAAGTACACTTTGGCATGTTTTCAAACTTCGTTTTTTAAAGATCTATATAGCTTCCATGGTTGATGAGTTTACCCTAAGAATGAACTCAAACATGGAGCTTCTAGACAACAATATGAACACTGAAGTTGAAAATTTCGATTCATCGGATGTCAATCTTCACGGGTTTATGCCTATGTCTAGTGACAATTTTACCGATCATCATCATCATAATCATAATCATCATCAAATTAGGCCTCATCCATTTTCATTTATGTCTATGCAAGATGGTACTCATGATGCCATTCAAAGCTTCAATTTTTTTGGTGATCATCAATCGTCGGTCTATGATCCTATGAACAACTTCCCTACATCGATAGAAACGTTTGGCCTTCAACCCGATGGTATGGCCACTAGGGTTGAAAGCTTCATGAATTCTGATCCTCTCATATTTCCTCCTGGATTTATGGGAGAAAACAAGGTAATATAAAAACGTTAAATATTTATTTATTTTTATTGATTTGGTTTGATCTTTATTTCTTGATTTTTGCTACGATTAAATCGATCTAGGGACGTGGTGGTAAAAAGAGAAAGAAAAATATCGAAACCGGAGCAGAAACACCGAGAGAAGTTGTTCATGTTAGAGCAAAGAGAGGTGAAGCAACCGATAGTCATAGTTTGGCTGAAAGGGTTTGTTTTATATCCTTAAAGTTCACTTATAATAAAGAAATGCTAATGATAGCCCTTTGTCACTAAGAAGTCAAGACACGTAAAAAACACTTGTACAATAATCAATAACCGCCCCCTGCATTTTAGGAATCAACCCCCACCACTAAAAGTACAAACGATTTATGCACGTAACCACCTCTTAATGACAGCCCTAAGGGCTGTCATTAACAAAGCCCATATTAAAAAGACAAAAATGTCACACTTTGTTGATAAATTAGCATACTTTATTCTTGAAATATCCTTGAAAACACAAGCTTTTAGAGGTAATTAGTTATATGTTTTGAATAATTAATTTTGTGTTACATCAATTTCTATTTTTATCACATTAGATGAGAAGAGAGAAAATTAATGAAAAATTACGACGCTTGCAAGATCTTGTTCCGGGATGCTATAAGGTATATACAAAGTTATAAAATATGTCATCTTTAATTCTTTTTCTTGTTCTTCAACTTTGTTCATAATATATTATTGTTTTAATTACTTTATTTTGGCCAATTTATTATTACAGGCGATGGGAATGTCGGTGATGTTGGATGTGATAACTACTTATGTTCGATCATTGCAAAACCAAATTGAGGTACATTGAGTTATTACTTGCATTTTACAAAATGATAAATATTAATTTTCAAGATTTGTTATTGTTTGGTTGTTAGTTTCTCTCAATGAAGCTTTCAGCAGCAAGCATGTACTATGACTTCAACTCCTCCGAAATGGATGCTATGGACACTATGAAGGTAACATTTTTAACTAGGCCAATTTCTTATGATATTTCCTAACTATTTTTAATAATAGGCCAATTAATTTCTTACGATATTATTGGAAACAAATGGTCAAATTACTTCTATATAATGCTAATAATTGGTACGAATAGTCTTAAACCAGATCGATACGTGCCATTGGTTAGGCGTAAGAATTATTATGATATGTGAATCCTACGTACATAAAATCATAGTTATATAATTAATTATTTTTCATACTAACAATGCATATAAAATGAACTCTAACGATTAAATTCTAATGTTCAACATAATTGAAGAAAAGATGATTGATTGTTTGAAAACAAATTATAGTCTCATAATTACCATGTAGAGTAAATTTGTGGTTCTTATAATTTACAAACGTATTAATATTATTTTGCCATGATCTTTATACTTATTTTGCTACATCATACAAAATAAATCTTACAAAATATTAATATTATTGAGTTAAATGGACAATACGTACCCAATACCCAAAAAAACTTTAATTTAGGGATGGAAGTAGTAAAATTTATAAAACAAAAATCACTCTTTAACGTTCACTATTTGGTTGGTACTTTTTTTTCTTCCGAAAAGATAGTAAATATTAATTTCATTTAATGCATGGGATGAAATTCTGAAGTTGCAGGGAACAAATGGGCAAGAAACACAAGTGATTGAGAGGACCATTGGAGAAGAGTATGGTGACTTTCCTCGTTTTCAATCAACATGGTCTCTTTGAACTCCATGAATTTATTATCTTTTATATCTACATAACCAGTATATATAATTTTAATATATATATATATATATATATATATATATATATCTAGAATAAATGTAAATCAGGTTTGTTAAGTACTTATTGAATGTTTTGTTTGAAGTTATATCAATGACCACACTAATATATAGTTGCGAGTAAGGTAAATGTAAAGTGTGTTTGTTACTTATCTAAATGGTTTTCTCAAGGATTTATGGTACTTAATTTGTTGATGTATTTTATGTTCTTGTTATTTGACTTCTAAATATGTGGACTAACTTGAATGAAATAAATTAATGATGTATTTTTGGTCCCCAGCATATTGTTACTCTAGTTAAGAGAGAAAATTGTTATTTAAATAAAAAAGTATGCAGTTCTTAAATCTTAATATGTTATAAAAAAATTAAAACTAGTTATAGATCATTTGATATTAGTTAAAAAAAGTTGTTTTAGGTTCTATTAAATCCTAATCTGATTAATTATAATAAATTTCTTGGATGTGATCAACTTTTAATCAACGAAATATTCATAGTCAAGAAAGGAAAAGTTATGGCGTAAGGTGCTATTTGGTATCATCTGAATGATTAATATTTGAATAATGTAAAGGTCTGAATGATTCAGACTTCCCCTAATATCTGTCCGATTAAGAGGCAGAACATGTTGAATTATTAATTCTGAGGCTGATTAGGATGTCTTACCAAACACTCTGAATCTGTCTGGTTAAGAGGCTGACCTCTTAAGTATATCATTAAGAGACTTACCAAACAATGCCTAAGGGCTAAGGCAATATTCACAGGGGCTGAATTGTAATTGCAAAGCCATAGGTACGCTTTTGCCCAAGCAGTATCCACAGGGGCTGACTTGTAATATTGGATATCTTAAGGGATGTATTTATATCTTTCAACACCTCTTATTTAACGCCTAATTCGTCGTCAAAATACAAATTAAATTAATTTAATAAATTCGATAGAACCAAAGTAGACGGAAGATGTCGCAGGCATTCTTCGCCCCTGCGCACGTGATCATTCCGGCCTCACGTGCCTCCGTTGGCCTCCATCTTTCGTCGTCAAATGCTCATTTACTTCCTCTAACGAACCACCGGCGGCAACGGCGGTTACAGTCACTTAAAACGCCTATTCGGAGCAGTACTAATTTCGCATTTGATCTCAAAGGTGGAAAGGGGTAACTTACTACCGAATAATCTCTTATTTAGCATTCAATTCAGATAATTTTGCTTCATGTTATGTGAATATAATCAGATGTTTATAATAGCATATTGAAATTTCTGTACGGAAAATAAACTATTTGGTTACAAAGTTATTGCATGATAATTTTTCTAGGGCATATATAGGGTAGTACCGACTGTAATTGAGCTACAATTCAACAATTTAAAGTCAAATTTGTTGAAGATTTTATACCTTTATTAGATAAAATTGGGTAATTTGCTACTGAGAGTACGAATTATGTTACATCTAACCCTAGATGTTAAATTAAAACATATCAATTTTAAAGTTAAACAGTACTCTCTTTGACCATAAAAATTCAAAATAAACCTCATTTCTGGTGGACTAAATCCAGTTATTTTGTCTGAATGCTCTGCAGAATGAGTGGATTTCATGAGTTTGAAATTGCAGTTCGAGATTACGAATTGGATCAGTATGGAGTTGTGAATAATGCAGTGTTTGCAAATTATTGTCAACATGGTAATATTTTTATGCTGTTTTTATTTGGTACAGTAATAAGTTTATTTTGCTTAACCTAAATCATTCATTAAATTAAACAGCTCGTCATCAACTTATGGACAAAATTGGCATAAATATCGATTCAATTGCTCAAAGTGGTAATGCTGTAGCATTGTCAGAATTATCGCTCAAATATCTTGCACCAATGAGAGTATGTTTTTCATAATTCATAGGCTAAAATGCATTTTAATACCATGAACTTGGTTGTTCTTTAGTTACTGAAATACATTAAAGGTGCAAAATGGCACCCTAAACTTGGCAAAATTAAATCAATTTAGTATGTTTTCTCACATGATTTGCTTCGTAATATCAATATATTTAGATGAACGTAGATTTTTTATTCCGCAAAAGCTCAAACGGAAGTAAAACAAGCAAGAAAATGCGATCAAATAAATGAGTCAGGGTACTAAATCGACCACTTTAATAAGTTCAGGGTACTAAGCTACACCTTTTATAGTCCAGGGTAATAAAAGACCCAGTTAACAAAGTTCAAGGTACTAAAATGTATTTTGGCCTAAATTATATGAATTATTCTCTGTATTTTAACAATTTGGAAACTGTCGCGAATATCATAACAGATTGGAGATAGATGTACAATGAGAGTGAGGGTATCTGACTCTTCAGCTGCTCGTGTATACTTTGAACATTTCATGACCAAGATCCCAACCGAAGAGGTTACAAATATATATTTTCTTCCGTAAAAATGTGTGTTTTTTATCAAGATATTAAAAGACAAAAATGCCCTTGTGAATATTGTTTTTGTTTTTTGGTGTAGCCGATTTTGGAAGCACGTGCAACCGTAGTGTGGCTTGACAAAAATTATCGTCCGGTTCGTATTCCACCAGAAGTGAGATCTAAACTTGTGCAGTTCATGCGGCATGATGAGTCCAATTAATGTAAATCACAAATTATTTAGCCTTCATTTTGGTCGTGTATGATGACCATTTTAGATATTTTACATGATAAATAGTACGTATTTTTTTACTTTTTTTCCAACTACATAATTTTGTCTGAGGTCTTTCAAGAAGGTGTCTCTCTACTCCTGATACCCCGTGTTTTGCGGGATTAGATATAGTTGATGTTGTGTAAGCTTCTTTACCCCAAAATTAAATGCTTAAAGATTACATATTTAATCTATTTTTAAGAATATTTAATAGATGATTAGGAGATGTTTAGAACGACCATGAAAACGATTAGGTCGTTTAAATAACAAGTAAAGTTCAGCAAACCCAAGAGATTATATCATATACGAGTGATGCTTAAAAAGATAGAACTTAAAATATGGAATTAGAAAATTGATTAACATACGTAATTGCTAAACCTAAAATCGAACTCAAAAAATGAAATTAGAAGTGAGATGACGACACGTGTTTTTAAAATTAACCTTACCAACTTAGAGCAGAACTTTTTCAAAAGCTTATTACTATTTAAATAAGTTTATTACTTTTGCCTAATGGTTAACCTCACAAAAGTTTATTAACTTTGCCACATCAACCTTCTACTAACTAAAAAGCTATTACGGAGTGCTAAATAACATCTCTAATGGTTAACTTTTTCAAAAGCTTTTTCTTTAATAATATTTCTAATTTACCTTTATCTATCTTAAATATTTCATAAATACCCCTTATATATAAATTGATAATTTTTTTAACATCTTATAATACTTTATATTTTCTAGAAATATTTCATAGAAGAATATTATAATAATTGACAATAATATTTAAATAAATAGAAACATTACATTGCAAATATTTAAAAAAGTAAAAAATTTATATTTATATATAATAATATATCTAAGGTTTAATATGAAAAGATATTAAACATTGAGGGACTAAAAAAGACAAACAAAAATAGTTCATTAAAAGATTAGTAGAAAAAAATCATTACAAAAAGTTTTTAAAAAAAACTACCTATTCCAATAGTAAAAAATGTTTCAAATAGTAAAAATCTTTTAAAAAATCCGTCAAACTTTTTCTGCTTTCTGTTGACTTTGACCGGTGATGTGTATCAATAATTTACCGCCAAAATTAAATGCTAAGGTGCTGTTTGGTTCGCAGAATGTTTCTGATGGAATTGGAATCTAGGAAGGAATTGGAATCCGTCAGGAATTGGAATCCAATTCCATAGTCTGTTTGGTTGGCATGGAAGGGAATTGAAATCCAATTCAATATTCTGTTTGGTTGACATAAATTGGAATTAGAATTATCTAAAATAACGAATTTACCCTTATTACTAGTAGTGGTTGGTTGGCGGTGATGGTGGGTGGTGGCGGCGGTGGGTGATGGTGGTGGTGGCGCTGGTGGTGGTGGTGGTGGCGGTGGCGGAGGCGGCGGTGGGTGGTGGTGGTAGCGGTTGTGGTGGTTGGTGGCGGTGGTGGCGGCGGTGGGTGGTGGTTGGTGGTGGTGGCGGCGGTGGGCGGTCGTTGGTGGTGGTGGCGGTGGGCGGTGGCGGTTGGTGGTGGTTGTGGTGGCGGCGGTGGGTGGTGGCGGTAGGTGGTGGTTGTGGTGGCGGCGATGGGTGGCGGCGGCGGCGGCGGTGGGTGGTGGTGGTGGTGGTGATGGTGGTTGTGGGGTGGGTATAAAGAGTATAATGGTAAAAGAATATTCCATCAAACCTTGGAATTCAATTCCATCAACATTTGGATGGAATTGAGATTCCTTCATTTGGTGGAATGTTTCCAACATTTGGTGGGTATAAAGAATATAATGGTAAAAGAACATTCCATCAAACGCTTAACGAAGCTTCTGGTGGATGTATAAAAAGGTGGCACCGTTCACAGTTACGTCTGGAAAACGGAAATGGCGGATCAGAAGAAGAAGGTAATGGTGGCGATTGACGAAAGCGAATACAGTCGCTATGCTCTTGAGTGGGCTCTTCAGAACCTTCATGAATCAATCGTCAACAAAAACCTCATCATTTTCACTGGACAACCAATTTCTGATTACAGCTATCTTCAAGCCTCATCTTATGGTGCTACTCGTATGTCTCTCCGTTCATAACTTGTTTTGGTTTTTGATTGATTGATTGATTGATTGATCTATGGCATTTGCATCGATTGATTTCAGATTTACCTCATATTTTCGACCAATTTATGACTAGCTAGGGTTTTTTTGCCAACAGGCACCTCTCGAGCTACTAGAAATGGAATTGAGATTGTTGAGTGATTGTTTGCACGTCATGATTTTGTATTTTCAGTTTCAAATTGTGGAAAAAGTATTTTTAGGGCTAATTTCTGGCATGATTTTGTGTTAACAGAATTAAATATATGTTTAATTTCTGTAAGCATAAGTAGATTGCTAAAATGCTAACCAGAAAGTATTTACAATCTGTTTTGCAGCTCCAGAGCTCATCAGAAATATTCAGGAAAATCAGAAGAAAATTGCTCTTAATCTGTTGGATCAAGCCAAGAATCTGTGCAGTAAATATGGGGTATAATACAATCCTTACTTTTTACATAACTAAAAGTTTAATTGAGCTGATATAAGCAAAGATAAGTATGATTATGTTCCTTAAATAGATAACTGCAGAGACAATTACTGAAATTGGGGATCCTAAAGAGCTCATTTGTGAAGCAGCTGAAAAGTTAAAAATCCAGCTTCTTGTGTTGGGCAGCCATAGCCGTGGAGCTCTTAAGAGGTGAATTTAATTTTTATATCCATTTCATATAAGTATATTTATCATCTTAGATTTAAATTTGTATTATTGAATATGATATTGGGCAATTTACAGGGTTTTTCTTGGGAGTGTTAGCAATCACTGTATTCAAAATGCCAGGTGTCCAGTTCTTGTGGTAAAGAAAACGCCTGAATGAATCAGTTCTTGGATGCTATGTATCAATAAAAAGTAGAAAAGGTAAAATCATCATGTAAAATAAATAAAGTTAATGTTTAGAACAACTCGAAAGTTCGGTTTCATATTGCTATGTGTTTGTGGAGGTGTTGAGTACATTTGTGATTGATATACTAAATAGGTTGCGCAGAAAAAGGTTTACGGGTCAACCCGACCCAACCCAACACATTTGACCCATTACCTGTGACACATGTCCAAGTTATATATAGAATCATAAGCAAATACATGGGCGGGCCAAACAATTTCGGTAACGGGCCAAATCAAGTATATATAATTGTAGTCGCAAAATGGGCGGGCCAAACAGTTTAGGTAACGGGCCAAATCTTATTTGACCCAATAATGATAAATATGACGATTGACATCTAGATATAAAAAAAAGGAGAAATGATATTTAGTCCTATCATTTAGACCATTGCATAGACCTACCTACTTGATATGATGACATGTGTATTCCACTAATTCTCTCTCCTAATATTATCCCTTGATTTTGACACATGTCTTCATCTAATAAGTAGGCCTATGAGTAGGTCTAAACGGTAGGCCTAAATACCATTACTCTAAAAAAAATGAATAACATCAACTTACTGCTATGTTGGTAAGTACTCTAAAAAAAATTATGATTTGATTGAGAATTTTATGTTGTTTCCATAGATAGAGTCTGATATAATCAATGAATTAAAATTTTGGTGGAACGAGTCGGTCGGACCGAGAAACGGGAATTTACACAGTTAGAATGAGCTAGTTCCGTTGAACCGGACAGTAAAATCGCGAAAAAAAAAAACTGTTTTTAAAAGAAAAAATAGATAATTAAAATAGATGTAAAATATGTAAAACTTAGTTGAAAATCGTTTTTTTTTTTTTTTTGATTTGGGGGGCTGTCACTAACATGCATAAAAAGCTTGTACATTGATTAAAAAAGTAATATTCCTAAAATTCAGGGGGTTGTCTTTGTGTATTTTGCCTTCTTAATGACAGCCCTTAATATTTTCCTTTTGATTTTATGCAATTTATTTTGTGTTATTCTAAATATTTGACATTTGTATACCACTTATCTTACTACTTACTAATGCATTTAGGCTTATCTCTTTTAGTAACACAAATAAGGATACACTTTCCTTTTTGGGGTGTATCAAAATAAGTGATACACTTTGAAACATTACCTTATTTGGCAAAAAATAGTGGGACTCACACCCACTAACTATCTACTTTAACAAAGTGAAAAGACCCCTTTACCCTTACTTTTTCTTTTAAACATCATTAACTCCACTTTATTCAAAAAGTGTGGGACCCATTTGCCACTAACCATCTAATTAATCTAATTTAACCATCATTATAAACTTTTGCCTCAAAGTCCGTGAAATCCAAAGTGTATCACTTATTTTGAATCGGAGGAAGTATATATATTTGCCTACCACGTAGGTCTTTTTCTAACTGGTAAACCAGCTAATATAGACGGCTTTCCTCTTGTGGCTACTATGATGTGAAATCGAACCAATTCAATATTTTGGACCAAAATATTCTATCGATGACAACCTGTCATGCTAGTTGAGAACGGAAAAAAAAAAATGACGGCTCAAATCTAGACTTTGATATATATATATATATATATATATATATATATATATATATATATATATATATATATATATATATATATATATATATATATATATATATATATATATATATATATATATATATATATATATATAGGGTCCGATTCAGCGCATAACCGTTTAAAGGTGCAGAACCGCAGAACCATCCTAACATCCAATGTTTTCTATGTTATACATTAATTTGCATTTTTATACACGCTATAACACATTTATACATTCAATGTTTTCAATTTTTTATACACATAATATATAAATATATTTATATATTACTCCCTCCGTCCCACAAAAAAGTATCCATTTCTCATGGGCACAAGTCTTAATAAATAGTTAGTGGTGGGGTAATTGGTATTACTTTTGATTAAAATATAAGGTTTGATTGGAGAGAGAAAGATAGTTATTGGATAGTTAGTGGTGGAGTCTTTGAAAATTATATTATTTTATTGAGTGGACCCCCATCAATTTGAGAAATGGAAACTTTTTTGTGGGACAAAAATTTAGGGAGAAATGGGTACTTTTTTGTGGGACGGAGGGAGTATTTATATAAAAAATTGGAAACATTGGATGTTAGGATGGCTACAGCGTTATGAAAATTTACAGCTTATGTATAACATAGTAAACATTGGATGTTAGGATGGTTCTGCGGTTCTGCAGCTTTAAATGGTTCTGCGCTGAATCGGACACTATATATATATATATATATATATATATATATATATATATATATATATATATATATATATATATATATATATATATATATATATATATATATATATATATAGTGTCCGATTCAGCGCAGAACCATTTAAAGCTGCAGAACCGCAGAACCATCCTAACATCCAATGTTTACTATGTTATACATAAGCTGTAAATTTGCAGACACGCTGTAACCATCCTAACATCAAATGTTTCCAATTTTTTATACAAATAATATATAAATATATAAATATATTTATATATTATGTATATAAAAAATTGGAAACATTGAATGTATAAATGTGTTACAACGTGTATAGAAATGTACACCTTATGTATAACATAGAAAACATTGGATGTTAGGATGGTTCTGTGGTTCTGCAGCTTTAAACGGTTCTGCGCTGAATCGGGTACTATATATATATATATATATATATATATATATATATATATATATATATATATATATATATATATATATATATATATATATATATATATATATATATATAGGGTGGGGATCTATAGAAAAGCGTGATTAATTAAAGAATATAAGGAACAATTTATAACCCTTTGATCAAAAATTGAAGGGATGAGATGATTGGATTTAAGAAGGCGCGGCGGATACATAAATTAGGGTGGGGACCTGGATAAAAGAAAAGGCTAAAAGGGTAGTATTGTAAAAATGCATCTTTCTCACCTAAGAAACATTTAGGCATTTCTTCTCTCTCTCTCAATTTCAAACGACGCTCTCTCTCTGTCTCTCTTAATTCAATATAGGATGACAATCGTAACAGCGATTCTCTGTGTCTCTCTAATAGGCGAAGGCGATTCAATATAGGGTTTCAATCATACACTTTCAACGCATGATTTTCTGCTCTGTGTCACTGTCAAAATCGATTCAATATTGGGTTTAAATCAGACGAGTTCTCACAGTCAAAATCGATTCAAAATAGGGTTTAAATCGGACGAGTTCAGCACCGCTGGTTCGGTAGGTTTCATTATCAATTTCTGCTTGTTTTATATATTTTGTGAAGATGTTAGTGATTACGTACTATATTCAGAAAATTTGACCTAAATTTATAGTGAAAATTGTGCACAACCCCATATGAATTCATTAAAGTCCTTGGCTTATAGCTGCATTACGTCTTCCTCTCCACAACCCCTCCCATAGCAATGGATAGACATGAAAGGAGTAGCCTGATTCCAATTTTTGTTTTAGGCTAAGACCTTAAGGTAGTTTGTGAGTTTTGACATTTGATGAAATAAGATTTGATCGTATATTGCAACCCATACGGTTAAAGAGAGGCATAGTTCAAACTTTATACTCCACATATTTGGTACAAAGTTAAGTTTTATAAGAAAAATCAATTTGTTTTATTGTAAGATGTTGGTGGTTAAGTAGTTTACAACCTTAAGACCTTCCTGATGATCAATTGATGGAAATTCTAAGAGAGGCATAGTTCAAACTTTAAATTCATCTCGAGCTTCTATCTTTTTTCTATAAAAAAAATTATTCAGCCTGAGTGGATGCCCTAGTTTTCTGTAGCTAAACAACCCCTAAATCTGGTAATATTCTTTAACAATGAATTGGGTAATTTTTTTCATGCGTCATGGAGTTTGAAGGTGCTATACTTGACAATATTTATGTTAATATGTAAATATAAACATTGATTGCAGGATGATCAAAAGAAAAGCGCTTTAGAGGCGGGACAAAACATGGCAGGTCAACACAAGTTGGGAAGTGGGTCAAAGCAGATTCGGGTAAACACAAGCTCAGAAGTGGGTCAAAGCAGGTTGGGAAGTGGGTCGGGTCGGGTTGGTCATGTCACATGTGAGACATAGGGCAGAGGCGGGACAAAACATGGCAGGTCAACACAAGTTGGGAAGTGGGTCAAAGCAGATTCGGGTCAACACAAGTTGAGAAGTGGGTCAAAGCAGGTTGGGAAGTGGGTCGGGTCGGGTTGGTCATGTCACGTGTGAGACATAGGGTGAAATTAAACTACTCATTTTTGTGTGTGTTAAATTGTTAAATTTCATTACATGATCAAGCTAAAATACTTGTGGATGCTTTGTTAATAGTTATATGGAAGTAATTGTGTAGAATATATGTTTTCCAACATTGATTAAGGATTTCATAGATCTATTGATGTTAATGAATCAGCAATGGTGTAGGCATATGTTAGTAATATCATACCAAAAAAATAAAAATTCTAATATGCTTCCTAAATTACAGGTGCAAGTTATATGTTTTGAAAATGCAAGTGCAAATGTCAATATTCAATACCTTGTTTGAAACAGAACCAATATTTAAATGTTCAGGGAATAAATGCATAAAATGAAAATGCAAATGCGTTTTGAAAATGCAAATGTAATTACGAAAATGCAAATGCAATTATGAAAATGCAAATGCAACCAATGATATTTGAAACAGAACCAATATGTAAAATTTAAGGGAATAACTACTTAAGAGGAAAATGCAACTGAAAGGAAAATGCAAATGCGGGTATGAAAATGCAAATACCAGTATTTGAAACATAACTAGTATTTTAAAGTTTAGGGAATAACGACATAAAATGAAAATGCAAATGCAAGTATGAGATAACAAATGCAACCGGTAGTATTTGAAACAAAACCAGTATGTGAAATTTCAGGGTATAACTACATAAAATGAAAATGCAATTGCAGGTATGAAATTGCAACTGCATGTATGAAAATGCAAGTGTAAGTATGAAAGTGCAAATGCGAATGGCCGTATTTGAAATAGAACCAATATTTAAAAATTCAGGTAATAACTAGTTACAACAAAATTGCAAATGCAAAAGTATGTTTATGGTAAGAATATAAAACAAAAATAAAAATAATGTGCCATTCGAGAACATCATGCATGATCATCTGCACCTTTCATTTTTTTTTCTGTACATCCTCTACTTTTTTCCTTTCTTTTTTTATCTGATTTTGCGACTGATTAGTATGTTGTGGTAAGCCATTTTTGAAATAGGTTTCATTAGTTTGAAATCCAATATTTTTTTAGTGTTCTTAAACGACTATTCTGGATTTTTATTCAAATATATTTATTGTTAGCTAGAAATTGGTTCATTGATACAGTGATTAGCCTGCATATGCAATCAAGCTTACCAATATTGACATCTTTGCATCCTCATTATGTAGTAGTAGGGCCACTATGAATTAAATTATCTGAAGCTTGTTATAATGTAATTGTAGTAGGTGATTTTGTGGTATTAGTCGTGTGAAAATTTTGGCTTTTCAGGGAAAAAAAAAACTAAAAAGGAGTGTTTGGTTATTGTAGTGAAACAAAACCACAAACGTTAGTGGCAGACATTAAGAAAGTTTGACTTTTTTTCGTCTTGGTCAACCCTGATTAATTCTCCACTCCTTTTTGCATATAGATCATCTGAATACAATCATGGATGGAGCTTTGGTTCAGTCAGCCAGTTTTCCATAAATGATCTCTACCAAAAGCAAAATCCATTCCAATAGACCAAAATGAGAAGTCAAAATGATGTACACCTTACAAACAACCCCAATAACCATAAGAAATTTATCTGATTTAAGAGGAACAAACTGTTTAGACAACTTGGTCAAAAAAAGGTCAAACTTTTACTCAAAAGCTGCATCTGCAACCTCATTTCGCAAATCAAAACCTTGTAGAATCGTGCCAAAAGCCATGTTTGAACAATTTACATAGAAGGCGATTAAAGTTATTATGCTTGCACAAGATGAAGTAAGACAGTTACGGTTAGGGCATAATTTTGTGGGAACTGAAAAAATCTTATTAGAGCTTATTGGTGAAGGAACATGTATTGCTGCAAAAGTGTTGAAATCAGTGGGATTAATTTGAAATCAATTGGATCAGGCATGAATTTGAGGAGGAAAAACTCAAATATGAAGGAATCCAACCAGACTTTAAGATTGTTTCAATTGTGAAGGAATCTAAGCAATTGAAAGGAGGAAAAATAACAATACGATATCTCTTAATTCCCTAAAGTAGCTATTGCCTTCCATGGATATGCTAACTCGTACCCATACTTTAGGAAAGGCTATTAGAGATATCAAATTGAAGAAAGTATTTACGTCTGAGCATATGAAGCTCTATGAATCGTTCAGAACTGGTCAAGATATGGTTCAAGTCATGTTCGTAATGGTTGAAATTGGAAGGAAGCCATTGATGGATCCGTGGAGGAGATGTGGTGAAGATGGGGAAGGGGAAATCTAAAAACACGAATGAGTGAAACTTGGAAAAGACGGTATACATTATTGGAGGAGGGGGAGAATGACAATCATACCCTTGAGTGCACTTGAATGTTTTAATTAAATCAATGGTCCTAATTGCTTCTTTAAGTTCATTAAATAAGCTAGCTTCTTTCTTGATCCATATTCTATATATATATATATATATATATATATATATATATATATATATATATATATATATATATATATATATATACATATATATATATACATATATATATACATATATATATATATATATACATATATATATATACATATATATATATATATATATATATATATATATATATATATATATATATATATATATATATATATATATATATATATATATATATATACTAGCTTCATAGCCCGCCCGGATGGACGGGCATGCTTCGAAAAATAAAAAGGTATATACCAACAAAAAAAATAAACTTAAGAAATCATAATACGTCATATCAAGTCTTAATAATGAAAATTGAATTGTGCTAATGTTAATCATATCAAGTATTAATAATGAAAACTAAAGAGGTTCTTCATCCATTCAAATAAGAAAGAAAAAAAAAACAATTAATGTCTAGAAATCATATTTGACAAACCATTAGAATTAAAGATTAATGTCAAAAGCAACCAATCATTTATAAAAATACACTTTGAGCGACTTTTGACACGATCGACACAATTGGCCCAATTCCTTTAAGATTATAAGCAAAATTTGTACTTGTTTGACGCATTAGAGACAAACATAACCAAAATTGACAGGCGAAAAAGTAAAACCCTTTTTTAAAAGAATTAAACACAATTAACATTAAGAATTTGGCCAACAATATTCATTTTATTTAATTACAATCATAACATTTTCTGATCATATAATATTTGGATCATTATATATTTAAATCATAATACTTTTAGTGCATAATATGTTTGAATCATAACATTGTTTTTTTAAAATTTCAAAACTATATTTATTTTGTAGAAAATTTAATTTCAATAACTTTGACATTTTTAGAAATTTTTATTTACAAAGACAAAAAAAAAAATTATGATCGAAATACAAAGTAGGGGAAATACATATATTACTATAATTATAATAAATATGTTAATTAACAATTATAACCCTGATTATACAGGCTAATGTTGATGATTGTTATTTGATTTCCACTATACCCGCTGAGTCAGCATTACACATCGTAAAAAATGACCAATCAAACGATGTGAAATTGTCATGTCATCACAAAATTTTCATGCTTATTTCCATATATATGTGGAGATTTTTAAAGCTTGTTAGCATTCAAAAACCCGGATATTAAGTATGAAACATATTCAAATAATCAACAAACTATTCATCTTTTAAGGGTATTTTGAATAAAAGATAAGAATAATGGTATTTGTGCCGACTAAATGCGCATACTCATGTGGCTATCAATTTGATCATGACAAGTGTTAAAATCAAAGGATGATATGAAGAGAGAGAATTAGTGGATGACACATGTCAAGTCTAGAAGTGAGTAGACATATGGATAGACATAATTTGTAGGCACACATATCATTTCTCAAAAGATAAATGCTAATAATCCTATTTACATAAATAAGTTATAAGAATTTAAAATAATAATCAGAAATTTCCTAAAAATATTTGATCTTAATAACTAATATACTTTTTTGAGTGAAAATAATCTTTTTCTCTTTAAATTAACATTTGCATTAAAAAAATATAAAATTTCTAGTTTTATTATACAAATCATATTAGCATTTAATACATAATTTTTTGAACGAATATATATATTTTTGCTGCAAATATTATAAAATTTGAGTGAAAAGTTCCGATTAATATTTTTTGCTGCAAATATAGAAAAATTATCATGTTTTTTAATAATTGCAGGGGTTTTATCAATCCTTCGGCTAGTATGAAGAATGAATATTTGACATGATAAGTTTTTTAGAAGTTTATATAAATTTTAGGGTATTAATAATGACAGCCTTAGATGTATAAAAGTTGTACATTAATTTATGAAGGGAAGTGGTTCATAAAATTCAGGAGGTAGTTATAGATAATGTACAATTATTTAATGCATGTCTATTGACAGCCATTAAAGGTTGTTATTATGAAAATCCTAAATTTTATTGGAATATGTGTAATGTCATACGGCATTTTTGAATTTTCTTGTAATTTTTGAATGGTCCATTTGATTGTTAAACGGAAGAATTATAGGAATGAGTTCTATATGATTTTAGTTTCCATGTTCCATGTCCAGATTTAAATGCTATTTCAAATCCCTTAAATCATGGACTTTTTTAAATTTAAAAGTTTGGCTCGACAAGTGGCATTCTTAGGAATTACATGTCATCAAAAGGGGTCAATCAGAAAGGGTTAAATAGACATGTTGGCAAAAGAAACTCAAAATTAGGCTCCATATATAGAGTTAGATATATATATATATATATATATATATATATATATATATATATATATATTTTATCGTTTTAAATGTGCATATCACTTTTTCTAAGTTTGATGTGAAGTTGTGGTGTTTGTAGCTGGTCCATTCTCCCCATAGCTAACGACAATTTTTAGTACTCAAACTTTCAACATCTCTACGTCTTAATGTGGTCCAAGACTCGTAATGCTCTAAATTCTGATTTCTTTAAAGGGTCTTTTGGATGCTTATCTTTAACTAGTTTTTGATGTTTTTATCCCCCAAATTTAATAGCTGTCGAGCATGATTATCTTCCTTTTATCACTTGTACTTTAAGTAGTAACACTATTTATTATTTAACCAGATATTCCAATAAAATAAAAACATATATGTCTAGTGAGGTAATTAGTGTTGAATTTGTACTGTAGTTACTTATATGATCATTGAGAGACTTGGATTGATATAATTTTATGTTTGTATTAGTTTATGAGCCGGTAGTTATATATCATTGCACGATCTATGTGTTTGTATGTTTATATGTTTATTTCTTGATTGATGATTTTGGTGATACGTGTTATTTGCATACTTGCATAACACCCTCACAAACACGCCACATGCATTCATACACTTATTTACATGTTTTTGCATACTCAACGCACTATCATACACACGCCGCATGCATACATTTTCTTAAACATTTCCAGCCTTTACTCGTGTATATAATTATAAACATGTACATACATCTCATATACACTTATATAGTCATATATTACATGAGGTCTCTTGAAGCTGCCCTTTTAACTCCTGTGTATATATAGTTGTTTATATCTTATATCTCTCCTAACTTTTATTTGATGGAGATATGTATTATTGTTGTTGAATTGGAATATATTAGAGCATATACCCTTTTATGACTTGTGAGGCATCTCTATGAATACTACTGCCACAAAACATATAAGATGGGCCCGGGTCGGGTCACTCAAAAAGGTTGAAATCTGCCGGCCAGCTAATGTGCTCAAATAATAATCACCACGTGGTATTTTTGCCACCACGTTATTTACATATACCGAATAACGTAAATATAACGTTTTTAAATTTGCATAAATATAGCAGTAGTATTCTAATTGTATACATAAATAGTGACCTTATCTATAAGTTACAAGATCAGTCTTTCTTAATTCCACCATATATCTTTATCATTTGTGTTTATTTATGTGTACCAATCTTTAAATTTGACATATGTAATCCACTTATTCTCTTTTCTCATATCAATTTTGATACTCATCATCATTAAACACAAATAATAGATATCAATACTTTTTTTTTCTTTTTATTATATGAACAACAATCAATTACGTTATATATGTCTAATACCACCAACATTTTGTCATCATTATTTTTAATTCTTTTTCTAATTTCTTTTTCATTTAATTTTCATTAAATCATATAAAACTTCGTATTTATAGAATACTAGGAACGTTGTTTCTTAATTATAAGATCAGCACGAATATTTCTGTTCTGCCTTTTAACTTAAATATTCCATATGTCCAATAAAAGGGGTATTTTAAAATCAAAACAACAGTTAATATAATTATTTAACATCCCAACATCGAATACTTTAGGAACACCTAACTTATGTTGATACTAAGATCTTAAACAACATAAAACAATTTTTTTTTATAATAACAAAATGTAATAAATAAATGAATACATCTAATAAACAATCATAAACACCCTTTAAAGAATGATTTAACTTGTATTGTAGTTACCAATAATCAAAAGAAAGAAACCAAAAGTGTATTATGGATAATACTCCATATTCCACGGTTGCTAAGAAAATGACAAATATAATAAAGTGTAGCTCTATTTGTCATTCTCACTTGAAGCAACATGTAATAATTTTTAAAGTATTATTATATATATTTACTTCATAAAGTTATTTATTTGTCTATAAATGGATTGATTCACATGAAAAATTGATTGGTTAATATGATAATAGAAAAGAATTAAATAGATTATATATTATTTTATGCCACGTATTTGCGTTCTCTATATTATCATGTCATTTTCTTAAGTTCATTATTTTATTATCTTGTGAAAAAGAACAAGATAAAATATTATTCTTTATTTTCTAGAAAGTTAACAAAAATAATGATAAAGAAGTGGGGAGGCAATAATCGGTGACCACAATCTCAATTGGGACGGTGTCAGCCGTCTAAGGGTGAAATAGCCACAAATTTTGGTGGTGCTGACTCGACTTTAATTCAGGTGCTGTTTGGTGGCATCTGAATGATTAATACTTGCATGATGCAGAAGTCTAAATGATTCAGACTTCTCCTAATATCTGTCCGATTAAGAGGCGGAATATGTTGTATTATTAATTCAGGGGCTGATTAGGAGACCTTACCAAATACCCTGAATCCGTCTGATTAAAAGATTGATCTTTTAACTGTATCATTAAAAGGCTTATCAAATAGCATGTCAGAGTCAAACTCAATCTCAAGGCAAAGCCACTAGTTGGATGAACTCATACTGACTCAGCGATTCAGCTGGGTCCTCGAAGTTTCCACTTTTTCCAACGTGTTCCACTTTTTAATCACATCTTATCCAACCCATGACCGCCACATCATCCTCATCATCTCACCCGCAAAAATAAGACTCTAGTAGAGTTTATAAAGTAAAAAACCTATCATTTATTCTTGTAATATTAGAGTAATTTACAAATATAAATTGTATAATTAACATAAATTGAACTCTATTAATTGTATTATATCACAACAAATTCTAAGTGTAAAGTTAACTAAGTTTCGGTTATGGGTCTAACACCTGATTTGCTTAATATCCGATGTAACCAAATCCAATTTAGCCGGACCTGAAAGACAAAATACCTGATTTCACGAAAAAGTTGGACCCAATACCCGATTTCGCGAAAAAGTTGACCCAATACTCGAACCGGTTTTTAGTAATCCGTTTCCAAACGGTTCCGGTTTGGTACAAGTATGGGTTCGGGTTTTCGGTTCCATATCCAATCTCTAGTAACATGTGTCACATTAGCTTTATCTATCTGTACGAAACGCATGACAATCCTCATATAACCCACGTAGCGGTCTTCAAACTAAAATCGAAGTATATCACTTGCCATATTAACTAAACAAATAATCAAGTTTGTCAAACATTAAAAAACTTCTTATTTGATTATTGCTATTTCAAACACCAAAATCAAATTCAAATATTTCTCCTTTTTCAAAATCACGTTTTGTGACCGCCGATTATCTAATTATCCATTATAAAGTGCATAATTTATTTTAGATAAACAATCTCAAACACGGCCTAAATTGCGAAAACTGTTAAACATGCATATAATATGAACAATTATTGACAAAGTAATGAAAATGATCGCATTTGCTTTTATAAAAATGTATTTTTGTTATAAATGATTTTTTCATGATTTTCGAGTTTATACTTATAATATATGTGATCTAGTTGTGTCTAAACCATACATTAGTAAATGTTTATCCAAAAAGTAATTAAATTCTTATTTTTAATAAGTCATTCAATAATTTTTACTGCTTGTTAAGCACACGTTATCTTAAGACATACAAGAAGCTAGGTGTCTATTTTTAACCAGTCTTCAACGCCTCCCCTAAACTCACCTAACCACCATTATAAATCCCCAAATCCATTTACTTCTTCAAACCCTATCATCCCTTTTCAATCTTCTCCCCCATTCTCTCAATCTCTCTCTAATTCACAAAATTCAATCATTGACCAGCGGTGAAGATCCACAATCACCCGATCAATATGGAAATCACAGAGCTTAATCTCATCGGCGATTTCGAGGCCGGAATGAAATGCTTACAAAACCCATCTTTACTCACCAAACTTTCTCTAATTGATAAAGTTCCTCAATTTTATAGTTTCTGGACATGGGGTGCTTTAATTCTTGCTGTTTTTGCTACCTTCACTAGCGTATTTAATAGAATTAAGCTGTTTATGCATCATATCCGTCTCAAATTGGTAACTTCGTATAAAAATTCTTGCCCTCAGCAAATGTTTGACCAGGATGATTTCGATTTTGACTTTTCCGACGACGAGTGCGATGACGATACGCCGTCGTCCGTGGCAGAGTCCGATGATGAAGAGTTGGATTCGGAGGACGGTGATCGTGTGGATGAGGTTTTCCGAGCTGAGGGTTCTGGTTATTGGGGTAATCATGAAGGGCATGATGGTAATTTAAGTCTCCGTCGGCGTAATGGGTTTTCGTGGTCGGATTTTTCTGCCGGAAAAAGTGTTGTGCAGTTATGGGATAGTTTTGGCTTAGGGTTAGATTTTGAAGATGATGAATCTGATTACGGGAGTGAGATTGCGATCTGGGATTTGGATCGGGATGTGAAATTAAGCTCCGGCAGACGGTGTCAGGTTGCGGCGGCGGCGGAGAATGTTGTCCTGACGGCGGAGATGAATGGTAGTAACGGCGGAGTGGGTTTTAGTACATATGATTCTAGGGTGGATGGAAAGTCTCCGGCGATCTACGCGGCGTGGCGGCCACGGCAACGGAAAATTTGGTTTGACGATAACGGCGCCGCCGGTCAGAAGGAGGAGTGAGCGCGTGATTGTTAAATTGAAACGCTGTCGTTTCCGGATATTGTTTAATTCTTGACTTATTTCTATTGGAAATAATTGGTTTCTCCATAATCTCTTATGGTTGCAATTTACTTAATATGTTAATGTACAAAGAAAAAAAATATGATGTTTGATTAGATCTATGCAAAATTTCCTTCCCATTAACATAAAGTGCTACCAATTTACCACCACTAAAGTTTTGGTATAAAAAATAAAAGTTGATTTGCCCTTTAATATAAAAGATTAGTACAAAAGTTTGTATAATTTTCTTTTAGGGAACATCCAAAAGAGTTTGATAATTTATATTATTGTTACATTTGTTATAACAACTAAACCGACACGGATCAATTTATTTTGTTTCTTCATTGCTAAATGACCAAACCAATATGAATAAGTTTATTTGCATTGTATGCTTTAAAATTTTGTTTCAAGAGGTCTTAATTATGGTCTAATCTTAGACATGTTATTGACTTACTGATTAACAATGATTACGACTAGGGGTATACTTAAGCCGAATTGAGTTGACACATTACTAAGCTTGACTCAATAAAAACTTGAAGTTCGAAACTTGATTTGTACCTTCATTTTCAAGCACAACCTCATCTTTATAAGTAGTCGGCATTTTTGAGCTCGAGTCCGGTCAACTTAACTATCATTTTAGTACTAATAACTTGACATTGTTCATTAAATATACAACTATATATGAAATGGATTGGATTTGTTGCATTTAAGAAAAAGGTTAGTCGATTACTATCTACGAGTATTATAATAATTTAAAACAGAAAGTAGAAGTAGCAATCTAATGAAAATATTATTTGTGTATTAAACAATATACCTTCAATTATATGATTAGCTAATGTTGGTGTGTGAAAAGCCTTAACCAACAATTGCAATTAGTAGTTTGGTGGGAACTTAATGGTGTAGGTCAAGCCGTCAAGGTACCCAACGTTTATTATAATCTAAAAAAGGACAACTGTATGACATTAACTTAGTATATGATTTTTTAAATATAATATGCTAATTTTAGTACCAATTTGGTGGAATTAATTAGGTGATGTTTGATAAGAAATAAATGATTAAGCACTGAATGATTTAATAGTCTGAATGATTAAAAGTTTTTATATAAAACTTGATTTTATTGTAAATTTTTGATATCTCATTCAACATATACCGCTAAACAAACGCACCAAATGCTGAATGATTCAATATTAAGCGCTGAATGATTCCATTAAACTGCAAACAAACACCACCTTAGTAGTGCCCCCTTGAATAACGGTGACGTGTTTAAACTTATCTCGTTAAATTAGTTAACATTTATGTTACATATAAAATATTTTTGCATTGTCACAAAAATCAGAACATATTTTTATTGTAAAGATCGATTGTGAATAAAGTTAAATAAATATATAAAATTTATCTATTTAACCATTATGACATAGCAATAAAGTTGCAGCATTAAAAAAATTCATTAACTTCTTTTTTATAGATTTTAATGACTAATAAAATATTTTTATTTTGTAAACAAAATATTGTGTTAAACTTCTTTGAATTTTTAAGTGATACATTATTACTTTTGCGATTTCAAGAAAAAGGATTGTAATGAATTATGAATGTTAGGGTATATTAAAATAAATAGTTGGTGTGCACCCACTACCTTTTAACAAAGTAACGTTAATGATTTAAAAATATAAAAATAAGGATAAAATGAAAATTTACTTTATTTGGCAAAAATATGAGACCAACCTTCCACTAACTATTTACTTTAATAAAGTAAAATTATATTTACACCCTACTTTTACTTTTAAAACTCATTAATATTACTCTATTAAAAAAAAAATGGGACTCATCATTCATTAAGAGCATCCCCAATGGTTAAGTCATTGCAAAGATTTATTGGAGTTGCCACATAGATTTTTCATTCAAATATTGATAATAAGCTTTCAAAAAAACTTTTACTCCAATACATATTTATTTCCATATTTTTTTGTGTGTGTTTTGAAAAAGACTTAGTAAATAATAAGCTTTTAAAGCAAAAACTTTTTGTTAGAAGGACCTCTATTTTATTACTCCATTTTAACCCATGCTTTAATCATTTGTCTTAAAATTCGTAAAATCTTAAATGTATCACTTATTGTGATACAATACGGAGAAAGTATATTAAATTGAAGTTTCAAATGATGGGACTTACAGAATAGTGATGGCTCTTGGCATTTTCCTCTCATTTGGTGCGATTGGAGCTCATGATTGGACAGCTAGAAAATTTAATTTAAACAAATGAAAAGTGCAAACAAAACTATTATGTTATGATTGGTTAGATCGGTCCCAACAGTGGTAAAAATTAATACCGTCAGTTTTTCTCCAAATCAGTGACATATCAGCTCACCGTCCAACCGACATTAAACTGACATACACATGCCAACAACACCACATCTCTTTATTTTTTGGGACTCATCATTACAAAACACACACAAACACACAAAATACCCATTTGGGCCCCACACACCAACTCACGCCTCCCCTCCCTCCTGTCTCCAAAGTGGCGGCATCCAACTGGCGGACAAACTGATCTACCCGTGCCAATGGTGGGATGTCGCCACTTCAAGGGACGGATAAACTCATGCAAACCATTGGGACCCGTCTTAATATGACAAAATAAATATAACTAATAATTTAAGAGAGCATGTGTTGTATATATAATAGACGGAAATGTCAATTTGTCACCTTACTGAATCTGAAAAAGAGTCTCCTTCAATTAAATATTACATAGCATGAATAATATATGTCATTGACTTTATATTATTGTTTCAAATTGCGTATATTATAGAATAATTTTTTATAGTTGTTGTACAATATTTTTAAGTATTAATTTTTTTCTTTAAAAACGCCCTAAGCGCCATCATTATCATTTCCTAAAATAAATACTTTGAGTAAATTATATGGATAGTTCATATAATTTATCAAAAGTTGTAAATTTAGTCCTTTTAAGTTCCAGATTACATGGACAGTCACTAATATCCATACCCCGTTATGTTTTTAGTTCCTAAACATAACAGATGTTAAAAGTAGTCGTTAAATATAATAGTAACTTGTTGTGTGTGTTTTTAAAGCTTTTAAAGACACGAAACTTACATGTTTTGGAAATTTGAAGATAAATTATAAAGAAAGCTCTAAGAACTCCAAAAAAATTTAGGAGAGGCACATCTAATAGTCAAATACTTAAAAATGAAACTTACATGTTATCTGAATGTGAAGATAAAATATAAAAATGGCACTTGAACTCGATTCTTTTAGTAAAACGATGGAAATAATTGTATTGTTTCAAGATCAGTCTATTCAGATAAAAATTCCCCCTATTGGATAATTGGGTTTTTTATGTTTAGTTGTACTATTTTTATTGTGTTAAAGCATCATGTATGGTGGCATTGATTGTGGTTGTTTTGAAGGATGTAAGTCCTTTGCTAGAAGTGCAACATGGGTTGGGTGACTGGGTCATAGTGGGTTGACCGTTGACCATGTGAGTGTTTAGTCAATCATCAAGATTAAGATCGGCTGGGTAGATCACAACTTCACCACTGAATAGAAAATTAAAATATTTCAAAATGGATTAATGTTTAGGACGACTCAAAATGAACCTGATTGGCCAATATTGATGTGCTATTTTTATTTTCTTCATTTTTTGAAATTATTTGGGCTGGGCTTGGGCTAAAAAAGGAGTTAATTGAATCGCTTCCAACAACCCAAATCGAAAACCATAAAGAAAATACAAAAGCAAATCTCTCCGAATTACGAAAGACAAACTTTGCTCTAAGTGAATTAAATTAAGGATGTCAAAAGGGAATATTAAATGGATACGAAATGGTGATATGAAATTATTATTCGCATAACACCTGCATTTTTATTCAAAATTTCCACGCATATTTAATTTATGATTTAACATTAAGAGATAGATAAAAACTTAAATTATTATGGATCAGTTATACAACAAAAGCAAAGTGTGCCGGTACATCCGTTTTCTGCAATTGATCCTCCTTTAGGTGTATGATCTCTACATACTTGATTACAAAAATGAATTTCACAAGAACTTGGAGCAAGATCATAAACAAAATATTTAAAAGGATAACCTGAAAACCAAAATAATAATTAAATAAAGTCATGATATGTTTTGTTTATACTTTTTTATTTTGGCAATATATCTTTACGATAATGATATCTAAAGAAATTGAAATCTGATAAACGTATTACCATATCTGGCCTTGCAATAATCATCTTGTTGGAGAGCAATGCAGTTAATAAAATTTGTAAATAACATGAAGGAAACAAGAAAACATAAAATATTTTTGTCCATCACTAACTTATAATTTCTTAGATGGATAAAATATTTAGAGATATATTACACTGGACGTGAATTCTTAATATTTATACAAGTTTTACAAACTTAGTAATAAGAAGCATTTATGTTACATAATTGAACGTTTCTTTTATACATAGTAGGTTAGTAAATACCCCTTAATGGTTTTTAATGAGTCATTGAATTTTCGGTTTTTGTTCTTTCAATTATTCTATCACGATTCACAAGTAATAATCATATACTTAAAAATGAAACTTAAATTTTTTCTGAATTTGAATTTTCGGTTTTTTTCTTATATGTAATATCTTTTAACCCATATTTTTTTTATATAATCTGACATTCAATATAAAATTAGTATATTTTTAGGAATTATGCTATTGTAAATATCTTGAAACTCATTTTTTTTTTCTTAATATAAAATGTTCTTTTTGGTTTTGCTTGGATATTAGTAACACATGATTTTGGATACTATATAAAAAATCTCCACGACAACACGCGGGTGGAATTTACTGGTTGAACATTCTACAAACATTGAATGGATTGAAATGGTGATATAAAAATATTATTAGCATGAAAACCTGCATTTTCATTCAAACGTACCTCGAATAGAGAATATTTATGCAAGATAATAATTGTTAATTTGTAATCCTTGATTAATCTATGATTTAGGTTGAGATTAAGAAGATTAGTTGTTAGAGATTAGAGAGAAAAATTGTGTTTTTTTTTTACAGAAAAAAGAAGGTAATGGGTAGAGCTTCGGCATTGCCATCACCCTCCTGAAGACCTCCACACCAACATTTTATAAAAAACTAGAGTCTAGCTAAAAGCTAGACTAAAAACAACCACAGTTACAAAGGGAGTCTCAACGAATTAACCCACGGAGTCTTAAACTTTTGACTCCTATGAGTGATCCAAGAAAAAGAAAAAAGACGCATATTATCAAACAACTCCGACTTATGCACTCTACCACTATCAAGCAACAAAGAGTTCCTAAAACGCCATAAAAACCAACACGTAACGAAACCGATCATAAGAAACTTCAACTTGCGATCATTTGCATTTGACATCCGATCTCCATACTCCCACCAATCTCGGACATAAACTATCGGAACCCTCCCAATATCGCACCACTTGAAAATTGAATCCCAAACTTGGCTAGCAACCGAACAGGAGAACATAATATGAGAACTCGACTCCACATAATCGTTACAAGTTGGGCACATAATAGAGTCAATTTCCATCCCTCTTCTAGACATGTTAAATCTAGTTGGTAACCGATTCATAAACAATCTCCACATAAAGACATTTACTTTTATCGGTATAGAATTATACCAACAAAAGTCCGTTTGAAACCCGGGATACAAAATTGAATTTATATGGCGTCTAGCATCACCTACCGAAAAAGAACAATGATCGCCCAAATTCCAAGTAACTTTATCTCTACCAACACTAACCGACCTCCCACATAAAAGAGACACAAGATTATCTAATTGCTCTTGTTCAACACCACCTCTAATATTTCTCCTCCAATTAAAAACCCATAACCCGTTTCGACTTTCGCCATCTATCACTTACTTTACAAAATGAATTCAATTCAAGCCGAAATAAGCGATAAAACATATGGACTAAAGGAACCGGCCCTATCCATCTATCAAACCAAAACCGAATAGACTCCCCATTCACCAATTTATATTGAATAGCATTGTGGTCAATGATATGCTTATCGTGTAAAAAATTAACGGACCCAATAATTTTAAACCAAATACCTTTTTATGCCGCGGGTAAGTCGGGTTAACAAAACCACCTTCAATGCCATAAATAGATTTAATAACCCGACACCAAAAAAAAATTGTGTTTAAGTTTGCTAAGAATAGTTGACAAATGATTAACAATGCAGTTATGCAAATCTTAGTTACAGTTAGTCATTAGCCTTAGTTGTTTCGTTGTGTAATCTTTTTAGGTATCAGATGTGAAATTGTTAAATACGAGTAGATAAAAGATGCCATATATATCACAAATAATTAAGCAGTTTACACATAGTTTCAGGAGTTGGTGTTTAGTGATCAAGGACGTCTTTTTGTCATTCATGAAATAATCAAATGCCGAACACGTAGTTTAACTTGAATAAAACTTAAAACCAATATTCATCAAATTTAATTTTGTGAAGGAAATCTAATAGAGTCACAGTAATCCTAATTAACCAAATTAAAAGAACATTCGATCCACCATAATATCCAAGAGTTTGTGATGTCTACATTTTATAATTTTCTTTTATCTTAGTGAATTATGGGTCAAAAGCAACTTGTGCGCGCATTCTTTATCAGATCCAAAATTTCAGTTTATTTTACACTTATAAATCATAATTAAGCTTTAGGGGCCGGATTTATAAATCTAATTATATGAACACATTACAAAAACGAATATCTCATTAATTAATATCATTTAATTAATTACACATTCGATATCTGTTGAGTGTACTCCATCAATAGGCAACTCTGAGTAGGCAATATTACAAGTAAAATAGGTATGCCTATGATCAACACCTCTAATGAGTTGGCTCAAATTTCACAAAAATAAGTTGCTTATTTTTGGATATTTGGAAGGTGGTTTTGGAAGAGGAAACTAGTGGCGGTTGATCAACGGCAAATGTTATCAACTTCAAATTGACAAAGTCCGGTGACGGATTTACGGTACCACTCTTATGTAAGTTGGCTAATAGGGTTAAATTTGAGTGGATGGTTACCATGTTATGGTTTATGGTATAGTCGACATACATAGTGTGTATGCCGACTTTTTTTGCTTTTAAGCCGCCAATATTAAGAACGATGTTGATAACAAGTAGGCAGATGAAGAGACCAGCAACAACAGCGATGGCGATTTTGAGCAATGTGCGTGGAATAAATCCATCGGCTTGAACAGGAGCATTGTTAACATTGTTGTTGTTTTCCGGTATTTCAATATCAAGCGGGGTAACTGCCGACATGTTCTTGAATTTGAGAAGATATGATGTTGGAGGTGGTTGTAACTTGAAGAAGATGTGGTTGAGTGTGAGTTATAAGGTTAGTCGGAGATCGATGAATTGTAGGGAGCAAAAAATGAAATCAAAGTGGAGAAAAGAGTAAGTGTGGGTGGAGTTGAGAAGTGTGGGTGGAGTTGAGAAGTGTGGGAGTTATAAGGGTAGTCGGAGATCGATGATATGAAGAGTAGCAAAAAGTGAAATCAAAGTGGAGAAAAGAGTGGGGTATTATTTATGCTGTCTATGTAGTATGTATTAATGTATGTACGAACGTAGATGTGTATGTATAATGTATGTGTGTAGTAGAGTGGAGATTTAGAAGGAAAAAAAATATCATCATATTTTTTCACTTAAAAAAGTAAATTTTAACTTTTTTAACATGCTTTTAAAATTATTCAGGATATTTTGAGAGGTCTCACGTGCTATCATGTGCTACACAATATGTATTAATTGGAGAGTAGGGTTGATCAGATGGAGAGTAGGATTGACCTAAAACTGACACGAAAACAAACATGTTAGTGTTGTGGTAAAAAAAAAGGTGATGATTTTTACACCACATGTTTTAATTATCTACTACAATTATTGCATTGTTTAGTTGTACAGTATGCAGATTTAGTTGTACAGTGTGGTATAGGTATAAAAAATTGTGGTAGCAATATCAATTCCCGTAAAAAAACGTTTCAGATTTGTCTTAGTATATACTCCGTAATTTACTAGTTTAAAAGTAACTAATAGTTACATAAAAACTAGAATGACTACCTACTAATTTCTATGAATTTATGAAATAATAACAATATGTTTGATCTGTTTGACTCATTTAACTTGTTTGACCCGTTAACCTGTTTAATTTGTTTAATTAAACAGGTTATATGAGTCGTGTTCGTGTTGAAGGTAACAAGCTATGATTGAGATATTTTACCCGCTTTGGGAATTAAGTAGAAAACATCATGTTTCATGCATGTGTTTTGGACTAAAGGGTTTTCAAATGCCAAATTTTCAAAAATTGTTTACGGTCGAGCATTATGTGATTATTAAGTAGATAATGAAATATGTTCATAATTGAGAAATTAAACTCAAAGTTGAGATTAAATCCATGAGTCCAAAACACATAGAATTGTCCCTATCTTAATTTGAGTTGAAAGATTGGATTTAAAATTAAAATACTTGAGAAAGACCCAACGTGGTCCTCACAACGCTGTGAATTAATTCTGACATGCAAATGTTTCTTTGGGAAGTAGAAATTAAACACTACTTTACATGTATATCTTTCGGTGTAAATAACAATAATAAGTATGAGACTAAAGGGTATTCATTTGCAGTCAAATTAAAACATGTAATCGTAGCTTGTAATTTTTTATGCATAGTAGATTAGTAGCTAGTAGTTTAACATGCAAGTCCTTAACGTTTTATAAATAAAACAGATTTTATAATATAAAAATATTAAATTTACCTTGGCTTGGTAATAAGTAAAAAGAACTTGTATCCTACGAAAAAAGGGCATCTAATACGCTATAGACCGCAAACAATTACATGAAACTATTATTTCTGTCTATCAAGAAACGGGCAATTCTACACAGAAATATGAAACTACCAGTTATGTACGGTAACATTTTGGACCACCAAAAGATTCTAAAACGAAAATGAAAGCTACATTGCACTAAGAATTAATTATATTACACAATGTCACAATCCCATAGTCCCATATAAAGTCAAAGTCAGAAATTTCACTTTTATCTTTGCTCATCGAAATATAGTAACTAAAATCTGTTTTATTCATTTAAAGGAAAAATTAAGTGGTTTATATATAATTCAAGACATCACCACCACAAAATTATAGAATCCAATGAAAATACTTGTATTTATAAGCCGTATAAATCAGTTGGTGTAGATCAACTAGCTACTAAGGAAAAAGTTTTACTTTACAAGATCTCGAGTTCATGTCTTGTTAAACACTTTTCTTCATGTGAATAGGTGGTGGGGTTTATTCCTCATAGGTAGAGGCTCGAGGGAAGACATATTGTCCTTTGTAAATGTCACTGTCTGATTCGAACTACTAACTTACTAACTCGTCGTAAAAAAAAACGTGTATAGTAGGAGATCGATTAATTGAAGAGTAGAGTAGAAAGGTCCCTACAACAAGTGAAATCAAAGTGCAGAGAAGAGGAGTGCTTTGGGAAGTAGAAATCAAAGTGTAGAGAAGATGGTGTTTGTTCCACATCCTTGTGGTCGATGGTTCAAGTCTCGTTGAAGACATAATAGTATTTAAAAGTAGATTTGGATTTACCGTTTAAAAAATCCGTATGTTTACATTTTATAATTTACTTTTATCTTTCACTATTGAATTCAAATATATAAAGTACTAGCTTCATAACCCGCCCGATGGACGGGTATGCTTTAAGATTTATTATGTAGAAAAATACCAACAAAGTTTAACAACTTTAAAAATGACATAATAATCGATAGATGTAATGATGATTTTGTAATAAATTCGATACATGAAGAAATGTTACATATAATTTACAAACGAAATAAGACTTCTTCGATACATGAATGGTCAAGTTTTACTTTTTAAAAAATTATAATTATTAAAAAAGGAAACAAATGTTGGAATGTTTTACCAACAAATAATTGATAAGTTTTTAAATAACCTAGGTTATTTATGTTTTAATTGACTGTAGGGATATCATATTGACAAATAATTAACAGCTTAACTTTATTTCTGCTCTGATAATAAAAGATAATTATTTTAACCAATGTATTATCTAGGGATTAAAACATAATTAAAAATGATAATAACAGTATGTGGACAGTTTGACTGTTAATGTGTGATTATCGGAAGGTATTATATAAGATGGTTAACAAAAATTCAAATTTGGTCAAGATAGTCATAAAATCCCGTGATTTAAGGAATTCCGTAAATCACAGAGAATAATGGTGTTGAATGGAATTTTTTTTTTAAAAACTTGTAATTCGGGTATCTTCATAGTTAAAAGAAAATGATCAAATTTGTAAGTCAGGATATTTAATTTAATTTAAAAGAAAAGGATCAAATCTTCTCCTTAATGTTGGCCTAATATATCGTTACTTTCCTTAAATGCAGGAGTGGTATCATGGAATGTATTGAATTTGATGTTGATTCACGTGGACCAATACCCGAATTACATGTGGCATTTCCGACGAATCATAGAGCTTGGAATTGCCATGTTGTCAAACCCAAGCCAAATTAGGCCTCATATATAGGAGGAGATTTGAAAACATTTGAATTCAACATATTATTATTTTCTAAAGCTTTTTATGATCAAGAATTGTTAGACGTGATTATTATGTACATAACAACACATGTGGTCCTATAAATTTTTGCTTTGTACATCTATCTTTACTTTGCTGCGTGGTTCACATAGTTTGTTAAGAATTGGTATATATCGTTGTTATTTTCTTGTAAAACCTCAAAATGTCACCATCTCAATCATATTCTCCCTAAACTAAGAATTAGAATAGGGTATTAGGGTCCCCCTAAGTGAAAAAGACACGTTTCATTCCCTAAACTCATGTTTTTCAATTTTTGAGGTGAACATCGGAAATGTAACCGTGTCATAATAATGACTTAATGAGTGATGACCAACAAAAAACATTTGGAGGAATCTAGGAATTTGGACCACTGAACAACCAACACCCTCTCTTATATAAAAACAAAAACAACTATATCTAATTCTATTAAGGCTGATGAGTATAGATAATACTACAAACACCAAAAATTTTCCCACATTACATCACTTTGTAGGAAATATATCCACCACAATACCACACCCTCTTACATGTAAAAGAGAGCCCATCAAAACAATAAAAAGTTGATGCATTTTGGATGTGAACGTCGGTGACCGTGGCCACCCTTAACGTAATACATATTGTTCAAATATGAAGTATTTGGATAAAAGAAAAAAAAATTATTTGGTTGCTTTATACTAAAATAAACATTATTTAGCCTTATATGTAATGCTTTTTTATTTTTATTTTTTAAACTTTTCTATTTATTTATCTACCTTTTCATTCAAACGTACATAGAATAGGGAATTATGCAGTGTAGTTGTTTTGTTTTAAGGTATAAAATGTAAAATTGTTAAGTATGAGTCGATCAAAGATGTCATTTATCACAAATAATTAAGAGGTTTACTTTGCAATAGAGGTTGACACATAGTTTGAGGAGTTGATGTTTAGCCACCAGGCCAACAGCCAAGGCTTAAACATTTTAAGGTCCAATTGAAGGTATGATAGCCCAAATTTGAAGGCCCAAATTGAACATTGATCGTAAAGGGGAAGGAGTGACTGGCGTATGGGGAGAAAAAGGGGAATCCGGAAACGCCTCAAACATTCGGCTTTTCTAAAAATCAAAACCGTTACATCGGTTTTTTAAATTGTTCATTTTTTCGGTGCGATTTTTGGATTTTTTCCGTTTCATTTCGGTTTTTTTGATTTTTAGATTTGTGTGCTTACTCCTAGTTTTCTGTGAAGGATGCAAGTCCTTCTTAAATCAATAAATCAATTCAACAATTATCCATATTTACCTGTTTAATTTGTTCGGTTACCATAATGTCTAGTTAACTTGTAAACCAACCAAAACCATAAAGGAAAAAACAAAATCAAATCTCCCCAATTACGAAATCTAGAGATAAACTTTGCTCTAAGTCAATTAATAAAGGATGTCAAAAGGGAACATTAAATTGATACGAAATGGTGATATGCAATTATTATTCGCATAAACACCTGATTTTTATTCAAAATTTCCAGGTAGATTTAATTTATGATTTAACATTAAGAGATACATAAGACTTAGATTATTATGTATCACTTATACAACAAAAGCATTGTGTACATCCGTTCTCTGCAATCGATCCTCCTTTAGGTGTGTGATGTATACATGCATGATTACAAGCATGAATTTCACAAGAACTTGGAGCAAAATCATAAACATAAGATTTAAAAGGATCACCTGAAAACCAAAATCATAATAAAAAATAATTAAATAATGTCAAGATATGTTTTACTTGTTTACATTTTGTTGCTTCGCCAACATATCTTTATGATAATTGTATATAAAAGAAAATGAAACATGATGAAATTATGCCAAAATGCATTTTAGTACTCTGAACTTGGCTAACTAGGTCTTCTACTACCCTAAACTATAAAAGGTGCAGCATGGTACCCTGAACTTGGTAAAATGATCGATTTAGTGTCCTGACTCACTAATTTGACCTTGTTTTCTCACGAGATTTGCTTCTAATATCGATATATTGAGATGAACATATATTTTTTATTCCGTCTAAAGCCCCAACGAAAGTAAGTCAAACAAGAAAATGTGATCAAATTAATGAGTCAGCGTACTGAATCGACCATTTTGCCAAATTCAGAGTATCATAATGCACCTTTAATAGTTCAGGTTAATAGAAGACCTAGTTAGCCAAGTTAAGGGTACAAAATGCATTTTGGCCATGAAATTATTACCGTGTCTGGCCTTGCAAGTTGCAATATTCATCACTTGGGAAAGGAATGCTGGTTAATAAAATTTGTAAATAACATGCAAGAAAAAAGAAAATATATAATATTTTTGTCCATCACTAACTTATATATAGAGTTTCTTAGACGGATAAAATATTTAGAGATATATTACTCTGAACTTGAATTCTTAGTATTTATACAAGTTTTACAAACTTGGTAATAAGAAGCACTTATGTTACAAAATTGAATGTTTCTTTTATTCATTGTAGGTTACTAAGTACCACTTAATGGTTCTTAATGGGTCCTTAATTGAATCTTCGATTTTTATTCTTTGAATTATAATAAGGGTTTTTCTAATATGTGCCCACTAGGCACATGTTTAGATGTATTAACTTTCCTAAAAAATTCTTAATATACATTAATTAACTTCGTACTTTACATATTTAGAAAATGTATTAAATGCATTTGTAGGTTATAATGTAAATTTTGAATTAATTAATATACCTAAACATGTGCCTAGGGACACATATTAGAAAAACCCTTATAATAAAAATGAAACATACATATTTTATGAAGTTGGAAATAAAAATAAATTGTTCGGGAACTAAATTTTTCCATTGACTCTCATCCTCCAAGTGGGTACCATTTATTCCATACATTAGTTTTTTCCTCATTGCATTCACTGTGAACTCCGGACTCAGACCGAAGGTATAATCCCATGTATCTTGATTATTTGTGAAGGAATTCATTTATATACAATAATTTTTATATCATATATTACATTATACAAGTTTTACTGTTTTTTTTTTTTTTTGAAACGGCAAATCTAATTTACTCCTATTTACCACATATGTTCACGACGAGATTTGAACTCCTGACCACAAGGTTGAGAGGCATACATCATACCGCTAGGCCAAAGTATTAATCAATATTAAATGGAACCGCTAACTGTATAACTATATTAATTTGTGATAGATGAATTAAAAATTATGATGTAAAAATCACCTCTTATTTGTTGAAGCTGGCAATAGACTAAATAAACTATTAAAAAGAGCAAGAGAATCGATTTTTTGGGCTGATCGTGGCTCTCTTCGCCAGGCCCAATAAGGATGGGACATTTTGTGGGCTAACCTGTTGAGGTGGGCTACAATTAATGCCCTGAGTAATGTATTTTTTAATAGATTTGAGATTCTTTCTATCGCAATTGATAGAGTAAATTACATGGATGGTCCTTTAGGTTTATAGTAAATTTCACAAACGGTCCTTTAGTTTCAAAAATTACACCGATGGTCCTTAATTCTGAAAGGTTTTTCACCGATGGTCCTTTACACTAACTGACGTTAATTTATTCTGTTAACTCACCCCATGTGCAATGCACGTGAGGGTAGAAAAGTCATTTTTAATTTTTTTTTATTCTTAAATTAATTTTTTTATCTTAAATAAAAAATTTTAATTTAAGAATAAAAAGAAAAGAAATGAAAAATGACTTTTTTACCCTCATGTGCATTGGACATGGGGTAAATTAACAGAAAAAATTAACGTCAGTTAGTGTAAAGTACCATCGGTGAAAAACCTTTCAGAATTAAGGACCATCAGTGTAATTTTTGAAACTAAAGGACCACTGATGAAATTTGCTATAAACTTAAAGGACCATCCGTGTAATTTACTCCAATTGATATGAACAAAAGCAGTCAAATACTTTGTTAAAGTAACTCCATTATTTCAACTTACAAGGTCTTGAATACGTACTGTTCTACTAACATACACTTTTCATAAGAATGAAAAAAATTCGATTTTTAGTAATAAAATGGTACTAAACACTTATTCTCTTTGAGCAATTTTTGGCCTAAAATAAATCTTAGTTTAAAACAGAATATGTGAAATATAAGGTAGTATTGTTCTGCTTAAATAAAAATTAGTGATAGGATATTTTTACCATTAATCGCTAACTCAAAATTTCTTTAACTTTAGAGGATCAAATATTCAGAGTTATATTACTTTAGTATTTATACAGGTTTTACATAGTTAGTAACAAGTAGTATTTATGGTTAGGAGTGTACATTGTTTTATCGGGTCGGGTTTTGGCTCTTATCGGGTCGGGTATGTCGGGTTTGATGTAAAAAAAATACTAACCCGACCCGACAAGGAATCGAGTTTGTCGGGTTAACCCGATCAGGTTGGTCGGCTTACACCTAAGCTATGATTTTAGATTAAAAAAATATGAAAAAATATCTAATATAGTAAAGTTTATGGGTTTTGATTTAACACTTATATTTGTTAATTGATTTTTATTGGATGATTTATACTTATTAATGTGCTAATTCATTGATTTAATTGTAAAAATATCAAAAAAATTTAGGGAAAAACCTTTTAAATCTCATTCGGGGCAACCCGAAACCCGACAAAGGTAAGCAATCATTACCCAAAACCCGACCCGATACGAAGTCAGGTTTGTCGTGTCCGGTTGAAAAAACCCGATATCAACATGAGATCCGAATACACCCGATCTAGTTTGTGTCGAGTTGGATTGACCCTTTGGGCACCCCTATTTATGGTACACAATTAAGCGTCTCACTTTTGCATAGTACATTATTAAATAATAAATACTACATAATACTGTAGTTGTTAATATTGCTTAATGTTAAACCTCTTCGGTTTGTATCCTTTATATTATTCTATGACATGTAATAATCAAATACTTAAAAACGAAAGTTACATGTTTTCTGATTTTGAAAATAAATTACTCCAAAAACGTACTGATTTTGAAAATAAATTACTCCAAAACATACTTGATAATTAAACTATGCTCCTTTTTTCTTTTTCACAAATTTTAAAATGTCACTTTAGAGATGAGGCACTCCCAACAACCAAAAGCAACACGTATTTTTTTCGCAAATCAATAAATCAATTTAACAATTATCCATATTTACCTGTTTAATTTGTTCATTTACCACTTTAATGTCTAGTTAACTTGTAAACCAAAACCATAAAAAAAAAACAAAAGCGAATCTCCCCAATTACGAAAGCTAGAGACAAACTTTGCTCGAAGTCAATTAATTAAGGATGTCAAAAGGGAATATTAAATGGATACGAAATGGCGACATGAAATTATTATTCGCATAAACACCTGCATTTTATTCAAAATTTCAACGTAGATTTAATTTATGATTTGACATTAAGTTATATATAAGGACTTATACAACAAAAGCAAAGGGTGCCGATACATCCGTTTTCTGCAATTGATCCTCCTTTAGGTGTATGATGTATACATACATGATTACAAGCATGAATTTCACAAGAACTTGGAGCTAAATCATAACCATAATAGTTAAAAAGTTCACCTGAAAACCAAATTGATAATTAAATAACATCATGATATGTTTTGTTTATACTTTTTTATTTTGCCAATATATCTTTACGATAATTATATCAAAAGAAATTGAAACCTGATAAAAGTATTACCATGTCTGGCCTTGCAATATGCATCATCTTTTGGGAGAGCAATGCAGTTGATAAAACTTGTAAATAACATGCAAGAAACAAGAAAACATATAATATTTTTGTCCATCACTAACTTTTAAATTTCTTAGATGGATAAAATAGTTAAAGGTATATTACTCTGGACGTGAATTCTTAGTATTTATACAAGTTTTACAAACTTGGTAATAAGAAGCAATTATGTTACAAAATTGAACGTTTCCTTTATTCATTGTAGGTTACTAAATACCACTTAATGGTTTTTAATGAGCCCTTAATTGAATCTTCGGTTTTTATTCTTTCAATTATTCCATCACATGTAATAATGATATACTTTTTTTTTGTACAGCAAAAAGAAGGCAACAGGTGAAGCTTCGGCATTGCCATCACCCTCCGAGGACCTCCAAAACTTTTATAAACTCGAGTCTAGCAAAAAGCTAGACTGAAAAAAAAACATTACAACGGGTTTAATAACCAATCAACCCATGGAACCTTAATTTTGGGGTTCCGATGAGCGATCCACGAAAAAGAGAATAATTTAATACTATCGACCCGAATTTCTATACTTCCAAACTAGCCAACATGTCGTGAAACCTATAGCCTGCAATTTTAATCTTCTCGAGTTAAGCATAGAAATACCCGAACACTTCTGCCACCATTGCTCATAAGACCCGCCAGACCAATCCTCCACACCACACCACCGTAAAACAGCCTTCCACATCTCTTTAGCCATATCGCACACGAATAACACATGAGAAATCGATTCCATATGAAGATTGCAAACGGGACACATAATAGACTCAATCTCCATCCCCCTTCTTGATAAATTTTGCCTCGTGGGTAACCGATCCAACGCCACCCTCCACATAAAGACATTAACTTTTATCGGTATAGACCTGCATCAAATCAAAGAAATACTCGAACCTGGGAAAAGACTAGCATTTATAATATTTTTTTTGTCTCACCAACCGTAAAATCACAACTCTCCCCCAAGTCCCAACTCAGTTTGTCTCTACCATCCGTAATTTGTACGTCACTAATAAGAGCTACAAGATCAAACTGCTCTTTTTCAACCCCCCACGAATATATCTTCTCCAATTATAACACCAACCTTCATTCCTCCACCTATCACTAACTTTGCAATGAATATTAAGCTCTAACCGAAATAAACGATTAAAACGTTGACACAAAGGCATATTACCCACCCATGGGTCCATCCAAAAATCATTCCCCAATTTGTAAGACAGGGAGTTAAAATCAACAATGTTTTTCTCATGTAAAAAATTAATCGAGCCAATAATATCATTCCAAATACCACTTTTCTTAACCGGGTTATTGTTGATTACAAGACCACCTTAACACCATAGATCGCTTGAATTGATTGAAATGGTGATATAAAAATAGTGTTATCATGAAAACCTGCATTTTCATTCAAACGTACATAGAATAGGGAATATTTATGCAAGATAATTGTGAATTTGTAATCCTTAATTAATCTATGATTTAGCAAGATTTAGGTTGAGATTAAGAAGATTAGTTTTTAGAGATTAGAAAGAAAAATGTTGTTTAAGTTTGCTAAGAATAGTTGACAAATAATTAACAATGCAAGGTTTAGTTACAGTTGTTCCGTTGTGTAAAATTTAAAGGTAAGACATGTGAAATTTTTAAGTGAGTCGATCAATATGGGTTGGGCCGAACAGTTGGGTCGTAGTGGGTTGACCATGCGAGTCTTTTAGTCAATCATCTTGATAAGATCAGCTGGGGTAGATCACAAGTGAATAGAAAATTAATATATTTGAAAATGGACTAAATTAAACTATGCTCCTTTTTCCTTTTCTTTTTAGATGAGTCGCTCCCAAGTCCCAACAATCCAAGCAAATACATCTTATTTTTTTTAAGAATTAATTACTAATTTAGACCAAAAAAAATATGAGACTCCCATTTAAAACTAATAGACTTCAATCTTCTCAAAATACCCCGTGCGACTGGGAGACTTGTGCAGCACTAACGAAGCAGTACTAAGTGTTGAGCAGTACTAACGGAGCAGCACTAAGTGGTTGAGCGGTATTAACTATAAGTAGTAACAAGTTTAGAGCAGTACTAACAAGGTTGAGCAGTACTAATGGACAGTAATAACAATGTTGAGCAGCACTAACACGGACACGTGGCGGCGTTCTAGTGGAGTTGCACGGTTGTACGCTCGCGGGGGTAGTTGCACAGTCTGATTTGAGAAGAATTGAAACTTAAGTCTATTCTTGGGGAAATTTTGTTTCATTTGGTCCAAATTAGAAAATCACATTTTCTTAAAGTCAATACATCAATTTAATATTATCCATATTTACCTCTTTATATTTGTTCAGTTACCAGTTTAATATCTAGTCAATTTGTAAACCAAATCCATAAAGAAAAAACAAAAGCAAATCTCTTCCAATTACGAAAGACAAACTTTGCTCAAAGTCTCTAATCGATTAAGGATGTCAAAAGGGAATATCAAAAGGATACGGAATGGTGATATGAAATTATTATTCGCATAAACAACATCATTTTTATTCAAAATTTCCACGTATATTTAATTTATGATTTGACATTAAGAGATAGATAAGACTTTATATATCACGGATACAACATAAGCAAAGTACGCCGTTACATAGTGTTTCTGCAACTGATCCTCCTTTACGTGTCTGACGTATACATGCTTGATTACAAGAAGGAGTTTCACAATAATATGATTGATAAACATGAATATAAGATCTAACATTATCACCTGAAAACCAAAATAATAATAAAAAATAATAATTAAATAAAGTCAAGATATGTCGGACTTGTTTACATTTTTATTTTGTTAGCTAACATATCTTTACGATAAATGTATTGAAAGAAAATGAAACCTGATAAAAATATTACCGTGTCTACCCTTGCAATATTCATCTTCTGGATTGCAGTTGATAAAATTTGTAAATAACATGCATGAAAAAAAAAAACATATAATATTTTTGTCCATCACTAACTTATAATTTCTGATAGATGGATAAAATATTTAGAGATATATTACTCTGAACTTGAAGTCTTTAGTATTTATACAAGTTTTACAAACTTGGTAATAAGAAGCATTTATGTTACAAAATTGAGCGTTTTGTTTATGCATTGTAGGTTACTGAATACCACTTAATGGTTTTTAATGGGTCCTTGAATCTTCGATTTTTATTCTTTCAATTGTTCTATCACGTGTAATAATCATATACTTAAAAACGAAACTTACATATTTTCTGAATTTGAATATCTTACTACTTACTAATGCATTTAGGCCTACCTCTTTTAGTAAGTTTAAGGAGCTCCTTAATTTTAAGTTTAAGGAGCTTTCCAGTTTTAGTAACTTCTTTAACTGAAAAAATAAAGCGTGGCTTACAAGATTCGAACACAAGACCTCTCGTAAGTACTCACTATGTGTTAACCAATTGCTATAACTTACACTTTATTTCAAACCACCAACACTAAATGCAATATGCTGTAATTCCGGAAGTCAATTAATGTACCTTTTCGGTTTCGGTTTGTATTTCCGGAAAACAAAATATAATAGGCTGTAATTCCAAGCATTTGACCTGCCCTTATATTTACGGAAGTTAATTAATTGAGCTTTTCGGTTTCGGTTTGTATTTCCGGAAATTAATTAATTGACCTTTCTTACCATCTTTTATTTCCGTTTTGCTTTTTAAAGCATTTAGGCCTACTAATGACCATTTGGGACTTAGGTGTGTGTGTTAACCACTTCAACTACTTGATTATTTTGATTTATCCAGATACTAATATATATAAGCTTTAACGTCACCAGAACTCAACCATCATTTCTCTATTTAAAAGGCCCATATTTACTTTCACAAAAAAGCCAAATTCATATCTGATCCTACCATCACTAATGTCAGCACCTACCATCACTACGCACCACCACTCATCACCATCGCTATTGTCACCACCACCGGTACTGTCGTCACTTCGAAATATAGTTACGGGTACCCGCCGCCGCATTGCGCGGGTACCCTGCTAGTAAATTATAATAAACGCGTTTAAACTTGAAAAAAATTGAGTAAAACAATGGAAAAGGTTGTAATATTGTTTCAAGATCAGTTTTTAACGTGTCTAGACAAAAAAAATATTCCTATCAGCATACATGAGGTGTGTTATAGGAACTCAATTAATAAAACAAAGTTTTAAAACATAAACACTAGCTGTTAAATAAAAAAAAGTTAAACAATCAAGATCAATCTTTAATTATTACCATCATTAAATTACATGTGAGCTCTTCTGTTTCCTTCTTTTTGTTGTTAAAAAAAACATGTGATTGAATACACAACCACTACCGCCGGCCTCCACCACCATCGTAGGCCACTACCGCCGCCGACCTCGGCCGCAACACATGTGATTGGATACACAATCACATGTGATTGAAAGCGGCCGGCGGTGGGTTGCCGGTGGTGGAGATGGTGGCCGACAGAGGTTGACGGTGGTGGTGATGGTCGGCAATGTGCACTCACATGTGATTTAATACACAATCACATGTGAATGAATGCGGGTGGAGGTGGCGGGAGGTTGCCGATGGTGGTGACGGGGCCAGAAGCGGTGGTGGCTGACAATGGCAGTGGGCGGTGTGCAATGGTAGTGGGGGTGGGGTCGGGGTTAGGGGTGTTGATTGGGTATATTTTTCGGGTTTCGGGTAGTTCGGGTTTTTACAAATATAAAAAATACCCAATACCCAACCCAAATTAAATTCGGGTATTTGGGTATGGGTAGTTCGGATAATGGGTCGGATACGGGTATATCCACTAATACCCGAGAATTGACATAGTTGTATTGTTGATAACCACAACGTTTATATATCGATCTCAATACACCATTTTGGTCCATAATTTTATCAAATTCCAACCACCATTAGGATCTGTCGTCGACTTTTATATGAAATTAATAGATTACAAGTATAACGATCGTATTTTATTTATGTAGTTATAATATATTACCTTTAAATTAAGTCTTTTAAAAGCATTCGGGTATAACCATTCACTTGAAATATTACCCTATACCCGAACCGCTTATTTTCGGGTTACCCAGTACCCAAATATTTCTACCCGAACTACCCGACCCGTTCTACCTGAATTCGAAACGGGTCGGGCGGGTAGAACGGGTTCGGTTATTTTCGACAACCCTAGTCGGGGTGTGGTGGTGTTGATGTATTTAATCACATGTGATGGTGGTGGTTTGGGGTTGATTTTGACCACTTGACTTTTTTTTATTTATCTAAAGACTAAAATTTATCTCTTAGGACTTTATAAAAATGATGGATTACCTTGAACGTTTTTCTTAGAAAACGTATACATGGTATTTGGTTGGGCAGTAATCTTTGATAATTTATTGTATTATAAATTTATGTATTTGATTGGATGGAATTGAAATCTATATTTTCAAAAAATTTCATCAAACTATAGAATGTAGATTCGATCACTGCAAATCTGCAATGAGTGATATAAAAATTGAATGGATTGAAATGGTAATATAAAAATATTATTAGCATGAAAACCTGCATTTTCATTCAAACGTAAATAGAATAGGGAATATTTATGCAAGATAATTGTGAATTTGTAATTCTTGATTAATCTATGATTTAGCAAGATTTAGGTTGAGATTAAGAAGATTAGTTGTTAGAGATTAGAGAGAAAAATGTTGTTTATGTTTGCTAAGAATACTTGACAAATAATTAACAATGCAAGGCTTAGTTACAGTTAGTCATTAGCCTTCGTTGTTTCGTTGTGTAAAATTTAAAGGTATTGTGAAATTGTGAAGTATGAGTCGATCAATATGGGTTGGGCTGAACAGTTGGGTCGTAGTGGGTTGACCATGTGACTCTTTCATGTCAATCAGGGGAGGACCTAGTATGGTGCACGGGGTTGCCCGTGCAACCCCTATTATTTTTTTGTTAGTGTAGGTGAAACCCCTGAGAAATTATGTGCCACCGGTGCCACCCCTCGATTTTTTTCCTGGTCCGCCACTGATGTCAATCATCACGAGTGAATAGAAAATTAAAAATATTTCAAAATGGACTAAATTAAACTATGCTCCTTTTTCCTTTTCTTTTTAGATAAGTCGCTCCCAACAACCCAAATCAACATCTTTTCTTAAATCAATACATCAATGTAATATTATTCATATTTACCTGTTTATATTTGTTCAGTTACCAGTTTAATATCTAGTTAACTTGTAAAGCAAATCCATAAAGGAGATACAAAAGCAAATATCTTCCAATTACGAAAGACAAAATTTGCTCTAAGTCAATCGATTAAGGATTTAAGGATGTCAAAAGGGAATATTAAATGGATACGAAATGGTGATATGAAATTATTACTCGCATAAACAACATTTTTATTCAAAAGCAAAGTACTAGTTAAATATATTATTTAAGATTAAAATCTTGACGACTTAAATTATCATGTACTACTTATACAACAAAAGCAAAGTGTTCCAAGACATCCATCTTCTGCAACTGTTCCATCTCTAGGTTTGTGATTTATGCATATTTGGTCACAAGAATCAATTTTACAAGGTTTTGGGGCAAAATCGTAAATATATGAATTAAAAGTGTCACCTGAAAACCAAAATAAAGGATAACTTTAAACGAAATATAATTAAATAAAGTCACGATATGTTGGATTTTTTTACAATTTGTTTGTTTTGCCAACATATTTTTACGATAATTGTATCTAAAGAATATGAAATATAATGAAATTATTACCATGCGAGTTCCTGCAATATTCATCTTGCGGGGATGCAATGGCGTTGATAACATTTGTAAATAACATGTAGGAAAAAAGAAGAAACATAATATTTTTGTCCATCACTAACTCAGAATCTATTAGATGGATCAAATATTTAGAGTTATATTACTTTGAATATGAATTCTTAGTATTTATACAAGTTTTACATAGTTTGTAATAAGAAGCATTTATGATACAAAATTAAACGTTTCATTATATACAGTACGTTATTAAATACTACTAAATGGTTTTTAATATTGCTTAACGCTAAACCTCTTCGGTTTTATACTTCCCAATATTCTATCACATGTACTCCGTAACTATCAAATACTTAAAATCGAAACTTACATATTTTCTAAATTTGAAAAAACATTTATGGAAAAAGTAATCTTTTTAGATAAAAATATTTTTGAGATATAAACGAAGACATAATTGTTGTAATCCTAGTCTTTCAACATTTAATAAAATTACTTAGATTAATAAGCGTTAATTACCAAATAATTGTAATAGATTGTTTACCTTGCTGCTATGGATGTAAGTACATCGGTTATACACTAGGTTAAAACCCGCGCTATGCGGTGTCAGGTACCCTGCGAACTATATTTTCTAGGCGTTCAAATTTTGATTGGTTGCATTTTTGTTATAATTATGTATAAAATAGAGGTAAGAAATAAGAATTAACATTGTTGTTAAAATGTTGTTTGGTTACATTTTATGGCGAACTTTAAAAATGAATCAACAATCAACATAAACAATACGAGTCAAATATAAAAAATGAGCCTGATAAAGCCTTATAACAGCAGCTTGAGAAGAGATGATGTTTAACCTATTAGAGATAAAATTGTATTCTCATAGCGACTTCACAAAATGATGCATATCAAGTAAAATATACTTTACCCAAAAATAATTCAGTGAGAAAAATAATGACTTTTAGCTTTTATTTAAGGAACCTTAATATATACACATGGGTCAAAGTCTCTAAGTTGTTAGTACTACGCCGAATGAGCGTCACTATTTTTAACAACCAGACTATTGCTGATTATTTAGGTGGTGTTTGTTTTTTTATAGAAAGTCTTTTTGAGGTTTTGTGTCTGCAGGTGGGAAGACATTTTAGAAAAAGACTGTTTGTTTTTTGGAAGTCAAAAGATGGAAAAAAGTATTTTTAAGGTCTGCTTGGAGAAGACTTGGACCATAGTCTTCCAAGCTTGGAAGACATTTTACCTATACCTAAAAAAAAAGTTTTTCTACCACCACCACATACCAACACCGCCACCCACCACCACCAACTACCACCTACCGCCACCACCAATTGCCGCATCCACCTAATGCCACTAGCACCCACCACATACCGCCACAACCACGTACCGCCACCTACCACCATCTACAGCCACCACCACCCACCACCATCTACCGCCATTATCTATCGCCACTACCCACCACCACCACCACATACCGCCACAGCCACCCACCACCACCACCGCCACCCACCAACGTCTACCTCCACCGCCACCCACCACCATATAGGCATATACCGCCACCACCCACCACCGCCACCACCCACCACCACCACCACCCACCACCGCCGCCACCCACCACCATCTACCGCCACCACCATCACACACCGCCACAACCACCCACCGCCACCCACCACCATCTACCGCCACCACCACCACACACCGCCACAACCACCCACCGCCACCCACCACCATCTACCGCCACCACCCACCACCATGTACTGCCACCACAACCTGCCACCACCCACACAAATACTGCCATTTAATTTTTTTCATCAACCTGCAGACATTTAAAAACAAATAGTCCTATTCTTATAAACTGCACACGTTTGGTCCAAATATTCTCTGCAGATGTGCTCCGCAGACTGCAGACTTTTTACCTCTTCAAAAACAAACGGCAACTTAGTATCATGTAATCATAACATACGATCCACCACAAATTCTATATTCATACTTTAACAACTTTATATCAAATTCCCAAACATGCAGCTTAAAAACTTCTTGGAAAATCTTGTTATCCACCAGTAGCTTATGATTTATTTGACCAAGGTATTTCCTGTAGTGAATCTTAGAATATAAAAAACAAAAAAAAAATAAAATTGTTGCAACATTAAGGTGGCAAAATAAGCGTGTAGGGCTGGCATAGGTCAAAATGACCCGGGTTGACCCGTAAACACTATTTTGTCATCGTCATAATTTTGTATCAAATAATTCATGTGTTAAATACTACCTTCGTATCAAAATAAGTTATACATTTGGAGAAACACGATTTTTAAGGCAAAAGATTAAAAAATAGTTTAAAATAGATTAAACTGGATAGTTAGTGGAGGATGAGTCTCACTTATTTTGAATTAAGTAATATTAATGATGTTTAAAGGTAAAAGTAAGGGTAAAAAGATAATTTCACTTTATTAAAATAAATAGTTAGTAGAGAAGGGGTCCTATTTTTTTGCTAAATAAGGAAAGATTTTGAAGTGTATCACTTATTTTGTTCCACCCCTTTTAGGAAAATGTATCACTTATTTTGATACGGAGGTAATATATGATTACACAAACAACAATATTACAATAATAATCTAAACCTTTAAACAAAACAATTAAGCATGTTTCATGCCTTAAAATAGACTTTGGGCAACTTTCAACCCATTTCACCCGTTCCCTTTTACTAAAAAAATTCGTTTGACCCATTTTTGAAAAATAAAACACTACCCAACTTGACACATTAATATATAAACTGGTCAAAATTGCATCCTTAAAGAACTTGCATTGTTCCATTGCCAGAAAGCCCCTGAGTTTCTCAATTTTCTTCAAATTATCAAAACTTACAATTTTTCAAAAAAATCTAAAAACTTTTATGATTCGTTTTTTAGAGAAATTTTGCAATTAGCTTTTTGATAAGAAGATTAATAATTACAGAAGGTATATACTTACAAAATTATATATCTATCAATGTAAAAAAAGTACTTCCATAATCAACCTCAGAAGCCATTTATGTGATACGAAGGTACATAATAACAAGATTAGGGTTTAGACTTTAGAGTCGTAACTTTTTTATAGAATAGTGATAATAAAAAAAAAACTCAAAATACTATAAACACTACATAAATATCTCAACTGATCATTATAATCGAGACTTCTTAATATATAATCCAGAAACATCATAAAATTTAGATGAAAATTGATTACCTTGTATGCAATTAGGTCAATTAGTTGCATTATGAACTTTCCAATCCCTTCACCTGATAAGCAGATTCAAGCTGCAATTCATACGGATAAAGTACAGATTTTTCTTCTTAAATGGTGAGTGGTGTTTTCCTAAAATCAATTTTGTCAATTAGTTGCCTTGAATGAAATTGACAAAATTGATTTTAGGGTTTCAAATTTTCTTTACGCCCAAAAGGAATTTCATTTCTCAACTTTCAATCGTTTTGGTACTTGCAAATAGGGGTGTTAACGATTCGAGTCGAGTCGAATATCAGGAAATTTGGGCTCGGCTCGTTTAATAATTACCCGGCTCGAGCTCGACTCGAGCTCGAATAAGCTTTTATAACTGAGCTCGAGCTCGAATATTTATATAGTGTTCGAGCTCGAGCTCGATACTCGTTTATGATTCCATAATTTTTAAAAATTACTAATTTACAAACTCGAAAAGCTCGTTAATGACTCGACTCGTTAACACCCCTATTAATATATGTATATTATTGTACTTATTGTATCAACACTTGTACTTATTGTATAAAACACTTGTTCAGCTCGTTAGGATCGACTCGTGAAGATCGTCTGGCTCGTTTGGCTCGAGATTAAACGAGCTATCGAACGAGCCGAGTCGAGTATTAAATTATTAGGCTCGGCTCGTGAAATTAATCGAGTCTTGTTTCATGTTCGAGCTCGACTCGAGATCGAATTAGTATAGGCTCGAGCTCGATATAAACGAGCTCGAGTAGCTCGTTAAAAGCTCGACTCGTTAACATCCCTACTTGCAAATAGTGTGTACTTTTTAAATTGTGTTATGTACTTTATGAAGATGCTAAACTGAAAGACGATTTAGTTTTTGGTTTTGTATTTCCTAATTAATGTTACCTATTTCGAAATTGTTGATGTGCAAATTTTGAGGGGTTTGCATAGTGAATTTAATAATTGGAATGATTTTGTTCTGAGTGATAGATATATTATGGTTTATTGAGCATATGGTTCAATCACCGCTTATTATACTTGTTTAATGATTTTTTTTCTGTATTAGCTAAATCGATAACATTAATTTACTTAATCCAACTTGATGAAAAATGTGCTGCAGAATCCAAGATTGGACATCAATTTGGAACATCCAAAAGGTACTTGTAAATTTTATTTTTTATGCTTTTTGAAAAATGTTCATTTTTATGCTTTTCTATCAGTGAAATATGCAGGCTTTCTGGTGAAATTAAATTGACATAAAATATACATTGGGTCTTTCTAAGGTGGGCCCCATAGGCATACAATAAAAGATATTAAATTCATTCGAAACTTCTAAAATTAGAGTAATAATCATCAATGAAGCTAATATATGTTATTTTTAAGTGAAGCATTAAATGCATTTTATAATTTACTTGGAAAGTTTTAGATTATTTATTGACTTTATTGTGTGTCTATGGGGCACACATTAGAAAAACCCTTTTGTTATTTCAGAATTTAATCTCAGAGCTTTTGTTCTTTATCTTACTCTTCCAGCGGGTTTTAGGTAAAGAATTTCTAACCCGAAACCTGACCCGATAAGGAATTGGGTTGGTTAGAACATCAAATATTTCATTAATTAACCATAATAATTCATATTAATTGATCAATTGCTTCAAAACTTTAGAATTTGTTTGAATTTTCTGAAAAGCGTGAACATCGAAGTGTTCTTCATAAAAATTACGACATTGACTTGTTTGATTGAAATTAGTTTACATAAATCTTCTTTGTACTACTTTTGTATCAAGTCAAACCATATTCTAAGTCCACTGGTCAGCTTTTACAATTTGAATTAAAGTTTGTTGGTTCGGTTTGAAAGGAATTTGATGGTTAAAATCTTAAATTTTACGGATTTTTTCTAAACTTCAATCGGGTTAGTCGAGTCAATTTGAATCCCCATAAAGGTAAGTGATTCTAACCTGATATTCAACTCGATGCTTATATTGTAGCCAAATCTGGTTTGCATATTAGTGATCAAGATGCTATTTATTAGATAAAGTGTGAAATGCATAGGGCTTAGGGATCAAGATCATACTTATAAAAGACTACATATAAGATCAAGATCATATCTACGAGACTACGAAGTATTAGTTTTACAGATGCTTATATTGTAGCCAAATCTGGTTTGCATGTGAATCATTCCTAAAAGGTTTATAGGACGGCATGCGAGTGACCATCAACCAACTTACATGTTAGTTCAAGTCTCATCCGAGACACATGTGAAGTTGTAGATTGTGTATATATGATTTCTTGATGTTAAAAAAGCGATATTAAATGTAATTATTGGATTAATATTTCCGCATAGATCTAATTTATTATTTAAGATTTAGAGCTAGACAAGATTTAAATTATCATGTACTACTTATACAACAAAAGCAAAGTGTGTCAAGACATCTCGGTCTTTAGCAATTGTTGTAAACTGGGCAAGACAAATATCCTTCCATCAGGAACGAAGGGTTTTGATAATGACAGCCCTAAGGGCTGTCAATAGACATGCATCAAAAATTTGTACATCAATCTGTAACTACCTCCTGAAATTTAGGAACTACTTCTCTCAATAGATAAATATACAACTCTTACGCGCTTATTGACAGCCCTAAGGGCTGTCATTAGCAAAACTCTAAAAATATTATCCAAAAATTAACTAATTAAACTAAAATGTTTTAAAAGTAAAACATGGGTTTTAAAGTTGTATAAGGTATGAGAATTAAATAATAAAACAATTAATTATGGAGACACAATATTAAGAAGATAATCAATCGAAATAAATATACACGCAACTCGTCCTCTTAGAACATGCACAAGATGTATATAACAAATGAACGAGTAAAATTAAGATCAAAAGCTTAAGGTTCACAATCAATCATAAACAAAACCAATCATAATTTATTAATAAAAAGCAAAAATAAAACTTAGAGTTCGTTCATCATAGCAAATACAATAAACCCTAACTCATACTTGGATTAACAATCATGCAAGAGTCTCAACAAACATAAAGTGAAAATATAAATAAGTGCTTACTAGTTAGCACTAGCATCAAGATTCACTGATTTGAGTCCTTCCTCGACCGTTCTTCCAAAAGTGTCGTCGGGTGAGTTCCTTACTACGGTACCATTTGACTTTGACTTAATGAGCTTAACATATAAATAATTATATCGAGTAAGTCACAATGATTTTGTTTGTATAAGTAGTATATGTTCTAGAATCGGCGGTTTCAGATCCACTTCAGATTACCTAGTTTTTCACTTTTTCTGATCACCCTAACACCAGGTCATAAGTCACTTATCATGATCGAGTCGATTAAACCAGATAACAAGTGAACAGAGAAACAAAATATATTTCAAAATGCATTACTGTTTAAGACCAATAAAAATAAATCGAATTGGCGAATATTGACTAATATTTTTTTGCTAATATTTCAGTGTCCTCCCTATTAAAATCTTGTAGAACCACCATACTAGCTCAAAATCGTTGATGAAAACCGAACACAAATTTACAAAGTCACCAAAATCCAAATAAAAGGAGATTTGCAAATGGAACCCAAAATTTCAAAAACCCAAATTACAAGTGAATCCAAAAGCATATCATGAAACCCTAAATCGGTGAACACCATAAACCTAAGTCTATTAATAAATCCCAAACCCAAAAACACGCTAAACCATCGATGGCATTGCAACACATGAAAAGAAACGCACATGCTCATTTGAAATTTCATCAATTGGTTTCTATATGTTTTGAATGACCTATCAACCAATTAGTTGCGAGTGCAATCTTGTTTAAGACGTGTAAAATATTGGATAATTATGATTTCTTGCGGTTAAATAAAACGAAAATTAAGGTAGTTATTGGATCAAAATATCCACGTACATCTAATTTGTTATTTAACCTTGAGAGATAGACAATACTTCAATTATAATGTATTAGTTATTACTTATACAACAAAAGCAAAGTGTGCCAGAACATCCATCTTCTGCAACTGTTCCTTCTCTAGGCTTATGATTTATGCATACTTGATCGCATGAATCAATTTTACAAGGATTTGGGGCAAAATCATAAAGATAAGATTTAAAACCATCACCTGAAAACCAAAATAATACAAAACTTCAAAAGAGAAGATATTTAAATAAAGTCATGATATGTTGGACTCTTTTTTTTGCCAACCTATCTTTATGATACTTTTATTTAAATAAACTAATAACATGACTAAAGTATTACCATGTGATGACTTGCAATATTCATCTTGTGGGGAAGCAATGCCGTTAAAAACATTTATAGATAACATGTAACAAAAGAGAAAACACATTACAGTTTTGTCCATCGCTAACTCAGAATTTTCTTAAACTCTAGATTGACCAAATATTTAGAGTTATATTACTTTGAACATGAATTCTTAGTATTTATAGAGGGTTTACATAATTAGTAATAAAAAAGCATTTATGGTACAAAATAAAAACGTTTCGTTTATATAAAACGTTATTAAATACTACTTAATGGTTAACGTTAAACCTCTTCTTTATATCATTCTATATATCACATGCAATAATCAAGTACTTAAAAATAAAACTTACATATCTCAAAACAAAAGTGAAATATTAAATTGTACAAGCATGATTTCTTGCCGTTAAATAAAACGAAAGTTAAGGTTATTTTTGGATCAAATTTTATACGTAGATCTAATATATTGTGTAACCTTGATAGATAGAGAGACAAAGTAAAGCGTGCCAAACACATATGTCTTCTTTAATTGTTCCTTTGAGGATTGTGATCCATGTATACTTGATCGCATGAATCAATTTTACAAGAATTTGGGGCAAAATCACAAATATAAGATTTATCAACATCACCTGAAAATCAAAATAATACAAAACTTTAAAAAGAGAAGATAATTAAAAAAAAAATCATGATATGTTGGACTTGTATAAGTTTTTATTGTTTCCCATCTATGTTATGTAATTCATGGTTTCAGTCTATTCCTAACCACCGCCCCCATTTGAACGGTGTCAATAGTTTTGTTGTATTCCGATTACTCCCTCTTTTTTGAGTTTTGTTTCATTTGCATTTTCTTTCTTTTTTAGTGATTTCCCCTAATTGGAGCATGTTAATTGTGAAAGATCTTTGAGTATGTGCGCTTTCTTTACATATTTTTATTTACTTCTTTCTTATATAGTATTAATTTTATGAAACGTTTCATGCTTGTCAAAATTGGAGGTTAATTTCTTGCAAGATGTTATTTATCTTTATAACCACACTCTTGAATATCTGAATTGTAGCGGTTTGAAAATTGGGAACCGGTCTGATTAAACGTCCAAATCTTTTTATGAAGATATCTCGACTTTCAAAATAATATATTAATGACAACATGTTGCTATCGAACAAAATTTGCTTTTCACGTAGCCGCATCGCGCGAGTATCTTGTGATTAAATCTCCAAAATGGCCGCCCCTAATTAATTCCAAAATACGTTTAATTGACCCAAAACACGTTGATTCCTATATCGTGGATGTTTATCTCTTTTCTTTTAGGGAGCTTATTCGTACAGAGCGATTTTTAGTCATTTAGAGCAATTTTAAATTAAAAAACAATAATACCCTTCATCCCTTTTACTAATATTTTACCCTACCCCCTCCGAAATTATTTTACTAATAATTTTAAATAATGTCCAAAATAATTGATGTGTGGTTGCTTTTAATTGGTGGCCCAAATATGTCACTTTAATTCTTGCTAGTTGCTCCATTAATTTCGTGGCCTCCCAAATATATTAAGTGCGGGCTCACCAAAATTGAGGCCCAATTTTCCTTCGTTGCCTTCTTTATTTCTACGGCCCAAAAGAATTGTATGGATTCTCTTTTATATTTTCTGCGGCCTTCATGTTACGATCCTATTTCAAAGTATTAAATCACCTCTTTTTTTTTAAGGCTTTCGTCTATTATATATTAGATCTAATAAAGCATTTGAGACATTTCTCAATATTAATTTGAGTCTTTTATAGTAGGGCATTTCTCAACATTTCTCAAGGCCATACAAAAGACAGAAATATTTTCATTCACAAAAATTAAAAGTAGAAATGTAAGTATCATAAAATAATTAAATGCAACACAGTACGTACCTATTCGATCATCAAATTCAAGAAATCTAATAGAGTCATATGCTAACCCTAAAAAACCAAAATTAAAGAACATTTGATCCACGTACCATAACATCGAACAGTTTGTGATGTCTACTTTTATAACTTACTTTTATCTTTCAGAATTTAACCTCACATTATGGTTTTCAATTTTTAATACTTGAATTTTGGTCAAAATCATTCTGTACTAGTGTATGAACACATTACAAAAAAGAAAAGAAAATGAACAGTCACTTAAAATAAAAAACAATACTAATATTAGTTACCGTAAAATAAAATCCATTAATATAATCTAAATACATTTTGTTAATTGTGTTCCATTAAGAGGCAAATGCCTATACGGAACATCACAATTAAAAAAAGTATGCCGATTGAAACCTCTTATTACTTGTAGCCTCCTCAACTTGAGATACCACATGAAATCAGCCTTCACTTCTACCCAACATTTTAACTTCGGAAGCTAGTGATTTGGGATTATACATTTTATTAAAGTGGTTTTTATGGCTCTTAATAATGTGTATATTTATAAGACATGTGCCAACGGTCCGTCAGCGAGGGAACCAACAGTCGCCGGTGGTTACAACCCGTTGGCATGGCTCATCGGTTCTTAGGCATCAAATTTCCATTTCTCTACTTGGCATGGCTCATCGGTTCTTAGGCATCAAATTTCCATTTCTCTACTTGATGAGAAGAGATGTATCCCCCATCAGTTTAACTTCGGAAGCTAGTGATTTGGGATTATACATTTTATTAAAGTGGTTTTTATGGCTCTTAATAATGTGTATATTTATAAGACATGTTGTCAGGATCGATTAACTATAGACAAGTTAATAAACACCTTAGATCTAATTGATGATAGAAGTTGCAGCGGATCAACACTATATCAATAATTAAGAACAATGAACTGTATGAACAATATGCAAAAATATTAAGAACACAGTTTCACAAAAAGCTTCAATGTATATTATTGAGTTAACAATACACACGTACGTTTACAATTCGTAAGGAACATACTTATAGTAGTCCTTGAAGCTAAACTATTTACCCTAGTTATTCTAGGACTTGATTTACATCGAATTATAAAAGATATACATTTAATTACATTCTATAACTATCTCTACGAAGATCTCGGACTTGATATCTTCCAAAAACGCGTATCAGTAGTAACTGCAATCACCAGTAGTAAATAAGTAACATCAGTAGTAAACTTGGTGATCAGTAGTAAGTCCAGATACATCGTCAGTAGTAACTACAATGATCAGTAGTATCTTCAATCTTCTTATGATCAGTAGTAACTTAGTTATAGTGAACACCAGCATCAACTTCATCAGTAGTAAATGTTTCTGCCCCATCAGTACTAAGTATGTCAGTACTAATTGCAGCATCAGTAATAAGTTGATCTGTGTTTTGCTCCAACAATCTCCCCCTAAACTTATTGATCATCTTTTAATCAATCAAGTTTCTTTTGTTCCTCTTGTTCTTTTCTTCTTTTCTCAAGAGTTCTTTGATTCCGTTGAAGCCTTTGTTCAATAATATATCTGCTGTTCCTCTTTGTAAAATAATTCAGTTTATTTTGGAACATAACAGCATCATAGGGTTTCATCAAAGTGTTTATGAATATCTGATACATTGTTTTCTCAGAATGTGGATATTCTTTCTCATATAGGTACAGTTCACACACTTTGCCTGATTTCTCAAAGAAGTACATATTTGCAGTAGGAATGACATTCCAAGCATATACATTACCTGGATTTGTAAATTGTTCTGGATAATTATCTGGATAAAATGCAGCATCAATCATCTTTGTTAAATATCCAGCTCCAGATTCTTTCCATGATTTCTTTGTCATTCTTGGTTTCCCAATAATCAAAAGTTTGATTACATCACTTCTTGAACATGATCTGATTAAGGGTAACCATCCAGTGAATCTTTGTACTACTTTGTCTTCCCTTATGACTTCTATGACATTATTCTGCATCACTCTCCAGTTAAGAATTGGATTGTTCTGTAGAGGAGCAACTGGCATTTCAAGAACAGGTATAATTTGTTGTTTTGATTTCTTCTTAGAACTTTGTTCTTGATCAACAGATTTTCTTTTATTAGATTGGGGAGTTGAAGTATTACCAACAGTTGTAACACTACCAGCTTTGAGCAAATTTAAGCTGATTGGTACTAAAGTTTTGGCTTTGGCTTTCTTTGATTCTTCAGCTTCTTGTTCAGCCAAGTCTTTCTTCTTTTCAGTGCAGTATTTTTCAATAATAGTTACCATCTTCATTCTTCCAAAAGATTTTGCACTGTGACCTCTTGTCTTCAGAAAGTCTATCATAAGAGCTTTTTGTTCAAATATATCATCTGGTAACTCACCTTTTGTTCTTTTGCATTCTGCTACAAGCTCCTCAAGACAGTTTAGATGTTCTTCTTCTACTTTTCTAAGCCTTTTGAATTCTGCTTCTTGGGCTTCTATCTGAACATCTTTAATTTGAACAGGTGCTTGAACAGAAATTTCTCTTTGATTCTTCTTTTGTTCAAGAGCTTGATACTTAGCTACCTTCTCCCAAAATCTCTTATTATTCACCTTCCATTTGTCTTGTTTATCAGCTCTAACAAGATTTATCTTGTTTACCATGTAATGACCAAGAGCTCTGTTAGGGTAATCTTCATCATATATTTCTTTACCCTTTCCAATGTGTGCTGAAGGTGGAGGTGGAATATATTTCATGTCTGGCACTCCACTTATTATAACAGAGGGAGAAAATGATCTAAGTTCATCTTGTTGAAGTATTTTTGGATGTGGAGGAAGTGAGCATTCATCAACCTCAAACCAATTCACATTATCATCAATGTCAGGTATGATAAGTGGTTGATCAGGTGTTGGTGGTTTGGTAATGATGACATGTCTCTCTCTTTCAATAAGCTCTGGAAAATGTAGTTCTTCCTCTTCAGTAGTAACTAGAGTAGTTACTACTGGTGTTACTTCAGGAGTTACTACTGATAGGGCATCAGTAGTATTTGCTGCTATTAATTCCTTTTCTTCATTTACTACTGCTATAATATCAGTAGTAGAGGTTACTACTGGTATTTCCTTTTCAACTTGTTCTTCCATTGTAGCAGTAGTAATAGGCTCTTCTTCTGTCACCATCATCTCTGGGCCTTCATCAACATTTGTTTCTTTTAAGTTTAAAAGGGAGGATGCTGCTGCTGCTATAGATTCATCAATCATTGTCTGTATATTATCCTTCTCCCCCTTAGTGAGCTCAACTGGTGGAGCCTCACTATCATCAATCTTTTTCTTCAATTGTCTGATGATTTTGGCTTGTTGATAAAGCCTGTGCTCATATAATCTCATTCTTCTGTTGATGGTGTTGACATGCCTTTTCATTGCAGCCATGGTTTTCCCTTGGTTAGTTAAATATATATGGCAATTTTGTACAGTGGATTCAAGAGAGTCCACTTTATCCGTCAATTGAGTGATTTTAATACTGCCCTCACTCCATCTAGCAAGATCATCGGGCTTACTAACAGGTACATTGGTTTTAAGGTTTTCCTTCCTTTCCATCAATTCCACAGATCTGCCCTCATCACTGCTTGGTGATTCATTGGGTCTTTTAGACATTCTCTTCTTCCTAGAAGAAGCAGAGATGCCCCCCCCCCCTTGTGGTTTCTTGGCACCGGGGTCCTTTGAGTAATTCCTCAAAAGAGTCATCACTCAAAGTTGCCGAGGTTTGGGTCCTAATGATGTTTTCACTGTCCTGGGCACCCACCTTTGGGGCATCAGTAGTGAAAGCCCTCCCCTCATGTCCTCTCTCCTCCTTGGAGGACAACTCTTTGAGCCTGGGGTGTGACTCGATTTGTCCCCTGGTGTCCTTTGAAGAAAGTTTCTTTCTTTTATAAATTGTGGAAATGTTTTTGGTTTTGTCTGGTAGGTCTTCCACAGAGTGAAGAGTAGCACTCTGCAGATTTATATCAAGTTCCTGGGACACATTCAGGACTTCTGTTTGGGTTGGTGATTGAGTGGCTATTTGGATTGGTGTTTGGGCTGTATTTGGGGGTGATGGAGTGGGTTGAGGTTCAACTTGGGTTGTAGCAATGGTTGAACCCTCTCCAATACTGGGTTGATCTTTGATCATGTTAGGAAACAGAGGGGTTTCCTTGCCCGAAAATTTAAATTGTTTTCTCATATTTGAGAAAACTTTCTTGTTCAACTCAGGTAATATAAAAATGTTTTTAGGAGTTGACAAGTTTTGTAATTCACAGTTTATGATATGTTGTAGAAATCTGGGATACATTAAAAATTTAGAAGAACTAAGATTTCCCAACATACCATCAAATATCATGTAAGAAAAATTAAATACTTGGTCTGTGCATAAACAGACAACAGCAGATGCTATTGCCTTATTAAACTCATTCCAAGTACTTCTTTTAGGAGAAATACAGTGCTGAATGGTATGTATTAAAAATTTCCATTGTGGGGAGAGAAGAACCTTTTGAAAAGTAACTATATTCAGTCTTCCCTCATATCCCATTTTATTCAAAATTTCAGCAATGTATTCCTTAGGAAGAGTAGACATACCTGAATCATCGTGTAATTGTAGATGGTGTCTGATTGATTGTTCTGTTACTGTGATGTGCTTTCCATCTACTTTAGATTTTATCATTGATGATGTTGTTCCTTCTGTTCGCTCAGCATTGGTCCAGAAATCCACCAAGTGCTGTTGATATGATTTTGGTTTTACAGTTAAGGCAAACTGTATATATGAATTTCTCAAAAATTTTACGATCGGACGGAAATCTTTTGTTCCGTCGGGATTCTTTAAGAATGCAACCATGTTGTGAAATTCTGAGTATTTTATATCGGTTTGCACATCGAGAGCGTGTAAAGTTGCCATTGTTGTTGAGATTTTGCAAGAATTTTGTTACAGATGAAGGGTTTTGATCGTAAACTAGGGTTTATCGAGAGGTTTTAGCAAATCGAAGTGAAGATAATGCTAAATTAATCGTATGCCGCCTTTTATATCTTTCGATTTAACCTGCAAAACTACGAAAATAGCCTTCGAATCATAACATAACGGTTATTTTCATGGGGGTTAGTTTGGTAATTGTGTTTATGAAAGACCAGTAGCAAATAAGATATCAGTAGTAAAACGTCAGTAGTATCTACTAACATCAGTAATGACTAAGGATTTTAACATCAGTAGTAACTATAGACATCAGTAGTAACCATTAACACACAAGACCAGTAGTATATGAGAATACCAGTAGTACTGACTTACCAGTAGTATTTGTGTACCCCTAAAATACACCAGTAGTAATGAATTACCAGTAGTATTTTGTGCATACACTTTCACACCAGTAGTACAGCAATACCAGTAGTAAAACACTTAAGAAAATAATATTTTACAACACTAACTTTACACATGATTTTAAGTGAGATTTTAAGTTATTAAAATCATTCCAATACTGTTAACCAAGAAGTTGAATCTTCCTACATCAAATGCTTTTGTAAAAAGATCTGCTAATTGATCATCAGTATGGATTTTAACTACTTTGATTAATTTCTTTTCATTACAATCTCTTATAAAGTGAAATCTTATTTCAATGTGTTTAGTTTTTTGAATGTTTTACTGGATTATTCACAATACTAATAGCACTTTGATTATCAATAAAAATAGGAGTTTTAAGGATAGAGATACCAAAGTCTAGAAGCTGATTTTGAATCCATAGAACTTGAGCACAGCAAGCAGATGCAGCTACATATTCTGCTTCAGCAGTAGATGTTGATACATTTGTTTGCTTCTTACATTGCCATGACACTAGTCTTGATCCAAAGAATTGACATCCACCAGTAGTGGACTTTCTATCTTGACATTCACCTCCATAGTCACTATCTGTGTAGGCTATGAGTTCAAATGGTGAATTATGTGGATACCATAGACCTAGTGATGGTTTGCCTTTCAAGTATCTGAATATTCTTTTAACAGCCTGCAAGTGTAGTTCTTTGGGTCTTGCTTGATATCTTGCACACACACAAACACTATACATAATGTCAGGTCTTGATGCAGTTAAGTACATCAAAGAGCCTATCATTGATCTATATAAGTGTTCATCTACATCCTCCCCCTCAACATCAGGATGTAGGTGTTTGTGTGTTTCCATTGGTGTACTAGCACTTTTACTGTCTTTCAAATCAAACTTTTCCAAGATGTCTTTGACATATTTTGATTGATTTATCAAAATACCATCAGTTCTTTGATTGACTTGGAGTCCAAGGAAGAAGTTCATTGGACCCATGGAACTCATCTTGAATTTAATTTGCATCAGTTCTTCAAATTCTTTGCATAGTAAATCATTGGTTGAGCCAAAGATGATATCATCTACATAAATTTGTACCAGTAGTATATCATCCTTGACTTTCTTTGTAAACAATGTTTTATCAATGGCTCCTCTTTTAAAGTTGTTCTTCAATAAGTATGATGATAATGTGTCATACCATGCTCTTGGTGCCTGATGTAGGCCATATAGAGCTTTATCTAATTTGAACACATAATCACCATGTTTTGGATCTTCAAAACCTGGAGGTTGGCAAACATATACCTCTTCTTCAATTTTCCCATATAGTAAAGCACTCTTAACATCCATTTGATAGACTTTGAATTTCTTGAATGAAGCATATGCTAGAAATATTCTTATTGCTTCAATTCTAGCAACAGGAGCATATACTTCATCATAGTCTATTCCTTCTTCTTGAGTGTATCCTTGGGCTACAAGTCTGGCTTTATTCTTGATCACTATACCTCTTTCATCTTTCTTGTTTCTGAATATCCATCTTGTTCCAATGGCTCTTTTTCCTTTGGGTAGAGGTACAAGTGTCCAAACAGCTTGTAATTTAAATTGAAGGAGTTCTTCTTGCATTGCTTCAATCCAGTTTGAGTCCTTCATTTCTTGTTGGATCTTCTTTGGTTCATCCTGAGACAGAAAGCATTCATACATACATTCATTAGCAATTAAACTAATGTTACACATATTTGCAGTTAAGCTTTTATTTAATTTGCTTCTTGTTTGAAGTGGTGAGTTAACATCACTTAGAACAAGGTCTAATGGATGGTTCTTCTGAGTCCTTGTAGTTGTAGCTTTATCAACCACTAGTTGATTTCCAAGATTGGACTCATTTGTCTCAGGCAGTTGTTCATCTTGTGATTCTTCATTGTCATGGATGTTTGGTTCATCATCATCTTGGTCAGAGTTACTACTGGAATTATCTTCATTAGGATCAGTAGTATTGTTGTTGTTACTGGTGTCAGTAGTATCATGAGAATCTAGGTTATTGTTGGGACCAGTAGTATTTTCAGTACTATTACTGGTACCAGTAGTATTGGAATTACTACTGACCTCATTCTCAGAGTTACTACTGCTTTCAATATTTGAGTTATTACTGATATCAGTATTAACTATGGGAGCAGTATCAACAATTATGTATCTCATCTTTTCTTGACCAGTATTAACAGATGATGTTCCTTCTTTTTGATTAAGACAATTTGAATTACCTGCATTGAAATTCATATTAGAATTAAAGGATTTGGTTAGATTGTCTATGTCAAATAGCCAATCTGGACCATTTCCTTGTTCATTAGGTACATTTTCATTAAAGGATACATTGATGCTTTCTTCAATTATCCTTAGTCTTTTGTTGAATACTCTGTATGATTTGCTTTGAGTAGAGTATCCCACAAAGATTCCATCATCAGCTTTGCAGTCAAACTTACCAATTTGTTCTCTTGTAATCAGAATAGTACAAGGACAACCAAATGATTTTAAGAAACTTATAGAAGGTTTTCTTTTATTAAAAAGTTCATATGGTGTTTTAAAATGTGGCTTCACTATTAATACTCTGTTCTGAACATAACAAGCAGTATTAACAGCTTCTGCCCAAAAAGTGATTGGTAATTTTGAATCTGCTAGCATTGATCTTGCTACTTCAATGATGGTTCTATTTCTTCTTTCAGCTACACCATTTTGTTGTGGAGTTCTAGGTGAGCTGTATTGCCTGTCAATACCTTTAAGATCACAAAAGTTAATTAGGTTAGCATTTTTAAATTCTGTGCCATTATCACATCTTATGGCTTTCACTTTTTGATCAGATGTGTTTTCCAGTTTGACAATTAAGTTCTTTATGAGTTCACTTGTTTCATCCTTTGTCCTGAGAAAGAAAACCCATGTATATCTGGAAAAGTCATCAGTAATAACAAGACAATATTGTTTCTTTCCAATACTCATTACATTAGTAGGTCCAAAAAGGTCCATATGTAAGAGTTGTACAGGAACAGAAATAGAGTTCACAGTTTTGGACTTATGAGAAGTCTTGTGTTGTTTACCTTTTAGGCATGCAACACAGTGATGATCACACATGAATTGTTTTTGAGGTAGTCCAATTACCAGATTTCTTTTTACTAAATTATTCATGTTTTTAAAATTTGTGTGACACATCCTTCTATGCCAAAGTTCTGATTCAGTGGTGTTTGCCTTGGATATAAAACAGTTGACCTCATTTGTAGAAATGAGTTCTCCCCCTATATCCAGGCAATACACATTGTTTCTCCTTGGAGTTCTTAAAACAACATATTTTTCATCTAAAATAAAATCAGGAGAAAGAATGATGCACTCAATGTCTGTGAACAGAATCTTGTTCTTTTTATCACAAACTTGAGACACACTGACAAGATTGTATTTTAGTTCAGCTACATAAAATACATCATCAAAGGTAATTTTTCCATTAGTAACAGTACCTTTACCTGTAATCTTACCTCCCTGGGGATTCTCACCAAATGCCACATATCCTCCATCAAATGACTTGAAATCTTTAAGAATTTGCAGATTTCCAGTCATGTGCCTTGAGCATCCACTATCAATATGCCATGTTCTTCCTTCTTCTGGGATCTGAATGCTCTGCACAATTGAGTAAAGGATTAGTTAAGTTTGGGAACCCAAGCTTTATATGTCTTGGGTTCATCCTTTGAGAAATGAGCTGTTGGGGATTTAACTCTAAAGACTTTTGGTACCCATACTTGTTTATTACTGGTATTTTGTTTTACTACTGTCCTTTTGGAGTTATTACTGTTGTGAGAATTTCCTACTGATCTTGGTTGATACCCATTGTTTTTAGCTTTTGAATACTTTACTACTGATGGACCAGTAGTATTTGGGTACTTACCATATTTAGAATGACCAGTAGTGTTTTTAGAGTTAACACCAGTAGTGTTTTTGAAATTTGTTTTGGGAGCAGTAGTATTTTTGAAATTAGGGTTTTTACCAGTAGTATTCTTGTACTGGTACCATACAACATTATAATTAGGGTTAGCACCAGTAGTAAATTTGTTAGAGTTTCTACTGGTGTTGGAAAATTTAAAATATTGTTTATTTTGATTGGATTTTCCGTTGTTCTTGAAGTAATTGCTGTTCTTTGGGCTGCCAACTCTTCTGTTTTGCACAAATCTTGGTGCACTTCTTCCAAATCTTGTAGTTTCAGCAATTGGAGTTTTGATTGTATTTGCTACTGAAGGACCAGTAGTATCTTTTAACCTTTGAGTTTTTGCATTTTCTTTAAAAACTTTAAATTCTTTGAACTCCTTGCAGTTTATTGGATTGAAGTGACTATCCTTTGCTAAATGATTCACTTTATTGCAAATAACACATTTTAATTTATTTTCTTGAGCCTTTATTGTTTTTCTTTGTTCTAAGAGTTGGTTTCTATTTCTTTGGTTTCCTCTTTTTAGAATTTTGGGTATATTTTCTGCATTATATTTAGGAGAACATTTGGACTTTGAGCTGTGTGAAAACTTGTATCAATTGATTTTGGTGATTCAGTTTGAGATATTGTAAATTCAATTGATTGCTCATCATCTGAAGAATCATTTGATTCAGATGTTTCATTATTAGATTCAGTTTGATTTGCAGTTTTTAATTCATTAATGATTCTTTCTGAACTGTTTTTAAGTGGAGGAATGAATTTGTGTGGAGGTGGTACAGCATGATATCCCACCCCATGAACAACTTTTTCTGTAGTTTGATTATTAGTTAATTCATCTAGAATTTTAGTGCTTCTTTCAAACTTTTTAATTGTTAATTTATTTTGTTCAATTTCAAGCTGATATTCTTCTAATTTACTTGTTAGTTCTTTATTTTTTGTTTCATAGAACTCTTTCTCATCCACAGCTTGAAGCAATTCTTCCTTGATCCGTTGATCAATCATCTTGTACACCTTTATTTGATGTTCTTGATCAGCAATTACACTATCAAACTCATGATTTCTTCTGATTGCTTTTGCTAGATCTTCATTTAATTTAGTGTTTTCTTTTTCTAGATTTTTAATAATTTTAGCACATTCAGGAGTACAAGGTTTAGATTTTACCTCAGTTTTGTTGTTAGTAAAGGCCATGAGAGCTTGATTTTGAGTGTGCTCTTCTGCTTGGAAGCTCCAGTCATAGCCTTGTCCTTGTTGTGACACAAGAGCAGTTGATTTTGATCTTTTGTCTGGTTGAGGACATTCTTTTGCAAAGTGACCAAGGTTGTTACAGTTGTAACACTTGACTTTAGTCTTGTCAAATCCTGCTTTGTCACCTTTGTTGAAATTGAGGCTTGTCCTACCAGTTCTTTTTAAGAATCTTTTGGTCCTTAGGCTCAGCATAGCCATCTGCCATTTAAGATCCATCTCCTCAAGATCATCTGGATTCAATTGTTCCAAGTCATCACTAATCAATGCAGTATGCACATGACTAGTGAAGAAGGATTCTCTTGCAGTATCCTCAGAATCTGCAGCCTTTCCTGTGGAGGATTCTTGTCCTTGACCTGTACTAGACACAAATGCAGCATTGTTAGAAGAAATAGAAGGGTTTTTGTGATTTACCTCAGTTTCAAACACTCTGAGATCATTATAGAGTTCATCTAACTCCTTTTCTTCTAGAGCATCTCTTTGTCTATACACCACTGTGTACATGGCCCATTCTTCACTAAGAGACCTTAGGAACTTCATGTTGACATCTTCTTGATCCATCTTTACACCAACTTGGTTGAGTTCACCAATTAGTTTGTTGAATCTGTCAAACACTTGAGTGAGTGTTTCATTGGGCTTTCCTTTGAAATTTTCAAAGTCTTGTTTGAGAACAGACTTCATGTTTCTTTTTGTACTCTTTGTCCCAACGAATCTCTTCTCCAGTGCTTCCCAAAGCATCTTAGCATCATCATATTCAACAAAGAGATGTTGATAGTCATTAGGAATAGCCAGTAGGAGAGTGCTTAGAGTTTTGAGTTCGATGCCTTTATCTTTCTTCTCCTTCTCACATTTAAGTTTGTCTGCCTCAGTTACAGAGCTGCTTGCTTGAAGTTGACCAGTTTTGTTTCCTTCACAAACGACTTCCCACATAGAATAATATGTAATAAGCATGTATTGCTTAATACGATTCTTCCACATCCCAAAGTTATTGGGAGTGAGCATAGGGATTTTGTTGGCCTGAGTGCTTTCATTATTATCAGTCATGATTAATAATGTGTGTGTTTTAAAGATTAAAACTTTTTGTTGTTCTTAACAAATAGTAGATCTAGAACCAATAAGCTCTGATACCACTTGTCAGGATCGATTAACTATAGACAAGTTAATAAACACCTTAGATCTAATTGATGATAGAAGTTGCAGCGGATCAACACTATATCAATAATTAAGAACAATGAACTGTATGAACAATATGCAAGAATATTAAGAACACAGTTTCACAAAAAGCTTCAATGTATATTATTGAGTTAACAATACACACGTACGTTTACAATTCGTAAGGAACATACTTATAGTAGTCCTTGAAGCTAAACTATTTACCCTAGTTATTCTAGGACTTGATTTACATCGAATTATAAAAGATATACATTTAATTACATTCTATAACTATCTCTACGAAGATCTCGGACTTGATATCTTCCAAAAACGCGTATCAGTAGTAACTGCAATCACCAGTAGTAAATAAGTAACATCAGTAGTAAACTTGGTGATCAGTAGTAAGTCCAGATACATCGTCAGTAGTAACTACAATGATCAGTAGTATCTTCAATCTTCTTATGATCAGTAGTAACTTAGTTATAGTGAACACCAGCATCAACTTCATCAGTAGTAAATGTTTCTGCCCCATCAGTACTAAGTATGTCAGTACTAACTGCAGCATCAGTAATAAGTTGATCTGTGTTTTGCTCCAACACATGTGCCAACGGTCCGTCAGCGAGGGAACCAACAGTCGCCGGTGGTTACAACCCGTTGGCATGGCTCATCGGTTCTTAGGCATCAAATTTCCATTTCTCTACTTGATGAGAAGTGATGTATCGGAAAGTGGGTATAGTGGTAGCCAAGCTTATTTTAATAGGGTATTGTATATACTTCCTTCGTATCAAAATAAGTGAATCACTTTAAAGATTACGTTTTTTGAGACAAAATAAGGTAATTAGAGATTAATGAAATTAAATGAGGTAATTAGAATTGATGGACCCCACACTTTGTACTATTTTGTTGCTTTCTATAGGAAGATTATAAAAATGGATGAGTCGCACACCTTTAATGATGTTTAAAAAGGGATAAGTAAGAGTATATGAGTAATTTTAAATATAAAAACTTACAAAATAAGGTAAATTATTAAAGTGATTCACTTATTTTGATACGGAGGAAGTATATATTTTATAACGGTGTGTCTCAGAAAACTAAGGATATTATGTATTGTTGGCATAAGTAATTTCAGCAGAGTGTTACTTGGATAGTTTATTAACGTGGTGATTATTTGACAAAAGCTAAATGTATCGGTTGTGTCTAATAGTGGCTATTGTTAATTGTAATGCATAATCTTACTAAAAATCACTTTGTCATTTACACTAGCCCGATTATGGAAAACCTTCTCGTTCTTAAAGTAGCATTGCACTACTTAAACTAAAAATTATTTGGGCCCGTAGGTGAAATAGATATCGTTTCATTCCCTAAACTCATGGTTCAATTTTTAAGGTTGGTCTTTTCACCTCTTTAGTGACTTTCTTGCCTGCATCTCTTGTCAGCAGCGAGTTAGTCCTCTTAGCTCAATGAATTAGACATTAGCTATATGTCATAATAATGAGCAATGATCAACAAAGATGGAGGAATATTGGAACTTGGACCACTGATATTTAGATGCTGTAATGCCTAGTTAAGGAATGTTTGTTAGTGTATGTTTCAATTTATATGGTTTTCTTTGAACTGCCAATTTTTTTTAACGTCCGTATATCTTTTTTTGAACCCTTCACTTTATGGGTAATAAACCATACCATCTATTCAAATGAGGAAAATCTTTTCAGTAAGATTTAAACTCGAGACCTTGTGAAGAAATACCCCGCAAAGATTCTCTTAGTGATCAGTTGATCTACAACAACTGATTGTTTCAATTGATAAAGTACTTATTGCATTTCAAATACTTGGATAAAAGAAAAATAATAATTATTTACTTGCTTTACACTTAAATAAACATTATTAAGCCGTATATGCAATTCTTATTTTAAAAAGTCTTTTCTAATTAAGCACCTTTAAAATCTAAAATCGAAAAAGCCATGTTAAATGTGACATTTTTTAATTTTACCTTACGAGGTGGCTAAAGCCCCTTCAACACATCCGCGTTATATTAACGTAATATCAGCATGTCATATTTCATAATTACACCCTAAATACATGTGGATTGAGAATTCGTGCTTAAACTAGAGATTAGCAAGATATAGTTTAGATTTAGAAGATTGAGATGAAGATGTTAGAGAGATAATTATTTTGCATTTGATATGGATCGATGTTACAACTTACGATTATGGAAAATGTTAGTGTGATTAGCCTTAGACCTGTGTATTTATAATAAGGCCTAATTAAGACTAATTACACATTAAACTTTAGACTATTAGTTACAACAAATATGATCTAACAATACATTTCACTAATAACTCAACTCAAAATATTCGTTTGGACCCACTTAAATACCTTACACTCACAAAATACCTACAAAAAACTCTTCTTCTCAGACTAGCCGCACCAGTGGAGTCGTGCAATGCATCCCTCACATCACGCACGTTGTGGCGGCGGTGCCATATAAGGGTGCCACATCGATTTTTTCAAGTTGACTGTTGAAAAATGCATATATGTTCTCTTGGGGTGATGACACTGATAAAACTCCCTCTCTTTCTCCTGTTTTCCGTTCAAAAAGACTATAGCCTAGAAATATGTAAATAACTCATCAACCAATTAGTTGTTAGTTCAAGTCTTGTTTAAGACATGTGTGAATTATTAGGTTGTATATGTATGGTTTCTTGTCGTTAAATAAAACGATAGGTAAGGTAATTATTGGATCAAAATTTCCACGCACATCTAATTACTCCGTATTATTTAACTTTAAGAGTTAGACAATACCTAAATTATTATGTATTATTTATACAACAAAAATAAAGTGTGCGTCTTTTACAATTGTTCGTTTGTGATCTATGCATACTTGATCGCATGAATCAATTTTACAAGGCCGGGTTTGGGGAAAAATCATAGATATAAGATTTAGAAGCATTATTTGAGAATCAAAATAATACAAAACTTTAAATGAAAACCAAAAATATAATGAAAACCAAAAGTAAATTTCCATCTGGCCAAATTCCAAATGAAAGAACGAGACTTGTAAATGGAATGGAAAATTCAAAAACCCAAATCACAAGCGAAGCCTAAGGCTATGGGGTATGAGTACTACATGTGGTGGTGAGTTTTTCTGTCACATCATCGCCACCTCAGCAACCACACCACCACCACACCACATCATTTGGTGGAAATACCCACCACACCACATCATTTTAATTTTCATCTCACCATTTTATTTTTATTTATTTTATAAAAGATAACCTAATAAATAATTTATTAATGCATATTGTCAAAAAACTATAGCAGTTAATTTCTAATTTTTTAGCCAAAAAAAGTGGAACTAAAATGAAAATAAAAATTCCAGTGTTTTTTTAATTGAAGCCCAAAAGAGATTTGTTTTTCTTAGCCCAAAAAGTAGAACTTAAAGAAGCCCAAAAGCCCAAACCTAAAAACTTAAAAACCTAAAACCTAATTTATTATTCCATCTTCTTCATGTGGATGCTGCAACAAAAACGAAGCCCTCATTAGTTCATCTCCAACACAAAGCTGGTATCCTCCTACTTTTCTTCTTATTCTATCCTCGTTCAACGTCATTTTTCGAAAAAAAACCGAGCCCCACGCCGTTTCTTCCCGTCGGCCGTGCCCCTTCTCCACCACGCCAACCCCCCACGCCGTTGTGGGGGGCGGTGTTCCTCCGAGCCTCCACGCCGTGCCTGCCTCCAACTTACCTCCCACGCCCCCTTTTGTGTTCCCATACCGAGCAGCCTAAAGACATCATCAAACCAAATTGGCGACACCCACATTTATTGAGCAGTTTTGAACCTTACAATCTAAGTAATAAGAAGCATTTATGATACAAAATTAAACGTTTCATTTATACATAATTACACATAACGTTATTACCGAAGGTCCTTTTGAGTGCCCAATTTTTGCTGTTAAAAAAAAACCTTATATCTATGAGTGCCCAAGCTCCTATTGAGTGCAGTAATCTTTGATAATTTTATTGTATTATAAATTTATGTATTTGGTTGGATGAAATTGAAATCTATATTTTCAAAAAATTTCATCAAACTATAGAATGTAGATTCGATCACTGCAAATCTGCAATGAGCGATATAAAAATTGAATGGATTGAAATGGTGATATAAAAATATTATTAGCATGAAAACCTGCATTTTCATTCAAACGTAAATAGAATAGGGAATATTTATGCAAGATAATTGTGAATTTGTAATTCTTGATTAATCTATGATTTAGCAAGATTTAGGTTGAGATTAAGAAGATTAGTTGTTGGAGATTAGAGAGAAAAATGTTGTTTATGTTTGCTAAGAATACTTGACAAATAATTAACAATGCAAGGCTTAGTTACAGTTAGTCATTAGCCTTCGTTGTTTCGTTGTGTAAAATTTAAAGGTATTGTGAAATTGTGAAGTATGAGTCGATCAATATGGGTTGGGCTGAACAGTTGGGTCGTAGTGGGTTGACCATGTGACTCTTTCATGTCAATCAGGGGAGGACCTAGTATGGTGCACGGGGTTGCCCGTGCAACCCCTATTATTTTTTTGTTAGTGTAGGTGAAACCCCTGAGAAATTATGTGCCACCGGTGCCACCCCTCGATTTTTTTCCTGGTCCGCCACTGATGTCAATCATCACGAGTGAATAGAAAATTAAAAATATTTCAAAATGGACTAAATTAAACTATGCTCCTTTTTCCTTTTCTTTTTAGATAAGTCGCTCCCAACAACCCAAATCAACATCTTTTCTTAAATCAATACATCAATGTAATATTATTCATATTTACCTGTTTATATTTGTTCAGTTACCAGTTTAATATCTAGTTAACTTGTAAAGCAAATCCATAAAGGAGATACAAAAGCAAATATCTTCCAATTACGAAAGACAAAATTTGCTCTAAGTCAATCGATTAAGGATTTAAGGATGTCAAAAGGGAATATTAAATGGATACGAAATGGTGATATGAAATTATTACTCGCATAAACAACAACATTTTTATTCAAAAGCAAAGTACTAGTTAAATATATTATTTAAGATTAAAATCTTGACGACTTAAATTATCATGTACTACTTATACAACAAAAGCAAAGTGTTCCAAGACATCCATCTTCTGCAACTGTTCCATCTCTAGGTTTGTGATTTATGCATACTTGGTCACAAGAATCAATTTTACAAGGTTTTGGGGCAAAATCTTAAATATATGAATTAAAAGTGTCACCTGAAAACCAAAATAAAGGATAACTTTAAACGAAATATAATTAAATAAAGTCACGATATGTTGGATTTTTTTACAATTTGTTTGTTTTGCCAACATATTTTTACGATAATTGTATCTAAAGAATATGAAATATAATGAAATTATTACCATGTGAGTTCCTGCAATATTCATCTTGCGGGGATGCAATGGCGTTGATAACATTTGTAAATAACATGTAGGAAAAAAGAAGAAACATAATATTTTTGTCCATCACTAACTCAGAATCTATTAGATGGATCAAATATTTAGAGTTATATTACTTTGAATATGAATTCTTAGTATTTATACAAGTTTTACATAGTTTGTAATAAGAAGCATTTATGATACAAAATTAAACGTTTCATTATATACAGTACGTTATTAAATACTACTAAATGGTTTTTAATATTGCTTAACGCTAAACCTCTTCGGTTTTATACTTCCCAATATTCTATCACATGTACTCCGTAACTATCAAATACTTAAAATCGAAACTTACATATTTTCTAAATTTGAAAAAACATTTATGGAAAAAGTAATCTTTTTAGATAAAAATATTTTTGAGATATAAACGAAGACATAATTGTTGTAATCCTAGTCTTTCAACATTTAATAAAATTACTTAGATTAATAAGCGTTAATTACCAAATAATTGTAATAGATTGTTTACCTTGCTGCTATGGATGTAAGTACATCGGTTATACACTAGGTTAAAACCCGCGCTATGCGGTGTCAGGTACCCTGCGAACTATATTTTCTAGGCGTTCAAATTTTGATTGGTTGCATTTTTGTTATAATTATGTATAAAATAGAGGTAAAAAATAAGAATTAACATTGTTGTTAAAATGTTGTTTGGTTACATTTTATGGCGAACTTTAAAAATGAGTCAACAATCAACATAAACCATACGGGTCAAATATAAAAAATGAGCCTGATAAAGCCTTATAACAGCAGCTTGAGAAGAGATGATATTTAACCTATTAGAGACAAAATTGTATTCTCATAGCGACTTCACAAAATGATGCATATCAAGTAAAATATACTTTACCCAAAAATAATTGAGTGAGAAAAATAATGACTTTTAGCTTTTATTTAAGGAACCTTAATATATACACATGGGTCAAAGTCTCTAAGTTGTTAGTACTACGCCGAATGAGCGTCACTATTTTTAACAACCAGACTATTGCTGATTATTTAGGTGGTGTTTGTTTTTTTATAGAAAGTCTTTTTGAGGTTTTGTGTCTGCAGGTGGGAAGACATTTTAGAAAAAGACTGTTTGTTTTTTGGAAGTCAAAAGATGGAAAAAAGTATTTTTAAGGTCTGCTTGGAGAAGACTTGGACCATAGTCTTCCAAGCTTGGAAGACATTTTACCTATACCTAAAAAAAAAGTTTTTCTACCACCACCACATACCAACACCGCCACCCACCACCACCAACTACCACCTACCGCCACCACCAATTGCCGCATCCACCTAATGCCACTAGCACCCACCACATACCGCCACAACCACGTACCGCCACCTACCACCATCTACAGCCACCACCACCCACCACCATCTACCGCCATTATCTACCGCCACTACCCACCACCACCACCACATACCGCCACAGCCACCCACCACCACCACCGCCACCCACCAACGTCTACCTCCACCGCCACCCACCACCATATAGGCATATACCGCCACCACCCACCACCGCCACCACCCACCACCACCACCACCCACCACCGCCGCCACCCACCACCATCTACCGCCACCACCATCACACACCGCCACAACCACCCACCGCCACCCACCACCATCTACCGCCACCACCACCACACACCGCCACAACCACCCACCGCCACCCACCACCATCTACCGCCACCACCCACCACCATGTACTGCCACCACAACCTGCCACCACCCACACAAATACTGCCATTTATTTTTTTTCATCAACCTGCAGACATTTAAAAACAAATAGTCCTATTCTTATAAACTACACACGTTTGGTCCAAATCTTCTATGCAGATGTGCTCCGCAGACTGCAGACTTTTTACCTCTTCAAAAACAAACGGCAACTTAGTATCATGTAATCATAACATACGATCCACCACAAATTCTATATTCATACTTTAACAACTTTATATCAATTTCCCAAACATGCAGCTTAAAAACTTCTTGGAAAATCTTGTTATCCACCAGTAGCTTATGATTTATTTGACCAAGGTATTTCCTGTAGTGAATCTTAGAATATAAAAAACAAAAAAAAAATAAAATTGTTGCAACATTAAGGTGGCAAAATAAGCGTGTAGGGCTGGCATAGGTCAAAATGACCCGGGTTGACCCGTAAACACTATTTTGTCATTGTCACAATTTTGTATCAAATAATTCATGTGTTAAATACTACATTCGTATCAAAATAAGTTATACATTTGGAGAAACACGATTTTTAAGGCAAAAGATTAAAAAATAGCTTAAAATAGATTAAACTGGATAGTTAGTGGAGGATGAGTCTCACTTATTTTGAATTAAGTAATATTAATGATGTTTAAAGGTAAAAGTAAGGGATAATTTCACTTTATTAAAATAGATAGTTAGTGGAGAATGGGTCCCATTTTTTTGCTAAATAAGGAAAGATTTTGAAGTGTATCACTTATTTTGTTCCACCCCTTTTAGGAAAATGTATCACTTATTTTGATACGGAGGTAATATATGATTACACAAACAACAATATTACAATAATAATCTAAACCTTTAAACAAAACAATTAAGCATGTTTTATGCCTTAAAATAGACTTTGGGCAACTTTCAACCCATTTCACCCGTTCCCTTTTACTAAAAAAATTCGTTTGACCCATTTTTGAAAAATAAAACACTACCCAACTTGACACATTAATATATAAACTGGCCAAAATTGCATCCTTAAAGAACTTGCATTGTTCCATTGCCAGAAAGCCTCTGAGTTTCTCAATTTTCTTCAAATTATCAAAACTTACAATTTTTCAAAAAAATCTAAACACTTTTATGATTCGTTTTTTAGAGAAATTTTGCAATTAGCTTTTTGATAAGAAGATTAATAATTACAGAAGGTATATACTTACAAAATTATATATCTATCAATGTAAAAAAAGTACTTCCATAATCAACCTCAGAAGCCATTTATGTGATACGAAGGTACATAATAACAAGATTAGGGTTTAGACTTTAGAGTCGTAACTTTTTTATAGAATAGTGATAATAAAAAAAACTCAAAATACTATAAACACTACATAAATATCTCAACTGATCATTATAATCCAGAAACATCATAAAATTTAGATGAAAATTGATTACCTTGTATGCAATTAGGTCAATTAGTTGCATTATGAACTTTCCAATCATACGCATAAAGTACAAATTTTTCTTCTTAAATGGTGAGTGGTGTTTTCCTAAAATCAATTTTGTCAATTAGTTGCCTTGAATGAAATTGACAAAATTGATTTTAGGGTTTCAAATTTTCTTTCTTCCCAACGATCCTTCCTCCTTCCGTAAGCTCTCATTTTCCCTTTTTTTCTTGATATTTAAACACAAATTTCACCACAAATGCTCATCGATTAATCAATTGACCCTTCATTATGTGAATCTGTATTCTAACTTGCAAATAGTGTGTACTTTTGAAATTGTGTTGTGTACTTTATGAAGATGCTAAACTGAAAGACGATTCAGTTTTTGGTTTTGTATTTCCTAATATTGTTGATGTGCAAATTTTGAGGGATTTGCATAGTGAATTTGGTAATTGGAATGATTTTGTTTTGAGTGATATATTATGGTTTATTGAGCATATAGTTCAATCACCGCTAATTATACCTGTTTAATGAATTTTTTTTCTGTATTAGCTAAATCGATAACATTAGTTTACTTAATCCAACTTGATGAAAAATGTGCTGCAGAATCCAAGATTGGACATCAATTTGGAACATCCAAAAGGTACTTTTAAATTTTATTTTTTATGCTTTTTGAAAAATGTTCATTTTTATGCTCTTCTATCAGTGAAATATGCAGGTTTTCTGGTGAAATTAAATTGACATAAAATATACATTAAAGTAATTAATTAGTCTTTTAAGTCAAGTCAACTATGAAATTAAAATATACATTAGATTGACGTATTTTGTTATGAGTCTTTCTAATGTGTGCCCATAGGCATACAATAAAAGATATTAAATTCATTCGAAACTTCCAAAATTAGAGTAATAATCATCAATGAAGCTAATATATGTTATTTTTAAGTGATGCATTAAATGCATTTTATAATTTACTTGGAAAGTTTTAGATTATTTATTGACTTTATTGTGTGTCTATGGGGCACACATTAGAAAAACCCTTTTGTTATTTCAGAATTTAATCTCAGAGCTTTTGTTCTTTATCTTACTCTTCCAGCGGGTTTTAGGTAAAGAATTTCTAACCCGAAACCTGACCCGATAAGGAATTTCTAACACGAAACGATAGCACGATTTGACAGCGCTAAACAAAAGCAAAGTGTGTCAAGACATCTCGGTCTTTAGTAATTGTTGTAAACTGGGCAAGACAAATATCGTTCCATTAGGAACGAGTATTAAAAATATTATCCAAAAATTAACTAATTAAACTAAAATGTTTTAAAAGTAAAACAGGGGTTTTAAAGTTGTATAAGGTATGAGAATTAAATAATAAAACAATTAATTATAGAGACACAATATTAAGAAGATAATCAATCGAAATAAATATACACGCAACTCGTCCTCTTAGAACATGCACAAGATGTATATAACAAATGAACGAGTAAAATTAAGATCAAAAGCTTAAGGTTCACAATCAAGCATAAACAAAACCAATCATAATTTATTAATAAAAAGCAAAAATAAAACTTAGAGTTCGTTCATCATAGCAAATACAATAAAATCTAACTCATACTTGGATTAACAATCATGCAAGGGTCTCAACAAACATAAAGTGAAAATATAAATAAGTGCTTACTAGTTAACACTAGCATCAAGATTCAATGATTTGAGTCCTTCCTCAACCGTTCTACTAAAAGTGTCGTCGGGTGAGTTCCTTACTACGGTACCATTTGACTTTGACTTAATGAGCTTAACATGTAAATAATTATATCGAGTAAGTCACTTGATTTTGTTTGTATAAGTAGTATATGTTCTAGAATCGGCGGTTTCGGATCCACTTCAGATTACCTAGTTTTCTGATCACCACAACACCAGGTCATAAGTCACTTATCATGATCGAGTCGATTAAACCAGATAACAAGTGAACAGAGAAACAAAATATATTTCAAAATGCATTACTGTTTAAGACCAATAAAAATAAATCGAATTGGCGAATATTGACTAATATTTTTTTGCTAATATTTCAGTGTCCTCCCTATTAAAATCTTGTAGAACCACCATACTAGCTCAAAATCGTTGATGAAAACCGAACACAAATTTACAAAGTCGCCAAAATCCAAATAAAAGGAGATTTGCAAATGGAACCCAAAATTTCAAAAACCCAAATTACAAGTGAATCCAAAAGCATATCATGAAACCCTAAATCGGTGAACACCATAAACCTAAGTCTATTAATAAATCCCAAACCCAAAAACACGCTAAACCATCGATGGCATTGCAACACATGAAAAGAAACGCACATGCTCATTTGAAATTTCATCAATTGGTTTCTATATGTTTTGAGTGACCTATCAACCAATTAGTTGCGAGTGCAATCTTGTTTAAGACGTGTAAAATATTGGATAATTATGACTTCTTGCGGTTAAATAAAACGAAAATTAAGGTAATTATTGGATCAAAATATCCACGTACATCTAATTTGTTATTTAACCTTGAGAGATAGACAATACTTCAATTATAATGTATTAGTTATTACTTATACAACAAAAGCAAAGTGTGCCAGAACATCCATCTTCTGCAACTGTTCCTTCTCTAGGCTTATGATTTATGCATACTTGATCGCATGAATCAATTTTACAAGGATTTGGGGCAAAATCATAAAGATAAGATTTAAAACCATCACCTGAAAACCAAAATAATACAAAACTTCAAAAGAGAAGATATTTAAATAAAGTCATGATATGTTGGACTCTTTTTTTTGCCAACCTATCTTTATGATACTTTTATTTAAATAAACTAATAACATGACTAAAGTATTACCATGTGATGACTTGCAATATTCATCTTGTGGGGAAGCAATGCCGTTAAAAACATTTATAGATAACATGTAACAAAAGAGAAAACACATTACAGTTTTGTCCATCGCTAACTCAGAATTTTCTTAAACTCTAGATTGACCAAATATTTAGAGTTATATTACTTTGAACATGAATTCTTAGTATTTATAGAGGGTTTACATAATTAGTAATAAAAAAGCATTTATGGTACAAAATAAAAACGTTTCGTTTATATAAAACGTTATTAAATACTACTTAATGGTTAACGTTAAACCTCTTCTTTATATCATTCTATATATCACATGCAATAATCAAGTACTTAAAAATAAAACTTACATATCTCAAAACAAAAGTGAAATATTAAATTGTACAAGCATGATTTCTTGCCGTTAAATAAAACGAAAGTTAAGGTTATTTTTGGATCAAATTTTATACGTAGATCTAATATATTGTGTAACCTTGATAGATAGAGAGACAAAGTAAAGCGTGCCAAACACATATGTCTTCTTTAATTGTTCCTTTGAGGATTGTGATCCATGTATACTTGATCGCATGAATCAATTTTACAAGAATTTGGGGCAAAATCACAAATATAAGATTTATCAACATCACCTGAAAATCAAAATAATACAAAACTTTAAAAAGAGAAGATAATTAAAAAAAAATAATGATATGTTGGACTTGTATAAGTTTTTATTGTTTCCCGTCTATGTTATGTAATTCATGGTTTCAGTCTATTCCTAACCACCGCCCCCATTTGAACGGTGTCAATAGTTTTGTTGTATTCCGATTACTCCCTCTTTTTTGAGTTTTGTTTCATTTGCATTTTCTTTCTTTTTTAGTGATTTCCCCTAATTGGAGCATGTTAATTGTGAAAGATCTTTGAGTATGTGCGCTTTCTTTACATATTTTTATCTACTTCTTTCTTATATAGTATTAATTTTATGAAACGTTTCATGCTTGTCAAAATTGGAGGTTAATTTCTTGCAAGATGTTATTTATCTTTATAACCGCGCTCTTGAATATCTTAATTGTAGCGGTTTGAAAATTGGGAACCGGTCTGATTAAACGTCCAAATCTTTTTATGAAGATATCTCGACTATCAAAATAATATATTAATGACAACATGTTGCTTTCGAACAAAATTTGCTTTTCACGTAGCCGCATCGCGCGAGTATCTTGTGATTAAATCTCCAAAATGGCCGCCCCTAATTAATTCCAAAATACGTTTAATTGACCCAAAACACGTTGATTCCTATATCGTGGATGTTTATCTCTTTTCTTTTAGGGAGCTTATTCGTACAGAGCGATTTTTAGTCATTTAGATCAATTTTAAATTAAAAGACAATAATACCCTTCATCCCTTTTACTAATATTTTACCCTACCCCTCGGAAATTATTTTACTAATAATTTTAAATAATGTCCAAAATAATTGATGTGTGGTTGCTTTTAATTGGTGGCCCAAATATGTCACTTTAATTCTTGCTAGTTGCTCCATTAATTTCGTGGCCTCCCAAATATATTAAGTGCGGGCTCACCAAAATTGAGGCCCAATTTTCCTTCGTTGCCTTCTTTATTTCTACGGCCCAAAAGAATTGTATGGATTCTCTTTTATATTTTCTACGGCCCAAAAGAATTGTATGGATTCTCTTTTATATTTTCTGCGGCCTTCATGTTACGATCCTATTTCAAAGTATTAAATCACCTCTTTTTTTAAGGCTTTCGTCTATTATATACTAGATCTAATAAAGCATTTGAGACATTTCTCAATATTAATTTGAGTCTTTTATAGTAGGGCATTTCTCAACATTTCTCAAGGCCATACAAAAGACAGAAATATTTTCATTCACAAAAATTAAAAGTAGAAATGTAAGTATCATAAAATAATTAAATGCAACACAGTACGTACCTATTCGATCATCAAATTCAAGAAATCTAATAGAGTCATATGCTAACCCTAAAAAACCAAAATTAAAGAACATTTGATCCACGTACCATAACATCGAACAGTTTGTGATGTCTACTTTTATAACTTACTTTTATCTTTCAGAATTTAACCTCACATTATGGTTTTCACTTTTTAATACTTGAATTTTGGTCAAAATCATTCTGTACTAGTGTATGAACACATCACAAAAAAAAAGAAAATGAACAGTCACTTAAAATAAAAACCAATACTAATATTAGTTACCGTAAAATAAAATCCATTAATATAATCTAAATACATTTTGTTAATTGTGTTCCATTAAGAGGCAAATGCCTATACGGAACATCACAATTAAAAAAAGTATGCCGATTGAAACCTCTTATTACTTGTAGCCTCCTCAACTTGAGATACCACATGAAATCAGCCTTCACTTCTACCCAACATTTTAACTTCGGAAGCTAGTGATTTGGGATTATACATTTTATTAAAGTGGTTTTTATGGCTCTTAATAATGTGTATATTTATAAGACATGTGCCAACGGTCCGTCAGCGAGGGAACCAACAGTCGCCGGTGGTTACAACCCGTTGGCATGGCTCATCGGTTCTTAGGCATCAAATTTCCATTTCTCTACTTGGCATGGCTCATCGGTTCTTAGGCATCAAATTTCCATTTCTCTACTTGATGAGAAGAGATGTATCCCCCATCATTTTAACTTCGGAAGCTAGTGATTTGGGATTATACATTTTATTAAAGTGGTTTTTATGGCTCTTAATAATGTGTATATTTATAAGACATGTGCCAACGGTCCGTCAGCGAGGGAACCAACAGTCGCCGGTGGTTACAACCCGTTGGCATGGCTCATCGGTTCTTAGGCATCAAATTTCCATTTCTCTACTTGATGAGAAGAGATGTATCGGAAAGTGGGTATAGTGGGGGCCAAGCTTATTTTAATAGGGTATTGTATATACTTCCTTCGTATCAAAATAAGTGAATCACTTTAAAGATTACGTTTTTTGAGACAAAATAAGGTAATAAGAGATTAATGAAATTAAATGAGGTAATTAGAATTGATGGACCCCACACTTTGTACTATTTTGTTGCTTTCTATAGGAAGATTACAAAAATGGATGAGTCGCACACCTTTAATGATGTTTAAAAAGAGATAAGTAAGGGTATATGAGTAATTTTAAATATAAAAACTTACAAAATAAGGTAAATTATTAAAGTGATTCACTTATTTTGATACGGAGGAAGTATATATTTTATAACGGTGTGTCTCAGAAAACTAAAGATATTATGTATTGTTGGCATAAGTAATTTCAGCAGAGTGTTACTTGGATAGTTTATTAACGTGGTGATTATTTGACAAAAGCTAAATGTATCGGTTGTGTCTAATAGTGGCTATTGTTAATTGTAATGCATAATCTTACTAAAAATCACTTTGTCATTTACACTAGCCCGATTATGGAAAACCTTCTCGTTCTTAAAGTAGCATTGCACTACTTAAACTAAAAATTATTTGGGCCCGTAGGTGAAATAGATATCGTTTCATTCCCTAAACTCATGGTTCAATTTTTAAGGTTGGTCTTTTCACCTCTTTAGTGACTTTCTTGCCTGCATCTCTTGTCAGCAGCGAGTTAGTCCTCTTAGCTCAATGAATTAGACATTAGCTATATGTCATAATAATGACCAATGATCAACAAAGATGGAGGAATATTGGAACTTGGACCACTGATATTTAGATGCTGTAATGCCTAGTTAAGGAATGTTTGTTAGTGTATGTTTCAATTTATATGGTTTTCTTTGAACTGCCAATTTTTTTTAACGTCCGTATATCTTTTTTTGAACCCTTCACTTTATGGGTAATAAACCATACCATCTATTCAAATGAGGAAAATCTTTTCAGTAAGATTTAAACTCGAGACCTTGTGAAGAAATACCCCGCAAAGATTCTCTTAGTGATCAGTTGATCTACAACAACTGATTGTTTCAATTGATAAAGTACTTATTGCATTTCAAATACTTGGATAAAAGAAAAATAATAATTATTTACTTGCTTTACACTTAAATAAACATTATTAAGCCGTATATGCAATTCTTATTTTAAAAAGTCTTTTCTAATTAAGCACCTTTAAAATCTAAAATCGAAAAAGCCATGTTAAATGTGACATTTTTTAATTTTACCTTACGAGGTGGCTAAAGCCCCTTCAACACATCCGCGTTATATTAACGTAATATCAGCATGACATATTTCATAATTACACCCTAAATACATGTGGATTGAGAATTCGTGCTTAAACTAGAGATTAGCAAGATATAGTTTAGATTTAGAAGATTGAGATGAAGATGTTAGAGAGATAATTATTTTGCATTTGATATGGATCGATGTTACAACTTACGATTATGGAAAATGTTAGTGTGATTAGCCTTAGACCTGTGTATTTATAACAAGCGAAGCCTAAGGCTATGGGGTATGAGTACTACATGTGGTGGTGAGTTTTTCTGTCACATCATCGCCACCTCAGCAACCACACCACCACCACACCACATCATTTGGTGGAAATACCCACCACACCACATCATTTTAATTTTCATCTCACCATTTTATTTTTATTTATTTTATAAAAGATAACCTAATAAATAATTTATTAATGCATATTGTCAAAAAACTATAGCAGTTAATTTCTAATTTTTTAGCCAAAAAAAGTGGAACTAAAATGAAAATAAAAATTCCAGTGTTTTTTTAATTGAAGCCCAAAAGAGATTTGTTTTTCTTAGCCCAAAAAGTAGAACTTAAAGAAGCCCAAAAGCCCAAACCTAAAAACTTAAAAACCTAAAACCTAATTTATTATTCCATCTTCTTCATGTGGATGCTGCAACAAAAACGAAGCCCTCATTAGTTCATCTCCAACACAAAGCTGGTATCCTCCTACTTTTCTTCTTATTCTATCCTCGTTCAACGTCATTTTTCGAAAAAAACCCGAGCCCCACGCCGTTTCTTCCCGTCGGTCGTGCCCCTTCTCCACCACGCCAACCCCCCACGCCGTTGTGGGGGGCGGTGTTCCTCCGAGCCTCCACGCCGTGCCCGCCTCCAACTTACCTCCCACGCCCCCTTTTGTGTTCCCATACCGAGCAGCCTAAAGACATCATCAAACCAAATTGGCGACACCCACATTTATTGAGCAGTTTTGAACCTTACAATCTAAGTAATAAGAAGCATTTATGATACAAAATTAAACGTTTCATTTATACATAATTACACATAACGTTATTACCGAAGGTCCTTTTGAGTGCCCAATTTTTGCTGTTAAAAAAAAACCTTATATCTATGAGTGCCCGAGCTCCTATTGAGTGCAGTAATCTTTGATAATTTTATTGTATTATAAATTTATGTATTTGGTTGGATGAAATTGAAATCTATATTTTCAAAAAATTTCATCAAACTATAGAATGTAGATTCGATCACTGCAAATCTGCAATGAGCGATATAAAAATTGAATGGATTAAAATGGTGATATAAAAATATTATTAGCATGAAAACCTGCATTTTCATTCAAACGTAAATAGAATAGGGAATATTTATGCAAGATAATTGTGAATTTGTAATTCTTGATTAATCTATGATTTAGCAAGATTTAGGTTGAGATTAAGAAGATTAGTTGTTAGAGATTAGAGAGAAAAATGTTGTTTATGTTTGCTAAGAATACTTGACAAATAATTAACAATGCAAGGCTTAGTTACAGTTAGTCATTAGCCTTCGTTGTTTCGTTGTGTAAAATTTAAAGGTATTGTGAAATTGTGAAGTATGAGTCGATCAATATGGGTTGGGCTGAACAGTTGGGTCGTAGTGGGTTGACCATGTGACTCTTTCATGTCAATCAGGGGAGGACCTAGTATGGTGCACGGGGTTGCCCGTGCAACCCCTATTATTTTTTGTTAGTGTAGGTGAAACCCCTGAGAAATTATGTGCCACCGGTGCCACCCCTCGATTTTTTTCCTGGTCCACCACTGATGTCAATCATCACGAGTGAATAGAAAATTAAAAATATTTCAAAATGGACTAAATTAAACTATGCTCCTTTTTCCTTTTCTTTTTAGATAAGTCGCTCCCAACAACCCAAATCAACATATTTTCTTAAATCAATACATCAATGTAATATTATTCATATTTACCTGTTTATATTTGTTCAGTTACCAGTTTAATATCTAGTTAACTTGTAAAGCAAATCCATAAAGGAGATACAAAAGCAAATATCTTCCAATTACGAAAGACAAAATTTGCTCTAAGTCAATCGATTAAGGATTTAAGGATGTCAAAAGGGAATATTAAATGGATACGAAATGGTGATATGAAATTATTACTCGCATAAACAACAACATTTTTATTCAAAAGCAAAGTACTAGTTAAATATATTATTTAAGATTAAAATCTTGACGACTTAAATTATCATGTACTACTTATACAACAAAAGCAAAGTGTTCCAAGACATCCATCTTCTGCAACTGTTCCATCTCTAGGTTTGTGATTTATGCATACTTGGTCACAAGAATCAATTTTACAAGGTTTTGGGGCAAAATCGTAAATATATGAATTAAAAGTGTCACCTGAAAACCAAAATAAAGGATAACTTTAAACGAAATATAATTAAATAAAGTCACGATATGTTGGATTTTTTTACAATTTGTTTGTTTTGCCAACATATTTTTACGATAATTGTATCTAAAGAATATGAAATATAATGAAATTATTACCATGTGAGTTCCTGCAATATTCATCTTGCGGGGATGCAATGGCGTTGATAACATTTGTAAATAACATGTAGGAAAAAAGAAGAAACATAATATTTTTGTCCATCACTAACTCAGAATCTATTAGATGGATCAAATATTTAGAGTTATATTACTTTGAATATGAATTCTTAGTATTTATACAAGTTTTACATAGTTTGTAATAAGAAGCATTTATGATACAAAATTAAACGTTTCATTATATACAGTACGTTATTAAATACTACTAAATGGTTTTTAATATTGCTTAACGCTAAACCTCTTCGGTTTTATACTTCCCAATATTCTATCACATGTACTCCGTAACTATCAAATACTTAAAATCGAAACTTACATATTTTCTAAATTTGAAAAAACATTTATGGAAAAAGTAATCTTTTTAGATAAAAATATTTTTGAGATATAAACGAAGACATAATTGTTGTAATCCTAGTCTTTCAACATTTAATAAAATTACTTAGATTAATAAGCGTTAATTACCAAATAATTGTAATAGATTGTTTACCTTGCTGCTATGGATGTAAGTACATCGGTTATACACTAGGTTAAAACCCGCGCTATGCGGTGTCAGGTACCCTGCGAACTATATTTTCTGGGCGTTCAAATTTTGATTGGTTGCATTTTTGTTATAATTATGTATAAAATAGAGGTAAAAAATAAGAATTAACATTGTTGTTAAAATGTTGTTTGGTTACATTTTATGGCGAACTTTAAAAATGAGTCAACAATCAACATAAACCATACGGGTCAAATATAAAAAATGAGCCTGATAAAGCCTTATAACAGTAGCTTGAGAAGAGATGATATTTAACCTATTAGAGACAAAATTGTATTCTCATAGCGACTTCACAAAATGATGCATATCAAGTAAAATATACTTTACCCAAAAATAATTGAGTGAGAAAAATAATGACTTTTAGCTTTTATTTAAGGAACCTTAATATATACACATGGGTCAAAGTCTCTAAGTTGTTAGTACTACGCCGAATGAGCGTCACTATTTTTAACAACCAGACTATTGCTGATTATTTAGGTGGTGTTTGTTTTTTTATAGAAAGTCTTTTTGAGGTTTTGTGTCTGCAGGTGGGAAGACATTTTAGAAAAAGACTGTTTGTTTTTTGGAAGTCAAAAGATGGAAAAAAGTATTTTTAAGGTCTGCTTGGAGAAGACTTGGACCATAGTCTTCCAAGCTTGGAAGACATTTTACCTATACCTAAAAAAAAAAGTTTTTCTACCACCACCACATACCAACACCGCCACCCACCACCACCAACTACCACCTACCGCCACCACCAATTGCCGCATCCACCTAATGCCACTAGCACCCACCACATACCGCCACAACCACGTACCGCCACCTACCACCATCTACAGCCACCACCACCCACCACCATCTACCGCCATTATCTACCGCCACTACCCACCACCACCACCACATACCGCCACAGCCACCCACCACCACCACCGCCACCCACCAACGTCTACCTCCACCGCCACCCACCACCATATAGGCATATACCGCCACCACCCACCACCGCCACCACCCACCACCACCACCACCCACCACCGCCGCCACCCACCACCATCTACCGCCACCACCATCACACACCGCCACAACCACCCACCGCCACCCACCACCATCTACCGCCACCACCACCACACACCGCCACAACCACCCACCGCCACCCACCACCATCTACCGCCACCACCCACCACCATGTACTGCCACCACAACCTGCCACCACCCACACAAATACTGCCATTTAATTTTTTTCATCAACCTGCAGACATTTAAAAACAAATAGTCCTATTCTTATAAACTGCACACGTTTGGTCCAAATCTTCTCTGCAGATGTGCTCCGCAGACTGCAGACTTTTTACCTCTTCAAAAACAAACGGCAACTTAGTATCATGTAATCATAACATACGATCCACCACAAATTCTATATTCATACTTTAACAACTTTATATCAATTTCCCAAACATGCAGCTTAGAAACTTCTTGGAAAATCTTGTTATCCACCAGTAGCTTATGATTTATTTGACCAAGGTATTTCCTGTAGTGAATCTTAGAATATAAAAAACAAAAAAAAAAATAAAATTGTTGCAACATTAAGGTGGCAAAATAAGCGTGTAGGGCTGGCATAGGTCAAAATGACCCGGGTTGACCCGTAAACACTATTTTGTCATTGTCATAATTTTGTATCAAATAATTCATGTGTTAAATACTACCTTCGTATCAAAATAAGTTATACATTTGGAGAAATACGATTTTTAAGGCAAAAGATTAAAAAATAGCTTAAAATAGATTAAACTGGATAGTTAGTGGAGGATGAGTCTCACTTATTTTGAATTAAGTAATATTAATGATGTTTAAAGGTAAAAGTAAGGGATAATTTCACTTTATTAAAATAGATAGTTAGTGGAGAATGGGTCCCATTTTTTTGCTAAATAAGGAAAGATTTTGAAGTGTATCACTTATTTTGTTCCACCCCTTTTAGGAAAATGTATCACTTATTTTGATACGGAGGTAATATATGATTACACAAACAACAATATTACAATAATAATCTAAACCTTTAAACAAAACAATTAAGCATGTTTCATGCCTTAAAATAGACTTTGGGCAACTTTCAACCCATTTCACCCGTTCCCTTTTACTAAAAAAAATTCGTTTGACCCATTTTTGAAAAATAAAACACTACCCAACTTGACACATTAATATATAAACTGGTCAAAATTGCATCCTTAAAGAACTTGCATTGTTCCATTGCCAGAAAGCCTCTGAGTTTCTCAATTTTCTTCAAATTATCAAAACTTACAATTTTTCAAAAAAATCTAAAAACTTTTATGATTCGTTTTTTAGAGAAATTTTGCAATTAGCTTTTTGATAAGAAGATTAATAATTACAGAAGGTATATACTTACAAAATTATATATCTATCAATGTAAAAAAAGTACTTCCATAATCAACCTCAGAAGCCATTTATGTGATACGAAGGTACATAATAACAAGATTAGGGTTTAGACTTTAGAGTCGTAACTTTTTTATAGAATAGTGATAATAAAAAAAACTCAAAATACTATAAACACTACATAAATATCTCAACTGATCATTATAATCGAGACTTCTTAATATATAATCCAGAAACATCATAAAATTTAGATGAAAATTGATTACCTTGTATGCAATTAGGTCAATTAGTTGCATTATGAACTTTCCAATCCCCTTTACCTGATAAGCAGATTCAAGCTGCAATTCATACGCATAAAGTACAGATTTTTCTTCTTAAATGGTGAGTGGTGTTTTCCTAAAATCAATTTTGTCAATTAGTTGCCTTGAATGAAATTGACAAAATCGATTTTAGGGTTTCAAATTTTCTTTCGTCCCAACGATCCTTCCTCCTTCCGTAAGCTCTCATTTTCCCTTTTTTTCTTGATATTTAAACACAAATTTCACCACAAATGCTCATCGATTAATCAATTGACCCTTCATTATGTGAATCTGTATTCTAACTTGCAAATAGTGTGTACTTTTGAAATTGTGTTGTGTACTTTATGAAGATGCTAAACTGAAAGACGATTCAGTTTTTGGTTTTGTATTTCCTAATATTGTTGATGTGCAAATTTTGAGGGATTTGCATAGTGAATTTGGTAATTGGAATGATTTTGTTTTGAGTGATATATTATGGTTTATTGAGCATATAGTTCAATCACCGCTAATTATACCTGTTTAATGAATTTTTTTTCTGTATTAGCTAAATCGATAACATTAGTTTACTTAATCCAACTTGATGAAAAATGTGCTGCAGAATCCAAGATTGGACATCAATTTGGAACATCCAAAAGGTACTTTTAAATTTTATTTTTTATGCTTTTTGAAAAATGTTCATTTTTATGCTCTTCTATCAGTGAAATATGCAGGTTTTCTGGTGAAATTAAATTGACATAAAATATACATTAAAGTAATTAATTAGTCTTTTAAGTCAAGTCAACTATGAAATTAAAATATACATTAGATTGACGTATTTTGTTATGAGTCTTTCTAATGTGTGCCCCATAGGCATACAATAAAAGATATTAAATTCATTCGAAACTTCCAAAATTAGAGTAATAATCATCAATGAAGCTAATATATGTTATTTTTAAGTGATGCATTAAATGCATTTTATAATTTACTTGGAAAGTTTTAGATCATTTATTGACTTTATTGTGTGTCTATGGGGCACACATTAGAAAAACCCTTTTGTTATTTCAGAATTTAATCTCAGAGCTTTTGTTCTTTATCTTACTCTTCCAGCGGGTTTTAGGTAAAGAATTTCTAACCCGAAACCTGACCCGATAAGGAATTGGGTTGGTTAGAACATCAAATATTTCATTAATTAACCATAATAATTCATATTAATTGATCAATTGCTTCAAAACTTTAGAATTTGTTTGAATTTTCTGAAAAGCGTGAACATCGAAGTGTTCTTCATAAGAATTACGACATTGACTTGTTTGATTGAAATTAGTTTACATAAATCTTCTTTGTACTACTTTTGTATCAAGTCAAACCATATTCTAAGTCCACTGGTCAGCTTTTACAATTTGAATTAAAGTTTGTTGGTTCGGTTTGAAGGGAATTTGATGGTTAAAATCTTAAATTTTACGGATTTTTTCTAAACTTCAATCGGGTTAGTCGAGTCAATTTGAATCCCCATAAAGATAAGTGATTCTAACCTGATATTCAACTCGATGCTTACATTGTAGCCAAATCTGGTTTGCATATTAGTGATCAAGATGCCATTTATTAGATAAAGTGTGAAATGCATAGGGCTTAGGGATCAAGATCATACTTATAAAAGACTACATATAAGATCAAGATCATATCTACGAAACTACGAAGTATTAGTTTTACAGAATTCCAATAGAATTATAAGTGGAATTAAAGCATTATATATAGTAAAAATTATACGCATCTCCTATAAATCATTTCTTAGAGGGAGGGTTAATTGTTATATTTCATGTGTTACAAGTGAACATTTATTTTGCATGTGAATCAGTCCTAAAAGGTTTATAGGACGGCATGCGAGTGACCATAAATCAACTTACATGTTAGTTCAAGTCTCATCCGAGACACATGTGATGTTGTAGATTGTGTATATATGATTTCTTGATGTTAAAAAAGCGATATTAAATGTAATTATTATATTAATATTTCCGCATAGATCTAATTTATTATTTAAGAATTAGAGCTAGTCAAGATTTAAATTATCATGTACTACTTATACAACAAAAGTAGGGCTGCCAAAACCTGATACGACACGACAAAAATACACGAAACGAAACGAAATTGAGACGAAACTGAAATTTGAATTCGTGTTCGTGTCGTGTTCTTGTTTTGTAAAACAAACACGAAGTCGTGTCGTGTCATGTTCAGAGATTAACACGAAATTGACACGATAATCATGATTTTGTCGTGTTTATCGTGTTTTTAGCATGTAATAAGCAAGAAATTTGTTATTTATTTTGTGTTGTCGTGTTTATCGTGTTATCGTTTTTTTAATCGTGTCGTGTTCGTGTTAGCAAAATAAAACACGACTTCGTGTCGTGTCGTTTTCGTGTTGAACGTTTTCGTGTCGTGTCGTGTCGTGTTATCCAGAAACACGAAACGATAGCACGATTTGACAGCGCTAAACAAAAGCAAAGTGTGTCAAGACATCTCGGTCTTTAGTAATTGTTGTAAACTGGGCAAGACAAATATCGTTCCATTAGGAACGAGTATTAAAAATATTATCCAAAAATTAACTAATTAAACTAAAATGTTTTAAAAGTAAAACAGGGGTTTTAAAGTTGTATAAGGTATGAGAATTAAATAATAAAACAATTAATTATAGAGACACAATATTAAGAAGATAATCAATCGAAATAAATATACACGCAACTCGTCCTCTTAGAACATGCACAAGATGTATATAACAAATGAACGAGTAAAATTAAGATCAAAAGCTTAAGGTTCACAATCAAGCATAAACAAAACCAATCATAATTTATTAATAAAAAGCAAAAATAAAACTTAGAGTTCGTTCATCATAGCAAATACAATAAAATCTAACTCATACTTGGATTAACAATCATGCAAGGGTCTCAACAAACATAAAGTGAAAATATAAATAAGTGCTTACTAGTTAACACTAGCATCAAGATTCAATGATTTGAGTCCTTCCTCAACCGTTCTACTAAAAGTGTCGTCGGGTGAGTTCCTTACTACGGTACCATTTGACTTTGACTTAATGAGCTTAACATGTAAATAATTATATCGAGTAAGTCACTTGATTTTGTTTGTATAAGTAGTATATGTTCTAGAATCGGCGGTTTCGGATCCACTTCAGATTACCTAGTTTTCTGATCACCACAACACCAGGTCATAAGTCACTTATCATGATCGAGTCGATTAAACCAGATAACAAGTGAACAGAGAAACAAAATATATTTCAAAATGCATTACTGTTTAAGACCAATAAAAATAAATCGAATTGGCGAATATTGACTAATATTTTTTTGCTAATATTTCAGTGTCCTCCCTATTAAAATCTTGTAGAACCACCATACTAGCTCAAAATCGTTGATGAAAACCGAACACAAATTTACAAAGTCGCCAAAATCCAAATAAAAGGAGATTTGCAAATGGAACCCAAAATTTCAAAAACCCAAATTACAAGTGAATCCAAAAGCATATCATGAAACCCTAAATCGGTGAACACCATAAACCTAAGTCTATTAATAAATCCCAAACCCAAAAACACGCTAAACCATCGATGGCATTGCAACACATGAAAAGAAACGCACATGCTCATTTGAAATTTCATCAATTGGTTTCTATATGTTTTGAGTGACCTATCAACCAATTAGTTGCGAGTGCAATCTTGTTTAAGACGTGTAAAATATTGGATAATTATGACTTCTTGCGGTTAAATAAAACGAAAATTAAGGTAATTATTGGATCAAAATATCCACGTACATCTAATTTGTTATTTAACCTTGAGAGATAGACAATACTTCAATTATAATGTATTAGTTATTACTTATACAACAAAAGCAAAGTGTGCCAGAACATCCATCTTCTGCAACTGTTCCTTCTCTAGGCTTATGATTTATGCATACTTGATCGCATGAATCAATTTTACAAGGATTTGGGGCAAAATCATAAAGATAAGATTTAAAACCATCACCTGAAAACCAAAATAATACAAAACTTCAAAAGAGAAGATATTTAAATAAAGTCATGATATGTTGGACTCTTTTTTTTGCCAACCTATCTTTATGATACTTTTATTTAAATAAACTAATAACATGACTAAAGTATTACCATGTGATGACTTGCAATATTCATCTTGTGGGGAAGCAATGCCGTTAAAAACATTTATAGATAACATGTAACAAAAGAGAAAACACATTACAGTTTTGTCCATCGCTAACTCAGAATTTTCTTAAACTCTAGATTGACCAAATATTTAGAGTTATATTACTTTGAACATGAATTCTTAGTATTTATAGAGGGTTTACATAATTAGTAATAAAAAAGCATTTATGGTACAAAATAAAAACGTTTCGTTTATATAAAACGTTATTAAATACTACTTAATGGTTAACGTTAAACCTCTTCTTTATATCATTCTATATATCACATGCAATAATCAAGTACTTAAAAATAAAACTTACATATCTCAAAACAAAAGTGAAATATTAAATTGTACAAGCATGATTTCTTGCCGTTAAATAAAACGAAAGTTAAGGTTATTTTTGGATCAAATTTTATACGTAGATCTAATATATTGTGTAACCTTGATAGATAGAGAGACAAAGTAAAGCGTGCCAAACACATATGTCTTCTTTAATTGTTCCTTTGAGGATTGTGATCCATGTATACTTGATCGCATGAATCAATTTTACAAGAATTTGGGGCAAAATCACAAATATAAGATTTATCAACATCACCTGAAAATCAAAATAATACAAAACTTTAAAAAGAGAAGATAATTAAAAAAAAATAATGATATGTTGGACTTGTATAAGTTTTTATTGTTTCCCGTCTATGTTATGTAATTCATGGTTTCAGTCTATTCCTAACCACCGCCCCCATTTGAACGGTGTCAATAGTTTTGTTGTATTCCGATTACTCCCTCTTTTTTGAGTTTTGTTTCATTTGCATTTTCTTTCTTTTTTAGTGATTTCCCCTAATTGGAGCATGTTAATTGTGAAAGATCTTTGAGTATGTGCGCTTTCTTTACATATTTTTATCTACTTCTTTCTTATATAGTATTAATTTTATGAAACGTTTCATGCTTGTCAAAATTGGAGGTTAATTTCTTGCAAGATGTTATTTATCTTTATAACCGCGCTCTTGAATATCTTAATTGTAGCGGTTTGAAAATTGGGAACCGGTCTGATTAAACGTCCAAATCTTTTTATGAAGATATCTCGACTATCAAAATAATATATTAATGACAACATGTTGCTTTCGAACAAAATTTGCTTTTCACGTAGCCGCATCGCGCGAGTATCTTGTGATTAAATCTCCAAAATGGCCGCCCCTAATTAATTCCAAAATACGTTTAATTGACCCAAAACACGTTGATTCCTATATCGTGGATGTTTATCTCTTTTCTTTTAGGGAGCTTATTCGTACAGAGCGATTTTTAGTCATTTAGATCAATTTTAAATTAAAAGACAATAATACCCTTCATCCCTTTTACTAATATTTTACCCTACCCCTCCGAAATTATTTTACTAATAATTTTAAATAATGTCCAAAATAATTGATGTGTGGTTGCTTTTAATTGGTGGCCCAAATATGTCACTTTAATTCTTGCTAGTTGCTCCATTAATTTCGTGGCCTCCCAAATATATTAAGTGCGGGCTCACCAAAATTGAGGCCCAATTTTCCTTCGTTGCCTTCTTTATTTCTACGGCCCAAAAGAATTGTATGGATTCTCTTTTATATTTTCTACGGCCCAAAAGAATTGTATGGATTCTCTTTTATATTTTCTGCGGCCTTCATGTTACGATCCTATTTCAAAGTATTAAATCACCTCTTTTTTTAAGGCTTTCGTCTATTATATACTAGATCTAATAAAGCATTTGAGACATTTCTCAATATTAATTTGAGTCTTTTATAGTAGGGCATTTCTCAACATTTCTCAAGGCCATACAAAAGACAGAAATATTTTCATTCACAAAAATTAAAAGTAGAAATGTAAGTATCATAAAATAATTAAATGCAACACAGTACGTACCTATTCGATCATCAAATTCAAGAAATCTAATAGAGTCATATGCTAACCCTAAAAAACCAAAATTAAAGAACATTTGATCCACGTACCATAACATCGAACAGTTTGTGATGTCTACTTTTATAACTTACTTTTATCTTTCAGAATTTAACCTCACATTATGGTTTTCACTTTTTAATACTTGAATTTTGGTCAAAATCATTCTGTACTAGTGTATGAACACATCACAAAAAAAAAGAAAATGAACAGTCACTTAAAATAAAAACCAATACTAATATTAGTTACCGTAAAATAAAATCCATTAATATAATCTAAATACATTTTGTTAATTGTGTTCCATTAAGAGGCAAATGCCTATACGGAACATCACAATTAAAAAAAGTATGCCGATTGAAACCTCTTATTACTTGTAGCCTCCTCAACTTGAGATACCACATGAAATCAGCCTTCACTTCTACCCAACATTTTAACTTCGGAAGCTAGTGATTTGGGATTATACATTTTATTAAAGTGGTTTTTATGGCTCTTAATAATGTGTATATTTATAAGACATGTGCCAACGGTCCGTCAGCGAGGGAACCAACAGTCGCCGGTGGTTACAACCCGTTGGCATGGCTCATCGGTTCTTAGGCATCAAATTTCCATTTCTCTACTTGGCATGGCTCATCGGTTCTTAGGCATCAAATTTCCATTTCTCTACTTGATGAGAAGAGATGTATCCCCCATCATTTTAACTTCGGAAGCTAGTGATTTGGGATTATACATTTTATTAAAGTGGTTTTTATGGCTCTTAATAATGTGTATATTTATAAGACATGTGCCAACGGTCCGTCAGCGAGGGAACCAACAGTCGCCGGTGGTTACAACCCGTTGGCATGGCTCATCGGTTCTTAGGCATCAAATTTCCATTTCTCTACTTGATGAGAAGAGATGTATCGGAAAGTGGGTATAGTGGGGGCCAAGCTTATTTTAATAGGGTATTGTATATACTTCCTTCGTATCAAAATAAGTGAATCACTTTAAAGATTACGTTTTTTGAGACAAAATAAGGTAATAAGAGATTAATGAAATTAAATGAGGTAATTAGAATTGATGGACCCCACACTTTGTACTATTTTGTTGCTTTCTATAGGAAGATTACAAAAATGGATGAGTCGCACACCTTTAATGATGTTTAAAAAGAGATAAGTAAGGGTATATGAGTAATTTTAAATATAAAAACTTACAAAATAAGGTAAATTATTAAAGTGATTCACTTATTTTGATACGGAGGAAGTATATATTTTATAACGGTGTGTCTCAGAAAACTAAAGATATTATGTATTGTTGGCATAAGTAATTTCAGCAGAGTGTTACTTGGATAGTTTATTAACGTGGTGATTATTTGACAAAAGCTAAATGTATCGGTTGTGTCTAATAGTGGCTATTGTTAATTGTAATGCATAATCTTACTAAAAATCACTTTGTCATTTACACTAGCCCGATTATGGAAAACCTTCTCGTTCTTAAAGTAGCATTGCACTACTTAAACTAAAAATTATTTGGGCCCGTAGGTGAAATAGATATCGTTTCATTCCCTAAACTCATGGTTCAATTTTTAAGGTTGGTCTTTTCACCTCTTTAGTGACTTTCTTGCCTGCATCTCTTGTCAGCAGCGAGTTAGTCCTCTTAGCTCAATGAATTAGACATTAGCTATATGTCATAATAATGAGCAATGATCAACAAAGATGGAGGAATATTGGAACTTGGACCACTGATATTTAGATGCTGTAATGCCTAGTTAAGGAATGTTTGTTAGTGTATGTTTCAATTTATGCCTAGTTAAGGAATGTTTGTTAGTGTATGTTTCAATGTATATCTTTTTTTGAACCCTTCACTTTATGGGTAATAAACCATACCATCTATTCAAATGAGGAAAATCTTTTCAGTAAGATTTAAACTCGAGACCTTGTGAAGAAATACCCCGCAAAGATTCTCTTAGTGATCAGTTGATCTACAACAACTGATTGTTTCAATTGATAAAGTACTTATTGCATTTCAAATACTTGGATAAAAGAAAAATAATAATTATTTACTTGCTTTACACTTAAATAAACATTATTAAGCCGTATATGCAATTCTTATTTTAAAAAGTCTTTTCTAATTAAGCACCTTTAAAATCTAAAATCGAAAAAGCCATGTTAAATGTGACATTTTTTAATTTTACCTTACGAGGTGGCTAAAGCCCCTTCAACACATCCGCGTTATATTAACGTAATATCAGCATGTCATATTTCATAATTACACCCTAAATACATGTGGATTGAGAATTCGTGCTTAAACTAGAGATTAGCAAGATATAGTTTAGATTTAGAAGATTGAGATGAAGATGTTAGAGAGATAATTATTTTGCATTTGATATGGATCGATGTTACAACTTACGATTATGGAAAATGTTAGTGTGATTAGCCTTAGACCTGTGTATTTATAATAAGGCCTAATTAAGACTAATTACACATTAAACTTTAGACTATTAGTTACAACAAATATGATCTAACAATACATTTCACTAATAACTCAACTCAAAATATTCGTTTGGACCCACTTAAATACCTTACACTCACAAAATACCTACAAAAAACTCTTCTTCTCAGACTAGCCGCACCAGTGGAGTCGTGCAATGCATCCCTCACATCACGCACGTTGTGGCGGCGGTGCCATATAAGGGTGCCACATCGATTTTTTCAAGTTGACTGTTGAAAAATGCATATATGTTCTCTTGGGGTGATGACACTGATAAAACTCCCTCTCTTTCTCCTGTTTTCCGTTCAAAAAGACTATAGCCTAGAAATATGTAAATAAGTCATCAACCAATTAGTTGTTAGTTCAAGTCTTGTTTAAGACATGGGTGAATTATTAGGTTGTATATGTATGGTTTCTTGTCGTTAAATAAAACGATAGGTAAGGTAATTATTGGATCAAAATTTCCACGCACATCTAATTACTCCGTATTATTTAACTTTAAGAGTTAGACAATACCTAAATTATTATGTATTATTTATACAACAAAAATAAAGTGTGCGTCTTTTACAATTGTTCGTTTGTGATCTATGCATACTTGATCGCATGAATCAATTTTACAAGGCCGGGTTTGGGGAAAAATCATAGATATAAGATTTAGAAGCATTATTTGAGAATCAAAATAATACAAAACTTTAAATGAAAACCAAAAATATAATGAAAACCAAAAGTAAATTTCCATCTGGCCAAATTCCAAATGAAAGAACGAGACTTGTAAATGGAATGGAAAATTCAAAAACCCAAATCACAAGCGAAGCCTAAGGCTATGGGGTACGAGTACTACATGTGGTGGTGAGTTTTTCTGTCACATCATCGCCACCTCAGCAACCACACCACCACCACACCACATCATTTGGTGGAAATACCCACCACACCACATCATTTTAATTTTCATCTCACCATTTTATTTTTATTTATTTTATAAAAGATAACCTAATAAATAATTTATTAACGCATATTGTCAAAAAACTATAGCAGTTAATTTCTAATTTTTTAGCCAAAAAAAGTGGAACTAAAATGAAAATAAAAATTCCAGTGTTTTTTTAATTGAAGCCCAAAAGAGATTTGTTTTTCTTAGCCCAAAAAGTAGAACTTAAAGAAGCCCAAAAGCCCAAACCTAAAAACTTAAAAACCTAAAACCTAATTTATTATTCCATCTTCTTCACGTGGATGCTGCAACAAAAACGAAGCCCTCATTAGTTCATCTCCAACACAAAGCTGGTATCCTCCTACTTTTCTTCTTATTCTATCCTCGTTCAACGTCATTTTTCGAAAAAAACCGAGCCCCACGCCGTTTCTTCCCGTCGGCCGTGCCCCTTCTCCACCACGCCAATGTTGTTTATGTTTGCTAAGAATACTTGAAAAATAATTAACAATGCAAGGCTTAGTTACAGTTAGTCATTAGCCTTCGTTGTTTCGTTGTGTAAAATTTAAAGGTATTGTGAAATTGTGAAGTATGAGTCGATCAATTAGGGGTGGGCTGAACAGTTGGGTCGTAGTGGGTTGACCATGTGACTCTTTCATGTCAATCAGGGGAGGACCTAGTATGGTGCACGGGGTTGCCCGTGCAAACCCTATTATTTTCCTGGTCCACCACTGATGTCAATCATCACGAGTGAATAGAAAATTAAAAATATTTCAAAATGGACTAAATTAAACTATGCTCCTTTTTCCTTTTCTTTTTAGATAAGTCGCTCCCAACAACCCAAATCAACATATTTTCTTAAATCAATACATCAATGTAATATTATTCATATTCACCTGTTTATATTTGTTCAGTTACCAGTTTAATATCTAGTTAACTTGTAAAGCAAATCCATAAAGGAGATACAAAAGCAAATATCTTCCAATTACGAAAGACAAAATTTGCTCTAAGTCAATCGATTAAGGATTTAAGGATGTCAAAAGGGAATATTAAATGGATACCAAATGGTGATATGAAATTATTACTCGCATAAACAACAACATTTTTATTCAAAAGCAAAGTACTAGTTAAATATATTATTTAAGATTAAAATCTTGACGACTTAAATTATCATGTACTACTTATACAACAAAAGCAAAGTGTTCCAAGACATCCATCTTCTGCAACTGTTCCATCTCTAGGTTTGTGATTTATGCATACTTGGTCACAAGAATCAATTTTACAAGGTTTTGGGGCAAAATCGTAAATATATGAATTAAAAGTGTCACCTGAAAACCAAAATAAAGGATAACTTTAAACGAAATATAATTAAATAAAGTCACGATATGTTGGATTTTTTTACAATTTGTTTGTTTTGCCAACATATTTTTACGATAATTGTATCTAAAGAATATGAAATATAATGAAATTATTACCATGTGAGTTCCTGCAATATTCATCTTGCGGGGATGCAATGGCGTTGATAACATTTGTAAATAACATGTAGGAAAAAAGAAGAAACATAATATTTTTGTCCATCACTAACTCAGAATCTATTAGATGGATCAAATATTTAGAGTTATATTACTTTGAATATGAATTCTTAGTATTTATACAAGTTTTACATAGTTTGTAATAAGAAGCATTTATGATACAAAATTAAACGTTTCATTATATACAGTACGTTATTAAATACTACTAAATGGTTTTTAATATTGCTTAACGCTAAACCTCTTCGGTTTTATACTTCCCAATATTCTATCACATGTACTCCGTAACTATCAAATACTTAAAATCGAAACTTACATATTTTCTAAATTTGAAAAAACATTTATGGAAAAAGTAATCTTTTTAGATAAAAATATTTTTGAGATATAAACGAAGACATAATTGTTGTAATCCTAGTCTTTCAACATTTAATAAAATTACTTAGATTAATAAGCGTTAATTACCAAATAATTGTAATAGATTGTTTACCTTGCTGCTATGGATGTAAGTACATCGGTTATACATTAGGTTAAAACCCGCGCTATGCGGTGTCAGGTACCCTGCGAACTATATTTTCTAGGCGTTCAAATTTTGATTGGTTGCATTTTTGTTATAATTATGTATAAAATAGAGGTAAAAAATAAGAATTAACATTGTTGTTAAAATGTTGTTTGGTTACATTTTATGGCGAACTTTAAAAATGAGTCAACAATCAACATAAACCATACGGGTCAAATATAAAAAATGAGCCTGATAAAGCCTTATAACAGCAGCTTGAGAAGAGATGATGTTTAACCTATTAGAGATAAAATTGTATTCTCATAGCGACTTCACAAAATGATGCATATCAAGTAAAATATACTTTACCCAAAAATAATTGAGTGAGAAAAATAATGACTTTTAGCTTTTATTTAAGGAACCTTAATATATACACATGGGTCAAAGTCTCTAAGTTGTTAGTACTACGCCGAATGAGCGTCACTATTTTTAACAACCAGACTATTGCTGATTATTTAGGTGGTGTTTGTTTTTTTATAGAAAGTCTTTTTGAGGTTTTGTGTCTGCAGGTGGGAAGACATTTTAGAAAAAGACTGTTTGTTTTTTGGAAGTCAAAAGATGGAAAAAAGTATTTTTAAGGTCTGCTTGGAGAAGACTTGGACCATAGACTTCCAAGCTTGGAAGACATTTTACCTATACCTAAAAAAAAAGTTTTTCTACCACCACCACATACCAACACCGCCACCCACCACCACCAACTACCACCTACCGCCACCACCAATTGCCGCATCCACCTAATGCCACTAGCACCCACCACATACCGCCACAACCACGTACCGCCACCTACCACCATCTACAGCCACCACCACCCACCACCATCTACCGCCATTATCTACCGCCACTACCCACCACCACCACCACATACCGCCACAGCCACCCACCACCACCACCGCCACCCACCAACGTCTACCTCCACCGCCACCCACCACCATATAGGCATATACCGCCACCACCCACCACCGCCACCACCCACCACCACCACCACCCACCACCGCCGCCACCCACCACCATCTACCGCCACCACCATCACACACCGCCACAACCACCCACCGCCACCCACCACCATCTACCGCCACCACCACCACACACCGCCACAACCACCCACCGCCACCCACCACCATCTACCGCCACCACCCACCACCATGTACTGCCACCACAACCTGCCACCACCCACACAAATACTGCCATTTAATTTTTTTCATCAACCTGCAGACATTTAAAAACAAATAGTCCTATTCTTATAAACTGCACACGTTTGGTCCAAATATTCTCTGCAGATGTGCTCCGCAGACTGCAGACTTTTTACCTCTTCAAAAACAAACGGCAACTTAGTATCATGTAATCATAACATACGATCCACCACAAATTCTATATTCATACTTTAACAACTTTATATCAATTTCCCAAACATGCAACTTAAAAACTTCTTGGAAAATCTTGTTATCCACCAGTAGCTTATGATTTATTTGACCAAGGTATTTCCTGTAGTGAATCTTAGAATATAAAAAACAAAAAAAAAATAAAATTGTTGCAACATTAAGGTGGCAAAATAAGCGTATAGGGCTGGCATAGGTCAAAATGACCCGGGTTGACCCGTAAACACTATTTTGTCATTGTCATAATTTTGTATCAAATAATTCATGTGTTAAATACTACCTTCGTATCAAAATAAGTTATACATTTGGAGAAACACGATTTTTAAGGCAAAAGATTAAAAAATAGTTTAAAATAGATTAAACTGGATAGTTAGTGGAGAATGAGTCTCACTTATTTTGAATTAAGTAATATTAATGATGTTTAAAGGTAAAAGTAAGGGATAATTTCACTTTATTAAAATAGATAGTTAGTGGAGAATGGGTCCCATTTTTTTGCTAAATAAGGAAAGATTTTGAAGTGTATCACTTATTTTGTTCCACCCCTTTTAGGAAAATGTATCACTTATTTTGATACGGAGGTAATATATGATTACACAAACAACAATATTACAATAATAATCTAAACCTTTAAACAAAACAATTAAGCATGTTTCATGCCTTAAAATAGACTTTGGGCAACTTTCAACCCATTTCACCCGTTCCCTTTTACTAAAAAAATTCGTTTGACCCATTTTTGAAAAATAAAACACTACCCAACTTGACACATTAATATATAAACTGGTCAAAATTGCATCCTTAAAGAACTTGCATTGTTCCATTGCCAGAAAGCCTCTGAGTTTCTCAATTTTCTTCAAATTATCAAAACTTACAATTTTTCAAAAAAATCTAAAAACTTTTATGATTCGTTTTTTAGAGAAATTTTGCAATTAGCTTTTTGATAAGAAGATTAATAATTACAGAAGGTATATACTTACAAAATTATATATCTATCAATGTAAAAAAAGTACTTCCATAATCAACCTCAGAAGCCATTTATGTGATACGAAGGTACATAATAACAAGATTAGGGTTTAGACTTTAGAGTCGTAACTTTTTTATAGAATAGTGATAATAAAAAAAACTCAAAATACTATAAACACTACATAAATATCTCAACTGATCATTATAATCCAGAAACATCATAAAATTTAGATGAAAATTGATTACCTTGTATGCAATTAGGTCAATTAGTTGCATTATGAACTTTCCAATCATACGCATAAAGTACAAATTTTTCTTCTTAAATGGTGAGTGGTGTTTTCCTAAAATCAATTTTGTCAATTAGTTGCCTTGAATGAAATTGACAAAATTGATTTTAGGGTTTCAAATTTTCTTTCTTCCCAACGATCCTTCCTCCTTCCGTAAGCTCTCATTTTCCCTTTTTTTCTTGATATTTAAACACAAATTTCACCACAAATGCTCATCGATTAATCAATTGACCCTTCATTATGTGAATCTGTATTCTAACTTGCAAATAGTGTGTACTTTTGAAATTGTGTTGTGTACTTTATGAAGATGCTAAACTGAAAGACGATTCAGTTTTTGGTTTTGTATTTCCTAATATTGTTGATGTGCAAATTTTGAGGGATTTGCATAGTGAATTTGGTAATTGGAATGATTTTGTTTTGAGTGATATATTATGGTTTATTGAGCATATAGTTCAATCACCGCTAATTATACCTGTTTAATGAATTTTTTTTCTGTATTAGCTAAATCGATAACATTAGTTTACTTAATCCAACTTGATGAAAAATGTGCTGCAGAATCCAAGATTGGACATCAATTTGGAACATCCAAAAGGTACTTTTAAATTTTATTTTTTATGCTTTTTGAAAAATGTTCATTTTTATGCTCTTCTATCAGTGAAATATGCAGGTTTTCTGGTGAAATTAAATTGACATAAAATATACATTAAAGTAATTAATTAGTCTTTTAAGTCAAGTCAACTATGAAATTAAAATATACATTAGATTGACGTATTTTGTTATGAGTCTTTCTAATGTGTGCCCCATAGGCATACAATAAAAGATATTAAATTCATTCGAAACTGTTAGGACCATTTATATTGTATTAAATAGTTTAGGGACTAGATATGACAAGTTGTAATAGTTTCAATCTAGTCATTAGCCTTAGTCAAATGGAGTCAAGCTTAATTAGTGTTAATTAAGCTTGTTTAGCTATGAGGTATAAATACCTTATGTTAAGGCTTAATTTGTAAGCTTTCCTTTCACTAATTGAATTACTCTTTTGAAAGCTCCAACATTCCCTCCATCTCTCTCAACTACCTTACACACACTCAAACACCAAGAACACACACACTTAAGCAAATCTTCTATTTCTCACCTTGAATCATCATGAATTAGCTCAATCTTAGTTGATTACGATCTATCAAGTGGTATCAGAGCATAAACTCTCTGTGAGTGGATCCAAATTCAGCTTAATTCGATGAAGATCTGAGAAAGTTTGAAGAAAAGTTCGTTCGTCATTGAAAATTTAATGTTGTAAAATTTTTGTTCGAATTGAAGATTTGATCATGGATTAGTGTTTCTCCAGTGTTTCTAAGCATAATAGAATCAAAAACCGATCAATTCCGTCAACAATCGACCTTCAATGTGATGATTTTAGAGAAAAAGTGAAAAAGTTGAAAAGTTACTGTAAATCGAAGATTTGAAGCTTTTGTGTAATGGATTGAAGAAATTGATCGGATCAAAGTGTTAGAAAGTTGATTTCGAACATTTAGAAAGAAGAATCATACAAATTGATGAAGAAATGAGTGCAATCGGATAAATTGCACATCATATATGCTGATAAATTGCACATGAGCGTTATAGTTCACTCTCAAATTACTCCTATGATCTGCTATAACCGGCATGATCTTCCCCAGGAGCCACCTACAATATAGGACAATATGTAAGGGTACATAGGTCTAGGTGAGCAGAATCAAGTATCACGGGATCTTGATTGGGGTGCGCAGAGATAAAATTTGAGAGGGGGAATGTCGTATGGGATGCAATTCAGCTATACATGGTAAAATGAAATGAGGGAGTAGTCGAAAAATGAATAAGTAAGCTTGAGTGAGGAGGGTGTGACAGGGTTAAAGAAAACGAAAAACCCTTTCCAAACTGATAAAAAGCCGGGTAGCCACGTCTCTATCAGATTGCATGTGTTGCTCTCTGATATTGAACAAGACATCATGGAACCCAGTGATGCAATGCACAACCCCCCCAGCTACTCAAGTATTTCTTAAAAAGTACTTGTTTCATTTCCACGGAGATTATCTCATATGCTATCGACATCTCACTTGGAGATTGTTGATATTGAACAGAGGACAAGTCTCTCCAGTCCTCGCCTTCGTTTGTCCACTAATTGAGTCTAGAACCGAAATACACTTTTAGGACACAAGGCATAATACCAAGCTTATCTTTGTGATAAAGCCGGAACATTCATAGTGATACCAACGTTCTTGGTATTCCACGATGATTGAATGGAAATCCTACCAGTGCTAACATCTATTCCAACACTGAACGTAGGTCACACAGTTTGTGTAACTGTTGTGTTAACGGGTAATCTATGTGATCCCGGTTTGCCCTATTTGATTCGATCATTGAGATTAAATGCCAAACGATTTGATCGGATATCTACATCATCAACATCGGATCGGTTTTCGATAATAAAATGTGATGTAAATTGATTCATTCAAAATATGAATATATCATTCTTCATCACATTTGTATCCATGGGCTTCGAAGATTTTCTTCATTTCACCTCTACGAACTTGACATTTTTCATGATGATTCCGATAAATCTTAAATCATCATGAGGGGGAGAAAAATTACTAAGAAGTTCAGTTTATGAAGAAAATGCTTACAAGAATTAAGAAGATATATTAGCCCAGTTTACTTTACTTCAAAAAGACATATGCACCAATTAAGGGGGAGTAAACAAGAAACCGAAGAAGATTTATTAAGAAATAATTGTTTGTTCGAGGGGGAGCGTAAACTTCATCAACATTTTATCCCTAACAACAATTATCAATAATCACAAATCGACAAAGCCACAACTTCAACAAAAGACTTCCGCTACAAAACAACTCTATCTATCTATGGGTCTACATTTTCGTCGATTTACATGAAATAATTTGTGAAGAAAAAGAAACCGACTTATCTTCAGAAATTTCTCACAAATCCTCAACATTTCCATTTCAATTCTTAAACTGACAAATCATTCTATTCAAACCACAAATTCACATTCATATCCATACAAAAGCAAAACTGTACAAATATTTTGTATCATACAAAATACATATCATCCACATTCATTCAAATCTTAAATGTATATATCATTCTTTCCTATATACAAACATACACACACACACACATTCAAAACTTTTAACTTTCAAATCATTCTTTTCACACTACAAACCATCATTATCCTATCCTCACAAATCTCTATCCAAAATTAAATCTCCAACATATCTAAATCCAAGTCAACTCCTTTCCTAACTGATGTTTCATTTCTCAAATCTTCAAATCTTGACAAATATCAGTTTTTGGCATTTTGTAGATCAACAACCTTAACGATAAAAATTTAGTTTCTACAAAGGAAGACAGGGATGAGATACTAAAAGTTCGAAAAGTGCAAGATTGGATAATGATCAAGACAAATTAAGTCAAGACTCCATGAAATCTTCAGAGATACTTTATATTGGTTGAAAAGCCGATTAAAAGTTTCATTCTTATCTGATTATCATAAGCTGAAACTAATACTACATCAAAACTACTTAAACGATTAATTCAGTTTCAGACTTTGCTAGAGAAGAAGATTTCAAGAACAGGCTAATTCAAACTATTGATACAAAGGGGGAGATTGTTAGGACCATTTATATTGTATTAAATAGTTTAGGGACTAGATATGACAAGTTGTAATAGTTTCAATCTAGTCATTAGCCTTAGTCAAATGGAGTCAAGCTTAATTAGTGTTAATTAAGCTTGTTTAGCTATGAGGTATAAATACCTTATGTTAAGGCTTAATTTGTAAGCTTTCCTTTCACTAATTGAATTACTCTTTTGAAAGCTCCAACATTCCCTCCATCTCTCTCAACTACCTTACACACACTCAAACACCAAGAACGCACACACTTAAGCAAATCTTCTATTTCTCACCTTGAATCATCATGAATTAGCTCAATCCTAGTTGATTACGATCTAACAGAAACTTCCAAAATTAGAGTAATAATCATCAATGAAGCTAATATATGTTATTTTTAAGTGATGCATTAAATGCATTTTATAATTTACTTGGAAAGTTTTAGATCATTTATTGACTTTATTGTGTGTCTATGGGGCACACATTAGAAAAACCCTTTTGTTATTTCAGAATTTAATCTCAGAGCTTTTGTTCTTTATCTTACTCTTCCAGCGGGTTTTAGGTAAAGAATTTCTAACCCGAAACCTGACCCGATAAGGAATTGGGTTGGTTAGAACATCAAATATTTCATTAATTAACCATAATAATTCATATTAATTGATCAATTGCTTCAAAACTTTAGAATTTGTTTGAATTTTCTGAAAAGCGTGAACATCGAAGTGTTCTTCATAAGAATTACGACATTGACTTGTTTGATTGAAATTAGTTTACATAAATCTTCTTTGTACTACTTTTGTATCAAGTCAAACCATATTCTAAGTCCACTGGTCAGCTTTTACAATTTGAATTAAAGTTTGTTGGTTCGGTTTGAAGGGAATTTGATGGTTAAAATCTTAAATTTTACGGATTTTTTCTAAACTTCAATCGGGTTAGTCGAGTCAATTTGAATCCCCATAAAGATAAGTGATTCTAACCTGATATTCAACTCGATGCTTACATTGTAGCCAAATCTGGTTTGCATATTAGTGATCAAGATGCCATTTATTAGATAAAGTGTGAAATGCATAGGGCTTAGGGATCAAGATCATACTTATGAAAGACTACATATAAGATCAAGATCATATCTACGAGACTACGAAGTATTAGTTTTACAGAATTCCAATAGAATTATAAGTGGAATTAAAGCATTATATATAGTAAAAATTATGCGCATCTCCTATAAACCATTTCTTAGAGGGAGGGTTAATTGTTATATTTCATGTGTTACAAGTGAAAATTTATTTTGCATGTGAATCAGTCCTAAAAGGTTTATAGGACGGCATGCGAGTGACCATAAATCAACTTACATGTTAGTTCAAGTCTCATCCGAGACACATGTGATGTTGTAGATTGTGTATATATGATTTCTTGATGTTAAAAAAGCGATATTAAATGTAATTATTATATTAATATTTCCGCATAGATCTAATTTATTATTTAAGAATTAGAGCTAGTCAAGATTTAAATTATCATGTACTACTTATACAATAAAAGTAGGGCTGCCAAAACCTGATACGACACGACAAAAATACACGAAACGAAACGAAATTGAGACGAAACTGAAATTTGAATTCGTGTTCGTGTCGTGTTCTTGTTTTGTAAAACAAACACGAAGTCGTGTCGTGTCGTGTTCAGAGATTAACACGAAATTGACACGATAATCATGATTTTGTCGTGTTTATCGTGTTTTTAGCATGTAATAAGCAAGAAATTTGTTATTTATTTTGTGTTGTCGTGTTTATCGTGTTATCGTTTTTTTAATCGTGTCGTGTTCGTGTTAGCAAAATAAAACACGACTTCGTGTCGTGTCGTTTTCGTGTTGAACGTTTTCGTGTCGTGTCGTGTCGTGTTATCCAGAAACACGAAACGATAGCACGATTTGACAGCGCTAAACAAAAGCAAAGTGTGTCAAGACATCTCGGTCTTTAGTAATTGTTGTAAACTGGGCAAGACAAATATCGTTCCATTAGGAACGAGTATTAAAAATATTATCCAAAAATTAACTAATTAAACTAAAATGTTTTAAAAGTAAAACAGGGGTTTTAAAGTTGTATAAGGTATGAGAATTAAATAATAAAACAATTAATTATAGAGACACAATATTAAGAAGATAATCAATCGAAATAAATATACACGCAACTCGTCCTCTTAGAACATGCACAAGATGTATATAACAAATGAACGAGTAAAATTAAGATCAAAAGCTTAAGGTTCACAATCAAGCATAAACAAAACCAATCATAATTTATTAATAAAAAGCAAAAATAAAACTTAGAGTTCGTTCATCATAGCAAATACAATAAAATCTAACTCATACTTGGATTAACAATCATGCAAGGGTCTCAACAAACATAAAGTGAAAATATAAATAAGTGCTTACTAATTAACACTAGCATCAAGATTCAATGATTTGAGTCCTTCCTCAACCGTTCTACTAAAAGTGTCGTCGGGTGAGTTCCTTACTACGGTACCATTTGACTTTGACTTAATGAGCTTAACATGTAAATAATTATATCGAGTAAGTCACTTGATTTTGTTTGTATAAGTAGTATATGTTCTAGAATCGGCGGTTTCGGATCCACTTCAGATTACCTAGTTTTCTGATCACCACAACACCAGGTCATAAGTCACTTATCATGATCGAGTCGATTAAACCAGATAACAAGTGAACAGAGAAACAAAATATATTTCAAAATGCATTACTGTTTAAGACCAATAAAAATAAATCGAATTGGCGAATATTGACTAATATTTTTTTGCTAATATTTCAGTGTCCTCCCTATTAAAATCTTGTAGAACCACCATACTAGCTCAAAATCGTTGATGAAAACCGAACACAAATTTACAAAGTCGCCAAAATCCAAATAAAAGGAGATTTGCAAATGGAACCCAAAATTTCAAAAACCCAAATTACAAATGAATCCAAAAGCATATCATGAAACCCTAAATCGGTGAACACCATAAACCTAAGTCTATTAATAAATCCCAAACCCAAAAACACGCTAAACCATCGATGGCATTGCAACACATGAAAAGAAACGCACATGCTCATTTGAAATTTCATCAATTGGTTTCTATATGTTTTGAGTGACCTATCAACCAATTAGTTGCGAGTGCAATCTTGTTTAAGACGTGTAAAATATTGGATAATTATGATTTCTTGCGGTTAAATAAAACGAAAATTAAGGTAATTATTGGATCAAAATATCCACGTACATCTAATTTGTTATTTAACCTTGAGAGATAGACAATACTTCAATTATAATGTATTAGTTATTACTTATACAACAAAAGCAAAGTGTGCCAGAACATCCATCTTCTGCAACTGTTCCTTCTCTAGGCTTATGATTTATGCATACTTGATCGCATGAATCAATTTTACAAGGATTTGGGGCAAAATCATAAAGATAAGATTTAAAACCATCACCTGAAAACCAAAATAATACAAAACTTCAAAAGAGAAGATATTTAAATAAAGTCATGATATGTTGGACTCTTTTTTTTGCCAACCTATCTTTATGATACTTTTATTTAAATAAACTAATAACATGACTAAAGTATTACCATGTGATGACTTGCAATATTCATCTTGTGGGGAAGCAATGCCGTTAAAAACATTTATAGATAACATGCAACAAAAGAGAAAACACATTACAGTTTTGTCCATCGCTAACTCAGAATTTTCTTAAACTCTAGATTGACCAAATATTTAGAGTTATATTACTTTGAACATGAATTCTTAGTATTTATAGAGGGTTTACATAATTAGTAATAAAAAAGCATTTATGGTACAAAATAAAAACGTTTCATTTATATAAAACGTTATTAAATACTACTTAATGGTTAACGTTAAACCTCTTCTTTATATCATTCTATATATCACATGCAATAATCAAGTACTTAAAAATAAAACTTACATATCTCAAAACAAAAGTGAAATATTAAATTGTACAAGCATGATTTCTTGCCGTTAAATAAAACGAAAGTTAAGGTTATTTTTGGATCAAATTTTATACGTAGATCTAATATATTGTGTAACCTTGATAGATAGAGAGACAAAGTAAAGCGTGCCAAACACATATGTCTTCTTTAATTGTTCCTTTGAGGATTGTGATCCATGTATACTTGATCGCATGAATCAATTTTACAAGAATTTGGGGCAAAATCACAAATATAAGATTTATCAACATCACCTGAAAATCAAAATAATACAAAACTTTAAAAAGAGAAGATAATTAAAAAAAAATCATGATATGTTGGACTTGTATAAGTTTTTATTGTTTCCCATCTATGTTATGTAATTCATGGTTTCAGTCTATTCCTAACCACCGCCCCCATTTGAACGGCGTCAATAGTTTTGTTGTATTCCGATTACTCCCTCTTTTTTGAGTTTTGTTTCATTTGCATTTTCTTTCTTTTTTAGTGATTTCCCCTAATTGGAGCATGTTAATTGTGAAAGATCTTTGAGTATGTGCGCTTTCTTTACATATTTTTATCTACTTCTTTCTTATATAGTATTAATTTTATGAAACGTTTCATGCTTGTCAAAATTGGAGGTTAATTTCTTGCAAGATGTTATTTATCTTTATAACCGCGCTCTTGAATATCTGAATTGTAGCGGTTTGAAAATTGGGAACCGGTCTGATTAAACGTCCAAATCTTTTTATGAAGATATCTCGACTTTCAAAATAATATATTAATGACAACATGTTGCTATCGAACAAAATTTGCTTTTCACGTAGCCGCATCGCACGAGTATCTTGTGATTAAATCTCCAAAATGGCCGCCCCTAATTAATTCCAAAATACGTTTAATTGACCCAAAACACGTTGATTCCTATATCGTGGATGTTTATCTCTTTTCTTTTAGGGAGCTTATTCGTACAGAGCGATTTTTAGTCATTTAGAGCAATTTTAAATTAAAAGACAATAATACCCTTCATCCCTTTTACTAATATTTTACCCTACCCCTCCGAAATTATTTTACTAATAATTTTAAATAATGTCCAAAATAATTGATGTGTGGTTGCTTTTAATTGGTGGCCCAAATATGTCACTTTAATTCTTGCTAGTTGCTCCATTAATTTCGTGGCCTCCCAAATATATTAAGTGCGGGCTCACCAAAATTGAGGCCCAATTTTCCTTCGTTGCCTTCTTTATTTCTACGGCCCAAAAGAATTGTATGGATTCTCTTTTATATTTTCTACGGCCCAAAAGAATTGTATGGATTCTCTTTTATATTTTCTGCGGCCTTCATGTTACGATCCTATTTCAAAGTATTAAATCACCTCTTTTTTTAAGGCTTTCGTCTATTATATACTAGATCTAATAAAGCATTTGAGACATTTCTCAATATTAATTTGAGTCTTTTATAGTAGGGCATTTCTCAACATTTCTCAAGGCCATACAAAAGACAGAAATATTTTCATTCACAAAAATTAAAAGTAGAAATGTAAGTATCATAAAATAATTAAATGCAACACAGTACGTACCTATTCGATCATCAAATTCAAGAAATCTAATAGAGTCATATGCTAACCCTAAAAAACCAAAATTAAAGAACATTTGATCCACGTACCATAACATCGAACAGTTTGTGATGTCTACTTTTATAACTTACTTTTATCTTTCAGAATTTAACCTCACATTATGGAGTCCTCACCGGATCCAGACCCTATATATATATATATATATATATATATATATATATATATATATATATATATATATATATATATATATATATATATATATATATATATATATATATATATATATATATATATGTGTGTGTGTGTGTGTGTGTGTGTGTGTTATATATAGTTATTGGTTGGTAGCTTTGTGTTCTCCTTTGTGAGAGCTACGCAGCGGTATATAGCGTGTCCAAGTGACCTGCGGACACGAAATTCCGGGCTCGTGCAGGTCAATTTTTGCACCTCATTGACACTGCAGTTGTCTCGAACTCCTCAGTACTGATTTTTTCATATTGACCACCTCAGTATTGAACCGATCAATACCGACCTCCTCGCACTGAGTGTTCGACGTGTACTGACCTGCGCAGCTGCAGTCTGATACTGACCTGCGCAGCTGCAGTCTGATATAGAAGGACTGCGCAGGCAGTTTCAAAAAAACAGCAGTAAATGCAGAATACTGTTTTTGATTTCTTGTTTAATGATAATGAATGCACTTAATGTTTTGAGTAAACATTATTCTTCATTCTACACTATAAAAGGAGACATTGGGTCTCATTTGTAGACACACCTTCTACACCTACTTCAAAAGATCACATTTTCTCTCTTGTGAAAACACTCTTAACTTCGGTTGGTGTTCTGACTTGGATTATATTCGGTAGTGTAAAACTACTCGGTTGTTTTATCCTGGGAAATAGACAACGAATCTATTTTAAGGGGATCGTGAATTTCACGAGACTCAACCAAAACCTTGTACTTGTTTGTTCTATTTAGTTTGTTTCAATCTTTTGTAAACGTATCGTCAATTTCCCTTATTGTATTGTATTTTATTTAATGAAAATTGGTATTAGCTCCTACAATATGTACGTATTAATGCATGTATGAATGTATATTTGTATGTATATCAGAGGTTATGGCTTCAAGTTTTGGCGTGGACAAAATGATATAAAATTAGGGACGTGTGTTAGTCGTTAAAAAATATCTACGTATGCATGTTGCAATTGAACCGAATAGTCTTGTAATCGTAGCTTGTAATTTTTTATTTAACAACAATTTTAATTACCCATGAGACTGGGAAATTGGAAGGTAGCCGGTCGAAATGAGTCTATTAAATCGGTGGTTATAATTTGGTCGGAACCGGTCGTATGAAGATATACTCTCACGAAAGCGTAAGTGGTGGTACGACGGCGGCATACCGCCACAGATTATGACAACCCGTCGTCATCATCATCAACTAACATCAATTAATTCAGTGGAAAAAGGATGACAATGATAGTATTTACATATTTGGAAGAAAAAACTTTATAAACTAAACAGACAGATGAGGATCGACATGTTTATACATAAGCTAACGAAAATCCGACCCGGTTTATAAATGGGTTGGATGGGTCGACTTGATTTAAACCCGAACTCATTAAGCTCAACTTAAACATGATTATTTTTGTGTTGGGTTGCGGGTCGTGTCGTGAATTTCTGTCGTACCTAGTATGTACATGCATATGTGTTTTTCATGCAAGTTAGTTTGTGTGTTTTGCTCGAAGAATTTTTTAGTTTTATCTATGAAAAAGACGAAGGACTTGTATCCTATGAAGATGGGGCCATCTTGGCAAACAATTACATGAAAGCGTCAGTTCTCTCTATCAAGAACTGGACAAATCTACATAAAGTGAGTGCATGTTACTTTATTCTTTTGTCTCCATGATTAACAGTGATCCAGAGTAACTTCAAACAAAATCCGTATAATTCATGACATATATAGGCACCAACACAAAAGATTTAAATAAAGAATCTAATAAGAATAGTTCTATTTATAAGTGAAATCAATGTGCTTTGGGAAGTAGAAAACATCACAATCTATAAACATGGGGGAAAAGGGTTTTCAGATGTAAAATGTGTTCGCTATCTATGTATGTATTAATGCTTGTGCGTATGTCTACATTATATAATTTACTTTTAACTTTCACAACTGAACCCCAAATTTTAGTATTCTTGATATATTTATTAATTAAAACACCCTTACTTTCTCATCTTCATAATTTGATATCCTAGCTTAGGGATCAAGATCATATTAGTTATAGAATACTATAAACTCAAGATCATGCTTATTGGTTTTTCCAAATTCCAATAGAATCATATGTCAAAAAAAAAAGAACAAGTTAATCCATAATCCCCCATCATTTTAACTTCGGAAGCTAGTGATTTGGGATTATACATTTTATTAAAGTGGTTTTTATGGCTCTTAATAATGTGTATATTTATAAGACATGTGCCAACGGTCCGTCAGCGAGGGAACCAACAGTCGCCGGTGGTTACAACCCGTTGGCATGGCTCATCGGTTCTTAGGCATCAGATTTCCATTTCTCTACTTGATGAGAAGAGATGTATCAGAAAGTGGGTATAGTGGTAGCCAAGCTTATTTTAATAGGGTATTGTATATACTTCCTTCGTATCAAAATAAGTGAATCACTTTAAAGATTACGTTTTTTGAGACAAAATAAGGTAATTAGAGATTAATGAAATTAAATGAGGTAATTAGAATTGATGGATCCCACACTTTGTACTATTTTGTTACTTTCTATAGGAAGATTATAAAAATGGATGAGTCGCACACCTTTAATGATGTTTAAAAAGGGATAAGTAAGAGTATATGAGTAATTTTAAATATAAAAACTTACAAAATAAGGTAAATTATTAAAGTGATTCACTTATTTTGATACGGAGGAAGTATATATTTTATAACGGTGTGTCTCAGAAAACTAAGGATATTATGTATTGTTGGCATAAGTAATTTCAGCAGAGTGTTACTTGGATAGTTTATTAACGTGGTGATTATTTGACAAAAGCTAAATGTATCGGTTGTGTCTAATAGTGGCTATTGTTAATTGTAATGCATAATCTTACTAAAAATCACTTTGTCATTTACACTAGCCCGATTATGGAAAACCTTCTCGTTCTTAAAGTAGCATTGCACTACTTAAACTAAAAATTATTTGGGCCCGTAGGTGAAATAGATATCGTTTCATTCCCTAAACTCATGGTTCAATTTTTAAGGTTGGTCTTTTCACCTCTTTAGTGACTTTCTTGCCTGCATCTCTTGTCAGCAGCGAGTTAGTCCTCTTAGCTCAATGAATTAGACATTAGCTATATGTCATAATAATGACCAATGATCAACAAAGATGGAGGAATATTGGAACTTGGACCACTGATATTTAGATGCTGTAATGCCTAGTTAAGGAATGTTTGTTAGTGTATGTTTCAATTTATATGGTTTTCTTTGAACTGCCAATTTTTTTTAACGTCCGTATATCTTTTTTTGAACCCTTCACTTTATGGGTAATAAACCATACCATCTATTCAAATGAGGAAAATCTTTTCAGTAAGATTTAAACTCGAGACCTTGTGAAGAAATACCCCGCAAAGATTCTCTTAGTGATCAGTTGATCTACAACAACTGATTGTTTCAATTGATAAAGTACTTATTGCATTTCAAATACTTGGATAAAAGAAAAATAATAATTGTTTACTTGCTTTACACTTAAATAAACATTATTAAGCCGTATATGCAATTCTTATTTTAAAAAGTCTTTTCTAATTAAGCACCTTTAAAATCTAAAATCGAAAAAGCCATGTTAAATGTGACATTTTTTAATTTTACCTTACGAGGTGGCTAAAGCCCCTTCAACACATCCGCGTTATATTAACGTAATATCAGCATGTCATATTTCATAATTACACCCTAAATACATGTGGATTGAGAATTCGTGCTTAAACTAGAGATTAGCAAGATATAGTTTAGATTTAGAAGATTGAGATGAAGATGTTAGAGATATAATTATTTTGCATTTGATATGGATCGATGTTACAACTTACGATTATGGAAAATGTTAGTGTGATTAGCCTTAGACCTGTGTATTTATAATAAGGCCTAATTAAGACTAATTACACATTAAACTTTAGACTATTAGTTACAACAAATATGATCTAACAATACATTTCACTAATAACTCAACTCAAAATATTCGCTTGGACCCACTTAAATACCTTACACTCACAAAATACCTACAAAAAACTCTTCTTCTCAGACTAGCCGCACCAGTGGAGTCGTGCAATGCATCCCTCACATCACGCACGTTGTGGCGGCGGTGCCATATAAGGGTGCCACATCGATTTTTTCAAGTTGACTGTTGAAAAATGCATATATGTTCTCTTGGGGTGATGACACTGATAAAACTCCCTCTCTTTCTCCTGTTTTCCGTTCAAAAAGACTATAGCCTAGAAATATGTAAATAACTCATCAACCAATTAGTTGTTAGTTCAAGTCTTGTTTAAGACATGTGTGAATTATTAGGTTGTATATGTATGGTTTCTTGTCGTTAAATAAAACGATAGGTAAGGTAATTATTGGATCAAAATTTCCACGCACATCTAATTACTCCGTATTATTTAACTTTAAGAGTTAGACAATACCTAAATTATTATGTATTATTTATACAACAAAAATAAAGTGTGCGTCTTTTACAATTGTTCGTTTGTGATCTATGCATACTTGATCGCATGAATCAATTTTACAAGGCCGGGTTTGGGGAAAAATCATAGATATAAGATTTAGAAGCATTATTTGAGAATCAAAATAATACAAAACTTTAAATGAAAACCAAAAATATAATGAAAACCAAAAGTAAATTTCCATCTGGCCAAATTCCAAATGAAAGAACGAGACTTGTAAATGGAATGGAAAATTCAAAAACCCAAATCACAAGCGAAGCCTAAGGCTATGGGGTATGAGTACTACATGTGGTGGTGAGTTTTTCTGTCACATCATCGCCACCTCAGCAACCACACCACCACCACACCACATCATTTGGTGGAAATACCCACCACACCACATCATTTTAATTTTCATCTCACCATTTTATTTTTATTTATTTTATAAAAGATAACCTAATAAATAATTTATTAATGCATATTGTCAAAAAACTATAGCAGTTAATTTCTAATTTTTTAGCCAAAAAAAGTGGAACTAAAATGAAAATAAAAATTCCAGTGTTTTTTTAATTGAAGCCCAAAAGAGATTTGTTTTTCTTAGCCCAAAAAGTAGAACTTAAAGAAGCCCAAAAACCCAAACCTAAAAACTTAAAAACCTAAAACCTAATTTATTATTCCATCTTCTTCATGCGGATGCTGCAACAAAAACGAAGCCCTCATTAGTTCATCTCCAACACAAAGCTGGTATCCTCCTACTTTTCTTCTTATTCTATCCTCGTTCAACGTCATTTTTCGAAAAAAAACCGAGCCCCACGCCGTTTCTTCCCGTCGGCCGTGCCCCTTCTCCACCACGCCAACCCCCCACGCCGTTGTGGGGGGCGGTGTTCCTCCGAGCCTCCACGCCGTGCCTGCCTCCAACTTACCTCCCACGCCCCCTTTTGTGTTCCCATACCGAGCAGCCTAAAGACATCATCAAACCAAATTGGCGACACCCACATTTATTGAGCAGTTTTGAACCTTACAATCTAAGTAATAAGAAGCATTTATGATACAAAATTAAACGTTTCATTTATACATAATTACACATAACGTTATTACCGAAGGTCCTTTTGAGTGCCCAATTTTTGCTGTTAAAAAAAAAACCTTATATCTATGAGTGCCCAAGCTCCTATTGAGTGCAGTAATCTTTGATAATTTTATTGTATTATAAATTTATGTATTTGGTTGGATGAAATTGAAATCTATATTTTCAAAAAATTTCATCAAACTATAGAATGTAGATTCGATCACTGCAAATCTGCAATGAGCGATATAAAAATTGAATGGATTGAAATGGTGATATAAAAATATTATTAGCATGAAAACCTGCATTTTCATTCAAACGTAAATAGAATAGGGGATATTTATGCAAGATAATTGTGAATTTGTAATTCTTGATTAATCTATGATTTAGCAAGATTTAGGTTGAGATTAAGAAGATTAGTTGTTAGAGATTAGAGAGAAAAATGTTGTTTATGTTTGCTAAGAATACTTGACAAATAATTAACAATGCAAGGCTTAGTTACAGTTAGTCATTAGCCTTCGTTGTTTCGTTGTGTAAAATTTAAAGGTATTGTGAAATTGTGAAGTATGAGTCGATCAATATGGGTTGGGCTGAACAGTTGGGTCGTAGTGGGTTGACCATGTGACTCTTTCATGTCAATCAGGGGAGGACCTAGTATGGTGCACGGGGTTGCCCGTGCAACCCCTATTATTTTTTGTTAGTGTAGGTGAAACCCCTGAGAAATTATGTGCCACCGGTGCCACCCCTCGATTTTTTTCCTGGTCCACCACTGATGTCAATCATCACGAGTGAATAGAAAATTAAAAATATTTAAAATGGACTAAATTAAACTATGCTCCTTTTTCCTTTTCTTTTTAGATAAGTCGCTCCCAACAACCCAAATCAACATATTTTCTTAAATCAATACATCAATGTAATATTATTCATATTTACCTGTTTATATTTGTTCAGTTACCAGTTTAATATCTAGTTAACTTGTAAAGCAAATCCATAAAGGAGATACAAAAGCAAATATCTTCCAATTACGAAAGACAAAATTTGCTCTAAGTCAATCGATTAAGGATTTAAGGATGTCAAAAGGGAATATTAAATGGATACGAAATGGTGATATGAAATTATTACTCGCATAAACAACAACATTTTTATTCAAAAGCAAAGTACTAGTTAAATATATTATTTAAGATTAAAATCTTGACGACTTAAATTATCATGTACTACTTATACAACAAAAGCAAAGTGTTCCAAGACATCCATCTTCTGCAACTGTTCCATCTCTAGGTTTGTGATTTATGCATACTTGGTCACAAGAATCAATTTTACAAGGTTTTGGGGCAAAATCGTAAATATATGAATTAAAAGTGTCACCTGAAAACCAAAATAAAGGATAACTTTAAACGAAATATAATTAAATAAAGTCACGATATGTTGGATTTTTTTACAATTTGTTTGTTTTGCCAACATATTTTTACGATAATTGTATCTAAAGAATATGAAATATAATGAAATTATTACCATGCGAGTTCCTGCAATATTCATCTTGCGGGGATGCAATGGCGTTGATAACATTTGTAAATAACATGTAGGAAAAAAGAAGAAACATAATATTTTTGTCCATCACTAACTCAGAATCTATTAGATGGATCAAATATTTAGAGTTATATTACTTTGAATATGAATTCTTAGTATTTATACAAGTTTTACATAGTTTGTAATAAGAAGCATTTATGATACAAAATTAAACGTTTCATTATATACAGTACGTTATTAAATACTACTAAATGGTTTTTAATATTGCTTAACGCTAAACCTCTTCGGTTTTATACTTCCCAATATTCTATCACATGTACTCCGTAACTATCAAATACTTAAAATCGAAACTTACATATTTTCTAAATTTGAAAAAACATTTATAGAAAAAGTAATCTTTTTAGATAAAAATATTTTTGAGATATAAATGAAGACATAATTGTTGTAATCCTAGTCTTTCAACATTTAATAAAATTACTTAGATTAATAAGCGTTAATTACCAAATAATTGTAATAGATTGTTTACCTTGCTGCTATGGATGTAAGTACATCGGTTATACACTAGGTTAAAACCCGCGCTATGCGATGTCAGGTACCCTGCGAATTATATTTTCTAGGCGTTCAAATTTTGATTGGTTGCATTTTTGTTATAATTATGTATAAAATAGAGGTAAAAAATAAGAATTAACATTGTTGTTAAAATGTTGTTTGGTTACATTTTATGGCGAACTTTAAAAATGAGTCAACAATCAACATAAACCATACGGGTCAAATATAAAAAATGAGCATGATAAAGCCTTATAATAGCAACTTGAGAAGAGATGATGTTTAACCTATTAGAGACAAAATTGTATTCTCATAGTGACTTCACAAAATGATGCATATCCAGTAAAATATACTTTACCCAAAAATAATTGAGTGAGAAAAATAATGACTTTTAGCTTTTATTTAAGGAACCTTAATATATACACATGGGTCAAAGTCTCTAAGTTGTTAGTACTACGCCGAATGAGCGTCACTATTTTTAACAACCAGACTATTGCTGATTATTTAGGTGGTGTTTGTTTTTTTATAGAAAGTTTTTTTGAGGTTTTATGTCTGCAGGTGGGAAGACATTTTAGAAAAAGACTGTTTGTTTTTTGGAAGTCAAAAGATGGGAAAAAGTATTTTTAAGGTCTGCTTGGAGAAGACTTGGACCATAGTCTTCCAAGCTTGGAAGACATTTTACCTATACCTAAAAAAAAGTTTTTCTACAACCACCACATACCAACACCGCCACCCACCACCACCAACTACCACCTACCGCCACCACCAATTGCCGCATCCACCTAATGCCACTAGCACCCACCACATACCGCCACAACCACGTACCGCCACCCACCACCATCTACAGCCACCACCACCCACCACCATCTACCGCCATTATCTACCGCCACTACCCACCACCACCACCACATACCGCCACCGCCACCCACCACCACCACCGCCACCCACCAACATCTACCTCCACCCACCAACGTCTACCTCCACCGCCACCCACCACCATATAGGCATATACCGCCACCACCCACCACCGCCACCACCCACCACCACCACCCACCACCGCCGCCACCCACCACCATCTACCGCCACCACCACCACACACCGCCACAACCACCCACCGCCACCCACCACCATCTACCGCCACCACCCACCACCATGTATTGCCACCACAACCTGCCACCACCCACACAAATACTGCCATTTAATTTTTTTCATCAACCTGCAGACATTTAAAAACAAATAGTCCTATTCTTATAAACTGCACACGTTTGGTCCAAATCTTCTCCGCAGATGTGGTCCGCAGACTGTAGACTTTTTACCTCTTCAAAAACAAACGGCAACTTAGTATCATGTAATCATAACATACGATCCACTACAAATTCTATATTCATACTTTAACAACTTTATATCAATTTCCCAAACATGCAGCTTAAAAACTTCTTGGAAAATCTTGTTATCCACCAGTAGCTTATGATTTATTTGACCAAGGTATTTCCTGTAGTGAATTTTAAAATATAAAAAACAAAAAAAATAAAATTGTTGCAACATTAAGGTGGCAAAATAAGCGTGTAGGGCTGGCATAGGTCAAAATGACCCGGGTTGACCCGTAAACATCATTGTCATAATTTTGTATCAAATAATTCATGTGTTAAATACTACCTTCGTATCAAAATAAGTTATACATTTGGAGAAACATGATTTTTAAGGCAAAAGATTAAAAAATAGTTTAAAATAGATTAAACTGGATAGTTAGTGGAGGATGAGTCTCACTTATTTTGAATTAAGTAATATTAATGATGTTTAAAGGTAAAAGTAAGGGTAAAAGGATAATTTCACTTTATTAAAATAGATAGTTAGTGGAGAATGGGTCCCATTTTTTTGCTAAATAAGGAAAGATTTTGAAGTGTATCACTTATTTTGTTCCACCCCTTTTATGAAAATGTATCACTTATTTTGATACGGAGGTAATATATGATTACACAAACAACAATATTACAATAATAATCTAAACCTTTAAACAAAACAATTAAGCATGTTTCATGCCTTAAAATAGACTTTGGGCAACTTTCAACCCATTTCACCCGTTCCCTTTTACTAAAAAAATTCGTTTGACCCATTTTTGAAAAATAAAACACTACCCAACTTGACACATTAATATATAAACTGGTCAAAATTGCATCCTTAAAGAACTTGCATTGTTCCATTGCCAGAAAGCCTCTGAGTTTCTCAATTTTCATCAAAATATCAAAACTTACAATTTTTCAAAAAAATCTAAAAACTTTTATGATTCGTTTTTTAGAGAAATTTTGCAATTAGCTTTTTGATAAGAAGATTAATAATTACAGAAGGTATATACTTACAAAATTATATATCTATCAATGTAAAAAAAGTACTTCCATAATCAACCTCAGAAGCCATTTATGTGATACGAAGGTACATAATAACAAGATTAGGGTTTAGACTTTAGTGTCGTAACTTTTTTATAGAATAGTGATAATAAAAAAAACTCAAAATACTATAAACACTACATAAATATCTCAACTGATCATTATAATCGAGACTTCTTAATATATAATCCAGAAACATCATAAAATTTAGATGAAAATTGATTACCTTGTATGCAATTAGGTCAATTAGTTGCATTATGAACTTTCCAATCCCTTCACCTGATAAGCAGATTCAAGCTGCAATTCATACGGATAAAGTACAGATTTTTCTTCTTAAATGGTGAGTGGTGTTTTCCTAAAATCAATTTTGTCAATTAGTTGCCTTGAATGAAATTGACAAAATTGATTTTAGGGTTTCAAATTTTCTTTACGCCCAAAAGGAATTTCATTTCTCAACTTTCAATCGTTTTGGTACTTGCAAATAGGGGTGTTAACGATTCGAGTCGAATCGAGTCGAATATCAGGAAATTTGGGCTCGGCTCGTTTAATAATTACCCGGCTCGAGCTCGACTCGAGCTCGAATAAGCTTTTATAACTGAGCTCGAGCTCGAGCTCGAATATTTATATAGTGTTCGAGCTCGAGCTCGATACTCGTTTATGATTCCATAATTTTTAAAAATTAGTAATTTACAAACTCGAAAAGCTCGTTAATGACTCGACTCGTTAATATGATGTTTAAGTGTAAAAGGCTTTGATGATTTTCCTTCACTATTATTCAATAATATATATAATACAAGGATGCAATATTACAGGAAGCTATACACGGAATATGTGAGCAATTGAAGGAGTATACAAGGCAACCTATTAACAAGCATTGACTACATAATATTTGGGTATAATTAAATTCAATCATGAGCTGGATTTCCTTGTATATTAGTATTCGTAATATGCTCCCGCAAGATGGAGGATCCGTCGGAAACTCCAATCTTGGAACGCAATGATAAAAATGGAGCTCGAGACAGCGGTTTAGTGAGGGCATCTGCTAGTTGATCCGTAGAGTTGATGTGATGAACTCGTAAGGACCCGTCTGCTACTTTCTCGCGCACAAAGTGGTAATCCAAGGCAACGTGTTTCATGCGAGAGTGGTACACGGGGTTAGCACATACATATGTGGCACCTATATTATCACAATAAAGTCGTGGAGGAGCAGTGAGTGTTAGACCAAGTTCCTTGAGGAGATTTTGCACCCATGATAATTCAGCAGCAGCGTTAGCGAGTGCTTTATACTCAGCTTCGGTGGACGAGCGTGAGACCGATTTTTGTTTAGCAGATTTCCATGAAATGATGTTCGAACCAAGGTACAAAATGTATGCTGTTGTAGACCTTCCTGCTGTGGATACCCCTCCCCAATCTGAGTCCGAGAAGGCTACAAGTTCCATGGGTGATTTTCTGTTCAAAAATAATCTGTGATACACGGTTCCTTTGAGATATCGTAGCAAGCGTTTGAGAGCTTGCCAATGGGTTTGAGATGGATCGTGCATGAATTGGGACAATTTGTTCACGGCGAAAGAAATATCCGGTCTTGTGAATGCAAGGTATTGAAGAGATCCAACTAGCTTGCGATAAGGTGAGGGATCGACTCTCGGGGTGCCATCATCAAGTTTCAAGATCTCAGATGAGCATAATGGTGTAAGAACAGGCTTGGCCCCATCCATGCGATGCGTGGTTAATAAATCGAGTATGTGTCTGTGTTGCGAGAGGAACAAACCATGGGTTGTTGGTATGAGTTCAACTCCAAGGAAATGACTTGGATAGCCTAGATCTTTGATAGAGAATCGTGAAGCGAGCTTAGTAACAAACTGATCAAGAAAGCTTTTAGTGTTACCGGATAGTATAATGTCATCGACGTAAACCATAAAGTAACACAATACACCATCACGATTATATATAAAAAGGGAAGCATCAGCAAGAGACTTTTTGAAACCTAAGTCATGTAAGAATGATGTAAGAGCCATATACCACGCTCGCGGTGCTTGTTTGAGACCGTAAAGTGACCGTTTGAGCTTACAAATATGATTCGGATATTGCGGGTTTGTGTAACCAGGAGGTTGTACCATGTAGACCTCCTCTTGTAAAGTGCCATGCAAGAATGCATTGTTTACGTCAAGTTGACGTAGTGACCATCCTCGAGATAGAGCAAGGGAAATAACAGTTCGTATAGTAACCGGTTTAGTAACGGGACTAAACGTGTCAAAGTAATCCTTACCATACTCTTGAAGGAACCCTTTGGCGACGAGCCTCGCCTTATACTTATCAACAGTACCGTCCGGGTTCCGTTTAATACGGAAGACCCACTTGCATCCGATCGGATGACGAGAAGTTGGAGGAACGAGTTCCCATGTGTGATTCTGAAGCAATGCGTTATACTCATTATCCATAGCTTGACGCCATAGAGGGTCTTTGGAGGCTTGAAGATAAGTATGGGGTTCGAGAGCAAGAGGTATAGGATGAAGAGTAGTATTGTTGACAAAGTGTGGGTTATAGTACTTGACATTTTGTTTGCGGGTTCTAGGTGGTAAGATTGGAGAGACTGGAGAAGGTAAAGAATTGGATGTTGGAGGTGAGATAACAGGTGACGGGTTGGATTGTGTGGGTAAGGAGATTGGTGTGGAACTTGAGGATTGAGTGTTTGTGTCTGGAGTGTGTGTGGGAAATGGAGTAGATGAAATAATATGTGGAGGTGAGGTTGGGGTATCATTTGTGATTATGGGAGGGTTGGTAGGGTGCATGATAGGTATAAATGGAATTTGTGTCGTGATGGGTGGTGTAGCATTCAAAGGTTGAGAGGGTTGCATGGATTGAGGGGTATTTTGTTTCAAGAAATCATCTACGTTGATATTAGATGGTGTTTTTGTAGATTCAATTTTAGAGGGAAATTCATTTTCAACAAAAATCACATGTCTAGAATGGTACAAACGGTTCATTTTAGTGTCAAAGCATTTATAGGCTGACTTAGAAGATGAATACCCTAAAAAAGTACATGGTTGGGACCGTGGGTGTAGTTTGGAAGGAGCATAAGGTTTAAGCCATGGATAACACAAGCAACCAAAAGGTTTTAATTTTTTGTAATTTGGTGAGGTGTCATAGAGAATCTGGTATGGAGATTTTGAATCAAGAATTGGAGTGGGAAGACGATTGATAAGGTAGACGGCGGTTTGGATCGCATGAGACCAAAAAGTGAGTGGTAAACCCGCATAGTGTAAGAGAGAAAGTCCGATTTCAACAATATGTCGGTGACGACGTTCGGCAATTCCATTTTGTTCGGATGTATGAGGTGGCGTAGTGTAATGAGAAATTCCGTTAGATTGCAGGAATGGTGCAAGTCCGATATACTCTCCACCATTGTCCGTGAAGAGAGATACGATCGGTGATTGAAAGAATTTTTCAACAAGTAATTTAAATTGAGGGAAGATTTTTGCAACATCAGACTTGGCTTTGATGGGGTAAAGCCAAACATACTTGGAGTAGTAATCAACAAAAACTACATAATATAGATAACCGTCAATAGATTTTTGAACTGGACCCCATACGTCCGAACAAAGAAGTTGTAACGGTTTGGTAGCAGTAAAAGAATTTTCACCAAATGGCAACTTGTGACTTTTATTGATAGCACATGACTGACAATGAAATGTGGAACTTGACAACGATTTAAAATTAAGACCTAAGTCTTTACAAATAATATTAAAGGTACGCAAACACGGATGTCCGAGAGTGTGGTGCCATTGGAACGGTGAGGTTAATGAAGTAGCATTGAGCTACGGAAGATGTGATGATCTATTTAGATAGTAAACATCATGGATGTTCTCCCCTCGCATAAGACGCGCCCCCGTTTTGAGATCCTTCACAAAAAAATGAGAAGGAAAGAATTCAACAGATACACGGTTAGTACGACAAAATTTAGCAACGGAAATCAAGTTTTCACGCAATTTAGGAACACAAAGAATGTTCAGTAAATCGAATGATTTCGACGGTGTGTAAAAATTAGTGGAACCAGTGTGAGAAATAGAAAGATTTGTACCGTCACCCAATAAGATTTCGTCTGGTCCACCGTATTCAGAAACGGAAGAGAGAGTGGATGGACACGAGGTTAAGTGGTGAGAAGCACCGCTATCCATCATCCATTGTTGTGGCGATTTAGAGGTAGATGACACAGCATTAGCAGTCGGAGTAGTTTGGTTACTATTGAAGGTAATGTGATGATCTTTTAGAAACCTAGCAAGTTTCCGGCAGTCCCGGGTATCATGACCTTGAAAGTTGCAGTAGTCACAAAACTGGTTGCTTCTATTTGGTCTAGAATAGTTAGGATGTGAATTGTTTGTCATCCGATATGACTTTTGAGAGGATCCGGAATGGGGCCTTTGGTTCCAAGTGGACTGATCAGTCGTAGATCTGGAATTGGAACGACCAGATTGGCGTTGTGAGGCATTAGCAGTAACAATCTGAGGAGCAACTGGTTCGACTTCTTTAAGGGCCCGTTCAAAATCAACTAGTTTATCGAAGAGTTCCGGGTAAGAAATTGGTTGTTCACGGACCTTAAGAGCAGCAGTGATGGAGTTATATTCCTCACCAAGTTGGGTAAGGATATGAACAAGGAGATCTTCTTCATGAATTGGACTTTGAACCAACGCCAATTCATCCGCAATAGACCGCATTTCATTCAAGAAAACCGCAACTGAGCGATTTCCCTTTGGGTTTTTTTCAAGTTTTGATTTAAGGGAGATAATTCTGGATCGAGATTTGCTAGCAAAGCTGGATGTGAGACGATCCCATGCCTCTTTAGCATTTGATGCTGATGCAATAACCGGCTGAATATCATCGGAGCATGATCCGAGAATAGCACTGAACAAGATTTGATCTTGTCGATACCAGGCGATGTATTCCGGGTTTGATTTCGTAGCCTCCTTTTCGGTGATAGTCTTAGATGGAGAATTGCCATCGGTGATGAAGTTATCAAGCCCGAGTCCGATTAAGGTGGACTGAACTTGACGTCGCCATACGGGGAAATTTTGTGATGTGAGTTTTATGGGAAAGTGGGTTGCAGTGGTAATGGCAATTAGAGTTTCTGAGGTTGTCATGGGAAAAAGATAGAAGAAGATGAGCAAAATAAATGGTGAAAACAAATTGAGGATCACTATACTCTTCCGAGTTAGAACGAGCTCTGATACCATATGATGTTTAAGTGTAAAAGGCTTTGATGATTTTCCTTCACTATTATTCAATAATATATATAATACAAGGATGCAATATTACAGGAAGCTATACACGGAATATGTGAGCAATTGAAGGAGTATACAAGGCAACCTATTAACAAGCATTGACTACATAATATTTGGGTATAATTAAATTCAATCATGAGCTGGATTTCCTTGTATATTAGTATTCGTAATAGTTAACACCCCTATTAATATATGTATATTATTGTACTTATTGTATCAACACTTGTACTTATTGTATAAAACATTTGTTCAGCTCGTTAGGATCGACTCGTGAAGATCGTCTGGCTCGTTTGGCTCGAGATTTAACGAGCTATCGAACGAGCCGAGTCGAGTATTAAATTATTAGGCTCGGCTCGTGAAATTAATCGAGTCTTGTTTCATGTTCGAGCTCGACTCGAGATCGAATTAGTATAGGCTCGAGCTCGATATAAACGAGCTCGAGTAGCTCGTTAAAAGCTCGACTCGTTAACACCCCTACTTGCAAATAGTGTGTACTTTTTAAATTGTGTTATGTACTTTATGAAGATGCTAAACTGAAAGACGATTTAGTTTTTGGTTTTGTATTTCCTAATTAATGTTACCTATTTCGAAATTGTTGATGTGCAAATTTTGAGGGGTTTGCATAGTGAATTTAATAATTGGAATGATTTTGTTCTGAGTGATAGATATATTATGGTTTATTGAGCATATGGTTCAATCACCGCTTATTATACCTGTTTAATGAAATTTTTTTTTTCTGTATTAGCTAAATCGATAACATTAATTTACTTAATCCAACTTGATGAAAAATGTGCTGCAGAATCCAAGATTGGACATCAATTTGGAACATCCAAAAGGTACTTGTAAATTTTATTTTTTATGCTTTTTGAAAAATGTTCATTTTTATGCTTTTCTATCAGTGAAATATACAGGCTTTCTGGTGAAATTAAATTGACATAAAATATACATTGGGTCTTTCTAATGTGTGCCCCATAGGCATACAATAAAAGATATTAAATTCATTCGAAACTTCTAAAATTAGAGTAATAATCATCAATGAAGCTAATATATGTTATTTTTAAGTGATGCATTAAATGCATTTTATAATTTACTTGGAAAGTTTTAGATTATTTATTGACTTTATTGTGTGTCTATGGGGCACACATTAGAAAAATCCTTTTGTTATTTCAGAATTTAATCTCAGAGCTTTTGTTCTTTATCTTAATCTTCCAGCTGGTTTTAGGTAAAGAATTTCTAACCCGAAACCTGACCCGATAAGGAATTGGGTTGGTTAGAACATCAAATATTTCATTAATTAACCATAATAATTCATATTAATTGATCAATTGCTTCAAAACTTTAGAATTTGTTTGAATTTTCTGAAAAGCATGAACATCGAAGTGTTCTTCATAAGAATTACGACATTGACTTGTTTGATTGAAATTAGTTTACATAAATCTTCTTTGTACTACTTTTGTATCAAGTCAAACCATATTCTAAGTCCACTGGTCAGCTTTTACAATTTGAATTAAAGTTTGTTGGTTCAGTTTGAAGGGAATTTGATGGTTAAAATCTTAAATTTTACGGATTTTTTCTAAACTTCAATCGGGTTAGTCGAGTCAATTTGAATCCCCATAAAGGTAAGTGGTTCTAACCTGATATTCAACTCGATGCTTACATTGTAGCCAAATCTGGTTTGCATATTAGTGATCAAGATGCCATTTATTAGATAAAGTGTGAAATGCATAGGGCTTAGGGATCAAGATCATACTTATAAAAGACTACATATAAGATCAAGATCATATCTACGAGACTACGAAGTATTAGTTTTACAGAATTCCAATAGAATTATAAGTGGAATTAAAGCATTATATATAGTAAAAATTATGCGCATCTCCTATAAATCATTTCTTAGAGGGAGGGTTAATTGTTATATTTCATGTGTTACAAGTGAACATTTATTTTGCATGTGAATCAGTCCTAAAAGGTTTATAGGACGGCATGCGAGTGACCATAAATCAACTTACATGTTAGTTCAAGTCTCATCCGAGACACATGTGATGTTGTAGATTGTGTATATATGATTTCTTGATGTTAAAAAAGCGATATTAAATGTAATTATTGGATTAATATTTCCGCATAGATCTAATTTATTATTTAAGAATTAGAGCTAGTCAAGATTTAAATTATCATGTACTACTTATACAACAAAAGTAGGGCTGTCAAAACCTGATACGACACGACAAAAATACACGAAACGAAATTGAGACGAAACTGAAATTTGAATTCGTGTTCGTGTCGTGTTCTTGTTTTGTAAAACAAACACGAAGTCGTGTCGTGTCGTGTTCGTGTTCAGAGATTAACACGAAATTGACACGATAATCATGATTTTGTCGTGTTTGTCGTGTTTATCGTGTTTTTAGCATGTAATAAGCAAGAAATTTGTTATTTATTTTGTGTTGTCGTGTTTATCATGTTATCGTTTTTTTAATCGTGTCGTGTTCGTGTTAGCAAAATAAAACACGACTTTGTGTCGTGTCGTTTTCGTGTTGAACGTTTTCGTGTCGTGTCGTGTTATCCAGAAACACGAAACGATAGCACGATTTGACAGCGCTAAACAAAAGCAAAGTGTGTCAATACATCTCGGTCTTTAGCAATTGTTGTAAACTGGGCAAGACAAATATCGTTCCATTAGGAACGAGTATTAAAAATAGTATCCAAAAATTAACTAATTAAACTAAAATGTTTTAAAAGTAAAACAGGGGTTTTAAAGTTGTATAAGGTATGAGAATTAAATAATAAAACAATTAATTATAGAGACACAATATTAAGAAGATAATCAATCGAAATAAATATACACGCAACTCGTCCTCTTAGAACATTTGTATATAACAAATGAACGAGTAAAATTAAGATCAAAAGCTTAAGGTTCACAATCAAGCATAAACAAAACCAATCATAATTTATTAATAAAAAGCAAAAATAAAACTTAGAGTTCGTTCATCATAGCAAATACAATAAAATCTAACTCATACTTGGATTAACAATCATGCAAGAGTCTCAACAAACATAAAGTGAAAATATAAATAAGTGCTTACTAGTTAACACTAGCATCAAGATTCAATGATTTGAGTCCTTCCTCGACCGTTCTACTAAAAGTGTCGTCGGGTGAGTTCCTTACTACGGTACCATTTGACTTTGACTTAATGAGCTTAACATGTAAATAATTATATCGAGTAAGTCACTTGATTTTGTTTGTATAAGTAGTATATGTTCTAGAATCGGCGGTTTCGGATCCACTTCAGATTACCTAGTTTTCTGATCACCACAAGACCAGGTCATAAGTCACTTATCATGATCGAGTCGATTAAACCAGATAACAAGTGAACAGAGAAACAAAATATATTTCAAAATGCATTACTGTTTAAGACCAATAAAAATAAATCGAATTGGCGAATATTGACTAATATTTTTTTGCTAATATTTCAGTGTCCTCCCTATTAAAATCTTGTAGAACCACCATACTAGCTCAAAATCATTGATGAAAACCGAACACAAATTTACAAAGTCGCCAAAATCCAAATAAAAGGAGATTTGCAAATGGAACCCAAAATTTCAAAAACCCAAATTACAAGTGAATCCAAAAGCATATCATGAAACCCTAAATCGGTGAACACCATAAACCTAAGTCTATTAATAAATCCCAAACCCAAAAACACGCTAAACCATCGATGGCATTGCAACACATGAAAAGAAACGCACATGCTCATTTGAAATTTCATCAATTGGTTTCTATATGTTTTGAGTGACCTATCAACCAATTAGTTGCGAGTGCAATCTTGTTTAAGACGTGTAAAATATTGGATAATTATGATTTCTTGCGGTTAAATAAAACGAAAATTAAGGTAATTATTGGATCAAAATATCCACGTACATCTAATTTGTTATTTAACCTTGAGAGATAGACAATACTTCAATTATAATGTATTAGTTATTACTTATACAACAAAAGCAAAGTGTGCCAGAACATCCATCTTCTGCAACTGTTCCTTCTCTAGGCTTATGATTTATGCATACTTGATCGCATGAATCAATTTTACAAGGATTTGGGGCAAAATCATAAAGATAAGATTTAAAACCATCACCTGAAAACCAAAATAATACAAAACTTCAAAAGAGAAGATATTTAAATAAAGTCATGATATGTTGGACTCTTTTTTTTGCCAACCTATCTTTATGATACTTTTATTTAAATAAACTAATAACATGACTAAAGTATTACCATGTGATGACTTGCAATATTCATCTTGTGGGGAAGCAATGCCGTTAAAAACATTTATAGATAACATGTAACAAAAGAGAAAACACATTACAGTTTTGTCCATCGCTAACTCAGAATTTTCTTAAACTCTAGATTGACCAAATATTTAGAGTTATATTACTTTGAACATGAATTCTTAGTATTTATAGAGGGTTTACATAATTAGTAATAAAAAAGCATTTATGGTACAAAGTAAAAACGTTTCATTTATATAAAACGTTATTAAATACTACTTAATGGTTAACGTTAAACCTCTTCTTTATATCATTCTATATATCACATGCAATAATCAAGTACTTAAAAATAAAACTTACATATCTCAAAACAAAAGTGAAATATTAAATTGTACAAGCATGATTTCTTGCCGTTAAATAAAACGAAAGTTAAGGTTATTTTTGGATCAAATTTTATACGTAGATCTAATATATTGTGTAACCTTGATAGATAGAGAGACAAAGTAAAGCGTGCCAAACACATATGTCTTCTTTAATTGTTCCTTTGAGGATTGTGATCCATGTATACTTGATCGCATGAATCAATTTTACAAGAATTTGGGGCAAAATCACAAATATAAGATTTATCAACATCACCTGAAAATCAAAATAATACAAAACTTTAAAAAGAGAAGATAATTAAAAAAAAATCATGATATGTTGGACTTGTATAAGTTTTTATTGTTTCCCATCTATGTTATGTAATTCATGGTTTCAGTCTATTCCTAACCACCGCCCCCATTTGAACGGTGTCAATAGTTTTGTTGTATTCCGATTACTCCCTCTTTTTTGAGTTTTGTTTCATTTGCATTTTCTTTCTTTTTTAGTGATTTCCCCTAATTGGAGCATGTTAATTGTGAAAGATCTTTGAGTATGTGCGCTTTCTTTACATACTAGCAGGGTACCCGCGCAATGCGGCGGCGAGTACCCGTAACCATATTTCGAAGTGACGACAGTACCAGTGGTGGTGACAATAGCGATGGTGATGAGTGGTGGTGCGTAGTGATGGTAGGTGCTGACATTAGTGATGGTAGGATCAGATCCGAAATTGTCATTTTTTTGTGAAAGTAAATATGGGCCTTTTAAATAGAGAAATGATGGTTGAGTTCTGGTGACGTTAAAGGTTATATATATATATGTATCTGGAATAAATCAAAATAATCAAGTAGTTGAAGTGGTTAACACACAGTGACTACTTAGGAGAGGTCTTGTGTTCGAATCCTGCAAACAACGCTTTATTTTTTAGTTAAAGAACTTACTAAAAGTGGAAATCTCCTTAAACTTAAAATTAAGGAGCTCCTTAAACTTACTAAAAGAGGTAGGCTTAAATGCATTAGTAAGTAGTAAGATTTTTATCTACTTCTTTCTTATATAGTATTAATTTTATGAAACGTTTCATGCTTGTCAAAATTGGAGGTTAATTTCTTGCAAGATGTTATTTATCTTTATAACCGCGCTCTTGAATATCTGAATTGTAGCGGTTTGAAAATTGGGAACCGGTCTGATTAAACGTCCAAATCTTTTTATGAAGATATCTCGACTTTCAAAATAATATATTAATGACAACATGTTGCTATCGAACAAAATTTGCTTTTCACGTAGCCGCATCGCGCGAGTATCTTGTGATTAAATCTCCAAAATGGCCGCCCCTAATTAATTCCAAAATACGTTTAATTGACCCAAAACACGTTGATTCCTATATCGTGGATGTTTATCTCTTTTCTTTTAGGGAGCTTATTCGTACAGAGCGATTTTTAGTCATTTAGAGCAATTTTAAATTAAAAGACAATAATACCCTTCATCCCTTTTACTAATATTTTACCCTACCCCTCCGAAATTATTTTACTAATAATTTTAAATAATGTCCAAAATAATTGATGTGTGGTTGCTTTTAATTGGTGGCCCAAATATGTCACTTTAATTCTTGCTAGTTGCTCCATTAATTTCGTGGCCTCCCAAATATATTAAGTGCGGGCTCACCAAAATTGAGGCCCAATTTTCCTTCGTTGCCTTCTTTATTTCTACGGCCCAAAAGAATTGTATGGATTCTCTTTTATATTTTCTGCGGCCTTCATGTTACGATCCTATTTCAAAGTATTAAATCACCTCTTTTTTTAAGGCTTTCGTCTATTATATATTAGATCTAATAAAGCATTTGAGACATTTCTCAATATTAATTTGAGTCTTTTATAGTAGGGCATTTCTCAACATTTCTCAAGGCCATACAAAAGACAGAAATATTTTCATTCACAAAAATTAAAAGTAGAAATGTAAGTATCATAAAATAATTAAATGCAACACAGTACGTACCTATTCGATCATCAAATTCAAGAAATCTAATAGAGTCATATGCTAACCCTAAAAAACCAAAATTAAAGAACATTTGATCCACGTACCATAACATCGAACAGTTTGTGATGTCTACTTTTATAACTTACTTTTATCTTTCAGAATTTAACCTCACATTATGGTTTTCACTTTTTAATACTTGAATTTTGGTCAAAATCATTCTGTACTAGTGTATGAACACATCACAAAAAAAAAAAAAAAAAAAAAAAATTGAACAGTCACTTAAAATAAAAACCAATACTAATATTAGTTACCGTAAAATAAAATCCATTAATATAATCTAAATACATTTTGTTAATTGTGTTCCATTAAGAGGCAAATGCCTATACGGAACATCACAATTAAAAAAAGTATGCCGATTAAAACCTCTGATTACTTGTAGCCTCCTCAACTTGAGATGCCACATGAAATCAGCCTTCACTTCTACCCAAGTTTTTTTGTTATCGAACTTCTCCCGGAACCGCAACATCTCGTCTTCCGAGAGATGAAATTGTTTTGGCTCAAAATTCACCGAAAAATATTGCTCATTTTCGGTTATTTTGAAGGTGGTGACATAGGAGGAAGTAATGGGAGGGTGGCTAATGGCAAGTGTTGTGAAGTTGAAGGTGACGAAATCAGGTGATGGTATTACGATGCCCCATTTATGTAAATTGACTACTAGACTTACATAAGGATGCACCGTAAGAGTATTGTTGTCCATGGTATAGTTGGCATACATAGTTTGTATGCCTGCTTTATTTACGTTTAAATCGCCGACATTTAGGATAATGTTGGCTAGAAATAGGTAGGCGAAGAAAACAATTAGAGCAACGGTGAAGATGTTGGTGAATGAAAATCTGCGCCGATCTTCTTCAGCAGCATTGTGAAGGTTGTTTTGTGGGATTTGATCAATCTCAAATGGCGTTGCCATATTCTCGATCGAGAGTTTGTGAATTGTGGGCGAGAAATTCCAGAATTCAGGGGTGCAATTTATAAGAGCCGTAAGGTAGAGAGGTCCCCACAAGAATTGAAGTGAAATCAAAGTGTGGGTACTATACTACTCCCTCCGTCCCTAAATAAAGTTCCAATTTTGCCTTAAAATTTTGTCCCTAAATAAAGTTCTCATTTCTCAAACATAAGGGACCCACTTAATATAATAATATTATTACCAATATTTTCACCACTAACTATCTCTTAAAACACTTTCTCTCTCCAATCAAACCTTATATTTTAATCAAAAGTAATACCAAATACCCCACCACTAACTATCTCCTAAAATGTTGTGCCCAACACAAATGGGAACTTTATTAAGGGACGGAGGGAGTATTATTTATTCTATGGGTGTTGGAAAAAGTTGTGATAAAATAATTTTTCACCAACTTTGGACCTATATAATTATATATATATATATATATAGAAGTGGGATCCTGTGAGGACTCTTTTTTCGGTGAGGACTCGCGAGCACACCTCATAAAAATTTCAAAAAATTCCGAAAAAAATATATATAACCCACCATGATTATTACTACATTCGACAAAAAAAAATTTCAAAAAAAAAAATTATGATTCACTTTTTTTAGCGAATCATAACAATGATCCATATTTTTTTGTGGATCATTATTATGATCTATATTTTTTTTTTTGGGATCATTTTTGGGAAAAAAAATTTTGATCTTATACATAGCGATTTAGATATTTAAAAAAGGAATTTTTTGAAAAAAATTTGTTTTGGATCATTTTTAGAGTTTTTTTTTGAGTCCTCGCGAGGAAAAGAGTCCTCACCGGATCCGGACCCTATATATGTGTGTGTGTGTGTGTGTGTGTGTGTGTGTGTGTGTGTGTGTGTGTGTGTGTGTTATATAGTTATTGGTTGGTAGCTTTGTGTTCTCCTTTGTGAGAGCTACGCAGCGGTATATAGCGTGTCCAAGCGACATGCGGACACGAAATTCCGGGCTCGTGCAGGTCAATTTTTGCACCTTATTGACACTGCAGTTGTCTCGAACTCCTCAGTACTGATTTTTTCATACTGACCACCTCAGTATTGAACCGATCAATACCGACCTTCTCGCACTGAGTGTTCGACGTGTACTGACCTGCGCAGCTGCAGTCTGATACTGACCTGCGCAGCTGCAGTCTGATATAGAAGGACTGCGCAGGCAGTTTCAAAAAAACAGCAGTAAATGCAGAATACTGTTTTTGATTTCTTGTTTAATGATAATGAATGCACTTAATGTTTTGAGTAAACATTAGTCTTCATTCTACACTATAAAAAGAGACATTGGGTCTCATTTGTAGACACACCTTCTACACCTACTTCAAAAGATCACATTTTCTCTCTTGTGAAAACACTCTTAACTTCGGTTGGTGTTCTGGCTTGGATTATATTCGGTAGTGTAAAACTACTCGGTTGTTTTACCCTGGGAAATAGACAACGAATCTATTTTAAGGGGATCGTGAATTTCACGAGACTCAACCAAAACCTTGTACTTGTTTGTTCTATTTAGTTTGTTTCAATCTTTTGTAAACGTATTCGTCAATTTCCCTTATTGTATTGTATTTTATTTAATGAAAATTGGTATTAGCTCCTACAATATGTACGTATTAATGTATGTATGAATGTATACTTGTATGTATATCAGAGGTTATGGGTTCAAGTTTTGGCGTGGACAAAATGATATAAAACTAGGGACGTGTGTTAGTCGTTAAAAAATATCTACGTATGTATGTTGCAATTGGACCGAATAGTCTTGTAATCGTAGCTTGTAATTTTTTATTTAACAACAATTTTAATTACCCATGAGACTGGGAAATTGGAAGGTAGCCGGTCGAAATGAGTCTATTAAATCGGTGGTTATAATTTGGTCGGAACCGGTCGTATGAAGATATACTCTCACGAAAGCGTAAGTGGTGGTACGACGGCGGCATACCGCCACAGATTATGACAACCCGTCGTCATCATCATCAACTAACATCAATTAATTCAGTGGAAAAAGGATGACAATGTCAGTACATATTGGCAGTAGGAATGATTATTACTACATTTGACAAAAAAAAAATTTCAAAAAAAAAAAAATATGATTCACTTTTTTTAGCGAATCATAACAATGATCCATATTTCTTTTGTGGATCATTATTATGATCCATATTTTTTTTTGGATCATTTTTGGAAAAAAAATTTTGATCTTATACATAGCGATTTAGATATTTAAAAAAGGAATTTTTTGAAAAAAGTTTGTTTTGGATCATTTTTAGAGTTTTTTTTGGAGTCCTCGCGAGGAAAAGAGTCCTCACCGGATCCGGACCCATATATATATATATATATATATATATATATATATATATATATATGGGAGGGTTCTATTAAGAATTGATAATTAGGTGAGAATGTGAGAATTAGGGAAAAAGACGCGCGGTGGCATTTTTATAATTAAGACCAACTTTTCTGTCCCACACGCGGTGGCATTTTTGTAATTAAGTCCAACTTTCTCTGTCCCAGACGCGGTGGCATTTTTGTAATTAAAATCAACTTTTCTTTAATCATCGATGATTAAACTGGGTGTAGTGTTTAATCATCAATTATTAAACTTTTGAGATTGTTTTTAATCATCGATGATTAAACCCAACCCCAGGTTTAATCGTTAATGATTAAACACATTATCAAGTTTAATCATCGATGATTAAAAGAGCATCTTATGATTATTACACAGATAAAGTTTAATCATCGATGATTAACGTTTAATCATCGATGATTAAAACGTTTAATCATCGATGATTAAAGGAGCATCTTATGATTATTACACAGATAAAGTTTAATCATCGAGGATTAAAGTTTAATCATCGATGATTAACGTTTAATCATCGATGATTAAAACGTTTAATCATCGATGATTAAAGAGCATCTTATGATTATTACACAGATAAAGTTTAATCATCGATGATTAAAGTTTAATCATCGATGATTAAAGAAAAGTTTAATCAAATAATAAAGAAAGCAAACACGCTAATCATCGATGATTAAACAACATCTTATAAAGAATTAAGAATCTAAAAAACGGAGACAAGTTTAATCATCGATGATTAAACAGCATCTTTGATTTTAAAGACAAAATTGTTCTATTAATCATTGATTATTGAACACTACACCCAGTTTAAATCATCGATGATTAAAACAATCTCAAAAGTTTAATAAAACCAAGTTTAATCATCGATGATTAAAGAAAAGTTGGACTTAATTACAAAAAATGCCACCGCGTGTGGGACAGTGAAAATTGGACTTAATTACAAAAATGCCACCGCGCGCGTGAAAGAAAGTTGGACTTAATTACAAAAATGCCACCGCGCGCGTGAGGGCTGGAAGGAGATGAGTGGCTGAGATCTATTCTCACATTCTCACCTAATATATTAATTCTCAATGGAACTCACTTCTCTATATATATATGTGTGTGTGTGTGTGTGTGTGTGTGTGTTATATAGTTATTGGTTGGTAGCTTTGTGTTCTCTTTTGTGAGAGCTACGCAGCGGTATATAGCGTGTCCAAGCGACCTGCGGACACGAAATTCCGGGCTCGTGCAGGTCAATTTTTGCACCTCATTGACACTGCAGTTGTCTCGAACTCCTCAGTACTGATTTTTTCATACTGACCACCTCAGTATTGAACCGATCAATACCGACCTCCTCGCACTGAGTGTTCGACGTGTACTGACCTGCGCAGCTGCAGTCTGATACTGACCTGCGCAGCTGCAGTCTGATATAGAAGGACTGCGCAGGCAGTTTCAAAAAAATAGCAGTAAATGCAGAATACTGTTTTTGATTTCTTGTTTAATGATAATGAATGCACTTAATGTTTTGAGTAAACATTAGTCTTCATTCTACACTATAAAAGGAGACCTTGGGTCTCATTTGTAGACACACCTTCTACACCTACTTCAAAAGATCACATTTTCTCTCTTGTGAAAACACTCTTAACTTCGGTTGGTGTTCTGGCTTGGATTATATTCGGTAGTGTAAAACTACTCGGTTATTTTATCCTGCGAAATAGACAACGAATCTATTTTAAGGGGATCGTGAATTTCACGAGACTCAACCAAAACCTTGTACTTGTTTGTTCTATTTAGTTTGTTTCAATCTTTTGTAAACGTATTCGTCAATTTCCCTTATTGTATTGTATTTTATTTAATGAAAATTGGTATTAGCTCCTACAATATGTACGTATTAATGCATGTATGAATGTATATTTGTATGTATATCAGAGGTCATGGGTTCAACTTTTGGCGTGGACAAAATGATATAAAATTAGGGACGTGTGTTAGTCGTTAAAAAATATCTACGTATGTATGTTGCAATTGGACCGAATAGTCTTGTAATCGTAGCTTGTAATTTTTTATTTAACAACAATTTTAATTACCCATGAGACTGGGAAATTGGAAGGTAGCCGGTCGAAATGAGTCTATTAAATCGGTGGTTATAATTTGGTCGGAACCGGTCGTATGAAGATATACTCTCACGAAAGCGTAAGTGGTGGTACGACGGCGGCATACCGCCACAGATTATGACAACCCGTCGTCATCATCATCAACTAACATCAATTAATTCAGTGGAAAAAGGATGACAATGATAGTATTTACATATTTGGAAGAAAAAACTTTATAAACTAAACAGACAGATGAGGATCGACATGTTTATACATAAGCCAACGAAAATCCGACCCGGTTTATAAATGGGTTGGATGGGTCGACTTGATTTAAACCCGAACTCATTAAGCTCAACTTAAACATGATTATTTTTGTGTTGGGTTGCGGGTCGTGTCGGGAATTTCTGTCGTACCTAGTATGTACATGCATATGTGTTTTTCATGCAAGTTAGTTTGTGTGTTTTGCTCGAAGAATTTTTTAGTTTTATCTATGAAAAAGACGAAGGACTTGTATCCTATGAAGATGGGGCCATCTTGGCAAACAATTACATGAAAGCGTCAGTTCTCTCTATCAAGAACTGGACAAATCTACATAAAGTGAGTGCATGTTACTTTATTCTTTTGTCTCCATGATTAACAGTGATCCAGAGTAACTTCAAACAAAATCCGTATAATTCATGACATATATAGGCACCAACACAAAAGATTTAAATAAAGAATCTAATAAGAATAGTTCTATTTATAAGTGAAATCAATGTGCTTTGGGAAGTAGAAAACATCACAATCTATAAACATGGGGGAAAAGGGTTTTCAGATGTAAAATGTGTTCGCTATCTATGTATGTATTAATGCTTGTGCGTATGCCTACATTATATAATTTACTTTTAACTTTCACAACTGAACCCCAAATTTTAGTATTCTTGATATATTTATTAATTAAAACACCCTTACTTTCTCATCTTCATAATTTGATATCCTAGCTTAGGGATCAAGATCATATTAGTTATAGAATACTATAAACTCAAGATCATGCTTATTGGTTTTTCCAAATTCCAATAGAATCATATGTCAAAAAAAAAAAAAAAGAACAAGTTAATCCATAATCCCCCATCATTTTAACTTCGGAAGCTAGTGATTTGGGATTATACATTTTATTAAAGTGGTTTTTATGGCTCTTAATAATGTGTATATTTATAAGACATGTGCCAACGGTCCTTTAGCGAGGGAACCAACAGTCGCCGGTGGTTACAACCCGTTGGCATGGCTCATTGGTTCTTAGGCATCAAATTTCCATTTCTCTACTTGATGAGAAGAGATGTATCGGAAAGTGGGTATAGTGGGGGCCAAGCTTATTTTAATAGGGTATTGTATATACTTCCTTCGTATCAAAATAAGTGAATCACTTTAAAGATTACGTTTTTTGAGACAAAATAAGGTAATAAGAGATTAATGAAATTAAATGAGGTAATTAGAATTGATGGACCCACACTTTGTACTATTTTGTTGCTTTCTATAGGAAGATTACAAAAATGGATGAGTCGCACACCTTTAATGATGTTTAAAAAGGGATAAGTAAGGGTATATGAGTAATTTTAAATATAAAAACTTACAAAATAAGGTAAATTATTAAAGTGATTCACTTATTTTGATACGGAGGAAGTATATATTTTATAACGGTGTGTCTCAGAAAACTAAGGATATTATGTATTGTTGGCATAAGTAATTTCAGCAGAGTGTTACTTGGATAGTTTATTAACGTGGTGATTATTTGACAAAAGCTAAATGTATTGGTTGTGTCTAATAGTGGCTATTGTTAATTGTAATGCATAATCTTACTAAAAATCACTTTGTCATTTACACTAGCCCGATTATGGAAAACCTTCTCGTTCTTAAAGTAGCATTGCACTACTTAAACTAAAAATTATTTGGGCCCGTAGGTGAAATAGATATCGTTTCATTCCCTAAACTCATGGTTCAATTTTTAAGGTTGGTCTTTTCACCTCTTTAGTGACTTTCTTGCCTGCATCTCTTGTCAGCAGCGAGTTAGTCCTCTTAGCTCAATGAATTAGACATTAGCTATATGTCATAATAATGAGCAATGATCAACAAAGATGGAGGAATATTGGAACTTGGACCACTGATATTTAGATGCTGTAATGCCTAGTTAAGGAATGTTTGTTAGTGTATGTTTCAATTTATATGGTTTTCTTTGAACTGCCAATTTTTTTTAACGTCCGTATATCTTTTTTTGAACCTTTCACTTTATGGGTAATAAACCATACCATCTATTCAAATGAGGAAAATCTTTTCAGTAAGATTTAAACTCGAGACCTTGTGAAGAAATACCCCGCAAAGATTCTCTTAGTGATCAGTTGATCTACAACAACTGATTGTTTCAATTGATAAAGTACTTATTGCATTTCAAATACTTGGATAAAAGAAAAATAATAATTATTTACTTGCTTTACACTTAAATAAACATTATTAAGCCGTATATGCAATTCTTATTTTAAAAAGTCTTTTCTAATTAAGCACCTTTAAAATCTAAAATCGAAAAAGCCATGTTAAATGTGACATTTTTTAATTTTACCTTACGAGGTGGCTAAAGCCCCTTCAACACATCCGCGTTATATTAACGTAATATCAGCATGTCATATTTCATAATTACACCCTAAATACATGTGGATTGAGAATTCGTGCTTAAACTAGAGATTAGCAAGATATAGTTTAGATTTAGAAGATTGAGATGAAGATGTTAGAGAGATAATTATTTTGCATTTGATATGGATCGATGTTACAACTTACGATTATGGAAAATGTTAGTGTGATTAGCCTTAGACCTATGTATTTATAATAAGGCCTAATTAAGACTAATTACACATTAAACTTTAGACTATTAGTTACAACAAATATGATCTAACTATACATTTCACTAATAACTCAACTCAAAATATTCGTTTGGACCCACTTAAATATCTTACACTCACAAAATACCTACAAAAAACTCTTCTTCTCAGACTAACCGCACCAGTGGAGTCGTGCAATGCATCCCTCACATCGCGCACGTTGTGGCGGCGGTGCCATATAAGGGTGCCACATCGATTTTTTCAAGTTGACTGTTGAAAAATGCATATATATGTTCTCTTGGGGTGATGACACTGATAAAACTCCCTCTCTTTCTCCTGTTTTCCGTTCAAAAAAACTATAGCCTAGAAATATGTAAATAACTCATCAACCAATTAGTTGTTAGTTCAAGTCTTGTTTAAGACATGGGTGAATTATTAGGTTGTATATGTATGGTTTCTTGTCGTTAAATAAAACGATAGGTAAGGTAATTATTGGATCAAAATTTCCACGCACATCTAATTACTCCGTATTATTTAACTTTAAGAGTTAGACAATACCTAAATTATTATGTATAATTTATACAACAAAAATAAAGTGTGCGTCTTTTACAATTGTTCGTTTGTGATCTATGCATACTTGATCGCATGAATCAATTTTACAAGGCCGGGTTTGGGAAAAAATCATAGATATAAGATTTAGAAGCATTATTTGAGAATCAAAATAATACAAAACTTTAAATGAAAACCAAAAATATAATGAAAACCAAAAGTAAAATTCCATCTGGCCAAATTCCAAATGAAAGAACGAGACTTGTAAATGGAATGGAAAATTCAAAAACCCAAATCACAAGCGAAGCCTAAGGCTATGGGGTATGGGTACCACATGTGGTGGTGAGTTTTTATGCCACATCATCGCCACCTCAGCAACCACACCACCACCACACCACATCATTTGGTGGAAATACCCACCACACCACACCATTTTAATTTTCATCTCACCATTTTATTTTCATTTATTTTATAAAAGATAACCTAATAAATAATTTATTAATGCATATTGTCAAAAAACTATAGCAGTTAATTTCTAATTTTTTAGCCAAAAAAAGTGGAACTAAAATGAAAATAAAAATTCCAGTGTTTTTCTAATTGAAGCCCAAAAGAGATTTTTTTTCTTAGCCCAAAAAGTAGAACTTAAAGAAGCCCAAAAGCCCAAACCTAAAAACTTAAAAACCTAAAACCTAATTTATTATTCCATCTTCTTCATGTGGATGCTGCAACAAAAACGAAGCCCTCATTAGTTCATCTCCAACACAAAGCTGGTATCCTCCTACTTTTCTTCTTATTCTATCCTTTCAACGTCATTTTTCGAAAAAAAACCGAGCCCCACGCCGTTTCTTCCCGTCGGCCGTGCCCCTTCTCCACCACGCCAACCCCCCACGCCGTTGTGGGGGGCGGTGTTCCTCCGAGCCTCCACGCCGTGCCTGCCTCCAGCTCACCTCCCACGCCCCCTTCTAGTGGTTGAAAAGTTACAAGAAGTATCCGTTTTCACATGTTGACAAAGCTCAAGCTGATCCTGATACATCACTATTCAACGAAATTTCTACCAGGTGCAGCTTTTGCTAAAGATGAAGACTTCGAAGATACGCTCCCCAGACTATTGTTACAAAGGGGGAGATTGTTGGGTCATATTTAGTTGTAATCAATAGTCTAGGGACTAGTTATGTAACATTGTATATATGTTAAGTTTTATTTAGGAAATGGTCCTAACTAACAAGGAATTAAGCCATGGTATAAATACCAAAGTGTAAGGCTTAATTCCTTAACTTTTGCACAATTAATCAATCAAACATTTCAGCAATTGTTCTCTACCATCTCTCTACTTTCTCTCTCTAAAAGCCCTAATTGTTTTCTTCATCTTTCTCACCAAAATCATCATCTAACACCATCTAATGGATTGAATCAATGAATCTATGCTTTTCACCATCATCAAATTACATGTGAGCTCTTCTGTTTCCTTCTTTTTGTTGTTAAAAAAAACATGTGATTGAATACACAACCACTACCGCCGGCCTCCACCACCATCCTAGGCCACTACCGCCGCCGACCTCGGCCGCAACACATGTGATTGGATACACAATCACATGTGATTGAAAGCGGCCGGCGGTGGGTTGCCGGTGGTGGAGATGGTGGCCGACAGAGGTTGACGGTGGTGGTGATGGTCGGCAATGTGCACTCACATGTGATTTAATACACAATCACATGTGAATGAATGCGGGCGGAGGTGGCGGGAGGTTGCCGGTGGTGGTGACGGGGCCGGAAGCGGTAGTGGCTGACAATGGCAGTGGGCGGTGTGCAATGGTAGTGGGGGTGGGGTCGGGGTTAGGGGTGTTGATTGGGTATATTTTTCGGGTTTCGGGTAGTTCGGGTTTTTACAAATATAAAAAATACCCAATACCCAACCCAAATTAAATTCGGGTATTTGGGTATGTGTAGTTCGGATAATGGGTCGGATACGGGTATATCCACTAATACCCGAGAATTGACATAGTTGTATTGTTGATAACCACAACGTTTATATATCGATCTCAATACACCATTTTGGTCCATAATTTTATCAAATTCCAACCACCATTAGGATCTGTCGTCGACTTTTATATGAAATTAATAGATTACAAGTATAACGATCGTATTTTATTTATGTAGTTATAATATATTACCTTTAAATTAAGTCTTTTAAAAGCATTCGGGTATAACCATTCACTTGAAATATTACCATATACCCGAACCGCTTATTTTCGGGTTACACAGTACCCAAATATTTCTACCCGAACTACCCGACCCGTTCTACCTGAATTCGAAACGGGTCGGGCGGGTAGAACGGGTTCGGTTATTTTCGACAACCCTAGTCGGGGTGTGGTGGTGTTGATGTATTTAATCACATGTGATGGTGGTGGTTTGGGGTTGATTTTGACCACTTGACTTTTTTTTATTTATCTAAAGACTAAAATTTATCTCTTAGGACTTTATAAAAATGATGGATTATCTTGAACGTTTTTCTTAGAAAACGTATACATGGTATTTGGTTGGGCAGTAATCTTTGATAATTTTATTGTATTATAAATTTATGTATTTGATTGGATGGAATTGAAATCTATATTTTCAAAAAATTTCATCAAACTATAGAATGTAGATTCGATCACTGCAAATCTGCAATGAGTGATATAAAAATTGAATGGATTGAAATGGTAATATAAAAATATTATTAGCATGAAAACCTACATTTTCATTCAAACGTAAATAGAATAGGGAATATTTATGCAAGATAATTGTGAATTTGTAATTCTTGATTAATCTATGATTTAGCAACATTTAGGTTGAGATTAAGAAGATTAGTTGTTAGAGATTAGAGAGAAAAATGTTGTTTATGTTTGCTAAGAATACTTGACAAATAATTAACAATGCAAGGCTTAGTTACAGTTAGTCATTAGCCTTCGTTGTTTCGTTGTGTAAAATTTAAAGGTATTGTGAAATTGTGAAGTATGAGTCGATCAATATGGGTTGGGCTGAACAGTTGGGTCGTAGTGGGTTGACCATGTGACTCTTTCATGTCAATCAGGGGAGGACCTAGTATGGTGCACGGGGTTGCCCGTGCAACCCCTATTATTTTTTTGTTAGTGTAGGTGAAACCCCTGAGAAATTATGTGCCACCGGTGCCACCCCTCGATTTTTTTCCTGGTCCGCCACTGATGTCAATCATCACGAGTGAATAGAAAATTAAAAATATTTCAAAATGGACTAAATTAAACTATGCTCCTTTTTCCTTTTCTTTTTAGATAAGTCGCTCCCAACAACCCAAATCAACATCTTTTCTTAAATCAATACATCAATGTAATATTATTCATATTTACCTGTTTATATTTGTTCAGTTACCAGTTTAATATCTAGTTAACTTGTAAAGCAAATCCATAAAGGAGATACAAAAGCAAATATCTTCCAATTACGAAAGACAAAATTTGCTCTAAGTCAATCGATTAAGGATTTAAGGATGTCAAAAGGGAATATTAAATGGATACGAAATGGTGATATGAAATTATTACTCGCATAAACAACAACATTGTTATTTAAAAGCAAAGTACTAGTTAAATATATTATTTAAGATTAAAATCTTGACGACTTAAATTATCATGTACTACTTATACAACAAAAGCAAAGTGTTCCAAGACATCCATCTTCTGCAACTGTTCCATCTCTAGGTTTGTGATTTATGCATACTTGGTCACAAGAATCAATTTTACAAGGTTTTGGGGCAAAATCGTAAATATATGAATTAAAAGTGTCACCTGAAAACCAAAATAAAGGATAACTTTAAACGAAATATAATTAAATAAAGTCACGATATGTTGGATTTTTTTACAATTTGTTTGTTTTGCCAACATATTTTTACGATAATTGTATCTAAAGAATATGAAATATAATGAAATTATTACCATGTGAGTTCCTGCAATATTCATCTTGCGGGGATGCAATGGCGTTGATAACATTTGTAAATAACATGTAGGAAAAAAGAAGAAACATAATATTTTTGTCCATCACTAACTCAGAATCTATTAGATGGATCAAATATTTAGAGTTATATTACTTTGAATATGAATTCTTAGTATTTATACAAGTTTTACATAGTTTGTAATAAGAAGCATTTATGATACAAAATTAAACGTTTCATTATATACAGTACGTTATTAAATACTACTAAATGGTTTTTAATATTGCTTAACGCTAAACCTCTTCGGTTTTATACTTCCCAATATTCTATCACATGTACTCCGTAACTATCAAATACTTAAAATCGAAACTTACATATTTTCTAAATTTGAAAAAACATTTATGGAAAAAGTAATCTTTTTAGATAAAAATATTTTTGAGATATAAACGAAGACATAATTGTTGTAATCCTAGTCTTTCAACATTTAATAAAATTACTTAGATTAATAAGCGTTAATTACCAAATAATTGTAATAGATTGTTTACCTTGCTGCTATGGATGTAAGTACATCGGTTATACACTAGGTTAAAACCCGCGCTATGCGGTGTCAGGTACCCTGCGAACTATATTTTCTAGGCGTTCAAATTTTGATTGGATGCATTTTTGTTATAATTATGTATAAAATAGAGGTAAAAAAATAAGAATTAACATTGTTGTTAAAATGTTGTTTGGTTACATTTTATGGCGAACTTTAAAAATGAGTCAACAATCAACATAAACCATACGGGTCAAATATAAAAAATGAGCCTGATAAAGCCTTATAACAGCAGCTTGAGAAGAGATGATGTTTAACCTATTAGAGACAAAATTGTATTCTCATAGCGACTTCACAAAATGATGCATATCAAGTAAAATATACTTTACCCAAAAATAATTGAGTGAGAAAAATAATGACTTTTAGCTTTTATTTAAGGAACCTTAATATATACACATGGGTCAAAGTCTCTAAGTTGTTAGTACTACGCCGAATGAGCGTCACTATTTTTAACAACCAGACTATTGCTGATTATTTAGGTGGTGTTTGTTTTTTTATAGAAAGTCTTTTTGAAGTTTTGTGTCTGCAGGTGGGAAGACATTTTAGAAAAAGACTGTTTGTTTTTTGGAAGTCAAAAGATGGAAAAAAAGTATTTTTAAGGTCTGCTTGGAGAAGACTTGGACCATAGTCTTCCAAGCTTGGAAGACATTTTACCTATACCTAAAAAAAAAGTTTTTCTACCACCACCACATACCAACACCGCCACCCACCACCACCAACTACCACCTACCGCCACCACCAATTGCCGCATCCACCTAATGCCACTAGCACCCACCACATACCGCCACAACCACGTACCGCCACCTACCACCATCTACAGCCACCACCACCCACCACCATCTACCGCCATTATCTACCGCCACTACCCACCACCACCACCACATACCGCCACAGCCACCCACCACCACCACCGCCACCCACCAACGTCTACCTCCACCGCCACCCACCACCATATAGGCATATACCGCCACCACCCACCACCGCCACCACCCACCACCACCACCACCCACCACCGCCGCCACCCACCACCATCTACCGCCACCACCATCACACACCGCCACAACCACCCACCGCCACCCACCACCATCTACCGCCACCACCACCACACACCGCCACAACCACCCACCGCCACCCACCACCATCTACCGCCACCACCCACCACCATGTACTGCCACCACAACCTGCCACCACCCACACAAATACTGCCATTTAATTTTTTTCATCAACCTGCAGACATTTAAAAACAAATAGTCCTATTCTTATAAACTGCACACGTTTGGTCCAAATCTTCTCTGCAGATGTGCTCCGCAGACTGCAGACTTTTTACCTCTTCAAAAACAAACGGCAACTTAGTATCATGTAATCATAACATACGATCCACCACAAATTCTATATTCATACTTTAACAACTTTATATCAATTTCCCAAACATGCAGCTTAAAAACTTCTTGGAAAATCTTGTTATCCACCAGTAGCTTATGATTTATTTGACCAAGGTATTTCCTGTAGTGAATCTTAGAATATAAAAAACAAAAAAAAATAAAATCGTTGCAACATTAAGGTGGCAAAATAAGCGTGTAGGGCTGGCATAGGTCAAAATGACCCGGGTTGACCCGTAAACACTATTTTGTCATTGTCATAATTTTGTATCAAATAATTCATGTGTTAAATACTACCTTCGTATCAAAATAAGTTATACATTTGGAGAAACACGATTTTTAAGGCAAAAGATTAAAAAATAGTTTAAAATAGATTAAACTGGATAGTTAGTGGAGGATGAGTCTCACTTATTTTGAATTAAGTAATATTAATGATGTTTAAAGGTAAAAGTAAGGGATAATTTCACTTTATTAAAATAGATAGTTAGTGGAGAATGGGTCCCATTTTTTTGCTAAATAAGGAAAGATTTTGAAGTGTATCACTTATTTTGTTCCACCCCTTTTAGGAAAATGTATCACTTATTTTGATACGGAGGTAATATATGATTACACAAACAACAATATTACAATAATAATCTAAACCTTTAAACAAAACAATTAAGCATGTTTCATGCCTTAAAATAGACTTTGGGCAACTTTCAACCCATTTCACCCGTTCCCTTTTACTAAAAAAATTCGTTTGACCCATTTTTGAAAAATAAAACACTACCCAACTTGACACATTAATATATAAACTGGTCAAAATTGCATCCTTAAAGAACTTGCATTGTTCCATTGCCAGAAAGCCTCTGAGTTTCTCAATTTTCTTCAAATTATCAAAACTTACAATTTTTCAAAAAAATCTAAAAACTTTTATGATTCGTTTTTTAGAGAAATTTTGCAATTAGCTTTTTGATAAGAAGATTAATAATTACAGAAGGTATATACTTACAAAATTATATATCTATCAATGTAAAAAAAGTACTTCCATAATCAACCTCAGAAGCCATTTATGTGATACGAAGGTACATAATAACAAGATTAGGGTTTAGACTTTAGAGTCGTAACTTTTTTATAGAATAGTGATAATAAAAAAAACTCAAAATACTATAAACACTACATAAATATCTCAACTGATCATTATAATCCAGAAACATCATAAAATTTAGATGAAAATTGATTACCTTGTATGCAATTAGGTCAATTAGTTCCATTATGAACTTTCCAATCCCCTTTACCTGATAAGCAGATTCAAGCTGCAATTCATACGCATAAAGTACAGATTTTTCTTCTTAAATGGTGAGTGGTGTTTTCCTAAAATCAATTTTGTCAATTAGTTGCCTTGAATGAAATTGACAAAATTGATTTTAGGGTTTCAAATTTTCTTTCGTCCCAACGATCCTTCCTCCTTCCGTAAGCTCTCATTTTCCCTTTTTTTCTTGATATTTAAACACAAATTTCACCACAAATGCTCATCGATTAATCAATTGACCCTTCATTATGTGAATCTGTATTCTAACTTGCAAATAGTGTGTACTTTTGAAATTGTGTTGTGTACTTTATGAAGATGCTAAACTGAAAGACGATTCAGTTTTTGGTTTTGTATTTCCTAATATTGTTGATGTGCAAATTTTGAGGGATTTGCATAGTGAATTTGGTAATTGGAATGATTTTGTTTTGAGTGATATATTATGGTTTATTGAGCATATAGTTCAATCACCGCTAATTATACATGTTTAATGAATTTTTTTTCTGTATTAGCTAAATCGATAACATTAGTTTACTTAATCCAACTTGATGAAAAATGTGCTGCAGAATCCAAGATTGGACATCAATTTGGAACATCCAAAAGGTACTTTTAAATTTTATTTTTTATGCTTTTTGAAAAATGTTCATTTTTATGCTCTTCTATCAGTGAAATATGCAGGTTTTCTGGTGAAATTAAATTGACATAAAATATACATTAAAGTAATTAATTAGTCTTTTAAGTCAAGTCAACTATGAAATTAAAATATACATTAGATTGACGTATTTTGTTATGAGTCTTTCTAATGTGTGCCCCATAGGCATACAATAAAAGATATTAAATTCATTCGAAACTTTCAAAATTAGAGTAATAATCATCAATGAAGCTAATATATGTTATTTTTAAGTGATGCATTAAATGCATTTTATAATTTACTTGGAAAATTTTAGATTATTTATTGACTTTATTGTGTGTCTATGGGGCACACATTAGAAAAACCCTTTTGTTATTTCAGAATTTAATCTCAGAGCTTTTGTTCTTTATCTTACTCTTCCAGCGGGTTTTAGGTAAAGAATTTCTAACCCGAAACCTGACCCGATAAGGAATTGGGTTGGTTAGAACATCAAATATTTCATTAATTAACAATAATAATTCATATTAATTGATCAATTGCTTCAAAACTATAGAATTTGTTTGAATTTTCTGAAAAGCGTGAACATCGAAGTGTTCTTCATAAGAATTACGACATTGACTTGTTTGATTGAAATTAGTTTACATAAATCTTCTTTGTACTACTTTTGTATCAAGTCAAACCATATTCTAAGTCCACTGGTCAGCTTTTACACTTTGAATTAAAGTTTGTTGGTTCGGTTTGAAGGGAATTTGATGGTTAAAATCTTAAATTTTACGGATTTTTTCTAAACTTCAATCGGGTTAGTCGAGTCAATTTGAATCCCCATAAAGATAAGTGATTCTAACCTGATATTCAACTCGATGCTTACATTGTAGCCAAATCTGGTTTGCATATTAGTGATCAAGATGCCATTTATTAGATAAAGTGTGAAATGCATAGGGCTTAGGGATCAAGATCATACTTATAAAAGACTACATATAAGATCAAGATCATATCTACGAGACTACGAAGTATTAGTTTTACAGAATTCCAATAGAATTATAAGTGGAATTAAAGCATTATATATAGTAAAAATTATGCGCATCTCCTATAAATCATTTCTTAGAGGGAGGGTTAATTGTTATATTTCATGTGTTACAAGTGAACATTTATTTTGCATGTGAATCAGTCCTAAAAGGTTTATAGGACGGCATGCGAGTGACCATAAATCAACTTACATGTTAGTTCAAGTCTCATCCGAGACACATGTGATGTTGTAGATTGTGTATATATGATTTCTTGATGTTAAAAAAGCGATATTAAATGTAATTATTATATTAATATATCGTTCATCATAGCAAATACAATAAAATCTAACTCATACTTGGATTAACAATCATGCAAGGGTCTCAACAAACATAAAGTGAAAATATAAATAAGTGCTTACTAGTTAACACTAGCATCAAGATTTAATGATTTGAGTCCTTCCTCAACCGTTCTACTAAAAGTGTCGTCGGGTGAGTTCCTTACTACGGTACCATTTGACTTTGACTTAATGAGCTTAACATGTAAATAATTATATCGAGTAAGTCACTTGATTTTGTTTGTATAAGTAGTATATGTTCTAGAATCGGCGGTTTCGGATCCACTTCAGATTACCTAGTTTTCTGATCACCACAACACCAGGTCATAAGTCACTTATCATGATCGAGTCGATTAAACCAGATAACAAGTGAACAGAGAAACAAAATATATTTCAAAATGCATTACTGTTTAAGACCAATAAAAATAAATCGAATTGGCGAATATTGACTAATATTTTTTTGCTAATATTTCAGTGTCCTCCCTATTAAAATCTTGTAGAACCACCATACTAGCTCAAAATCGTTGATGAAAACCGAACACAAATTTACAAAGTCGCCAAAATCCAAATAAAAGGAGATTTGCAAATGGAACCCAAAATTTCAAAAACCCAAATTACAAGTGAATCCAAAAGCATATCATGAAACCCTAAATCGGTGAACACCATAAACCTAAGTCTATTAATAAATCCCAAACCCAAAAACACGCTAAACCATCGATGGCATTGCAACACATGAAAAGAAACGCACATGCTCATTTGAAATTTCATCAATTGGTTTCTATATGTTTTGAGTGACCTATCAACCAATTAGTTGCGAGTGCAATCTTGTTTAAGACGTGTAAAATATTGGATAATTATGATTTCTTGCGGTTAAATAAAACGAAAATTAAGGTAATTATTGGATCAAAATATCCACGTACATCTAATTTGTTATTTAACCTTGAGAGATAGACAATACTTCAATTATAATGTATTAGTTATTACTTATACAACAAAAGCAAAGTGTGCCAGAACATCCATCTTCTGCAACTGTTCCTTCTCTAGGTTTATGATTTATGCATACTTGATCGCATGAATCAATTTTACAAGGATTTGGGGCAAAATCATAAAGATAAGATTTAAAACCATCACCTGAAAACCAAAATAATACAAAACTTCAAAAGAGAAGATATTTAAATAAAGTCATGATATGTTGGACTCTTTTTTTTGCCAACCTATCTTTATGATACTTTTATTTAAATAAACTAATAACATGACTAAAGTATTACCATGTGATGACTTGCAATATTCATCTTGTGGGGAAGCAATGCCGTTAAAAACATTTATAGATAACATGTAACAAAAGAGAAAACACATTACAGTTTTGTCCATCGCTAACTCAGAATTTTCTTAAACTCTAGATTGACCAAATATTTAGAGTTATATTACTTTGAACATGAATTCTTAGTATTTATAGAGGGTTTACATAATTAGTAATAAAAAAGCATTTATGGTACAAAATAAAAACGTTTCATTTATATAAAACGTTATTAAATACTACTTAATGGTTAACGTTAAACCTCTTCTTTATATCATTCTATATATCACATGCAATAATCAAGTACTTAAAAATAAAACTTACATATCTCAAAACAAAAGTGAAATATTAAATTGTACAAGCATGATTTCTTGCCGTTAAATAAAACGAAAGTTAAGGTTATTTTTGGATCAAATTTTATACGTAGATCTAATATATTGTGTAACCTTGATAGATAGAGAGACAAAGTAAAGCGTGCCAAACACATATGTCTTCTTTAATTGTTCCTCTGAGGATTGTGATCCATGTATACTTGATCGCATGAATCAATTTTACAAGAATTTGGGGCAAAATCACAAATATAAGATTTATCAACATCACCTGAAAATCAAAATAATACAAAACTTTAAAAAGAGAAGATAATTAAAAAAAATCATGATATGTTGGACTTGTATAAGTTTTTATTGTTTCCCATCTATGTTATGTAATTCATGGTTTCAGTCTATTCCTAACCACCGCCCCCATTTGAACGGTGTCAATAGTTTTGTTGTATTCCGATTACTCCCTCTTTTTTGAGTTTTGTTTCATTTGCATTTTCTTTCTTTTTTAGTGATTTCCCCTAATTGGAGCATGTTAATTGTGAAAGATCTTTGAGTATGTGCGCTTTCTTTACATATTTTTATCTACTTCTTTCTTATATAGTATTAATTTTATGAAACGTTTCATGCTTGTCAAAATTGGAGGTTAATTTCTTGCAAGATGTTATTTATCTTTATAACCGCGCTCTTGAATATCTGAATTGTAGCGGTTTGAAAATTGGGAACCGGTCTGATTAAACGTCCAAATCTTTTTATGAAGATAACTCGACTTTCAAAATAATATATTAATGACAACATGTTGCTATCGAACAAAATTTGAGACATTTCTCAAAATTGGATCATTTTTGGGAAAAAAATTTTTGATCTTATACATAGCGATTTAGATATTTAAAAAAGGAATTTTTTGAAAAAAGTTTGTTTTGGATCATTTTTAGAGTTTTTTTTGGAGTCCTCGCGAGGAAAAGAGTCCTCACCGGATCCGGACCCTATATATATATATATATATATATATATATATATATATATATATATATATATATATATATATATATATGTGTGTGTGTGTGTGTGTGTGTGTGTGTGTGTGTGTGTTATATATAGTTATTGGTTGGTAGCTTTGTGTTCTCCTTTGTGAGAGCTACGCAGCGGTATATAGCGTGTCCAAGCGACATGCGGACACGAAATTCCGGGCTCGTGCAGGTCAATTTTTGCACCTTATTGACACTGCAGTTGTCTCGAACTCCTCAGTACTGATTTTTTTCATACTGACCACCTCAGTATTGAACCGATCAATACCGACCTTCTCGCACTGAGTGTTCGACGTGTACTGACCTGCGCAGCTGCAGTCTGATACTGACCTGCGCAGCTGCAGTCTGATATAGAAGGACTGCGCAGGCAGTTTCAAAAAAACAGCAGTAAATGCAGAATACTGTTTTTGATTTCTTGTTTAATGATAATGAATGCACTTAATGTTTTGAGTAAACATTAGTCTTCATTCTACACTATAAAAAGAGACCTTGGGTCTCATTTGTAGACACACCTTCTACACCTACTTCAAAAGATCACATTTTCTCTCTTGTGAAAACACTCTTAACTTCGGTTGGTGTTCTGGCTTGGATTATATTCGGTAGTGTAAAACTACTCGGTTGTTTTACCCTGGGAAATAGACAACGAATCTATTTTAAGGGGATCGTGAATTTCACGAGACTCAACCAAAACCTTGTACTAGTTTGTTCTATTTAGTTTGTTTCAATCTTTTGTAAACGTATTCGTCAATTTCCCTTATTGTATTGTATTTTATTTAATGAAAATTGGTATTAGCTCCTACAATATGTACGTATTAATGTATGTATGAATGTATATTTGTATGTATATCAGAGGTTATGGGTTCAAGTTTTGGCGTGGACAAAATGATATAAAACTAGGGACGTGTGTTAGTCGTTAAAAAATATCTACGTATGTATGTTGCAATTGGACCGAATAGTCTTGTAATCGTAGCTTGTAATTTTTTATTTAACAACAATTTTAATTACCCATGAGACTGGGAAATTGGAAGGTAGCCGGTCGAAATGAGTCTATTAAATCGGTGGTTATAATTTGGTCGGAACCGGTCGTATGAAGATATACTCTCACGAAAGCGTAAGTGGTGGTACGACGGCGGCATACTGCCACAGATTATGACAACCCGTCGTCATCATCATCAACTAACATCAATTAATTCAGTGGAAAAAGGATGACAATGATAGTATTTACATATTTGGAAGAAAAAACTTTATAAACTAAACAGACAGATGAGGATTGACATGTTTATACATAAGTTAACGAAAATCCGACCCGGTTTATAAATGGGTTGGATGGGTCGACTTGATTTAAACCCGAACTCATTAAGCTCAACTTAAACATGATTATTTTTGTGTTGGGTTGCGGGTCGTGTCGTGAATTTCTGTCGTACCTAGTATGTACATGCATATGTGTTTTTCATGCAAGTTAGTTTGTGTGTTTTGCTCGAAGAATTTTTTAGTTTTATCTATGAAAAAGACGAAGGACTTGTATCCTATGAAGATGGGGCCATCTTGGCAAACAATTACATGAAAGCGTCAGTTCTCTCTATCAAGAACTGGACTGTTAGGGTCAAATTATGTTGTATCTAATAGTTAGAGGGCTAGTTATGTCAAGATGTAATAGTTATGATCTAGTCATTAGTCTTAGTCAATGGAGTCAAGCTTAATTAGTGTTAATTAAGCTTGTTTAGCTATGAGGTATAAATACCTTATGTTAAGGCTTAATTTGTAAGCTTTCCTTTCATTAATTGAATTACTCTTTTGAAAGCTAACCTTTCCCTCTCAACTACCTCACACACACTCAAACACCAAGAACACACACACTTAAGAAATTCTTCAATTTCTCACCTTGAATCATCATGAATTAGCTCAATCTCAGTGTTATACGATCTCTCAATTGGTATCAGAGCAAAATCTCTATTAAGAGAAGATCCAAATCAGCTTAATTCGATCAAGATCTGAGAAAAAGTGAAGAAAAGTTTGTTACGTTCATGAAAATTTAATGTTGTAAAATTTTTGTTCGAATTGAAGTTTTGAGCATGGATTAGTGTTTCTCCAGTGTTTCTAAGCATAATAGAATCAAAAATCGATCCATTCCGTTAACAGATTACTTCAATTTCGTGATTTTGGTGAAAAAGTAAAAAGTTGAAAAACTTACTGTAAATCGAAGATTTAAAGCTTATATGTTATGGATTGAAGAAATTGATCGGTACAAAGTGTTAGCAATTTGATTTCTAACGTTTAGCAAGAAGAATCATTCAATTTGGTGAAGAAATGAGCGATATTGAATTAAAAAAGTGAAGAAAAATGGTGAAGAAGACATACGTCTGTGGTTTCCGTCACTATGAACAAGTTCTACACACAGTTCGATCTACTAGTTCTACACACAGTTCTACACACAGTTCGATCTACTAGTTCTACACACAGTTCTACACACAGTTCTACACACAGTTCGATCTACTAGTTCTACACACAGTTCTACACACAGTTCTACACACAGTTCGATCTACTAGTTCTACACACAGTTCTACACACAGTTCGATCTACTAGTTCTACACACAGTTCTACACACAGTTCTACACACAGTTCGATCTACTAGTTCTACACACAGTTCTACACACAGTTCGATCTACTAGTTCTACACACAGTTCTACACACAGTTCTACACACAGTTCGATCTACTAGTTCTACACACAGTTCTACACACAGTTCGATCTACTAATTCTACACACAGTTTGATCATCAACAATCGATTCAATCACGATTTTAATATCAAACAAATCATTTTCACAATGACATCAAGAGATGCTCTGTCAATCGGAACCGATCTTAAACCTCCGGTTTTATACCGAGGTGAATACGCGCAATGGAAGAAACGGTTCCTCCATTTTATAAAAAATCAAGAACTGGCAACTGAAATACGTGACTCACTCGAAAATGGTGAAGCGGTATTCTACGAAGACGTAATAGCTGCACCAAACGCAACACCGCCAGTTCTTGGAGGTCGAACTCCGCTTCCTAAATCAAGATACAATGCTCAACAAAAACTACGAGCTAAAGCAGATCTACAATCGTTTTCATTTGTTCTCCAAAGTTTACCGAATGAAATTTATAACAGCTTGGACAGTTTAGAAACCGGTAAAGAGATTTGGGATGAAATCAGAAAACAAATGGAAGGCACCGTTTTAGGGAATAAAGCCAAGATGGTAACCACTCTGAATGCTTATCAATCGTTTAAAGCTTCCACCGGGGAAGAATTAGAAAGCACATATCACCGTTACTGCAACTTGTTGAATGAACTTCGAAGGAATAACTTAAAGAAGGAAAATTTAGAGATTAACATCAAGTTCATCAACAGTTTACTACCTGAGTGGGCTACATTTGGTAATAGTGCCATGCAACATAAAGATCTGAGCTCAATTGATGTGCATGAACTGTATGAGTATTTACTACAAAATGCTCCGATGGTGAAAGATATAGTGAAAACCAAACAGGAAAATGCAAACACTCTTGATACACTTGCTCTTCTTACAAGACAATACCAGTCAAATTCATCTGGTAAACTGAAAGAAAAATCAGAAGAACCTGTCAAAGATACAAAAGAAGAGATGGAGAGTGAATTAGAACAACTGTTGCAAGCTATGTCTTTCATCTCAAGATATGAGAAGAAGTATTATCCAACTCCTACAAACAACAATCAGAGATCTTCATCCACTTTCAAGTCTGCTCCATCTGCATCAAATACATCTGACAAACCCACAATAACACCTTTGGATCCGACAAAGAAATGTTATAACTGTGGGATTCCTGGTAATTTCTCTCGAGATTGCAAGAAACCTAGAGTTAGGAATTCTGATTACTTCAAACGTAAGATGCTCATGGCTAAGCAAATCGAGGCGGGAAAGGTGTTGTTGGCTGAGGATCTAAGCTGGATGGACGATTCTGATCCTGAAGATGAAGAGCATTCCGCAAATCTATGCTTTATGGCTCGTGAGAATGCCGAGATTTCTGATCGATTCAATGAAGAGGCTAACAAAGAAATAGAGGTACTCAGTTCTCTCTTATCTAATTCTTCAAGTACAATTGATTCTGAAAATTGTTTTGTAACAAACCAGAATTCTGAAATTGAATCTTTAAAACAAAACCTTTTGGATGAAAAAGAATTAAATACTTTACTTCAAGGAAAATTAGATGAACTAGAAAACGAAAATGAACAATATCTTGATCATAATACACAACTTGTTCATATTCTTAGACAAAATAAAAATTTTGAGAAAAAGAATCTGACGTTACAAAATCGAATTTCAGAATTGACTGTTAAATATGAGACTGATATTCAACATTTGTCTCATACCATTTCTGAACAAGAAATTGAGTTGACCAATCTTAAAAATACACAAAGTTCCACATCAAATGCTGACAATGATAAATATTACAAGTTATACATTGATGCATGGAATGAATATCAAATCACTAAAAACTGGTTGGAACGTAAACAAAAAGAATTTGATGATAATGAAAATCAGTTTAAATCATTAACCTCACAAATTAAAGAATTATCAGAAACCATTCATGAAAATGACATTCAAACAAAACAAGAATTAAATAGCAAACAAAATGTCATTAATCAACTACAAAATGATAAAATTCAACTTTCTTCTCACGTCAAAAACCTTGAAGAAATCATTGCCAAACGAGGACAAACTGATCAAACAATTCACTTGAACAAGCCTAAAGATTTCAAATACTTCAATTCAAGAGAAGGACTGGGGGCGAACAATCCAGAATATCTGAAGATGGCTTGTAATGTGCTTCCAACATTGTATGATTCCAAATACATACATGTTGATGTTTGGCAAAGTTTCCTTCGTATGACCGATGAGGAAGAAGAAATTGAAGCATTCAACAGAGCTAAATCAGAGAATGCACAAATTAGTTTCAATTACAATGAATTAAATAAAACTTATGAAACTAAAAAGGCAAATTTTACAAATGATGAATATTTTCCAATTATTACACCTGCAGAGTTTGAGATCAAAGGAAATGCGGTACTTCAAGAAAAAGTAACCCGTAAAGTTTACATTCCTTCTCTAATTCTAGAAAAGAAAATCTATCAATTGGAAACCGAAATAGATGCAACCCAAAAGGCATTTGACAAAGAAAAATTTGCTTTACAATCAAAAATTCATGCTTTAGAAGATAAAATTGTTGAAATAAAATCTGTTTCAAGTCACAGTGCTTCTCCAAAATCAATATTAGTCAATGAGAATTCTTCTTCTCCTAAAACTCCAATTCTATTAAGAAGAAATTCTAATTCTCAGGTTTTACATTTTTCAGATAAAACTTTAAATTCCAAGCTTAAAACACCGATGCAAGACAGGATGAAAGCAGTTGAGAAGTCTCAGAAGTCTAAGTCGACTAAGTCTAGTATGCTTAAGTCAAATGCACTTCAGAAGTCTAGCTCTTCCTCGTTTTTAGCTTCTTCTTTTTCAAATTCTAATAAATGTAATAACTCAACAACGTTGATTTCACCTGCTACATGTTATGGAATTGTCTATGATTCAGCAATTTATCGTCCTGTTAATTTCACTGTGAATGGTGTTAATTTGATTGTTAAAACTGACAAAACTGGTAAAAAGGTTTATTTTGATAGAAAAACTAATACACCAATTTCTCAATATGATACACGATATTTTGTTCGAAAAGATGCTCCTTGTGGTCGACGACATGATGTTCTTCATAAAAACGGATCAATCATTCATTCATGTATCACTTGTTATCCAAAACATTGCAAAACAATGCTTGCTCGATCGCAAACATCTTCATCTACACGTTCTTATCCTAATCCGTCAAAATCTGTTTATCGTGTAGTTTCTTCATCCAATACTTCAACATACACATCTAAACCAAAATCTCGGATTCAATCTAACTCGACAAAATCAGTAAATCGTGTGGTTTCTACACTTAAACCAACCAAATTAGTTTATCGAACTGTGATTTCAACTACATCATCAAACTCCAGTTCTTCGACTTCATTTAAAAAGAATTCTAAATTTGTTAAATATACATGGATCCAAAATGAAAATTCAAAATGGATTTTATCCTCACCTGAGAAATCCTTCAAATGGTCTATCAAAGTAACAAATCCAGAACTGCCTCCTTGCAGTTCTCCAACTCTCTAAATTCAAATCATATTCACTAATTCTTCATAAAACATGCATTACTAATCGTATAGGACCCGTATCTGATTGGGTACCTTTTGTTAATTGTTTTATGTAGAATTTATGGTATCTTGATTCTGGTTGTTCAAGACATACGACCGGAAACAAGAATTTGTTAACAAATTTTAGAGACAAGTATTTGGGTACCGTTAGATTTGGTAATGACCATTTAGCTGCTATTATGGGAATTGGAGATATTATCCGACACAACCTAATCATTCGAAATGTAACCTATGTTGAAGATCTCGCTCATAATCTGTTTAGTATCGGTCAATTTTGCGATAAAACATTAGAAGTTAATTTTCGTACAAAGAAATGTGCTGTTCGTACATATGATGGAGAAGAACTTCTTACTGGAACTCGAGAGTCAAATCTGTTTACTATCAACCTAAATGATGTAGTTCCACTTGAAGAAGTTTGCTTAATGTCAACAGCTTCATCAGATGAATCTTGGTTATGGCACCGTCGCCTCTCTCATCTTAACTTCAAAAACATCAATAAGTTGGTGAAAGGTGGACATGTATCTGGTCTTCCAGATCTTAAATTTGAAAAAGATCATCTATGTTCTTCGTGCGAGATGGGAAAAATGACAAAGAAACCTCATAAGTCTAAACCAGTTCAAAGTACTTCAAAACCGCTTGAATTACTTCACATGGACTTATGTGGACCTATGAGCGTTCAATCTTTAGCAGGAAAACGGTATGTGTTGGTTATTGTTGATGATTATTCTCGATACACATGGGTTCATTTCCTCCGTACAAAAGATGAAGCAACTAATATCATCATATCCTTCATCAAGAAAACTCAAACCAATCTAGATTTAAAAGTACATACCATCCGCACTGATAATGGAACTGAATTTAAAAATCAAGTTTTAGATTCTTTTCTTGAATCAGTTGGTATTACTCACCAATTTTCCGCTGCAAGAACACCTCAACAAAATGAGGTTGTTGAACGAAGAAATCGAACTCTTGTTGAAGCTGCTCGTACCATGCTTTCATATTCAAAACTCCCATTATCTCTTTGGGCAGAAGCTATTAGTACAGCATGCTTCACTCAAAATCGTTCAATCATCAACAAAGCATACAACAAAACTCCCTATGAACTGATCAATAACCGCATTCCAAATATTAAATTTTTACATATTTTTGGGAGTCGGTGTTTCATTCTGAATGATAAAGATAAGTTGAATAAATTTGATGAAAAAGCTGATGAAGGAATCTTTGTGGGATATTCAAGGGAATCTGCTTCTTATCGAGTTTATAATCGATCAAAACGAACGATCAGAGAAAGTGTTAACATTAATTTTGATGAGACATTTCCTATCAATTCAGTTACTTCAAATGCTGAAACTCCTTCACCATCGTCAACGCCTTCAACATCTGAGAATGACTTGGATATTTTATTTCGTCATTTTTATGATGATTATCATAATATTCGACATATTTTACTGGAGGAAGCTGGAGTTCCATTTCCAACAGTAGCTGAAGTTCAATCTATTTCTGTTCCTGATATTCATACTTCAAGTTCTACGGATTCTCCTTCTCCAACTTCTGCTATTCCACATAATGATTCTTCTCAATCACCTACTGTTTCACAACCTGAGACTTCATCATCTCCGGAAAATTCTTCACATGTAATACATCAAGCATCTCCGGACAATTCTCAACCCACGAATAATCAATCATCACCTTCTGGTCAAGCTGCTACTTCTTTCGATTTATCTATAGTTCCAGCTCAACCTCCACCTTTGGTGATAGATTTTTCTAAATTCAACGTTCAACGGGTTGTGCCTCCACCGTCTCCATCACCTACTCAAACTGCGATAATTACTCATCCTGAATTCACTGATACCTCAAATATTAACCCAGGTCAAATTCCACTTCCTCATTCTCTTAAATGGACAAGAGAGCACCCTTTACATCAGATAATCGGTGACCCTGAATCTTCTGTTCAAACCCGACGAGCTACTGCTGATGAATGTCAGTATACTGCATTTTTAAGCTCAAATGAACCAAAGAAGGTCAGTGAAGCTCTCTCAGACCCAGACTGGATTATTGCTATGCAAGAAGAAATAAATCAGTTTGAAAGATTAAAAGTCTGGCGTCTTGTTCCAAAACCTCCTGGCAAATCTGTTATTGGTACAAAGTGGATTTTCAAGAATAAAAAGGATGAAAATGGAATTGTAATTCGGAACAAAGCACGTCTAGTTGCAAAAGGGTATGCTCAGCAGGAAGGCATTGATTTTGAAGAAACTTTTGCTCCTGTAGCCCGTATAGAAGCCATTCGAATATTCTTAGCATATGCAGCACATAAGAATTTTACTATCTATCAAATGGATGTAAAAACTGCATTTTTAAATGGCATTCTCAAAGAAGAAGTGTACGTTCATCAACCCGACGGCTTTGTAGATCCACACTTGCCTAATCATGTTTATATTCTCGACAAGGCTTTGTACGGTTTAAAACAAGCTCCCCGGGCGTGGTATGATGTATTATCAAAATTCTTAGTTGAATCTGGTTTTTCTAAAGGAAAAGTCGACACAACTCTCTTCATCAAACGTCAAGGGGAAGACATTGTTCTTATTCAAATTTATGTCGACGATATAATTTTTGGTTCTACAAATCCCAAATATTGCAAGAAGTTCTCTGCTCTTATGGTCAAAAGATTTGAGATGAGCATGATGGGTGAGATGAATTTCTTTCTGGGTCTTCAAGTTCGCCAATTACCGACCGGAATTTTCATCAATCAATCCAAATATATCACTGATTTATTGAAGAAATATCTTATGGATGATTGTAAACCAATATCGACGCCGATGTCGCCTGGTTCGAAATTACATGCTGATCCGGATGGCAAACTTGTTGATGTTACCCACTGTCGGGGGATGATCGGATCTTTACTATATCTGACTTCGAGTCGACCAGATATTATGTTCTCTACATGCATCTGTGCTCGGTATCAGGCAGCGCCTAAAGAATCTCATCTTCAAGCGGTTAAACGAATATTTAGGTATCTGAAGGGCACTCGAGATCTTGGTCTCTGGTATCCTAAAGAAACTTCCTTTGATTTAACTGCATTTTCTGATGCTGACCATGCGGGATGTATGTTGGATCGAAAGAGTACGTCTGGGAGTGTTCAATTTCTGGGAGATAAACTAGTGAGCTGGTCTTCACGGAAACAAAATTGTGTGTCTCTTTCAACTGCAGAGGCAGAATATGTTGCTGCTGCAAGCTGCTTATCCCAGGTGATTTGGATGCAATCACAATTAAAAGATTACGGCTTTTTATACAGTCGTATTCCTTTATATTGTGATTCTCGAAGTGCAATTGCAATTTCATGCAATCATGTTCAACATTCAAAAACTAAACATATCGATCTTCGATATCATTTTATAAAAGATCATGTTGAACATGGTAATGTGGAATTGTACTTTGTTTCTACAGATTATCAATTAGCTGATTTATTTACCAAGGCATTAGACGAAAAACGTTTTAACTTTCTTGTGTCTAAACTTGGTATGCTAAATCTAAAAGCTTAAACTGTTTTAATCTTTCTCCACAAAAGGACTTATACATAATTCAGTGTATAACTCGATCCTCATCGTAAATGACTTATATACACATCAGTATATGACTCAAACTTCAAAGCAATGGCTTTCAAGTACATAAGCTTGAAACCCGCTCTTAACCTTATTTTTCACGTAAATGTAAAAACTCTTTCCCAACTCCTCTATAAACTATAAATTTTTCATTATTTTGTCGAGGGGGAGAAATTTTAATTCTACGGGGAGAATTATTATTTCCAGGGGGAGAAACTTTCTTATATCAATACTTTTATACCCGTTTGAATTTTTTTTAATCGAACAATTTTTTTTATCAAACGACAATACCTTCCTATGGTTTGCTAGAACCGGCATAACCTTCCAAGGGAAATATTTTTTAGCCAAAAGTGGTAAATGTGAGGGTATATGTCTTAGGGTATAGATTTAGGTGAGTGAAAGGTGATGTGAAAACATGATAATTTTAAGAAAACACACCTTTGAGTGCTTCCAAACCGAAAATAAACCGGGCAACCTCACTAAATTGTGATCATTCATGTGTTGAATGATTCACCAGACTTAACTGGCCCAGTCAAGCATTTGCACTCCACCACCAACCACTCAGATTCCTCTCAATAGGAATTTGTTTCAATTCATCAGGGGACGTAGCACATAATCTATCGACTGCTCATTCGGAGTATGTTGGTATTGAAATAATTAACCTTCTGCCCCGGGTTACGTCTTCAATTGAATGCACAATGTGTCTAGATCTCATCGACAAATATTTCCAATTTAGGACACATACATTATTGAATATGAATCTCCGTGTATTCATCGGAACACTCATAGTGGCATCACAATCTGGTGTTTCACGAGGATTGAGTGGAAATCCTGCTAGAGCTAAAATTACGCCAACTCTAATCGCAGGTCACACATTTGAATCAATGGTTGTGCAAACGATTATCGATTCATACCGTGTGTTAACGGATACTCTATGTGAGTCCGGTATTTCCTAAATTGTTCAAGTTGCTGTGCCTAAACTTTTAAATCATAAAGGCAACAACTTATGCCGGAAACACATACATTTTCCGATGAAAAAATCCATGTTATTCTTACAAAGTAACATCATCAATGCTGATAAATTGCACATGAGCGTTATAGTTCACTCTCAAATTACTCCTATGATCTGCTATAACCGGCATGATCTTCCCCAGGAGCCACCTACAATATAGGACAATATGTAAGGGTACATAGGTCTAGGTGAGCAGAATCAAGTATCACGGGATCTTGATTGGGGTGCGCAGAGATAAAATTTGAGAGGGGGAATGTAGTATGGGGTGCAATTCAGCTATACATGGTAAAATGAAATGAGGGAGTAGTCGAAAAATGAAAAAGTAAGCTTGAGTGAGGAGGGTGTGACAGGGTTAAAGAAAACGAAAAACCCTTACCAAACTGTTAAAAAGCCGGGTAGCCACGTCTCTATCAGATTGCATGTGTTGCTCTCTGATATTGAAAAAGACATCATGGAACCCAGTGATGCAATGCACAACCCCCCCAGCCACTCAAGTATTTCTTAAAAAGTACTTGTTTCATTTCCACGGAGATTAGCTCATATGCTATCGACATCTCACTTGGAGATTGTTGATATTGAAACAGAGGACAAGTCTCTCCAGTCCTCGCCTTCGTTTGTCCACTAATTGAGTCTAGAACCGAAATACACTTTTAGGACACAAGGCATAATACCAAGCTTATCTTTGTGATAAAGCCGGAACATTCATAGTGATACCAACGTTCTTGGTATTCCACAATGATTGAATGGAAATCCTACCAGTGCTAACATCTATTCCAACACTGAAAGTAGGTCACACAGTTTTTGTAACTGTTGTGTTAACGGGTAATCTATGTGATCCCGGATTTCCTGACTTAATTCGATCATTGCGATTAAATGCCAAATGATTTGATCGGATATCTATATCAACATCGGTTCGGTTTTCGATAATACAATATGTTGTATATTGATTCATTCAAAATATGAATATATCACTATTCATCATATTTGTATTCATGGGCTTAGTTTATTTTCTTCATTTCACCTCGACGAATTTCACATTTTTCATGATGATTCCGATTAATCTTAATCATCATGAGGGGGAGAAAATTTACTAAGAAGTTCAGTTTACGAAGAAAATGCTTACAAGACTTACGAAGATATATTAGCCCAGTTTACTCCACTTCAAAAAGTCATATGCACCAATTAAGGGGGAGTAAACAAGAAACCGAAGAAGATTTATTAAGAAATAATTGTCTGTTCGAGGGGGAGCGTAAACTTCATCAACATTTTATCCCTAATAACAATTATCAATACTCACAAATCGACAAAGCCACAACTTCAACAAAAGACTTCCGCTACAATACAACTCTATCCATGGGTCTACATTTTAGTCGATTTACATTAAATAATTTGTGAAGAAAAAGAAACCGTCTCATCTTCAGAAATTTCTCACAAATTCTCAACATTTCCATTACAAATCTTAAACCGTCAAATCATTCTATTCAAACCACAAATTCACATTCATATCCATACAAAAGCAAAACTGTACAAATCTTTTGTATCATACAAAATACATATCATCCACATTCATTCAAATCTTAAATGTATATATCATTCTTTCCTATATACAAACATACACACACACACATTCAAAACCTTTAACTTTCAAATCATTCTTTCACACTATAAACCATCATTATCCTATCCTCACAAACCTCTATCCAAAATTAAATCTCCTACATTTCTTAATCCCAATCAAATCCTTACCAAACAGATGTTTCATTTCCAGAATTTTCAAATTTTCAAATATATTTGTTTGAAGGAAGACAGGGATGTAGTTCTAAAAGTTCGCAAAGAGGGAGATTGGATAATGATCAAGACAAATTAAGTCAAGACTCCATGAAATCTTCTAAGATACTTTATATTGGTTGAAAAGCCGATTAAAAGTTTCATTCTTATCTGATCATCATAAGCTGAAACTAATACTACATCAAAACTACTTAAACGATTAAATCAGTTTCAGACTATGCTCGAAAAGAAGATTTCAAGAACATGCTATCCCAACTATTGATACAAAGGGGGAGATTGTTAGGGTCAAATTATGGTGTATCTAATAGTTAGAGGGCTAGTTATGTCAAGATGTAATAGTTATGATCTAGTCATTAGTCTTAGTCAATGGAGTCAAGCTTAATTAGTGTTAATTAAGCTTGTTTAGCTATGAGGTATAAATACCTTATGTTAAGGCTTAATTTGTAAGCTTTCCTTTCATTAATTGAATTACTCTTTTGAAAGCTAACCTTTCCCTCTCAACTACCTCACACACACTCAAACACCAAGAACACACACACTTAAGAAATTCTTCAATTTCTCACCTTGAATCATCATGAATTAGCTCAATCTCAGTGTTATACGATCTCTCATGGACAAATCTACATAAAGTGATCCAGAGTAACTTCAAACAAAATCCGTATAATTCATGACATATATAGGCACCAACACAAAAGATTTAAATAAAGAATCTAATAAGAATAGTTCTATTTATAAGTGAAATCAATGTGCTTTGGGAAGTAGAAAACATCACAATCTATAAACATGGCCTGGGGAAAAGGGTTTTCAGATGTAAAATGTGTTCGCTATCTATGTATGTATTAATGCTTGTGCGTATGTCTACATTATATAATTTACTTTTAACTTTCACAACTGAACCCCAAATTTTAGTATTCTTGATATATTTATTAATTAAAACACCCTTACTTTCTCATCTTCATAATTTGATATCCTAGCTTAGGGATCAAGATCATGTTAGTTATAGAATACTATAAACTCAAGATCTTGCTTATTGGTTTTTCCAAATTCCAATAGAATCATATGTCAAAAAAAAAAAAAAAAAAAAAGAACAAGTTAATCCATAATCCCCCATCATTTTAACTTCGGAAGCTAGTGATTTGGGATTATACATTTTATTAAAGTGGTTTTTATAGCTCTTAATAATGTGTATATTTATAAGACATGTGCCAACGGTCCGTCAGCGAGGGAACCAACAGTCGCCGGTGGTTACAACCCGTTGGCATGGCTAATCGGTTCTTAGGCATCAAATTTCCATTTCTCTACTTGATGAGAAGAGATGTATCGGAAAGTGGGTATAGTGGTAGCCAAGCTTATTTTAATACGGTATTGTATATACTTCCTTCGTATCAAAATAAGTGAATCACTATAAAGATTACGTTTTTTGAGACAAAATAAGGTAATTAGAGATTAATGAAATTAAATGAGGTAATTAGAATTGATGGACCCCACACTTTGTACTATTTTGTTGCTTTCTATAGGAAGATTATAAAAATGGATGAGTCGCACACCTTTAATGATGTTTAAAAAGGGATAAGTAAGAGTATATGAGTAATTTTAAATATAAAAACTTACAAAATAAGGTAAATTATTAAAGTGATTCACTTATTTTGATACGGAGGAAGTATATATTTTATAACGGTGTGTCTCAGAAAACTAAGGATATTATGTATTGTTGGCATAAGTAATTTCAGCAGAGTGTTACTTGGATAGTTTATTAACGTGGTGATTATTTGACAAAAGCTAAATGTATCGGTTGTGTCTAATAGTGGCTATTGTTAATTGTAATGCATAATCTTACTAAAAATCACTTTGTCATTTACACTAGCCCGATTATGGAAAACCTTCTCGTTCTTAAAGTAGCATTGCACTACTTAAACTAAAAATTATTTGGGCCCGTAGGTGAAATAGATATCGTTTCATTCCCTAAACTCATGGTTCAATTTTTAAGGTTGGTCTTTTCACCTCTTTAGTGACTTTCTTGCCTGCATCTCTTGTCAGCAGCGAGTTAGTCCTCTTAGCTCAATGAATTAGACATTAGCTATATGTCATAATAATGAGCAATGATCAACAAAGATGGAGGAATATTGGAACTTGGACCACTGATATTTAGATGCTGTAATGCCTAGTTAAGGAATGTTTGTTAGTGTATGTTTCAATTTATATGGTTTTCTTTGAACTGCCAATTTTTTTTAACGTCCGTATATCTTTTTTTGAACCCTTCACTTTATGGGTAATAAACCATACCATCTATTCAAATGAGGAAAATCTTTTCAGTAAGATTTAAACTCGAGACCTTGTGAAGAAATACCCCGCAAAGATTCTCTTAGTGATCAGTTGATCTACAACAACTGATTGTTTCAATTGATAAAGTACTTATTGCATTTCAAATACTTGGATAAAAGAAAAATAATAATTATTTACTTGCTTTACACTTAAATAAACATTATTAAGCCGTATATGCAATTCTTATTTTAAAAAGTCTTTTCTAATTAAGCACCTTTAAAATCTAAAATCGAAAAAGCCATGTTAAATGTGACATTTTTTAATTTTACCTTACGAGGTGGCTAAAGCCCCTTCAACACATCCGCGTTATATTAACGTAATATCAGCATGTCATATTTCATAATTACACCCTAAATACATGTGGATTGAGAATTCGTGCTTAAACTAGAGATTAGCAAGATATAGTTTAGATTTAGAAGATTGAGATGAAGATGTTAGAGAGATAATTATTTTGCATTTGATATGGATCGATGTTACAACTTACGATTATGGAAAATGTTAGTGTGATTAGCCTTAGACCTGTGTATTTATAATAAGGCCTAATTAAGACTAATTACACATTAAACTTTAGACTATTAGTTACAACAAATATGATCTAACAATACATTTCACTAATAACTCAACTCAAAATATTCGTTTGGACCCACTTAAATACCTTACACTCACAAAATACCTACAAAAAACTCTTCTTCTCAGACTAGCCGCACCAGTGGAGTCGTGCAATGCATCCCTCACATCACGCACGTTGTGGCGGCGGTGCCATATAAGGGTGCCACATCGATTTTTTCAAGTTGACTGTTGAAAAATGCATATATGTTCTCTTGGGGTGATGACACTGATAAAACTCCCTCTCTTTCTCCTGTTTTCGGTTCAAAAAGACTATAGCCTAGAAATATGTAAATAACTCATCAACCAATTAGTTGTTAGTTCAAGTCTTGTTTAAGACATGGGTGAATTATTAGGTTGTATATGTATGGTTTCTTGTCGTTAAATAAAACGATAGGTAAGGTAATTATTGGATCAAAATTTCCACGCACATCTAATTACTCCGTATTATTTAACTTTAAGAGTTAGACAATACCTAAATTATTATGTATTATTTATACAACAAAAATAAAGTGTGCGTCTTTTACAATTGTTCGTTTGTGATCTATGCATACTTGATCGCATGAATCAATTTTACAAGGCCGGGTTTGGGGAAAAATCATAGATATAAGATTTAGAAGCATTATTTGAGAATCAAAATAATACAAAACTTTAAATGAAAACCAAAAATATAATGAAAACCAAAAGTAAATTTCCATCTGGCCAAATTCCAAATGAAAGAACGAGACTTGTAAATGGAATGGAAAATTCAAAAACCCAAATCACAAGCGAAGCCTAAGGCTATGTGGTATGAGTACTACATGTGGTGTTGAGTTTTTCTGTCACATCATCGCCACCTCAGCAACCACACCACCACCACACCACATCATTTGGTGGAAATACCCACCACACCACATCATTTTAATTTTCATCTCACCATTTTATTTTTATTTATTTTATAAAAGATAACCTAATAAATAATTTATTAATGCATATTGTCAAAAAACTATAGCAGTTAATTTCTAATTTTTTAGTCAAAAAAAGTGGAACTAAAATGAAAATAAAAATTCCAGTGTTTTTTTAATTGAAGCACAAAAGAGATTTGTTTTTCTTAGCCCAAAAAGTAGAACTTAAAGAAGCCCAAAAGCCCAAACCTAAAAACTTAAAAACCTAAAACCTAATTTATTATTCCATCTTCTTCATGTGGATGCTGCAACAAAAACGAAGCCCTCATTAGTTCATCTCCAACACAAAGCTGGTATCCTCCTACTTTTCTTCTTATTCTATCCTCGTTCAACGTCATTTTTCGAAAAAAAACCGAGCCCCGCGCCGTTTCTTCCCGTCGGCCGTGCCCCTTCTCCACCACGCCAACCCCCCACGCCGTTGTGGGGGGCGGTGTTCCTCCGAGCCTCCACGCCGTGCCTGCCTCCAACTTACCTCCCACGCCCCCTTTTGTGTTCCCATACCGATCAGCCTAAAGACATCATCAAACCAAATTGGCGACACCCACATTTATTGAGCAGTTTTGAACCTTACAATCTAAGTAATAAGAAGCATTTATGATACAAAATTAAACGTTTCATTTATACATAATTACACATAACGTTATTACCGAAGGTCCTTTTGAGTGCTCAATTTTTGCTGTTAAAAAAAAACCTTATATCTATGAGTGCCCAAGCTCCTATTGAGTGTAGTAATCTTTGATAATTTTATTGTATTATAAATTTATGTATTTGGTTGGATGAAATTGAAATCTATATTTTCAAAAAATTTCATCAAACTATAGAATGTAGATTCGATCACTGCAAATCTGCAATGAGCGATATAAAAATTGAATGGATTGAAATGGTGATATAAAAATATTATTAGCATGAAAACCTGCATTTTCATTCAAACGTAAATAGAATAGGGAATATTTATGCAAGATAATTGTGAATTTGTAATTCTTGATTAATCTATGATTTAGCAAGATTTAGGTTGAGATTAAGAAGATTAGTTGTTAGAGATTAGAGAGAAAAATGTTGTTTATGTTTGCTAAGAATACTTGACAAATAATTAACAATGCAAGGCTTAGTTACAGTTAGTCATTAGCCTTCGTTGTGTAAAATTTAAAGGTATTGTGAAATTGTGAAGTATGAGTCGATCAATATGGGTTGGGCTGAACAGTTGGGTCGTAGTGGGTTGACCATGTGACTCTTTCATGTCAATCAGGGGAGGACCTAGTATGGTGCACGGGGTTGCCCGTGCAACCCCTATTATTTTTTGTTAGTGTAGGTGAAACCCCTGAGAAATTATGTGCCACCGGTGCCACCCCTCGATTTTTTTCCTGGTCCACCACTGATGTCAATCATCACGAGTGAATAGAAAATTAAAAATATTTCAAAATGGACTAAATTAAACTATGCTCCTTTTTCCTTTTCTTTTTAGATAAGTCGCTCCCAACAACCCAAATCAACATATTTTCTTAAATCAATACATCAATGTAATATTATTCATATTTACCTGTTTATATTTGTTCAGTTACCAGTTTAATATCTAGTTAACTTGTAAAGCAAATCCATAAAGGAGATACAAAAGCAAATATCTTCCAATTACGAAAGACAAAATTTGCTCTAAGTCAATCGATTAAGGATTTAAGGATGTCAAAAGGGAATATTAAATGGATACGAAATGGTGATATGAAATTATTACTCGCATAAACAACAACATTTTTATTCAAAAGCAAAGTACTAGTTAAATATATTATTTAAGATTAAAATCTTGACGACTTAAATTATCATGTACTACTTATACAACAAAAGCAAAGTGTTCCAAGACATCCATCTTCTGCAACTGTTCCATCTCTAGGTTTGTGATTTATGCATACTTGGTCACAAGAATCAATTTTACAAGGTTTTGGGGCAAAATCGTAAATATATGAATTAAAAGTGTCACCTGAAAACCAAAATAAAGGATAACTTTAAACGAAATATAATTAAATAAAGTCACGATATGTTGGATTTTTTTACAATTTGTTTGTTTTGCCAACATATTTTTACGATAATTGTATCTAAAGAATATGAAATATAATGAAATTATTACCATGTGAGTTCCTGCAATATTCATCTTGCGGGGATGCAATGGCGTTGATAACATTTGTAAATAACATGTAGGAAAAAAGAAGAAACATAATATTTTTGTCCATCACTAACTCAGAATCTATTAGATGGATCAAATATTTAGAGTTATATTACTTTGAATATGAATTCTTAGTATTTATACAAGTTTTACATAGTTTGTAATAAGAAGCATTTATGATACAAAATTAAACGTTTCATTATATACAGTACGTTATTAAATACTACTAAATGGTTTTTAATATTGCTTAACGCTAAACCTCTTCGGTTTTATACTTCCCAATATTCTATCACATGTACTCCGTAACTATCAAATACTTAAAATCGAAACTTACATATTTTCTAAATTTGAAAAAACATTTATGGAAAAAGTAATCTTTTTAGATAAAAATATTTTTGAGATATAAACGAAGACATAATTGTTGTAATCCTAGTCTTTCAACATTTAATAAAATTACTTAGATTAATAAGCGTTAATTACCAAATAATTGTAATAGATTGTTTACCTTGCTGCTATGGATGTAAGTACATCGGTTATACACTAGGTTAAAACCCGCGCTATGCGGTGTCAGGTACCCTGCGAACTATATTTTCTAGGCGTTCAAATTTTGATTGGTTGCATTTTTGTTATAATTATGTATAAAATAGAGGTAAAAAATAAGAATTAACATTGTTGTTAAAATGTTGTTTGGTTACATTTTATGGCGAACTTTAAAAATGAGTCAACAATCAACATAAACCATACGGGTCAAATATAAAAAATGAGCCTGATAAAGCCTTATAACAGCAGCTTGAGAAGAGATGATGTTTAACCTATTAGAGACAAAATTGTATTCTCATAGCGACTTCACAAAATGATGCATATCAAGTAAAATATACTTTACCCAAAAATAATTGAGTGAGAAAAATAATGACTTTTAGCTTTTATTTAAGGAACCTTAATATATACACATGGGTCAAAGTCTCTAAGTTGTTAGTACTACGCCGAATGAGCGTCACTATTTTTAACAACCAGACTATTGCTGATTATTTAGGTGGTGTTTGTTTTTTTTATAGAAAGTCTTTTTGAGGTTTTGTGTCTGCAGGTGGGAAGACATTTTAGAAAAAGACTGTTTGTTTTTTGGAAGTCAAAAGATGGAAAAAAGTATTTTTAAGGTCTGCTTGGAGAAGACTTGGACCATAGTCTTCCAAGCTTGGAAGACATTTTACCTATACCTAAAAAAAAAGTTTTTCTACCACCACCACATACCAACACCGCCACCCACCACCACCAACTACCACCTACCGCCACCACCAATTGCCGCATCCACCTAATGCCACTAGCACCCACCACATACCGCCACAACCACGTACCGCCACCTACCACCATCTACAGCCACCACCACCCACCACCATCTACCGCCATTATCTACCGCCACTACCCACCACCACCACCACATACCGCCACAGCCACCCACCACCACCACCGCCACCCACCAACGTCTACCTCCACCGCCACCCACCACCATATAGGCATATACCGCCACCACCCACCACCGCCACCACCCACCACCACCACCACCCACCACCGCCGCCACCCACCACCATCTACCGCCACCACCATCACACACCGCCACAACCACCCACCGCCACCCACCACCATCTACCGCCACCACCACCACACACCGCCACAACCACCCACCGCCACCCACCACCATCTACCGCCACCACCACCACACACCGCCACAACCACCCACCGTCACCCACCACCATCTACCGCCACCACCCACCACCATGTACTGCCACCACAACCTGCCACCACCCACACAAATACTGCCATTTAATTTTTTTCATCAACCTGCGGACATTTAAAAACAAATAGTCCTATTCTTATAAACTGCACACGTTTGGTCCAAATCTTCTCTGCAGATGTGCTCCGCAGACTGCAGACTTTTTACCTCTTCAAAAACAAACGGCAACTTAGTATCATGTAATCATAACATACGATCCACCACAAATTCTATATTCATACTTTAACAACTTTATATCAATTTCCCAAACATGCAGCTTAAAAACTTCTTGGAAAATCTTGTTATCCACCAGTAGCTTATGATTTATTTGACCAAGGTATTTCCTGTAGTGAATCTTAGAATATAAAAAACAAAAAAAAAATAAAATTGTTGCAACATTAAGGTGGCAAAATAAGCGTGTAGGGCTGGCATAGGTCAAAATGACCCGGGTTGACCCGTAAACACTATTTTGTCATTGTCATAATTTTGTATCAAATAATTCATGTGTTAAATACTACCTTCGTATCAAAATAAGTTATACATTTGGAGAAACACGATTTTTAAGGCAAAAGATTAAAAAATAGCTTAAAATAGATTAAACTGGATAGTTAGTGGAGGATGAGTCTCACTTATTTTGAATTAAGTAATATTAATGATGTTTAAAGGTAAAAGTAAGGGATAATTTCACTTTATTAAAATAGATAGTTAGTGGAGAATGGGTCCCATTTTTTTGCTAAATAAGGAAAGATTTTGAAGTGTATCACTTATTTTGTTCCACCCCTTTTAGGAAAATGTATCACTTATTTTGATACGGAGGTAATATATGATTACACAAACAACAATATTACAATAATAATCTAAACCTTTAAACAAAACAATTAAGCATGTTTCATGCCTTAAAATAGACTTTGGGCAACTTTCAACCCATTTCACCCGTTCCCTTTTACTAAAAAAATTCGTTTGACCCATTTTTGAAAAATAAAACACTACCCAACTTGACACATTAATATATAAACTGGTCAAAATTGCATCCTTAAAGAACTTGCATTGTTCCATTGCCAGAAAGCCTCTGAGTTTCTCAATTTTCTTCAAATTATCAAAACTTACAATTTTTCAAAAAAATCTAAAAACTTTTATGATTCGTTTTTTAGAGAAATTTTGCAATTAGCTTTTTGATAAGAAGATTAATAATTACAGAAGGTATATACTTACAAAATTATATATCTATCAATGTAAAAGAAGTACTTCCATAATCAACCTCAGAAGCCATTTATGTGATACGAAGGTACATAATAACAAGATTAGGGTTTAGACTTTAGAGTCGTAACTTTTTTTATAGAATAGTGATAATAAAAAAAACTCAAAATACTATAAACACTACATAAATATCTCAACTGATCATTATAATCGAGACTTCTTAATATATAATCCAGAAACATCATAAAATTTAGATGAAAATTGATTACCTTGTATGCAATTAGGTCAATTAGTTGCATTATGAACTTTCCAATCCCTTCACCTGATAAGCAGATTCAAGCTGCAATTCATACGGATAAAGTACAGATTTTTCTTCTTAAATGGTGAGTGGTGTTTTCCTAAAATCAATTTTATCAATTAGTTGCCTTGAATGAAATTGACAAAATTGATTTTAGGGTTTCAAATTTTCTTTACGCCCAAAAGGAATTTCATTTCTCAACTTTCAATCGTTTTGGTACTTGCAAATAGGGGTGTTAACGATTCGAGTCGAGTCGAATATCAGGAAATTTGGGCTCGGCTCGTTTAATAATTACCCGGCTCGAGCTCGACTCGAGCTCGAATAAGCTTTTATAACTGAGCTCGAGCTCGAGCTCGAATATTTATATAGTGTTCGAGCTCGAGCTCGATACTCGTTTATGATTCCATAATTTTTAAAAATTACTAATTTACAAACTCGAAAAGCTCGTTAATGACTCGACTCGTTAACACCCCTATTAATATATGTATATTATTGTACTTATTGTATCAACACTTGTACTTATTGTATAAAACACTTGTTCAGCTCGTTAGGATCGACTCGTGAAGATCGTCTGGCTCGTTTGGCTCGAGATTAAACGAGCTATCGAACGAGCCGAGTTGAGTATTAAATTATTAGGCTCGGCTCGTGAAATTAATCGAGTCTTGTTTCATGTTCGAGCTCGACTCGAGATCGAATTAGTATAGGCTCGAGCTCGATATAAACGAGCTCGAGTAGCTCGTTAAAAGCTCGACTCGTTAACATCCCTACTTGCAAATAGTGTGTACTTTTTAAATTGTGTTATGTACTTTATGAAGATGCTAAACTGAAAGACGATTTAGTTTTTGGTTTTGTATTTCCTAATTAATGTTACCTATTTCGAAATTGTTGATGTGCAAATTTTGAGGGGTTTGCATAGTGAATTTAATAATTGGAATGATTTTGTTCTGAGTGATAGATATATTATGGTTTATTGAGCATATGGTTCAATCACCGCTTATTATACCTGTTTAATGATTTTTTTTTCTGTATTAGCTAAATCGATAACATTAATTTACTTAATCCAACTTGATGAAAAATGTGCTGCAGAATCCAAGATTGGACATCAATTTGGAACATCCAAAAGGTACTTGTAAATTTTATTTTTTATGCTTTTTGAAAAATGTTCATTTTTATGCTTTTCTATCAGTGAAATATGCAGGCTTTCTGGTGAAATTAAATTGACATAAAATATACATTGGGTCTTTCTAATGTGTGCCCCATAGGCATACAATAAAAGATATTAAATTCATTCGAAACTTCTAAAATTAGAGTAATAATCATCAATGAAGCTAATATATGTTATTTTTAAGTGATGCATTAAATGCATTTTATAATTTACTTGGAAAGTTTTAGATTATTTATTGACTTTATTGTGTGTCTATGGGGCACACATTAGAAAAACCCTTTTGTTATTTCAGAATTTAATCTCAGAGCATTTGTTCTTTATCTTACTCTTCCAGCGGGTTTTAGGTAAAGAATTTCTAACCCGAAACCTGACCCGATAAGGAATTGGGTTGGTTAGAACATCAAATATTTCATTAATTAACCATAATAATTCATATTAATTGATCAATTGCTTCAAAACTTTAGAATTTGTTTGAATTTTCTGAAAAGCGTGAACATCGAAGTGTTCTTCATAAAAATTACGACATTGACTTGTTTGATTGAAATTAGTTTACATAAATCTTCTTTGTACTACTTTTGTATCAAGTCAAACCATATTCTAAGTCCACTGGTCAGCTTTTACAATTTGAATTAAAGTTTGTTGGTTCGGTTTGAAGGGAATTTGATGGTTAAAATCTTAAATTTTACGGATTTTTTCTAAACTTCAATCGGGTTAGTCGAGTCAATTTGAATCCCCATAAAGGTAAGTGATTCTAACCTGATATTCAACTCGATGCTTATATTGTAGCCAAATCTGGTTTGCATATTAGTGATCAAGATGCTATTTATTAGATAAAGTGTGAAATGCATAGGGCTTAGGGATCAAGATCATACTTATAAAAGACTACATATAAGATCAAGATCATATCTACGAGACTACGAAGTATTAGTTTTACAGAATTCCAATAGAATTATAAGTGGAATTAAAGCATTATATATAGTAAAAATTATGCGCATCTCCTATAAATCATTTCTTAGAGGGAGGGTTAATTGTTATATTTCATGTGTTACAAGTGAACATTTATTTTGCATGTGAATCATTCCTAAAAGGTTTATAGGACGGCATGCGAGTGACCATCAACCAACTTACATGTTAGTTCAAGTCTCATCCGAGACACATGTGAAGTTGTAGATTGTGTATATATGATTTCTTGATGTTAAAAAAGCGATATTAAATGTAATTATTGGATTAATATTTCCGCATAGATCTAATTTATTATTTAAGATTTAGAGCTAGACAAGATTTAAATTATCATGTACTACTTATACAACAAAAGCAAAGTGTGTCAAGACATCTCGGTCTTTAGCAATTGTTGTAAACTGGGCAAGACAAATATCCTTCCATCAGGAACGAAGAGTTTTGATAATGACAGCCCTAAGGGCTGTCAATAGACATGCATCAAAAATTTATACATCAATCTGTAACTACCTCCTGAAATTTAGGAATTACTTCTCTCAATAGATAAATATACAACTCTTACGCGCTTATTGACAGCCCTAAGGGCTGTCATTAGCAAAACTCTAAAAATATTATCCAAAAATTAACTAATTAAACTAAAATGTTTTAAAAGTAAAACATGGGTTTTAAAGTTGTATAAGGTATGAGAATTAAATAATAAAACAATTAATTATGGAGACACAACATTAAGAAGATAATCAATCGAAATAAATATACACGCAACTCGTCCTCTTAGAACATGCACAAGATGTATATAACAAATGAACGAGTAAAATTAAGATCAAAAGCTTAAGGTTCACAATCAATCATAAACAAAACCAATCATAATTTATTAATAAAAAGCAAAAATAAAACTTAGAGTTCGTTCATCATAGCAAATACAATAAACCCTAACTCATACTTGGATTAACAATCATGCAAGAGTCTCAACAAACATAAAGTGAAAATATAAATAAGTGCTTACTAGTTAGCACTAGCATCAAGATTCACTGATTTGAGTCCTTCCTCGACCGTTCTTCCAAAAGTGTCGTCGGGTGAGTTCCTTACTACGGTACCATTTGACTTTGACTTAATGAGCTTAACATATAAATAATTATATCGAGTAAGTCACAATGATTTTGTTTGTATAAGTAGTATATGTTCTAGAATCGGCGGTTTCAGATCCACTTCAGATTACCTAGTTTTTCTGATCACCCTAACACCAGGTCATAAGTCACTTATCATGATCGAGTCGATTAAACCAGATAACAAGTGAACAGAGAAACAAAATATATTTCAAAATGCATTAGTGTTTAAGACCAATAAAAATAAATCGAATTGGCGAATATTGACTAATATTTTTTTGCTAATATTTCAGTGTCCTCCCTATTAAAATCTTGTAGAACCCCCATACTAGCTCAAAATCGTTGATGAAAACCGAACACAAATTTACAAAGTCACCAAAATCCAAATAAAAGGAGATTTGCAAATGGAACCCAAAATTTCAAAAACCCAAATTACAAGTGAATCCAAAAGCATATCATGAAACCCTAAATCGGTGAACACCATAAACCTAAGTCTATTAATAAATCCCAAACCCAAAAACACGCTAAACCATCGATGGCATTGCAACACATGAAAAGAAACGCACATGCTCATTTGAAATTTCATCAATTGGTTTCTATATGTTTTGAGTGACCTATCAACCAATTAGTTGCGAGTGCAATCTTGTTTAAGACGTGTAAAATATTGGATAATTATGATTTCTTGCGGTTAAATAAAACGAAAATTAAGGTAGTTATTGGATCAAAATATCCACGTACATCTAATTTGTTATTTAACCTTGAGAGATAGACAATACTTCAATTATAATGTATTAGTTATTACTTATACAACAAAAGCAAAGTGTGCCAGAACATCCATCTTCTGCAACTGTTCCTTCTCTAGGCTTATGATTTATGCATACTTGATCGCATGAATCAATTTTACAAGGATTTGGGGCAAAATCATAAAGATAAGATTTAAAACCATCACCTGAAAACCAAAATAATACAAAACTTCAAAAGAGAAGATATTTAAATAAACTCATGATATGTTGGACTCTTTTTTTTTGCCAACCTATCTTTATGATACTTTTATTTAAATAAACTAATAACATGACTAAAGTATTACCATGTGATGACTTGCAATATTCATCTTGTGGGGAAGCAATGCCGTTAAAAACATTTATAGATAACATGTAACAAAAGAGAAAACACATTACAGTTTTGTCCATCGCTAACTCAGAATTTTCTTAAACTCTAGATTGACCAAATATTTAGAGTTATATTACTTTGAACATGAATTCTTAGTATTTATAGAGGTTTTACATAATTAGTAATAAAAAAGCATTTATGGTACAAAATAAAAACGTTTCATTTATATAAAACGTTATTAAATACTACTTAATGGTTAACGTTAAACCTCTTCTTTATATCATTCTATATATCACATGCAATAATCAAGTACTTAAAAATAAAACTTACATATCTCAAAACAAAAGTGAAATATTAAATTGTACAAGCATGATTTCTTGCCGTTAAATAAAACGAAAGTTAAGGTTATTTTTGGATCAAATTTTATACGTAGATCTAATATATTGTGTAACCTTGATAGATAGAGAGACAAAGTAAAGCGTGCCAAACACATATGTCTTCTTTAATTGTTCCTTTGAGGATTGTGATCCATGTATACTTGATCGCATGAATCAATTTTACAAGAATTTGGGGCAAAATCACAAATATAAGATTTATCAACATCACCTGAAAATCAAAATAATACAAAACTTTAAAAAGAGAAGATAATTAAAAAAAAATCATGATATGTTGGACTTGTATAAGTTTTTATTGTTTCCCATCTATGTTATGTAATTCATGGTTTCAGTCTATTCCTAACCACCGCCCCCATTTGAACGGTGTCAATAGTTTTGTTGTATTCCGATTACTCCCTCTTTTTTGAGTTTTGTTTCATTTGCATTTTCTTTCTTTTTTAGTGATTTCCCCTAATTGGAGCATGTTAATTGTGAAAGATCTTTGAGTATGTGCGCTTTCTTTACATATTTTTATCTACTTCTTTCTTATATATTATTAATTTTATGAAACGTTTCATGCTTGTCAAAATTGGAGGTTAATTTCTTGCAAGATGTTATTTATCTTTATAACCACACTCTTGAATATCTGAATTGTAGCGGTTTGAAAATTGGGAACCGGTCTGATTAAACGTCCAAATCTTTTTATGAAGATATCTCGACTTTCAAAATAATATATTAATGACAACATGTTGCTATCGAACAAAATTTGCTTTTCATGTAGCCGCATCGCGCGAGTATCTTGTGATTAAATCTCCAAAATGGCCGCCCCTAATTAATTCCAAAATACGTTTAATTGACCCAAAACACGTTGATTCCTATATCGTGGATGTTTATCTCTTTTCTTTTAGGGAGCTTATTCGTACAGAGCGATTTTTAGTCATTTAGAGCAATTTTAAATTAAAAGACAATAATACCCTTCATCCCTTTTACTAATATTTTACCCTACCCCTCCGAAATTATTTTACTAATAATTTTAAATAATGTCCAAAATAATTGATGTGCGGTTGCTTTTAATTGGTGGCCCAAATATGTCACTTTAATTCTTGCTAGTTGCTCCATTAATTTCGTGGCCTCCCAAATATATTAAGTGCGGGCTCACCAAAATTGAGGCCCAATTTTCCTTCGTTGCCTTCTTTGTTTCTACGGCCCAAAAGAATTGTATGGATTCTCTTTTATATTTTCTACGGCCCAAAAGAATTGTATGGATTCTCTTTTATATTTTCTGCGGCCTTCATGTTACGATCCTATTTCAAAGTATTAAATCACCTCTTTTTTTAAGGCTTTCGTCTATTATATACTAGATCTAATAAAGCATTTGAGACATTTCTCAATATTAATTTGAGTCTTTTATAGTATGGCATTTCTCAACATTTCTCAAGGCCATACAAAAGACAGAAATATTTTCATTCACAAAAATTAAAAGTAGAAATGTAAGTATCATAAAATAATTAAATGCAACACAGTACGTACCTATTCGATCATCAAATTCAAGAAATCTAATAGAGTCATATGCTAACCCTAAAAAACCAAGATTAAAGAACATTTGATCCACGTACCATAACATCGAACAGTTTGTGATGTCTACTTTTATAACTTACTTTTATCTTTCAGAATTTAACCTCACATTATGGTTTTCACTTTTTAATACTTGAATTTTGGTCAAAATCATTCTGTACTATTATTTATTCTATAGGTGTTGGAAAAAGTTGTGATAAAATAATTTTTCACCAACTTTGGACCTATATAATTATATATATATATATATATATAGAAGTGGGATCCTGTGAGCACTCTTTTTTCGGTGAGGACTAGCGAGGACACCTCATAAAAATTTCAAAAAATTCCGAAAAAAATATATATAACCCACCATGATTATTACTACATTTGACAAAAAAAAAATTCAAAAAAAAAAAATATGATTCACTTTTTTTAGCGAATCATAACAATGATCCATATTTCTTTTGTGGATCATTATTATGATCCATATTTTTTTTTTTGGATCATTTTTGGAAACTTTTTTTTTTGATCTTATACATAGCGATTTAGATATTTAAAAAAGGAATTTTTTGAAAAAAGTTTATTTTGGATCATTTTTAGAGTTTTTTTTGGAGTCCTCGCGAGGAAAAGAGTCCTCACCGGATCCGGACCCTATATATATATATATATATATATATATATATGGTAATAAAGAGATGAACCGATTAATGACGGTTAATGTGTAAGTGGAATGGTAAATAACGAATAGAGAATGTTATTAGTTACCCGCGGGGTACGATGCATGTGCATCATATGATGACCTGGGAAAGCATATAATTGTGGAAAGATAATATTATGTCATATGAATTGTGCTAAGTAATATGTCATATGGGAGACATACGAATGGGAAGGAAAACAATGAGGCGTCTCGTGGGAGAGGTGCTAGAATGCACGATAAATGATTTGATGATGTTTGTATGATATTGGCGTGACATATACATATGTTAGTATATGTGCATGATGATGATGTTTACTTGATATTGGTGCGATATATACATATGTTTGTATATGTGCACAATAGAGATGTAATGATGGTATTGGTGACATATACATATGTTTGTATATGTGCACAATGGAGGTAGTTAGATGGAATTGGCATGATATACGTGTGTATATCTATATGTGTATATATGTTTATGTGTTTATATGATGAATGTAGAACCATGTGGTTAATGATTATTACTATTATGTTATGATAAATGAGAATTTGGCTTGAAATGCGGGTTGCATTTAGGTCATGTAAAGGTAGGGGATGCCTACGATTTATAGAATAGAAGGGAAGAGAGACTCCTAGTGAGCAAATTACCATGTGGTAACCCAGACTTAGTACACCGTATAAAGGTGTGGGATGTATTACGGTAGCGGGCCTAGTACCGATAATTTAAGTTGATCAATGTGATACAAAGATGGTTGAAAGAATACTAAGTGGTAGTATGAGTGACCAAGTGAAGGTCAAGAAACGGTAAATGTTATTGTGACCTTATGTTAAGGTGTGACCCTTGAATTAACAGGGACGATTGTTGAGAAAGTAATAATGGGTAGAACTGAGAGTGATGGGTTGGTAATGATACGCCGCGTGTACGGAAATTGCTAGTTTGGAAAAGGTATGGTTGTCTTTATGTAAAAGTCAACGTTAGTCAACCCGTGATTGGTTGAATTGGTCTAAGATGAACTTCGATTCTCGTTTTGATTTACTAATGAATATTGATAGCATAATGTGTCGATTATGTGTCTGTGAAAAAGTTGATGAGATGGTTGATTGAATTGTAGTCAGTTTATACGACTTGGCCCGTTTGGGTGATTTCGATGTTGAAATTGGGGATCAAGTGTAAGACTGTAGTTGAATCATAAATTAAAAGTAAACTGTAAAGGAAAGGAGGATTTATGAAACCTTTAACGAGAAGGGAAAGTGTTAAGGTATAGTTGACTTTGTGCTTAAGTCAAAGGGTAGACAATGTGGGGATATACCAATGTCGGGATATATCGGCTTGGTCAAGGCTAGAGTTTGACATTCGTTTTAATCAATTAGTTAATGGTATGATTGTGTCATACCATTGTTATGAGAATGAAAGGATTGGTCGAGAAAATGTCGGTGTTAGGGTCAAATTGTGAAATTTTGACCCGTTTGAGTATTATGAGTTTTTAAAGTTGGGTCTTGACCGTTCGGACTTAACGAAGTTAAGTGAATGTTTGAATATGTAATGTTGAAGGAATAGGAATGAGGAAAGTTTGGTGGTAATGACCACAAGGAAATGAGGGCGTAATGCTCGGGTGAATATAGGTTGGAGATTTTAGTGATTCCGAGGACGGAATCCTTTTAAGGGGTGGATAGTTGTAACGACCCGAAATTTGGTAATAAATAAATTTATAAAAATTATGATAAATAAGGATAAATCGTTTAAAGAACGTAGGAATTGGTTTCGCGTCGTTTGGACACCGTACGAGAAAGTTATGGGCGAAACCGGGTCGAGACAAGGACGAAAAAGTGCAGCCCTGGCTGCACACCAAGTTCGCGCCGCGAAGTAGGACTTCCCGATCGGGAAGTCATGACAGGGAAAGAGACCGGTGGACGCGATGTAGTTCACGATTTGGTTAACGAACGCGAAGTGGAAGAAACGCATAGTTCGCGACGCGAAGTTCTAGTTCGCGACGCGAAGTCTGTTCGACAGACATTAAAATCGGGTTTTCAGCCATTTGTGCTATCTTCAAACCATAGTTCTTCCCTTTGGCGATTTTGGAGCTCAAGTACAGATTTTGGTTGATTTCTTCTCAGATCTTTGATAGATTTCGCTCCTAGTTGAAGATTAAAGGTATCTCTTCACTCCTTGATATTTGTAGCTTTAGATCCATGTATTTTGATGTATGAGTTTGAAACCCTAAGTTCATGGGTTTCGGGATATGGTGATGTTGATGATGTATACACCTGATAGATGGTATGTTATTAAAGGAAACAAGGGTATGATTATGATTTGTAAGAATCTTAAGGATTTGGTTAAACCTAGGGTTTGGTAAATCACCATAATTGGGGGAAATGTGTTAATAAGTGTTATCTAGAGATAGATGGACACACTGGTAGTAGAATGTGATGTTGATAATCTTGTGATTATTGTATTAGGCATTTGGTGAGGTCTTGGAAGTTGACCGAATTGTGAAGCAAGGAAACTGACGTGAAGAATACGGTTGGAGCACTTATTTGCTAAGGTGAGTACATGAGACTTTTAAACTGGGTACATAGCAAATAGTCTTGGAAGTACATATGATATTGTATCGGTCTTTATTAACAAATATATGATAAAGATAGTAATTTAAAATGTGTGAGAGTATGTAGAATGTGATACTAGAATGTGTCTAGTATGATTGATGAATTTGAAGTAAATTATGATAGATCCAAGTAATTATGGAATCTATACTAATGAACAATAAATATGTAGTAAGTGATTAAAAGAATGTATACGGAACCTTTATTAATAAATATGTATTAGTAAAGCAATTGGGAATGATTTTGTAGTAATGAGTACCTATTGGTAAGATATACTAATAAGAGTAAAGAACGAATATATATGAGAAAGAATATGATGTGACTAGTAATAATTGTCTATTATAGTCAAGGGAGAGGTAAAAGTATTATGTGATCGATAAATAAGAAATGTATCTTATGTATAAAGTAAGTATGGACCTCATAGGGTTCATAGATGTAGAAGTAACTGTGGTTGCTTATGATCGGGTCCATGGGACCATACAGGTACGTTCACACTGTGGTGGACCAATTATATGTCGTTAGCATTAGATGACTAACTTGTTTGATGTTGGATGTGATAGCCGAAGGCTTTGACTGTCATAACTGTTAGGTTATGGTAAGAGAAAGATGGTGGTGACGCGGGGGACCCCTGGTCACTGGACGGTGGTATATATGTTTATACACCGAGTGTATATATGTTTATACACTAAGCACGCGGGTGCTTCTAGTACGCATATGTTTGGTACTAGGTATGTTAGGTTCTAATACATATATGTTTATGTATTAGATATGTTGATTGGACGGTGGTATATATGTTTATACACCGAGTGTATATATGTTTATACACTAAGCACACGGGTGCTTCTAGTACGCATATGTTTGGTACTAGGTATGTTAGGTTCTAATACATATATGTTTATGTATTAGACATGATTGGGCTTCTAGTACATATATGTTTATGTACTAGATATGATTGGGCTTCTGGCACCTATACGTTTAGGTACTAGATATCTTTGCTAGGAAAGCAAAGTAGTTAGAGTCACAAAAGGGTGACTAGACGGTATTTATGTAGTTTATATATATGTTTACATATTTATGAAATGTCTATTATTGGGGTCTAAAACCCATGTATCTCACGAGACTATTTTGTCTCACGTACTACGTTGTTTTGTGGCTATGTACTCAGGTACAGGTTTGAAGTGATAGAAGGTTGCACTAGAAGTGGCCTAGAGATGCTTAGTTCGGGAGCTCATAGGTAGATCCCGTTTGCCTATGGTTTTGATATACGTGGTGACACCGTATTTTTGTAAACTCTGATAAAGGTTTAAAGTTTTTGATAAACTGTATTTTGGACAATGTGTCAAATGTTGGGAAAATGTATTTTTAAATGATTTAAACGATGTTATAAAAATACGGGTGTTACAACTTGGTATCAGAGCTATAGTTTAAGTGAATTAGGTTGGATGTCCATCCTAGTCTTAGACTGTAGCATTAGGAATGTAAGATTCCTTGAGATCATTAGGTTGACCTTGAGACTTTATGTTAAGTTTAGGGTTGAACCTAGGGGACCTATGAAAGTGATGTGATTATGGATAATCAGTGTTATGAGACTCATGACAAGTACACGAGGTACTAATTGTTTAATGTCTTTCGTATAGTCAAGATCGAAAGAAATGGTTAACACTCGAAGAAGTGGGAAAGCCCCGGAGGGCCGGGAGGAGGATACACCTCATGTTGAGGCTGGGGTTGAACAGGAAAGTCAACCGTCGATGCGCCAGGTGGGTGAATCGGAGGTCGGAGCTAATAGAACTCCGGTGACCATGGCGGACCTCCAAACTATTATTGATCAACTCAAGGGAGTGGTGGCCGATGAGGTGCACCGCATAATTGGGGACCGTGAGAGGTCGGATGGAGGTCGTGTATCCGAGGCTAGATCGGATGAGAAAACCAGGGGTGGTGGCACTCGAGTGGAGAAATCCTCCACAGGTGGTTGCAGTGATGCAAGGGCGAGGCCCGATGAAAATTATGGTTGTTCTTTTAAGACATTCATGGCTTGTAAGCCAAACATATATACGGGTAGTTCGGACCCGAAGGTAACTATGAGGTGGATCCGAGAGACCGAGCGGGTCATCGGAAGTAGCAAGTGCAAGAAAACCGATATGGTGTTGTATGCATCTCAATTGCTAAAAGAGGATGCTATGGTCTGGTGGGACATAGTTTATGAGACCCTCGGGAGGGAGGTGATAGAGAGAATGTCATGGGATGAGTTTACCGTGAGGTTGAGGAAGAAATTTTGTCCCGACCGGGATTTGGAGAAAATGCATGAGAAGTTTGTGACCCTAAGGAAGGGTGAGATGTCGATCGAGGAGTACACGAGGGAATTCACAGGATTACTTCCGTTTGTTGCTAAGACCTACTCCGAGGAGAGGTTGAGGGTAGTTAGGTATGCTAGTGGGCTACCTTGGGTTTATCAGTTGGAGGTAAAGAGAGCGGTCACGCTAGATGAGGCCATTAGTGCCGCCCGAGGTGTGGAAGAGGTGAACGTGGCAAAAGTTGCCGAGAGGGCGTATGTGGGAGATAAGAGGAATGCCGAGAGTGGATCGGGTACGGTTAAGAAGGGAAAGTTCACGTCGAACTTCTCTAGGCAAGGAAGTGTAGTCTCGTGCAAGAGGTGTGGGAAGAATCATACCGGTGAATGCCGTGGGGAACCAAAAATTTGCCATGATTGTGGAAAGACGGGACATTTGGCCCGAGATTGTAGATCCAAACCTATGGCCGAGGTTGAATGTTACTCGTGCCATGAGAAAGGGCATTATAGCCACGTGTGCCCGAAGAAGAAAACCGGAACGCTTGTGTCAGCGGCTCAAAAGAAGGCGGAGCCGGCAAAGGTGAGAGGACGATCCTTCCTACTCGCACGGGAGGAGGCGCGCGATGGGGCGTCAGGTTCGGGAGCTAAGGATTAAGCGGCCCGTAATTGTAGCATTGGATAATTAGGCCGGTGTGCCATTTGTTTCCCTAAGATTTTAGTTTTGGGTATTATTGTAATCCTTCCGAATGCTTTGGTTAAAAACATATTTTGAATGTTATGAATTTTATTGTTAATTTGTTTACTTGAAAGATTTGAATTAGCAAGGTTGAATAATTGTCGATGAGAGTAGTGGCATTGGTAGGACCATTGAGATGGATTGGATGATTATGCACCAAGCCAGTTTGTTGTGTGAGTATAGCCATATTGTTAGATTGTTGCCCAATTTGGTGTTTACGGGAAATAGTAGATGAGTTGTATGACGTGAATAGTCATCGTGGGAATAATCTTCCGGGTTGAATGAATTCGTATTTTCTTTTTAGAATCATAGACCGGGGTCGGTTGGTTGACTCAAAGATGACCGGGATGACCGGTGAAATTATGGTTAATAGAATTGAGTGATAGTTACTTCGGTAGCGACAAAAGATTTGGAAATATGGTAATAAAGAGATGAACCGATTAATGACGGTTAATGTGTAAGTGGAATGGTAAATAACGAATAGAGAATGTTATTAGTTACCCGCGGGGTACGATGCATGTGCATCATATGATGACCTGGGAAAGCATATAATTGTGGAAAGATAATATTATGTCATATGAATTGTGCTAAGTAATATGTCATATGGGAGACATACGAATGGGAAGGAAAACAATGAGGCGTCTCGTGGGAGAGGTGCTAGAATGCACGATAAATGATTTGATGATGTTTGTATGATATTGGCGTGACATATACATATGTTAGTATATGTGCATGATGATGATGTTTACTTGATATTGGTGCGATATATACATATGTTTGTATATGTGCACAATAGAGATGTAATGATGGTATTGGTGACATATACATATGTTTGTATATGTGCACAATGGAGGTAGTTAGATGGAATTGGCATGATATACGTGTGTATATCTATATGTGTATATATGTTTATGTGTTTATATGATGAATGTAGAACCATGTGGTTAATGATTATTACTATTATGTTATGATAAATGAGAATTTGGCTTGAAATGCGGGTTGCATTTAGGTCATGTAAAGGTAGGGGATGCCTACGATTTATAGAATAGAAGGGAAGAGAGACTCCTAGTGAGCAAATTACCATGTGGTAACCCAGACTTAGTACACCGTATAAAGGTGTGGGATGTATTACGGTAGCGGGCCTAGTACCGATAATTTAAGTTGATCAATGTGATACAAAGATGGTTGAAAGAATACTAAGTGGTAGTATGAGTGACCAAGTGAAGGTCAAGAAACGGTAAATGTTATTGTGACCTTATGTTAAGGTGTGACCCTTGAATTAACAGGGACGATTGTTGAGAAAGTAATAATGGGTAGAACTGAGAGTGATGGGTTGGTAATGATACGCCGCGTGTACGGAAATTGCTAGTTTGGAAAAGGTATGGTTGTCTTTATGTAAAAGTCAACGTTAGTCAACCCGTGATTGGTTGAATTGGTCTAAGATGAACTTCGATTCTCGTTTTGATTTACTAATGAATATTGATAGCATAATGTGTCGATTATGTGTCTGTGAAAAAGTTGATGAGATGGTTGATTGAATTGTAGTCAGTTTATACGACTTGGCCCGTTTGGGTGATTTCGATGTTGAAATTGGGGATCAAGTGTAAGACTGTAGTTGAATCATAAATTAAAAGTAAACTGTAAAGGAAAGGAGGATTTATGAAACCTTTAACGAGAAGGGAAAGTGTTAAGGTATAGTTGACTTTGTGCTTAAGTCAAAGGGTAGACAATGTGGGGATATACCAATGTCGGGATATATCGGCTTGGTCAAGGCTAGAGTTTGACATTCGTTTTAATCAATTAGTTAATGGTATGATTGTGTCATACCATTGTTATGAGAATGAAAGGATTGGTCGAGAAAATGTCGGTGTTAGGGTCAAATTGTGAAATTTTGACCCGTTTGAGTATTATGAGTTTTTAAAGTTGGGTCTTGACCGTTCGGACTTAACGAAGTTAAGTGAATGTTTGAATATGTAATGTTGAAGGAATAGGAATGAGGAAAGTTTGGTGGTAATGACCACAAGGAAATGAGGGCGTAATGCTCGGGTGAATATAGGTTGGAGATTTTAGTGATTCCGAGGACGGAATCCTTTTAAGGGGTGGATAGTTGTAACGACCCGAAATTTGGTAATAAATAAATTTATAAAAATTATGATAAATAAGGATAAATCGTTTAAAGAACGTAGGAATTGGTTTCGCGTCGTTTGGACACCGTACGAGAAAGTTATGGGCGAAACCGGGTCGAGACAAGGACGAAAAAGTGCAGCCCTGGCTGCACACCAAGTTCGCGCCGCGAAGTAGGACTTCCCGATCGGGAAGTCATGACAGGGAAAGAGACCGGTGGACGCGATGTAGTTCACGATTTGGTTAACGAACGCGAAGTGGAAGAAACGCATAGTTCGCGACGCGAAGTTCTAGTTCGCGACGCGAAGTCTGTTCGACAGACATTAAAATCGGGTTTTCAGCCATTTGTGCTATCTTCAAACCCTAGTTCTTCCCTTTGGCGATTTTGGAGCTCAAGTACAGATTTTGGTTGATTTCTTCTCAGATCTTTGATAGATTTCGCTCCTAGTTGAAGATTAAAGGTATCTCTTCACTCCTTGATATTTGTAGCTTTAGATCCATGTATTTTGATGTATGAGTTTGAAACCCTAAGTTCATGGGTTTCGGGATATGGTGATGTTGATGATGTATACACCTGATAGATGGTATGTTATTAAAGGAAACAAGGGTATGATTATGATTTGTAAGAATCTTAAGGATTTGGTTAAACCTAGGGTTTGGTAAATCACCATAATTGGGGGAAATGTGTTAATAAGTGTTATCTAGAGATAGATGGACACACTGGTAGTAGAATGTGATGTTGATAATCTTGTGATTATTGTATTAGGCATTTGGTGAGGTCTTGGAAGTTGACCGAATTGTGAAGCAAGGAAACTGACGTGAAGAATACGGTTGGAGCACTTATTTGCTAAGGTGAGTACATGAGACTTTTAAACTGGGTACATAGCAAATAGTCTTGGAAGTACATATGATATTGTATCGGTCTTTATTAACAAATATATGATAAAGATAGTAATTTAAAATGTGTGAGAGTATGTAGAATGTGATACTAGAATGTGTCTAGTATGATTGATGAATTTGAAGTAAATTATGATAGATCCAAGTAATTATGGAATCTATACTAATGAACAATAAATATGTAGTAAGTGATTAAAAGAATGTATACGGAACCTTTATTAATAAATATGTATTAGTAAAGCAATTGGGAATGATTTTGTAGTAATGAGTACCTATTGGTAAGATATACTAATAAGAGTAAAGAACGAATATATATGAGAAAGAATATGATGTGACTAGTAATAATTGTCTATTATAGTCAAGGGAGAGGTAAAAGTATTATGTGATCGATAAATAAGAAATGTATCTTATGTATAAAGTAAGTATGGACCTCATAGGGTTCATAGATGTAGAAGTAACTGTGGTTGCTTATGATCGGGTCCATGGGACCATACAGGTACGTTCACACTGTGGTGGACCAATTATATGTCGTTAGCATTAGATGACTAACTTGTTTGATGTTGGATGTGATAGCCGAAGGCTTTGACTGTCATAACTGTTAGGTTATGGTAAGAGAAAGATGGTGGTGACGCGGGGGACCCCTGGTCACTGGACGGTGGTATATATGTTTATACACCGAGTGTATATATGTTTATACACTAAGCACGCGGGTGCTTCTAGTACGCATATGTTTGGTACTAGGTATGTTAGGTTCTAATACATATATGTTTATGTATTAGATATGTTGATTGGACGGTGGTATATATGTTTATACACCGAGTGTATATATGTTTATACACTAAGCACACGGGTGCTTCTAGTACGCATATGTTTGGTACTAGGTATGTTAGGTTCTAATACATATATGTTTATGTATTAGACATGATTGGGCTTCTAGTACATATATGTTTATGTACTAGATATGATTGGGCTTCTGGCACCTATACGTTTAGGTACTAGATATCTTTGCTAGGAAAGCAAAGTAGTTAGAGTCACAAAAGGGTGACTAGACGGTATTTATGTAGTTTATATATATGTTTACATATTTATGAAATGTCTATTATTGGGGTCTAAAACCCATGTATCTCACGAGACTATTTTGTCTCACGTACTACGTTGTTTTGTGGCTATGTACTCAGGTACAGGTTTGAAGTGATAGAAGGTTGCACTAGAAGTGGCCTAGAGATGCTTAGTTCGGGAGCTCATAGGTAGATCCCGTTTGCCTATGGTTTTGATATACGTGGTGACACCGTATTTTTGTAAACTCTGATAAAGGTTTAAAGTTTTTGATAAACTGTATTTTGGACAATGTGTCAAATGTTGGGAAAATGTATTTTTAAATGATTTAAACGATGTTATAAAAATACGGGTGTTACACTCTCACGAAAGCGTAAGTGGTGGTACGACGGCGGCATACCGCCACAGATTATGACAACCCGTCGTCATCATCATCAACTAACATCAATTAATTCAGTGGAAAAAGGATGACAATGATAGTATTTACATATTTGGAAGAAAAAACTTTATAAACTAAACAGACTGAGGATCGACATGTTTATACATAAGCCAACGAAAATCCGACCCGGTTTATAAATGGGTTGGATGGGTCGACTTGATTTAAACCCGAACTCATTAAGCTCAACTTAAACATGATTATTTTTGTGTTGGGTTGCGGGTCGTGTCGTGAATTTCTGTCGTACCTAGTATGTACATGCATATGTGTTTTTCATGCAAGTTAGTTTGTGTGTTTTGCTCGAAGAATTTTTTAGTTTTATCTATGAAAAAGACGAAGGACTTGTATCCTATGAAGATGGGGCCATCTTGGCAAACAATTACATGAAAGCGTCAGTTCTCTCTATCAAGAACTGGACAAATCTACATAAAGTGAGTGCATGTTACTTTATTCTTTTGTCTCCATGATTAACAGTGATCCAGAGTAACTTCAAAATCCGTATAATTCATGACATATATAGGCACCAACACAAAAGATTTAAATAAAGAATCTAATAAGAATAGTTCTATTTATAAGTGAAATCAATGTGCTTTGGGAAGTAGAAAACATCACAATCTATAAACATGGGGGAAAATGGTTTTCAGATGTAAAATGTATTCGCTATCTATGTATGTATTAATGCTTGTGCGTATGTCTACATTATATAATTTACTTTTAACTTTCACAACTGAACCCCAAATTTTAGTATTCTTGATATATTTATTAATTAAAACACCCTTACTTTCTCATATTCATAATTTGATATCCTAGCTTAGGGATCAAGATCATATTAGTTATAGAATACTATAAACTCAAGATCATGCTTATTGGTTTTTCCAAATTCCAATAGAATCATATGTCAAAAAAAAAAAAAAAAAGAACAAGTTAATCCATAATCCCCCATCATTTTAACTTCGGAAGCTAGTGATTTGGGATTATACATTTTATTAAAGTGGTTTTTATGGCTCTTAATAATGTGTATATTTATAAGACATGTGCCAACGGTCCTTTAGCGAGGGAACCAACAGTCGCCGGTGGTTACAACCCGTTGGCATGGCTCATTGGTTCTTAGGCATCAAATTTCCATTTCTCTACTTGATGAGAAGAGATGTATCGGAAAGTGGGTATAGTGGGGGCCAAGCTTATTTTAATAGGGTATTGTATATACTTCCTTCGTATCAAAATAAGTGAATCACTTTAAAGATTACGTTTTTTGAGACAAAATAAGGTAATAAGAGATTAATGAAATTAAATGAGGTAATTAGAATTGATGGACCCCACACTTTGTACTATTTTGTTGCTTTCTATAGGAAGATTACAAAAATGGATGAGTCGCACACCTTTAATGATTTTTAAAAAGGGATAAGTAAGGGTATATGAGTAATTTTAAATATAAAAACTTACAAAATAAGGTAAATTATTAAAGTGATTCACTTATTTTGATACGAAGGAAGTATATATTATATAACGGTGTGTCTCAGAAAACTAAAGATATTATGTATTGTTGGCATAAGTAATTTCAGCAGAGTGTTACTTGGATAGTTTATTAACGTGGTGATTATTTGACAAAAGCTAAATGTATCGGTTGTGTCTAATAGTGGCTATTGTTAATTGTAATGCATAATCTTACTAAAAATCACTTTGTCATTTACACTAGCCCGATTATGGAAAACCTTCTCGTTCTTAAAGTAGCATTGCACTACTTAAACTAAAAATTATTTGGGCCCGTAGGTGAAATAGATATCGTTTCATTCCCTAAACTCATGGTTCAATTTTTAAGGTTGGTCTTTTCACCTCTTTAGTGACTTTCTTGCCTGCATCTCTTGTCAGCAGCGAGTTAGTCCTCTTAGCTCAATGAATTAGACATTAGCTATATGTCATAATAATGAGCAATGATCAACAAAGATGGAGGAATATTGGAACTTGGACCACTGATATTTAGATGCTGTAATGCCTAGTTAAGGAATGTTTGTTAGTGTATGTTTCAATTTATATGGTTTTCTTTGAACTGCCAATTTTTTTTAACGTCCGTATATCTTTTTTTGAACCCTTCACTTTATGGGTAATAAACCATACCATCTATTCAAATGAGGAAAATCTTTTCAGTAAGATTTAAAAATATTATACTATTCGGACAAAATTTGGGGTAGGTAGATGCCCACCCTGCCCACCCCTTGGCACCGCCCATGATCACATCTCTATCATATTTTCCCAAAGATTCCTTTCAAACTTAAATGTTTCTGAACGATTGTAAATTGTGGGTGAGTTTGCAAACTCTGACATGCAAATGGTTTATCTTAGTTAGCGTTTCACTTTTTACTACTTAAATTTGGGGTTAAAATCAACTTATGCAATGTTATCTGATTCAAAACTTCCAAATATATTACATATTACAAATTGGTTGGCTTAGGGATCAACTTTGCAACTGCTTTTCGCATCATTGTAATAACAACACATTTTAAAAAGTGGTCATACTACCACATTAGTTTTCAATTATATCTTTTAATATATATTTTAAATATTAAAACTAATAAACTAACATGAATATAATTGTTTATAATTATAGTAACATTTTTAAATATAAAATAAAAATATAACTATTTTAACATTTTCGTGCATGTGTACAGGGTGACGATTGCGTTGGGCTTAGATTTTCGGGTCGACTTATTTATATATTAGTCAACTTGAACCCAGCCTTATTTATAAACGGGATAAATGCGTTGACATGTTTTTTTACCCAGACTCATTAATGGTCAACCCAATAATGATTTTGTTCGTGTCAGGTTGCGAGTCATGTCATGAATCCACGTCCCTTAATGTGTATATAAATACTAAAAAAGAAAAAGAAAATAAAAGCCATATATTGCCCACTTTGCAATTGTCAAAATGACTTTCATAATTTGAAAATAAAATTCATTGTTGGCTGGCATAATAGCTTTGCAATTCCTATGATTCCTGGGATGTGGATGTGTATATAAAAAGACGGAGAACGGCTTGTATCCTATGAAAAATGGACATCTAGCAATAAAGTAGAGGTGGAAAACAATTACATGAATGATGAAACTAGATTATGCTGTAAGAGCATATTACATTGCACTGAAACGTCTTAATTATTACACAATCCCGTATTAAGTCAAAGTGTGAAAAGTTCACTTTTGTCTCTGCTCAGCCAAATCTAGTAGCTAGAATATGCTTTATCAGGGTCCGTTTGGTTTACCGTAATCATTTATAATTGGAATTTAATTCCATTACAAAGAGATGTTTGGATGACTTTTCTTAGTAATTCAATTCTTACATTATCTAAAAATACGTCCTTCATTATAATTGAAACAGGGGTGGACCTAGTATGGTGCATGGGGTTGCCCGGGCAACCCCTCAAATTTTTCGATTTAGTGTTAACTTTTATCTTTTTAATGTAGGTGACACCCATAAGAAAAAATAATTCACCAAATATCCTTATGTAGTAGAAAAAAAAATAGAAATATATGTTCTATTTAAATATTTGGTAAAAACCGATTTGCACATTAAAATGGGTGATATTTTTGAATCAAGCGTTGATTTATACAATAGGAGAAAAACCCTTTTAGATGTCACAATTAAGAATGTAATCAATCGTTTACGAAAAATGAAAGAACGAAGCGCTCAACTTTAGAATATACTCCCTCTGTCCCACAAAAAAGTTCTCATTTCTCTTGGGCCCAAGATTTTAGAAGAGAGTTAGTGGTGGAGTCCTTGATAATAATTTTGATTAAAATATAAAGTTACATTGGAGAGATAAAATGTTTTAGTGGTTGAATAATTTGTAATAATATTATTTTATTAAGTAGACCCCTCAAATTTGAGAAATGGGAACTGTTTTGTGGGACAAAATTTTAGGAGAAATGATAATTTTTTGGTGGGACGAAGGGAGTAATTAATAGACGTTTTTGACATATATAATGAAATCGTAGTTTTGAGTTTCTTTTTTTGTTTTTTATTTAGAATGAATAAAAAGTTGTGCAACCCCTCAAATTTTTTTCTGGGTCCGCCACTGAATTGAAATACTTAGTAAATGCTTATGAATTTAATTAAGTTCTTGTAGTGGACTAACAAACTTTAATATTATGTATGTTTCATATTTAAAACCGTTCAAATGTATTAAAATTTTAAAAGAAGAAAAATAATTACAGTTCAGGTCCGCATGAAAATGGAGTTAATGATTAATTGTGGATTATTTTCATTACGTGTTATGACAATCTATGTTCTTTAAATTCTGTTAATGATTTACAATTGAGGTATATATTATAAGAAACGTCCATGTGTTTTCTTTATATTAAACAAAGTCTGTGATTGCATTGACCGTGAATTCCGGAGTCGGACCGATTGTACAAACTACAAACTCATGTATCTTGATTATTTGTAAAGGGTTTTGCTAATGACAGCCCTTAGGGCTGTCAATAGGCATGCAACAAAAATTTGTACACCAATCAATAACCACCTCCTGGATTTTTGGAACTACTTCTCTCCATAGATAAATGTACAACTCTTATGCGCTTATTGACAGCCCTAAGGGCTGTCATTAGCAAAACCCTTGTAAAAGCGGGCAATGGACTAAACAAGCTATTAAAAAGAGCAAGAGTATCGATTTGTTGGGCTGATCGTGGCTCTCTTTGTCAGGCCCAAGAAGGATGGGATACATTTTGTGGGCTAACCTGCTGAGGTGGGCTAGAATTAATGCCCTAAGTGATGTATTTTTACAAGGTTTGAGATTCTCTCTATCACAATTGATATGAACAAAAGCAGTCAATTACTTTGTTGATCTCTAAAGTAACTCCATTATTTCAATTTACAAGGTTTTGAACACTTCCATCTACCTACCGTTCTACTACATACACTTTTCATAAGAATGTAAAAATTTCGATTTTGAGTAATAAAATGGTACTAAACACTTGTTCTCTTTGAGTAATTTTTGGCCTAAAATAATTCTTAGTTTTAAACGGAATATGTGAAATATAAGGTACCATTGTTCTACTTAAAATAAGAATTAGTGATGGATATTTGAAGAAGAATGAGTGTTGGGGTCCCATAGGTTAAAAAGATATGGTGTCATTCCCTAAACTCATGGTTTAATTTTTGAGGTGGACATGGGAAAGGTAGCTATGTCATAATAATGAGTAATGACCAACAAAAACATTAGAGGAATCGACCATTGATTCCTCCAACCCCCTCTCTCTATATGAAAACAAAAACAATGGTATCTAATTTATTTAAAGAAAAAGTATAGTGGAGTTAATATGTAAGCAATTATATCTTAACTTGGAGGTATAAATATTATTTATCAGCAAGACCTTTTAGTAAAAATGTGAGTGAGAGTAGATGTGTAAATGTGAGATGTGTATGCATGCTTATAAAACATACACACAAGTAAATACATGTGGGTATGAAATTGAGTGTGAGTGACATGTCTATGTGAAAGTGTCTGAGTATGCAAAAAAAACATGTAAGTATATATGTATGTGTGTGCACGTGGCGTATGAGTGAAGGAGTTGTGGCAGTCTACAAATAACATCTATCAATTAAGATATAGATGTTAGTATACATAATTATATATATCAAGAGTTTCTAAGTAATTAGGTTGATATAATTATGTAAGTATAAGGCTTTTAGCTATACTATGAGCCAATATACTACAAACAAGAAAGAAAAAAAAAACATAAACTAATATTCTTTTAATACAAAAAATATAGAAATTCTATTTCTATATCTACAACTACAATTTATTCATGATACTAATGTGATATATATGATATGACAAAATGAAAAATAGCAGATTAAAAAAAATCAAGAATGTAAAATGAGGTTAATATAAGTGAAGGAGTTAGTATGAGTGATGGAGTTGTGGGACGTGGCGTATGAGTGAAGGAGTTGTGGCATTCTACAAATAACATCTATCAATAAAGATATAGATGTTCGTATACATAGTTATATATATCAAAATTCAAGAGTTTCTAAGTAATTAGGTTGATATAATTATGTAAGTATAAGGATTTTAGCTATCCTATGAGCCAGTATACTACAAATAAGAATAAGAAAAAAAACATAAACTAATATTATTTCAATACAAAAAATACAGAAATTCTATTTCTATATCTACAACTACAATTTATTCATAATACTAATGTGATATATGATATGACAAAATGAAAAATAGCAGATTAAAAAAAAAGAAATCAAGAATGTAAAATGAGGTTAATATAAGTCTGAAAAATATTAAAATAATTTATTCTACAAATTAGCATGCCTGGCGGATTTTCTTTCAATTTTTAAGGGCCCGCAGTCATAAAGTTAATCCGCCTCAATCGTATGTATATAAGCCCAAGTGTGGAAATGGGAGCATTCAAAAGATGTGGCACTATCAAGTATCAAGTTTGAAGAAGGTAATTTTATAAACATGTTTATCTTAAATGCTTTTTATTACTAAGAAATATGATATTACGAAAAAGAATTAATGGATTACATATGTTATCTTTTGATGAATAACATTATAAAATATGAATAAAGAGAAGTGGTATTGCTTCCTAATATTTGTTCATGCTTATCTTCCTAATATGAAGAAATCAAGGAAGGATATGAAGAAAGAGAATCATTGGATTACCCATGTCAAGTTTAGAAATGAATAAAAATATGAGTAGAAAGAAATATAAATTTTCTAAAATAAAATATAAGAATCAATATCATTTCTCTATTACTAATTATATTAAACTTTTAAATATATTATGAATTAAAATATAAAGTAATGTAATTCAAAATATTTGATCTGTCAAAGAAATTCTAAACTAGAAATGGACAAATATTTTTTCTTTTCTTGCATGTTATTTAAAAATATTATTAACGACATTACTTCACTCCGTTATAAATAGTGCAAGGCCATGCATGTAATTCTTTCATCATCATGTTTCATTTTCTTTAAATACGATTATCATAAAAATATTGAGGAATCATTGTTAAGCAAAAAATGGGTAGGCAAGAAAAAAGTACAAGGGAGCAAATGGAGAATCGATTTTGGGGAAAAAGTACAAGGGAGCTAGTGGTGAAAAAAGTACATTGATTATTGTAGCTTGACTGTTTGAAGAATTGAAATCTAAATCAATTACGAATTGAAATTGACTCTGTATATGAGTATGACTCTGAACCATTATTTTTTTTATTTTATTTTTTTTGAACGGCCAGTTAGTAAGTTAGTGGTTCGAGCCTAGATAGTGAAATCCACAAGGGGCAATATGTCTTCCCTCGAACCTTCCACATATGGGGAATAAACCTTACGTCTACGACGGGACTTGAACCATTGACCTTGGCAATGGGCAACACCTTAATTATATGCTTATACATATATAAAACGTATGAAACAACAGAATCATGTATAATGAAACTAATTAATCTACATTACTGAAAAAAGTAAGTTTTAATTTCTGAACTTCTTCGATCACCACCACAAGAAATATGTCTTTTTGTGACAGAAGTATTAGTCATGAAAAATGTCAATATCTTTTAGTAACGCGTTTTAGAATGTGCATTAAGGTTATATTTAATGACACTTTATTATGAAAAATCATGTCACAAAATTGTATGAAAGAATATCTATTCGGCTATTCCCACACTTTTTGTGCCACTATATATGGATCTTTACTAATGTTTCTTTACTCGCGTTTATTGTTGTTTAGGCAAAACATTTTTATAAAGAAAAAGTGAATGTGTGGCTGTCACATACCTAAGCTTAGGTGTGGAACCACCTAAAACTACATAATTTAGGTTAAAAAAACTTATAACTCACTACATAAACTCATTAGTATATCAAATCTCGTCTAAACTCATCAAGTAACTTAAATATTAATTATGTTTCTTAATTGGTGTTTCAAGCATATTCTTGAAATGATGTTTATATTGAACACATGTCATATTCTTGAAATGGTGTTGAATTGGTGTTTTTATATTATCTAAGTGTTCTAATATGGTGGGAAAGTGATAAGATATTGTAAAAATAACTGTTTTAAATATTTTTTTAACCAATACTATGTAATTATAGATGGTTCAACACTTAACCTTAAATACATGACATCCACACACTCACTATCCCCTTTTTATAATTGAACGTGTTTACTTTTAGTGACACTTTTTTTAAGAGTTACTAAATAACAATTTTCTTGTAGTGACATGATGTTTAAAAAGATGATTACGATCTTGTTGTTAAGATAGATCGACTAGCTACCAATTGATTTAAGACGAATGTATCATCCATTTGCAAGAAACATTTATGACAAGCTAAACGCTCATTTGACAAACATTTATGTAAAAATATGAGTTAAAAATAAATAGCATTATGACAAGAAAAGAAATAGCATTACTGTACTCGCCAACCTAACTCACATGCACCACTGTAACTCACAAGAACGGCTAAACACAACACATGAAAGATACCACAATAACAGTGATGGCTTTTTCCTTTCATTTCACAACACATGAGTGGCCCCCCATCTTTGTTCAACCTTCTTTACTTTTCTTTTTTCCGGCCCCCTTTCCCTTATATTTGAAATATCTTGCCCCCCACTTGCTTTTACCCTTTTTAACTTACATTTGATCCATCATAACATCGTCCAAGAGTTTGTGATTACATTTTATTTCTTACCTTTGAGTATATTTAACTCCAAATTTTTAATACTAAAATTTTAGTCAAAATGCTAGATGATAAAAAAGAAAATAAACAATGACTTCAAATAAACCAACATTAATTACATTACTATCCAATCCATTCATATGATTTAATGGTACTGTTGAGTTAAGACATGTGGCTTTTCAACAATGGAGGACACAAAATCCGCAACATAAACAATCACCGTAGCATTCAAAAGCCCAACTCTAATAGCAATACAGCAAAACACCGCCCTTCACTTCAATGAAGGGAGTCGGGTGAAGTTTCAGCCAACCATCATCCACCTAACTGAGCAGCCTTTTCAGCCAAAAGCTGAATAGTCCACGAAGTTGCAGCTGACCCACCTTCGCTTCATATGCAATCTCCCGTATAAACGAGGCATCCGATGCCACTCAGTTAAAGGGAAGTTGCAGACCGATAGAGTAAGGTGGTGCCGTTTCATTTCCGTTTTATTTCAATCACAAACAATGGACATTGAAATGATAACTTCTAGCTATGGCAGTAATAGCCCCATCCCCACCGCCACCCCAAACGGTGGTGTGCTTGTTCTGTAGGGGTGCTTGTGGGGTGTGCACTTTTACTGATAGCCGTCGTTGTAACCGTTGCTGTTCTTTCCAAAACACGCATAGAGAGGGACAAGGCCAAAATTGAAGATATCAATGTGCACATTTGAACTTGGGTTATTAACATTTGAACTTGGATTTTAATAACCGTACTGGCACAATGGCAAGCCAAGGGATCGGTCTGATGGTAAGGCCTATCAAGTCAGGTAGTGCCAAACCTCTCCTTCACACCGGCACATACATTCTAAGGGCCGGTGCAAACGCAGATGTCTACGCATCCACGAACCCCAACTCCACCCTTCACTTCAATGAAGGGAATCAGATCATGAGGGTGAGGTTTCAACCCACCACCTACCACCTATCGGAGCAGCAAGCTACGCTTTACAGCCAAAAGCTGAATAGCGATAGTTTGTGGGTCACCCTCGTCGGAGACCTAGTCCACGAAGGTAAGGTGACCCACCTTCGCTTTACATGTAATTTCCCGTATAAAAGAGGTATCGATCACTACGATGCCACTCAGTTACAAGGATGATTGTGTTGTCGATCAAGTTAAAAGTCACCAAGTCCGTTGTGAGACTTGGAGGGGAGGGGTAGTTTGGGAAAGAAAACATCATGTTCCATGCTTATGCTTTGTGAGACATGGATAAAGTAGATCTGCTCGTCTCTATATCTATGGTTGTCGTACGGAGGAGATCGATTTGGTGCTGGTGGTCAGTGGCGGAGTAAGGTGGTGGTGGTCGACGGTGGAGGTGGTGAGCGGTGGAGTTAGTTAGGCGATGGGTGGAGTTGATGGCGGTGGTGAGCGACGGAGTCAGTTAGACGGCGGGGGTGGGGTGGTGGTGGAGGAAGACTCGTCTAGTGTTTGGTGGAGTTTAGGGTGTGAGAGAGAAAGATTTTAATATTTGAAGGAAGATTAGTTTGATTGACCACATTTAATGCAGGAAACAGGTATATATATAGATATTTAGGCTAGCTGTTTATGTAATTAATAATTGATCTGTGTGTATAGATATTTGGGTTGTGCAAATCACTATATTTTTTTATCGTAAATGTATATGTAGGTGAATACATACAAAATTAGTTGGGAAGTATAATGGTGATATTGTACCACTTGAATAATATGCACTAAACTACAAAAGAAAAAGAAAAATCCCCTTTTGCAACTTTTACCTAAACAATTTTCTTCGACGTAGCGAACTTCAATCATCAATCAAATTTACTTATATTATAAATATTTCATTAAATGCTTTTACTATAATATATAGTGGCTATTTTAAAGGTTTCGAGACTCATAACTATATTCTTGGTAGGGATAGACATGTTGTTGGTTGATGTTTTAGTGCAAATCAATGGTTTTCCATGAACTAAGATCATGTAGGGGCCCTGTAGTACTCCAAAGAGGTGGCTCATTTGTCGGTTCATCGAACTGTTTGGTAAGCTATCAAGCTCAGATTTGATATATGGTCTAGGTTTATAATGTTTTTAAAGGTATTCCTGTTTATAACGTCTTTCCCGAGTTGGTCGAACTTTGTCTGTGGTATACGCGACATAATTATTATCATAACTGTTTCCAAACTTTCCACTATTTATCTGGTAATGTTTACCTAAAAAAGTGGATCAAACTCAGGACCTCTATGAGTTACTTCAGATGTTTTTACCGCTAAACTAATACCATATGATTTAGGTTTATAATGTTAAACGAGTCAAACAAGTCAGTTTTACACTAGCTATTTAATTATGTCTTTCTCTATTGACATTTCGATTATTAGCTTGTTGGACGTAATTTAGTTATAGTTTGTAAACGATATATTATATTGTTTTGTCGTCTTCAAACGTTTTTATACTAGTTGAAACTTGAAAGTATGAAGTTGGATGTATAGTACACAAAGCATCACCTTAAATTTGTTAGAGAAATAATGTTGTTAATTAATTTTGTTTAAAGAAGACAATCGCAAGCGACAAGCATACACACATGTCAATATTAAGTTCTAAAAATACTATTTAAATACTTGGACAAATTAAAGCAAATGTAGATGGATGTGGGCAGATATACGGTAGGATAGTGAAGTACTCGTATCATACAAGTAGCCCACCCTATTCAATTGCTCTTATTGGTAATAATTTCAAGTCTCATTGTGGATAAATAGAGATTAGGTGGATAAACTCAAAGTTGAGACTAAATCCATCACCCAAAACACCTAGAATTGTCCCTATCATAATTTGAGTTGGAAGACTGTGTTATAAAACAAAAGAGAAAAAATGTTAATTTTACTTTGCTGCGTGGTTTGTAAAGAAGTGGTATGACATCTCAACCATATTTTCCTAAAGATCCCTTTCAAAACTAAACGTTTCTGAATGGTTGTGAATGAGTTTGTGAATTATTGTACTCACCAATATTGCTAAACACAACACATGAGATGTACCACACCAACTTCATAACTTTGACAAAAAAATGGTTATTATATCTGTAAATGGGATCTATAATCCAACACCCTAAATAATGACTGGAGAAAACAATTATACTAAGACAACGACATGACGTGAATTTGAAGGGGAAAAATCAATTTTAAACATTTGTGTAAACTTGATCCGAAACAAGTAACATGGCATTTAAGAAAGTAATTTTACTTGGATTCTGATTTTGTAATAATGTTAAATTCATGCATGCTAACTCATCTTTATTCGAATGACTTCTTAATTATAACATGCAATTTATCATCTTACATGTTTTACAACCTTGAAAAAATAATATAAAATGTCTATTAAATTCTCATAAAGGACAACTGTATAACATTAACTTGTGGTCTTTCTAATAGTAGTATAATATGCTAATCTTAGTACCAATCTAGTGGAATTGTTAATATTCGTAACGCCCCCCTTTGCAAAACGATGACGTGCATTGCCACAACATATTTTTATAGAAAATATCGATTGTGAATAAAGTTAAATAAATATTTAAAATTTATTTATTTATCAACAACCAATATAACATAGCAATAAATTAAGTTGAATAAAGTGATTCCTTTTTTTATTTTCTTCGGACACAATATTTATCGCTACAATATATTACAAAGTGCGGCCTCCTTTAACTTAAAATCCCGCCTCCGTCATTGTTTATACACCACAAAATTAACTTAATACACTACAATTATACATGTTTTACAACAAACTTTATAACATAATAAAACAATGCTTGTGATTGATTAAATATAATTTATAGTATACAAATTAGTTTCCAAAATTTGAAGTTGTTTCATTAAGGCCCAAACCAAAACATTCGCAAACTAGGGGGTGAAAGTTGTTACAAAACAAGCCCATAAGGAGAATAAACAAATGGACTCACAATTACTTTTTACTTTTTGAGGATTATTCAGAACTTATGAGGTGTTTGGATTAGTTTTTTTAATCAATTTGATCGTATTGCTTATTTAAGACTATAAGCTCAATTTCATATTTATCGGTTTTAACAAATTTAATATGACATAATCTAATACAAACACCGTAATTTGAACTTTAGAAACTTGTGATTTATGGTTCAACATTTTTAACTCAATTATAAGCTTTATTGTCTCTTGTTCACAGCAAAATGTAAAGGTTTGTAAATAACATTCTTCTACCCCCGTTTTGCGGATTCTTTTGGTAAAATATTCATTCCACAAGGTCTTGTAACCCATAAGTATCCAAGTGTTTAGATGTGCCATAAGATTTGTCAAAAGGTTGTAAGTTCAAATTTTTTGTGGACAAAAATAGTTTAGATTTATGGAATGCGTTTTTAACTATTATTGTTTTGATGGTGTCTATTTATCTGTAAGGAGTTATGAAATGCATAACACAAATCATACAATACTTAGACATATATTTTTCTTGGTCTTCACTTTACCGTTAATTATAACTTTTAAATGGATTTTAGGACTGCCGATTAGGATGTCAACAACTTAGCTTAAGACATATGCTAACCATGATACAATTGACATATTCAGTTTTTTGCCACATTGGTGTATGTCAGCTGACACTCCAACTGATACACTCACGTCAACAATACTCATTATTTCAATTTGTAGGACCCCACCATTATAAAATATACATGCACAAAAAAATATATAAAATACCATATTATAATACCCTTTGGGTCCACCTTCCCCTCGTCTCTTCACTTAGGCAATTAGGCATGCCGATGTAAAAATCGAAGGAGAAGAAACGAAAAGGCATGACAATGGAGAGAAGAAAGTGAAGGAAGGACTACTGATACTCGTATAAACTTCAAATAATATTTAAAGGGGATGTCAAACCATAAATGTTCACTAATATCATGGATTAATGTCATGAATTCAAATTCTGTTATAGACAAAATTGAATTAGATTTAAGAAGCATTAAATAAAACTATTATAAGAGCGAACACATTGGAACTTGCATTAAAATCTTTCACTTAATTAACATAAAACTCAAATTTGAGTCTAAATCCATCACCCCAAAACAAGTCAAGTCCCCAAATTGTCCCTATCCTTTGAGTAATTGAGTTGGAAGAATGATGTTAAGAGACAAAATTTGATTAATAAAATAAGATGTTGTTGGTATGAGTGACAAGAGTACAAGTTGTAAACTCAAATGATTAATTTTGGTTTAGTTGACAAAACCCAAGAGAATGGGGATACAAATGAATAAAATAATTTGGGCATGCAATTGACTACCTCTATCCCTAACACACCCGCATCCGATAGTAATGGAGATTATAGAATCGGATTAAGATTAAGACTTTGCTTTAAAACTCTGAGTATGTTTTATTTATTTTGCATCTATCATATTAAAAACTAGTTACATGAAACGTTTATAATTTAAATACGACATCAATATTACAATATTATTTATAACGATTTTGTTAATGACAGTCGTAAGAAATATCATCAAAATGTTAAATTATGCATATGAAACTTCTACATCTATCTATAAGCGACTTTTGAGTTTTAAAAATTACTCCACCAAACATTTATGTACAATTTTTAATACATATAAAGATAGCTTTTAGAGTTGTTATTATTAAAATGTTTTTTTATTCTTACAAATCGCTTATTTGATTCGCAATTAGCTTTACTCTTCTTTTTTTTGTGAATCTTTAATTTTAAAAAGAGTATTGATATTACTTCATATTATTTGTTTCTACTTATCTTCCTACTTATTAGATCAAAGAATGTGTCAAAATCAATAGATAATTTTAGAAAGAAAATTAATAAATTACGTATATTATCTTATCGAGTAGATATAAAAATGAGTATGAATAAATACTAAGGATAAATATTATTCCTCTTAAAAATTTTTAGCACTAGTCTTGTTTGGGATGTTTTATAGGATCATGCGCAGGAAATGAGATGAAGCGCATGCGGGACAAAGTGCTCTTCTCGGTTAACGTTGTATTCTGTTTTTGCCAATAATCATCGTGTTTTATACGGAGTATTATATTATTTATGTAACTTAAGACAAAATTATACTTCGTATTACCTTTCCTGACACTTTCTTGTCATTTAGTTCTTGGATCTCCCTTATCACTCGTGAACCTCTTTAATATCCATATAATCGAGTTTAAGTAAAATAATATGTTATTTTTTCTGGAAACGGTAAATGAAATAACGGAAGTCTACTCGCAATTTTTCAGCGAGCACCCCGAGTTCGAGCTCCGCATAAGCGGGCAAACCCAGCCTCCAAAGGGATTTCCAAGGAAAATTCCTCATATGTGCCTGTGTGAGGTATGAGTTAAATTACGCAAATGCAACGCTCTCAAAGGGATTCGAACTCATAACCTGCAGCCCACATGGCCACATGGGTATACACTCAGTGCCTCAAGGTTGGCCATCATTGGCAAAAAAAATAATATGTTATTAACTGTACTCTTTTAACCATGGTATACATTTATTTTATTTCAAACACTTAATTTCTTTTAGTTAACTAATTATATACTTATACACATATAAAACGTATGAAACAACGGAATCATGTATAATGAAACTAATTATTAGTCTACATTACTGAAAAATGTAAGTTTTAATTTTTGAGCTTCTTCAAACACCACAAGAAATATGTCTTTTTGTGACAGAAGTATTGGTCACACAATGAAAAATGTCAATATTTTTTAGTAACGCTTTTTAGAAAGTGCATTAAGGTTATATTTAATGACACTTTATTATGAAAAATCATGTCACAAAATGGTATGAAAGACAATTGTCAGTCAATTAGCAGCTATGACATGTAATAATAATATTTACAGCATTCTAAGGAGGATTACTGTTGCGGCTGCAGTGTATTATATTTGGAAGGAGAGGAATGATAGGTTTTTTAAGTTCAAAAGTAAGCCCACTGATGTTTTGTTAAATTGCATCAAAGATTATATACGACTACAGCTTATGGGATTGAAGGTGAAGAGATCAAAACAAGTGTTAAAGGTGGCTGCTGTATGGGAGATTGATTTTCATGTTTGATTGTTTAGGTTCTTTGTTTTTGTTTGTATTTGGGATTGAGTTTGGATGTTAGGTTGGACTGTATGTGTGTGATTGTATGTGGTGGTTTATTCATATATATAAATATTTGGTTGGGGCCTGGTGGGGTGATGGCAATGCCGAAACTCCAATACAGATCTTTCCAATTTTTTTCCAAAAAAAAAAAAAAATGGTATGAAAGAATTTCTATTTGGCTGTTCCCACACTTTTTGTACCACTATATATGGACCTTTACTAACTGTTTCTTTACTCGCGTTTTTTGTTGTTTAGGCAAAACGTTTATATAATTGAATGTGTTTACTTTTAGTGACACTTTTTTCTAAGAGTTACTAAATAACAATTTTCTTGTAGTGGCATGATGTTTAATAAGATGATTACGTTCTTGTTGTTAAGATAAATCGACTAGCTACCAATTGATTTAAGACGAATCTATCATCCATTTGCTACTCAATTATAGCAAAGCTAATGAAACATTTATGACAAACTAAACGATCATTTGACAAACATTTATGTAAAACATACTAGTTAAAAAAAAATCCGCCGTGCTTGTAAGGAAACTCGGAAACATAAATAATATACACCAAAGCTAATGCAAGTGTTTTAAATTTACAGAAAAAACAGAAATTTTCTTTGGTTAAACTTAAACACGTGCATTGTTAGAATAAGATGCGGATTCCGATATCACTAGTCTCTAAGCATGTCCATGGCATGTCCATGGAGCATGCGCCCACCCCCATATATACTACGAACTTCCATACACCGATTTTTATTATTTTTTTATCCCTGGTTCTGACTCACTTTGTCAGCCGACAATCTCAGGGCGACCACCCACTTTACGGGTAGATTGGAGTCGGCGCAAATGAACATCTGTGGTCACATGAGGGCTTTTTTTGCTCCTAGCGGGGATTGAACCCGAGACCTCGTGAGAGTTTCACCCTTTAAAAGACCAAGGTTAGCCACTAGATCCTCACCCTTATAGTTTATCATACACCGAATATACCTATGCACTACCACCATATTAATCTTGTGTTTATCTAAACTGTGAATTTTTTTGGTTGAATACAGACCAAGATTTACATATATAATATAAATCGTTTATATAATGAAAATGAAGTGTATAATTATCTGGTATTTAGTGTGAATACGTATAACTGAAATAAAGTAGACGATTGCACGAAACAAAAATAAAAATATAGTATTATTTTATTACATTCATCCTAATTGATGCTAGTAGTATAAGTCGTAGAAGAATATAGTAGTATGATTATTTTCTTACAACGTGAGTACCCGTAAACAATATCCAAATGTACGTCGAGATCTAAAGTAAGATGACATACTCACATAGTGCACTTTCTCTCCGTATATGTTGTTGAAAGCCTTTTAGGTCGTAAATTATACCAACTCCATGTGGGTCCCTCCATATTGAAAACTATATGTAGTCGTGCACTCGTGCTTGATTTGTACATTTAATGGGGAAAGGGCTAGAGTCCTAGCTAGCGTTCTCTAACGGGAAAGAAATTTGGATAAAATCGGAATATGAATTTAATTTGTCAAATTACAAAATACCATATATTTCCATCTCGAACAAAAATGTGAAAAATATAGAGTAGTCTTGAATGTTAATGTAGAGACAATGACGTTTTCAAAAGTCTTGAATGTTAATGTAGAGACAATGTTAATGTGAAAGGGGTCGTGTTCCATTTTCTGCCTAGGACTACACCATAATATTTATACCCACACTCATCAGTCTAAGAGTAAATTCATCAAAATATGAATGAGAGTACTCATGGTTTTTTCTCTCTACAAATATATTTATATATGGTATTCGCGTGAAGAGACAACAACTATATCACACCAATTTTAGTTTTATGTGTATTGAATAAGTGGTTGTTTAATTGTTCAAGTTAAACATTTTCTAGGAAATCTTGATTAGGATCCTATAGATTTCTTAATTTTGTTAGGAAAAATATAATTGTAATTGTATATATAAAATTAGAAATCATTCGATTACAACAATTTGATTGAGGACTGCAAGTTGCAGTGTCCTAAAACAGAATTTCGCCCTAATTGGTACGACTGTTTTGAGGATACAACAATCAATTCAAGTTTTAAAAACAATAATCTAACGAATCTAAAGATTAGCCTTCTTGATGGAATCGGGGTCGTTTTTTATACCGATTGAAGGGGTGCAAATCAACCAACGCATTTCTTTCAATTTCGTCATGTATGTTCGTCTATAACTGTTAACAGACAACGTCATTGTATCTGATCAAAAACGTCAAAAAATAAAACAGGTTAGGGCTCAAGCCTAAACAAGCCTAAACCCACCACAAAGTTCAAGTCAATAATTTGTTAGTTATAAATGTTTTATTATTTAAGCAATGTGGGATGACACAATTTTCATATTCCAACAATACCTCATATTTTCTATTCATAACACCAATAACTTTCACCGTGTGTGCCAAATGCCAAGGGTATTGTTTTTAGTCAGATGTTTTAGATCATCGTACACCAAGCCTAGTTGCAAAAACATATTGTCGTTTCATGGGCACCGAGTGGGGCAAACACCTGTCATATACTCCGTATAATAGTATACAAGACAATTTCATGTGTCTTTTTATGTAGCGTTTCTAGTCATATTAATTAGATCCTTTTTTAGAGTAAACAATCTTTACTAGCCATACTTATGACCTTCCTTGGTCAACTTCGGGTGATCCAGCTGGCCAATACTAGTTCATTATTTTGATTAACAAAAATTTCTTTTTTTTTCTTTTCAAAGTGCATCAAATTTATTCAATTTATTCTGAATGGAACTTGAACTCATGATCATTAAATAATGAGTAATACCTAGCACCAAATATCAATAACACTATTCTAGAAACCTTTAGTAACTAAAGTTTCGACTAACTATTTCCCCTAATATTTTCCCAAACCAACTTAAAGACATTTAGTATAGATTACAATTTTTTTATGTATACATATATTAAACCTTTTTTTAACAACTAATAAACTCTTAATAAATCTACACCAATTTTGTCTATAACAAAAATTGAACTAAAGCTCGTTATTAGATGAATACTAATTGGTTACAAGTCCTTTGGGATATATACTATACATAATAGAATATGAATAATTCATTATTCATCATGTGAGTACAAGAATTTCTGAACTGAAACTCACATGGACAACTTTAATGCCTCACCAAACCTTTTCAATCAACAAACAATACTTCGTCTAGTTTAGACAAAATCATATGTCTTCATCTAGTTGAGTTATATTTAAGAGTATATACCCTTCTAAATCTTTTCAAATAATGGAAAATATGAAGACAATATCTAAAAAAGAATTTGTGGATGGCCACTATTCTAAGTATCAAAGGATCCTACTACATGGCATTAGATTTTATGTGTATATAATAATTAATTAAATATTTGTGTTTTAGAATTAGGATAATTCTTTATGACTAGTTTCTAATCTTAAGATCGATGGTGATTGATCTTGTTATCTTGAATATTAAACAAGTCAATGTCGTTTAACATAAATGCTAAATCAAATCTTAGTCCAAAATAATAGTCCATATTTGAATATTATGTCTATAAATTACGATTTAGCGTATCTTGTTGATAATCTTTTGAGTAGTTCTCAACACCAACAAACCTTTATGAACTATATATATTCAACTAGCTACAAAACCCGCCCGATGGGCGGGTATGCTGTAAATTTTAGTATGTACAAAAATATCCAAAAACTTTATATACTTCTAAATGACATAATAATCGATAGATGTGATGATGATTTTGTACAAAAAAACGGTAATGAAGAAATGTTACATATAAATGTTACATATAGTTATTTGTTTCCTTCGCTGATTGATCTTTTAAATATTTATTTGTTTCCTTGTATGTATGATCTTTTAAATAGTTATTTGTATGTACGATCTTTTAAATAGTTATTTGTTTCCTAGTATGTAGGAAGCCGTATATGGAGCATATGAATGTAGACCGTAAGCCGTACCAGATTCGTTTGCCGTATATGGAGCATATGAATGTAGACCGTAAGCCGTACCAGATTCGTTTGCCGTATATGGAGCATATGAATATGAATGTAGACCGTAAGCCGTACCAGATTCGTTTGTATTAGTGCAAATGACGTGGACCAATCAGGGAATTCCAAGTGGCTTTATGGACGAATAGGAATGCTTGGAATTGTCATGGTGTCAAACCCTCTTCAAATTTAGGCCTCATATATAGGGTATGATGCCATTTGAATCTTGAATATTCATTCATAAATTGTCGATGAAATTTTTCTGTTAAAAAAAATACGCCGCTTACTCTTTAAAATTATATCAGTAGTTCTTCTTCTTTTCAAATATTTAGGTATAAAAGGTTTCTATAAAAAGACTACAAATGTTACTTTTAAAATTAAATAGCCTCAAGTAAAATTGAGGTAAAACTCAAAAACCATTCTTATAATTTACTCTCAGAGCACAAGGTTTGTCATTTAGTTGAAGATATTTTTATCTGTTTAACATGATTTTAATACATCTTAAAATTACATTGTACGTGTGGTTTAACATTCGTAGAGTATTTTAATACATCTTAAAATTAAAGACGAGAGGGAGGAGGCTTCGTGAGTAGGTGGGTGGGCCCAAAGGGGTATTTTGTGTGTGTATTTTGTAATGGTGGGTCCCAAAAAATTAAAGAGAATATATATTGTTGGCATGAGTACGTCAGTTTAATATTTATTAGAAGATGAGCTGACATGACACTGATTTGACAACAACTGACGGTATCGCCGTTAAGAATAGTCTTGTAAACCCTCCACACGAAGTGCTTTTATGTTGATAATGGTGTATTGGGTCTCTAGGTGAAAAAGACATGGTGTCATTCCCTAAAACTCATGGTTGGATTTTTTAGGTGGACAAGGAAAGGGTAGCTATGTCATAATAATGAGAAGCTATGTCATAATAATGAGAAATGACCAACAGAGATATTAAGAGGAATTTAGGAATTTGGACCACTATTTAATCCAACCCCTCCTCTCTCTGTCCTTTGTACAAAAGTACAATATATGCATATTAATGTGATGTAACATATAAATATGAAAAAGAAGTATATGAAGAATGCAAAATGAGGTTAATATAAGTTTATGTCAAAAACGATTTATTCTACAAATTACCATTCTTAATGGATTTTTATCATATTTAGAGAGCTTTCTTAAACATCTTTAAAGAAAATGGTATATTAAAAAAGTTATTGATTCTTAAAAGTTCTTATCTACCCGTCATTATAATATTCTGATGATGTAATGTCTAGAGTGCATATTTATAAGTGCTAAAGGACTTATTACATTTTTTTAAACGTAATACATATGTTCAGATATTTGGATAAAACAAAACAAATATTTATTTACTTGCATTATTTAACATGATTCAATGAAGCAATTAACGAATTGATTATCAGTTCAATCTTGCCTTTTCTAATTTGATTGAAATTATTTATCTCAATCCCAAATTTCTTTCATTATCTAAATTACGGATGGGATATTAAATCGTAAATCTGAACCTATATCCATACCGAACCAGAAGCGGGACCGGTTGGAACTGTATTACTAAAAACTGGTTTAGGCTTCGGGTCCAACTTTTTCCGTGAAATCGGGTATCGGGTTCAGGTACATCAGCTCCGTGTATATATAGTATAAAACAAATCGGGTCTAATACCCAGATTAGAAATTTTATTAACGATATACTTGGAATTTGGTTTGGTATAATACTATTGGTAGTGTTCGATTCATATATATTACACAGTCACTAATTGCAAATCATTATAACATTAGATGCATAAACTAACAAATATGATACAAACACCCGAAACCAACTTCAATTACTATTTCGGTTCCAGTCAGGACTATACCCAATTTCCGATTCAAAATACTATTTTGTAAAACGGTTTAATTTTCGGATTTATTAGTCCCTTAAATCACGTCTCGAATATATCGAGTTTGGGTCCAACGGGTTCGGTTTTTGGCCCGATCCGATCTCTAATTTAAATGGAAGATAATGTCTTTATGTTAGCTTAGATAATGACACAAATACACCATACAATAGATTTATTCAAGATTTGCATAAAAAAAACAAGATAAGATCAAAACCCATAAAAAACAACATTCTTACCAAACGGTACAGGTGTTGCCATTTCATATTACAAATAAACTTAGCAACACAAATGAGAATGCAACAATGGGTATTTCTGTCCTTTCGAACTTTCTATAAGTTTAAGAACAATAGAATGCTTCCAAGGATTCCCTTTTCGGCCGCAAACAAAATTAAAAACAAAAGGTCAACTTTGTAATATTATGTGTCCTCAATGTTAATTAGGACTTTTCATCTTTTATTTATTCCGAATCCAAAAATATAAACGAAACTCCATTTTTTGGTTTAAAAAATCCAACTTTAATATTATTTATCCAAATTCCGTAGCATAACTTCATATAAATAGTCAACGTCAAAGGCAAAATTAGTAACAGCTTCATAATACTTGCTCTAATTTAATGATTTATAAATTGGTTTATAGTATTGAACAATGTAAATTTGGGTTTATGAAGAAAAAAAAGTGGTAATATGATATAAATTAACAAAAAGTTTATCTATTGCTTCAAAATTGGTCCCGAGCCATGGGTCAGACCCAGGTGCTAAGCTAACTAAACCCATGTCAAATCCCACCAAATTATGAAGAACTTTTACAGAGTAGGAAAACAAAAATGAAAAATTAATTAAAAAAAATTAGAAAAAAAAAGAAAAAAGAAAAAAGAAAAATGAAAATTTGTTTTTGGAGAGCTGGAATTAGCTGGAAAACCTACTCACCCAAGAAGTGCTTCACGATCTTCATGCTTGGTTCCACCACCTGTTTTTCCCATATTTCCGCCACCCTTGCTCCGCCGGACTCCGCCGTCATCACCGCCCTAAACGCCTCCGTGGCATCTATTCTCTTTAATTCCCAACCGGCGTCTCTCAGCCGTAGGATCTTACTCACTTGCTTCTTCGCTAGCTGACACGTGTTGTCCTTGATCCTTCTCACGGCTTCATTGTACGCGTCCCCTTCCCCCGTCACATCCACCTCGGAATCGGCGCCGCCCGTTCGCCGGAGCCCCGGGAAATTTGTAAAATACGCCTCGAACTCCGGTACTCCAATCGCCTGACCTAACCCCGACCGGTTCACGGACAGATGCTCGCCGGACCGGAAAAACTCTGCCAGCTCCTCAAACATACCGGAATCCAACATCTCATCGACCCGTTTTGATAAATACTGGTTCAAAACGGGTAAACAAACGTCAACCCAAATGAAACAACATTCGTAACGAAGCTCCGAGCTAACCGGACACGGTTCAAGTCCGTTGAAGACGTCTGAATTCGGGTCATACCGTTTTGTAACGAGTGAGTGGATAAGCGAGTTTGACCCGCCGACGACGAGAGGTAAACCTCGCCGTGATTTAATATCAGAGATGATTTCCGATGCAACTTGCCTGAAATCCGACGGAGTGAAAACGGATGCCGTCGGGTCAATAGCTCCGAGAAGATGGTGGGGAACTCCGAGCTGTTCTTGCATTGTGATTTTATTAGTCGTAACATCAAGCCCAGCGTACACTTGCATTTTATCGGAATTAATAATCTCAGAGTTTTTGAAATACCGAGTAGCGAGGTCGATCGAGAGACGCGATTTTCCGGCGCCGGTTGGACCCATAATCACGACAATCTTCCGTTTCCGCCGGCGGGTGGTGGATGCTGCGGCGGCGACGGTGGTGGGCGGTTCCATGTGGATATTTTGACTCAGATTAGCCCACGTGGAAGAACAAGGGGTGCAGGTTTTGGGTTGAAACAAGGCTCGAAATGAAGAGAATAATTTGAAGCGATGATGATGGGAAGTTGTTGAAAATGGCAGCAGTCTCATAAGGAATTAGGTTTTGATGATGATGATGACGATGATGGTGATGAATAGTCACACCGCCATACCATTACCATATGATACATACGAAACACATGACAGAGAGAAAGAAAGAGAGAGAAATTAATCAGTTTTTGGGGGTGGGTTTGTTTGATTTTGGGGTTTTAGAGTGAAATATTACGAAATATCGGGTTTGTTAGATACAATATTATTTATATTTAATAATATGATACATATTTAGACACACACTATCTCTATATATATATATATGGAAAAAGGTTGCTATGTACGAATATGATGATGTTGTGTTTTGAATGTATCATTGGATTCGATGTGGAATGTGTTTGTGGATTTAGTCGGAGATGGTGATCGGAGAATTCAGAGGGAAGTGGTAATGGTGTGGTGGTCTTGTTTTGTTTTGTTTTTATAGTGCTCAAAATGCAAGCTCTCACTGTTCCACGAGGGTAATTGTCTGCCCTTTCTTTTCATTAATTAATTTACTCTTTTATAAGGCACAATAAACATTAGATCATTTAGTGTAATGGGCCGAGGAAATGTATTATCAATGTCACGTTAATTTCATATACTTTCTTCCCTTCAAAATAAACAATATATAGTTGGTTTTAATACTTTTTAAATCAAAATATTTACAATATTTTAGTGGCGATGGTGTTTACTACAGTACTTTTTTCCAAACAAGATAAGTTTTTAAAGTATATCGTCTATTTAAAAACACCCCAAATAAAATTATATCACTTATTATAAAACAGAGTTACACCACTCCCAACCGTTATACAAAATGATACCGTTAGTTGTTGTCAAATCAACGTCACGACAGCTCACCCTCCAACCGACATAAAACTGACGTACTCATGCTAACAATACCTCTTCACTTCAATTTTTTTAGCACCCACCATTAAAAAAAAACACACACACAAAAATACCCCTTTGGGCCCACCCACCAACTCACAAACACAACTCACACTCATCTCCACACTGACGGAAGGGAACGTAGCGGGAAAACTCATGGTGTGGTGCCAATGGTTTGGTCCCGCCAATTTGAGGGACGAACCACTGGGGAGCTCCGTTAGGAGTGTTCTTAGTATGCCTACTGTAGCTAGTAATGAAACAAGTTTGGAAAAAATTAACCTTAATCCGAATTATTTTTAACAAATTTCAAAAGATGATCAAAATACGATCTATGATGCATAGAATTCTAAAAAACCAAACTCATACTCTTATCCACCAATTAACGGATATCCAAGTCATTTACTCCATCCATTACAATAATAAGATTACACAATTATTACACATTCCAAAAAATATTATCCAACAAATATACCATGAATACTTATACTTCGTATTAGAATAACATTTTAAAATAAACCAATGGTCTGACATTTTCTTAAATAAGACAAATGTCTAATATACGAAATATGCATAGAAAGTATCTAGATATCGAGATGCATCTTGTGAAATTAAACGTGGGGTGGATTATAAATGAACCATATAATTGTTACGGGTGTAAATCAAATTAGGCTCAAAAGACGTTACATTCATATGTCTATTTACTTTCACTTTAATTTCTTAATAACCATGGACTCATGGTTTACCCACCCTACCAAGCAATAAAAGACTAAAAGTATAAAACCACTTCTTTGCTAATGTTATACTGTATATAAAATAGAATAAAAAAATAAATATTGCATTAAATTATTACATAACATTATATTAATATATATATATAATTAAGTAAAGAGCATTTTTCAAAATACTAAATTACAAAAAATCGCCCTTATAGCGGGGTAGTTTCAACTATAGGCCCCAACTATACGAAATTACAAGAATCGTCCCTACTTTTGAAACATCTAATTCTAATACCATTGTCAATGATCTTGTTAAAACTAACCTAAATTAGTTAACTTTATTTTCATGACTATTTTCCTTCTAAAAAATTACACATATAAACCATCTCTCTCTATACCCAAAACTAACATTCTATAGAGCCACAAACACTATCACCTTGACCACCTCACAATATCATGACCACGATTCCACATCACAATTGTTGAGAAACTATAAAACCTAAAATCAATTAAGGTTAAGACATACATAATTGAGGTTCGGTGGACGGCATATGATCAAATCCATTTGAAAAACTTGTACCTAAAATGAGCCGAAGACGCACAAAATTTAATATAGCATAGAAAATCCATTCAAAACGCAAATCTTGGTTTTTTTTATAATTACATACTTTCATTATAACTTTATAAGTAGCATAATTTGAAAGAATGTACTTCTTCCGATTCAAAATAAGGATACACTTTTCTTTTTGGGGTGTATCAAAATAAGTGATACACTTTAAAACATTACCTTATTTGGCAAAAAATAATGGGACTCACACTCACTATCTACTTTTAAAAAGTGAAAAGACCCCTTTACCCTTACTTTTATTTTTAAACATCATTAACTTCACTTTATTCAAAAAATGTGGGACCCATTTCCTACTAACCTACCAAATTAATCTAATTTAACAATCATTATAAATTTTTACCTCAAAATCCGTGAAATTTAAAGTGTATCACTTATTTTGAGTCGGAGGAAGTATCTATTTTCAAATTATGCTTAATATAATTGAATACGTGACAAAATAATTATTCTTGACAATAAAACATTGAATATTTAAATAAGGTTCTCCAAAATGAATGATTAATAAAATTATTATATTGAAGGCATGCCGTTTTGAATCGATTGGGGCGCCACCAAGGCTAGGTGGGTGTTGAGCCACTACCGACCTGACTCGCAATTGGCTGGTAAATTTGGAACACCGGTCTGGCCACTGTGTGGCAGTGGGCGTGGGTGCTGTTGCTTCCCACTGTCCCCACACAATCACATGGTCCCACTCAATGCTGCATTTCGCTTGCTTAACAATTCTTCTATTATTTTATTTTATTTATTGAAGGGCATATTGTATTTTACAATGTAATTATAATTAAATAAGGTTCTCCTATTTGAACACTCTTATATACCATTGAAACACCTCATAGTTTTTTGTTTTTTTTTTGAACGGTAAGTTAGTTGTTCGAGCATAGACAGTGACATCCATAAGGGGCAGTATGTCTTCCCTCAAACCTTCCACCTATGGGAAATAAATCTCACCACCAAAGTCCACGACGGGACTTGAACCCATGACCTATGGATCATAGGCAACACCTTATACCACTAGGTTAGAAGCCTTGGGTAGTATTAATTATGATTAACTCACTTTTCCAATGTCTACATTCTTAAATTCAAAACCATGTCCAATCATTAATGCTTTATGTACAAATCAAATTCTTGAAAAATAAACAAGACACTCTTATCAAGATTCATCTACCGTCTTAATTAATTAGTTTTTTTAAATATAAATAGGGTTTTTATAATTTTGATTTTTCTTAAAATAAATTATTATAAAACCTGTAAGATTATTATAAAACTAAAAAAATAATATTTTTATGTAATACATTTTTTATTAAAAAATGTTTTTACCCTATTTTAATTTTTTAACATGACTTTTTTTAAATCAATTTTGTAATTATTATTGTCTAATATATTATCTTTTGTAATTTGTATATATTAATTGAAAAAAATACGATATTCTTAAAAAAACCATCACCCTATTTTTTTGTAACTTGTCATATTATTTATTTATAATTTATTTTTATTATCATAAGATATATAAAAAAGTATTTATTATTAAAATACAAATTAAAGTAAGTATTAGTTAGTAAAATATAAAATCATTAGTTAGTTATTGTTGGTATTAGGGTGTTTATATAGATAATTGAGGTGTCCAAATAAACATTTCCTTAAATAAATTGAAGAGTGTCTTAATTTTCATAATCAAAGTTCCAAAATACTATACAGCAGTCAATATTTCAACATTTTTATAAGAACAATCCAGTAAATTAAAATTGTTATTAGAGCAAGCACCATCAGATTTCCAAAATCTTATTGTTTGTTATTTAAATTTTTCAAGATTACTACAATAAACCATATTTATTTTGTTTTGTTTTATTACAATTTTTCTGATCTTTTTTATATAACTGAATTTCATATTTTACAATTTTCCCCCCGGAACTAAGACCGGTGCTAACGCCCCACGTCGGTTTGCCCCTCTCCCCAAGCGTCGGTCTCCCACCGCTGGCAGGGAAGGTTCAGTTGGGTGCCGTCAGTTTTTTCCGTGGATTTGAGGACGGGAAGGAGGGAGAGATCGGTTGTGAGGTGGAGCTCAAAGAAGTATTTTGTGTAGATATGTATATTTTGTAATGCTGGGTCCCAAAAAAACTGAATAAGTATGAGATAAAGAATTACATATTTTTCAAAATATAACCAATGAAATTTTAGTTAAGTCAACTTTACTCTTTTTTTTATAATATATGCTTCAATATTACTTTATTATTTATCAATAAATGTACGATTTATACCGTACGGTAGTTACTGGCGGATCCAATTGCTTATAAGGGGGTGCATGGACCCCACTTGGTGGGGTTCCTCATGTACAAAAAATCTGATTTTTTTATTTAATTTAATAGAAAATTCTTTTATAGGCCCCACTTGTTAATTGGTAATCTATTAATGGACCCCGATTGATTTTGATCCTAGATTCGCCACTAACGGTAGTATTTGACACAAGTACAAGTCAAAAACAAAATACAAATGATGTATACCACAAATAAAGGTGTTAAGATTCTTAAAGCTAAATACTACACAAGTTAATAACGGTTTTCCAATCATGGGTTACTTATTCTTTTAATAAGGTATAAAGTGAAGTTACCAACCTAGTAAATATTATCGACATTCATTCAATTCACATTTCAGCCCACCTTTCTGATCGTTTCATTGCTATCCACATATGGACTTTTGATGTTACTTTTGACATGTATGAATAATGTCATGAGTGCCTGTGAATTGTTATAGAAAAACATGCATCCAAGTACCAGAATATAATTAGGGCTTTGTTAATTATTTTTGTTAGGAATATTCTAGATGATATTCCTTGAGATTTGATGTGTCAAAACTTGGAAACTACAAGGACCTAAATTGAAGATATAGAAGTTCAAATTTAAATAAAGATTTAGGAGATAATCATAAATGTAAAAGATATAATATATCTTTATTAGTTTAAAAGATTTAGTTATTATCTTTTCCTTGTAAGTCTTAGGTTTTCTAGTATATAAAGAAACCTAATGACATAGAATTAGATGTTCTTGGAACCCACGTTTTAACGTGTATGTGTGTGTTCTCTAAGCCTCAAGGTCGTTTGATCCTGTTTAACGAAAAACCGTTCTACATATTTATATGTAGAATTGGGGCTTTAAGTAATCATTGTACATAGAAGATGATAATGAAACATTGTTTAGCAATACAAATATGTTTATATAATTCCGCAAGTTTGTTATTTGTATATGTTTATTCCAGATCAAGAACTAACTATTCTTGAGCCTAAAGATCGATTTATTAGAGTTGTTCTAAACTCAGCAATTGGTATCAGAGCACGGTGGCTCCAGATCTGGAATAAAATAAGGATCTATCAATGATGAAGAATCAAGCATAAAAATATGGAATTTGAAATTGATTCGTATACAATCTGTATTGAATTAAGAAAACAACAATTTACAAGTTGGAGTTTTGGTCAAAATATGGAGAGATCTAAATGGCCACATAATTCAAAGCAGTAAATAGTACTTTCGTGGAAGGTAACAATTTTTTTAATTGTGTTAATTATTTTACGATCCAATTTTTTTTTTTTGGGTTGGTGAACGAAGTTGTAGGCCAAAAGGAATAAGATTACGATCAATGTATTCTATCGCACTTCTGTTATTGATCCGTTTTTTAATAAAGAGGATGAATTTTTAATTGATCAAAGTTATATTGATGTTGAGATATTTCTATTAAGGGATATTTTAAAGTATACTTATTTGCTTGAATTTATAAAGAGTTGAGGCAAAATTGTCATATTTGTCGAGGTGGAAGTGATGTCATCCTTCACTGCCCTATTGATGAAACTGATGCAAAATATAATAAAGACAACAGTTTAGATTCCGAAGGAAAGCACAAATTTTAGTAGGTTTATACCGCTGCTAAAGTGTTACTACTTATTAAAGTTTTTACTACTGATCATTCATGGTGTCTACTACTGATCTGCTAATTTCAGTTACTACTGATCAGTAGTAAATAATAAAATCGGATTCTACAACGTTACTACTGGTCACAACGGTTAATACGGATGTTCGTTTTTGCTACTGATCACCTCAAAATTACTACTGATCAGTAGTAAATGAAGAAAGTAGTATTCGAATTTTGCTACTGATCCTCATGGGTACAAATTTAGTACTGATTTCTTCCTCATAACCGATACATCATATTTTGGAAAACATGACACACACCATGTTCGTTCTATACTACGGTTTATTGATTGTATTTGGTTAATCAGTTGTTAATTTTTATTCTTGATAAAAAGAGAATAAAAATAACTTGTGATATTAATGTGAAACGAATCACATTATTCACACACACAGGTTGAAGGCTTGATGAAGATAAAGGAAGATGGTTTGTTTGTTACATATTTAATCTTTATCAGTTGATTACAGAAGATAATTGATTATATTTTATTTGAAGAAGAAGTTGAAAGTCTTACTACATAAGATGTTATGTATTGTTGTAACTGCAATTCAACACTCTTAACGAAAAGATCTGTTGAAGGCTGAGATAAGAAAGTCCCTCATACAAGATATGATGTTGCTGATTACTATATTTAGACGGAATGTGATGCTTAGTTTGAGTTTCTACTTCAACTTCAAATAGAAGATAGTTGGTTTTCAATGTAATTAATATAGTCTTGAAGAACACATGAATGATATCACACTTTTAGGGGAAGAAAAAGTGTTGATCATTCAAGGGGAAGTTCAAGTTTCTCGGATTTGTATTTGATTATGTCAAAAAGGGGAAGAGACTTGAAGATTCCTAGCTAATTCTACAAGTTATAAGTTTTGTCAAATCAAATAGGGGAAGATTGTTAGGAATATTCTAGATGATATTCCTTGAGATTTGATGTGTCAAAACTTGGAAACTACAAGGACCTAAATTGAAGATATAGAAGTTCAAATTTAAATAAAGATTTAGGAGATAATCATAAATGTAAAAATATAGTATATCTTTATTAGTTTAAAAGATTTAGTTATTATCTTTTCCTTGTAAGTCTTAGGTTTTCTAGTATATAAAGTAACCTAATGACATAGAATTAGATGTTCTTGGAACCCACGTTTTAACGTGTATGTGTGTGTTCTCTAAGCCTCAAGGTCGTTTGATCATGTTTAACGAAAAACCGTTCTACATATTTATATGTAGAATTGGGGCTTTAAGTAATCATTGTACATAGAAGATGATGATGAAACATTGTTTAGCAATACAAATATGTTTATATAATTCCGCAAGTTTGTTATTTGTATATGTTTATTCCAGATCAAGAACTAACTATTCTTTAGCCTAAAGATCGATTTATTAGAGTTGTTCTAAACTCAGCAGTTTTTATATTAAATCAAACTTTTATAAAAGTTGAAATGATCGTTGTAGTCTTAATAATTCAACTTTGATATTTGTAGTTATCCAGATCAAAATTTTAAAAAACATGTCATGACGGCCCCTAGATACAACTCCTTGTTACAAAACAGTATATGGCGACAATGTAAGGCATGGTGTAAGATAAAACGTGATAAGACGCGAATTATGAAGAGTTTTTTATGCGTGTTATAATTTCGTTCGAAATAATATTTTTTGTATAAATAATGGGATATGTAATTATCAATTAAATGTAACAATTTTTTGTGAACTTCACATATGAATACCGCACTTTACAAACACATGACACACTTTAAATTATATTAAGAAATTTCCGCTTACTTTTTTGAAAATTAATAAGATTGTGACATACTAAAAGAAAGATATGCATCGCATAACATGTACACTCATATTTTATTATTTTATAACCTTAATTTACAAATATGTAATGTTAACGGTATATGAATGATCTATAAACTAATAAGTTATGTGTTCAAGTTTCATTTAATTATACGTGACTGTAGGGATGACAAAAACATCCGAACCCGACGGGGAAACCCGAAACTGAATGTTTTCGGGTCGGGTATGAGTTTTTCGGGTTTGGTTACGGGTTCGGGTTTTTTCCGGGGATTTTCTCGGGTTCGGGTAAAGGTATCCCCGCCCCGCCCCGATATATATAAATTATTAATATTTTTAATTATTTTATATATTAAATATATAATATATAAGTGTTTTCGGGGATTTTCTCGGGTTTTGTTCGGGTTTCGGGGCATATTTCGGGGACGGGTCGGGTTCGGGGTTTGTAAAATCCCCGATGGGGAAAACCCGAAAAAACCCGTCGGGTATCGGGTTGGGGTCGGGGTCGGTTTTTTATTTCGGGTTCGTGTTCGGGTATGCCAAAATCCGCTCCGTTACCATTCCTATACGTGAGTTATCATGTCGTGAATTATTAGGTTGTATAGATATCTTCAGAATTTCCATTTAGAAAAGAAATAAGTAATGTGAATGTGAGGATGATAAAATTTGAAAAACAGATATTGGAGATTTCATATTTAACAAATCTATAAAGTAAATCAAATGAAGAACGTAATAGTCAACACCTGTTGTTGACAAAAAAAAAAAAAATAGTTTTCATCTCCATCACTATCTCGATCATTAAACTTTTAGTCATAATTATATTTTGACTATTATGTAGTGATGGAATGTTATTTTTTGACTACTATATATGGTCCCATGATGTGAAGTTGAAATACGTAGAAACCATGATACAAATTATATTAAAACAATATTATTGATATGTATTATAATCTTACAAGATATATATATAAACAATATTATTGAAAAATACGTAGAATAATTTTATACATGTATTCAAACATGGCATCTTAATTTAGCTTTATATTGGTCTCTCATGGTGATCATATGTTGAAGAATGGGAATCCTAAAGGAATTTGACCGGTTTGAAAGGGAAATATGCTTTTTGTTAAAATCGCTTACTTTACCATCAATATCAAATTAAAGACTTCTAATTAATCATTATACACTTAGCTTTCTGTAATTCCTCCGCCCAAATATTTAACTTTTTATTTCAACATTTTGATTTGGTTTTACAAATCAAAACTAAAGAGAGTTTAATTCAATGACGTTGCATAAATAAACATAAAATATGAGTAGTTTTTATATATGAACTTTCGTATAGGGGTGATCGCGGTCCAGAAACCGAATCAAACTGAAACTGAAAATAATGATTTTTCAAAACCGAAAACGAACACATTACATGTTTTCGGTTTTGGTTCTATCCGGTTTTGGTTCTATTCCGTTTCAGTTCGCTTCGGTTTCGATTCAATTTTTTAGCCCAAATGCTCACCCATATACGAGGATCGAACCGAACCGATAACGATAGACCGAAACCGAAAATAATGAATTTTCAAAACCAAATCGATTACAATTTATCAGTTTCAATTTGGTTGGTTTTAAGTTTGGTTTGTTTTTCTCAACCTAAATGCTCAACCCTACTTTCTTAGGTTCTAACGAGGGAAGTCCGAGTCATTTTCTCATTATGGATATTTTTGTGAGTGCGAATTTATCCGTGCGTAGGTAAATATGAGGAAAATTTAATATGTTTTTGCGTATCTACCATATACAAGTCAAACATTGAAAAGAAAGAGTCACCAGAAAACGACGGCTAAATCAAACGGCAAATTTCGTACCACGTGATCTTTCACATATAGTCAAGGACTTTTACGGCTATCTAATAAAGCGTCACTAATGTTGTTAAGTTTAGAAAAATATACAATTTTACTATACTATGGTTGTAAAACACCCACCTTTTTCATATTGAAATCTGAACTTAACACATTATAGAACAACGGATTATATACGTATTGTATGTTCTTATTAACTTTTGGTCCGACTCGTTTAATTGACACAATCCGACATATTCTACCTTTTACATTTTTGTTATAGTGCTAGATTCTCCCCTTTCGGGTTGCAATATTTGCTTACTCGAGCTCGTTGTCATTCCTACATGAATCATTGATAACGGATATATATTAACATGTACTAATATATATCGAAGCTTTAAACATGTTATGTTCACAATCAAATAGTTACTTGAATAATTGAGTTTGAACATAATAATTGTATATGATTGAATTATACTAAAATATATGTATACAAACTTAAACAAAAAGTCGTTAATATAATATACTAATATATATTGATATAGATAAAAGTATAGAAACCAATTGGTCTAGATCAATTAGTCATCAAGAGTAATTTTCGGGATTTTGCTTTCAAGAGGTCTTACCGTCTTAGGTTCAAGACTTGTTGAATGTATTCTTTATGAGAAAAAAAGGTGGCGGAGTTTATTCTCCAGATATGTTCGAGAAATACATACTGCACTCTTGAATGTCATTGCATATGTCAAACCACTAATCTACTAACTCGCCGTTTAAAAAAAAATAAAAAAATAGAAGTATAAAACATTTTATCTTGATCCCATGAGTCAAATAATTTTCCTTGCAAATGATTACTAAGTGGGGCATGATCTGATCGACGTTGTAAAAGGTTTTGATTTTTTTTGACGCAATCTTTTTCTCTAAGAAAGATATGCATGCGTCTTGCTTTCACTTTTGAAGTAGTTTCTAAGTCCACGTGTGACTCTTTCCTTTCACTTTCCCTTTATATAGTTCTTTTTTACGGGTTTAACAAAGAGAGCTAGCTAATTTTTACAAGTAATTTTTATAAAAGAAAATTTCGTGTTGAATGATAATAATACTCTTATCGGAGCAAAATACAAAGTATGATAAATAAAAGAAATGATATGGTTAGGGCTGCGAAATCTGACACGACACGACAAAAACACACAAAACGAACCGAAATTGGGACGAAATTGAAATTTGAATTCGCGTGGTGTTCGTGTCGTGTAATACAAACACGAAATCGTGTCTTATCATGTTAGTGTTCAGAGATTAACACGAAATTGACACGATAGTTATGATTTTTGAAACATTTAAAAATCTATGTTATATTTTTTGTTGTGTTTGTCGGTTTTTTAGCATATGGTAAGTAAGAAATTTGATATTTTTGTTATTTATCTCATGTTGTTGGGTTTATTGTTTTTTTTTAATTAGGCTGTGACCGTATTAGCAAAATTAAACACGACTTTGTCGTGTTGTTTTTCGTATTGAGAAAAACGAATCCACGTCTTGTCGTGTTATCTAAAAACATGAAACGACGGCACAATTTAACAGTCCTGGATATGAATATCCTATGTAATGAAATTGTTTTGTATGAATAAAAATTATTCACTAAGAAATCACACCTTTAACAAATTAGACTATTAGACCGCTCCAAATGGGCACCCAACTGATACCGTCAGTTGTTACAAATCAATGTCACGTCAGCTCACCCTCCAACCGATATTAAACTGACGTACTCATGCCAACAATATCACTTCCCTTTAATTTTTTGAAACTCACCATTACAAAACATACACACACAAAATACCCCCTTGGGGCCCACCTACCAATTCACGGAACCCTCATTTCCCGTCTCCAAAGTGACGTGTCCCCAACCGGCTGGTAAACTAACGGATGGTGCCAACAGTGAGGCAAAGTGACGGTGTAACTGGCGTGGCCAATTTGCCCCGTTGGCACCCGTCTTAAAGGTACCAGTGCGGCAAGGTACCACTATTTTTCCTTCCTTTCTTCATATTATTGTATGTGCTCAAACATTAATATCTGAATAGGATGATATACATCGTAACTAATTAAGACGTTTTGGATCTAAGATTAAATAGACTAATTAGATATATAATTAATTTACAAGGTGATACAAATATCGTTTATGATTGTCGTCATCCATAGTCAATATGATTACTGATTAGTCTAAATATATATGATTATTAACATAACATACGTCAACGAATCATTTTTTATGGTATACAAAATACTTAACAATTAACTTTTAATTGTTTATATTTAAGGATGAGGTTAACTCGGTTGCTTTACTATCCCATTGGCCATAAACCTAAATCAATATTAGATTATTTATGCACTACGCAGGCTAAGTATTAAACAATATCGGGTTAATTCATTTCGTCCTTAATTTTTATTGAGTAGGGACGATATTAAATATAGTAAGATACTCAAACATTAACAAAGGGGTATAAAATAAAAGTCAAATGATATTTAATATTTAAGCAACTTGTAAATTAAGAAAATTACAAGACAAATCACTTCAACCGTATATGCAACAGAATTAGATGTATGGACAAATGCATAACTTGTCGTCGATCGATATGAAGTACTCCGTAATTAAGCTAATCCGTATCATTTCATTTATGTTTAGGCTAACATTATCACATTTTAAAGGTTCTTTAACAAAATATGTTTTTCTTTTGCATATCTAACAAAATATTAAGATGTAATTACTAAAATAGAACTCATTACTCAAATAGACAGTGTGATTTGGTTGCCTCAAAATATACCGCGCGACTTGATGTTTTAATTGTGCGGCCCGAATGATTTATGGGCGACCAGAATTTATTTTTTGTGCTACCGATCTACGACCAGACCATTTTTTGTGCGACCATTTTAATAGATTTATTTTTAGAAATCACCCAAAATTGAATCGATGAAGTATATGTCTTTGTTAAGGACTTTTTGTTGATAATTTACAAGTGGTTTGTTATATCTTTTTGTTAATTGAAATTTGATAAAGTAGAGAATTAGGTGTCGAATACGATTACTTATTCGTGCACTTGGCTTCATTACAACTCACTATAGCATGCCAATTCTCATTGATTAAATTAGTTTGCGTAAGCTTACATTAATAAATCAAATTTTAAGATAATGGAATTATTGATCATTTGTCAACTCGACAATCAACGATTTTAAAATAACTAATTGGTTTAGCAACTTGTTTTTTTTATAATTTTATCAAACGTGACATGCAAAGCATAAAATATTAAGGTCATGCAACTAAAAACGGAAATGTACGTAACATATACGATATGTACATGTTTATGGTTGATTATAAGAATTAGTACATATATTGTTCAGCTTGGTGGTTCCAATCATATGGGGCGTTCTAGTGGTAAAAGTTTAATTTTTATTGACAAATTTTTTTGGAGGTCTCAAGTTCAAATCCTACTGGGAGCAAAAACATATACCCCTTGTGGCCACGCAGGTTCAACTACGCCGACTCAGAGTTAGTTGCAAAACGAGTCGGAACCCAGAATACCAAATAAAGAAAGAAAATTAGTTTGATTAGAAATTTATATATAAATTGATTGTGTAATTTGAGTTAGTGTTATGTGTGGTGTTTAAATCAATTAATATTTAGAAAGTGTGTTTTACGTACAAAGTGATTATTTAACCAGCGTTGATGTTCAACAGTTATGTATTTCTGTTGAGGTTATGGAGCAAGGCTGCGAATATAAACAAACCGATCAGTTACATTTTAATATAAACAATATCTCATTTTGATTACAAAATAGAACTTTTATATATTTAAGAGGTAGAAAATTTGTCCATTTTTTTTCTTCCAAAAACATTAACACTCCCAATATAGAGGGGATTTTAAATGTCTATTAGTAAAAAGGTTAAATGGGCTGGCCTAAGGTTTGTGCAAAATGAGGCAACTTTACATTGGATGTCATACCAAATTGGTCCCTTCGGCAGTTCGGCATTGATTCATTTGAAAATTTGGGCTTGATCCAATTAAAAAAAATTGTCGGGTTATTTTTAAACCATGAGTGTAAAATTAGGTCACATTAAAAAGTAAAAAAAATGTCTGTCAATTGTGTCTAAAAACATACATAATTCTCAAAATAATTTATGTTGGCATGATATAACCAGTATGTTGCTCGTCTCATAAAAAAATTCTCAATTCTATTTAGCACAAGGTTCTAAGAGATAATTAGTGGTGAATTCTTAATAATTATGATTAAAATATAATGTTAGTTTAGAGAAAAAATTACATTAAAGATATACTTAGTGGTGAAGTTTTTGTAATAATGTTACTTTATTAAGTGAATCTCATCAAATTTATGAAATATGAAACTTTTTAGGACAAAAATTTAAAAAGCAATGAGATGTTTTTTGTGAAACAAATAAATTGTGAGGTTAATGATGTTTAAAAGTAAAAAGTAAGGGTAAATGAGTCATTTCACTTTGTTAAAGTAGATAATTAGTGGGTTGAGCCCTATTATTTTTTGTCATTTATGGAAAGTGTAACATTTATTTTGAATCACTCATTTATAAAAAGTGTACCACTTATTTTAAATCGGAGGAAGTATATAATGATTATGACGATAATCCATAAAAGCCCATTTTAATGACTTATGAGGTAATTAATTTGTATCCCGAATAGAGGTTCACTATTTAGATATAACCATATTATTAAATTAGACAATTTGAATTAGATCATTTTATTTGTAGAATAAATTACTAAGTATTTATTTGCCGTTTCCAAAAAAGAATAAATTACTATATAAAGGTCGTTTGTGAAAGAAGAAAAAATAGTCTCAATTATATTTATGTATTTGCCTTCCTATAATTTAATTTATTTGATTAATTAATTTAATCAAAGAGAGTTATTTACTTTAAAAACTAACGGTAAGCAACGATTATACATTTGGTCTATTCTATGTCATTTAACTCTAAAGAAACGACGACATTGATCATTCAGATTTTAATTTTATTCATTTAAAATATTATTACGGACAAAATTTGAAGCATCTCCAAGTAATATACTGTCCCCTAAAATATATTTAATTAATCAGCACAGATGGGGTTTTAACGTATACAACACCCTTCCGAAATAAATGCTTTAATATATAGAAAAATACTTCCCCTCCCACAAAAAGTTTATATTTCTACTTAAAATTTTGTCCCAAAAAAAAATTTATATTTCCCAAATTTAGGGACCCACCTAATAAAATAATATTATTACCAATCATTTCACCAATAAAACATTTTTCTCTCTCCAATCTAACCTTATATTTTAATCAAAAGTATTACAAAGGACCCCACCACTAACTATCTCCTAAAAGATTGTGCACAAATGAAATGTAAACTCTATTATGGGACGGATGGAGTAATATTTAGTCCTACAAACATACTCCGTATTTGATAGGATAACATATCTATTACACTAGTTCTCTCTTTTGATATTATTCCTTAATTCTGACACATGTCTTTATCTAATGAGTAAAACTATAAGTAATACCAAATTATATAACTTAATACCATTACTCTAATATATATACTATTAAGGTAAACCATAAACTCCAAATGTATCTCCATTAGTGCATGTATTGATTACAACATTTTAAAGAAATAATTTGAGAGAAGTAGAACGTCTTAAGGCTATTCGGTATAGGATAAGATAATCTATTTTGTTAATAACAACCCAAACAATAGTCATAGGCTGTTCCAAAGAATGAGAGTCGGCTTCCTTAAGTCCGTTGTTCCTAAAAATAGTTCATGCGATTTGGCCTAAATGCATGTTAGATGCTAGTACGTGGTTTCGAAAATTTGGAAAACTTGGTACGTCTTAGTCCCTAAATCGGAGTTCTTCTTTTGTAATTTTTATTATAAAACTATATATACCATATCTCGCGGCTAGTTTCTTGCATGCATGTTTTCTTCTTATATATGGGGTAGATCGTAGACGTTGTTCTTCTTAATTACTCCTTCCGTCCCACAAAAAACTTTTCGTTTCACTTTAAATTTACATCCCATAAAAAACTTCTTATTTCATATATTTGATGGGCTTCACATAATAAAATACTATTATTATTAAGGACCACACCACTTACGATCCACTAACTATCTTTCTCTCTCCAAACTAATCTTATATTTTAATTAAAATTATTATCAATGACCCCACCATTAATTATCACCTTAAATTTGTGGCAAACTGAGAAGTTTTTTGTAGGATGGAGGGAGTATATGTTTAGCAATGTAAAACTTAGACCCACAATTGTAAATTTTGAGAAAGATCTAGTAACAATAAGATAGATTTGCGCCATTTTTTTTCTAACACTTCAAAATAATACTTCAATTTCCAAATCCGATTATTAAAAAATAAACGTAGCCCAGAACAACATTTTAGTACATTATTTTCCTCAATTCTCAAAAGATAATTAATCAACAAATCATGCTCTTTCCTCAGCCGCCTTCTCCAAAAGATACGTGAACGACGGGTGAGCAAACGCGCCGTCGATAAACAACTTAGAAACCACCCTGCTCAGCCCTTGAGTCACGTGCAACCCATCCCAACTCATATATCGCGACGGATGCTTGCAAGAAACCGTCCCCGGAGCACCGCACGTGCTCGCCGGATTGAAGCTCAACGGCGCACCTCTAAACCCACAACACGTCTCGAACCGTTCGATGAAATCGTATTTCTTCGGGTTTCTGTAGACCTCACGGTAAGCACGCCAGTCATCGCTGTAGACAATCACCGTCGCCGGAAACTTTTTCCGGAGAGTGTGTAACTTTGCTTGTAGTATCAGGTTATGGTCGTAGCTTTCTTTATTCTTGCTTGCCACGCAACCCAATTCGTCACGGTCGGTAGGAGGAGCACCGAGTCCGAACGACAACGGGAAACAACCGGTCGCCGGTAAGCCTTGTACGACGACGTATTTGGGACCCATTTTCAAAATTTCCTCCATGAACTTTGTTTGGTACGCTATTGCTAGCCTTTGAACGGTTTTGCTGGTTGCGTTAGTTCCAAAAATGTAGGTGTAATCATTTGCGGCAATCTCGCCGATCCAAACTAACGCGCCGTCAAAAACCGCCTTGCATTCCGCCGGAGTTGCTACGGCGTCTTTACAGCCGGAACCCTTTATGTGTTCTTTAAACCACGAGAGTTGTGTTAGAAGTGATTGAGGGACAGCATCCAATGTGGAGTTGACTTTTGCGAAAAACGAGTACGGAATGGCGGTGCAGCCGCCGACGGCGAAGTTGACGCCGTGAGTAGTGTCGGCGGTTTTGTTAAGGTACGGTGGGAAGTAAGGTAAGTTTAATGCTTCGGCTACGAAGTCAATGACGAGACGTCCGTCGGAGTAACGGTTGGTGGCACGGTGGAAGAATGATCTGCCGTACGGGAGGTTGGACACGTGGCGGAAGATGGCTGGTCCGTTGGAGTCGTTGGTGTTTCCGGTGTCGGTGTAAGAATCTCCGAACACATACACTTTGTTGAAAGGGCGAGGTGGAGATGCTACGGACAATGTAGAAAGGAGAGAAATGGAAATGCAAAATGTTAAGAGGGTAAAATAGGAAAGTGGGAAAGTGTGGAAAGAAGTCATCTTTATTGGATGTGGGAGGTTATGTATTGTGTCAATGGGGTTTATATACTAGGTTTGAATCATTTCAAAATGACGAGTTTACCCTTGACGGAATGTTTAACGTTGTTAGGTCCAGATTGTGGAGACAAAAAAGGGTCAACTTTGGGTAATTAGCATGGTCGTTGGTGATGTCATGTAGCTTGGACTTCTGGAAACATTCAACAGGTTTGCTTTGTTTAAAGCTTAACGGTCGGATTTTATATTTTTCATATTTACTTTATTGTATATAGGGGTCTAAGTGAGTCAAGCTTGTGAAGATCGAATAACTCTTCATAAACATAGATCTTTAGGCTCAAGAATAGTTAGTTCTTGATCTGGAATAAGCATATACAAAACATAAAATTGCGGAATTAAACGAACATATTTGTATAGCTAAACAAGGTTTCATCATCATCTTTATATACAATGATTACTAAAAGCCCCAATTCTACATATAAATATGTAGAACGGTTTTGGTTAACAGGATCATACGACCTTGAGGCTTAGAGTACACACACATACACGTTAAAACGTGGGTTTCAAGAACGACTAATTCTATACCTCTAGGTTTCTTTATATACTAGAAAACCTAGAGATTTACAAGGAACAAATAATACTAAATCTTTTTAAATCAATAAAGATATACTATATCTTTTACATTTATTATTATCTCCTAAATCTTTATTCAAATATTGACTTCCATATCTTCAATTTAGGTCCTTGTACTTTATAAGTTTTGACACATCAAATCTTTAATGAATATTATATAAATATTCCTAACAATCTTCCCCTATTTGATTTGACAAAACTTATAGAATTAGCTTGGAATCTTCAAGTCTCTTCCCCTTTTTGACATAATCAAATACAAATCTGAAAAACTTGAACTTCTCCTTGAATGATCAACACTTTTTCTTCCCTTAAAAGTGTGCTATCATTCTTGTGTTCTTCAAGACTATATCAATCACATTGAAAACCAACTATCTTCTATGTGAAGTTGAAGTAGAAACTCAAACTATGCATCACATTCCGTCTAAATATAGTAATCAGCAACATCATATCTTGTATGATGGACTTGTTTATCTTAGCCTTCAACAGATCTTTCCGTTAAGAGTGTTGAATTGCAGTTACAACAATACATAACATCTTATGTAGTAAGACTTTCAACTTCTTCTTCAAATAAAATATAATCGATTATCTTCTGTAGTCAACTGATAAAGATTAAATATGTAACAAACAAACCATCTTCCTTTATCTTCATCAATCCTTCAACCTGTGTGTGTGAATAATGTGATTCGTTTCACATTAATATCACAAGTTATTTTTATTCTCTTTTTATCACGAATAAAAATTAACAAGTGATTAACCAAATACAATCAATAAACCGTAATATGGAATGAACATGGTGTGCGTCATGTTTTCCAAAATATGATGTATCGGTTATAGGAAGAAATCAGTATCAAATTTTTCTTCGTTTAGTACTGATTAGTAACAAAATCTTCTTCGGTTAGTACTGATAAGTAACAAATTCGGAACAGGTACTGCTTAATACTGATCAGCAAACGCAGCAGTAGTAATGTGTATACTACTGATCAGTAGTAAAAATTTCGGTCTATTACTGATCAGTAGTGTTTTCTTCATTTAATACTGATCAGTAGTATTTTTTCGAATAGGATCAGTAGTAAAATTTAGAGCCAGTAATAATGATAGAGCAGTAGTAATCGTTGAAAACAGATCAGTAATAAGCATGAAATTTCATAGGATCAGTGACAAACTTATTACATTGATCAGTAGTATATGGAATATTTGTGATCAGTAACAAATGTAATCGATTTGATTTGATAGCATATGCATGGAATAAGATATTACTTTAATCTTATTTCTTTCCATGATTAGTAACATTGCTCCAGTCACGTTTTTGCTATTTCCAAATGCTTAATACTACCGATATTTTTTTTCTTTCTATATTTTAGCAACTCTTGATAATGATCCACCGAATTGAGTTTAGATTTGAATATCAAGATAATGATCAACCGAATTGACCTTTTCTTTTTCTTTGACTTAAGAATGAGTAGGTACTGCAATTAACAAAAAAAAAAACATTACCTTGATATATAGATTTCTTTGATGGTGCGATTTCATCAATATGGTGTTGATTTCTTAAACTTGATAGAAAAACGGTGATGTCTTAAAAAAATTTATGCTTGATTCTTCTTGTGATCATCGAACCATCCTTGTTTCATTCCAGATCTGAGCCACTGTGCTCTGATACCAATTGCTGAGTTTAGAACAACTCTTCATAATCGTCGATCTTTAGGCTCAAGAATAGTTAGTTCTTGATCTGGAATAAGCATATACAAAACATAAAATTGCGGAATTAAACGAACATATTTGTATAGCTAAACAAGGTTTCATCATCATCTTTATATACAATGATTACTAAAAGCCCCAATTCTACATATAAATATGTAGAACGGTTTTGGTTAACAGGATCATACGACCTTGAGGCTTAGAGTACACACACATACACGTTAAAACGTGGGTTTCAAGAACGACTAATTCTATACCTCTAGGTTTCTTTATATACTAGAAAACCTAGAGATTTACAAGGAACAAATAATACTAAATCTTTTTAAATCAATAAAGATATACTATATCTTTTACATTTATTATTATCTCCTAAATCTTTATTCAAATATTGACTTCCATATCTTCAATTTAGGTCCTTGTACTTTATAAGTTTTGACACATCAAATCTTTAATGAATATTATATAAATATTCCTAACAAAGCTGTTCGTGAGCTACTCGAGCTCGGCTCGTTAAAAGATCGATAAAAACTTGAGTTAAACGAGTTCGAGCCGAGCTCGAGCTTAACTTAGAGCTCGTTTAATAAACGAGCCCGAGCCCGAGCTTCATACTAAGAGCTCATTTAGGCTCGCGAGCCTAAACGAGCTAAAATAGTTAATTATTATAAAAAGTATATATAAATACACATTACGTATTTATCTAATTATGTGTATATATATTATACATATACATATATAAAATAATATATATAAAAAAAGATTTACATCATATATTAAATATTATGATTAATTAAAAGAATTATATATTTCGTATATATGGAAGCTTAAATGAGCTTAATCGAGCCGAACCCGAGCCTGAAAAAACCTAAACGAGCCGAGTTCGAGCTTTACACATAAAGCTCGAAACGAGCCGAGCTCGAGTTCGAGCTCAGTAAAATTAAACGAGCTGAGCTCGAACCTAGTCGAGCTCGAGCTCGGCTCGGCTCATTTACAGCCCTAATTGTATAGTATTAAAGTTTCATTTGCGTATTTTATTAAGTAAACTAATATTAAGAGGTTAAAATTTTAAAAGGGAAAATGTCCACCTACATATCTTTGGTTCATATGGAGATTGAGGAACGAAAAGGTCTTTCCTACTTTTATTCGCAACAACGATCAAGTGTTGCATAGTAAAATTCAGGCTTATCCGTTTTTATAGATTAAAAATACACCTATGTGTAATTTAGCTGATACGTGGTTATATTTGTATAATTTTTCATTTATCCTATTTTTGACTCTTGTACTCTTTTTATCTTCTCGTTAACGTAGTTTTCATTCGATTTTAATTTGCAAAAGGCTAGGTGATGAGCATGCCGTAACTTTGCCCTTAGGTTGTTTTTTGATGCTGCTAAAAAAAGAGTAGCTTTCATTATAACTATCCTTGCGGAAGAAACAAAAATATAATTGTTGGATAATTAAAATATCGGTTGTTTTAATGTATAGTGACAGGTTTGCTCGTTTTGGCCATCAATTTTGACCAAATTGTCAACACATGCTCGTTTTAAACAGAATATGTTTTCTTCTTGCAATAAAATTCAAAACATTCCTTTCAAAGAGTAAGACATTTTTATGTTTGACAATAATGATACGTGTAAATCTAATATATTATACAAACAAACATTTACCAAATGCAATTTTGTCGTTTAGAGAAAACTTTTTCCTACTAGATATAACAAAACTTTAGATATGGACAACACACTGAAAGCAACACTTTGGTTAACGAGCAGTTAAAAAAAAAGAATGTGGTCATCAAGGTTATGTGTCTTTATTTTATGATAGATTTATAAGGATATAATCATATTTATAGAATTCTATTTATAGAATTCTATTTTATAAAAGAAAAACTATTTGTGAATTTCCTTTGAAAATTGGAAAAATCGTAAGAATGTGAGAATTAATATAATCATCGATGATTACCATATATGTATTGATAGGGTAATCATCGATGATTAAACAGGGCACATATGCCCACTCGCGTCGTGCGGCAGATTTTGCCAGGTCATGAGCCCCAAATCCACTTAGATCAATGGGTCATATTCTCACTCAATATATTAATTCTCAACGGAACTCATTCTTATATATATTAATTAATATTTGTCATATACCTTGTAAGTACGCTATTATTATTCTTGTTTATGACTTAATATTATCATATACACTCAAATATTATGATTACCTTCTAATATACCTTTTTTTACTAATTGAGATCATAAATTGGTTGACACGAAAAACTTATTTAATTAAATAAGCCGGGTTAGTATTTAGATGTATATATGAGCCGCCAACACACCAATCCGGACTCGCCAACTCGCACGACACAGATTGTAACCCCTACAGAATGTGTTTGTAATACTTAAGCTCAAATTTACATCTTGAAAGCATTTTTAGGCCACTCGAACACGACACAAACATCACATCGGTCGCTAATTAGAAACCAGGAACCTGCATACAACACACCGCATTACCTGGGGAAGTGTTACTATTCATCTTCTATTTTTAATAGTATTTTTTAAATTGATTGACGGATTGTTAACGAGTTGGAAAGCTCAACTTTACTTCAAGTAATTTATTAAACATGTTGATCTTATCAACCCGCTTATAACATGGTTAAGAAACTAGACTGAAGCCTGAATATGTATTTTGATTTCCTTCCACATTAAAGATAGATAATTTAGTAAGGCTTATGCGTGAATCGTAAATTGTAAAGATTCTTTTATTATTACTTATTACTAATTAAAGTTTTTTTTATGTATAATTCTACCCAATATATAATTAAATAAAGAAGATATCATCGATATTGAGTTTGGTTATTTGTTTTATTAACAACCTTGCAACGTTTGACCACGTGGGAAAAGAAATAATAAAACTATCGATTTGTCATGTTATTAATCAAGCCATGTGAAGTTGATATTACAAGTTCAAGAATCCGATAAAAGCATCTGTCATTAACATGCATGGCCATAAGACTACTGCAATCTAAACAGAGAAATGATATTGATATTTAGTCATACAGAGAAATGATATTGATATTTAATCATACCATTCAAAAAAATTTAACATTACTTACTATATAAACAAGACGATAAATCACACGAACTAACGATTACAAATATTGTTTATGTCAGGATCGATTAACTATAGACAAGTTAATAAACACCTTAGATCTAATTGATGATAGAAGTTGCAGCGGATCAACACTATATCAATAATTAAGAACAATGAACTGTATGAACAATATGCAAGAATATTAAGAACACAGTTTCACAAAAAGCTTCAATGTATATTATTGAGTTAACAATACACACGTACGTTTACAATTCGTAAGGAACATACTTATAGTAGTCCTTGAAGCTAAACTATTTACCCTAGTTATTCTAGGACTTGATTTACATCGAATTATAAAAGATATACATTTAATTACATTCTATAACTATCTCTACGAAGATCTCGGACTTGATATCTTCCAAAAACGCGTATCAGTAGTAACTGCAATCACCAGTAGTAAATAAGTAACATCAGTAGTAAACTTGGTGATCAGAAGTAAGTCCATAATCAACGTCAGTAGTAACTACAATGATCAGTAGTATCTTCAATCTTCTCATGATCAGTAGTAACTTAGTTATAGTGAACACCAGCATCAACTTCATCAGTAGTAAATGTTTCTGCCCCATCAGTACTAATTATGTCAGTACTAACTGCAGCATCAGTAATAAGTTGATCTGTGTTTTGCTCCAACAATCTCCCCCTAAACTTATTGATTATGATTTAATCAATCAAGTTTCCATTTATTTCTTCTTTTCTTTTTCTTTTTCTTCCAACAGTTTTGCTCTTCTTTTATCACCTTCTAATGTCTGTTGGTTTTGTTTATTCCTTTGTGCAATAATGTATTTGCTAATCTTCTTTACAAATTCATTCATTTTATTTTGAAATAGCATAGCATCATGAGGTTTAATGAAGTTCATGCACCATAGTTGATAGAGAGTCTTCTCAGAATGAGGATACTCTTTCTCATAAAGGAATAAGTCACATTTCTTACTTGTATATTCAAAGAAGTACATGTTGACAGTTGGTAGCACATTCCAAGCTTGAACATTCTCTGAATCTGCATACTTCTCTGGATAATTTTCTGGATAGAAAGCAGCATCAATCATTTCAGTAAGATAACCTGCAGCTGAATTCTTCCAGAACTTTTTAGTCATTCTTGGTTTACCAATGATCAACATCTTGATAATGTCACTTCTGGTTAGGGACATGACCAAAGGTTTCCAAGCTCTGAATCTTTGAGTGACTTTATCTTCTCTGACAATCTCAATCATATCATCTATATATCTCCAGTTGATGATTGGATTATTTTGTAAGATAGCAATGGGGAGATCATAAACTTGAACCATTTGTAATTTTTTCTTTGGTTGATCAAGTTCTGAAGCAATTGTCTTTCTTTTCTTTGATATTTGAGAGGATACACCAGATGATTCTCCAGATATTGTTTTTCTTTCTTTCATTTCTTTGGAGTCTATCTGTTCCAGTTTAGTGGTGTATTTCTCATTAATGTCTTGTTCAGTAAGATCCTTCTTCTTCTCTACACAGTACTTTTCAATTAAATTGATCAACTTCATTCTTCCAAAGGCTTTTGTGTTGTAACCTTTTGATTTCAAGAATGTGATCATTTCTTTCTTCTTCTCTGCAAATTGTTCTGGCATATCAGCCTTTTGCTCTTTGCATTCTTGTACTTGTGCTTCAAGAAGTTCTATTGTTTCATGTTCAAGTTGCCTAAATTTTTCCAGTTCTCTTCTTTGTAATTCCTTTCTTGTTTCAGCAACTTGTTTAGTTTTGATCTTCTGTTGAAATTGTGGCAGTTTTGATATATCTGCTATATCTGCCAATTTGATTTCTGTGAAAGGTTGTCTCAATATTCTAGCCCTTTCTGCTAATCTTTTGTTTTCATTTGCTAGAGAGACTTCAACCTTCTTTAAATATTTTGCTCTTTTTACCTTCCACTTATCCTGTTTGGCTGATTTGGCATAATTGATTTTGTTGACCATTTCATGACCTTGTGCTCTGTTAGGTTGGTCTTCATCAGCAACTTCCTTTCCCTTTCCTATGTAATTGTCTTTCTTCATATTTGGTTCAGATTCAATAACAAATTTGGGACCATAGTAGTGTATCTGTGATATGGGAAGTATTTTAGGATGTGGAGGCAGGGAGCATTCATCAACTTCCAACCAATTTACATCATCATCAATATCTTTCACCACCATTTGTGTTGTTTTTCTTTTTGGAGATGGTGGAAGTATCACTTTAGGTTCTAGTAGTGGTGGCAGCTCAATAATGTCATCAGTAGTAACCAAGTTAGTTACTACTGGCATGTCTTCAGAGATTACTACTGATAGGGCATCAGTAGTGTTTGCTGCCTTTTCTTCATTCACTACTGCTATGATATCAGTAGTAGAAGTTACTACTGGTATTTCCTTTTCAACTTGTTCTTCCATTGTAGCAGTAGTCATAGGCTCTTCTTCTGTCACCATCATCTCTGGGCCTTCATCAACATTTGTTTCTTTTAAGTTTAAAAGGGAGGATGCTGCTGCTGCTATAGATTCATCAATCATTGTCTGTATATTATCTTTCTCCCCCTTAGTGAGCTCAACTGGTGGAGCCTCACTATCATCAATCTTTTTCTTCAATTGTCTGATGATTTTGGCTTGTTGATAAAGCCTGTGTTCATAGAACCGCATTCGTTTGTTGATGGTATTTACATGCCTTTTCATGGCAGCCATAGTTTTTCCTTGATTGGTTAAGTACTTGAGACAATCTTGTACAGTGGATTCCAAGGAATCCACTTTAGCCGTCAATTGGGTGATTTTAATACTGCCCTCACTCCATCTAGCAAGATCATCGGGCTTACTAACAGGTACATTGGTTTTAAGGTTTTCCTTCCTTTCCATCAATTCCACAGATCTGCCCTCATCACTGCTTGGTGATTCATTGGGTCTTTTAGACATTCTCTTCTTCCTAGAAGAAGCAGAGATGCCCCCCCTTGTGGTTTCTTGGCACCGGGGTCCTTTGAGTAATTCCTCAAAAGAGTCATCACTCAAAGTTGCCGAGGTTTGGGTCCTAATGATGTTTTCACTGTCCTGTGCACCCACCTTTGGGGCATCAGTAGTGAAAGCCCTCCCCTCATGTCCTCTCTCCTCCTTGGAGGACAACTCTTTGAGCCTGGGGTGTGACTCGATTTGTCCCCTGGTGTCCTTTGAAGAAAGTTTCTTTCTTTTATAAATTGTGGAAATGTTTTTGGTTTTGTCTGGTAGGTCTTCCACAGAGTGAAGAGTAGCACTCTGCAGATTTATATCAAGTTCCTGGGACACATTCAGGACTTCTGTTTGGGTTGGTGATTGAGTGGCTATCTGGATTGGTGTTTGGGCTGTATTTGGGGGTGATGGAGTGGGTTGAGGTTCAACTTGGGTTGTAGCAATGGTTGAACCCTCTCCAATATTGGGTTGATCTTTGATCATGTTAGGAAACAGAGGGGTTTCCTTGCCCGAAAATTTAAATTGTTTTCTCATATTTGAGAAAACTTTCTTGTTCAACTCAGGTAATATAAAAATGTTTTTAGGAGTTGACAAGTTTTGTAATTCACAGTTTATGATATGTTGTAGAAATCTGGGATACATTAAAAATTTAGAAGAACTAAGATTTCCCAACATACCATCAAATATCATGTAAGAAAAATTAAATACTTGGTCTGTGCATAAACAGACAACAGCAGAGGCTATTGCCTTATTAAACTCATTCCAAGTACTTCTTTTAGGAGAAATACAGTGCTGAATGGTATGTATTAAAAATTTCCATTGTGGGGAGAGAAGACCCTTTTGAAAAGTAACTATATTCAGTCTTCCCTCATATCCCATTTTATTCAAAATTTCAGCAATGTATTCCTTAGGAAGAGTAGACATACCTGAATCATCGTGTAATTGTAGATGGTGTCTGATTGATTGTTCTGTTACTGTGATGTGCTTTCCATCTACTTTAGATTTTATCATTGATGATGTTGTTCCTTCTGTTCGCTCAGCATTGGTCCAGAAATCCACCAAGTGCTGTTGATATGATTTTGGTTTTACAGTTAAGGCAAACTGTCTATATGAATTTCTCAAAAATTTTACGATCGGACGGAAATCTTTTGTTCCGTCGGGATTCTTTAAGAATGCAACCATATTGTGAAATTCTGAGTATTTTAGATCGGTTTGCACATCGAGAGCTTGTAAAGTTGCCATTGTTGTTGAGATTTTGCAAGAATTTTGTTACAGATGAAGGGTTTTGATCGTAAACTAGGGTTTATCGAGAGGTTTTAGCAAATCGAAGTGAAGATAATGCTAAATTAATCGTATGCCGCCTTTTATATCTTTCGATTTAACCTGCAAAACTACGAAAATAGCCTTCGAATCATAACATAACGGTTATTTTCATGGGGGTTAGTTTGGTAATTGTGTTTATGAAAGACCAGTAGCAAATAAGATATCAGTAGTAAAACGTCAGTAGTATCTACTAACATCAGTAATGACTAAGGATTTTGACATCAGTAGTAACTATAGACATCAGTAGTAACCATTAACATACAAGACCAGTAGTATATGAGAATACCAGTAGTACTGACTTACCAGTAGTATTTGTGTAAACCTAAAATACACCAGTAGTAATGAATTACCAGTAGTATTTTGTGCATACACTTTCACACCAGTAGTACAGCAATACCAGTAGTAAAACACTTAAGAAAATAATATTTTACAACACTAACTTTACACATGATTTTAAGTGAGATTTTAAGTTATTAAAATCATTCCAATACTGCTAACCAAGAAGTTGAATCTTCCTACATCAAATGCTTTTGTAAAAAGATCTGCTAATTGATCATCAGTATGGATTTTAACTACTTTGATTAATTTCTTTTCATTACAATCTCTTATAAAGTGAAATCTTATTTCAATGTGTTTAGTTTTTGAATGTTTTACTGGATTATTCACAATACTAATAGCACTTTGATTATCAATAAAAATAGGAGTTTTAAGGATAGAGATACCAAAGTCTAGAAGCTGATTTTGAATCCATAGAACTTGAGCACAGCAAGCAGATGCAGCTACATATTCTGCTTCAGCAGTAGATGTTGATACATTTGTTTGCTTCTTACATTGCCATGACACTAGTCTTGATCCAAAGAATTGACATCCACCAGTAGTGGACTTTCTATCTTGACATTCACCTCCATAGTCACTATTTGTGTAGGCTATGAGTTCAAATGGTGAATTATGTGGATACCATAGACCTAGTGATGGTTTGCCTTTCAAGTATCTGAATATTCTTTTAACAGCCTGCAAGTGTAGTTCTTTGGGTCTTGCTTGATATCTTGCACACACACAAACACTATACATAATGTCAGGTCTTGATGCAGTTAAGTACATCAAAGAGCCTATCATTGATCTATATAAGTGTTCATCTACATCCTCCCCATCAACATCAGGATGTAGGTGTTTGTGTGTTTCCATTGGTGTACTAGCACTTTTACTGTCTTTCAAATCAAACTTTTCCAAGATGTCTTTGACATATTTTGATTGATTTATCAAAATACCATCAGTTCTTTGATTGACTTGGAGTCCAAGGAAGAAGTTCATTGGACCCATGGAACTCATCTTGAATTTAATTTGCATCAGTTCTTCAAATTCTTTGCATAGTAAATCATTGGTTGAGCCAAAGATGATATCATCTACATAAATTTGTACCAGTAGTATATCATCCTTGACTTTCTTTGTAAACAATGTTTTATCAATGGCTCCTCTTTTAAAGTTGTTCTTCAATAAGTATGATGATAATGTGTCATACCATGCTCTTGGTGCCTGATGTAGGCCATATAGAGCTTTATCTAATTTGAACACATAATCACCATGTTTTGGATCTTCAAAACCTGGAGGTTGGCAAACATATACCTCTTCTTCAATTTTCCCATATAGGAAAGCACTCTTAACATCCATTTGATAGACTTTGAATTTCTTGAATGAAGCATATGCTAGAAATATTCTTATTGCTTCAATTCTAGCAACAGGAGCATATACTTCATCATAGTCTATTCCTTCTTCTTGAGTGTATCCTTGGGCTACAAGTCTGGCTTTATTCTTGATCACTATACCTCTTTCATCTTTCTTGTTTCTGAATATCCATCTTGTTCCAATGGCTCTTTTTCCTTTGGGTAGAGGTACAAGTGTCCAAACAGCTTGTAATTTAAATTGAAGGAGTTCTTCTTGCATTGCTTCAATCCAGTTTGAGTCCTTCATTGCTTGTTGGATCTTCTTTGGTTCATCCTGAGACAGAAAGCATTCATACATACATTCATTAGCAATTAAACTAATGTTACACATATTTGCAGTTAAGCTTTTATTTAATTTGCTTCTTGTTTGAAGTGGTGAGTTAACATCACTTAGAACAAGGTCTAATGGATGGTTCTTCTGAGTCCTTGTAGTTGTAGCTTTATCAACCACTAGTTGATTTCCAAGATTGGACTCATTTGTCTCAGGCAGTTGTTCATCTTGTGATTCTTCATTGTCATGGATGTTTGGTTCATCATCATCTTGGTCAGAGTTACTACTGGAATTATCTTCATTAGGATCAGTAGTATTGTTGTTGTTACTGGTGTCAGTAGTATCATGAGAATCTAGGTTATTGTTGGGACCAGTAGTATTTTCAGTACTATTACTGGTACCAGTAGTATTGGAATTACTACTGACCTCATTCTCAGAGTTACTACTGCTTTCAATATTTGAGTTATTACTGATATCAGTATTAACTATGGGAGCAGTATCAACAATTATGTATCTCATCTTTTCTTGACCAGTATTAACAGATGATGTTCCTTCTTTTTGATTAAGACAATTTGAATTACCTGCATTGAAATTCATATTAGAATTAAAGGATTTGGTTAGATTGTCTATGTCAAAAAGCCAATCTGGACCATTTCCTTGTTCATTAGGTACATTTTCATTAAAGGATACATTGATGCTTTCTTCAGTTATCCTTAGTCTTTTGTTGAATACTCTGTATGATTTGCTTTGAGTAGAGTATCCCACAAAGATTCCATCATCAGCTTTGCAGTCAAACTTACCAATTTGTTCTCTTGTAATCAGAATAGTACAAGGACAACCAAATGATTTTAAGAAACTTATAGAAGGTTTTCTTTTATTAAAAAGTTCATATGGTGTTTTAAAATGTGGCTTCACTATTAATACTCTGTTCTGAACATAACAAGCAGTATTAACAGCTTCTGCCCAAAAAGTGATTGGTAATTTTGAATCTGCTAGCATTGATCTTGCTGCTTCAATGATGGTTCTATTTCTTCTTTCAGCTACACCATTTTGTTGTGGAGTTCTAGGTGAGCTGTATTGCCTGTCAATACCTTTAAGATCACAGAAGTTAATTAAGTTAGCATTTTTAAATTCTGTGCCATTATCACATCTTATGGCTTTCACTTTTTGATCAGATGTGTTTTCCAGTTTGATAATTAAGTTCTTTATGAGTTCACTTGTTTCATCCTTTGTCCTGAGAAAGAAAACCCATGTATATCTGGAAAAGTCATCAGTAATAACTAGACAATATTGTTTCTTTCCAATACTCATTACATTTGTAGGTCCAAAAAGGTCCATATGTAAGAGCTGTAAAGGAACAGAAATAGAGTTCACAGTTTTGGACTTATGAGAAGTCTTGTGTTGTTTACCTTTTAGGCATGCAACACAGTGATGATCACACATGAATTGTTTTTGAGGTAGTCCAATGACCAGATTTCTTTTTACTAAATTATTCATGTTTTTAAAATTTGTGTGACACATCCTTCTATGCCAAAGTTCTGATTCAGTGGTGTTTGCATTGGATATAAAACAGTTGACCTCATTTGTAGAAATGAGTTCTCCCCCTATATCCAGGCAATACACATTGTTTCTCCTTGGAGTTCTTAAAACAACATATTTTTCATCTAAAATAAAATCAGGAGAAAGAATGATGCACTCAATGTCTGTGAACAGAATCTTGTTCTTTTTATCACAAACTTGAGACACACTGACAAGATTGTATTTTAGTTCAGCTACATAAAATACATCATCAAAGGTAATTTTTCCATTAGTAACAGTACCTTTACCTGTAATCTTACCTCCCTGGGGATTCTCACCAAATACCACATATCCTCCATCAAATGACTTGAAATCTTTAAGAATTTGCAGATTTCCAGTCATGTGCCTTGAGCATCCACTATCAATATGCCATGTTCTTCCTTCTTCTGGGATCTGAATGCTCTGCACAAGTGAGTAATGGATTAGTTAAGTTTGGGAACCCAAGCTTTATATGTCTTGGGTTCATCCTTTGAGAAATGAGCTGTTGGGGATTTAACTCTAAAGACTTTTGGTACCCATACTTGTTTATTACTGGTATTTTGTTTTACTATTGTCCTTTTGGAGTTATTACTGGTGTGAGAATTTCCTACTGATCTTGGTTGATACCCATTGTTTTTAGCTTTTGAATACTTTACTACTGATGGACCAGTAGTATTTGGGTACTTACCATGTTTAGAATGACCAGTAGTGTTTTTAGAGTTAACACCAGTAGTGTTTTTGAAATTTGTTTTGGGAGCAGTAGTATTTTTGAAATTAGGGTTTTTACCAGTAGTATTCTTGTACTGGTACCATACATCATTATAATTAGGGTTAGCACCAGTAGTAAATTTGTTAGAGTTTCTACTGGTGTTGGAAAATTTAAAATATTGTTTATTTTGATTGGATTTTCCGTTGTTCTTGAAGTAATTGCTGTTCTTTGGGCTGCCAACTCTTCTGTTTTGTACAAATCTTGGTGCACTTCTTCCAAATCTTGTAGTTTCAGCAATTGGAGTTTTGATTGTATTTGCTACTGAAGGACCAGTAGTATCTTTTAACCTTTGAGTTTTTGCATTTTCTTTAAAAACTTTAAATTCCTTGAACTCCTTGCAATTTATTGGATTGAAGTGACAATCCTTTGCTAAATGATTCACTTTATTGCAAATAACACATTTTAATTTATTTTCTTGAGCCTTTATTGTTTTTCTTTGTTCTAAGAGTTGGTTTCTATTTCTTTGGTTTCCTCTTTTTAGAATTTTGGGTATATTTTCTGCATTATATTTAGGAGAATCATTCGGACTTTGAGCTGTGTGAAAACTTGTATCAATTGATTTTGGTGATTCAGTTTGAGATATTGTAAATTCAATTGATTGCTCATCATCTGAAGAATCATTTGATTCAGATGTTTCATTATTAGATTCAGTTTGATTTGCAGTTTTTAATTCATTAATGATTCTTTCTGAACTGTTTTTAAGTGGAGGAATGAATTTGTGTGGAGGTGGTACAGCATGATATCCCACCCCATGAACAACTTTTTCTGTAGTTTGATTATTAGTTAATTCATCTAGAATTTTAGTGCTTCTTTCAAACTTTTTAATTGTTAATTTATTTTGTTCAATTTCAAGCTGACATTCTTCTAATTTACTTGTTAGTTCTTTATTTTTTGTTTCATAGAACTCTTTCTCATCCACAGCTTGAAGCAATTCTTCCTTGATCCGTTGATCAATCATCTTGTACACCTTTATTTGATGTTCTTGATCAGCAATTACACTATCAAACTCATGATTTCTTCTGATTGCTTTTGCTAGATCTTCATTTAATTTAGTGTTTTCTTTTTCTAGATTTTTAATAATTTTAGCACATTCAGGAGTACAAGGTTTAGATTTTACCTCAGTTTTGTTGTCAGTAAAGGCCATGAGAGCTTGATTTTGAGTATGCTCTTCTGCTTGGAAGCTCCAGTCATAGCCTTGTCCTTGTTGTGACACAAGAGCAGTTGATTTTGATCTTTTGTCTGGTTGAGGACATTCTTTTGCAAAGTGACCAAGGTTGTTACAGTTGTAACACTTGACTTTAGTCTTGTCAAATCCTGCTTTGTCACCTTTGTTGAAATTGAGGCTTGTCCTACCAGTTCTTTTTAAGAATCTTTTGGTCCTTAGGCTCAGCATAGCCATCTGCCATTTAAGATCCATCTCCTCAAGATCATCTGGATTCAATTGTTCCAAGTCATCACTAATCAATGCAGTATGCACATGACTAGTGAAGAAGGATTCTCTTGCAGTATCCTCAGAATCTGCAGCCTTTCCTGTGGAGGATTCTTGTCCTTGACCTGTACTAGACACAAATGCAGCATTGTTAGAAGAAATAGAAGGGTTTTTGTGATTTACCTCAGTTTCAAACACTCTGAGATCATTATAGAGTTCATCTAACTCCTTTTCTTCTAGAGCATCTCTTTGTCTATACACCACTGTGTACATGGCCCATTCTTCACTAAGAGACCTTAGGAACTTCATGTTGACATCTTCTTGATCCATCTTTACACCAACTTGGTTGAGTTCACCAATTAGTTTGTTGAATCTGTCAAACACTTGAGTGAGTGTTTCATTGGGCTTTCCTTTGAAATTTTCAAAGTCTTGTTTGAGAACAGACTTCATGTTTCTTTTTGTACTCTTTGTCCCAACGAATCTCTTCTCCAGTGCTTCCCAAAGCATCTTAGCATCATCATATTCAACAAAGAGATGTTGATAGTCATTAGGAATAGCCAGTAGGAGAGTGCTTAGAGTTTTGAGTTCGATGCCTTTATCTTTCTTCTCCTTCTCACATTTAAGTTTGTCTGCCTCAGTTACAGAGCTGCTTGCTTGAAGTTGACCAGTTTTGTTTCCTTCACAAACGACTTCCCACATAGAATAATCTGTAATAAGCATGTATTGCTTAATACGATTCTTCCACATCCCAAAGTTATTGGGAGTGAGCATAGGGATTTTGTTGGCCTGAGTGCTTTCATTATTATCAGTCATGATTAATAATGTGTGTGTTTTAAAGATTAAAACTTTTTGTTGTTCTTAACAAATAGTAGATCTAGAACCAATAAGCTCTGATACCACTTGTCAGGATCGATTAACTATAAACAAGTTAATAAACACCTTAGATCTAATTGATGATAGAAGTTGCAGCGGATCAACACTATATCAATAATTAAGAACAATGAACTGTATGAACAATATGCAAGAATATTAAGAACACAGTTTCACAAAAAGCTTCAATGTATATTATTGAGTTAACAATACACACGTACGTTTACAATTCGTAAGGAACATACTTATAGTAGTCCTTGAAGCTAAACTATTTACCCTAGTTATTCTAGGACTTGATTTACATCGAATTATAAAAGATATACATTTAATTACATTCTATAACTATCTCTACGAAGATCTCGGACTTGATATCTTCCAAAAACGCGTATCAGTAGTAACTGCAATCACCAGTAGTAAATAAGTAACATCAGTAGTAAACTTGGTGATCAGAAGTAAGTCCATAATCAACGTCAGTAGTAACTACAATGATCAGTAGTATCTTCAATCTTCTCATGATCAGTAGTAACTTAGTTATAGTGAACACCAGCATCAACTTCATCAGTAGTAAATGTTTCTGCCCCATCAGTACTAATTATGTCAGTACTAACTGCAGCATCAGTAATAAGTTGATCTGTGTTTTGCTCCAATAGTTTAATAGTTTTAAATATAGTTCAACGATTACGAATATTGTTCAAAATAGAAATAAGTTAAAAATAATGATTAAAACATAGTAAATGTGTGAAAGGTGTGAAAGTCAGTTACAAAGATACGACCGCAAGACGAGTGAATGTCTCACTCAATTATAACGAGTAAGAGAAATTTTATATTTTTACTTGGACAAGTATTTTGCATTTATATAAATCATAAATATATTTAATTTAATGTATAATATAATATATATTATATATTTTAATAAAAACATACCGTGTAATCGCCGATTCCAGGGTATCCACCGGTTCCAGGTTCCCTATTTTTGAGAACCGGAACCGGAACCTCTTTAGGGCGGTTCCATGATTTTAGGAACCGGAACCAGAACCTCTTAACAGGTTCCGGGTCCGGAACCTCCGATTCCGAGACGGTTCCGGTTCTGATTCCGGTTACCCTCTTTTTCTGCTCACCCCTACTCATAGATATATCCACTTGATAGGATGACATGTGTATTCCACTAATTCCATCTCCTAATATTATCCCTTGATTTTAACACGTGTATTCATCTAATGAGTAGGTCTAAATAATAGGCCTAAATACCATTACTCATCTAAATATTTACACCAAATATGAGTACCAAATTGGGCAATAATTATTATGTAAATATATTAATGTGCAATTGTAGCTAGGTAAGTAGAGAAAATGTGTTAAGTTTAAAGTCATACATTAATTCAATAATAAGCGATTAAATGGTTTTGTAACCTAGTGGGTTTTTTTTAACAACAAAAAAAAGTAACTGGTCGAGCTTTGACATTGTTATCACCCTCCTGAAGATCTCCACTATATTAAAAAAGGGTAAAAATGTGTCTAATTAATTTTTAGCCGTTTATATCTATTGCTAATCCAATTAAAAGAGATGGTCATTACAAATCCCGATTTGCTAGGCTTCTTAGTTCTTAGCATCGAATATATGAGTGTTTCCGAACCACCATAGGGTCCAAATAGTTGATTTTGTGATTGCTAGGGCTGGTATGAAACTTTTGAAAGCCCGATACTCTTTCTGAAAAAAAAAATAGGTCTTATAACTTAGGGGTTTTCTAACATGTGCTCCCAAGTCACATGTTTAGGTATATTAATTAACTCAAAGTTTCCATTATAATCTACAAATGCAATTAATATATCTTTTGAATATGTAAAGTATGTAGTTCATTAATGTATATAAAGAAGTTATTAGGAAAGTTAATGCATCTAAACATGTGCCTAGGGGGCACATGTTAGAAAAATCCTATAACTTATACAATTGAAAATTATAAATAAATAAAAATTCTAATTTTTTAATTGTAGTCATTGTGGCTGTTAATCCCACTATAAATATAAACAATACCTAATATTACTTGGGCAAAATAATGAACTTATGCTAATACACATGTAAGAAAAATATAGAACCCCTTATTTTTGTGGGCAATGTTCACATGTACCTTTGGAACACCCTTTAGGCCAGTCATGCAACATATTAGTAAATAGGCAGGTTGCGTTAAGTTAAGCCTTTAACCATTTGCAACCTGTTTAAGATTACAATTAAAAAGTTCAAATATTGAATATTATAAGTTTAATTTCTTTTTTTTTTCTCATTAAAATCTCAACTATTTAGTGATTACTTATTTTAGTGATTACTTTGGCGGTGTTTCCTGTAGTTTTAAGTTTTAACATAAGTTTAGTCATTTTCAGCTTTGATCTGTTATAAAACTTCTCACTAAGTGCTTGTTTATTTTGCAAATACTGCTTATTGGTTCGTCGATCAGTCTAGAACCATGGATTGAAGTTAATGTGTTGTTATTCTAAAATCACGTTAAACGCATTTGAAAAAACATTTTATAAAGTTTAAATATTCTTACATATAATCCATTAAAAAGACTTGTAAAAAAAGGGAGTATTTTTTAATACCATGATAAGTGGCCTTTTATCATGTTCGATGACCATTGGAAGAGTACGGGTTTTATAAATGGGCCAGTTATCAAGGTCAAATAAAAATGATGAAAATAGTATCCATATTGGGCCGAACAAACTTTTAGATGGATGATAACTTGAAGTTTGTAGAAACTAGATGGATTTTGATATGATACATAAAATACTATCTATATAATAATAAAATAAGCGTTTGAAGTTACCACGTGTCCCTCCTTAGAAGCCAGTATGCCACGTGTCATTTTTTAAGAATTTTCAATTTTTTAAAATCCCGCTGTTTAATTATTAATAGCCATTAATTTCGGTGTTTAATTTCAGTATTTTAAATTTACATCATATAAACGCTATTTAATTATTAATAGCCATTAATTTCGGTTTTTAATTTCGGTATTTTAAATTTATGACATATATAACCGAAATATGATCTTTAAAATATGGAAATCAATAACTCCATCCTTATTTTTCGGATGTGATTTTTTTAATCCTTATTGACAATCTTTTAAATTTTCCAAAAAATAATTTAATGTAAAAAAAAAACGAAATACAAAATAAATAGCCCTAAAATTTTCCTACATTTTAAACATAAACTTACATAATATAAGGATGGAGTTAACTCTTTTTAAAAAAATCTGCACCATTGAATCCTGTTTGGCTTTTAACTATGTTTAAAAAAACTGGAAAACAAAATTGATACGAATGATTGACCCATAAGAAATACCAAATAAATATTCCAAATTAGAAGTATATATGTTTTTTTTACATTTTAAACATACATAATATAATTTCGATAACTCTATTTAAAAAAATGTGCACCATTGGATCGCCACTGACCTTTAACTATTTTTTTAAAAAATACTGGAAAACTTAATTGATAAGAATAATTGACTCATTACCCTATAATTTAAAAATACAGCAAATAGATACGAAAATTCAGCTTTAAAACATGGAAACTAATAACTTCGTCCTTATTTTTCGAAAAATAAGTTATGTTAATCCTTTTTTACAGCGTTTACAATTTTCCAAATTTTCTGAAAGGATTTGATACCGTGAATTAGTATGCAGATTTTACGGAGTAGCCAACCAAGATTGTTAAAACCTCATTGTATTTAAACCTTCCCCACCTTATAGTTTGTTTATCGAAAATAACAATCTTCACTTTTTGGTTTACCTCCTTCACGGAATTCCCAGATATTTGCAGATCCTTATTCATTCAAGTTGTACAATATTTATGTTTTAATATACCCTGCATATAGTATGCTGTTAGTTAGCAGGTTATAGTACCCTAAGTTAATTAGTAACAATTTTATGTTCTTACACCACATGTCGTTTTTCCTAACCTTCGATTATGACATGTAGAATTATTAAAACATAAACTATATACTGCTATGTTCTTACTGCATTCTATCCTGCTAACAAAATTCTTAATCGACTGTTCATAGAATTATTAAGAATATTTACTATGTTTTTAAAATTAGCATCTTATTGTAAGTTTTTTTATATTTAATCTCATATTTAATAATTCTGTTTTAGGTTTATTAGGTTTTATATTTTTTCACAGGCTATTAACCTGCATCAAACCCATTTTAATAGTGCAGAACTAATATTATCGAATATTATCCTTAACTGATTACTCTTCATAATTTAGCTGTGTTTTACCCTGCTTATTTTTATTATTAGTTATTTAATAAGACTTTGAAGTAAATTCTTAATGACATAATTAAACATGAATCGGATTTACTATTACTGCATTATATCCTTTAAATATTCTGCTTAATCGACTGTTCATAGAACGATTAAGAATTTTTACTGCGTTTTTAAAATTATCATAATATTTAACAAATAAAGCAGAAAATCTTATTAATAAATTCGATTATTATCATTCACCCTTATCCCAAAATCATTAATACAAATTCCAGGGTACTGTTTTTTAACATGTTTTTTGTAAATTTTTATTTTTATTTAAACTCATATTTAATTATTCTGTTTAATGTTTTTTAGGTTTATTGGATAAACATGACTTCTAACGGAATAGTGATGATCAGTCAGCTCCATGATAACAAGCATAGTTTTGCACTCAAAGTGCGTGTAATTCGGTTATGGCTTCAATATGACCGCTACATTAAAACAAAAATATATGCAACCGAAATGATTTTGATGGATGAGGAGGTACATACCGATTAAATTATTTAATATATCCTGTTAATAATCTTACTGTTTTTTACTTCTTAAATGTTACTGTATTTTATATAATAGATATTACTGTTAAACACTAATCTATATAATTAGTATTTTTTATAGGGATCCAAAATTCAGGCTTATGTTTTGAACAAAAATATAGGCTACTTGAAAACTACTATGAAACAAGACAAGGATTAATACATAACTGGTGCATCTCTCTGTACAAATCCAGTGTCATTCAAAATAACCGAACACCATCAAAAGATCTGTTTGGGAGCAAACTCAAAAGTTAAGGAATGTACCGACTTTATTGGAACTAAACATGGTTTTCAATTTCAAGATTTTGAAACAATTAATTCCAACCAATTGATGGTTGATGTCTTAGTTGGTAATTTCATACGTCGTTAATCTATTTATTATAAAATAGATAAATACCCAACTATTAATGTTTATTGTACTAACTATTCTTATGTTTTTGCTAGACATCATTGGAGAGATATTTGAGGTTGAAACGTTGGATAAATCCAACCCTAATGAAAGTAAACACAGGCTTACTATAACTCTGCACAACATAGAGTATGTCAATAAAGTATTTTATTCATTTTTAACTTAATCATTCTTTATTCAAATAATATAAATATTGATATTTTTATTTTAATTAGTTGTACACCGTTAAAGCTTACTCTATGGGGAGAAACTGCGTATAACTTGCTAAAATACATGGATGATAACAAGAGCAGTAGAAAGATAACCATGATTGTTCAATTTGGAAAAATAAACAACTATTATCGTAAGCTTTTCTCATTTCCATTATACAATGATAAGCATGTTAAATTTTAGTGTAAAATATAACCATTATACAATGATAACCATGTTACATCATATTAAATATTTACTTACATTAAATATGTTTATGAAGATTTTATCAGCGTTGGTACCTATTATGAAACGTCAAGTTTATTTATCGATGCTGAAGTTGATGAAATCAAAGATTTTAAAGACAAGTAAGATGTTCATTCAAATAGCTGCAAAATTTAATTCATTAACTGTTCAACCTAACTATGTTCAATTGTTGGTAAACAGAATGATAGCAAAATATGGACTGCAAAGCCCCACTCTAACGTATAACAAAGTGCATACGAAGACATACTCTTTGAATGATGATTTTGTTAAAAATCATGAATGTGTGAACATTGCTGACATTTTGGTCCCTTTTGAGGTAAGTTTAATCCTAAACTACTTTTATAAACGAGTACGTTTTACTTCAGTAACAACATTATCCGTTTTAAATTAATTAAATTTTAATTTTCCCAAGTAATTTAAATATATAAAATGTTCTAATTTTATTTAATACATAAACTGTATAAAACATAAACTGTTACATATTTTATGCCTTACGGTTTATAGTTAAATACATAAACTGTTACATATTTTATTTATAATACATAAACTGTTTTATTCACTATTTTTTACTGAGATTTGTTATGCACTTTGCTGGAAAACTGGTAAATCTTATTGAAGAAACCACGTCATTTGCAAATTGGCTTCTGGATATTGGCGAAGGTAAAATTGGTGGCCCGAACGATGGTAATGCAATTATTGATATTGACCCAGATCTTCTAATTTCAACATCTGCAGACCTGTTAAGTATGTTGATTGATTTTGTTTATCCTTCTTTGCTAGAAAACATAAATACTCCTGGCTATTTTCAAGAAAGAGCAATACTTACCCCGAAAAATGAAGTTGTTAGGGATATTAATGTTCGTTTTTAGCTATTTTCCCGGGAGAAGCCAAGGAATATTTAAGTTCTGATAGCATTTATCCTGAAGAGTTTTTGAATGAAGGGTTTGATGATAGTTTGTACTCACCGGACGTGCTTAATGGTATTAAAATAGGTGGATTGCCAAATCATCAGTTAGTTTTAAAAGTCGGTGTCCCCGTTATGTTATTTAGAAATATTGACCAGAAAAATGGTTTATGCAACGGTACAAGACTTCAAATTGTGGCTCTGGGTGTCCGTGTTATAGAAGCAGTTGTTATATCTGGGAACGATGTTGGATATCGTACCTTTATATCAAGATTATCTTTGACACCATCTGACGCCAAAATCCCCTTTAAATTTAAAAGAAGACAATTTTCACTTTCTATTTGCTTTGCTATGACAATTAATAAGAGTCAGGGTCAATCATTGTCGAAGGTGGGTCTGTATTTGAGAGAGCCTGTTTTTTCACACGGTCAATTGTATGTGGCTTTGTCTAGAGTAAAAAGCAGAAAAAGACTGAAGATTTTAATAGAAGATAAAGATGGCGGTGTGAGAATAAAACTTCAAACGTTGTATTTAAAGAAGTTTTTAGAAATTTATCTTGATTTATTTGTTTAAACATTTTTCACAATTTGTCATTGAATGTTGGACTTCCTTTTAATCATTTTTTGATATTTTGTTATTGAACTGATGTACGTATTTTGCAACCCAATTGGTCCTCTTATGAACATTTTCATTTTTTATTTTATCGGTTACAAATCTAATACAGGTGAAACTAAATCTGGTAAAAAACTTTGTATTATATATATTCTTAACGATCAGTATAAAGAGTGACAGCCCATGATTCTTCACGTGTTATAACCTAGTTTACTGATAATAGTAGTATTATTGTTTGAAAAGGATAATAGAATTAGTTTTAGTTGTCAGTAGCAAAATGAATATCCTCACGAAGTGCATCCACTGCGAACAGTTAAAGGATAATATTCTACAACTGAGGAAAAAAATCAACAAAGAAAAAAGATAGTATAAAAAGGTCAACAAAGACAACAAAAAGAAAAAGAATAAGTTAGTTGTCCGATATTATTCATCATGTTAGATCAATTTTATTAGAATGTTACCATTGACTTATATTTCTGGGAACGATGTTGGATATCGTACCTTTATATCAAGATTATCTTTGACACCATCTGACGCCAAAATCCCCTTTAAATTTAAAAGAAGACAATTTTCACTTTCTATTTGCTTTGCTATGACAATTAATAAGAGTCAGGGTCAATCATTGTCGAAGGTGGGTCTGTATTTGAGAGAGCCTGTTTTTTCACACGGTCAATTGTATGTGGCTTTGTCTAGAGTAAAAAGCAGAAAAGGACTGAAGATTTTAATAGAAGATAAAGATGGCGGTGTGAGAATAAAACTTCAAACGTTGTATTTAAAGAAGTTTTTAGAAATTTATCTTGATTTATTTGTTTAAACATTTTTCATAATTTGTCATTGAATGTTGGACTTCCTTTTAATCATTTTTTGATATTTTGTTATTGAACTGATGTACGTATTTTGCAACCCAATTGGTCCTCTTATGAACATTTTCATTTTTTATTTTATCGGTTACAAATCTAATACAGGTGAAACTAAATCTGGTAAAAAAACTTTGTATTATATATATTCTTAACGATCAGTATAAAGAGTGACAGCCCGTGATTCTTCACGGGTTATAACCTAGTTTACTGATAATAGTAGTATTATTGTTTGAAAAGGATAATAGAATTAGTTTTAGTTGTCAGTAGCAAAATGAATATCCTCACGAAGTGCATCCACTGCGAACAGTTAAAGGATAATATTCTACAACTGAGGAAAAAAATCAACAAAGACAACAAAAAGAAAAAGAATAAGTTAGTTGTCCGATATTATTCATCATGTTAGATCAATTTTATTAGAATGTTACCATTGACTTATATTTCTACTTATTTGATAAATACAAATGTTTAAATCAAATGACGAAATTAGAGGGGAAATTTTTAGTGTATTCTACATATTAATCATTTTATAAGTATAATACAAAAACATAAATATATTACCTTTTATAAATATTATAAAAGTAATGCTTAAATGCATGTACCTATTTAGTGTATTTTGAATGTAATGCTTAAATTAGAAATAAAGTAATGTAAATACATCTGAACACAATGAAGTAACATTTATTATTAAAGCCAAAAAAGATCAAAGTGTATAGGAATATAGTATAAATTTACAAAAAATAAAATCAAAATTACAAAAAAATGAGAGAGGAAATACGAAATACGGATATGAAAACATCACCCGACCCGACCCATATATCTCCCTATCTATTTTGACCAATTTCCTCGTGCTCTATTAAATACTCAATTATCATTATCCTGTGCTTCTTCGCTTCCCTTCGAGCGGAGGTACTTCCGTCCCCAAATTTTCCTAAATCCAGCATACGCAGGTGAGAAATTAGCTCAAATTATGTATTGATTATGTTATAAGCTTGTCTAGATTTGTATTTTTTTTCGTAATTTATATGCATTTCAGCTTCCTAATTTTGTTCGATTTAAAATTTTAGCTGTTATTCGCCTTGGAGGTTTACAGATCTATATTGCTAGGAAATCATTGAAGAAAAGTATATTTCTGTTGTTTGATTTTTCCCCCTGTAGCTGCCGCCATGAAAATTCAACTTTTTTTCCAATAAATTATGCTTATTAGCTGATAGATCTCGGAGAACTTTGAATAAATTTTGTGTTTCTCAAGCGAAGAAAATATCGCGATTAATTTAATAAACAATCATGCATTTCAAAGTCGTGTTTCATTTTTATACTTTTATATTATTTTTTGTTTGTTAATCAAAACATCTCCATCAGTATATACACGTAGATCCATGTAGATTATTTGTATGTATGCACACTTATATTCGATGAAAAACTAATAAATTCTCGATTCTTACGACCGATCTGCTTTATTTTAGCTTTTGTCCTTTCATTTCTGTACTGTTACGAAATCGTATTTTGCCGTCTAACGCCTTCAGCTTTAATTTATTCAAATTACTTTGACCAGATCGCTACAGATCTGATTAAGTTAAACCATCATAGTTTGAACCACATAGTTACATAGATCTAGGGTTTATCTGAAGCATATATCTGACTTTAATTCTTATTATTACTTTTTTTCTAAATTAAGCTGTTAATCTGAACAGAGAGGAGGATAATAATGAATCATTGTAGCATCCAACAGAAAAATAGCTTTTCATCATCTTGTGAAGATATGAGGAATTCTGTTTCTGTATCCTTTAATAATGGCGAGCATATGGTTTGTCCTAAACCTAGGCGATTCAGCCTATTTAATACTCCTATTAACGAGCCTGTTCGGTCTTTAAGGTGGCATATGTGGTAACAATTCTTCACTTTTTTTCCAAATCTGTTAATTGTCGAATTAAAATTTTTAAATATTCATAAAATTTGTTGAATTTGCAGCTATCAACCGGAACCGTATGAATCTAAAGCAGGCCTCGAGCTACTAGAAATCATTTTTGTAAGTTCACTCGATTAATCATAATATAGCTATTGATTTAACTATTTAAGGTAGTTATATAACTGTATTTGATATTTTTCAGGGTGGCGGTTATGGTGGATCAGAAAAAACATGTACAGAGCTTGCTTCATCACCCCCGTTTTTCAGTGGGTCGCCACCAACCCGAGTTTCAAACCCGTTAATACAAGACACCCGATTTGGGAACAAGAACGAGATAAATTCCCCTGTTACTGCGCCCGTATTATCTGGTATGTCCTCACAATCTCCACCCGTGACAAAAGTGGGACCTGTTAGTGACAATTTTGGTAACAAACCAGCTGTTAGAATTGAAGGGTTTAATTGCCTTAATAGGGATAATAAGCACAATTGCAGTATCTCTGCACGGGCCTAAATTAAACCCTAAAATATGAAACGTATCAAATGGATATAAAATTAGCAAAACCGGCGTTTGTGTGTTGATGAGGATTTCGGAACATTTTGAGGTGTAGATATATGTAAATAAATTGTCTGTGAGTATTAAGTAAGTGATTAGTCAAAAACAATGAAGTGATTAGTATTAAGGTTAAGAGTTATACCCTTGTGATGATGATTTGTAAGTATAGAAGATCAGAGAAAGGGAATTTTCTGAATTTCAGAGTGAATTTTGTACAAAATTTAAGGGTGAGAGTTTGAATCCATTTTGAGATGTGTAAATGTATATGTAAAAGCATGTTTATGGTATCAATCATTTCAAGATTTTGTTATTACAAAATGGTGTAATTTTACATCTTGTTTTCTTCCTATACTTTTAGGAAATTAGAAGCTAAAAAACCCTATAATGTTACATATCTAATATGATATTTAGAGAAGTTAAAAAATAATGACCCAAATTACTTACTCTCACATAATTTTATTTTTTCATGGTAAAAACCAATTAAAGAATTTAAAATCGATGAAAAAAGGGTTTCTTCTGTACATAAATATGCTAAAATCCCGCTATCGTATGGACAAAAACACTGTTTTAACTAATTACTCCCTCCGTCTTACAAAAAAAAGTTCTCATTTCTACCATAAGTTTTGTCCTACAATAAAGTTCTCATTTCAATAAAATAATATTATTATGGACCCCACTAACTCTCTCTTAAAAACGCTCTTTCTCCAAATAATCTTATATTTTAATAAAAAATAATACTTCCTTTGTATCAAAATAAGTAACAAACTCTCCATTTTAGGGTGTATCAAAATAAATGACACATTTTGATAACTTTCCTTATTTGGTAAAAATAGTGAGACTCATACCCACTAACTATCTACTTTAATAAAGTGAAATTACCCTTATACTCTCACTTGCACTTTTAAAACTCATTAATATCACTTTATTCAAGAAAAGTAGGACTCATTCTCCACTAACTATGTACTTTAATCTATTTTAACTTCTATTTTAATCTTTTACTTCAAAAAAACGTGTAAGCCAATTTGTGTCACTTATTTTGATACGGGAAGTACTAAAGACCTCATTACAAACTATCTCCTAAATATCTGTGTTTAAGACAAATAAGAATTTTTTTTGAGACGGAGTGAGTACAAAATACAAGAGTTATGGACTTATGGGACAAGTATACCTTCTAGCCCATAACACCGTCCATGTCATAAACCATTGAAGTTTATTTGGCCCACGTTTTGGTTGATATAGTTCGTCACATTTATCTGTTGGGTTGGGCGGATTATATGTGTAGTTTTATTTTTGAGAAAAGATACTTTTCCGTACATTTTTTTCTTCTTATTTATATGACACTCACTTTTATGACATGTGTAATCTATTACTTCATTCCCTTTGTTCATATTATTCTTTGATTTCAGCATTTATTATGATCAAATTAATAAATACATATATTTTTTTCTTTTTCTTTATTATCTTTTTTCCTAGGGTAATAAGGTTATATAGTTTTGCGATAGGTAATGAGTCTATTCTTCGTACCTCAAATTAGTCGGACAGATTTATCCAACATACAAATTACTCATTATTGGATTAATTATATTTATCCAGATCTTAGGTAGATGTTCTTTGACGTGTACTTTAGTAAATGAAAATATTATATGATCCTGTTCAACCTTTTGTAAAAGTTTAAAATGAGACATTCAGATATACATAAATAACATCTAAAGAGGCTATTCAAATTAGGAATTGATGTATTCACGTTCAACAAAAATATACAGTATGACTAAAACCCATGATGGCATAATGTTTATTGGTCAAAACTCAATAGAATCATTAAAACATCTAAAAGAATATTAAATTGAAAAACAAACTCCCATTTAATACTATTTATTTTGTCAAAATATAACAATTTTAAATGAATTTTTTTTTTTCTCATGAAAGCTTTAAGTGAAGTTAAACTAAGAAGAGAACAGAGAAAAAGATGGATTTTGTCCATATTTTTATGTTTGATAGATTCATAGTAATAATTTAACTCACATATTGTACGTATTATAATTTAAACCTCGGCAGGCTAGGCGTTTGTCTTTCATAGTTTTCTACACACGTCTCGTGAATATACAATGACATCTCTGCTCGTTTTGTTCAATCTTAAAAAAAAGGTTATATATATGCTACTAAGTTTGACGTGTACAATTAAAAAATATTATAGATGTTACTAATGTAATTAAAAAAGAAGACTTATGTGGGTATTTGTTATTTCCGTGCCCACTGTCGCTTCTGTTAGAATTTAGTGATCAACATGTTTCTTAAATTTATCTTTCCTTACTAAAAGTAGCTAAAATTACATTTCTTTAGAACTATATAATATTTATTTCTATAATTAGAAGAAGATCGATACTGAGAAGTAATTAAAAACTTGTTTTGATAGAGGACTTATTCATTGCTACTTGAAGCCTTGTAGGCGTAATATGTTAAGAACGTAATATGTTAGTTTGTATAATGGCTGAGTTATATCTGTTTATTTTTTTCTTATTTATCTTCAAAAATCATGTGTATGACAAACTGATTTTCGAAGTAACAAAGTTTCTTTTCTCTTTATTATAAAAATATTCTCAAATTTAAAATGATTCCTTGGTAGTTAAGTATATGCTCGAAATGTAACATAACCGTTGTTGTGATCTTTTTGAACTTTTTATAGATCATTTACTAAATGTTTACCACTTGAGAGATCAAACTGATGATTCTTAGAAAGGCATACGGGTAAAGTTAATATATGTTTAAATACCATTACGGCATTACCTTCGTGATAAAAACACTTTTGATGATTTTTTAAAGATTTTAAGGGAAAATAAAATTATGAATCTTTGAAAATGAAAAGGAGTGGGTAATATTAAACTACGTATTCATAATGATTGGTTGGTAGTTGAGGAATTAATAGCTACAGATCGGATACAGAAGGCATTTTCGATTTTCAGTCACTGAGAAATTGACCCTTACCTTTGGGCTTTGGTGTATTTTTTTCTTTTGTGATTTCCAAAAATACATTTAATAATAATCTGGTTATAAATCAGTCGCACAAAAAATAAAGGAGATTTTTCGATTTTTAGTCACTGAGAAATTGACCCTTACCTTAGGGCTTTGGTGTGGTTGCACAAAAAAATCTAGTCGTAAATCAGTCGCACAAAAAATGGTCTGGTTGCACAAAAAATCTTCAGGTCACCCAAAAAAATTTGGATTCGCACAAAAAAAACAAGCCGGACGAGTTATCTTGAGAAAAATTTGAGCGTGTAGGTTGTTTTTCTGAAAATGGGTAATTTTTCATTTGTTTTGATAATTAATCTCAATATTTTTTCTTAATTTTTAGTCTATACCACCTAGATGTTAGAAGCACTTGTGAATTTCAAAATTGATTCTCTCGTGTCTTTTTTTTGTTCAAAGTCTTTGAGAAAATATATGTTTGATTTTTGAAATCTTAATCTTTACGAGTTTGATTAAAACAAAAGTTCACAGGCGACCAGTTCATTTGTAAAGGGGAGTATTTCGTCGTACTTGTAGTACGTATTATTCCGAAATTGCCCCTTGGCCCTTTGTATACTGTAATTCCGTACTATATATATACACCTGCCCACACACACGTAGTACCAGCACCCGCCAGTAGTAAAGCTTGTTTGTGGAATGAACCTAGCGACAAATTAACAATAGTTTCGCCTATATTTACCCCCTCCTACTATCATCATATTTCGTTTTTGGTCTCAAACTCATACGTGCCCATCTCTAGGCTCGTGCAGGTCTATCTAGGGGTGAGCATTCAGACCGAAAAAACCGAACCAAACCGAAAACTAATCGAAACTGAACCGAACCAAAACCGATAACATGCAATCGGTTCGGGTTCGGTTTCGGTTTTGAAAATTCATCATTTTCAGTTTTGGTTTTATCGGTTTTGGTTATGTCCTCGGATATAATGAGCATTTAGGTTATAAACATGAACTGTAACCGAACAGAACCGTACCAAAACGGATAACATGTAATCGAAGCGGTTTTGTTTTGAAAAATTATCGTTTTCGGTTTCGGTTCTATTGGTTTCGGTTCGGTTCGTCTACATCAGAAGCAAATCTCAGTCAGCTCTTAAGAATCTATTATAAACGAGGAAGTGAGATCGGGTGAGGCTCAAATTTTGGTGAGGACTGTAAGGACAGTTATCAACCAATCATTTTTAAAAATTATGATCATTTTCAGAATTTTGGATCATTGTCATCCTTATAAAGATCCTAAAATTCTGACAATGATACATTTAAAAAAGAATTAGTTGAAAATTGTCCTCGCAATCCTCACAAATTTTTAAGTCCTCACCAGATCTAACGAGAATATTCTTTTTGAAAAATTAATATTATGTATTATGATATTATATGGCACTTTACCTACACACTATTTTTATGAGATTTTTCATTCTGTCATCCCAGGGTGGACCTAGTATGGTGCACGGGGTTACCCGGTCAATCCCTCAAAAATTTCAAATTAATGTTAATTTTTTTTCTTTTTAATGTAGGTGACACCCTTAAGATTAAGAAAATTCAACGAATATCCTTATGCAGTAGAAAAATGATAATATATGTCCTATTTAATAATTAAGTAAAGCTCATTACTCATTATTTATTAAGTTTCTATTATTTACCGATTCTGAAACATAAAAATATCATTCTTCCCCTTTGCTATATGTAAGTTATTAAAGTTCGTTTTGGTTTTGCTAGTTTCAACGGCAACAATCGAAAGATGCTTTATGCAATAAAACTTCTAAAGACCGATTTGTGCATTAAAATGGGTGATGATTTTTTGAATCGATCGTTGATTTGTGCGGTAAGAAAAAAAAAACCCTTTTAGATGTTACAACTGAAAGTGTAATCAATCATTTTCAAAAAATAAAAGAACGAAGAGCTCAACTTTAGTTAGTAATTTATACAGGTTTTTTGACATATGTAATGAAATCGTACATTTCAATTTCTTTTTCATTTTATTTTACAGAGTATGAATAAAAAAGTTGTGCAACCTCTCAAATGTTTTTCTGGGTTCGCCACTAGTCATCCCAATATGTCATATTCCCCAATCCTCATAAAATCAACTTTTTAGTTTTTGATGATCACTTGAAAAAAAACGGAAACTTGGGACTGAAGGGTGAAATAAGACATAAAGTATACTAGAAGGGTGCAATAAGAATTACACCATAATGGAAGGGTTAGGTAAGAACATTTATCCAAAGGGGAAAATGCATTCGTTATACACAACAAAAGGGTTTTACTCAACACCGAAGCGAGATTCCCGGCCCCTCCCTCAAACGTTTCCCTTTTACATAGTTACATGATTTTTCATTAAATAGTCTCTTTACCAAATTAGGGTACTTCTATTAACTAATTATTATATCTTCCTACTCTTTTATTTATATTAAGATCGTGTACTTTTTTCTAAAACCAACTAAATCAAAACAATTTGACTATATTATAATCATACTTAACATAGAAATAAAGAATAAAACTATTAAATAATCACACAACGATTGATGTTACATAAATTTTAGGGCGTGTCTTGGTGTATTTAGTTGAAACATCTGCCAATAGATTAATAAAAAAATAACGAAAAGCTAGAGAAACATAATTAGGTTTGTTTTGGTGTATGGCCGGCAAGGTTGAATGTTTGTTGATCTTCAAAATAGATCAAGACGGGACAATAGTAAAGAACCATTCCAACGTCTCATGCGATGAACCAGGAGGCGATGTCTACAACAGTTTTGTTATTGATGATTATTTATTTATTTATTTGAAACTTGAATTACAACTCGTTTTGCAAGTCGACTAATCACAGGGCGACCATCGAGGCCACAAGGGTTTTTGTTTTTCCTCATAAAGATTAAACATAGGACATCCGGAGAATTTTACCCGTGTTGTTAGGTTGAGGCTGATTCGCACATGTGCATTTGTACAAATGCTTTTGGCTTATGTTTTGAGGACTCTTTGTCCTAACACTCGCGTGGATTATGTGGCTTAGGACGCGAAGCTTTAAAATACTAAAATATATTGTTGATTTATACATTTTATATCAATTAAAAATTCGGGATTTAGCACAAAGATTTACATGTGCGTTGAATTAAACATTTTAATATAAACATACGTATTAAAGATACTTTAATACTATTTTAATTTAATATTTAGTATATACATTATAGATACTCTTATCATCTAAGATAAGTTGTTTTTATAGATGTTTCAAATGAGCTTATCAACTCATTTAAGTGTTTTTTAGTTAGGTATTGTCACATAAACAAAATTGACTTTTACAATTGGAATCTGGATGCATTTATATTCTTACTTATTTAGTTAATACATACTTCTTCCAGTTCAAAATAAGTGTTATACTATCTATAAATAGGTGATTCAAAACAAGTGCTACACTTTCTATAAATGACAAAAAATAGTAGGACTCACACCCACTAACTATCTACTTTAACAAAGTGAAATGACTCATTTACCCTTACTTTTTACTTTTAAACATCATTAACCTCACTTTATTTAAAAGGTGTGGAACCCATTATCTACTAGTCATTCAATTAATTTAATTTAACCATCATTACACTATTTTACTTCAAAAACCGTGAAAGTAGAAGTGTATGTCCAAATAAAATAAGGGAAATAATAAGATGTGTCAATTATTTTATCTTCAATTATATACTCGTATAAAGATAATAAAAGATCCCTAACATATATCCCATAGTTTTTAATGTGGTCTGTGATCAGTTTGTGCAATTCTATCAAGTGGGCCCCACTCTTGCATGAAAAACGCATCACTCACATCTTTCTTAACATCCCATCATATTTAACTCAAGATTTAGATATTCCAAATGAGTGTGTACGTATGTGTAAGTGTGTTATATCTAGAGAGAAAAGATAGAAGAACTACTTGATGTGTTTCATCACCGGCGATACCATTTTCCGGCGAAGGCGGAGATCGGCAATGTACTCATCAATGGTGCTGCTTTTGATCTTCTTCTCACTGCTTCAAATATGGGTTTTAAGCAATGATTCATGTTGCAAGGTAAAAGCCATAAGGATATCGTCAACCAAAGAGTCAGATGAGATCAAAAGATCAGAGCTTTACAGGAAGTACTTCAATGGCGGATTTACTACAACTACTGTTTCAAAAGGCTTCCAAGAAAACAAAAGAAAAGTACCCACTTGTCCTGATGCTCTCCATAATTGAAAAAAAACAAAAAAAAAATGTTAAGTCTTTTCATCATATCTTCATCATTTTTCTTTGTGTTTCTCTTTTTTTTGTTTTTTTGTTTTGTTTTAGAGTTTGTTAATTAATTATCCAAAATACCCACGTTTTTTTCCAGTAATTTATGATATTATTTGGTAAGATTAGGGCAAAACCGTGGGTATTTTGGAATTGTCGTTTGCAAAATTATATGGTTTTTTCGTTGGTAGATCAAGAAAAGTGGGTATCATATGTGATGTATAAATTATGTTGTATCGGAAATATAATATTCTTATACGGTGGCCGGTACAACTCTTGCAACTTTTGTTTTTAAGTTTTGATCTTCATATACTATTATTACGAATTATTAATTTATTATTTGAATGTTTTGGTTATTTGCTGGATGGTCCCTTGAAATTATTTGACAAGATCTATAAAATTCATTTCTCAACAAATTCAGTCATGGGTCATTAAGTTTGACAAAATATGTCATCCACGAATACACGCTAGCCCCATGATATGAATGTATATAATGATGATGATGAATTGATGATGATCGATTCATCGTTGTCTGATTCATAACTAGAGCAACAAGCTAGCTAGCAAATCAAAGCTTTGGTACACAAGTACATAAAATAATTTAGAAACTAATAAACATAATACAATATATAAGTAATTACAATCAAGCAATCGAATATGTCATGGCAGTTACCAATCGCATTATATAGAGATCGTGTAAAGAAGAACTTAATCGACCTTTACAAACTATGGTATTCAAAGTGGCCAATCAACCAAATTTGAACCGATGCAGTTATGTAGTTAGCATAAATTTTTTTTGAACGTCACAGTTAGTAAGTACATAAGTTAGTGGTTTTCAAATGTACAATATATTTTTCTCGAACCTATCTTTTTTTTGGGTAATAAACCGCACCTCTTTTTTTTGTCTCCTGAGCAATGCAAGATCTAGATGATGTACTTCGTATAAGATCTAGATTTACGTATAATACAACATTATTTCATAATTATTTGTTGAGATTGTGATCGAACTAAAAGCAAGATATACTTGACTTTATAATTCTAATTAATTTGAACTGGACTTAACGTTTCCAAATGGTTATTTGATTTGACTCAAACCAAAATTCAACCCAAATCTTGACAAAAAATTTCATGTCCTACGTATTAAAGTATTGATAGGAAAGTGTACAGAAATGAAAGATATACGCAGTTCAAGGGGTCCACTGACAAATATACCGAAAGTTTTGCCAGGAGGACAAGCTCAATCAACATAAAAGTGAATTAAATTGGTGGCCATACTGCATTCATCACATTCTTCTCCACCATTTAACAATAGTATTCAGGGTTATAATTAGTACATTTTTATTTAAGACAAATCATAATTTACTCCTAAATATTACTTAAGCCCACTATGAAACTTACACCCCAACTACAAGGATGGAGCGGAAACACTAAACGCTAGGCCAAATGCCCTTTGAAGTTAGTAACCATTTGAAATGATCTTTTAAATGCTACATGTTCGTCTTTTCTCTGCATAAATATTTACAAAATGGTCAGTAGAATGTTTGTAAATAGCTATAGTAGCGGTTAGGTTATTTACATGACGAGCAAAGTTCGGTCATCTGGGAAGCTTTGTGATCATAAGCAGTAAAAGTGTCTGAAATAATCTAATCTAAGATTATTTCAAATGCTTTTATAACTAACACTAGATTAACTCGATTTAATATGTAATATAATTGTACAATATTACATAACAAGTACATAATTAAAAAAGTAACTAATGAAATAGTTAAGGCAAATCACTATTGTAGTTGAATACGTTAAAAAACACGGAACCGGTCCATTTGTTAAAGCAACTAGGAAGGAGAATCAAATTGACTCTACTTCTGTCTTCTTCTAATTTTGACTCTAAATTTTAGCCCATCCTTTATAAGTTACAACTATTCAACTAGTCAAAATCAATTTTAACGCTTTCAAAAAATGTTAACTCATATATAGTTTAAACAAATACGTTTGTTATTTACCTGTTAATAATCATGATAATGTATTAATTGATTAAATTCTAAAAACTTTAGTTTTTTTTTTCTTTTTCTTTCTTGATAATGTATTAAGCATGGTTGATTTTGATAAAAATTACCCTATTCGTTATTAGGGTATATTTGCTATGTAGATCACTATTAAATCTATTTATTAATCTACACACATTTAATTATGTGGTTGGTCCATAAATAGTTAGCCTCTCCCTCTATGAACTTCTATCAATTTGGTTTTGTTCACTACTACAGATCGGGTTTGATATTGCAGTCTCTCTTTTGTTGCGGTGGTGGCTTTAATATTGCGGTTTCTTTCTTGTTGCGGTCACTGTGTTTGATACTGCGGTTTCTCTTTTGTTGCGGTTTGTTTGTTTGATAGTGCGTAGTTTGTTAGTGCGTTCCTTTCCCCGCAACAACAAATCATTTTCCCCGCAACAACAAATCGTTTCTGTAGTAGTGGTTGTTGCCCTACTAAGAACACTTATTCAATGTAGTTTATTTTGTGTAATATCGATAAGGATTTTTTTTAATGTACATTCTAAGAACGTTCATTTGATTGCATTTAATTAAACAATTATTTATATTAATAGCAAATTATATTTTATTTGTCATTTAAAATGGTAAAATTTAGAGTTTATATACGGTGATTAGTTTTGTTAGGTATTCAAACAACTTCTGTACAACACATGTCAATGGAGTTTCTAATATTTTTGTGCATTTAATTATCATGAAGAACTTGTTTGGTCAAAAGTGACTAAAAGCATCACAAATAAGTCCACCAACCTTTTTTTTATGGTTTTTTCACTTTTTTGTTCCATAGAGGGTTTAGATGGAATTGTACGTTTGTAGTACGCGACAATCCACATGCATATTTGGTTATGTCATTAACTAAAGTATTTTTTGTTACATCAATTCCGTGTATAAAGGATGTAAACTGAATGAATTATATGTGTACGTATATATACATAATTTTTTTTTTCATATTATGTACTGTGTACATAGACATAGTATATGCCTATATGGTGCATATTATTAGGGGTGTTCGTTTGGATAATTTGGATTTATCCGAACGGTGAATTCAAATGGATTTTGGATTTTAAATGTTCAAACCGAACCATCCAAACTAATTTAAATCCAAACCGATCTGAACCAAATTACAATTTGGATAGTTTGGACTTGTCCGAACCAAACCGTTTTTTCTTAATATACTTCACAAGACTACAAAAGTATATAACATAACTAATACTTCCTCCGTATCAAAATAAGTGAATCACTTTAAAGTTCACGTTTTTTTGGACAAAATAAAATAATAAGAGATTAATGCAATTAAATTGGGTAATTAAAATGGATGGGGACCCACACTTTTTACTATTTTGTTGCTTTTATAGGAAGGTGACAAAAATGAATTGGGTCTCACACCTTTAATGATGTTTAAAAAGGTATAAAGTAAGGGTAAACGGGTAATTTTAAATATAAAAACTTATCAAATAAGGTAAATTATTAAAGTGATTCCCTTATTTTGATACACCCCAAGAAAGAAAGTGATTCACTTATTTTGATACGGATGAAGTATTAAGTTTAATATATACAATTTCAAAACGATAAACTACTTTATACATAAAAACAAGTCTAATCCATAGAATATTTCGGTAATTTTAATAGTCCATATATTTGGTTTTCTAGAAATAGGCTAAAATTATTTTATATATGGAGTATTTATATATTTATATATATATATATATAGAATATTACTATTTGGATTTTTTGGACATTCCGGATTTTACAATGAAAACCAAATTCAATCCGAAAACCATAATATTAATTTGGATCATGTTCAAACCGATCCAAAAAACCAAAAATCCAATCCAAACGATCAAATCCAAATTATCCCTTTGAATAATCCAGATTTATCCGAATAGTGAACACCGCTACATATTATATACTTTATGCATAACATACGCACATTGTCTTTGGGCCCAGACACTTGTCTTCTTGACCCTTAAAGGTGAAAAACTAAATTGCCCAAAAAATAGGGCCCAATAAGGCCCTATAAGAGAAACCAGTTACAAAAAACCATAACAGGCCTAACCAAGGACCTACAGAGCAAACAACCTATGTTTAATAAACCCTCCAAAATAATAAATTTTTTGCATATATATCTTATGCATTTTTAGGAAAAATTATCATTTTTACTGCTTTTTTTTTTCTTCCAAATCTATGATATCCGGCATCAGATCCTCTAATGTCGGATATCATAGAAGTGAAAAAAGCAGTAGAAACAATATTTTTTTTTCTTAAAATTGCATTAGAAATGCAAAAAGTTCCCAATACAAAAGGTGTTCTAAGAAACAACCCCCAAGTCTAGTGAAGTCTTCCAAGGGAAAATGTGTCTCTAGAACCAACAACAAACCACATGGTCACAAAAAAGTGAATCTAAACTTTATAACCTTTCAAGTTAAGAATTCAATATATTTATAACATTAATATTAACTTTTTTGATCATTAAACAAAAGAACTAAAAGAACAAGATATAACTAGACTCTAAACCACATGTTTTGTTTAGATTACTAGACAACTGTTTTTTTTTTTGAAACTAGTCTGCTTCAAAACCTTTGAAAGGCTTCGAATCGTCGATGGTGTAGTCCGACAACAACCACCGATTAGTTTGGCACCAGCATCGAACCATCTTGTTGCAAGAACCTTGAAACTATCATCATTAAAACACTTGGATGGCTACATTACAAAAAAAAAAAGGAAATAAAAGAGTCAATAAAAAACAAACATAAATAGCTTCAAAAACATTATTTTTTGGTTCTAAGATCAAATAACTCACCAGCCATCTTTTCGCGATACCATCCCATGTCTCGCCACTATTCGGATAAACAACAATCACTTTCTCAGTTAACTGCAAAAAAACAAAAAACAAAATTAACAAAAACAAACTCATAAACACATAAAAAGTAAGGTCAAAATGCAATTTAGTACCGTGAATTTGACTGACTAGTTATCCTACTATCTGAACTATTAAATGATTAATTTAACACCATGGCTCATTAATTTAATCCCATTTTCTAGTTTAACTTACTTTCGTTGAAACTTTTGACGGACTAAAAAATATATATTCATCTCAATATATTAATATTAGAAGCAAAAAATGTGAAAAAACCATAACAAATTAGTGAGACAGAGTCTAAATCGACTATTTTGTCATGAAATACTAATGATCATGAAATACCTCTTTGAATTTCTTAACAAGGCTATGAACGAACTGCGGCGGTGCACAATTAATACCAACAGCCGCGATTCTGTCGCTATTGTTAAGAACCCGAATGCAATCTTCAAAGGTCTCACCCGAAGGAGCATTTACACCATCAACCGAACTAAAACAAATCCATGATGGGATTTCAACATCTTCTTCTTCAAGCAATTCCGCTATCGCCTTTTTCATCAAACCATTTTTAAAAATTAGAATAATTTTTTATAAAAAACAAAATCAAGAATCTAAAAAGGAAATGAGAAAAGTGATTACTTGAGCTTCAAGTTTATTCGGAATGGTTTCAAAAGCAAGCAAATCCGGACCCGCGTCAACAAGAACTTGTAGTCGACGTCTATGGAAGTCTTTAAGCTTGTTTAAATCGACATTTTCCCCGTAATATCCACTAAAAGTATATAGTTAGTGGGTGTGGGTCGTACTATTTTTTTGCCAAATAAGGTAATTTTCCAAAGTGTATCACTTATTTTGATACACCCCAAAAAGGAAAGTGTATCACTTATTTTGAATCGGAGGAAGTAGATAAATTAAGTTTTGTTATTAAATAATATCAATCAAAAGTGATTAATTGTTTACCTGTATTCTGAGCCATCAGCAAGATATGCACCATAGCTTCCGATTGAGGCTGCGACTAGAGCTCGATTATACGAATGATCGCCGATTTTTTGAACGCTTTCCCAGAACACATCGCGAGCATCAGTGGCCAATTTAACGCTTTTTTCTAGTAATTTTTCCGCTTGTTCAAGGGATAGTCCTCTCGATATGAATCCGGGAAGAGTAGCCTACAATCCATTAAAATTAAACCGTTTTTAGCATCGATTTTGATAGCAAAATGTAGCAATTTGTATAAATTCCGATGTTAGAAGCAATGTTTTGAAAACCCACTGCGGGCTAGTCGGATCGGTCGAACTGGAAAATGGATAGGTAGCCGGCCGAAATGAGCCGATTAGATCGACGGTTATAAGTTATAACTTATAAGTGGTCGAAACTGGCCGGTTGGATATAAAATTCCGGTTGAACTAATTGGTCAAGACTGAAAAAATCTAATTTTTCTAAAAATATTAGATAAACAAAATAAATGTGTGGATTTTTTTTATATATGTTTTGAAATTTTAAAGTATTAAATTTAGTTGAAAAATAGGTTTTTTTTTTAATTCTTGTTGGTATGTATTTTATGTTTTACTAGTTTTTTGTCATCTATATACCAATTATATAACTATGTTATCATACATACAGTATTATCATCTGATTCAACCAATCAGCTTATTTTTAAGTATGGGTCGATTCAATAAAAAAAAACTAATTTTTAATTAATATATTGATTAGAAGCTTTAGGGCGTCTATAATTTAATAAAACCAATTACTTATAACCGTTTGTCTCACGGTCTTATGTACCTGATATGAAGAGGTTACAATTATATCAGCACCAGCCTCTAGATATTCCAAATGAACCTACATTTGAAAATCAACCAATACATTACATTTCAAAAATTTAATCAAAAAGTTAAAGAAAATGAAATTAACAACCGATTAATTATTAAACAAATGTATTTTACCTTGGAGATGAGATGAGGATTATTGATCAAACAAAGTGCACTCCATAACGGATCGTTAATGGATGCTCCGTGGAGCTCAAGTTGTGTGGCAAAACCACCATCAATGACGGCGCACCCGCCGGCTTTTTCTATGAAATCTTCCAACGATATCGGAGCCCTGTGTTCCTCGTTTTTAGCCTCAAATACTATACCCATTTGTTTGAATTTTGAAGCGTTCGAATGGAAATGATGGATGTAATTGATTTATATATGGTGTATGAGGGAAACGGTGTCGTATAAAGACAAGAAAAATACAGGCTGTATTTGCTGAAGCACGTCACGTTTTGAAAGGAAGGGGGTGGGACTCGATATTTAAAGGCGTTAATGGCGGAATAAGGCACCGAACGTTGTGTTTTGAATGTAGACGCGTATTTAAATTAGATTCTTTCTAGAATTCCATTTTGTGTACTTTATTCTTAATTCATTTTAATTGGATTTTGCTGGCATACCAACTTATCTTAGTCAAATACATATCTTGTGTTTGTTTCAATTAGGTAAAAAAATTATTTCTTAGTTTATGGTAAGAATTAAAAATAAAAAATTCAATAAAATTAAAATTTAATAAGATATGATATTTCTTTCCAAATTTCTTTTTGTATACCTCATTTGTCTATCAATTTTTAAATTTGACATGTATTATAAGCTAATTTTTTTTTCTTCATATTATCTCTTGATTTTAATACTTGTAATGACTAAATTGGTAGAATTGTGTGTAGAAATTACATTACTCAAATTTAATATTAATAAATGAAACATTTGATCCATTTATTATATGATCATGTATACTGAATAGTGTTACATTAAACTCCTATCTAATTTCAATTCTTTCTAATTTACGAGGACCGAGGACGGCTTCTTTTCTCATAAAGTATAAGTTGGAATAAATATATTTTCTAGAAAATTCTATTATAAACTCTCAAAGTCCAATATATGCCAATGGTGTCAAACTGTCGATATATGATTTTAGTAGGAGCTGATTTTTTTTTATTTAGGTAAAAACCCAACTCATATCTTGAATGAAAACGGTCATCTTTTTTATGATTAACTACTCTATTGCTGAATAATATATCGAATATCGAAATCTACATATACATATTAATAAAAAAAGTACTAAATCGAATTAATATTTTGATATCTATGAATTAATTATATTGTTTTTAAAATCGGTTTTGGGTGGTATGGGTATTTATTATATGTCGCTTTTTGGGATGCCAAAAAATGTTGAAGCAAGTTTAGAAAAGATGAGAGCTTCTTTTTTTTGGGGTGGTACCGATTTAAAACGGAAAATTCATTGGGTTAAGTGGGATGCGGTTCTTGCTTCCCGTCAAAATGGAGGTCTGGATATTGGAAGCCTACAAGCTTTTAATATTGCTTTGTTGTTAAAATGGGTGTGGAGATTTGTTACTAACGGGAGTATGTTATGGGCTAAAGTGATTAGAGGGATTCATGGTGAAGGGGGCGGGTTACATGCTGGTGACCGGAGTAGTTTGGGTGTTACTCCATGGTTGTATGTTATTAATATGATTCGGAAGTATAAGGAAAAGGGGATGGATTTTATGCTTCACTTGAGAAAACGTATTGGGGATGGGGAGTCTACACGGTTTTGGGGGGATCCTTGGGTTACGCCGAAACCATTGTGTGTTTTATACCCTCGGGTGTATTTGTTGGAGGTCAATAAAAGTTGTTCGGTGGCAAATAGGATTCAAAACGATTCCGTGGTGTGGGAGTGGAGTAGACCCATTCGGGGAGGTAGGGAAGAAGATCAAATTGCGGAGATAAGTAGATTGATCCAAGGTTTTGGGTTATCTAATGTTGCCGATAGATGGGTGTGGGAGATTGGGAATGATGGGGATTTTGAGGTGAAGAATACAAGAAGATGGCTTGATAATTTATTTCTCCCTTCGTCTGTGTTATATACGAGATGGAATGTTTTGGTTCCCCGCAAAGTCAATATTTTATTCTGGAAGATTAACTTAGATCGGATCTCTTCTAAAGTTAATTTATTGCGGAGAGGAGTTAGTTTGGAGGATTCTAATTGTGTTATGTGTGGTGACGGTACGGAAGATGTTGATCATTTATTTTGGTCATGCACGATTTCTAAACAAGTGTGGAAAAGCATTGGAAATTGGCTTCAAGTTCTGGATTTTGATGTCGCAAATTTGGATGAGTTGTTGGTGAATTTGGATGCAAGCTCGTTGAGTGGTAAGTCCAAGTCGATATGTGAAGCGGTTATTTTTACAACTCTTTGGATCATTTGGCGGCATAGAAATGCTCTTATTTTCAATGATAGGAAAGCCCGGAGAAATTGGATGATTGACGCTATTAAAGAGGTTGCTTATATGTGGATTAGTAATCGTAAAGTTAAATATAGAGTTAGTTGGATTGAATGGCTAATTTTACCTTGTAACCTCTGACTGAATTGTTTTTTTTTTTTTCTAGCTTCTTGCTAGTTTTTTAAGTTTAATTCAATAGCTGTTTCCAAAAAAAAAATTAATTATATTGTTCATATTACTATTTTCATATGTTACTTCCTCTATCTGCTTATTTAATATATTATTTCCTCAATTTCTATTCAAACATTTGTTATTAATATTCGACTAATATTAATTTTATATTTTGTCAACATTTTTTCAAATTTGTTATTTATTGTATTCAATTATTAGGTAAATGACTTTTTTTCTTATGGTCGAATTATAAAGGAGTTTGAATGAGATTAAATTCAACTTTTAATTCCCACCAACTTTTTTTCTTGGTCCCAACTCACATAGACTATGATTCAGACACTTTCGCTTAATTGACTTGTATAATGAAAATAAAAATAGTGATAAATTTTGTCCAAGTCAAGAAAACGACACATTACCTCTAGCATAAATTATATCTATTTACCTTTAAAATAAAATAATAGATCCAACACAATGGAACTTTCATCTCTAGCTTGTTTATCAACGCGTATTTACAATTATTAATAATATTTCTGTTTAAATATATGATAATCACAATTGTATGCACCCTTTAATGCAACTTCTTTTTCTAAAAGAATGTAATGAAACATGATCAATTTAGACTTAATTTTCTCCATCGGGACAATGTGTCAGACGGAGTTATGATTTGTCAAATTTGTATTCAAATACTTATTACTCAGATTATAGAAAATAGATAATTATATGACTAAGAAAGTTTTTGCTTGTATTTAACAAAAAATCTTACCAAATAGTAGCTGCTTGACTTGAGTATGAACATTGAGGAATGTGGCATCTGTGAAAGCAACATGGGGGTTGGTAACAAGTGAGATAGCTTTGACTTTGAACTTGTCCAATTCATACTGAATCAATTTTTGGTAGGTAAAATGGTTGTATAGATTAATAATATATACTTTTCGTTCGTTTGTAAATAAAAACAAAAGGATTTTTGAAATGACAAAAAAATGATTTCAATTAGTTGTCCATATGTTGATATGTATAAGTTAAAATTGTTAAATTTTCAAGATATTTGTCATCCAACATGTTTTTGGCGGAATTTTTATAAACAGAACCATAACCATTTACATATTTGGATGGTTTTCACATACATTATCCAAAATATTTTATAAATATTTGTGTATTTCCATAGCCATGTCAAATAAAAGAATACACAAATTTGCTTCGTGGCCCAGTTTTATGACGAAATTAAGCAAACAATAAATTAAGTTCAAGCCCAAAATGGTAGTTCAATCCTGTCCATTATATTAGCCCATCGAGTAGAATAAGTTATTAAGTTAAGGCCCAAACAGACAATCATCACCACCTCCATTGTTGTGGTCCCCTTGCTCCATAGCCACATCGCATATGAAGGATGACAATTATGGCTACCATGAACGCCGCTAAAAAACGCCACTAGAATACGTGCTAGAATGATTAATAGCTACTTTTTTTCGAATTTTGTTTAATAAGACTAATTAACTAGTGAATGTTGGGATCCTTTAGACCGATGGGAACGGTAGAAAAATAAAAATTTAGTGGCGTAGTCAGTATTTCCTGCAAATGATGTAGTTATTGAGATGACCAATGGTGCACTAAAAATGATGTGATGGTTTTGACCATACCCAATAACCTTAGTATTTATCATGTCTATTGATTGCCTCACAAATTACAATAAAGAAAATCAAAGTCAGAACTAAAGTTCAAATTTAATCAACCACAATAAAAAGGTACAAAATTATATACAACTTAGAATAACAACAATAATACAACTTAGAGCGTATGACAGAAACTTTTAGGTTTTTTCGAATATCCAAAACAAAATTAAATCTCGTTAATATTTTTTTATATGCAGCGAAACTAGATTATATGTATAATTTTTTTTTTAAGTTTCAAGTGAAAGGAAAGATGGACTGGTCAACAATGGCATGGATTCACAACTTAACACTTCGCATATATCTTGATAAACTACGTTTAAATCATTTAACATTTTTATTCAACTAATCACCACCGAAGCCAATAATTTACTGAACTAAAGCTCATTTAATCTTCTTAGCTCCTCCCTACTAGAGCTACTTTACTTCTTCATATAACCCTTCGAAAATTTCACTTCTTTTCACATCCACACCCTTATCTTTACATCTTCACAATATGTTCAAGTGTGCAAACCAATTTTATCACAACTTAATCAACCATGTTCCTAAACTTCTTCTTATAACCATGATCTTTGCTATCTACATTCAATCATTAATCAAACAATCTCCATATAATTTCCTTATTTTTGCTCTTTTAACCATATCTATTCCATTAGTTTACTTCTTGAACAAGCCTAGAATCGTCTACCTAATCGACTTCACTTGTTTCAAGCCACCTTCGATTCTTCACTTACCTTATGCCACAGGGGCTGAAAACGCCCGAATCTTTTTAGCCTCACAACCAAAGAGTGTAGACTTCCAAATCAAGATATATGAGAGGTCGGGTTTGGGTGAGGAAACATGTTTACCACATCCATTGCTTTATAACCCACCAAACCCTAATATGTCGGATGCTATAGACGAGTCCCGATTGATCATTTTCTCATCCATGGACTCTTTGTTCAAGCAAACGGGGATGAACCCGAAAGATATCGATATTTTGATCGTGAATTGCAGTCTCTTTGCACCAACTCCGTCTCTTTCGGACATGGTGGTTAACAAGTATAAAATGAGAAGTAATGTTAAGAGCTATAACTTATCCGGAATGGGGTGTAGCGCGGGATTAATATCTATAGATTTAGCGAAAAACTTACTCCAAGTCCACCCCGAATCAAATGCAATTGTGATAAGTACCGAAATAATAAGTCCAAATACTTACTTGGGTAAAGAGAGATCGATGCTTCTCCCAAACTGTCTTTTCAGAATGGGAGGAGCAGCGATCCTCTTAACCAATAAAAAGTCACTACAAAAGCATGCAAAGTACAAACTTTTGGATGTTGTTCGGACCCACAAAGGGTCCGAAGATAAATCATATCATTGTGGCACGCAACAAGAAGACAAACAAGGTCATGTTGGAATAGCACTAAATATAGATCTCATGGTTATTGCCGGCAACTCTTTGAAGACAAACATAAGCACCATTGGTCTATTGGTTCTTCCCTTATCGGAGCAACTCTTGTTTCTTTCCAATCTTTTGGGGAGAAAGTTACTAAAACTTGATTTGAAACCATATATTCCCGACTTCAAAAAGGCCTTCGATCATTTTTGTATTCATGCAGGTTAGGGTTGTCAAATCATGCTATCGTTTAATCTGTTTTTGGGGTAACACGACACGACATGAATTCTATTTTCTCAACCTGAACACGATACAAAATTGTTTTTTTTTCAGCTAACATGAACACGACCCACTTAAAAATACGAGAAACACGACTACACAACATATATATGCTTAAAAAAAGACAACAACGATAATTAAAGAATAACATAAATTACTAATATGTGCTCCCAAAATTAAAACTATCGTGTCAATTTCGTGTTAATTTTTGAACCCGAACACGACACGACTTCGTGTTTGTTTTACACGACACGAATACGACACATACACAAATTCAAATTCCGGTATCGTCTCAATTTCGTTTCGTTTCGTGTATTTTTCTCGTTTCGTGTCATGTTTTGACAGTCCTAATGCAGGTGGGCATGCTGTTATCGATGAGCTCCAAAAGAGTTTGAGGTTGTCCTCGGAGCATGTAGAAGCATCGAGGATGGCATTGCACAGGTTTGGAAACACATCGTCATCTTCATTGTGGTATGAAATCGGTTATATTGAAGCGAAAGGGAAGATGAAAAAAGGAGACAGGGTTTGGCAAATCGGGTTTGGTAGTGGGTTTAAATGCAACAGTGCGGTTTGGGAATGTAACCGAGAAATTGAAGCTACAAGAAATGGTGCATGGGCTGATTGCATCCATCGGTAGTTCGGTACCCAGTAAACGTGCCAGAAGTTGTAAAGCTCTAATTAATAAAGGGACTAATCTGTCAATTTCACTTGTGAGTTGTCTTTTAAAGAAACTTTAATTTTTAAATAAATATAAGGGTTTTTTTCTAACATGTTCCCTTAGACACATGTTTAGGTGTATTTAATTCCTTTAAAATTTCCTAATTAACTGATCCACTATCAAAATAGGAAACTGTATATTTATTTAATTTTTATTTTTGAACGGTAAGGAAATATTGGAAAAAATATCAAGGTGAACAAAACCAAAAGATTGTACATCTACCCCAAAATTCAGATAAAGCAATCATATATCGATTGCCTAATGGTAAGAGCATCTCCAATGGTAGCTTTTTCTAAAGCTTATTACTATTATAATAAGTTTTTGAAAGACTTTTTACCATTGGAATACCTAGCTTTTTGAAAAGCTTATTGCAAAGACTTATTCTCTACTAAACTTTTAATCATCTTTCAATGTTTGTCTTTTTTAATCCCCCATGTATAATAACATTTCATTTTAAACCTTATATATGTTATATATAAATTCTTTATTATATTTTTATTCGTTAATAAATAAATTATATAATATCTAATGCTAATTATTACAATATTTATGTATGAAAATATTTTTAAAAATATTATATTTAGTAAGATTTCAAAAAATTGTCAAATTATATATAGAGGTATTTATAAAACATTTGAGATAGATTAAGCTAAATTAGAAATTTTGTAAAAGGAAAAGTTTTTTAGAAAAGTTAACCATTGGAGATGTTATTTAGGAAATGGTTTTTGGTTAGTGGAATGTTGATGTGGCAAAAGTAATAAGCTTTTGAGAGGTTAACCATTGGGGATGCTCTAAGAGCGCATAAATAAATTTTCTAAAGTGCGCAGACTTGTATTCGATTAATTCTCTAAGTAAATAACTAAATATTTTTTGTTTGAACAAAATATATATTAGATTACTAGGTGAATATTAGCAAAACAGTTACGACAACGATACGGTTGTGTCAATCACGAGCAATGTTTAGCGATATCGGAACTCGTCATAATTGGAAAGACATTTTAAAAAAAATTCTTAAAGCACAGTCAACGCTTTTATCCAATTTTGACTTTATTGAGAACTCAATGGCCTGCTGAGCAACTTTTTTGAATAAAACGACACACGGCCTGCTCACTGGACAACTCAATGAGCGTCTGCTCATGGAGGTATAGTATACTAGTATAGTGATGACACACATTTTAAAAATTATGGATAAAAGATTGTTTTTTTGGATTATTTTGTTGTCACTTAGAAGGTCAAAAATCTATTATCGTTATTTTTGTTGCACTAATACAAGTAATTACGGACGGCACTTGTGTAAGTAAAACTTGAACAATCTCATGACTGAAGTTTATTTTAAGGAAAAAAAATTTCCTTTATAATGACACTTTTTTTGCCTCTTAATGACACTTTTTGTACTTGTAGCGATAGTTTTTCTAAGTGCTAGCTAGCTATGTTTGTAATAACGTTCAAGAAACCAAAATGCATTTATTTGAAATGTGAAGTGTGAATCAAACTATATATGGGAAAACATCGCCAAATGGCAGGAGATTTGATCCATCAAATTTCAACACTTCGATAAAGTTGTTTCATTGAACTTTTTTAAGAGGAGAAAGATTGCAGAAGGTGTGTCGACGTGGTGATTAATTCAAACATCAATTTGGGTATTAAGATATCCTGAAAGTGGATAGAGTTGTCATAATTGGCACAGAGAAAAAGTGGCATCACAAGGTTGAAAAAGTATCACTAAATGTATGATAAATGATATTTAGTTTTATTATTTGATAACTATTTAATAGGTAGACATGTGTACAGTGTAATCTGTTAATTCTCTCTCTTACTATTATCTCTTTATTTTGACATATAACTTCATCTAATAAGTAGGATCCAATGATATGATTAAATACCATTATTCTTATTATATATAGTGACACAAAAAAAAATTAAATTTTCATTTTTGTGAATTTTTTTTCATTAAAACTATAAGGAAATCTAATACGAAGTACAATATAAACTTCTACCCAATTTGTTTTAATTAAAAATGTCACTACAGACCTCACAATAAAAGTAATGAATATACGTTTGATATTTTTGTGGCATAATATATATTTTAATAAAAGAAAGTTGTAAATAAAATCCAAAGTTATTAGTTTTATCCCAATTATTTGAAAAGTGTGATTGAAAACTTAGATTTTTTTTTTTCTTTTTACTTATATATTCTTTTGAAAGGCATTGAAAACATAGATCTAGAAGTAACAATTTCCTTTTAATAGAGGTACCTATCTTCTAAGAAAACAAGCCACAAAGTTCAAATAATTCCAATCATGTAAATTAAATTCTTACAATCTAGCTTCTTTGCTAGATATTTTCTTTTTCTTATGTAACATGCCACCGTTCAATTATTTGACCGTATAATTAAGCTCCAATAACATAGTATAGTATGTATTTTCAACTAACTATTAAATACGTACCACCAGAACTAACAATAAGAGATAATGTAGAAATAAAAAGCTCATTTAATCTTCTCATCTACCTCCTCCAAGTCCCCATTACATTTCACTTTCTCCAATCTAGTCTTTAAATCTTCACCTTCCCCTTATAATACCCCTTCCATCATCACTTCTTTTCTCATCCACACCTCTCTTTTCATCTTCACTATCATCTTCACAATGTTCAAGACAGCCAAGAACTCCTATCACTATCTCATTAACCATGTGCCTAAACTTCTCCTCGTAACCGTAATCTTCACGATCTGTATCCAAGCATTCAAACAATCCTCGTACGATCATCATCTTAACGATCTTTCATTGATTCACACGCTCGTTATTGCTTTCCTAACGGTATCCATTCTCACATTCTACTTCTTGAACAAGCCCCGAACCATCTACCTAGTCGACTTTGCGTGTTTCAAGCCGCCTTCGATTCTTCGGGTTCCATATGCCACGGCTGCGGAACACGGGCGAATCATTTTAGCCTCGGAGCCGAAGAGTGTAGCGTTCCAATTCAAGATCTTTGAGAGGTCGGGTTTGGGCGAGGAAACATGTTTACCACATCCGTTACATTATCTACCACCAAACCCTAATATGATTGATGCTAGAGACGAGTCCGAGTTGGTCATTTTCTCGGCCATGGACTCGTTGTTCCAACAAACCGGGATTAGCCCGAAAGATATCGATATATTGATCGTGAATTGTAGTCTCTTTGCACCAACTCCTTCTCTTTCGGACATGGTGGTTAGCAAGTATAAGATGCGAAGTAACGTTAAAAGCTATAACTTGTCCGGAATGGGGTGTAGTGCGGGGTTAATATCGATAGATTTCGCGAAAAACCTACTCCAAGTCCAGCCGGATTCAAATGCGGTCGTGATAAGTACCGAAATCATCACCCCAAATTCTTACATGGGTAAAGAGAGATCGATGCTGCTCCCAAACTGTCTTTTCAGAATGGGAGGAGCAGCGATCCTCTTAACCAATAAAAACTCACAACGTAAGCATGCAAAGTACAGACTTTTGCACGTGGTTCGGACCCACAAAGGGTCCGAAGACAAATCTTACCGTTGTGTTACACAAGAAGAAGACAAAGAAGGCCATGTTGGTATAGCTTTAAACCTAGATCTCATGGTGATCGCGGGCAACTCGTTGAAGTCAAACATAAGCTCCATCGGACCGTTGGTTCTTCCGGCTTCCGAACAACTCTTGTTTCTCTTCAATCTTTTGGGAAGAAAGTTCCTTAAACTTGATCTCAAACCCTACATTCCCGACTTCAAGAAAGCATTTGAGCATTTTTGTATTCACGCCGGTGGTCGTGCGGTTATCGACGAGCTTCAAAAGAGTCTACGGTTGTCGGCGGAGCATGTGGAGGCATCTAGGATGACGTTGCACAGGTTTGGAAATACGTCGTCGTCTTCATTGTGGTACGAATTGGGTTATATGGAAGCCAAAGAGAGGTTGAAAAAAGGAGATAGAATTTGGCAAATAGGGTTTGGTAGTGGGTTTAAATGTAATAGTGCGGTTTGGGAATGTATTAGAGAAATTGAAGCAACGAAAAATGGTGCATGGGCTGATTGTATCCATAGGTACCCAGTGAACGAGCCCGAAGTTGTGAAGCTCTAAACCAGGGACAGATTTGTCATTTCACTTCCTTGTGATTTAGAGAAACCTCAATAAAATTAGCACTTTCTTGATTAATTATTAATGGTATTTACCTCTTTTTAATGCATAAGACTACCCGTAATGAGGCGACCAAATCACGACATCCCCCGACACCCCACCCCAAAATTTCGGAAGTCTTTTTATTTTTATTTCATTAGTTAAAAATTTGAAATTGAAATACAGTAATTGTTTAAGTACGTTTATGATGCAAAATTAACCAAAAGATTGGGTTATGGAAGAACTAAACAAATGTTTCTAGTTCTTTTGTTTATCATAGCTTCTATCATTGGTACTAACTTGAATAGCTAGGGAATATACATCTTAGATTTACATGTATATCAACATTAATAATCCGATTTTTTTTACATCGTTTTGAAAGTCTTTATATAGAAAAGATTTACCAACATATATTCTTGTGTGTTTTTTTTCTTTGACATATAAAGCAAAGGAAGATTATTGTACGATCCTTTTATTGTCATCAAATATAGGTTGCATGACAGATATTTTAAATGCAGGTACACCTTGTTTATCATGTTTTGGATCTTAAATTGTGAGATACGGATTTTCTTTATTTTAAGGCCAATAATAATCATTTCTATAGAACTTGAACAGGTGTATTATTAAATTAATTGTGTCATTGTACTAATAACCAATGTATCTTATCTATTTTATACTGTATATATCTACACAAAAGAGGAGTTTTATTACAACGACTCAATTGATTACGGGGGTAAAATGTTGGTGAATCTAAAAGCCAAGATATATAGAGGAAGGAATGTAACCTACAAGTGGCCTGAGAAAATATCCAATAAAGTATGGAGTATCAATGTGTTATACCAAAATAATTTATTTAACCTTTTTGAATTTTATTTGAAATAACTTTTAAGGTATGATCCTATATTATATTTTTCATCTAAAATGTGCATATGACAATGTCAGTTGGCATATAATTAGTTTAAATAATTAAACATAGGAGTTTCAAATCCAGAAAGAAATAAGATGGAGACTAATAATAAAAATATCAAACTACTAATTATATAAGTTGACAGCATACACGAGATAAGCAACAAATTGTAAAATTAAAGGCCTTCAAATTTACATAGAAGCATGACAGTACCACTTGATCATATTTATGTATTCAACATATTTCAAGTAAAACTATATATGTATGGTAACTAGAAATGACTATGAAAATCGACGAACTTTCGCCCTTGACCGTCCATCACCATGGGAAGCATTGCTTCCATTACGTGGACCAGCGACCGCGACTAAAAGTACCCCTTACATGTGTTCACTCTGGCGACCGATACTGGTTGATGGTGTGTGCATTGGTTGCTGGTACATTATGTAAGTGGTACATGTTTAATCAATCTTAAAGTGGCCGTGAGTTTGTTCACTAATTAGTGTATTTTCAATGTTTGTCATGTATTTAGTCGGAGAAAAGAAAACTGATGTGGCATTGGTGACCAAATTTTGGGTTTGGTCATCACTACGGGTAGTCTAAATTTTCATACTTTTTCATTTAGTGATAAAATAATTAAAATCTGGAATCAATTCTCTTCACAATGTCATCATTTGGAAACTTGCATATTAAATAAGTATTAAAATTAAATTAAATGTAATACCACTATTTTAAACTAAATAGACGTAGAATAGCTATGACATGAACTTATAGGTAGTGAGTAGTGACACATAAAGAAGCCATTGAATGTAATACATAGCACCATACAGAAGTAATGGTTTTGTACCAACCCACTACCTACATGTTCTATATCACAATTCAAGTTACCATCTACCACATTAAGTATATAAATACACAAATTGATCAATAGTTACCAATTAAATCTTGACACCATGCAAAAGGTTAATATATAGTATATTTTTTGTTCAAGGAAACGCACAAAGATAGCTTGGTGGTTGTAACTTGGCAGGTGAAGGTCTTGGTGAGATACAAATTCCATTTTATAACATGTCACAAACTTACAATTAATAAATTGATATGGACATATCAACAAACCTTTGGGGTAGTAGTACAAAGGTGTCCCAGAAATAAAAGTTGCAAATTTAAGTATCACTCGTAACATAATATAAATCATTTGAGGACTATTGACTCATCTAATTCATCCGTTTAAAAATCAACCTAATTTAAAAATTGATGCGAGGATTAATTTGTTATTTTCTTTCTATCCATATCTTTTCATACCCTCTTTTGATGTTGTATTTGTCGATTGTGTCAAATTTTGTCTCAAGTTTGATTTATAGCTTTATTATGGGTTGTTGGGATTGTTTTTTTGTTTTTTTGTTTTTTTGAATTACAAAAGTGTTTTCCCCAACAACAAAAAAAAGTAAGAGTTGCCTACTTATTCAAATCTTTGTTTTTGAGCTTTTTCTATGCTATTTAAAATTGATTTCTTATAGTTTTTAACTTATTTACTTCTTGGAAATTCAATAACTCACTTTCAAGAACAATTGCACACACCCCTAAAATAGATTAGATCCGGCAATACTCGACCCATATTTATAATGGTATTAGCTATTTAACTTACATGAATACTATTTTCAAAGAGAAATGAGAAAGCATGAGATGATATGACATTTGTTTATGTAGGAATACAAGTACTTGGTACATTATAATATTATATCCACCGACGATTCTCGTATAATTCGTCCCTCCCAATTTATTGGCATGCCTACAAAGACCTCTTAAAACCTCGGTCTACAAATGCGAGCCTACTTAATTTATGACGGTGTAAATGATACATACACTTGCTCACAAATTATGAATTTTGCAAGGCCCCTTCTATTCTTGATATTTTTAAAGTTACATACATTTCATAAGGTTTTTAGTATAAGCCTCAAATGGCCAGAGGAGGACCTATTGTGTACAATAGGCCAATAGGGTATCATGTGTAACTCCTCAAAATTTATCATATAATTTTAAAATTTTGAATTTTTTTTATTGTATGTGATACCCCTGATAAAAAGAATGTACAACCAGTGATACTACTCAAAAATTTTCTTGGATCCATCACTTCGAATGACCCATGCCATATGGCTCGTTTAAATTACATAAAAGGTAAATCAAACTAAATGAGATGTACGGCAATAGAGGGTGGGAACAGATTTGAACCGGGTCATTGCGTTTGCTGAGCTGTCATGATCAAAACTCTTTAAAATAATCATAATCATGTTTATTTTGCACCTTCGAACAGTCCCCATTTTAGTTAGAGAGAAATGATTAAAGTTATGATGGGCCACTGAATCAGTTTAACACACAGAAATTAAATAGACATTTTATAATTGGGCCTAATATGAGAATATCCTCATATTTTGTAGATTAAAAAACTTGGGCTGGCTAAATAATCAGACTAGTACAAAATATGAATGGTGGGTACTAGGAACAATTGGGTTGTAGGCACGATACACCCTATATCCGGTACATGTCTAAACATTCTTTAAATATTATCTAATTGTTTATATTTTTTATTTAAGAATAAACCTTATTTGCCTTTTGTATAAGTGTACGATTCATCCAATTTCAGGAGCCAAGAAAGTTATAAAGTGAGTTGAATTCCTATAATGTTACTCGTGCAAAGCAACATCATTTAAATATTTAATTGCATATAACGGTCTTTAGATCTTTTGCCGGTAAAATCTAACCGAAGGTGGACGACTGTGACTAGTGATTGTGGTTTAAAAGAGGAAGATAGAATGATGTGTATATCTTTTTATTAAGCGAGGGTAAAGTGGTGTTGTAAAAGAGGGAAAGAGTAATGTATATATATTTTTTATTGGGTGCCAAAAAAGTGATATTAGAGATTTAAATGTAAAATAATTTCTTAAAGTTTAAAATAGAGAGTGTCAACTAATGCAATGATTGTTTGATAAAAATGAAATGTTAATTATTGTTACAGATTAGAATAGTCTGATAAAACTTAATATTTTTATGGGTAATGATTTTAGGACCATATAAATTACTTCACCTACCACACTGTACAACATTTAAAGCATATTGTACAAGTACTGTAAAGCAGTGGTTGTGGTATTTAGAGTAATTTATGTGGTCCAAAATCACTTCCCTATTTCTATAGATATCAACAATATTTGTTAGTAATTGATAGTGACATCTTTTTGTACGCTCGTTATTTTTGTTATCTAAATTTAAAATAGTTCTAATTCTTGTTTGGCTATCAATAAAAAACCTCTACTATATATGTATTCTTAATTCAATAATTAAATTTACGTTTATACCCATGTCCATTCATGATCCACCAAACAGAAGTCTTTTGTTGTACGTTATTGTCCTTTCTTGTTTAGAGCACTAGCTGCCGATTCATATTAAACCAATGTTGCCAAAATTATTAATATAGTTTTACCACTTAAATCAAAATTACCCTTGTGTAACATTTCTATAACGTTTATTGAGATCCACAAAAAAACATATTAAACCATCGCAACTTAAGATAAAAAATTTGTTAATCTTGCGTTAAAACCTATGGTGGAGTAGCCATTTGGCAAGCTTTAGCGCCGCCAAAGCACCTTTGGCGAAGCTTTGGTTTCAACGTCATTATCTTTTTATTTCTTTAGCCACTACATGTTCTTTAAGTGGTTCATCTAAGTTAGATGAAGCATTTAAAAAAAGATAGTGAGTAAGAAATAAAAATAATAAAGTGTCATAAATGGAAAATACTTTTATGATGCAAAAGCACGACATAAATTGTCCGATAAAACCAGCACTAGAAGAATATAAGATTGAGAAAGAGTAATTAAAAGCTTAAGAATGTTTGTTCCCCTTTTTCTCTCAATTCATACATTAAAGGGTTACTAATAGGTAATAAGGCATGATTAACATGTTATAGTAAATTTCAAATTTTATAGTTGTCGAATACGTATGGATATCACTTGGTTCTACGACTGGAAATTTGAGATTGAAGCATTATTATAAACTCTCAATAGTCTTGTAAATTTTTTGCATATGTGTATTTATTCATCAAAAACTCTTTAACCACTTTTTATATCACTTAATACGTTACTTGTAGCAACAATATGCAATAAACAGACATTTATAATCTTCTTTTTCATATGCGCGTAATTTACCCACGAAAAATATTGGGATTTTTTAATATGTGTCATATGGGCACATTATAGTAATGTTAAATGTCTTTTATATTCCTGCATTTAATTCATCAAAAACCTTCATTTTCAATTATGATAAGGGCAAAATCAATATAACACAAATGTATTAATGACTTATAAATATCATTATACTATAATTATGAAATTTTGGTATATTAAACTTTCGTTATCATATGCCCATAGAGCACATATTAGTAAAATCTATAAATAATAATCGATCATGGTTGGAAACTAATTAATTTATGAGTCCATAGCTAAAGAAGAGAGATTAATATTTTTTTAATTAAATTTCTTACTTATTTGATTAATATAAATAAAATTATAAGATAAGGAAAAAGATAATTATTAGATGAAGGGTTTCATTGATAGTTAACGAAGGAAAAGAATATAAAATTAATGTATTATATTAATACGTTAATTATTAGATCATATATGTTAATTGTTATCTGGGTTTTGTTAATGACAACCCTTAGGGTTTTTACTAACATGTATAAAAAGCTTGTAGATTGATTAAAAAATATTACTAAATTCAGGGAAATTGTATTTTGTTATTTTGTCTTCTTAATAACAGCTCTAAGGGCTGACATATCATTTTCCTTGTTATATTAGTATAATCTTTGTTTTTTATGTATACAAAAATAAAAAAATTGGAGAGAATTAAAAATAAAAAGGTCAAAGGCAAAATTATGGGATCAATCAACCACACTATGTTGACTGTTCGGAGGATCCAAAACCTACCATTCATCATCTCATGTTTTCATTATTCATCATTACTTTTTATCTATGTTCCATCACCTCATTCTCCACTGCCATTGTCATAGATTAAAAGATCCTTTCTCACTCTTTATAATTAATCATATGAACATTAACTACGGTATTTTACCTAAGGGTTTTGCTAATGACAGTCCTAAGGAGTGTCACTAATATGCATAAAAAACTTGTACATTGATTAAAAAAGTAATATTACTAAAATTCAGGGGTTGTTATATGTGTATTTTGCCTTCTTAATGACAGCCCTAAGGGCTGTCATTAGTATTTTCCTTAACTTAATGGTATAATATTTGCCTTTATCCCTGTGGTTATAATTTTAAGTATCACTCTAAAAATAGGTGCGGTATAACGTTTGACCCCATCTTTATGGTCGGGAGTTATTATAAAAATATAAAATAATTTACCATTAAAAGAACTCATAATTATTGGTTTGCAATATTTGTATCATCTAGAATCAACTCGATTACCCCCTACTTGCAGATTGCAACTTCTATATGATTTCATATATAGCTCTCTTATATAAGTGTATTACCATAAATTATTATTACTTATAAGTATTAATTGATAAACAAAATTCTTATAAACCTAAGTTTTAAAAGAAATAAAAACTTATAATATGATCATATCTGTGGAGACATTAAGGTCCACCAAACACATTTGGTATTGAAAGAAGTGATAACCATGTGTTTTTATGCAGAAATTGCATCACTTCTCACACACTCATCTTAGTAATGGTAGATATTACACCCAGGAGGGACCTCCATTTCCATGTTTCCCTTTATTGTTTTCCCATATATATTCACACACACACATATGTACACCTTAACTAGACACCAAATTATGTTTAATAGTAGTTATTATTTTGTATATTACATACATTATAATATAATACATGTTTTCTTCAAAAAGGTGATCTTTCTCTTTGAGAACCAATAAATAGGAATGTAAAAACAACACAAATATTTTGTTTTCATTTGATGGTGAATAAATGTCAGAAGACTGTTTTGTCTTTGTTTGTTTGAATAACCATGACTTTATACATCCGAACATAAATACTAGCTACTAGTCCCATTTTGAGTTATTTTTTTCCACATAAATATATGGTACGTTTTTACATTTCTGTTTGGTGTATCATTCATTTCTCTAAATTGTCACATTTTTATATACCACTCCAGTCGGGAGCATCTGTTGACAAACCGATAATATTTGTAAAATGCTACAGTTGCATGGAACCTTCGGTTGTAACTGGAAGCTCATGCCTTGGGTTTGGCTATAGAAATGGAGACTAGTGGAATGGGTGCAATTGCAAGCTAGCAGTTACGATTAGTAATGTGCAAACTGGAACGAGAACTGAATGGAACCGTCGTAACGAACCAGACTGCACAAGACTGAATCACGCTATGTTGGTTCGGTTCTCAGTTATAATTTTAAAGTAATATTGGTTCTATGTCTGGTTCAGTCTGATTCCTAGCGGTATGATTCGGTCTAAAATCCAGAATAAACTGAAAAGTCAAAAAACTTTCTCGGTTTTCAGTTTGGTTCCAGTTGGTTCTTGATTTAGTTCGATTTTAGCCCGTTCTCAGTCCGATTAGTTTTAAATCTGAGCATCATCAGTTTGGTTCAAGTTTGAGCATTTCATTTTAGTTTTTGTATCATAAACAGACCTAATTACGATTGGAAAATAATTTTATTTATAATATAAAAATAATGCTTAATTTTCAATCAAAAACTTTGTAGCATCTATATGTTGTTGACCATGGTGCTACAGCTTCCACTTAAATGCACTAAGAATAGAATTTATAGCACACTCAACTGTTTACTTTGAAAAGACAGTTGGGATTCCAAGCAACTTCCATTGGGTTGCTTTTTCATCTTCAAACACTAGTACCTTCCGCATTAAAAACAGTACATTTCCAACTAAAATTCAAACAATAAAATAAGAAAGCTAAACGACTCATTATTCTTTCAAGTCACCGTTACAATGACCATTTGATCATAATCAAACTCACTGCAAATCTCGCCGATTAAACAAAAGAATTAACCATTTTCTAACAAAATTAACCTCATAATTTACTTAAATTAATTATCGACTTAATTACTAGCTGCAAAACTCATGGGCAATCCTTGTTCTTCACCCATTAACGGTTCATCCATCCACAATGTGTTGATCCAAGCTTGTTCTTCGTTATTCAACTCCAATTCACCAATATCACAATCGAGCAAATCGCTTGCGGTATTATCGTCATATCCGCAAAGGGTAAAATCGTCAAGATTCCCGAACCCGTCTAACGGGCCCACAAAATCGTCAAGAAACGGAGCATTTAGCTCCAAACCGAGGTCCAAATCGTTACCGATATCGGTCAATGATAAAGACTCGTCAACCGGTTCAATAAATCCCAAATCGGGCAACAAATCGTCTTCGTTTGTGCAAGTTTCCATTTTTCGGCCATTGTTTATGAAGATTTTGGGAACGGATGATAATTCGATTTCGAGCACCGAAGACGGTGACGAATGCGAGATCACGCCCACCGATTCTTCGGATACCGAAACCGATTGTTTTTGTTTTTGATTATCGGGCGGTGAACGCGAGATCACGCCCACCGATTCTTCGGTAACTGATTGTTTTTGTTTTTGTTTTTGATTATTGGGAAAAATTACGGCTGGAGGTGAATTTTTGTTTTTGTTTTTTAAAGATTCCGCCATTGTTTCAAACTCGAGTTTCTTGATTTCATAAGCCCGCGAGGCTTCTTCCGCGGTGTTGTAAGTACCGAGCCAAACCCGTACGCCTTTAAACGGGTCACGGATCTCGGCAGCCCATTTGCCCCATTTCCGTTGCCGTACACCACGGAATTTCAAACCGGAAGTTATCTGGGGTTGACTTTCTGTTCTGGTCAAACCCTTTTTCCCGCAATTGTTGTTGCTACCTTGAAACGACTGATCAGTCGCCGGAATCTTCATCGCCGGAACCTTGATTTCTCTGACGATTGTTTTGGGTTTTTTGCGAGGCTCGTCGTCACCGGATGAATCGGTCATATACGGGTCGTGAACAAAGATCCGAACCGTTTTTGTGGGTTTTTCTGGTTCGGTTACCTTTCCTCTCCTTTTGGGTTTCTTGTTACGAACAATTTCTTGATTTTCCGGCGATTGCTCCGGGAAGTACGACATTTTCTAACCGAACAAAAATCACCGAGAAAGAACAAACAAATAAAAGAGAGAAAAGGGTATTAATTTCTTCTAACGAAACCCTATCAAAATGATTAATTTTCGATTTCGTAAATCGGTGTTTTCAAGAACAATAGAATACTGAAAAACCCCTGTATATGAAAACACCCAAAACACACCACACCAGAACAAGTCCTGCACAATTATCAAACATCTGTCAAATAAAACACATAAATTACAAAAATAATAATTTAATTTACCTTTTTGGCCTCAAACGCATCGAAAATGTTGACGAACAAACAAAAAGACTCTGCTGAGTGAAACAGCAGAGAGATCGATAAATTAAGAGAGATGAAGTAATCCAGAGCTTCAACAGAGCCCCAATCACAGCCAATAAGCTTGCAGACATAAAATCAGACCTTCTTCCCTTTTCTCTGCCCTAAAACCCTTTTCAAGCTACAAAATCAAACAAAATCAGATCAGATCGTCATATACACAAATCGAAACAAAAAAACAAAAACTCGTCGAATTTTAAGGTGGAAACACGAAATTGAACGAGGTTTAAAGCTGGGTTTTTGGTTAATTTAAAAAATAAAACAAAATTAAAACAGAGGATTAAGAAATATACCTTTGGGTGATTCCAATTTCTTGTGAAATTTGAAACTGAAACACGCTCTGCTTCCCTTTGTGCTGTAACGATGTTTTTGTCTCTGGACTGCTTCTTTCGCCGTTATTAACTCCGTCTTTTAAGCAGTCAAAACGCAGATATGGAATGCGTATATATAATGCCTTTAATTTATTTGATATTTAATTAATGGAAAGTAAATAATCATTCGAATAAATTAAATATTTTTTACTTTTTATATTTTTCTCAGTAAATACTACTGTATATAGAGTTAATTACACGAATGGTCCTTTAACTTTACACCAAATTTCACCAATGATCCTTTAGTTTCAAAAATTACACCGATTGTCCTTATTTTTGAAACTTATTTCACCGATAGTCCTTTAGGCTTAACGGTGTTAAATTTTTCTGTTAAGTCTCCCATGTGAGATGCACATGGGTGTGGGTGTGTGCAAGTGGGGTGGTACTTTTTGCCTTAAAAGTTGTAAATAAGCTTGTTTTTTAAATTTTTTCGCAAAAAGTGAAAAGGGAAAAGACTACAATGCCCTCATGTGCATCTCATATGGGAGACTTAACAGAAAAATTTAATACCGTTAAGCCTAAAGGACTATTGGTAAAATAAGTTTCAAAAATAAGGATCATCAGTGTAATTTTTGAAATTAAAGGACTATTAGTAAAATTTGGTATAAAGTTAAAGGATGTAATTAACTCTATTATATATGTGGTGTGAAGGTATGATGAGCTGTCATGGGCATCCATCATGCATGATCTGCACATCCATTAGTCATGCATACCATGCCACATTTTGGCCGCCATTGGGCCAGATATTTTTCAGTTAACGTGCATGTGTCCTACACGCGCTGCGATGCCTCCTTTGGCGCGACAATTTATGTGATTTGTTTGGATATGGTCGCATGTACAATACACGCGCGGAGAATGAAAGTTGGTTAGTTTCAAGCGTTATTTTTTGTTTTTAGTTTAAATTTAGAGGTAACGCTGCGAATCGGAAGCGTTGATGACAGCTAATAGTTTTTTGGACGATTTTAGGTTTCATATTTACTAGATATTACGAGAATTGCCATGTATATATTTTTGTTCCCAAAGTACCCCATTGAGACGGAAATTATTCTGTTTTAGGAGGAATTTGTTTTTGTTAATATTTTCCTTTTACTATGTTTGAGAATAAATTTCTTGCTCTTTTCGTGATTTTAGTTTAATATTAGCTAATACTTTCCGAATCTTAGTTGGAATATTTAATCGTATACCATTAATGAATGATTTGGTTTGAATTCATAAGATGTAACATCCAAATTTAATTATGATCATTAATTTTTTTAACAAAATATATACGAACTCAAACTCATGAACACAGTAGAATGAAAAATTATATTTTAAGTTTTCATACCACTAAACTATAAGTTTTTTTGTATTATGATCATTGCCTACTTTTGAGTATAAAATCTTACTATATATAAATATGAGTTTTGATAATGACAGTCCTAAAGGCTGTCATAAGACATGCATAAAAAAGTTGTACATCCATCTACAACCGATTCCCGAATTTTCAGATTTACTCACTTGTATCATTTTTAATGCATTTAGAGATATCCTTTAAGGTTGTCGTTATGAAAATCATAAAGTATTTAACCTTTCCAAAATAGTAAGACTTGCAAAATTAGCCGACACAATTGGTAATTCGAGAAAAAATTGATTTTATAAAAATATGTATCATACAAAACTAGAACATGCAATATCTACGTTATTAACACAATATGTTAACCAACTAAAATAATAGATAATATGTTTATTAAGAAATTGTTATTAAATTTATACTTATTAATCATTAGACTTTGAAAAGTTGAGATTACAACGACCTGTCATCACTACCCGCGACCACCGCTAACGCAACCACCAAATATCACCGTAAAATATAGTTACAAGGAATTTGATGCGGCATGATACGGGTACTCATCTATATACTAACTAATAAATGTTCATTATTAATATCGTTTTAATTAAATTTTTCACAAAACCCATAAATTAGTTAATTAATAGTTGATCAAATGTTTAAACATATATTTTGAAAAATAATAAAATAAACAAAAATTCTAGTGTACGTGGAGATTATAATAAAGATCACAAGACTATTAAAAAGTGTAACCGAACTTATTAATTGACTAATTTATTGAACTATGTCTCTCTCGGTTGAAAAAAATAACATGGAATTCAACTCAAGCCATATGCTTACTAACTAAATTCTAACACTATTATATTTCTTGTACCTTATAGGATAGTTACAAATGAAAGTATTCCACACATCCCTGTTATTATTATTGCTTTCACACTCATCCAGGTCCTTGGTATTAAACTATTTGGTTATGTTATAATAGGTGTAACATCCGAAAATTATCTTTTAGATATCACGAGATCAATTATTTTCTTAGAAAAATATTTACCAAATAGCTAAAAAATGTAAATACATAAATAATTACGATAACGTTAATATCACATACACCATGACCAAAATTCAGTTAACTTGGTAAAGCTCTGTATATTGCTTTCATTGGTTTAATAACAAACGTCACCATGTAGCTAGTGAGATGTAACTCATTATAAGCAGATAAACTAAAAAAAAGTATTATTTCAAAAAGCTTTTGAATTAGTTGTTAGTTTTATTAGAGACTAACATATAACACGTGATACATTGCGGGTGCCTTACATATTTTTTTTATAATGTTTTAATTTGTATTTGTGTAATAATTTACTTCCTTTATAATACTTTATTATTCCAAAATTAATTTAAAGCACATTTTTATGAAATTATATTTTTATAAAAACACATTTCTAAGATTAGTTGATTGCAGTTGTCCTAGCATTTAAACTATAGAAATTGTGCACTTCCTATTGATGAGAAGGGCTTTCATAATGATAAATTGCAATGCATCAATAATGCTACGAGACATAAAGTACTTTAATATAATTTTTTCCCCTGATAAACTTTCAAATTTATTTTTATAGTCAACCTCGTATCTACTAGTTAATAAACTATGATATATTAGTATTACTAAATAATAATTAAATATTACAGAATCTTTTTGGAAGATATTTCGTGGTATGTAAGAATATACATAAAGACAATGTTATGGTATTCTGAAAGTAAATAAAATAAGCTTGTTGGAAAAGAGGGAGATAGCGAAAATGGCCCCACAGAGCAGCTTGGGCCCCAAGCAAAAGAATTTTGTAAGTGTTTACTCTAATTTAAAATTTAGCAATGGTATTTAGACCTACTATTTAAACCTACTCATAGACCTACTCATTAGATAAAGACACATGTTAAAATCAAGAGATAATATTAGGAGAGAGAATTAGTGGAATACACATATCATTCTATCAAGTGGGTAAGTCTATGATTAGGTTTAAATTTAAATGGTAGAACTAAATATCATTTCTTTTTATAATTATAAAAAAAGCAAGGGGCATGTCTTATAATCTTTGTCAGCTTTGTCACGTGACTTTCTTATCATATAATCAATGTGTCCAGTATCATTTACCAAATCTTTTACCCTCCAAAATAAAGTTTTCGGTTAAATATCTACTTTTTTTATTGGAGCAAAACCAAACTGCAAACATAATTAACTGAAAAATAGATTCACTATAATCAAATCAAGCAAAAACCGAGAGTTTAATACTCTAGTTTTACTAAAACTAAATCGAATTAACTGGAAAAGCTAATTTGCGGCAAAAACTAAATCGAATTAACAAAACTTTCAGTCAAGTGTAATTTGCCGCAAAAGCTAAATCGAATTAACTGGAATCATACTGATTTGTATTCTATACAGATTTATTTTAATGTAGTTTAAAATTTTAATATTTGTAGTTTATTCCATAATTAGAAATGTCACTAGAAATGTTGACATTTCGTCTAAACATAAGACATCCAGAACTTGTAATATAGTGTTTCGTTAACTACAACACTTATAATTATCTTAGAAAAATTAATACATGCACTATTAATTTGTATTCCCATTAATGATGGAGAATTTTTTTAAGGAAAATGATAATGATAGCTCTAAATAAGAAGGTAAAATAGATATAAAACAACCCCTGAATTTTAAGATCACCACCTTATCAATGAATGTACAAGTCTTTCATGCATGTTAAGGGCTGTCATTAACAAAACATATTTTCTAAATGCAAGTATATGTATTAGTTAATGTACAACTACTGATACATATCCAAACATCTTATTGATAACTATAAAGGTTGTCATTATCATTATTACTTTAATATAAAATCGTTTATAAAAATCTAACTATCTTTTTAGTTTTCGATTAACCACTCATTATTTAACTATACCGGAACATCAAAATCGTGTCAGTTTAACAACCAAACTAAAAAAATTGTTATTATTCCATACAATTTATGTTATTTATCTTCCTAATTATTAAATCAAGATATTTCAAATTAAAAAACTAATTTAAGAACATATAAAAAAAGTTATGAACAACAAAATTTATTGGATGAGCTAATAAAAGTTACGGTTTGATTAACCTAAATATGGATACAATTTACGTGTGTCTAGGTTAAAAAAATTTAATTCAACTTTTTCGATTTCGGATTTCTTTAACACATCTAGTGATATTGAATTATTGATGACGAGTGGGTCGGTCATTAAACATTTATTTTTCACCACCCATGAAATGGGAATAGTATTGCTTGGATTTCCCGCCATCTCTTAGCTTACGTGGCACTCCACCTTCTCTACCCCCCTTTGGAGTTAACCCCCTTTCTATGCCACGTTTTCTGCCTCTTTCTCATACGTGTCAATTTCCCTACCGTATTTCACATGCTGACACAGACGCATATATCAACCAATGATACCATGTCATTTTCGTTTTCATCTTTTTGTATTTTCCATTAAAAAATACTTCGTCTGCTTCAAAATAAATTGTACATTTATGTTTAATGTTTAGTTCAAAATATTATAATAAAAATTAAATTGAGTACTTATTAAAGTATTTTAACTAAAATGAGTCTAATGATATTTCATTATGATAAATTAATCATTTTAATATATTAAACGAGATAATTAGTAGATATGATCCCCACACAATGCAAAATTTCAAAATTATAACTATTATGAAACAATCTCATCACTTATTTTAAAACATAAAATTTTCAATTGCTTAACTCGTTAATGGGAAAATTCAAAACATGATATTAGTAGATTATTATTTCTTTTTTCTAGAGTTAGTTAATTTCATGAAAATAACTAAGTTAAACTTTAACAATGTATTTGAATGAAATAAGAAAAATCATATTATTGCCTAATGTTTATGCACACTTTATATTAATACGCATAACAATGTAGCATGTGTAATTTACTATTTTTTTTCCCTCATATTATTTTTTGATTTTAACGTTAATCTTGTTCAATTGAGTAAATATTTAAGAGATACATATAATTGGTAACAATACCATTTTTCATTAAATAATTTACAAAGTTGTTGGGAACTATTTTAGTTTCGATGTGAAAAGGGTTTTTTTTGGTTTTTCAATCACTCAGAATTCTGTAGTAGTAAAGGCCCATTTTGGCTGACAGTATAACCCGTTTATCTTTTAGGCCTATATTTCATTGGGCTTCTGTCATCCCATATTATATTAATAAAGGAAATAAATGTGAGGCTACCTTTAATGAACATTAAGAAATTTAATAAATAATCAATGGTCAAATATGTACCTAAGTAATGGTTTAATAAGGAAATAAACTTAAGACTGCATTTAATAAATATTAACAAATTTAATACATAATCATTGTTCAAATATGTAGTTTGTTTTTATTTTTGAACAATACATAATCTTTTCCATTTGTCCACGACGAAACTTGAAAACGTGAACCTATGGTGGGGCAACACCTTACGTTTTTTTACCATTACCATTAGGCTAGAACTCTTGGGTCAAATATACAGTTAACTTTGTATCAATTCAAAAGTGGTCTAAATCTGCCCATAATCTAGATTTTGAATTGATTTTGAATTGAACATACTGATGTATTAAAAACGGTTGAACCAATCGAGCTACTTGAACTGGTTAACACTTTCATTCCTTATTTATGAAAAATTATCTATGAAGATTTTGCATGCAATCGAAATTCAAAAAGTTGCCGATTACAAATGAATATGATAACTTAAATTTATTTGCTTAAACCACCCCCTCCAAAAATTGTAACGAGAGAGTTCAATTAACGATAACATTAAGAGAGGTGATTAACAAAAGCCATCTTAGTTTATCGGGATCAAATCAACATGCACATCATAAGTTACATAATAGATATCCGAGGCGAAATAAACCGTTAACAACGAAAAGGATATCATAATTCTCTGCTTGAATCTAAAACAATTATTGAAATCTTAAAAGAAAAAAAAAAGCATTAATCCATAATTTCATTTCGACCCCTTAACAATTAATTAATCACCATTTTCCACGACATCAAGAAGTTTTTACCAATTGGTATCTCCAAGCCATTAACTTCCACCATTTTACTCTTCTTATTACCTTTACTTGTTAACTCGTTAAAAAACAAATGTTCCGTTTCCACCACTTCCATCTTCGAAACATCAAAACCACCGTCCAACTCCACCGCAACGCCACCATGAACGCCGGCCAACCCAACCACCGTAACTTTCTCAATAACCAAACCTTTCTCTAAAGCAAATTTACTCTCCTCAACTTCCGACCACACCTTCAAAACTCCATTTTCAGCCTTTGCCGAAAAGTCAACATAAGTCGATTGACCGTTTCCCAATTTCATCTCCGGTAGCTCGTCATTATCGAGATAGAGCTTTCCTTTCGCCTCACCGGTGGTCGCACCCGCCGGAAATGTCACAATTAATGTAAACGGCGTCGTTCTTGCTTCTTTTGATATCATTCCTCCCCTTTGCATAGGAAGAATTGTGTTTTGATACAAATGGACGTTGATCACGTGCAAGGGAGCATCCACGGAGAAAGATTCGGTTTCTTTAGCGACAATTGCTCGACTCAAATCGAACAAATTGTACCAAGTTCCCGGTGGGAACATTACACTTATTTTGGTTTGATGTTTATCGAGCACCGGTGACACCATTAAACTACTTCCGAGCAAGAATTGCGTGCTCAAACCGTAAAGTTTTGTGATATTCGGGAACGTGAAGAAAACCGGGCGGGCAATGGGCGCGCCCGTTGTGTGTGCTTCGTATGTTAACGTGTACAAGTACGGAAGCAGCTTGTACCGCATGCCTAACGCGTTTCTCGCCGATTTCGCAACCGATTTCCATTGGTAAAGTTCTTGTCGTGGTGAATAATAGTTCGCATGGTCTCGTGAAAACGGGTAAAACGCACCTAATTCGATCCAACGGTTACATAGCTCTTCGGTTGGAGCCGGGTAAAACCCGCATATGTCGGACCCGACCATCGGGATACCGAATATACCGAAATTCAACATTGTTGAGATCGAGTATTTAAGATCATCCCATGTTCCCTTGTTGTCTCCGGTCCAATGGGCCGAGTAATGACCAGATCCAACAAATGTGGATCTGGTCAAGATAAACGGGCGTTTGCCCTGAAGACCTTGTAAGCCTTTATGTGTGGCTATGGTTTGAGAGAACCCGTATATGCTATGAGCATCATATTCACGAACCCCGTTATAATGAACCGCACTAGTTGCAATCGTTTTATACCCAATGGGCACGGATGTGGCCGATGCGTTGATCTTATACGGTGGTTCGTCCCATTTTGTTTTAGTTATATTTTTACAATCCAAACAACAAATCCAACCGGGCCCGGTTCCACTCGGGCATAGTTTCCCTTTTGGAATCGTGCATAGGCCCGAACAAAAATTTGAAGCCTCGTTCATGTCGATCCATAGCCCGTCTACTGGCACGAGCTCGTGAAACCTCCGGATTTCATCAGCCCACCAAGACACAGTCTTTGGGTTGAGGAAATCCGGGAAGTTAACTGGCCCAGGCCAAACTTGGGCCAGGTATGGTTTACCTTTGTATTTGATGAAAACGTCGTTAGCAAGACCTCGTTGGTAAGTACCATAAGTGGAATTTACACCAATTCCGGGGTCAATAATGACAATATATTTCATACCACGAGAATGTATTTTATTTAAGAAATTAATTAGTTTAGAGTGAGGGTAATTTTTGGAATTAAGAGTGAAATCTTTGTGTCCGTCCATGTGATCATCATCGTTCCATATGACGTCAAGTGGAATTTGGGCCTTTTTGTAATTTTCGACAACGTCTTCAACTACTGAGAGGTTGTGGTAACCCCATCTACATTGGTGAAAACCTACACGTTGAATATAAAATCATTTTAAAATAAATTAATAAATGACTATTTTGGATTTATCAATTATTGATGAACATGTTTCTGTTTGTCGAGATTTCATTAAATTAATTGACTTACACATGTGTCACTTGTATGGGCAAAGTTTGATTAGAAAATGAAAGAAAATCTTGAGATTTTTTGTTGGAAAAAATGACACCGACTTTATTCAACACTTCAATTTGACTTAATTCAACACCGACTAGTGAAAAAGCTTAATGACATTAATTATCTAACAACTAACTCAAAAGTACTAACAACTATTATATGTATTCACCTGTTAAAGTTATTATAAAAACTTTAATACTTCTATTATTGATCAAAGTGCCTAAAAGATATACTCCCTTCGTCCCATTTTTATTGTCCATAATACTATTTTAGTTTGTCCCACAAAGATTGTCTTTTCCTAAATATTAACCAATAAAAAAACATTTAAGTGGGAAAGAGAAAATTTAATTAGTGACATAGTATAATTAATATACATTTCTTAAACTGTTTGTTTTTTTGTAGTGTACAATAAAAATGGAACGGAGAGAGTAGTATATTAGGATATATTTGATGAATCATTTGATTGCTAAATATATATTGAAAATATTAATGTGGAGAAAATGATTTTGATTTCTATTATATTTAGAAAGTAAAGATGTATCATATCTTCATGTCGGTTCTATGTTATCTAAACTGATAAAACGATTTCAACTATGTGACATAAATAGACAATCTAAGCTGTGATGTACAAGTAGTTAATGCATAGATTTAAATTTCCATGTTAATAAACTGTACTCACCGAGTGACCAGTAAGGCATAGGGGCAGGACGGCCAATAAGTTGAGTATACTGATCGACAACGGCAAGAGGAGAAGGCCCAGAAAAGAAGTAAAAGTCGAAAATACCCCCAATCACTTTGTAAGTTAACGAGGTTCCTCTGTACACCACATCCATACCGTTACTGTTTAACAGCAAAACCCCATGTGCCTTTGCCTCACCGCCGACGTTCCTCAAATCCATATACACCGGATGAGATCCGTACAGATCCATATTCAGGTTAATCGCCGATTGGTCGGTCGTCCATAGTGTGTACGGGTCGTTAGGGTAGAGTTTTATCCCGTGCGGCTGTGTGTTCTCTCCCAAACCGTACAGCGACGCATCGTGTGGCAGAGATGTTGAGATTTCGAGGTACTGGTCCTTGAAGACCAGCGAATTGAACGGCGAGGATTCATCGGCGGCGGAATTGAAGAGGATCTCGCCGTTTGATTTTCGTTTTACGGCGAATGAAAACGGAGTGGTTATGTAGCTGAAAATCAGCTCGTTGCCGGCGAATTCCTTTGTTTTAGCAGCGTTTTCAGTTAATCGGCCGACGGTTTGTTTAGACGGCGCCGGAGGTTGTTCTCGTGGTAAGAGGTTGTACGGTACTTCCCACCGTTGCTGCTGTGCGTCGGTGATGTGTACTCGCAATCGATCGTCCGTTTCATGCCTGAAATCCGATCAGACCATCGGAATTACGTCAAAATTTTCAGCAATGAACTTGAAGAAGCAAAAATATTCATTTTAACCCCTTTCACTTTCAAAATATAACACATTACCCTAAACTATAATTAAACGCACAAAGTACCCTTCATTAATCATTATGGTTAGAAACTTAGGGGTTATTTTCGATTACTTACTAGAAAAATAGATTTTACATTTTGAAAATGCATTCTCAGATATAAGTGGTTACAAAACGTGTTGTGAAAAATATAGTTTGAATTTAATTATTTTATTTGAAATTGTAATAATCAAATAATTACTTTTTTTTTGTGTTTAGGAAATCAAATTATTTGTTTATTAAATACGTAAAATGAAAATAATCAATTGTTAAAATAAGTAAACACATTTTAAACTGTTTTTTTTTTAAACTCCATTTAACAGCCCCAAAAGGCTAATAATTGCTTCGCTTTTTTTAGACTTTTTTGTCAAATCATTCTAGATTATTTGTGTTTTTAAAACGTAATAATCGCTTCATCCACGTCAAATCGCAATCTCAAACACCCTAGTTTAGATCCATTGATAGTTAAAGGTTGAATTTGATACTTCAAGGGGTCTAGTTGGATCACATTGATAAACGAGGGGGTAAAATGAAAAAACAAATACACAAAACAGAGATGACGGAGTAGATACTTACTTGACGTATAACTGTAACAGAGGGATATCAGGGCCGTAGACGGAGTTTTTTTGGTTGATTTGGAGGTGGCCGATGAGTGCGCCGTCGGCGGATTCAGTCATTGATATGAGACTGTAGCCATTCCCAATTTGGGTGGGCGCCGCCGCACCGGAATTTGAGGATGAAGAAGCTGCAATACATGCTGATATGACAAGCAAGACGGTGATAAGAGGAAGGGGACTTAGAGAACCGCCCATCACGGTGGTCTGCGGTGGGGCCGGAGAGGATTAAGAGTGCAGAACGATATGTACAGGATGGTGTGTCACTGTGTTGTGTGTGTATATATAGAATTGGAGGGAAAAAGGGGGTGAAAATATCATTGTTTTCCTTTATATGGCGGTCAAAATGTCAATTACATTTTTTGTAATTTTATAGTGTAAATTTAATATTTTCCTTGGTTGGTATGATACTTATGATAGTAATTAAATACGTCCTCCGTCCTAAAATAAAGTTTTTAATTTTTCCTTCAAATTTTGTCCCTAAATAAAGTTCTCATTTCTCAAACTTAAGAGGTACAATTAATATAATAATATTATTGCCAATATTTTCACCACTAAGACCGGTGCCAATGGTGACGGCAACTGACGCCGTCAGTTGCTGTCAACTCAGCGCCACGTCAGCAGACAAACTAACTAACACTAAACTGACGTAGCCATGCCAACAGCACTCCGTCTCTTCACCAAATTTGGGCCCCACCATTTACTTTTCTTTTTCTAATAAAATATACAACTAATTAAAACATATAACTAATAAAAATAAATTACATTAATTAAAAAAAGACATTATATAAAAAGTTTAATTTTTTAATTTTTTTTTGAATTTTTAGATTTTTTTTGAATTTTTTATAAATATTACGGTTTTTTTCTAATTATTAAAAGGAGTTAAAAAAATTATAAAAAAATAGTAAAAATAAGGTCTGAAAAAAAAGGGAAAAAAAGAAATAAAATTAAAATAAAAGTAAAAATAAGCTCTGGAAAAGAAAAGAAAAAAAATTTAATTTTTTAATCACCCTCGCGCTCTCTCTCCTCCTCGTCTTCAACCGGCGCTCTCTCTCATCCTCATCTCCAAAGCGACGTAGCCACAACCGGCGGTGAAACCGGCGGACCGTGCCAACGGTGGCACAACCGGCGGTGCCAACCGACGGTACCGTTGGCACCGGTCTAACTATCTCCTAAAACACTCTCTCTCCAATCAAACCTTATATTTTAATCAAAAGTAATATCAAATACCCTACCACTAACTATCTCCTAAAAAGTTGTGCCCAAGAAAAATAAGAACTTTATTTAGGGACGGAGCGAGTATTAGACAATGCCGGCCCTGAGAGGATATGGTGTAGGCCCAGGACTACAGCCCAAATAAATTGGGGCCCAATTATTTTTTTATACACTAATTAATTTTTAAACTCAATTTTTTTTAGTTATTTCTATTCCCAAATACTTCCTGAAAGTGAGTTACCAAATACAAGACCACCTTTAATATTCGTTGTCTATTTCACAACTCTCAATTAAGTTCACAATTTTACATTTTATTGTTAATGTCATATCTTTTTTAATTGAATTATAATTTAATTTTTGAATCATTTTGATACTTTTTGTATTGATAGGGGCCCAAAATTAGTATTCGCCTAGGCCTTGATGAAGTCAGGGCCGGCCCTGGTATTAGATGGTGTTCTATTAGATTTAGATTTTTTTAAACGGTACTTAATCTACTGTAGAGTATTTGATGGGTGACTGATGACGGTGATGTATCAGGTTTAGAAGATCTATTGGTGCCTGGTGCACGTGGTGATATAAATTTGGTGGTGATAGTGTGGGCGTGGCTAGTGGCGTAGAGTGGTGGTGGTGGCGGTGGCAGAGGACATAAAGGACTTTTTTGACCCTGACATAACGTCACCTAATGGGTTTTTTTTAGTAGGCATCGACTCGAGATTAATTTTTTTGAAATTAACCGAAAGTAATGACATCAGATTACGTCAAATGGATTTTTTTGATCCTCACATGACGTTAAATACAAGGCATTTAACGAGATTAATTTACACTTTCTTGAAGGCTCGGGGAAATCCGGTCCGAGTTTAATCTATTCGTCATTTTCGATAAATTCAAATTTTGCGTAGACTCTAATAAGCCAAATTGGTATCGAGTAATACACGTTCAAACTCAAAAACCGGTATACAGGGAGTCATGCTCAAGTTCATAAGAAGTTGAGTCGTATTCTTATCGGGTTTTTGTAACCCATATGTATGTTTTACCTTTTGGCTTAACTTAATTTATCAGATATAGTTATTATAAATGTAACTGAAGTATCAAATGCAAGAACACTTGTAGAATTAGTACTATTTTCAAGCTTTATAATTGAGCTCAAGCCCACATAGCTAAGACTCGCATATGCTACCAAAAGATCGTCGACTGGAACAAGGCTGACGAAAACAAGGCCCAACACTACAAATCCAGTAATCTACTAAACAAAACAAAGGCCCAGAGGAAAAACTAAGAACATATAAAAGCAACATTATTGTCGATACCACATGATATCATCTCATCACAATTTATGTGTAAACATATTCGAGCTTTGAATGATAAAGTAATATTACATACAACGTTTTGAAATCGGGGTTTTAAATCGCACCAATATATACCTTAAAAACATTTAAACCGGTTAAAATAAATTACAATATTATTTATTATTTATAATAAGTTAGTTATGAAAAAAATTTGTAGGTTCTTAAAATCTATAGAATTACCGATTATGATCGATCTTGAAGAAAAATTGGTGTGGTAGATCGAGTAAAGTAGTTGTATATTTATAATGTGTTAGTGTAAAATAAAAATATTTATATTTCCTCCGATTCAAAATAAGTGATACATTTGGGATTTTACGGATTTTGAGGCAAAAATTTAAAATGATAGTTAAATTAGATTATTTGGATGGTTACTAGGAAATGAGTCCCACTATTTTTAAAGGGAATTAGTTTTCATACCACAATTTTTGATACTCCTAGCATAATTTACAACTATTCCTGCAAACTGTACAATCATATAATGCACATATTGTGGTATAATGCTTAAAAGATGTGGTATGAAAATCACCCCCCATTTTTAAATTAAGTTGAGTTAATGATGCTTAAAAGTAAAAGTAAGAGTAAAGAGGTTTTTTCATTTTGTTAAAGTAGATAGTTAGTGGGTGTGAGTCCCACTATTTTTTGTCAAATAAGGTAATTTTTCAAAGTGTATCACTTATTTTGATACACCCCAAAAAGGAAAGTGTATCACTTATTTTGAATCGGAAGAAGTATATATGTTAAGATTTCTAATAGATGGGGGTTGATTTTTTTTTTCTTAAAATTATATAAACCGTTGCATCTTACAATTGTAACCATAAAACCACGCATTACGATCTATCATCAACCCGGATTACACAACGAGCTCGTGATGGTTGTGATCAACGCTCTACACGTGATGCTTTAACTGTTAGTAAGGTGACGTTTGTTTTTTCATAGAAAGTCTTTTTGAGATCTTATGTCTGCAAGCGGTAAGACATTTTAGAGAAAGACTGTTTATTTTTTGAAAGTCAGAAAATGGGAAAAAGTCTTTTTGAGGTCTGCTTGGAGAAGACTTGGACCATAGTCTTCCAAACTTAGAAGACATTTTACTTACACTTAAAAAAAGTTTATCTACCACCACATACCAACACCACCACCCACCACCACCAACCACCACATACCGCCACCACCAATTACCGCATTCACCTATGCTACTAGCACCCACCACATACTGCCACAACCACGTACCGGCACAGCCATCCACCACCATCTACCACCACCACCACCCACCACCATCTACCACCACCACCCACCACCACCACCACATACCGCCACAACCACCCACCGCCACCAACACCCAACGCTTTTCGGAAAAACCTTCGATATCTTTCTATCAGATTTGTAAAAAGAATGTTTAATAATTTATTTCAAAAATATTTGATGTCATAAAAAACTAAAAAGAAAGACCAAAATAGATGCTTTTGTTAGGAACTTCAATCAGCATGACGTCATCCAGATGTACGCGAGACACGTTTATGATTCCTACGTCACAAATTTCAATCTACATGACATCATCATTTTGCCAGTTTTAAATGGACTGTTCACCCATAACCCTTCATAAAAAGGACCCATTCACCAAAGAATTCAACAAATTTGATATTATTATTACATTTCTAATTCATCGCCGGATCTACGGCAACCACGTCATTTTATCAAAAGTTCGATGGAAAATCTGAAGAAAAAGCGGTCGGAGGTAAGAGCAGACGGTAGAATTTCCGGTAAGAAACTCCGGCTCAAAAAAGAGCATTCTAACGGCGGAGTAACGGTGGATGACGCTGAGTTGGAGGAATTCTTTACTATATTGAAACGGTTACATACTGGTTATAACTATTTACGAAAGAAAAGCGCCGACGATTGTGGGGATAAGTCGGCGGCACCAACTCCGGCAACAAGCTTAGGTTTGTGGAATCCGGCGTTTGAGTTGGAGGACTTTAACCAAGTTGACGACGGTAGCCTGACCAAAAGTAACGGAAAGACGTTACGGAATGATAACGTGGTAGGCTTTGATCTTAACGCCGACCTGGTTACCGACCCGGTTACCGGTCAGAAGTCCAATTAATGCCGGTGTTATTAGTTGACAAATTGACTAGTGTGTTTTTGCTGATTTTAGTCAATATAATCTTACTACTATATAAAGTATTTAGGCCTATCCCATTAGGCAAGTTAAAGGAGCTCCTTAAACTTGATTTTAAGGACCTTTCCACTTTTGTTAGTTAGTTCTCTACCTTAAAAAAAATCGCGGCTAATAAGATTCGAACCCAAGACCTCTCCTAACTTATCACTATGTGTTAACCACTTGCTATACATTACACTTTTTTAACACCACCCACACTTAATAACAAAAGTCTGTTACTCGAAAACCATTTTACCAAATAACATTAAATATACGACGCTGCAAATCATCAACTCTTACCAAAATCCACATTTCCGTTTAATTATTTATTTCTAGCAACAATTATTAGCGTGTAAACAAACAATACTTGCTCGCCACGAAATATGGTTTCTGGGTACCCGCCGCCGCATTGCGCGGGTACCCTGCTATTATTAAAAAATGCGTTTAACCTATTAAATGCTTTTGAATTAAGTTGGTATTTGTTTGCAAGTTATATAAAATTGTATTTGACCTAACGGTATGGTGTTTGCCTCACAATCTTGAGGTTGGGGTTCAAGTCTTATCGTGGACATAGAAGTAAATTAGGTGCAGATTAAAATTTTTCGTTCAAATATATATATATATATATATATATATATATATATATATATATATATATATATATATATATATATATATATATATATATATATATATATATATAATTGCATTAGTTTTCATTATATGTTTAGGGTTTAGGGTATCTTAGACTATTAGTCATGTAATCATGAGATGATCAAATATGGTGCATAAAGGTATCTGTACAAACTCTGAAGCTTTTTCGGATTGTGTTAAAATAATGTCACAAAATTCTAAATTTTCTTTGTTAATATAGGTGACACCTTGTTAATATAGGTGACACCCCTCATCAACATAACAAACATCAACTAAATCTCTCGAGTGGTAAATTAACCTACGTCAGCAACTAAACATTAAAAATGATTTTATTAATGCATTTACAACATTCCATGCATAGTGTACAATGAATCAATGCACGTCACCCGCGATTGGCGTCAGTCGTTTGGACGACCAAATGAAAGAAAAAATGAGGGTGAATAAACCTACACAGGCTACGACTAAACACTAAAATTGATTTTACTAATACAAGACTACATGTACAACATTCCATGCATAGTGTACAATTGATCAATACACTGGCGCCAGTCGTTTGGACGACCAAATGAAAGGAAAAAAGAGGGTGGTGGATGTTTCCAACTGATTTCACATAATGGGTGACACGTTTCGGTCTTGGTCACCAAGCCTCGCCCATTTAGTTCGGTCTCAAAGTTTATTTTGTTATGGCCAGAGATGAATAACCATTCGATAATGAAAAATCAGATGTTAATGAGGTTAATCTGTCGGTATCAAGAATTGGTGCAACCGTGTGCAACTGTCCAAGCTTAATTATTCCTTAGGGCAACTGGGAATTTTGTCATTTAAAGCTTATGATATTTTGCACGCAAAGAATTAGGCGATGTGCGTATCGACATGGGCATCTGATTACGATAGTGACTTATACCAAGTTACCAACCACTCCAACCATGAACCACCGATTATGGTTGGCAAAAAACAATAAATAGATAAACCAAATAACCAATATCTATTGTTATTATGCATTCTTATCAATTGTTTTCATTTCCCGTTTCAAAAGAAAAAAATCAATTGTTATTGAATGGTATTTTGTATTTTGATAGCGTCATTATCAAATGCATACTTGCAATATTAATACATATTTTCTAATATTCTAAAAAACACGAATGCACCTCGACGTTACGAATAAGCTCATGACGTTGAAGCTAGACGTAACGTAAAATAATGTGCGCCTTAGTGCGAGTTTTTTTTGTGGTGGGTTATCAAAATTGTTGCCCGTTTGTCTTATTTCTTCATGTAAAAAATGATATTTTAGTTCAATGCATAGTGGATATATATGGTTTATTAAAAAAAAATTATAGTTATAAATTTAGACTTATCACTTTTTTTTAAAATTTCGAATTTCAGTAAGCACTTAAATTAGTAAATTTATACTAGTACGAGTAATTTTTATGAACTCCATATACATAAATAATTGCATCGTATTGGACCACATAAAACTTGAGCACACTATTTATTTTCTTTCAGTCTGTTATTTGTGTAACCCAATGGCCAATACCCAGAAATTTTAGTTGTTGGGCCCTTTTTTTACATTTATCTTTTCTGTTAGAAACAAACCCCCTAATGGCCTGATTAACCAATTACTAAATGAGTCGGTTTTAATAGTTTATATTACAAAAACAACGCGTGAACTTAAAAACGAAATACCAATTACTAAATGAGTCGGTTTCAATAGTTTATATTCCTGTCAGTTTGAACACCCTTAACCACCCTGCATAAGTAGCATTAAAGTCACCATGTGACTAACAGTCTATACGACTATTAATGATCTGAAGTATGATAATAGATGGCAATAAACGATACCAAATTACCAATGGTAAAAAAACTACAAAATATTAATTTATTCACCCCAAAATTCATCTTACTCTTATATTTGTCATAAATTAACACCTTCAAAATTAATTGAAAACATTACAATCTACAATAAATCTTCAAATATTTAAAAAAACGTGGGATGTCTACACATACCATATAATTTTATCCATAGAAAAACATTGCAATCTATGTATAATTACATTAAAAGGTAAAAAAACAAAGGGGCAAAGTTTTGCATTGGGCTGATATATGTATTTAAAATTTAGGACATCAAAGACCGAAGCACAAATTTGGGCTAATATTCAGAAGACTGTATTGGCGTCGTATCAGTGGGCCGAACCAAATTCATTGCAAAGGTTTTATACATGATTAATATATTAGCATTTAAAAATAATTATATTGAAAATTACCTATTAGCTAAAACATAGAAGTATAACACTTGTGTAGCACGATTAGTAATACATTTGGAGTTCCATGCTTTTTAAGGCAAAATTTAAAGTAAGGGTTATGATAAATCAAGATTGATAGTAAACGATTCTCACTCATATTTAATAAAATGATACTTCGTATTAATAATTTTTAAAAATTAAAAAATAAAGTAAAAAAGTAACTTCACTATATTAAAATTGATAATTAGTGGATGATAAGTAATACTCCCTCCGTCCCACAAAAAACTTCCCATTTGGCTTTTGCACATGTTTTTAGGTAATAGTTAGTGGTGGGGTAATTGATAATACTTTTGATTAAAATATAAGGTTAGATTGGAGAGAGAAAGATAGTTAGTGGATATTAGTGGTGGGGTTTTTAATAATAATAGTTTTTTATTGGGTGGAGCCCACCAAATATGGGAAATGGGAAGTTTTTTGTGGGACAAAAGTTTAGAGTGAAATGAGAAGTTTTTTGTGGGACGGAGGGAGTATTTTTTTAAGAGATAAAAAATATTAAAATATATCACTTATTTTGTAACTCTCATAAATAAAAAATGTATCATCTAGTATATTTATTAGACGTGACCGTTTAAAGAATCACATAATTCTAAAAGCTGAATTAATTTATTACTTCGTATATATTAACTTTAAATATTAGAATTGTTTTAATGCATACTTATATAATATATGTAATTATTAAATATTAATAGTAAAAATTATAAGCTTAAGTTGTAAAATTAAGTTGCATTTCTATAAACTAAACTACAGTTAAAAATTTGTGTTAATTAATACTAGTTAAGCTATGAACGTGGAAAGTCATTTTTGGACAATTTCATATACCACATTGTTATATCTTTGTCCAAATTTAGAGATTCCCACAAATACCATTAATCTGAAAAGAGACACCCTTTCACGCTAGCTAATAAATACTTGATTTCATTAGTTTGCACGATTAATTGTATAACTGTAATACACATAAATAAAGCCATAAAACATGCGTATGCTACTTGGAATATCATATACTAATTTGAAGTTAATGTGTCACCGAGTGGTAATGAGAATTGAACCACAAGTACCTGATGTTCTAGATGGCATTGTTAACATAACTCATGTAATTAAGTTCTGTTATTCATTCTATCTTTACTTCTTTTTTTCTTATTAAATTTTGAATGCATTAGACTGGTGCCAATAAGGGGTTGGAGATATCATCAGTTGTCCAACGGATGCCGTCACCCATTGGCACGCCCCATCGGTTGGCAAACTTCGGTTAAAATCATCGGCTAGCAGAAGAGATGGAGAAGTGATTTTGGTGGACCGAAGTCAATTTAATATTGTATTTGATATTTTTGTTTGTGTATATTTTATAATTATGAGCCTCAACTGATGAGATTACGTATAACTAACATGAATATATTAGTTGAATGCCAGTTGGAGTGTAAGTTGATGTAATACTGATTTAGCAAAAAGCTAAAATATCAATGAGTTGGTCTTATGTTAATTTTTATTTATGGCACATGTCACTTTTAAAACTACTATGTAATTTATGTAAAATGTAAAATGTTTATATGTCTACTCACATAACATAGCATTTCTAATGAATTTATTTTATTTTCTTATATTACTCGATTAGTTTTTCATGTATATCAACTACGTAGTATATGAATAAGCCCATAACTAATTAACTAGTCATATAATTTTAAAAATAATTTTTTGAGTCTGTCATTCATTATAGAAGTACTTCCTTAATTTAATTAAAAATCAATTAATACATTATTGTTTTGTCTTTTACGATTTATGAGATAAAAGATTATAGTGAATGTTAGATCAGATTAATTCAATGGTTAGCGTGAAATGAGTACAACAGTTTTTGAATAAAATGAGGTTAATAATGTTTAAAAGTAAATATAAGGATAATGAGTCATTTCGTTTTATTAAAGTAAATAGTTAGTGGTTATGATACAAACTATTTTTTTTATCAAATAAGGTTAATTATAAAATTTTATCACTTAGATTGCTCCCAACAGTCTCTTCGGTTGTATTCTCTCCCAAACCGAAGGTATCTTACCATTGGCAGGCCCCTTCGGTTTGTTGACTCGGTTTCATACTTCCTCTAATCAAAGTGTTAAAAGTGGGTCCATGTCGATTTAATATAATATTTGGTATTTTATGTGTATATTTTATAATTGTGTGATCAAAAGAACTGAAGAAAAATAATATTGTTGATATAAATATATCAGTTTAATTTTGATTGGAGTGTACATTGATAGAATATTAATTTGATAAAAACTCTAGATATCAATCTGTATAATTGTTGGAAGTGATAATATTTTCAATCAGTCAAAAGATAAATGTGTAAATCTTATTTTGAATGGAGAAAGTAGTTGATTTCCAAGTTAAATCCAAAATTTATAGAGCTAATTTTTATTACCGACGTCGGTAACCAATGATAGATTCGTTTTAAAATGTGAACACAGAGGCGAAGGTATCTAGGTAAATGTGGGACCAGTGGTCGCTGTTGACATTAATAGTCAATCCACCTAAAAACTCTACACCACACGGTACTCCATGCATCAATGTGCGGTGTGGGTCCCATCCCAAAATTATACGTAAGTTTGTACTTAGATAACTCAAAACTTGTAATTTAGTGATTATAAAGATTGATATAAGAGCATCTCCAAACATAAACTCTATAAAACTCATTCTATCTTTATAATTGGTGGGTTCATTCATTCTAAATATAATTTCAACTCCAACCATAAACTCTATCAATCTTTCTAAAACTAGTGGGACCCATAAAAATCATATTTTTAATTAATTTATTTTACATTATAAAAGAAAATTAGTTAAGGATGTGTGTGGTCCATGGATAGATGCATATATAGAGGGGATACCCTCTCACTTCAAATATAAAGGGAGCTTTTCTCTCACTCTATATTTAGAGTGAGGGTTAGAGGTGACTTGGAGGAGAAAAAACTTCAAATATAAAGATAGAGAGGTTAATAGAGATGGATTGGTGATGCTCTAAGGTGTTTTTCATTATTAATATGTCACGGGTTCAATTCCACGTGGACAAAAAAAAAAGGAGTAATTTAGGTGCCGTTCAAAAAAAAAGTTTGCACTTACATTCTTTTTTAACGATGCATTTAATTCTTTTTTGTCTACAATGAAACTTGAAAATATAACATATAGATTATGTGCTATATCTTACATCAATTTTTAATATCGCTACACTACAAGCGTTAGACTAAGTTTATACATAAATGTGTAAATAAGTTGAGTTAAAATTTAAATTAAACGAGCTTGAGAGTTTATTAAGCGAGATTGAATTTTAATTTGACACTGATTTAGCATTAGTGACCAAGTTGGATTAAGTGACAATACACATAGTCTTAAACAAAGTTATAATCATACTAAAAAAAGAATAGTTATAAGATTTCTAGCTTAGAAGATGACTTAGACATTTAGTTGAAATTATGTGCTAAACTACATTCTAAAGCAAGACTTTATTAAAGCTCGACAAAATGGAACAAGTGGGTATAACCTTAAATATAATATGAAAGAACACATCATATTATTAACTAATTTATATATTTGTTTTTTTGTTTGGATATATGAGAACCATTCAAGAAAGTTCATCATTTTTATAAAATCTTAAGGAACAAATCTCAATCATTGATCAATTAGATTTAATAGTCAAGATTAATCACATAGTTTATACATGTAGAGATATTTTGATCATTTGACACTAAAAAAAATTCGTTTTTTTTTATTTTTCTAATTTTCATTTTTTCATTTTTTATTGTATTTTTAATAAAAAATAATATTTATTTTAAAATCACATGTGATTGTGTATTTAATCACATTTGATATTTTAGTTGAATCACATGTGATTCAATATGCAATCACATGTGTTCAATATATATCACATTATGTGTTATAAAGAAAAAAATAACAAATTTAAAAAAAATAAAAAATTCTATTAAAAAAATAAAAAAAATGATAATTTTTTAAATGACCAAAATACCCCTCAATGTATAAAAAATGTGATTAATCTTGACCATTAGATATTATTGATCATTGGTTGAAATTTATTTTCTCGGTACTTAATAAAAATGATGGACCTTTTTTTAATGCAACTCTAGGATATATTTATTTATATATTATAATATATACAAGTAAAATTTAAATGAGAACGAATAAGAAATTGTCTAATATATCAATTTTACATTGGTGGGTTCAAATTAAAAACAAAAAAATTACTTAGGTTAGTGCCAAAGGTGCGTCCTTGCATCCGTCGTTGGCAACTTTGAACCCGTCGATGGAGGACGCCGTTGGCACGGCGGCGTCGTGGGGTGCGTCAGTAGAAAGACGTCGGGATGGCGACGGGTAGGGGTATGGCGTCGTGGGGCTTTTGTGAGGGGGGAGGGGGTTAAATTTAATATTTTAAGGGTTAGTGATGTGTTAGTGATGGGTTATGGTTGGCACGACCGTGTCAATAGCGTGTCGGTAAGGATGTGATGATGTGGCGCTACTGACGGGTTTAGTGACGCGCCACTGTTGGGAGAGGCCTTATATGTTCACATGTTGTCTGATATACGTAAACTAACTATATATAAAATAAAATTAAAATTTCCATTTTTTTAAAACGTCAATAACTATTGGCATCATTGGCACGATACCTAATTTAAAAAAACAAATACCTAATTTAATATAATTCTGGAGTTTGCAGCTTTTTCTTATAATAAAAGGTCACATTGGAGTAAATTTATTAATCAATTGTACAAATTTCCATCGAATGATTTTTATAACGAAGGAGGATAATTCATAATTAAGTTCCCCGTCCTCGATTAGACATTTCATTTATAATAAATAAAAACATTTTATTTGTTTAAATTAGTTACGTGTATTTTTAATTTTTAATACGGAAGAAAAACAAGATTAGACATTTTTTATACTTCTATTAGAATTCTTAAAAGGTTTGCTACTTGCGGTTTGGATTTCGGTTTCAAGCTTCGCAATATATTCGAGACTTCGATTTCAATTTGTTTTAAACCTTTTTTTGATATCTAACCTTTTATAGTTTACATTTAAAAGAATAATTTTTTGTACCTAAATCATCTAGTGATGTCTTAGTAGTAAGAGCTCTCGAATAACTTTCTGAATGTCATATGTCTAATCACAAATTTGGTGCACGTTTAACAAATGCACATAAGATTGTTCGGAAATAGTCACTGCAACAGTTTAGTCGCGTAAATCACATTTATAAATTTGGTCACCCGACTAGCCTTTGTAGCAGAAACATTTTTTAAAATTGTTTTTTTTTTTGTACCTACTACCTAATTGCGTAGAGCCGTGGATCCCGTATTTGGTGATGAGCGATGACTTCTCTTGCGCTACTTCAAGTGTTTAATATCTATATTAAGAATACGTATACTTTTAAAATAATAAAGTTAATTTGTACGTGATGTTTGAACAGAAAATTGTACGTGATTTGCAAGTAAAAAACTAAAAAAATGCTTAAAGTAAGGAATCACTGGGTAGGTAGCAGTAGCACTGAGCTCTTGTACATTACGGGTTAGGAAATAGCTTTTGGCGTGAACCCGCATTGAGAGATGGACCATGATGTAGAACGTTGAATCGGCATGTCATCTATGGGTCCACTCAATAATGCAGAAGTTTGGTCAAAATTTGTCATATGTTTTGTCCGAAAAGAGAAAACTGACGTACGCTAATATAGCAGCGCACCACTACGAATAGTCTAATACTAATCAAAATTAAATTTTGGCCATCTATATCATGTCAGAGTCACCTCATCTTTCCTTTTTCTACGACCAAATACGTGACCGAGTGTCTGAAGTTACGACCAGATGCATTATGTAACCAAAAGGTGTGCGCAAACCAAATATTTTATCATTTCTTCTCACGAACGTTTGTCGCTAAGGCAACCAAATTTGACCAAAATTATGAGGAGGGTAGAATCATTTGTGGCCGGAGTAACGAGGGAGAATGTGTTGATGGTGGTGATCAATTGTAGCTCGACACCACATAAAGCCAAGTCTAAGACAGGAAGAGGTCGCCCAACGACCATTACTCTTTATTTGAACTTTATATATGAATTGTTATATAAATAAATAGATTTATACTTTTTTTAAAGTTTGATATACATATATAGATATATTATACTTCCTCCGTTTCAAAATAAGTAATATACTTTCTATTTTGGGGTGTATCAAAATAAGTGATACACTTTGAAACTTTCCTTATTTGGTAAAATATATTGGACTCATAACCACTAACTATCTTCTTTAATAAAGTAAATTGACTTATTTACTCTTACTTTTACTTTTAAACATCATAAAATTCACTTTAATCATAATATGTGGGACTCATCACTCACTAATTATCCAATTTAATCTAATTTAACCTTCATTACAATCTTTTGCCTCAAAAACGTGAAAGTTAATTTATATCACTTATTTTGAAACTGAGGAAGTATAAAAATTTTGTCGTCCTGAAAAAACGTCATGGCTTGATACTTGATGCTGCAGTCATGCAATGCTGCAGTTATGTCACGCCTTACACTTTTTAAAAACAAATCGATATATAAATTCTTAATATATATTTTAACATTTTAAATTGAAGTAAAAGAATTGTAGTCACCATTTTCCTTAAAATTAACTTACAGATTAAAACTTAAAGGCACCCCCTATCTGATTTTCGAACCCGATAATTTGTTGTTTCTTTTTAATTGGATTAGGACTTATTCCAACTTTGGTTTTCTTTCACCTTTTAAGTATCACAGTTTCCTAATTTAACAAACAAATCATAAATGAAAAAAAATGTATCAGTTGAAATCAATGGCTAAGAGTTGAGATCCAATGAGTATACTATAATGGGATAAAGTCAACATATGAACATCAAAAGCAACCCCGGACATCAAATAAATATTACAATCCACCAAAATGTCCTCGTGACATCCAATTGGATTAACATCATCAATCATCGGATCCCTTACCTACAAAAAGAGATCTAAGTTTATATTTATTTTTAATTTATTCGTAGGATATGTAAACATTTTATCTACAATTTTTTTAAACAATTTGATAAAATGTTGTAGATCAACATTCAACACACATGCGCATACAATAGTTACAAGAAAAAAGTCTGCAAAATCATATCATGGACAATAAGTTTAACTTGTTTTTAGTATAAATAAAAGTTCGTTCATTTCGTTCATTTAGTTTGATCCAAAACTCGATTTGTTTTAACTCTTTTTTTATCGGTTGTGGTATTTTTTCTGTCTTTTTGTTGGTCTTTTTTTTAATTTTTTGGTGTTGTTATATATTCTGGATCACTTTAATTGATGCTAAATATATTTTTTGACTTTCAAAAATATATACGTCGTAAGAAAACTTATTTTAGTTGATCGTCTTTTTTTCCTCTAAAAATGAACAAAATAAAAATAAATGGTAATGATGCTTACTATTTTTATATAATTTATGTTATGTTATTATTTTATTGTTACCGCAAGATAACATGTGCAATGAGTATTTTTTTTTTCGTATATATCATCTCTGGATTTTGACACTCGTCTTGATAAAATGAATCAACATATAAGTAGTCACAAATAGTAGTCAAATATTATTTTTTATAAAGTATTTTTCACTAGAAACAAATCAAAAGTTCTAACATACTATCATGTTCACCTATATGTACGTATAATATTGGTGGTCCAGAACCTAAACAACGATATACTACGATGGCGTCAATAGTATTAAGTTAATTTTCAGGCGGTGCATATAGAGTAAATACTCTGCCATCCATGTGTTTGTAAATTTCCAATAACATTTGACTATTTGTAATTTATAGTAATCATATCATATTACTTTAGTCTCAATTTCATTAAATATTTATTTATATATATTAATAGAATAGATATACAGAAAAAATCTTTCATATACTTCCTTCGATTCAAAATAAGTGCAACATTTATATTTTCACGGATTTTGAAGTAAAATAGTGTAATGGAGATTATGATAAATTAAAGGGATAATTAGTGAAAAGGGTCCCACCATAATTTTTATCTTTATTGAAAAAAGAGAAATTAATGATGTTTAATAAAGTTAAGTAGAGATAAAATGGTAATTTTATAGATAAAAATATGCCAAATAAGGAAAATGTTGCACTTATTTTGAATCACCTCTTTTTGAAAAGTGTTGCACTTATTTTGAATCGGAGGAAGTATATTTAATTAATAAAGAAGTTAAAATTTTCTACTTCATTAGTCTAAATCGTCATAAATATTACATTTGTGATCTATGAATTATGGTTATATTTTCAAAAACTTTACCTCAATTGGTTTTTATTTTAGAGCTCTTTATGTTAGAATAAGTGGAAAAAAATCTCATATTCATATAAACTTTAATTTTAAAAAGACAATTCTTTTAATACTACAAGTTCTAAAATTAAAAAACAATTATCGGAGCCTTTATGTGACAAGACAAAAGTTGTTAAAGAAACAAAATAAAAAGTTTTTGTATTCTCTTATTTGTAATGACACACGGTCCTACGGGTAATCATGGACAAAAGAACCATACATAAATAATATCAAATGTTTCAAATCAAATGAGAGTTTAGTTCACAGAATTTGTTAAATTATGACTAGATTAAAATTTTAATCATATTCCATATAGTGTTTGGTTAAGTTTAATACTAAAGAGTGCCTAAGAATAATAATTAAAAAAAATTTAATGGTTAAAATAATTTTTTTTAAAACATAACTATTTTAAAATGGTTGGTATTTTCAAGTTGGTGATTTTTTACAGTTATTATGCAAATAAATTAGATATATTTTTATTTCTTAATTATAGCTCTTGCTTGGTTGTTAGCAAATCCATTATATTTAGATTTAGAGCAAGTGAAAGTATACATTACGAGAAATAATATTGATGTTTACTACTATCTTCATATCAAAATAAGTGATACATTTAAGGATTTCACGATTTTTGAGGCAAAAGATTAATATGTGTGTTAAGATTGATTAAGGTAGATTTTTTTAGAAACGGCAAATATCTCTACTATCTATAATGAGTGAATGACTTTCTAATTATAGCAGGTCTTAAAATTGGCCTGCTATTTCTGGAAGGTCTTAAACCCACGTCTTAAATGAAAAAAAAACCATCCGCAGGATTCGAACTTGGGTATCTAGACTCCTTTTTATTCACCTTACCACTTAACCACATCACATTTTTGAAGCAAAAGCGAAACACTAAACCGGTATGCTTTAACCGTTACAAGTAAGGCGTTTTTAATATTAACACATTAATTAAAAGCGGTTAAAATTACTTATGTTTTGTGACATTTAAATCCTTTAAAATTTTACTATCCGTTTTTTAACATCGAAATTATTTATACATTAAAACAATCATTTACTTCATACTTTTTTTGCTTCAATAATGGTAAGGTGAATAAAGAGTTTTAGTTTTAGCACCTTAAAAACCATACGTTTTTTATGGATTAAATCATTCAACATTTGACTGAACGTTTTTCATTGAATTCCTTATTAATTTTACGTTTTTTTTAGCCATAATACAATCATTCAACATTTGACTGAACGTTTGTCATTGAATTCCTTATTAATTTTACGTTTTTTTAGCCATAATTAAATCATTCAACATTTAACTGAACGTTTTTTCATTGAATTCCTTATTAATTTTACGTTTCTTTTTAGCCATAATTAAATCATTCAACATTTGACTGGACGTTTTTCATTGAATTCCTTATTAATTTTACGTTTTTTTTAGCCATAATACAATCATTCAACATTTGACTGAACGTTTTTCATTGAATTCCTTATTAATTTTACGTTTTTTAGCCATAATTAAATCATTCAACATTTGACTGAACGTTTTTCATTGAATTCCTTATTAATTTTACGTTTCTTTTTAGCCATAATTAAATCATTCAACATTTGACTGAACGTTTTTCATTGAATTTCTTATTAATTTTACGTTTCTTTTTAGCCATATATATATATATACACCATCAAGAGACGTTGGGATTGTAGTGCAACCTACAAACGACGTTCACACATACAATCATATTATCTACTTCATGGCTTTAATCACCCAATATGATGCTTCATTGCTCCAGCCACTGCCACGACCAGTTGAAGAAGTTGAGGTACCGTCTATTTGGCTAAATTAAGAGTTTCAAATTCTTACTTAAAATCATAAAGTTGTTGTTAACTAATATTTTTCTATTTCTCTTTCGAAGGAATTTGATGGATATGAACCGATTGAAAACTTTGAAGACCTCTGGAATCCACATTACTGGTACGAATGTAAATTTGTTCGAGTTGAATATGTTTGGCTTGACCACAAACATAACATACTATATTTGTTCCTGCTTGACAAATTTGTAAGTTCCTACCAATTATTATACGCTCTCTTTATTTATTATACTAATAATCATTTATTTTCAGAGGCACAAATTCGCTGCGATTATCCCCCCCGTCTTATTTTCTGCATACCAACGCTGAAAACTAGAAGGCGGTGTCTTTTCTTTAAAGTATTTCAAAATTGATTACAATGACGTCGAATACTATCCTAATTTCAGTTGAAAAGGCGTGGGAAAATTTTGAGTTTTGCATGATCTTTAAATGCTAGAGTTTGTATTAACGGCCAGGGTATTTAACGGATTGTGGCGGGTTCCGGTCAAAATGGGTAATATTTTTACGGGGCCTCTTTATAATGCTAACGCAAATGAAAACTACAGGTAAGACCTTAACCCACCCGAGCAATGGATGATGGAAACTTTGAGTCTTTGACTCGATAGCTAATTCACCGTTCACGTCTACAAAGAGAATACAACCATAACGAAATGAATTGTATGGTTTCTTTTGCAGCCGCTTGTGTTTACCACTCAACCCGTCGGAGGCCCAGAATGAGTCAAGTGGTTTGGGCCTTAGAAGGATACGTTGAATGTCTGACCTAAACGATGGTATCCGACCCGGTCAAAGCTCAGTCTACTTGTCCCATAGGAACTCATTTATTAATTTTGTAGTCAGAAAACCATGTAACCGAACAATATTTGAATTAAAAAGGGTTTAAATTGGCGTTTGATGTGATTTTATTTGAATTAAAATGTTAATATGTTGTGCGTTGTTAATCACTGCCTTTTTGGCAAAATAACCATAGTCACCATTTAGTCTATTTAATAAGATGCAAATTTAGCTCCTTTTAAAATACGTTTTGTAAATTCACATGTTGAGTTGAGATAAATCTGATGGAAGGATGATACTTGAGATTGAACATGAACATGAACGGGCAGGGTAATGTTTCAGGTCAAACGGGCAATTTATTCGTACATGTTGAATAGGCATGGTCCAACGAATTGTACGGGTTTAATATGATATGTTTGTCATTTATATATTAGGTGAGACTTTGGTTTTGAGTATACCTTAATCTTAAGTTTGACCCGTTTGACAAGATTGACAAATTTGACATGTTTGACCCGTTTAATATAAAAAAATCATGTTGAAAATGCTCTAGATTTTAATAATTTTGTAGAGATTATATAAATACTCGATTTAACCTACTTCTCAACTTGAATCATTACAGATTAATAAGGTTAAGGTTAACCCATTTATGGAATTTTAAAATTAACCTTTTTAATGTACCCACAATCGCAAAGCGCGGGTTGGTTTAAGACCGTGAGAAACTTATATATGGTTTTAGAACCCTTGCAAGATCTTTCTGGTTTTGAAAATTCCTAAAGATTTTGACTATTTTTTCTCTTTCTACATATTCGTAATTTTGGTTAATCTCCAAATTAATACTGTTAAGTATCGTATTTAATTCATATCATCCAATTATCTCGAGACTAAATGAAACTCAACATGTAGATATGAGCCCTTTACTTTAATAAAAATCCATTTTCTGATTAGGTAATGGTTTTTATACGCTAATTACTTTTTTTGGAGTAAATTTTCATAACTTCATATTGGATTAACCATGTTAATTATATCTAAAATACTATTCTGAATATGTCATTTCAATCAATTTTATACAGGCATATTATTTTTCAGAAGACCATAAACCTGGACTTAGAGATGCACAAAAACCGGTTAGGCCAAAAACCGGTTTCGGTTTTGACCGTAACCGGTTTTGGTCAACGCTCGTAATAACCGGTTTTCGGTTAACCGGTTTCTTTGGGGACTCGAAAACTCTAACCGGTGTAAGGGGTATTGTAACCGGTTCGGTTTCGGTTACAAACCGGTTAACCGGTCAAAACCGGTGTGTTGACCAAATTTGCGGTCGGTTTCGAGTCAAAACCGGTTCGGTTAACCGGTTACTAACCGGTTCGAACCATAAAACCCCCAACCGGTTACTAACCGATCGGTTATTCAATAACCGAACCGGTTATGGTCAAAACCGGTTTTGACCGGTTTCGGTTACGGTTCGGGTACCGGTTTCGGTTATTTTGTGCACCTCTACCTGGACTTGAGGTTGAAAAAGAGAATATACATAAAGCTGGAGGTTATATTCATTTTGGTTGAGTTGGTGGGAGTCTAAATTTGGCTAGAGTTATTGGTAGTTCACTGAGAATCATTTGTTTTTTTTTTCTTCTGATTATTTTATTTGTATGGATAATGAAAATGAGTCTTTAATCATCTTTTAGGTGATATGGAACTGAAAAGAGATATAACACCTCCCCCTGTGAAGCAGATTTTAACTGCTAATACATCAATTTAAACTTGGTAAGTTGAAGCTTTTTCATTAGTGTTGTTATTAGTAACATGATTAGTTGCTTGCAGAGGTGGAAAATCGGGCGGGTAAACTGAGTTGCGTAACAAGTCAAAATCAAAACGGGAAATTTTGTATGGGTTGAAAAGATGGTCATCAACTCAGGTAAATTTAATTTGTTATATTGTCTTTGACTTTAAGGTCAAACAAACCAATTCAACTTCGAGTCTCAAATGAATAAAAATGGCGGGAATTCAAACAAACTAGCGATATTGTCTTTCGCCTTCGAAGTTACTTGCCTGTTGTTTTGGGTATTCATTGAATAAGAATGACGGGAATTCCATTTTTATTAATTAAATAAATTTTGTTGTGTTGGAGACATACAACTTGATTAAAGACATTTATTTTTTGTACTAACTATTAATGGGTTTTTACGATATGTGTTTTAATGTTCTTGCAGCTATTTTGTGCTCATCTTTTGTGTTACATGGTTTCATTTTGTGCTCTTCATTACCATATGTAGTTTTTTTTGCATTTGCGTTAACAATCCAGCATTATTGGTGGCAATTGGATCTGCTTCAAAGTCTAATTTGTTGTTACATGGCTCAATTCGAAAACCTCATGTGTCTGATATTGTTTAGCTATTTCAATATTAAACGACTCATTATTATATTTGATTGGATAGAGTTTATGCATAACTAAATGAAAAAATTTATAACCCCAATGATGTTATTTACTTTGTATTGGCAAATAATTAGTTTAGTTTATAATTTGGCTATGGGCAAAATCATTTATTGAGATTCTACAACGTGCATTTTGTAATTAACTGTAATTAGTGAGTAATTATGCAATATTAGCATACTCACTTTATGTTAATCTGATTAATGCCAAATATTTGACAATTACGTAAAAGTAAAGACTGGTTTGGAAAATTTTGAGAAAATATATCTTTTAATCCTTAATTTTCCGATAGTTGAACTTTCACAACTAAATATATAATTTAAATAATTTGTGTAGGAGACATCTAACATGTTTTGTATACCAATTTGACTCGTTTCTTATGATACCCATTTGATGCGTTTTATCCATTTTGTATAATGTCTTTTTGACCCATTTCGTATAATACCCATTTGACATGTTTCATTTAATACATATATTACCCATGGCACCCATTTTTACACATACTAATTTATTTTAATATTAGGTCACAAGATAGGTGACATACATTTAATTTTGACCATTTTGACTTAGACGAGTCATTTTTGGCTTTTTTTTTCAAGGAATACTCTTTTGACCATTTTTAGTTAATATACATTTAACCCTAAACCCTGATGCATTAATAGAATCACCAATATAAAAAATATGAATATTGAAAAAATTTGGGAGTTTCGCTGATAATATGTTATGGGGCCCTTTTAAGATTTTAGTGTAGTTAGCCTAATTTTTGCGTTTTTTCGGCATGCTTATTATCCAATACAGTTAAGCATATACATATTGAGGTATTTACATTGCATTTGATTATCTCTTTACTATATATAATGCAGGTCTTAAACTCGCATTTCTTTTATTGCAAGGCCTTAAACCTACATCCGAAACCTGCAATAAAAAATGCACAACCCGAGTTTCGAACCTATGACCTCAGGCACACAACATATATGGCTCAAAATTGGGTGCCCGATATTACTTTTACGGTATATCAATCCCTCCTAGGGATTATGTAATGGCACGAGACTTATATGCAGAAAGTTTGAGCCAAATCTAATTGATGCGGAAATAGCCGTTGGCCAGCATGCTGGAAAAAGAGTTTTTTTTTTCTTCTCCAAGAATGCCTCTATCTACGTCTGAAGCCGACATGTTTCCTTTCAAGTTGAAAAGAAAATAGTTTCCGGTTAGGCTAAGCTTTGCGATGACAATCAACAAAGCCCAATGACAGACAATTCCAAACGTGGGCGTTTATCTCCGGAATCGGTGTTCTTGCATGGGCAACTTTACGTTTCTCTTTCAAGAGGAATTTCACGTGACAATACAAAAGTATTGGTAACTCCATCAAAAAAAATTAATCTCGACGGAGTTTACACGCAAACGTGGTGTATCGAGAGGTTTTACATGATGAGTAACACGCATAAACAGACATTTTTCCCCATATTTTATACTTAATTAGGTTTATCGTGTTACCTCTAATTTATTCACAGTTTTCATGCTTATGTATTGTATTCGTTTATGTAACTAATAGACTTTTAATCGCTATGAATTTATAGTTCGCAGTCCGCCGCATCGTGCGGGTTTTAACCTAGTATATATAAAAGAGCAAACCTACTTAGCAAGTAGCTAAACGCATGAGTGCTTAAAGTACAAAATTACAAGGAAAATATGTGACCACAACACCAATCGGACCAATTACAAGTATTAAGGTAGATAGTTAGTGGAAAGGAACTCACTCTTTGTGAAAAAAGTAAGGTGCTGTTCGGTTCGCAGAATGTTTATGATGGAATTGGAATCTAGGAAGGAATTGGAATCTGTCATGAATTGGAATCCAATTCCATAGTCTGTTTGGTTGGCATGGAAGGGAATTGGAATCCAATTCAATATTTTGTTTGGTTGACATGAATTGGAATTGGAATTATCTAAAATGACGAATTTACCCTTATTACTGGTAGTGGTTGGTTGGTGGTGGTGGGTGGTTGTGGTGGCGGTGGGTGGTGGTGATGGTGGATGGTGGCGGCGGTGGGTGATGGCGTTGGTGGTGGTGGTGGCATTGGTGGTGGTGGTGGAGGCGAGGTGGGTGGTGGTGGTGGCGGTGGTTGTGGTGGCGGAGGGTGGTGGTGATGGTGGATGGCGGTGGTGGTGGGTGATGGTGGTGGTGGTGGCGGTGGCGGTTGGTGGTGGTGGAGGCGGCGGTGGGTGGTGGTGGTGGCGGTGGTTGTGGTGGCGGTGGGTTGTGGTGATGGTGGATGGTGGATGGTGGCGGCGGTGGTGGCGGCGGAGGCGGTGGCGGCGGTGGCGGAGGTGGCGGTGGCGGTGGTGGGTGGTGGTGGTGGCGGTGGGTGGTGGCGGTGGTGGGTGGTGGTGGTGGTGGTGGGTGGTGGTGGTGGCGGTGGTGGGTGGTGACGGTTGGTGGTGGTGGTGGCGGTAGGTGGTTGTTGCGATGACGGTTGGTGGCGGTGGTGGCGGTGGGTGGAGGGGGTGACGGTAGGTGGAGGGTATAAAGGTAAAAGAACATTCCATCCAATCTTGGAATTCAATTCCATCAACATTTGGATGGAATTGAGATTCCTTCATTTGGTGGAATGTTTTCATCATTTAGGAATCCAATTCCATCCATTTTTTTGAACCAAACACTGGAATCTGGTGGAATTGGATTCCAATTCCCTCAGATTCCATTACTTTCCAGCGAACCAAACACCACCTAACATTAATGATGTTTAAAAATAAAAGTAAGGGTAAAAATATAATTTCACTTTATTAAAGTAGATAGTTAGTGGAGTGTGAGTCCTATTTATTTATCAAATGAGTTAACTTTTGGAAGTGTATAACTTATTTTGTTCCACCAATAAATGAAAAATATATCACTTATTTTGATACGGAGGTAGTATTTGTTATTTGTGTGTATTTCATATTGTTACTTATCATAAGACAATATGTGTAATTTATTAATTCTCTTTTAACATATCATCTATTGATTGTGTAATTTATCTTATCAAATAAGTAGAAATATAATTAAACACAAATAGTAAATACTAATACTATTTCACATAAATTATATTCCACGGAAAGTTGGTGAGGGAAATAATTTGAATCTGCCAAATATCAAAGGATTTAAATTTTGAGTCTGAATAGACATAATCTACTTGTGTGCCTAAAAAATTATTTCAAACCAAAAATATAATTGGGAAATTAAAGGCTATTACCGGAAAAAGATCATTAACAAAACATATACTATCAAAATTTAACAAAACTAGACACATCTAGGCCATAAGACATTTATTTTTATCCCAACTATACTTATTTAGCTTCTTAATCAGTTTTATCACATCAACAATATATCAATACTTTTAAATTAACACACGTTTCTTAAAAACACATTTTCACTCCATTCAATAGTCCAATTTAGACACACACACACTATACCTACGAAGCTCATTGCTTAACCTACCAAAACTAGCGATGAGGCAACCAACAAGGAACCGAAGAGATTGTGCCAACAGTATTAAAATGACGCTCCTCTATTTAAAAGGTAGATTTAAATAACATTTATTTTATATATAAATAGATATGTATTTAAGCTTGTCCAAATCATCCAAGCTAGTGGTATAAAAACATGTTCCACGGCCTGCATTAAATTTAATTTTGTTTTTAGAAGCGATGCGTATAATTTTTTGCAAGAATTGCCTAAATTTTTTCAATAACATACCTAAATTTGGTCTTTCTAAAGTTAGTAACTATTAGCTCACATATTAACCATTTATTTATAGTCGAGATACACAATTAATTATATAAATTTTACGATTAAACCGATTATTAGGCCACCCATTATGTACGCATAGGGGTGAGCATCGTCTAAAAACCGAACCGAAACCGATATAACCGAAATCAAAAATAAAAAAATTTCAAAATCGAAACTTAACCGAGTACATGTTATCGGATTTGGTTCGGTACGGTTTTGGTTATTTTTTAGCCTAAATGTTCATACTATCCGAGGACCGAACCGAAACCGATAAAACCTGAATCGAAAATGACTACATTTTTCAAAAGCGAAATCAAACCGATAAATATTTTTAATTTCAGTCAATTTTCGGTTTGATTTTTTTAGTCCAGATACTCACCCTGCACATGTAGAATTATTGCTTTTGCAAATTGCAATCATGGCGTCGACCTTTTCCTTCAGAGTATTCAAAATCTAATTTTGTTTTTTTATTTTTCTGTTCAAACCCAAAAAATTCAGAAGAGTTATAACTTTTGTGATAACTTTGTACAATTGTATGAACTATGAAACCCGATTGAGTACAATTGCGATGACTTTATAGTCACGTTTTTTAATCGTATGTTAAGTTAAAATCTGTGAATTTCTACACAAGGCCCAAGGGTGTGTTTACGTCATCAGAATTAAAATTAGCAGTCGTTTTTTGGAATTTTAACTAATATTTTAGATTGTTTTTAACAATGAAATATGTTTATTAAATATTCATCGCTTATTAGTTGAAAGCAACATCTAAACTAAATTAATAAAATAGTTTATTAGAGAGAAAAAAACTAATCAATTTGCTGCAAGAAAGTTTTCATACCGCATCATATATACAAAGTTCAAGATTAATGTATTTACTATTTAATGCAAGTGTCTTCGCCATGATGTGGTCCATTTAGGGTCGTTTGATAGTTGATAACTGAGGTACTGCGAGTTAGTTTTTTTTAACAACCACTTAGTATGTAGGTGGTTCGAGTCTAGACGGTGACATCTACAATGAGCGGTATGCTTTCCCTCGAATCCTCCACATACGGGGAATAAACCTCACAACCTATTCACCTGAGGAAAAATCTTCAGCAAAACTCAGACCCGAGACCTTGTGAAGGAAAACTCCTAAAGGTTTCCATTTGGGGCCAGTTGATCTATAACAACTGGTTGATTGAGTTAGTTACTAATTGAATTAGTTGCTGACTGAATCAGAACTTCTGATAGAAATAATGCATTTGATTGTACAACTAATGAAACTTCTAACCGAGTCAGATACTTTTTTTAGTCGTATCGAATTCAACATATCGGACCGAGTTAGACAAAATATGAATAAATCAAACACTCTGATTTAGACCGGGTTAGAATCCGAAATCAATACCAACTCAAAAAGGGCCTTAGAAATTTAGGAATAAACTGTTTCTAATCAGACAACTAGGCTCAAATAGGTCGATTTTGTCTAAAGCTCATGCATGCGTTTTTTTTTAATTAGACATACATTGAAAATAGGGTGGAAAAGGTCGATTTCGGTCCATTTATTGGTTTCCGTTTCTTAAAACAGACATTTGAGTTTCGACGCGCACAACGGAAATTAACAAATGCTAAAACATTAAACAAAGATCTTCTTGAGAAATTTATATATTTTTCTGAATAGTTTTCAAGTTATACAAAGCCACCAATAAGGCTTTAACTTTGACATGTATTTATCTTCTATACATAAATCTAAAAACTACATAGTTAAGTAAACGTGTGAATTACGGGAATTTACAAGGACAAACGAAGATGAACATAAAAAGCAAATTATTTTACTCTAACCTTGCAATACCATTGAATTTACAAGGACAAACGAACTCATGCTTACCGATTTTATGCTTTGAAGCTAAAAAGTGAATTTCAAGTACAATTTTCTAAATAAATAAACATGACATTACATTTGATAAGTAGTAGACTAATTACAATCTTATTAAGAGAAATAATATTGGTGCTTATTATTTGTGTATATTCTTGATTAAAACGAGTGTTAAAAACAAAGGATTATATGAAGAAAGATAATTAGTAGATTACACATATTATCTTGTGATTAATAGTAACATAAAGTAAATACAAATAGTATGTATAAAAAATGTAGACACTATCAATATTATATATCTTTTACTCGTATTAAAGATTATGTTATATTTTCTTAGTGGGCACTTATTTTGGATAACAAAAGTTAATAATTGTAAATCAACAAATTTAATTATCACCTTAACTTAATAATTGACATTAAATAACGCATTAAAACAAAGCAAAAGGTTACACTTATATTTACTACGGAGTATATTTGTAGAAGTTTGCTAAGTACGTACAGTTCTCCAAGATAATTTCATGTTTAGATTAATTAAACATTATACAATAATAATAAAGAGAATTTAAGAGATAAACAAATTTTAGTCATTGGATCATAATATCTTTAACAACCACCTTCATCAAATCACATGCAATTGTCGGTCACTGCCACTGCCGCCGACCACCGTCGGCCGCCGCCGACCACCGTCGGCCGCCGCCGACCGCCGCAATCACATGTGATTTGGTACATAATCACATGTGATTGAAAGCAACCGGCGTTGCGCGAGGGGTTGCTGATGGTGGAGACGGTGACCGACAAAGGTTGGCGGCGGTGGTCGGCGATGTGCAATCATATGTTATTTAATATACATGGGATGGTGGTGGTGTTAATATATTAAATCACATGTGATGTTGATAGTAATTTGAGGATCGATTAATTAAAAAACTGAGATTTTTCCTTCAACACTTTACAAAAAATAAAATACCTTAAATGTTTTCCTAACAATAAAAACATACGTAGTACAATATTAAGATGGATATACTTACAAACTTGTAATTTAACAAATATAATAAACTATACCATAATTTATTTTAAATGTAAAAGTTATCTCTATTAAGTTTATCTCGATAACGATAACAACAAAAAACAGAAAATGGAAAACAAATATAATTTCTTAGAAATTCACTTTCAGTCCCTTAAACTTTTTCCACACCCTATATAATCCATTCTTTCCAGTCAATCCACCTCTGCACTCCACCACCGCCAACAGCCCAACACCTTCGCATAAATTATAAAAAGTTTAAACATTATATTTATTGAATTCCAAATATACCCCCAGTTCTCATAACCCCACATGTAGAATTTAGCTTTAAGAGATGGAATCGTTGAGTAGCAAGAAGCGAGTTCGATTCGACTCGGACGAGTCCGAATCCAACTCAGTCATGGCGAAGAGAACCCGAAACGATTGCTCCGACATTGACTCGTTCATGAAGAGCTTCGAAATTGAGATATTAAAACTTCCGGAGCCCGTCGCCGGCCGTGATTCCGTTCCCGGCGATTGCCAGCCGGATCTAGGATTCCTTTTCGAGGCGTCGGATGATGAACTCGGGCTGCCGCCGACTGACCTAACTCCGGTTGAGTCAGAGAAGACAGAAATTTCAGCTGAAATTAGTGAAGTATGGGCGTTAGATGATCAGATTTCCAGCTATGATTCGTTAGAGTATGCATTTGATCATGCTGGGGCTGGTGATTCTGATGTTAATGCGTGCAACGACGATGAATTTGTTAAATTAGATGGACTGTTTGATCTTACGGATCTAGGTTTTGGATCGTCGGACCTGTCACCGCCGCCGGAGACTATGCCGGCTCAGTGACGATCCGTTATGATTGAGCCTGTTAGGTTACATATCCGTTAGAATATTGCAAAGCTCTTTGAAGTTTTTAAATTTTTAAGGAAAACAGGAATGAGAAATTACATGCAAACGGTTTATTTTTTAACAATAGAATACACATTGTATCCTTTAAACTAATTGCGTAATGCGGCGGCGGGTATCTTGTGATTAAATTTGACGGCGATCAAGTAGTGGGTGGTGACGACGGTAGTGATAGTGACTGCTGGTTGTGGTCGTGCGGATAGTAGTTGTTGTTTGACTGGGCGTTTTAAGTTTATGCGTTATGTTGGATGTTTTTTTGGGATAAAGTAAAATATCAAGTAGATCACTTGGTTAACACACAGTTCGTATTCGCAAAAGATCTTGAGTTCGAATCTCCTAAGCAATATTTTTTTATTTTGTGGAGTTTAATATTTTCCCAAAGTAAAAATTTAAGATTAAGACCTTCTAAACTTAGAAGGTTTAAATGCTTTAAAAAGAAGTAAAATAAGATATAAGTTTGACAATTGCGAATAGAGAACATCGTTTCAACAATTTTATACCGACAGATTATAAGCTATTTGACAAATACAACAGTTTATTGATTCCTTTAACTTTGTAGAATTTTGATTGGAGCGATAAAATATATGAAGGTGTATTGAATAACCTTAAAATTTCAACAACAAAAAAATATAATATAGGAATATTAATACTCATTAGATCAAAATAAATGTCAAATCAATTAAATTAATTAATGATATAAAAAAAGAAAAATAGTTGATTGCACATATTATTTTGTGAGGGGTAGTAAGATGAAGTAGTCACCAATTGTTGGAAGCAATAACGTTTTTCTTACGGAACACTTGTTTTAATTAATCGATGGAATTAAATTGGTTGATCTCAAGATAATAGGAGTTTACATTGTATTAAAACTTTGGTTACATTCTTGTGAAAAACAGGTTAAGTTGTTTGCTTAAATTAATAGCAATTTGATTTGGTTACACTGATTGATAAAAAAAAGAAAAAGGAATTGAAGTGATTGCGTAAACATGTTAAATGTTTCATGAGCAAAACACATGTATGGTCTTGTTCTCATTTAAAAAAAAACAAACAAACACACAATGTGACACAAACATGCTTTAGATCTCGCTCCAAGGCTTGTCTTTAGCCCAATTCAATAACTTTTATATCACTCATAACATCATGGTGAAAGTTAATAACCATTTAATAAGTTGTACCATGTGAGACATGCTGTTATATAGACCATAGAGAATTAATAAGTGTTCAAATTAATAAATGATATGAAGAAAGAAAACTAGTGGAATATAAATGTTATTTTGTGATAAGTAGTAATTTGAAATAGACACAAATTATAAGAATTAATAACATTTTACTATATTTATTTAGAGTTTAATTTTTTGGCTAAACCATCTATTTTTGGTGCGATATTGAGCGGTAATAACGACATGTTCGCTTTTTATTGGTTAATTTGAAGTTTATCATATCGCACTCTTCATTATTTTGATGCCAGTTTTTAACCTATTTCTATATGTTCATAACAAATGTTTCAACTGTTTCTTCATTCTGATTTAGTGATTTATGAACATAGAATTTATAAAAAAAACAGTTGGACAAAGAATGGGTCCATATAATTTTAATCTAAAAATAGCCCATAAATGAGACGGCCCAGCCCATAATAGACATACGGGCCTGGGTCAAAACAGACCCAAATTGCCACCCGCCAGCGAGATAAACATGACTGAATTATGAAACAGAAAAATTTACGTCTTCTTTCACCCTCATCCCACCACATATTAATACACGCGCCTCCCTTACGCCTAAACTACAGGTGAGCATTTGGACCGAAAAAATCGAACCGGACCGAAAACCTACCGAAACCGAACCGAACCGAAACCCATAACATGTTATCGGTTCGGTTTCGGTTTTGAAAATTCATCGTTATCGGTTCGGTTCGGTTTTAAAAAACGATGAACATTTGGCCTAAAATAACCGAACCGAAACCGATAACATGTTATTGGTTCGGTTTCGGTTTTGAAAGTTCATCGTTATCGGTTATCAGTTCTAGGGGTGTGCATGGGGCGGTTTGGGTCGGTTTTAGGCTCAAACCGAACCGAATCCGCTAATTTCGGTTTTAGGATTTTCAAAACCAATGGTTTCGGTTTCTATCGATTTCGATTTTAATGGTTTTTAGCCATTAACGGTTCGGTTTCGGTTTTAAAACCGAATCCGCCTTGTTTTGAACATAAATATATAATTTCATAAACTAGTCTTCATTTTTCCAAAATTACATACAAATTTCACCAATGAATACCATTTTTAGCCAAAATTCAAACTATAAATGTATTTTGTAGCATATAATAACAATATAAACATTAATAAACTATCGTAGATGGACTTTCAAATATTCAAATATGTCGATTTTTATTTAATAACTATAAAACAAAATAAAAGTATATATAATATATTAAATATTAGTGGGGCGGTTTCTTAATGGGGCTGTTTGTAGTTAAAACTGAAACCGAACCGACTCCATCGGTTTTTCCAAAATCTAAAACCGAACCATCGGTTTTGAAATGGTTTCGGTTTAACGGTTCGGTTTTGTCAGTTTTAACAGATTGGTTTCGGTTTTTCGGTTTTTATGCTCACCCCTAATCGGTTCTATCGGTTCGGTTTGGTTTTGGCCCGATAATCACCCCTAGCCTAAACCCCCACCGCGTACGTTACACACAAAACCCTTAGCGCGTGTCAATTACTCCAGTTTTGCCAACGTATAAGTTATAACAGTATTCGCAGACGCAAAGAAGACGAAATTAGTTTGATTCGAAACTCTGTTCACATATTCTTTCTCGAGCTTTCAAGTTTCCGATTACTTTTTCATCTTAAACGCCGTTTCATCACTCCGATCGATTCCGTACAACTCTACTGAGTTGTAACTGCAGACAACAGATTGAAGATGAAGGTTTTCGTAAAAACATTGAAGGGGACTCACTTTGAAATCGAAGTGAAACCCGAAGATACGGTTCGTTTTCATATTCGATTCTGTTTTATCGATTCCACGTGTAATTACTTGTAATTGATTATAATTTCGGGTTTTATATTATAATTGATTAGATATTGTAACTAATAGAAAGTTCTAGTTCTGATAATTTGCTTAGGCGATCACATATTCACAGCATTTAGTGTTTGCTAGGGTTTGAGTTCAGGAGTTTGAAATCATGCTGTGCCTTATCCTGGAATAGTGTTTAGTGGCCCGATTAGGAAATTGCATTCGATATTGCCGTATTGTTTGGAACATATTTTAGATTTTAATGCTGTTATTAATTTTAATCAATCTGTTTGGAGGACAAGTTCAGTTATGAAATGCTATCAGGTTATCAGTTTGATTCGATCTTACTAGCATTCAATCTCAAATGCCAGATTACTTGAATTTCGTTGATTCAGGTTGCTGATGTGAAGAAAAATATAGAAACAGTTCAAGGACCAGATGTTTATCCAGCTGGCCAGCAGATGCTCATTCATCAGGGCAAAGTACTCAAAGATGCAACCACCTTAGAAGAAAATCAAGTTACTGAAAATAGTTTCATTGTCATCATGTTATCCAAGGTAATAATTAACTGCTTTTTACATTCTAGAAACACATTATGCCTGCGCATTCTAGAAACTTCTATTCACTGTTCATTTAATTGCTTGCAGAACAAGGCACCTGAGACAAGTGTCTCTCCTGTTGCTTCTGTGCCAGGTGGCAATGTGTATGGGGAAGCAGCATCAAATCGGGCTGTAGGGAACAACCGAGAAGTTGCAATCCAGCAGATTATTGATATGGGCGGTGGTACATGGGATAGAGATACAGTTATTCATGCTCTTCGTGCTGCTTTCAATAATCCCGAAAGAGCTGTTGAATATTTGTATTCTGTAAGTATTTATTTATTTTATATATATTTAAACTAATGTCTGTCTGATAATTAATAATTAATAATTAAAAATAATATTATATGCTATTTTAGGGCATACCTGAGACAGCTGAACCTGTTCCTGGAGCTCTACCAATCCCTGTGGTTCAGCCACCACAACCAGCAGCTGCTCCTGCAAGTGGACCAAATGCAAATCCATTGAACCTTTTTCCTCAGGTTTATTATATTAAATATTAATTTAAATAAATTTAAATGATAAATTACTTAAAATATTTGGTTAATATTAAATTAATTTAATAGGGTCTTCCTGACATCGGTGCCAATGCGGGTGGTGGTGGTGGTAATCTGGATTTCTTGCGCAACAGTCAACAGTTTCAAACTCTTCGATCTATGGTGCAAACTAATCCACAAATCTTACAGGTTTTTAAATTTTATTCTGAATTCATTATTATTTTTGTTTCTCATTAATGTATATATATGATGTATTATATGTTACATGTGTTTTAATGACAGCCAATGCTCCAAGAATTGGGGAAGCAAAATCCTCAACTGGTGAGACTTATTCACCAGCATCAAGCTGATTTCCTTCGTCTGATCAATGAACCAGTTGAAGACGGAGAGTATGTTTTATTTGTATTTGTTTTTTTTATTTATATATATTAATTTTTTTAAATATTAATATACGTTTACTTTAATATATATCAGGAATGTAGTTGGCCAGCAGATGCCTCAGGCTGTAACAGTTACACCTGAGGAACGTGAAGCTATTAGACGTGTAAGTGACTATTTTTGTACTAATTTATAACGGTGGACAAACGGACGAAATGATAATTAATTACTTTATTATTTTTATTTTTTTTTAAAATCAGTTAGAAGCAATGGGATATGAAAGAGCGTTAGTTTTAGAGGTATATTTTGCATGCAACAAGAACGAAGAGCTGGCTGCCAATTATTTACTCGATCACATGCACGAGTTTGAAGATTAGTGTTAATAAATGTTTTTTTTTTCTTTCTAATTCTTGTTACTGTTGTAGTTGCTTTTATATTGGATACGTGTCAAGATATATAGGATTTTTAACTTCTGTTTAGTTTGTTTAGTTTCTGGTGAATTTTTCTAACGGTTTGAAGTTGGTTTAATAGGACTTACACGAACTACGGTTACTTTTTGGTCTAGATTCATGTGGGGGTGTAATTTTCCTTAAAAGTGCATTTACATATATACCCTTCTAATTTAGATTTTAGGCTATTGTTTGAAAAGATCTTTTAGAAATTGATTCTTTTTTTCTTGCTTATATTCAGAATTGAAATTCAATTGAAGATATTTTAACACTCACAATCCATTTATTTTTATTGAAACTTTTTGAAAATTTAATTTTCTCCCTTTTAACATTTTAAAATTTTGTCACTACGTACCACTGAGTCAATAAGATAAAACAATAATCTGGTGCAAACCTTTATTAATATAAAAGGTGACTATCAATTTAAATCTTCACATGAATAATATAATCTTTTTAGTTTAATAATTTTAAACTAAAAATTATTAAATGTGTTTTCAATGTGTCACACGGTTTTGAAACTAGTATCATGTAATGCTATTCTAGGAATTAGAGTGGGAAAAGTTGTAGTCATGCGATAAACATGGGGAACAAAGACAGATATTGCATTCTAAAAAGAGTATTACATCCCTCATCGAAATCAAATTGTTATAATACAATATAACACAAATTTTTTGCCAATGGTTTTATAATAAACTTCAACTAACTTGTTAATTTTACCATTTGTCATTAATCACAATCTCACTCATCCATTGGACCACCACCCAATTATTTCTCTTATAAACTATACATAAACGCAAACAAGTTGAAGGCAGTTTTCATCTTAAAAAAATGGTGGACCAAAAATATAGATTATATGTCTGTATACTAACAGATAAAAACAGACTCTCTTAATGGTCCGAAGAAAAAATGTACACGTCATTGTTAGATATGATATGATTTGTTGAAGAATGATTACTTCATATATCGTATTGAATGGTCGTTCACGCATATAATTCCAGTGTCATCCCCATCATCAAAGTCACATTTTGCTACACCTACTAATACTAGCAAGTTTAGCCTCTATTATTCCAATCTTGGATGGCAAAATAATACTCCATATTTTACTATATTGTTGTCACGTTAATTGACAATCAAACTGATGCATGCATGCCAACAGTATAATTAACTTAATATTTTATAAATCAAATACACACAAAAATACTAATACACAAAAAAATATAAATTTTCCTATTCTCCTTATCTGTCGCCAAACTGAAGATGAAAATCGATGCTCGCGTGCCAATGATTTCCTAAACCGACGGTCGTCACTGGCGTCGGTCTTAGAGCATCTTCAATATATGCACTAAATATAGTATTTACATCATTTTAGTGCACAAGTACAAATAATCTTCTACAATATGTACATTTCCGTTCAATACTTAATACTATTTTAAACGAAAATAATAATTTGGTGTTAAAATTTAGTGTGTACATGTTTTTATTTCTTTAAATTAAGATAGTCTTGGTAAAATAATGATAAGAAAACATTTTTATTTCACAATACAATGGTCAAACACTTGTACCCTCTATAAAAGCATCATATTAGAAATAAATAACATGTTGAACTGGAAAGTATCTCAGTTAGGCGCTACAACTCACCTTTTTTAAAGTTTAATTATATATAAAGCTCTTTTAGGCCTATGAAAGCCACAAGATAAATATGTCACAACTCACAAGTTTAATGCTAATAAAAAAATCTCTTTAAAATGATATTTTTTTAATCACAATCATCTAAACAAGATCCATGGTACCAATTGATTTTTAGTCATGTTGTAAGTGACACTCTAAATTTATGAAAAAATAAGGACCTACCAATCCTCAACATGTGGACATTTTTTATCTTGTCTATTTGTAAAACATTTTTAATAGTTGTACATAAATTATTGTAACCCATACTTAGATGTATAATTCATCGGTCCAAGTTGATATCGCTTGGTTTGGCCTAACACTAGCTAGATCCGTATCTATTCATGGTTGTGATCGAACATAGCGGACCCTAATCTTTCTGTTTTAGTACCTTTTGTATAAACAATTTTATGAAAGAACTAAATAATTCGGCTCAATTTAAAAGCTGAAAAGTCGTACGTGGGTAGAGACCGTGGGGTTCTAACTTGTATGATTGATTGGTTATCTTGTGACTTGCTCTGTTTTACTTAAAAAATTTCTTTTGTTTTTCCTCCAAAGTTCATTGGATCCACAAGTACACATAACAAATAATACAAGGGCTAAATTATATTTAAAAATAATAATTTACCTGTAATTAGCACAGCAGTAATGGCATCCGAATGATCTTTGAGAGCTCATGAGTTTAATCATTTTCATAGTAAATATTTATCAGATAGCTAATAAAGGTTCGAAAACGGTCAGAACAACATTTTATGCACGTACATAACAAATAAAGTTCTTGAACCACCCTAGGGAGTCCGTATACACTTTTAACACAAAAAAAATTAAAAAATATTTCATGTCATATCCATTTTTCCTAACTCATTCTTTTTTATCTTTGTTTTAGTACACTTTCATCATATTTCTTCAAAATGATATGAGATACATTTTCATTTTGAAGTAAACTACTTCCTTCAATTCAAAATAACTCACACACTTTGAGTTTCACGATTTTTGATTCAAAATATTATAATGATGATTAAATTATATTAATTGGATGGTTAGTGAAGAATGAGTCTCACATCTTTTGAATAAAGTGGGGTTAATAATATTAACGTTTAAAGGTAAATAGTAAGGGTAAAAAAAGTCATTTCACTTTGTTAATATAGTTAGTGGGTGTGGGTTCTACTATTTTTTGTCAAATAAAATATTTTTTTAAAATGTATCACTTATTTTAAATTATCTAAAAAAGAAAGTGTGTCACTTATTAAATATTTAGGACCCAAATAAGGAATCATTACCTTTCATTTCTACCTATGGTAGTAAGTCTAATCCAATTATGTGAGGCCAAAAGCGGTACAAAATGGTACCATGAAATAAAGTTGCAAGTCTGTCATACCCTAAATTTAGCCTATATAAACATACTCCACATAACCATTTGAACACCAAATTAAAGAAAATGGAGGAGATAAAGATCAAAACAAAAAAGCATGACCAAAAACCTAAGGGTGGCTTCATCACTATGCCCTTCATCTTTGGTATGTTAATTAAATTCTTAATTTCGTTTTTAAGTTGTAATTAATATATGACATAATTGATTTGGTTTTTGGTAGCAAATGAGGTGGGTGAGAAGTTAGCCGTAGTTGGATTCCAAACAAACATGATTAGCTACTTAACACAACAACTTCATATGCCGTTGACTCGAGCCGCTAATACTCTCACCAACTTTAGTGGAACCGCAAGCTTGACTCCATTACTCGGTGCATTCATGGCGGATTCTTTTGCGGGCCGTTTTTGGACCATCACCGTTGCTTCCATCATTTACCAAATTGTAAGCCTCCTTTTGTTACCACTCTCTCGGACCTAACAACAAACAACAGACCGGTCTAGTAACTTTTAGACCAGTCTGTTGCTTTCAGTCTAGGTGTTGTTAAAATTCTAATTATTATTATTTTTACTAGGGAATGGTAAGTTTAACATTGTCGGCGGTGCTACCAAATTTAAGACCACCACCATGTAAAAATGGTGAAACGTGTCAACAAGCGAATACGGGCCAAATAGCAATCTTGTACATATCACTATTACTAACATCAATCGGGTCGGGTGGGATCCGCCCATGTGTGGTGGCATTTGGGGCGGATCAATTCGATGAAACGGACGAGAAACAAAAGACTAACACATGGAAGTTTTTCAATTGGTATTATTTTGCAATGGGTGCATCTATGCTTGTGGCGGTTACGGTTATCGTTTATATTCAAGATAATATTGGATGGGGTTGGGGTCTTGGTATACCATCCATAGCCATGTGTTTCTCAATCATTGGGTTTGTAATCGGGTACCCGTTGTATCGGTTTATGGATCCAGCGGGTAGCCCGTTTACCCGGTTGATACAAGTGTGTGTTGCCGCTTACAAAAAGAGAAAATTGCCTATGGTTAATGATCCTAAGTTACTTTATGAAAATGATGAGCTTGATGCATCTATTTCTATTTCCGGAAAGCTTCTTCATACTAAGCAAATGAAGTAAGTTTCTCTTTATTAGCTTTCTAAACCTTTAATTTGGTATTTTAGTTCTAAATAAGTTACATACCCGCTAAAGTTCAATAATAATACAATGATTAGACAATCTTAATTAGAGATTAACCAAACACGTCTTAACTGATGGCACATGATTGGTGTGGTGCAACTTTTACAAAAGTTGCATTTTGACTTTTGGAGTCAAACTTATACTCTACAATAAGTATTTCAAGTTTGTAGTGTATCTACATATCCTAATAAACATCTACTTAGTCCTTTCATTTTTCCCACCCAACCAATTTGTCATGAAATACCTTAAATGTCATGAAATACCCAAAAACTATTAAACCCACGTACTAAAATTCTTTTTTTATGACGTATAGAACATATTTGTTGTTTTATTATGCTATTTAAAACATAATATCTTTTAGAAAAATCCGTTCAAATGAAATTTACATAACTAAACAGATCACTAAACAAACAGTGTTAGTTATAAACACATATTTACATATTTCAATCTTTCTTTTAAAATTTATGTAATAACTTATTTTTTCAACATCAGGACATTATTTAATCTCATCTTAAAATTTAAACATGCAAGTTTTTAAATGAAAAATAAACAATTATAGATTTTTAATTTAAATTTTAGTTGACCACCCGTGTTCACACAAGTTAATAATCACTATTATAGTGTATGACAAAGGTATCGACATAGACTTGATCTGTTTGACCACAAAAGTCAAAATGACGATCTTCTTTTATTTTGTGTTCTATAGCTAATATTATCGGATTTAACCTATGATATATTGTGTAAACTTTAATATATATTATAGTTATACATAATACAAAATAGGTTCAGCCCAATAATAGTAACTATATACTGTTAGCTCATGCCTATACAATATATTAATATTTTTTTCGACGAAAAAAGATTATAATTTTGGATTTATTTTAGATTTCTGGATAAGGCTGCCATTGCGACCAAAGAAGACTTTCCAAAAGATCAAACTCGCCCCGATTTATGGCGGTTAAACACGGTCCATCGGGTCGAAGAACTAAAGTCGCTAATTAGAATGGGCCCAATATGGGCCGCAGGGATTCTTCTAATAACAGCATATGCACAACAAAACACTTTCTCACTCCAACAAGCCAAAACAATGAACCGAAGCCTCACAAATTCATTCCAAATACCAGCTGGCTCAATGACCGTTTTCACCTTATCATCAATGCTAACAACAATAGTCTTTTACGACCGTGTTTTCGTGCCCATTACACGCAAAATCACAGGGGTAGAACGGGGAATTTCCTTCCTTACTAGGATGGCAATAGGGTTTTCAATATCGGTTTTCGCTACTTTGGTAGCCGGATTCGTTGAAATAAAACGCAAAAATGCCGCTTTTGCCCATGGGTTGACTAACAATCCTCATGAAACTATACCCATTTCCGTCTTTTGGTTAGTGCCTCAATATTCACTTCACGGTATAGCCGAAGCGTTTATGTCAATCGGGCATCTCGAGTTTTTTTATGATCAAGCTCCCGAGAGCATGAGAAGTACCGCGACCGCATTGTTTTGGATGTCGATTGCGGGTGGAAATTACTTTAGTACCATTTTGGTGACAATGGTGCATAATTTGAGCGCGGGTCAAGACGGGTCAAACTGGTTACCGGATGATAACTTGAATAAGGGAAAGTTGGAGTATTTTTATTGGTTGATCACATTGCTTCAAGTTTGTAACTTGGTTTACTACTTGTTTTGTGCAAAATTCTACACTTTAAAGCCTATTCAAGTTGCTTATAGAGCAATTGTAGATGATAATAAGGGTAAGGATCATGGGGTTGAGTTAGGAAGTAGTGTTTAAAATTTTAAATTGTTCTAGATTAACAAATCCCTATTGTTGATTTGCACTCTCTTGTTGGAGGTCAAAGAATTAGTAAGTGTATGTAGTAATTAAACTCAAAATATGTACTTTGTGTTAAAGTAAGTTATGTTATGATTATCATACAAATATTAATATCTATCTTTATTTTTATGGCATTAGAGCACTTCCTATGGGAGGTCTAAAAATAGATTTCTTAATAGAAAAGTTTTTTAATAAGTGGTTTCTAGTTAAAACAGAAAATCGAACTGAAGTCATCAGTTTTTTCAATGTTTAAAATTGAACCGTCGACTTTGAAACAGTTTTAGCTTTAGTGTTTCGATTCTTCCGTTTTAACTGATTTGTTTCGATTTTTGTGTCGATTAACTTTTAAGTTAAATTATCTGTTTCAAATGTAATGTTTTGCATATCAAAATGGTGCGTATTCTTTGACGTACCAAAATATGACCATTTAATGCACCAAGAAACCGACTTTTTAGATTAAAAATCTAACCGACTTTTTGGAACACGGTTTACAATGTCAGAAAGCGAATAAAATTTGCTTTAAGGACTATTTCGTTATTTAATACTTCCTCCGTATCAAAATAAGTGACACAAATTAACTTACACGTTTTTTGAGGTAAAAGATTAAAGCAGAGGTTAAAATAGATTAAAGTAGGGGTGTTGATCGGGTATAACTTTCGGCTTTCGGGTAGTTCGGGTCGGGTAGTTTGGGTTTTTTTAAATATAAAATATACCCAATACTCAAACCAAATTAAATTCGGGTATTTGGGTATGAGTAGTGTGGGTAATGGGTCGGGTGCGGGTATATCCACAAATACCCGAGAACTTGCACAATTGTATTGCCAGCGACCACAATATTTATATTCAGATCTTAATATACCATCTTTATCCGTAATTACCAAACTCCAACCAACATAAGACTCTATCATTAACTTTTAGATGAAATTTATAGATTGCAAGCATAAATGATCGTATTTTATGTATAAAACTCTAAATTATTACCTTTAAAAAGTTCCTTTCAAAAACATTCGGGTATTCGGTTATACCCGCCAACTTAACATATTACCTTATACTCGATCCGTATTATTTTCGGGTTACCCGATACCCAAATGTTCCTACCCGATACCCGAACTACCCGACCCGATCTACCCAAATTCGAAACGGATCGGGCAGGTAGAACGGGTTTCGGTTATTTTCGACACCCCTAGATTAAGGTACATAGTTAATGAAGAATGTGTCACACTTTCCTTGAATAAAGTGATATTAATGAGTTTTAAAAGTAAAACTAAGGGTATAATGGTAATTTCACTTTATTAAAGTGGATAGTTAGTGGCATGGATCCCACTATTTTTACCAAATAAGAAAAGTTTTCAAATATGTCACTTATTTTGATACACCCCAAAATGAAAAGTACGTCACCTCTGGAGGAAGTATAAAAGTTGGGGGTGCGACCGTTTAGTTGACCAAAATGAAGGTCAAAATCGAAAATAGTACTTAAGAATTAGTCGATTTATCGACACGCAAACTTGCATATTCCTAAAGGCGCGAAAGAAAACCATCGTTCCCAATCTCAAACACACAAAATCCCCGAATTTTTAGGGTTACAAGATTTATTCAGAAATTCAATGGCTCTCCTTTCATACTTCACATCTAACAGGAACCGAGGAAAGTATGCGCATTCTCTAATTTCATTTCCTATTTCTTCCATTTTGTTCAATATTTTTTGAGATTTTGTCTATTCGTTTTCTAGGTTTTTAGATGATCGAAAATTTGCATTTAATTGTTTTTGTGTAGGATCTGGAAGATGAATAATGAAGCTGGTGCTACCAAAGATGCTAAAACAACAGATCAGAATAAAGATGTTAAAACAACAGATCAGAACAAAGATGTTGTTATAGCGACGGATAAGAACAAAGATGTTGTTATAACGACGAATGAGAACAAAGACGTTGTTATAAAAACGGATCAGAACAAAGACGTTGTTATAAAAACGGATCAGAACAAAGACGTTGTTATAACAACGGATCAGAACAAAGATGTTAAAGCAACAGATCAGAACAAAGATGATAAAATAACAGATCAGAATAAAGATGTTAACAAAGACGTTAAGATAACGGAATCGCCTCTTTCTGCGATCGCACAGGCGTTTGAGGAAATTGCTGATTTGATTAATCAGGGAAAGAATAACGAGGTTCCTGTTGATCTGCGTTTGAAGCCGTTCTGTGAGGCGTGTTCGTTGGTATCTGTGCTTTTTAGTTGCCTCGGAATTGCTTTCAAATTCGCCGAAATGGAATACACCGCTAAGGTTTGATTTTCCCCAATTTTTCTTTTCGAATTCTAATTTATGAAACTTTAACAGTTTAACGATTTCCCCAATTTGATGTTATTGTGATTTATTTGGGTAGATGATTGCTGCAAGTATGATAATTCTGTAATTACATGATTATGTGAGTTATGTAATTCATATGCTGATAAACATGGATTTACTGTAAGTGATCCAAATTTGGAAAAAAAATTATGTCTTGATGAAATGAAAATTTATCTAGAATACAAATATATGAATTTAGGTGTGACACCTAATGAATTTAGGTTGTACCGAACTTTCGGTTTAATAACTAATTTAGGTCCTAATACATCAACATTGTTTATATAATTATAGGAATAAGAGAGCTTTTTTGCTTGTTTTAAAAGGTTGTGAAGAATGAATAAGGATGCCATAAGCATATTATCCATAATAGATTTCTAACTATTTTGACAGAGAATAATTTCTTGATATTAGTTTCAATACTGCTTATTGCTTAACTACAATTTCTACAACAATTTGTCCATGTGGTAATTTGGATTCCGCATTTTTGTCCATATACTTTTTTATCGGGTTTTTTTGTCCGTATAGTTTTCATTGTACCTTATTTTCATCCATTTTCACCTAAAATAACCAAAATACCCTTATTTTTAATTTAATTCTCCTTTTAGGTGAAAAAAAATAGATAACTTAAAAAATAAGGGTATTTGGGTTGTATTTAGGTGAAAATGGACAAAAAAAATGAAAAATGCAACTACAGGGACAAAAAACTGATAATATGTCTAAGAACAAAAACACAGAATCCGGAATACCACATGTACAATTTCTCACTTTTTACCTTTTTAGCTACAATGCTTGACTTTTTGACTGCCTAAACCCGATATTGACCACCATTGACCGCTTAGCGCATAATATGAATAAAATTGAAGGCTAATAATTTCCTCCCATTTTGTAACTGATTTTATTTTCAGGTGCAAAACCTTCTAGAAGCATCAAATACCTTCCACACTTTAAGCAGTATAGTTGACCTTGACTTAAAAAATAACACAGTAAAATCACCTGGAAGCCATACTCGCAATCTTCGCAGAGTTAGGCAAGGTCTAGATCTCATAAGAGAACTCTTTCAGAACTTTTTATCACCCGAGTACGTATTTTTAATTTATAATAATATATTTACAACATTATATATATAGTGCCCGATTCAGCGCAGAACCGTTTAAAGGTGCAGAACCGCAGAACCATCCTAACATTCTTTTTTTTGGAACGGCAAACACACACACTCCCTAATCTACACCTTTTGTCCACGTCGGGACTTGAACCCACAACCTTGTGGGACACCTAATCACCTTGGTACCGCTAGGCTATAAACCCTTTGGTTCCTAACATTCAATGTTTTTTATGTTATACATAAGATGTACATTTCCATACACGCTGTAACACATTTACACATCCAATGTTTCCAATTTTTTATACACATAATATACAAATATGTGTATAAAAATTGGAAACATTGGATGTGTAAATGTGTTATAGCGTGTATTAAAATGTACTGCTTATGTATAACATAGAAAACATTGGATGTTAGGATGGTTCCGCGGTTCCGCACCTTTAAACGGTTCTGCGCTAAATCGAACCCTATATATATATATTTAAAAAATAATAAACATTTATATTTTTTTTAAGGAACATCACACTTAAAAAGGCAGCTACAACCGCATACCAACAAGTGTGTGCACCATACCACACATGGGCGGTTAGAACTGCAGTTTCTGCTGGAATGTGTACTCTGCCTACTCGGGAACAGCTTCTGGTTAATATAAATGAGACTGGTAATATTAAAAATATATTATTGTTTTTGTATTATTTTAATGTTTTTATTTTTATTTTTGTGACAGATAAATCGGCGGAGAAGGAAATGCAGAGGTACATAAAAGCATCAAATGAAGTTATAAAAACCATTGATAATCTTTATATTGCGAGGGGGATTACTTTAGATTGGTGATTCTGTATGGATTCTTTATTTATTATTATTATTTTATTTATTATGCACACAATTTAGAATTGGTTTCATGTAAACATGTAATAATCGCTAACTTTATATTGGGTGCCTTGTTGGCAAATCCCCATATTTAATATATTTTTTTATTATATTTGTGGAGTTGGAATTTCTACATGGGGTTTGTGTTCTTAGTATTCACAATAGTAGATATATGATAACTTAAGTCTTGCTTGAAATGAAGTTTGATCACTTAAGATGGATCATTTTCAAAAAAATTGAAAATTTTGGTCAAAAGTCAAACTTTTTGTCAAAGTCAAATCCAAGTGGCCAACTTAAAATGACCGTTTCGATATGTTGTTTCAACGGCTTTGTGTTTGCCTTCGGGACATGTAATCGGTCGGTTTCAGTATTGAAAATTCATCATTTTCTGTTTTGTTTCTATTGGTTTCGGTTCGGTTATCGGATGAGCAATTGAGCTAAAAAAAGAACTTAAAACATATAATTGTGTTGGTTTCGATTTTGAAAATTTATTATTTTCGGTCTCAATACTATCAGTTTCGATTCGTTTTGAATTCTAAATCGCGTTATACTAAGTTTGGAGCATAGTAAGTGTTAGTAAAATATATTGTTGAAATATAGACTAACTAGTAGAAGTACCCCGCGCGATGCCGCAGGGGATTTTCATACGAAGCCTCAAAAAATGGTTTAGATCAGTAAACGTTTCGTTTAGCTAGTCATGCGACCTATGTTATTTTGCTAATTGTATCTAAGTAGTTTTTATATTGGGTTATTATGTAAATTATTATCAATTAGTTTTAGTTTGTGTAGTAGTGAGTGCATTTCATATCAACTCATTCGCTTAATAGTAAATATAAGATCATATAATTTGTTATTACGAAAATTTAGGCCTCTTTAAAACCAACTTTACATAGAAAATTAGTAATAATGATACTAATAATATATGAAAATTTAGGCTTCTTTGAAATTCACTTTGTATAGAAATTAATAATAATAATATAAATAAAAAACATGAGACTTGCTAACAGGGCAATGGATAATGGTTAGTTAATTAGTTTATGTACATGTATTAAAGTATAACTACCATTGGGTGGTTAGTGATTATCATGTGGGTGATTTTTTATGGTTAAAGTACATTGATTTTTAGCATCCAATTTTTTCTTAATCATAGCCCTAATTAAGGTAGCATATAATATTTGTCGTATTCAAAACAAAAATTATTATAATAATAGGTACTTGAAGTACCTTAAATTTTAGTTATATATGAATTCATTAGCTATATAGGAACATAAAAATGTTGATGGTAAATCATTATTTTCAGAAAAAAATATAGATATTAAATATTAAAGTTTAGGGGAATAAATTGTTATTTCATAAAAATTAAAGTTGAGGGGGCTAAAATGTAATTTTAGGAAACTTAAATAAGTAATTTTAAAAATATATATTCTAACAGGGATTCGAACACTGGTTAAATAAAAGAAAGCGCGACAGGAAGTAGGCCACAAACCACTCAGACATGATTTCATTTGATAACTCAATCGGACTATCACTCTTATAAATGCCAAAATCCGCCTAATAAAGTTGGCAAATGTAATATAGTTAGTTAATAACAAGGCATAATACGGACCGCGCTTCGCTGCGGTGTTTTAAAATCTTACCTATTTATTTATCTAAATATACACACTTTTTAAGATACATATGATTTTGATTAAAATAAAAAATATTAGATAATATAACTAATAATAAAGTAATAATCCATGATAAATTTATTACATAGAATCTTATTTAAATCATACTGTTCATTTTGGTTATCGACCAAAAATTATAGTCATTTCTTTCTCAATATGTACACTTTCATACAACCTAATTTTCATGTTCTTATTAGTTATTTAAAAATGAGTCAAACATATTATGTTGTTAACATTTTTGTAAATAATTTACATCAAGCTCTACAAAAGTTGTTTTAAGTGTAGTTATAGTCGTATTTTACTCGAGTCTCTTTTTATTTAGTCAGATGCATTTCTATCATACAAACATCAAAATACTTAATCATATAACTTATTTTTTCTCAATAATTTTTCAAATTATTTTAATTTCATCGATCTTTTCATGTATGTAATTATTTGTATATTTGTCAATTCGATTAGATTATGATGTATTTAATAATTATATGTTTTTTGTCATCGTAATTTAGTGATAGCTATATGCTTATTCAAAATTTTACCTAACTTATAAGTATGATTTAGTTTATAATTCTGAAAAATTTATCAATAACTATTTACTAAATCAACCTCAGGGGTAATTTCTCAAAAATTTATAACTCTAGTCTTCATTGACCCAAAAACAATGTGTTGCCAAATTTCAATAGTGAAACACACGTAAATAATAAATAAGTATAATGAGAATGATACTTAAAGATTATTTCAGAAATCTATTGCAAATCTTAAATTATTAGTTTATTTGTTTATCATAGAAAAAGTAACACCAAATTATATAAAAAGTGGCTGAAATTGTGTGTTTTATCTATCTCAAATGGTTGTGAAATTTTATATGTTAGCACATATAATTTAATATTTATTAAGTATAAGATAAAAAAGTTTAAAGTCTAATATACATTTACGTAGTTAGTTAACACATATGTATAAAGTTATAGACACAACATTTACATACTCCATTTGTTTACATTATTTGTAAATAAGTGAAAGAGTTATGATGTCAAATTCTTGGAAGAATGAGGACTTAAGTGGGAAACAACTAAAACATATGTCCATGAATTTTTGTGAATTAAAAACCACTGTCAAGTGTTAAGCGCGTGAGGATTCCACAACTTGGAACTGAACGCCCTTTGAACACCACTGTTAAGCGTCTGAGGATTTCACAACATTGGAACGGAACACCGTTTAAACATCTAATGAACAGTACATTCCTATGGTGAATGTATATATAAGGTAATAATTGGTTAAATAAAATATTGTAGAAATATAATCAAGTAATTCGTCGAAAAATATAAAATTTCTTGGAAAGTTCCAAGAACGACGTGGTGATAACATCAAGAGAGGAGCATAGTGGGCGCCCACATAGTAACGTCTTTTGACCCGATACGGCAGTGGACCCGCCTAGCTGTCTCCGTTTGTCCTGTTATCCACCGTTTCTTTTGACTTTCCAAACATCATCGCCGTTCGTTTTATAGGATACTGCCCATCATCTATTAATCTTTCTGTTTTTTAAATCAATCGGCTGATGTTTGAATTAACATATGATATACTTCCTCGGTTTCAAAATAAGTGATACAAATTAGAGTTTACTGTTTTTGAGGTAAAATATAATAACGAAAGTTAATTAGGTTAAATTTGATAGTTAGTGGAGGATGAGTCCCACATATATTGATTAAAGTGAATTTAATGATGTTTAAAATTATAGTAATGGTACATGTGTTTTTTCACTTTATTAAAAGAGATAGTTAGTGGGTGTGGTGGTCTCCACTACTTTTTACCAAATATGATAATTTTTCAAAGTGTATCATTTATTTTGAAACACCCCAAAATGGAAAGTGTATAACTTATTTTGAAACGGAGGAAGTACTAGTTTTACTTTAGGCGTTAAAACCGTGCCACAATTTCCTAAACCAAATAATTAGTACATTGTTAAAGTGGTGTTTTAACTTGAGTGATGAGTGAGAAGTATATTGATGTATTTGAGAAGTATATTGGTGTGTAGTATGAATAAAGATTATCAAAGACGATTTCATTTTATGTTCAGGTTTTATTTTCCCTGTTTAGCGTCTTTTCAAAGTAAATCTAAAAAAACCTTTGCTTTGGGAGAAAGGCAGCGAAGTAGAAAGCGAAGCTGGAAGCGGGAATATATCAAACTAACTCGAGTTATAACACCTGATGTTTAAGGTTGTGGTTGAATTACAATTTGTCATTTTATGTATGTGTTTAGTGCATTAAGTTCCAATTTGTAAATAGTAGGTTTTAGTTCTTGGTTCAGTGTCCAGGTTTCAAGTTCCTAATTACATGTGTAAACCACAATAATGACTGCCTCTATTTTAGATAAATAAGATATTACTCGGTTTTTAGTTCGGTTCTTGGAACAAGAACAAATTGAAGTAGCGCAGTTACTTAAGGCATTGTGTTAATAATGTATATGTCCCAAGTACAAGTTTTACATGAGTGCATGATACATATTTTTAATAAATAAATATATTCCAAAATATCAAATGCGTTATGTAAAAATTAAGTTATGCTAATTTCATAAGATCTTAAATGCATCATATATACAACATGATGATAATTATGATTGTGAAAAACGAAAGAATAAAGAGAATAAATCTATTTTATAATTTAAAGGAAAATGAAAATAATAATTTTTAAAATTATACTCCATCCGTCCCAAAATTATTATCTACATACAAAAAATTACACACTTTAATAAAAGTTCATTTATTACACTGTATAACTAATAAAATTTTATCTTTACCACTTAAGTATTTTTTAATTGGTGAATTTTCAAATTAACAATAATTTTAATAACAATAAAAAAAGAAAGATTATAATAAAATTGTGACGGAGTATGTATTAACGAAACCATAATTTAAAATCATCAAAATATAATACTCCGTAATAATGATACCTAACAAAATAAATGTTTTTGTTTTACATTCCATATCCGCTGTATATAGAGAAAAAGACGGGTTGACCCGCCCGCAATCCTCCTGTTCCTTCGTGCCTTCCCCAAATCAAAACAAAATAACGAAACCCTAATTTCCTCTCTCTCTCACCATTTATTTGCGCATAAATACCCGTTTCAAAATTTTCAGATCTCTTCTAGGCGTTACCGCTCTCAAATTCTCTTTAAAAAAATTCAAATTCCCAAACAAACGAGATAAGTTCTTGAAATTCTTATCAATTTCTGCAAAGTTTTATATGTGTATATTAGAAACCTAGGTTTTGTTTGGACGATTTGCGATGGATAGATCTCCGGCGATGGGAAAGACGGTGTCGGCGGTTGTCAATTGGGAAGAAGTTTCTTCTACAAATCGTAGAGGAAGAAAAGAGGTACGGTATTATTTGAAACGGCGGGATGGGACTTCCGATATGGCAGTCGTCGGCAAAGAGAAGAAATTAGGGCATCATACTAAGACGACGTCGTCTTGTTCGTATCGTTATCGATACGCAATACGTGACAAATCGCTCTTTCCTTCTAAGCTCAGATCTCGGCAAGAGGTTATTGATTGGTTAAACACCCTTGTTACCGGTACGTAAATTTTTTATACTCTTCTTCGAAATTACATCTTCTCTGCTCTGCTCTCTTCTCTTGTTTTATTTCTGCAAAATTTCAAGTTTTCTGTATTTGATTTTGATCTGAATAGGGTTTGGTGGCGTAGTTTACGCTATTTCAGTGCACCTTTTGGTGAATTATTTTAAATTTGGGTCGGTTAGGGCTTTTAATTGCTCTTAGCAATAGATCTAAATCTGGTTCAGGATCGTTCTATCCAAAAAAACATTTTTATTTTCTGCGAGTCTGTTCTCTGCTCTTATCCAAAGATCCACTTGTTAAAGAGTAATAGAAATCTGCGAAAAAATTCTCAATTTGGAGCAAATAATTTCTTAGAATCGATGGAAAAGGGGATACGCCTACATGTTGTTAACAAAATTCAATTTTTTAGGCGAAAAAGCTATTTAATTTGTGAATTTAGGCTAAAGTTATTGGTTTTTTTCCTTCTTTTGACTTCTGGCTAGTCAAACTTGGATTGCTATGATTATATTTTATGTAAATTCAAGTCTAGTAATTCACAAAACGTGGATATTCTGTTTGATTCGATGGAAAACTGACAATGATCTGGGCTGCAGGATTTATTAAATCAGATTCCAAGAGCTGGTTGAGAGCCTCGGAATTCCTGAGCCCTGATTTCTAGGTTAAAATCTACTTATGCCCAATTAAATTTGTTTGATGATTTGATAATTTATGCCCAAATTATATCCCAACAAAGGCTATACATTTACATACTATTAAGGGTATATATATATGTACTTTATTGCATTGTGTTTTGTTTATAAATTTAATAATTTATCGCTGCAGTTATACTTCTAGTAGCGTTGACCATTGACTTTTTTTCTCTCTTCATAAACAGAGTTTGTATGGGTCGGTTCTGCTTCAACTTGCAGGAAAAAAAGGAAGCATTATGAAGCGTATACACGTAGTGGTATTAGAATATCGGTTAGTACTCTTGACAAATAAACTCAATTTCAACTTTTAAGATCTTTTATTTATTTGGTTATTTATTTCCATTTTTATAATTGTAGGCTCATGATTTCGTATACGTATTAGCCGAAGACGGAAAACGACTTATTGCTTACTTGGACGATTTATACGAGGATTTCAAAGGCAACAAAATGGCAGTTGTAAGATGGTTTCACAAAGTTGATGAAATTGGTCATGATTTACCTAAATACAGTTTCAATAATAATAAAAAAGAGATTTTTATTTCACTTTGTTTTCAAGATCTTAGCATCAAGTGCATCGACGGATTAGCAACGGTTCTCAGTCCCCAACACTTTGACCAATTCCTCAAAGTCAATGGTCAAAGTCAAACAATCTTGGACCCGTTTGTATGCCGGTATCAAATTGAAAACGAAGTGGTCAAACCATTTGATATAACTCAAGTCAAAGGTTACTGGAACCAAAGCATACATAAATTCATATCCGATAATACAGATGATGTCATGATCAACAGACCAAGAAAACGACTTAGAAGATTGGTAACCGACGAATTTAGTTACAAAATAGGTTCAGAAATAGAAGTTTTATCACAAGATAGTGGGATTAGAGGTTTTTGGTTTAAAGCTAATGTTATTAAGAAGCATAATGATAAAATTAAAGTTAGGTATCAAGATATCAAAGATGCAGTCGATGAATCCGTTAATCTTGAGGTTAGTATTTAATTAATATTTATTATTTATATATATGTATTTTTTAAATTACGTTGTTGGGTTTGACTAAAGATTGTTAATTTATGCAGGAGTGGATTTTGTCATCAAGAATTGCTGAAAAAGATCAATTGGGTATCCGATTTGCGGGAAGAACGATGATTAGACCAATTAAATTATCCAAAAATATTGATTTTTGTTTGATTGAGGTTGGCTGTGTTGTAGATGCATGGTTGCATAACGGTTGGTGGGAAGGAATTGTGATTCATAAAGATTGTGATAATGATAAAATCCATGTTTTTTTTCCCGATGAAAAAAGAAAATTGATTTTTGGGGCGAAAGATTTGAGGTATTCGGAAGAATGGATTGGAAATCAATGGAAAGAAATGAAGAACAGACGAGATCTTGTTGGTTTGATTTGTGAAACTAATTCTAATTCGGGTGTAACTGAAAAAGAAGTGGTTGTTGACCACGGGTCAAAGTCAAAGGGGGATTTGACTACTTGTTTGACTTGGAATTGGTCAACCAAGAAAAGGCGGTGTTATGCTTCTAATGATTCGCCGTTGCCTTTTTGTGCTTCTCAATTGACGAGTTTAGTTATGTCAAGGTGAATGTTTTATTTGCTTGATATATTTTTTTTATTGAAATGTGTACATTTTGGTAGTTGGTTAGTCAAACTTGTGTTTGACTTTTTGTAATTCTGGAGAGGAGCATTTAGACTAACCTAGTGAGAGCTAGCTTTTTTTAGTTTTCAGAATTAGGAGTTTGTACCTTGTACCAATTGTTGTTTTTATGGTTCTTTTAAATGTTTGTATCAACTAGCTTAGTTGTCTACATTTTGCTATTGTTTCTCAAAGTTCATGTATGATGATAGTTCACTATCTATTGGTTATAAAAAGAATAACAACTTTCATGATGAACATGAGACATGATTTTACAATTAGTATGTTATCTATACATAGTAAAAATTATTTCATTTACAACATTAGAAAAGTTATAAAAGCCGAGTGTACAAGCATATCAAGACATAGATTTTGTTGTGTAAATAGTTTATTTAGTGTAAAAATTATATTTATTTACAATTAATTACCTAACACTAGCTTAGATCATATGCATCACTAGATTATCACAAGGATAATACAAACTATATTTTAAAGTCGTCCTTCCATTTTTTTTGTGGGAGTGGTATGTTGCTGTATTATATATAAGGTGTTGTACAATATGTTTTGCTAATAAATTGGTGTGAATTTGGTTATTTTTACAGGGTTTTAGTCATATGTTTGGTTTAGAAAGAGAAAATTTGTTTTGCGTTCATATGACAACATGACTAAACATATTTAGTCATCATTACGGGTAGTCTTGTGTCATTCAGTTGCATTTTTTGACAAAATGAGCTAGTTGGCCTAATTAAGTTAGTCGTGTTGTTACCCTGTAAGTTTTTCTTGAACCAATTGTTGATTATGCTAATGCAATCAACATGGTTAAAATGGCTAAAAACTTTTTAGTTATAGATCTGATGCCAAAGTGGAGTATGCTTTGGTTTAATGGCTATTGATTTTTGTTAGTTGTTCATTAACGATAAATTAATTATTCTACATTTAAGTACAATAATTAAGATGCTTATTACATCAATCTAAAAATCGAAATGTGTTAGAAATGTTTTTGCAGCATACTCGAATTGATGTTTGACAAACTAACAGATACTAATATTGTCAAATAATTCCCTACTACTAGACCAATAATGCAGAAAAATCATTAATTCAAACAAACAAACGAAATTATATGTCGAAATTATAATACTAGGTTGAGTAATTTTTAGGTTTTAGGATGGTCCAGTTTAATTTTGTATTAAAAGATATCACTAATAGACTGAATTTGTGTTTTCTTGTGTTAAACGTATCAATTAAACTATAAAACAAATAAACCAAAACCAAATTACATGCACGTAGTGCTGAATTTATATGCTAATGAAGCTCATGTGAAACAAGAATGACAATTCTACACCACAAAATATACAGTATTTAAAACAAACTATATATATCCGCATTGTCATTTCCAAAAAAATATATATCAGCATTGTGACGGATCCTAGAAAAAATTGAGATGTTGCACGATATCCTCATGGACTTTGATGAGAACTTATTTTTGATATTTTAATAAATATTTAAATAGAACATATTTTATTTTTTTTTCTTAACACAAGAGCACCGATTGCATATTTTTAGCTAAGATGTATTACATATACTAAAAAAACAAAAACACAATATTTTTTAACACTATTCAAGAAATTTTAAGGGGTTAGCTACCATGTGTAACACATGATGCGTTATATAATTATGGTATGTGAAATAATTTTTATAGCGTAAGACTAACATATTTATCATTTATGGGGTAGAATTTTAAAGCTAGACGAGACATGATTACTTGACATTTATCTATGTCATAAGTATTGGTTTTATGACCTTTTATTATCATTTAACTGTTTTTAAACAAAAAGCAGCCTTATAAATGATTGTTTATAAAGGTGATTTTTGGTTGATCAAAGAAAGTTAAAAATCAAGAAGTCCTTATTTATATGCCGTTTGCCACATATTACGCGTAACGGGTCCAAGAAATGACGTAATGATGTTAGGGGATTCATGCATCAATCGAGGATGAACTTGAACACGTGTCATATATAACTCATAAGATGATTATTATATCAAGTTTGAAACAAAAAATTAGTAATACATTTGTAGCATGCTTCGATTGATGTTGACAAATGAATAAAACAAATTTGTTTAAGTGATTTTCTACTTTGATGCTAAGAATAAGAAGCTTAGAATATGAGATGAAGATAACACTTGCATAACGGGACCATTTAACCTAACCGAATGAAGAAGAAATTAAGGTGATTCAAATAAAAATATAAAATGAAATAAAACTTAATAATATAAGAAAATGTATTATAATTAAAAAGATACATCAAATTTACAAAATGTCAAGTATTAAGGAGGAAAAAAAAACCTACAAAAAAATAAATAAAAATTGAAGTGGGGTAACCAATTTAGACAGGTTTCAACTTTCAATTATATCAACACTTTGATTAGATTTGGACCGAACCGAAGAGAATCAGTCTTACAAGTTACAAGCCATCAATCATTTAGTGTGGTAATCATTTTAGGGGTGACCACGATTCAGAACCGAACTGAAATAAAACTAATACAGCTAAAACTGAAAATGACAAATTTGCATGATTAAAACCGAACAAATGCTATCACCTATCGGTTTTGGTCCGTTTCGGATTTTTAGCCCAAATGCTCATCCTATCTGAGGACCAAACCGAATTTCGTGTGTATCAATCTCAAATCAAAATAATGATGTACACTAAAATGTTAGTGATTGTAGTGATTAAAAGATTTAACTTTGTACTGGGTAATGATGATCATGAAGACATTTAAGTTTTTAGTCAAGTGGTAATCCTGTGGATACATGATACATATAACACGAGACATCATGAATGAACTAAATATAATATGTAAATAATCATAATGAGCACACCTTCATATATTTCTTAGTTATAACTAATTATGGTATTAAAAGACGTGCTACGAATTTAATAGTATACAGGTGTACATCATTGAACTTGTCATTAATGTACCAAATTTGATCTAATAATATAACAAGCCAACCAGTAAGTATCTAACAATTACTTGTTATTTAGAGCCGCATATTATTTACATGTCTTATATGTCATACATGTTTCACTCTATATTTTTTCTTTAAAGTATTTATACACTTTTGAAATCATACGTTTTTTTCCCACGACACACCTGTATGTCGCAGGTTTTTTGCAAATCAGTTTATTTATTTTCTGTTAGTGTATAATTGTCTATATTTTACCTCTTTCATACACCATTTTTAGCGAGATTAGATATACGTAGTATTTATTGTGGTAGAAAATGGATAAATATATAGTGGTGGGTGACTTTAGAGGCTGCCAAGGTTTTGGTGGTATATTTGTCAACTCTCCAAGATTTTTTTAAACTCATGTACTCTCTTTCTCTCTCTCACACGCTCACACGTGGGGTTCCCCAATACACATAAAGCATCACAAAGTCGGGTTTCCCTTTCCATTTTAACCAAAGTTTTCATACATCCTTCCTTCACTTTTAGAGATTACAATAAATATCAAGAAAATATATGGCTATTGTTTATCAAAATGAGGAAGAAGAAAAAGATTTTGAATTTGAAAAAACGAATAAAATTGCCATTGTTCCAACCACGCTTGCCACAATCGAATCTCTAACTTTCCCACTTGTAATCAATCAATATTCTTCTTCTTATTTCATGATCAATTGACCTAATTTGTTCTCTTTGCAAAAACAGGTTCAAGAAGTAGTCCTTTTAGCCGATTTTCAATGCAAAAGATGTCAACAAAGAGTAGATGACATAGTCTCCAGATTAAATGGTAAGTCAACTCCTCCAATTCTTGTTTTCCGGCTGCTTAAGTTGACCGGTAAGCTTGATTTTCCGGTTGTCTAAGTTGATCGATTTTTTTATTCTTGTAAAGATCCTTTGAATTTCCGGTGGTCTTATTTGGCCGTTAAAATTGACTTTTCCGATGCCCAAAATTTCTTCTAGAAACGGCTAGCCGTTGTAAAATTCAGAAACTGATTGAATGTCAAAAGTTAAGACGTGGGCCAAGTAATAACATCGATTATCGTGTCATAAAAGCACCAATTTTTTTAAATGTTTTTCTTAGATAATACTCCGTAATAATTTTTAAAAATCACGAAATATTTTTCTTTTGTCACTCAAGTTGTCTTCTATAAACTTGTGTAACAAACCATGACAAATGTATTACGATGTTTTCTTGCAAAAAAGAATTCAACATCGGATACCATTGAAATGATCTATGTTGGTCCCATTTCATGCAATTTCCTTACCTTACTCATATAATCTCATATTGGATAAGATTGTTTAATACATTATATCATTATATTCCATTTTTTAAACATACTATTATTATCTAAGTTTAACTAAATCAAACTAATATAAATAACATTTATTTAGGGTATGAGCCTAATTATGTTATGCAAACCATATATAGGTGAAGCGGAGTCGATGGAGATTAGCTTGACGGAAAAAAAGGTAACGATTACCCTAACCCGAAGACATCCAAGAGTGACCAAAATGTTTGGAAAAGAACTTCAACATGCTGCAATCTATAAAAGCAATTCTAACAAATTTTCTCTAGTCAAAAGGATATTCCACTCTTCTTCTAGTTGATATCATAATTGGATCATGAATTATTTCCCTCTATGGGGATATACGGTGAAAAAAAATTAGTTACGTAATATGGGATGTAAACGCTAGTCATATTTCATAGGTTTGAGAAGTATACACGTAACCATAATGATTATATTGATTATTTTCTCTTCTATTTGTGTACATAACGGACGGATTCTTTTGCTTACAAATATTTGCAACAAAGTTGGCTGTCTGTTTGGTGAAGGGGTGTGACATAATTATTGGTTGGGGTCGTCTTAAAGAGTTAGCATTTTATAACTAGGGTTTTTAATGAGTCGAGTAATTATCGAGCTATTCGAGTTCGAACTCGTTTAACTCTAGTGCGAGTTTGATAATATCCGAGCTCGAGTTTGATAAATTAGTTCATTTAAAAAAATTTAATCATACACGAGTACCAAGTTCGAGAGCTCGAGCTCAATACAATTTTAAAAACTTATTCTAGTTTGAGTTGAGCTTCTTTAAAGCGGTTCTAACGGTTTGGTCGCTTGATACTTCAGTTCCTTAAGTTTGTTCTACGGTATCTTAATAGTTATTTAGTATTTTGTGTCTGTATTTTTATAATGGTTGAGTTCTAAAAACTTAAGCAAATAGATATTGTTGGCATAAATATATGTCAGTTGTAGTACGAGATGATGTAACAAAAATTGAAGATGTCAGTTAGTATCACGTTTGAAACCAGTTAGGTAAGTACTCCTTCCTTGATTGGGCCGTTGTAAACACAAAGTGGGCTTCATGGTTTTGTGACATTCGGCCCATTCTTCCTTCTGCTTTGTGAACTTGTGGTTTATAAATACCGGCTTCATCCTATGGTTTCATTCATCCTCAGCGGCAGTCACATCCTTAAATATTTCGACTGAAAAACGAAATTTTGATAGTATCATGGTGCGATGGCGGCGATTCTTAAAGCTGAGGAACACGTCGTAACTACAGGAATCTTTTTCTGTGTGACACGATATGTTCCTAGCTTTAATAAACGCTGTCAATCGCAATCAGTCTCATCATCTAGATCTTATGTTTGATGATACTTTATCCTCCAGACGGAAATAGGTTTTATATTTATGTCTTTTTTTCTACATCTTAAGATATCTTTTTACCCTTCGTGCTAATATATGATATCTTTTATATCTTTTGCTTATTTATCAATTTAACATGTGTTAGATGATTTGGTTTTCATATTCATGCTGGAACATTACGTTAACGAACATAAACTCCTGTTAAGAAACGCCATCAGTAATTTTACTTTTTGACATTTTTAATCTTTATTAGCTTACGAAGATAAATGTGTATTGTAGTTTCTTGGATTGGTGCCAATCGTGTTGGCACTTTTTTCTTTTCTTTGGTTTTTTCAAATCATTGGCATGCTTCATGTTTTTTCCATCGAATGGACGAAGAGAATGGATGAAGGGATGTGGCCCCAAGGGGTATTTTATCGATTATATTGTATTTTTTGTGTATATTTTATATTTATTAAGCTTAAAAAACAGTTAAATTTAGTATTTTATTTAAGAAAAAATTTACTCCTTCTATAATGTAACGGAAGAAATATTAAATTAGATTTTGATATGTTTTATAAGTTTGTTAGCAAACTCTATCAAAGTAATATTTGAAAGGGACCACTATGGGATTGGGATCTCATCGGAATCGTTTACCAAAATCATGTTAGTTGAGTACATCTAGTTGTGAAGAATGAATAAAATAACGAAGGAAACAAAATTTGCCAAAAAAAAAGACCGCTGCAATGAAGAAAATAATCTAATTAGCTATTTAAATAACCAAAATTAATTTGTTAAGTAAATAATTATCGAGTTGAAAAATAATCAAATTAAATGTGGATAACTAAATAGTAAACAGAATAATAACAACAAGGTCCGTAAATTACGGCGATAAATAGGGTATTAACGATCCGAGTCGGCTCGTTAGGATCGACTTGTGAAGATCGTTTGGCTCGTTCGGCTCGTTCGGCTCGAGATTAAACGAGCTATCGAATGAGCCGAGTCGAATATTAAATTATTAGGCTCGGCTCGTGAAATTAATCGGGTCTTGTTTTATGTTCGAGCTCAACTCAAGATCGAATTAGTATAGGCTCGAGCTCGACATAAACGAGCTCGAGCTCGAGTATCTCGTTAAAAGCTCGACTCATTAACACTCCTAGCGATAAATAAGACCTCAGACATAGGGATTCTCGGACCGGAACAATGGGATTCGCTCGATAAATAAGTGACAACTAAAATTTATCCTAAATGAAATAAGTGGGCCTCATGGTTTTGTGCGATTTGGCCCATTTCCCCCTTCTGCTTTGTAGACTTTTCGTTTATAAATTAGGTTTCCATCCAAGGGATTCAATCACTCTCAGCCGCCACATTTCCTTCAACTAGCCGGGTAAAGCCGCGGCGGGTACCTTAAACCTTTATTTTGTGGCGACGATAATGATAATGGTGGTGAGTGGTGGAGCGTAGTGACAATTTGCGGCGACAATAGTAATGGTGGTGCATAGTGATGGTGGGTGGTGGTTGTAGGTACCGCTGGTGGTGGGTGATGGTGGTGGTGGGAGCTAGAGGCAGTTCATTTTAAATATATTTTCGGTTGCAAAGGCAAAACTATGCCTGTGATTTCTAAACATTAACATAAAAGAATAATTACTATAAAATTGATTGTTCCAAAACAATTCAACTTCAAAATTGACTATAAAATTGACTGTTCCAAAACAACATAGCAAAGAAAAAACGAACAAATAAAATTGTAAAATTACCAATGCCTTTGTGATGTTAGGGTTTGAGGACAACAAGCATAGGAATGTAGCCTCTGCAAGTGTTACGATGCTCCCCCATATCAGAAACCACAGTCCTGATACATTTCCTTTTATGAAAACTGAAAAGCCTACAGATTTGCACAAAATAGGCTCAAAAAATTGATTTAATTCAACATATGGTATTAAGAAATTCAGTTTCATGGCTCACATTCAAAAAGATCCTTTGATGATGCAGTAACCAAATCATCATGTGCTTGAAGAACCTAAATACAACATACAAGAAGCATTAAGTTTCATAGACTATTCATTGCAACAAGTTAAATTAAATTCAGAGCAAATTAGATCAAACCGAATAAATCGGATCTAATTAAATAAAGCTTTATTACTGTTTCGTGAGCTTTTTGAAACCGAAGAAAATCGGGCACAAACCGAATATTGTATTCAAGAAATTACAAATTGAAAAGTTTGAAACCTGCTCATGTGTTTCAAGCAGGGTAACCAATGCTAATCATATCAAATCCACCCTACAAGTTAAACTGACATGTGATATCTACCAACACTAAACGAACTGCAAATAAATTTAGAAGGAAACATTTATTACCATAAAATAAAATAAAAAATATAAAAAATAATGTACTTTGATATGCAGCAAACAAACTGTATATATAATTAGTTTTTGAGTTCATTCAAGGTAAGCTCATCATCCCTGTAAACCTCAAAGTCGTTTACAAAGTCACATCCCAGCTCTCCCATATACTACAAATCAGAAAGAGGACATACAAAAATTATAAGCTACTCTCTGCCAACAAAGAAATTAAAAAAACAAACGATGAAACATGGGTTCAAAAAAGAGATTTTTCTCTGGTTCATGAAAAACTTTGTGCTAGAAGAAATCCATCGAAGTACAGTTTCTAAAAGGGTCGGCTGAATTTAATTGAAGGAAATGGCCTCTTTTCATTTTAGGGTGTTTACGTCCACCGTTTTTTGCCCTGATTTTGTGAGAAAGTGAAAATGAGACAGACGAACTGACCTGTTATTTTTTTGAAGGGGCGGACCTAGAATCGAGGAGGTAATTTCAAACGGCTGCTTGGAGGAATCGAGGAGGTACAGGGTAAAGGTTGAAGGAACCAAAGAGGAGTGGGATGATCGAGGTGGATTAAAGGAACGTGAAACGATAGGTTCTGAGTGGTGAAATTAAACACATCATAACGTAGTATATGTATCGTGTTTACGAAACAAAAAACATCTCTTAATGTAGTGCAGTTGGTTATCGACTCTGCCTAACGAACTACTGGTCCCGGGTTCGAGTCTGGTAGTGTGTATTATTTTTTAAAACTCAAGAGAGATATAAAAATAGAAAGTATTTGGCTGAATTTTCAGTCATCCATTTATAGAAAGGTCCTAAATGTTTTATATATAGTAGAGATATTTCGACTGGAAAACCAGATTCAGCGACTATTATGGTGCGATGTCGGCGATTCTTAAAGCTAAGCAACACATTGTAACTGCAGAAGCTGTTTCTGTGTGACACGATATGTTTCTAGCTTTAATAAACGCAGTTAATCGCAATCGATCTCATCGTTGATGCTATGTTGTCCTTCAAGCGGAAATAGTTTTATGTATATGTTTGTTTCTTCTACATCTTGAGATCTAAAAACGTCTAACTACGTTCTTAATATTCGTGTTTATTTTTGATAGTTTTTTTAACGCTTTAACTTATTTGTTAGTGTAATAATGTATGAAGATGTAGGGTAAAACTAAGCATGTGTTCAGATCTTTTGCTTTTATGTTCGTGCTGGAACATTAACTTAACTAACATAAACTTCAGTTAATAAACCCCATTAAGGTGTACATAATTTTTAAATTTTATTTAAAGTTTTCAAGGTTTTTAAGGAGGTGTTTGGGAAAGCTTATTAAGAGGTGCTTATGGTTTATAAGCTTATATAAGCTTAAATAATCCATTTTCAAAGGGATTATTTAGGTTTATATAAGCTTATAAGCCATAAACTCCTTTAAATAAGCTTTCCCAAACACCCCCTAAGTGTAACCGGCCGGCGTAAGGATTTTAAGTTGTTTTGGAGGTAATTATTTATTTATTTAGGATCTTTACCATATAACAAAAGCTAATTAAAAACTTATTAAATTAAATAAGCTTGTAATAGTAATAAATACGCCTTTTAAACAAGCTTTTTCAAACAACGTGTTAGCTTGTTTTTGTTAGTTTTATATCATTTAATTGAAAAAATATTCGGGATGTGGTGGTATGAAGGTGGATGGTAAAGAAAAAATTGAAAAGGGTAATTACCATAATTCAGATTCTGAGTCATTAAGTGGGCCTCCGGGTTTTGAACATTTAAGAAGTCGAACCAGAATAGGAGTGGATATTGGAGGAGATGGAGATTGCTCTCATGTTAGGAGTTGTGGTATGTTGTTTGTGGATGAGGCACAGTGTCAAAAAGTTGGTAGAAGAAATGGAAGGATTGGTGATGTTGGTAATTTTAAATGTTGAATGTCCTTTCGTTAAATGCAAGGGGTTTGGGCTCGGTAGAAAAGAGGAATTGGATCAAAAAATTATGTTATCAGAATAGTATTTCTTTTTTGGGAATACAAGAAACAATGATGACTTCTCCGGATTTATTCAGGTTCAAGTCCATTTGGGGTAATTATCAATTTGAATTTGCGTGTAGCTCGGCACGTGGCCATTCGGGTGGCATAGTTTCTATATGGGATCCGGCAGTGTTTAAGAAAGAATCCATTGTTTGTAGTCGAAATTATGTTATTGTGGAAGGTGTTTGGGCGGGAAAGAGTGAAAAGTTTCATTTCATTAATGTCTATGCTCCTCAACAGGTAGAAGCTAGGAGGGGTATTTGGGAGGAGATTCAACGCTATATGGTGGGTAATGATGGTAAATTTATTATATTTGGAGATTTTAATGAAGTTAGATCTGAGTCGGAACGGTTCGGTTCGTTTTATAACCATATTGGCGCCTGTTATTTTAACTCTTTTATTGACAATTCGGGTTTAATTGATTTAGACATCGGGGGTAGAAAATTTACGTGGATGAACAAGATGGGTACAAAGATGAGTAAGTTAGACCGATTTTTACTCTCGGAGAATTTTGTTGAAGATGACCCTGATTTAAAAGTGGTAGCTTTGGAGAGAAAATGTTCGGATCATATCCCGATCCTTTTAACGTCAAAAAAAATTGATTATGGACCTACCCCGTTTCGTGTTTTTAATTCTTGGCTTGAGGTGGAGGATTATAATGAGATGATTAAACTGAAGTGTAGTGAATTCACTTCGGAGAAGAGGTCGCATATTGTTAAATTCAAGGAGAAATTAAAATGCTTGAAATCTATGAGTAAAAATTGGGCAGCAAATCATAATGCTACTCGTGGGGGCCAATTAAAAAGTTTGCAAAGTCAAATTAATTCAATAGAAGACATGATGGAAAGGGGAGTGGCTACTGATGTGCATTTGGAACTTAGGTTGGTCTTAATAAAACAAATTAAAGATTTGGAAAGAATAGATAATCAAGATGTGTTGCAAAAAATTAAAATTAAATGGAACGTAGAGGGGGATGAAAATTCAGCATTTTTTCATGGAATGCTTAAACAAAGGAGGAGATGTCAAATGGTTCAAGGTATTATGGAAGATGGAGAATGGCATGTTCACCCTCCTAAGGTGAAATTGGTATTTCTTAATTATTATAAAAATAAGTTTAATGCGGTTAATACGTCGGTACCGAACATTGAGAGCTCTCGTTTTAAAAAACTGAATACATCTCAAGTTATGGATCTCGAAAATCCATGTCTAATGGAAGAACTAAAAAACGTCGTATGGAGTTGTGGTAGTGAAAAAACGCCGGGCCCGGACGGTTTTAATTTTAAATTTGTCAAAAAAATTTGGGAGCTCTTGAAAGATGATATTCATTCGTCGGTGGAGGAATTTCTAAATACAGGTCACATTCCTACGGGTTGTAATGCATCGTTTATCACTTTAATACCCAAGGTTAGTAATCCGTCTCTGGTTAAGGATTATCGCCCAATATCTCTAATTGGTGTACAATATAAGATTATTGCAAAATTATTGGCGCTTCGGTTGGCAAGGGTGGTGGATAATTTGGTTAGTGTTAAGCAGTCTGCTTTTATAAAAGGTAGACAAATTCTTGATGGCCCACTAATGGTAAATGAAATTATGGAATGGTATAAAAAGAAAAAGAAAAAACTTCTTATTTTTAAAGTAGATTTTGAGAAGGCGTATGATTCGTTGAGTTGGGACTATTTGGATTATATTATGATGCAAATGGGGTTCGGAGATAAATGGAGAAAATGGATCAAGTCTTGTCTTTCGTCGGCATCGTTATCAGTTTTAGTTAACGGTAGTCCTACGGAAGAGTTTGCAATGCATCGGGGTCTTCGTCAAGGAGATCCTCTTTCACCATTTTTATTTATTTTAGCAATGGAGGGGCTTCACTTATTGATTGAAAAAGCGGTGGAAAATAAATGTATTAAAGGGGCATGCATCGGCACTAACAATTTAAATATTTCTCATTTTTTCTATGCAGATGATGTCATTCTAGTCACGGAGTGGAATGAAGTAGAAATGGATCAAATTATCGTTACGTTGAATGAATTTTATGATAATTCGGGCCTGAAAATAAATGTTAATAAGTCGAATCTTTACGAAGTGGGAGTTCAGACATCTGATATTAACCAAATGGCACTTCGTACCGGTTGTGCAGCAGCGTCCACCCCTTTCACGTATCTCGGAGTTTTGACAGGTGGGAATATGGCAAAACCAAGTAATTGGGATCGTATTCTAGTAGCATTCCGCAAACGGCTTTCAAACTGGAAGGTCAAGATGTTATCTATTGGAGGTCGTCTAACTCTTTTAAAGTCTGTGCTCGGTAGTGTTGGAATATATTGGATGTCTCTTTTCCGGGTTCCGGATTCCGTGATTAAGAAAATGGAAAGAATGAGAGCTAGATTTTTTTGGGGTTGTCAAGACCAACATAACAAAGTCAACTGGGTTTCGTGGAATAATACGATAGCAGCAAAAGAAAAAGGGGGGTTGGATATTGCAAGTCTCCAAGCTTTGAATTTAGGGTTGTTATTGAAGTGGAAATGGAGATTTTATTCCGAGCCGAATGCTTTATGGTCTCGAGTTATAAAAGCTATTTATGGTGACGGTGGAGGTATGGCGAATGGTCCAGTAACCCGGAGCCTTAAAGGTCCATGGTCTAGAATCTTGGGTACGATAAATTTCCTACACGATAATCTCATAATAGATCACAATGATATTCGTTTTGAGTTAAGAAATGGCGATAGGGTAAAATTTTGGATAGATCATTGGGTAAATGACCAACCTTTATGTGAAAGATTCAATAGGTTATACCGGTTAGATTTACATAATATGGGCCTCGTAAAAGATAAATGGAATGGAAACTCGTGGGTATGGAATTGGAGACGGGTTTTGAGAGGTTGTGTAGAAAATGAGCAATTCGCAACTTTGGTGTCAAGTCTTTCTCAGATTCATATGGTAGAAGAATCAGATAGAGTTTGTTGGGTTCGAAATATGCAAGAAGGGTTCTCGGTAGCGGGAGCTCGAAGAATCATAGATTATAGCTTACATCCGGGTATTGATTTGTCTACTTTATGGGAGAAGATGATTCCAATAAAAGTAAATATTTTCATTTGGCGTTTAAGACTTGACCGTCTCCCTACACGTATGAATTTGTCCCGAAGAGGGATGGAAATAGACACTTTAGTGTGTCCCTTGTGCCAATCTCGGGCTGAAACATTGGAGCATATTTTCTTTTCGTGTTCAATCTCCATGCAGGTTTGGAATGCTATTTTCAAATGGTGTGATATTACGAGATTTGAAGGTGACTCATTTGAAGATTGGTGGAGCTGGTGTACTTTGGTGTCAAACAGGAGACAAGCTCCTATGAGATTGAGAATAATCGGTATTGCAACGTTATGGATAATTTGGAGATATAGAAACTCCGTGTTATTCGATAGTGATACTATTAGGAAAGGAGATATTGTTGATTTTATTCTTTTGTTTTCGTTCAATTGGGTAACCCATCGAGGTCATTGTAAGATCTCGTGGGTTGATTGGATAAAAAACCCGTTGTATTGATTTTTTGGTTGTTTTGTGTTTAGCAATTTGCTAAACTTTAGTGAATAAATTATGCCGTTCAAAAAAATGTGTATTAAAGGTTTTGTTAGCAAGCTCTATCATAGGAATATTTGGAAGAGACCACGTTGGAATCTCACTAAAATCGGTTACCAAAACAATATTAAAGGTTTTCTATGTGTATATTTGGAAGGGACCACGTTGGTTAACAAAACTAATCATATGATGTTTGTATCTCAATCTTAGATCGGGGGTTATATATGGAAGTTAGATGTAGATTAGGATGAAAATTAAGTATATATTAAGATTTTTCGTTCATATAGAAGAAAAACAATGTTAGCTTTGATGTATCGTCAATAAACGCCTCTACTGCAATGTTGAAACGTCATTATCACTTACGAAATTTTACTAGCATATAAATAGAAGGCACATTCTTATTTATGTATGGTTTTAGATATTTTTAATCTTGCCCAGTGATTTTATTGATATTCTTGGTCTTTTGTTGAATCAACTCTAATTTATTTTAAAATCTTGTATGCTAAAAAGTAAAAGCGGACGTTTGTAGTTGCAAAACACCAAACCAGAATGTTCTTTGGAATGTTCACGTTAAGGGTGTGGTACTGTCAAAAAAGTGAACCGAATTGAAATCGATATAAATGAAACTAAAGATCACGAATTTTTTATATCGAAACAAATCCGATTACATGTTATCGGTTTTGGTGTCAGTTTGGACCGGACCGAAACTGATATAAACGATACCGAAAATGACGAATTTTCAAAAACAAAATCGAACTGATTACATGTTATAAGTTTTTATTCGGTTTCTGTTCGGTCTTTTTAGCCTTAATTATATCCTAACCAAGTACTGAACTGAAATCAATAAAACCAATACGAAAATATTGAATTTTTAAAATCAAAACTGAACTAATTTCGTATTTCCAGTTTCAATTCGGTTCGTTCAAGTTCAGTTTCCTTTATTTTTAAGGAAAATGATAATTAGGGCTGTCATTAAGAAGACAAGATACATAAAAGACAAGCCCCCTGAATTTTAAGAATATTACTTTTTTAAGCAATGTACAAGGTTTTTATGCATATTAGTGACAGCCCTTAAGGACTGTCATTAACAAAACTCTATTTTTAAATACTCGCGAGTCGCACCTAGTTTTTTGGAAACGGCAAATGAAATAACGGAAGCCTACTCGTAATTTTTCAGCGAGCACCCCGAGTTCGAGCTCCGCATAAGCGGGCAAACCACCTGGTTAACGTGCATTATAAATGTGAGGTTACTTGTGAACATGCCAAACAGGCAAACACTGTACACACTGACTTATATGCCATAATGGTACTTGTTAAAGTCACTGTACAAACTTAGGCTTTTCAATAAAGCTAAAAAAGTTCTAGACTTACATTATTTATATACGAAGTATAATGTAATTTGTACTTTTATAAATTAATAAGTCTTAATTTTTAATTTATTACTTTTTGGAAAATTTTAAATTATTGAAAATCCTTTAAATGTACGGACACAAGTTAAAAAACTTCTAATAATATTAGTTACTTATATTTAGTTTAATTTTATTGTACATTTTATATTTTTTTATTACCAATTTCCAAAAAGGTCCATTTTCATATCAAAGTGATTTCTATACTAGCGAAACTATTTATGCATTGTACTGTATAATTTAAAAAATATATATATTAAAAAATGTAAAATAATGATTGTGATGTGAGAAATTATCTTTTTTCTTCATATCCATCATCAATTACTACCTATATACTTTTTCCATATTGCTAAAAGACAGTGTGAGCAATAAACTTTTTTGGCTAATACGCGCCTAAATTTTCTAGATATAACGATTTTATTTACCTTTTGGTTAAACGAAATAAATGTTGGTGCAGTGGAAATCGTCTTTGTTAAGGCTCTCCATATAAGAGCATCAAGGTTTGATTCTTGCCACATGCTATATAAGCGCATAACGATTAAATTACATTTTTCGATATCAAGCTTTTAAAACTTTCCTGATACTAGTTAACTTGTCAATTAAACCGTCTAACGTCTAAATTGAGAAAAAATAATTAGAATATATTATGAAAAAAATCTAGATTCCTTGTGAACAATGGCATAATTTTCAAGATTTGTTCCCACAATAATATCAAACTAGTTGAATTTATGACGATTAAGGTCCTCCATCTTCTACAAAAGATGACTCGTCAAACTGCAATACCAAATTACCAAGAAACTTCATTGTGGTGATGCGTCATAAAATATATAAGGATGATTTCCTAATTTGGACAAAATGAAATGAAATCTCTCAAAAAATAGACTTAGATTTCAATTCTTCTCAAAATATACCGTGCAACTACCCCGCGAGCGTGCAACCGTGCAACTCCACTAGAACGCCGCCACATGTCCGAGTTAGTGCTGCTCAAATATTTACTACTGCTCGTTAATACTGCTCAACATCATTAATACTGCTCAAACTTGTTACTACTGCTTGTTAATACTGCTCTCCACTTAGTGCTGCTCCGTTAGCGCTGCTCCCAATTAATACTGTCCAAGCCTCCCAAGTCGCACGGGGTATTTTGGAAAGATTGAAGTCTATCAGTCTTAAATGAGAGTCTCTCACTTTTTTTTTTTGTCTAAATTGGTAATTATTTCAATATATAATGACATTACGAAACAATTTATTATTATTTTGAAAAATGTTAATGACAGCCCTTAGGGTTGTCATTAAGAAGACAAAATACACAAAAGACAACCCCTGAATTTTAGGAATATTGTTTTTTTAATCAATGTACAAGCTTTTTATGCATGTTAGTGACAGCCCTAAGATCTGTCATTAGCAAAACCCTATTATTTTATTTGTATAACAAGCTTATTCGTTGAATTAAGCAGTACTGGATCAGTGGATCTATCTCAAAATAATCCAAAAAACAAACTTAATAAACTACTAAAATAAGCATGTTGTGGTCCTTTAACCTCGATTGGGCAGATACAAACACAAAGTGGGCCTCATGGTTTTGTGCCCTTTGTTCCATGTCACCTTCTGCCTTGTTTTGTTTTTATTTATAAATACGGTCTCCATCCTAGGGTTTTATTCATCCTGCATCAACACAGTAAAATCCACCCCTTTCAATATTTCGATCGGAAGAACCAATTTTGTTACTTTTATGGTGCGATTGCGGCGATTCTTAAAGCTCATGAACACATCGTAACTGCAGAAGTCGTTTCTGTGTGACACGATTTGTTCCTGGCTTTAATAAACGCCGTCAATCGCAAATTCGCAATCAATCTGTCTGTGAGCACAATGTTGATGCTATTTTATCCTTCAAGCGATACACTTTTCGACTTTTCATACAGTTTTGTTTCTTCTACATCGGAATTTATTATATTTTTTTGAAGCTTTTGCTTGTTTATTTATTTAATAATGTTCGAAGATGTAGTTTTAAACATGCGTTCGGATGTTTTGCTTTTCATGTTCATGCTGGAAAATTTCGTTAACGGACATAAACTGTTGTTAAATAACGTCATCAAGGTTTAAGTAGTTTTAAATTTTGATACTTTTTAATGGTTTATTAACTCACGAAGCTAATTGTTGTATTTTTGAACTGATTTGAAGATTTTGTTACCAAAAATCAGTTACCAAAAATCATGTTAGTTTGAGTACAACTAGTTGATGGTGAAAGATGGTTATCAATTACGAAAATTAAGGGGTTTTGGTTATATGAACTTGGTTTATTTTGATGAGTTTTTCTCATTCATGTACCAATTAAAGTTATCTTTATTATTTATATTGAAAGTTATGTTTTATTGTTGTAAATATTAGGCTTGATTTTAGTGATTTTTCAATATGTTAAAAGAAATTAATTTGTTCATTGCATGTTTTTAAACATATTTCACATGCTCGTAAATCAAACACTTTTAACAATGCAATTTGTCAAACTTGGAACGTTGTTAAAGTCATTGTACGAGCTTAAACTTTTCGATAATGTTAAAAAAAGTTAAATATATTTCCTAAAACTGTATTGTAGACTTGATTGATATTTTTCAGTTTTTAGAAATTTCAAAATTCTAATTGTTTAGGTCAACTTTCTAAATAAGTTAATAAAATGTGTTTAATATGTTTCCTAAATTTGTACTTCGTAAATTTAATTGATATACTACGTATTATCAATTTTCATAATATTTTAAATTATTTTTTTAATGGACATTTGTTGGTTCGAGTCCATTATAAATTTATAATGAGTTTTTCTAACTCAAGAAACATTTAATGATCTAAAATTATTATTTTTATTTGTAAATGCATTTAATACATGTAACAAATAAAATTGACTAAGATGACCATCAAAACCTCACTTCCTATTCGCTGAAAAAAATATTCAATAAAGACTTAAAATCTAGATATTAGAAAACCAAGGTTGATTTTCATATGCATTATTAATGGATATTTATTATCAATATAGTTTAATTATTTTTTTGACAAAACAATATATTGGATATACAACCTGAACTAATTACCTTTTACCGTAGCCAGGTTTTAAAACGTTCCTGATACCTGTTAAACTTGCCAATTAAAGTGTCTAACGTCTAAATTGAGGCAATATAACTAGAATAGTATTATAAAAAAGTTCTAGATTCTTTGTGAACAATGGCATAATTTTCAAGATTTGTGCCCACAATTGGACCAAATTAGTTGAATTTATGACGATTAAGGTCCTATATCTTTTACAAAGATGACTTGTCAAACTGAAAGACCAAATTACCAAGAAACTTCATTGTGGTGATGGACAATTCTGTTAATTCACATGTGTAAAATGTACAAATGGGATCACTTGAATAAATATATACTCAAGCTTGTAGTATAATGATATTGATGTAAAATGTTGTCGATAATCTATATGTTATGATTTCAAGTCCCGTTAGGGGCAAATAGGAGTAGTTTTAGTGCCATTAAAAAAAAAATGAATAAACATATAATCTTTTGACATTTTCATAAGCAAATATTGTTTCAAAAGCTTTACTAGTTAAACCAAAAGAGAAGAAACTGAATATTTGGGGAGTTTATTGTAAACATTCCATAAAAGAAGGTTCAACTTGCCAATCCAAAATTTACCGACTACAACACTTCCTTTGCAAGGAAATGTAACGCGTCTCTTATTCCATACCTTTCCGGCTTTCACTCCTTCACTCGCTATGCATTTATTGACAAAAATATAATTAAATATTTGAAAAGCTAAAATTACGTTAATCTTAGAAATCGAAATAAAAATATAAACTCATTTAAAAAACTTATGTTTTTGACATTTCAACCAAAACTTTTAAAATTACAAAACTTAATATATTTCCATTCAATAGTAGCAGGGTACCCGCGCAATGCGGCGACGGTTACCCGTAACTAAATTGTCCGACAGAAAAATAGATTGTTGACTGGGCGTTTTAAGTTTATGCGTTATGTTAGATTTTTTTTGGGATAAAACAAAGTATCAAGTAGATCAATTGGTTCGAATCCCCTAAGCAACATTTTTTATTATGTGGTGTTTAAGATATTTCCCAAAGTAGAAGTTTAAGATTAAGTTTAAGATTAAGACCTTCTAAATTTAGAAGGTCTAAATGCTTTAAGAAGGAGTAAGAAAGATAATATATCAAAACTTGAAAATTTTTAGAGGCAAACATCTATCTCTTTGAGTTCACTTGGTAAGTCGGAAGGACGTGGTTGAAAATAAATTTTACTAACAGAAAATCTATATTTTAGTAATTTTGTTATAAACTCTTTGTAATTTTAATAATCAATGTGTAGCTATTCATAACTAATTTATTTTTACCATGATCAAAGGCGACGAGAATGTTACGACAAGATAATGCATTTTAAAAATAGTCTAAATTGATATTATCGTCTTATTGTTTTGGAAACATTAAGGGCTTTAGTTGTACAAAATTAAATTTAAAGGGCTGTTTTGTACAATTATCCCTATAAAGCTTAAACATATTTTTAACATATTATTTCATCCGTCATCATAAAAATTAAAAAGTCACAAGGCGGTTTCTTTCGTTTGTTGTATTTGAAGGCTTCTGAAATTTCGGCCTTTTCATACTTATCGTCTTCTTCACTGACGACTAAACAAACAGAAAGAAAAAGCCATGAGATTGATGGATGTTATTTTTGGCCGGAAATTTAAAACGTCGAAATTCAAAGCCACCGTGAACCTCGCCGTCTCCCGCCTTGCCATCCTGAAAAACCACCGGCAAGCTCGTCTGGCGGTGGCTCACTCCGACATCATCCAACTCCTCAACCTCAACCACCATGAACAAGCTCTTCTCCGGGTAAACTCACAACTATATATGGTCGTTATTTTCGTTGTTAAACCCCTGTCCCACAAAAAACTTCCCATTTCATCTAAAAATTTGAAAATTTGTAAGGACCTACTTAATAAATTAATATTATCTCATTAACTTTATGTTATTTTTTATCAATTTTTTTAAAGTTTTTCTCGCTAACTCTATGTCAATCTCTAAACTAATCATATATTATAATCAAATTTATTACCAAATACCCCATCAACAACTATCTCCCAAGTCAAATGATTTTTGTGGGATATAATTTTACAATAATAACCATTAAATTTATTTATTTTCGTAAGTATCTGAAACTATGCAAGTTGGCTGCTAAAATTTCTATTAGAAATTTCATTATTATTTTTTAAGTGTTATGCTTATATGGGTTTTTTTTTTAAAGTGGAATAAATGAATAATGGTATGTGACAGGTTGACCAAGTTATAAAAGAGCAGAACATGTTAGATGTGTATGTAATGTTGGATGGTTACTGTCATTTACTTGTACAAATGATCAATCTCATAGAACAACACAAGTATGTACCCCTTATTAATTTAACGTTCTCAATAATCTTAATATTTAACATTTTTGTTGTTGCAAATTTGGAACAGGGAATGTCCAGATGAACTTAAAGAAGCAGTATCAAGCTTGATATTTGCGGCTCCAAGATGTGGGGAATTTCCCGAACTTAAGGAGATTCGTGCAATTCTGACGGCTCATTACGGGAAGGATTTTGCTTATGGTGCTACGGAGTTACGAAGTAACTGTGGAGTTAATCCGAGGGTAAGGATATATAACATGGGTAACTTAAGGGGTGTGCATGAGGCGGTTTGAGGCGGTTTTAGGCTTAAATCGAACTCAATCCACTAATTTCGGTTTAAGATTTTCAAACTCAATGTTTTGGTTTCTATCGGTTTCAGTTTTAGCAGCATCTGGACTTTAATGGTCCGATTTCGGTTTTAAAACCGAACCCATCTATTTTTCAACACTTAATACCATTTTTCAACCCAAAAATTCAAAGTATAAACGTATTTAAATCATATACTCATAATATAAACCATAATTATCTGCACAGTTTTTTAATGGGGCGGTTTCTAGTTAATCAGTTTGGTTTTGTCGATTTAAACGGATTGGTTTTGGTTTTTAGGTTCTTATGCTCGCCCCAAATGGATATATATATATACGCTTTTTTTTTTTTAAATTTGATAAATTTTGACATTAAATGTATGTTTCTATAATATAATGTTAGATGATACCAAAACTATCAACCCGACAGTCGGGCTTGGAAGCCCGAATGAAGATGTTACAAGAGATCGCCATGGAGAACAACATTGTTCTCAAACTGGACGATTCATCCCCACTTGTTAAAGAGGTAATGAATCCAATTCTATTAAAAATAAATGGAGAGTCCAATTAATAGTACTGAATCTTGATAATCTATGGTTGCAGGGTGGATTTGTTGTTGAGCATAAACAGAATCAACCAACAAGTGGCGAGATTGGAAACGATTTCAATGTTTCGGGCGATGAATTTGTTGAGGTTTCAAAGTTTTCGGGATCTAGAGAGCGGAAGAAGAAATTCAGAGACGTAGAAGACGCTGCACAGGCGGCGTTTGAATCGGCCAAGTACGCGGCGGCTGCCGCTAGGGCGGCGGTGGAGCTTTCTCGGTCACGTTCTTTCGGTTCTGATAATCCCGATAGTCCAAATTCTCGACCAAGAAAAGTAGCCGACTTGAAATCAAATCTCCAAATGAGACACGAGCAAAGCTCTGAGTCTGAATCTGAACCTGAACCTGAAGCTGAACATGAATATGAACATGAACATGAGGTGACTAATGTAGAAGTTGAGAGTGAAATATTAGAGAATTACTCGAAAGAAGCCGATGGGTATGAACCGTCGGGAAAGAGGATTGTTTTTGATGAAAGTGACAATGAGATTGAAAATGAAAAGCATCAACTGGATTTAACGAAGAGGCCGATTTCTGTGAGGACTAAACGAGTGTATGGAAGATAGCAAGTAGAAAATGGGGTGTGGTTGTGTTATAAGTTTTGTGTGATTATAGTTACAAATGTCGTTTTTTCCTGTGTGTTATGTTCTTCAGTTTTGGAGAGGTGGTTATTTTGTTCAATTACTTGTTTAAATGTCATATATTATACACTCCTACCGTGAATTATTAGATTTTAAGTCGCACAAAAATAGTTTGGTCGTACAAAAAACATCCGCACAAAAAGAATGCATAATCGCACAAGTGGCACAAAAAACATTAAGTCATACAGTCGATTTTGGGATTATTTGATTTGATACGTTGTCTTTGGAGAAAAATGGGTGTATTTATAGTAATTCTCTCCTGTAAAAAATGCAACATTTGCTTTGTTCTAGACTTCTAGTAGACTTGTAGTAATGAAGTTATCTGGTGTTTGGTATATCTAATCTGGACCTGAGAGACTAACCAATAATGGTAAAAGGAGTTTTATAATTCAAGTTTCAAACGAAAACATAACTTCAAGAAGAAGATTGGATAACAATAAAGTTTACTAATTTTTTTTCACATTGTTGTATTATATGTTATGGGTTGGTTGTGTGGTTTATAACTTTATACAAAAAGTGAACATTGTGTATCATTTTGGGTATATTTATTCCCGTTACAATGTAATCTATAAATGGGACAATTTGATTATACTATCTTGAAAAATGTTAAAGATACTTTAACACTTTAAGCTTTAAGTTACATTCAATATGGAAAAATTAGCTTGAATTATGATGCACATTGTTTTTTGTCAATTTATTTACATGGAAATGATGTAATAAGTCAAATTCCAAAATGAGTTAACAACTCGCAATATATTTTAAATGTCATGTTTTAATCACTGCGATAATTATTAAAATATGGTCGGATGGTAAGTTTATAAACGACAACGAAAACGTAAGTTACGCATATCACGAATAAAATTCGACCAATTTCTAAAGGACTTCATAAACCAGATTACCCTTTGTTAAAAAGTTCGTTAAATGATTAACTACTTGTCCATAACACTTGATTATTTCACTCATTTGATAGTTAAGTTTTTAATTAAATAATATTCGAAATCAACATTTTAGCTAGGGCTGTCAAAACATGACACGACACGACAAAAATACACGAAACAAAACGAAATTGAGACGAAATTGGAATTGAAATTTGAATTCGTGTTCGTGTTCGTGTAAAACAAACACAAAGTCGTGTCGTGTTCAGAGATTAACACGAAATTGACACGATGGTTATGATTTTTGTCGCGTTTATCGTGTTTTTAGCATTACTAAGTAAGAAATTTGTTATTTTTGTAATTTATTTTGTCTTGTCGTGTTTGTCGTGTTTTTCGTTTTTTTAATTGGTTCGTGTTCATGTTAGCAAAATAAAACACGACTTCGTGTCGTATTGTTTTCGTATTGAACGAATTCGTGTCATGTCGTGTTACCAAAAAACACGAAACGATATCATAATTTGAAAACTTTTTAGCCAATATTAAAAATCTTAGGGACTGTAATGTAAAATGCCATTTCTGTAGATCCTGTCGAGGAACTCTCGTAAACACGAACACAACAAAAAATAATTTCATCTCTCTCCATCTCCTCTTGGTACAGTGACCGAAAATAGCATACGAAGAACTCAACGCCGGTAACGCATTCACTACCGCCGGTAAGATCTAGATTCACTCCGATCTCTACTTTCTTTCCTTATGTTAATCCCCAAACTGTTCTTAATTTCTGTATTTATTCGTTTTTCTGTTCTAATTTGACCACAAATTTTGATTTATTGTTCCGTATTTTAAATTGTTTACCCGAACCTAGGTGTTTATCTCATCGGAATCTCGTTATGTTTATTCTCCTTGAGTTTAATTTCCGAATTTCGTTCATCGACATCTAGATTTGATTTTCTAGGGTTAATTTTAGATCTCAGGTTCCGAAGGATTTTTCCATCCTTTTGATCCGTTAATTTAAATCAGTAACTTAAAATTAGCAAGTTGAGATGAATTTAATTGTTTATTTGTGCTTCCACACACCATCACTCATGAAAAAGTAGAGACTCTCGAATCCATTTCCCTTTATATTGAGCTTAATTGACTCCTGTGAATTTGACTGAAACTGCAGTAGTGCTCCAAAATTCAGACAAGTATGTCAATGGTGGACGAGCCTTTATACCCCATAGCAGTACTGATAGATGAGCTGAAGAACGATGATATCCAATTGAGATTAAACTCCATCAGAAAGCTTCCTACAATTTCTCGTGCTTTAGGAGAGGAACGTACCAGAAAAGAGTTAATCCCCTTTTTGAGTGAAAACAACGATGATGATGATGAAGTTCTTCTTGCAATGGCTGAAGAATTAGGTGTTTTCATTCCTTATGTTGGTGGTTTGGAGCATGCTCATGTGTTGCTTCCACCTCTGGAAACACTCTGTACTGTTGAAGAAACTTGTGTGAGAGATAAAGCTGTTGAATCTTTATGCAGAATCGGATCTCAGATGAGAGAAACAGATTTGGTTGACTGGTTTATTCCTCTTGTTAAGGTTGGTTTATTTCTAAAACAATAAAATAAAATAAATATATATATTTTTTTTAAATTTTTGTGCCTTCAGAGGCTGGCAGGTGGTGAATGGTTTACTGCACGAGTTTCTGCATGTGGTCTATTCCACATTGCTTATCCTAGTGCATCAGAAATGTTGAAGGCAGAATTAAGGTCAATTTATAGTCAACTATGTCAAGATGATATGCCTATGGTTAGAAGATCTGCTTCTACAAATTTGGGGAAATTTGCTGCTACTGTTGAACCATCTCATCTCAAAACTGATGTCATGCAAATATTCCAGGATCTTACACAAGATGGTATTTTTTTTTACTTTCATTTTTAATTTTTTCCGTTATTAATTTTTGTTTTTATGCAGATCAAGATTCTGTTCGTTTGCTTGCTGTTGAAGGTTGTGCTGCTCTTGGCAAATTGCTGGAACCTCAAGATTGTGTTGCACATATTCTTCCTGTTATTGTCAGTTTTTCCCAGGTGAAAATTTATCTTTTTTTTTTTTTGTGGAAATTGTAATTATTTTTTTTTGAAATTCTAATAAAATGTTTTTTAATTTAGGACAAATCATGGCGCGTTCGTTATATGGTTGCTAATCAGCTTTATGAGCTATGTGAAGCTGTGGGCCCTGAACCTACCAAGTACATTTTTCCTTAAAAATCTTATTTTCTATTAATTTCTGTTGTTATTTTGATTTTAATTTCACTAATTAATATTTATTCAATTATTTTTTTATAGGACGGATTTGGTTCCAGCATATGTGAGACTGCTTAGAGATAACGAAGCTGAAGTACGTATTGCAGCTGCTGGAAAAGTCACCAAATTCTCCCGCATTCTCAGTCCAGAACTTGCAATTCAACACATTCTTCCATGTGTCAAAGTATTATTTATTTATTTATTTTATTATTTTATCATATTTTTTATTTTTTTTTATTTGGTTTTCTTACAATTGCATGTAGGAATTATCCTCAGATTCTTCTCAGCATGTTAGGTCTGCTCTAGCCTCTGTTATAATGGGAATGGCACCAGTCTTAGGCAAGGTAATATATTATTTTATTTATTTTTTATTTTTTAAAATTAATACTTTTTAGCCTTTATTTTTTATTTAATTTTATTTTATTGTAAAAATGCAGGATGCAACTATTGAACAACTTCTCCCTATATTTCTATCACTTCTAAAAGACGAGTTTCCAGATGTTCGTCTGAACATCATCAGTAAACTAGATCAAGTAAACCAGGTAAAAGCAAAACAACTTCCAATTATTAATTAATTAATTAATATGTTATTATTATTAATTAATATATTATTATTTAAAAAAAACAGGTGATTGGAATTGATCTTTTATCCCAATCATTACTTCCAGCAATTGTGGAACTGGCTGAAGACAGACATTGGAGGGTTCGTTTGGCTATAATAGAATACATACCTTTATTAGCAAGTCAGTTAGGTGTCGGCTTTTTTGATGATAAACTCGGTGCCCTTTGCATGCAATGGTTACAAGACAAGGTTACTTTTTTTACTTAATTACCATTTTACCCCTTGTGTATGCATGTAATAATGTAAGTGTATGTATAGGTTTACTCCATCAGGGAAGCGGCTGCTAACAACCTGAAAAGGCTTGCAGAGGAATTCGGTCCCGATTGGGCAATGCAACACATTGTTCCACAGGTACTAATTAATTATGCCAAAATTTTCATTTTAGTACCCTGAACTTGTTAAAATGGTCGATTTAGTACCCTGGACGTGTAGTTTTTTAATGAGTTAGGGTACTAAGTTGACCATTTTGTTAAGTTCAGGGTACCATGTTGCACTTTAATAGTTCAGGGTGGTAGAAGACCTAGTTAGTCAAGTTTAGGGTACTAAAATGTATTTTGGCGAAGTTGAGGGTAGTAAAATGAATTTATGAATTGTTGGTGGTAGGTATTGGAAATGGTGAACAACCCGCATTACTTGTACCGAATGACGATTTTGAGTGCAATATCTCTACTTGCTCCTGTTATGGGATCAGAAATCACTTGTTCTAAGTTGCTTCCAGTTGTCATTTCTCTAGCCAAGGACAGGTACCTCACCTAAAATTACCAAAATACCCTTGCAAATATTTTTCTGGATTTTTTCCCCTTTTTTGTCCCTGTACTTTTAATTTCGTGTTTTTTGTCCCTGTGGACTTCAAATTTCAATTTTTTCGTCCATTTTGACCTAAAATGACTAAAATACCCTTAAATTTGGAATGTTATCGTTCTTTTTGTCCATGTACTTTTTAATTACGTGATTTTTGTCCCTATGGACTTCAAATTTCATTTTTTTCGTCCTTTTTGTCCCTATGAGACAATTTCTGTAATTTACTCTTATTATTAATATCATATCATAACTTATATAATCTGAATGACGTGTATTTTGTTATCAGAGTGGCGAATATTAGGTTTAATGTGGCGAAGGTCTTGCAGTCATTTATTCCAATTGTTGATCAATCTGTAAGCAATTTTTTCTTTTTTTAATAAAAATTAGATTTAATATTATTAGTGCATGTATTTAATTTAATTATGAAATGAATTAGATGGTGGAGAAAATGATAAGGCCGTGTTTGGTTGAGCTGGCAGAAGATCCAGATGTTGATGTGCGTTTTTTCTCAAAACAAGCACTTGAAGCTATCGATCAAGTCATGATGTCAACTTAATTAACGCCGTTTAAACTTGTCACTTTTTATGGCCATTTAGATAAGATACTGTTACTGTTACTGTTAGTTCCTCTTCTCCTTTGTTTATTTTCATCTCGTTTAGTGGACTTATTGTGTGTTATGGATGCGGATTAAAGATCATCCTTGTTTCGTAATTCAAAGTTGAATCCATGGTGTTTTGGCACTCTTTCGTGCTAATTTTGGTGTATGTTGATAGTTGCTAACTAAGTTATATCTGATTGAATTAGTTGGTGGCTTAGTTAGTTGCTTTTTTCATTTAGACCAGATCACTAAAAATGTGGAAATTAAAAATGTTGACTTGAATCGAGTCCGAAGCAAATTACACAGGCTCCTAATTTTTGCCATAAGTTATATATTACAAGCTTGCATTTATATGGTTACGAGTTATAAAATAAGTGATACAAATTATAAAGTTCATGGTTTTTTAGGCAAAATATGATGATGAAGGTTAATTAGATTAATTTGATAGTTATTGGTGGATATGTCCCACATATATTGATTAAAGTGAATTTAATGATATTTAAAAATAAAGGTAAATATGTCTTTTCGCTTTTAGCAAATATGGTAAGTTTCAAAGTGTATCACTTATTTTGAAACACTCAAAATGGAAAGTGTATCATTTATTTTGAAACACCCAAAATGGAAAGTGTATCATTTATTCTAAAACGGAGGAAGTATATAGATTTAATATGGTAGTAGAGTTTTATGTAAAAGTTATACAATGCCGTGTGTGAAATACAATTGTAGAAATCATATGCTAATCTTAATTAATTTGTTGAAGTAGACTAGTAAGATGCCCTGATACATAAAGAGAAGTAGTTCATACCACAATCTTTGCTTTAGTATGCTTGAAGTAAAGTGGTTTTTATGGTGTACCTCCCATACCTAAAGATCATCTACTATTCCTATTGTTGATGAAGGCCTTGATATGAGAAATCATTTCTTGAGTTTGCTTTTGTGAAAGTTGAGATTTGTCAAGAATTTGGAACGCATGACCAACACCTTTATACACCACATGTTCCACTTCTATCCCTACATTCCTCAAACCCCCACAATATTCCATATTCCTATCTTTCAAAATGTCCAATTCTGTTACACATACCATTGTGGGCAAATATGTCATTCTTTCTAACCTAGTTGACCTTTTTGCCCTTGGGTTACACCACGGATGATCACGGTTTGACCCCTTTGGTAACGAGAGTCTCCAATACGTGTCTGAGGCTTCCAAGTTGAGCACCGACCCCGGTGGTTGGACCATGCACGTTTCAGAAGTCGTTCTTGATTCTCCGCTAAAAAAAGGTTGAATTAAAACGTTACCTTTGAAAACTAACGGTTTTAGTTGTGCCCAATTGGTACACATTCTTAAGGTTATGTTATGTGCAATATTTCCGCCAGCACTATCACCTCCAAGAAACACGTTGGTGAGATCACATTGCTTCAACCACCATTTGTTGGATCCGGTTGTAGCTTGTTGTTTCACCCACATAAGCGCCTTTTGACCGTCCTCATAGGCAGCCGGAAGAGGGTTCTCAGGGGCTAAACGGTAATCTACCGACATGATCACACAACCGGCTTTACTAGCTAAAAGTCCAAGAAATTCGTGGTAACAACTCCATGCGGCCGAACCAACACAAAAACCTCCTCCATGAAAGTAAACGAGAAAAGGGAGCTTGTGGTTACATTTTGGGACATAAAAACGTGCCCAAATGTTTGTAGACTTGTCGATGACCAGATCCCTGCATGTTACCCCAAGTTCAAGGGGTAACATACACGCAACACGTGGAACAATCTGAGGTCTTTCCACGTGTCCATCTTTGTAAACCCTAATCAAGCCACCAATTTCTTCAGCTAAAACTCTAGGGTTTTGAGGAATTTTGGTAACTAATGAATGGTTGAAAGATGAATCTAAGCCTATCATGGCCATTCTTTTTCTTCTCATAGATTTGATCTAATGTTATAATATGAAGAGAACTTTAGGTGAGGTGACAAATTTGCAAAGCTTTTGTGCATTGCAACATGATATATATAAAGGAAATGTCTACAAGGATGAGATTGTGACTTCAACTCATATGAGGGCATTATGGGGATAAAAAATTGTGAGATATCAACATCTGCATGCCTAGCAAATGGGAAGTTGCCAAGTGTCTTCAAGGGAGTCAACTTTGGTCGGCCAAAAGAATATTATTGGAGCATAAACACACTTTAAACATTTTAAATGTTAATCCCAAAATTTAAAAGCTGTAATGCACAGTATATGTGGTTCTAACTAGCTTAATTATAAAGTATTTGACCTAAGTTTTGTTGACTCCCCCATTAGAGAGACATCACTACTTATAGAAGCTAAACGAAATTTCACAAGGGCATTGATTATAGGGAATATGTAAATGAAGATTAACTTAATTAAGTTATTAAACGAACAATTTTGTACAAATAGTAAAAATTGTTATATTAATTTTACTAAATTATTGAGTCTTCATGTCATGTGTGATTAAGGACTTAGTTTCCATTGTAATCCAAATACATAATGAGGACTTGTTTCATTAATTACTGTTCAATCTTCGAAATGAGAATTGTTTTAGGAAGAAAAGTAGCAATTTATAAGTGTTTGGGATTGCAAATTTTGGAGCAGATTATATGCTTATTATATTTTTAAACCCAAATAATCTAAAACGAGTTTTGAAAGGAAAATCTCTAAAAAAATCATTTATTTGCTTTTTGAGAATCAAAAAAGAAGTTTTGGGTGCGTATATGCTTAATACATTTTGAAAACATCATTTGCATTTTACCTATTCATTAAACAACTAATTAGTAATATTAAACAGTAAAAAAATCTGATTATTTCGATTTCAAACAACATAATGAAATTTAAACACTAATTTTTTAAAATAAAAAACACTCCTTGTTTAAACTTTAAATTAACAAAATTACCTTTTATATGCATTTTCAAAATATATAATCTTTTTTCAACAAATAATCTCAAACACCTCTTGATATAACAAAACTATCCTTTCATTTCAAGGGTATTAGAGACATGAATAGTTTATTTTGTCTAAATGCATGTAACTGAGAAAACAAGTGGGGTATTACATAAGGGTTAAAAAAAGACAAGAAAACAAAAAAGAATGAGAATGAGTTGACATAATTGAACATAATTTGGCGAAGTGTCAAATAAAAGAGGCCTAACTTCAGGTTGTCCCCCAATAACATCTTTTCCATCAACTTTTTAACTTTTAAGCGCCCTAAACTCCATTAACACAACTCTCTATTGTCTTCTAGATTCATTCTCATTATATGTGGACTATGTGATAACAAGTCACAACATAAAATCAATGCTTTAAAATTCGGGTAATTAGACCGGTTGATCGGACTAGTTAAACTAGGAAACATAAGGTATGTCAGACCGAATCAACCGGGTTAAAAGGTTATTTATGAACCACTTCAAACTAGATATGTTAAGTGTAAACAAGGTTGTACTGACCGATCAACCATGAAAATTTCGTTAAATTCCACAATTCAAAAGTTCGTCAAAATCCAAATAATAACTTGAGATGGCATCATCATCATCTCTTTCGTTACCATTATCACTTGGATTCCTTTTTGTATCTAAGATAACAAGAAACATAGTTTTTTATTTCACATGTAGTAACAATAATAAACACATGTATACTCTTTTATTAGTTAAATAGTATAAACGTTTCTTACGGTTTATATACACCAATTTCTTTTCTTACCATGTGATGTGGATGTATGTTGACTATCTTCCTTGGTTTTAGGACATCCATGGAAACTGCTCTCTTTTTGGAATTTTTATACATATCTCATTATTCCATACCCAAAAAAGAAGCCAAAGAAAAGACAATTTTTAGTTTTTAATTTTTTACTATATTTTGAACATCATATTCAAAAACTAAATATAAATGTTTTATCGAAAGTATTATTAATGAGTGTTGAAAAACATAGAGATATAGAACTTAAATCCAGCTTTTAAATCGGTTTAGATAATTCGAAAAGCCATCAAAACTCTCGAAAAAGTCTCGAAAAGCTCATGAGAGCTCCGAGCAAAGCCATCAAAAGCTCGAGATCAGCTTGTTAATTTTTTGAGCTAGTTGATTTTGCTCGAGTTTATGCCTGAACTCGATAAAAGGTCAACTCAATCGAGCTTAGAGCTCAAGTAGCTTGATAAAAACTCGACTCATTTACAGTCCAGCCTTCTAGTGCTCCTCCTTGTTGCGCTCGTCTTGTACGTTGATAAAAACTTGACTCATTTAAGGTTTCCAAAGGTCATTCATTACTCATTACATAAAAGTTTGTGAACTAAAGCTTCTTTAATAGCAATGAACACATTGTCAATCTAAATGCACGTTCAAGTTCTAATAGGTTCTAACTAAGCAGTAAAAGCCATAAGATGTCCGTAGTAAAAATATGTTATGGTTTTATGATCATGTTTAAGTCAATGATTCGGAATATTATTTACTATTAAAACGATGTAATTATGACACGTCATGTTTTAGTAGAATAATGAGATCATAAAGATTGTGAATTTGATGCTACAAATTATTTGAGGCCATCATCGTTGAGGATCACATTCCTTTATGATCGGGTGCATATATTCTATATATATAGCATGATTTAACCCAATTTGCTTAATCAAGTAAGTACGGATATTTGTGTAACGGTTACTTGCGGAATAATGAAATGAAGTATATAAATGCAAAGACAAAATTTATAAGAAATAGAATATAGAATTCAGTCGGATATTATATGATTACAGAGACCATATACTACAAGTATATAATCACAAGGGAAAATGAACATTCTTTAGCTCTTCAACTCCACATTTGGAAGTCAACGCCAAATTTGGACCATTTATGAATCAGAATAGATACCCTATTATGCCGTTTATGATGCCAACGAGGTAAGAGCAAAGGAAGTCGATAAATAAGTCAAAACTGATAGGGGTGGTCCATCGGGTTGTTGGGTCAGGTTAGAGCTCATATTGGTTTAGATCCATCGGGTTTGAGGCATACAAATCCTAACCTGAAACCCGACCCGATAAGGATTTGAGTTAGTCGGGTTTTGGGTTTGTCAGGTTGATCCGACCGGGTTAGTCGGATTACTCTTAAGTTAGGATTTTTATATAAAAGTGAAAAAATATCTAATATATTGAATTTTATAAGTTTTGATTTAACACTTATAATTGTTAATTGAATTTTATTGAATGATTTATAATAATTAAAGTGTTAATTTGTTGATTTAATGATAAAATATCTTAGATTTTAAAGAAAAAAAACATTTTAAACTTCAATCGGATCTAATAGGTCAATTTAAAACCCGATAAAAGTAGATAATCCTAACATGATATCCAACCCGGCAAGGAATCGAGTTGGTCGAGTTAAAAAACCCTGATATCAACATAAGACCCGATTACACCGACCCAACTAGCATAATTAGGTCCGGGTTTGGATTTAGGTCGGGTAGGTTGACACTTTGGGCACCCTATAAACAAATATTCTATCTTTTTCTAAACGATCTTAAAAGAAATATGACAAAACTATTGTGCATCCATTGTGTAAATAATGCCAAGAGACTTGTCATGAATATGCAAAAAATCAAGAATTTGGACAAGATTTATACAAGACCGTTCATTTGTTCCCCTTGAAAATGAAACATTGAACCTTACAAATAATCTAGCTTCCATTCCATTCCTATTTAAATCACAATCTTTATTTTTTTCATACCCTAAATCATCACCATCTCATTCCATTCCTAAAACATGTCGCATTTCAACGATTCCCAAGAACCCGATAACGACAATGATGCTTTATATGCCGAGCTTGAGAGGCAAATCTTGACTTTGATAGATGATCATGATCAAAAAGGATTTCCAACCGATACCCACAAACATTCATTGACCACAAACCGAAGATTTGATATTATTATACAAACTAGTAACTACTTTTATTGGAATGACAATAGTGATGATAAATCAGTACCTATTTGGATTTTAAACTTGTGGAGAACAACCAATAAAGGGACTGGGGTTTTTATTCCTCGTATTGCCAACTCTAGAAGTAAAAATAAGCCAAGTAAGTTGACTTAATTTATTTAATTATTTTTTAACTAATGTAAGGTTTAATAATGTATTATTTCTTAATTTATTTATTTGGATAATGAATTTGCAGGAAGGAGAACCCACAAGAAGGGATCAGTGTACTAGACCATTTGAAGATGAACATGAGATAGTTTGTATCTTATTGTTGATAAGTATTTTGTTCACTTGACGCAATATAAAAATCAAGCAGAACGTACAAATATAGTTAGAGTATATGATTTACTAATTTTACTAATATTTTATCTACGTCATATTTGTCAGTCGAACCACTTGTAAATTGTGATTATTTATAGAGATTTTTCAATCGCAGAATTTGAATTGTTTTTAATATATAGTTTGTTAGAATAATTATTTCTGGATAATAATAGTTGGGCCCGTGGGTTGGGCTTCTTTGTGACCAATATCCTGGGCTCCGTGATTTCCACCCTCACAATTATGGGCTTGTGATCAAGATGTAACCTTTTGGCAGCTTGTCAACTTGATACAATTCATAATTACTAATATAGAAAGATATAACACACATCTACAAACTAATTTCCTGTAATAGGGTATTTATTTCTGCACCACAACTTTTACTTCTTATATCACATAGTATAAGTTTTACAGCTAATTGTACAAGTATATCAAGCATAAATTGTGATAGATGCATTAAAAGTTATGGTGCAAAAATCACTCCCTACTGTAATATAATGTCACTCTATTGTCACACACAACTCTCGTTTTTCTTAACTAAATAAAGATTTTAGTCGATTCGAGAGCTTAACACTTATGATATACTTCATCCGTATCAAAATAAATGATATATTTTCTATTTTTTATAGTTTCAAAATAAATGTCACATTTTGATAAGTTATCTTATTTGATAAAATATAGTGATTCTCAAACTCGTTATGTATCTAATTTAATTAAGTGAAATAATATTTTATTTTATTTTTACTTCTAAACATCACTTTATTCAAAAATTATAAGACATACGCTCACTAATTATTTTAATTATATTTATTCTAATATTTAGTAATACTTTTTTGCATTAAAAACTATGAAAATAACAATGAATCATTTATTTTGATACGAAGAGTGTTATTAATATTTCAAAACGGCCTTTACATGTAAAATGTCTTCTCCACATGAACTTGAAACTTTTTATGATTTTCAACCAATGGACGTGATTCCCGCAAGTTTTTAAAACATGTTCGATTCAAACTTATAAAATTGATGTCTCAAACTTACGCGGGATCAAACCCCTTTCGAATTCTTGCGAAATAAACACTAGATGACTTATTTTTAAACTTATACGATTAATTAGGACATTTAATCAAATGTGAATGATACCCGAAGTTAATGTTTATTAATTTACTTTTATTACACAACTATACGTAGTAAATACGTTGATTAATTATATCAGCATACAAATTCAATGCACACGTACAAGCAAACACTAAATTCCAATCTATCAAATATTAATAAGGGCGGGAAGGTCAGCCTACAATTAAAATTTAATTCAATCTAAGGAATAAATTAACTATTAATTACTTAATTAACATTATGCACTAAAACTCAACGGACATTTACACGTAAAATTTAATATCTTTTCACTCACTCGTATCAACTACTATTTAAATTCAAATTCAAATCTTCAAAACCTCGTACTCGGCTAAACATGGACACCAAAACAGAAACCACTTATGCCCAAAAAACCAACATGGTTAACGATTTTGATTCGTTTTATTTTGAGATTGAAAGGGAAATCATGACATTGATAGCCGATGACGATAATGAAGATATTGTTGGTGGTACACTCTCGAAACGATCAAATCCCGTGTTGATGAATAATCAAAAAATCGTCTTTGAGCAACAAAACGAAAGTTTTTTTTATTGGAAACATGATAACGAGTTTCCTAAACGTTCGGTGCCTATTTGGCTTTTGAACATATGGCGGAGTACGAGCAATGGCACCGGTGTTTTCATTCCTCGTACTAGAAATGGCAATTATAAATATTCCAGTTTAAGTATGTTCATTTACTTTTATTATTTATATGATATTTTTGTAAAAAAATTTCTTACATCTCTTGTATTGGAACGGTGGTTTTACAGGTAGGAGAGCCAGAGGAAGAAGGCATGACCGAACAAATGATTTTTAGAAAAGAAGACGTGATTATATTTTATGAGTTAATTATTTTGGAAATCTATTCAACCTCAAATTTTGTAATGTTTATTGAACATTTTTAATAATGTATGATGTTCGGGCAAGCATAACCCCATATATATACAAATCGCTAAAGCAGCTTTATTTTATATATGATATAAATCGTGCTATGTCACTTTTTCAATAAATCAAAATTTAACAGTACTTACACCATTTGTTAAGTTTGTTTCATGATTTCAATCTGTCATGAAATTATTTGGTGTTAGAACATTATATTGTAACCTACAAATGTGGACGGTTGAGTTGCCACTTTAGGCATATATGGTAGTGATAGTTGGTGCTGAAATTTCACCAATACATTGAAGTAGTTGACATTTTAGTATTTTTATCATTGCAAGTTTATATTAATTTGATACATTTAGTATTATATTATTTTATAATCCGCGGATTACAGATACGGTGATAATTATTCACCTGGTGATAAATAGAGTATAATCAACATAACGCTGCCAACCGTTGACTCTATCTATTCATTGAATTTGCTTGATTCCATTTTTTATATAGGCTCGCTCCCTCTTTTTCCAAGAATTCATGCACTTCCCTTTTAAATTATATACTTCATTCGATTTAAAATAAGTGATACACTTTCCATATTTGAGTGTATCAAAATAAGTGTCTAAGTGATACATTTTGAAAGCTTACCTTATTTGGTAAAAAGTAGTGGGACCCACATCCACTAACTATCTACTTTAATAAAGTGAAACGACATCTTTACCCTTACTTTTACTTTTAAACATCATTAACTTCACTTTATTCAAAATTTATGGGACACATTCTCCACTAACTATCCAATTAATCTAATTTAATTATCATTATCATATTTTACCTCAAAACCTGTGAAACCAACAATATATCACTTATTTTAAATCGGAGGAAGTAATATCTATCATTTTTTCCCATATAATCATGACCGGCCCGATAATTTAGAGTCCATGTTCAATGTACCAAAAATCATCTTAAAACTTATATATTTATAAAATGTAAGCTATAAAATTTTAATATGTATTTAATTTTATAATGAGTCGACTATAAAACTAATAAAAAATTTGAGCTCCTAATAATATACTACTACATAAACACATAAAGATAAAAAAATATTAGACTTACCCAAGGCTTCTAGCCTAATGGTATTGGTGAAAGATAAGGTGTTGCTCATGACCCATTGGTCATGGGTTCAAGTCCCGTCGTGAACGTGGCGGTTTATTCCCCATAGGTGGAAGGTTCGAGATAAGGTATACTGCCCCTTGTGGATGTCACTGTTTAGGCTCGAATCACTAACTTACTAACTTGCAGTTAAAAAAAAATATATTGGACCTAATAGGAGGATCATTAGCACCTAGTAAACATGTGGTCGGCCCGCATATAATATCTATAAAATCTGGACCACCAATTAATATCTTGTAACCAAGTGTCATTTTAGTCCAATTGTGTTATTATTGTAATTTAGCCGGCGACACCCGACATACACGATATTTATCTCATAATGTCTATAAAAACTACACCCTGTATTCCGACGGTCGACACTTCTATTTATATATTTATTTTTTAGTTTTCATGCAGGCCGACACTCACTGTTTCTCAAACGTGGGGTGTGTTGTTCACACTTTTGAGTTTTGACTCTTATCAAGGTTTTAAAAATCAGTTTTTTATTGAACAGGTGAGTTTATTGAATACAGTCGGACTGGAGCCAGTCGAACCGGTGGTTCTGCGGTTCATAATATTGAGTATTTATGATACAACAAATTTGTAAATTGTATAGAAATAAAAAAAAAACTATAAAAATACATCACAAATACCATAAAGAATTTTTATAAAAAACCCCAAAGCCAATTTCAATCAAGTTTACTACTTTTAGTTTCCAAAACATATACTTCCACAGATTCAAAATAAGTGATACATTGTTACTTTCACGGTTTTTGAGGTAAAATTTTATAATGAGGGTTAAATTAGATTAATTAATTGGATGATTAGTAGGGAACGGGGCCCATAGTTTTTGAATAAAGTAAGGTTAATGATTTTTAAAATTAAAAGTAAGGCTAAAGAGGTCATTTCACCTTATTAAAGTAGTAGTTAGTGGATGTGGGGGGCCACCACTTTTTACCAAATTAGGTAAGTTTTTAAAAGTGTATCACTTATTTTGATACACCCAAATATGGAAAGTGTATCACTTATTTTGAATCGGAGGAAGTATAAAATTTAACATTATTACTTTATTTACTTAATTTTTTAGGAAAAAATAATTGGTTTGACCGGATTTTTATGTCAACTCAGCTGTATCCGACCGAGTTATAACTACCGAACAGATACCTTTCCATTTTCCATTTTTTTTTAAACACGGCTCTTACAACATAAAACATTAAAGCATGGTGACCTACAATTACAAACAATATTGTTGTCATCTCACTGTTCTTTTTCACTTTTGACCTTTTATTTGTTTTTATTCACTCTCGTTGATTCTTTCAAGTGGACTACATCCAGAATACGGACATATTCTTGCATATTAATTACCTCCATAAGTCCATATGGAAGCTCGCTCAAATATTCATAATTGTGTTGACTTTGACTCGAAATTAATCAAGATTCCATCAATCCCTCCATTCTTATATATACATACTTCAACAAACGCAAACACCATTAATCACTGTCGTTAGTTGTTAATCCATCAATCTTAATATGAACATGGAGTCTCCGGCGGCCGATGACGTGGTGTTTTACACCGAACTCGAAAGACAGATATTGCTCATTATGGACGATGATGAAGAAACGAATGCGATGAGAAATATGAAAGCTGTGTCGGGGTTTCGGAGGAGAACGGTGGTTTGTGGTGGCTCCGGCGGTGGTGGGTTAGTGGATTCCGGCAACTACTTTAGTTGGTCGGAAGGTGGGCGGAGTGTGGAGGTGCCGAGTTGGATGGAGAGGTTGTGGACGGCGAGTAATAATGTTGCCGCCGGAACAGGGGTGTTTATACCAAGGGCGGTGGCCGCCGGTAAGTCGAGAAGAAGAAGAAATAATAAACCAAGGAGGCATAACGACGGTGGTAGATTAATGCATTCACCGTTTGGATACAAGACTCATGGTTGATTTAATTAATTATTATGATTAATTGTGTGTAGTATAATTAAGTTAAATTCATTTATCATTCAATTCATATATTATCACGAGAAATATGATTTTTTTAACAGCTCCTATGTATACCATAATTTTGTCCGTAACAGGATTTGATAAAATCGATGTCAAACAACGGACATGTTTAGTTTTTGCACATTAGTAACACGTCATATGACACTGCTAACAATACACATTCTTTTTAATTTTTTGAACTCTGCCGTTATGAAATATACATGCACAATACTCTATTAGAATACCTTTGCCTCACCTCATCCCTTCGCTTCGGCGAGCTGACCAGAAAAACCGAAGGCGCACCCCACCCAAGGGGCGTGCCGACAATTTGAGAAAAAGAGATGGCCAACTGAATCCAATTGAAGCTGCCGTTGGCACCATCGAAAGTAACAACAAACATCAATACAATTAGATTACAAATTTTGGATATCTTTGGAAAAAAGATGAGATGAGACACATTTGTGAATCTCATGGTTAAAACAAGGAGTTTTTATGTCCACTAATTGTGAATTTAAGAATCATTGGCGTGGTACGGCAATGTATACAGGTAGTTATAAGGATACCCAAATGACTAATGATGTATAGTAAATACATATTTTGTGTTAGTTTGAAATTCAACAATTGTTTTAAAAACAGTACTCGTAATTAATATATTTAATTTTAAATTTAGTATTAATTTTTCATGAAAAAGTCCGAGTGTTGCATAAATAAAATGAAATAGAAGGTTTATAAACCAAACTCAGTAAATACTCGTAAAAAAAAGTGTCCGTATGATGTTGATATCTACTTCCTCCGTATCAAAATAAGTGACACACTTTCCATTTTAGGGTGTATCAAAATAAGTGACACACTTTGAAAACTTTCCTTATTTGGTAAAAATAGTGGGACTTATACCAACTAACTATCCACTTTAATAAAGTGAAATTACCCTTATACCCTTACTTTTACTTTTAAAACTCATTAATATCACTTTATTCAAGGAAAGTGGGACCCATTCTCCACTAACTATGTACTTTAATATATTTTAACCTCTATTTTAATCTTTTGCCTCAAAAAACGTTTAAGCCAATTTGTGTCACTTATTTTGATACGGAGGAAGTATATGTTATGGATTATGTATCACATTAAATGTTTTTTTTTAAAGAGGAACAATTTGTTTAAGATTTCTATTTAATACTATACTTGTTTGGTTTCATCGATCCCTTAACAGTTATAAGCAATAATCACTTAAAAATAAAATGAACAGACCAAAAATAAGACGATTTTTAATGGATACATATTTCTTTAACGACAACATTTTTGGTTTCATAGTGAGGAAACTACACGTGAAAATGACGGTGGGGATTTGTATTTTTCTAATTTGCATGGACTGGAAATGGGATGTCAACCACCAAATCCCACCGATTGGACCACATTAACGCATGAGATCGAGAAATTGAATTAAATTTTAAGAAATTGATTGGATATAATGGGTATAATATAATATGTGTATGAATTTAGTCTTTAAAAAATATTAAGAAAAAAGGGAACTGATTAGTTAATGATCTTAATTAATATACAAACAAATTGTTTTTATTAAAATACAGGAAAATATATCCTCAACTTTGTCAAAATTTGGGTTTCTTTTGGGGTTATGTTCCGTTTTATGTTTAAGTTTTTGTTTATACATGTACACATAGTTGTGATCCATTTTGGATTTTAATCTAAATTAATTTGAAAATAAAATATTTAATTAAGGCATCGTATTAGCTAACAATATATTTTAAATATTTAATATTTTAATTTTAATTCTTGCTTCTGGATTTATTTCTACATAAACCGAAAATGAAAAGAAAAAAAAAATCTACCTAAAAATATAAAGAATAAATCCTTTTATATTTCCAGTATTCATAACTTCCATTTAAGTCCCTGCACATTCAAACATTGTTAATCCAAGATAAAATAGTAAAATACGTTAACAAATAAAATAGCATTTACCTTTTCTTACCTCCATCTGAAAAATAATTGCAAGATAAGTCCTGAACTTTACATTTTAATATTTAGCTTAACAAATCATATATTTCAACAGGATTTAATTGTAAACACATGGTAAAATCATCTGAAATTTAAATGATATAACTCATTCCACGTGATCGATCTTTTGTATGCAAATACTTGACCAACTCAGTGGCATATATATTATTTTATACCGGATTTAACTTTAATCCACTTAGTTTGACTATCGTTATTGCTTTCAACCCAAAATGTTTGTTAAGGATTTTGAATGCTTGGAACGTTTTGGAATTGTGTGAATTCACTCAGTTTAAAATATTTTGTTGGTTCTAACGAAATTTTTAATTGGATATAATCAGAGTATATCAAGAACACATAATTCTTGTATGTTCAATTTCGTATCAAGTGAAAAAGATGATTAAAACTAGACATGATCCCAAGAATGTGGAAAATCGAATAAACTGCCTTATGGCAGTTTAAATTGCTCAAATCCGCCAAAAAACAGGTCGTATTTGTGTCGGAGAATTCGAGTCAAAACCGAGTTTGAATATCAAACTCGACAACATCTAGGGGCTCTGCCCTTGAACACCCCGTTACCGGGGCCACCTCCCCGGGCTTCCGTGAGTCAGTGTATTTTAAACAAATTAAATTCAAACAAGTGTGCAATCCGCTCCACTCTTGCTTGTTATTTCTTTATTAAGATTAAATTTTATCAATAAGTTTTTCCCATTGCATTTAAATTATATTCGTGATGCAAACAATAAAATATCACTTAAATAATATAGAAGGTGATTATTACACCACATTTATTAATGTCCACACCACAATAAATACTTTATATACTTGTATAATCTGCAGTAATATTTGTACGTTATAGTGTAGACATAAATAAAATATGATACCAAAATTAATTCCCAAATAATATGACTTGTTATCGTGTTTCTAGGAGGAAAATATGCGACAAAAAATTATAACCTTACTTGAATACATACGAAACTTATCCACATTGACCGTTAAAAATGAGTATTAAAAGTATAATCTACATTTTTGTATTAGTTTATATTCCATTTTACGATATGTTACTAGTAGGTTCGGCAACAGCCACGATTACAGTTAAATCACGTACATTACAACTTAAAAGCAAAACTTATAAACGGGATTAGTTTTAATTAACAAAAGTATGTATTCTATAAATTCTGATATTTTGTCGTATATTCTTTAGAACAGCCGACATGGTATTGGCTAGGTCTTGGATCCATTGACAAAATCAATCATTACTTTTTCTTCACGTAGTTAAACTCCTTTTAAGGTAATATATATCTAATTTTGCAGGCCGTAATCCACCCTTTAACAAGTAGGCCAGTTGACACTTTTGACTAATTTCAAAAAATAAATAAAACACGCTAGCTACTAGTTAAGAAGTCAGTTGTTATCTAAGCATTAATTAACTTTTGTTTGACTCGTTTGAATGTTCATATTGATTATTTCAAGTGTACATCCAAGTGGAAAACATGGCCCCATTTGGCAGCTAGATTCATTCAATCCAATTCACATTCACTCCCATCCTTCATTTTAAGCCTATAAATACTTCATAAAACTTAACCAAAATTCAATCAAAATCTCTCCCATCAACATGACCATGTACATGAACTACGATCATCACCAAGTAAACATGGATGCAACGGATGCCGAAGATACCGCTTTTTATGCACAACTTACAAGACAAATATTGCTTATTATGGACGAAGATGATGTAGCAGGAAAGTGCGGTCCACAGTTTCAAAGGAGATCACCGGTTAGTGGCGGCTCCGGCGGTGGAGCGGTGGTGTCCGGCGAGCACTTTGGGTGGTTGGAGGGCGGCAGAAGTGTGGAAGTTCCCGGTTGGATGGAGAATTTGTGGGCAAATAATGGCGGTGGAACCGGTGTTTTCATACCACGTGTGGCAGCTGCCGCCAAACCCGCCAGAAGAAGACATCGTAGATCACGAAAGAATAATGGTGGAAGAATACAATCATAGGACTAACAATACTAGCATTCATTATATGTTTTATTGTACTTTTTTTAAAAGATATTCCCATGACCATCTGATAGATATTTACCTACTAGAAGATCATTTCAGACGCTCGTATCATATCAATATGTTATCACTAGATCTTAAATCTTAATAACACGTGCCTTAATTTAGATACAACACCCGAATCCAATCTTAGATCAGACCCGAGAAACGAAATGCAAAAAAACCTTGTCAAGAACATACACACAACACAACCATTACAATATTCATAAATATGATCAAATAGTTAGGGTTTCTTGTACATGGTCAGAAAGCCTATTTTGACTCAATCCTTCCCTTACACGTGCACTTCTATGTTGCAAACGTTCGTGTAACGTCTCGGACATTTGGGTGAAGAATTCGGGGTCCCACCTGTGGATCAACAACGGATCTTCAGCATAACAAATGTATATTGATGTAACCGCACTTTCCACCACCACCATCGCCAATCCAACCTACAAATACCCAACCATATCAAATATTATTATATATAATCTAGAGTAAATTACAGAAATTGTTCTTGTGGTCTTCTAAATTCTACGACTTTGTCCCTATATTTTTTTCTTTTTTTTTTTTGTCCCTGTACTTTTCAAAATCATGATTTTTGCCCCTATATTTTTTAAAATTCAATTTTTCGTTTATTTTGACATAAAATGACCAAAATACATTTATAAATTTTTTTTTCTGAGCTTTTTAATTGCTTTTAATATTTTTTTTTTCTGTTTTCTTTTTATTTTTCCCCTTTATTAATTTCAAACAACACATGATCTTGCTTGTGTTGCTTGAAATCAAAAACAGAAAAAACATTAAAAAATTCAGAAAAAAAATTGTAAGGGTATTTTGGTCATTTTAGGTCAAAATAGACGAAAAAATGAAATTTAAAAACCATAGGGGCAAAAATCACGAAACTGAAAAATACAGAGACAAAAAAATGAAAACAAAATTTAGGGACAAAATCGTAGAATTTGAAAGACCACATGAACAATTTATGTAATTTACTCTACAATCTAAAATATATATATAAAAAGTGAATATATAATATAATTACCAAGACCATGCCCATTAGAATGGCGGTTGACCCCATCATCATCTCGCGGTCAGAATGTTTAACCCTGGTTAAAATAACCGCACAAGTACCCGTAATAAGGCCGCCCAATAGTGTGCCCATGAGTAAAACCGCACCCGAGCAATCATATGCAATAAGTGCTTCTACACCAGTTGATTGAAATAACTCCCATGCGTCTCGTGCAGAGTGATTAAAGCTTTTCCCGTAAACCGCAATCTAAATTAAAAAAATTATAAACAACGAAAATTATATCAAAACACCATTAAAATAAATAAATTCTAGAGTTAATTACAGATTCTATGATTTTGTCCCTAAAATATTTTCATGTTTTTTGTCCCTATGGTCTTCAAAATTCATTCTTTCGTCTATTTTTACCTAAAATGACCAAAATACCCTTCTACATATTTTTATTGAATTTTTAAATTGTAATTAATTTTTAAAATTATTTTTGTACTTTTTATTTTTTCTTGATTTTTGTCCCTGTGGTTGAAGACGGTATTGATGGTCATTTTTCAAAAAGAAAAAGCGAAAAATAAAAGAAAAAAGAAGTGGTGAAAAAATAATTTTAAGAATGGTTAGAAACAATTAAAAAACACAATAAAAACATGTATAAGGGTATTTTGGTCATTTTAGGTCAATTGGATTTAAAAAAATGAAATTCGAACACCATAGGGACAAAAGTCACAAAAAAAGAAGTTTAGGGATAAGATCGTAGAATTCAGAATACCACACGCACAATTTATGTAATTTATTCTAAATTCTAAAAATTAAGCACCTGCACATATGCATATTTGTTGAAAAACCGAACAAGTGTCTCGACTAGATGAAACAAGAAATCAACACAGCATAACAGACACTCATTGTTGCCAATTTTCGATCTGAATCCCCTAATCTGAAAAGAAATTGTTAAGTTTTTGTCTTTTTGACGAATTATTTGTTTAGAAACGAGGAAAAAAGAATATATTTTTTTTACCTCCCAGCGAAGTGTTCGAATAGCAGCAGTAAAAAGAGAACCGTAACAAATGCTACCAAAAGAAGTAGTTACTGCATACCGTAAAGATTGCAACAATGGATTTGTAGGCATAGATGCAGTCTCACGACCACCATGAATGAGCACGAGAAACACCATTCCCGACACTATAACATGAACAGTGTTACAAAGAACCGCCCCTGTCCAGAACAAACTCACTGACAAAACCTGCATTTTTTATATTTAAAATAGTCGTTAAATAAGAATTAGAGTAAATTACAGAAATTGTCCATGTGGTGATTTTGTCCCGAAACTTTTTTTTTCGTGATTTTTGTACCTATGGTCTTCAAATTTCATATTTTTGTCAATTTTGACCTACAACGACCAAAATATCCTTACAAAAACAATTCAGAACTTTTTAAATTTATTTTGATATATTTGTTAAAAAATTCTGACATTTTTAAATTTTTTTTTTAAGTTCTTAAATTTATTGATTTATTTTCTAAAAAGTTCTGAAATTTATTTGATTTATTTTTTTATTTGACCTAAAATGACCAAAATACCCTTATTTTAATATATTTGTTAAAAAGTTCTGTAATATTTTTGTAAGGGTATTTTGGTCATTTTAGGTTAAAATGGACAAAACAGATGAAATCTGAGCATCATAGGGACAAAAATCACGAAAAACAAAAGTTAAGGGACAAAATCGGAGAATTTGTAAAACTACAGGGACAAATTCTGTTATTTACTCTAAGAATTAATTATTACAGTTATTAAAAAAACGAAGCAAAACTGCCACCTCACCACAAGAAGCCACCATCTTCCACTATCGCCTATACTTGAAGCCACAACACCAGATGCACCAAACGACCATAATGCTAGCCAAACAAGCATCACTACCATAAACGCACACGCTACTCTCATAACTTCCGGAAGCTTCCACACCATCTTAACCGCCCTTTGCAAAACCAGCATTGTAAACGGAAGCCTACATAATTAATTCAAAATTATAAAAAAAAAGATATACTCTAAGTAATTAAGTATAAGTCTGGTGATGTTATTATTTATTACCTGTCTATAACTGACATGATATATAGAAACTGCAACCCCGAGCCAATAGCAAAAGCAACACCCCAAAACACTAATTTCCCCCAAAAACACAAAACACTCAGAACCGCCAAATAAGTGGTTAACAAATGGACCGATACTTTCATCATCTGATTTGACCGTGAGCCAAGTAAAAGTAACCAAACCCAACCGATAACTGAACTAACCGCACCAGCAATGGCATATAGTGGCCAGTAGTCTTCGGTCAAACCGGCTTGGTTTTCAAGGAACCGGCCCGTGTATTGGTCAATGTTGAGTCTGTCTTTCTTTCTGAACCGGTTTAGACCGAGTACACCGAGAGCAAAACCTGCTAGAATCATGTGTAGAAGGAATATTGCTAGCCAGAAAACATCATGCCAATGGCGTGAAGCTGTGGGAGCCGTTGATATGGAGTTTGCACTATCTCCACTTAGGTGGCTTCTTCCTGCACTCTATGATTCAATTTCAATACTCAATTAGGTCAAAGATGATGCATGTTAATTTTCATAATCAAATGCACAAATTGATCTCTGTAGTTACTAAACAACCTTAAATGTTAGCATTAGTGATTATTAGCAGGACAGATTATGTTAATTTCATAATCAAACGCACAAATTGACCTCCATAGTTACTAAACAAACTTAAATGTTAGCATTAATGATTATTAGCATGACAAATTATGTTAATTTCACGAATACAATGTTACGATCATAAATCGCCCTTAAATTAGACATTGGTACAGTAAACAACAAAATTGAAAGGATCAACATGCACTTTTCACTTAAAAACTCGCAAAATTAACACTCGTTACCAATTAGATCGATTAGTAACAAATTAAATAGGTCGGCAATTACGATCAAAACAACCAAAACCTTGGCGGCAATGCATATATCATATGTAGTTACGTCTACATTAACGAGTCAGATTGTAAAAAATGGAACGAAAACAACAAATTGAACTGGAAATTTGAGAACCTGTTGAGCGGTAGTCATGGTACCGGCGTCATCGTCGGAAGAAGAAAAGGGGCTTTGCGTGTGATTCATTGATCCGGTCGATTATGAAGGCCGATCAGTAGCGTAGAGACAGAAAGTGAAGTGGAAGCTGATAATTAGGGTTTTGAACAGTAATTCAACGGTTAGACAGCATGAAATGCTCAATGGGAGAGAAGAAGAATTGCATTGAGAGAGAGACAGATTGGATTGTGAAGACAGGTTTGACAATAACAACTGGATTGAGAGATGGCTCTATATTTTAATGCATGTTTTCTGTTAAAGCTCTTGAACTCTAGCACGAAGGAATCTTTTTAATTATGTTAAACAAAATCTTTGATTATCCAAACTTTATTAACTTACAGAGTAATTGGTATTTTAGGTATATGTGTTGTTTCTATTTTTATAGATATATCCTAACTATATTTGTCAAATAAGATGTTAGGGCATGTTTGGGAAAGCTTATTAACAGGCTTTATGAGCTTATTAGCTTATTAAGTTCTAAATTTAAGTTTATTTGGAGCTTAATAAATTAATAAGTTCATAAGCCCCGTTAATAAGTTTCTCAAACATGCCCTTAATATATTTTTAAGGACATTTTGGTATATAAGAGAGTCTTATATGTGGTCGAATTTTACTTGTGATGTGCATAATATAATTGATGTTGTAGATGTAATCGTAAATGTTTCTAAATCCTTCACGTTTGTTTACTAAATGAAGTGATCGAACTCATTAGCTTTTAAAAGATCATTTCATATGATAACCTTTAATTGAGTTGCTACATTATAATCTTTTTTCTTCTTCGAATTTTTTGTAATATTTTGTTGTTAAGCTCTAATTTGTTGTGGTCGTATACAGATATAATTTGTTATCTATTCAAATCTTATAACTTAATGGTATTGATATTTGATGTTGTCTATTACTTAAGTACATGAGTTTAAAATCTGTATTGAATAAAATTGGGACAAATTTAATAACTGCATTTATTTTTAACATAATCTAAACTAACTTTTAACATGGTTGTTGGTCTAGTTTATGATAGTAACTTTTACACTATGTCAAACAAGATTCTTTAGCGTTTAGTTGGTATCAACAAGTTTTCGATAGATTAGGTTTAAGTTTAACTTTTAGTTAAGTGTTCGTAAGACAATAATATCCACAAGGGTCAGTATATCTTACTTCGAACCCTCCGCATATGAGGAATAAACCACATCATAACACGACTGAGGAAAAATAATCAGCAAGACTCGAACCCAAATACTTGTTAAGGAAAATCTTCAATGTTTCCCGTTGTCATTAACTATGAAAAATGAAATTTTCAAAATTTGTAGTTTTTTTTTTTTGGGACCATTCTCGATTTGTGTATGTATTCTTTACGCAAAGATCATGCTAATCTCAAGGTTAATACTGAAAAGTGAAAACCTATAATGAGATATCAAGACCTATAGCTTAATAGTCCAAAGGTTACTTGCGTCAATTCCATAATTAACAAAGTTGAATGTTTTTGTTCCTTACTACGAATTACATATTCCCTAACCTAACGGTTAAAAAAAATTCAGCCCTATTATTATCAACCATTCTTTAAATGTTTTTATTTTATTTTATTTTTGCTAAGAGTTAAGGATATCAACCACTTTGAGGTTATTATTTTCAAACTTCGATCATTTATGTAAGTTCTTTAGTTTTTAGTCCGGTTAAAAAACCATTAACTTATGACAAGTCATGATTTGTTTTAATGGCTATGTTATTAGATTAGCAAGAAGCTAGAAACAAGAAATAACAAACTACAAGATAACTAGAGACATTACATCGGATTCAAGTACCAATCAACCCAAGGATTATCCAATCTATAATTAAGCGAACTATTTTTAATACTCCCCCGTCTCAAGTTATTGTCCACCATACAAAAACATATAATTTAAGAAAATTACATTAATTACACTTTGTGACCAATCAAATTTTCTATTTCACACTTAATTTTTTTTTATTGATTGAAACTTAAAAATAGACAATTAATTTGGGACAAACTAAAACAAATAAAATTAACAATAAAATTGGAATGAGGAGAATAAAAAATAAGAAAAACTTCGAATTTAACTATTATTAACACATCTTTTCCTTTGTCTTGTTAAAAACTTGACAAGTCATGAATTAAAGGTGCGTACATAAACTTAGCCAGTATGGTGTAAAATTAACGTTTTCTTTTAACAAAGGCCCAAAAGTGATTAAAGTGAATGTTTGTCGGTGATTGTATAGACAATTAGCCACGCTAGGATGCAATAAAATGTCAATGCACTACTTTGACCATTATTAAAGGAAAGTGAAAACAAAGGACTAAAGCTAAATAAAGCAAAACACTTTAAACACCAAAATTAGATTCTATTCTATTCTTTCCATTTAAATAAATTATACATAAAACTAGACTATTTATTTTTTTGAACAAGGAAACCCATTACCCCACCCAAAACAAGTCATCTTAGAATTAAAAACACTAATAAGAAGTTAGAAAACTAAAATTAGACTACCTTTTATTTTTAACTTTTAAAATAAGCACCATTCGTCTTCATTTAATTGTTCTAATCGAAATATAATGTTTTAGTGCAACATTATTGGCATAAAAATAAGAAATAATAAGGTGAGTGATGCTCTATTTGGGCACCACCCTTCTACAACTAACTACAAAAAAATCACATAGAAATTATTTACACAAAATATTAAACCGAACATGATTTAACATTCCTCCACACATTTTGGTTACTAATTACATTAGGTGTTACAAATGACCATTTTACCCTACACCTGTTAATACAGAAGTACCAAAACAAGAGCTTCAAAATTAGCAATAGAAAGTAGAAAACAATATTAAAAAAAGAAGGAAATTTCTTGGCTGGCGTTTTCAGCATTTATCAGGGGAGAATCCAATGAGGGAGTTTTCAAGGTCGTAACTGACACGTGTCCCTTGTTGCTGTACGTTCCCGATAATTGACAGTGAAGACGACGTCGGAGCAAAGGCAAAACAAAAAGTCCCTGACGAGTCAACCGGTATTAGGTAATTCTTAGCCGGTAAATCCAGAATTTTCCCGTTGGAAAAGTGAAACGACACCGTTGGCACCTGTACACTCTTTTTCTTCGACAAATCGTAACAAGTATCGAACAACGCTACTCCGGTGGCCGACGGCAACTCCTTCGTTCCCCTTACGAACGCATCTCGTAGCGCTTTGTACGCTTCTGTCTGCAAACGTGTCACCGCCGTACCGGAATCAACGATTACACCGCCGTCACCGTCGCCTGTTAATTGAAATGTCGATGACGGAACATGCACCATTTGACCGGCGACACTGAGACCTCTTAATCCGACGTAGTAAAACGTATCAACCTTGCTGCTACGTAATAACGGAGCTGTAACGGCGTCGTGAAGGGTGGGTGAGTTGAACTCGAGAGTTGACGCCGAGTCAGAATCTCGGTCCACGAGGCAGTAAGAGTATGACGTGGCGTTAATCTGTGACGGAAACGATAACGGTCCACCACCGAGACCGATTAAACCGGCGGCTCCGACGAATAATCCTTCGTTATTGTGCCCGCAGCCAATCGCAATGTTTTCAACGGCGTTGGATCCCTCGAGCGTCACCGTCTCGGTTACGAAATCTCCGACGGTGTACGAACCGTCGCCGTATGATACTTCGTACAAGCACGTGCCGTTTCTGCACTCTGAAACGTCTAGAGACCTGCACTGGCGTGCATTGCACGTGAGCGGTGAGTAGGATGAGGAGGAAGCCGGCTCAAAAATAGGATCGGCTTGCTCGTAACAATCGGCGCAGGGTGCGCATTGTACCCAATTGACGTCACTTCCAGTATCCAGTACCATATAAACCTGACTCGCCGGACGACCGATTCCAACTCGGCAGAAATACTCTCCGCTTCCTTGACTTGTACCGGAAGTAACCGGAACCTGCAAATCCTCAGCTGCTAGCTCGGTATCAACCGGTTTAAGATCCGCCTTTCTGACGCCATTAACGGCTAGATCTATCCTGGTCTGAAGCGAATCAACTCGGAGCGAGTCACGACCGAGTCTAGCTAACGTAAGCGACTCGTAACTTTGGTGTGATGGCTTCTGCACAGTTACGCGAGAATGCAGCTTCAGAGAGAGAACTGAGGAAGACGTTGAGGTAGAAGAGATTTCAAAAGACGACGCCGTTTCCGATTGTAAATTGTGAGGAGTGGATGAAAGGGCGTTTATGGTTTTCTGGATAGAAGCAGATACATCGAGCTCTGAAGTGGGTGAGAGGTTTCGAGAAATAATGGTGGGAAATGATAAAGTGAGAAGAATACAGAGGAGTTGAAACCCTAATTCCGCCATTAAAGAGTGAGGAGTGAAGTGTGAAGGTGGGAGTGGATGAGATATATAAACAAGTTAAAAAGAGAGTGAAGATTATATTATTTGTCAAGTAAAGAAAGTGTCATTCTCGTGGCATGTTTGTTTCTTCTAAATTAATTAACTATAGATTATATTTTACAATAATAATAAACTAAATTTAGAAATATATATGATTGTCGACACAACAAAACGAAAAAAGAGTAACAAATTTACAAAGATAATAAAAATCATGGAGATGATATGATAAGATTTAGAATATTATCGCATTAACAATAAAACCTTTCTTAAAATTAAGTAATAAAATCTCTAATACTCCTTTCGTCCCTAAATAAAGTTCTCATTTCACCTTTAAGTTTTGTCCCTAAATAAAGTTCTCATTTCTCAAACTTAAGGGACCCACTTAATATAATAATATTATTACCAATACTTTCACCACTAACTATCTCTTAAAACACTTTCCCTCTCCAATCAAACCTTATATTTTATTAAAAAGTAATACCAAATACCCCACCACTAACTATCTCCTAAAATGTTGTGCCCAACACAAATGGGAACTTTATTTAGGGACGGAGGGAGTATGATGTAAGGTTACACTTTCCATAATTATGTGTATGCAAACACAAACATAATCATGATTTCTAAATGACAGTAATCTTATGATTATATGAAAAAACTTCCTACGGAGAATATTTATATGAGAAAAATTATACTTCGTATCAATTTCTAAAAAAAAATTATATTTTATCCTTCAGTTTATTAGATTATTGACATGTGAAAATCTACTAATTTCCGTTCACAATTTCATCTTTTAATTTAAATATTTTAATTTATCAAATGAATAGCAAGATAAATAAGAAAATTTTAATATGAAACAATATCATCTTTAATATCACCTTTATATAATAATGTAGTAACCTATATATACTACATAAAGTTGCAACTATCTCTTTCTCTATATATTAAATCAAAAGTGATTTGTAGAATATCAAGAAATAGCTTTGATATATGTTAAAGAAAGGCGTAAATTTTTGTGGAGAGTAGGAAACAACTTTAGGTGAACGAAAAGCAGTGGCATGAATTAAGGAATTGGAGTGTACTTGAAGAGTTGAAGTTGTTGATATTTTCCTTTTTTCCTAATTTTGTTTTTTAAAAAGCACCGGAAATTAATTAGGGTCGGTTTGGGTTACGAACTTGGGCCGAATGAGCCCAACATAATTGTTAGCAAAAACAATCACACAAAATTACAAGTTCAAGTGTTCAACGGCCTGAATATAAAACAATGTGGTCTTTGAATTGTTTTGGTCGAGTAATCAACACCCAAAACTTTCACACCATCAAAAATAACCATCTTATGCCATTTCAGTCATACAAATATAATTTTGGTCGGTTTATAATGCGGTTATAACTATACGTATTGAAATTGATAGATATGTCATATGATATAAACTATGTAGATCATACAAACATAATTTATATATATATATATCTATGTATAATGTATCCAAACAAATGTATCACGAGTTTTATATTTGGGTTTGTATTACAAACATGCATTCCCCATATGAAGCATAGTATTCTCATCTTTAAACACTATAAATACCAAATACAACATTGTTTACACAAACTTGTGAAATCGAATTTGATTTACTGATAAAAGTCATAACTTGAGGAGTCGGCGATTATATTCCTGAATCCACCAATGGTCGATGCTAACATTATGAAAACCCCGATGAATATCCCGACCTGAAAACACATCAATATCCATCACTAAGACGTTGTAACATGTAAGTTTAATGTTTTAGGGCCTGTTTGATTTGCTTCTGATTCCGTCCAGGTTCGGACTTGGCCCAAGTTAGGATATTTGATTTCCTCAAATTGTCTAACTATGTACAAACGATTTTACTTATCTGGTCCAAATGAAAAAAACAACTAACTCAGCCAGAAGTCCTAGTTAAAACTTGGTCAACAACTATCAAATAACCCTTAGTTTTATTATTTATATTTTATAGTGCCTGTTATAGTTATAAAGTTCAACACAAGTGTCACATATACCCTTTCAAATGTTGCAAGAAAACTTAGTTTGAAATTGTAAATGACTATGAATGCTTACCCAATTGACAACCCATTGGGTACTAAATCTCTTGGGCTTCTTGAGTATGAGCCATATTATGCTAGGAAGCTGCAAAATTCGGTTATGTATATATAGTTTTCAATTTTTTCATATAATGTAGAAACTATAGTTTTCACTAAAACATATACAACTATAAACGTGATTCAACAATGCTTACAAAATAAGAAGTGGGAGCAAAACCAAATCCACCGAAAAAACCAAGAAGATCGCCGAAAAAGGGAAACGTCACCGCCATGAACAACGTGAAAGCTACAAGTAATTTAATTTCCATTAGCCGTTCAAAAAAAAAAAAATAAATAAATTTCCATTCATTTTATGATTCATAAATATATTAAATTCTATATGATTTAAATATCCAAAAAAAAAAAAAGAATGCCTACCAACATAAGTAGTTCGAACAACCAGCCTAAGTGGTAGCCCAGAGCGGATATTGAATTTTTTCGCAAGTCCTTTTTCCATCAAAGCAAATAAAGGCATAGCAAAAACCTGAAAATAATTTAATATTTAATAATTTTAAATTTTAACAATTTTAATGATTTAAATTTTTATTTATTATTATACCTGATAGCTACCGAGAACATGAACTACCACCATCAAATTAGCAGCTGCAATGAGCCACAATGGTTTTTGTAGTGCAACAAGAACATTATCGGTAACATCTTGCCCAAAAGCCCAATACCCGATAATTGCAACGGGAAAATAACATATTGCATTCACAAAATAAGCTCCCATTGCACCTTTCCACATTGCTACTTTTGACGGTTTTCCGGGTCTAGAAGGAATCGTGGCTTGGATTTCGAGTGCGACTGCGTGGCCCGCATACGCAAATGAAATCTGGCCCAATGCGTTGAAAATTCGAAATATTGAATCGGGTCCGCTTGTTTTTTTGTAACCATAGCTTACGTCCGGTTGTCTGCCTTTGCTGAGGCAACCGGCCCAAGCTATAGTTGAATAACTGTCACATTAATGATTAAACAATAAAAAGATGATATATATGGTAGGTAGTTTAATTAGGGGTGATAATTTCCGCCCCCATACGAAATCCGACCTAGAATCGGCATGCAAATAGAAAAGCTAAGGTTGAGGTATTGAAGTCTTGGGTTAGTCTTTGGTCGACTTAAGTAGTTCGTTTATTAAACATGTTAGGATCGGGTGGATGATAATTAAAATAATAACTAAACTATATTAAAAAACACATATATATTTATACTTCCTCCGATTTATAATTAAGTGATACATTGTTGATTTTACGGGTTTTGAGGCAAAATATGATAATGATAATCAAATTAGATTAATTGGATAGTTAGTGGGGAATGGGTCCCATAAATTTTGAATAAAGTGAGGTCAATGATGTTTAAAAGTAAAAGTAAGGGTAAATATGTCATTTCACTTTATTAAAGTAGATAATTAGTGGGTGTGTGTCCCACTACTTTTTATCAAATAAGGTAAGTTTTCAAAGTGTATCACTTATTTTGATACACCCAAATATGAAAAGTGTATCACTTATTTTAAATCAGAGGAAGTACTTAGTTTTTAGTTTACAGGTTATAAAGTAACTAAAAGTTACATAAAACGAAAATGACTACTTTGTAATTTTGGTAATTTGTTATAAATTTGTAGAATAATAACAACTTGTTTGACATGTTTAACCCGTTTGACATGCTAACATGTTTAAGTCGTTTAATTAAACATGTTTTATTGGTCGTGTTCGGGTTGAAGGTAAAAATGTTATGATTGAGATATTTAACTCGTTTATTTAAATAGGTTGGTTTCAGGTTGTACATTTCTGACTAGACAACCCGCTAACTGAATTGCCACTCCTAAGGTATTTAATGTTTGACAGTTAGTATGTCTTTACTTACCATAGTGACATAACAGCAGCAGCCAGTGAAACACCGGATACCGAATTAAAATTCGGAAGTTGAGAAAGTAAAAAATGTGTAGAACCAAAGATAATGATCCAATAAGAGTGTCTTAGCCTAGTGCAATCCGTGCACACCATTTCCATGAACTTTTGGAGGCAGGTTCCACCGGTCACCATGTACACTATATTAACCCCTACTTGTACTATCAGCTGTTGTGGTAGTACTATCCACGGGCCAAGTTTCGGCCCAAAAGCGTGTCGAGCTAGGTCTATGTAACGGTCATAACGAGTCCCTGGGGTGGACTTGTGAAGTTGGACCAAAAGCCACATTGTGTGTAAAGTCAGGCACCATGATATGATCATTACGGCCATTCCTGGACCCCTGTCACGTTTCATTTATTTAGCCCATTTAACATCTTGAATACTTCCTCCATATCAAAATAAATGACACACTTTCCATTTTGAGGTGTATCAAAATAAGTGACACACTTTGAAAATCTTCATTATTTGGTAAATATAGTGGGACTCATACCCACTAACTATCCACTTTAATAAAGTGAAATTATTCTTATACCCTTACTTTTACTTTTAAAACACATTAATATCACTTTATTCAAGAAAAGTGGGACTCATTCTCCACTAACTATGTACTTTAATATATTTTTAACCTCTACCTTAATATTTTACCTTAAAAAACGTGTAAGTCAATTTGTGTCACTTATTTTGATACGGAGGAAGTATAAAAAATCAATTAATTAGTTTAAAATTAAATTAAAAACAATTAAAAAAAGGAAGAAATACCATCCGAGGTAGGCCATAGCATAAGGCAAGCTAAGAACACCGGCACCAACCATGGCGGTGACGGTGTGAAAAGTAGAGTACCACCATTTTGCCTCCCTTGGTGGTCCGTCTTCCCATTCTCCCTCCACGGGTGCTTCCTACGCACGTGGGAAAAAGAATTCAGACTAAGGTGCTGATTGGTAAGCCTCTTAATGATTCAGTTAAGAGGTCAGCCTCTTAATCAGACAGATTCAGAGCGTTTGGTAAGACCTCTTAATCAGCCTCTGAATCAAAAATTCAGCATGTTCTGCCTTTTAATCGGACAGATGTCAGGAGAAGTCTGAATCATTCAGACCTCTGCATCATTCAGATATGAATCATTCAGATGCTACCAAACAACACCTAAGCACTTACTATGCGAAATTTGTGTAACAAACTTTCAAATATTGTTTTTATACAAATTACTAGATAAATTTAAACGATATAAGTCATTATAGTGATCATCCGAGTTTTAAGTGATCGATCCAACAACCTAAGTACTAGAATATGTGATATTTCCGTGACTGTTTCCAGAAGTGGAGGAGAAGAAGCAGAAACCATCGGAGGAGTAATGAAAGATCAAACAAGATCGATCACAACTTAAAGTATCAAAAAGAAGTGATGTCTTTTAGTTTACCAAGAATCGAATGACCATTTATCATGTTTATGCTTATGTAGTTGTGGTGGAGCTCTCACTCTCCAAAAAGATAATTTCTTGTTTATTAAGTGGAATAAAGGCAGTCATTCTCTTCCAAAAGTAACAATTATAAATCCAATATACTTTTTTTTGTAATAATTATTACAAAATATAAAAAAGTACATTGGATGTATAGTATTGGTTGTGTACGAATTCGTCAATTTAATATATCGATTTGACCTGAAACATCTATATACAATGAATGGTATCGATGGTATAAGTTGTTTAAGGAACAAAGTTTACCACTAACTTCTCCCAAAATCTAGGGACAGCAGAATGACACACTTTTGCACCCAAAAAAAATGTATAAACTAAGCTTAAAATAAAGGCAAAAGCTCATTTAATGCTGCATGATTTGGTTTTTGAGTAGGAGCAAAGAAAAATAGTCTTGTAGGGTTAAGATTTAAAGGTTATGAGATTCAATTACTAATTAAAAAAGAAAACAATATTTTTCACTATTTGAAAATAAGGGAACATGATGACACTCTCTTTTATGAGAGTTGATATATATATATATCATAAAAACTATATTACACATCATATATAACTTATGTTTTGATATACTTATACACTGTTTTAAGTTTTGTCTAATGTGGTGATTAAAATAATATATATGGTTCAAATATCACTTAAGTTATTTTATCGGTCAGTAACGTCTTTTCCTTATATAGCTTAAAGAGTATTTTAGTCCACTTGAGGATGTAGTCACTTACTTGAGGAGCTCAACAACATGTCATGGTGATCATCATTATGATGTTGAAAGTGAGGGTACAAGTGTAAAAAAGGTTGTACTTGGAGGACTAGAATAGAAATATATGGAGAAAGATTGTTGCCTTGTTGGTTAGTGAGTTGTATGGTGTGAAATGAAATGATTACATCTTTTTATTTTTTCAAAGTTGATATATAGTCATATACACACATAGGCACACCAGACATAATCACATAAGCAACTAGATCAAATTTGGGCATTCTACTGTGTATTACAAGTTACATGAAATAAATCTATGATATCATTACTGTTCGAGAAATAAAAGTTTCCTACTACTACAACAACAATATACGATTCCTTCAAATAAAGGGTATATAGAGGTAGATGTAGATAATCGTACTTCAGTCTAGAGTTATAGAGACTGTTCAACACTTTACAAAAAGATCTAGGATAAAAGCTTACTAGTGAGATATAAAAGTCCTTACGAATAGGGGTGTAATCGAGTCGAGACAACTCGTGAGTTACTCGAGACCGACTCGCAAAATACTCGGAATCGACTCGTTGTGAACCGAGTCGAGCTCGAGCTCGAGTTACTCGAGTAAGGCTTCGAGTCGAGTTCGAGTTCCAAAATACACAGCTCGCTAGGCTCGCGAGCCTTATCGAGTTTTTATTTAATTACCTTTTTACCCTTTTCATATACATAATTACCTTTTTACCCTTTTCCATATATATATTTACAACAAAAAAAGTGCACTTCTAAAAAAAATCAAGATTTTTCGAGCCGAGCCGAGTATCGAGTCGAGTTTCGAGCTTTCACCGAGTCGAGTTCGAGCTTAAAAATAGAAGCTCGTCGAGTTTCGAGTCTAGTTTCGAGCTCGAGTTTTAATTATCGAGTCGAGCTCGAGCTTGGCAGAACTCGGCTCGACTCGACTCGTTTACACCCCTACTTACGAATTCATTTTAATGTTTTAGAATCTCCATATATTTAGGATTAGTATTGCTAATACACTAATAGTCTAATACGTTTATTAGGTTGATTATTCGTCTATCTGACTCTTAGTCTAATCAAGTAGTTAAAATCAAAATTAATTTATTTAAACATTAGAATTTAATTATTAACCTTTTTTTGAATCTCTACTTCTTTATAAAGTATTTACACCACATCTTAAAATCTTTTAATATTACAATAAATAGTATTACCAATGTACCAGCTTTATACTTTCCACAAAACTTAAGTGTTTAGCTAGTTTTTTTTTTTTTTTTTTTTTGAACTACAAGTTATTAAGTTAGTGGATCGAGTCATGCAGTAACATTCAAGTGAGCAGTATGCATTCCTCGAACATATCTTCTTTCTGTGGAATAAACATTACCACTTATTTTAATCTCCTGAAGAATATCCTCAGCAAGTCTTGAACTCAAGCCTTTTTTGAAGACATACTCCTCAAGGCAACCATTGGTGGCCAGCTGTTTTAGACCAATTGATTAATTTAAGTGTTAATTGGTGTTACAATTAGAAGAGGTTTTAACTTTTAAAGCACAGGTTTTAACATTTAGGCCTCCCAATTAGCTCGGGAGGCCTAAATGTTCCAAGTTTGAAAGCCCAAAATCTTGCTTTATTGGCCAAATGGTGGTGGAGATTGAAAAAAGAAAATGACTCATTATGGAAGAATGTGATTGTCTCGTTACATAAGATTACTCAAGATTGTATTCCGGCTTATAAATCTCCGGGTGTGTGGAAAAATATTGTCAAAATTCGAGATCATCTCAATAAAATAAACATCCCTCTTGATTCTTGGTTTCAAGCGGTCCCAAATCCCGAAAATGATCGCCTTTCGTGGTCTTGGGCTTTCAATAATGACGGTGTCTTCACTGTATCGTCGGCGAGATGTGCTTTTGACAGTATGCTGCTTGGGCCTCAACGTGACTCGATGATACAATGGCTGAAATCTATCCCGATCAAAGTAAACGTTTTCTTTTGGAGATATTATAACAACAGGCTCCCAACATGCTTCAACCTCCTTAAAAGAGGCGTTTTACTCCAATCTGCGGTGTGTTGTCTCTGTGAAAGAGACATCGAAAACGAGGACCATTTGTTTTGGGCTTGTTGCAAAACCCGTGAGTATTGGATTAGTTTTTGTAATTGGTGGAAAATTGATATATTACAGGTGCAAAACATGAACCAACTGATCAATTGGAGCGAGCGGGGCAAATTTGTAAAGGAGAAGACGGAGCACTTTTTAATTGCTCTAATCTCGGTGTTGTGGCATATTTGGAAGTTTAGAAACGAGGTCGTGTTCGAGCACAAATCTGGATGCATTCAATCATCTTTTTTGCAAGCCCAGGGCCAAGCTTTTTTATGGATCAAGCTTAGATCGAATTCAAAGTGGGGAAGCAATTTTTGGGGTCCGTGGATTTCCGACCCAGCTTCAATATGAACGACGGAACTGGGATGGATTAAATAATTCTGATTTTTTGGTGTTGTGTGGTGATTTGGTGTAATTTTTAGTTTTATTCGGTGGTTTTGTTTATATATGTTCGGACTCCCTTTTGGTTTTTAGCTTCTCGCTAGGCCATATTTTTAATAGAAGTTGCTTTTTGGGTGCTTGCGGTTCGGGTGATGGCTTTGCCGAAGCTCGTGGCCGTTTGCCCCTTTTGTTGTTCAAAAAAAAACTTTTAAAGCACATGTAATAATTACATTCGTGAAAGTTGGTTAGTGTGGAACTGTCAACTGTCAAGCAGCTTTAAGAAGGCCAATGAAGTACACACACTACCTTTCACTTTAAGCTTTACATGATAAAAAAAAACCACCCTTACGACCTGTAGATATTTAACTTATGGTTATGAAAATGTATATTAAATAGGTATCGACTCATGTGATAAAAAATAGTGTGTTATGAATTTTTTTTTTTTCCAAACCAAGGTTCAAAATTGTGAAGCCTCAAGCTTGGAAGCGATGTCATAACGACGTTTCTCAAAGCATGATCAAAACCGACAATTTTGTATATAAATTATACAAACAAAGGTATATAAACATATAATTATAAATTTATAATATAGTTTAATATATTTTTCATTTTCAGCATATACAACCACTATTATAACTAAATGGCACAATATATTTACTGAAACATTGGATACGATCAAACTTTGGAGCATGACAAACTTTTTGAAACCATGATCCAAACGCTTAAAAAACTGTTTAGCTATGATGACCAACTAGAGAAAAATAACCGTATCACTTTTTAGGTAAACAGATCAATCTAATGATGAGGTGGCAAATATGATATAAATTGCTTTTAGGGGATTCTTTTTCCTAATTCATAAATTTCATAAATTAGACTTAACCTCAACATCATCCTCATACATACGCATACATATCAATCTCTACTTAATAACAATAGTCTTATTTGACAAACAAAATATTATTCGTGCATACATCCTAACAATGACAAACATACACGTGTAACACGTTCCGTGATATTCATAAAATATTACCGTTTAGAGTATAATTAATTAATTAATTAATTAATTAATTAATAAAACTCCCACTCGACATACTCTGTGGTGGTCCTTGTGACGAAACTTGTCCTTGAGACACCAATTGCGTTCTGCCACCTGGCCCTTGAACATAACCCTGGTTCATTGTGGTCCCCACCATCTGTTGCTGTTGCTGCAACGGTTGTTGCTGTTGCTGTGGCGGCTGTTGCTGTTGCTGCAATGGCGGAATCTGTTGCTGTTGTTGTTGTTGCATGTGTTGCATTTGTTGCGGTTGAAGTTGTTGTGGCGGTTGTTGACCAGATATCTGTGGCTTAAACACCACCATATCCTATATAATATAAAAACCGCACCATCATATATTTACATAAATTCTATAAAAAATCATGGATTGTATTCAAGGTAGTCCTTAATTTTTATATAGTCTCAATGGATAAATCTCAACCATTGATTAATTATAAGTAATAGTTAAGATGAATCATATATTTTATACATTGAGGGATGTTTTGGTCATTTTCATAACAAATTTTTTTTATTTTTTATTATTTATTTATAGAATTATTTTTTTTTATTATTATTTTTTCGTTAATAACATATAATGTGATAATCACATGTGATATTATACTGAATCACATGTGATTGTACACTAAAATCACATGTGATTCAATACCACACATAATTATCAAATAATATTATTTTTCAACGAAAAAATAAATCGATGTTTTTTAAGTGCCAAATGACCAAGCCCCATTCATATATAAAATATGTGATTAATCTTGACCATTAGATCTTTATTGTCCCTTAGAACTACACAAAAATTAAGGACTACCTTGAACATTTCGCATAAGATCGTATGTAATTTTTGGCCAAAATGTACTTTAGTACCTTGAATTTGGCTGACTAAGTCATCTACTACCCTGAACTAGGTACCATGAATTTGACAAAATGGTCTGTTTAATACACTCACTGACTCATTTATTTGATTTTGTTTTCTTACTTGGCTTGAATTCGTTTGAGCTATTAACAGAATAAAAAATATACGTTCATCACAATATATATATTAGAAGCAAATCAAGTAAGAAACAAAACTAATTAAATTAGTGAGTCAGGGTAGTAAATCGACCATTTTGTCAAGTTTAGGGTACCATGCTGCACATTTAATAGTTCAGGGTAGTAGAGGACCTAGTCACTCAAGTTCAGGGTACTAAAATGTATTTTGGCCTAAAATCTAAGCTAAATAGTAATTAAAACTTACCCCTGGAAAAAGCATTCCGATTAACCGACACGCTTTATCAGAAACCGATAGCAAAAGTGTTTGTGATGGTAACTGTATAACTGCACACTACATATCACAAAAAGACAAAAACATCACCTTTTTAAACATTTTTACAATAATTAATTATAATAATAATTTAATATATTATTTTTTATAACTTACGAGTTTTTTTTCTTGAAGCTGTCCAAGAAACCCATGTTGATTCATTGCTCGAAAAACTAGGAAATCGGCCTTTCCGACATATTGCCTTGTACAAAAGTGAAATTTATCAAAACGACAATTGTGAAACTAGAAGGGTAGAAAATGTCACAAGTTGATAGATGGAGGGGCGTACTTGTTATTCATGTGATCTTGCGATATAAGCCGGACTATTTGCATTGTTGGTGGCCAATTAGCTGCAAGCCTGAGAGTGATTTTTAACAAATTTAATTAATTTAAAAATCAAAATCAAGCAATTTAGGGTTTGCAGTAAATATTAACAACTTACGATTCAGAAGCTGATGCACTTCGGTACCCCTATAATATAATAAATACATAAATAAATATAAGGTTTCTAATTTTAACATTAAAATAAATAATGTATAATATGTTTTAGAGTAAATTACAGAAATTGTCCCTGTGATCTTTCAAATTCTATGATTTTATCACTATACTTTATTTTTGTCATTTTTTTGTCCCTGCACTTTTTAATTACCCTTATTTTTGTCCTTTTATCTAAATTCATCTGTTAGCTAACCTCAAATTTGAATTAAAAAGTGCAATGACAAAAAAAAAATGAAAAAAAATATAGGGACAAAATTGTAGAATTCGAAAGACCACATGGGACAATTTATGTAATTTACTCTATGTTTTAAACTTACTTCTAATCTAGTAATAAACACGGGTTGACCTTGTCTCTGTCCAGATAAATTCCCCTGCACCATAATATATAAAATATATTAAAATCTTATCTTAATAATATATAAAAATAAAAAATTGGAAAAAAATTAATAAAATAGCTCTCAATCTTACCTCCCAAACTTTGACATATTTTGACTGGGCTGATTGCAGGGCTCCACCGCCCGTTTGTTGTGGGAGACCAACATTAGCAGCCGTATTATTATTATTATTGTTGTTATTATTATTATTAATATTATTATTATTATTATTTACACCAACTGTTTGCATTCCTTGTACTTGTTGAGACATGCCAGGTGTCGGCATCATGGGCCCGTTTCCAGCCCCAGTTGTGTTCCCGGGTCCTGACCCACCCGATTGACCCACACCACTCATCATATTCTGACTCATCATTTGCGGGCCCGGAAGATTCCCTTGACCCATTCCCGAAACGGGCTGACCCATTTGTGGTTGGGTCGACCCGGGTACAGGAACCGTACTCTGTGAGCTCCCGGGAATAGGGCCCGATTGGCCCGATGAGATTACGGGCACGGTTGATGCCATGCCACTAGATATCATGTTAGACATATGCATAGCCATTGGATTGCCACCAATTGATGGCAGGCCCATTGAGGTCCCGCCAGCAAGGGCGGCTGAGTTCATCAAACGGGCCTGTGAAAGGTTGTTTAAAATGCTGACGTTTACTGGGCCCGCGGGCCGAATTGGCGGTTGGATACCGTTAACAATTGGTTTCATGTCTTGCCCGATTTCAGTATTTGATAACATTTCTTGAGAAACGGATAATGGTGAAGATGTTTGCATTGTTGGGATTCCTTGAGATGTTGCACGGGCCACGGGTTGAACGTGTTGAAATGTGGGTACGGGTACGGGTGGCATTGAGGAAACCGTTGTCGGTTCCTATATATTTAAAAATTAATATTTTAAACTTTAAAAAATTTAGAGTAAATTACAAAATTGTTTCTATGATTTTATCTATTTTTTCATGATTTTTTGTCCCCGTGGTTGTTAAAATTCATTATTTCCGTCCATTTTGATCTACAATGACCAATATAACCTTATAAAAAAATAAAATAAAAGTTAATTATAAGGGTAATCTGGTCATTTTTGGTCAAGATAGACAAAAAAAAATGAAATTTCACAACCACCAGGACAAAAAAATCACGAAAAGAAAAGTTTAGGGATAAAATTCTACGATTTTATCCCTTTTTTCGTTATTTTTACCCTGTGGTTGTCTGATTTCATTTTTTCCGTCCGTTTTGACCTAAAATGACCAAAATACCCTTACAAAAAAATTCAAAAAAGTTAATTACAAGGGTCATTTGGTCATTTAAGGTCAAAATAGTAAAAAAAAATGAAATTTAACAACCACAAGGACAAAAAATCACGAAAAAAAAAGTTTAGGGATAAAATCGTAGAATTGAAACACCACAGGGACAATTTTTGTAATTTACTCAAAAAAATTAAAATTTTAATGGTACTTACAACTTTTACAGTTGCAGGTACAGAAACCGGTTGTCGGTTGTTCATCATAGATCCATTCACTAAAAGACAAAATGCACGAGTGCGGTTATTAATAAAAAATAAATATACAGAGTTATAAATTTAAAACTTTTGGTAAACAAAATGGAAGTTTCTAGAAACCTGGTGGAACTGAAGCTGGAGTTGGGCCCGATACTGGAGGAACCACGGTTTGACTTTGGTCAACTTTTATAGGACTCTGTGAGGGTAAATTGGTAATCCCGGATCGACTTAAAGCTGCACGAGCTTCCATAAATGTTTCTGAAATGAGCACAAGATAATGTGGATTTTTCACAATATCAATAGTTGGATCAGCAGCTGCAGGGTTCCTTTTTCCCTAAAAATTACAAAAATATGTTAATATTAAGATTATAATTATTTTAATATTTAACTAATTACCGCATTAAAAACTGCTTTGAGTTCTGGAAGCTGTTTTGGGCATATAACCGATAGAGAAACAGGACACTGTTGCAGAAAGAAAGAATTAAAATAAACTATATATATCTATATTCATAATTAATATTTAATTATAATACCTGAGAAAATATTTTAGCGACATTTTCAGCATCTGATAAACGGTTTTCTGATTGTGCTTCATTATTATTATTATTATTATTATCAGTCGGTTCGATTTTCTGCATTTGTGGTCTATAAACAGGTGTTGGTAATGGGTATGGATTGCTTGCAGCAACAAGAATGCAGTGTTTTTGAACACCCAAATTGTGTTGATTTTGTGACATATTTGCAGAAGGAAGCATCTGAATATATATAAATTAAATAGATGTAATATAATTATATAAACAATTATAAGTTTTAGATAAATAAATACCATTAGAGCTTCACCAAGTCCTTCTGCAATTGCAGCATCACAAAAACCACCACCAGAAAAGTGTATAGATGATAGCCACTCGAAGAAATAATCAATGTTTCTTGTCCAACCGCTTCGTTGTACTAAACAAGCTGCATTTTTAAATTAAATTAGTAAATGACGCAGAAAATTGAAGTAAAAAATACATAAAATTAAAATTAAAATACTAACAGCTGTAAGATCCATGAGCATTGAATACTATCAGAGCCAGCTCGAAAATAGTTGCAGAAGGTTTCTGTTTATGAATAAGAATGAACAAAATGGGAAAAAAATCTTAGTATATACAATAAAATAATAAGTCAATTTTACTGAGATAAACTGGTAGGAACTTACTAAAGAATCATTGTCACAAAAGGACCTGCATGAACAAATTATAAAAAATATAATGTTAGCATAAAAACATGAGAGTTGATTCGTATTAAGCGGTTTCATATAAAAGGACAATTATGCCCTTAGTAGGAAAGATGAAAAGCAAAGTATGGCAAAAGGAAAGGAATGACATAATTGTCAACTAACATGAAATTGTTGTGTATGGATGAAAGTTGTTTTTTCAGTAATATATATGTCAAATTTAAGGAAAGTATTGCAATTTCCATCCAGTTTTTAGCCATAAATAACAAGGTTAATTGGCAAGTTACATAAACCTATTGCATTAATAACTAGGGCAAATCAGTCAGGAACTGAATAGATCAAAAACATCAAAAGCTAAACTAGGGCTAAAAGGGGGTAAACTCAATCAAGGTCTAATTCTATAGCTACGTACATTCAATTACACGTAATTTGAAATCCTTAAGCGAAATACGATGATTTGAGTACCTGATAACTTTTTCGAGGTAATCGGAGACTATGGTGTTCCAGTACGGTCCCAAGGCGGCGGTACCTTCGACTACCAAAATGAGCTGCTTCTTGTCCGCCATGTGTTTGTGAAATTGCCAGAGCCACAGACTCGATCGATTGATCGATCTGCTCGTTGCTTCGCACGCCTGATGGTGCAAATTTCACGCAATTATGGTGGTTATCGAATTGGAAACTTGTTTAAGCAATTGTCTTTGAATGTTTGATGATTTTTTCGCGGAATTCAGGATGAGCGTGAAATGAAAATCCGTTTTTTGGAGGAAAATTTCAGGATGCTTTGATTTGTTCTTTGCTGAACAGCAGTGGGAGACACCGTATGAAGGGGTTTGTGTCCGCAGACGACTCGACTGAAATTTCTACCCTCAATAAATAAATAAACAAATAGTAAATAATAATAAGGGTTTTGCTAACAAATGCCCTTAGGGCAATGGTTAAGGGTACGAATGTACAAGTCTTGAAGCATAACTATCTCGAGATGGTTATGAAATTCAGGGGCGATTATTTTTTATGGTGAATTTACAATAACTTAAAGCTTCTTTTTTCTCCTTAACTATTGTCCTAAGGGCACTTGTTAGCATTTCCCTAGAATTATTTTTTATCCTATAGAAATAACGTAAAATAAACTCACATTGTGATAAATTATTTGAGTAAAAATGTTTGCCTACGTAGGAGGCGTTATGGTGAGAAACTATCTCACCTATCTTTTAATGGTGAGATCACGAGATGATGATGCATTACCTTACCATGTTCGTAATCATCTCTATCTCTCTCTCCCCTCCCCTCTTTCTCTCTCTACCGATTTGTGGGTGCAATGTCACCCGACGAGTTTGAAAATTTAAATTGATGAGTTTTGGGAACCACATTGGCAGGAGAGGTGTTCACGAATCGAGTAATTAATGAGCTATTCGAAATCGAACACGTTTAACTTGAGTTCGCGTTTGATAAAATACGAGCTCGTGTCGAGTTCAAACATAAATTAGTGATCGATTAGCTTCACGAGTCGAATTTAAAAAAACAATACTCGGCTCGATTTGCTCGAAAGCTCGTTTAAGTATTCGAATCGAACTAGCTTAGTGAGTCAAACGAGCCGAGCGAGCCTAGTTTATATAAGGTTTTGTGTTCTAAAACTTGAAATATATGTTGGTAATAGAATTTGAACCTATTCAAGTCGAGCTTATCGAGTTTAAGTTCATAGACGAGCTTTTCAAATTTGTAAAATATGAAATCATAAACGTATATCGAGCCCGAGCTCGAACAATGTATAAATATTTTAGCTTGAACTCGAGCTCAATTGTAAAAACTTATGCGAGTCGGGCAATTATTAAACGACCCGAGCTTAAATTTTCTAGTATTCGACTCGACTCGTATCAATAATAACTTTAGGTAGGGCCCTAATGGGTAATTGGGTAAGCCTAATTGATTTCTTGTGACATGCATACAAATTTATGCAATAGTTAATCACAAATTCTTATATTTTAGAAATTTTCTTTCCATTATTAAAGATACAAGTTAATATTATACTCCCTCCGTCCCTAAATAAAGTTCTCATTTGTGTTGGGCACAACATTTTAGAAGATAGTTAGTAGTGGGGTATTTGGTATTACTTTTGAATAAAATATAAGGTTTGATTGGAGAGAGAAAGTGTTTTAAGAGATAGTTAGTGGTGAAAGTATTGGTAATAATATTATTATATTAATTGGGTCCCTTAAGTTTGAAAAATGGGAACTTTATTTAGGGTTAAGTGAATGTTTATATGCATGTGATTGGCTAAATTGAAACGGGAAAATGTTGATGGTAATAACCCTGGGAGAATGAGAATGGATACTCGGTAGAATGGGGATTAGAAATTTTCGAGTGATTCCGAGGACAGAATCCTTTTAAGGGGTGGATAGTTGTAACGACCCGAAATTTGGTATTAAATAAATTGTATAAAAATATGATAAATATGGATAAATCGTTTAGAGAACGTAGGAATTGGCTTCGTATCAATTGGGCACCGTATGAGAAAGTTATGGACGAAACCGGTTCGAGACAAGGACGAAAAAGTGCAGCCTGCTGCATAAGTGAAGTTCGCGACGCGAACTATGTTCGCGTTTCGCGAACACGAGGCAGAGAAATTGGCCATTGATCGTGATGAAGTTCCCGACCAGTTAGCGATCGCGAAGAATGCGTGTAGGAGGAGAGTTAGCGACGCGAACTTTGTTCACGCCGTGAACTCTGATCGAGCAGCTTTATAATCGGGTCTTAGCCATTTGAACTCATTTGCAAACCCTAACTCTTCTCTCTAAGTGTGAGTACGAATTTTGAGTGTAAAGGAGCATTTGGAGCAGATTTTCAGCTCGAATCTTGTGGATCTACACTCCTTGGTAAAGATTAAAGGTATATCCCAACTCTTAGTTAGTTGTATGTGTTGAATTTGGGGTAAATGCTGAAGTTTGTAAACCCTAGTTGGAGGGTTTACCATGAATGACGAAATGAGTGTTATCTAACCTAGATCTATGGTATTTTGTCAAGGAAAACATGTTCATAACATGGATTTGTGATAATATCGGGATTTATGAAACTAGGGTTTTGTAGAAATTGGGGAAAATGATACTAGTAGTTAACTAGTGGTAAAATATGGTGATGTTTGATGATAAAATCTTGTATGGTTTCATGATTAGGACATTTGTTGAAAGACTTGGAATTTACAAGTCTTGGGAAGTGAAGATTTTGTTCAAGGAGTACAAGAGGATTAAGCTTGGCTAAGGTGAGTACATGTGAACCTTAAAACTGGGTACATAGCGGTAAAGGGATATTTTTAATATGTGGCTATTGATGATAAACTAGTTATTTAATTTCTTTATATTAACTAGTTGCTTGATTGTGTGAATACTAAGTGAGATTAGTATATGGATAATTTGTAAGATGGCCTTATGGCATTGATGTTAGATGTGACACATAGTCACATGAAATAGTTATGACGGGTAGATTAAAATAGGGCAGGTACATGATAGATTTGGAGGCATTCTGGATTATCATGGTATCTTGAATGAAACTGATGAGTCGGAGGCATTCCGATCACCCAACAAGATGTTGGATCTTACTGAACTGGAGGCATTCTGGTTAGTAAGATGAAGATAGGTCACTTTGGCTGAACACTGTGGCAATGGGGGTTCTACTGAATCGGAGGCATTCCGGTTAGTAGGGCAAAAATGGGGTCTCGTTGGATTGGAGGCATTCCGAACAACTTGACGGGTCGAATAGGCTATGAATGAATGTGATAGAATCACTGAAGAGGTGATTGATGTATATGAATGAGATAGGGTTACCACGGAGGTAACTAAAGTATAAAGATATATATATATATATATATATATATATATATATATATATATATATATATATATATATATATATATATATATATATATATATATATATATATATATATATATATATATATATATATATATTATATAGCTACTAAATGTGATTTTTATAAATGTGATTATTTATATACATCAATGTCGGGTCTAAAACCCATGTATCTCACGAGACAATTTTGTCTTACGTACTATGTTTGTTTGTGATGCTATGTACTCAGGTTCAGGAGCTAAGGATTAGGTGCGGTTGCTAGTAGAGTCGCACGGATTGTGTAGAGATAGCAAGGTGGATTTACGTTTGGCTTTGGTTATGATATATTTTGTAACACCAACTAATGACTTTTATTTTATACCAAGGTTTTTGTAAATCCATATTTTGGGACAATACTCTAAATGTTTTGAATTTAAAAAAAGGATTTTACGGAAATGTTTTGTATTAAAATTTGAGGTGTTACAACTTGGTATCAGAGATATAGCTTAAGCGAATTAGGTCGGGTTAACCACCCTAGGCTTAAGTTGTAGAAGTAGAATGTTATATTTCCGTTAGATAACTAGGTTGACCTTGAAAGCTATAGGGCTAAGTTGTCTTAGGGTCGAACCCTAGGAAGAATTGCCTTATGTGGTCATTTTCGAGCTTGAGAGTCGTAATGGACTATTGAATGAATGATTGATTAAGGTATAGTTGTCATCTTATTATAGCAAAATGGTGAATGTGGAAAGTGGACGAACTCCACTTAACTCGGAAGAGGACCCGGAAGTTTATGCTAACTACACGCCGGTAACATTAGAAGTGATTTGTGACATGTTTGACCGAATGAGGGAAGAAGTAAAAGAGGACGTGAACCGGATTATTGATGACCGGATGACCAGGGAAAGGGAAGGTAATTCCAAACCGGGTATAAAGAGTAAGTGTTCGGGTAGCAAGGCCCACTTGGAGAAATTCTCGACTGAAAAGGAAAATGACATGAGACTTTATAAGAGAAATGGATGTTCGTTCGAGGCATTTATGGCATATGAGCCCAAGGCGTATTCGGGAAGTTTTGAGCCAAGAGTCACCGTCCGGTGGATTCGAGAAACTGAACAAGCTTTGGAGAGTAGCAGATGTAGAAGGGAAGATATGGTGACATATGCTTCTAGAATGTTGAAAGATGAAGCACACGCGTGGTGGATCATGATGTACGAAATATTAGGCAAGAAGGCGATATACAAGATGTCATGGGATGAATTCACGAGCCGTTTGAAAGAGAAATTTTGCCCCAAGAGAAACTTAGAGGAGGTTCAAGAAGAGGTCGTGATTATAAGAAAAGGAGATGAACCGGTGGATGTGTACACCGAGAAAGTGGATCAGTGGGTGGTCCAAGGGCTACCAAGAGGAGGGGAAAAGAGGAGAATCGAAGATAGTTCGGAGTCATCAAAGAAGGGAAGGTTCACACCGACTTTGACCAATAAAGTTGGTGGCGGAAAGTGCCCTAATTGTGGTAAGGGCCACAAGGGAGAATGCAAGTCGGGTACAGCTTTATGCTTCACATGCGGAAGAGTTGGGCACAGAGCGAAAGACTGCGGGGTGAATAACATCAAAGAAGTGGAGTGCTTCACGTGTCACGAGAGGGGGCATTTTAGTGGTGCATGCCCGAAGAGAAGAACCGGTATGCTGACATCAACTGCTCACAACGAGGCTAGAGGAAGCCACGATGTCGCTTCAGGTACTATGTTTCTAAATCTTATGTTATACGATTCAAGAATTACTTGTTGTTTAGTCGCACGAAGTAATGCTTTTAAGGATTGACCATTTGAGTTGCTATATGAGTCTTTGACATAAAAGTGGTTATTATAGTTATCATGCACGACCTATATGTGGTTAAGCGTTATTAGTTAAGGACTAGAATCGGGAAAGATGAAATTAAAATATATTGAAGGGAAGGATGACGGGCAACCTTCATAAAGGTATAAAGTGGAATTAAATAAATGGTCAATATGTTATGATCGGTAAAAAGGAAAACTATGGTGCCATGGGATATCAAGGACGAAATATGAAAGTGGTAAAAAAAAAATTAGGTAAGATTGATAGAGTGTAAGGTGTTACTGAAATGGTATGCTAAGTCAAGAGTAACAATAAATTATTGGAAAAATGACATAGAAAGAGTGTGATAGCTTATAATGGGTTTTGGAGCGGAGTCAATTGGGTGACTCGAGTTGACTGGATTATTTGGTAAGAATGTGGAAAATTGAAAGTATTAGTGGTTATCTCGATGGTAAAAGAAAGATTGGAAATTCTAGTAATGAGAAAATAAATCGACTAAAGACGATTGATAAGTGAGTAGATTGATGGAAAACACTAGAAATGATTATGTGTATACAGTATGGTATAAAGGTATAAGTGGGAGCAAGGGTCTATGAAAGGCATATGATAATGGAAAGATAATGTTTTGAGGAACATGTTAAGTAGTATATTTCAATTTGAAATATGTTATTATGAAATAAAATGATATGAGAAATATGTTGAAATTACATGAGGAATAAATAGACGTTTGAATGCGTACGAAAGTGGTAAAGTTATGTGATGCGAAAAGATGTATACTAGTATGGTATGCAAAATAGACTAAGATAGATTGGATCTTGTTGGATTGGAGGCTTTCCGATCATTGTGACAGTTTGGAACCGTGATGGATTGGAGGCTTTCCGATCATCTCGATTTGATAGTTAAAGTATGATTAAGTGTGTCAGCGTTATGATGTTTATATCTAACGTATGTAGAACCGTATGGTTATTTGTTGTTATGATCTTTATGGCAAGTGAGAACTTGGGTTGAAAACACGAGTCATGTATAAGTATAGGTAGGTGTAAGAAATGCCTACAAGTATATAGATTATGAAAGGGAGTGCTTATAGGAAGCAAAGTTTGTTAGTAGCCAATAAGTGGTGAAAGATGTATAACGGGTGATTAGGCCACAATTGAATATGATTGAGGCTCTAAAGCCGGTAATCGTGAATTACAAATATGGTATAATGATGTTTGAAGGAAATTACGAATGGTATGAGTAATTGAATGAAAGTTAAGAAGTAATGGAGATTCGGTATTGCTTTAATTTAAGAAATGTTAATTGGTTGTGGAAATCGAAATCGAGGAAAAGGGAACAATGGAGAAAGGAAATTTAAATATGGAAATCGGGAATGAAAAGCTTAGGAAAGATGTTTCGGTGATGAGGAATGTGTGAATTTTGCAAAGTAAGTTTGACTTTATTCATAAGTCAAGGTTGGTCAACTAGTGGACTGTTGACTTCAGTCAAAATTGAGTTTTGACTTTCGTTTAAATTGATTAGTCAAGGATAAAGGCATAATGTATCCTCTACATATGTAAGTTATTAGTTAATGGATTAATGGAAATAATGGCAGTCAAAGGGGTGCGACTTTGATCGTTGAGTACTTCGGGTTGAATTTAGGAACCGGGTATGATTGTTGTCGGACCATGAATGTAAAGTCGATTGTTAAGGAATTGATGATTAATGGAACCACCAGTGAGTACGGAAATTGTCAAGATATGGTTGACCTTGTGCTTAAGTCAAAGATTGGACAATGTTGACAATTTGGTCAAAGCTAGGCATTGACTATCATTTTGGTCAATTGGTTATTAGTAATGATTGGGTCATATCATTCCAATGGGTACAAAGAGTTTGGTTAAATGATTGGGGGTGTTAGGGTCGAATCATGAGACTTTGACCCGTTTGGGTGTTGTCAAGATTGAATTTGGGGATCGAGTATATGATTGTAGATGGATCATGAATTAAAGGTAAATTGTAAAGGAAAGGAGGATTTATAGGATCCTTTAGCGAGAAGGGAAAATGTTAAAGTATAGTTGACTTTGTTCTTAAGTCAAGAGTTAGACAATGTTGGATTATATCGACTTGGTCGAAGCTAGATTTTTCTTATCATTCAATAAAATAATTGTAATGGTTATGTCATGTTATTGTTTTGTGAATAGAATGATCGGTTAAAGGATTTGAAGCGTTATGGTCAAATTGTGGCATCTTGACCCGTTTGGGTATTAAGGGCCTAAGATTGATTCTTTTGACCCGTTCGGATCTAACAGGGTTAAGTGAATGTTTATATGCATGTGGTTGGCTAAATTGAAACGGGAAAATGTTGATGGTAATAACCCTGGGAGAATGAGAATGGATACTCGGTAGAATGGGGATTAGAAATTTTCGAGTGATTCCGAGGACGGAATCCTTTTAAGGGGTGGATAGTTGTAACGACCCGAAATTTGGTATTAAATAAATTGTATAAAAATATGATAAATATGGATAAATCGTTTAGAGAACGTAGGAATTGGCTTCGTATCAATTGGGCACCGTATGAGAAAGTTATGGACGAAACCGGTTCGAGACAAGGACGAAAAAGTGCAGCTTGCTGCATAAGTGAAGTTCGCGACGCGAACTATGTTCGCGTTTCGCGAACACGAGGCAGAGAAATTGGCCATTGATCGTGATGAAGTTCCCGACCAGTTAGCGATCGCGAAGAATGCGTGTAGGAGGAGAGTTAGCGACGCAAACTTTGTTCACGCCGTGAACTCTGATCGAGCAGCTTTATAATCGGGTCTTAGCCATTTGAACTCATTTGCAAACCCTAACTCTTCTCTCTAAGTGTGAGTACGAATTTTGAGTGTAAATGAGCATTTGGAGCAGATTTTCAGCTCGAATCTTGTGGATCTACACTCTTTGGTAAAGATTAAAGGTATATCCCAACTCTTAGTTAGTTGTATGTGTTGAATTTGGGGTAAATGGTGAAGTTTGTAAACCCTAGTTGGAGGGTTTACCATGAATGACGAAATGAGTGTTATCTAACCTAGATCTATGGTATTTTGTCAAGGAAAACATGTTCATAACATGGATTTGTGATAATATCGGGATTTATGAAACTAGGGTTTTGTAGAAATTGAGGAAAATGATACTAGTAGTTAACTAGTGGTAAAATATGGTGATGTTTGATGATAAAATCTTGTATGGTTTCATGATTAGGACATTTGTTGAAAGACTTGGAATTTACAAGTCTTGGGAAGTGAAGATTTTGTTCAAGGAGTACAAGAGGATTAAGCTTGGCTAAGGTGAGTACATGTGAACCTTAAAACTGGGTACATAGCGGTAAAGAGATATTTTTAATATGTGGCTATTGATGATAAACTAGTTATTTAATTTCTTTATATTAACTAGTTGCTTGATTGTGTGAATACTAAGTGAGATTAGTATATGGATAGTTTGTAAAAAAACTCTTATGGCATTGATGTTAGATGTGACACATAGTCACATGAAATAGTTATGACGGGTAGATTAAAATAGGGCAGGTACATGATAGATTTGGAGGCATTCTGGATTATCATGGTATCTTGAATGAAACTGATGAGTCGGAGGCATTCCGATCACCCAACAAGATGTTGGATCTTACTGAACTGGAGCCATTCTGGTTTGAACACTGTGGCACTGGGGGTTCTACTGAATCGGAGGCATTCCGGTTAGTAGGGCAAAAATGGGGTCTTGTTGGATTGGAGGCATTCTGAACAACTTGACGGGTCGAATAGGCTATGAATGAATGTGATAGAATCACCGAAGAGGTGATTGATGTATATGAATGAGATAGGGTTACCACGGAGGTAACTAAAGTATAAAGATATATATATATATATATATATATATATATATATATATTTATATAGCTACTAAATGTGATTTTTATAAATGTGATTATTTATATACATTAATGTCGGGTCTAAAACCCATGTATCTCACGAGACAATTTTGTCTTACGTACTATGTTTGTTTGTGATGCTATGTACTCAGGTTCAGGAGCTAAGGATTAGGTGCGGTTGCTAGTAGAGTCGCACGGATTGTGTAGAGATAGCAAGGTGGATTTACGTTTGGCTTTGGTTATGATATATTTTGTAACACCAACTAATGACTTTTATTTTATACCAAGGTTTTTGTAAATCCATATTTTGGGACAATACTCTAAATGTTTTGAATTTAAAAAAAGGATTTTACGGAAATGTTTTGTATTAAAATTTGAGGTGTTACATGGATCATCTGTGAAATTTACCCTATTAATTGATTATTTTTTTTCTCTTTAATTCATATTCTTCCACCACATTCAGACTCACCGCCCATCTTTATCACTCTGAATTCAAACCTCAATCAATAACCATTATCGTCGCGTCATCAAACCACCTGAAAAGTCGATCCATCACAAACCCCTGCCTCCGGTTGGTTTCACCAGTTGTTCAGCCGCCGATGATGTTCCATCGAACTGGGTGTGCAAAACACCAAATCCTTTGGAGACGTCCATCAATTGTCTGAATCACCGCGTGTGCAAACCCCACGAACTCTTCTTGCGACGTACATCAATTGTCTGAATCAATTCAGGTCGATAGATAGTCATCGGCGGCGGAACAACTCGAGAAGGCAACCGGATGCAGGGGTTTGTGATGGATCGACTTTGCAGGGGGTTTGATGAGGCGATGATAATGGTTATTGATTGAGGTTTGAATTCAGAGAGATAGAAATTAGTGGTGAGTCTGAATGTGGCGGAAGAATATGAATTAAAGAGAGAAAAAGGAAGAAAAAAAATCAATTAATAGAGTAAATTTCACGGATAGTCCATGTGGTTTATCATTTATTACATTCACATTCTCTTATCTTCGCTTTATTACAAAATACCAAAATGGTATTTTCGTCATTTATAAAAAGTTAAAGGCAGTAGGGACCATGGGTGTAACAAATTGTAAATACCAGGGATGTCTAATGTAATAAACGAAGTTCAAGGATTATGACTGCAATAAGTGACAAACTACAGGGACCTTCAGTGTAATTTACTCATTTATTACGTGTTACTTATTACTTTGTATTAACTCGGATGCGTGGTGAGTCGGTAATGACTCTATTCCGTTACGCCCGTTTCAACATTCTGGATCCGCGGGAACCCATCGCCATCAATTCCAAAATCTTAGCATACAAGAAACTGAAATTTAAATGGAGTGAAGACTTTTGGGGTCAACATCGCCATCAAACCCTCGAATTCCTTCGTATAACTGTAAATTGTTCTCAATTATCCAATCATTTTTGTCAGGCCCTAATTCAATTATCGCCCACTTCACATAATTCCTCGAAATTTTCTCAGAAACCCCTCTGTCATCTTCAACAAATCATAACTTGCTGCATTTTCTAGTTGATTCGAGTTAGCCGAGATGCTGCAGTTCGTAGATCCTTCAAAGCTCAGAACCAAAAAGGTAATCATTCTACACACATGTTACTTTGAGCTATTCCGATTCTAGGGTTTTCTGTGTGATCTAATTTAGAAATTAAGATATTTAAATTACATTAATGAATGATTTAATTAACATAAACTCATTTTGGAAAACAGATTGTGTTTGAATCCGTATACTCTGCTCAAGATTCAGGAACTCTTGAACAATTAAAGGAATTAAGCTCTAAACGTGTAAATGTCACGTCAATTAACGAAAATAACTCAATTACGGATGCAATTGCAAGAGAAATGTCTGGGGGATTAACTTCTCAATGTGAACAGGTACCGAATTTTGGTAACTTTGTAATTAATTTGAAAAATTAAATTTTATGATGCATATATTTTGCAGGATATTCGAAAGCTAGAACTATATCTGCCATTATTGGAGAACTTAGTTCATCATATTGATTTAATCGGTGATGATCCACGGGTTATTCGTTGGACTTCAAATCTTAAAATAAGGTGGACTAGTCCTCTTAGTTCATCATTTTTTGTTAATTTCATCGGACCGAGATTCTTTCAGATTGATAATTTACGGTTTGAGCTTGGAATTGTTTTGTTCTTTTATGGTGCAATGCTTCGAGAATTGGCTTCACAAGTTTTATTAACAGGTACAATTTAAATCATTATATTTAATTAATTTAAATCATTAATAGTAATGAATTACTTGTAAATCGTTATAGATTTAGTACAATCTGCAACCGTGTACAGAAAAGCTGCAGGCGTTTATGATTACTTGAGTCGTGAAATTCTTCCGTCTTTGAAAAATTCAGTTACTCCCGAAGGTCCACCAGAAGCCACGTCATCGGTTTCTTCAGTTATGAGGTTAATTTGTTTGGCTGAGGTTCAGGTTAGGGTTCAACGTTTTTAATTTAAAGAGTAAATTACACGGAAGGTCCTTGTGGTTTGCCACTTATTACACCCACAGTCCCTAAACTTCGTTTATTACACCAGATGTCCCTGAACTTCGTTTATTACACCAGATGTCCCTGAGGTATGCAATTCGTTTCACCCGTAGTCCTTCTGTGAACTGGACGTCTAAATGCTCCGTTAATTTACACATGTGCAGGTCACATGATGGGTAAAATGTAAATGTCCATTCTACCCATCATGTGACCTGCACATGTGTAAATTAACGGAGCATTTAGACGTCCAGTTCACAGAAGGACTACGGGTGAAACGAATTGCATACCTTAGGGACATCTGGTGTAATAAACGAAGTTCAGGGACTGTGGGTGTAATAAGTGGCAAACCACAAGGACCTTCCGTGTAATTTACTCATTTAAAAATATTATTTTCCCCAAATATTATAATAAAAATATAAAAACCATGCAGATAGTAACTACAATGAAGGCGGAAGAAAAACAAACTGCTGACACGCTTTTATCAAAGCTGCATTACGGAGTTGTACAGTTATTTGATGAAGCTACAAATTGTTTTTTAACAGCAGCCGAAGAATGCAAAGATATATCACCAAACTTGATGGTATGTTTATTTTATTTTAAAAAACGTTACGTTACATCATTCTGATAATATTTTTATGGGTCCCATTAATTTGTGTAGGATTACATTTCGTGTTCTAAAATAGTACACGAGTTAAGAAGCTACAAGTACTTTGCACAAGCTATAAAAACCGATGGTCAAATTGGGAATGCAATCGGTATCCTTAAAAAGGCGTTAAATAATGTGCAGAAGAACGTTGGAGGGATTGAATCATGGAGAATTATTATGAAGCAAGATATTGATACGTTGACTAATTTGCTTAAAAAGTACGAGCATGAAAATGAGTTTGTTTGGCGTGAAAAAGTGCCGTTTGATGATCATTTGCCTTTGTTACAAGGGAAGAAGATTGCAAGTTGTATACCATATTGTCCTCAAAGATGGGAAAGAAGTTTGTCGTTCAAGATATAATCGTCGGTGTTATATTTGTTTTTTTAGTCGGTTTGTTGGTGGGATTTTGAGGTGATAATTTTAGTGGCGGTGATGGGTGGTTGGAGTACATAGTTGTGTCATAGTGGCGGTGGTTATGGTGGTGGTAATGGGTAGGGTGGTGGGGAAGATTGAGTTGATGGTTTTTTTTTTTTTCATTTTTGTTTATCATCAATTGTTATATTTTTAATCAATAGATTGCAACATCATTACAATAAAACGATTCAGCATTGGGTTTGCAATTTTGTGGATTCTTTTCTTGATTATAAATCGAGTTTATCACAAGACAAGCCGAAACTTTTGCAAATAAAATGACACATGTTGGACCGAGAACTAGCTAGAACTGACAGACTGCGCCAAAATTGGCTATAGTGGTCTAGTTCTCAGAGATTATCCGTCTGGTCCAAAATTGAGAAAGTCGATAAACCTATTCTCGGTCCGGTGAAGATGTCATCGGTTCGGACAAAATCATTTTCTTGGCTCTAAGTCAAAATGGCTCGGATCGGTTATAAAACTGTACATGACCCTAATCCTATAGTCCTGTTTCAAGTTTTGAACGCTTTTATTTCCTAGTTTGGGTTTTATATATGCATATTGGGCCATGTTAGATTGATCAAGACCAATTTTATATATACATCTAGTGGGCTTCGAGCTCCCTAAAACCAGTCTAACCCAAACGAAATTTATATGCTAGTCAAATTATAGGTGCACATAAAAACCGGGTTTGGATTGGATTGGAAACAAAATCGCTGGATTGGGATTGGTTTGAGTATCCTTGGGCAAACCGGTTTGAAAACCGGATTAGGTAAAACCAGTATGAAAACCGGATTCGAAACCGGAGTTGGGTATTATAAGTTATTTTGGGTGACCAATGTACAAAAGGATGGATACAATCCGGTTACGATCCGATCTTATAGGGTTTTTATTGGTTTCTAAGCTTTCGATTTGAATGTAGTTCCAACCTGATCCAATTTTTATCCTAACCGATTTTGACCATCATTGGCCGAATACGATCCTGTTTTGAAACAAGTTTGTTCTTGTGGTACTTGTAAATGAAAATATCCCAGTAAGAAGTTGTCCAAAATAATGATTTAAATGTCAACTTAAAACAAACGAATGCAATTGGATCAGTTTCGTCTACTCATTCTTGGGTTCGTTTTTGTTTCGTTAATCTTTAGCATTTAATTTGCATGCTTCATTCGAATCAATAATCATGTACCTCGAAATCCTTTTGTGCCAGCAACAACATAAATTCTCGGTTGATTTTCAAAAATATACCTATGAAAATTTAAAATTCTCAAAAAAAAGTTTCACTTTCAAATCTTTCCATAATAAATTATGCGACTTTACACAAAATTTGACTGGTTTTCTCTGGTCGTACAAAAATGGTTTTGTCGCACCAAAATTGGTATGATCGTACATCATACTCAAAAAAAAATAGTCTGGTCGTACAAAAAAATCATGTCGTACAGGCCGCGCAAAAGAAATGTTAAATAACCGGCTAAGTCACTAGAAAATACCGACTAACATCATTCCAGATAAAACAACTAGCTATTTACAAAAATTTAAAAGGCGGTTGCTATTTTTAGAATTTGATTGGCTATGTTGCTAAGAATTAATACATATTTAGGTTTATAAACGATTAAATATCAAAATAATAAGTATATAAATCTAGACTATTTAATTTAAAGAATAATGAATAAGATTGTAAAACTAGTCTTTGTTTCATTAATTCATTGTCCTTTTCATTTGATTTTACAAGATCTAACAGCAGTCCAAAGTTTTATAAAGAGTTTCTATTGTTGACTCTTTCAACCTTATTCCAATTTGAGAATTAGTAACACATTCTGTGTGTTGAAATAGAAGACCCAAAATACTTACCATTTTTCACTTGTTAAATATGAGAATTTATTTATTTATTACAACTTTTATTTTTTATACCACACTGTACAATCAGTTTACTGTACAAGTATGTCAAACAACATTTGTGGTAGATGAGTTAAAAGATGTGGTATGAAAATCATATATTAAATATAATTAAAACATTTTGTTAAAAAAAGATTCTAACAATATTTACGGTCAATCAAACGAAACCCGAACCCGCCAACTAGCCGTCTCGGATCATGTAGTATACACGATCATATCGAATATCGTTGAATTTTAGTATATTACAACTTTTTTAAGTTATACTTATCTACAATGTCGAATATTCTTTGTACATATTTAATGCACCTTTTATTGTTAAAATTTAAAAGAGAAAGAGACAAATAACCCTTCATTCAGCCAAGGGACGTATTCTTTGTTTGAGCACAAATTCCAAATGTCGCTTGTTTTTTCTGTTTTTCTTTGTTCTAATTACTCGTATAGCTTAATCATTAGTGTATTTATATTTACCAAGATTAAAAGAGATTATACTGCGCATTTAGACAAACAAGGAAACTATATATCATTTTCTTGTTATACAAATTTGATAAAAAGAACAAGTTATTATAAGACGAATTTTTCTTTTTCCCATTTTAGTAAGAACAATGTAACAACCTATTTGTTATGGAATATAATATATGGTATTTAAGAAGATCAATTCCAGATTCTTAAGTTATTTCTAAAACAATAATTAAATTGGAAATTGTTGTGATTTAATTTTTGTAACCTTTTTTGCAATTTGATATAAATCTGACCATGTTCCATGTCAATTCAATTGTTTGGAATTCACATCCATGTATATCCTTACAGTCATAGTTTTATCTTATCTTTTGTCTTTTTCTCGTTCTTTAGATAAATCTTATCACACTCTAGGTAGATTTGTTATGTATATGTGTATTCATATTAATTTCACAATTGTCATTTGATATGTAACTTCCATATATAAAATAAAAATGGCTATGTAAAATCCAACTCTCACAAATTAAAATACGACAGTTAATTGTTGGTGTCCTGACTAGAAGATAAATTCCATTTGTTACATAATGTCAAATGCCATATTGTATGACTTCTTCCATCCATCCATCCTTGCACTTAAAGTAGCAAATTATATGGTGGAGTCGGTAAAGATAGGATATGTTTATTATTTTTATATTATTTTATGCATAGAGTATATTACATTGGGGAGTTGATACAATAAGTCGATTTTGGGTTAGAATGCTTTTAATGTTTTGTTTTTCTTTTTTTTCTTTTTTTGGTATACAATTAGTCAATTATGCTTTTAAAGTTATGCTATAGTATGAATAAACTAATTTGAATAAACTTTTTGATGTTATCTTCACTTGTTTAGCCAAAATCATACCATCTTATTAATCTTATTCATAAACAACTAAATTCTTACATTAAATTAAAAGTGACGTCTCGATTCCTAACTATACTTTAAATTTGAAATTCGGTAATTTTTTACTTTACTGTATTTAAAAAGTAATCAAATATCATTTTGACTTGATGATATTTTGTTACCTGGCAAATTTCTAAGAGGATTGATGCAAATTAAATTAAATACAGACTTAAATAAAATACGATTTTTGTTTTAATATAAAGTGATCTTAATACAAGAATTTGAATAGTTAACTATGAACTACACAACCAATTATAATAGAAGCTATTAGCAGGTGATGCATATATATTAGTAATAAAATGAATGGAATCTAAGAGATAATATAAAAAAATGAGGAATATACTCCACCAATGGCCAATGACTATTTTTATGCTACAAATGCCTTCGAATATTCGGATATTTAGCCACTTAAAAAACTTGATATCATTAATTTATGCAATATGGTCCCAAATAATATCATATATTATCCGGTTAGTTAGAATATTAATTTCCATTCCTAAATATATATTATTTTTTTATTGTACAATGATATTGTAAGAAATGATATGAGTGTTTATTATTTGTAATTATTTATATGTCTATTTAATCAAAAATGAAAAAGAGAATTTATGAAATTAGACACAAATAATAGATATTAGTAACATTGTATTCCAAAACTGATTTACTACATCATGTTCTTATCTTAAATATAATAAAATCCATTAACAATCATATATCTAAAATGGCATATTGAAGTTACTTAGTATATCATATCAAGCATGAATTACTATTTTGTGAACAAGCAACTTTCAGAAATTGTCGCAGTTTATTGAAATATGCTAAAAATAAAAATTGCTAAAATTGCGACTAAATAATTAGATTATGGGTTTTGATACTCTCTTTGATGCACAAAAAGTTGTACAATAACTTAAGAAATTAGTAGTTCTTAAAATATTGAGTTTGTTATTATTAAATGTATAAATTTTAAATATATATTTTATGATGACTTTTAAAACTTTCATTATCAAAACTATTAGGTTATATTGTAAGAATTGAAAGGCTAAAAAAGGAAGTTTGTCTTATGCATGAAAAGAAAAATACAGATACTTCCTCCGATTTAAAATAAGTGATACATTGTTGGTTTCACGGGGTTTTAGGCAAAATATGATAATGATAATTAAATTAGATTAATTGGATGGTTAGTGGAGAATGGATCCCACAAATTTTGAATAAAGTGAAGTTAATTATGTTTAAAAGTAAAAGTAAGGGTAAAGATGTCATTTCACTTTATTAAAGTAGATAGTTAGTGGGTGTGGGTCCCACTACTTTTTACCAAATAAGGTAAGTTTTCAAAATGTATCACTTATTTTGATACACCCAAATATGGAAAGTGTATTACTTATTTTAAATCGGAGGAAGTATATTGTAGTGTTTGGTAATCCGTCGCCAAATTCATGAGAAAATGCCGCGTGTAACAATATCTTTTGTACGGATTTTGCATTAAGAAATGGACACCATTTTTTTTGTCTTCTTTTCCTTCGCGATTAAAATATAATACGTGAATATTGCCGAGCAATCCATTTACATAGTATAAGTCAAGTTAGTATGATGCAAATAAAACGTGCTAAAGAAAATAGGAACCTATCCGGAATTCATACTTTCCTATGTAAATGTTTTGAGAATATAATGTAATTTTGTTTTTTACAAACAATATTTTAAGTTAGGACACAACTTAATATAGTATGTATACCCATGTTGATCAAATCAAAATTCATACGTATACAAATGTACATCTGTGTGTAAGACTACTGCTATCAGTACAATGGTTATCTCTTTGGTTGTCCTCAATATGTGAAGTTGTTGGCACGTCCCCTTTAGTTCTTGCGCCACTTAAATCTTTTCGGTCTAGAGAACTAATTGAAGGCGACAAAGGTTTAAGTAACTTTTATGGTATTAATTTTAATGGATGTATATTTATGTATAAAATACTAATTGAATAATTATTATTGACATTGTTGTATAACTTGAAGTCTCAACTAATGTAAATCTGATTTGAGGCAAATTAAATTGACAATTCATATCACGGTTGTGACCTATCTAAGTATGTATGCATATATGAATTTTAAAAAGCAAGGATGGTTTGTTACACCATATATAGTCAACATTCTCCATCTTGTCCTCATTGATTATTGTTGAATGTGGAGCTTGGATCTCAAACCCCCCCCCCCCCAACACCCACCCCACCCCCCACACCCCCCTTGAGTGGTTTTAGACTTAACCATGGTCATTGGTCTTCTAGATTCCGATAATTGTGTTCTGTCCTCTTCTACATTTAATGAATGTTTTTAGTAAATTTTAACCTTATGTTTCTACAATTAATGATAATATGATATTAAGTTCATTGAAGAAAATGTCTTATGGGTCATGACATCTTCATCTTATTGAACCGTAACAAAAAAAAAAAACGATATAGCATTAAGAATGCATAATGTCACATTTTTCTCTCAAAACAATCTATTTGTCATTAAATAACTTAAAATAATGAACCAATAATCTAAAGTCACAAGTCACAACCTAATCATTATTATTCTAACATTCATTGAATATTTGCATATAGAGATAATCCCAATTCAATTGTGTTTGACGTGGTAAATTTTTTCATCATTCAAGCACTTATAGCGTGTGATATACTCATATGCAACTAGTATAGATAAAATGACCATCAAAAATATTTTTAGAGATTTTCCTTCAAAACATCTTGCATTCAATACTTCTAAGAGCATTTTCCTCGAGAGATAAAAAAAGAATGTGAGTTTATTCAAAAAGAAAATAGTATAGGTATAAAGAAGGCGTCCTGCACACTGCATGATTTGAACCACTAACTTAATAAATATCATTTAAAAAAAAAACTCATATGCACTCAATACATTTAAATTAGACCAAAAGTAACTTCTACATTTTCCTATAATTTTACAATATTCAACAAAACAAGGCTATGTAAAGAAATCAAACGTAAAAAATGGCCTCGTTACAAAAATAATCTACACAAATCTGACGGGTTATCACTCGCCGGAATTTCAAAAGGCCGGTGAAGCTGTGGTGGTGTGAGTGGAGGAGGAAGTTGACGGTGAATCATCATGGCTATGGCCGCCATCTTTTGCACCGGAATTGCTTTTGTTTAGTGACATAGATGCTTCTGCAATAGACGGTGGATGAGAAGCAATTGGGGCGTATACCCCTTTAGAATTGTTGGTGTCGCCGGAGTTTGGGGTTGAAGGGGCGGCCATGGTGGTGTACTCCGGTGGCGGCATCCATATTCCTCCGACCACCACAAATTGAGGTGTTTGTGAGTTGTTATTGTTATGCATTGTAGGGCTTGGCCGCCTTGTATGCAAACGATATTTCTGTCGAATGAAAATGAAAATGAAAAATCAGAATTTTTAAAATGTATTTGACAAATTAATATTCAGAAATATATTAAATAAATTATATTTTTTGCTAACCTGCAAATGGCTTTTTACTTCATCATTTGTGAGCCCATCAACCTTCATTAATTCCCGAATTTGTTTTGGTGTAGCAACTGTATAATTAAATAAAGTTTTAATATCAGAGCACAATTAAATAAAATTGACAAAAAAAACATAATTTATAATCCACTTTATAAATATAAATAAATTTTTTTTATACATAAAGTAGATAAAAAAACAAAATATTTAATATAATACAATAAAATTTTAAATAAAAATAAATTTTAAATTAATAAAATAAAATAAAATACCGACCATGGGCTCCGCCGAGTTGTTGTAAAGCCTGGAGGAACCGCCGATGTAATTCCGGCGACCAACACCTCCTCGTTTTCCTATTCGACTGCCCTTTATCTTCACTCTTACTCCCGCCACAACCACCACTACCGCTAGCTGTCTCCGCCGTGGAACTGGCAGCAGCTGGGTGATCTACGGCAGGCGAAGCGGATAATTTGGCAGTTCCAGCTGCCGGAGCTACGTCGGAGCTTTTATCTTTCTTGAATGGATGAAAAGCACCACCCCCATTCGTCTTTACCTCCACAACCGGCACTCTCTTCGGTGATAACTCCTGGAAATTGCGTAAAAATCCGATCTTTAACCAAAATTAATAAATAAAAAGTAAAAAAAAAAAAAAAAACTTTTGGAATTTTAATAATTTTAACAATTTAAGTAATTACCACTGGATCTGGGGTTTGAATAGAGAGTTGAGCAGATCTAAGCCAGTCTGATTTCTTGGAAGACGAGGATGATTTATCTAATTTGTTGGAAATATTTTTAGGTTTAAGATTTAATTGTTGGTGTGTGTGTTCTTGATCATCTTCATCGGCAGATGGAGTTCTTTTGATCGGAATAAATTCTTCTAAAACTGCGGCTTCACTCGATGTTTGCTCAGAACACTCAGATTGGCCATTGAAGTAATCCGTCGTCGTTCCAGACATTTGATGTCTGCATCCTTCAATTGCTGCAACAATAAAAATGAAATCTTTAATAATTTTGTAAAAAATATTTATGAAAATAATTAATCATCACCAAAACCGATCGAAAGCTTCAAAATTTTACGACAAGAAAAAACCCAATGTCAAAAAACAAAAACCCATCAAGGATCTGAGCAGAAAAATGTCGAAATTTGCAGAAAAATGAATATCACACACACAGTGAGCGTGTACTGCGTGAATATCCATATATCCAAACCGTACAAAACAACTTTAATATTTTTTTCCAAAACAAGGAAAACCCAATTCACAAAAACAAAACCCCATCAACAATATGCACATAAAAACCCACCAAAATTTACAAAACGGAAGATCACTCACACACATACACACACAAGTGTGTGTGTTTGATTTTGAAGAAAGAAGCCATTAACATACCTTGAGTAACAAGCTCAAGACAAAGAGGAAGCTCGCGTTCGAACACTTGAATCTTTCGTCTTTCAGATTCCAAAGCTTCCATATACTCTCGGCATCTTTGCATTTTTTCTTCAAAATCGCTCTCGAAAACCATTGAATCGCTCCAAAAGCCACTCACTTTTGATGGATCAAGATATGTATCAAAGGGCATTAAATGTGGAAGATTTTGTCTCAAGGCATACAAGATCCGGTTTGAACGAGAATAAAAGGATCTTAAGAAGAATCACAAAAAGGAATAAACTTGGAATACAAGATTAATTTTACATACGAAGTATAAATAATTCTAGAGAGAGAAAGATGTGAGAGAAGGAAAAAAAAAGTCTTTATTTTATGAAAAACGCTAATGATAGTTCTTAGGCTGTCATTAAGAAGGCAAAATACACAAAAGACAAACCTTATAAATTTTAGGAATATTACTTTTTTAATCAATTTACAAGTTTTTTATGCATGTTAGTGATAGTCCTAAGGGCTTAGGGCTGTCATTAAGAAGGCAAAATACACGAAAAATAACCCCTGAATTTTAAAATATTACTTTTTAATCAATTTACAAACTTTTTATGTATTTTAGTGACAGCCCTAAGAGCTGTCATTATCAAGACCCTTATTTTATTTATTTTTACTCTCTCCGTCCCACTTTAATTGTCCACTATATAAAGCACACAGTTTAAGAAAATTCCATTAATTATATAATATCACCAATCAAATTTTCTCTTTCTCGCTTAAATGTTTTTTGATTGGTTAAAATTTTGGAAAATGATATCCTTTATAGGACAAACTAAAATAGTATACTGGACATTTAAAATGAGACGGAGGGAGTATTTCTTTGTGAATTTTGGGTAAGTCTTGGGAGAAATCGAAGGTGTATGGGAGAACGTGTCGAATTCGGGTCGTCGCGTACGAAACGAATCTTTGATAAGGGTTTTTTAAGAAAGTATTTTTCCAAATCAAGAATCTTTAGTTACACGTTAACTTACCTTTATAACATGTACGTTATGCATTAAAATATGTACATTGATCTGGATATATTGGTTTTAACCCTGGAAAAGGTAGATATTTTGGTTTGGTAGAGAGAGAAAGAGAGATGTAATAAAGGAGGGAGGTTGGGTGGGGGAGTAGTTTGAATATTCGAGTGTGATTCCTGTCTGTGGGTTGGCAGTGACGTCACCCATTGTTGCAGATAAGATCAAATGAATTAACATATCTACGTTTTTACCACGTAATTTCTCTTTCTTCTATATCTGCCACAATCTTTTGTAAATTACTTCGAATATGTATTCGGAAAAAAATAACTTTTAACGCAACTCAAAGCTTGTAGTCTAGTGGTATTTGGAGGAAGATTTAAGGTATTGTCTATGATTTATAGATAAGGTTCAAGTCTCATCATTAACAAATAGATAGAAGGTTCGAGGGAAGACATAATGTCCCTTGGATGTCACTGTCTAGACTCGAATTACTAACTTATTAACTAGTCGTTACGCAACCTTAACTAGCACATCATACTTTGTAATTTAAAAGATAAAGTTGTAATTTAATGGGTACTAATATTTTTTGCATACGTCTAATATATAAAATATAAGTATTGTTGATACTTATGTGTGAGTTGGATAAATATGACTGTTATCTTCTTCAATCAATCCAAAAAAATATAATGTGTAACTAAATTAGTTACTTATACAGTTATACTTGGTGAAAGTAAATTAAATAGAGGAGACGATATAAGTACAAAGTAACATGCTTCTTTTTAATACTTTTCATGTGTTGGTTGGTACTACTCAAATTTAAGACCTACACTCTTCTTGACTTTCAAGTACGCCCACAATACATGATGAAAAGTGGAGTTTTAGGATCCATGCTCAAGTTGGCGTTTCACGTAAATAACAAGTGTATCGTCTATATATTACGGCCTAACAAGCTTATAAAATTTTCATTAATAATTTGACGGTTTTCACTTGTGGTTTAAATAAAAAACGTTCAAATATTAAAATCCAATTGACGATGTATAACCTAGTGCTCCTAATGATACATTACTACATTAGTTAGAGTACATATTTCTCATGAATTTGTGTAATTTATACTCTACGAGCATTACTTAATTATATTGATGATCGCAATTTTTTCTAAAAATGTATAACTGATATTAATGAAGTCAGATTTAATATATTGAATTCATTTTAAATTTAAGGGAATTTTGAGGTTATAAATGTGTTTTAGCTAATGATCTTAAGTATACATGAGATAAACGCATATAGCATACTTGTTAATACATAGCCTATGAGCGAAGCCTCTTTCTGCACACCCTTGATCAGCTCCAAAATATTAGTTTTAGGGGCGGCGATTTCCAACCCTACCCAAAACACGACACAAACTAATATAAAAATAATCAAGTTTGGGTTGAGCATAAAAAAGTTCAGAAACAGGACAATCCGTACAACTTGTTTATATATGGGTCATGTTCGGTTGACTTATGTATAAATGGGTCGACCCACCAACCCGTTTGATTTATAACTTTTTTTAACCTTTTTATAATGATATAAATGGTATAAACTCTTTGAGATTATGTTACATTTTTTAAATAAATTTGAGATTTAGACTTTTCTTTACCACGTAATTTAGTGATGATGTAACTATATTTGGATATATTTTATTTTTCACCCACCAACATGATTCTCAATTGATAAATCATTTGATCCACTACCATGGTATGTTATATCATATATGAGGTCGATATATGTATTTTTGAGATATCATAGTTTAAATGTCTTAGGTTGATTTTTATAACTTAAAATTTTAAATATTTTAGGTTTGAGTTGATTGGTTCTAACTCGCCAAGCGCAACCTGTTAATCCAAACCTGATCCATTTAATACCCCTAATTTGTTCCCTCACAACTTTCTCCTCCACATTTTGATTGATACACATAAAGTATGTTGTTTCATACATTTTATGTCTTTATGTATGGAAAAGAAAAACATGAATAAATTACCTTTCTTTTTTTTTTAACTCGAGGACATCAAATTTTCCATTTACTTTTCATGTTCTAACCATAAAACAAGTTTTTAAATGTAATAAATTTGTATTTGTTTGGCTGAAAACCATCGAGATTCGGTGTCTATAGATTTTGGAATATCCTTTTTGAGTGGGTTAGCGAGAAGTTGGAAGAATCACAATAGATAGAAACCTTCAAAATGAAAACAAGATTCTTCATTATTTTATTTATTTTTTTACTGGAAGGAGACGCGTGTTCAGACACGTGCCCCAAACACCGCGTTTAATTACAGTTAGGTCCCTATCAATTGATGTTTGGCTTTTCGGGACCTCCAAGGGGCCATCTCCCTACGAGGTCGCTTTTTCACGTTTTCCGCCACCACCTTCAACTGTCCCTACTCTCAACCGTTCTCCACGCGCGTCTACGCGCGGCTGCCTTTTCCGGATCCTTCTTGGATCCTTTGATGGATATCTAGTGGAATATTCTCAACTAGCTTTGTAACCATAAAGCATGGTATCGTTGTTTCCAGAACACCCGTGAACCAATGCATCATAAATAAAGTATAATAAATTTTAAATACTAAAAAAACTAATATACGGAGTATAAATTCGATTTGTTTGTAGTTATTGACAAAGATGGATTTAGTATGGTGTATGAAGTTGCACCAAAAATCCAAATTTTTTTAGAATAGTGTAAAAGATTTAATATCGTTAGTGAAAGTAATACTTCTATGAAAAAAAATATGCAACTATTAACACTATCCAATTTTTTCAAAGTCTACAACAAGCATATATACGACTATACGAGTATAAATTAAACCTTTACTCAGAGTCAGGAATTGTTTCATTGTTCGCGTCCGTGAGAAGAAAAAATAAAACAAAAAGAAATTAGTAGTCTCAAATTTTGCATGATTTCCCTTTTTTATTTGTGATATTTTAGTATCCTATTTTTTAGAATTATAAACTTATATAATTCAAATGTTATTCTTATTTTATGTTATACATATCTATTTTTCTTTTATCTCTTTATGATATTTATATATTAATAACATAATATATTTTTCACTCATCATTTCCCATGCTGCGTATGAATGAGAATGTGAGATCCTCCAGCAAGTCATCTCTCTACTATCGTCAACCTGACCCGATCCGGTTCTTATCGGGTCGGATACGCCGGGTTTGAGTTTAAAAAAACCCTAACCCGAAATCCGACCCTATAAGGATTCGGGTTTGTCGGGTTCGGGTTGGTCGGGTTTCGAGTTGGTCGGGTTTCGAGTTTGTCAGGTTGACCCGATCGGGTTGGTCGGGTTACACTTGAGTTAGGATTTTTTGGTAAAAATTAAAGAAAATATTTAATATATTGAATTTTATAAGTGTTTATTTAACACTTATAATTATTAATTGATTTCTATTGAATAATTTATCATATAATTTGCTAATTAATTGATTTAATAGTAAAAATATCTTAATTTTTATAGGAAATAAAATACTTAAACTTTAATCGGGTCAACCCGAACCCGACAAAGGTAATAAATTCTAACCCGAGTCTGTTTAAAAAAACTCCGATAATAACATCGAACCCGAATAGACCCGACCCGATTAGCATAATCGGGTTCAGATTTAAGTCGGGTCAGGTCAACCCGTTGGGCACCCCTAATCAGATGTATACTGTCAATATCCTACCTCTTACATACCCGGGTTTTAATAGAATTATGTCTTGCCGTTACTGTTGTTATTGTGGTATTAAATTAGTGGATAATTAATTAATAATATTAAGATTCGTGAGGACGTTATTCAGATCATAAATGTAATGTACTTTCTTTCCAATCGCCTTTGGTCGTTCCATTCGAACCAAATGATTTTATTTGTGGAATATCAATTGAATTGTGGCAATAACATCATATTCAGAGATGCTTTTGACATGAGTTCATCATGTAGTATTTCTTAGGAATTCATAGGCCCATGTGCATCATTCATTACGCTTGAAAGGACAACATTTATGATTTATGTCCATCGATATTTATGTATAATTGACCATATTCATTGTAAGTTGTAACATTATAGATTGGCTGACCTATATTCCCTCGTAGGCCCAAAAATATTAGCCCAGTATATATATGCATATTTAACTTGGCCCAAATATAAAAGCCCATTTTATAAAATAATGGATTGTAACTTGTAAGTAGCTAGGGCAGTAATGCATAAAGACGTAAAAAAGTGAATCAATTAAACTTCGGAGATAACTTTACTATTATCTAAGCTAAAGAAATTCTCAATAATATCCGAGTTGATGAATCTGAATTATTTGTAAGAAATTGTCAATAAAGAAATTGTCAATAATATCCGAGATGAATCTGCATTTTTTGTTAGACATATTTGTCGTAGGAAAAATACATTTTGTTGAGATTTTTCAAATATCGAAACAAAACAATAATCCTCTTAAGAAACATTTAGAACGGATTTTTTTTATTTTTTTTTTGTTTTAGTTGACATGACGATTCCCAAACTCAATTTGATAAACTCATATCGCAAAGCATCATGGGTCAACAAAAACTGGACGCGTTAGGAATTGTAAGTATTGAAAATCGATTTATAGCAAATGTGAACTATGATAGAAGTAATTGATATACATGCTTCAAAGATGCAATAATGCATTATTTCAGATAATTTGCAAGTTTTATTTGTAATATATTAATATTTAAAAAAAAAGATGTTTACATTTTTGTTTTATAAATTTGTGTCGTATTTCTTTAGTGTATTATATGTCTTAAAGATCATTATTGGATCATTTCTTTGGATCACATCATTGTCTATCTTTGTGTTTATAAAATATGTCCCCTCCTTACAATTATGTTAAGGGAAACCAAACACAATTTTATTGTTAGAATAATTAAACTACAGATTTGAAACTCATGGGTTATCTTCTAATACTTTTTAACATTTTTGTTTCAACGAATGAGAGCGTAAAATATGCTCTCCAAGTGACATTGAATCCAGTTCTAAAAAATAGAAATCCATGCATATTTAAAATAAAAACATCATATATAAAAAGCTAAAAGTTATTTCTTTAAACCTTTTGTTAAACCTATAATGTCTAATAATGTTCAAAACCTCTAGCGACAGATTTCCAACACATTCTCCGGTGGAATTTTCGGTCTATGATACGTAATTTCCTAATAGTGTGAGCTAATGCTCTTTAGTTTTTATTACAAATTGGATTAAAAATATAATCCATGTGGGCGTTCTTGAGGCCTAGTAACGATCCTAACAAAAGTTATAAGACCGTACAGTTTGGCCGATTGTGTTATGGAAGCAGTGGCAGAGACAATGGGGCATGGGGGTAGCCCAAGGGTGTTGGCCCACCCTAATTGGTCTAATTTGTTTGATAAAATTTTACTCTATAGTGTTCTTGATTTTTCATTAAATTTTAAATTCCCATAGCCATTGTGTTTGCGGGTTAATGCTCTTGTGTGATATACTCAACATATATTTTGGAATAAAAGCAACCTCAGAAGGTTAAAAGATGACACATTTAATTTTCAATAAGATAGTAAGGATGGGTCCAATTCATTTTGAGTTCTTAATTAGTAGAAAAATTAAACCATTAGAGTATTTTTCTTATCTAAATAAGTATAATTTTTTTGCTAAATTGTAAATGCATCCCCAAGTTATATGTAAAGTTTTTTCTGTTGGACCTTTTAGTATGTTTCTTTTCAATATTTTATTGGACTTATATCTTGATTCGAGTAGACTTTCACATATACTTCCTCCGATTCAAAATAAGTGCTACATTTTGGTTTCACGATTTTTGAGACAAAAGATTATAAGGATAGTTAAATTAGATTAATTAAATGGTTAGTGGATAATTGGTCCCACATCTTTTGAATAAAGTGAGATTAATGATGTTTAAAAGTAAAAAAGTAAGGGTAAATGAGTCATTTCACTTTGTTAAAGTAGATAATATTGGGTGTGGGTCCTACTATTTTTTGCCAAATAAGGTAATTTTTCAAAGTGTAGCACTTATCTTAAATCACTCATTTATGAAAAGTGTAGCAATTATTTTGAATCGAAGAAAGTATATAGACTATTTTTTTTAAAATCCCCACAAAATTTTGTGGATCATGAACATATGCCAGGTGGCCATATATGTCCAGGATTGGCCCTGAAGGTAGTAGTAAACTAGAAAAGGGTGAGAAACACCATAATTAACCAAGTACAAATGTACAAGTATACAATGTTTAATAATTTTGTGTGAAAGCAAAGTAGTCAATATTTTGCAATATCGCGTCAGATTTATTTACATGTACAATATATAGATAGACATATAACATATTGTATATATATGGTAGAGTATATTTCAGAAAGACAAATTGAAGATAAAAACAAAGAGATGAGATTAAAAGTTAAAGCAAGAAAAGGCCGAGATAGGAAGGTTAAACTGTGTGTTTGCCATGCTCACTGCATCCCATCTTAATTTACAATTTTAAAGTTGAAATATATTTATATAAAAGCATTTTATTCTGATTCACATAGTAAAGAAAAGAAAGGGTAAAGGTTTGGGTGAAACCCCAAAAGCAGTAAGATTATCAGTGGTCCATCGTTACCTTTCTGACAAAGGACTCGATCAAAGTGTTAGTATTAGTACTTCGTCCGTATCAAAATAAGTGAATCACTTTGAAGTTCATGTTTTTTAAGGCAAAATAAGGTAATAAGAGATTATTGAAATTAAATAGGGTAATTAGAATGGGAGTTCATTTCTACACCACATGTTTTGATGTTTATACCACACTGTACAAGTATTTTTGCAGACTGCACAAGTATGTAAAACAATAGTTGTTGTACATAGGTGTAAAAATCACCACCCAATTAGAATGGATGAGCATCAAATGTAGGAAGATGACAAAAATGGATGGGAGCCCACACCTTTAATGATGTTTAAAGAGGGATATGTAAAGGTAAATGAGTAATTTTAAATATAAAAACTTACTAAATAAGGAAAGCGATTCATTTATTTTTATACACCCTGAAAAAGAAAATTATTCACTTATTTTGACAAGCAGGAAGTATTAGTCATCTCAAAAACACACTGCAGTCTCTCTCTCTCCTTGTTTTTGTATGTGTGTGTGAGAGAGAGTGTGTGTGTGATGCAGTTGCAAAGGTAAGCAACAGTAAGATGTGTAATAGTACTTTAGACATGTCTGGTAGTGTTATCTGCAGTGATCATGGAGTTCACTTGACCACACACTCTCTCTCTTCACACAAACTTTGACTCACTCACTCTGTGTTTTTACGGTTAATGTTAACTAGGTGAACTGATCACCGACAATTAATGCTTCATAGACAAATTTATATATGCATGGCTAACATAAGCATGCATCCCATATTTATTGTCTCATTCACCATTGGATGCCTAATACCTATATTCACTTTCACTTGAGTGAAATAAGATGTTAAGTTTTTACATGTTTGTTTGAGTAGGAACAAGAAACCAAGAATTAGAAGAGAACGATAGCACGGTAATCGTGCAATGCGGTGACGAGTAGTTTGTAACTGTATTTCACGATGAGGATAATGATGGTGGTATTGATAATAGTGATGGTGGTGGTGCGTAGTGATGGTGAGTGATGGCCTATAATATGAAATTAATGATTAATAAAAATAATACGATACATAATTAATTGCAGCCAAATAATCAACATATACTATAATAGTTCCGTTGGTTAGATATCCTTGATTATACCATGAAGGTCGCATATATGTTCGACCCCTGAGTTTGTCAATTTTTACAGAACGCAAAATATTTCTCGAAATAACAAATTCTTAGCTGAAAATTATAATTTGTTAATTTGGAAAGGATTTGTAAATTTGGAAAGTTTGAAAATATGTTATATGTAATAAAGATAAATCACAAACAATTTTGTTCTCTCTAAGAAATAACAGACTATGTCAAATTAGCTTACAACAATTATTTTTTCTTGAACGACGTATAAACTACTCCACTTGTTCATGACGGGATTTGAACCCATTACCTATAGGTCATATGCTACACCTTATACATTACATATTTACCATTAGGCTATAGCTTACAACTTTAATTCTAATTAAAAAAAGATACTACGTATTTGTATTTTTTTATAGGAAAAAGTAAAAGATAAATAACTGTATTTGATTAAGCAAACCAACATATAAAAGGTTGCATTTTTTAAAGTTGAATGAAGGATCAAATTCTAAATCGCATCTTATTAAAAATTACTTAGCGATTTAGAAAGTCGATGCTATAAGATGAAAATTCATAGTGTTGGGTCATATTTAGTTGTAATCAATAGTCTAGGGACTAGTTATGTAACATTGTATATATGTTAAGTTTTATTTAGGAAATGGTCCTAACTAACAAGGAATTAAGCCATGGTATAAATACCAAAGTGTAAGGCTTAATTCCTTAACTTTTCTCATTAATCAAATATCATTTTCTGGAAAGTTCACTCTCTCCTTCTCTCTTGTTTCTCTCTCTAAAACCCTAAACTTTCTTCTCAAGTTTCCACCTAAATCATCATCTAACATCACTAAATGGATTGAATCAGTGATATTGTGCTTTTCAATTGGTATCAGAGCATAATTTCATCTTGAAAACGATCCAAATCCATCACTTGGTGTTAAAAACAGAAGATCAAGAGGGTTTTTCAAGGTTTTTGAAGAAAAAAGGGGTTTAAGATCAAAAATCGGATTCAAGGTACTAATTCTTGTTATTATGGATTGAATAGCTTCATTTTGTTGATATATTAACCTTAGAATCAAGTTAGGATCGAATCTAATCCATTCTGATGAAGAATTTGGATTTTTAGGAAAAACCATTAAAGCTTCAAAAACCCTTTAAATTCAAATTTTCGAATAGATCTAGGTTGTTTTTTAGTAATATAGTAGTAATGGATTGAAGGAAATAGTATTTGGGTCATTTTGCAAAAAGAATCGAAGATTTTGGCTAAGAAACGACCATTTTAGGATCAAATTAGTGGGTTTTTCTGTTCTGTTCGTCACTGTTCTGCCAAGAAAGACTTCGGCCCGAGAACAGTAACAAGTTCGGCCCGAACTTCAACCCAAAGTTCGGCCCGAACTTCAACCCCAAGTTCGGCCCGAACTTCAACCCGAACTTCGGCCCGAACTTCGGCCCGAACTTCAACCCGAACTTCGGCCCGAACTTCAATCAATCCTCGGCCCGAACTTCTACACAACTTCGGCCCGAACTTCTACGCAACTTCGGCCCGAACTCTTTCTACACTCGCGTGACAAAAGGGGCTGTACTGTAACGGTCATAACTTTCAGCTCGGGTGTCCGTTTCGAGCCCACGAGTAACCAAATCGAAGCTAAAGACGAAAGCTACGACGTGATAAACAGCCGTAGGCGGTTTACCCAACTTGCCGGCCCAAAAACGCTTGTTTCGATCGCTTAATTTGCGTTTTTGTGATTTTTCGGTCAATTTCCAAACTTTGTTTAGCCCCAGTTTCTAACCCGATCGTCGTTTTTCCCTAATTCGAAAATCTTAGGCACATTTAAAGTGTACTTTATCATCTGGAATAACCAGTTTAAGATTTCGGTAATTTTGAATTTTTGAAGACCAATCCACGTTCTACATCACATATTCTATTCCAGAACCTTCTCATTCTTAAAGTTTTCTTTACCCCGTTTCAATCAAAAAATTCCCGTGAATTGTTCTTAACATGACTACCAAAGAAACATTGTCTGCCGGGTCGAATGCCCAGGAGGAGAAACAGTGCATTGCCAACCTGGCAGTCATGGCAATACCAAATGAGGTTACAGCTGTGTTGGGCATTTCAAAAAATGATGAAAATGAGGTACTCTCTTTTTCCTTTGACTCTTTATTAACTGATTCAGACACTGATGAATCAGAGAATTCCTTGTTTAATGAAAAACTCTTTAATAAAATTGATGAGAAATCACATTTGACAAAACAAATAACTGATTTGGAATCTGAAAAAGGTCAACTCTTAAATGATTTGAGTGAATTAAGTCAAGTTTCTCTTCAAATAACTCAAGTAAACAAGGAATTACAAAATCAGTTGTCTACATCAAAATCAGTTTTTCAATTTCAAATTACTGAGTTACAAAATGATCTAAAAACACAAATAAATACAACGAATGCATCAAATACACAAATCCTAAAATTAAAAGATGAAAATTTAACCTTTCGTCGCCAACTTGAAACTCTGGTTCCTCAAGTAAATCAAATTAATAATTCAAATCAAAAAACACAAGAGTTACAACAACAGCTGTCAACATTTCATGCTGCTCACACCAGTGAAGTAAATCGTCTAAATCACATAATTAATACAAAAAATCTTGAAATTTCGAACCTAAAGACGATGAAGACGGTGTCAAGTGATAAAGACGACTCCAAGCAGCTGATAAATGATTTAGCTATTCAACTCAGTCGAGAGCAAACATGGATGAAGTCTGCTGATATCAAGATGAAAGACTACCAAGATAAGTTGAAGACAGCTGATAACGAAATTCAAAAACTAAATGAACAAATCACAAACATAACAAACTGCTTTAAAAAGGAAATCGATGAACAATCAGCAACCATACACAGTCTTACTGTCAAGAAAGAAAATGCTGAAGAACACATCTCAAAACTGGAACAGACGATTGTGAAAGCTGGTCACACTGAACAAACGATAAAATTAAACCAACCAAAAGAGTTCAGATCGTTCAAGTCAAAAGTGGGTCTCGGAGCTGAGAATACCCGCCCTCTGGAAAAAGCTGCAGATGTTCTCCCAACATTATACAACTATGACTACATGAACTTGGGAATCTGGCAAAGCTTTCTTCATATGCCGGACGAAGAAGCAGAAATCGAGAAGTTCAACAGAGAAAAGAAGGAACACGTTCAAATTAGCTTTAACTATTCTGAATTGAACTATACATATGAAAAGAATAAAGCAAAATTTGAAAACAATGAGTACTTCCCGATTGTCACTCCAGAAGAATTTTCCATCTCTGACAATGAAGTTTTAAAACAAACAATTGAACCGAAGCTTTATGTTCCTCCATTAATTTTAGAAAAGAAAATTGTACAATTAGAATCTGAAATTGATGAAACACAAAAAACTTTTGATAAAGAAAAGGCAAATCTTCAAAACAAAATACATAATTTAGAGGACACCATTTTAGAATTAAAACCTAAAACGAACAAACCTGTTTCTCAAAATTCTAAATCCTCTGTATTAGGACCGGCACCAGTTAATCCAGTTCCAATCATCTTGAGGAGAAACTCTAATTCACCAGTCTTAAATGCTTCCAATAGTAAATTAGAGTCTCAGAGTGAGAAGGTCAAGAAGCCCAATGGAGTCACAAGAGCCAAGCAGTCCAAGAAGTCAATTCAGACTGGACCTAGTATGCTTAAGAAGCCCAGCCTACTTAAGAAGTCTAGTCCTCGTCCGTCTGTCGTTTCTTCTTTTTCTGTTCAAATGAAATGTAATAACTCTAACTGTGTGAAAACTCGTTTAACGGCTTTTAGAACTGATTATGATTCAACTGTTTATCGTCCCGTCCGATACTCTCCTGATTTTGGTGATGTATATGTTAAAACTGACAAATCTGGAACAAAAAGATTTTTTGATAAAATTACAAAGAAACATATAACTCAGACTGATAAACGTTTTTTTGTAAGACTTGATGCACCTTGCAGTATTCATAAGAACATAGTATATCATAAATCTGGTAAACTTATAAACACATGCAAAACGTGTTATCCATATCAATGCAAATCATACGTCACTAAACCAGCAAAATCAAATCAAAATATTTCATCATCCCCAGTTTCCAAACAGACGAAGAGTTCTTCCAAAACCCCATCAATCTCTGATAAACACCCGTCTTCTCGTCGCAAAGTTTCTCGAGGATCTTCCGCACCTAAGCCAAAGTCTTCAGGTTCCTCAAATAGCGACAACAACACAGCGACCAAATCTTCAACATTTGTAAAATACACTTGGATCAAAAATGAAAAATCTCATTGGATTATCCAATCCTCTGAGAAATCTTTAAAATGGGTCGTCAAATCCACAACCTCTGAACTGCCTCCTTGCAGTTATCGAAAGCTCTAAATTGATCATAAAACAATTCTACATAAAACATCTGTCACTAATCGTATAGGACCCATAGATAATTGGGTACCAAACATGTTTTAATTGTTTTATGTAGAATAACCAGCAAGGTGTTTGGAGTTCAGAATGATTTATACACATCTCGGTGTATAACTCTGTCTTCAACGGTCTTTGGCTTATGCACATGTCAGTGTATAACCCGCGCTTCAAAGCAATGGCTTTCAAATACATTTGTTTGAAACCCGCTCTTAACCAGTTTTACACTTAAATGTAACAACTCTTTCCCACCCTTTTTAAATTGTATGTTTTTCATTACCTTATTTTGTCGAGGGGGAGAAATATTAATTCTAGGGGGAGAATTAGTATTTCCTGGGGGAGAAGCTTTCTATCTCAATATTTTTATACCCGTTTGAATTTATTTTTTAAATGATACATTTTTTTTTTTTTTCAAACGACAATACCTTCCTATGGTTTGCCAAAACCGGCCTAACCTTCCAAGGGAACTACTTTTTAGCCAAAATTTTAGGGTATAGATTTAGGTGAGTGCATGGTGATATGAAAACATGATAATATCAAGAAAACACACCTTTGAGTGCTTCCAAACCGTTCTTAAACCGGGCAACCTCACTAAAAAGTGTTCATTCATGTGTTGAATGATTCACCAGACTTAACTGGCCCAGTCAAGCATTTGCACTCCACCACCAACCACTCAGATCCCTCTTAATAGGTATTTGTTTCAAATTCATTAGGGGACGTAGCACATAATCTATCAACTGCTCATTTGGAGTATGTTGGTATTGAAATTTTAACCTTCTGCCCCGGGTTACGTCTTCATTTGCATGCACAATGTGTCTAGATCTCACCGCCAAATATTTCCAATTTAGGACACATACACTATTGAAAATGAATCTCCGTGTATTCATCGGAACAATCATAGTGGCATCACAATCTGGTGTTTCACGAGGATTGAGTGGAAATCCTGCTAGAGCTAAAATCGCGCCAACTCTAACTGCAGGTCACACATTTGAATCAACGGTTGTGCAAACGACTATCGATTCATACCGTGTGTTAACAGATACTCTATGTGAGTCCGGTATTTCCTTAATTGTTCAAGTTGCTATGCCTAAATTTTTCCATCTTAAAGGCAACAACTTATGCCGGAAACACATACATTTTCCGATGAAAAATCCATGTTATTCCTACAACGTAACATCATATATGCTGATAAATTGCACATGAGCGTTATAGTTCACTCTCAAATTACTCCTATGATCTGCTATAACCGGCATGATCTTCCCCAGGAGCCACCTACAATATAGGACAACATGTAAGGGTACATAGGTCTAGGTGAGCAGAATCAAGTATCACGGGATCTTGATTGGGGTGCGCCGAGATAAATTTGAGAGGGGGAATGTAGTATGGGGTGCAATTCAGCAAAACATGGTAAAATGAAATGAGGGTGTAGTCGAAAATGAAAAAGTAAGCTTGAGTAAGGAGGGTGTGACAGGGTTAAAGAAAACGAAAAACCCTTCCCAAACTGATAAAAAGCCGGGTTGCCACGTCTCTATCAGATTGCATGTGTTGCTCTCTGATATTGAAATAGACATCATGGACCCAGTGATGCAATGCACAACCCCCAGCCACTCAAGTATTTCTTAAAAAGTACTTGTTTCATTTCCACGGAGACTATCTCATATGCTATCGACATCTCACTTGGAGATTGTTGATATTGAAACAGAGGACAAGCCTCTCCAGTCCTCGCCTTCATTTGTCCACTAATTGAGTCTAGAACCGATAAACACTTTTAGGACACAAGGCATAATACCAAGCTTATCTTTGTGATAAAGCCGGAACATTCATAGTGATACCAACGTTCTTGGTATTCCACGATGATTGAATGGAAATCCTACCAGTGCTAACATCTATTCCAACACTGAACGTAGGTCACACAGTTTGTGTAACTGTTGTGTTAACGGGTAATCTATGTGATCCCGGTTTGCCCGACTTAATTCGATCATTGCGATTAAATGCCAAATGATTTGATCGGATATCTATATCATCATCTTTGGTTCGGTTTTCGATTATACAATGTGATGTATCTTGATTCATTCAAAAGATGCATAAATCATTCTTCATCACATTTTGTATCCATGGGCTTAGAAGATTTTCTTCATTTCACCTCGACGAACTTCACATTTTTCATGGTGATCCCGATAAATCTTAATCATCATGAGGGGGAGAAAATTTAATAAGAAGTTCAGATTATGAAGAAAAATGCTTACAAGACTTAAAAGAATATATTAGCACAATTTTCTCCACATCAAAAAGACATATGCACTAATTAAGGGGGAGTAAACAAGAAACCGAAGAAGATCCGTTGAGAAATAATTGTTTGTTTGAGGGGGAGCGTAAACTTCATCAATGTTTTATCCTAAACAACAATTATCAAAGTTGATAAATCGACAAAGACACAACTTCATCAAAAGACTTCCGCTACAAAACAACTCTATCCATGGGTCTACATTGTCGTCGATTTACATGAAATAATTTGTGAAGAAAAAGAAATCGTCTTATCCTCAGAAATTTCTCACAAATTCTCAACATTTCCATTACAAATCTTAAACTGACAAATCATTCTATCCAAACCACGAATAACATTTGGTCAGAACAAAGGTTTGCATTTAGAGCATGAACCTCCTTCATACGTGAGAAAAGGGTAACTGGCCAACAGAATAATTGTTTGTTTGAGGGGGAGCGTAACCGTTATAAACATGTTACCTCAACAACAATTATCACATCATAGATCGACATAAAGCCACAAACTTCAAGAAAAGACTTCCGCTGCTAATCTCTCTATTAATATGAGTCTTATTTTAAGTCGATCTATATGTATCTTCAAAGTAAAGTCTTCAAAATACTTCTAGTGGTTGAAAAGCTACAAGAAGTATCCGTTTTCACATGTTGACAAAGCTCAAGCTGATCCTGATACATCACTATTCAACGAAATTTCTACCAGGTGCAGCTTTTGCTAAAGATGAAGACTTCGAAGATACGCTTCCCAGACTATTGTTACAAAGGGGGAGATTGTTGGGTCATATTTAGTTGTAATCAATAGTCTAGGGACTAGTTATGTAACATTGTATATATGTTAAGTTTTATTTAGGAAATGGTCCTAACTAACAAGGAATTAAGCCATGGTATAAATACCAAAGTGTAAGACTTAATTCCTTAACTTTTCTCATTAATCAAATATCATTTTCTGGAAAGTTCACTCTCTCCTTCTCTCTTGTTTCTCTCTCTAAAACCCTAAACTTTCTTCTCAAGTTTCCACCTAAATCATCATCTAACATCACTAAATGGATTGAATCAGTGATATTGTGCTTTTCACATAGCGCTCGATGCCTCTTGTAATGCAGGCTTTTAATCTCTCCTGACAACAAATCTAATCGCACATAAACAAATATGTTTCTAAAACTGGTTAATCAGTTGTGATTAGATATGATATAACTTGCTTTACCTACTTTTGGAAAGTCAACATTCTCTTCCCACTCAAGCCAAACGTTGAAGCTACCGTACGCCCATACTATGTGATGGCGAATTTAAAAAAAAAAAATTCAAAATTTCATTATTTTGATTTGAACATTTTTATTGATTAAATTGGTAGAAAAACAAGTAAAGAATATTTAGCATGATACAATACCATCTATTTTTTATTAAAGAAAATTATTATTTTTCACGAGGACATATTTGAATACATGATTTATTTTAATGATGACAAACAATTATTATGCAACTTTTAAATCTCTCTAAGCCGGGCAAGCGCTCAAATGGAGAAGGAAGGTAGTCGATTTTGATTGCAACATCATGACTCGTCAATGAAGCCGACATGGGGCATACTGGCATACTACGCAGAGTATCTGCTGAAGAAGAAACACCAAACATATCCCAAATTTCTCGCTCCCACCGGCCGGCTGATGGAAAAGGACTGAGAAAGAAGATGGTACACTTGAATAGTACTTCCTCTGATTTAAAATAAGTGATACACTTTCCATATTTGGATGTATCAAAATAAGTGATACACTTTGAAAATTTACCTTATTTGGTAAAAAGTAGTGGGCCCCACACCCACTAACTACTTACTTTAATAAAATAAATGACTCATGTACCCTTACTTTTACTTTTAAACATCATTAACCTTACTTTATTCAAAAATTGTGGGACCCATTTCCCACTAATCATCCAATTAATATACTTTAAACCTTATTATCGTATTTTGCCTCAAAAAACGTGAAACCAACAATGTATCACTTATTTTAAATCGGAGGAAGTATTATTTAAGTGCTTATTGTATGTTTTATAATCAAAAAATATTTTATGTGACTGCTCCTTATGATTTGTTTTCTTCCGAAATTTGTTCACTTATGTTTTGACAAGGCCTTTTTTAGTACGTGACCACTTTTGAAACGTATTTATTTGTATGGAGAGAACCTTTTAATATTTGTATAATTGTATGATATGATCGACGGTCTTTAACGTGTGATTGACTTTCGCGAAAACTATTTAACTATATATACTTTTGTGAAATTTGGATGAAATTAATTTTTTTTATAACGACATAATTAATTAAAAAACCACTTAAACTAAGGCCCATTCTAATTTTGTCATCTATTGTGTTACTTCTTGGCTATTTCAGTTGTTAACCGCATCCAAACATCATATGCAATTAAATTATTGAAGGCACGAAGGGTAACTCTCCACCATTGTCAATTGGTTTCCAAGTCTCTTTGGCTATCTAAGTAGTGTTATATTAGTAAAATCGATTTTATTATATAATTAAAAGATTAAGATAAGGATTAAATATTTTATAATACTACATCCGTATCAAAATAAGTGATACACTTTCTATTTAGGGGTGGAACAAAATAAGTGATACATTTTCAAAACTTACATTATTTGGCAAAAAAATGAGACCCGTTCTCCACTAACTATCTACTTTAATAAAGTTAAATTACTCTTTTACCCTTACTTTTACTTTTAAACATCATTAATTTCACTACATCCAAAAGAAGTGGGTCCCATTATCCACTAACTATCCACTTTATACTATTTTAAATCATTTTCTAATCTTTTGCCTCAAAAACCATAATTTTCCAAATGTATCACTTATTTTAATACGGAGGTAGTATATAGAGATAACATGCTATTAAAAGAGAATTACAAAAAGCAGTTTGTTTTGAACTTCAGTATTTATTAAACTAAACTTTTTTAAGTTTGAACCTTTTAACAAGTCGCTAGAGGCAAATAAACAGAGAGCTATGTTACAAGCTCATCGATCAAATGCGACGTGGTATAGAAGTCCACTCTTAAGTACGACGCCTCGATCCAATCGATACAACGTTTATTTCTACTAAACTAATTAACTGTATAGTAAAACACTTGAACGTTAAATTGTATATAGTTTGATATAGGGGTGGCAATTCGTGACATGACCCCCAACCCAACACAAACCAAATACGGAAAATGTCGGATTCGGGTCAAAAACATGTCGACCCGTCCAACATGTTTATAAATCAGGTTGGTTTCTGGTTGTCTTGTGTAAAACCGGGTCGACCCGTTAACCCGTTTAATATTTAAATATTTTTCATAAAAAATATGTACATAGTAAATACCATAAATAATACTCCCTCCGTCCCACAAAAAACTTCACATTTCACTCTAATTTTTTGTCCCATAAAAAACTTCTCATTTCAATAAAATACTATTATTACTAAGGATCCCACCACTAACTATCCACTAACTATCTTTCTCTCTCCAAATCAATCTTATATTTTAATCAAAATTATTGTCAATGACCCCACCACTAACTATCACCTTAAAACTTGTGCCTATCTCAAATGGGAAGTTTTTTGTGGGACGGAGGGAGTATAAGACATCCCTTAAGTTAGTTATCCTACCTAAATTATTTTCATTTCTTTTTGAACTTTCAAATTTGAAATTCTCATTCAAATCTCACGCAAATAAGTTATAGAATATTTTCTCTAACTAAAAGCTTGTAAATTTGGGAGGTGAATAATTTATTATTTTACATTCTCAATTATGACACAATTTTTGCACAATTACTCTATATTTTTACCAGCTGTAAGTTTATGAGTTACACAAGTTGGGTATGGGTTCAGTGATTACAACCCACCAATCTGAACCCACTAATCCAAACCCAACCCAATTACCACCTAGTTTGATATGTGCGCGCTTATAACAATAACAATATTACATGTACGCTCCTATATATCTTCTTTCATGTATTACATTAATTAACGGCCGGAAACATTTAAGCATTTAGTTCGATATATATAGTTCAATATTTTTTTAATAATAAGAGCATTTATTTTGAGATGATATATATTTTAATTAATTTTATTTAATACTATTGACAAATTTATTCCGAGACGAAGAAAAGTATTGTTAGAGCAAATCACAGATCAACTTAGTACTGATGCTGCAGTTGGTAATAATTATGTTTATTACTGATGGGGCAGAAACATTTACTACTGATGAAGTTGATGCTGGTGTTCTCTATAACTTAGTTACTACTGATCATACAAAGATTGAAGATACTACTGATCATTGTAGTTACTACTGACGTTGGTTTCTGGACTTACTACTGATCACCAAGTTTACTACTGATGTTACTTATTTACTACTGGTGATTGGTTTTACTACTGATACGCGTTTATGGAACATATCAAGTCCGAGATCTTCGCAGAGATAGTTATAGAATGTAAATCAATGTATATCGTTTATAATTAGATGTATATCGTATCCTAGAATAACTAGGGTAAATAGTTTAGCTTCAAGGACTATTATATATAGTTCCTTACGAATTGTAAACGTACGTGTGTATTGTTAACTTAATAATATACATTGAAGCTTTTTGTGAAACTGTGTTCTTAATATTTCTCATATTGTTCATACAGTTCATCGTTCTTAATTATTGATATAGTGTTGATCCGCTGCAACTTCTATCATCAAATAGATCTAAGGTGTTTATTAACTTGTCTATAGTTAATCGATCCTGACAAGTGGTATCAGAGCTTATTGGTTCTAGATCTACTAATTGTTAAGAACAACAAAAAGTTTTAATCTTTAAAACACACACATTATTAATCATGACTGATAATAATGAAAGCACTCAGGCCAACAAAATTCCTATACTCACACCCAATAACTTTGGGATGTGGAAGAATCGTATTAAGCAATACATGCTTATTACAGATTATTCCATGTGGGAAGTCGTTTGTGAAGGAAACAAAACTGGTCAACTTCAAGCAAGTAGCTCTGCAACTGAGGCAGACAAACTTAAATGTGAGAAGGAGAAGAAAGATAAAGGCATTGAACTCAAAACTCTAAGCACTCTCTTACTGGCCATTCCTAATGATTATCAACATCTCTTTGTTGAATATGATGATGCAAAAATACTGTGGGAAGCACTGGAGAAGAGATTCGTTGGGACAAAGAGCACCAAGAGGAATATGAAGTCTGTTCTCAAACAAGACTTTGAAAATTTCAAAGGAAAGCCCAATGAAACACTCACTCAAGTGTTTGACAGATTCAACAAACTAATTGGTGAACTCAACCAAGTTGGTGTAAAGATGGATCAAGAGGATGTCAACATGAAGTTTCTAAGGTCTCTTAGTGAAGAATGGGCCATGTACACAGTGGTGTACAGACAAAGAGATGCTTTAGAAGAAAAGGAGTTAGATGAACTCTATAATGATCTCAGAGTGTTTGAAACTGAGGTAAATCACAAAAACCCTTCTATTTCTTCTAACAATGCTGCTTTTGTGTCTAGTACAGGTCAAGGACAAGAAACCTCCGCAGGAAAGGCTGCAGATTCTGAGGATACTGCAAGAGAATCCTTCTTCACTAGTCATGTGCATACTGCATTGATTAGTGATGACTTGGAACAACTGAATCCAGATGATCTTGAGGAGATGGATCTTAAATGGCAGATGGCTATGCTGAGCCTAAGGACCAAAAGATTCCTAAAAAGAACTGGAAGGACAAGCCTCAATTTCAACAAAGGTGACAAAGCAGGATTTGACAAAACTAAAGTCAAATGTTACAACTGTAACAACCTTGGTCACTTTGCAAAAGAATGTCCTCATCCAGACAAAAGATCAAAATCAACTGCTCTTGTGTCACAACAAGGACAAGGATATGACTGGAGCTTCCAAGCAGAAGAGCATGCTCAAAATCAAGCTCTCATGGCCTTTACTGACAACAAAACTGAGGTAAAATCTAAACCTTGTACTCCTGAATGTGCTAAAATTATTAAAAATCTAGAAAAAGAAAACAATAAATTAAATGAAGATTTAGCAAAAGCAATCAGAAGAAATTATGAGTTTGATGGGGTGATTGCTGATCAAGAACATCAAATAAAGGTGTACAAGATGATTGATCAACGGATCAAGGAAGAATTGCTTCAAGCTGTGGATGAGAAAGAGTTTTATGAAACAAAAAATAATGAACTTACAAGTAAAATAGAAGAATGTCAACTTGAAATTGAACAAAATAAATTAACAATTAAAAAGTTTGAAAGAAGCACTAAAATTCTTGATGAATTAACTAATAATCAAACTACAGAAAAGGTTGTTCATGGGGTGGGATATCATGCTGTACCACCTCCATATAAAATCATTCCACCTCTTAAAAACAGTTCAGAAAGAATCATTAATGAATTAAAAACTGAAAATCAAACTGAATCATCTAATGAAACATCTGAATCAAATAATTCTTCTGATGATGAACAATCAATTGAATTTACTATATCTCAAAGTGAATCACCAAAATCAATTGATACAAGTTTTCACACAGCTCAAAGTCCAAATGAATCTCCCAAATATAATGCAGATAATGTACCAAAAATTTTAACAAGGGGGAATGAAAGAAATAAAACACAACTCTTAGACCAAAGAATACCTGAAGGTGCTAAAAATAAGAAACTAAGATGTGTTATATGCAATAAAATGAACCATTTAGCAAAGGATTGTCACTACAATCCAATAAACTGCAAAGAGTTAAAAGAATTTAAAGTTCTTAAAGAAAATGCTAAAACTCAAAAGTTAAAAGTTACTACTGGTCATTCAGTAGTAAATAAAATTAAAAATCCAATTGTTGAAAATCCAAGATTTGGAAGAAGTAAAACAAGGTTTGTTCAAAACAGAAGAGCTGGAAGCCCAAAGTACAGCAATTACTTCAAGAATAATGGAAAATCCAATCAAAATAAACAATATTTTAAATTTTCCAACACCAGTAGAAACTCTAACAAATTTACTACTGGTGTTAACCCTAATTATAATGCTGTATGGTACCAGTACAAGAATACTACTGGTAATAACCCTAATTTCAAAAATACTACTGCTCCCAAAACAAATTTCAAAAACACTACTGCTGTTAACCCTAAAAACACTACTGGTCATTCTAAACATGATAAGTACCCAAATACTACTGGTACATCAGTAGTAAAGTATTCAAAAGCTAGAAACAATGGGTATAAACCAAGATCAGTAGGAAATTTTCACACCAGTAATAACTACAAAAGGACAGTAGTAAAACAAAATACCAGTAATAAACAAGTATGGGTACCAAAAGTCTTTAAAGTTAAATCCCCAAAAGCTCATTTCTCAAAGGATGAACCCAAGACATATAAAGCTTGGGTTCCCAAACTTAACTAATCCTTTACTCTCTTGTGCAGAGCATTCAGATCCCAGAAGAAGGTAGAACATGGCATATTGATAGTGGATGCTCAAGGCACATGACTGGAAATCTGCAAATTCTTAAAGATTTCAAGTCCTTTGATGGTGGATTTGTGGCTTTTGGTGAGAACCCAAAAGGAGGTAAGATCACAGGTAAAGGTACTGTTACTAATGGAAAAATTACCTTTGATAATGTATTTTATGTAGCTGAACTAAAATACAATCTTGTCAGTGTGTCTCAAGTTTGTGATAAAAAGAACAAGATTCTGTTCACAGACATTGAGTGCATCATTCTTTCTCCTGAGTTTATTTTAGATGAAAAATATGTTGTTTTAAGAACCCCAAGGAGAAACAATGTGTATTGCCTGGATATAGGGGGAGAACTCATTTCTACAAATGAGGTCAACTGTTTTATATCCAAGGCAAACACCACTGAATCAGAACTTTGGCATAGAAGGATGTGTCACACAAATTTTAAAAACATGAATAATTTAGTAAAAAGAAATCTGGTCATTGGACTTCCTCAAAAACAATTCATGTGTGATCATCACTGTGTTGCATGCCTAAAAGGTAAACAACACAAGACTTCTCATAAGTCCAAAACTGTGAACTCTATTTCTGTTCCTTTACAGCTCTTACATATGGACCTTTTTGGACCTACAAATGTAATGAGTATTGGAAAGAAACAATATTGTCTTGTTATTACTGATGACTTTTCCAGATATACATGGGTTTTCTTTCTCAGGACAAAGGATGAAACAAGTGAACTCATAAAGAACTTAATTGTTAAACTGGAAAACACATCTGATCAAAAAGTGAAAGCCATAAGATGTGATAATGGCACAGAATTTAAAAATACTAACCTAATTAACTTTTGTGATCTTAAAGGTATTGACAGGCAATACAGCTCACCTAGAACTCCACAACAAAATGGTGTAGCTGAAAGAAGGAATAGAACCATCATTGAAGCAGCAAGATCAATGCTAGCAGACTCAAAATTACCAATTACTTTTTGGGCAGAAGCTGTTAATACTGCTTGTTATGTTCAAAACAGAGTATTAATAGTGAAGCCACACTTTAAAACACCATATGAACTTTTCAATAAAAGAAAACCTTCTATAAGTTTCTTAAAATCATTTGGTTGTCCTTGTACTATTTTGATTACAAGAGAACAAATTGGTAAGTTTGACTGCAAAGCTGATGATGGAATCTTTGTGGGATACTCTACTCAAAGCAAATCATACAGAGTATTCAACAAAAGACTAAGGATAATTGAAGAAAGCATCAATGTATCCTTTAATGAAAATGTACCTAATGAACAAGGAAATGGTCCAGATTGGCTATTTGACATAGACAATCTAACCAAATCCTTTAATTTTAATATGAATTTCAATGCAGGTAATTCAAATTGTCTTAATCAAAAGGAAGGAACATCATCTGTTTATACTGGTCAAGAAAAGATGAGATACATAGTTGTTGATACTGCTCCCATAGTTAATACTGATGTCAGTAAGAACTCAAATATTGAAAGCAGTAGTAACTCTGAGAATGAGGTCAGTAGTAATTCCATTACTACTGGTACCAGTAATAGTACTGAAAATACTACTGGTCCCAACTATAACCTAGATTCTCAAGATACTACTGATACCAGTAACAACTTCAATACTACTGATCTCAATGAAGATGATGGCAGTAGTAACTCTGACCAAGATAATGATGAACCAAATACTAATGACAATGAAGGATCTCAAGAAGAACAACTACCTGAGGCAAATGAGTCCAACCTTGAAAATCAACTAGTGGTTGATAAAACTACAACAACAAGGACTCAAAAGAACCATCCATTAGACCTTGTTCTAAGTGATGTTAACTCACCACTTCAAACAAGAAGCAAATTAAATAAAAGCTTAACTGCAAATATGTGTAACATTAGTTTAATTGCTAATGAATGTATGTATGAATGCTTTCTGTCTCAGGATGAACCAAAGAAGATCCAACAAGCAATGAAGGACTCAAACTGGATTGAGGCAATGCAAGAGGAACTCCTTCAATTTAAATTACAAGCTGTTTGGACACTTGTACCTCTACCCAAAGGAAAAAGAGCCATTGGAACAAGATGGATCTTTAGAAACAAGAAAGATGAAAGAGGGATAGTGATCAAGAATAAAGCCAGACTTGTAGCCCAAGGATACACTCAAGAAGAAGGTATAGACTATGATGAAGTGTATGCTCCTGTTGCCAGAATTGAAGCAATAAGAATATTCCTAGCATATGCTTCATTCAAAAGGTTTAAAGTCTATCAAATGGATGTGAAGAGTGCTTTCCTGTATGGGAAGATTGAAGAAGAAGTTTATGTTTGCCAACCTCCAGGATTTGAAGATCCAAAACATGGTGATTATGTGTTTAAATTGGATAAAGCTCTATATGGTCTACATCAGGCACCAAGAGCATGGTATGACACACTATCATCATACTTATTAAAGAACAATTTCAAAAGAGGAGCCATTGATAAAACATTGTTTACAAAGAAAGTCAAAGATGATATACTACTGGTACAAATCTATGTAGATGATATCATCTTTGGATCAACCAATGATTTATTATGCAAAGAATTTGAAGAGCTGATGCAGATTAAATTCAAGATGAGCTCCATGGGTCCAATGAACTTCTTCCTTGGACTCCAAGTCAGTCAAAGAACTGATGGTATTTTGATAAATCAATCAAAATATGTCAAAGACATCTTGGAAAAGTTTGACTTGAAAGACAGTAAAAGTGCTAGTACACCAATGGAAACACACAAACACCTACATCCTGATGTTGAGGGGGAGGATGTAGATGAACACTTATATAGATCAATGATAGGATCTTTGATGTACTTAACTGCATCAAGACCTGACATTATGTATAGTGTTTGTGTGTGTGCAAGATATCAAGCAAGACCCAAAGAACTACACTTGCAGGCTGTCAAACGAATATTCAGATACTTGAAAGGCAAACCATCACTAGGTCTATGGTATCCACATGACTCACCCTTTGAACTAATAGCCTATACAGATAGTGACTATGGAGGTGAATGTCAAGATAGAAAGTCCACTACTGGTGGATGTCAATTCTTTGGATCAAGACTAGTGTCATGGCAATGTAAGAAGCAAACAAATGTATCAACATCTACTGCTGAAGCAGAATATGTAGCTGCATCTGCTTGCTGTGCTCAAGTACTATGGATTCAAAATCAACTTCTAGACTTTGGTATCTCTATCCTTAAAACTCCTATTTTTATTGATAATCAAAGTGCTATTAGTATTGTGAATAATCCAGTAAAACATTCAAAAACTAAACACATTGAAATAAGATTTCACTTTATAAGAGATTGTAATGAAAAGAAATTAATCAAAGTAGTTAAAATCCATACTGATGATCAATTAGCAGATCTTTTTACAAAAGCATTTGATGTAGGAAGATTCAACTTCTTGGTCAGTAGTATTGGAATGATTTTAATAACTTAAAATCTCACTTAAAATTATGTGTAAAGTTAGTGTTGTAAAATATTATTTTCTTAAGTGTTTTACTACTAGTATTGCTGTACTACTGGTGTGAAAGTGTATGCACAAAATACTACTGATAGTTCATTACTACTGGTGCATTTTAGGTTTACATGGATACTACTGGTAGGTCAGTACTACTGGTATTCACATATACTACTGGTCTTGTGTGGTAATGGTTACTACTGATGTCTATAATTACTACTGATGTCAAAATCCTTAGTCATTACTGATGTTAGTAGATACTACTGACGTTTTACTACTGATATCTTATTTACTACTGGTCTTTCATAAACACAATTACCAAACTAACCCCCATGAAAATAACCGTTATGTTATGATTCGAAGGCTATTTTCGTAGTTTTGCAGGTTTAATCGAAAGATATAAAAGGCGGCAGATGATTAATTTAGCATTATCTTCACTTCGATTCTCTAAACACCTTTCGATAAACCCTAGTTTACGATCAAAAACCCTTCATCTTTAACAAAATTCTTGCAAAATCTCAACAACAATGACAACTTTACAAGCTCTCGATGTGCAAACCGATCTCAGATACTCAGAATTTCACAACATGGTTGCATTTTTAAAAAATCCCGACGGAACAAAAGATTTCCGTCCAATCGTAAAATTCTTGAGAAATTCGTATATACAGTTTGCCTTAACTGTAAAGCCGAAGGCATATCAACAGCACTTGGTGGATTTCTGGACCAATGCTGAGCGAACAGAAGGAACCACATCATCAATGATAAAATCGAAAGTAGATGGAAAGTACATCACTGTAACTGAACAATCAATCAGACATCATCTACAACTTCATGATGATTCAGGTATGTATACTCTTCCTAAGGAATACATTGCTGATACTTTAAATAAAATGGGGTATGAAGGCAGACTTAATATTGTAACTTTTCAAAAAGGCCTTCTATCCCCACAATGGAAATTTCTGGTTCATACCATTCAGCATTGTATTTCTCCTAAAAGAAGTACTTGGAATGAGTTTAACAAGGCAATAGCATCTGCTGTTGTATGTTTATGCACAGACCAAGTATTCAATTTTTCTAATATGATTTTTGATGGTATGTTGGGAAATCTTAGCTCTTCTAAATTTTTAATGTATCCCAGATTTCTACAACATATCATAAACTGTGAATTACAAAACTTGTCAACTCCTAAAAACATTTTTGTATTACCTGAGTTGAACAAGAAAGTTTTCTCAAATATGAGAAAACAATTTAAATTTTCAGGGAAGGAAACCCCTTTGTTTCCAAACATGATCAAAGATCAACCCAATATTGGAGAAGGTTCAACCATTGCTACAACCCAAGTTGAACCTCAACCCACTCCATCACCCCCAAATACAGCCCAAACACCACCCCATATAGCCACTCAATCACCAACTCAAACAGAAGTCCTGAATGTGTCCCAGGAACTTGATATAAATCTGCAGAGTGCTACTCTTCACTCTGTAGAAGACCTACCAGACAAAACCAAACATATATCTACAATCTATAAAAGAAAGAAATCTTTAAAGGACACCAGGGGACAAATCGAGTCACACCCCAGGCTCAAAGAGTTGTCCTCCAAGGAGGAGAGAGGACATGAGGGGAGGGCTTTCACTACTGATGCCCCAAAGGTGGGTGCACAGGACAGTGAAAACATCATTAGGACCCAAACCTCGGCAACTTTGAGTGATGACTCATTTGAGGAGTTACTCAAAGGACCCCGGTGCCAAGAAACCACAAGGGGGGGCATCTCTGCTTCTTCTAGGAAGAAGAGAATGTCTAAAAGACCCAATGACTCACCAAGCAGTGATGAGGGCAGATCTGTGAAATTGATGGAAAGGAAGGAAAACCTTAAAACCAATGTACCTGTTAGTAAGCCCGATGATCTTGCTAGATGGAGTGAGGGCAGTATTAAAATCCAACAATTGACGGCTAAAGTGGATTCCTTGGAATCCACTGTACAAGATTGTCTTTATTACCAAACAAATCAAGGAAAAACTATGGCTGCTATGAAAAGAAATGTCAATATCATCAACAAAAGAATGAGACAATATGAACTTAGGCTTCATCAACAATCAAAGCTTATCAGAAAATTGAAAAAGAGGATTGATGATAGTGAGGCTCCTCCAGTTGAGCTCACTAAGGGGGAGAAGGATAACATACAGACAATGATTGATGAATCCATTGCAGCAGCAGCTTCCTCCCTCTTGAATTTAAAAGAAACAGAAGTTGATGAAGGCCCAGAGATGATGATTACAGAAGAAGAGCCAATTACTACTGCTCCTACTAAAAAACAAGCTGAAAAAGACATACCAGTAGTAACTCCTACTACTGATATAACAGCAGTAGTAAATGAAGAAAAGGCAGCAAACACTACTGATGACCTATCAGTAGTAATCTCTGAAGACATACCAGTAGTAACTACCTTAGTTACTACTGATGACATTATTGAGCTGCCACCACTACTAGAGCCTACAGTGATACTTCCACCATCTCCAAAAAGAACAACAACAACACAAATGGTGGTAAAAGATATTGATGATGATATCAACTGGTTAGAAGTTGATGAATGCTCCCTGCCTCCACATCCTAAAATACTTCCCATATCTCAGATACACTACTATGGTCCCAAATTTGTTATTGAATCTGAACCAAATATGAAGAAAGACAATTACATAGGAAAGGGAAAAGAAGTTGCTGATGAAGACCAACCCAACAGAGCACAAGGTCATGAAATTGTCAACAAAATCAATTATGCCAAATCAGCCAAACAGGATAGGTGGAAGGTAAAGAGAGCAAAATATTTAAAGAAGGTTGAAGTCTCTCTAGCAAATGAAAACAAAAGATTAGCAGAAAGGGCTAGAATATTGAGACAACCTTTCACAGAAATCAAATTGGCAGATATAGCAGATATATCAAAACTGCCACAATTTCAACAGAAGATCAAATCTAAACAAGTTGCTGAAACAAGAAAGGAATTACAAAGAAGAGAACTGAAAAAATTTAGGCAACTTGAACATGAAACAATAGAACTTCTTGAAGCACAAGTACAAGAATGCAAAGAGCAAAAGGCTGATATGCCAGAACAATTTGCAGAGAAAAAGAAAGAAATGATCACATTCTTAAAATCAAAAGGGTATAACACAAAGGCATTTGGAAGAATGAAGCTGATCAATTTAATTGAAAAGTACTGTGTAGAGAAGAAGAAGGATCTTACTGAGCAAGATAGTAATGAGAAGTACACCACTAAACTTGAACAGATAGACTCCAAAGAAATGAAAGAAAGAAAAACAATATCTGGAGAATCATCTGGTGTATCCTCTCAAACATCAAAGAAAAGAAAGACAATTGCTTCAGAACTTGATCAACCAAATAAAAAATTACAAATGGTTCAAGTTCATGATCTCCCCATTGCTCCCCTACAAAATAATCCAATCATCAACTGGAGGTACATAGATGATATGATTGAGATTATAAGAGAAGATAAGGTCACTCAAAGATTCAGAGCTTGGAAACCTTTGGTCATGTCCCTAACCAGAAGTGACATTATTAAGATGTTGATCATTGGTAAACCAAGAATGACTAAGAAGAACTGGAAGAATTCAGCTGCAGGTTATCTTACTGAAATGATTGATGCTGCTTTCTATCCAGAAAATTATCCAGAGAAGTACACAGATTCAGAAAATGTTCAAGCTTGGAATGTGCTACCAACTGTCAACATGTACTTCTTTGAATATACAAGTAAGAAATGTGACTTATTTCTTTATGAGAAAGAGTATCCTCATTCTGAGAAGACTCTCTATCAACTATGGTGCATGAATTTTATTAAACCACATGATGCTGTGATGCTCCAAAACAAATTGAATGAATTTGTTAAAAGAATCAGCAAATATATCATTGCACAAAGGAATAAAAGGAACCAACAGACTTTAGAAGGTGATAAGAAAAGAGCAAAGTTGTTGGAAGAAAAGAAAAAGAAGAAGTAAATAAGAAACTTGATTGATTAAAGGATAATCAATAAGTTTAGGGGGAGATTGTTAGAGCAAATCACAGATCAACTTAGTACTGATGCTGCAGTTGGTAATAATTATGTTTATTACTGATGGGGCAGAAACATTTACTACTGATGAAGTTGATGCTGGTGTTCTCTATAACTTAGTTACTACTGATCATACAAAGATTGAAGATACTACTGATCATTGTAGTTACTACTGACGTTGGTTTCTGGACTTACTACTGATCACCAAGTTTACTACTGATGTTACTTATTTACTACTGGTGATTGGTTTTACTACTGATACGCGTTTATGGAACATATCAAGTCCGAGATCTTCGCAGAGATAGTTATAGAATGTAAATCAATGTATATCGTTTATAATTAGATGTATATCGTATCCTAGAATAACTAGGGTAAATAGTTTAGCTTCAAGGACTATTATATATAGTTCCTTACGAATTGTAAACGTACGTGTGTATTGTTAACTTAATAATATACATTGAAGCTTTTTGTGAAACTGTGTTCTTAATATTTCTCATATTGTTCATACAGTTCATCGTTCTTAATTATTGATATAGTGTTGATCCGCTGCAACTTCTATCATCAAATAGATCTAAGGTGTTTATTAACTTGTCTATAGTTAATCGATCCTGACAAGTATCCAAACAAATAGCTACGGATCCAGGGCAATTCACATTGTGGGGACTAGGAAAAGGACAAGGCGTCGTGGTGAGAATCTAGTCTTTTCCAACATGACAACAAATGAATCCATACAAAAGCTTTCCTAAATTGTTCTAACATGCATTTCTCAGTTATATCATATAATTAGTAATAGACCAAACCAATACATGTATCCATAAAAAGTTTTATGCAAACAAATGGTCACTAATTATATCAATACTTCAAATCATTAGAAAGCTACTATCATTACCACTTTTCTTGTCTTCTTCATCCATATTTTCATCATCATGGTCATCGATCTCCATTAGATCTTCGGAAGTGTAATTAAGAGGTCCATGACCGTTTCCAAAGGCGTGAACATGGTCTTTAAGAGACCTTTTGTGCTTAAAATCGGACCCGCAAACACAATACCATAATTTCCCACAATTCTTTTCGTGAGTCCTCCAATCTCCTCGAACCGCAAATGGTTTCCCGCATTTTCGACACCCGAAGGGCTTCTCGCCGTGCTTTCTTTTGTAATGTGTTTGAAGTGTCCTAAAGTCTTTGAGTGGCTTCGATCTTGGATGGTTGATGTTGTTCTTGCAACCCTCGGCACAACAATAACATGGTAATCTCATCATTGATGATGCCGGTTTTGTGCCTCGTAACGATTCTGGACCTTTTCTGTATTGTGATCCATGCCCCCACATGTGCATCTAGACAATATATGTAACAAGAGTATTTTTAAAAATAACATCCTAACCACATAAAATTACAAGCACTATGAGAACATTAATAGAATTATATTAGAGTACAAGATAATTAGAAAACATGAAGCATTGTAGATCGAATACTCATGGAGAATTATCTTCTCACGTTATTATTTTGTTTTTGTCGTTACAATTATTTTCCCCTACCTTGACTAACATGATTTAGGTCTACCATGATGGATGACGAGACAAAAAAAACACTAAATTAAGCTAATTAAATATACACATTTCGGAGAAGTTGAGAATACAAAGCAAATAATAGAACATTCATATCTATTTGTTAACACACTTGAAAAGGCCCATTTAAAGTATAAAAAAGGTTACAATCATCCAATGTAGCTTAAAAGAAAAAACAATTTCGAAGCATTAATTAAAAAACAAGCATATTTTCTTCAAAAAAAAAAAAAACAGCCCACAAAAATTTCTACCAATTTTACCGAAATAACGTAATTATTAAAATAATAAGTATGTACGTAGGAGGACGTATCATGCATGTTTAATTTGCTAAAGAAATACTGGATAAATTAACAATTAATTAACCTGCATGTTGTTGTAGCGGTTGAATGTTTTGTTGCAAACCGTGCACGAGAATTGCGTAGGACCGACCATGATTTGTGCTTGTGTTGGGATCCAATACGGTAAATGATCAGGTGCGCCTAGGGTTACGTTAGGGTTTGTGGGGATGCTACTGGGCCCACCTTCCCCTAGACTAGTTGGTGGTGGTTGACCTATATGAAGAGCAATTGTTACACCATCCTTGCAACCATCAATAGTACTAGAATCAAGATTAAGGTTAAGGTTAAGGTTAAGGTTAAGATTTTTATTAGGGTTTTGGTGAAATAATGGGATATTGGAGTGATGATTGTAGTTGGAGTATTTGGATAGGTTGTGGTGGTGTTGTGGTTGGCCTGGAGGGCTAAGAGAGAGTAGGATAGAATCTTCATCCACTTCATCACCTTCCAAACATCCATTACTCTCACTTGTGGTTGACATGTTGACAAAAAAAAACTTAGGTTTTGGGCATTTATGTATGGAGATTGGAAGGGGAAGAGATCCAAGAAGGTGATATTTTGGCTTGTAGATACTTAGTTCAATGACACACACATATATGATATTAAAAAAAAAAAGTGCCACTAAATGACACTTTTGTAGTAAGACCTCAAGAAGAAGATTTTAAGTTACGTGTGATGAGGGAGAACACAAATCAAGATGACATAATTCTAGAGATATATGAAGAGGTGTGTGTGTGTGTGAGAGAGAGAGAGAGAGAGAGAGAGAGAGAGAGAGAGAGAGAGAGAGAGAGAGAGAGAGAGAGAGAGAGAGAGAAAATGAGATTTTAAGCTTTTTTGCATTGGTAGAGAAGGCAAATGAAGATGATAGTGAAAAATAGTTGGAATTTTTTTGGTTAGAATCAAGAAAGAGAAAAAGAGGTTGAGGCAGTGTGCACGTGGAATAGGGATATAGAAAATTGGAAGGTGATTGATTTGGCGTGTTTAGAAATGGGGGAGACAAGGACTTGGCAAAAGACAGGTGAGAAAGAAAGAAAGTGCACTACATAGAATAGTGTACCAATACGATTAACCCCCAACCCTAAGTATTTCAATTTTAATGTATCATATACATATACATTAATTTGAAGTTTTCTTCGGGATTTTAAACAAATTATCAGTTTTAATGTGGTTTTAGAAATGTTTACAAAAATATGGTAACTAAAATTTTAAAACCCGGATACTCCTCACAATGCGCCACATATCAATCATTTGTAGTCTGACTCGTGGAAATTTGAAAATAAAATGATCCGAGTCCAGGATTTTAAATCCAGGAAAGTGGTTGATTGGACACAGTATTAGGGACAAACGATTGGCACGTATCACATTTTGGATGAGTATCTAGGTTTTCAAATCCCGGATACCATATTTTTTCGAAACTCACATTAGAAACAAAATTTGTTTGAATTTATATTAATTTTGAAAGATGTTCACATTAATTCATCGTAATCCGATAACATCATAATTTGGTTTTGATTCAAGTGAGTTTTCTCAATCTTCAAAGCAAAGGCTGGAGTTGATTTTCTTATATTTTGTTTTTTCGTGAAGTATTTTAAAAATACTACGAGATCGGTTAAACTTTCAATTCTAATTATCTACATGTAACTCTTTAGACCACCCGTAACGGTGTGGTCGACCATTTGGTCGATCAGACGTGGAGCTCCAACTCGACGCGTCCCCCCCTTACGCCCATACCAAATTGACGCGTCGACCGTGCCCAACGGTCGACTAGTCGACCGATCAATTTTCAAAGGGGGAAGACTTTTTCAAAGGGGAATGATTTGGTCGCCTGGTTACGTGTGTTCGGTCGGGATTTTTTATGTGTTTGGTCGGGCTGATGTGGCGCAGAGGTGGCATGGGTGACCAAACTGGGTTTGGTCACCCATTACGCACAGTTAGTAGAGAATTTAGAATATTGTTATATGATTGTCAACCTAGATTAGATACTTTAGCCGATTATATTAAGTTTTTTTGTTTTACTAGCTAGAGCTCATCATCAAACATCATACTCAACACGTGATGTTAAGTGTGCACGGATGTTTACCAATCACATTGATTTACCTATGCAAATCATTATTTCCTTCGTATTTGTATTCATCTCAATTTTTCTTAGTTTTGCCTAACCTTTGAAAAACAGAGGAAACATTTTAATTGACACAAAAAGAAAATATTGAATAGATTACATCTTTAATTGTGAAAGAGTGTTCGACTTTTATTACTCGATGTTGGAAGTATACCATGATTTTAACAGCAAATTTGTATTATATAAAGAAATCTAGCAAAAAGCTGTTACATATAATATTACATCAGAAGGGGATCGATTTACAATACCATATAACCAATTTACCGAAACTTTTTCCCCTGTTTGAATTTTGAAACCTAAAAATAAGAAAGAAATTTAACATCATCATCCAACGTTTCTTGTCTAGCCTTAAATATTTTGAATGAAATTATATCATTTCTAAATGGGGATAGTGAGTGTGTGGCTGTCTCCTAATGTTAGGTGTAGAACCACCTATAATTCCATAGTTTTAGTTTAAAAAAAACTCAAAACGGTTATTTTTACAATGTCTTGTCACTTTCCAAACATATTGGAACACTTAGACAATAAAAAAAACTATATACACGCATATGCACATGTTGTTGAATATGAACACCAATCATAGACTATGAAACTTGTAACACCATTTCAACAAAAAACATATTATAATTTAAGATAAGTGGTGAGTTTTAGAGGGGCTTTAGTACACTAATGAGTTTATGTAGTGAATTATAAGTTTTTTTTAACAAAAAATACATAGTTTTAGATGGTTACACACCTAAGTTTAGGTACATGACAGCCAAACACTCATTTTTCCCTTTCTAAATTGTCGGCACTTTGAAAGGTCAAATACAAGCATGTAACTTTTGAATAGAACACGGATAATACTATTAATTTGTATGTATATGTATGGATGTATTCACTACTCACCATGATAGAGATATGTATAGATTATGTACCAATGGAACTACATGAAGAACTACTGTTTGAATGGAAGGCAGGCGTGGGTGTTTCTCTCTCACACACAAACACACACCCACACACACTCACTTTTGTAGTTAACATGTAAAGGAGAAGTTGAAATAGATGTACGTACATGCCAGCCAAGAATACATGCAATGATAGAAGATGTTACACTACATAGTGCAAACCAAGGATCCATCAAATATCACACAACACAAAAGTTAATTATTAATTCGTCATATTCTTTTTTCATTTTGTTAGCCACATGAAAAGTCTAACTCACCAATATTCATTATTTGATTTGACTCCTTGTTATCAAAAGTAGGTTGGTATCACCTAAATTGCAACCTTATCACACTTCCTTGCTACTCGATCGATCATACATTATCAGGATATAATTATCCCAAATTGATATAATTATCTCTAAAAACTTGTATCTTTTTCGTTCTCTCTATATGTTTTTCTTTTCTAGGCTTTTATACATTCAACGCTCGCGGTCAACATAATCACGATTTTGGGGTTCCAACTTTAAGGAAATATAATTGATGCATGTTTATATTGTGTAGTTGATGTTTTGAGATATATTGAGGATAAATAATTGTGTTATATTATGAAAATGTTGATAATGGGTCTATTTTGAGGATAAGTGAGAGTGAGACTTATTTTAGAAGTTCTAAAAGTTTATATATAGGCTTATCTTTGAAAATTTCCATTATATTAGACATTAGTATGGTTAGTGTATAAACATTTGGCTAATCATAATGTAATACTTCCTCCCATTTAAAATGAGTGATACACTTTTCATATTTGGGTGTATCAAAATAAGTGATACACTTTGAAAACTTACCTTATTTGGTAAAAAGTGATGGGACACATACCCACTAACTATTTTATTTAATAAAGTGAAATGACATCTTTACCCTTACTTTTACTTTTAAACATTATTAACATCACTTTATTTAAAATTTGTGGGACCCATTACCCACTAATCATCCAATTAATCTAATTTAATTATTATTATCATATTTTGCCTCAAAAATCGTGAAACCAATAATGTATCACTTATTTTAAATAGGAGTAAATATAACTCTTCATTCATTAATGTGAGATTAACCTTGAAGATCATATCTTAATCTATCTCTACTTGCAATTACACCTAATTACACTGATTAGCTTAGATAGTGAGAATCACAGTTGGTAAGTAATCTTGATTAACTCTTGATTAGTGGTTAATTAGGCTTAATCTTGGTGACTAAACTGAGTGTTTGAAGTTTTTGAAAGAAATGTTTGGGTATTTTGATCATAAGCTGAAAAATTCAAGCTCAAATGAAGATTATAATCCGATAGATGCATTTCTGTATTGTTTCTGATCAAAATCGAATCTCAATTCATTCATGAAATTCGAAGTTTCAAAGTAAATTGATTGTTTTTTTTGCTTAAAAATGGTGGAAAATGGGTTTAGCAAGCTTTTAGCTACCGATTTCATCAAATTCGTAGTTTTTAGAGAGTATTTTGCAAAATTGGTATAATAGGATTGTTATAAATCAAAAGGCGAGTATTTTGCAAATAGAATCATTAGAATCGGATTAAACTTGAAGAAATTATGAGGTTTTTAGTGAATTATCGTACTGAACAGTTTCACACACAAATTCAAAAACTCAAGGTTTCGTGTACCGAATCTATAACTGCAACCAAACCAAAATCCTGATTTTGACTCAGAAAAAGTCAAACTGCCAAAACATATATAAATCATACACCACATAATCCGCAGCTGCAACAAAAGCACATCTAGATCAACCATTTCAGTGTAAAACAGTTGACCAAGATAATCCAAAAAACCAAACAAGCTGCTGCTAATCCGGTCTCTGCTACTAAACCAAAAGCCGAATTTTGACTTTTGAAAAGTCAAACTGCAGCAACAAACAATCAACTCCATCAAACCAGAAGTAACCCGAGAATTCCATGTTTGAAGATGTGCCTAAACAAAAATTTGGCTTGAAATGAAGGACTTGCAAGTCAAAAAGGGTTTTATAAATCACTTCTTCAACTTTGCATATCCATAATCAACTTCAAACCTAACCTGTCACTATGGTTAACACCTGCTTCATCAATATATGAACTAAGTTAACCATAATGTGTATTCTAGCTACTTCAACCCAAACCATACCACCCCAAAAAGAAGAATAGTTACTCGTGAGGCCAACTCCACCAAGAAAAATCAGAAAAATCCCAAATATTCTCCAAAATTCCAAAATAATAGTACCAATCTGCTCCAGAATTTTCAGGTTAATCTGCCCACTGGAAATACCGGAACTGCACTTCTGGTGCCTTTTTAAACCGAAAAACTGCACCCAACAGTACCAACAGCAGAAAAAAATCAGAAAATTCCCAAAAAATCCATTAAAATGGGAATTTATGAAACTAAGGCCCACAAAAAAATTCAGCTTCAAAAGAACACCCAGACTGCCCAAAACTGACCAAATAGTCCAGAAAAAACCCATTTGGCCCATTTTCCAGAAATAATTCAGAAAAATCCCAAAAAATTCTTGGGATTTTTTTGTGTGGCAATGCACGTCACCGTTTTGCCTCTTGGTGGTCCAGAATGTTATTGTGCTCACTTTTTTATTTATTTTTTTGTTATCAAACAAAAAAAGTTATTTACAAAACAAAATGGGTAAAAACTACCCATTTGAAATAAGACCTCCCAAAACATGCTTTTGAAACAAGGCAAAAAACAAAAACACAACTCTAGAACCTAACTCTAAACAAGAACTAATCATCCATAAAAAACATATAAAATAAAAAGTAAACACAATAATGTAATCAAGAATGCCTATTGCCTAAGGCTTCCCTAAGGATCTGAACTTTAGCATCTTGAGTCTTCATACCATCTCTAAAAATGTTGATGACTTCAGTTTTATCATAGCAATTGTCTTCATCTTTTTTGTCTTCATCTTTGACTTCTTATAAAGGATTATCCAAATTTGACTTCAAAAAAGTCAACAAATAAATCTGCCCAAATTTCTTCAAGTATAAACCATGAATTTCCAAAAAACCAAGCACACTCTGACCATCCAAAAGCCCACATCTGATACAATCCCAACAGTTTGACTTTGACCTTATAAAAGTCAAACTGTTACAAATAATGCCCTTTATCCTTTCTAAAATCCATGGCTGCAACATCCAAACAGTCCCGGGCACAATCTTCAAACATAACCGATTAGCATCCAAAAAAATCACGAAAATTTTGAGGTTAATCTGCACACTGGAAATACCAAAACTGCCATTCTGCTGCCTTTTTAAACCTAAAAACTGCACCCAACAGTACTAACAGCAGAAAAAAATCAGAAAAATCCCAAAAAAATCCAGTAAAATGGGAATTTATGCAACTAAGGTCCACAAAAAAATTTAGCTTCAAAAGACCACCCAGACTGCCCAAAACTGACCAAATAGTCCGAAAAAACCCATTTGGCCCATTTTCCAGAAAAAATCCAGAAAAATCCCAAAAAATTCTGAAAAATGGGAAAACATAATCCCAAGCCTTCCACAAAAATATCAGCTCAATCCAAAGTGCTAAAAATCACCAAAACAGTCCTGAGCACAATCTTCAAACATAAGCGATTAGCATCCAAAAAATCACGAAAATTTTGACTGCATTTTAACCCATAATTCCAGGCAGCCCCGAGAGTTTGACTTTGACTGCAGAAAAGTCAAACTGTCAAACAAAAAACTCTTTGCAATCTTTCCACATATATATATATGATCTAATGGCGTCACCTGTATTGCCAACATAATTTATACAAACATTAAATGCAAAACAACTAAATAAAGTAGTATATGTAAGTTCTTCAATACAGTTTTTTATCCATTAAATGATAGGAAACGATAATGGTATAACCCTTAGGGCATTGTTTAAAAAAATTGTGCTTAATATTGTTGTACAAAAACTATAAAAAACCACCCACCCTAAAAATCATTAACAAAGTGGTTATGATTGAAAATTTGTACATAAATAACATAAATAACTCTTAACCATAGCCTTTAGGGCTATGGTTAACAAATCCCTTAAATTATTACCATCACTAAAAAAGTTATAATTAAAGAAATGAGACAAAATAGAATTGTTACCGTGGGCTTGGCAATATTCTTCCCGAGAGGCTGTAGTTTGGTTGATAAAACGTGTAGACAACAAGCAAATGAACAGGAAACAAATGATGTTCTTCATGAGGAAGTGTCAAGAAATGTAATACTCGAATGCTCTAGTTGTCGTTGTGTGTTTTGTAATGCCTTATAGATGTTTGTATATATAGACTAATGATGTAGTGGGGATGGGTGAAACGCATTAAATCAATAGGAATATAGTGAAAGAAAGAAATATGAAAAAGGTGAAGGAAAGGGTGATTACTGATGACTGATGATACCTTTAACATGGCCCATTTTGCTATGTGTCACCATATGATGCTATGGGTATGGTTGCTTCTGCTTCGATTTTAGCGTTGTTGTGTGGCATTGTTGTTAAAATAAAATGGTCAGAATAGGAACGGGCCCATTGCAATGGTTTTTAAAATAAAATGGCATTGTTGTTAAAAGAAAAATTGTTATCATAATCTCGTGGAGTTCATCACCCTTCACAAAACCAATCACTAAAAGTATATCGATTTTAGCGCCAGTTGTTTGGCGAGAAATTTGGCGAAGGGGGTTCGATACCCTGATTTGGACTCGCGGCATGAAAAGAAGTCGCCATCTCACTTTGGTGTAAGGATGACGCCATTATTAGTGACGGACCCAGGAAAAAATCTGAATTATATCACTGGTTGCATATTCTTTTTCTTAGTTTACCAACTACACTAAAAAGTATATTTAAAGTTATCTTATATTAACACTAACTAAAAAAAGTTAAATAGTACACACTCTACCTCATACTACACAATAGCTCATCCCGTGACCACGAGCACTATACCATTTGTTCTAAAGTAAAAATAACAAAAAATGTGGACGGTGAGCCATCATCAAAGGCCCATCTCGAATTTATAGCATGCAAATAAGCAAGCATACAGAATAATGAGAGCCAAATCGGGTAAAAAGTGGGCTATGGTGGCAAAGATTACACATGGTTTTGGTGAACTTTTCCTTGTCGTTCCTTTTTCACAGGCTGTATAGACCACAAAAATAATATATATATTTTTTAATGACAAACACACGCACTCCATAATCTACACCATTTTGTCAATGACAAGATTTGAACTCACAAGGCCACAACCTTGTGGGACACCTAATCACCTTGATACCGCTGGACTATAAGTCATTTGGTACCATAGTAATAATATACAACAAGCAAAATAGGTAGCATTTTACCGCTAACCATTATGAGTGCTAAGAGCACTCGGTGTAGTATGTTAAAAGACTCGCCAAATACCTTAAATATGATTTAGCACCATACCATCAATTATGTTAAATGCATGTTAAAGGGCATTCGCCAAGTGTATGGCGGTATGTTAAAACGATTCTAGGTATGTGTTAGACCCACTTTGTCATAGTTTTAACCTCTCTCACACCACACCATCATTTATGTTAAATAGCCAAAAGGACTTTAACTAGGATTTAACATTGACAATTATACTTTGTGCTCTAATGCTTCAATTTTTGACACATCAACTTCATGCATCAGGGGAGCAACCGTGACGCGTCAGCCAACCGTGACGCGTCAGTAAACCCGTCAGTAGCGCCACGTCAGCACATCCTTATTAACACGCTACTGACACGGTCGTGCCAACCATGCCCATCACTAACCCATCACTAAACTCATCCTTTCCACATCATCATTTTTAATTAAAATTTAAAAATAAAAATTATAAATTTTTTGAAAAAAAAAAGTAATATATTATTCCTATAAAATAAATATATAAAAAAAATTAAAATAAAAAAAAATGAAAAGAAAACAGAGAATAAAGAGATTTTAAATTAAAAAATACAAAATGTACAAGTTTATATGCACAATGTACAACTCCTTTTCCCCCTCTCTCTCTTCCTTCCCCTTCCTCTCTCCCCCTCTCTTCTTCCTCGCACCCACGACGCCAGCCTCCACCGTCCTCACCCTGACGTATCTCCGGCGACGCCACCCACGACGCGGCCGTGCCGACGGCGTCATGGGCTGACGGCAAAAAAACGCCCCCAACGTGCCCCTTGACGCAGGGTTGGTACGGGTCTTAGCAACTTTCTTGAAACTAACAATAATTTAATTTATAAACTAAAGATTAACAGCCATGGTTGGACTTGTGATAAAAGGGTCTTATTTAACTAGAAAAACAATACTTTTAGCAAAAAATAAATCATTTTATTTTTATCTTTTAATCTTAGTTTTTAATTTTTTAATAACTTGATGGTACCATTCATATATATCTTGTGCCCGTTGTAAGCTTTTATGTCAATGTCTATTTACTTTTTGCCTTTTGCCTTTTTTCTTTATATTCTATTGTCTAATATTATTATGTTATCATAGTTTGTAGTGTTTAGTAAGAGATGTCGTGAATTTTTTTAACTGAAACTACATGCATATTATATGAAGGGACATGCTTAATTCAGAGAATCTTTATTAAAATTTATCATGTAATTGAGAGACTTACCCCATTCAATGAGTTGTGAAATGGATTGAATTAGTCATTTTATGTTACTGTATTAAATAAGATAGTTAGTGGGTATGAGTTCCACTATTTTTTACTTAACAAAAAGAAAATCAAAGTGTTTCACTTAATTTGAAACACTCCAAAATGAAAAGTGTATCACTTATTTTGAAACCGAGGAAGTATGAAACTAGCTATCAGTTATGAAAGGTAACATTTTGGACCACCAAAAGGCACTAAAACGAAAAAGAAAGCTCATTGCACCGAAGCATCTTAATAATTACACAATTCATATTAAGTGAAAGTATGAAAGGTTCAATTTTGTCATATAATCTGCTTTATTCATTTGAAGGAAAGATCAAATGGTCTACATATAATTCAAGACATCACCACAATGTGTTTAGTCTAAATGCATAATTGGTCTAATAATTAAAGTAAAAAATATGGGACCAAAGGGTTTTCAAATGTCAATTTTTCTCTCTCTCTATGCTACATTGCACTGGAACTTACTTCATTGTTACACAATCCCATATTAAGTTAAACACCTTTGTCTTTGCTCAACCAAATATAGTAGCTAGAATCAAATATACATATAATGCACTGCTTTATTCTTTTAATGGAAGATCAAGTGGTCTAGCATGCGTGACAACCTACTACATATAATTCAAGACATCCACCAACAAAAAATTGTAGAATCCAATGAAAAAACAATACACAAAAACTTATAGTTTACTTGATATTTGGTGTAAGATGCTGCTTATAACTTAATGGTCATGTCCTCAAATCCCACATGGATAAATTTGAGTAGATTATATGTTGTTAAAAAAATATATTTCTAAATAATAAAGTAAATGTTTATCTTTACGAAGTTATTCGGATAATTTGTGATGTAAAAAGAATTGGGTAAATTACTTTCCCTTTTATGTACAAGTTTTTTGATATTGTATTCATTAAACCAATCATGGCTTAAGAATAGTAGTCAAAACAGTATAGAACCATAGAATAGTAACATTGTGCAAAAGGACTCTTGTAGTTGTACAAAAAAATCGTCTTCTTATCTGATTTAATACACGTTTAATTAATACAGTATTTTAATCTTTTTTCATTATTACTTTCGCATGTATGTATCTATATGTGTGAGTGTGATATGGGGCATATTTTCCCCTCATCTAACTAATAGCACACATTAATTACTTTCATCATTACTTGGACAAATTAAAGAGTAATACTCCCTCCGTTCCATATAAAACTTCTTATTTCACTTTTGCACAAGTTTTAAGGTAATAGTTAGATGTGGGGTATTGGTAATATATTTGATTAAAATATAAGATTGATTTGGAGAGAGAAAGATAGTTAGTGGATAATAAGTGGTGGGGTCCTTAGTAATATAGTATTTTATTATGTAGAGCCCATCATATGTAGCAAATGAGAAGTTATTTATGGGACACAAATTTAGAGTGAAATGAGAAGTTTTTTGTGGGACGGAGGGAGTAATATATAATTAATGGAGACTACAAGAAAGCAAATTTAGATGGATGGGGCATATAGGGTAGGATAGTGAAGTATCATAAAAGAATGGCACACATTAATTCGATATGCTAAGATACTCACCAATCTTATCTTCGTATAATTCTTAACATTTTAAAAGAAAACGTTTTATATAAATAAAACGATAAAATTAGACATAGTGAAAGGCCTCTCATGATGAGTCGTTTTCCTAGCATTTTTATGTTGTCAATGCTTCTTGGGCTAACCATGTGAACAACTTCCATGTCATAATTAGCGGTGTCTAGTTCGCATAAAAATACATATTTGTTGGTGGAAGGACTAGTTCGGACAAAATTATTTGTTATCGGATGTGTCTAGATATGAACACAAGGCTTCTAGCTTAGTGACATTGGTGAAAAAGATAAGATGTTGACTAGACTCGAACCAATAATAATAATAATAATAATAATAATAATAATAATAATAATAATAATAATAATAATAATAATAATAATAATAATAATAATAATAATAATAATAATAATAATAATAATAATAATAATAATAATTAAATGGTCACAGGAATCTTGATGAGGTTAGGTCTAATGGAGGACTTAAACTCGAGACTTCTGCACTGCCAACATAATGTCTAACTAACTTGACTACTACACCATGTGTTAATTAGTTAACAATAATTATATTTATTAATTCCACAATTTAAAATTTTAAAATTACCACCACCACCTACCAGCCACCATCACTACTACTACTACCCCACCACATATCTTGTTTTATGAATTATGTTGCAATAATTAAAAAGTTTTTACTTGTATTTCTAAGGTACAGACTTCAGTGAGGTATAACCTGACCATCGTACCAGGTCTAGTATAACCAGGGTTTTAAAACATTGCATTATATCAATCCAAAATCCTCAAGGACATTTTGGGGATTTCACATCATTCAACATTTAGTCAAGATTTCTGCACCAGTTTTAGTGATCAAAATGGTGTGCTCAAACTGAGCAGCAGGACTACCATCCTTTGTTAAAGTGGTCCAATTATCCTCCCATGTAACCCATTCGGTTGTTCCAAGTGTAAGAATAGGTTCTACAAAAAAAACTTATTAATTAAAAATAACTAAAATAAATCGTAATTATTTTAAATTTTTTCATAAGTTTATAAAACTCACCGATGGTAAATGTTTGACCTTCAACCATACTACCCGGTTTCTCATTGCCTGTATACCGAATTTAACCAAAGTTTCAAAACATAAAATTATACAAAATATAATTCAAAATGGTAATAAATACATACGATGATGAAATATTAGTGGTTCTGAAAGAAATACGGTCCCGACACCGTGCCCCACAAAACGGTCCACGATGCCATAACCAAATTTTTCCGCATGTTCACTGAGAAAATCACACATAAATAATTTAATTATATTGATAAAGAATTTTCAATATAGTTCAAGTTTTAATCAAAGTCCTAAGGGACTAATCTCAACAGTTGGATTAATCACATATTTTAATCCAGTTATTTTATTTTTAAAAAAATAAACAAAATTATGTAATATTCACATGTGATTAAGTATACAATCACATGTAATTATACTAAAACATCACATGTGATCAAGTATACAATTACATGTGATTATCAATATTTTTTTAACAAAAAGAATATAAAAAAATAGATTAAAATTTATGTAATTAATCCAATGGTTAAGATTAGTCCCTTGATAATATGATTAAAAGTGGGACAAGATTGAACACAATAATACATTATGTATGAGCTAAAATGATAAAATACCTAATTCTCTTCCCAATTTTTCTGAAAAGTGCTCCGTCTTTACAAACTGCAATACCTCTTTCCAAACACTCTTCAGTAACCTGTCATCAATCGAGAAAAAAAAAATTATATATAAAAAAAAAAAAAAACTACAGCCGGAAAATTTAACAAAAACATACCTTCACGAGCCGTTTTGTAGCCTCGTCAACGTTTCCACATAAAAACGTCTTTGATGTATCACCATGATAACCCTAATAAACAAAATATTTGAAAATTAATTAAAATACAACGATTTTCTATACAAAAAAGTACATAAAATCAGTTGATATCTTACATTTAAGTAAACGGTGACATCAATATTTATGATATCTCCATCCTGCAAAAAAGGTTAAAAACACAAAATCATTAAGTAGGTGCATTTTTTGAATTTAAGATCAAATTAAGCATAATAGAAAAAAGGCCAAAATACATTTTAGTACTCTGAACTAGTCTGAACTATTAAACATTTAAATGTGCATCATGATACCCTGAAGTTGACAAAATGGTCAATTTAGTACCCTGACTCATTAATTTGATTGTGTTTTCTTACTTGGCTTATAAACCTTGGAGCTTTTTTCGGACTAAATAATATATGATCAACTCAATATATCGATATTATAAGCAAATCACGTGAGAAAACGAGATCAAATTAGTGATCTAGGGTACTAAATTGACCATTTTGTCAAGTTAGGGTACAATGTTGCACTATTAATAGTTCAGGGTACTAAAATGCATTTTGGCCTAGAAAAAAAAAACCTGCAACTGGCGGGAATCAGGTATTCCATGACACATACACTCATTAACCGATGTACAAACACTTTTTGGGAATCCACCATACCCAAGTGGTGAAGGGTATGCACCAGCTTCTATAATCATTTGGTGAACTGCTTTATCAATTTCATTAGTTGTAACTGACGGCTGTTACAATTACAAATTTCCATTAATTTGCATTTTTTTTTATATTTTTTAGAGTTAATTACACGGATGGTCCTTTAACTTTATACCAAATTTCACCAATAGTCCTTTAGTTTCAAAAAAAATTTTCTTTTAAGTCTCCCATGTGAGATGCACATGAGGGCATTGTAGTCTTTTCCCATTTCACTTTTTGCAAAAAAAATTAAAAAAAACAAGCTTATTTACAACTTTAAATGCAAAAAGTGAAATGGCAAAATACTACAATGCCCTCATGCGCATCTCACATTGGAGACTTAACAGAAAAACTTAACAATGTTTAGCCTAAAGGACTATCGGTGCAATAAGTTTCAAAAATAAGGATCATCAATGTAATTTTTGAAACTAAAGGACTACCGGTGAAATTTGATATAAAGTTAAAGGACCATCCGTGTAATTAACTCTATTTTTTATACATAAACATAGTTTTAATTTCTTACCCTAACTAAAGTTCCTGCATGTTCCAAAACCCTAGCAGCCAGCTCACAAGCAGCCCGCATTCGAGCAACCCCTTCTTCATCATGAATTTGAAATTCAGTTGAAATTTCTGGTAATAATTTGGATTTTGCATAAGGAGGTCTTGGTATTTCATCAGGTACACGAAGACGTGGTGATACTTTTAATCGCCTTAATGGTAATCTACGTTTAATTGGTGTAGAAGTATTTTGTTCACGTTCCCTGTATGTTTAATATTTGTAAATTACGAAATTGCAATTAAATTAATCTACGAATTTAGCTATGCAGATTGCAAAATGAAATTGATTAATCTTGTATACCTTTTTATTCTCATAGCCTCCTCTAAGCCTGATAATCTCTTTGCAAAAACCACGAATCGGTTTTTACTGTTGACATTATTACCTGAATTCGCAATTAATGCAACTAAATTATTGTGATTAAATTGTTGCAAAGTTGCCCTAACTCGGATAATTCTAACAGATTGACGACACATGTGCGATTATTCAAATTAAATTGTTGCGAAGTTACCTGAATTCACATGAGCTATATCGATTAAATTACTGAGTTGAATATATAGATTAAACAAGTAGTTAAACTAAATGCAATTTTGATGATGAAATTAGGTCTCATTTGACGTAAAACACATTATAACTGTCATAATCTCCACAGATTTACAGAATTAGACATGAACAGATGAAATAATGTGTAATTAGCTTCAGATTAGAGAACGACAAACGGCGATAGAGATGAAATTGTGTGTGAATTATTGTGTAAAATTACCGGAAGCTGATGAGGAGAAGGTGAGTGTACGTCTAGAGAAAATAGAAGAACATGAAGCAGACAAATTTTCACCATGAAAACACGATATCGACGCCATTGCAGCTGCTTCTTTTTTGTCCGAAATTGGGAATGCAGAAGGGGATAAAGTGTTGTTTCAGAAATTAATGGAGGCTTAAAGTTTAAACCCAAACTAATTCGGCCCAAATTCACAAACTTTTTGGGTCATCATGGTGGGCCAAAACCTGTTTCGGATTATCCAATTAACTTGATTCGGATTATCCAATTAACTACGATTAAATACTGTGAATTTGTGATATTATTTCTGTTTTATACTTCATCCGTATCAGAATAAGTGATACATTTGAAAGATTATGGAGTTTGATGCAAAAAATTTAAGTGAGATTAAAATATATTAAAATAGATAGTTAGTGGATGATAGGTCGCACTTTTCTTGAATAAAGTGATACTCCCTCCGTCCCACAAAAAAGTTTACATTTCTCCTTCAAATTTTGTCCCACAAAAAAGTTTACATTTCTCAAATTTGGAAGGTCCACCTAATAAAATAATATTATTACCAACCATTACACCAATAAAACACATTCTCTCTCCAATCTAACCTTATATTTTAATCAAACGTATTACAAATGACTCCACCACTAACTTTCCCCTAAAAGATTGTGCCCAAGTGAAATGTAAATTTTTTTATGGGACGGAGGGAGTATTAATTAGTTTTAAAAGTAAGGGTATAAGGGTAACTTCATTTTATTAAAGTGGATAGTTAGTGGAGGTTGAGTTCCACGTTTTTGATAAATAAGGTAACTTTTGAAGTGTATTACTTATTGTGAAACACCCATAAATAGAAAGTGTGTTACTTATTGTGATACGGAGGAAGTGAGTGTTTTACTTTATTGATATTAAAAAACATATTAATGATACATAATATTAGCTTCTATATCAAAATAGCTGTTACCTTAATTTACATTTATTTGAGACTGGAAAATACATAAAGTTTATGATATAAAATATTACAACATATGTTACACATACCAACAAACTTATTATTTGATAACATGATATGATAATATGCAATATCTAAATAACAGAAGTTGAATTAAAAAGTTAATATACAATATGATCACACCCAACAGAACTGATTAGATTTTCAAAATTAATTGAACAAATGGTAATAAAATAAGAAAGAGTAATGATATTTAGGCCTACTATTTAGACCTACTCATAAGCCTACTCATTAGATGAAGACATGTGTCAAAATCAAGGGATAATATTGGGTGAGGGGATTAGTGGAATACACATGTCATCCTATCAAGTGGGTAGGCCTATGAGTAGGTCTAAATGATAGGACTAAATATCATTTCTCAATAAGAAAATATATAGTTGGCTACTTGCCAACATTTCGGGGATTAGGAAGAAAAATGTGTCGAGAAAGCGTTGAACACAATGTTCTGATTGGTCAAACACTTTAAAATGGTCAAAATTAGTTAAAACACGTTGCAAGCTTGTATCTTATGAATCTATTGGTAGATTAATTAATTGGTTATTCTTGATTGCATCATAATGCATGTGAAATAGTCTGCAACAGAGTTTTAAATAGTCAGATATACATAATTTTCAAAACATTAAATTCTAAAGCCTATGATAATTTGTTTAAAGAGTAGTTTAAATTTCGATTACTAAATGTACCTAATCTAAAAAAAGACTAGCAGTTCAAATTGTTGCTTATTTGTCTTTCTCTTTTATGTAAATAAAATTTTTAATTTCAAATAAAAAAAATACATCAAATTATGAAATGATGTGATTTCGTCGACTTTGTAAAAGATGTTGTGGTTCTTGACTTGGTTACAATATTGGCAATGTGTTTTAGATCTTGACCGTGTGTTAGCAGCTTGAACAAAACAGTTAGTGCATTATTACTTGTACTTTGGGCACCATTACTTGTACATTAATTTGAAAGACTATTCAATATTGGAAAAAATAGTATTACCATGGAAGACTTTTAAAAGTCAACTAATAAAGCCAATTTTATTATGTGGATCACTTGTCTCATTGATGGAAAATATTGTAAAGAATAACATTCAACCAAAAAAATAAAATATTTTGAAGAAGAGTAAACGCTAATGAAGTCATGTACAATACAACCTCATGTAAGATTCTTTATGTTTTCTTTCTTCCACATCCCATCATATGCCCATCATCATCATTATCAGTACATGAATGTGTCATGCTCATGAATCATGGGCATCTAATTCCATGTACTTATATGTAGGGGTGTTAACGAGTCGAGTTTTTAACGAGCTACTCAAGTTCGAGCTCGTTTATATCGAGCTCGAGTCTATACTAATTCGATCCCGAGTCGAGCTTGAACATCAAACAAGACTCGATTAATTTCACGAGCCAATCCTAATAATTTAATACTCGACTCGGCTCGCTCGATAGCTCGTTTAATCTCGAGCCGAACGAGCCAGACGATTTTCACGAGTCGATCCTAACGAGCCGAACAAGTGTTTTATACAATAAGTACAAGTGTTGATACAATAAATACAAGAATATACATATATTAATATGGTTGTTAACGAGCCGAGTAATTAACGAGCTTTTCGAGTTTGTAAATTAGTTATTTTCAAAAAATATAGAATCATAAACGAGTATCGAACTCGAGCTCGAACACTATATAAATATTCGAGCTCGAGCTCGATCCCAATTTTAAAAGTTTATTCGAGCTCAAGCTCGAGCCGAGTAATTAATAAACGAGCCGAGCTCAAATTTCCTGATATTCGACTCGACTCGAATTGTTAACACCCCTACTTATATGTATGATGAACCCATATCATTATATATATTCTCATGTGTTAAAAATTTAAAAATAAGTCCAACAAGGAGCTAAAGAACACTTCCAAATCGAAAGAACATAATTTAAGTCTATGCAACCCTATAGACAACGAGATGCGCAAAACCAATCAAGTCATATCCAAATTTAGATATTGGTTATTACTGTACATTTTAAGACCACTTGATATTAATTTAATTAATTATTCGCCTTTGATAATCAATGATAAATATTGCATTTAAAAGTTGTAAACATGCAAGCCACCGGGAGAAATCAAGGTTACTTTTAGTATAAAAAGTTATGGTTCCACATCATTAACTGTGTGGGCTAACGTACTAGCTAGTATACTATTATTTTATTATTATTATTACTACATTATTATTATTATTACTATTCGGGTAGGTACGATAAAATAATTTTTATACACACATTTATTAGAGAAGTTTTTACATCAGTCTGAAAAAAAGTTTAAATTAATTATTTTTATCTTAAAAGTATCTAACCTATTTCATACGTAAAAAAACATATAAACCAATATAAACTGAATTTTCTAGATGTAGCTTTAATGTACATTTATGTTTGTTCGATTGTTTCTAGATGATAGTTGCACAGCAAAAGCGCGCATAAACACTATATATCCTAATTCTTTGACGGAAAAGGAAATTGCGTATATTTGAACATGATTTAGACTAAAAACAGACAGGTAGTAGTAGACCACCTTTTGTTCCCAAATAAATTAAAAAAAATTGATTTTATTTCTGCAAGAAAAAGAAAAATCGGTTACAGTTATTTGTGATTGTGGTTTGGATATGCAAAAACTGGAGATTACGAATAACAGTGGTCTTATAGATACCCATGAATATGTCTTTTCCGTCCGTGGATAAACAGATACGGATATATACAAAGTTCTTATATTATTTTGTATATTTTAAAAATCTAATAATAGTAATATTTAGATTTATAACTTAAATCATTTGCAAGTTGCAACCCACCGCTGTACTCTAATTTCCGCCGTCGCCCCACATGAGTACGTTCATGACAATAACAAAAAAAAGAAGCAATTAATACTTCAAAAAAACACGTACCCCTGAATATTATTAAAGTGTTACAAAACATTGATAATTCTTTGTTTCTTACAATTCTGAAACCCTAATAAATCAAGTTCTGTGTTACTTCTTTTGCCATTGCAAATAGTCACACTCGAAATGTTAACACCGAATAACCGTAACATCTGAACCGGTTCAACAAGTAGATTAGTCTTATCAGAAGACCCGGTTTTCGACTTCCAGTCAATGTAAAGCTGCTTATCATGATTATCCGGTCCGGTTGAGCTCTGAAAGCTGACACTATCACCGGCTTTTAAGTTTTTCTCTTTCACGAACCGGCTCCAACCTTTGGTCAAAACGTAGCTTTGACTACTATTCCAATACGAGTAACGAAATCTCCAAACTTTCGACTCGTTGTCTTCGAAATGGAGTAAAACACCTTTCGAAGTGCTTCCTTTCTGGACCGGAAAGTGTTTTTCCGCTTGTTGTTTTGGTATCACGAGCCGGTTCAGTTTGCCGACGTCGCTAGGGGTGACGGTTTTCTGGAAAAGATGTTCACGTGGCGTGCCGGAATAACCGGACCCGGAAGATGAACTTGACCCGGGTCGGGTCATGGGTTTGGGTGAGGACATGTTGTTTCTTTTGCTTTGCTCCAGCTCATCATTGTACGTGTGTTTTCTCAACATGTCAACGATTTCAGCTTTCGAATGGCGGCTCAAGAAACTGGCTTCCACGGTGGCTTCTTTTTTGTCGGCGGTGATTTGTGTAAAGTTTGTGACGGCTTCTCGACCACGAAACCGTTGTACGGCAACATCGTACGCTTTTGCAGCTTCTTCTTCTTCGTTGAACGTACCAAGCCAAACCCTTTGATGTTTCTCGTAAATCTGAGCTCCCCAACGGCCGTTCGGTTGAGGTACGACACCTTTGAATCTTGACGACGGCAGCTTCTTTGACTGAGCTTCCTCCGCCAGCTGTGTGGTGGTTACCGGTGGGGAGACGGTGGAGATTGTTTCGGTGGTCGTGGTATAATCATATGTGCAACTTGTATCCATTTCTGGAGAGAGAAATAGAAGATTATGATGTGGGTATGAGAGAAGGGTTGTGTATATATATAGGGAGATATTAAATCTTCATGTGGGGTGTTTGTTGATATTATTTTAGTTTCATGTTGTTATATAATAAATCCTACTTGATATATTTTGTGTACAATAACATGTATACATGCATGGAGAAGAGGCCAAATATATATCTGGGTGTGAACTAGGAAGCTTCATATATTATTAGTGGGGAACATATTATTTTATCTAATTTTATGGCAGTTGCGTTATTAATTAATAACGTTAACTAAGTAATTCATATGTAAAACTTGAAAACTTGTGTATTTTTTGTATAGAATATATGAAACGAACACACAATAATCGTAATTTCTTTATAGATTTTTAGTTTTATCAATCAATATTTATTAACCCGGTTTTGGAATTAATTTGAATAGTGATCCATAAAAATGATACCAAATAGTTTAATAGCTGACTTTGCCCAAAAGAAATATGGCATCTCCTAACTCATCTTTTTAACATAAAGATGACGGCATTATATAATTTGAACATTTTGTCACTCTTATATTATGTCGATTATATATTACCTTCGTGGAAAGTCATGATTTCATTGTACGTTAGGAGAATATCTCATTATTAATTACCACTAAATATACGATTTCTCTACGAACTACGTACATAAAATGTTACTATAAGACAACTGCCGTCAAATAGCGTCATTTGTCCTTTTTTTCCATCAACCGTTGGCACTAAGGATTCTCTTTCGCCGGTTTGGGGACGAGTTTGAAGGGTGAGATCAGTGGGTGATTGTAGGTCCAAATGAGTATTTTGTATGTGTATATTTTGTAATGGTTAGTCCCAAAAACTGAAGAGATGAGATATTAATATTGACAAAGGTACGTCAGGTTAATGTCGGTTGAAGGATGAGCTGACGTGGCGCTGATTTCGTAAAAACGACAGTGTCAGTCTAACTGATATGACATATATCAAGTTTTATACTTTATACCAAGCCTCACCTCCACGAGTGAAAAGACCTTTAGTGGCAGTGGCACACTTAGTTGCCGTCGGTAGAAGTTTGCTAAACGACAAAAAAAAAAATCAGAATTTTTTTCTGAAGTGGTTCTAGTTTCTTCTTCGTTTTTTATCATCAAATTCTTGATTACTTTGGATTGCTTATAAAAGACAATTGATGTTTGAAATGATATTGAACAGACTTAAGGATGATTAGAAAATTTTACTTTGAGACAAAATTTCGTACAAAGTCAAATGGTTGGTCAAAATCGAGCCTTAAAGTCAACGAAATTAAAGAAAACTTGCGTCTTCAAAATTTGATACAAATTTTTATTTTGATTTAAAGCTTAATTAACTCAAAAAATGATTTAAGGAAATTTTCTTAAAAGAAGACAAACAAACAACCACTTTATAATTGAACTTTCTCGGAAATAAAACTGTGTTTTTTCATGTAAATCTTGTTTAGCCTCATGAAAATATCGTGTACAAATTAACAACACGAGTATGATGACGTGTTCTTAGCCATAGGCCTATAGGGTCGACTGAGGTTAATTAATGGATACCATTACAATAGGGATATATATATATATGGGCCTGGGGAGCCTACTACGACTAAATTTTTTATTTTTTATTAAAAATTAATATTTTTTTATTTTTTATTTACAAATTAATAATTTTATTATTTTTATTTTTATTTATTTTTTCGTTAAAAACGTAAGATGTATGTCTATTTTAAGTAATTTTACAATAAGTTTAAACAAGCTCTTCCAAAAACTTTATTTTAAAAAGACTTATTATTAATTTAAATAAGCTAATAAGTTATAAGTTACTGTAATAAGCATAAGCCCCCTAATAAGTTTTTTCTTAAACACCTTTAAGGATTAATGAAATGTATAGAAGAAAATTTAATCATTTTGTTCCGAAACATTGGTTCAATTTCAGGAAAATTTCCCACGTTTGTTGAATGTTGAATAAAAACTATTGTTTGATTCGATTGATATCTAAAATAGGTAATTTTACGTAAAGGTCCACGTACATGTTTATAGATAGATCATAAATACTGTCATCAATCCATGCACGGTAAACATACAATTGTCCAAAGAAATACATCCAAGCCCAAGAATTCAAGTAAATTTAGACATCCCTCTATACCAAATAAACACCTCAATCAAAGTCAAAACTTGAAAACTAGGATCACACACAATTAATTAACATGATTATTTACGGTTTTTTTTAACTTAAAATCGATGGTCGACGGTGGTGGTGGTGGTGGTGAGCGGAAGATTCGATGGTGGTGGCGGAGTTAGCGGAGGAGTTAGTTGGTGAAGGCACAATGAGCGGCGGAGTAAGTTGGTGACGTCCGAGTGAATGGCAGACTAAACGGCGGTCGGCGGATTCCGGATTCCGATGCGAGTGAGTTGGTAGATGTGGTGGCTAGCGATGGACTATGATGAGGACTGTGTAAGAATTATTAGAAATTTTTGGGGTGTCTAAATAGTAGAAATCGATATTCAAACAGTCAATCCCTTTTATGAAATGACCTCAATCTTTACCTACATATTACTCCATAAATTTGTACAGACCATGTGATTGTTGGCCCAAATATAGGCATGCCATCCTAAAAAAGTTTTTATTTCCTTTTTAAATTCTGTTCCACACAAAAATTCTTATTTCTTAAATTTGAGTTCACTTAATAAAATAATATTATTAACAATCTTTTAAAACTTGTGTCAAAGATAAATGCATTATTAACATATGCATGGACGAACATGATTAATCGTGGGTTAAAAATATACAAATTAATCATGTTATGGGAAGTTGAATGTTACCCATTCTCATGACTCATTACTACCATGACTACCCCATCGCAATTCACCATTATCTTCATCTTCAAGAATGGCGCCACAGTGGACAGCTTCTATCCTCCATGATTCTATCCTTCTCATACGCAGATAAATGACAGATAGGATACAGCTGATTAAATAATAAATGGATCGATCAAAGTAGAATTTGTTCATATCCGTCAAAAATCTACCCCCTTAATTTTTATTGAATCATAAAAATATTTTATTTATATATATAATTAAAAACTACTATTTAATGATCTACATTTTAAGTAATGAAAGTGAAAAGGTTATAAAATATTTAATCTATAGAATATTATATACTTCTACCAACCCTTTAGATTTTTATACAGTCGCCGTTAAAAAAGTATACTTCTACGAACCGTTGACTCATTTCAAAATAAGTGTACTTCCTCATTATCGGTTTCGATAAATTGTTAGTTTAATAATCTTTTTAAATAAAAGATTACAATGAAAATTAAATTATATGAAATATTAAATTATATAGTTACTGAAGATAAATAGTTAGTGAAGATAACTCTCATACTTTTTAAATAAAATGATATTATGGTAGATTTGTATACTAAAATGGAATTTGAGCTAGTTTCACTCGTTTCTAGAAAGGGAATATATACAATACTGTTAGGTACGTCTTGAAGTTTGCATTCGGAGTGTAACTAACAACCAAATACTACGTTCATGCAGTTTTCTCCTTGATATTTTACATACTCACAAGGACACTAATGGAGGTCGACATTAATTATTGTACATATTCAGAAAATAAGTTATGAGATAGGCCCATGTAGGTATGTGTCGTACCAGAGAAATCAATGTGTTAATTAATTGCCAAGAGATATAATTATTATTTCCTGCTAAACCTTTTTACCCATTTGATTAATATAAGTGTTTAAATTAATTAAATAAAATTAAATTTTACGTGTCAATTATTTTATAGGTAGGGTGATGATAGAGTAATTATATAATTCATCAACCTACAAATTAACCTGACTAATATATAGAGATAAATGATAAAATCAAAGATAGAATATGATTAGGAAAGAGATCGAAAATGGTTATACCATATACCCAATTTTTAAATGTGTGATACTGATTTTTAGGTTGAATAATACGGACATAATATATATTTCCATTACTTACACGAAATAGGAAAGAATTTAACTTTTTGGTAATTTTGAAAAGTATTTGAATGACATTTGTACGCGTATATTAACCTTAGAAAAGGTTTTTAATATCTGGATTGCAACAGTCCATGCATGCACGCACGCAAGTGGGGGTATGTTGAATTCATGTGTTGATAGAGACAAGGGCTATATGTGGTGACGAATTGTATGTATATACAAATTAAAGGAGTTCCTATCTATCTCTTGCAAATTGGACACCATTCCATACACCTAGCTTTCTATGTTGCCCATAATGTTTCACCTTTTTTTTTAACTGTACCCAAATCTACTTCAATTTTATTTATAGCAGATTTTGAAGACACGACCTTAATTAGGTCATTGGTAACACCAAACACCAATAACACTAACCTACAAATATGTCCAATAAAATGTATCTACAACATTTAACGAGATGTTATTAGGACTAATCAATATGATACAAAAAGTTTGTCAATTAAACTTTTATTCAAGATCAAATTGCTGGTGGTCGATACTAGAATAGTTAACCGTCCCAAATGTTTCCCGCAATTTTTTGTGCTTAAAAGTTAGCCTATGTTGACGCATTCCGAATAGGATTGAATACATGAACACCCCCACACACGTTCTCGTTTTCTTCCTCGTTTTCTAGAGGTAAGTATAAGGTTTATAATCAAGTCTTCAGTATAATTATCCAAAAATCTGAAGTATACTTAATTTACGTTCTTTAATTTGCAACGGTTTGTCTTGTTGTTTATTGTTATCTAGCTCCTTACTAGCCTTTTAATAAAACTGATGCGGTACAAAAAAAAATAAAATTGCAACGGTTTGAAGACGTTCGTAAAATTCAAGGAGCACTGTTTTGGGACAGGAGCTAAATTAAAGTAGGTTTCGACTCATTCGTGTAAATTAAAGAAATTAAAGCTTTAGATGGGGTCGATTTAGCGTGACAATAATGAAGGTAGCGTGGGTCAAAATTCCACACATTGTATGCATCAACCAAGTTGACATATATGAATCGACATTTGACACATTAATTAATTAAGCAGATCGAAAAATCAAAAAGGAACAGCCTGTCAAATAATGAAAAACACAAAACAAAATCCATATATGTACGTACTAGGTAGTAGCTTTAAGCCACTTGGTGTAATTATAAGATACCCACAATATACTGTATTAATTAATACGATGTTTTAGAAGTTAGGTTGTGTTTGTTTGCAGCTTAATGGAATCATTCAGCGTTGAATGCTTAATCATTCAGCATTCAGTGTGTTTGTTTAGCGCCTCTGAATGAAGTATATGCTGAATGAGACAGCAAAAAGCTGCTGAATCATTCTACCTTAGAACATATGTTGAATCATTAAGTAGTCAGAATTCTTATAAAAAAAGTTTCTCACATTCAAAATAAGTTTTATACAAAATCTCTTAACCATTCAGCACTTAATCATTTTATTCCTATCAAACAACACCTTAGGTTTGCTGGTTGAATAGACACCACACCTTTTCCTTGGTAAGCTTTGACGGCTGATCAGAATTAAGGTATATAATTAGCTTCCAAAAAGATAAAAATATTTTAAGGGCATCTCCGATGGGTCCTTTATAATCCTTATTTGGTTGAACATTATCATTCCCTCAAAACTTAATATATCCAATATATTATGCTTGGGGGGGAGAGAGAAATCCGTTCAAAATATTTCTCCAAATTTGTGAAAAAAATTTGGAGGACATTATATTTCTTTTAAATATATATTGAGGTACAATATTCCTTTGAAAAAATATTGATCCATAATGTTAACTTTGACATAAAGTTTAACATACTTTTAGGCGTATTAAATTATCCGAGGATATCATTTTTCATAAAGTTTACATCTTTCTAGTAAAAAAACAGAACATGACAAAAATGGCATGAAAGTCGACGAGTATGTGACTCATTCCAAAAGTTTCAACCACGACATATTAAGAGTGACTAATGTATTAATTATTGAACTTTGACCATATTGACGACGCGATTATATATTGGTATAATACCGGCCTTTGCGCACGTTCTTTTGTTTTCATGATTTATGCAGGATCGATTAACTATAGACGAGTTAATAAACACCTTAGATCTAATTGATGATAGAAGTTGCAGCGGATCAACACTATATCAATAATTAAGAACAATGAACTGTAAGAACAATATGCAAGAATATTAAGAACACAGTTTCACAAAAAGCTTCAATGTATATTATTGAGTTAACAATACACACGTACGTTTACAATTCGTAAGGAACTATTTATAATAGTCCTTGAAGCTAAACTATTTACCCTAGTTATTCTAGGACTTGATTTACATCGAATAATAATAATATACATTGATTTACATTCTATAACTATCTATACGAAGATCTCGGACTTGATATCTTCCAAAAACGCGTTGTCAGTAGTAAAACTCATCACCAGTAGTAAATATGTAACATCAGTAGTAAGTCTGGTGATCAGTAGTAAGTCCATAATCAACGTCAGTAGTAACTACAATGATCAGTAGTATCTTCAATCTTTTCATGATCAGTAGTAACTTAGTTATAGTGAACACCAGCATCAACTTCATCAGTAGTAAATGTTTCTGCCCCATCAGTACTAAATAAGATCAGTACTAACTGCAGCATCAGTAATAAGTTGATCTGTGTTTTGCTCCAACAATCTCCCCCTAAACTTATTGATCATATTTTAATCAATCAAGTTTCTTTTGTTCCTCTTGTTCTTTTCTTCTTTTCTCAAGAGTTCTTTGATTCTGTTGAAGCCTTTGTTCAATAATATATCTGCTGTTCCTCTTTGTAAAATAATTCAGTTTGTTTTGGAACATAACAACATCATAGGGTTTCATCAAAGTGTTTATGAATATCTGATACATAGTCTTCTCAGAATGTGGATATTCTTTCTCATATAAGTACAATTCACACACTTTGCCTGATTTCTCAAAGAAGTACATATTTGCAGTAGGAATGACATTCCAAGCATATACATTACCTGGATTTGTAAATTGTTCTGGATAATTGTCTGGATAAAATGCAGCATCAATCATCTTTGTTAAATATCCAGCTCCAGATTCTTTCCATGATTTCTTTGTCATTCTTGGTTTCCCAATAATCAGAAGTTTGATTACATCACTTCTTGAACATGATCTGATTAAGGGTAACCATCCAGTGAATCTCTGTACAACTTTGTCTTCCCTTATGACCTCTATGATATTGTTCTGCATCACTCTCCAGTTAATAATTTGATTATTCTGTAATGGAGCAACTGGCATTTCAAGAACAGGTATAATTTGTTTTGACTTCTTCTTAGTACTTTGTTCTTGATCAACATATTTTCTTTTCTTAGACTGGGGAGTTGAAGTATCACCAACAGTTGAAACACTACCAGCTTTGATTAAGTTTGGACTGATTGGGATTAAAGTTTTGGCTCTCTTTGATTCTTCACCTTCTTGTTCAGCCAGGTCTTTCTTCTTTGCAGTGCAGTATTTTTCAATTATAGTTACCATCTTCATTCTTCCAAAAGATTTTGCACTGTGACCTTTTGTCTTTAGAAAGTCTATCATAAGAGCCTTTTGTTCAAATATATCATCTGATAAATCACCTTTTGTTCTTTTGCATTCTGCTACAAGATCTTCAAGACAGTTTAGATGTTCTTCTTCTACTTTTCTGAACCTTTTGAATTCTGCTTCTTGGGCTTCTATCTGAACATCTTTAATTTGAACAGGTGCTTGAACAGGAATTTCTCTTTGATCCTTCTTTTGTTCAAGGGCTTGATACTTAGCTACCTTCTCCCAATATCTCTTATGCTTCACCTTCCATTTATCTTGTTTATCAGCTCTAACAAGATTTATCTTGTTTACCATGTAATGACCAAGAGCTCTGTTAGGGTAATCTTCATCATATATTTCTTTACCCTTTCCAATATGTGCTGAAGGTGGAGGTGGAGTATATTTCATGTCTGGCACTCCACTTATTATAACAGAAGGAGAAAATGATCTAAGTTCATCTTGTTGAAGTATTTTTGGATGTGGAGGAAGTGAGCACTCATCAACCTCAAACCAATTCACATTATCATCAATGTCAGGTATGATAAGTGGTTGATCAGGTGTTGGTGGTTTGGTAATGATGACATGTCTCTCTCTTTCAATTAGCTCTGGAAAATGTAGTTCTTCCTCTTCAGTAGTAACCAGAGTAGTTACTACTGGTGTAACTTCAGGAGTTACTACTGATAGGGCATCAGTAGTATTTGTTGCTTTTAATTCCTCTTCTTCATTTACTACTGCTATTACCTCAGTAGTGGGAGTTACTACTGGTATTTCTTTTTCAACTTGTTCTTCCATAGTAGCAGTAGTAACAGGTTCATCTTCTGTAACCATCATCTCTGGGCCTTCATCAACATTTGTTTCTTTTAAATTTAAGAGGGAGGATGCTGCTGCTGCAATAGATTCATCAATCATTGTCTGTATGTTATCCTTCTCCCCCTTAGTGAGCTCAACTGGTGGAGCCTCACTATCATCAAGTTTCTTCTTCAATTTTCTGATGATTTTGGTTTGTTGATGAAGCCTTTGTTCATAGAACCGCATTCTTTTGTTGATGGTATTCACATGCCTTTTCATGGCAGCCATAGTTTTTCCTTGATTGGTTAAGTACTTGAGACAATCTTGTACAGTGGATTCCAAGGAATCCACTTTAGCCGTCAATTGGTTGATTTTAATACTGCCCTCACTCCATCTAGCAAGATCATCGGGCTTACTAACAGGTACATTGGTTTTAAGGTTTTCCTTCCTTTCCATCAATTCCACAGATCTGCCCTCATCACTGCTTGGTGATTCATTGGGTCTTTTAGACATTCTCTTCTTCCTAGAAGAAGCAGAGATGCCCCCCCTTGTGGTTTCTTGGCACCGGGGTCCTTTGAGTAATTCCTCAAAAGAGTCATCACTCAAAGTTGCCGAGGTTTGGGTCCTAATGATGTTTTCACTGTCCTGTGCACCCACCTTTGGGGCATCAGTAGTGAAAGCCCTCCCCTCATGTCCTCTCTCCTCCTTGGAGGACAACTCTTTGAGCCTGGGGTGTGACTCGATTTGTCCCATGGTGTCCTTTGAAGAAAATTTCTTTCTTTTATAAATTGTGGAAATGTTTTGGGTTTTGTCTGGTAGGTCTTCCACAGAGTGAAGAGTAGCACTCTGCAGATTTATATCAAGTTCCTGGGACACATTCAGGACTTCTGTTTGGGTTGGTGATTGAGTGGCTATTTGGATTGGTGTTTGGGCTGTATTTGGGGGTGATGGAGTGGGTTGAGGTTCAACTTGGGTTGTAGCAATGGTTGAACCCTCTCCAATATTGGGTTGATCTTTGATCATGTTAGGAAACAGAGGGGTTTCCTTGCCCGAAAATTTAAATTGTTTTCTCATATTTGAGAAAACTTTCTTGTTCCACTCAGGTAATATAAAAATGTTTTTAGGAGTTGACAAGTTTTGTAATTCACAGTTTATGATATGTTGTAGAAATCTGGGATACATTAAAAATTTAGAAGAACTAAGATTTCCCAACATACCATCAAATATCATGTATGAAAAATTAAATACTTGGTCTGTGCATAAACAGACAACAGCAGAGGCTATTGCCTTATTAAACTCATTCCAAGTACTTCTTTTTGGAGAAATACAATGCCGAATGGTATGTATTAAAAATTTCCATTGTGGGGAGAGAAGACCCTTTTGAAAGGTTACTATGTTCAGTCTTCCCTCATATCCCATTTTTTGTAAAATTTCAGCAATGTATTCCTTAGGAAGAGTGAACATACCTGAATCGTCATGTAATTGTAGATGGTGTCTGATGGATTGTTTTGTTACTGTGATGTGCTTTCCATCTACTGTTGATTTGATCATTGAAACGGTTGTTCCTTCTGTTCGTTCAGCATTGGTCCAGAAATCCACCAAGTGCTGTTGATATGATTTTGGTTTTACAGTTAAGGCAAACTGTATATATGAATTTCTCAAGAATTTTACGATCGGACGGAAATCTTTTGTTCCGTCGGGATTCTTTAAAAATGCAACCATATTGTGAAATTCTGAGTATTTGAGATCGGTTTGCACATCGAGAGCTTGTAAAGTTGCCATTGTTGTTGAGTTTTTGCAAGAATTTTGTTACTGATGAAGGGTTTTTGATCGTAAACTAGGGTTTATCGAGAGAATTTGGTGAATCGAAGTGAGATAATGTTAAATTAATCGACTACCGCCTTTTATATCTTTCGATTTACCCTGCAAAAAGACTAAATTGCCCTTTGAATTATACCATAACGGTTATTTTCATGGGGGTTAGTTTGGTAATTGTGATTCTGAAAGACCAGTAGTAAGTGTGGTACCAGTAATAAATCGTCAGTAGTATCTACCAACATCAGTAGAGACTAAGGATTTTGACATCAGTAGTAACTATAGTCATTAGTAGTAACCACCAACACACAAGACCAGTAGTATATGTGAGTACCAGTAGTACTGACTTACCAGTAGTATTTATGTAAACCTAATACACACCAGTAGTAATTAGCTACCAGTAGTATTTTGTGCACATACATACATACCAGTAATATAGAGATACCAGTAGTAAAACACTTAAATAAATAAATGACTTTTTACAACAAAACTTTACACATGATTTTGATTTGAGATTTTAATTTATCAGAATCATTCCAATACTGCTAACCAAGAAGTTGAATCTTCCTACATCAAATGCTTTTGTAAAAAGATCTGCTAATTGATCATCAGTATGAATTTTAACTACTTTGATTAATTTCTTTTCATTGCAATCTCTTATAAAATGAAATCTAATTTCAATGTGTTTGGTTTTAGAGTGTTTTACTGGATTGTTCACAATACTAATAGCACTTTGATTATCAATAAAAATAGGAGTTTTAAGAATAGAGATACCAAAGTCTAGAAGCTGGTTTTGAATCCAGAGCACTTGAGCACAGCAAGCAGATGCCGCTACATACTCTGCTTCAGCAGTTGATGTTGATACATTTGTTTGCTTCTTACATTGCCATGACACCAGTCTTGATCCAAAGAATTGACATCCACCAGTAGTGGACTTTCTATCTTGACATTCACCTCCATAATCACTATCTGTGTAGGCTATGAGTTCAAATGGTGAATCATGTGGATACCATAGACCAAGTGATGGTTTGCCTTTCAAGTATCTGAATATTCTTTTTACAGCTTGTAAGTGTAGTTCTTTGGGTCTTGCTTGATACCTAGCACACACACAAACACTATACATAATGTCAGGTCTTGATGCAGTTAAGTACATCAAAGAGCCTATCATTGATCTATATAAGTGTTCATCTACATCCTCCCCCTCAACATCAGGATGTAGGTGTTTGTGTGTTTCCATTGGTGTACTAGCACTTTTACTGTCTTTCAAGTCAAACTTTTCCAAGATGTCTTTGACATATTTTGATTGATTTATCAAAATACCATCAGTTCTTTGATTGACTTGGAGTCCAAGGAAGAAGTTCATTGGACCCATGGAGCTCATCTTGAATTTAATTTGCATCAGTTCTTCAAATTCTTTGCATAATAAATCATTGGTTGAGCCAAAGATGATATCATCTACATAAATTTGTACCAGTAGTATATCTTCTTTGACTTTCTTTGTAAACAAAGTTTTGTCAATGGCTCCTCTTTTAAAGTTGTTCTTCAATAGGTATGATGATAATGTGTCATACCATGCTCTTGGTGCCTGATGTAGGCCATACAGAGCTTTATCCAATTTGAACACATAATCACCATGTTTTGGATCTTCAAAACCTGGAGGTTGGCATACATATACCTCTTCTTCAATCTTCCCATATAAGAATGCACTCTTAACATCCATTTGATAGACTTTGAATTTCTTGAATGAAGCATATGCTAGAAATATTCTTATGGCTTCAATTCTAGCAACAGGTGCATATACTTCATCATAGTCTATTCCTTCTTCTTGAGTGTATCCTTGGGCTACAAGTCTGGCTTTGTTCTTGATCACTATACCTCTTTCATCTTTCTTGTTTCTGAAGATCCATCTTGTTCCAATGGCTCTTTTTCCTTTGGGTAGAGGTACAGGTGTCCAAACAGCTTGTAATTTAAATTGAAGGAGTTCTTCTTGCATTGCCTCAATCCAGTTTGAGTCCTTCATTGCTTGTTGGATCTTCTTTGGTTCATCCTGAGACAGAAAGCATTCATACATACATTCATTAGCAATTAAACTTATATTACACATATTTGCAGTTAAGCTTTTGTTTAATTTGCTTCTTGTTTGTAGTGGTGAGTTAACATCACTTAGAACAAGGTCTAAAGGATGGTTCTTCTGAGTCCTTGTAGTTGTAGCTTTATCAACTACTAGTTGATTTTCAAGATTGGACTCATTTGTCTCCGGCAGTTGTTCATCTTGTGTTCCTTCATTGTTATTGAAGTTTGGTTCATCATCATCTTGGTCAGAATTACTACTGCTATTGTCTTCGTTGAGATCAGTAGTATTGTTGTTGTTACTGGTATCAGTAGTATCTTGAGAATCTAGGTTATTGTTGAGACCAGTAGTATTTTGAGTACTATTACTGGTATCAGTAGTATTTGAATTACTACTATCCTCATTCTCAGAGTTACTGCTGGTTCCAGAACTTGAGTTATTACTGACATCAGTATTAACTACTGGAGCAGTATTAACTACAATGTATCTCATTTCCTCTTGACCAGTATTAACTGATGATGTTCCTTCCTTTTGATTGTGACAATTTGAATTACATACATTGAAATTCATATTAGAATTAAAGGATTTGGTTAGATTGTCTATGTCAAATAGCCAATCTGGACCATTTCCTTGTTCATTAGGTATATTTTCATTAAAGGATACATTGATGCTTTCTTCAATTATCCTTAGTCTTTTGTTGAATACTCTGTATGATTTGCTTTGAGTAGAGTATCCCACAAAGATTCCATCATCAGCTTTGCAGTCAAATTTACCAATTTGTTCTCTTGTAATCAAAATAGTACAAGGACAACCAAATGATTTTAAGAAACTTATAGAAGGTTTTCTTTTATTGAAAAGTTCATATGGTGTTTTAAAATGTGGCTTCACTATTAATACTCTGTTTTGAACATAACAAGCAGTATTAACAGCTTCTGCCCAAAAAGTAATTAGTAATTTTGAGTCTGCAAGCATTGATCTTGCTGCTTCAATGATGGTTCTATTTCGTCTTTCAGCTACACCATTTTGTTGAGGAGTTCTAGGTGAGCTGTATTGCCTGTCAATACCTTTAAAATCACAAAAGTTAATTAAGTTAGCATTTTTAAATTCTGTGCCATTGTCACATCTTATGGCTTTAACTTTTTGATCTGATGAGTTCTCCAGTTTGACAATTAAGTTCTTAATGAGTTCACTTGTTTCATCCTTTGTCCTGAGAAAGAAAACCCATGTATATCGGGAAAAGTCATCAGTAATAACAAGACAATACTGTTTCTTTCCAATACTCATTACATTTGTAGGTCCAAAAAGGTCCATATGTAAGAGCTGTAAAGGAACAGAAATAGAGTTAACAGTTTTGGACTTATGAGAAGTTTTGTGTTGTTTACCTTTTAGGCATGCAACACAATGATGATCACACATAAATTGTTTTTGAGGTAGTCCAATGACCAGATTTCTTTTTACTAAATTGTTCATGTTTTTAAAATTTGTGTGACACATCCTTCTATGCCATAGTTCTGATTCAGTGGTGTTTGCCTTGGATATAAAACAGTTGACCTCATTTGTAGAAATGAGTTCTCCCCCTATATCTAGGCAATACACATTGTTTCTCCTAGGAGTTCTTAAAACAACATATTTTTCATCCAAAATAAAATCAGGAGAAAGAATGATGCACTCAATGTCTGTGAACAGAATTTTGTTCTTTTTATCACAAACTTGAGACACACTGACAAGATTGTATTTTAGTTCAGCTACATAAAATACATCATCAAAGGTAATTTTTCCATTAGTAACAGTACCTTTACCTGTAATCTTACCTCCTTGGGGATTCTCACCAAATGCCACATATCCTCCATCAAATGACTTGAAATCTTTAAGAATTTGCAGATTTCCAGTCATGTGCCTTGAGCATCCACTATCAATATGCCATGTTCTTCCTTCTTCTGGGATCTGAATGCTCTGCACAAGTGAGTAAAGGATTAGTTAAGTTTGGGAACCCAAGCTTTGTATGTCTTGGGTTCATCTTTTGAGAAATAAGCCTTTGGGGATTTAACTTTAAAGACTTTTGGTACCCATACTTGTTTATTACTGGTGTTTTGTTTTACTACTGTCCTTTTGGAGTTATTACTGGGGTGAGAATTTCCTACTGATCTTGGTTTATACCTATTGTTTTTAGCTTTTGAATACTTTACTACTGATGGACCAGTAGTATTTGGGTACTTACCATGTTTAGAATGACCAGTAGTGTTTTTAGAGTTACCACCAGTAGTATTTTTGAAATTTGTTTTGGAAGCAGTAGTATTTTTGAAATTAGGGTTTTTACCAGTAGTATTCTTGTATTGGTACCATACAGTATTATAATTAGGGTTAACACCAGTAGTAAATTTGTTAGAGTTTCTACTGGTGTTGGAAAATTTAAAATATTGTTTATTTTGATTGGATTTTCCATTGTTCTTGAAGTAATTGCTGTTCTTTGGGTTGCCAACTCTTCTGTTTTGCACAAATCTTGGTGCACTTCTTCCAAATCTTGGAGTTTCAGCAATTTGAGTTTTGATTGTATTTACTACTGAAGGACCAGTAGTATTTTTTAACTTTTGAGTTTTTGATCCTTGTTTAAAAATTTTAAATTCTTTTAACTCTTTGCAGTTTATTGGATTGAAGTGACAATCCTTTGCTAAATGGTTCATTTTATTGCATATAACACATCTTAATTTCTTATTTTTAGCACCTTCAGGTATTCTTTGGTCTAAGAGTTGTTTTTTATTTCTTTCATTCCCCCTTGTTAAAATTTTTGGTACATTATCTGCATTATATTTGGGAGATTCATTTGGACTTTGAGCTGTGTGAAAACTTGTATCAATTGATTTTGGTGATTCACTTTGAGATATTGTAAATTAAATTGATTGCTCATCATCAGAAGAATCATTTGATTCAGATGTTTCAGTATTAGATTCAGTTTGATTTTCAGTTTTTAATTCATTAATTATTCTTTCTGAACTGTTTTTAAGTGGAGGAATGAATTTATGTGGAGGTGGTACAGCATGATATCCCACCCCATGAACAACCTTTTCTGTAGTTTGATTATTAGTTAATTCATCTAGGATTTTAGTGCTTCTTTCAAACTTTTTAATTGTTAATTTATTTTGTTCAATTTCAAGCTGACATTCTTCTAATTTACTTGTTAGTTCTTTATTTTTTGTTTCATAGAACTCTTTCTCATCCACAGCTTGAAGCAATTCTTCCTTGATCCGTTGATCAATCATCTTGTACACCTTTATTTGATGTTCTTGATCAGCAATCACACTATCAAACTCATGATTTCTTCTGACTGCTTTTGCTAAATCTTCATTTAATTTAGTGTTTTCCTTTTCTAAGTTTTTAACAATTTTAGCACATTCAGAAGTACAAGGTTTAGGTTTTACCTCAGTTTTGTTGTCAGTAAAGGCCATGAGAGCTTGATTTTGAGTATGCTCTTCTGCTTGGAAGCTCCAGTCATAGCCTTGTCCTTGTTGTGATACAAGGGCAGTTGATTTTGATCTTTTGTCTGGCTGAGGACACTCTTTTGCAAAGTGACCAAGGTTGTTACAGTTGTAACATTTGACTTTAGTTTTGTCAAATCCAGCTTTGTCACCTTTGTTGAAGTTGAGGCTTGTCCTACCAGTTCTCTTAAAGAATCTTTTTGTCCTTAGGCTCAGCATTGCCATCTGCCATTTAAGATCCATCTCCTCAAGATCATCTGGGTTCAATTGTTCCAAGTCATCACTAATCAATGCAGTATGCACATGACTAGTGAAGAAAGATTCTCTTGCAGCATCTTCAGAATCTGCAGCCTTTCCTATAGAGGTTTCCTGACCTTGACCTGTACTAGAGACAAAAGCAGCATTATTAGAAGAAATAGAAGGGTTCTTTTGGTTTACCTCAGTTTCAAATACTCTGAGATCATTATAGAGTTCATCCAACTCCTTTTCTTCTAGAGCATCTCTTTGTCTATATACCACTGTATACATGGCCCATTCTTCACTAAGAGATCTTAGGAACTTCATGTTAACATCTTCTTGATCCATCTTAACCCCAACCTGGTTAAGTTCACCAATTAGTTTGTTGAATCTGTCAAACACTTGAGTGAGTGTTTCATTGGGTTTTCCTTTGAAGTTTTCAAAGTCTTGTTTGAGAACAGACTTCATATTCCTCTTGGTGCTCTTTGTCCCAACGAATCTCTTCTCCAGTGCTTCCCATAGTATTTTTGCATCATCATATTCAACAAAGAGATGTTGATAATCGTTAGGAATGGCCAGTAATAGAGTGCTTAGAGTTTTGAGTTCGATGCCCTTGTCCTTCTTTTCCTTCTCACATTTAAGTTTGTCTGCCTCAGTTGCAGAGCTGCTTGCTTGACTAGGACCAGTTTTGTTTCCTTCAAGGACAACTTCCCACATAGAGTAATCTGTAATAAGCATGTATTGCTTAATACGATTCTTCCACATCCCTAAGTTATTGGGAGTGAGAATGGGGATTTTGTTGGCCTGAGTGCTTTCATTGTTATCCGACATGATTAACAATGAGTGTGTTTTAAAGATTAAAACTTTTTGTTTGTTCTTAACAAATAGTAGATCTAGAACCAATAAGCTCTGATACCACTTGTCAGGATCGATTAACTATAGACGAGTTAATAAACACCTTAGATCTAATTGATGATAGAAGTTGCAGCGGATCAACACTATATCAATAATTAAGAACAATGAACTGTAAGAACAATATGCAAGAATATTAAGAACACAGTTTCACAAAAAGCTTCAATGTATATTATTGAGTTAACAATACACACGTACGTTTACAATTCGTAAGGAACTATTTATAATAGTCCTTGAAGCTAAACTATTTACCCTAGTTATTCTAGGACTTGATTTACATCGAATAATAATAATATACATTGATTTACATTCTATAACTATCTATACGAAGATCTCGGACTTGATATCTTCCAAAAACGCGTTGCCAGTAGTAAAACTCATCACCAGTAGTAAATATGTAACATCAGTAGTAAGTCTGGTGATCAGTAGTAAGTCCATAATCAACGTCAGTAGTAACTACAATGATCAGTAGTATCTTCAATCTTTTCATGATCAGTAGTAACTTAGTTATAGTGAACACCAGCATCAACTTCATCAGTAGTAAATGTTTCTGCCCCATCAGTACTAAATAAGATCAGTACTAACTGCAGCATCAGTAATAAGTTGATCTGTGTTTTGCTCCAACAATTTACTAACGTGTAAGGATGCAGAACCAAATGTGAAGTAATAGACATTTTTGTTTTCTTTGAAGCTCAAAATCATGTGAAGAAAAAGGACTGAAATGTGCATAATTTTTCCTAGATTTTTTATTTCAGGCATTCGATCAGCCAAATTGAAGCTAGCGACGAGGACTATGTACGCCCTGAAAAACCGTTGTAGGTGGTTTACAAATTTTTAAAACCCAATAATGTTATTTTTGCGAGTTATTTGTATTTTTAATTTCAACCCATTCATTTTTTTTGTCTTATTTGAAAATCTAGGTCTTATTTAGTGTTTCTTTGAAGCTCTGAAATGTTTAATTGATAATTTTATGAAAATTGAGCTTTCTCCCAAAATTCTTATTGCGTTCTTGTGTTGAACATGTTTTGAAAACAAATTAATGATATTTTTTGAATCAACGTGTTTTTTGAATTAGATTGTCTTGTATATTCTTAGAATCCGGACCGATCTGTGTTCTTGTTTTCAGTATACACCAGTCTTCCTAGACGATATCCAAACAAAATCACATATCTGGTTCCAAAGTGACAAACTTTTGTATGATCTTGGACTAACTTTAACATTAGATTGCGTTCTATTGTAAATAGAATATTATTGTAATTGAATCTTTTTCGGTTGCTAGCTATTTGCTAATTACCCGTTTGTAATTATAAACACCAACTAATGCCGTCATTTAGAAAAAAAAGTATAAAAATAAAATATAAACATATTCGTAATTGTTGTTTTTGTCACCATTTTGCTGAAATATATAAAAGTATATTATAAATGGGTTTTTCTAACATATGTCTCCTAGACATATATTAAAGTGGATTAATGATCTTAAACTTTCCAAGATATCCACAAAAATCATTTAATACATCACTTAAAACTATCAAATTTGAGTTTATTAAATGTTCATTGCTACGGTTTAAGAAATTTTGACTTCATTAAATGTCTCTTAACATATGCCTATGGGCACATGTTAGAAAAACTCATTATAAATAACTGATCTAACATCTGATACCCAATATATGGCCAAAATAAGAGTGGACGACAGAAATGCTAAAACAGAAAACACAATTAAGGCACAGGTGGTCCCTATATATGTGACAAACTTATGTTATGATGGGTATTAAATCTTCAACAACTATATAAACTCATTCAATATGCACACTGCAGAAACTTTATACTACTATATAGTATCGTACATTCTAATTATATTTTATAATATTTACGTTGTGAGTTCAAGACTAGCTAAAATGTCTGGGAGTTTCTGATGAAAACTTACAGGAGAGAAGTAACTGTTTTAACGTTGTATACTGATACATGACACATGGATAAATTAATAGCATTTGGAGGACTTTAATTAATTTTCACCACAAAAAAATAAAAATGATTTAATAACTTATTTTACTAAGACATAAAAAGGTATCACCAAGTATAAGAAAAAGCTCGCATTTTATAAATTGTGTGCTTAAAAGTAAAATAAATTAAAGAATTTTGGGATGTCTTTAACGTTCATATAAAATTTGTATATTCAATTATAAAGATAAAGAAAATACTGGTCTTAAAATTTAAAGAGTTGTTATTATATGGAGTATTAATTTTGTCTTTCTTATTGATAGGTCATTATCATTTTTCTAAATTAAATCTTAATCACAAATTTTTAAACTAATGGTGATTTTCGGTTAAAACAATTAACAAAACGCAGCGGAAAATATTTATCACCATGAAAGGATCTTGATATTAATCATACAATTAAACTAAAATAAAATCAAAGAGAATGGTATAAGAATCATACCCTAGTTGCCTTTGATCAATGATGAATACGGATGGATATTGTGAGCAACCGAAACCAAGGATTCCAATGGGGAATACCTCTAAAGCAAGTCCACACAACACTTGCAAGAACACCAATGTAATGGATGCTAGTCCTAGAGTCTTGAGAGCAAAAGAAAGAAAACAAAACACCTACAAAGTGTGTGAGAGAGGGACGGCCAAGATGGATGGTCAAAAGGGAGTTTTTGGACCATTATATCTCTTAATGGTGCCATTACAATCCTTTAATGATTTCCATAAATCATTAGTCTTATTTGCCCACAAGTCCCTATCTTTTGATTCTTCTAGTTTGCCCACAAGAAAGTTTCAATATTAACTTTTAATATTAAACTTATGATAGACAAGCTTATAGCTTATATATATTAATAATTAATGTAATTACACTAATTACACTAATTATATAATGGTGTTTAGTGTTTAAGTGTGTGACCCTTTAGGCTCACAAACAACTAGCCATATAACTATATGTTATACACGTGAAGCATATTCCAACAGCTCCCACTTGCGCACGTGATAACATCAAGTAGTTATACAAGCAAAGGTTAGAGTCTAGCAACCCGCCAATGCCCCTAGAAGTACATGAGGAGTTTCATAAAATCTTTGTTCAAAGTTTTCGAGCAGTTATCCTTTTGTTACTGATACTATGTTGAATTTTAGACAAGGATAAATGTCAATCTAAAATTTCAACGATTCTGTTTCTCGATCTATACATTGAAGTTGATTACCAAAACCAATCAAGATTCATCTTGATTACCTTTTGGGTGTGGCCACACATACATCTATTCAAATCATCGAGGGGCCCAGTAGTATCTAATCCACATGTGTGGAGGAACAAATTCTTTATTGACTGCACGTGTCCGTCATATGCTTAATGACAAACCCGATAATGGTTGTTATAGCAGCCTTATTCAGGTCAGCGTTTAACCATATCAAAGTTTGCCCCTCTACATACACAAACCAACTTGCATCTCAAGTCAGAGGATAAGTGACAAAGCCTTTGTGAGATTCACTTGTGACATAAATCCATGAAGTGATTTCTCATAGGTTGGGTCAGTCCAATTGTGCATCATTATGAACAACATGTGAGTTTGATTTCATCATCCTTAGTCATACTAAGATAATGTCATCAATGCCCTCAGATTTGTCTTAATAATATTCCCATATTATTAATTATGACAATGGACAATTTAGAATATAAAACGCAGTAAATATTCATGGATATAAACATGCAAATATAGAACACAGTAGATATTCATATAAAAACGATCATATCAAATATATCAATTTATTCCAATAAAAACTGCTCAATGTTCCATTATCCAAATACTAAAACAGATTACATGAAACTACTAGCTGGTCGAAGCCCAATGTTTCTAGCATGCTCAATATGTTTGGTACATGGCATTGGCTTCGTAAAGGGGTCAGCTAAGTTGTCATCTGTATGAACTTTGAGCAAGCGTACATCTCCCATTAGGATCGCATCTCTAATGTAGTGAAGCTTCCTCCGATAATGTCTGGCGCCTTTCTGAACACCGGGTTCGTTGGCAATGATGATAGCACCTGTGTTATCACAGTACATATCCATAGGTCTTTCATTACTGGGGACAACTCCAAGCCCAGAAATGAATTTCCTCATCCAAACAGCTTCCATTGCAGCTTCAGTGGTTGCAATGTATTCAGCTTCTGTAGAAGACATGGCGATAGTACTCTGCTTCGCACTTTTCCAATCAACAGCGCCTCCGTTCAAAACGAAAACATACCCCGTTTGAGATTTGGAATCATCTCTATCAGTCTCAAAACTAGCGTCAGAATAACAAGTAACGCTTAGTTCATTTTGAGATTCACCACCATAGACAAGAAACATATCTTTAGTATTCCTAAGATACTTCAGTATGTTCTTAACAGCAGTCCAGTGACTCTCACCTGGATTCTGTTGATATCGGCTTGTAAGGTTCTGAGAGAACGCTACATCAGGTCTTGTGCACCGCACAGCATACATGATAGATCCTACTGCCGAGGCATAGGGGACATCACGCATACGTTTCATCTCATCAGGTGAGGACGGTCCTTGAGTCTTACTCAAGTGTACATTGTGTTGCATAGGGAGACTTCCACGTTTGGAAGCATCCATTCTAAACCGTTTTAGAATCTTATCAATGTACGCACTTTGACTTAGTCCGATTAACCGCTTTGATCGATCTCGATAGATCTTTATACCAAGTATATATGCCGCTTCCCCAAGATCCTTCATAGCGAAGCACTTCCCAAGCCAGGATTTTACATCTTGTAGCATTGGAATGTTATTTCCTATGAGTAGTATGTCATCGACATATAGGATTAGAAAGACGACAATGCTCCCACTAGCTCTTACATATACACATGGCTCGTCGGGATTCTGAGTAAAGCCAAATGATTTGACTTCCTCATCGAATCTTTTGTTCCAACTCCTGGATGCTTGCTTTAGTCCATAAATGGACCTTTGAAGCTTACATACTTTCTTTGGGTGTTTTGGATTAACAAAACCCTCAGGTTGAACCATATAAACATCTTCATCAAGATGTCCATTTAAGAAAGCAGTTTTAACATCCATTTGCCAAATCTCATAGTCATAGTACGCTGCTATGGCTATGACAATCCTAATAGCTCTAACGTCGGCAACAGGCGAGAAGGTTTCATCATAGTCAATCCCGTAGGTTTGAGTGTAACCTTTTGCTACCAATCGAGCTTTATAGGTGTGTACATTGCCATCCATGTCGGTCTTCTTCTTGAAGAGCCACTTGCTACCAACAGTCTTACTGTTAGGAGGAAGATCAACCAACGTCCATACTTGGTTATCTTTCATGGATTGCATTTCCGCGTTCATAGCATCAAGCCATTTGTCAGATTCAGAATCTGATAATGCAGCTCGATAGTTAGGGGGTTCATTATGATCCCCTAAACTTAGCTCCTCAGCATCGACATGGAAGCCATATCGTTCAGGTGCATGAGGTGTCCTTGCGGACCTTCGAACAGGGATTACATCATTTTGAGGTGCAACAGGAACAGTTTCGTGTTCAGCCTCATCTTGATGTTCGCTAGTCTCTACAATAGGTTGTGCATCTTCATCGCTTGGAATCTCGTCAAAGTCGATGGTACTCCCACTTGCTTCTTGTGAAATGAGATTGCTCTCAAGAAACTCAGCATAACGAGCAATAATTACTTTTTGCTCAGGTGGGTAGTAGAAATAGTAACCCATCGTTTCCTCAGGGTATCCTATAAAGATGCACTTGACAGCTCTGGGTTCAAGTTTGTTTGGCGTGTCTCGTTTCACGAGAGCCTCACAACCCCAGACCTTCAAGTAAGACAAGTTAGGGACTTTCCCATGCCATATCTCATATGGTGTCTTTTCAACCTTCTTGGTGGGAACCATATTCAGTATGCGAGCAGCCGATTTGAGTGCATAACCCCAAAAGGATAGAGGCAGAGTGGTAGGACTCATCATCGATCGGACCATGTCAAGCAAGGTGCGATTTCTCCTCTCTGATACACCATTATGCTGTGGTGTATAAGGGGGAGTGAATTGTGAGACAATCCCACAATTCTTTAGATGGTCTTGAAACTCATGGCTCATGTACTCTCCTCCTCGATCGGAACGGAGAGCCTTAATCTTCTTGCCAAGTTGATTTTCTACTTCATTCTGGAAAGCTTTGAACGTTTCAAAGGTTTCATGTTTATGTTTAATCAAGTAAACATAACCATAACGACTAAAGTCGTCAGTGAAGGTAATGAAATAGGTAGCACCTTCCCTAGTTCGAGTTCTAAAAGGGCCACATACATCAGTATGTATGAGTCCAAGTAGATCATTGGCCCTTTCGCCTACATGGGAGAAAGGCTTGCGCGCCATTTTACCAGATATGCAAGAAACACATTTATCAAATGATTCAGAATCATCTGATTTTATAAGTCCATCCTTTTGTAATTTCAAAACGCGTTTCTTGTTAACATGGCAAAGGCGACAATGCCATAGGTAAGTAGAATCCAAATTCTTCTTGGATTTCTTATTGCTACATGTATAAATAGAACTACTGTTTGTGATACGATTATGCATGTCAATCTCAAAGATACCATCACGAGGAATAGCATTAAAGTAAAAAACATTATCCTTTGAAACTGAAATACCATAATCCGTAAACGTATGAATAAAACCATTATTCCACAAACAAGAAAGCGATACTATACCCCTAGTAATACTAGGCGCATAGTGACAATTGTCTAATACAATAATTAAACCACTAGGAAGGATTAAATCATAGCTTCCTATAGCTTCGACCGGTGCACGATTGCCATTGCCCACGTACAAGTCCAAAGCTCCATGGTTTAGCTTTCTACTTCCCCTTAGACCCTGCATGGTATTACAAATGTGAGTTCCACAACCAGTGTCATATACCCATGATTTCTTAGGGAAAGCATATAGTTCTATTGTGAAGATACCTGATGTGCCAACCTTGTTGGCTTTGTTCTTCATCAACTCTGCCAGGTAGGCAGGACAATTCCTCCTCCAATGGCCTGTTTCACCGCAGTGATGGCAAGCAAGATCCTTAGCGGGATGCTCCTTACGAGTAGGTGGGGGAACCTTTGGCTTGGGCTTGTAAACTTGCTTTCCCTTGCCTTGGCCCTTCGCAACTACTTGCGGTTTTGGTTTTTGGATCTTTCCTTGCCTTATAGCAAGGACAGTAGGGGCCGGAGTTTTCTTGGGTAGGCTTGCCTCCGTTTGTTTCAGCATAGCATGTAATTCGGCGAATGTCTTCCCCATACTATGCATATGATAAGTCATGACAAACGGTGCAAAATCCTTGTTTAGGGACGTTAGAATCAAGCTAATCCCAAGGATGTGCGGCATAGCGTAACCAAGCCTCTCCATTTGGTCTAAGTAGCTCTTCATCTTCAAGAGATAAGAGCTAACAGACTGTCCCTCCTCCTGCTTGCAAGCGTGGAAGGCTTTGACAGTGTCAAAGAGTTCCTGCTCGGCTTGCTTTTGATACATGGCCGTTAGTTCACGCATCATATCAAATGCAGTGAGGTCCTCGAGATTCTTTTGAATCTCGGGAATCATGCTCACTAGCATAAGCGCGGCGACTTCCTGTTGTTCGTTAAACCTTTTGGTATAGGCTGTACGAACAGCAGCAGTGGCGGTAGCAGCAGGGGCAGGGGGCAGCGCCTCCTCCAAATGGTGGTACTTGTGCTCGGCCCTAAGGACAATCCTTAGGTTTCGAGACCAGTCCACAAAGTTCGTTCCATCAAGTTTCTCTTTTTCGAGAACGGAACGAATGGTGGTATGTGTTAGGGTTTGATTGTTTGAAGTCATCTACAAAATTACAAAGTTCATTAATTAGTATTTTTAATAATAATTTCTTTTAATAAATTAACTACCCAATTAATTTTAATTAAAAGCTAAGATCCCATTGAGCTTCTATCATCGCATCAGTTGATCTGCTAGAGATGATAGATCCAATAGGTAGGTGACGTTCAACAATTGCATTACAAGTGCAACTCTTAGAGGTATGGGACTTCATGGCACCTAGTGAACAAGCATCTAGGGTCAAGTGGCATGTTTGTCGCATCTTCGCCTCGAGTCAAGGTCTCACCGTTAACTTGATTAAGTCATCCAATGTGAAATCATGTCAAAATAGATCTAGGTCTCACCGTAGAGAATAATGACCTCGGATCTAAATTCAAACCACGTCTCACGTGAATTCAAAAATAGAAGCAAGTGATTTACAACCGATTGGACGGCGTGACTTAAATTTTAGGTATGTTAAATTTTAATTTAATAAAATTTTATTTAAGATATGAATGAATCATGTACTTCATTCATACCACTTCATAAGTCTTGTAATAAACGGTAAAAACTTTTAGCGATTATTAAGTGATAAGTTTCAAATCATATTTAAACTTAGTTTAATCTCAAAACTATTGTTAGATTAAAGGTTTAATCATCAATGATTAACTAGTAATCATCGATGATTAAGGTTTTGAATGTTTTAATGTTTGTGTCTAAAAACCATTTTTAATTTGTTTTACTATTTGTATCTAATAGAAAAGAAAAACAACCACAAACATAAGAATAAAACATGCAACAAAATTTTGTGCAAACCTCGACCAATGAAATCCTAGGTTCGGTCACGTGAGTCATCACGACGGACCGAAGGGTCAAACTAGGGGACGGGCCAACATGAACCCAAACGGGCCTACATAAACCCAATGGGCTCCCACTTGCTCCAAGACATTCTTGAGCAAGTAGAACCCAAAATTGTGAAAAAATGTAATCTGCCAGAAAATTCCAGCAGACTTTGAAGCCCGAAAAGTCACTGAAGGAGTCTTCGTTGGTCTTCCCGGCCTTCTGGAAAGTTGTAGCCCACGACTTTGCAAGCATTTTAGGCTTTTGAATCGCCCAAAAAGGAGTCTGTATGCCTCTGGAAAACCTGTTTTCGTACAGCCCTCGCTTTTGTGACGGAAATTTGTTGTTTTCTTCATTAGTCTTCAATATTTTTTGTCAACAATTTACAATAAAAAGATAAAATAAATACAATCTATTCTATTACTTTTACATTACAAATTGCCCCAAAAATGGCACCAAAAATAAAATAAAAATAAATGAAACAAATTACAACAATTAAGCCAAAAAAAAAACAAGGCTTTTCCCAAACAACCAAACATCAAACACATTCATTCACAAATGGTCTAGGCTTTCATTGGTTTGCACAAACAAGCAACAATTGACAAGGCTTTGGCTTGGGATATGGCAAAAATACATGTTTTGCCATATCAACAAAATGGAATTAAAAATTAAATTCCAAGCCAAATAATCAAAAAAATACAATAACAAGATTAATTTTTTTGATATGATTTTGTAACAAGTGACAATGGGGTTCCAAAAATACCATATTTTAACCCACATTTTTATAAAAAACCGAAAATTAAAATAAAAAACCCGTAGGGTTTTGTTTTTGTCCGATCGGAATTTTAACAACACAAAACCGGTTGATTTTTGCCACTTTTCACAAAATCTAGCTAATTATATGATTAATATAATGACTCGTGATACCACTAATGGTGATTTTCGGTTAAAACAATTAACAAAACGCAGCGGAAAATATTTATCACCATGAAAGGATCTTGATATTAATCATACAATTAAACTAAAATAAAATCAAAGAGAATGGTATAAGAATCATACCCTAGTTGCCTTTGATCAATGATGAATACGGATGGATATTGTGAGCAACCGAAACCAAGGATTCCAATGGGGAATACCTCTAAAGCAAGTCCACACAACACTTGCAAGAACACCAATGTAATGGATGCTAGTCCTAGAGTCTTGAGAGCAAAAGAAAGAAAACAAAACACCTACAAAGTGTGTGAGAGAGGGACGGCCAAGATGGATGGTCAAAAGGGAGTTTTTGGACCATTATATCTCTTAATGGTGCCATTACAATCCTTTAATGATTTCCATAAATCATTAGTCTTATTTGCCCACAAGTCCCTATCTTTTGATTCTTCTAGTTTGCCCACAAGAAAGTTTCAATATTAACTTTTAATATTAAACTTATGATAGACAAGCTTATAGCTTATATATATTAATAATTAATGTAATTACACTAATTACACTAATTATATAATGGTGTTTAGTGTTTAAGTGTGTGACCCTTTAGGCTCACAAACAACTAGCCATATAACTATATGTTATACACGTGAAGCATATTCCAACATAAACAACGTTGCGTCACTAAAAGGTTAAAATTTCATTACTTGCAATTTTTTGTGTCTATCAAATAGTTAGGATTTCTCATGTAAAGTAAAAGTTCTTACTTTTAATTATATTCCCCCAAGTCAAGAATACCTATAAATAGGGCACGATCCAAAACTCACATTCCATCTGAATCCAATATTTCATAGCATTCGTAAATCGTAAGGGAAGATGCAGTATTCGAATAATATTTTTTTATCCATATAGAATAATTACATTTTAAATGATAAAAATTTGCTCTGTATTGATAAAAAATTACTCTATATGAATTAGCTCTCATTTAAGATTAATCAAATATGAAGATGAAGAAGGTCATATTTAGAAATGTTGGTGTTCATATATGTTCTTCATCATATTGAAATATACAATATTTAATGCACAAGTTACATGTAATTTGGGGGAGAAAGTGGAGTTGAGAGAGAAAAGATAAAAAGACAAACATACCCTTAATTTTTTGGCATTTCACTTTAGTTAACGACCAAACTTGGAGGGAAGAACGAAAATTAAGAATCTAAAAATGTTCAGGTTCAAAAAACCCGAAGAAAAAATAAATTTAGGGATAAAAACGCATAATCAGATATACCTTTCCATCCATTTAGATATATATTTAAATATTAATAATCACCTTGGGGTAGGGGTGAGCATTTGGACCGAAAAAACCGAACCGAACCGAAACCGATAACATGTTATCGGTTCGGTTTCGGTTTTGAAAATTCATCGTTATCGGTTCTATCGGTTCGGTTCGGTTTTCGGAAAAGGATAAACATTTGGCCTAAAATAACCGAACCGAAACCGAAACCGAACTGAAACTGAACCGAACCGAAACCGATAACATCTTATCGGTTCGGTTTTGAAAATTCATCGTTATCGGTTATCAATTCTATCGGTTCGGTTTTAGCCCGATAATCACCCCTATTGAAGAATCCTTATGGCAGAAGTCAGTATTCCTAAAATTTCATATAAGTTGCCACATTTGATACTAAATTATGGAGGAATGATTTAAATGAAATATAGGAATGATTTTAGTAATGAATTTAGAATGTTGCCAAAAGTATTAGACTTGTGCCAATGGTGTATGCCACTTTACCGCTGGTTAGCGCCGGTTTGGTCGCTCCATTGGCACCATCCGCCACTTTCATCCGCCGGTTGCTTCTAGCCGGTATGGAGACGGGATGGAGGGATGCGCCGGTTTGTTTGGGTGGGTCCAAAGGGGTATTTTGTGTGTGTGTTTTGTAATGGTGGGTCCCAAAAAATTGAAGGAAAGTGGTATTGTTGGCATGGTTACGTCAGTTTAGTGTCGGTTGAAGGATGAGCCGACGTGGCGTTGATTTGGCAAAAACTGACGGTATCAGTGACCGTCACCATTGGCACCGGTCTTAAACATTTCAAAAAATCTGACCTTTTTCATCATCATAAAATCTGACCATATGCTTTACTGATGACGCTGAGTATGTGGATCCGGATCCGGGTCATTCATTTGAAGACGACGTTGAGAAACAGGTATTCGGGTCAAACCGAATTCTTTCAATGACTGGTTTTGTTGAACAAGCAATATCAGTTTCACCAAATTTTTCCGAAACAGTTATGAGAATGAAGATGAAAGAGACGATTTATTTTTTCTTTCTAGGGTTTCACTTGAAACACATGAATTGGGGAAGAAACTCAAAGTACAAATTTTAAAGCATCATATACAAGTAATTTTGAGAAAATGACAGAAATACCCCTAATTTTTTTGGCATTTCATGTTAGTTAACGTTCAAAATTGGACGGAATGACGAAAATTAATAATGTAAAAAAGTTTAGGGACAAAAAACCCGAAGAAAAAAATTTGTGGACAAAAACGCCGAATTAGATATACCACAGAGATAATTTCTATAATTTACACTAAAAAAAAATTGCTTCTCAACGTGATTCACATACGAAGTATATGAAATTATTGTACGGCTGTCTATAAACATCAAATTCAAGAGTGTTCATGCATGGCAGAGTGAAGTAAGTTGTTGAGGCCGGATTTAATGGTGGATTCAGAATTTCTGAACATGAGAGAGTACATTCCGTTGCACACGAAAAGATTAGTGAAACCATAAAGTAACAAATTTATTTACGATATGAAAACCTAAAGTTTATTTCATGATTAAACACATTTAAAGTGTTAAAAGCTGTGTTAAAACAAAAAAAATGGCTCTAAGACTATAATTTTAAGACTTAGGTGATGTTTGGTAGCATCTGAATGATTCAGATTTCCCCTTACATCTGTCTGATTAAGAGGCAGAACATGTTCAATTTCTGATTCAGAGGTTGTTTAAAAGATCTTACCAAACGCTCTGAATCTGTCCGATTAAAAGATTTTCCTTTTAACTGAATCATCAAAAAGCTTACCATACAACATCTTACATTAAAATTACTCTTACTCGTTTGACGTTTGTATGACACCTCTTTCGGACCCAGACAAATATATCTTAAACCATTAATCATTTACAAAGAGAGAAGAAAAACATGTTGACATTGCTTTACTGTATCATGATGTTTTTTTTTTTTCTTCATATTTTTCACGGAATTGATTTTACTTCACCGAAACTCTACCCCATTGCACAAAAAACTTTATATTCTTTATGGCACAATATAAAATTCACTTAAAGTACAAGATCAAATCAAAGATAGATTACAAAGCCATAAACTCCAATTACAATTGTAGGGGTGAGCATTTGGACCGGAAAAACCGAACTGAACTGAAAACCGACCGAAACCGAACCGAATCGAAACCGGTAACATGTTATCAGTTTTAAAAATTCATCGTTTTCGGTTTCGGTTTTCAGAAAAGGATGAATATTTAGCCTAAAAACCGAACCGAAACCAAACGGGACTGAAACCGAACCGAACCAAAACCGATAACATGTTATCGGTTCGATTTCGATTTTGAAAATTCCTCGTTATTGGTTTCGGTTCGGTTCCATGTAAAAGAGGCTAACATAATCCGGTCCATGAGTCCACACTACAAGAATATTGCGCCATCCGTAAAAAACAAAAAAACGTATTTAACATTCACACTCATGAACAGAGTTGTTGGTTACAACCATCATGGTTCATGGTTCAAGAACCAAACCAAACTAGTTGGAACTGAGCCGAATCAGATTAATAATCGATTTTGCATTTAAATTAGAATCAACTGAACTAATATAGCCAAGCTTGGTCCGGTTCAGTTTGACAATTTCAGACAATTCTCGGTCTAATATAGCCAAGCTTGGTCCGGTTCAGTTTGACAATTTCAGACAATTCTCGGTCCAATTTGCAGAGACCTAATCTCAATACCTTTTAAATGGTGTGATTCACATAGCCGTCTATGTAATTTAACTACATTCTAAATTTATGTTACAATTCATCTTATGACAAAATCAAATATTATGAACTCCAAAAGAAAGGGTCAGTAAATCTATATTTGTTCCACAATCACAAGTATCAAATCTACATTCATCAAATGCCGAAAATTGCGCGAGAGTGGCATTTGGCAAATCACCTATAATATACTTATATATATTCATAATAAAAATAAAAAATTAAAACAAATATAGATGGTACATTGCACTCTATAAACAATTTGGTTTTAAAACTTTAAACTATCCCAGAACCAGACCCCGAACCTATGCATCTGTCCTACCACGTGTAAACTTTTGTACCAACTGAGTTCATCGACTAAAGTGTGCTATCAGAAGTCAACTATGACAATATATAGTCAACTTAGTTAGAACTGTAACTTGGTATGAACCCTTTTGCATGTTGGCTCTCCATTTCAAGAGCCATTAAAGATTTTTGTCTTTGATACTTATTCCTCTTTGCAGCAAGTGCTGGAAAAAAAAGTCAAAGTCAAACAGAAACCAGATTTCAGTTTTTAATATATAATAAAATGAATAAAAATGAAACTGGTCATCGGGTCAGATACGATGAACAAGCTGTGGAACCCAGTTCAAAATGTATAGTGTTATTGCATATTAATTTAATAATATCAATTTTACCTGCAATATACTTAATATAGAGTAAATTGCGTAAATTGTGCCTGTGGTTTTTCTAATTCTACGATTTTATCCCTAAAATTTTTTCAGTGATTTTTATCCATGTGGTTTTCAAATTTCATGATTTTCTTCCATTTTGACATAAATGACCGAAATACCCTTACACATATTTTTTCTAAGATTTTTTAACCATTTTTAATCAATTTTTTTTTTTTTTTTTTGCTATTTTTCTTTTCTATCTCTCTTCTTTGTGAAACCTGCAACAAAACCCATTTTCATCTATCAAATTAATTAAAACTGATTAAAATTTTCAGAATAATATTTGTAAGGGTGTTTTGGTCATTTTAGGTTAAAATGGACGAAAATAATGACATTTGAGAACCACATGGACAAAAAAACACAAAAGATAAAGTTTCGGATAAAATCATAGAATTCAAATAACCACAAGGACAATTTCTGTAATTCACTCTTTTAATATATTAACTCGTTTCGAAAACGTTAAATATTTTAATGGTAAAGTTAATTCACTATAAAATATTAAGAATTTAGTTTTATAATTGGAAAACTATCTAAAGAAAATTAATATAAAAAAAAATAGAAATAATATATTTCATATAAATTATTTGAAGTTAAAAAAATAATTAAATAATTGCACTTACACATTAATTCTTGAGGTAGAGCAAAGTCATAGTCGTTACGCCGTCTTCTGATGCAAATAAATATAATTACCGACACTAATAAAAAGACGACACCACATGATATTCCAACTGCTATTTTACCACCATTTGATAAACCGCCATTTCTCCAGAACAAATGGCAATCTGGTAAAGATGGCACACCACATAATCCTTTGTTACCAGAAAGACTGCAAATTTGTTTAATTAATTGTGTTAAATAATAATATATTACAAGTTAAATATTAAATAATGAAAAAAAAATGAAGTGGTAATTTAAACCCATTTATATGGAAACGGGTCAACTCAGCGCTTTTGAAAAAATAGCTAAATTCAGATGTTTGTAACATCCTAAATTATTTTATTTAGAAAATATTTCTTGTTTTAATAATACATTTTAATACATATATAATCTACAAATTTGGAAGAAAAAAAAAACTAGACTAAAAGGTGTTGGCAGATCTTTAACTCAAAATTAGTACTACTTTTTTTTATTTCTTATAAATACTTAATGTGCTAATTAAGACTACGAAAAACATATCTGAATCTTTGAATTAAACAATTTAGGAAGTGTGCGTTAAATAACAGACATAATGTGTTTGACTTATGGTTTAACATATTGGTTTGACCAGTTAAAACTGAAACTGCCACCTTTACTCTTATTCTATGTATGTCCCTAGTGTAATATATCTAAATGCCACCTGGATTTTGTCACTAATATGGATAAAAATACAAAAAATATGACATACTCAATAGCTCCACCATGGACACCAACTGAGTAAAGTTCTTCAGGCACTTGTCCTTCCAATTTGTTACCATTCAACAACCTAAAAAGTAGGTATTTTTAATACTTTTAATAAATAAAAATCCAAAGCAACGATAAATGTAAATGTGGATAAGGATTATGCTTACACAAGTTGTAGATTTGAAGAACTGTAACTATCCGGTATCGATCCAGAAATCTGATTGTTCGATAAATCCCTGCATTATTCGTTATTAGAATGATAATAAATAATAATAAATAATTATAAATAATAACTTGAGTTTCTTACAGTTTTTTGAGAGATTTTTGCCCCAACCCTGCAGGTAGAGTACCTCCTAAAGAGTTAGAACTTAAATTCCTGCAGTTAAAATAACAAAATTTAACAATCATATAAAGATAATAAATATGGTTATCTAAAATTAATGAGGTGGCAGATGATGATACTTACAAGCTTACCAAGTTCGTCAAAAGGTCAATTTTATCACTAATGTAGCCTTTCAAACCTTGGCTCGCAAGATCTCTGCAAACATAACATATATATCTCAAAACAAGTTGTGTAAATCAATCAATAAAAAGTTGCAGAATTACTTACATCTGAAAGATAACAAGAGCAGATTCATCCTTATTGAGATGACAAGTAACACCTTCCCAAGCATCCCAATTAGTAGGAGCACAAGGATCACCATTCCAGCCCATTCTTTCAGGAACACGTAATGATTCCTTTAATGATTGCATAGCAATAACTGTAAAACAAACAGAAGATTGAAAAGGTTCGTATTCAGTTCATGAGCTTGATCAGATGTTAATTTTGTAATGAACTGTAATAGTATCGATTCAATTGAAGTATCAGTCTAAGTCGTACCTTGTTCAGGCACAGTCATGACGTCAGCTGGAACAATGGCGTAATTCTCAAGCCCACAGATCAATGGTGATCCAGCAACTGGTACAAGTTTGATCGTCAATGGTGTACTGCTCAAATTTTTAGCTACGTAATGATAACTATAAGCAGCAAAACCCCCAACTTCCTTGAATATATCGATTCTGGTAACATTTTCATCATTTATAACAACATCGAAGACTCGTTTACCCTTAGCATTCACACTCACATCAATCTCAGCAAAGTGAAGCCACACAAGGTAATCCAGCTTCGCATCTACAGGGAATTCGTACTCCAAATTTCCCTTTCCGGTCAAAGTCACAGCTGAATCGTACAATTTCGCCGGAAAATAGTTAGGACTTTTTCCTGTATTGATCACCTCTCTCACCGCCGTAACAGATTTAATCCCTTTCGAATTTGCCGATCGGAATGCAGCATCAGACTGCCACGCCCTGCCGAACACGTCAGTATCGTTACTAAACCCTGGCCCCCACTGGTTTGAGCCGCAAGTCAACCGGCCGTAATTCACCAAAATCGAAGAGTCATTACCGGTCAAAACGGGGTCATAAGAAGCTGGATCGATCTGTATAAGCTCAATCGAACCGATTACCGGAGGATCAGTAGCAATGCTGTAAAAACACACATCGGCATCACCGTCGGAAGTATAAAATATAAGATCCGAGTAAGCACCGAAACGACTGATGTCTTCCTGCCACGGCGACCGCCACGAAAACACCAAAGTCCCCTCAACCGATAAATCAAAGCTCGGAGAATGAGATTTGCCGTCGTAATTATCATAAACTGTAAAAGTCCTCAGATAATATCTCCCGGAAGGAAGCTCAGGGAAAATGTAGCAATTCTTCTTACCAGATGAAATCGGAAAATAACGGAGCGTCTTCTCATGAAACGATTGAAATAAAAGCGGTTCAGAAACTAGACCGTTTGAACCGGCGGTGAAGAACCGGTCGGATAACCACGTGGTGTTGAATTTATCGGTGGTGGTGGTGGAGCTGCCGCTATCGATGTGGTAAGCCGTGTCTATAAAAATAACACACACAGTGAAAATGAAAATGAAATTAGTGAGAATAATCAACAGTTAGAAGTTAGTTATAGAGATACAAAATATGTATGTAAAGGTGTTACCAAAGGGGAAAGATATTGAAGGATAGATTAAGAACGATAGAAGGACGATGAAGACGGTGGCCGGCGGCATGGTACGGCGGAGACGGTGGCGATGTGGTTGGACTTTCGGGGAGGAGAAAGTGAGTGCTGAATAAGATTGGGAAATTATATTAAAGTAAACGGCGAGATTAACGGAAGAGATTGAAGAAAAAGATAGAAACGGAATGAAGGGGACTGATAGAGAGATGAGTTTGTGTGTGTGAACGGAGCTGGTGTGGTGGTGGTGGGGACGTCAGAATATTAAATAACGGTTGCTGAGCTGGCAGGTGGATCGAACCCGGTGCAACTTCTACACTACAATTTTTACTTCTTATACAAGTTTTACAGCTAAGTGTATAAATATATTATGCACTAATTGTGGTAGATGATATAAAAATTGTGGTATAAAAATTATCCTTTTTTTTTACCGAAGGTTCTAAAAATATACTTCCTCCGATTCAAAATAAGTGCTACACTTTTACTTTCACGGTTTTTGAAGCAAAATAGTGTAATGATGGTTAAATTAGATTAATTGAATGATTAGTGGATAATGGGTCCCACACCTTTTGAATAAAGTGGGGTTACTGATGTTTAAAAGTAAAAAGTAAGGGTAAATGAGTCATTTCACTTTGTTAAATTAGATAGTTAGTGGATGTGAGTTCTACTATTTTTTTCCATTTATGAAAAGTGTAGCACTTATTTCGAATCACTCATTTATTGAAAGTGTGGCACTTATTTGAATCGTAGGAAGTATAATGCAAAACTATTTTAGTACAAAGGTTAAAAAATATGATGTAAAAAGGGCCACTTAAAAATTACGGAGTATGTTACAGTGGCATCAAACTTGAGATAAAATGTGATTAGATGGTGTAAGATGGCGTAATTTATGTTATCTTAGACCTGTGCCAACGGCACGTCGAGGAGGGCGTCGGGGAGCCGTCGACCCACGACGGCGTTGGCACCGAGCCGTCGTGGTGGGCGTCGTGGCGCACACGTCGTGTTTTCGACGGATTCGGGAAGGCGTCGGGGGAGCGTGAGGGCAGCCGGAAGAGAGAGGAGGGAAGAGAGAGGGGGGAAGAGAGAGGAAGAGGGTGTTTGGGGGTTGTACATCATGCATAAAGACTTGTACTATTACCATTTTTATATAAAATAGGTTTTTTTCTTTATTTCTTTTTTATTATTATAATATTTTTATTTTTATTATAATTCAATTGTTTTTTTTATTATAATATAGTGTTTTTTTTTGTTTAATAAAAAATGATGATGTGGAAAGAATGGGTTTAGTGATGGGTTAGTGATGGGTCGGGTTGGCACGACCGTGTCGGTAGCGTGTCAGTAAGGATGTGCTGACGTGGCGCTACTGACGGGTTTACTGACGCCCAACTGTTGGGAGAGGCCTTATGACACGTCGATAATTTTAACATCGTGGTGGCGTCTCGCGTTATAGTGTGCTTTTTAAAATCTTGTTAAGTACAATTATGATTTTTGAAAATAACGTTTATGATGTACATCCATAAATGATTACATGAGTTTTAAGAACAAAAATTGTGAATAGTAAATGGCAACAAGAACGACGTCGGAATCTTTAAATAATATATATCGGTTTACCATATGATCTAGAAAAAGGTACCTGTGATTTTAGATATGGAATAATATAGTTTCTTTAAGACTTAGTTCTAGAAGGCTTTTTGTTGTTACTAATTAAAGTGGTTTATTAATGAATTCATAAAAAAAAAAATTGTGTCTCTATTGATGGAGAAGTACTTATATTAATTTATAAGTTTTTTATTCATATTTTACCATCTTATTAATAGCTGTTAAGATTATCATTATCATTTTTCATAATTAAATTTATATATGAAATAAGGGTTTGAAATGCTTATGATGACATGATATTTTTATCGCATTTGATTGACAAATCATGATGACATTGAATGTTGACTCAAATGATATCTTTGGAATTTAATTACAGTCATCAAAATTAGTATTAATGTAAACCAAATATATTACTGTATTATCTAAAAATTGATAGATCCAAACTAATGGAACAAGGCTCATGAGGTATAAATAACTGTCGGTTTTGTGTTTATTTTTATATGGAAAGGAGGATGAAAATTTCAAGTTTAAATTAGATATGCATTGCATTTTTAAGGGCAACTACTAAAAAGGTAAAAGATCACTTGCTAACATATGAATGAACGAAAAATTTAGACTTCCATATCGATCTAATGTTGAATCTACTTTTTAGCAAGGGGCGTTGTTATAGAAAGCAATAGAAATAGAAATGTTATTTATGCTTATTTTTCTAAACTTATAAATCAAAATACGTACATATTAAATAATTACATATAACAAATTTAATAGATGAAATGGGGGGTAAAAAAACCATAAGAAATGTCATTATGCAGGATATAGTTATTCCCATGTTCATTATCAGTCTTGAATCATATCAATTAAATATTTGGGACATGTTAAGTAATTAAGGACCTGCCAATTGTATTGCTAGAACTCGTCAGTTTGCTTGCATCTGCATGGAAATCGTCGGTTGAAACTTTTCCCTGTTCTCTGCGGATGTTTGATGACTGCACATACGAGTTCTAGACAAATAGAGAGGGAAAGGGAACAATGATTGAATTAAGAGATATTGTTGGAATGAACTTATCATTTTTTATCCGTGAGAAAAGAAATATGTGATAAAACTAACAATAAGTTATATGAAAGGAACCTAACAAAGCAACATTGCTTTGTATACCATATAACTTATAGTTACAAATAGTGACATGACATTGTATCTCATGCACCATTTCACAGCTTTGAATATGTAGCATTACAAATTGAGTGACGGCTCTCACCTCATTTAATTTAGAACAAGTTTAAGATTCTTCCAAAACTTATATTATCAAACGACTTAGAGAAAAAGTATAATGAGGAAAATATATCAAATGATACATAATATTGATATGCTATGAGATTGTTTTCTAATTATGAAACTAAACAAAAACACGAAAATATAAACACGCCACGCCATTCAAAATCAAAGTTCAACAATAATTTAAAGGAGATAATTCATACAAACAAGAAAGAATATATGATACTTAGAGAAATGACATTGATTTCTACTAAATATTTTTACTTCATCATATTATATCATCCTATAAGCATACAAACCCGAATATAACCAATTTGCCAAAAGGAATATACATTTTTCCATATAGTGATTGAGGAAACTACTTTTTCAAATGGCACAATTTCCGAAGAAATGGTGTTTCCCATATCACATATACATATTTGCACTTTTGTAGTACCAATATGCTTTTAGTGATTGGTGTTGTCACGGGTGATGAACTCAACGATATTATATCAACACTTTTTTTATATTTTCTGTTACAAGAGAATTGCAGTAGGCTAAATAACATTTTCATTAACATTATATTACTGTAACATTGACAAATTTATTAATATTTATAATTAAAAAAAAATCTTTTCTTTAAACACTATAATTTGAATAGCATTTACACACAAAAATTGATAATAGTTTTTTCTTAACAACAAATTTAGTCTACTCATAATTAAAACATATGTTCACGATAGGACTTGAAGGATAGGGGTCAAATATTATATCGCTAGGCTAAATGCACTTTACTCTTTGATTATCTATCAAATGGTCTTTAACCTACTGGTATGTAGCAATGAGCACACTAATATATCAATACTGAATTAATGGTATCGAGTTCTTTAGTTTTGGTACGGGACCCATTGACATCTTTTTGTTGAAAAAAAATTTCATAGGCATTAGAAGCTAAAAGAATCCACAAATGCTAATTGATTTTTAAGATGGGACATTTGAGCAAATCATAATCCACTTATGGTAAATCATTATTGTTGCTTTATGGACAAAAAAAATGTTGAAACAATTATAATAGTTGATCGATGTATATAATCATTGATTGTTTACCCCTCAGGGCTCAGTAACGTTGGAAAATTATCAACAACCGGAAGCTAGGTAATTTCAGTAAAACAAATACAGAGAAAATAATTATATTCGTATAAAATACAATATATAAAAACATTATTATACAAATTACATCCATTTAGATGTCAACAAAGGAGGATTGCACTTGAAGGTTGTAAAATGTCAACACAAGAGCCACATTGAGATCGAAAACAAGAGCCTAACCTCATTAAAATGTAACTTGTGATTTGAATATAGATAAACATATAACAAAATTAAAAATCGATTTTAACGTTTACGAGAATGTGAACTTCATCGTCGACTCATGAAGTTATTTATTCTTAAATTTATTTAACTAACATGAATTTTCGATTTAAGGAGATGAAACTAAGATAGTAATTATAATTTTACTATTACTCGTATATATTAAGTAAAGAAATATGATAACAACTTCTAAAAACGTGGTTAAAATTTTTACAATATTCATTAGAAATCTGTATATTGATTAACATCTACCCATGCACCTTAGGTACAACCGTACAACTCTTCCAATAATGAAAAAATAAACGCTTGAAGCATATAACAATTTTAAAAAGTATTTTCAGAATTTTAATTAACAAAAATTATAAATAAAATATGAAAAGCTACTTTATCGTAAAGAAAATGGTCAACCGTACAGATTATTAAATCTGATTAGAGTAAAAAGGTATACAGATAGCGATTGGTGGGTGGAAAAATTTAAGGGAGCTGCCCAATTTATTTTATCATTGAAGAATTTTCCTTCATGTGCCCACGTCGCCTCTTAAAATATTTTATCAATGTTTTAAATATTTAACCTTTTGCATTATACCGTATAACCTAAATATAATCAACTTCGTCGGACTGGGTGAAGAGTTTAACGTATTATTTATAAAGTTCTAAGGATCAAAATACTCCTTCATATATAAAATATATTATTAATCTTGACATTTAGATCTTATTGATTAATAGTTGAGATTTGTCCCTCGGGATTACATAAAAACGATAGACCTCATCGAAGGTTCATATTTATTCAATGCAATAACCGATTTTTAAAATATTGAAAGTTTGTTTTTGAGTTGTGATGGTGGGGATGGTTTAGATGGTTGTGGGCTTTTGGTGGTCACCCGTGACATTTGTACGTAATCTTATGCCTTGTTTTTTTGTCTTCTATATTTTGGTTCCTCCCAAAAGTCTATTCTTGTGTGCATATTCTATTCTATTTTCTATTTCTTAATTAATTAAATAACACTATCACTGGCAGAATAAATATTTGGACACAAATAATTATAACTATTTTAATAAAATCATTTTAGTAAAAACCACAGCCACACGGGCAGAGCTTGTCTACTTCGGCTGAAACTAACTTAGCAATTTAGCATTATTAAATTATTATTCAAAATGTAATATTAAAGTATTATATAATAATCTGTTGGATATATGTATTATTATTAGAGGATGTAAAAATTTATTCATTTACAATTGTGTTTTTAAAATAGTTTGTTCATGTAAATTATCACTTTTAAAAGGAAGAAGACTTGATGTTAAATTGTAAATAAATATTTATGAGCTCAAAGCGGCCCAACTTTCTAGAACGTTGGGCCTTACAAGCCCAATTAGTTTTGGGCCTTGATCTAACAAACTCAGCCTACTGTAAACGTGACTATAACTTGCCATAAATCTGAAGTACTTCATTAAGAAAAAGTTATTAGTCTTAAATAAATGTGACTCTGAGGGACAAATTCAAGGTGACAAAATGGCACATAGGATGGATTGGATATTGAGTTAAAATAGATACCAGTAATAACTAGTGAAAATAAAAAAGAGTTATACGGATCAATAAATATATTTTCAATTTTTTTTACAAATAATTAACGTGTTATATAGGACTAGAGTCGTGCCTGTGCAACGCAAATACATTTAATAATATCAGATAGTTTTATAATTGTTTTTGCGGTTTTTAGAGATGACTGATGGTGGCTGGCGGTGACATGTGGTGGTGGACTGGTGGACGGTGGTGGTGTAAAATAGGGAGAAAGATAAATATGGGAGATGATCTTGTTAAATATTTTAAGGGTTTAATTATACTTTTTATTGTATGAGGGATGTTTGGTATAATAATAACTTTTTAAGAAGTAGTTTTAAAAGAGTAAGTGTCAGATGTTTTAGATATACAATAATTATATGAATACTTCTGATTTTATATAAATACAACAACTAAAAACTTTTTATAAATCTAAAAAAAATACTCCAATACTCATTATGGTCACGAAGGTTAATATACGCCAACTCCAGGCTATCCGCAAAACAAGTGATTGTTCTAAAATTAGTTGGTTTGGAAAGCGAGTAGGACCCATGTTATAAAAAAAAATCTTTGAATGAATTTCTACTTAATTCTCATTTGATTAAATCAGTAAATTAATCGAAGGACAACGTTATTATTAAATAGATACATCAAAAGAATTGCAAGGTTTAAAATTCGTGTTCAAAGAAACGGATTAGGGGCTTGAATTAAGAGCGAGGAACACAAGGCAAACCAAGTACCAATGGTACTCGTGGCTTATAGTTATTGCTTTGATATATTCTTTTTACAAAATAATATTATCTTCATCTTAAATTCATTATCGACAAAAGACACACAATTTTATAAAAGAACTTTTTATACGACGCCAATGAGCAAAGCGCTATGAGAAAATATGAGATGTCAACAAGAAAAGTAAGTTTCTAATGACTTAGCAAAAAAGGTTTAAAATAAAATTTATGTTTGAAAAAATTATTAGCAATCAACTCCCCGTCACATCTATTTTTAGTGGTGTTCGTTTGGATGATTTGGTTTTATCCGATCCAAATATGTGAAACCAAATAAAATCCGGTTTTCAAAAGTTCAAACCAAACCGTCCAGACTAATTAAAAAACCGATCCGAACCGAACTAAATAACAATTTGGTTGGTTTGATTTTATCCGTTTGATTTTTCCTTAAAATTTTCAAAATAGTTCAAAAGTATATAACATAAATAATATTAGGTTCATATGTAAAATTTCAAAATGATAAATTATTTTGTATATAAAAAAACAAGTCTAATTCATAGCTTGTGACATTTACAATCATAAATGCAAAAAATTTGACATCAACTTTATCATAAACTCCAAAAAGATTGGTACATCACCAACTAATACAATATAAAATGGAACACGTTTTAGTATATAAATCAATTTACTATAAGAATTGTAAATAAAGGGAAACCATAATTGCTTACAATTGAAACCAACGAGTGTTAGTATATAAATCAATTTTACTATATATTACTATTTGGTTTTTTTGGACAACCGGTTTTCATAACGGAAATCAAATCCAATCCGAAAACCAAACTATTAATTTGGTTCAAGTCCAAACCGATCAAAAAAAACCAAATAATCAATTCAAATAGTCCGATCTAAAATGTCCAATTGGACAATCCGATTGTATCCGAATAGTGAACACCCCTATTATATCTATATAAGACTATAAACTAAATAAACAACTTAGTTTCAAATAATCAAATATAAGGCTGTTTTATGTAGTCTTTGGTCATAATCTTGAAATCAAAGTGTTTGGTGGCACTTATTTTCATGGGAATTTGACAGAGTATTTGGGATTTGAGGGTAGACCACTTTTTCAAACACATTAGAAATTGTTGCCAAACATCTACTGGTTTAAGTGCCCAAATAAATTATTATTGACCCATATGTCGATGATATGATGTCATCATACGATTTTAAAGGTCGTGATTTTTTATTAAACTAACACCGATTTAAAGTTTACGAACACCGTTATTTTGCATCTAACAGATAAAGCGAATATTAAAAATAAATAAAAATTGGTAACACCTTAGAGTTTAGATAAATATCCTATTTATATTGCTACCACTATAATTAAGTAAAGAAGCATAACAGGCCCCATCTAACATCATGTACTACGTAGTTACAAGCATTTACTTAGTGATCTGCAATACAATTATTGGCAAAGGAAAGTATCGAATTGAACTAAAAATCAATGATGAAAAAAAATCCAGATTGATGTTGAGAAAATATAGAATAAATAATGAAAAAGTGTAAATTTGTGGAAAACTTTCAATCTTCTAAATTATTTTACAAATACTAGAAAGGTATTCGTAATATGCAATGTCAGGGATCTCGTAACTATATTTTGTGGCGGTCAATTGGTAGGTGGTAGTTGCGATATTGATGGTTGTTGGTTGTGGTGGTCCTGAATGGTGGGTGATGGTTGTGGTAGTGATGCGTGATGGGGGTGGTTGTGGTCGCGGATGGTAGGTAGTGATTGTGGGTGGTTATTTTAACTTTTTAATATTTATGGAACTAATAAAGATATATATAGTCAAGTAATTAACATATTATCTAGTAACTCAGTTGGTAAGGGGATTGTGTTGATAACACAAAGATTGCAATTTCAAATCCTGCATGATGCATATTTTTTACAAATACAAATATGTCTGAAATTATAATTGTGTTTGCTGAAAGTTAAGTCTTACTAATCTGGTAATATTCCATATGCATTATTTAATAAATATATAGTATTATTAAAAAATGAGTTTTTTTTTTTTTTTTTGCTTCATACTCTAAATTCAGATATAACTATTACCAGAAGATCAGATTAAGGTTCGAAAATGATCACGCTAACGATTAAGTTGTATACATCATAAGCAACCCTCGATCATCTCGAGAGGAGTTTATGATAATTGAGAATACCATTTGAAGCAAAAGGAACTCTAGATTTAGAGGAAATGAGGCTTGTGAAAAGAAGAGAAGTTTCTTCGAATTTAGAAGGTTTCAGGTATAATGAAGTTAAAACTTTATAAATCATAGAGATGGTATTAATGACATGAATGAAGACATATATTTATGAGTAGATGTACACATGAAGAAGACCATAAAACAAATAATAACCTCAAGATGAACAAGTTGAAGAAGAAGGCTCATAAATTATATGTGCATGCTACCTCATTGTGGGAATGGTTGACCCATCATGTTTCCTGGGTCATACCCACCGTTCTATCATATGAACATGACATGTATACAATATCTTACCTATAGTTATGTACATATCATCTTGTACCAAATCAAATATATTATCTTTTTAGATAAATGTAATATTTTTTCTAACAATAGTCCGACATCACATGATATTGGCATTTTGATCGCGAGTTAGGGTTGTTTTAGATATACGTTTAATGAGCATTATATAATAAAATTTTAATTCTTAATCTTGTATATAATTTATAGACTGTTTAATCATTTGTTACATATTTGAAAAACTTCTAAATTTCACTCCTCTGGACTTATAAATATCATGATGTGTTTTATAAAATACTTTTTGCTAGATTTTACAGTTTTCTTTAACATTAAAAAGGTATTGTAATTTTCTTGATATTTAGTAAGTAAAAAATTTATGGAATCCCAAGTGCTAAATGCCCCACACAACAAAAATAAAAATAAAAATAATTGTCTAATAAGCCATGGACCCCTTCACCCTCATGCTCAAACATCTCCTATTTATAGAGATCAATCTACCATTCTCTGCCACAATATTCTTCCACTCAAACACATATTTTGTGCTAATCAACAACAATCCAACTTCAAAAAAAAAAAAAAAACTTACTAAACCCCTCTCTAAACATCAATTAGCAAGTTCGAGTCTCGTAAATTATCGGGTTCAAATCCTACACTTTCGATTCCCAAAGTTTAGGTGTCAAGTTTGAGTCTTGTCGGTTTTTCGATCTTGAAAAGAAATAGGTTTTAATTTAGTGACTAAGATGAAGATGATGGGGAGCAATAGCATGGGAAAGTCAAAGAGAAGGGTTTCAAGTAAACTTGGAGGAATCCTTAAAGAGCAAAAGGCAAGACTTTACATTATTAGGAGATGTGTGGTGATGCTTCTTTGTTATCATGATTAAATCACTAAATCTTCTTTATATTTGTTCTTAAAATAGTGTGTACATAGATATGCCTCAAGAGCTTCACAATTTTGTAATCTTGCATATTTGCCTCTAATGGTGTTCAATGTATATTGGATATGCTACTTCTTTTATATCTTTTATTTCACTATGATAATCTTTTAGAATATTCACATACATCTACAATAACCATTAAATACCTCACATTCTCACACAGTCACACATGTCTCGGTGTAACCTACAAGCACTTAGTTGATGAGTAATCCGCATACCGCTAAACTAGACTCTCTTTGGTAACTAGCTTTAATTGACTTTGAATGTTAAATGTTTTATTTTAATAACAGTTATTGGATCTTTGATTTGTGGTATTTAATTGTAGAAATATACTAACCATTAATTCTCATGAAAATACAAATAAATTACTATACTATTACAAACGTTGGAAATTAACGTCTGACAGATCTTATTCAAATGTAAAAGAAAACATCATGCTTGAAATTTTTGGAAATTTGTCCATTCTTAGGGCATGTTTGGATGTGATTTTCAAAAAGTAATTATTAGCTTATTGACTTTTCGAAAAACTGTTTTGAAAAGTAAGGGGAGACTTACTTCTTGAAAACTCATTTTTGATGTGTTTTCCCAAACAATTTATTGGCTTTTTGAAAAGACAATAAGTCAATAAGTTACTTTTTAAAAGTTTCCCAAACACCCTCTTACAAATTACAATCTAGTTTTTTGTAATATTATCTAATGATTACTTGGATTCTATCAAACATTGGAAAAAATGTCCATTAGTTCTAATTGGGCTATATTAGGCATAAATGGGTAATAAACTTAGGAGAAATTAATGTTGATATTGTTATCGTTTGTGTGATATTTTAGCCTTTGTAGGCCCATAAAACGTCGAAAAACTGGCCTACCTTCTTCATTATCACATGTTATGGTCAAATCAGTATTATTTTCCACACTTTTCTCAATTTCCATTTTCGAAATCATATCAAATAATGCCTTAATAAGCCCAACATCAATTCACAAGAAAGCTTATCCCTTCTAATAAAATAAATCACGAAAATTAATGTCATGCAAAGTGAATGAGTATTTTATCAATTCTCATGCTTTATTTTTAGGATTTTGTTAATAATAATTTCTATAAACTGTCTTTAAATTATAAAAAAATTATATATTAATTCGTGGAGGCTGTAATTCATAAGATTAAATGGTTAGTCACAATTTAATGTACACATTTTTTTATACATGTTTTAACATTTTAATGACAATCATCTGACTATTATCATTTTTTATATTATACAAATAACTTTAATTGAATATATATTAATTGATTTATCTTGTTTTATTTCTATCTAGTGGCGTACTTAGTATAGGACACACGGTGATACGTACCTTTATTCACATGAAAAAACCAGTCAAAATTTTTAACTTTTTTGGTGTTACATTACTAGTGCATAATTTTTTAAAAAATATTCACTAGCCGAAATCGATTTAAAAATAACTCAACTATTAGTTAATATTTCAAATTCAAAATCCAACCCAAAATGTAAACCAAATTAAGATAAAAAAAAAAAAAAAAAAAAAACTCATAATATTTGTCTTATACGTAATATTTTTTTAGCTTTTAGATTTATAAAATTAGTAATTATCTTATAGTTTTATGAAATTTATTCTTGTTTCTGCGATGAGATCACTCATCGACCTCGCTAGGAGCGCTAGTCTTAGGTTTTGTGAGTCACACAAGGTGGCTATTAGAGCATCTCCAATGGTAGCTTTTTCAAAAGCTTATTACTATTCTAATAAGTCTTTGAAAGACTTTTTACCATTGGAATGTCTAGCTTTTTGAAAAGCTTATTGCAAAGACTTATTCTCTACTAACCTTTTACCTTTTAACCATCCTTTAATGTTTGTCATTTTTAGCCCCTTATGTTTAATAACATTTCAATTTAAACCTTAGATTTGTTATATATAAATTCTTTATTATATTTTTATTACTTAATAAATAAATTATATAATATTTAATGTCAATTAGTATAATATTTTTGTATTAGACATTTTAAAAGATATAATATTTAGTAAGATGTCAAAAAAATTGTCAAATTATATATAGGGGTATTTATAAAACATCTGAGATAGATAAAGGTAGATTAGAAATATTATAAAAGAATAAGCTTTTGGAGAGGTTAACCATTGGAGATGTCATTTATGAAAAGGTTTTTTGTTAGTGGAATGTTGATGTGGCAAAACTAATAAGCTTTTATGAGGTTAACCATTGGGGATGCTCTTAGCTAGCTTATTAAGTGTTAGCCAAAATGACAACACCACCACCAAACATCTTCACGTGAACGTCATTTTAATTTATAATCATTGTTCTCACATCAAACGTGCACTATGCATCTATCCGATGCTTACTACACAAAACCTTACACATATTATACTCAAAATCAAGGGTATAGATATATAATAATTCTTACAACTTGAAAAAGTCCTCATTTTCTTATATTGTCGGACCTAATTCATACATAAATATTAGAAGTAATAAGATTTATAATAATTGAAATAAATAATGGAAAACAGCAAGATTTATGGCACTAATAAAGAAACATGATGATCCAACTATACTCTAGTTAGAAATTTCTGTGGTCAAAACTCAAAAAAATGAAAGTTGTGGAGCCATTGTATCATTGTTGTCCAACCGGCATACCACGTGTACCACGTACATGGGTCTACCATAAATAGTGTTTCTTTTGTTTGGATCCCAACATCATGTTAATTTGTTTTGTTTAGTTTAACGACCGGAATTTTCGGTTAATGAATTAAACGGAAATATTGAGGAATAAAGGTGGTAAAATGTTTAATCGAGTCTCCGTTGTGTTTTATCGAGTGTTTGGATGTTTGGGACTTGGTGTAACCAAGTATGGATCAATACTTGGATGGAAACAAGTTTAAAAGGCAAGAAACTGACCCAGACAGCCCTCGCGGCGCGAGCCAGGCGCGAGCCAGACGCGAGGTTGAACAGAAACTTCAGAGGCGAAACGCGAGAAACTCGAGTTGAGGCTCGAGTTGAGACAAGAGCCGCGAGCGAGTCGCGAGGTCTGTATTTCAGCGGCAACCAGCAGGCAAAGCCGAGTCACTTCGCGGCGCGAGGTGGGCGCGAGCGGGGCGCGAGGAGCGTCAGGAATACATAAACTTGTGTGTGAGCTAGGGTTTCATTTCACCTTCAACCCCACACATAGTGCAGCCGATTTGGGAGTGTTCTTGGTCGATTTTGGAGCTCAAGAGCTCAGATCTACACCATCTTGAAGGATTGAAACATCAAGGGTAAGTATTCTTGATTGTCTTGCTTATCTACCTTGATTGTGAGCTTTGTATGGGTAAAAATGGTGGTTTGGGGAACCAACCATGTCATCTTTGGGGAAGATGACTAAACATGGGTGTAGAACACTCATTGTAAGCTTGTAATCGATGTGTACAAGTTGGATTTCGGTTTATTGATGGAAATCTTGAACTAGGGTTTGAGATTCCACCAAGTTGGATGAACTTGGTGGTTAGGGTTGTAGATGTGGATTGATTAGTGATTAGTTATGGATTATAACTAGTCATTGTGATGATATTAATGGTAGGTCAAGAAGACCTAAAGTTTGGTGACATTTCACAAGTTGGAAAGCAAGGATTCGTGTTGTTAGACACGATTTGGATTTAGCTTGGCTAAGGTGAGTACATGTGAACTTTTAAACTGAGTACATAGTAAAAGAGTTTTGAAAATGGATAATATCTACCGAGTCTTTATTAATACATATTTTTAATAAAGAAAGTGATTAGAAAGATAATGAAATTTGATTGAATTGCTAATAGAACATAGTTATTGAAATTGATGATTTTGCAAGTAAGTGTGATTAGATTAATTGATTAATGAGGTTATTGATAAAGAGTATTAACAATGAAAATGGCTAAAAGAGTATGATATTGGCTTTTAATAGTAAGAATTAATAATTAAGCAAATGACAAAGATCTTAAAGTAATAACGTTTATTAGTAAAATATACTAATGAAAGTAGTGATATCACGTTAAGAGAACAAGTATGATTTGACTAGTATTATGTATGCGCCCTAGTCAATGTAAAGGTAACATATTTATGAATATGAATAATAAGAAATGAACCTTATTAGTAGATTTAAGGATAAAGTCTATGATGATAATGATGAGGAAAGATAAATGAAATATGATTATGTTAAAAGAGACTATTATGATAATTAGAATAGATGTATTCTAATTTGTGTTTAATTATGACTTAATGTGGGGCATAGACCCGTATTTGATGATTCAATGTGTGTAATAAAAGTATCCGGATAACGATAACCCATTTATGGGGGAGTGAGATTACTACTTGGGGCGGTACCTCCCTGCGCAAGGGTAGTATATCTATGAGAACGATAACCCGACAATAGGGGGATTATGATAACCCGATAAAAAGGGGGATTACGATAACCCGCGAGACGGGGGATTTGGTGATCTTGGTAAGTTTGGGAGAACCCCGATTACCATGTGATCTTAATGATAACCCACATCGGGGGAGTTTGCTTCGGAATTATCCGGGGCGTATGTGATAAAAGGGGTAAGCTTAAGGATAGCTTACATGTATGTGATTATGTGATGGGTAAGCTTACGGTTAGCTTACTAGTAAGTATGAATAAACGATAAGATAATAAGTTGATAATTAATAAGTGAATAAAGAAAAGAATTGAATAGTAAGGACTTTTTATTATTTTTGAGAATGGGTCGAAAACCCATGTATCTCACGAGACTATTTTTGTCTCACGTACTACTTTGTTTTTGGCTATGTACTCAGGTTCGAGATCGATGGATTAGAGGGTCGCGATAGAAGTGGCATAGTGTTGATTAGCTCGGGAGCTCGTAGGTAGATCCCGTTTATCCTATGGTTATGATATTATAATGTAACACCGGTTTTAATACTCTGATAAATGTTTTTAAGGTTTTTGTTAAACCGTATTTTGGGAATAATGAACTTGTAATATTTCTATTTAAAAATATGATTTAAAAAATATTTAAAAAATTGAGGTGTTACATTTAGTTATGGATTTAAAATAAGGCCATGAATAGTTTTTTAATTGGTTTCAAAACACGATATCTAAATTAATCGATTTTGCCACGTAGATGACTCAACCTTAATGTAACTAGAAGCACAAGAACTTTATGTTTGGGTGGGCACGTAGGGGTGAGCATTTAAGATGAAAAAACTGAACATAACTGAATCAAAACCAATCGAAACAAAAAACATATATTTTGTTCAATTCAATTTTAAAAAAATCATTATTTTTGGTTCTATCAGTTTCGGCTCGGTTCGGTCCTTGAGTAGATTTTGAAAATATGAGTTTTAGATTGGTTTTGATTTAGATTTTGAAAATATGAGTTTCGAGTTTTGGTCGGTTCGGTTTCTGCACCGACTCCCCCATATGGTCAACCACAATGAGATGCGGTAAAATGGAATTGGTGACTGGTTTTTGTCTAGAATTGAAAAAGATTTTCTTTTAAGTAAATTGAATTATATTATCTTATAATACAATTAGCATTGAACATTTACTGTTCATAAAAAGTTGCAAAAAACCCCCTAAAATAAGGGTGGGTTTTGTAAATACAATAACTTTTTTGCTAGAAATTGTAATATAGGTAAAGTTGTTTTGCAAATTTTTAATAAGTGTAGTTTGCATTTGAGTGAAAAGCCAATTTTTAAATATTCTAAGGGTCACACGTTCTATACATGACTGGAAGATTTCTCAATTTTTCTATCAAACCGCTTTTTTACATTCATTCATGATAAAATTAGAATATTAATGTAATTTAACGTTTAGTCCCACATTTTTTATGTATGTTATCTACGACCCCTATACTAATATATATACATAATAACTAACATATATCTACTTTCTTCAACCTCTTTATGTTTTTAAGAGTTAGCCTATTTTTTAAGGAAATATAACCCAACTCATAGATTCCTACATTGGATGATTAGAAATGACTCAATATTTTCCCCTCGGATATCTTCATTGGCCGCATTTTGCCCTCTTTTGTAATTTATTAAAATGCACACAATATATATTTTCAATAAATGTGCTTATTTATTCATAATTATAAATACTTGATATATATATATATATATATATATATATATATATATGAAATCATATTCATATTTGTAAAAAGAAAGAGTAGATCAAAAGAATCCGATTAACTAATTCATAAGAATTTTTAATATGGATATGAGTATAAAGTAAAGCATTTTACAACTAATATATTGATATTGTTTGAGATTAGTAAACAAATAAGCTAACGTTAAAAAATTGTTTACTTTATGACTTCTACGACAGTATTAGAAAAAAATATTTGATTTATAATCCCGCAGCAAAGCGCGAGTATTTTATACCTTGTTCTTAACATTCTATTAAATGAAAATTTTAGTTACATCAATTGGAAAAAAATAGTTACTTATTTTTCGATAATCTACCCTATAATAATTCATTAAAGTTATTTGCGAAATTTCTCATAAAAAGTGGACGTCGAAAGGGTAGGTGGTCTCAGTGGCGGTACCAAGGGGTGGTCAAGGTGGGCCATTGAACACCCTTCAATTTCTAGGTTTTTGAATTTTTTTTTAGGGTATAAATTGTAATACTTGTAAAATTGACCACCCATAATATTTTAATATATAAGTATATTTTGCTACATGTTTATTATTTTAAGTTTTGACCTCTCATAATATTTTTCCTGGTACCGCCACTGGGTGGTCTGTGTGTATTGCGTAAGGCAGAAGGGAAGCTGGAAAAAGAAAGTTGTCGGCCGTATTAACATGTAAATTCCGGGTAAGTGATCGGGTCAAAACGGGCAGCAGCCTTATCCTTCCCACGTGCGGCCAACCCCACCACACCTCCGTTTTGATTCTTTCCTAATCACCCATCACCACTCAAGACTGGCCACGTGTCCTCCTCACATTCATTACCCTTTCCTCGATTAATCATGTCATAAAAGATAATGTCGTAAATCATTTCATTTTACTTCAAACATACATTGAATATTCTTTGATGGCTTTTAATTTTCTCAAATGAAATCGAATGCAAGACTTAGAACAGTGCCAATGGTTTCTGGACTTCTGTCACTAATCTTTCGTATATCGTTGATCAACCGATACCATTAACATCATAGTGTCAGTTGATTTGATTGGCGTGTCGCTTGGCTGAAGGAAGATGAGGCAGAAATATAAGGCTCATTTGAATAAAAGTAGATTTTTTTATATAAGTATTACAGTTTGTGTATATATTTTATAATATGTGGGATCTAAAAAACTGGAGTAAAGATATATTTTTAGCTGATTTGTGTTAGGTGAGTGAATGGTTATGGAGTTTGAAAAAAGAATATCATGTCTTCGGTTGAAATGCAAGTAGTTCTTAAAGTGTGTATTAAAAATATCATGATTCCAGTTTTATAGTATCTATAATATAAGATAGTTAAATATGAAGAAGTGGTTACCTTATGATATAGTAGTAAACAAAGCAATAAATACATGTGTTGACCATTTAAATGTGAATTATTACATGTAAGTTGAAGTGATCACTCATAGCAGTTAGGATTGATAAAACATAAGTATTGAATGCTTTAAAATTATGTTTTCAATAGGTTGGTTGGTAATTAAGTGATCTAAATTCAATAATTCTTAGACATAAGCAACATGCACAAACACTCAAATGCATAAAATATAAATTTACAATGCATAAATTTTTTAAATATAACTACTATTGTTGTGTACAACTTCTGATTACAAGAATCTTTAATTGCAGTTTCTTTGATGTAATTCGTATTTTGGTCTAGTTTTTTGTTAAACTTTTGTGTTTGGGGTTCTTATTACATTGTATGTCTTAAGTTTGGAGTGATGACAATGTCCAAGCTCTATTCTTTTGGTTATGTTTTATTTTTTATTGTTGCGTATAGATGATCTTTCATTATAAAGATACTTTGTATTTTTATTCATTGATTCATTCATGTAGTTTGTTAAATGTTACAGAAATTTAATTGAAATTCAAAAATATAAAATCATGTTTTTACGTACTTTTACCAAAGGTTTCATATCAATATGTGTTATTGGGAAAATCCACAAGATGATTGTTTGGTGCTAACCCATTTGAAACATGGAAATTATTACATGAGTACCTTATTGTATTTTGTGTTTTTCATATAGAAAAACGTTTTATATGTCTTACCTAATTTTTCTTTTCAAATATACATGACCATGAAAGAGAATTTAGTGAGAAACGGTTCAAAAAATATTGTCGCCAGTCAATAGTCCCATCCTCATAGTTTGGAATTACGTGTATTCCTCACATAGGCCAAACTACGGACCACATCAACTTGGATGCTAAATTTTATTGGATTTTAGATTTTTAGTAATGTTCTAATAAAATTACTCCTAGGAATATGTAGTAATATTCACGTGTGAAAAGAGAAAGACAAAATATGTTAATAACAACAACAACGATATTTAATTCTTATAAAATGAATGAGGTAAAATTTTGATAGATCATCCAATAATATCTAAAAGTAATATTCAAACTCATAAGTTATAACCATAGATCATGTAACATAAAGTTCAAATATATATGATCAAGTCAAAGCCAATAATTCGTTTGACAAACCAAATTTTGAAAATCTTGATTCACTATTGAAGTATTGAGTTTGGAAGACAAGTGTTGATGATGTGAGTTGGACCTAACAAGGGGAATGAGGCCCTGTGTATAGAACACCGTGGGCCACTTTTTACATGACTAATTTGCAAAAGGTAGAACTCATGGGGTGTTTTTTCGTTTGCTTCTCATACAAAATTCAGGCTTTAAATAATTGCATTTTGGTCCCCCCTAATGTTTTATTTGCTGTCTTTTTACCCTGCAAAATATTATTTCACTAGATATTAATCTATTATAACTTTGAAGTTTCAATTATTGTAGCAATCGAATTGTATTCCATCCCCTTAGAAAGTGGTATTTTTGGAGTCTTAGACCCCAAAATTTTGTTTATGTTGCAAAAAAGTTGATTAGTGAGAGATGTGAACGAAGTCACTCGAGCTCTAGAATTGACTTGTTATACTCATAATTAGGAGCGTCAATTCTTGACATGGTACGAATTCTCACACGAAAATAATCAGATTTGGGTTGAGTGTAAATGAGTCTGGGTAAAAAACAGGCTGATATGCCACCCGTTTATAAATCAGGTCGTGTTCGAGTTGGTTTATGCATAAACAGGTCGACCCGCAACCCTTGTAGCTTTGTATATATATATTTTTAATTCTGTTTGAAAAAGATCAAAATACTATAAAACATCTTTTAATTTTTGTTTGACCTGACAATTCCTCACGATTAGCATTGTATTTGGATTCCTTTTTTATTTATGAACCGCCAACATGGTTTTGACTTGCTAACTCATTTGACCAACCAACGTGTTAAGTTATATTGGCCAGACATAGCGTATCTGAGTTACCATGGTTTAAATGTGTCCGGGTTATGGTTGATTTTTCTGACTTGAAATTCTAAATCAATCGGGGCTTGCTTGACTAATTACAACCCACCAACTTACCAACCTAAATCTGACCTGATTGACACCCCTACGCATGAAAATGAAATGACACACTGAATAAGTTCGTCTGGTTATCCAAGTCTACTATAATTAGGAGTCGACAACTTTGTGAGTGTGCATGGGTCGAGCTATAAAGGATGATAATAGTAATAATTGGTTTATTTTCTACTCCGTATTTGGTAACATCACAATCTCACATGTCACGTGTGTGAACAATGTGAGTGATAATGGCTTGATCAAGTGTCAAGGTCCCATGTGTTCTGCTTTCAGTTATCATCAATCAACAAAATAGACAAACAAAAAGAAGTCTTGGTGTGTTCATGAATCATCCTTATAACACCACACTACATTTGGCTTAAACATCGACCATTTATGCAAAATATCTACCATATGCTCATCTATAAAATCAAAGTTTCTTTAATATGTCAAAATAAACATAAAACTCTTTGTGAATATTGAATCTATAACCACGAACTAAGTATATACTTAATTTATATCAGTTGAATCAAAGATCACTAGTTGTAGAACCAATTAAGATTACTTTTCGTCTTTCTTACAATTATATATCGTCAACCTTAATGTTCTTGACTCTTGAAGAAAAACCCATCAACACAAGACTGTAACCTTGCAAGGTAACCTTTTTGTCTGTCTCTCACTCCTACAGATTAAACACATATTTAGTATGTAGCTACTAGTAGTTGGAAAATCTTACTAGATAATCGATATTTATACCACAACAATGACTTCTCTTACCACACTGTACATATTTTAAAACAGTATGTATAAATATATCAAAGCATAAATGTGGTACATTATTAAATTATGTGATGTAGATATCATCCCCTGTCTTATTAGATGCAAATAATTGCATAAAAATATGTGTATTAGAGAAATGGGTCAAATTGGGCTATAATCGATTCCCATGAAGCCCATATACCCCTTTGATATTATAGTATTGGTTGTCCGTTGTTGCAAAGCAATAAAGCATAAGGCTATCAGTTCAATGGATCCAAGAAGTGCTAACTTCTAGTAATGGGCTTTAGTTGGGAAAGACCCATAGTGGCCATGTGTTAGATCTGTGTAAGTTTCAAGATTCGAACCAAACCGTCTTGAATTGAGTTGATAATCGAGAAAATAGTTTAGTTAAACTAAAGACCGAACTGATGATGTTTGGAACCGAATCGAACTGGACCTAGAACCTACAGAAACTGAACCGAACCGGAAACTGAAGGGATATAACTTGGTTCAGTTATGTTCGATCTGGTCCGATTCACTTCGGCAGTTCAAATTGATTCTCAGTCCAGTTTGCACAACCTACTGCTTGGATTGTCGAATATTCCTAATCTTTAGACGGTCAAATCATGCTATCATTTCATGTTTTTGAGTAACACGACACGAATTCGTTTTCTCAACAGGAAAACGACACGACATGAAGTCGTGTTTTATTTTGATAACACGACAACACATGATAAATAATAAAAAAAAACAAATTTGTTACTTAACACATGCTAAAAAACCGACAAACACGACAAGAGTATAACATTAATTTCTAGATGTTCTCAAAATCATAACTATTGTGTCAATCCCGTATTAATCTTTGAAGCCGAAGATGACATGATTTCGTGTTACATGACACAAACACAAATTTAAATTTCGATTTCATTTCCATATGTTTATCATATAGTGTCAGGTTTTCACAGCTCTAACTAATCTATTCACATTATAAATCTATTAAAAAAATATGATCATTTTAAGGATAAAGCAATCCCAATTCCCAAACATCCCTCTACTCCCACCACCGTCTTCCCACAATCCTAATTTCATTCCGTTGTATCGTATCTAGGGCTTCATAACCAATCGTCCACCGCAACGACTGCGGCAGCCGCCATGAGCAGCGGCAGGGTAAGAAACTTCCGTCGCCGAGCAGAGGAGGACGACAACGACGATGAAGATAGTAAAAAAACAACCACTCCGTCCACCACCACCACCACCGCGAAAAAACCCCAATCGAAACCAGTAACCACCGCTCCAAAACCTAAAAAACCTAGCCTCCTTAGTTTCGCCGACGACGAATCTACCGACACCGTTACTCCAATCTCTCGAAATCGCCCTTCTAAACCTAATAAACAACCTAATTCTTCCCGTTCCTCAAAACCATCGCCTCTGTCATCATCATCTACTCATAAGTTAACCTCCGTGAAAGATAGAAGCTCATCGAAATTACAAGCTTCATCTCTTCCTTCAAATATACAGCCACAAGCTGGTGCTTACACCAAAGAAGCTCTTCTCGAATTACAGAAGAACTCAAAACCCCTAGGTAGCAGCTCGAATCGATCTCGTCCGCCACCACCTCCATCCGAATCGATTATCGTGTTAAAAGGTATGATAAAACCTGTTACTAACGATTCGTTAGCGAAATCAGACGAAGATGATGAAGAATCAGATAATGATGAAGCTGAGAATTCAGATAGAGGTGTGATTCCTGACCAGGCTATGATAAATGCAATTAGGGCAAAGAGGGAGAGACTACGACAATCACGAGCTGCTGCACCTGATTTTATAGCATTGGATGGAGGTAGTAATCATGGTGAAGCTGAGGGTTTGAGTGATGAAGAGCCTGAGTTTCAGGGAAGAATTGCTTTAATCGGCGATAAAACTGAGGTAAAAAAAGGTGTTTTTGAAGATGTTGTTGACAATATGAGTAAGATTACAGTTAGAAAGGAAAGTGAAGTCAATTTTAGTGATGATAATGTTGAGGATGAAGAAGATGAAGAGGATAAATTGTGGGAAGAAGAACAGTTTAGAAAAGGTTTAGGTAAAAGAATGGATGAAAGTGTTGTAGTCAGAAATACTGTCAATAGTAGCAGTGTTCCAACAATGGTGCAAAATGTTCAGCAAAGATCTGTGTATCCAACGGTCCCTGTTTCATCATATCCATTGAATAACAGTGGACCGAGTATCGGTGGATCGGTTGGATGGTCATCAGGTTCAGAATCTGTTTCAATATCACAACAGGCTGAGATTTCCAAGAGAGCATTACATGAGAGTGTTATGAGGCTTAAGGTATGTATGTATGTATAATGTATCTATGTTTCTGAATTTCCTAGGATTAAAATTACTCATATTATTGTAAATTTGAACTCGGTTTTCAGGAAACTCATGGGCGAACATTGACTTCTTTGACCAAAACCGATGAAAACTTATCGGATTCATTAACCAAAGTTACATCTCTTGAAAATGCTCTTACTGCAGCTGGTGAAAAGTTCATCTTTATGCAAAAGCTTCGTGACTACATTTCTGTTATATGCGACTTTTTACAGGTAAGCATAGTTTTAACTTTAAATAACAGAATTTCTGTTTCTCGCAAGTAATTTGATTTTTTTTCTTCAAAATTTCAGGATAAAGCTCCGTTTATAGAGGAATTAGAATTCCAAATGCAAAAGCTTCACAAAGACCGTGCAGAAGCCATAACAGAAAGAAGAACAGCTGATAGTAATGACGAATTACTAGAACTCGAAGCTTCAGTCAATGCAGCAATGGCGGTTTTCAACAAAGGCGGCGGCACCACCACTTCCATGGTGGATGCCGCCACAACCGCTGCCCAGGTGGCACTAACCGCCGCCCAACAGTCACGAAACCTCCCAATAAAACTAGACGAATTCGGTCGAGACATCAATTTACAAAGCCGTATGGACTTAAAACGAAGATCCGAATCCCGAAAAAACCGAAAAATCCGATCCGAATCCAAAAAAAAGTCAAAGCCAAACATGGAAATCGATAATAATTCAGTTGAAGGTGAATCGAGCACTGATGAAAGTGATACTGAAAGTACAGCTTATGAATCGAACCGTGATCAGTTACTGCAAATTGCTGGGCAAATATTCAGTGATGCAGATGAAGAATTCTCTCAACTGTCGGCGGTTAAAAAAAGATTTGAAATTTGGAAAAAAGATTATTCGGGTAGTTACAATGATGCTTACATGTCGTTGAGTATTCCTGCAATTTTCTCACCGTATGTAAGGTTGGAGCTTTTGAAGTGGGACCCACTTCACCAAGATTCAGATTTTATTGATATGCAGTGGTACGTACGCTCTGCTCAAATTTCTTGAACCTGAAAGAGGAATATAGCAAACCAGTTAAGTTAGTTATTTATTAGCTGAAAATTATTTCTGGTCAAAATGCATTTTAGTACCCTGAACTTGTCTCACTAGGTCCTCTACTACCCTGAACTATTAAATTTGCAGCATGGTACCCTGAACTTGACAAAATGGTCAATTTAGCACCCTGGCTCACTAATTCGATCTGGTTTTCTCATATGATTTGCTTCTAATATCAATATATTGAGACCAATGTATATTTTTTAGACTGTCAAAAGCTCCGATTTATGAGTCAGGGTACTAAATCGACAATTTTGTCAAGTTCAGGGGTACCATGTTGATCCTAGTTAGTCAAGTTCAGATACTAAAATATTTTTTGGCCATTTTTTTTAGGTATGTGTTAGTTATTACTAAGCCCAAAGATTATTATTTTTTATTCATTTTTTTTAATTATATTTTTTTAGGCATGATTTGCTGTTTAATTACGGTTTACCCGAGGATGAAAATGAGGTCAACCCAGATGATGCTGATGTCAACCTTGTACCCGATTTGGTTGAAAAAGTTGCAATTCCTATATTACAACATGAGATTGCTCATTGTTGGGATATTTTTAGTACAAAAGAGACAAAATACGCGGTTTCGGCTACAAATTTGGTTTTCAGGTACCCGCTTTCCAGCAAGGCGGTTGGTGAACTTGTTTCTGTTCTTCGTGATCGCCTTTCTGATGCTGTTGCTAATCTCATGGTACGCCTATAATTTTCAATTCGTATAAGAGTAATTTACAGAAATTGTCGATTATATCCTTATACTTTTAATTTCGTTTTTTGTCCTGTTCTTTATAATTTTGTGATTGTCCTTGTGACTTTCAAATTTCATTTTTCATCCATTTTGGCCTGAAATGACTAAAATACCCTTATCAATATTTTTTCTTATCTTTTTTACTTTTTTTAATTAATTTTTTAATTTTCTGTTTTCTTTTCATCCATTTTGACCTAAAATGACTAAAATATCCTTATCAGTATTTTTTCTTATCTTTTTTACTTTTTTTAATTAATATTTTAGTTTTCTGTTTTCTTTTCATCCATTTTGACCTAAAATGACTAAAATACCCTTATCAATATTTTTTCTTATTTTTTTACTTTTTTAAATAATATTTTTTTTTTTTATAATTTTCTTTTCATCCATTTTGACCTAATATGGAAAAAAATTGAAAATTGAAAAATCAATTAAAAAGTTCAGAAAATATATACATAAGGGTGTTTTAGTAATTTTACGTAAACAATGGATGATAAAAATGAATTTTGAAGACGATAGGGACAAAAAAACGAAATTATAAGTATAGGGACAAAATCATAGAATTTGGAATTTGGAAGACCATAGTGGTACTATCTGTAATTTACTCTTTTATCATATAATTACACTAAATTATGAATTTGTTGGTAATATATTTGATTTAATAAAATATGTGAACAGGTACCAACATGGAATACATTTATACTGAAGGCGGTACCAAATGCAGCCAGATTTTCTGCATATAGATTCGGGATGTCAGTACGGTTGATGAAGAACATATGTTTATGGAATAATATTCTCTCAAATTCGGTTCTTGAAAAGATTCTTGACGAGCTTTTGAGCGGGAAAATTCTTCCACATCTTCGAAGTATTCAATCAAATGTTCATGATGCAATCACAAGAAGTGAAAGAATCGTTGCATCACTTTCGGGTGTTTGGTCTGGTCCAAATGTTACGGGTGACCCAAGGTATGTTTTATTATTGCTAAGTTACATTTTAGTACCCTGAACTTGGCTGACCAGGTCTTTTACTACCCTGAACTATTAAAATTGCAACATGGTACCTTGAACTTGATAAAATGGCCGATTTGATACCGTGACGCATTATTTTGATCTTGTTTTCTAGGGGTGAGCATTTGGACTGAAAAAATCGAACTGAAAACGAAACAGATATCATGTTATCGGTTCTGTTTTGGTTTTGAAAATTCATCGTTTTCGGTTTCGGTTCGGTTCGGTTTTTGGACCGAGCTCACCCCTAGCGTTTTCTTACTTCACTTACAAAATGCTACCTCCGATTCAAAATAAGTGATACACTTTGGGTCTCACGGTTGTTGAGGCAAAAGATTATAATAATGGTGAAATTAGATTAATTGGATGATTAGTGGAGAATAGATCTCACACCTTTTGAATTACATGAGGTTAATGTTGTTTAAAAGTAAAAAGTAAGGGTAAATGTGTCATTTCACTTTATTAAAGTAGATAGTTAGTGGGTGAGGGTCCCACTTCTTTTGACAAATAAGCTAATTTTTCAAAGTGTATCACTTATTTTGAATCACCCCAAAAAGGAAAGTGTATCACTTATTTTGAATCGGAGGACGTATACGTTAATCTAAATAAATAAAAAGCAAATCGCGTGAGAAAACAATACAAAAATAGCGAGTTAGGGTACTAAATTGATTGTTTTTTAAGTTCAGGGTACCATGATGCACCTTTTAATACTTCAGGGTAGTAGAAAACCTTGTTAGCCAAGTTCAGGGTACTAAAATGCATCTTTACATTTCTTTTTAATTTTTTTAATTACGTGGTCTGTATTTAATTGGTTATTTGTTGTTGGTTTCAGCCCGAAGTTGCAACCGATGGTGGATTATTTACTTGTTCTCGGAAAGACGTTGGAGAAGAGACAAAATTCGTCTTCTAGTGGAACAAACGGGCTTGCTCGCCGGCTAAAGAAGATGTTAGTGGAACTTAACGAGTATGATCATGCTCGCCATGTTTCTAGAACCTTCAATTTAAAAGAAGCTCTTTGATCTGTTTGTGATGACGGTTATTTCTGGTTTGTAACTTGTTGAGTTGTATGAATGACAGTTTCTGTTATGTGTAATGGTATTAGGAGATGCACTTTGGCTTAGAAAAAGAAAAACAAATCGTAGATGCTTGTCACATGCTTGACTACCAATCTTTATTTTTAACTATATTACTTGATTATTATTTACTTGTACGTTTTTTGTTGGTCAACACTAATTTGCAAGTTTATCTTTTTTAGCTTAATTATTGTGCACAAAATAAAAGGAGAAAATGACGTAGATTGCAAAATATTATTTTCCTATCTTTATATGGTCTGAATTATAAAAGTTTATGCTTTAGACACAAATGCATTAGAAAATGAGGATGCAACATAACTATAATTGATATTTCAGTTTTTTTTTTCTATATTTTTGCCTTTTCAATATGCTTACTAATAAAAAAATGATACACCCCTACCAATAATACATATTTACTTAATATTTTTGGATTCTATGCGTAAAATAATACAAATATACTTATGTTATTATAAAATACTCACGTTTATTCAGATGACTTCTCTTCGTCCTTTCACTCGTCACCAAACGGTACCCACAGCGTCATTTAGGCTGCATGGTATGGGACCAAATTCGATGGGGCGTGGGGGGTGACCTGGATGGCGACGGCGTGGCTAGGCAAGGGAACACCCCCCCCCCCCCCCACGGCGTTGGGGGTACGGCGTGGGTGGAGATGGCAACGGACAACGGTGGATAACGGGGTGTGAGGTGGCTTTTCGAGAATATGTGACCGTTGTGGGGGGCATTTCGAGTCTTACATGTGGCTCTTCATAATATTAAAAAAAAAAAATACCTGTGAAGAAACAATGGCAATGGAGGAGGAAGGAGAAACACAGAAGAGATGGAGCTGTGCACAGCGATATTAGGTTTTAGGTTTTAAAAAGATTTTGGGCTTTTAAAATATTTTGTCTATGGGCTTTGAATTTATTTTTTTTGGGCTTCAAATCCACAGATTTTTTATATTAATAAATTTTTATAATTTTTTTTTCTTCTAAACTTTAATTAAAATCTGATTTATTATAAATTTTTAATAATATGGTATTATAAATTAATTAAGTATTTTTTTATTTAATAAAATGTTAGTTTTAATTTTAAAAAATAAATGGAAAAGAAATGATGAGATGGAAAATAAAATGGTATGGTTTAGTGTGGTGTGGTGGGTATTTCCACCAAATGATGTAGTGTGGTTGATGAGGTGGCGCTGATGTGGCGGAAAAGGGCACCACCACATGTGGTGGTCATACCCACTAGCCTTACTAAAGTTCACAGAAATCCGAAGAAATGGTTGGCAGTAGTATTAACGAATAAAGAAGCTGATCAACAAACTAACAAGTGAACTGGTAATTGTGTATGTAATGGTGATGTAAATTATGTCGTCACATACTCATCATTATATTTATGCACTAACTTGAGATATCTTTAGAGAGAGAAAAAGACAAAAGAGAGAGAAACTGGTCATAATTAAATACAAGTTCCACTACATTAAACAAGAAAAAACCGAGTGTTTCGTTCCAAAAAAAACACTCCTATGTTAGGTTTCTCTCCTCACGAAAAAGATCTACCCTTTCTCAAGAAAAGAAATACAAAAGACACACCCACACAATTTTACCAACAAAATAAGCATACCCATGTGAAAAAAGACTAAAAAAAACAAGAAAAAAAAAACCAAATTAACACCCCACACACAAAAGAAACAAACCGCCATTAATTATACCATTATTCATACCATTAATTAAAGAGACCTATGATGCTCAAGCATGTTAATGTTGTTCGTTCGTTGTCTCTTAACACTCCCCGAAGAAGAATCATCACCATTTGTTTTCTCCATCACTTGCTTAAATGCTTCTTGGATTGTGCTAATCGAGTAATTAAGCATTTGTTGATCATCATTACAATTTAAAAAATCTTCTTCCGCAGTGATAAACAACACATTCTTCACACGTCCACCTAGGCTTGTGATCTCAGCTTTTAGGGTTTTTAATCGTAGGGCCTTTAATGTCTTGATGAGATCTGGTAAGAGATCTGAACGGTCCTCGCAACATAACGAGGCTCGGATCACAAATTTACCGTCTTTATCCGATGCATTGTCGACAGTTAGTTCGTCGATTTCTGTGGGAATGGGATTTTGTTCGGCGATTATGGAAGTTTGACGTTTTAGTTCCTTTACGTGTTGTATAACTTCAGCGAGCAATGAAGCTTTGTCCGTCTAAGAGTATAAAAAAAACTGTCAGTAACATAGGTAAATATGTGACACTAATATGAAAATTATATTATAAATTAGAAACCGAAAAATGAGAGATTATTATGAAAGGAATGTTGTATTAACTACTTTCAAATAAAACTACATGTGTTATTAACTTTTAGTATTAAGTTGTCACAATCTAGGGTTATGTAATACACTTGATCCAATGAATAAACGGTACAAAACCTACATATACCTAAAAAGTTTTGGCTATGACGTTTAGGAACTCCGAACTTGTATAATGAACTTAAAACCAGTTAAAATTATAGGCATGATTAATCCTTATCATATGTGTATACAAAAATTATCTCATCACAAACACAAGCTAGAGCCACAATCTTCAATCATCAAGCATCATGCAAATAGTCTTGTTGAAAATTGGCATTCAAAATAAACGTAGAGTAGCTAATGAGAATGATAGATTCCTTTTAACTTACCTAATAAATTGCTTCCTTGAACATACATGATTATGTATATATAGTTGCATACTCATAACAATAATTTTATATTTGATGTCTTAATATTATATATCAGGCCTTCTATGTGTGAATGAATGTGGAATGATCATTATAATGTGAAGAAAAAACAAAAGATGGTGGGTTCTTAGAGATAAAAAGAAAGGGTCATAATATTGAGGATTTCAAGTAGTAGCAAGCAAGTTATGATGTATTTTGGTAATGATGGGGTTTTAAAGCATGGGCGTGGGTATAAACACACATATATAGTGTGTGTTTGTGTCATGACTGACACAAGAATGCTTAGTTTGTCTGGTGTTAATAGTATAAAAGTGTAGTTTCTTTTACATAATTTCAATTCTTGGACTTCAAAAACACCGGCAAGAAAGTTTGCATAGCAAGCTTTTTAGCTGATCACTGTTTCCTCTTTATCTTCTCAAATTATCAAGAAATCTTGAAAGATTTCCACCAACAAAAAAGCTTAAATCTTTCGTATAATTTGCGTGTTTCTTGAAACACCATTAGTTTTAGAAATTTCAATTTATCTTGGAAGGTACCCACCAATAAAGCTTAAACCTTTCGTAATATTCGAGTGTTTCTTGAAACATATTAGTTTAACTGATTTCATTTTTCATTTTTTTATAAATTTTATTTTGTGGGTTAGTTTGTATGATAAATAAAGATTCATCTTTTTTAGATAAAAGAAAAAAAATAGGTTAAATAAATGAAATCTTACTTTGGTGGTGCTTGGGAGTAAGCTTCGAAGCTTTGCAAGATGATTATTAATTCGTTCCCTACGACGTCGTTCAGCTTCGCTATGGCTTTTCGAAGCAGCTAAAGCTTTCGCATCCATGATCTCTTGAGCAGTCATCTTACCCATTTCAGTTTGGAGCCCAAACGGGCCGGATCCGGGTTGAATCACATGCCCGAGTGTCTCGGATAAGAGTCTTAGATGATCCGATGACGTATTAATATTACCATCATATCCGAACTGCAGTCCACCTGGCACCCTTCTGTTAAACAAACCGCCGTAGCATGATACCGGAGCTTGTGGTGGTGGTGGTGGAGGGAAGAGAAACGGGTCATGGTCTCGGGTCGGGTATTGAAGAAGTGGGTTAAAGTTGTTTTGGTGGATCACTTGGGGTAGGGTGCTCCATGATGATGGTTGCATGATCGGAGAAGTTTCTGATGATGATGGAAACATTAACCGAGTGTTGCTATAAGAATAATCATTAATACCCATGTTTTGTTGTATTTCTTGAAGGACTAGTTGTTGTTCTTGAAACCTTTGAATATTTTGATGATTATGATCACCTTCTTCTATTACTACCTCGTCTTCTCTTTTAGCACACATAATATTTCACATCATAGTTAAACATGGGTAGAATTGTAAATTAACAAATAATGATTCAAGTAGGAGTGTCTAAGGAAACCCTTAATTAAAAACTCGACTTTTTATATATCTAATCCTGCCAATAAGTTAAACCAATAAAACATGCATGAAAAAAGAAAGAATACTTGCAAGATGACTTGATCAATATTCTTTGATGGTTTCTTGGACATGAAGCTTATGCTATGCTTTCTCTCTCTAAAACATATGTTATTGATGGCTTTCTCTCTCTAGAAAGGGTAGGTTTTGGTTTGTGAAGTTGATGTGGAAGAAGAAGGGTTGGAGGGTGGTGACCCTTTTTATTCTTGAAACAAAAAAGTTAAGCTTTTGTTTCTTGTGTTAAAAAATTGTTTTATCTTTTTTGGTTTTTTCACATATTGGTCCCTCATAATCCTCTCTCTCCCCCATTATCTCTCTCTCTCTCATACACACACCCCAACCTCTCACTATATCTCTCTCTTTCACTCATTCTCTCTCTCTCTCTCTCACTCATACTCTCTCTCTCTCTCTCTCTCTCTCTCTCCCACTCGATCTTCTCTCTCTAGAGAGTGCGGGGACATTAGCTTTCCTTTCTTCTTACGGCATTGATGTATACCTCTTTTCTCTCACACTATCCATTTCTGTAGCCATCACACTTGTGCTTTTGCTATTAAAAGTTAATAATTTTTAACAATATTTTTTTATTTTTTTGTGTAAATTTCCTACCTACGTAGATAGATAGATAGATATACACTAATATATAAAAATTCATGTACATGTATATATATGTTGCTTTATGATTGGTCGAAAGTGCATTATGAGACTGTGTGTGTGTGTGTGTGTGAGAGAGAGAGAGAGAGAGAGAGAGAGAGAGAGAGAGAGAGAGAGAGAGAGAGAGAGAGAGAGAGAGAGAGAGAGAGAGAGAGAGAGAGAGAGAGAGAGAGAGAGAGAGAGAGAGAGAGAGAGAGAGAGAGAGAGAGAAGGGAGGGTGGGTGGTTTAATTGGGGGGAAACACGAGCAGAAGACAGTGAACACAAAACACACAGTTTGTCGACCGACCAAAGACAATAACGAAGATTAAAGCGCATAGAGAAAGAGAAAGAAAGTGTAATGATGGAAAAGGGGAGCTACGTTTGCTTTGGTCTATGGCCTTTGTTCTTCATGCCTCGATCTCTCAAACATATATTCCATACCAACATAAATTATAAACCTACTCGTATTTCTTATGCTTTTATATATATTTCAAATTTGATGAAAGAATCTTTTTCAAACATGTCGTGGATGCTTTTATACTTCAAATTTTGGAGATGTACATGCACAAATTACTTTCACATATACTAAACATGTTTAACAAAAGGGTTTACATGCTCAAATCCGATTTGTATATATAACCAGGGAAAATGGTTTTAAAGCACAATACCATCATTAAGCCATTTGTGTAGACAGAATTATTTGGGATTGTGGGCATGGCCGATTTTGTTTGGCGTTTAGTTGCTCCATTTATTGATTTTCCATTAAAACGTTTAATAGTATAAACACAAATGTTTCCATAATAAAAAAAATGTGTTGTATTTGTATTAATTTACAAGACTTTATGTATATAAAAATGAGAATGAGAATGAGTATGATTAGTCTCATACCAATGGGCCTCCTGACCCGACTTATTCTTCGGGTCAAACAATTCAGTACAATTCTAAATTTTCACAATTTTTTTTCCGTACCAATCCACAATATATGTGTTAGTGTCATTTATTTAAACAAGTGAACAAAAAAGCCTTTTATAAGAAACCCGAGAAAGAACCACAATATATATACAAGAAAAAGGCAGCCAATGAAGGACTCAAAGGGGAAAAAACGATTCAGACCAAACTAAACAACACGAAGAAAAAATAGTTACAATACAAAAGCCTTCTAACCCGGATCAAAATTCTAATAAATGCATTTTTATTAAACTGTTATTCTTATTATCTGGATAATAATTATGAAACGACGGGATAAAGTTATAATGATAGTCGGTATAATTTAAAGGGAGTGATATTGTTACCATAACTTTTCATACATGTAACACGTCCAATGCTTTAAATATTTATATAATTAACTGTAAAATTTATACTGTGTGGTATAAACATTAAAATTTGTGATACCATTATCAATTTTCATAATTTAAAGGAGGACGGAAGAGGAAGGGTTTTAAAGGGGGTGGGGAAGGAGGTACTCGTATCCACGCCCAAACTCCTTTGTGTTTCCTGTGAAGAGTTTTGTAATGATTGTGTCTTGGAACACAACCCACTCTTTTTATTTTTATTTTTATTCTATTTTTTTATTATTTAGTTTCTCGAGTGGATAGATCCTATTTGTATTCCGCCTCCTCGGTTTCAGTTCCTCAGATTCATACATGTATTTTTCTTTTCTTTTTATTTATAATAATACACATTTTCGAATATGTAGTTGATTTAAATGTGCTGTTTGGTAGGATATGAATGATTAATATCTGGATGATGTAGAGGTCTAAATGATTCAAACTTCCACTGATATCTGTCTGATTAAGAAGCAAAACATGTTGAATTATTTATTCAGAGGCTGATTAAGAGGTCTTACAAAACGCTCTGAATCTGTCTGATTGAGAGACTGACTTTTTATCTGAATCATTAAGAGACTTACCAGCACGCAAATACAAAAGATAATTACATGTATTTAATTTGTGTAGTTATTACCCCTGTTTTATTTTTAGTAATAAAATTTATGAAGAAATGAGAATAGAGGACACCTGCCCATTAGTCCATTGAATAAAGAGAGATGAGTAGATGTAACAAATGGAGGGGTAGGGAGATCATTTAGATTCTCCTAATGGAAAGTGTACACCTCTGACCTCGTTAGGGGTAAACTTGTCATTTCAATGTAAATGACTTGAAATGGCCATGCCATGCCAACTTTTTATTTATTTTTACGATTCATCTTTGTTACCAACACTATCTTTTACATATTTGTTTTTTTAAACATGTGTAATATTAGATGTTAATAGTAAGTGATAACAAAATTAACCCTATCACTAGTTGTGGCTTAAGTGACACCTAATACTCTAGTAGTAGAGTCTTGTGAAAAGTTAGGTTTATAGTAAGAGTGATTCGAAAAATAGGATAATTAGTAAAAATTCAAAATTCACAAAAAAATAAAAAATTACATTCAAATATTTCTAAAATAAACTTTGTGACCATGTTACACAAGATTTGACAACGTTCTCTAGTTGTACAATATAAAAAAAAAACATTTGGGTCACAAAAACAAATGGATTCGCACAAGAAACATAAAATTACACGGTATATTTTGAAAAAATTTAAGTCGCTAAATTGTCTTTGGAAAAATAGTGAATTTATGGTCTAATTGAGTGATTATCTTTTACAATAATTTATTTTAAGGACGTGTTTACTAAAGTGTCCTCAAAGAAAATCCCCAAGGAAAGCCTATTTTCTTGTTTGGTTGAATTGCATTTGCACTTTCTAAGCAATTCCTTTGTAAAAACAGGAAATGGCAAAAAAGTAAAGTGAGTTTGGTTAGTAACTTTGTCCTCCAATTTTATATTTTCTTCTGACATCTTTGCACACATTGTTGCTGTGTTCTGCTGACATTTGTTGGGTGGTTGGCCTAAAGATGTCTACAAACCTCTTCTTGCTCCATGCTTCCTTTCTTCTCCTTTTAACTTTAAAAACGTTTCTTGTTAGGTTGGTTGGCCTAAAATGGTATTAACACTATTTTTAAATTATTTTTTACCACAAATACACCATGGTTAAATAATTCAATCGCTTACAAATTTATGGTTAAGATTTAAGATACGCATATTATCTTGTTACAAGATACATGAAACGGCATTGTCAAAAGAAAACGAGCCTTTAAATTTTGTGGACTTTGAGCGGCTATCATGATGGCCCATTCCCACAATTGGGCTGGTTTTATTTTACATTTGATTTAACTTATATTTTTTATAAATTAGAATCCAACATATATATCGGATACATTATTGAAGGAACACTAATAAATAAATAATATATAAGTGTGTATGGATGTTAAAAGTTAAAAAAAAAAACTAATAAATAAATAATATATAAGTGTGTATGGATGTTAAAAGTTAAAAAAACACCAAGTTGCTCGGTAAAACAGAGTACATAGACATGAAAAGAGGAAATAGAAGTGTCATAATATGCTATTTCATGCTTAAACACTTTAACCGGCATGCATTCGGGTAATTATGCAGTTAATAGCATGCATTGAGGTAATATTTAGACACATGTACACCTTTATTATATGTAGCAGTTTTTAGTACTTAGAGAAAATTCATTCTTGCTACTCAAGTTGTGCACGCGCGTGAGAAATTAGTTAATACCGTCGTTAATTGTTTGGATATGCATAAACTGTAAATTAACCGAACAAACAAGAAAATGATTGTTCATATTCCTTCGTTTAAGTTTAACTTAACAAATAAATGTAAACAAACAAACTTTTGTGTTCAGATTCGTTTGTTACGAAAATAGTTTGTTTATTAAGTGTTTATGAACCGTTTATTAAAAAGGTAACAAACGAACATACATGAATTAATACAAAATAATTTGTGTATATAATTATTTTGTATACAATTGTTAATTTGTGCTTATTTGTGTAACTATAATTACATTATTAGAAATACTCGATATATATTATTACGAAGATAAAAGAATTGAGGGTTGTTAAAAATTATAAGGCGTCTCAGGCTTTGAACCCGTGACCTTGTGTTGATTGGGGCAAAGATACCACCACATATTACCAATTGAACTACTTATAATTATCACTTTATCTTGTTAATACGCAAATTAAACAAATTTTTGTATGTATCATAGTATCCCCTTTGTATTGATTAAAAGCCTTTATACAAAGGACGACTAGACACGTCATTATACCGTGGGAGTGATGTCATGATAAGCCCCACGAGTAAATGGTTAGTGGAGGTAGCGTAGCTATCATCAAATCCTTAGTTAAGGAATTATAGGAAACATAATAAATTAACATAGAAAAAAGAAGTCCTAGAAAGGTTAAATAAAGTGTGTGATGGGGACCAAAGTTGCCATGCGTGTGACCACCATATGCATACAAGAACATAATATAAAAATGAAATACATGAATTTAAATAAAATCACTCTTTAAGCTTCTTAGTTTCATGGCAAATTTGGGGAGACAACGGTAGCCATGGAAGTGACCTCACAACGAGTTAAAAGGTGAATTCCTTTATTTTTTGGACCCTAATGCCTTTTAGGAATTATAAATTAATAACTTTTAATTTAAGGAAATCACATAAAGACATACTGTACTATGTAGGGGTGAGCATTTGGATCGAAAAAACCGAACCGAACCGAAAACAGAATAAAACCGAAACCGATAACATGTTATCGGTTCGGTTTTAAAAATTCATCGTTATCGGTTCGGTTTTGACCAGATAATCACCCCTAGTACTGTGTGACCTCGTTAAATTTTAATCTTTCATTTGGATTTCTAAAAGAAAAACTTTACATTAAGCCTTTAGTCAAATAATTTTAAAGGAAAGCCCAATCAAGAGAATGATTTCCTTCTCATTCTTTTAGTTATAAACCTTATTTGTGTTTGTTCATTTATCAATGTGGGACAATTTCTCACTCATTTAATTTATTTGTTTTTTGTTCTGTATCGCACTTTAAGAGTTGATATTTCGCTCACTACAACTCCATTTCGCACACTCATTTAATTTATGGTTTGTTTTGTAGCTCTTACAAATGTGAATGCAAAACTATCAATTATTAATTATATAAAACAAATAAATAGTATAGTTACATAAGTTTAAAATTGATCTAAATAATCTAGCTAAATTCTAACATAGTGATGAATGATGTAAAAATAATCAATTTCCTCATGTCATAAAATCCAAACATAACATAACATCATATGATATGATGACGACAACCAAAAACTAAGAGTCGAGACAAACTCTAAAGTCTCTAATACTTCCAATTCTTTGGAACAAAATCAAAGACTACAAAAAGTCAAAATTGATGGCTGACTCACGGACCCTCCATCCAAGAGTTGAAAATTAAAGTAAAAGTTGGACCGAAAGGTCCACAAAGTCAACCTACTGAACGGTGATAACATATCCCTCAAGATCGCAGGAGGGTCCGCTGTGTGTGTTGACTGAGTGTTAATCTCGCACTTTAATGGCTCCAAAAAGCTTCAATTTCTCAAACAAAGCAAGTCTTTGATGTTGATTCGTTGACTCGGTTGTTTTAGGTTCATATGTTAAATTATGTAGTTAACACTTAACATCACAGTCGATTAACATCAGTTTAATTTATCGTTCATATAAGTGTTTGGGTTGTTTATTGAAAACAGATTATGCAATTTGAAAATGCATAATCGGATACTGAAAACATATACTCAATATTTACAAAACTTGATTCTGAAAGATATTGTTTAGATTTAATTATGCTGTTTGAAATCGCAATAGTTAAATAATCAGTTTATAGAGTTTTGCAAACCCGATTATATGTTTGGTCAAAATAACCGGTTTTTAAAACGCAATAAGAATCTCCATACATGCTTTTCCAAAACTTCATTTTGGATGCCCCAAAATCGTAATAATTGATTATTTAATATTTTTTTTGTCAAACACTTATTTTAGATTTTTTTTGTTATAAAAACGCAATAAGCAGATAATTTACTTCAAATCGCAAGCACAAACACCCTCTTAGGTATTGTCATAAAAAAATTCTTCAATTTGTTAGTAAAATCAGTTTAGATCGGTGGAAAATGTATTATTACAAAGTTTTAAGGTGTTTTCTTTTAATTAAGCTTGATTTACAATGGGAATACGGAGGTGTCTGCTTTAAATAATAAGTTCAAATCAATAAGTTTATAAACTAGGAAGAATGAGTTTCTAAGACTGCCGCCAACGGGCAGCTTCAGTTGAGCATGCACTCATACTGAAGGCATCCTATCGTTGGCACGCCCCTTCGGTTGGATGTCTTTGGTTGAATTCTTTCTGGAACCCAAGAGTGAAAATGTGGGACCCAATGCAATTTAATAGGGTATTTGTATTTTGTGTGTGTCTATATTTTATAATAGTAAGCTCCAAAAAACTAAAAAAAAGTGTATTGTTGACTTGTGTATGTTAGTTTAATATTGGTTGAAGTGTGAGCTTATGTGACATTGATTTGACAAAAACTACACATTTTCATTTATCGTTGAGAGCAGTCAAATAAGCAAACTAGATAAGGTAAAACAAACACCCCTTGATGTTTTTTTTTAACGGCACCTAATCTACTTTTTTTTTTTTTTTTGTTCACGACAGGACTTGAACCCATTCATTTTGGCCATGGACAACACCTTAAATCAATCTTCAATATCACTAGGCTACAAGGACTTGGGTAACACTCCTCGATGTTTAACATCCTAATTTTGACCCAAAATATGTATTATTATTCGTTCACTTTTGACCCAAGAAATGAGGTTCTTGAGTTGTTAGCTATGTGAAATTTCCTTAGCAACTACCATCACTCCAATATTTTTTGAACAACTTAGAGACCAAATATGAGGAAATGATTTGACAGAACAAGATGGCAAATCAAAATTGATGTGATTGTAGAGAAATGTGGTACATGTAATCAGATTGTAAGGTAGAAACCAAATATTTTAAGTTAACCATTATTCTTTTAAGACTGGTGTGTATGAACATCAAATGGTGTGGAGTGGTCCTAGGTGGCATATGGCAACGGCGTTTTTCTTCCAAATGGTATAGTGTGTTTGCTTAGATGTCATTTAATTTGTCAATAATTTTGGTACCGAGTAACCTATAGATTTTATCAAAAAACTTAATATATTGCGTATATTATTTTGTGTGAATCCTTGTTAAATAATATGGTAATTAGCTAATGCCAAAATTGGTAAGGAAAAAACATATATGTACACGATATTTTTCTGATAGTAACCCAATTTCGGAGTCTTATGGTCGACCTACTCGTTTTTATCGTTCGTCATTTATTTCACCTAAACCATTTGTCTTGGTAGGCTAAGCTTCTAATACAGGCTATACTACTTTAGGCTTTAGCTATACCAGAATAAAAGAAGCCCAATAAAATATAAAAGGGAGCATAAGACAACAAAGGGTATTATTTTTGGGCCATAAAGTAATGGATCAAATGTTTACTTTTGGGCCATAAAGTAATGGATCAACTTGTAAAAGCTTGGGTTGGGAAAACTGGTTAAGTTGGGCTGAACAAAATGGCTAAAATTATATATCTGGGCCAAACCGAGTTTGTTGGACAAGTTATTTTAGTTTTTTTACTTTGATTTACCCATCACTATTCTTATGTACGAAGTATTATCTTTTACTTTTTACCAGCAGAGTAATTTCGGAAAATTACAGTTTTTATTTTTAGTTATAAGTGTGTATATTTTATATGTATGTATTTATTGGTTTGGTTTGGTTATATTTTTCGATTAGTTTAGTTCGAATTATATGTAAAATTCAAATTATATTCATGACATTATGTTTAATCATTTCCATTTCCATTTGTATTTAAAAAATTACTAGATGAGTAATTAGATCATTTCATTTTCAGTTATATATATTTAATATGTAGTTGTTCATCGGGATGTAACACATTTTTTGGATATCTTAATCCGGGTTATATGTGAATTTAATATTTAAAAAAAAAATAATTTTCATGAAGCAAATATAAAATTATATACGAAGTAAAAGAATTTGATTTGCAGTAAAAAAATAATCCAACAATAGAATAGGTCCCATGGGGGGGGGGGGGGGGGGGGGGTAACAATGATTTTTAGAATCGGAAAGAAGAAAAAAGAAATTGAGAGAAATAAAACTATATTATGTTCTAGAGTTTTTTTATGGAGAGAAGATAAGAGATTTAGAAATAAACTTTATACGAAGTACAATTAGTCTTTTCAAAATTTCGTCCCAAAGCTAGGAAGAAATTTTATATAAATTTTCTTCTCTCTTCTCTTTTCTTCTTCACTTTCCTTTCTTTCAATGAATTTTCTGGAACATAGTGTAAGACTAGTCCTTAAACGATTTATAAAATATTAATTTGAATCGACTTGCATTTTTCTAAATTTATAAATATTATGAAAAGTATAACTCTTTTGTTGTGAAATGTGTTTTTTTATATAAAATTCAAAGATATTTAATTTTAAAACTTAATCGTTACCAATTGAATCAGATATAAATTTTTAAGGCAGAAATCTGCAATATGCCACAACAAAACAGAGCATGTAGCATGTGCAGACAATGAAGGACAATTAATTCATGGGTCACTACTTAATTAAGGCATAAACTTCAATATGTATTGATCAAATTCAAATATCATTTTTGTCTTGTTTTGTTTTCATTTTTCATTTTTCTTTTTCATATTTTAAACTTGCTCCTTCTTCCTCCTTTAGTCCTTCACCACCATCATATCACTTGTAACTTTGAATCCCAGTTCAGTTTATGTATGAAACTTATAATTATAACTAGATATTCATTTATTTATATTAAAAACAATTCTATTTGTGCTATATTGATTATCAACGAGAAATTTTATGTAATGCGTTCAAAATCTGATTTTTTTTAACGGCAAACACACACTCACTTCCTAATTGTTGGAATATAAACGATCTACTACTGAAAATTGAATTACTACTGAAGAATGCAAGTTACTACTGATCTCGAAGTTACTACTGCTAAAGGCAAATACTACTGATGATCTGATTTACTACTGATGAGCGTATCTAGAACAGATCAAGTCCGAGATTCTAGTAGAGTTTAGTTACGGAATGTAAATCTTTATGTAATTCAGTTGTAATCGATTCCTAGAATAACTAGGTTAATAATTTAGGCTTCAAGGACTATTATATATAGTTCCTTATGAATTGTAAACATACGTGTATTGATCGAACGAATTAATACATTGAAGCTTTTTGTGATAAACTGTGTTCTTCGTTTTATTCTCATTCAATTGCAGTTTACATTGTTCTTAATCTAATAACATAAGTGTTAATCCGCTGTAACTTCTTGTGTTAGTAGATCTGAGTTTCTAATAACTTGATTGAGTTATTCGATCCTGACACTAATCTACACTATTTTGTTCAGAATCTGAAATGAGCCAAGGATCGAACTAGAGTCGTATCTGCAAATTAACTCAAACTTTAATGTGATTGGTGGTTCAGGCATCATATCATAATTGACATCTCATGGTGTCATCATAACTATTTCCATTATTGGGCAGCTCTTTATATATATGTTTTGACCTTTTCTATATCGAGTAATATATATAAAGTGTGTGAAAACATACGAGAGATTATTTTTCATATTCTTGTATCATTATATGTTGGAAATATTGCCTTGGTCACAGCAGTAAGACTCTCAATTTACAACCCAACTCCAAGTGAGAAAGAGAAACCACTAATTAAGGTAAATTAACCACTTGACCCTTTATTTATTATTATAACATCTAATTTACTTTTTTTATTACACAGCGAGACTATGAGAGTACCCCGAGCATAGTTATATGCACATAATCACAAACACGTACACAATTAATCACCACATATTTGAGATACCAAGGAAACTTTATTCGTCAAGAAAAAGACACGTAAGTATTAATTTGGGTCATGACATATGTCGGAAATACACATTGTAAATATAGGTATTATATATCATTAATTTCTAAAAATAACATGGTTTAAGAGAACATAATTACCTAAAAATCCTTTCGCTCGATGTCTAGTCAACCTGTTTATATTAATACGTTATTGTCTTTCAGCAGCTTATAAAATTATTAACTGACCATTTTTTCCCTTGCTTTTGACGAGATTGAGTATCATTGATGCTTTAAAAGAATTCATGCATATATGCATTCAAATGAAAAGATATATAACCACTAGGTGCATCCCCAAAGTACTAAAGTCATGCATTCAATATTTACGATACTTATATGAGTACGTACGTATATATGCATGTAGGTAAAATGACCTCTGACACTTGAACTTGTGACTTACTCCTCATGCATAGTAATGTCATCCATTATTAGCCTAGTTATTCAGGACATATGTATACTTAAAGTTTTACTATACTTTTTTGTCCGAATGGGAACATTTACGTATGTGTTAAATAAATTTACGTACTCTAGCTACATTTTCCGGAAAATCATGAAATATGTCATTTTGCACTTTGATTTTGACATGAGCTTCCGTTATGTTGTACTTAATTTAGATAAATAATTAATTGTGAGCGAACTATATAAATTAAACTGTATATAAAATCATGAAATATGTCATTTTTTTATCAGTGTACGTTGTAGTTATAATTTTAAGGATTATAATTTTATATCATTTGAAAAATCGTTTTATGCTCTACAAAATCCTAATAATTGAAGGGAATTATGTCATGTTTAAATCCGCATAAACACTAACTTCTATACGCTTACATAAATGAATTTTTTTAACTAACTCATACGGAGTAACAAACGCTATTAAACTGCTAACACACTTGTGTATTTATAGAAGAAGGATGTACAGGTGAAAATTTGCACATGGTTCTTTTGGGTCGTCATTCAATCGGTCAAAGAATTGAAGCATGATACGTTGTCGTTCTCATGAACACTAAGCTACGCTAATTGATTGGGTCTTAATGGGCTATAAATAATTGTACTAATCTTACCTCTACTAGACTTGGCCATTTCTCTACACCTATCAACTTAATGCCATATTTAATCTCTCTACCACTATACACCAATTAATTTCAAGCACATGAAATTTACTACATTGCTTCACTAAATCCTTTTTTTTTTAATTAATGATAAATTTATATCTGGAAAGAATACATACAAAAAGATAGTCTCTAGCTACTTCCTCCCATCACAATTATGCAATTATTTTTCAACTTCTTCCTTCAATTCTATTCAAGAAAGTAATTGACAACAAGAACTCATCTCTCTTTCTCTCTCTTATCTAAACTTTTGAGTATGGATTATGTGTTTCCTTCGAGCACCAACGAGATCACGTTGTTCTCCTCAAACCGCGAATTGAATAATGAAAATCTTGATTCAAACCGTGAAGAAGATGTACCTTTGTTCGGGCAATTTCCTTCGCCTTTCCTTGATGACATACTTCAAAACCACCAACATCATCATCATCAAAACCAAAACGATCCGCCAACATCGCCTTCAAAACCAAAACGGGTGAGGAAAAAAAGAAGTGCCGGTAAGAAAGATCGACATAGCAAAATTCACACGGCTCAAGGCCTTAGAGATAGAAGAATGAGGTTGTCTCTTCACATCGCCCGCAAGTTTTTCGGTCTTCAAGATATGCTAGGGTTTGATAAAGCAAGTAAAACTATCGAGTGGCTATTTTGCAAGTCCAAGAAAGCGATCGAAGAAGTCACGGAAAGTGTTAAATCACAAAACACTACTCAAAGCGCGAGTAGAGAGAATATCGAGAGGTGTGAGCACGAATCGCCTTTATCTGATTGTGAAGTCGATTCGGTGATCGAATCTAACCATGGTTCCAACAAAGGTAAACAATTGGAGGGTCAGGATGAGATCAAAGATGGTGGGAGCTCAAGAAAGCTGACCGAAAGCCAAATATTGGCATGGGAATCGAGGGACAAAGCACGGGCAAGAGCAAGGGTGAGAACACGAGAGAGAATGATGATGATCAACAATCTTGAGAAATCGAAGCATATGTTTGGAGCAAACCCTAATGATCATGATTTTGATCAAGCTCAATTAGGGTTTCCCACAAACCCTAATAATCACAACTACATCGAAGAATCATCAAGTTCCCCCCTTGAATATTCTGGTACTCATCACTACTTTGGGCAGACACAATTAGATAATAATATTGCTCAAAAAACAGAAGATTATTTGGGACCTGCTAATGCAAGCTCATCAACATATTTTTCGGGATATGGTTACAACAAAAATTTATATAATCCACCGGCTGGTTGGTTAAACTCTAGCAATACATTCTTGAGTTTTCTTGGAGGTTACGATTCCGAAAGTTTTACCGAAAACTATGGACTGTTGCCAAATCTTGCATCAACGGGTGACATTCATGGACAAAACCTAAGTTCGGTTCTTTTTCCTCCCTCAAATCATTGGCAATATCAAGCTCAAAACCCTAGAGATTGAACGTTTATTCGGGAACTATTGATGAAGTGTACTTGGATACGTAATTATCAATTGTTTGTTTTTGAATTATCTATCTACATATATATTTTTTTTTTTTTGTTTGAACATTCAATTTTAAGGGTGATCGATCGAGGAGAATAAATGAATCATCATGTATCACAAATTTGGCCGTTTTGTTGTTTTTAATATACAAAATAGCTACTTTCGATTTCTAGTTGTTTGTTGTAACAAGAAATTATATGAAGAATATACCATTTGGATTATACATATCAATCACGTACCAAGGTGGCAAAAAATGTGCCTAATTTCTTTCCATAGCATGCACTTCTTAATATTAGAATAAAATTTCTTTAGGTTATAGTTTGATCATGAAATGTGCATAGAAAAGAAAGAATAAAATCAACTTTTTTAGCATTAGAATGATAGATAGCCAAATGCATGCAAAATACACCAACAACTATAACAACTATAACCGATGGATGTAGCTGGAGATCTTGCAAACTATAGTTCTGGGACAATGATGGAGGTTTAATGGCGTTAATTGAATCAATTACATCTGTACAAAGACACAGATTCACTGAATTCTGGGACAATCATGATGGAGGTTTAATATCGTCAATTGATATACATTGGTTGGGTTAATTGTTTCTGAATTCTGATGTTTTGACAGTGCAATTTATCATACATTATTGTTAAAAAGACATTTTTTCTAAATTTATCATCTTACAATTTTCTTTCAAATTCTCCTACTATAATATGACAACCATTCAAAAAGTGTACGCTAAAAAGACATTTTTTTCTAAATGTATTAAATAATTAAAAGATAATAGGAATTTTATAGTAAAATTGTAGTGTTTGATAACCTAACTCATTTACGTAAGTAGATGTCATTTCTCATAAGTTAAGCCTCCATCAAACTAATAATTAGTAAGGTTTTACAATTTTGCCGATCCTAGATTCCTATAGCTAGGACTAACTAGCTTCGTAATTACATTTTAAAAAAGATTACTTGTCATTGTAAAATGTTTCGAATGTCTAGTTGTGTGCTTTATATTATTTTGTTGTATAAATAGATTGAAATAATTCAATGACCTCAAGACTTGATATCGTGTAGCACGTTTAAATTATCCCTTCATATATGTGCAAGATCTACCAAAAAATGTTTATATTAGCGGTATGGTATGATCTTTGTGGTTGGGGTTCAAGTCTTCATATGAAAATATATGATATTTAGGAGTGAGTATATTAGTATTTAACATTTAAAAAATATAAGTGCAAAATCTGGAAGACAAAACTAAAGAAACAAGGTAGAAATAATTTCATTTATGAAAATTAAATTGATAGTTAATGTACCCAAAAGGTTTTAATTTACAGATGGGCTCTTATTCTAGTCAAAGATGCTTCTTAAATGGAGATTGAAAGGAGAGAGAAAAACAGTAGTCATGAACATATCATCAAATTTAGGAAAGTAGTCAAATTACTCAAATGTAAAATCAACCCACTATGATGTTTTTTAATGCCAGTGAAAAATATTCCATTAAAAACTAGTGAAACTATACAAAGCACAAAAGGTAATTAAAAAAGCATATTAAAAACATTGAAACAAAATAATTAGACCTACCAATAATGCAGATTTTAACCATGATCCAATTCAAATTAGCAAAATTTTGACCAGCAAAAAAAAAAAGCCACATTAAAATTATAAAATATAAAAATTCGTACACACCCGGTGGGACTCGAACCCACAATCGCCTGATTAGAAGTCAGACGCCTTATCCATTAGGCCACGGGTGCTTTGGGCCTGTATTTCCCAAAGCGTATAATATAACTACATGATAAATAAAATATATTTACATTCGAAACTCAATCCGAAGGCGTTAAATCGTGCTGATGATGAAAACCATGTCGAATTTGATGTAGTCCAAATACTTGAAATTAGTGTGGGTATTATGTTCATGTTTGAAGTCGATTTAATGGGTTATGAATGATGGTGTTTACGTACACGATTAATAGTGGGTTCCAGCTGGATTTGAATTTCAGGAATAGGATGTCGTTCACGCGGGTGAAATGTGGGATGATGCTTGATGCCTAGAAGCTGTTTGAGAAAATGCCTGAGAGAAATTTTGTTACTTGAATCACAATAATTACATGGTTGTGGATTCTGGAGATTACCTGGATTCATATCGGTTGGTTCTAATCATGTGAGAACAAACAAAATAGACTCGTGAACGTGTTCAATCACAATGATCGAGTTTAAAGGCTGGGTTTGGATTAAAATTCAAGTTTTTTTTCTCTTGAATTTGCAATTTTTATGTAATTTAGTATACATCTTGTTTCCTTATAATTATAGTTTCAATATAAGATCCTCAGCAATGGAAATTCTTCTAATGACACCAAAATGACCATTTTACCCACTGTTTTATCATTATTTTATTCAATTACATGTCCTTTTTGGTCATTAACACTAAACAATAGGTATAGTATAGTGAATGTGGCTTACAAACACCCCTAAAGTGAATGTGGTTTTAACTTTTAAATCCGAATTGGAACAAGGACTAAGGTGTATTAGTTTGTGACAGAAAAAACTTAACTAAGTAGATTCGACAAAAAATTTAAGATACTAATACTTTTAATAAAGGGTATGTATGATATTGCATTTTAGACTTTTATGCACCTTTGTTCACTTCTAGTATAACTGTACCTTATGCAGCTTACTGTTTGTAAATTGTAATTATCATGTATGGCTAAAAATTGTTGTATAAAATTAGTTTCCAATTTGAAAAAAGTCTTTAAAAATAGGGTGATTCTTAAATCTGGACTAAATAATTTCCCCCCCTAAGAATAGACTTAAGTTTCAATTCTTCTCAAAATAAACCGTGCAACTACCCCCGCGAGCGTGCAGCCGTGCAACTCCACTAGAACGTCGCCACGTGTCTGAGTTATTACTGCTCAACCTTGTTACTACTGCCCGTTAGTACTGCTCAACCATGTTACTACTGCTCTAAACCTTGTTAATACTACTCGTTAATATTGCTCAACCACTTAGTGCTGATCCGTTAGTACTGCTGACCACGTAGTGCTGCTCCCAGTTAGTGCTGCTCCCAGTTAATGCTGCTCAAGTCTCCCAGTTGTAACATCCCAAAATCCGGTCTAGTAGTTTATTGACCTTAAGGTATCTTATTAAATGGTTATCTGATTAAATGCTTAGTTAATTTAATTAGCCTGCTGTCTTTTGCGGTATTTTAACCAAGGGGTTAAAATACCCGACTTGTGTTATATTTGGAATGAAAACGTGATTTTTATATATTTAGATTCCTTGTTAAATATCGTTTCCAGAAATGCTTTCGTTTTTAAAATTGGAGTCCGTTTGCTAGTTTAAATAAATTAATTACGAAAGGGACTTTCAGACGGATACTGTTAAAGTGGAAAAAGGTGCAAGAGGGGCCCCACTCCCTCTTGCTTGGCCGGTGTAGGGAGAGAGGGAAACACCCTCTCTTCTCTTTTTCCCTCTTTCAAACATTATCCTCTCATTTCTTACACTATTTCATTGCAAACTCCATCTTTTTCTCCCATACTTGTTCTTGAGCTCATCTTGTTGATTCTTGGTGCTAGAGTCCGAATTTCACACTCAAGTTTGTGTAGAAGAGGTCTAGAAGTAAGTCTCATCCTTTCCTTGATTTGTTCTTGGTGTTCTTGAGCTAGAGTTTGAACTAGGGTTTATGTAGCTTGATTAAAGTCAAACTTACTTTGCAAACTTTCCATATTCTTTACTACTAAGGCATCGGTTCCCGAGCTTTTCATTCCCGAATTCCAATATCTAAATTTCCTTTCTCAATTGTTCCTCTTTTCTCTGATTTCAATTCCACAATCGATGAACAATTTCCATTTGAATCAATACCAAATCTCTATTACTTTTTAACTTTCATCTAATTACTTATACCTTTTATAATTTCCTTCAAACATCCTTATACCATACTTGAATTTCCCGATTACCGGCTCTAGAGCCTCATTCATATCCAATTGTGGCCTAACCACCCATTATACCTCTTTCACCACTCATTGGGTAATAACAAACTTTGCTTCCTAAAAGCATTCCGTTTTCATAAATCATAAACTCGTAGACATCTCCTACACTTACTTATACTTAAACACTACCCGTGTTTTCAACCCAAGTTCTCACTTGCCCTAAGAATCATAATAACAACTAACCATACGGTTCTACATACGTCAGATACAAACATCATATCCCTTATATAACAAATTATACTTTAACTATCTTATCGAGATGATCGGAAAGCCTCCAATCCATCCCGATCTCGAACTGTCACAATGATCAGAAAGCCTCCAATCCAAAGTGACTCATACAATACCATTTCATCTTGCATACCATTCCTGTATGCCTCATTCGTTTAGCATCATGCTATCATTTTCTTTCACAATCAATCACATTTTCTATCCACATTTTTACTTTTCCACTTTCCACATAACACTATCTCTCTAAAACCTCATGTCTTCCGAGACCATTATTCCCACTTAAACACAACACCACACGGTTTGCACATATTCACTAACCAATTTATTTATCAATTGACATTTACTAAACATGCTTTCTCAACATTACTATTTTCCAATCTTTCCTTTACCACCGAGGTACCCACTAACACCCTTTTAATTATCCATATTTTACCGATTCACACGGTCCTTATGAGTCAACCCATTGACTCCGATCGATACCCAACCTTGAACTATCTCTTTTTTTTTTTTTATATAAACTTTACCAATAACAAACTATTCACCCTTGCCATTGCATACGTCAACCCTGACTTGAATATCTGCACTACTTATCAGGATTCCCTCCGAACACTAACGTTCTCTTTTCAAAATCATTATTTCTATAGCTTTCCATTCATACTTTACCAGTCTTACCGAAACTTGGTACTTCACTGTACTACTACCCTTTCCTTGAGCACAGTTACTATTCTTATGATTCACCTTCCGATAATTTATAATGACATAATCCTTTCTATTCTTATTTCCCGCGACATGCCGGTCGCCAACCCATAACTATACGCATAACAACTCGGGGAGATTATCTCCCAAACTTATTTTTCTCACATCATATATTCTATCTAATATTATTTCCATACTTATATCACATAAGCACCGATTTGTGCGACATAAAAGCAATTGAATTCTAATTATCTATCAAAATTTCATAAATGCATTACCTGAAGCGGCCCCACGGGTTTCCTTCACCCGATTCCTGTTGGCGGTTGATGCTGACGTGTCGGTTCTCTTCCTTGGGCACGCACTACTAAAGTGTCCCACCTCGTGACAAGTGTAGCATTCCACTTCCTCGAGGTTCCTTACTTTGCAATCCTTTGCTCGGTGTCCTACTCGAACACACTTGAAGCATATAGCCGAATTTGCCTTACATTCCCCATGATGATTCTTCCCACAACTTTGACAACTTCCAATACCACTATGCTTTGACGAACTCGACCCCAATCCTTCTCTCTTTGTTAATCCCAAGCTACTACCAAACTTCTTCTTTTCTTTTCCTGATGCCGACTCTTGTGCCCTTCGCCGAAACACCCTTTCAACACTTCGAGCGGTACAAATGGCCTCATCTAACGTGGTCGCTCGCTTGACTTCCAATTCAAACTCCGGTGGTAGTCCATTCGCATACCGAACCACCTTCATACGCTCCGTAGGATAGGACTTGATTACAAACGGAAGTAATCCCGTTAACTTTTTGGTGTATTCTTCCACCGACGTATTTCCCTTCTTGATGAACATAAACTCTTCTCGCAACTCTTCTAGATCTCTCTCGGGACAAAACTTTTCCTTCAACCTTCTCGTGAACTCCTCCCACGACATCCTGTACACTTTCTTTCCCAAAGTTTCATACATGGTATCCCACCATGTCAACGCTTCATCCTTCAACTGTCGGGATGCATAAATGACCATGTCTTTCTTTAAACACTTGCTACTTTCTAGCACTTGCTCGGTTTCCCGAATCCAACGCATCGTGACCTTTGGTTCCGAACTTCCATAATACACTCCGGGGTTGCACGACATGAATGTCTTATAGGTGCATCCTTCTCTTTCCTCCGAATCTGAATCGTCGGTCTCTTCAGTCAAAGACTTCTCTGTACGGGTCTTGCTACCCGAAGACTTACTTCCACCGCGAGATTTAGAATCATCTCGCCTATCCACATTCAAACGGTTATCGATAATCCGGTTCATATCCACATTCACCTCATCCCTCATCTGATGAAACAAATTTCTGATCGCTTCCATAGTTACCGGGGTTTGGTTTGCATCCAAACCGGAACCTTCTCCATTATTACCGGGATGAGTCGGGATTCGATTTGAATCCGTCTCATGATCTCGTGGAATCTCTCCACTTCTTGGGTTCACCATTTTCTATATCAACATATTAAACCGTCAAAATTCAAAGATTGACTTATTAGTCAAACATAACCCATATAGTCCAAAACATTATCCTTTCTCTTAGGGATCGACCCTAGTATACCCATACTTTACTGTCTCAACGGAGTGATCAAGGACATCCTATGGAAAACATATGGTCCTACTTAGCATAGCTTAAGACTAGGGAGGTCAAACCTACCTAATTCACTTAAACTATAGCTCTGATACCAAGTTGTAACACCTCATTTTTCAAAACACCTTTTGAACATATTTTTAAATAAAAATAATACAATGTCCAATGTTCCCAAAATACGGTTTAACAAAAACCAATAAAAGTTTATCAGAGTATTAAAACTGGTGTTACAAATACAATATCATAACCATAGGATAAACGAGAACTACCTACGAGCTCCCGAGCTAATCAACACTAGGCCACTTCTAACGCGACCCTCTAATCCAACGATCCTGAACCTGAGTACATAGCCAAAAACAAAGCAGTACGTGATACAAAATAGTCTCGTGAGATACATGGGTTTTCGACCCATTCTCAAAAGATTTATAAAATAATATTTATAACATTAAAAATATTTATCCTTATCATTTCTTATTAATTCATAATTCATCTTCCATTCACTTAACCATATAAACTAATAAGCTTACCGTAAGCTTACTCGTCATCTAATCACATACTTGTAAGTTATCTCTAAACTTACACTTTCGTTATCACATATGCGACGGACCTCTCCGAAGCCAACTCTCCCGATATGGGACGTCATAGGTATACTATCAAGGTAATTGGGAACCCCCATCTTACCGAGATTCATAAGCTCTCCCCGTTCCCGGGTCGTCATGCTCACCCATCATTGGGTGTCGTAAACTGTGACATTCTACTCTTTGCGCAGGGAGGTACCACCCCAAGTAGACGTCTCATGCTCCCCCATTTCTGGGCGGTCTTATTCCGGATTTTTCATTTCACATATGAGCCTCAGCTCCATTCATCAAATATGAGCATCAGCTCCTTTCGTCACTTATTAGAATACATTTATTCTAATTTATCATGCTATTCTCTTTATTATTTCATTTTAAATCTTGACTTTACCAAGTCCTTTACTAATTTAAAACTTATTCATCTTTTATCAAAATCTTATTACTTTGACTCTTCTTTGACTAGAATACACGTTTATTACTAGTCACTTATTACTTATTCTCTTAGTATTTCAATATCTACTTTTATTAGTTTAATATACTAATCGATACTCATTACTTTAAAATCATTGTCTCAAGCTTTATTAATACATATTATTAATAAATCGATTATCAAGCTCTTTCAAATCATTATCTTTATTCATACACCTTATTTATAAAAACTCACTAATTACTTTTCTTTATCATAATCTCTTTCAAAATCAACAATCGTTTAGATATACTAAAAAAGTCCAATACTAGCATTTTCTCATCATATCAATCATATCTTTATTAAAGCGTTTATTAATAAAGACTCTTAAAACATCATAGTTTTCAAAATCATTTGCTATGTACCCAGTAAAAGTCTCATGTACTCACCTTAGCCAAGCTAATTCCAAATCGTGTCTAACAACACGGATCCTTGCCTTCCAACTTGTGGAATGTCACCAATCTTTAGGCCTTCTTGACCTATCATCCATATCATCACAATAACTAGTTATTATCCAACTAATCACTAATCAATCCATAACAACATTCTTAACCACCAAGTTCATCCAACTTGGTGAAACCCCACAACCCTAGTTCAAGATTTCCATCAATAACCTAAATCCAATTTGTACACATCATTTACAAGCTTACAATGAGTGTTCTACACCCATGATTAGTCATCTTCCCCAAAGATGACATGAATGATTCCCCAAACCACCATTTCTACCCATACAAAGTTCACAAACTAACTAGATAACATCAACAATCAAGAAATCTTACCTTTGATGTTTAGATCCTTCAAGATGGTGAAGATTTGAGCTCAAGAACACCAAATTCGACCTTTCTCTCTCTAGAAACGGCTGCACCACGATTTGGGTGAGAAATGAGTAAACCCTAGCTCAAACCCGATTTTATTCTGCTCGTCCAGAGTTAGCGACGCGATCAATACTTCGCGTCGCGAAGTTCCCGTGTCGTGACCCATTCGCGATCGTTACCTGGTCGTGAACTCTGATCGCCAAATAACCCAATTCCCTGTTTGATGTTCCCGATCGGGAACACCAGTTCGCGTCGCGAACTCTAGCAGCCAGCAGGGCTGCACTTTTCGGTCTTCGCCTCGACCCGGTTTCGTCCATAACTTTCTCATACGGTGTCCAAACGACACGAAACCAATTCCTACGGTTCTGAAATGAATTATCTTTATTTATCATATTTTTCCCAAATTTTATTTTATTCAAATTTCGGGTCGTTACAATTAGGTTGTGAAATCATGTTTGTTAAGTTACGGATGTTAAAAACCTAGTATTAATTAAATGGTGAAGTAATTTAACTAGTATTTGGATGATTTTGTCAAAATGGTGATCTAGTGATTATACAAGTATGTTATTTCGAATTGTGATAGTTGTCAACTTGGTGGAATTGTTAAATGATTGTGAATTGCTAGTTGAAAGGTTAATTGCTAGTTGAGAGTTAGCGACGCGAACTCTACTTCGCGTCGCGAAGTAGCTCCAGCGAAGTTGGTCGATGGTCGCGAAGTAGTTCACGATCAGAGTTCACGTCGTGAACTCTAGTTCGCGATCGCGAACTAGAGTTCGCGATCGGGAACTCTGTTGTGACGTTTTTCGCGGTGTTTTTTCGTAGCTAGTTGACTTGTTATGTATGCCTAGTGTTAGGGAATACCATACATGACTATGTGCACATTCGGGATGAGGTCAGTGTCAGATGGAGAACGGCTGGGCACAGGGTATCGACTAATAGGGTATCCGACCTTACCTGTATTTGTTGCATGGTTAAGGGGAGGGAGTTGCCCGGGTGTTGGATACGAAACGCTATCGGTTACCATGGTTTTGGCCGACCATGGTTTAAGGCCCGCAAAGCCGCCGATCCTCTAAGTGATTACCCAACCGGAGATGTTTTTATAACTTCCGCGTTTAAGTGACTACCCAACCGGAGATGTTTTTATAACTTCCGTGTTTAAGTGTTTAGTGTAGTTGCTAGTGTTAGGAATTCATTCACTTAGCTTTTGTGCTAATCCCTCCCTCTTTGACACATTTCAGGTTGGAAGGCTTGAACGGGTCGGGCTTGGACGAGAAGTTTGACCATGCTTAAATTATATGTTTTGTAAAATGAGCCGTGCTTAGTAATACCGTCTTTTTAACTAACTCTTGGTTTGTAATATTTTGTGGGACCATGGTTTGTAAAACTAACGTAATTAGGAATTGGACCAAATGCTTCCGTAACCATATTTAATGCTAAATTAGATATTTTAAAAAAAAATAAAAAAAATGCGGTGTTACACCAGTCGCACGGGTTATTTTGGGAAGATTGAAGTCTATCAGTATTAAATAAGAGTCTGTCACTTTTTTTTCAAAATTAGTAATTAATTCTTAAAAATGTATGATACTCCATCAGTCCCTAAATAAAGTTCCCATTTTGCCTTCAAATTTTGTCCCTAAATAAAGTTCTCATTTCTCAAACGTAAGGGGCCCACTTAATATAATAAGATTATTACCAATACTTTCACCACTAACTATCTCTTAAAACACTTTCTCTCTCCAATCAAACCTTATATTTTAATCAAAAGTAATACCAAATACCCCATCACTAATTATCTCCTAAAATGTTGTGCCCAACACAAATGATAACTTTATTAAGGGATGGAGGGAGTACTAAATAACCCCCAAATAAAAATAAAGTTATACATTGGGGGAAGACAGAGGTTGCTTGACATTTTAGGAAATAAAGAAGATTGCTTGGTTGAAACAAAACGCGGATTACATATTTCTCCACTTGTACGGGTATGCTTAGTCGGTTATCCCTCCACTTTATGTTTCTTTCAACATCATCTTCATCTTATTGAATTAACTTTTATATACATGAAGGGAGACATACATGTTTTATACATACTATACATATATTACATGTTTCATACATACTTAACATATATTACATGTTTTATACTCTCTCCGCCCCACAAAAAAGTTTACATTTCTTACTAAACTTTTGGCCCCGAAAAAGTTTACATTTATCACATTTGGTAGACTCCACATTATAAAATATTATTATTACTAAAACCCCACCATTAATATCCACTATCACCTAAAATCTTGTGCCCAATAGAAATGTAAACTTCTTTGTGGGACGGAGGGAGTATATTTTACTGAATCTTTTAAAGTTGTAATTTTGCATGTTTAACATTATTTTTATATTTTGTATGTATCTATATACTAATCATACCACTTATTTTTATTTATTATTTATTTTCCACCATAAACCTTTGTCCAAGGTATTTCGGAAAGCAATTTTTCTACACTCAAATAGATGTATAAGTGTATTATTATTTATATCTTTTGACGGGATTTGATATCATTGTTATTATTGTTGTAGGGAGAGAGATGGGGTATTATTATAGGTCAACGAAGGTACATAATCAAGAGTTATATAATTAAAGATTTGACAATCCATATAAAGCGGATTTACATTCCTTGATTTCAAAGAGACTTTTACGGGAAGAAGTGTCCTTCCATTCCCTTATTCCCTCCCGCCCCTTGATTAAATTACTATCCCACAAGCTCCTAACTAAATTAATAAACACTCGCCTTTTCTTTCACCAAAATTATATAATTATAAGTCTTATTTCATAATTAATTTGATCACAATAGTTATAATATATATTGTAAGTCATGCATGCAACTTCTTTTTCTTTAAGCTTTGATAAAACATATCTTAAAAGATTAGTTTATCACAAAATACTTATAAACAATAATAATATACAAATGAATAGTATCCCTAACATTTTTATATATCCCATGTATTTGATCCAGGAAATTCAAGCTGTCAACCTTCAAAAACTCTCAAACAACTAAACCCTCCCTATATTTCATCCTCTTTGCTCCATGTTTCCTCTTCACAACCACCACAATGGCCATCAAGATTCATCTCCTCCTCCACCTCATTTTCTGGCTCTCTCTCATCTTCCTCATCATCTTTCACGTCAAGTCAAAATCCGGCATCATCGCCGCCACATCACCGCACCATCTCCGCCCGTTAACTAACCGGAAAACACTATCATCTACCTTTAACTTCACCTCATTTCTAAACCACCACCACCATCACCACCGTGACAACTCGCCGGAGCTAGGTGGAAGTTATATTGACCCACGTTACGGGGTCGAAAAGCGACTTGTACCAACCGGTCCGAACCCGTTGCACCACTAGAAGAGGTGGTTCATTTTTTAGCTAGCTTTATACGTATACTTTGTGTGCATGATTGGTTTCTTTTGTTTTTCAGTGTGTTAATTTTGTGTTTGTAACTTTGTATAAATGTATTGAACTGTTTTAGATTTTTGTGACATTTTATACTTTGTTTAAGCGAATATATAATGTTGATTTAGTTAAGAATGTGATTAGTATGCTTAAGTTTAATGAAGAAAACAAGAGTAGCTGTGACGGCACGGCAAAAAAGTCAAATGTTGCTTACTTGCTATAGACCCTTAATGATGGTAATTTAGAAGGTTGGTTAGTGTAAAAGCTCCGCCAGTGTGCAGTGCACGTGACATTCCATTTCAACTAATGTGGGTCCAATTAACCGTTCATCATTTTTATATCAGTTGTCTTGGCCCATTAACTTCTAGGCCCTTAATCTTTGAAGTATATTTTTAAGGTTTTATTAATGATAATCATAAAAGCTGTTTTTAACGTGCATAGAAAGTTTGTAAATTTATTGATGAAGAAGTAATTTCTAAAATTCAAGGGGTTCGGTTACATTAATTTATAAGTTTTTGATACATATCTTAGCATCTTTTTGATAACATTTAGATCTATCATTATTATTTTCTATATTTTTATGGTCGTGAAGATTTTAGGGTGGAATAAGAGGGAATCTACTTAATTTTCAGACTTTCGAACCTACTAGATTTTGGAAACTTTTAGAATCGATGTAAAAATGCTTTTTGAGGGCTTACATTTTATTTTATTTTTGGAATTTAAAAAGAATTATTAGAAATGATATGATTTTTAGCCCAAAATAAAATCCAAGTTATATTAGTCCTTTGATTTTAATCCAAAATTATGCACCAATTAAACCCAATAACTAATTTAATCTACCAATTAACCCAATCACTAACTAAACCTAATAACCCACAAACTATTAGCCCACTTGAAACCCAATAACTACACGGTGTCGTCGACAAAATCACAAAAGGAAAAAAAAAATCTCAAGTGCCTATTGCGATTGTCAAACAGAAGCATTATAATGTAGACTAAACTTACATTTCTAATAGCAGTGAGAGATATAAAACTTACATTTCTAATAGACTAGATTTTATATATTTTTTTCAAATAGGATAACCTCATCGGGTTTTATAGCGATCTAAAAGGTGAACGTTAGGACCAATTACACTAAAAATGAAATTTAAATTCTTTTAACATTCTTTTAATGTTACGGAAATTTTCAGAGGTTCGCACCGGGTAGGACAACCCGTTTCATGTTCAAAACTATAATTCATAACGTTAATCTTTAAATGAATGTGGACCCACCAACATCCAGCTTCAGGTTTTGTTTGGTAAGCCTTTTAATGATTCAGTTAAGAGGTCAGCCTCTTAATCGGACAGATTCAGAGTGTTTAGTAAGACCTCTTAATCAGGGGCGGATGTAGTATATAGCACACGGTGGCATGTGCTACTACTCGAAAAATTTCGGTGCAGTAAATTTTCGGAACTTTTTTTTGTTATTGTATTTTGAATACATTAATATATACCCGAAAAGTCATAATAATACATGTATGTTGGCTAGCACAGTTGGCTAACACCTTGTGCATGTGTAGAGGAGTTCTAGAGTTCCAATCTTGTCCTTCTTACTTTTATAAATCAATTTTGTTTTCCTTTCTTAGCCTCTATATTACAAGAGTTTTTTTTTTCTCAGCTCATATATTTCAACTTTTTTCTTTTTAACCATATATTTAAAAAAAAATCATTATATCACCACAAGGGTGCTATCGTGAAAATTTCTAGTTCCGCCCATGCTCTTAATCAACCTCTAAATTAATAATTCAACATATTCTATCTATTAATCAGACAGATATCAGAAAATGTCTGAATCATTCAAACTTGCATTATTTAGATATTAATCATCTCTAAGGATCTCACTCTGAAAGTATCCGTTGAGAAGTTTAACGTTATTACATGTACAGTTCGTAGGAGCTGCCAGCTGGGCCGCCTTTATTCCCAAGTCCCAACTCTTTTCTCCCGTTGTACCCAATATTAACATTTCACCCCTAATATTTTCTGTAACTCCACTTTACGCCTACATGTTAGTTTATTTCCATTTGTTAGCACCACCACTCAATTCCTTCGCTTGCACAACATAGTTATTTCTAAGCCAATGAATGAAATTTATTAACTCATTATTCGCTTCACCACTATGAAAATTTGGTAAATCATTTATGACTAATTGTACATCATATTTTAACTACTTTTTATGAAAAAAATGATTTTTTTTTCCTTTCCAAATAGGGGGTGATATTCATACCACAACTTTTAATGCATGTACCATATCTAGTGCTTTAAATACTTGTACAGTTTAGCTGTAAAATCTGTACTATATGGTATAACCATCAAAAGTTGTGGTACCATTATCAATTCTCTTTCCAAATATAGTCATAATGATAGTATATATTAACAGAAATTATAACAAAAAATATCCATAACGATTGAAAATTAAGACCATTGTGCAAAATTAAAAAAAATGTTCAATTTACTAACTTTTATTATTAAAACTCACTAAATTTTATTATAAAATTTACTAACTTTTATTATAAAATTTGTTTTACTTAAGTACTATGTAAGACAAGTACCTAATAAACATGGGTTTTCTAATACATGTTTAGTAACACATGAGTTGTGATAACTAAATAAATAGCATTGAAATAACCTGCTCCATATTTAAAAAATTCAAACAAATATGTTGTTTAAAGCATATCGAGATATTGTTGGGGAAAAACATATAGTATTAAAAGTTAAACCCCCTAAAACTACAAGGACTATATATGAAAATATTACCCACCCGTTGCCCCCCTTCTTTTTAACAGGAGGAACAGCCATTGATCTCAACCAGTGAGCTACCATTTTCTCTCGATCGCCATTTTTACTCTGCAAATTAAGCTTCATAATCTCAAAGACAAATTAAGAAAGATGGCGATGGTGTTTGTGATATCACTCCCACTGATATTGTTCTCATTGATGCTTGGTGTTGGGTGTTATTTAATCGGAAGAGCAAGAGGAAGACAAGATATCAGAACTCATGCGCAAGCTTTTGGGGTTCCAATTGCACCCCCTAATTCAAATCCAATTAATAAGGATCATGGTTTTTCATCACCTTCATCTTGTTCTAAACCCAAAATTTCGGATATGGTATGATAAGATTGTTGGGGTTTAGGGTAAAAAAAGATGTCGATTGTGTTGTAGTTTGATGTGTATTTTGGATTGAATTTATTCGTATGTCATGGAAATAATGTATAATTACTCCCTCCGTCCCATTTTTATTGTCATTAATACTATTTTAGTTTGTCCCATAAAGATTGTTCTTTCCTAAATATTAACCAATCAAAAAATATTTAAGTGGGAAAGAGAAAATTTGATTGGTGACATAGTATAATTAATGTACTTTTCTTAAACTGTGTGTTTTTTTGTAGTGGACAATAAAAATGGGACGGAGAGAGTATTTGTTTAGTAGATATGAGTTGTGGAATTCAGTTTGCACCAATTTTATACCAATATTCAATTGGTGTTTTGGGTCATAATAATAAGAATATGCATTTAACTGAATTGTACATGTTTAAGTTGTTTTCTTTGTAAATTTTTAAGGGTTTATTATTGTTTTATTTCTTGAACTTTGACTGATTTATTATCATTCAGCCATTTTATTGAAAGGAGAGAGTATCCTTCACTCTATAAACTGCATTATTTGCGTTCAGTGTTTGAAATTAATTGTTGTAAATATTACAGTAAATGATAGTAACATACCTTTGGTCTAATCAATTAAAAGTTTAAGTCTTAATCAAGACAAAAAGAACATGTATAAAAAATATTTGTGACTTTGTTGTTAAAAAATTAATAAAATAAAATTATTAGTTTCCGTTAAATATATTAGAAGACGCATCACGTTTTTTAATATTTATAAGCGACAGCGAATGGATTAATATTTTAGAAAACGAAGGAAGAAGTGATCATTATTAAACAGAAGTAAATTTTTAGTTGCTACTTAATAACAATTGTCGTACACTGACCATATAATATGATTATACACAAATGTAAATAAATAAATATGGCATGTGGGAGTATTTAATTAGATACAGTAGTCATAAATCATACTTACTCCGATTCAAAATAAGTGTTACACTTTTCATAAATGGGTGATTTAAAATAAGTATTACATTTTCCATAAATGGTAAAAAATCATAGGACTCACAACCATTAACTATCTATTTTAATAAAGTGAAATGACTCATTTACCCTTACTTTTTTACTTTTAAACATCATTAACCCCACTTTATTCAAAAGGTGTGAGACTCATTATCCACTAATCATTCAATTAATCTAATTTAACCATCATTATACTATTTTGCTTCAAAAATCATGAAAGTAGAAGTGTAGCACTTATTTTGAATCGGAGGAAGTAATTGTCAACAACTATTGATTGAGCTCAATTGAACATTGGATAACTAACAAATACACCCATGGGCCCAATGTATTAAGGTTTAGACCCAGATTCATATTATGGGCTCTATTGTGATGTATAACACCGAGAGTTTCAAAGTTCTACATAAAGTAATCGATTACAAAGTTTTAATATCAGTTGACGTGATACTGAATTGGTAGAAAACTCCTAATGGTTGAAGTGGTATAAGAACATAAAAATCAAGAGACTGGAGGAGGCTGTGGAATTGGTCAAGAGTAAGGTCTTGTTCTAACAAATTTTGACTTTTGACCAACGCCAGAAGGTAGTTTTGTTTGCAACTTGAGAAGACTCGGTCACGCTATAGAAAACATCAAATAAAAGTCAAAGCAGCAATTAAAGGGTTGACTTAAACAACTCCCATTGGCCATATTAGGGTTGATGATGTAAACTTTTCTTTAGTAGTTAGTAGTTTACTCGATATGTTCTAAGAATAACCAAACAATTTTATTTATAATTTTCTGAGAACGCGATATCTTAATTAAAGTTAATCTCTTACTTATTTTTGAAAGAAAAAAAAAACACATGAAATAAAATTATTTTACCTTTATTAACCATTATAAGTCAATTTTCTATCTTGATTATGATACAGTTATGAATAATTTTATCTCTAAATAAATTGGTATTATTAACTTAAGAACATTAATTATGCATGCAACATACAAAATATTCATAATAATCTATAACATTTAATAATCCTACTACTAGAAGTTGAACATCTTTTTCTCCTCTACCTTCCAAAAATATTAAATACATATTACCCCACCAAACTCTCTATATATACACGGAACCAACAAGACTTGGTATCCATATTATTTCTTCTAACACATCATAAAAAATAAGTAATAAAATGGTACGTTTGAGCTCGATACATATCGTCGACAATCATGCCAACAACAATATATTCTCTATACCGCTCGGTGTTGGTCTATTTTTCGTGGTGTCAGCAGTAGTGGCTCTATGTGCAAACCATGTAAAGCGAGCTTCGAAAAAGGAAGAAAGTAAAGGAGCAACGGGTAATTTAGATAAAACGTCTGATTCAACTGACTATGATCGTTATCAAGAAAAATTTCCACCAAGATCGCCACTAAGGTCTCCAAAGCAACTTATTACCACCATAAGTAACAAGGCTATGAACTCGTTTGCCATCAACCATAAAAGAGGTGGCGGTCATGATGGCGGTGGTGGTGGTCGGGTGGTGGATGAAGGGTTTGGACAAGGCGGTTTGTGGCAAAAAGAAATATTGATGGGAGTTAAGTGTCAACCACCCGAGTTTTCAGGGGTTATATATTATGATTATGATGGACATCAAGTTTCGGAGTTCCCTCCAAGGTCTCCAAAATCGCCTAGGATCACTCCTTCATCGGATTTCACTTTTCCGATTAAAAGTTCGGTTTAGGTTATTGTGTAAATTCGATTTTATATGTCGCCTATTATTTTTGTATATGCAAGTTGATTAAAAAGAAATATCTTGTCCCTTAATTTTTATTAATTGTCACATCTAAAAATAACTACTTCTAATATTGAAACTACTTATATAATTACTTCTAAATTAATTTTGAGAGGAAGTAATATGAACAAAAGAGTTGGTGTGAAAGTGAAACCACAAAAGAATAAATAATCAGTCTTACTTTTTTGGTTAAAAATACGTTTGAGGTCTATAAATATAAAGGACAATCCTACCCTATATATGAGGCTTAAATTTGAGGAGGGTTTGACACCATGGCAATTCTAAGCATTCCTATTCGTCCATAATGCCACTTGGAATTCCCTGATTGGTCCACGTCATTTGCACTAATACAAACGAATCTGGTACAGCTTACGGTCTACATTCATACGCTCCATATACGGCAAACGAATCTGGTACGGCTTACGGTCTACATTCATATGCTCCATATACGGCTTCCTACATATAAGGAAACAAATAAATAACTATTTAAAAGATCCTACATACAAGGAAACAAATAAATATTTAAAAGATCAATCAGCGACTCAATCGTATTTATTCAGAAGTGATACACGACTCAATATAATTTCCATAAAACCGGCATTCTATGATTACGGCATAAAAAGCTGGATTGTGCAACGGAACCAGACTTCAGATATTACGGATTACGGCATAAAAAGCTGGATTCTTCATTTAATAAAATGCCCGTGTAACATTTCTTCATTTACCATTTTTTTGTACAAAATCATCATCACATCTATCGATTATTATGTCATTTAGAAATATATAAAGTTTTTGGACATTTTTCTACATACTAAAATTTACAGCATACCCGCCCATCGGGCGGGTTTTGTAGCTAGTTGTATATATACAGAGTAACGACATTAGTTATTTTGAATCATTAAGAAAAAGTAGGCTTAACTAAAGATGAAAATAGTCATGCATTTAAAATGATGTAGACCACTTCCATTTCATAACAACTTCTCGTCAGTTACGTTAGCTCATTTGACGACATGCTCTTTATAACATCCCGATTTCTGGATTTTAGCCATTTTAAATATATATACAACTATTTTATTCAATAGCGTAGCGGAAATCTTGATTATAAAACGTTACATGTTCCCAAGAAATCGACGGAACATGTTCAACCAAATCGGTGCATGTTACATAACAAACCGTAAACAAAAAACTAACATAGTTTCTAGTTGTATCAAATACTACTACGTTCGCCTCAATTTTATTGTCAATCTTTTTATTTTTGATGTGTCCCAAAATAATTGTCCATATCTAGTTTTCAACCAAGCTTGTAAATGATTTTTTTGTTTGAACAACACCTAATATACTTCTTTTTTTTTATCCATGACGGGACTTGAACTAAATAAATCTCCATAACCACTAAGCTACAAGCCTTGAGATGCAATGTATTTAATATACTTTTATTAAACGTTGCGTTTTTATCTGTTGCACACTAATTTTGGTACATAGAGTGTATAATCTATCCGCAAGTCATCCTAAACAGTTCAAAAACTAGTTTTAAAAACAACCAGAATTTTTCTAAACACTAGTTTTAATTAATGACGTACAAGAAACAACTTCAATTAATAGCTTAGTTTTTGAATCTCTTTAACTGGTTTCGGTAGCAGAATAACCATGTTTACCATGTGTTTATATATATAAAAATTTGATAATAAAAATGCTAAAACTTATGTTAGCTTTTTGATTTCAAAATTCAAGAATGTGTCATATATTTATAGTCACGTAATCACATTATTTAGATCACTTTCTGTCGTTCGATTTTAGTAACATTAACTAATATAAATGATTCGGTTCTGACAGAAGAACAGCAATAGTTTAACAAAATAGTCATTGATCGCAACCACTATTGATGAGGAAATTTTATCAAAATATAATAAAACGATATATGATACATAAGCTTACATGATGCCTTTGACAAAAATCCAAAAGGTCATTCACATGAGGATAGTAACCAATGAACCAAATACATCCCGATGTCAAAATTGGACCAAAGTATTTAGTTACTTTAATGTAATCCAATTTGCCTTGGATTACATTAAAGTAACTAAATACACAAAGTTTGGTTCAATTTTAACATCGGGACGTATTTGGTTCATTACATCCAAATATATCCCGAACCAAATACATCCTGATGTCCAAGGCTTCTAGTCTAGTGGTACTGGTGAAAAAAATAAGGTGTTGCCCATGACCAAGGTTATGGGTTCAAGTCCCGTCGGACGTGGGGTTTATTCCCTATAGGTGGAAGGTTCGAGGGAAAGCATATTGCCCCTTGTGGATGTCACTGTCTAGGCTCGAACCACTAACTTACTAACTTGCCGTTAAAAAAAAAATAAAAAAATCCAATTTGCCTCAACCAAGTTATATGTTCAGGTTTTTTTTATACTACATTATTATTTTAGGCCCTTTAATCCGTTTTTCTAATATTCTAACAGAACTACATTGTTTCAAGTATTATAATACACATAGTCACATATATACATAAAGTAATTTTTAAAAAATGAGCCTCTAAAATTTATGAACCTTTTCGTCGATTTTTAAAACTGACATATACACGAGTCAATAAATTAGCCTAAAAAGCCTAATCATCAAAATTGTAATCTATTATTTGGTATTTGGTTGTCAATTATGGCCCAAATGCAATAAATGTTGTTTCAAACTTGAAGAACCTGTTTCGATTCGACTAATTTATTTTATTTCAGTCAAATTGTAAATTAAAAAATATACTTCTTCTAATTTTAAAAAAGTGATACACTTTCCTTATTTGGGTGTATCAAAATAAGTGATACACTTTGAAAACTTACCTTTTTTGGTAAAAAGTAGTGGGACCCATATCCACTAACTATCTACTTTAATAATGTGAAATGACATTTTTACCTTTACTTTTACTTTTAAACATTATTAAACTCACTTTATTCAAAATTTGTAGGATTCATTCCCCACTAACTATCTAATTAATCTAATTTTATTATCATTATCATATTTTGTCTCAAAACCCGTGAAACCAACAATGTATCACTTATTTTAAATCGGAGGAAGTATATTTTACTAAAAAAGGGGGAAATGAATTTTAAAAAAAGTTTAAAAAGAGGAAATACATGAATCCTGAAGGGGCAAAACTGTCAAAAACAACTAATGATTGAATCCAGAAACAAGAAAGAAAACCCACCCTCGTTTAACCCACGGGTGTCTCTTTTGCCTCTGATTCACTTTCTTCTCTCAAATTTCTCCATAATCAAAAAGCTTTATTGATTCTACGCTTACAGGATCCTCGTGTTCGTGCAATCTTCTCGCTCTTACTCGTTCAATTACAAAAATCACATTCTAAAATCAGAATCCCCAAATTCTAGGGTTTCGAAGCCCTGTTTCCAGGGTTTCAAATTCGCAAGAAATACCGTTAGTTTTTCCTCCTTTTATTGGGATTCTTGTTGCGTGTATCAATGTTCACGTCGCAGAAGAGAGTATCCGGTAAGGGCAAGGCGGTGTCGTTCATGGACGGCCCACCACCTCCGCCGCCGCCGCTCGGGTTGTTGAACGAGAACGGAGCGAGTGCGATGGCCGACGGTGGAGATTTGCACGATTGGAGGCGGTTTAAGGAAGCTGGATTGCTGGATGAAGCTACTCTGGAGAGGAAAGACCATGAAGCACTGATTGAAAAAACCGCTAGACTTGAAAAAGAGGTATTTTTTGAAACCCTTAATTACGTTTATTATAATATTAACAATATAATTAACTTTAATTTAATTGCACAGCTATTTGATTATCAATACAATATGGGACTCTTACTGATTGAGAATAAAGAATTAACTGCAACCAGTGAGGAACTTAGAGAAGCTTTAGTAGAGACACAAGAAGTTGTTAAACGAGAAGAAGCAGCTCATTTCATGGCAGTTTCAGAAGTTGAAAAACGAGCAGATAATCTGCGGAAAGCCCTAGATTTTGAAAAACTATGTCGTGCTGATGTAAGCAAAATTAAAATCAAATTCAAAATCTATCTATTTAACCTAATTTGCGTAATTATTAATTTATTATTGACATTGTTCTGTTTTGTTATATTTGGTTTGCAGCTTGAAAAGGCTCTGCGCGAAATTGATGAAGAAAATAAACAAATTAAACTTAATTCCCAAACTAAATTGGCTGATGCAAATACTTTGGTTTCTGGAATTGGGAATAAAGCTCGGGAAATTGAAGAAAAAATGCATCAAGCAGATGCAAAGCTTGCTGATGCAAACCGAAAAAGTTTGGAAATCGAGAGGAAATTGAAAGAGATTGAGGATAATGAAAGCTTGTTGCAGAGTGAACGCCAATCGTTTATTGCAGGGTATGTATTTATTAATTATAATTAATTTATAAACTAATTAATAATTTAATTATGTTTTATATAGGCGAGAGACATGGGAAAATACGTATTCTAAACATAAAGAAGATTTGCGGGAATGGGAAAAGAAATTGCAAGAAGGTGAAGAGAGATTATGTGAAGGTCGAAGAATTATCAATTTAAGGGAACAAAAAGTCAACGAAATTGAGAAGTTGGTCAAACAGAAGGAGAAGGAACTCGAAGATGCAAATAATAAGATTAATTCAAGCATTTTGGAGTCGAAGAGAAAAGAAGATGACATAAACAAGAGATTACTCAACCTAATCGTAAAGGAGGAAGTACGTTTCTGAATTTTATTTAAAATTTTATTTTAATTTTATAATGCTAATATTTGTTAATGATTTCATGGTGTTATTATTTTTTCTTTATTTGTTTGCAGCATGCAAAGTCGATTACACAAAACCTTGAGATTAAAGAAAAGGAATTGCTTGATTTGACCGAAAAGTTGACTGCAAAAGAGAAAGTGAGTTCATAATTTAACTGTCTGTGTATATATGTACTCCGTAATATGGTGTTAAAAAAAATACCAACATTTGATTAAAAAAATTATAAAGTTTCAAGTGCTAAACACTTCAAATTAATTGAAAGTTACTTTATAGTGTATTAAAAAGGTATTGTTATAATTGTTCAATATTTACTCGTAGTCAGTTTTGTATATTAGTTAAAAATAGATTTTTTTTTTGGTGTGCGTCCGAATATTTGAAAATTACTATCTGAATCTGAAAATTTTGATAATTTAAAACTCCTGTAATATGTGTTCTCTATGTTAATATAAATTATATGTTAAGTAATCATGTTTTTTTTTTAATAATTTATTGCAGGTGGAAATTCAGAAGCTTCTAGAAGCTCATAAAAATGCCCTAGATTCTAAACGTCGGGAATTTGATTTAGAAATGGAAGAAAAAAGAAAATTTTTTGAAAATGAAATGAGAAGCAAGGTAGAAGAAGTTGAGCAGAAAATAGATGAAATAAATCATAACGAGGAAAAATTAAGAAAACGAGAGCAAGCTCTCGAAAAGAAATCAGAAAGATTTAATGAAAAAGAAAAAGAATTTGACTTAAAGTCAAAGGCGTTGAAAGAACAAGAGAAAATTTACAAAACCGAGGTAAAAAAACTGGAAACTGACAAGAAACAGTTAGTTATTGAGATTGAGAATCTGCAAGTTTTGAAAAGTGATGTTGAGAAAGTTCGGGATGAGATAGGTCAGCAGGAGATAAATATTCGGGCAGAAATTGAAAAATTAAAAATTACCGAAGATGAAAGAATGGATTTTTCCCGTTTACAGTTGGAATTGAAGGATGAGATTGAAAAATTTAGAGTTAAAAAAGAAATGGTTATGAACGAAATCGATGAATTGAAGAAAGATAGGATGAAATTTGAGAAAGAATGGGAGATTTTGGATGAGAAAAGATCGGTTCTTGCTAAAGAATTACGCGAATTTAACGAAGAAAAAGAAAATTGGGAGAAAAAACGGTTTTCCGAACAAGAAAAATTGGAAAACGAGAAACTTTCTATGAAATATCATGTTAAAAGTGAGTTGGAAAATTTGAAGTTAGAGAGAGAAACGTTTGCGGGTACGATGAAACACGAGGAATCTTTATTAGTTGAAAAATTTGAAAACGAGCATCGACAATTTCTTCACGATTTTGAGCAAAAAAGGCGAGATCTTGAAACGGATTTACGCGAAAAACGAGCGGAAATGGAGAAAAATTTGGCGGGAAAAGAGAAATCGTTTGAGGAATTACGGGAAAAAGAATTAAATAATATTAATTACTTAAAAGAAACGGTTAGAAAAGATTTGGAAGAAGTGGAATCGGAAAAACGTAGGATCGAAAACGAGAAAAAAGAAATCGCGTTGATTAATCGACAATTAGAAGAAAACCAGATCGAGATGCGAAAAGACATCGATACCCTTGGTGTTCTTAGTAAAAAGATAAAATCACAAAGGGAAGAATTTGTAAACGAGAGAAATCGGTTTGTTGAATTTGTTGAGAAAGTTAAGAAATGTGGAAATTGCGGTGAGATTGTAAAAAGTTTCGAGCTTTCGGATATGAAGATTCTTGATTCTCCTGTTTCGAGGACCATAAATGAAATTAGCGAAAAGTCCGAGGGTGTTTTTGCAAATAAATTGAAGTCTCCTGGTAACGGTGGGTTTGTATCCATGTTGAAAAAATGTGCAACTGTTTTTAAGTCACCTGATAAGAAACCAGAAACCCTAGAAACGCCAGCTGTCACTGAAAACGAGACGTTTTCGGTTGCGAATAATCAGATATTACCGGAATCTTCCGATGATCAGAGTTATATCAGAAGCAAGAATCTTGACCTTGACCTTCCGGAAGGTTCTACACAATCTGATATAAAAAGTGGGAGGCGGAAACCGATTGGGAGGAAACCGAAAAGTGGGGCCCGTAAGAAAGCTGATGCTGAGGTGGCGGTGGCTGAAGATGATTCGGTTAATGTGGGCCCGATTGGTACTAGGAAACGGGCTCGGGCCCAAACGTCTTTTGTAAGTGGAAGTGAGATGGATGGTGGTGGTGGTGAGAGTGAAGTTCATTCTGAAAGTGTGACTGCAGGTGGTGGCCGGAGAAAGAGGCGGCAGACGGTGGCGCCGCCAGCTGTACAACAAACTCCGGGAGAGAAACGATATAATCTCAGGCGACACAAGACGTAAGTTGCTTCTTGGGTGAGAGTTATATATATTTATATATATATTTATATGTTAAACATGTAATGAAGGATTTTTATGTTAATTTTAAATTTTGCCTTTTTTTATATATTTATATCTTTTAAATAATTAACGTGCTTAATGTGATTACGGCAATAATTAATCATATTTGTTAATAAATCAATTTGGGGTGTTTTATGCCTAGCAACACACCCTGGATAAATATCAAATCGTTGACTTTTTTTTTTACATAAATTTTTTAACGTAACCCGTTTGACCTGTTAGAGAAAACACCAAATCAAATCATTTATATCTCTTAAGGGTGAGTGCGGTCCAAAAACCGAACCGAAACCGATAATGGTTTTTTTTAAAAACCGAACTGATTACATGTTTTCGGTTCCTTTCAGTCTGCTTTCAGTTCGGTTTTTTTAGCCTAAATGCTCACCCCCGAAACTGAAATCATGAAATTACAAAACCGAACTGATTACATGTTTTTTGTTTCGGTTGGTTTTTTGGTCATTTTTTGGGTCCAAATACACACCCCTAATATTTCCTACCTTAAATGCATTTTCAGTTTGGATAGAGAGAATTTATTGGTTTTTAAATTTCCAAAACTGGAAATGGAATCTAATTAATTTCATACCATATTTTTAATTAGTTAATGAAAATAATGGGTGTATTTAACAGTGCAGAGGTTGCTCCTGAAGCTCAACCACCAACTACCAATAACAGAAAAAAGAAGGAAGTTTCTGGAACAAAAAAACATGAAATGGCGGCGGATACACAAGTGGATAGTGAAAATGGCAGCACAGCTATGGTTCATCTCACAACTACCAAAACAGTTGAGACTCAAATATTAGATACAGCTGTAAGTATAATCCCACTTTTACAAGATATTTTACCAAATTAAAAAATTATTTTTTTGAATATAATATTGTTTTTTTTTTTTTCAGTTTAAACCACCGGGAGATGTTGCGGGCAGCAGTGGCGTTGTTAAAATAGTCGAAAAAAATACAGAAATAATTGAAGAGGTTAATATTACCCCCGAGCGTAACAACTTAAATAATAATGAAAATGAAGATAATGACGATGTCAATGATGATGATGATGATGATGATGATGATGATGATGATGGTGGTGGTGATGATGATGATGATGGTTCAGAGCAACATCCTGGTGAAGTTTCAATTAGCAAGAAAATATGGACATTCTTGTCAACATGATCTCAACTGTATCATTTTTTTTTCTGGTATTATTTTGATGTAGTTTTGTTTTTAGAGTGTAGAACAAATTCTGTTTAATTGTTTTTTTTCTATGCACTTATCGTTTTATATTCATACGACATTTATACTTTTTTGTTGGGATCACACAAATTACTACATCTACCATACTGTACAACATTTAAAATATATCGTACAAATACTGTAAAACAATAGTTTTGGTGTTTAGGGTAAGTTATGTGGTCCTAAAATCACTATCTTTTCATAAATCATTCTTTATAGCAAACAATCATGCATATTTGATATAAATATAAGTAAGAATTTCTTAATATGCCAACTTTTGTTGCTATCTTTTGAAAGCAAACCATATATTTTGCTGCTTTAGAGACCTGTGAACTATTTTACCTTTTTAAAGGTTGTATTTGTGGTTCGTGTGGTATTTTGGAAACACAAATACCTTTTATCTTCACCTTCTTTCGAGGAGATTTTTATCCATGCAAAAATTCCCATAAAGAAACATGAAAAAGTTAACTAGAATAATCAAATTCAAATAAGAGTGTGATAATATATGGGCTAGAAAATTTTTGAACGATATAATCATCAATTTTGCATACTATATCCTTGTCGTGGAATACACTTTTTTAGTGACGAAATTATTCACACAAGGATACAATTTACGCAATCGACTCAATACTTAGAATTTAACAAACTTTATGTCTAGGCACCCGAAGTAAGTAAATATGCAAATTGATGCATCAAATGATGTCTAGCTTAGATAGATTAATGCATGAGTTTTACCCATGCGTAAGGTCTAAAGTCTGACACATGTGGTGCAAAATATTAGGGATTTTCCTAAAAATTCCTATGGGGGCTGAGTTTGCATGTAAATGAGCTCGAACATGTGTTGCTCGCTGAAATATTGCAAGTAGACTTTTTGTCATCATTTGTCATTTCCAAAAGAAAAAAAACTAGCAAGCAATTTTGTCCGAACTAGTTCTTCCACCAACATATATGTAATTTTATGCGAACTAGACACCACTAATTATAACGTTGAAGCTGTTCACATGGTTAGCCCAAGAAGCATTCACACCATAAAATGCTAGGAAAACGACTCATCATGAGAGGCCTTTCACTATGTCTAATTTTATCGTTTTATACTTATAAGTAAAACATTTTCTTTTATAATATTAAGAATTAATATCTAACGATGAATACAAAGATAAGATTGGTGAGTATCTTAGCATAGCGAATTAATGTGTGTCATTAGTTAGATGAAGGGGAAAGAGCAATTGAATAGGGTGGGCTACTTATATGATACTTCACTATCCTACCCTATATGCTCCCCATCCATCTACATTTGCTTTTTTGTAGTCTCCATTAATTATATATTATTATTCTTTAATTTGTCCAAGTATTTAAATACTCCATTTTTAGAACTTAATATTGACATGTGTGTATGTTTGTCGCTTGTGATTGTCTTATTTAAACAAAACTAATTAACATTGTTTCTCTAACAAACTTAATGTGATGATTTGTGTACTATACATCCAATTTCATACTTTCAACTATAACTACATTCCGTCTAAAATGCTAACAATCTAAATCTCAATAGGCAAAGACCAAAATATGCTAAATAGCATGTGCAAACATGACTTGTTTGACTCGCTTACTCTTATAAACATAGATCATCCGGTGATAATCGAGCAGTAAAAAAGCATCTAATTAAAATAATTAATATACGTCCTGAGTTCAATCTTATCTCTAGTTAAAAATTCAACAGATAGTCAAAAGAAAATTTGGAAACAATCAGGGAAATAATTAAGTCGCGTAAATCACGAGCAAAATTCTAGCTTCTGGGTGAAGCCCATTATAAACCAAAATACTCTTTAAAAAACGTTAGAAACTGGAACCATATTAAAAATGAGCTTGATGGCTTACCTAACTATTCGATGAACCGACACATGAGCCTAGTGGCAGACCTAGAAAAAAAATAGAGGGGTGTCACCGGTTGCACATTTTTTTTCTCAGGGATATCATCTACACTAACAAAAAGGATTCAGAATATTTTAACATTATTTTAACACATATTTGGAAAAATTTCAGGAGTTACACGGACCAACTGGTGCACCATACTAGATACTGGTATGCATGAGCCACATCGTCTTTGGAGTACTACAGGGCCCCTACATGATCTTCGTTCGTGGAAAACCATTGATTTGCACTAAAACATCAACCAACAACCGGTCATTGCCTACCAAGAATGTAGTTATGAGTCTTGAAACCTTTATAATACACACTATATATTATAGTGAAAGCATTTAATGAAAAATTTATAATATAAGTAAAATTCGATGGATGATTGAAATTCGCTACGTACGAAGAAAATTATTTTGGTAAAACCTGCAAAAAGGGATTATTATTTTTTCTTTTGTAGTTTAGTGCATATTATTCATGTGGTCCAATATCGCCATTATACTTCCCAACTTTTGTATTCACTACAACCTACATGTGGTCCTCTCCAAACAATCATTCTAGTTTTCATAAATATAATTGCATTTTTTTTTATTTAATAAAATTTATTTTAACCTTTAGCGGTATAAAGATTTTAGGATCGAAATTCGTGGCTCGATTTAACGCCATCTCCGATTGAATTGAGGGATCTTTCTTACGATTTTCAGATTGGCTAATGGTGTTGGATTACAACCCTAATCAAAGAGATGAAACCCCTTCAATTCATTAGTCTTTTTCTTCATCTTTGATGTACCCAATCATTCTTATAACGAATTAATTGTATAAAGTTAGCCCTTATAGCCAAGTTGCTTTTATGCACCAAAAAAAAACAACTTATTATAGGTAATGTGAAGCCTAAAATCTTGACGAGTCGTGAAGGAAGCCAAAACGAGTCTGGCTTACTTACCCAATTACATATTTAACCCTGCATATACGAAAATAACTTCAATGGTTGCACAAGCTTAACTATCTTTAGCACCTCATACTTTCAGTTTACACACCTCCAGTTTACACTACACACCTCCAGTTCTTATACTTTGTAACCTACACAATACTATATCTTTACAAAATTACTACGTATATTATGTATTTAGGGAAATTCCTAAACTACCAAACTTAATTTTCAACAAATACATTTGTTATTTTGGATAAGTTTGTGTTTATAAAAAACATGCATAATGCAAGACTTGAACTTGTGACATCTGCGTTATTAACGCAATGCCAACCATCCGCAACCACTACCAGCAGCGCTACCGCAATCACCACCTACCAATAGGACGCCACAAAATATAGTTGCAAGATACTCATCGACGAATTGCGTTATTAACGCAATGCCAACCATCCGCAACCACTACCAGCAGCGCTACCGCAATCACCACCTACCAATAGGACGCCACAAAATATAGTTGCAAGATACTCATCGACGAATTGCGTAAGTATTCTTCTAGTCATATTATAAGTTTAGATAAAAAACAAATTAAGTTTAGATTATTACCTATTATGATCATAACAATGTTGTCTAATATTTTTATTTAGTTCAAGAAATAAAAGTAACTTATTTAGGTTTTAAAATTTTTATTAACTTTAAAACTAGTTAATTACAAAAAATAAGTTAAAAAAAGTTTTCAACTTTTCTTTATAAATACAATAGAAAACATTCTATTTTTTGTAATTTGAAATCATTAAAAGAAAATCTATACAAATTAATATATTTTTATAAAATCACCTTTTAATTATTATATAATAATTAATAATTTTAGTGTAATGAATACTATTATAACGAATTTGATGTAATTTAACATTTATCTTTTTATTGCACCAAAATAACTAACTCAGTGTACACATTATAATAGATATTTCTGTACTTTTTACATTATTATTATCTTAGTGTAAAATGTAAATTATATGTCTAAAGTCCAACACTGCTAAGGATTTGAATTTCCCAATTCCGTTTCCATTAAGATGATCGGTCATGTACTTTTGGGTACATTTAGAGTTCTTAACAAGTGTCAGCTACCTTTATACCCTTTTTCTTGATTCATTTTCTGTAATTGCGGCCCAGTTACTTCTGTTTATAAGTATTGCCAAAGCAACCGTATGGTACAACTGTTTAAGTACACGGTACAACCAGTCAATTGACCCAAAGTTATGATATGTGTACTTGCAATTTCATATGCACGATAGAATCAAAGTTTGTCATTAATAGAAGTTACATTGCTACAAGTGAATGAGCAAAATGTCTCTACAATTTAAATCTTATCGACTATATTGAACTACCTCTTTGTACTATATTTTCCCCAAAATTCAAAGATTGGGTAATAATTTAATTTGAATATTAAAAAACTTTTAATCGCCTAATCCAGTTTTCCTGTAAAAATAATAGGAATTTTGTATTTTGTTGATAATATAATAAAATATATCCCAACTGCAAGTATATATTATAGGAAAATGATAATGGCAGCCTTAAGTGCTGTCAATAAGACGTCAAGACATACATCAAAAACTTGTACAATTATTAATAACCGTCACCTGCATTTTAGGAATCAACCTCCACCAGTAAAAGTACAGACGATTTATGCACGTAACTACCTCTTAATGACAGCCCTAAGAGCTGTCATTAACAAAACCATTTATTATATAATCAGTTTTATTATATTAGCGGCACATAACATATACCAACCGCATCTAGGTGATAATTAAATGTAGTTTACTAAATTGTAAACATATTTTTTGTAAACAAAAAAGTACAAGAGAAACTGTTATTTGATAGGACTATCTTGTTACACAAAGTTCTTCCTTGGCAGAAGCATTCAATGAAAACTGAAAAGTTCCAATTCAGCCCCTTTGTCTTGCATGCATTTACAAGCTCTTTCATTTCCACATATATCTACATGGATATAAGAATTTTGGAGTTGTATAAAAAAAATTTACACTAAAATATTAAACTTTTAAATAAAACGTTAATGATATAATGTTGCCTATCTTTATATAATTAAAAATGGCATTTTATTTTTTCTCATATAGTTAAACACAAATAACAACCATCCACTGTGGTAGAGTTTTTAAACTGACAGGTAACATGATGATAATTTAATAAGAGTTCACGATTTAGTGATTAAGCGAATCATAATATCTTTCCTCGTCTAAGTTTCTATTAAATATAAACAGGGACCGTTACATTTACCATTAGGAAAAGGTGGACAAATTATTTCTTATAGTAATAGTAGTATTTATTAAATATTAATACTCATTCCGTCTTAATTTCATAGTCCACAATTATATTTTGGATTTCTGTTTTGGTTTGTTCAAAAATAATTATTTATTTTTAATTTTCAACCAATCAAGAAACATTTAAGTGAGAAAAAGAAAATTTAACTAATGACATAGTTGATACACCAAAATATGGAAAATGTATCACTTATTTTGAATCAAAGAAAATATATTTTTCTTAAACTATGTGATTTTATCTGGTGTAGATAGAGAAAATACTAAATGTGTACTATGCAATAATAAGAAATTAATAGCGGATAATATCGTATAGGTTATAGATTTTCATGGATAATGCTTTACGAATGTCTGACATGTAATTTTTTTTTTAATTTTTTTTAAAGTTATTCTTGTTTATAACAATTTTTTCTGAAGTGGCCAAGTTATCTCATGATATATGCACTCAATGTTATAGTTATTTTTAAACTTTTTTACTATCTCATAAATATATACATGAAAAATGATAGAAAAATGATAATGACAGCCCTTAGGGCTGTCATTAGTAAGGCAAAATAACAAAAGATAATCCCTTTAAATTTTAAAAATATTACCTTTTTAAATAATGTATAAGTTTTTTATGCATGTTAGTGTAGCTTTAATTAACAAAACCTAAAATCATATAACTCATAACATGAAATCCTGGTTCTCTCTTCAATCCAAAACATCAAAACACTCACATCACCATCTTTCTTTTGTTTCTTCACAAATCTACATCAATGAAACCCCATAATTACCCCTCTATTTAAAGCTAAACACACCAACCAATTCTAGACTCCTATAATCCAAACATTTATGGACCCTTGATAACTGTGCATTATTAGCTCTGTTTCATCTTTGTTTCATTTCTGCAACTCTATTTCCACCTTAGCCTTGCTATAATACAACATGGAAATTAGGGTTCTCTCTCTCTGTTTCAGCCTTCCTTTTTTGTTCTTTTTTCATCAATTGTTTGTCACCAATTACCATTTCCGACCTTTTCTTGTTGAAAACTAACTGGGTTTCTTAAAAAGTTTGCAAATTTAAGATAAATCCATTTGGGTTTTCACTTCATAATTACATATTCATTATTAAATCATCATCTTACATGTGCTCTGTTTTTAGCATTTTTTTTCTTTCTGACTCTCAACTCTTTTGAACCCAACTTTGTGAAAAATCTATTCAGATTTCAAAATGGGTTATCTCTCTGTTTTCTATTCACACATTAAAATCCAGAAAACACCCCCTAATATCTTGTCAATTTCTTGATAATTGAGTAATATTTCTTCCTCTGTTTTTCAACGTCTTTTTCTGGGTGTAAAACTGAGAAATTGTGATGGATTTTAGTGTTAAAATTTTTGGGTATTCTGCTTTTGTAATGTTGATTATGTTTTCTTTGATTGGAATGTGCATTAATGGAGAAAACGATGGAGATTTAGGAGGTGCTCCAATGGTGAAAACAGAGCAAGAAGCTTTATATTCTGCAATACAAGGGTTTGTAGGTAATTGGTGGAATGGCTCAGATCTCTATCCTGATCCTTGTGGATGGACTCTCATTCCGGTACATTTTAACTCAATATTTTGAATAATATTAAATATTATTTAAATCCTAGTGGAAAAAAAAAAGTATCTTTAAGTACTCTATCTAATCTTGTTTGATAGTTTTTGAGATTTTGTTGTCATTAATTAGAGTATTAAGCTCATCATTATTGTAGATTACATGGCCCCTACTCAATCTAAACTTATCTATATATGTATATATGTATATGTATATATGTATTTGTTGGACCCACAATCATACTGAGTTTATATAACTTAATTTCAGCATGAGTCAATAACTTTCAAAATTGCATGAAATCTTGTAAAACCAATTTCATATTATAAATAAAAAATGTCAACTTTTTTAGTCAATTTGTTGATAAATAAATGATGTTGACTTTCTTGTTTCTACAGGGTGCTTCATGTGATATTTTCGATGGATTCTGGTACGTAACAGGCCTAAGTATTGGCCAATTTCAAGATAACTCACTTCCATGTGCTACAGATCTTGAATTTAGACCCCAATTTTATCAACTACAACACTTGAAATCATTATCTTTCTTCAATTGTATCATCGACCCAACACAAGGCCCGATATCGATGCAATCGGTTAATTGGGACTCGTTCTCAAGCACTATTGAGTCCGTTGAGTTTCGGTCAAACCCTGGTTTGACCGGTCAAATCCCGACGTCGTTCGGTAACCTCAAAAAGCTCCAATCCCTTGTGTTGATCGATAACGGGCTATTGGGCAGTTTACCAGGCAGCATTGGTAATTTGACTCATTTGAAGAGGTTGGTTTGTTCGGGTAATAAGTTTACTGGAAAAATCCCCCCAAGTTACGGTTATTTGAGTGAGTTACTGATCATGGATTTGAGTAGAAACGCGTTGTCCGGAAGTTTACCGTTGACTTTTGGTGGGTTGACTTCGATCTTGAAGTTTGACTTGAGTAATAACCACTTAGAAGGAGATATCCCAAGTGTGATTAGTAATTTGAAGAGTTTGACTCTTTTGGATCTTAGCAACAACAATATTTCCGGTGAGTTGACTTTTGCAAGTCAAGAAATGAGTTCATTAGAAGAGTTGATATTGTCAAACAACCCTATAAATGGTGGTCTTATGAACTTTAATTTTCAAAACCTTCATAATCTCATGGTTTTGGATCTATCCAACATGGGTTTGACCGGTTTGATTCCTGGATCAATTTTATACCTAAAAAAATTGCGATTTTTGGGTTTAAACGACAATAAATTGTCGGGAAATCTCCCACCGAAACTAGCCGAGTTGACTAATTTGACCGCACTTTATGTCAACGGGAATAACCTAACCGGTGACCTTAATTTTCCACGAGAGTTTTACCGTAAGATGGGGAGACGATTTGGGGCGTGGAACAACTCGAATTTGTGTTTTCCGGTTGGTAAAATTGGTGTTGGGGTTAGCCCGTTTGGTGTAAAGGTATGTCGTGAAGGACGGGTGTGATTCCATTCCCGAGTTGAAGGGTTTCGGTTTAGGTAAAAATAGTGTTGGTGAGCATGTAATACTTTTGTAATCAAAGTAATCCTTGTTTTGAGTTAAATGAATAGATTGTTGAAAAAATAGTGCTATTTTATGAGTTTTTGTTTATTTGTTGGTAATAACTATTAAGTAATAAATGGAATGAAAGGGAGTTGAGGGACTGCAGTGCAATTAGGTGCATGTTGTTTGCAGGGGGGGGGGGGGGGGGGGGGGGTAGGCCGTTAGGGTAGGGGTCCTTATATGTTGTTGTTATGCATGTTGTCATGTGGGTTACCATCTCATGCCTATCTCTAGTAGTTTATTAGCTTTTAGTGGTAAAAATCTAATATGTGATGCAAGTATAAATATTTCATGTGCGATTTGGATCATTTTTGAACACTTAGCAAAAAAGTAACATAAAACCAAACCACTAATAGTTAACAAGTGACTTGATTCACTAGGCCCAACCCAATCATTAATTTTAGCTGGACTCGTATAATATTTCTAGCTAAAAGTGACTTGAGAATATTGAAATAAAAATAAAAACTATAATTATAATAAAACTAACTCAACTGACAAAAAGTTCCAATTAAAATGAAATAATTTTAAAGATATTGCGGGGTAGGTTGATGGCTGATTCTCCGGCAATCGGCGGCTGGATGGCTAAAACCCCACCGGCACGTCGGCGGTGGACCCACGGCTTAAAGGAACTGTAGCCACGTTGAACATTGTTGGTAAAATGTAAACCATTTTGCTTCAACACTTTTACACCACCGGCACCCAACGGTTTACTTTTCTTTCCTAAAAGACGCTGGCTTTTTCTTTATTAAAACACCTTTTTAGCAATCTATTTTGACGTATTTAAGCAAATGAGATATTGATGAAAGAAAAAGGTATATGGAAATTGTTAAACTACTAATTAATATAAGAGAAATGATATTTGTGTTTATAATTTGTGCTACTCATAAACATACTTACTTCTAAACTTGACACGTGTCATCCGCTAATTTTCTCTCTTCATATTATTCATTGATTTTGACACTTGTAATTATCAAATTGGTAGACACATGAGTAGGTCAAATGGTAGACACAAATACCAGTACTCTTAATATAAATTGTTTTGAAGCTTTTCTTAAATATAGAAAAAGAAGAATTTTGTAGTTTTTGTTTTTCCAAGTTTAGTAAACAAAATGTGTGTTTTGACATACAAATATATACTATAAATAAGATTATTTGTCAAATATATACAGATACAATTTAGTGATTATGGATAATGACTAACAAAATGATTTTATCTGGTAGTCATCACACGTATATGTTTACTCGTCTACTTGGCAAACACTTTTCGGTCAAATACGTAGCTACAAGTTTATAATATCCACTTCTATTCGTTTTGTCAAATGAAAAAGTATAATTTATGTTTGAAAGTCAAAATGACTAATTCTTTGTGAGAAAGTTTAGGTGAAATTTGCAAAAGTCTCCCTTTGAATTTTTGAAAGAAAACAAAAAATTACAACTTAAATCTATTCTTTCAACTACTTTTATTTGTCCATGCTCTACTATGTCGGTTTTATATTGTGAATTTATACTGAATAATCAGTAATCTTAAATAATTATGATCAACGCTTCAGTTTCATTACCATTGTGACTTTGTGAGTGGTCGGTTGTAATAGATTTTTTCGCTCAATCATAATCAATGGGTATCATCTATTATACGAAGTATACATTTTTAAGGATTAATATCCAATCAAAATCGTTGGACACTTGAAATGATTATTTGGAAATGGAAAACTTAATCCGTTTATTCGTTACCTTTAAATGGTAATAACGATAACCCCATAACCATAATCATATGAGCCATTATTAGCAAAATTTGTTTATTAAATTGCAATTAAAATCATTATATATATTTTTTTAACGAATCTAATTTACTGTAATATGTTCATAACCTGACTTGAACCCATGATTATTAAATTATGTGCAACACTTTACCCATTACATTTATAATGTCACTTTGGGTAACAAAAATTAGAAAAAAGTAATAAATTAACTTTTAAATTAAAACGAATTAATACATACTTGCATGTCACGTGCTCAACAGGTAGTTCTTTGGTCTAATTCAAAACGTGTGACGTGCTTCTTTTCAATATATGAGGCTGTCTTTTTTTCTTTTCTTTTTGTATTTAAGTTAATTATTTAGACAATCTCTCTAAAATATATAATTACAACTGCATAATTTGATAAGTTCTGCGTTTTCTTTTTCTCTTTTAATTGTGTATCCTGAAAACAGATTGCATTTTGCTTTTGAATTATTGAAGCCTTGAAGGAGTTTAATTGGACGATTAATAATATAGATATAAAAAGTAAAATATTATGTATATACGCATCACTTTCCTGGTGAATTTTATCCATAGCAACGTACCTCCAGTTCGGCACAATAATTTGGCTTCTTATGCTATCTTAACACGAAAAAAGAAATTTCACAATAGCTTTAACAATAAATTTCACACGAAAAAAAAGTCATTAATTAGCACAATTTACTTTCTAATTCTCTCCGAAAAAATTTCAAATCCATAATTTTAACTCAAACAACGTATATGTCAAAGACTCAAGAGAGAGAGAGATGTGACAAAACATACCAACCTTGCTTGCTTTAAGTTACAAAACTCCCAATTTTCTAAAATAGGAATTAAGAGGTTACGTTTCATAATAAATTTACTTTGTCACATACGTACAAGGAATTTCAAGAAAGAAAATCTACACCCATTATTGACCTACAATAACATTAAACTATTCAAAACACATTTATGTGGCCGCAAATGAATAAACGTCTTGATATCATAGAATAATATATACTTTCTTTTATTTGCGTATGGTCGTAACTCGTAATATGAATTTTTGTTTTTAAAAAGTAATGTTTTATGTGTTTAAACATACAGTTTTCAAATACAACAATTAAAATATTAATTGGTTAGAAAGATAGTAAACTACTTGTCGATCATCACATATAAAACCTTGAGTAAATTACACGGATGGTCCTTTAAGTTTATAGCAAATTTCACAAATGGTTTTTTAGTTTTAAAGATTACACTGATGGTCCTTAATTCTGAAAGGTTTTTCAATGATGGTCCTTTACACTAACTGACGTTAATTTATTATATTAACTCACCTCATATGCAATACACGTGAGGGTAAAAAAGTCATTTTTCATTTCTTTTCATTCTTAATTTAATTATTTTTTTATCTTAAATAAAAGTTTTTAGTTTAAGAATAAAAAAAAAAGAAATGAAAAATGACTTTTTTACCCTCATGTGCATTGCACATGGGGTAAGTTAACAGAAAAAACTAACATCAGTTAGTGTAAAGGACCATCGGTGAAAAACTTTCAGATTTAAGGACCATCAATGTACTTTTTTAAACTAAAGGACCATTAGTGAAATTTATTATAAAATTAAAGGACATCCGTGTAATTTACTCTAAAACCTTAGATTGTGTGTGATGTTTTAAAACTGGCATTTAAACAATAATCGCTCATCTTGATAAAATATTTAAAACAGTCCTCAAGAACGAATAGATAGATTTTGTAAACCAAAATGCAATATTATATCTACATTGACTTCTGAAGTGGTGTCATGGTGTGTGCTAATTTGTTTGAATAATTAAAAAATTATAAAAAAACAGTTGACATTCAAGAACGGATTAAATTAGTCATTGGCTAGCGAAAACTTCTCCACTTTTTCCAAACCTTTTACGCGCTCACAAACTTTCCTACCTCTTTCTTCATGCACAAAAACATATATATACATGACATACCACCATCCCTATAATTACACCATTTTAATTTCTTCAAAAACCTCAATCACGAAATCTTAAAGATAAGAAACCCATTCATGGCACCCCTTTCTTCGGTCAAATCTCCATGCTTTTCATGGAAACTTTTTCTCGTTCTTTTACTCACCATCCTTCTCGTCGGCCGGAGCTCTGCAACTAGCCGGAGCTACACAACCATGCAACCGGAGATCCACCGGAGAAAGTATGACGCCGGTGCAAATGCAATGAGTCCTGGTTTATATTTCAGCATGCTACCCAAAGGGAAACCTGTCCCACCTTCTGGTCCTTCCAAAAGGCACAATTCAACACCAAATAATTGATATATTATCATAAAAGAAAAAGAAAAGTCATGATTTTCTTATAAACTTTTGGTTTGGAAAATTTGCTCCAAGATTTTGGTGATGAGGGGTTAGGGTTGAAAGGGATTATAACATGTTAAAGAATTTTAGGACATATATACTGATCATACTGTAAATGAAAAAAGATTATTTTGTTTGATTAATAAGAAAGACAATTTTGTTGTTTGAATGTTGCATGCTCTTATTACATTAATGGAGCAATTTGTATGTTAATTCATTTATTGTTTTTATGTGGCTGAATTTCCACATTTGTATACCGACGGGATTGCTTGCAATGCTTGACCACTGAATCTCTGTATATTTTGTATGTTTGTTTTTGAGTTTATATATTTATTTTAAAAGTTAATCAACTCAATCTTGTTTACCATTAATTTATAACTAATTAAATAGTTCAATTATATATTTATTTAGAAATCTTTCTACTATTTAAATCTTTTCTAACGATATAAGTGACCAGAAAAAATGTACATCGAGTAAAACTATTTTGGTTGTTCAATGGAACGTTTTTAGTGTTTTTTAACGGTTCATGCATGTCCATATGTCTTTTCAGAACCGTTAAAAACATAAAAGTCAGCCACATAAAAACAATAAAAGTCAATTACTAACGTTTTTAGTGTTTTTTAATACTTTAGTAATTAAAAAGAATTCACTTGATAATATTGAAAATTAATATAACGACATGTCAAACCTTAAGTCTATCTATTTCTAGGTTAATAAAATAACTTGTGATGGTGGGAAATCATGAATTTGATACCATTTTTGTTGTTGGATCGAGTCATACATATAAAATGATAAATAAGAGTCTCATGTGTAGTTATAATAAAGATTAAAGAGTTTGTTTATTACTACGTATTACTTTTTATCTATTATAACTGGTCATATAAATTAGAGTCTCGTGTGTAGGCTCATGGATATTTCAAGATTTTTAATTTTTTTTTAAGTGGTGATGACTTTAGTGATGTGTTGATATTAGCACGACCTCGTCAGTAACTGTGTTTACTGTTGGAAGAGGCCTAACTCGATTGGGTAAGATTATTGGGTACGGAGGCGTCTAACATTTTTTACTTTATTGTTAACTTTTTAATATTTAATACATGTTTTCCAAATTAAAAGTATACGCACTATTGATTAGAAATAGTATTTCCAAACAACACGTTGGTACTTGGTACTACACTAATATAATTGGTCATATAAATTTTGCGTAATACCCACTCCGTCCCTAAATAAAGTTCTCATTTCTTCTTCAAATTTTGTCAATACTTTTACCACTAACTATCTCCTAAAACACTTTCTCTCTCAAATCAAACCTTATATTTTAATCAAAAGTAATATCAAATACCCCACCACTAACTATATCCTAAAAAGTTATGCCCAAGAGAAATGAGAACTTTATTTAGAAACGGAGGGAGTATGATATTATACATTCAATCCACAAAAGTGAGAAGGTTAGTTATAGGTGAGAGGTCATGTGCCACCATCAATTTTTAGATATGGTATTGTACAAATCAAAATTATTTGATATTATTGGTGATTTGTTTAGATGTGCGAGAAAATATATAGAAACACAAACAGGGTGACATGACACGAGCCTAATAAAAGATAGAAAGTTAATCTAGCTACCAGACTACAGCAAATGGTGTTGTTTGAAATTAACGCTTAGCGTCAAAAATTGAAAATTTGATTAGTCCCCCTTTCTTTTGGCTATTTTGTCACATTCATCAATTCTAATTAAACTTACATACTATCGCCAACACTTATTCACTTTTATCATTTTGCCAAAAATTTAACATGTAATCACACCTCGAGGTTTTAACCGGTCAAACAACGGTCAATATCAGAGTTATGCAGTCAACGACGGGTAAAATCAGAGTTAGGCGGTTAAAATGGGTCAAGAACGGGACCTTACCAGCGATTAGCTAGTTAATTGTTATATACGTTTTTCCTCATCAATCTTGCAACTCCAAAATTGGCGGATCCTTCACAACCTCGTATTTTTCCAGAAAAAAGGAAGAAGATGGAGATAGCTAAATAGAGTAGAGGAGGATTGCATTTTTTTGATGTTAATTATCAGGCCCATGATTGCATTTTTTTTTATAATTATAAGTAGAGGAGGACCTATTATGGTGCACCGGGTTGCACGGGCAACCTCTGAATTGTTTTCGAATAGTGTTAAAATAATGATAATTTTTTTTAAGTTTTTATTGTTAGTGTAAAACTCCTAAAAAGAAATGTGTAACCGGTGACACCCCTCAATTATTTTCCTGGGTCTGCTAGTGATTATAAGTTTTTTAAAAAGTGTTAATGGTTTTTTGATAAGCCAATTTTAAGTTAACTTTAACTTATAATTTAATGTGCCAAAATTATTTATATTTAAGCTTTGATTTATTTGAATTTTGACTATTTAAATTTTGTAGTATTTAACTATTATATACATGAACTTTTATATATATCCTTTTGCAAGTTTTACGATACTTTATGTAGAAAAATTCAGTAGGTCGATCGATCGACTAACACCTAGTGACTTCTAAAACATTTTTCATATGTATATATATTATCTCAATATCATGTTCAATTTATTTTTACCTCATGCTTACTCCTTATACAAATACAAAAGAGCTCAAAAACCTTCTCATTTCTTTATTACGTTTCAATTAACTCAAAACAGCCTAAAATAATTCAATAGAACTAGCTACCACAAGTTCTAACACAATACGTACATAAACTCATTTGAGCACCAATATTATCATGCGAAAATCAAAATTATAACATGAGAGTTTTCTAGCTACACTGCTAAAAAATTGCGTACATAAAAAAATTAAAAGTAACTAGGGAAGGGATTGGAACCACTTTGGAGGATTGCTCTCATTGGTTCGTACAATGGTTCGGGTAGGTTTTTGAAATCATACCAATCCCAACCCTCGCACTTATCGGGTTCAACGTTTTGGGGTGTTTGGTTTGGGTCCGATAGACATGCACGCATGAAAATACAAATGACTTGAACCGAATCGGAAATGACATTGTTGGTTGTTGTCACTAACTTTAAATTCTTGATGTCTAGTCCAGTTTCCTCCTTCACCTCTCTTGTTGCACATTCCTCAAAGCTTTCACCTAATATTCAATATTATACAAATTATAATTTTCTTTATTAGTTAAAAATCTATTTTTCTTCAGCCAGATAAGGTGATGATTTTTCAACCATAATATGGTATCATATAGAATAGGGTCTAGCCTCTAAGTTTGTGAAAATTTTAGAACGTCTCAAGTTCAATCCGAGAAAAAGTAAACACCGCCCCTTGTTAGCCAATTTACATAGTCAGAAAAGAGGTAAAATAGAGATAATGAAATGAGAACCGGGTCGGATTTTGTTCAAGTCGTCAAAATAGGTAAATTTATATGGGCAAATCAAGATTTTTCGAAAATTTCCTATCAAAACTTTAAAGTTTTTATAAGATAATCATGAATTACAAGTTAGTTATATACGAAGTATAACAAAATTGAAATAAATAATAAAAATAGTGTTCTTATTTTGATGGTTCTTGTATTGAATCTTGTTGGGCAACGTGGTTTTGTATTAAACTAATACTAAGTCATACATTTTGCATTTTTTAGCAAATTTTAAAGTAATTGATACGCTTTAAAATTTACTTTATTTGCTTAAAAGGGATACACCATCCACTGACTATTCAATTTAATATACTAACATTATACATCTTTTATTTTTAAAAATTATTAATATCAATTATTCAAAATGAATGGAACTCCACTTACTATATATACATTTTAATTCATTTTTACTTTCATTATAGAATTATTCTTAAAAACCGTAAAACTTAAATTTTATCATGATACGGAGGTGGAGGTAGTATAATGTTTCTTAGCCTTTGTTATATGTAATTTTTTTGTCAATCAAATTTGTGACAATTTAAATAAAAAATAGATATGCAATTGTCCATTAACATTTTTGGGAAATAGAAGTAGGGGTGGCAATTTCTGACCCGACACGAAACCCGACCTGAAACCGACACGAAAATAAACAGATTTGGGTTGAGGTAAAAAAATAATTGGGTCAGTCTCGGGTTGAGTCAGCTGACCCGTTTATTAAACAGGTTAGGTTCGGGTCAATGATAATTTAAATGGGTCGACCCGTCAACCCGTTTAATTATTAAAATATATTTTAAAAATGATATATTTATACTTAATTTATAGTTTACCAGTTAAAACGTAATGTGTGATAGCAACAACATTTTGACATGTTTGACCCGTTTAACTTGTTTGACCTGATAACATGTTTAACCCGTTTTATTAAATAAGTTATATGGGTTAGATTTGGATTAAAGTTAAACATGTTAGGGTTGAGATGTCTGATCCGTTTATATAAACATGTTGATTTCGGGTTGAACATTTCTGACCCGTCAACCCACGAACCCGAACCCGTCAACCCGAACCCGACCTGAATTATCACCCCTAAATAGAAGGAACCAACAAATAAAGGAAGACAAATTTAATAAAGTGAATATAATTAATAGTGTAACGGAGGACTGACCGAATTCTAGATGACCGCCGGGAAGACCGTAGACGTCGGCGGCAACGGAGGTGGAGCGTCGACGCCCAAACAGCACCTTATTATCGTTAAATATAAACACCGAAACCCCAATTTCCACCACCGGCGGTGATATTGCTCCGATCTCGACATCTGATGCTCGGACTCTGAACTTCCGGCAGGCTGATTCCTGAACCTTGTCAACGATCTTCATCGACTTAACTGTGGATTTCAGAATACGCTGTTGTTGAGGCGACCTGATGAATTTGTAAACGGTTCGTAATGATCCGTTGAGGTTCTTCCCCAACTGTTGGTAGACATCTGATTTTAACGCCGGCGAGACTCGTAAGTTGACCGTCGCCATTGTGATCAAATAAAAGCCTCCCACGGCGGTAGGATATAGATTGATCGACGAGAAAGTCCAATTTCAACAGCTAGTCGATGTTTTTGTAATCTTGTGCTGAATTTCTAATTCAACGAATGATTAATGTGAACAGCTCCATAACTATCGGTTTAATGTTAATCAATTCATAATTATACCCAGTAGTTGTCACATGTTATATTTAATAAAATAATATTAACAATTTTCTGTATACTAAAACACACAAGTCACCTAATAATTATCCATCTTTTACATGTGATAGTGCCGTGCACAAAATAACCGAAACCGAAACCGAACCGGTCAAACCCGGTTTTGACCAAAACCGGTTCGGTTTTGGAATACCCGATCGGTTTGGAACCGGTTTGGGGTTTTGAAGGTAAAAACCGGTTAGTAACCGGTTTTTGAAACCGGTTTTGACTAAAACCAACCGCGAATTTGGTCAACATACCGGTTTTGACCGGTTAACCGGTTTGAAACCGAACCGAACTGGTTACAATACCCATTACACTGGTTAGAGTTTTCGAGTCACGAAACCGGTTAGGAACCGAAACCGATTTGGTCAAGACCGGTTTTGACCGGCGTTGACCAAAACCGGTTTTAGTCAAACCCGAAACTGGTTTGGTCAACAACAGGTTTGTGTGCATCTCTTGTGAAAACCCCATTATATAATTTATGTTTTTTTTTTAATTTCATTCATCTATGTAAAAACTAATATGATTTTTTCATTAATAAGATTATTTTGGAATATTATTACTTGATAATTTTAATGTTTTAATATTTTATTATAAATTTATAGAATAATAATATATTTAACTTGCTAACCTATTCAACTAGGTTAATTAAACTATTTATATTAATTGTGTTCGGGTAAAAGGTGACATGCTACTATTAACAAATAGAGCACGTTATATTGATGGTCCGGTTTATCAGTTATTGCAGTCATAGTCTTTAAACTTCATTAAGTACACTGTGAGTCCATGATGTATCCATTTTGTTGCACCTGTAGTCCCTGAAGCATACAACAGTTTAATTAACCTGTTAAATCCACCATGTGCACATCACATGATGGTAGTATGGTGATTCTCCACCCCCATTTATCATCTTATGGTTTGCAACGAATTTGCCAACATTAAGAACATCCACATCACCCGCTACGGTGGAGAATTATTACACTACCTATCATGTGATGTGCACATGATGGATTTAACAGGTTAATTAAACGGCCGTTTGCTTCAGGGACTACCAGTGCAACATAGTGGATAGATCAGAGACTCTTAGTATACTTAATGAAGTTCAGGAACTGTAATAAGTGGTGAACCACATAACCTTCATTGTAAGTTTGTAACTTACTCTAAAAAGTATGCAATTTTTATATGAATAGATCGGCTTTAGATTCAGTTTTTGTGACTCGCCAATGAACCTGACAGAAATTGCCATCAACAAACCAAAACCGTATTCGTATAAACAGAGATTTCCTTCAACAATTTCATTGCAATAATTGCTCAGAACTCTGAAACGCTGTCTGCAATGGCCACCATACCTTCTTCCTTCTTTTCTCAGCCTTCTCTAAACACGTTGCTTAAACATCATAAACCCACCCATCTTCCATGCCCTAATTTCTCTGACCCGAACTCAATCCCCAAATTCCCCAGGCATGCATTCCAATTCTATCTTATTTTCTGATTAATTTATAGGTTTCTCCGTGTTCATACTAACGCTCGCTCAAGTTAAGTGCTCGTGAGTTTAATTACTGACCAAATTTCGATTTTCAGATTGGGGATATCCTATAAAAAAGGAAAAGCAGCACAACAGGTGTTCCCCATTGTGATTTCTAGCTTCGTTGAAGATGATTCGAAACATGAACCGGAGCAATCAAATTCTGTATGTACATCTCTTTTAATTGTTGTTTTTATGATCAAAATAGGGAATTTCATGAAAATTACCGATGAATTGGGAATCTAAACCGAGAGCTAGATTTGATTTTGTTTGTTTGACTTTGACTTTGACTTTGACTTTGACCATACAAAGTTGCAGGGAGGTAGAATTGACCTAAAACTCCCTAGAAGAAGGTTGCTACTGCAGTTTACTTGTGATGCTTGTGGTGTAAGATCAGAAAGACTCATTAATAGATTAGCTTATGAAAAAGGGATGGTTTTTGTACAGGTAATAATTTTTTATTATAATTACAAATTTTATTATAAGTTTTAGTTAATGAATGGACATTTGCATACAGTGTACAGGGTGTTTACAGTATCACAATCTTGTTGATAATCTCAATCTTGTGGTGGAGTACAAATTTCGTGATGAAATCGATGAAGAGCAAGTTTGACTCCCTAAAGTCAACAACCCTATACTGATGGCTGTTACCTTTAAATCAGCAATTAGAACCCATTCAATAGTTAGGCATTTTAATTAAATAGAATATAAAATTTTAAATAATTGGGTTGCTACATGAGTACATGGTACATACCATTATTTCATGCAGGGATGTTAGACTCACACTGAACTCAATTTTCTAATTTCAGTTTTAGGATTTTCAAATCTAATGGTTTCGGCTGGTTTTAGACTCACATTGAACTCAATTTTCCAGTTTTAGGATTTTCAAATCTAATGGTTTCGGTTTTTATCAGTTAGTGGAATCTGGCCTCACCGAATTCACATGATTTTCAACATTAATATATAAATTCCAACACTAACTTTCTTTTTCCAAAATTAGATACAAATTTCAGTAACAATATCTAATTTCTACCATTATACTCGGTGTCTAATAATATATTTCAACATTGAATATCATTTTCAGCCAAACAATTCAATATATAAAAGTAATTTGTATCTTATAATCATACATGATTTCTTAATGTGGCGATTTCTGGTTAAAACCGAAACCTAATCGAACCCATCTGTTTTTTCAAAATTTAAAACTAAATGGTCGGTTTTGAATTGGTTTTGGTTTTTACCGGTTTGTTTTAGTGAGTTTTTATCTGTTAATTTTGGATTTTTAGCTTTATGCTCAACCCTAATTTAAGGGTACTAAGACTAAGTAATCTTCAAACATTTAAAAATAGATACATAACAAACCATTTACGGAGTCATAACTATTAGCTGAAAATCATGTCTTCAATTTTGATCCTTGATTCGAGCTAATAACAACACAAAAAGACAATAAAAACGAACTCAATACGATAAACCAAAAGCTATGCGTGATTGAATATGATTTCTGATCTAGGCGATGCACGTTGATATTGTAATAACGTATTTAGCATCTTAACACCCTCGCCTAGATTAATGCGTTTGTCGATCACTATATTTGCTAACTTTAGCACTTTTGATTTGACCAAGATAAGCTTCACAAAATCCATCAATGGCTTCATGTTGGTTAAGTTTGTTATCTTTATTTCACGAAGATGATTGAATGTAACATATGAGTAGTCTTGCAGATCAAGAAAGGCCATTGCACTTTGTGACACATTTTCCATCGGACTAGAATGCATCTGTTAGAAAGAAAAAATATTTGATGGAGTAAATGTCACGGATAGTTCATCTGGTTTATCAGTTATTACATCCACAGACCTTTGTATTCGCGTTAGTACAAAAGGCCAAAAGAGTATCTTGGTCATTTAAAAAAGTTTAACGGTAGTAGGGATCATGAGTGTAAAAAGTCTATACACCAAAGATGTCCAGTGTAATAAACGAAATTTAAGTACTAAGGTTGTAATTAGTGATATACAGTATGGACCTTTCGTGTAATTTACTCTAGATAATATATTCGATTCAAAATAAGTGATACATTTATTGTTTAATACTTTTTAAGGCAAAAAATTATAATATATGTTAGATTAGATTAGATTAAATTAAATAGTTTATGAGAGATAAGTTCCACATATTATGATTAAAGAAAGTTTAATGATGTTAAAAATAAAAATAAGATTAAATGAGTAATTTCACTATATTAAATGAGATAATCAGATGTGAATCCTATTACTTTTTATTAAATAAGATAAGTTTTCAAAGTTAATAATTTTAAAACACCTCAAAATAAAAATGTACGTTTTAAAGTGTATCTCTTAATTAAAAAAAGAGAGGAAGTACACACATACATACCACCTCCCTCCATATCCCAATAAGTGATACAAATTTCAAAGAGTATCTCTAAATTTGATTTTACCTCGATTGTAATTATCTCTAAATTTGGACAGCTGGCAGCCAAAAGAAGAGCAGAACGTATCTCGATTTCCTTAAACGACACTCCAGCTAAATGAAGATATTTGAGGTGGATTAGCGACGAGGGGAGCTTTTGTAGCGAAACACCACTAGAAACACCACTAGCAAAACACTTTATCCAAAATCCAATATAAAATTTAGCAAGCATGGTTGGTATTTTAGGTAATGTGAGATAAAAACAAAAACAAAATTGGACTAATTTGTATGACCTTAAAGGGGTGAGAACTCATATGTAGATGCTCGATCAAAGGTAAACACTTTAATAACTTAACCATGTCAGGGATCTGACATCCCATAAGATGTTTTGCACCTCCAATCTAGAGAAAATTTAATACAACCAGATTAAAATACCATAATATAGGAGCTTTTTCTACCGGGTTAATTGCATATTAAAATAACCAACTTTAAGATTAGGGGTGTCAATCAGTTTGGGTTCGTGAGTTTGAGTTGTTGGGTTGGAATCAATCAATTCAAACCCAACTTGTTTAAAATTTAAGGCCACATAGACCAACTTTAACACGGACATATTTAAACATTGTAACTCAGATAAGGATGAACATTTGGGATGAAAAAACATAACCGAACTAAACCGAAAACATGTAATCTGTTCGGTTTCGGTTACGAAAATTCATCATTTTTTGTTTCGATTCAATCGGTTTCAGTTCAGTTCGGTTTCTGGACCACGCTCACCCCAATTTAGATCCAACCTAAACCTGATTATTTCCGTGTCAGATTCATGTGAAGAATTGCCGCCCTAACTTTAATCAAATATTTAGAAATTTTAAAGGCAAATAAAGTTGGTTACCAAAAATAATAAGTTGGCTAAAGTTAGTCACTTGTTTGTACAATTAACAATGTGTACAATAGTAAATATAGTTTAACTATACCAGAGTGAAATCCTTAATCAGGGGGCAGTTGAAAACAAAATCCAGAAGAACTTCCGAGGTTATGCCGACATTGTGAAATGATAAGCTAATCAGCTTCCTAAACCCCTTAAAAGTTACCGGAGGTTGAAATGTACAATTTCCGAGTTTTAAGATCACTAATTGCTTCATTTTGAAGAATGATGGTAATAACTTATGGTCATTACCGACCCCGAAACAAAGCGTAAATTTCTTCACCGTACAATTCTTCGATAAGTGAATAACGATTTGGTCAATCTCGCAATATCGACTTATTTGAGAGGTACAAAGCGAGAACTCGGTTATTGGACCTTGATGTAGTAACAAAATTGGGTAAATAACTTCTAAGAGTTTATATTTGATTGATAGGTTTTTATTTACTGTTCCTTGAAAAATTTCATCGTCGAATTTGAGTTCGGGAATGTTTTTGCAATGATCTCTCCAATTATGAGATAGAATACTTGTTCGGAATGCATCTCGAATCGGCATAAGAGTTAGTATTGTTTGTATTATTTTTGGAGGAAGATTGCTTATCATATCCATCGGTAGATCTTCACCTTCTTCCGTTTTAGAACGAGTGATTAGCGACCGGATAATGCTGCAAAATTTTAGCAACGTTAATGTTAAGTCAGCTAACACTAGTAATTTAATGAAGCATGCAAAAATGTGAAAGAACATGCTTATTCGAAAACGTATCCTTATTTAAGATTTGTTTGAGACTCAAGAAAATTTTAGTTGTTATTTTATAAAAGTTGATTAAATCTCAAAATTTTTGTTTATTTTAGTTGTTATTTTTTGAATCAACTTAATTTTTGGGCTAGATTGTCCGATATATTATAAGAAGCAATCAATGTTCTCGCTTTTTAATCTATATCATAAAAGATAGCTCTACTATTGTATGCAATATACTCATATAGGCATGCATAATTAACAAAAAACTTTATTTTTGTATGTGGCTCGTATCCAATCTACATATTTACTCTTTTAAATATGTGTGGTGTGGGATTTTGTTGAAAAGTTTGGTAGTATATAAAAAGAGCATTGAAAATTTTAAACACAATATAAATAATAATAAACATATACTAAATTTGAGACCTCACACAAACGGTGGCAATGCACATGATCTGTCCCACTAGCATAGTAGTAATCACCGCTACTATATACCAGTTTAGAAAATCGTATGAACTCACGTAATAACTTTTGAATATCTTTGACTTGTTGCTAAACCGAGCCTGCTACAAATTAAATAAAATCTTTCTAAGACTTTATACAAGGCTATCACCATACTCCAATACTATATCCGAACATCGCCGTTTGTTGCCGTTTGTTGCCGTTTATTTCACATGAACCCTAAGGGGTTTCTTACTTTTGTCATATGTGTTACGAATGAGATTGTATAGTTTACTCTAGCGATCCTGGCAAGGAATTTCGGGATGATCACGACTAGCTAGAAAGCAAATCCGAACTAATCCTCCTGGAATCATGGTTTGTTTATAGATTAGCCCATGTGCAAAACAAGTCCTCATTCTTTCCTTTCTTTCACATACAACCCCTCGTTACATTGTATTTATAATTTAAAACTTAAGAGGGAAATTAGAAATATGATTGTATTGGTTTACTTATTAGTGAATCATTAGATACTATGACTATAACTAGAAATTAGAGATCTTTAGGGTGCATGCCAATTGGGTGTGGTGCAATTCTTTAAAATTTTCTGAACAATGTTAAAATAGTAATTTTATTTTATTTTTTAGTCTAGGTGATACTCCTAAAAAAATATGCAACTGGTAATATTATTTATATTTTTTCCTTGGTAGAATATTGCTACCAATTGGTTTGTATAAACATCACGTTACGTGTAAGATGACAACTAGGCCTGTAAACGAACCGAACGTTTAAATAACAATGTTTTTTCATATTGCAAAGAAATTGTATACATAAATATTTAGAAGTCGGTAAATAGGGAATGCGACTTTCGGGAAGTAATCTATCTACTCCTAGGTAAATGTATAATTATCTACATCTCACAGCCTGATCATATACTGTCTTTGGTGGGATTGTGTAGCGTTGTTTTTGTTTTTGAAGGGAAGGGATTGGAACCACTTTGGAGGATTGCTCTCATTGGTTCGTACATTGGTTCGGGTAGGTTTTTGAAATCATACCAATCCCAACCCTCGCACTAATGGGGTTCAACGTTTTGGGGTGTTTGGTTTGGGTCGGATAAAGATGCATGCATGAAAATGCAAATGATCTGCACTGAACCGGAAATGACATTGTTGGTTGTTGTCACCAACTCTAGATTCTTGACGTCTAGTCCGGTTTCCTCCTTCACCTCTCTTGTTGCACATTCCTCGAAGCTTTCACCTGATATCCAAATTTATAAAAATATTTCCTCCGTATCAAAATAAGTGACACAAATTGGCTTACACGTTTTTTGAGGTAAAAAAATAAAATAGAGGTTAAAATAGATTAAAGTACATAGTTAGTGGAGAATGAGTCCCACTTTTCTTGAATAAAGTGATATTAATGAGTTTTAAAAGTAAAAGTAAGGGTATAAGGGTAATTTTACTTTATTAAAGTGGATAGTTAGTGGGTATGAGTCCCACTATTTTTAATAAATAAGAAAAGTTTTCAAAGTGTGTCACTTATTTTGATGCATCCCAAAATAGAAAGTGTGTCACTTATTTTGATACAGATGAAGTATGATTTACCAAAGGTTAGAGGAAGGTATGGACTGTATATGAATTGGAAATCCAAGCTCACACATGTACCGAATTGGAACTAGAACCGAAACAGGAACCAATTTACTAAAAATCGGTTCGGGTATCAGGTCCAACTTTTTTCGCGAAATAGGGTATCGGGTCGGGGTACATCATGTATAGAACAAATCGTTTCTAAGATCCCGAAACCGAAATTTAATTAACTAGGTACTTGGAATTTGTTTGGTATAATACTATTGGTAGTGTCCGGTTCATATTTATTAAACAATTGTTATTTGTAATTCAAATATACATATAAACTAACAAATATGCTACAAATACCCGAAACCGGCTCTAGTTACTATTTCGGTTCCAATCTGGTCTATACTCAATTTATCCAGAACTGAACCTGGAACCATATTCAGGAAAACGGTTTGGTTCTTGGGTATTTTGGGTCCTGGTCCATTCAGGCCGGTTTTGGACTTCTGGACCCGATCTCATCCCTATTAAAAGGTTCGAAAACTGTAATGGTTTGATCACGTGCATCATGAGCAAAGTTCAGTCACTCCAAATGAACTAGTTATAATGGAAATACCCATTTAAGAAACACACACCTTATTATCGTTGAATATAAACACCGAAACCCCAATTTCCACCACCAGCGGTGATATTGCTCCGATCTCGACATCTGATGCTCGAACCCTGAACTTCCGGCAAGCTGATTCCTAAACCTGTTCAACAATATTCATCGACTTAACTGTGGATTTCAGTAAACGTCGTTGTTGAGGCGACTTGATGAATTTGTAATCGGTGTGTAATGAATCTAATGGTCCTAGTTCATCTCATGCAAATTTTACAGTATCTTAATCTCTGTCTACTTTCCCTATATCCTAATCATTCACAATTACACCTTATTACAATAATTAGCTTATATAATAGGAATATAAATTGGTATCATCACATACAAGCTCTTGAGTAGTGGTTTGTGAGGGTTAATCTTTGTGATTAAAGTAGGTTTGTGAACGGTTTTAACAAAAGTTTTGGTATTTTGATCAATGATTTCACGTTCAAAGAATATTAGGTTCTCTGTGTTAGCAATACCTAGGTGATTGGTAAAATTATGTATGAAATAATGGTATTTTTTTTTGGGTAAATGTCAGAAATTGTCCACGTGGTCTTGGGTTTTCTGGCTTTTTATCCCTAAACTTGTTTTTTCCGGGTTTTTTGTCCCCGTACTCTTTAAAATTCTTTTTTTTTTGTCATTCTGTCCAAAATCCTCCGTTAACTGACGATAGTTTTGTCCTTTTACCAAATTACCCATAATTTTAACTTTTTCTTTCACCCTTTTCACTTTTTCATTCTTTTAAAAAGTTTTAAAAAGTTTTTGTCCTTTCTTTCACTTTTTCACTTTTCACCCATAATTTTAAAAAGTTTAGGGACAAAAAGCCAGAAAACCCAAGACCACATGGACAATTTCTCACATTTATCATTTTTTTATTCTTTCTATAATCACTTACTGATGTACACACATATAATTGTGAGTGTGATATATTTGGTTGTTGAGAGATGTGTCTTGTTGCTTTATAATCAAATACTAAAGAATAATGATACATATAATTCGATGAGGCATATTAAAATATGTTTATTCTCATCTTTCTTCTAGTTTTGTTTCAAAATTTAAAATTTAGATAAAGTGAAAGAAATAATGTCACTCAAGGATGAACAAGTTATACGTTGAGTATATGATCACATTACCACTATAATTTGTGCTTTTATTATAAGAGTCTCACCAAGATTTTATTAGAATATTATTTTCCAGTCATACAACAATAACATAAAGTGCCAGAACATCCAGAATCTACTATTAGTCCTCCTGGGGGCACTTCATCTAAGCACACTCTATCACAAGCATCTTTTTTGCAACGTTTTGGTGCAAAATCATAAATATAAGATTTAATACCAGAACCTGCGTTGCCAACATAGGTTATCCAGTCGTCATGCCCTGAGATTGTTAAAACGGCTGCGATTGGTGAGCGTATTGGGTTTGCAATCAATGAAGATGACCCGATATTGCAAGAAATCTTCTCCGGCGCTGGTGCAAACAAGGTGTCCCAATGAATTTATTATCCCTAAATATAAGAGGCGTGAGTGAGTCCCATAAAGTCGATTGGGTTCGGGACCTTAAGTTCAAACACAAAATTGATTTCATCGGGTTGCAAGAAACCCACATGGCGGACTCAAATAACATAGATATCAACGGTTGTTGGGGGAATCCAGAGTTCAATTCTGATTTTGTTAACTCCACCGGTAGATCCGGCGGATTACTGAGCATATGGAACACAGAAGTTTTCACATCTACTTTTTGTCACAAAACCCGATACAGTCTAACAATTGGGGGCAACTGGAACGGTTTTGACGGTACCACATTCTTAGTAAACGTTTACGCCCCTCAATCTGTGGTAGAGAAAAGACAGTTATGGTCTGATTTGGCGAATTTGAAGAACTCGGCAGTTGGTAATTGGGTCTTTTTCGGTGATTTTAACTCAGTTCGCGCACCTACCGAGCGTGTCAATTCCTCCTTTTGTCAAACATCGGCTAATGAATTTAACAACTTCATTAATTCATTGGGTCTAAAGGAATTTAGTATGGGTGGTAGACGTTTTACCTATTTGAGCCCGGATTATGATAAGCTCAGTAAGCTAGATCGTTTCCTTGTTTGTGCTAACTTCATGGCTACCCAACCCAGATCATCGGTTACCGCACTCCCAAGGGAGTATTCCGACCACTCTCCTATCACCCTATGCAATAATCTGGTTGATTTTGGGCCACCCCCATTCAGATTCTACAACTCATGGCTGTTACGTGAGGGCTTTTCTGATGTAATATTAAAGGCAAACGCCTCTTTTCGGGGTTTTGGGCCTCCAGATCGGTTCCTGGCTGCAAAATTAAAACACTTCAAAAACGAAATTAAATCTTGGAGAAACATTGAATTCATCAAAGAAAATAAATTGTTGTCTGATCTTAAAAAAAGAACTGATGAAATTGACGGTATTGTTGAATCAAGACAACTAACAGTTGATGAAATTTCTGAACTAAAAATTGGCAGGCTAAAAATTCAAGACTTGGAGAGATTCCGCAGATTAGACTTGAAGCAAAAGGCCCACGTCAAATGGGCCATCGAGGGGGATGAGAACACGTCATTTTTTCACGGCACCCTCATATCGAAAAACAGGAGGAACCGCATTCACGGCCTTACGGTCAATGGTAGATGGAACAATGAGCCTGACGTTATCAAAAACGAAGCACACCGTTTCTTCTCTGATAAATTCAGTGAACGTTGGCCGGTTAGGCCGAAATTCTCTAACCCTTTGTTCTCAAAATTGTCTTTTTTGCAGAAAGAATCGATTGAGGCCTCCTTTTCCCTACAAGAAATTAAAATGGCGGTTCGGGCTTGTGGCGGGGAGAAGGCCCCCGGGCCGGACGGTTTCACACATAAATTTTTGAGGTCTAATTTTGATATTTTCGCAGACGATATCATGAGCTTTGTACGCTATTTTGAAGATACTGGGCAAATCGCACCGGGTTGTAACTCCTCATTCATAACTCTTGTACCTAAAATTAAAGACCCGGTAAACCTTTGCGATTTCCGGCCCATCTCGCTAATTAATTGTATGTACAAGATTTTAGCAAAAGCTCTCTCATTTAGACTAAAATCTGTAATTGACGATATTGTCGGGGACACTCAATCGGCATACATTAACGGTCGGAATATCTTGGAGGGTCCGTTGGTGATTAATGAAATTTGTTCATGGGCAAAATCCGCTAAACAAAAGATGCTTATGTTCAAAGTTGATTTCGAGAAAGCGTTTGACTCAATTAATTGGATGTACTTAGACTCCGTTCTTGAACAAATGAATTTTGGTGTTAAATGGCGGCATTGGATACAAGGTTGTTTGTCCTCATCATATGCTTCGGTGTTAATCAACGGCTCGCCAACCAAAGAATTCCATGTCTCAAAAGGTGTTAGACAAGGTGATCCACTCTCACCTTACCTTTTCATTCTTGCCATGGAAGGTCTCAATGTTGCAATGAAAACGGCTTGTAATATGAATTTATTCTGTGGTCAAAAGATTGGGTCAAATGGCCCTTCCATCTCACACTTATTTTACGCGGATGATGCGATATTTGTCGGTGAAGCATCTAGTAGCAACATTGAGAATCTCGCTCGGTTACTTAGATGCTTTCATGTATCCTCCGGGCTACAAGTTAATTTCCACAAATCCAAGGTCTTTGGCATAGGTGTTTCCGCGAGTCAACTTAATAATTGGGCAAATATTCTTGGTTGTATATCCGGTACGTTCCCTTTTACATATCTCGGGGTTCCGGTTGGGGCTAATATGAATCTTAGGAAGCATTGGGTGCCGATAGTTGATCGTGTATCTTCCAAGTTATCCGATTGGAAAGCCAAGAATCTCTCTTTTGGAGGTAGATTGACTCTTGTTAAGTCGGTGCTTAGCAATTTACCCATATACTATTTCTCCTTATTCAAAGCACCTTCTTGTGTCATTGATCGCCTTGAACAAACTAGAAGACGTTTTCTTTGGGGTGGAAGTGAGAACACAAAAAAGATAAATTGGGTTGCTTGGACAACGGTTTTGGCTCCAAAGGAGAAAGGTGGTCTTGGTATTGGTTCCTTAAAAGCTCAAAACCATGCCTTACTACTAAAATGGTGGTGGCGACTTAGAGACGGTAAAAAATGTGTTTGGAAAGATGTAATTATGGCTGCCCATAATCTTAGAAACAAACCGATACACCATATGGCAAAACGTACGGCTGTTAGCGTTTGGCGTAACATTACCAGGGTGGAAAATGACTTGATAAATATCGGGTATGATTTCTTTAGCATCTTTGCCTTGAGATTAGGTACTGGCAATCACTTCATGTTCTGGAGGGACATTTGGTTTGGTGAATCAGCACTATGTAATCGATTCCCCAACCTATATGCAATAGAAAAGTCAAAATCTTGTTACGTTGCGGACCGGATTAATAACTCGGGTTTTACATGGAATTGGGTGCATGGTTTGAACACAAGCATTTTGGTTACTGAGTATATTGACCTATTACATCTTCTTAACACTATTCAATTGAACCATATGCATGACCGTATTCTTTGTAAAATCTCCAATGATGGTGCATATGTGGTTCACAAAATCAGGCAATGGTTGGATGAAAAATTCACCTCAACCGGCTATAAAGGTATGCCATGGTCGTGTATTGTCCCGCTAAAGGTTAACTGTTTCGTGTGGAAAGTCGGTTTAAATAGAATCCCGGTGGCAACAAGCCTAATTCAAAGAGGTGTCGATATCGGATCAACCACATGTAAGTTATGCAGTCGTGATGATGAAACTGTCGACCACTTATTTTTGAATTGCCCCCATGTGAATGACATTAAGTCTTGGGTATTCAACTGGTGTGATATCCCTTTTCCCTCTTTTAGCACGGTGGAGGAATTCATTGAATTTGGTACAAATTGGGGTGGTTGCCCCAAGAAAAGGAAGGTCTTAAATATGATTATTCAATGCATGTTTCGGTGTATTTGGAAGGCAAGAAATGAGGCGGTTTTCAAGAATGTTATCAAGCCATATACGATCATTGCAAGTGAAATTATTTCTACTTCTTTTGTATGGCTTAAACATAGGAGTAAATTCCATAGTAATTGGGTGGATTGGAGTATAGCTCCTTTTAGTTCTTGTGTGTAATTTGTGCTTCCTGTTTTGTATTTTCCCTTCTTTAGCTTCTTGCTAAGTTGGGCCTCTTTTTATATATTTGCCGTTTCCAAAAAAAAAAAGTAAGTATTAATTGTCATTATTTATAGAGAGTTTCTAGAATAGTTAGCATTTAATTACATTAATGAGGCAACCGTTTCATGTATAAAAAGATAGATGTAAAAGTAAGTATTAAATGTGAAAGTGAAAAACTCATAATATAATAATGGGCTTTTACCAAATTTAGGTCTCTTTCAAACAATATTGAGTTCTTAAATTCGTCAGTAAAATCATATAACTCTCTTCCCTACGGAGAAGGTATTGAGCAGTCTGTGCTAAAAACTCATCAAAAAGTAAAAATATATTACCCCCCCAAAAAACAGCCTACCGACAAGTTTTAAGAACTCTTACTCACGGAGACGAGTTGCTACCGAAGAGATTAGTGACGAGAGATGTGTCATTGGTAACGAGTTTGATGATGGTCATTACAAGCTTTAACCCCTGCCGTTGGCAGGGGTCTTATTCATCTATGTAAATTTATGGTTTTCTTTATTTCTTTCATTTATATATATTTATGCTATTTCTTATTTCATCCATATAAATGGATTTATGTTTAAAAAAACTCACTACAAATTAACACAATAAGAAATTATGAGATTATGAATTTAAGAAATTATGAGATTATGAATTTATGATTTATAAATGAAAGGGCTTCTTGTTCAAACAGCTATCAGGCCCGATGGACTTCCTACATCCTATAATCAAGAGCCCAACCCAAGGAGTATGTTGTTTCATCGCACCATTTTGTCTAGTATATATATGTATCAAATTCAACCGTTATAATTAATTAAATTATCAAATAAATAGATTCAAATATTCAAACATTTTAAAACAGATTCATCACAAACCATCTATGGAGTCATGACAACACAAAAGGACATTAAAAACGAACTCAAAATACGAATGAGCCAAAAGCTATGGGCGGTTGAATATGATTTCTGATCTAGGCGATGCACGTTGATATTGTAATATTGTATTTAGCATACTTAGACGAATCCGTTTGTCAACCACTATATTTGCCAACTTTAGTTTTGGTGATTTGGCCAAGATAAGCTTCACAAAACCCATCAATGGCTTCTTGTTGATGAAGTTTGTTATCTTTATTTCACGAAGATGATCGAATGTAATATATGAGTAGTCTTGCACATCAAGAAAGGTCATTTCAATTTGTGACACATTTTCCCTCCGATTAAAGCGCATCTATTAGAAAGAAAAATCATATCATTAAATTTAAAAATAAAACATGTGAATCGTATGCATTACAACATTACATTATGAATTAGTTCAAAATAAGTGAAACATTTGTTGCTTCACGCTTTTTGAGCTAAAAGATTATAACGAATGTTAGATTATCTTAAATTCGATAGTTAGTGAGAGATGAGTCCAACACGTTTTGATTAAAGTGAGGTTGATGATGTATAAAAGTAAAAATAAGGGTAATGAGTATTTTAATTATATTAAATGAGATAGTTAGTGGGTATGTGGCTCGTTACTTTTTACCAAATAAAGTAAAATTTTAAAGTGTATAACTTATTTGAAACACCCCAAAATTAGTGCATCACTTATTTTGGAACGGAAGAACTATATTTACACACATATATACATACATACTACCTACATCCACATCACGATAAGTTATTTACTTTTCATTTTTGGCATTTTCAAAATAAGTGATACGCTATAAATTTTACTTGATTTGTTAAAAAAAAGTTGGACCACCCTTTATATGCACTTTGAAATTATCTTTTTACACTTACTTTTAATTATAAAAGTTATCAGTTTATTCAAAAATGTGAGAATCATCGTCAACTTATAACTATCCACTTTATTCTATTTTACCTCGATTGCAATTGTCTCTAAATTTGGACAGCTTGTAGCCAAAACAAGAGCAGAATGAATCGCAGTTTCCTTAAAACACAATCCAGATAAATGAAGATTTTTGAGGTGGACTAGCGACGAGGGGAGTTTTTGCAGCGAAACACCATTAGCAAAACACTTTAACCAAAAATCCAATATATATTTTAGCAAACATGGTTAGAATTTTAAGTAATTTGAGATAATAAAAAAAGTACAAAAATTGGACTAATTTGTATAACCTTAAAGGGGTAGAAACCCATATGTAGACGCTCGATCAAAGGTAAACACTTTAATAACTTGACCATGTCAGAACTCTGACATCCCTTAAGATGTTTTGCACGTCCAATCTGCATAAAATAAAATACATCCAGATTAAAATATCATAATATAGGAGCTTTTTCTACCGGGTTAATTGCTTACTAAGATAACCAACTTTAATTAGGCGTGACAATCAAGTTGAGTTTGGGTTAGTGGGTTCGTGTTAAATGGCGTGAATCAGCCAACCCAAACATAACCTGTTTAAAATTATGCGTCAGAATGACCAACCCTAACCCAAACATATTTAAATCATCGTAACCCAACCCAGACCCATATATCTTAACAAGTTGGTGAGTCAAATGGATTAGCGAGTCAGAACCAGGTGGGTCAGAAATGAAAAATAGAACTAAATACAATAGTAATCGTAGAGAAGTGAAAAGTCAAACAGAAATTCAGAGATGTTTTATGCGAGTTTAGGGATTTTATAGTACATAAATCCTTTTAAAAGAAAAATAAAATAAAAACTCTATAAAACTAAATGTGTTGGCAGGTCGACCAATTTATACACAAGTTTATACACAAGTCAACCCGAACTTGACTGTTTAATCCAACTTTTCGAAAGTTTTAAAGGCAAATAAAGTTGGTTACCCAAAATAATAACTTAGACCAAAGTTGGTCACATGTTTGTACAATTAACCATGTGTACAATATAAATAATAGTTAGATTATACCAGAGTGGAATCCTTAATGAGTGGGCATTTGAAAACAAAATCCAGAAGAACTTCCGAGGTTATCCCGACATAGTTTAATGATAAGCCGACAAGCTTCCTAAACCCCTTAAAAGTCGGCGGAGGTTGAAATGCACAATTTCCAAGTTTTAAGATCACCAATTGCTCCATTTTAAAGAATGATGGCAATAACTTATGTTCACTATCGACCCCGAGACAAAGCGTTAATTTCTTCACGGTAGCCTTCCTCGACAAGTGAATTATGATTTGGTCAATCTCGCAATAGTGGCTTAAAAGAGATGTGCAAAGGGAAAACTCGATTATTGGAACTTGGTGTAGTAACAAAATTGGGTAGATAACTTGTAAGAGTTCGTTGATTGGTAAGGTTTTATTTACGGGTCCTTTAATAATTCCATCGTCGAATTTGAGTTCGGGAATATTTACGCAATGATCCCTCCAGTTGTGAGATAGAATACTTGTTCTAAACGCATATCGAATCGGCATAAGAGTAAGTATCTTGCATATTATGTTTGAAGGAAGGTTGCTTATCATATCGATAGGTGGTTCACCTTCTTCCATCATAGAAATAGTGATTAGACACCGGATAATGCTGCAAAATTTTAGCAACGTTAAATGATGCAGACTTAAACGTGGAGGAACAGACTCGTTTGAAATTATGTGCCTTATTTAGGGTCTGTTTAAGACTTCGTAAAGTTGATTTTCTCTCAAAATTTGTGTTCTTGAGTTGAATAGATTTTGAAGACTAAATTCGTGACATTTTTTGAACGAACGTGGTTGATTAGAGCATCCTACAGGATCAATCTGTATTCTCATTTTTTACTCTGTCATAAAATATAGCCTTACTATTGTGAGCATGCTCAAATACATAACAGGGGTGTCCCATTGATTTGGGTGGCCTGGACCCTGGTGCGAAACTGCACTTGAGGCATGGTAATTAACAAAAAGCTTTATTTTTAGGCTAAAATGTATTTTAGTATTCTAAACTTGGCTGATTAGGTCATCTATTAACCTGAACTATTAAAGGTGCAACATGACGCCCTTAACTTGACAAAATGGTCGATTTAATACCCTGACTCACTATTTTTTTTGTTTTTTTATGACGAGATTTACTCTAATATCAATATATTGAAATGAATATATATATTTTAGTCCGTTAAAAACCCCAACGAAATTAAGTCAAGCAAGAAAATGTGATCAACTTAATGAGTCAGGGTACTAAATCGATCATTTTGTCAAGTTCAGGGTATCATGATACACCTTTAATAGTTCATGATAGTAGATGACCTATAGCCAAATTCAAAGTACTAAAATATATTTTGACCTTATTTTTATATGTGTGTCATATCCAATCTACGTCTTTCAATCTTTTAAATATACTTCCTCCGATTTAAAATAATTGATACACTTTCTATATTTGGGTGTATCAAAATAAGTAATACACTTTGAAAACTTACCTTATTTGGTAAAAAAAAAGTGGGACCAACACCCACTAACTATCTACTTTAATAAAGTGAAATGACATCTTTACCCTTACTTTTACTTTCAATCATCATTAAACTCACTTTATTCAAAATTTGTGGAACTCATTCCCCACTAACTTCCAATTAATCTAATTTAATTATTATTATCATATTTTGCCTCAAAACCCATGGAACCAACAATGTATCATAATCGGAGGAAGTATACAGTTTGGACCTTTATTGGAAAGTTTGATACTAATAAAAAGATTACTAAAAAAATTTAAAACACAATATAAATACTAACGGACATATATTAATTTGGAGGACCTCACAAATGGTGATCATGCGCAGCTATCCTACACTTTATACCAGTTTAGGAAATCGTATGAACTCACCTGATAACTTTTAAATAGCTTTTGAATATAACTTGTGAATATCTTTGACTTGTTGCTAAACCGAGCCTGCTACAAATTAAATTAAATCTAAGACTTTATACAAGGCCATCGCCATACTCCAATACTATATACGAACATCGCCATTTGTTGCCGTTTAATTTCACATGAACCCTAAGACTTTTGTCACATGTGTTACGAATGAGATCGTATAGTTTACCCTAGCGATCCTGGCAACGAATTTCGGGATGATCACGACTAGCTAGAAAGCAAATCCGAACTAATCGTCCTGGAATCATGGTTCGTTTATAGATTTGCCCATGTGCAAAACAAGTCCTTCTTCTTTCCCTTTCTTTTCACATACAACCCCTCGCTACTTTGTATTTATAATTTAAAACTTATTGCGTTCTCAAGTTTTAACTAAAATGTAATACACTTTTCTATGTCATTTTCATTATAAAAGCGAGCATTATGATACAAGATCCTTTTCAAAAAGAAAAATTCAAATATAATGATTGTTTTGAGAATCATTACATTCTAGTTAAATTTGCAGAAAATGCCTAAAGTAACCTCCAATCCTTTTCTTGTTCGGGTCAACTTCTTTTGGGACAAAAGCTTTTAGCTTTAAACTTTAACCTTTTTTGCTTCTTCAATTCTTTGTGGCATAACCAAAGGGCCTTTGTCATTGCGGTAGCCGGTAAGGTGTCTGCCCCTCATACTTAAGATTGAGGATTCAAATCCGATAGTGAATATAAGTGGAATTTAGGAGTAGATTAAAATTGTCGTTAAAAAATATTATTTTTGTCACATAGCTAAATGGCCTAAACACAACAGATTCACCACCCTTAAAAACTGACATTCTACTGTTATATTTATCATTTTTTCTGTTAACAAATTAAAAGAAAAATCATATTGTTTCTACGTAATCTTCCCACTACATATTCTCATACGGAATCAATTAACTCTTTTTCTTAATTTAGTTATTTGACTTAAACACTTGTATTTATCAAATGAGTAGAAAGATATATATGAATATTTAGTAGTAAGCAATACTATCTCTCACAAATACCCTTACATTCTAGATATATACGGATATACCCCGTGTAATGTTTGAGATAACATGATTAAGTTTAACAAAGAATAATCCAATTTAAATTATTGCGTATACAACAAATTATTTTTAAAAAAAATATGTTTGAAATTTGTAGAAATATAATAATTGATTTAATCAACAAATTTAGTGTGAATGCATGGTTTTAGATTGTGAGGTACTGATGCAACTTCAACGATGTTAAGAGTATTGAGTGAGACAAATAAGATATTTGAGAAATTGTTTCGTTGCAACAAATGTGTAAATAATAAGGATATGAGAGAAAAGATGACGTTCCTAAAGAGACTCTAATTTTATATTTGACGTTTTATAATGTCTGTTTTGATTGATTAATTATTTTGCTTCCTCCTTAAGTTAGACATAACAAAAGGACTATCAAGGTGTTCAAATTTTTATTTAGTTATTCGAGGAATTTGACTGGAGTTTTGTTAAATAAGCACCATTTGTAATAGTGACTAATAGATATAATTTTGTTGGTCAAACTTTTGAATCCAAGTCAAATGTTCGAATATGGTTTGATACTTTGATGCGTTGATGAAATGATAGTATTGCTTTCCTTATTAGTGAATCATTAGATACTATGATCATAATAGAAAAAAAATATACAACTGGTAATATATATTAGATTTTTTCTTTCTTGGGCATATGAATATCACTGCCAATTGGTTTGTATAAACATCACAATATGTATAAAATGACAACATGCCAAAATTTAATGTGTTGTCGGCATAGGGTTGCTTTCTTGTAGTGTATGAGCACTAAAGAAATTAACCCTATAGTGACGAAGCTATAATGACGAATTTGTGGCAACGACTTTGTGGTGACGATTTCTCTTTAGGATAGGCTACACCGACGACATCTCAACCGAAATGGTAAAATAAAATCGTCGCTAACGGATTATTCCTTGTTGTGGAGTTTAGAAAAAACACAAAATAAATAGTGATCAAAAGATATCAAGTACAAGACTCAACTAGAGAACAAATGCTTTCCTTGTACTTTGAGGCATCGTTGTTAACCCACAATAAAGTGCATAAGCATATAAACACATCAAACATATGAGTGATACTAAGGGCACACGTACACTTGATGCCATGTTATACTTCCTCCGATTTAAAATAAGTGATACATTGTTGGTTTTACGGGTTTTGAGGCAAAATATGATAATTATAATTAAATTAGATTAATTGGATAGTTAGTGGGGAATGGGTCCCATAAATTTTGAATAAAGTGAGGTTAATGATGTTTAAAAGTAATAGTAATGGTAAAGATGTTATTTCACTTTATTAAAGTAGATAGTTAGTGGGTGTGGGTCCCACTACTTTTTACCAAATAAAGTAAGTTTTCAAAGTGTATCACTTATTTTGATACACCCAAATATGAAAAGTGTATCACTTAATTTAAATCGGAGGAAGTATATATTACGGGATTGAGGTACCTAATACTTGAATATGTCTTCAAAACTACGTTGTGTTTTAGCATTTTAACAAGACCAATATGAATATACAATTTTATTATTTTATGTTTTTACGTCATTGATTCTATTAGTCTTTTCAACACCAATAGTTTTCATAATAGGGATTCAAAGCAACAACACACTAACAAGTACAAAGTGATGACCTTTTCATTAGTGAATCAGTTTTATATGCATAACTTACCGAAAAAATATTTACCTTATTAAATATCTAGTTTAACTAAGTCCTATATGTAGTTTAGATAAGTCCAATACATATTTATAAATGTAAATTAAATATACAGTTTAATTTAACTATGAATCATCTAGATATTAAAGATGAAAATGGTTATGCACTAAGACCCGTACCAACAAGCCGTCAGCACGACCCGTCGGGGGGATTTCTTGCCGTCGCGCCACGATGACGTTGGCACCGAGCCGTCGTGGCTTGCGTCGTGAGGCGGACGTCGGGGTGAGGACGCGGAGGAGAGAGCCGTCGTGGGAGGAGGTGGGGGCAGACGAAACTAGGAGGGAAGATGAAGAGGGGAAATGGGGTTTGGGTGTTGTACTTCCTGCTTCATAACTTGTACTATTTTCATTTTTTTAATAAAAAAATGTTTTTTTCTCTGTTTTTTTTTAATTTTTTTTTAATTTTAAATGTTTTAATATATCTGTATTAACTAGGGGTGGCAATTTCTGACCCGACACGAAACCCGACCTGAAACCGACACGAAAATAAACAGGTTTGGGTTGAGGTAAAAAATAATTGGGTCAGTCTCGGGTTTAGTCAGCTGACCCGTTTATTAAACAGGTTAGGTTCGGGTCAATGATAATTTAAATGGGTCGACCCGCCAACCCGTTTAATTATTAAATATTTTTTAAAAAATATATATATTTATACTTAATTTATAGTTTACTAATATCATACACTATCTAAATTATTTTAAAATTTATGTTATTTTATCAATTTATGTTATCAATATTAGAACTTTAACTCATAATTACATACTAATAAAGAACACATTCCAACCATTTATACCATTAAGTTAGTCGTTTGATACCTTGTAGTTACTTTAAACATTATTTTTTTGAATTTATTGAAATATTATCTTCTTTTGTTTTAGGTATTTATATTTTTGCTTCTTTAATCGAATATTAATACAAGCAAGAATACGTAAATTTAAACTGAATAAACATATACTGACAGCTTCACGAGTTGTTCACATCCTATAACCTCCACTCTCTCATCTGACTCTACTCTGTTTTAAACGGATTCATCACTTTTCCGGCAACTTCTCCTTCCTCCGGCAAACCTTGCTGATTTTCTGTCCTCCTGTCTCCTCTGTTCATCATAAAGGACAAAAACTCTGCAATTTCGATCAGTTGTTGTCAACTAACACATATAATTACACACAAACAGCTGGATCATTTCAAAATACTGTAGACGAAGGTGAATTATCACAACGAAGCCATCAACAGACGAGAAATTGAAAATCGGTAATTGTTACTCTGTTTTTATTTTTGGTGTTTGATCAAAGAATTGATTTTTCTCGGTTACGCTGCGGCGGAGCTCTTCGTTTTCTATATCTGTATCTATACCTATAGCAAATAAAAGAGGTACATACTTAATGCAGATATAAATTCAATAACAAAAAAACGAAATTAGGTTATATAGAGTTGACTAATTATATGTTTTTCGCCCTTTTTTCCTCTCGGTACACAGATGTGCAATTGAAACGCACTGAAATCCGTATTTGTGCGTGTTTATTTCACCGCAAAAATTGGATCTCCGTTTGAATGATTATTCCGTTTCTTATATTGTCGCTCAAAAATCGTATTTGTTTTTTTGTTTTGCAGTGCAGAGTGTCTTATCTGAAGAATAATTAAGACACAAGAGTCTGATTTTGTGCACAGGTAACGTAATGATTTAATCATTTTTTCAATTTTTGGTTTTTTCGACAGTTTCCATGTGTGAATTTGTTGGGATCTGATTTGAATATCATTTTTGTTAGATCTGGTAATCAGGTTGTAAAGGACTGTTTCGTATGGTTGCAAACCCTAGGTAAAATTGGGGATTTTCATCAATTGTTATCAAGCACGAGCTAACCGACAAAAAAATATAGTTTTTTTTTTTTTTTTGAACAGCAAAATTCGGCATTTAAGTATTTTATCAGTTTTTTATTCAATGATGGTGGAACAACTTTTCAATTATTGTTTATTTATTTATTCATAATATTTTTTTAATATACAGAAGAGGTGAAGACAGCCATGAAAGAGAGCCCTAAAAGATATATAAATCCCTTTTTATCTGACGAGGAGAACGAGAAAGTCAACTCATTGATCGATGAAAAAGTCAACTTCACCAACAATCTTGACGATGAAAAATTGGGGAAGTTGATAATATGTTATGAAGAAAACGTTGTTAAAGACATATGTGTAGATGAAGGACTACTACTATCTCTTGAGGAAAATATTGAGTGTGAAAAGGAGCATGATAAGTTACCATGCATCTCCGTTCCCGATAAACATGATAACATGATTGAAGATGATCTTGTTACCCAGTTTTCAGAACATGAAAAACCGTCGTTATCTTCACCATTGGAAGTCTGTTATAAAAACGATCAATCAGTTGAAGTCCTTGAGCCCTTCAACAATGGTGTTGATCAACAACTTCATGAGGTTTTCTCAAGACCAGAATACATTTTAGTACCATTAACTTGGCTGATTAGATCCTTTACTAACCTGAATTATCAAAAGGTGCATCATGGTTCTTGAATCTTACAAAATGGTCGATTTAGTACTCTGACTTATTAATTTAGTCTTGATTTTTATGAGATTTGCTTTTAATATCAATATATTGAGATGCAAGATATTTTTTAGTCTGTCAAAAGTTTCAACGAAAGTAAGTCAATTAAGAAAATGCGATCAAATTAAAGAGTCATACTACTAAATCAACTATTTTGTCAAATTCATGGTACTACGCTGCACCTATAATAATTCAGGGTGGTAGAACACCTAGTCAGCCAAAAGTTAATTAACTAAAATTATTTTGTCCTTTTCTAAATGACAACTTAATTTAAATGTTTCTTTTATCATAAACTAATGTTTACAATATTGTTTTAGGCACAGACCGAAGGTGATTTATCAAACGAAACAAAGATAGAGGAAAACACGATTTCGAATCCCGACAACGTGAAACACGTAACCGTTAACACACCTAACCACCTTAACACGGGTCCAGTGGCGGTTAGTCAGTTACAACATGGTGGTGGTGAATCGAGTTTCTCAACAACGGGCCCTGTTTCAGGACTGGTAACATTCTCGGGGCCTATATCGTCTGCTGGTAGCATATCTCACCGATCCGATGGCAGCAACACTAGTGTCAGATCATTTGCATTTCCCATGTAATAAAAACATTTTTATTTTTTTATTTTCATATCTTAATTATTTTCGTCTATAGGAGGTTTAATAATCGGTAATTTGTGTTTGAAGACTACAAAATGAGTGGAACAGTAGTCCGGTGAGAATGGCGAAAGCGGACCCGAGAGGATCACGAAAGCATCAGGGATGGAGGCAGGCACTTATGTGTTGTAGATTCTGATCACGATTCGGTTTTCATATACACAAATCAAATTTTCACATTAGTTTGAGTAAATATAAATATATACGAATCATATCGATTAGTGTGGTTTTGCTTAAGTTTTGGTGCAAAGTTAGAAATGAGATTGTTTTTCTGTATGTGAAATTGTTTTTTTTGTATGTTTTCTCATTTGATAGTTGTTAATTGCGTTAGTTCTGACTAAGTTAGTTGGTAATTAAGTTAGTTAGTTCTGACTAAGTTAGTTGGTAATTAAGTTAGTCGTTAACAAAGTGGGAACTTCTGACTGAATCACTTGATGACCGAGTTAGACAAAATTGGACTAAAGCTTCTAGCTTAGTGGTATTGGTGAAAAACATAAGGTGTTGCCCATGGCCAAGGTCATGGGTTCAAGTCCCGTCATGGACGTGAGGTTTATTCCCCATAGGTGGATGGTTCGAGGGAAGGCATATTGCCCCTTATGGATGTCACTGTCTAGACTCGAATAACTAACTTACTAACCGGCCGTTCAAAAAAAAAAAAGAAAAAAGTCTGATATGCAGACCGAGTTAAACGAAATTGAGAAAAGCAAATATCCTGACTCGGACTGAGTCTGAACATGGACCGAGTAAGAAGCAAATCATATAGACCCAGTTTGGTTCGACTAGTGGTCCTGACCAGTCTTGACATTTGAAAACTGGGTGTGGTTACTTGGTTAGGATGGTCCTCAAGGACCACAACAGACTTCACATTTATGAGAAGTTTTTTCTTTTCTTCCTATGTTGACAAATGAGTGGCGGTTTTCAGGCCGACATTGGGCTTTTGGGCCTTTAAATGTTTTGGATACTTAACTCGGTACCTTTGTTGGGCTTTTAGTTGCAAGTATTCTCTAATTAGTCAAGTGATTAGGTTTTTAATAAATTATGGATGAAAAATGATATTTAATTTTACTATTTAGTTATACTTATAGTTTTATTCACTTGATAAAATAACATGTGTACTACTAATTTTCTTTTTTAATATTATCCCTTAATTTTAACACATGTATTCATCTAATGAGTAGGACCAAATGGTAGGACTCAATACCACTACTCATTATGGAATGATGGTAATCATAGTATTATCACTCATCTATAACAATACATTTTTTTAGAAAGGCTGCATAAATAGGTAATAGAAGAAACAAAATTGCAGTTATTATGTAGTGTTATTAATAACTCTATCTATTGATCAAAACTTATTTAATCAAATAACCAGGCCTCTAATTCCATGGTCTTCAATTCTGTACAAACCAAAAAAAAGAGGAACATGAAGTCAATGAACAGTAATCTAGTTAGGTTTTTTTTTTAATTTTAACAATATTAATATATCATAAGTCTTTGCCCAATATAGTAACGGAACACTTGAACTTTCCAAACATTTCTTACACATAACAAAATTGGCATGTGATGTGTTCCAATTTTAAGTTTTAACACACTACACGTCTACACCAATGGCCCTGCCCACAAATCTCGTTAGTTTTTCAAGATCTTTTTACGGGTACAAGTACAAACGGTTGTATTTACCAATGAGCTAACGTGTGATGCTAAATTCAACCCATATATGTATGGTTTGCTCCACTGGTCTCTTTTTGGAATTCTCTACTTTGTGTTTTGTGTATTCTCTCTCTCTCTCTCGCACACACACAGAGAGAATCTTGTCAAAGTCATTTGATTGCCATAAATTTCCACAAAAAGGGAAAAAAGTTCATGTTTTTTTACAGTTTGCTCATACACCAATCTGTTCATCGGATCGAGCAAGTCATGGAGATTAAAGTTCTATTCATTATGTTGTGCTCAATTCTAATGTTCACCGATTGTGCTTCTATTAATAATCACCAAGTGCAAGCTTTTCATTATTTAGGTACATGTTTATATATGTCTCTCACCTTCCCTAATTAACATTAATTTGTACTAAAGGTGTTGTAGCCTAGTGGTATTGGAGAATGATTTAAGTCCTGTTGTGGACAATAAAAAAAGGTAGATTATGTGCGGTTAAAAAAAAAAGTTAACATTAATTTGTATAGTTGTTTGAGTTTTGGTACACACTTCATGCTTTTATTCTCATGTTTTTACATGTTTAATTAATTTGCAGTTCATGATTATGAAAACTGGTTTGGCGCACATGCAATGCCAAGAAAGTTGATGTTTGCTCAAACGGCAAGTATATAGAACCCCAGTTAGCTCTTTAATAATTATATGTGAATAGATCAAACTTCAACAAAAATGCTATGCTTTTCTCTTCTCATAATTTTTTTACAAAATTTTGAGTTAACATATGGTTGGTTCTGCATTGATAGGTTGAACGCGTTCAGGACAAGGATTTAGGGTCTTACGACGAGGCTTTATCAGGTACTTAATGAACGGTTAAAATTCAATCTTTTTTCATCGATATATATATGAAAGTTTTATTGCATGTGTCCAAAAAAATTCAAAACTTTATACATGAAGGCGTATTTTGGTCATTAGTCACTTACAAAAAACAATCGAATTTTTATTATTTATTATTTAAAAAAAATATATTATTATTTTTTTGTTTTTTTAAAATTATTATTTTTATTATTTTTTCCATTAAAAAAACAGTATTATTGGATAATCACGTGTGCTACTTAATTAAAAGTGATTTTATTGTACAATCACATGTGATTTTCTAATACAATTATATATGATTCATTATACAAACACATGTGATTATCAGTTATCACGTGTAACTAACGAAAAAAATTTAAAAATAAAAAAATAATGATAATTCTAAAAAAATATATATATTTTTTTTTGTAAAAATGACTAAAATATTTTTTCATGTGAAAAATATATAACTAATCTTGACTATTATTTATAATTAATTAATGATTGAGATATGTCTCTCAAGACTACATAAAGTTTAAAGACTACATCGAGAGAAAAAGTATCAAATTGTAGATATGATCTCTTGAGTAACAATTTAACGAATTTGTGCGAGCTAGCTTACCATTGACGATATATAACGTGCATAGGTGAATCCCAAAAGGCAGAATACGCATCAGAAGTACCACCGATGCAAGAAGGATCTGAATCGTCTAATATGTTTAATAGGGATTACACTCCTGTGAGGAAACGAAGGCCTGTGCATAACAAGTGTTTCCCTACAACCACTACTAGTTCTCCTTAAGAAGTGGCTTTATATTTATTTACATAAATTGAACAAATTACTTTAGGAAATTTTGGATTAGAATGAATGGATAATTTTGCATAACACTATGTATTTGTAATTTTAAGATTTGTGTACTTAGTCATTTATATAGTATGGGTTATAGACATATAGTATAAAGTTATAATCACCTTAAGTATGCGTTAATATTATGAATAACATTTATAGATACAATGAAAGCCGTTTGAGCAGTGTCGGATCTAGGATGAAGTATAGAGGTAGCACAAATATTTTGAAACCGACCTTTTCATTGAAACATTTTCGGAAAATGAATTTTTACCCTTTCATATGTAATCGTCATAAGTGTTTTATTTTCTACACTACAATCAAACCCTATTAAAAATTGATTACCTGTTCTATTACGTAAATCCATTTTTACTAATTTTATCGTAGAAGAACATCGTTGAACAGTTGTGGTTTCATGTTATTAGCCACAGATGCCCATTTATGGTATCGGAATCACATCCCTTTTTAAATAGGATATATACACATAGTTGTCAACAAAAATGTATTTTATTAAGTATCATAAACATCACATATTCACTTGTGATTTCTCATATATATTGTATAAGTTAGAATATATTTTCTATAATTTCCGGAGTTAAGTAATTATTTAGCAAATAAAAAATGCTCGCATTTTGAATAATTAACATTAACAATTTACGCATAAAAAAAAGCTTCAACGTTCTTTGTTCACCACGCAAAAGAAAAAGCTTCAACGTTCTTTGTTCACCACGGAAAAGAAAAAGCCCAAATGGAAGAAATGGCGTTTGATAGGCCCAATATTAACTGATTTCCTAACCAAATTTCTATCCTATCTGGACGTTGTGACCCCTGGTAAATTCCTTATTTCGCTAACCCATTTCATATAATGTGCACAAAATTTGACCTTTAAAGTCAAATTTGATATTATGTTCCACACTTATTCTAATAATATCACATTGGACATGAATAACTGAAGAAATTATGCCAATTTGTAATCTCAAAAGGTCATACAAGTGGGCGGGTTGAGCTCGTTGATTAATTGGTCAAAACGATTTAGGTTGTAACATGTACTTTTTTTAGTGTGGGTTGAGTTGACCATTTTAATCATACCCGTTTCAATCATGAATTCAATTTATCAAGTTGTGCTTTCATCTCTAGTTGTATAATGAACACTAATGACATAATTTAACAATTAATTATTTTTATTAAATATTTTTACTGATTTCATGTTATTAACCAAAGATGCCCAATTTAAGTGTTGACTATAAATGACAAAAAGAACATTATCTATCATTCATGAAGAGGAAGTATTAGGAATTTCCTCAAAATCCCACAATAACGAATGACATGAATTAACCAATTAACATTTCAGATTCATATGTTTGTGACATAAAACAAGTAATTTCACATGATGTCACAATAATTCGTTTAACAATATTATATTCCCATAAATCGGGCCAATCTCCCGAAATCATACATGGATACGGGTCATACGATGAAGTTATGGGTCATTTAGATGCAAGTGAAAGTGATTATGAAATATGAATGATGATCAGTATAACCTATTAAAGAAAGGGTAAATTAATATACATGGTTGCAATTTCGTATTAATTGTAAAGTTCAGGGGTGATTTCCCCTTTCTTCATTAGTTCAAGGGTTAATGTTTGTTTAGTTTTTTAGTTAGTATATAAATTAAAGAGTTTTGATACCCAAAGGGTTGTCACTAATGCATAAAAAGTAGTACATTAATTCATGGGGGGAATAATTACTAAATTAAGGATGATGGTTATAGACTGATGTACAAATTTCAATTGCATGTCTAATGTTATTATCAAAACCCTAGATTAAAACATCAAACCTTAACAAATGTAAAATCAACCCAATGATCACAAGGCATAACACAAACGAAACAGACAGAATAATTTAAAAACAATCAACACAAATATTAAGTCGCTTAATTAACTCAAGAAAAACTTAGTACTAATTACTTTATAATTACAAAATAAAAAATGTCGAAATTATCACCCTATTGAATGTGAATACCCTCAATTCCTCAAATTATGTATTTTTTTTTATTTTTTTTTTTTGAACCGGCAAATATTACATATGTTAGTGGTTAGAAATTAGTATCACCTAATTAGAATATACATTTGCCAGGGTTTGAACCCATGACCACCTAGGAAAGATCCCACTTGGTTTCCTCAAATTATCACTACAAAAAAAAACACTTTTTGCGGCGACAAAAAACGTCGCAAAAAGTCGAAAAATCGCCCCAAAAGAGTTTTTGCGGCGACAGATCGCAGCAAAAAGATCGTCGCAACAGTTTCGCAGTTATAGACCTTTTGCGGCGAGGTTTTTGAGCTTTTGCGGCGAGGTTTTTTGCGGCGAACATTTTGCGGCGAGCATTTTGCGACCAGGATTTGACCTTTTGCGGCGAACCTTTTGCGGCGAGATTTCACTGTATTTTTTTATTTTTTTTATTCTGCTTTATTTGGCAATAATTTCTAAAAACATGTTTTATCTAAAAAACCCAACAAACATTAACACAATCAAATATTTCAAATATAACAATTTCATACAAAAACCTCACAAAAAGTTAACAAAACAAACATGTTTGAAAGTTAACAACATAAACATTTGACGTAAAAAATATTACAAACTAGTTATCATCATTACTTGCAAATCTGCTCCATATACGATTCGGTGATCTGCAATACCGTTTACCTGAAAATAGTTTGCATAATACAGTTACTGTTAATATAAAAAAATTTAATTTAAATGCTAAATCTTTTATTAAGATGATGATTAGAGGTGGCCAAACGGGCAAATCAAGCGGGTCATAAAAAAGTAACTTTTATACAGGTTGATATGGGCCGGGTCGGGTTGTCCGAAGCACTTTTTTGTCCATGAATTTTGAATTTTTATAAATAAATTATTAGTTTGTCCAATATGATTACAAAAAAAATTCATTTTCAATAATAATCTAATTTTATGAATAAAATTGATTTAGAGGGGTTTATCTTTATGCATTGAAAATAAACTTCTGGCGATTTTCGACCCGTTTGGGCCCATTTTCTACCTAAACTGTTCTTTTTTCCATCTCAACTAAGATTATAGTTCAAATCATTTTAGAGATCATTGCAATAAAGTTAATATAATTCAAGATGTGAAAAACTCACTGTCATTTGACTTTTCACACTGAAATATCCATCCTTTATCAGCAACAGCTTTAGGCTTTGAAGCTCCAACAGCCATAATAGCCCCCTATAACAAAACAAACAGACATTTTTGTAAGAAAAAAATCAACCTTGAACAAATTATAAAATCATACAAAATTATAACACATACCTGTCCAGGAGGAAGAATAGCATCAAAGCGATCCACTCCAAACATGCCTAAGCTTGACAGAGTAAAAGTCCCTGCAACCAAAAGCCACATCACTCAATACCATTTTGTAAGAATAAAAATAAAAAATAATAATAATAATAATAATAATAATAATAATAATAATAATAATAATAATAATAATAATAAAAATCCAAATTGGTAGTTACCTGAGTTGTACTCATGATGCTAATCCTTGATTGATTAGATTATCTACTTCTGATGATTTTCTACTCTGATGATTTTAACCTTAAAATACTAAGAAAATAATAACAACTTCACTCAAATATAAAAACTGATTATTGAGACTTCAAATTGCAATGATCAGTTTAAAGTTTAAACACATATCCACACGTGTGTGTGCATGCAAATAGACATTCACATTCAAATAATCTGAAGAAACAATCAAAGGTACATACATTATTTGCCACTGCATTTGAGCACAGAGACAAAGGCATGTTCTGGATCAATTTTTCATATAGATTACTAATCTAGGGTTTGTAACATCAATAAAAAAACGATAAAGGCATCGATCGATGATCAAATGAAGTTCTATGACTAATTTAAAGTCTAATTTGAAGTTAATTTTAATAAATCGAATATTAAACGAATAAACATTGAAGTAAAATTGTTAAAATTAATACCTGAATCGGAATACAGTTTCGTTGGAGGTGGTGACTGGTCGGAGGTGGTGAGGCGTGAAGAATGACGCTCGGTCGGCGATCCGTGTCTCTGCTCAATCTATTTCTCTGCTCAATGGTCGCCTGAAACGATTTGTTCGCAGGAGGTGGTGGTTCGTCGATCGGAGGTCTTATGCGTTAGCTAGGTCTGTGTTCGATTTGCCGGTTTCGGTGGTGGTGGCGGCGATTCGGTGGTGGTGGTCGGAATGCGACGGAGGAAACATTGAAATCACTTGATCGCTCGTTCTCTGCATTCGTATCGCTCGTTCTCTGCGTCTGCCTCCAAATGAAAGAAGGAAAAGGAAATATAAAACCCTACATAGCGTTTAAGCTTCTGCGGCGAAGGGCAATTAAATATTAGGGGGAATTTTTCTGTTGAAAGTCAAACACGAGACGCGTTGTTGTTTTTGTCTTTTTCTGGCTTTTTGAGGCGAGAAGGGGTCGCCGCAAAAACCCTCCATCGCAAAAAATGTTTTTTCTTGTAGTGTATATTAACTTCTCTAATCATCGATCAACCAAAACTCGTGTAAAAAAAACCTATGCACTTTTTATATTTTTTTCAAATCGCAAAACAAAAAAGAAAGAAAAAGAAACCCTATCAAGTATCAACGTAGTTATTCTAGTTTTACGACATCGTTTTGATCACCACCTTCACACGTAATTGCAAAACACAACTTTTGATCTTCATCACGAAACGACCACACTTTAATCTTCGTACCTTTCTTCAAAACCTCCTTGTTTTCTTGCACAAACTTGTACCAGTTCGTCCTCAGCACATAATTATTTGTTGGCGTCATCTCCCAAACCGTCAATATCATCGGTTTGTTGAACATTTGCATTGTGGGACCCACCAATCGAACTACAAGACCACGAGTTTTATCTTTAGCAACTATTGTCTCATCAGCCGTCAAGAAATCTTGTGTCGCAAGTTGTTTAAACGGCATGTTTAACCTGTTTTGACCTTGTTCCAAATCAGTTTTGAACAATACTTTTTTCATCACCAACTTTAAATCTGAACCCTTCATCTCGTTGACGATGAACTCCTCCAACTGCTCGTTAGTCTCCGCCGGTACTGGCGGTGAAAAGACGGCGGCCGTTTTTGCTACCTTCTTCACGTTCTTGTTCTCATCTTCTTCCGTTGACGAACGTTGATGTTTAGTTGACACACGCGTTGACTTTTTATCCTTCTCTGACTTCTGTGAGTTCTTAAGTTCTTCTTTACGTCGACAAAACAATTCCAACTTTGAGTTCACATATTCTTCAATCTTCTTCATATAATAATCGTCTTCATTCTTGTCGTTTTCTGCTTGTTTGTTGGAAGGAAAACGAGCAACATTAGCAACGAAATAACTCGCCATCTTTGATTGCTTCAGTTAATTTCTTGAATTTATGAATCGAAAACAAATGGGTTTTCAATAAATTTGTTGGGTTTTGATGGTGTGTGTATAATTGTATATATAGGTTTAGGGTTCAAGAAATAAGGGAAGTCAAATAAGGAATTGATTGTGGTTTCCATACGTACGATTACGAAGATGATAGCGATAACAGCTGTGATTATGTCAAATTACAACTGTTTTTGCGTAATGTACAAGTGATTCTAGGTTATTTTGTGTGATGTATGAAATATAGAGATCATAGATCTTTTAGGAGATATATTCGGACGAGTAATAACCGGAATGTTTGGAGATATACTCGGTTCCGTACAATTAATAAGTGATTGAAGATTGACATTTGAGATTTATTTCCATGTATTCACAATCGTATTAGTACAATCTTTTGTGCGCAATTTACAACAGTTTATCGCGGTTTCTATGTGATCTATTATTTGAAGATTGATAAAACTAATACATAATTTGATTTGAAATTACAATTTATTTTTCTAATTTCGCTTTGTAAAAAGTGTAAATTATATGAGGATATAAAAAATGGTTGTGTAGCAATAGCACATTGTTGCTGATGCTTACAAATTCTATTAAAATAGAGAAACAATATTGATGATTATTATTTACGTTTATTTTTTGTTGTTATTCACCACAAGATGATTTTTGTAATCCACTAATTCGATATTTTTCCTTATATTATCCTTGATTTTAACACTTATTTTAATTAAGTGAATAACATCATAAGTAGTCACAAATATTAGTAATCATTTCTCATTAAAATAATAGAGTTCGTTATTAGAATAATTTTTGGATTGGATTAGGTTTTACAAAGTAGGTTAAAAATAAAATTTTAATACCTTTGATTAAATATTATTATTATTTATTTGGTATGTAGTTCATTTTAAGGTATATAACTGGTGTGACCAGCCACGATTTCTTTTCGAATTTTATAAAAAGAAGGTTATTGGATTGTACAAATGGACAGCCAAAGTGTGGGCTTGAAATGGGTAATGGGCCCCAAATTACTTTAAGTAAGTGAGCTTGTTTTATGAATCCCAACAGGGTAAAGTTAGATAAAAGACTTTGAGTGGATGATGTTCTCTTTATTTCACGTTAAATTTCGACTACTAAGAGGGTGGGGGTGTAGTCACTCAGTGGCGAATCCAGGATCAAAATCAATCGGGGTCCACTAATAGTTGATCAATTAATAAGTGGGGCCAATAAAAGAATTTTCTATTAAAATACTAAAAAAATCAAATTTTTTGTACATGAGGGACCCCACCAAGTGGGGGCCTTGGACCCCCCTTGTATATATAGGTAGATCCGCCCCTGTAGTCACTTGATCCCTACCTCGCCAAACACCACATCACCATTTCACCCAAGCCACCATACTGTCCGCCAAGCCAAACCTTTATCTTCGCCAGCCACCCAACGAAGCCAACGAGCCAATGGGGCGCTGACACGTGTAAAATTGATTTTTTTTGTTTTTTTTGGTTTTTTTTTATATTAATAAACCTTAAACCCTTATAAATACCACAATTTTATACAAATTTTCATACAACATTTCTCAACTTAAACCTTTTCACAAAACAATTTTTCACACAACAAAGTAATTTTCGGTATTTTCTTTTTAAATTTCGGTAATTTTTTTAATTTTTCGGTATTTTTATTTTAATAAACCTTAAACCCTTATAAATACCACATAATTTTATACAATTTTTCACACAACATTTCTCAACCTAAACCTTTTCACACAACAAAGTAATTTTCGATTTTTTTTTTAAATTTTGGTAATTTTTTTTAATTTTTTGGTATTTTTATTTTAATAAACCTTAAAGCATTATAAATACCATACAATATTATACAATTTTTCACACAATATTTCTCAACCTAAAATTTTTCACACAACAAAGTAATTTTTGGTATTTTTTTCTAAAATTTCGGTAATTTTTTTTAATTTTTCGGTATTTTTATTTTAATAAACCTTAAACCCTTATAAATACCACACAATTTTATATAAATTTTCACACAAAATTTCTCAACCTAAATCTTTTCACACAACAAAGTAATTTTCGGTATTTTTTAAAAAATTTCGGTAATTTTTTTTATTTTTTCGGTACTTTTATTTTAATAAACCTTAAACCCTTATAAATACCACACAATTTTATACAAATTTTCACACAACATTTCTCAACCTAAATCTTTTCACACAACAAAGTAATTTTCGGTATTTTTTTAAAAATTTCGGTAATTTTTTTTAATTTTTTTTTATTTTTCGGTATTTTTATTTTATTTTTTGGTATTTGTAATTTTTTATTTCTAGTTTGTAATATTTATTTTAATGAAATATTAATTTATTTTGAAAAAAAGAAAAAGAAAAATAAAGGGGGTGGGGCATAAATAGCTTAAGTGATGGTAGAGGGGTATTTGGGAGTTTTGAATGTGAAATGTGAAATAATGATATGGCGCATCAGTGGTGCAGAGGTAACCATTTCACCCATATAACCACACATGGCCCTTTAATATCGTTCTTCTTCTCCAAAACGATTCTCCTCATTTTTTCTTTAGACATTATTTTCAAAACTATTGATTTAATTAAAGTGATTTGGGGTTTGAATATTTGTAAATGGGAGATCGATGGTGTAATGCAGAGGCGGTAGGGAGGGGGCAAGGTGGGCCAATGACCCCCTCTAATTTCAAGGTTTAAAAAAAAAAAAAAAATTTAGGGTATAAATTGTAACTTTTTTATAATTGACCACCCAAATTAAAAAAAGGAAAAAAGGGTTTTACGTGAGCAGCTTGCAAGCCGTCGACCTTACGTTTCCTCTCAAAACCTCTCAATTTCAATTGCTTGCTAAAAATTGAAGCTGCTCGCCTGCTGCTCATCTATATCCTATCAAGGTAAACATTTAAAATTAAATTTGTGCATCAATAGTTTGCTATATTTTATTTGCTATCTGCTCATCTATATCCTATATGCTCGCCTGCTCGTCTATATCCTATCTGCTCGCCTGCTCGCTTTGCTAAAAATGATCTTATAATTTGCTATATTTTATTTCATTGCTAGTTTTTATTTCATTGTTAATTTGTTATCACATTGCTTGTAGAAGGAGATGGACAAATTTGTCATAAGAAAACCGGCTTTTGAGCAAACACCAATTCTTGAAGAAAGTCCAAAAAGGGTTTGTGAAGAAATTAATTTAAATGATCTTCCGGCGGATCCTGCAGATAGACGAAGAATATCTAAGTATAATCCTAATGATCGTGAGAGAGTTCGAAGAGCATACTTGCAAAGAGGTCCTTGCCAACGTCGTAATCATAACTTTCCTCAAAAATTTATTGGTAAGTCTAAAAGAAGATTTAACCCCTCTTGGTTTAATTTATACAAACCGTGGTTAGAATATAGTGTGAAAAAAGATGTTGCGTTTTGTTTATATTGTTATCTATGTGCTGATGGTATCGATGAAAGTGGTGATACTTGCTTCTCAAGTGGTGGGTTTGATAATTGGAAAAGGTATGACAAGTTAGAAATTCATGTTGGAGGTGTCAATAGTGCTCATAATCAAGCTCGAAGAGCATGTGAAGATTTGATGAATCCAAATCAACACATTGGTTATTCTTTTGCTAAGCAATCTGAAGAAAGCAAAATTCAATATGAAACTCGATTAATTGCTTCTATTGATTGTGTCCGACTTTGTCTACATCAAGGTTTAGCATTTCGGGGTCATGACGAGAAAAAGGATTCAAGTAACCAGGGAAACTTTAGAGAGTTACTAAAGTTTTTAGCTAAACGTAATGAAGAATTAAAAAAGGTTATCTTGGAAAATGCACCGGGGAATAATAAGTTACTATCTAATAAAATTCAAATAGACATAACATTTGCTTGTGCTTTTGAAACTACTAAGGCTATTATTGATGATATTGGGGGTGACGTTTTTTCCATTATGGTTGATGAAAGTCGTGATGCCTCTTTCAAAGAGCAAATGTCACTTGTTCTTCGATATGTCGACAAGAAAGGTAAATATTTTCTTAGATGGTGTCAATTAACATTTATTTTTGTTAAATATAACTAATAAATGAACTTCTTTATTTCAGGTTATGTCATTGAACGCTTTCTTGGGATTAGACACGTTATTAGTACCACCTCTTTGTCTTTAAAAGAGGCAGTCTACACACTACTTGGAGATCATGATCTTAGCGTGTCAAGGATTCGTGGGCAAGGATATGATGGAGCGAGCAATATGCGAGGAGAGTTCAATGGTCTCAAAAGCTTAATTTTGAAGGATAATAGTTCCGCATATTATGTCCATTGCTTTGCACATCAACTTCAGTTAGTCCTTGTAGCTGTAGCTAAAGATCATGTGAATATTGCTATGCTTTTCACTATGATTAGTAGGTTAGTGAATGTTGTTGGAGGCTCTTGTAAGCGTAGAGATTTACTTCGAGAGAAACAAGCTGCAAAAATTCTACAAGAATTGGATATTGGTGAAATTGAAAAGGGTAAAGGCTTACACCAAGAATATATTATTCAAAGAGCAACCGATACAAGATGGGGGTCTCATTATAAGACATTGGTAAACATCATTATGTTTTCTTTTAGTCTTAAATTCCATAGTGTATCATTTAACACTTACAATTTTTTTTCAGATAAACATTGGTATCTTATTCTCTTCTATTCTTGAAGTACTAGAATTTGTTGTTGAACAAGGTGGGAATGCTGAACAAAAGGCGGATGCACTTTTATCATTATGTTGGGCACAATCTTATGATGGTGTTTTTAGTATTATCTTGATGAAAAAGATTCTTGGTATTACTAGTGAGTTGTCATTAGCATTGCAGAGAAAAGATCAAGATATAGTAAATGCAATGACATTAGTTGGTATAGCCAAACAAAGGTTAGAAAGTATGAGAAACAATGAGTGGGAATCTATGGTCAACGAAATTTCTTTATTTTGTAACAAGTATGATATTGCTACTCCAAAAATGGAAGATGAATATGTAGCTCCGGGTCGATCTCGTCGTGTCTCTCAAAAAGTGACAAACCTTCATCACTATAAGTCAGAATTATGTAATACTGTGATAGATTGGATTCTACAAGAACTAAATGACAGATTTAATGAGGTCACCACAGAATTACTAGGTTGTATGGCTTGCTTGAGCCCTGTTGATTCATTTTCATCTTTCAAGACGGATAAGTTAGTTCGTTTGGCTGAGTTTTATCCTTCAGATTTTTCAGAGATAGATCGTGTTGTTCTTCATAACCAACTCGACACATTCTTTTACGACATAACATCTAGCATTGACTTTCTTGATTTAAAGGGAGTTGGATGCCTTGCTGCAAAACTAGTCGAGATGAAGAAACACTTTGTTTATCCGTTGGTTTATCGACTAATTAAATTGGTTTTGGTTTTACCCGTGTCAACCGCTTCGGTTGAAAGGGCATTTTCTGCAATGAAGATCGTGAAGACTCGACTACGCAACAAAATGGGAGATCAGTGGATGAATGATTGCTTGGTTACGTACATTGAGAAAGATGTGTTTGATAGTGTTGCTGATGAATTAATTGTTAAAAAATTTCAGGGTATGAGACCTCGTCGTTGTCAGTTGCCGAAACAATGATAGGTAATTATTTATGATTTACCGCACTTAATATATGTATTGTTTTTTATCGACTTAATATATAGACTTATATTTTGCTACATGTTTATAATTATCTTAAGTTTTGCCCCCTCATGACATTTTTCCTAGTACCGCCCCTGGTGCAATGGATGTCAAATATAGCAAATATGGTTGGTAACTAGCACCTTATTGTTATCAAGAAATCAAACAAAAGTTACCAACTTCACTTGAAAATGACAGTTGAAGAGTTTTCTGTCTACAATATTTTTCAAGAAGCAATTACATATTAGTTTGATTGGCTGTATATATATTTTACAAAACACAAGTCGAGTTTAACAGAAAAACCTGCCAAATCATGGTCACAGCAGAGTTTAATTAACTAGCCCCTTTCGCTTGAGCACAAATGGTCTTAAAAGCGTATGTCTGATTTCCTTTTATTGATTGTCTTTATATTTTAGTCTTCATTGAACATTGATATCATTGATTAATATGGCGACTTCTTGTCTATATATTACCATCTTAATCAATTGGTTAATTTATGCATGTGAAAATCACAATAACACTTAATCAATCCATATTATGATGTTTGATGATGATTTTGGTAAGAAAGAAGAAGAAGATGATTAGGGCTTTTAGAGAGAGAAAGTAGAGAGAAGTTAGAGAGAACAAATGCAGAATTGTGTGTTTGATTAATGAGCAAAAGTTATGGAATTAAGCCTTACACCTTGGTATTTATACCATGGCTTAATTCCTTGGTTAGTTAGGACCATTTCCTAAACTATTCTTAACTTTTATACAATGTTTCAATATACCCCCTAGACTAACTATTACAACATATTTAGTACCTAACAATCTCCCCCTTTGTAATACTAGTCTAGGTTGCATATCTTTGAAGACTTCTGTGTTTGTAAGGCCGGAGCTGAGATTTGAACCGTTGAGCAGTTATGTTGATAAAACAGCATCAGCCTTTGATCATCGTTGACAGACATACTTTTAATTGGCTTTTCAACCAATATAAAGTATTCCAGAAGACTTCATGCAAATCGACTGAATGTAGACCCATAGATAGAGCGGTTAGCAGCGGAAGTCCTTTCTTGAAGTTGTGGCGTTTGTCGATTTGCTGCAGATCCTTGGTTCCTGATGTTTGTTGAAGTTGAAGCAGTGCGGAATGTTGATATGTTTTGGATTTTTCTGACCGTTGTTGATAATGCTGGAGTACGGTCATAGAATCCCTTATCTGATGTATTGACTGTTGTTGATAAGATTGAAGTACAGTCATCAGATCTTCTATCAGACATAGTGACCGTTGTTGATAACAATGGAGTACGGTCGTCTGATCTTCGCACGAGAAGGTATCAGGGTAACCCAGGATCACATAGATTGCCTGTTCGCACAACAGTTACAGAAACTGTGTGACCTACGTTCAGTGTTGGCATTGATGTTAGCACTGGTAGGATTTCCATTCAATCATCGTGGAATACCAATATTTTTGGTATCACTATGAATGTTCCGGCAATATCTCAAAGATATGCTTGGTAGAGTGCATGTGTCATAGAGAAATTTAATTCGGTTCTAGACTCTATATGTGGACAAACGAAAGCGAGGACTGGAGGTGGGTCCTCTTTTTCAATATCAACAGTCTCCAAATGAGATGTCGATAGTGGATGTGGTTATCTCCGTGATTTTGAAACAAGTACTTTTTGTACTTGAGTGGTCAGTGGGGGTTGTGCATTGCATCACTGGGTCCATGATGTCTTAATCAGAAAGCAAAATATGCAATCCGATATAGATGAGGTTACCCGGTCATTTGTTCGGTTTAGGGAGGGTTTTTCCGTTTTCTTTAACCCTTTCACACTCGCTCCTCACTCAACTCACTTTTTCATTTTCAACCACACCCTCGTTTTTATTTTTACCATGTGATAAGCTGATCCGCACCCCATACTTCATACCCCCTCTCAATTTTTACCTCATCGCACCCCAATCAAGATCCCATGATACTTGATTCTGCTCACCTAGACCTAGGGACCCTCACTTTTTAGTTCCTATATTGTTGGTGGCTCCGGGGAAGATCATGCTGGATATAGCAGATCATAGGAGTAATTTGAGAGTGGTCTAATACGCTCATGTGCAATTTGATCAGCTCTTTAAAAGATGTTGCATTTTAGTTGGATCACATGGATTTTTTGGTAACACCGGACTCACTTAGAGTATCCGTTAGCACACGGTATGAATCGTTAGTCGTTTGCACAACAGTTGATTCAAATGTGTGACATGCGTTTAGAGTTGGCGTGATTTTAGCTCTAGCAGGATTTTCACTCGATCCTCGTGAAACATCAGATTGTGATGCCACTACGAGTGTTCCGATGGATTCACGGAGATCCATGTTTGTAGTGCAGGTGTCCTATATTGGAAATATTCTTGGGGGTGAGAACTAGACACACTGTGCATACAAAGAGACTTAACCCGGGGCAGGAGGTTATTATGATTCAATACCGACATACTCCGAATGAGTAGTCAGTAGCTTTTGTGCTACGTCCCCTAATGAAATGAAACAAATCCCTGTTGAGAGGAATTTGAGTAGTTGGTGGTGGCGTGCATTTGCTTTACTGTGCTAGTAAAGTCTAATGAAACATTCAAACAAATGAATGATCACCTATTTGTTTGGTTGCTCGGTTTGTTTACGGTTTGGATGCACTCAAAGGTGTGTTTTCTTTGATTTATCATGTTTTTCACATCACCTTACACTCACCTATTACTATACCCTAGACCTAAACCCTCATATTTGCCAGTTGGCTGAAATATTTCCCTGGGAAGGTGTGGCCGGATCTGGCAAACCATGGGAAGGTATGTCTTTTGAAGTAGTGAGTAACGAGAATTAAAAGAATTTGTAATAAACAGATGCAATCTTTACTAGAGAACTAGTAAAGAGATCGTTTACGGATATTACAACGACTTATAATTAGCGTTACAAACATAAAACTTTTTATTTGAGTATTTTGTTTTTGGTTTTCTGAATTTTCTCCCCCTAGAAATAATAATTCTCCCCCTAGAATTAATATTTCTCCCCCTCGACAAAACAAAAGTGTTGACAAGTTTTGAGATCGAAGGACGTACCTTATACATCATCGGAGGGTTGAAGGAGAGTATTTGCGGTGAAACTTGATTGAGTTTTGTGCTTTCTTTTGAGTGCGGGTTCTGAATCCGTTTTGATCAGAAGCCATTGAACGTTGAGAACCGGGTTTCAAGCTGAAGTACTTGAAAGCCATTTTGTTGAAGCTCGGGTCATACACTGAATTGTGTAAGAGCCATTGAATGTTAATAAAATTTTAGATATATATATATATATATATATATATATATATATATATATATATATATATATATATAAATAAATAGAATAATAAAAGAAAATTTAACAAATTATATTTATATATATATATATATGTATATAAGATAAATTAAAATAAAAAGATCCCTGGTCGAGACTGGTAACTATCCCCAAATGTTTATCATGAGTGTTGAATAGGAGAGCTATGTATTCAGTCGTGTGCCTTGGACATCCCAAGTCAAGGTATCTCGGATTCTACATAAAACAATTAAAACATATTTGGTACCCAATTATTTATGGGTCCTGAACGATTAGTGACTGATGTTTTATGTAGAATTATTTTATGATGAAATTAGAGCTTTGGAGAACTGCAATGAGGCAGTTCAGAAGTTGTGGATTTAACGAACCATTTTAAAGATATTTCAGAGGATTGAATAATCCAATGAGAGTTTTCATTTTTGATCCAGTTATATTTTACAAACGTTGAAGATTTGGTGGGTGTTTTGTTGTCGCATTTTGAGGAACCTGAAGATTTTGGCTTAGGTGCGGAATTTCCTCGAAAAGATTTGCGACGAGATAACGAGTGAGTATCAGAGGTTGGTGGGTTTTTGGAAAAGAATTTCGGTTGTATGGAAACTGGAGATGATGAAATCTTCTGATTTGATTTTGATTTTGTTGGTTTAGTGTCGTATGATTTGCATTGATATGGATAGCACGTTTTGCATGTGTTAATAAGTTTACCAGATTTATGATATACTATGTTCTTATGAATACTGCAAGGTGCATCAAGTCTTACAAAAAAACGTTTATCAGTCTGAGTTATCTGTTTCTTTTTAATTTTATCAAAAAATCTTTTTGTTCCAGATTTGTCAGTTTTAACATACACATCATCAAAATCAGGAGAGTATCGGACAGGACGATAAACAATAGAATCATAATCAGTTCTAAAAGCCGTTAAAAGAGTTTTCACACAATTAGAGTTATTACTTTTATTTTGAACCGAAAAAGAAGAAACAACAGACGTACGAGGACTAGACTTCTTAAGCAGGCTGGGCTTCTTAAGCATACTAGGTCCAGTCTGAATAGACTTCTCGGACTTCTTGGCTCTTGTGACTCCATTGGACTTCTTGAACTTCTCACTCTGAGATTGTAATTTGCTATTGGAAGCAGTTAAGACGAGTGAATTAGAGTTTCTCCTCAAGATGATTGGAACTGGGTTTGTTGGTGCTGGTCCTAATAAAGAGGCTTTAGAATTTTGAGAAACAGTATTGTTCGTTTTAGCTTTTAATTCTAAAATGGTGTCCTCTAAATTATGTATCTTATTTTGAAGGTTTTCTTTTTCTTTATCAAAAGCTTTTTGAGTTTCATCAATTTCAGATTCAAGTTGGATGATTTTCTTTTCTAAAATTAATGGTGGAACATAAAGCTTTGGTTCTTTAATTTGTTTTAAAACTTCATTGTCAGAGATGGAAAATTCTTTTGGAGTGACAATCGGAAAGTACTTATTGTTTTCAAATTTTGCTTTATTCTTTTCATATGTATAGTTCAATTCAGAATAGTTAAAGCTGATTTGAGCGTGTTCCTTCTTTTCTCTATTAAACTTCTCGATTTCTGCTTCTTCGTCCGGCATATGAAGAAAGCTTTGCCAGATTCCCAAGTTCATGTAGTCATAGTTGTATAATGTTGGGAGAACATCTGCAGCTTTTTCCAAAGGACGGGTATTCTCAACTCTGAGACCCACTTTTGACTTGAAAGATCTGAATTCTTTTGGCTCGTTGAATTTTATTGTTTGTTCAGTATGACCAGCTTTCACAATCGTTTGCTCCAGTTTTGAGATGTGTTATTCAGCATTTTCTTTTCTGACAGTAAGACTGTGTATGGTTGCTGATTGTTCATCGATTTCCTTTTTAAAGCGGTTTGTTATGTTTTTGATTTGTTCATTTAGTTTTTGAATTTCGTCATCAGCAGTCTTCAACTTATCTTGGTAGTCTTTCATCTTGATGTCTGCAGACTTCATCCATGTTTGCTCTCGACTGAGTTGAATAGCTAAATCATTTATCAGCTGCTTGGAGTCGTCTTTATCACTTGACACCGTCTTCATTGTTTTTAGGTTCAAAATTTCAAGATTTTTTGTATTAATGATGTGATTTAGACGATTTACTTCACTGGTGTGAGCAGCATGAAATGATGACAACTGTTGTTGTAACTCTTGTGTTTTTTGATTTGAAAGGTTATTTTTGTTGACTTGAGGAACAAGAGTTTCAAGTTGACGACGAAAGGTTAAATTTTCTGCCTTCAATTTTGAGATTTGTGCATTTGATTCATTAGTTGTGTTTACTTGTTTTTGTAAACTTTCTTGTAATTCAGAAATCTGAAATTGAAAAGAAGATTTTGACGTAGACAGTTGAGTTTGTAATTCCTTGTTTATTTGTTTTAATTGAAGAGAACATTGACTTAAATCATTTAAATCATTTAAGAGTTGTGCTTTTTCAGATTCCAAATAAGTTATTTATTTTGTCAAATGTGATTTCTCATCAATTTTAGTAAAAAGTTTTTCATTAAACAAGAAATTTTCTGATTCATCAGTGTCTGAATCAGATAATAAAGAGTCAAAGGAAGAAGAGTGTACCTCATTTTCATCATTTTGTGGAACGACCAGCTCATCCCTCAGATCAGTGGGATTATCAGAGTTTGATGAAAAAGTACTGATTATATCAATTTCCTTGTTGGCTTCTTCATTGAATCTTTCAGAACCCTCAGTATTCTCTCTTGGCATACTGCACAAATTTTCTAATTGTCCTTCATCTTCAGCTAACACTTTTTCAGTCTGAATTTGTTTATAATATTTGCTAGCTTTTATCGCATCTACAAGGTCTTTATCCATATTTTTTTTTTCAATTTTGGGGTAAAAGTCCTTGTGTTTAAAAATGTGAAAATTTTCTTTTAAATCCTTTTTTTTTTTTTAAATGTATTTAAAAAAAATTTGATGTTAAAAACAATATTGATTTAAAACAATTTTAAAAAAAAAATTGATTTAGACGAACTGAGTTAAATGGATTTGTTTTGGGCTGAATTAAATTTTGAATTGTATATGGGTTAACTGATTTGGACTGAAATAAAGGTTGGGCCGAGATCTGTTTTTGGCCGTGATCTGGATTTGTTGGGCTTAAAACGAATTTGGGCTTGAATATGATATGGGGCCGAACAATTTAACTGATCGAACCAATTAGATATGAGTCGGCCGAACAAGTAGATCGAACATCGTCAGATCGAACCCTTTAGCAGATCGATTATGAGCAAACGTCGATATCATAATCCAGTTATGAACTAATTAGATATGGTTGAAATCGGAATTGAAAGTGAGCCAAGAGCTTTCAATTATGAGCAAACGGTCGAGGCTGAGATCAATTTTGAGATCGACGGTATTCAAAAATATCAAAATTGAAATCATAATCCAGTTAAGTTCGATGGAATCAGTCAGAATCAAGCACGGAATCAATTGAATTGAGCAATTTCAGTCGATTAACGTTGATGATGTTGAATGCTGAGAAGAATTGCTGAGCCGAAGACTTGATGTCGAATTCTTTGTGATCGAACTCTGGATAGCCGAACAATTTTGCCGAACACAACAGGAATCGAATTGAAATCAACTAGGGTTTGAGATCAACAGTTGAGTCGATTATGTATTGAATCGAAGTCTGAATCGTTGATTTGTTGATCGAATTGTTGAAGCCGAACTCTGTGATTTTTTGAAGAATTTGGTGAAGCCGAACTTGTTCTTGAGTTTTTGATGAAGCCGAACTTGGTTCGGGCCGAAGTACTAGTGGGCCGAAGACTTGGAAGTTCGGGCCGAAGATGATTAGGCCGAACACTATGTTCGGGCCGAAGACTCTGAGATGCCGAACATTATTTGCTCAAAACTTAACCAAAATCAGTGATTCAAATCACAAAATGTTAGAAATCACTTTTCTAACAGTTTGATACAATCAAACAGCTCAAATCGGATCAAATCATGCTTCGATTTTGGATTTTTCGGTAAAATTTTGAGTTTTCAAGTTTTTCACAAAAATCTCCGAATTGAGATGAATACTTGATGGATTGCAACGAAATTTGATTCTAATGTGCTTAGAATCACTGGAGAAACATGATTATCCACTAAAAACAACGATTTCTAACAAAAATTTTGAGGATTAATTCACAGCTATTTTCCAAAAAAAAAATCAAAAACTTCAAATATGGATCGATTGAGAACGAATTTGGATCTATTCCAAGTGGATTGTGCTCTGATACCAATTGAGAGATCGAATTACACTTAGATTAAGCTAATCCATGATGATTCAAGGTGAGAAATAGAAGATTTGAGTAAGTGTGTGTGTTCTTGGTGTAAATGTGTGTGAGTTAGTTGAGAGAGAAAGAGATGGTTGTTGAAACTTTCAGAATTTGTAATTCAATAAGTGTGGGAAAGCTTACAAATTAAGCCTACATTAAAGATATTTATACCTCCTTACTAAACATGCTTAACTACTCACTAATTAAGCCTTAAGACTAGTTTACCATTTAATCAATGTTACATAACTAGTCCCTACACTATTTGATACAACATATTTAATCCTAACAGCATGTTTATACTATTTTGGGAGTAAAACTAAAGCAATTTATGCATGTTAATTCTTCTAGCTTGTGATTAGAATGTGTGTCTCAAAGAGGTAAAAACTAAAAGTCTCACTCCATTTCTATATTATATTTTGTAATTAGTCTTTAGGCAAACCTATTGCCCAGATAGAAGAAGATCATATCCCAACTTTTTTATTCCTAGTCTTTTAAAAGGCATTTTTCACCAAAAAAATAAAATAAATTTTGTTCATGTTTGTTCGTTCACCAAATAAACAAACATAAAGTAACTTCTCACCAAATGGTTTATGAACAACTCATTCAACGTTTGGTTCGTTTACAAAAAAACTAATTTAGGGACTTTGGTACACTAATAACTATTTATTAAAGAACAAAGTATATAAAAGTAACATTCTTACATTCACTTCTTTCACAAAATACAACAAAACATAAAACAAAAGAAAAACTATGAAGAGAACATATGTAAAATACAAACTAACAAAGTCGATCTAATATTTCATTTTTTAGCTCAAAATTCAGTACGTAGTTAATTATATATGTAGTTTACATTATTTTCATTTTCATTTTGACTCGTGTTACGAAGCAAGTGACCACTCAAATCTTTTGTATACGAACTTTATTGATCACCGGCTTCATGAAAAAAAAAAGTCAAACTTACAAAACCGAAAATGAAAATAAGGTAACCGAATAGATTAATAATCGATTAGTTATTCTTAGGTGGGTGACGCTTTGGTTTACCATAATCTTCCGTATAAGCAACAAAATTGACATTTTTGTTTCCAGAAAGTATTGTTCTCCAAGAACTCATTTGCTTTCCACTTAGCATAGAATTCATTTTCATCTTCTTGTGATCAACCATAATTTTTGTATGATCGACCACCATTTTTCGGCCTCTCAATGTCTTTTGGTATTTGGGCGTACCTATATATATACATCGATCAGTGACATAAAATTCATTCGATCAATCGGAAGTTCAACGTTTTCTAGAAACAGTTTTTTATATAAAAAGTAGAAAGGAAAACATGAATTTGAGTAATAATTTTGTACCTTTTCATCTGAAGTAGCAACGAATCCAGATTTATTTTCACCTAAAAGATGAACATATAGGCCTGTTAGAAATGCAATGTGTATATTCTATGTGTGAGGATACGACATTAATACTATAATTTGTCTACTTTAATTTATTTATTTTAGATAGCAAAAAGCTAGTATTTTGACAAAAATCATATGCATTTTAAAAAATTGCATTTATTACACTGTGCAACTAATATAATTCTATCTTTACCACCTAACTGTTTTTTGACAGGTGAATTTTCAAGTTGATAATAATTTTGGGACATTTTAAAATAGAAATATGGACAGTAAAATTGGGACAGAGAGAGTATTAATCAGTGTATAAATAGTATGTTTGTTGTAGTGATAAAAATATTTAGAACATCGGAGGCTAATTAATGCAAAGAAATAAAATATTAGCTAGCGGGAAAACAGATTCGTGCGTTAATTAACATTATCATCTTTATAGCAATGCAAATTAAATTTGGAGACGAATATTATTGAACATATATATAGTTAATTAGATTTATAAACTAAACCATGCATGCAAGCTAAGTGATAACGATATAAATCAAAGAACCATGAAAAACTAAGACAAAAAGTACCTTTGCAATGAAAAGCAGTCAAGAGGGTGGTTGCAATGAGGAAGAGCAATAACGAACAAATAACTATAAACCTTAGAGATATCATTGTCGTTTTTTGTGGTTGATTAATTAGGGTACGTACCAAATATTTTCTACGGGTATATATGTCTGTATTTAAGCATTCACATGCATAGACAGAATGAAGAATGAAGAAGAGAATAATATGCAGGTTTTGAATAGCCTTATATAGACCGAGGTACTAGTCAAAGAAATGGTTTAAATTCTTGAAGTCAAAGAAGGGTTTTGGGGTTTAGGATTTGCAAATCTACATGCATTCTTAAAGTTATAAAAAATGGGGACCAATTTGTCTGGGAATGCAAATTTTTAGGTGCTTACATTAACAATCGTGTCAAACCCCATGTGTATAGTTTCATCAACTTACCGATCACCGATGTTGCCTATGATCTCGAGATATTTTTGGTGGCCACAGAATTTGAATGAGTCATGGCTCCTTGTATATTATTTTCTGATTCTTATAACCTGGGTGAGGATCTATAGAAAACCATTATTAATTAAAGAATATAGGGAACAAATTATAGCCCTTAGATTAAGAATTGAAGGGATTAGATGAAAGAGATTTTAAAGGCGCACATTCATAATGTAGGGAGGGGATCTGGATGAAAAATTAGCCTAGAAGGGTAGAATTGTAAAAAACTCCATCTCTCACTTAAGCAACAATTACGTTTCTGATTCTCTCCAAACGAACGCTCTCAAAATTGCTAGTGTTCATCTGATTCTCTCTCACAAGCCAATCGATTCTCTAATCATCTAGGGTTCTTCTTTAAACACGAGTCAATCGACGTTGTTCTTCTGTCAATCGACACGATTCAGGTTTTTGTAAACGCGACTCATTCGACGGTGCATTCTCACAAACGAAGGCTTTCAGTCAGGGTTTCAGTTACGGGTTCCAATTGGGGCTTTCAGTCGGACAATCGAAGGGTTTCAGTCAAGGAGTCTCAATCGAGGATTCTAAAAGGTAACTTATCAAAAGTTGCTTATAGATTAATTTGTGTTTTTATGTTTGAGTTGAAGCAACATTCTGATGAACACAATTCTGGTTCATATATTGATTTTGGTAAATAGCTTCTTCTTTGCTTGTTATTACACATTTGTGCTTCATATTGTTTATATCAGTATGTAAAACACAATTTCATATGTGATTTACATCATATAATCAATTGATGTAACAAATGATATGTGACATGAGTATCTATTTAAATTTCATTGACCCAAAACCTACTCGGATTTGCATTTTTCAAATGATAATACCTTTATGTGCACTACATAATGCTGAGATGCATTTGCATTTTCATATGAGTATGCATTTAAAGTTTAGTGACCTAAAATGTTAATATGCTTCCTAAATTGCAGGTAACAGCTACAAGATGTATAAAACATAAAAAACACGAAATTTAACAAGATGGGCAACAATGCAAGCTAAGGTTCGTAATGATCCTAAAAGAAAAAATAAAACAAACAAAGATAATGACGAAGATATTTGGGTCGAAACTGAAAGGAGAAACAATGTAGACGAAATTCAAGAAGGTAATCATTGATGTCGCTAAAATTTGTAGAAATTATGTTGATTTGTATTTTTGAGTATTTAAAATGATTTTAATTTATTTTCTTGAAAACTTGAAACTGGTCTGTAGAAGGAAAATGGGTTTATGGTTTGTGTATACATTTCTTTTATGCAGATATAACAAAAAAAGAAGAAGCCAAAGGTAGTACAGAAAGAAGCAAAAAAAAAAAAAGAAACCTGAAAAGGAAAAGGAACTAAAAAGCAAAAGAAACTAGAAATTGAGAAGCAGCCAGAAGGTATAAATCTATCTTTATGCATTTTCATGTTATGTGTGTATGGAATATGAAGTTGAAAACGAATCTGATTTGTGTGTAACAGTATGAACTATAAAATAGAAAAAGTATATGTGTTTGCATTTGCATTCATGATTCTAGGAAGTAATGGAAATGCAGACAACGGTGACAGTGCAACTGAAGACAGAGGTGAAAATGCAACTACAAACACATGTGTAAATTCAACTGCGGAAAGAGGTGTGATAATGCAACTGCAAAAAGAGGTGAAAATGCAAATGCGAATATAGGTGAAAATGCAAATGCAGAAAGGGCTGAAAATGCAGAAGGGGGGGAAGAGGCAAACAAGAAAAATGAAGTTGAAGCTGAAAAACATATTGCTGAGAGACCAAAAAGAAAAATGAAATCAAGGGTTTGTAAGGATGCTAAAAGAAGAACGAGTAAAAGCATAGGTTGTTGTTTGTTTGTTAGGTGGTTGGTTGGTTGGTTTTTGTTGATATGAATTGATGGATACTTGTAAAGCTAATATTGATTGTTATTCTTTTGGTTTTTTTCCCTATAGATTATAATATGGATTACAAGAGTTCATGATACATGAAATGAAATTAATGATACTTGGTTGTTATTATGGTTGCTATTATTTTGAATTTTCTTTGTATGGATTATAATAGTGGATAGAGAAAGTGAAGGTACATTAGAATTCATTAAGTGTTGATGATATATGAAAAGGAAAACAAAAATTAAGAATAACGTAATTAAATGAAAATGCAACTGTAAGTATGAAAATGCAAATGCAAGTATTTTGAACAGAACCGGAATGTAAAATTCAAAGAATAACTACATAAAATGAAATTTGAAAATGCGATTGTGAGTATGAAAATGAAAATGCAATTGCAAGTATGAAAATGCAATTGCAAGTATGAAAATGCAAATGCAAATCAGTAAAATAGCTAGTTAAAAATTCTCTGAATAACTAGATTTAATGAAAATGCAAACACATGTGCAAAAATGAAAATGTTAATGCAAAAACCAGTATTTAGAACATAATCATTATTTATAAGTTCGGGGAATAACTAATGCAGTATTTGCTGCAAGTATGAAATTGAAAACGTAAGTATGAAAATGCAAATGCAAATATGAAAATGAGACTGACAGTATTAAAAACAAACCCGAATGTTAAATTCTAAGGAATAACCACATAAAATGAAAATACCACTACAAGTATGAAAATTTAAATGTAAATAACATTTTCTAAAACACTTGGTTAAAAATTCAGAGAATAACTAGATTTAATGAAAATGCAAACACATGTACAAAAATGAAAATATTAATGCAAAAACCAGTATTTAGAACATAACCGGTATTTATAAGTTCATGGAATAACTAAATAAAATGTAGAATGCAAAATGCAACTGCATTTATGAAAATGCAAATACAACTACAACTATGAAAATGTAAGTGCAAGTATGAAAATGCAAATGCAACTCACAGTATTTAAAACAACACCTATATATAAAATATTAAGGAATAACTAAATATAATGAAAATGCAAATGTCATAGCATGTTTAACTACATTTGGTAACACTAGAAAACTGTATCAATAAAAAACTAATGTGCGCCTAAAAAAATCCATCATCATCATCTGCTCGTTGCGTTTTTACAGCTCTGGCCTTTCATCAGCTCCCATGTTTTTGAGTAAAAACAAAAAATAACAATTTTTTATGTTCTGTGAAATCTTGTTGGCTAACTTTTTTACCAGTTTGATCTATCTTTTTTTTGCTCCATAATTTCTATAGAAAAGAGAATTTGAGTATAATTAATCTCTTTATAATGAAAGCGGATTACTTGATTCCACATAAAAGCCAAATATTCAAACAAACCTTTCGCTATAAAGTCAGTTGAAGTCGACAATAGGCCAATTAAAGTTGAGATAACTCAGACGTGGAGATATCATGAAGGTAAAGTTGATACTTGACATCCCATCATTCATGCTGAGTCTTAGGCCCTACAAGTAAAAAGAATTTTCCTTTATATAAGATAAAAACATAGCTTATATAGATGGCCAAATATCTATAAACCTTACATCCAATAATTAATATTAATAGTAATGAGAATTTGTTAATACTATTTACTAACCTGGAATCCTAGAGTGACAAGATCCTTTTCAGATGATCCAGGAATTGATCTAAAGTATAATGGAATCATAAGTTTTAGTATATAATAGAAAAACCGAATGTTGCTGATAGGTACCTTAACATTTCAAGAATAGTTGGCCAGCTATAACACAAATTATCTCCATTTCTCTGCAATAATAATAATAATATGTAGGTTAAGAACAAAATGAGGCATATAGGGTTCATCTGACAAAAATTGCAATGTTTGATTCTACATGTAATGTGACAAAAGTATTTTGATTGTTGTCAAATACCGTTTACTATGGCCAAATCATTTTTTATTAAGACGATGACAATTGACAAACAATCTAAATATTAATTAGGTAACCATTGAAGAGGTATCAAACTTTTTTCGATCTACAGCTTACCTGGAGGCTGGAGCTGAATCAAATGGTTCAGATCTGATTCAAGTGACCTGCGACATGGAGGTATGTTCAGGTATTGGAAGAAATTAAAAGAAGTAATTGAAGCAACATGGAGGTATGTTCGGTTATTGGAAGAACTTGAAAGAAGAAATTGAAGAAGAGAGAAATTGAAAGAAAGAATTGAATGATGTATCGGATTGAAGAAAGTACATGTGACTCTTCATTAGTTTCGAATGAAGAGTGCCCTGCCGCACCAATTCAGATCTAGTTCAAATGTGCTTGAATCTGCTTCGTAATGGTTGAAATGGGAAGGTCTTAATTAGGGTTCATACATGAAACTGAATAAGACATTATACCTGATTCGTATTTGGTTCTAATTGAGGAGTTGTAGAGGAAGCCATTGATGGAGCTATGGAGGAGATGTGAAGAAGATGAGGGAAAAATTGAGGCAGGAAAAATGTGGGGAATTGAAAATGACGTACATAATTGTTGGAGGAGAGGAGAATGACAATCATGCCCTTGAGTGCCTTTTAATGTTTTAATTAAATCAATGCTCCTAGTTGCTTCTTTAAGTTCCTTAAATAAGCTAGTTTCTTTCTCGATCCATATTCCTTATAACCTTTACATATTGTTTATTTTAAAATTATTGTAGAAGTTGTATAATTTTTTGATTTAATCAAATGTCTTAATGCGCTTTGTATTATACTACGGAGTATCGTTCTATACACCATTTGTATAAATGAATTTTGAAACGCTTGAATTAATTAATGAGTATTGGTATTTAGTCATACTTATTAGATAAAGACACGTGTTATAATCAAATGATAACATTAAGAGAGAAAATTAATAGTTACAACCATCTTATTAGGTGAGTTAGTGAGTATGATAGTGAGTATGACCAACATGTAGGAGTAATAGTTAATTGGGTAAATTACAGTTTTTGTCCCTGACCTATGGCCGATTCTGAGTTTTTGTCCCTAATGTTTTTTGTCCGTTTTTTTGTCCGTTTTTTTTTTGTGCTTTAATTTTTAAAATTCTGAAAATTTGTCCTTCCGTCTATTTTTTGCCGTTAACTGACGAAAAACTAGGTTAAAACCCGCGCGATGCGGCGGGCCGCGAACTACATATTTCTGGAGATTAAAAGTACATTGGTTATATATTTTTATAACAAATACAATACATAAGCATGATAACCGTGTATAAAATAGAGGTAAAAAGCAAGAATTAGCATTGGCGTTAAAATGTTTTTCGGTCACGTGAAATTCCTCTTGAAAGGGCAACATAAAGTTGTCCATGTGAGAATTTTAACTTTAAAAATAATTAACTTTAACTTCAAATAAAAACACATTGCATCTTAGCTGCCAAAAATTTAACTATCGAATCTCGGAATGAATATGTAAATTATTTTTGGCGTTCAGGAAAATCCACTGAGTCAATTTAAAAAGTGTGAGTATATAACACTACAAGTAATGAGGGTACAGTGAAGGGTCATGCATAATAAATTGTTACTACAAAACTTATCTCTCGTTTCCGCTTTTTAGAATTGTCATGCATCTGGTTACACAATAAGTATAGGATTTGAATTTAATAGGTTAGGTCATTTTGTTTTGTCAACTATGTGGCCTTATTTGTGATATACAATTATTGAGCGAGTACGTTATGAATTGAAATGGGATATTACCTCTACTACAGGCGTAGGAGCAATGATTTCACCAACAATTGGAGAATTGTTTACGTTTTGGTGGATGGCCATCTTAAAAAAAATATTAGGAAACATTAAATTAGTCAATATAATTAGATAAAAGTAAAAAAAGTAAAGGTATCGTAAAAGCATCAACTAAAACTAAAATAAAAATTTGATAACTCACTAAATTAAAAGGAAACGTAAGATTTTGGGATTATTTAAATGATGCACCTAAAAATTAGCACTTTTTCAATTTTGGGTAACTTCTTAAATTAACACCTAAATTGAATGATAATTTAAAGGAATTAGTTCCAAACTATGTTATGAACTAATTAAATTAGTTTATGAAAGTGTGACCTTATTTGTGATATACGATAATTGAGTGAGTATGTTATGAATTGATCGAAATGAGATATTACCTCTACAACAGGCGTGGGAACAATGATTTCACCAAGAACTGGATAATTGTCTACGTTTTGGTGGATGCCCATCTTTAAAAACAAGTAGAAAAGATTAGATAACTCAATATAATTAGATAAACATCAAGAAAGTAAAGGTATCCTAAATGTATAGGTATAAACCGCCTATAAAGTTAAAAAAAAAATGAATTAGAATTCCAAACTTTATATTATAAACATATATAAAATTTATTAGCATATATAAACTTCGTATATATGCTACCTCATTTAGGAATTTTAATATGTTATGAATATATAAACTTCTAAAATAAAGTAGTAACAAAAAATATATAGTAACGAAACATAGTTGACAATTATGAGTGTTAAAATTTTTTTAATATAAATATTGTGAAGTTGCTCCAAATAACGAAACATAGTTGAAATTATATGAGTGTTCAAAAAAAATTTGTTTAGAATGATTATTTGAGAACAAACAATCGTCTGCCCATCAGCACATTACACAAATTTAAAAATCATAAATTAAAACACAGTTTATAGCAACCTCAATGAAAGCGGCGAAACTAATACTCAAAGAAAAAGATTATTCATAATATAAAAGAAACTTATACAATCAAACTCTTTCAATCTTAACTTGTAATGTATCACCTATTTATTATAAAAGCATTTTTCCAAATTTAGTTGAGAAATCAAAGATTACAAAAAAACAAAACAAAAGAAAGCCTTTATCTCGGTCAACAAATATGTTATGGAAGTGCTAAAAATTTAAACGGTTACCTAATTAATTCAAAAGAAAGCCTAAAGAATATACTTGTTTACATATGGAAGTGCTAACTTATGGAAGTGGTTTAAATAGTTCCTTTGAAACTCTGAATTTAGTAAAATAGACGAATTACCTCTAATTCTTGTGTAGGTCGTGGCAGTGGTTGAACCACTGAAGCACCATATTGGGTGATTAAAGATATGAAAAAGGTTAATATGATTGTAAGTTTTCACCTCGTTTGTAGGTTGCACAACTACTCCATCGTAAGGTGATGGAATATATATATATATATATATATATATATATATATATATATATATATATATATATATATATATATATATATATATATATATATATATATATATATATATATATATATATATATATATATAGTTATATTGAGAACCCTGATTTCAAAAAGAACTTTGAGACCTATTATTAACCAATCAGAATTTAGTAATTTAATTTTGAATTATTTAATTCATTTAATTTTTCAAAGGGTATCTAGGACATTTGACATTTTTTTTTGTTTCCTTTTTTAAAAATATTCTAAAATCTAGGCATTAATTTAGGAAATCTTTTGTTACATATATGTTATTTTACTGGTTTGCATTTATGTTTTTTTACGATTATGCATATATGTTATTTTGCGGGTTATGCGTATATGTTAATTTACGATTTAGCAATATGATTTTTATTTAATTTCGAAATTTTGTTGTTGCATACATGTTATGATGCGGTCATCATACATGTTGAACGAACGAAATTTATATCCTAGTTTTACAAAATTGCTAGAACAAAAATAATACATATAAATTCTATTGAACATACATGTTTGAACATAAATAAATTATTCATACAAAAGTCAAAAGTAATTTCAAATAACACATATATGTACTCAAGCTATAACATATATGCATCCAAATGGTTGTTGGCGTGCAATTATGCAATTTTTCCTTGTATCGCCATCTGCAAAACATAACAAAAACATATACAACTAATCAAGAATATATATATATGCAAACTATTCAAGAGGAATTTTTATCGAGCACTTAATGTGCAATAAAAAATCATGTATTCACTTCAAAAGACCCTACGAAGAAAAATATCACAAACACATGAATGTTTGTACACAAATCTGCCCAAATGAGCAACACATATTACAACTACCGAAAGTCGTAAATTTTGTAATAATAATAACTAAAAAGATAATCTTTGAAAGGAAAAAGAATAAGAAACTAAGAGTATAGAAAAATTAATATATATTTATCATATTAACGTAATGACCTGACAATTCTCAACTTTCTTAATAATTTTTGAGGTTGATGAACTATTCAATTATGTGATGGATTTTTATCATAGAAAAAATAAATAATGTTAAACCTTTCTGATCCATTATCTTGACAACTATATTACATATTTATAAGTTGAGAAGATAAGAGAACCAAATTAAAATGACCTAATACTTGAAGGGCTACTTTGCAATAACCTTTTTTTCCCTTGAAGATCAAAACCACCGCCGTACACCATTTCGTCCCCAAAACCCATATCAAATTCACCCACAATTGTTAGTTTACAACTTCCATCGTGAATTACGTTAACCCTTTTCGAAGAATTATATTATTTGAAAAACCAGTTTTAGTTTATTTCATTTATTTCAAATAACTTACAGTCAATGACGGATCTGAAACACTTTCGCCGGCATCATCTTTTGCTGTTTTCGTTTGAAACCTCGTCGCCGCTGCCAAACAGAAGAAATAGTCGCTGGCGTCAAAGAAGTTACCGTCATTTGCAGTCTTCGTCTACTTTATTTTGGTCGCCAAAATCCATCTGCTTATTGATACGTGTGTGTTGAGGAAGAATAATGAGTGAATTTGGGTAATTTAAAGTTAATTAGGAGAAAGAGAAAGTAATTGGGGGTGTTGCTATAATTATGGAAGGACGGTTGTGAAACCGATTTTGTTTCCTTTTTTCTTTTCTTTTTTAATTTAAAAAGTACCTATTTTACCCTTTTCAATTATTTTTTTCAAAAAATGTAATTAATTTATTTATAAAAATACCATAACTAATCTTAACCATTAATTTTGAAATTCAATGGACCAGATTGAAATTGATTAGTTCTTAGAGTTCTTTTTGAAATCAGAGTTCTCAATATAATACTTCAATATATATATATATATATATATATATATATATATATATATATATATATATATATATATATATATATATATATATATATATATATATATATATATATATATATAGGATCGAGTTATATTGAGAACCCTGATTTCAAAAAGAACTCTGAGAACTCTAATTAACCAATCAGAATTTAGTAAATTGATTTTGATTAATTTAATTCATATTAATTATTCAGGGGTATTTAGGACATTTTACATTTTATTTTTTTGTTTCCTTTTTTAAAAATTTCCTAAAATTTAGGCATTAATTTCAGATTTTTTTTGTTACATATATGTCATTTTACGGTTCTGCATTTACGTTTTTTACAGTTATACATATATGTTTTACGGATGTGCATATCTGTTTTTTTGACATTAATTTCGTAAATTATATTATTTAAGGTTATACATATATGTTATTCTACGATTTTGCATATATGTTGATCATATATATGAAACATAAAATATACATGTTTAACAAACGAAATCTCTACCAAAATTCTACAAAATTTATCTTAATAACATGTGTAACATACAAAATTTACAATTTTGCATGTATGTATCATAAAACATACATGTTGAACAAACAAAATTTTTATACCCAAATTCTACAAAATTCTTAACACAAACGGAACATGTATGCTTTTATATGTCCACCTTGTAATTTGCATTTGTGCATCCATAATTGTTTTTATCTGTCCACCTTGCATACTGCTCTTGTACATCCACCTTGCAATTAAATTATTAATCATATTGTTAATTAATCAATAGAACACAAAGAGTAGGTGTATTAACATGAAATACACTATTTCTTATCGACTTATAATTGACCATTGCCAAGCCTTTAATGTCAACAACCACTGAAATTCTACTAGGTCACGATACATCATTTAGTAAAAACAATTAATTTGAAGAATAAAAAACAATCAATTTAAAGGTTACATCATTTAAAATAAATTAATTTGATGATAAAGGGTACCAAGGTGTAGATTACGATCCAACAAAACTCGCTAGTCTCGTGTGATGATGTCAAAAACCAAAAACCAAAAACAATTAATTTGATTATGAAGTGTACCAAGGTAATTTGAAGAACAAAAACGGAGGTTACCTAATCAAAAACCCATAGTTTGCATTTCTTCAAAATTTCCCATAAATAATAGACTAAGATGTTTTATTATTAAAATAATAAAAAAGAAGTATGGAATATTCAATCACTACACAATCAATTTTAAATTGTAATTGTTTTGAACAAACAAACCTTCTTGCCGACGGCAATATCATTCCTAGGTTTTTGTGTTTTTGGTCTACCTTTGTATTCTTGGTCTACCGGTGGAGCTGACATCAACGGCGGCAACAAATATGCGACGCCAGATCCGGTACCCGATTAGAAAACCAACCGATGAGAAGATGATTTGACGGATGTGATTCCGATGGAGGTATGTCGCATCCGAAATCAATCGGTATCGAAGATCCTGTGACCATGATCCAAATAAGGAGAAAATAAGATATGTACCAGAAACGGCATCATTGTAATCGGTTTTGTGGCTTTCCAGCCGTCGTGCGGTTCTGTGAAATTGGTTGTGATTTATGGGGGATGAGAGTGGGGAGAGAGGTGGTGTAGAAGAAAAATAAAAATATAGATCCGGAAAAAAATTGCATCTTTTAGGGAAGTTTAACAAGGAAACCGTTTTTATTTTCTATTTTATTAGTTTTAACCTTTTTTATTTTTGTCATATTACTAATTTACCCTTTTCAATTAAAACTTACCAAATTTAATTTGTTTTATTTATAAAAATATTATATCGATCTTAACCGTTAGTTTTGAAGATTAATGGATCAGATTTGATTGAAATAGTTCTCAAAGTTCTTTTTAAAATCAGGGTTCTCAATATAACTCTACACTATATATATATATATATATATATATATATATATATATATATATATATAGCTTAGAAAAAAAACGTTACATTCAGTATATATTGACTAAAAAAAACGCACATCATATTAACTAATATTCCCGAAACGTATGATTTAAAAAACGCGTAGAGTGTAAAAAACGCATGCTTTGCAATGAATTTAGATTTCAAACGCATGCTTTTTTAATGATTTTAGATTAATGCAGCGACTATTAAAAGGATAACAAAAATGAAACGGTCTAACATTAAATGGGGTTTTTAATGCAGCGATTATTAAAACGAACGATAAAGGTATAAGCACGTTAAGCATCAAAAGGATAACAAAAAACCAAATGGCCGAGTGGTTCGATCGTTGCTTGAACTCCATCACGTCTTGGGTTCGAAACTCGGCTGAAGCACTTTTAAAATTTTGATTCTAAAGGGTGTTTGGACATTGCTAAAAATGGAAGTGTTGAAAATTCATACATCCAGTTTTAGAAATGTCAAGCACTCATTTATAAGTAGTATAGATTGTTTCTATTATTTTTCGTAAATCACATCACAATTCCGAAAACGTATTTTGCAATTAATAGTTGACTAAATAATTGAGAAAGACCTTGCTAGAGTATTGACTAATTTATTAACACATATCTCAAAATAAATATTTACCAGCTATTTTTAATACCGAGCAAACATTATGTCAACATGTAGTATTCTAAATTTGTAAATTTGTATACTAAATTTATTCATGCGCTAACATTATGTCAACATGCAAGTTTTTCGGTGATCCAGGAAGGATATCACAGCGAATTGGTTAAGCAAAATATATATATTCCATACATATATCAAAACAATCAATATTCCTAATTTCGGAAAACATTAATTTCAAAATGTTACAAACAAAAGATAAGGAACCTTTAATGATTTGACTTTATACCCGAGAAACAATAAAAGTGTCAAACCATTTTATTAAAATTAATTTATCAGTTTTACTATAAAGTCAATTAAAAATTTGTATTATGTTTTACATTCAAATATATTTCGTATAAATCTGTTTATAATTATTAGCTTCAAATCATTCCCATTAATTATTAGCTTTAAATGTTTTGACTCGAAACTGATATATAAATGCAGCGATTTTTATGGCCGGCATTAAAACAATATACGTTTTTATTTAATATAGTCAAACGCGTTTCGGGACAGTAAGTATATTAAGTTTACGAAACATAGTCACCAAGTTGCTTATAGCCTAGTGGTAAGCTTCCTGCCTGGGGTACCTGCCCACCCGGGTTCGAATCTTGGCAACAGCAATTTTAATTTTAATTTTAACGTGGGTTTGGACATTGCTAAAAATGGAAGGGTTGAAATTCAGACCTTCCTCTTTTAGAAATGTGCAATATGCATTTTAAAGTAGGAGCGTGGAAGTGGTTGAAGCACTGAAGCACCATATTGGGTGATTAAAGACATTTTTAGGTTCTATTCGTTTGTATGCTGCACAACAACTCCATCGTTAGTTGATGGAGTATATATAGGTTAAAAAACGTAGAATTCAATATGTATTTAATATTTAAAAAAACGTAAATCAAAATATTTAGTATCTGCCTATTTAATAATCAATATGTATTTAATATTTAAAAAAACGTACATCAAAAAAAACGTAGAATTCAACATGTAAATCAATGTGTGTTTAGTTTGTAAACGGTTTTATAATTTTGGAAGGACAATAAATGCGAAATTTTAATGTAGGCAGTTGACTTTTAAGGGTTACGTATAACAGCGAGTTAATGGTATATTAATGGAAGTTATCAAAAGGATAACAAAAACCCACATGGCCCAGTGGTTACCTCGTTGGTTGTTTTCCATAAGGTCTTGGGTTCGAATCTCGGGTAAGGCACTTTTATTTTTATTTTAAAGGGTGTTTGAACATTGTTAAAAATAGTATAGATTTGATTATCCGTAGCATGGGCTGTTATCCAATGAGAGTCGACTTTTTCAGTGGGCCATCCGAAAACCCAATCCATTATTTTAGCATAAGTAGACCAAAAGATTCATATTTGTACGTCACAAAAGTTTAATAACATACGTAACAAGTGTTATGTAACATGTATACTACAAGTTATGGAATTTACATTCTTATAATAATTCATATAAATCATATAATTATAATAAAAGCACTTTTAATAATCAATAAAAAAATAAGCATTATAGTTTAAAAAATGCAATAAATCACACAAGTAGCCAACAATATCTAATAATTGCACAATTGCATTAAGCCATTAACTGGATAAGGATATAAAATGTATGTCTGTGTATTGTGTTAGATGAATTCATGATAAGCATTGAATTTATTGCTGATAGGTATGTTGCTGTACATTATATAGTTTCCTAACTTTAGGCTTCATCTGTTCCTTTTTAACCTTTTAGATAATTGAATTTTGTAAATCTGTATTAATGCCTTTTATTTTAGGGCAAAATGCATAGAAGGGTAACCTACTTTCCATTAAAGTTTATTTAAGGGTATGCACTTTTGTTTTGATCACTAAAGGGCAACCTACTTTCCATCAAAGTTTATTTGAGACTATGTATTTTTGTTTTGATCACGAAAGGGTAACTTACTTCCATAAAAGTATATAAAAAGATAAAATGTGACTTGTGAAACCGGTTACCGGTAATCAATTCTTCCATTTGTTTCCCACGTGACTATTTAATGCTTATATGATTAGTTTTGTTTCACAGCCTTCAAACTAGGTTAAAATAAAGTCGATCAATTATTCGTTCAAATTTCAAATTTCCATCTTTCCTTCAACTAATGGTTAAGGTATGGAAACAAAACTAATTTAATGATCCAAGTTAATCAAGTTCAAGACTCATCTCATGAAAAAGCTCAACTTTAAGAACCAACACATGACCCTTTTTTGAATTTATTATTTGAGTAAAATGATTTAGAAACAAAGAAGCATGTACACTTTGAACTACTTTTTTTGTAACGGTTCATTTTAGTTGGAACAACTAAATTAAATTTGTTGAGTGAGTCATTTTCCCCTTTTTATATACATTTATGAAAGTAGGTTGCCTTTTGATTAACATTTATGAAAGTAGGTTACCCTTTGATCAACCTTTATGAAAGTATGTTACCATTTAGTGATCAAAATAAAAGTACATACCCTTAAATGAATTTTGATGGAAAGTAGGTTACCCTTATATGCATTTTGCCCTTTATTTTATATAGACTTATTTCCTAACTTTAGGCAAAATATTATCATTAATGTCTTATATAATGCAATTTTTATTTTATATACCATTTTTTATAATGTCAGTTTGAATATATACTGAAAGATACAAAATTGATACGCGAGTTCTTATCATAAAAAAGGTATTTTATATAACATGATACAACAATACAAAGTATTGTAACCATATTTGACTTATTTGATAATATAAATATGTTATTTAAAGTTATTTTATATAACATCATACAGCATATGTAAGTTGTCTTGTAGGGTACCTATTATTGGATAAGAAGCAATAATTTAACATTTTTGATTGAAATATGTTTTGGTATACGTCGTAACAACGATAGCAAAAAGTTCCTTCTAGCGATGGAGATTTTGTTTTAAAATATAACAATATATTATTAAATTTAACATTTTTATTTTAGATAAATTAAGAATAACCATATATTTTATCTCTCTTTATCACATGTCAACCTAAAAGACAACTTCATTAATTATTAAATTTCGGTATTTATTATTTAAAATGTAGGATAATATTTTTATATTAGTTTATATTACTATAACAGGATAATAATCATCTTTCTTTTTCTTTTAGTTTCAAAGATTATCATGATAATATTTTTAAATTAATTTATAATATTATAACAGGATAATGACCATCTCTCTTTATTAGTTAATATTTTCAAATTAATTTATGATATTATAAGTGGATAATAATTACCTCATTTGTTTAATAGTTTCAAATCGTACTTCCAATACAAATCTTAATATATTTTATACATAACTATAACCTGTGAAATTAAAGAATTTCTACGTCTGTCTATTATCTTTTTTTGAGAAACACTCCACCATATTTTTATTTGGAACTATATTATTTTTTATTTTCTTCCAACATGTACGAAATATTTTAAGTTCATGTTATGTTACTTATGTTTTGAATTATATATTGGTAAATTTAATGATAAATTAACTAAAAAATCAAAGGCACGTAATCATGTTATATTTTGATTTACATACAGTTTGTTATTTTTTTTATATTATTATGTACTATTATGTTTGAAATTTATGTTTAGTAAAATGAATTTTTTGTTTGACTTTTTAAATTTTAAGTATAAAAGTCAATTTCACAATATATAGATATAGAATTTCACAATATAAAGTTCAATAAAATTATTACTTTACACATATCATGAAATGTAACATATAAACTCCATTAATGGTTTAAACTTTGAGTGAATATATGCCCACCCTTAATCCAATTTTAATTTTTAAATTTAAATAACAGCGGATAATTTTTGATTTACGTATATTTATTTTCTCTTTCCTACTATCAATTTCTATATAAATAAAAAGAACAAACCGTCTTTCTTAATTCGCGCAATATTCTCTCTCTAGAATTCTTTTTCTAAAACCCCATTGCGTTCGTTCCGGTGATGGCTTCATCGATTCTAGTCACTGGAGGTGCCGGATTCATAGGCACACACACTGTTTTGCAACTTCTTAATCAAGGATTCAAGGTTACGATCATCGATAACCTTGATAATTCTGTCGAAGAAGCTGTTCACAGAGTCAGAGATTTAGTCGGTCCTCAGCTCTCACTCAATCTTCAATTTCATTTGGTAAAATTCCTTCGCTTGCTATCGATTTAATTTTCGACTGCCGCACGTAAAATTGACGAACAAATTTTGAAACTGAAAATGAAAACGATAACGAGACCTTCTTAAGATGTGATATATTATGTAGGTTTGCGAATTTTGCTTACGGAGATGAATTATTGGAATACGTCTTAGAGAGTTATTGAAATTATGTAAATAATTAAATTTAATGATGAAGAAGTATCTGAATCTTATGTGCTGTAATTCGTATGATTAAATGTATGATCGTGTAGGTTTAACTATATTTGATTTTGTGTTTTATCGAATTATCGGTAATTGAATGGAGTCAGTGTGGCTTACCTAAACAACTTCTATTCAAAGATGTAGTTGGTGACTGTTTGTTAGTAAATGATATTCTACAGATTGCATATCCGCCGTTTGAATTCTTATGTCATTTTAAGACTAATTTATTAGTATCTGGAAACATCACATTGTACTTTATTATTTGTGATTATCTGGAAACTAATCGCAGAACATAACCATGTATTATTATGCCTATTCCAACAAGAAAGCAGCTGGAACCATGAAATAATAGTATCTAAATTGACCTATGGAGTTGCGATTTTGCTTGCACGATTTGCAGCATAATATTGAGTCAGATTTTCATCATGTTGAATTTATATATGTGATAACTGTTGGTTGCAGGGTGACATCAGGAATGAGCAGGATTTGGAGCAGTTGTTTTCCCAGGCTAAGTACTCAAATTTTATGTAATTCTGTTTAGTGCTATTACCTTTTTACTCACCTTCATCTTCAATTTTCACAAAAATGGTCCTTATATGACAGCAAGTGTTGTATAAAGTATAATTATTGTATTCTATTTTGTCTTGATTTAGGTTTGATGCTGTCATACACTTTGCTGGACTTAAAGCTGTGGGTGAAAGCATGGCCCACCCATTTCGCTACTTTGATAATAATTTGATCGGATCGATCACTCTGTATCAGGTCATGGCCAAATATAACTGCAAGAAGGTTCGTTGTTGTAACCCTAATCTTGATTATTGTAACCCTAATCTAAATTACTCATCAGAGTAACCCTAATCTTCCTTCATACAGTTGGTTTTTTCATCTTCTGCAACTGTCTATGGACAACCTAAGAAAATTCCATGTGTTGAGGACTTTGAATTGAAAGCTATGAATCCATATGGGCGCACCAAGGTGAATTACAAATTACCTTAATATCTTTGATTATAGCTGTATTAGTGTCTTTCTAATCTTGAATTTTTTTTAAATTTTTTTTTGGTTTAATTAGCTGTTTCTTGAAGAAATTGCTCGAGATATTCATACTGCAGATCCAGATTGGAAAATAATTTTGCTGAGATATTTCAATCCTGTTGGTGCTCATGAGAGTGGAAAACTTGGTGAAGATCCAATTGGTATTCCAAACAATCTGATGCCTTACATACAACAAGTAGCTGTAGGAAGATTACCAGAGTTAAATGTATATGGTCATGATTATCCTACACCAGATGGCACTGCGGTACGTGGGTCCCGTCCAAACCTTATTTATTACATCATCATATATAATATTAATATTAATATATATGTATATAGGTATTTATATAGTATGATAAGATTCTTTATAATATGTATCAGGTGCGTGACTACATCCATGTGATGGATTTGGCTGATGGTCACGTTGCAGCATTAAAAAAGCTTTTCACGAAAAAAGACATAGGTCAGCAACAATAGTACTCATTTAATCTTCATGATATTATTTTTTATCCTAAGTTTTATATTTTTTGTTTGTTAGGTTGTCTTGCATGCAACTTGGGGACTGGTCGTGGGACCTCTGTTCTTGAAATGGTTACTGCATTTGAGAAAGCATCTGGAAAGGTTCTCACACATTTTAAGTATAGCCATGTGATTGATGTGTACATTTTTGTATATATTCTATAACAACTTATACTATATTTCAGGAAATACCTATTAAATTTTGCCCCAGAAGGCCTGGAGATGCAACAGAAGTTTATGCTTCAACTGATAAAGCTGCAATTGAGCTTGATTGGAAGTACGTTATTAAATAAATGCGTTATTCGATTTATTAAATGATTATTTATTTCATTTAAATATGTGTATTTTCAGGGCAAAATATGGAATTGAAGAGATGTGTAGAGATCAATGGAATTGGGCAAGACAGAACCCATGGGGATATCAGAAGCCACCAACCAAATAATACTCGAATATCATGTTCTATTGCTTGTGTTTGCGAATTGTTCGCTATAATTGTTGGTTTTTAGTCTACAATCTAAGTCTGGTGGTCATGGTTTAAACTGAAAGCTTTGATTACTTCCAAAATTATATCTTTGTTACATTTGTGAATATGTTTCTAAGCAGGGGTGGTACCAGAAATTTATTCAAAGGTGGGCAAAAAAATTTTGACTTATGGAAATTTTTTCAAAGGTGGGCAAAAAATTTCGTTGCAAGTCAGAGGTAATATATGACTTACATTAGTTATCGCTCATATATAATATATCTTTTGATTAGAAAAAACGAAAAAATAATCTAACCCGTAAAAAATTATACTAATCAGAAAAAATTTGGGGTGGGCAGATGCCCACTCTGCCCACCCCTTGGTACCGCCCATGTTTCTAGGTAGTGATGACGTAAGTCAAGTTGTGTGTCAGTGAGATTGACTCGTGGAGTAATATATATGGGTTCATGAGGAATCAGCCTCATCTTTGTGGTATTTGATTCACGTTTTCTTGACACGAGTCCTGTGAGAAACAGTTCAAAATATTGTAAACAGAATAATGTACCACCGAATAGACAATATTGAAAATGAAATCTCTACAAAATATTAATGTATGTAACTAAAGATACCATCATTAGGCTTTGTAATGATTTAAGTAATTTCCACATTATGTAACGTAAAATTGGACGCATAATAACGTATTTGGTATTTTATTCTAATTTATACAATATGATAATAGATTTGAAATTTATCCTAAATATAAAGATTTAAAAGTTGAGTAATTTTTTTATTATGGTATATTATTGTTACTTTTAGTAATAAAAGTAAAGCAAGTTAAATATTTTACTCAATCTGTTTAATTTGTATAAATTCAATTTACAATATTGAAAATGATAATAACAGTCTTAACTCTTAAGGGATGTCATTAAGAGGCTAAAAGATGCATCAAAATTTGTACAATAATCAATAACCGTTACCCGGGCTTTAAGAATCATCTCCCACTAATAAAGGTACGAACGATTTATGCATCCAACTATCCGTTAAAGACAGCCTCTAGAGGGCTGTCATTAACAAAATCCTTAAAATATTTATGTAATTATATGATAATTAAACATTCGTAACAGACTTAATTTCGTCCTTCTGTATAAAACTAGGATAAAACCCGCGCGATGCGGCGGGCTGCGAAATATATAAAGCTGGCGATTAAAATTTAAACTGGTTACATATTTTTATAACGAATACAGTACATAATCATAAACTGTGTATACAATAGAGGTAAAAAGCAAGAATTAGCATTGTCGTTGAAATGTTGTTTGGTTACATGTTTTGATATATAGTGGGGTACCCGCGCAAATGAGGCGGCGGGTACACTGATACATCTATTCCGCGACGATGTTGATGGTGTTCGTGTACATGTTTTTGTATAACGATTATTATACAAATGACTGATAGTTGAGAATGAAATAATCGTGAAATATTCAAAATTTATCACCGATATATTTTATGAAGCACTTAATAGTCTCTAATTTAGTAAGAAATTTATCAGTTAATAATATCTATTTTAGGAACCAACTAATAGGCTGTAATTTAGTAAGCAATTATCACGGATCTATTTTGATAGACTTTTAATTTTCCTATTATTAATTTGGTAAATACGAAATTAGTTTTAAAGGTAATTAATTAGGTAATTTCCGAATATTTTGAATGTTTCCGATAATTAAGGTTATTTAAAAACAAATCATAATTTCGAGTATTTTGAATGCTTCCGTGTTCTAAGTTTGTGATTAGGCTATATTTTTCGTACTTCATTTGTGGAGATTTTCAGTTTTCGGTTAGAGTCTTTTTGGTTATAAATTCATCAATAACAAATCATAATTTCGAATTTGTGGACTATAAATATCATGTTACTAATTTTAAATTTATAATTTTAGGATAGATTTACATTATTCTATTACGAAAGTCTTTTTAAAGACTACTCTGTAACATGTTCAATGCACCATCCCACATCAAATGATTTTGATAATTTTGGCCCTAACGTAGGGCTGTCAAATTATCACGTGATTTATCCCGTGATAAATTAAAACACGAATATAAAATTAATTAGTTAATAAATAAATTAAAACACGAATATAAAATTGTAGAGTTTATATGTTGTTTATTTGCTAACAAATTTTAATATTTGAGGAGATAATAGTTGGCCAACGGCGAAAAATTAGTTGCTTATTGAATAAAAAAAACATATCACCAAATAGAGTAATTAAAATGAAGAAACAAACATTGCAAAATTGTTATCTTAAAGAAGAAATGTTTTCTTCTTATAATGACTTCTGATATTTTGATGATGTTGCTACATCATTTCCCTCCATATCGCAACAGTCATCTAATTGCCTCTTCAAGTTCAATGGGGTGCTGCAAAATTTTGATCGAGTTGATGACGGTGATGGGTCGACTGAAATTGGGGTGATATCATCCCCGACTTCTGAAACTAGACTCTGTATAATAGATTCACGTAAATATTAGTATGACAAAAAATATACTTACAAATTACATAATATATTTTGAATTTAAAATGGTTATCCAATATTACCGTGCAACCATTTAATTTTGTTTCTAACTCTGATAGTATTTCTTCTTTGTTAGTCATGGTTGCAATACCATTTTAACAATATTTTCATTGCGTGTATACCATTTTAAATGTAAATAACATTTTCTAAAACACTTGGTTAAAAATTCAGAGAATAACTAGATTTAATGAAAATGCAAACACATGTACAAAAATGAAAATATTAATGCAAAAACCAGTATTTAGAACATAACCGGTATTTATAAGTTCATGGAATAACTAAATAAAATGTAGAATGCAAAATGCAACTGCATTTATGAAAATGCAAATACAACTACAACTATGAAAATGTAAGTGCAAGTATGAAAATGCAAATGCAACTCACAGTATTTAAAACAACACCTACATATAAAATTTTAAGGAATAACTAAATATAATGAAAATGCAAATGTCATAGTATGTTTAACTACATTTGGTAACACAAGAAAACAGTATCAATAAAAAACTAATGTGCGCCTAAAAAAAATCCATCATCATCATCTGCTCGTTGCGTTTTTACAGCTCTGGCCTTTCATCAGCTCCCATGTTTTTGAGTAAAAACAAAAAATAACAATTTTTTATGTTCTGTGAAATCTTGTTGGCTAACTTTTTTACCAGTTTGATCTATCTTTTTTTGCTCCATAATTTCTACAGAAAAGAGAATTTGAGTATAATTAATCTCTTTATAATGAAAGCGGATTACTTGATTCCACATAAAAGCCAAATATTCATACAAACCTTTCGCTATAAAGTCAGTTGAAGTCGACAATAGGCCAATTAAAGTTGAGATAACTCAGACGTGGAGATATCATGAAGGTAAAGTTGATACTTGACATCCCATCATTCATGCTGAGTCTTAGGCCCTACAAGTAAAAAGAATTTTCCTTTATATAAGATAAAAACATAGCTTATATAGATGGCCAAATATCTATAAACCTTACATCCAATAATTAATATTAATAGTAATGAGAATTTGTTAATACTATTTACTAACCTGGAATCCTAGAGTGACAAGATCCTTTTCAGATGATCCAGGAATTGATCTAAAGTATAATGGAATCATAAGTTTTAGTATATAATAGAAAAACCGAATGTTGCTGATAGGTACCTTAACATTTCAAGAATAGTTGGCCAGCTATAACACAAATTATCTCCATTTCTCTGCAATAATAATAATAATATGTAGGTTAAGAACAAAATGAGGCATATAGGGTTCATCTGACAAAAATTGCAATGTTTGATTCTACATGTAATGTGACAAAAGTATTTTGATTGTTGTCAAATACCGTTTAATATGGCCAAATCATTTTTTATTAAGACGATGACAATTGACAAACAATCTAAATATTAATTAGGTAACCATTGAAGAGGTATCAAACTTTTTTCGATCTACAGCTTACCTGGAGGCTGGAGCTGAATCAAATGGTTCAGATCTGATTCAAGTGACCTGCGACATGGAGGTATGTTCAGGTATTGGAAGAAATTAAAAGAAGTAATTGAAGCAACATGGAGGTATGTTCGGTTATTGGAAGAACTTGAAAGAAGAAATTGAAAGAAAGAATTGAATGATGTATCGGATTGAAGAAAGTACATGCGACTCTTCATTAGTTTCGAATGAAGAGTGCCCTGCCGCACCAATTCAGATCTAGTTCAAATGTGCTTGAATCTGCTTCGTAATGGTTGAAATGGGAAGGTCTTAATTAGGGTTCATACATGAAACTGAATAAGACATTATACCTGATTCGTATTTGGTTTTAATTGAGGAGTTGTAGAGGAAGCCATTGATGGAGCTATGGAGGAGATGTGAAGAAGATGAGGGAAAAATTGAGGCAGGAAAAATGTGGGGAATTGAAAATGACGTACATAATTGTTGGAGGAGAGGAGAATGACAATCATGCCCTTGAGTGCCTTTTAATGTTTTAATTAAATCAATGCTCCTAGTTGCTTCTTTAAGTTCCTTAAATAAGCTAGTTTCTTTCTCGATCCATATTCCTTATAACCTTTACATATTGTTTATTTTAAAATTATTGTAGAAGTTGTATAATTTTTTGATTTAATCAAATGTCTTAATGCGCTTTTTATTATACTACGGAGTATCGTTCTATACACCATTTGTGTAAATGAATTTTGAAACGCTTGAATTAATTAATGAGTATTGGTATTTAGTCATACTTATTAGATAAAGACACGTGTTATAATCAAATGATAACATTAAGAGAGAAAATTAATAGTTACAACCATCTTATTAGGTGAGTTAGTGAGTATGATAGTGAGTATGACCAACATGTAGGAGTAATAGTTAATTGGGTAAATTACAGTTTTTGTCCCTGACCTATGGCCGATTCGGAGTTTTTGTCCCTAATGTTTTTTTGTCCGTTTTTTTTGTGCTTTAAGTTTTTAAAATTCTGAAAATTTGTCCTTCCGTCTATTTTTGCCGTTAACTGACGAAAAACTAGGTTAAAACCCGCGCGATGCGGCGGGCCCCGAACTACATATTTCTGGAGATTAAAAGTACATTGGTTATATATTTTTATAACAAATATAATACATAAGCATGATAACCGTGTATAAAATAGAGGTAAAAAGCAAGAATTAGCATTGGCGTTAAAATGTTTTTCGGTCACGTGAAATTCCTCTTGAAAGGGCAACATAAAGTTGTCCATGTGAGAATTTTAACTTTAAAAATAATTAACTTTAACTTCAAATAAAAACACATTGCATCTTAGCTGCCAAAATTTTAACTATCGAATCTCGGAATGAATATGTAAATTATTTTTGGCGTTCAGGAAAAATCCTCTGAGTCAATTTAAAAAGTGTGAGTATATAACACTATAAGTAATGAGGGTACAGTGAAGGGTCATGCATAATAAATTGTTACTACAAAACTTATCTCTCGTTTCCGCTTTTTAGAATTGTCATGCATCTGGTTACACAATAAGTATAGGATTTGAATTTAATAGGTTAGGTCATTTTGTTTTGTCAACTATGTGGCCTTATTTGTGATATACAATTATTGAGCGAGTACGTTATGAATTGAAATGGGATATTACCTCTACAACAGGCGTAGGAGCAATGATTTCACCAACAATTGGAGAATTGTTTACGTTTTGGTGGATGGCCATCTTAAAAAAAATATTAGGAAACATTAAATTAGTCAATATAATTAGATAAAAGTAAAAAAAGTAAAGGTATCGTAAAAGCATCAACTAAAACTAAAATAAAAATTTGATAACTCACTAAATTAAAAGGAAACGTAAGATTACAGGATTATTTAAATGATGCACCTAAAAATTAGCACTTTTTCAATTTTGGGTAACTTCTTAAATTAACACCTAAATTGAATGATAATTTAAAGGAATTAGTTCCAAACTATGTTATGAACTAATTAAATTAGTTTATGAAAGTGTGGCCTTATTTGTGATATATGATAATTGAGTGAGTATGTTATGAATTGATCGAAATGAGATATTACTTCTACAACAGGCGTGGGAACAATGATTTCACCAAGAACTGGATAATTGTCTACGTTTTGGTGGATGCCCATCTTTAAAAACAAATAGAAAAGATTAGATAACTCAATATAATTAGATAAACATCAAGAAAGTAAAGGTATCCTAAATGTATAGGTATAAACCGCCTATAAAGTTAAAAAAAAATGAATTAGAATTCCAAACTTTATATTATAAACATATATAAAATTTATTAGCATATATAAACTTCGTATATATGCTACCTCATTTAGGAATTTTAATATGTTATGAATATATAAACTTCAAAAATAAAGTAGTAACAAAAAATATATAGTAACGAAACATAGTTGACAATTATATGAGTGTTAAAAGTTTTTTAATATAAATATTGTGAAGTTGCTCCAAATAACGAAACATAGTTGAAATTATATGAGTGTTCAAAAAAAATTTGTTTAGAATGATTATTTGAGAACAAACAATCGTCTGCCCATCAGCACATTACACAAATTTAAAAATCATAAATTAAAACACAGTTTATAGCAACCTCAATGAAAGCAGCGAAACTAATACTCAAAGAAAAAGATTATTCATAATATAAAAGAAACTTATACAATCAAACTCTTTCAATCTTAACTTGTAATGTATCACCTATTTATTATAAAAGCATTTTTCCAAATTTAGTTGAGAAATCAAAGATTAAAAAAAAAGAAAAAAAAGAAAGCCTTTATCTCGGTCAACAAATATGTTATGGAAGTGCTAAAAATTTAAACGGTTACCTAATTAATTCAAAAGAAAGCCTAAAGAATATACTTGTTTACATATGGAAGTGCTAACTTATGGAAGTGGTTTAAATAGTTCCTTTGAAACTCTGAATTTAGTAAAATAGACGAATTACCTCTAATTCTTGTATAGGTCGTGGCAGTGGTTGAACCACTGAAGCACCATATTGAGTGATTAAAGATATGAAAAAGGTTAATATGATTGTAAGTTTTCACCTCGTTTGTAGGTTGCACAACTACTCCATCGTAAGGTGATGGAATATATATATATATATATATATATATATATATATATATATATATATATATATATATATATATATATATATATATATATATATATATATATATATATATATAGTTATATTGAGAACCCTGATTTCAAAAAGAACTTTGAGACCTATTATTAACCAATCGGAATTTAGTAATTTAATTTTGAATTATTTAATTCATTTAATTTTTCAAAGGGTATTTAGGACATTTGACATTTTTTTTTGTTTCCTTTTTTAAAAATATTCTAAAATCTAGGCATTAATTTAGGAAATCTTTTGTTACATATATGTTATTTTACTGGTTTGCATTTATGTTTTTTTACGATTATGCATATATGTTATTTTGCGGGTTATGCGTATATGTTAATTTACGATTTAGCAATATGATTTTTATTTAATTTCGAAATTTTGTTGTTGCATACATGTTATGATGCGGTCATCATACATGTTGAACGAACGAAATTTATATCCTAATTTTACAAAATTGCTAGAACAAAAATAATACATATAAATTCTATTGAACATACATGTTTGAACATAAATAAATTATTCATACAAAAGTCAAAAGTAATTTCAAATAACACGTATGATTTAAAACACGCGTAGAGTGTAAAAAACGCATGCTTTGCAATGAATTTAGATTTCAAACGCATGCTTTTTAATGATTTTAGATTAATGCAGCGACTATTAAAAGGATAACAAAAATGAAACGGTCTAACATTAAATGGGGTTTTTAATACAGCGATTATTAAAACGAACGATAAAGGTATAAGCACGTTAAGCATCAAAAGGATAACAAAATACCAAATGGCCGAGTGGTTCGAGCGTTGCTTGAACTCCATCACGTCTTGGGTTCGAAACTCGGCTGAAGCACTTTTAAAATTTTGATTTTAAAGGGTGTTTGGACATTGCTAAAAATGGAAGTGTTGAAAATTCAGACATCCAGTTTTAGAAATGTCAAGCACTCATTTATAAGTAGTATAGATTGTTTCTATTATTTTTCGTAAATCACATCACAATTCTGAAAACGTATTTTGCAATTAATAGTTGACTAAATAATTGAGAAAGATCTTGCTAGAGTATTGACTAATTTATTAACACATATCTCAAAATAAATATTTACTAGCTATTTTTAATACCGAGCAAACATTATGTCAACATGTAGTATTCTAAATTTATAAATTTGTATACTAAATTTATAAATTTGTATACTAAATTTATTGATGCGCTAATACATTAATTAAAAAATCATGAATTTAAAATTGTAGAGTTTATATTTTGTTATCACTTTGCTAACAAATATTAATATTTGAGGAGATAATAGTTGGCCAACGACGACAAATTAGTTGCATATTGAATAAAAAATAACATATCACCAAATAGAGTAATTAAAATGAAGAAACAAACATTGCAAAATTGTTGTCTTAAAAAAGAAATGTTATCTTCTTATAATAATCGATGAAGACTCCATCATGCGGCAGTCTTCGTTTGGCCAACCTTACATGTCTTGTTCAATCTGCCGAGAAGATAACTTCTGAGATTTTGATGATGTTGCTACATCATTTCCCTCCATATCGCAACAGTCATCTAATTGCCTCTTCAAGTTCACCGGGGTGCTGCAAAATTTTGATCGAGTTGATGACGGTGATGGCTCGACTGAAATTGGGGTGATATCATCCCCGACTTCTGAAATTAGACTATGTATAATAGATTCACGTAAAGATTAGTATGACAAAAAATAGGGTTACAATTTATATAATATATTTTGAATTTAAAATGGTTCTCCAATATTACCGGGCAACCATTTAATTTTGTTTCTAACTCTGATAGTATTTCTTCTTTGTTAGTCATGGTTGCAGTACCATAAACGCTACTACCCGACTCGATATTGTATTGCTTCATGTCTAACTTGAAAGCCAATTTATTATTTAAGAGCAGCTTAAAATCAGTAGGAATGGTTTTGAGGGGCATACCAACCTGCTTATAATAAGAAGACATATAAGGATTAAACAGATTAAGTAGAAACCATAGATGTAATATAGAAGTTCACCTTTTCAAATTCATCGACGTAGTACTTCGCAGTTTTACCGAGCAAGTAATTAGCATCCCGGTCAAACATGGTAACAGTTAAAACTCCAGTGTTGTCTTCAACAATGACCGGAATTTTAAACCTTGGTGACAAATTTAGGAAAATATTATATATTCGTAACAAAAATTTAGGGTAAATGGAAGAATACATTATGTTAGTTATATTTACCAGGGAACAAAAGACGGGGGTTTTCCTTTACATGGATCTTTAGAACACACTTTAATAGACACCTGATGGCTCCCTTGAGTACCGTCTTCGTTTTTCACCATCAACACATTTTCTTCCATTCCACTTTTACAATAGGCACACGCGTTGTAGTACCACAGGAAATCATCACCTACGCCGGTTATGGTGCATAACACAATAACTTTTTTAACCTGTTGCAAATATTATAGTCCAAGTATTAAATATAAATTTGTAAGACCATTCGAATTACATGTTTATTTAAAATTGAACATTAAAAATATTGTACCTCAGCAGGGGTCAAGATATCAGCGATAGCTACAAACTTATGGTTTATTAAGAAATCATTCTTAATAGAGTAAGAAGATGTAACTTTCTTGGTGATTCTAGACGGTGGTGTGTCCAATCCCGATTCAACCATGACAATTTTCATTCTGTAGTTAGGAAAAAGCTCATTATATATAGGGATGACAATATAAGTGGCATATAAAAGTATACGTATCAAACGGTAATTGAAAGTTACTTATGATTGAAATCTTGTATCTCTTGTATTCCACTGTTGACAAACACACGAGTTGCATCAAAGTAAGTGGCAACCGATGTTGGACCTATACATTTAGAAACAAAACACTCGTTAAAGTTTGAATATTGACAAATAAAATATCATTTATGGTAATACTTAATATTATTAAATTTATTAATTAAAAAGTACCCTTCCATGTGTCTATTTTGGCAAATTGAAGTATTATTACGACACGATCGGTTGGTTGTATGGAGTCTAGGTAATCTTGCAAACTATGAGCATGTTCCCCCCACAAGGTTATAAGGATTTTGTCACCCCTGCAATTAAACCAAATCGATTAGTTTATGACATCAATTAGGGTTATTATATATACATATATAATGATTCGAACGAACTCTATGTTTTTTATTTCTATTGGGAGCTTGTGCTTGCTTCTGTCTTCACTTGAATAATTAAGGCTTTCGACGACGCAAATTTCTCCGATTACATCTACAAAAATTTCGTTAATTAGTATGGGTATAGGGTAATATGACATATAAATCCTACATAGTAAAATGGACTTTTCTTTACCAATTGACTTTGAAGCTAGTAATGAGTTATTCAAAATCTTATCGTATGCGGCAAATTCAAAACCATGTAAAGGGCCAGACCACTCAGTTCATTCTGTAACCGTTGTGCTTGATTGAAATGGAAGCTTTTCATTCAAGCCAGTAAACGTGAAACTTGACTTGGTCGCACACAACTTACCTCCTCTGATAATGTAAACACCGTCTTCCTTCAGTTTTGTTTGAAATTTACTCATTAACTTCACGTAAATAGAACCTTGAATCCTGCCTCCCTACAAAAAATTTAATACAAAATGTAGTTAATTGTAAGTTAACATTGTCGAGATAATATATATAAGTAGTGATGATTTATCGAATATGATTAAGAGTACTACCTCTTCGTCAATTAAAATCATCTCAAGTGATATTATCTCGTTTTTGTTGTTGAAGTTTGTTTGGGGCCAAATCCGGCAAACCTTGACCTTGATGTGAATTTTGTCCTTGAAATCATGAAAGTTTCTTACAAAGTGCAAAACGGTTGTTGACATGGTTTGCTGAATTTTGATGATAAAGGATGACTTGTGATGGTTGGTGGTATTGGAATTATCGTATCATGAATTGTAGTATAATGGTTAATTTGACTATTTATGCACAATTAAAAAACGTATATATGTTATATTAAATGTAATAAAACGTAGATTAAATTGCATGGACGTTTTTAAATGTAATAAAACGTAGATTAAATTGCATGGTCAACTTAAACGTTTGTAAATCGACATTTTAGCCGTTTAAATATGGTAATTACGTTATATATACCGAATTTTATTAAACAACATTAAACGTTTTTATTAAAAACGTAATTGCCATTTTTATTTGGTCAATAAAAACGTTTATAATATTCAATTTTCGTCAACCAAATATATTTTTGCGATTCCAAATCTAGCAATAGAAATGGTAATTCGTTTAAATGTAGAACAATAACAGTAGAGTTTTAAATGTAGGAGGTTTTCTATTTTGGGTTACGTATTCAATTTGCTGTTAATGGTATATATTCGTGATGCATCAATTCGATTTAAGTCAAAACGTTTTTGTTGTATCAATTGCTAAAAATAAAAAAAAAATCTTCAACCCCTACTAATTACAGTTTTTATACCTAGTTATAGCATTGCCATATATATTCGGTCAATAAAAACATTAAACAACATTAGACGTTTTTATTTTATTGAAATTGCCATTTTTTAGTCGCTGCATAAAAACGTTTATAAATAATTCAATTTCCGTAAAAACAAATATAGGCTGAACGTTTTTGTTGTATCACATGCGCAATTTGAAAAAAAATACGTATACCCCTATTAATTCAGTTTTAATACCTAGTTATAGCATTGTCATATACATTCGGTCAATAAATGCATTAAATTAACGTATCAATTTAACGTCAGGATCAAAACGTTTGTAAAAAAGTCAATTTTTATCCGTTTCACATATGGTAATTACGTTTTGATTACCGAATTTTATTAAACAACATTAAACGTTTTTATAAAAATGGTAATTCTATTTTTAGTCGGTGAAGAAAAACGTTAAATTAATACGGGTTGATTACGTTTTGACGGAATATTTTCATTAACACCACAAAATATATAATTTGAGTACTTGCACAAAATTAAAGCGTACAACAAAAACACTTATTTGGTTCAAGGACAAAATTAATATTATTAAGGCAAACCATATTAATACAAAAAAAAAGCATCAATTGTGTCATAGAAACTAATAGTATCCTAACAATTAATTATTGTTGTTCCGTCTGTAGGGCTTTATTGTTTAAACGTTTTGTGTGTAAGTCGAGAGACGCTTATTTCCAAGGAGGGGAGTTCTTAAGCGTCTGAAACTATTATTTGGTTGCGTGTCGGACGCGACATCGGGTTCTTCATCACATAAAACAATGGCAGCATCATATTGCACTATCGGATGGATGTGTTGAAGTGCATATGTTTCTGGCATTTCCGGGTTGAACTCGATGTTTGTAACGTCAGTAGAAACAAGATATTTGACTGAAATTTAACCAAATAAAAAAGAGATATCAATATATTTTTAAAGAAAAAGTCTGTTAGGAAAGTGGGTATGCCAAATTTAATAAAAGTAAAACGAAGCACCGTATTGGAATTAACCTGTTGGTTTTCTAATCAGTTTCACGCGACATGCGTACACACTTATGTTTTCAGAAGCACATCTCCCAATCATTGTTGCCGTGGCTGCCGGTATATGATACAAGATGAGCTTGATACGGTTGCCCCTGCCGGAAATTACATTTTAAATGGGTTATTTCGTAGGTGTGGTGATCATGGAAATCAGGTATAAAGACTTACAGACACTCATGCAGCAACATTGCACACGATATCCGGCCGGATGTAAAAAAGAAGCACCGTTCGACATGTGTCCAGCAACGTCTGTGCAATGGTTATTAATTACGAAAAAACTTTAAAATTATTACTTTAAAGTAAAACATCTAAAAATGTAACGTAGACGTACCAATCAACATTTTTCGAGTTGTTTGATCCTGCAATAGCCATGTCGGAGATCTGACCAACGGGTACTTGGGGAACCAAGCATCTTCTCCATTCGTAGTTTCGGCAAGCTCGGTTTTAGTGTTGAATACTATTGCCCATACATTACGAATAAAGCTATAGCTGTCGAAGCGAGGAAAGGATTCGACACCGGTGCAATCAATTTTGAAATACTTTAAAGAGAAGACACCGCCTTCTAGTTTTCGGTTTTGGTATGCAGAAAATAATATGGGGGGATAATGGCTGCGAATTTGTGCCTCTGAAAATAAATGATTATTAGTAAAAAAAATGCAAAATCCAATCTCATCTAGTTGAAACTTATAAATCTGTCAAGCAGGAACAAATTGTAACGACCCGAAATTTGTAAATAAATAAATTGGATAAAAATATGATAAATAAGGATAAATCGTTTAAAGAACGTAGGAATTGGTTTCGTGTTGTTTGGACACCGTATAAGAAAGTTATGGGCGAAACCGGGTCGAGACAAAGATGAAAAAGTGCAGCCCAGCTGCCTAAAGGAGTTCGCGTCGCGAACTAAGGATGGCGATCGCGAACTAGCTCCAGGGAGTTTGGCCTTTTATCGCGAAGAAGTTCACGTCCGATTAACGATCGCGATCTATGAAAATCGCATAGTTAGCGACGCGAACTATTGTTCGCGTCGTGAACTATTGTCGTGCAGCATTAAAATCGGGTTGGAGCTCATTTGATGAAATAGAAAACCCTAGTTCTTCCTTTTGGCGATTTTGGAGCTCAAGTGCAGATCTTGGTTGATTTCTTCTCAAATCTTTGATAGATTTCACTCCTAGTCGAAGATTAAAGGTATATCTTCACTCTTTGATCTTTGTAGCTCAAGATCTATGTATTTGGGTGTATGGCTTTGAAACCCTAGCTCTTTGGGTTATGGGTTATGGTGATATAAGTGTTGTATACACTTAATAGATGGTGTATTAACAAGGGAAACAAGTGTATGATTCTGATTTGTAAGAATCTTAAGGGTTGGTTAAACCTAGGGTTTGGTAAATCACCATATTTGGGGGAAATGGATTGTTGGGTGTTATCTAGAGATAGATGAACACATTGTTAGTAGATTGTAATGTTGATCATATTGTGATAATTGTATTAGGCTTTTGGTGAAGTCTTGGAAAGTTGATTGGTTTGTGAAGCAAGAGATTGGGTGTCAAGAACACGATTTGAGCATCATATTGCTAAGGTGAGTACGTGTGGAATTTACTGAGTACATAGCCCTGTTAAATATTTTCATTACTTGTGTTATGGTCTATTTGCTTAATTGTGTAGACTAGTAGTTGATAGTTAGTTATACCTATGATAGTATCGAACTAACTTGATGATGATGAAAGTGCTAGCAAAGAGCTAGATTTGCATAACCATAGGGTTATGATGAGATTGAGATGATGTGATGATACGGGCTACTCCCGATCATGAGTTGTGGATTGAGGGGCAGTTGGGCGTATTCCCATCGACTCTTCCACGTTAGTTATGCGATGTCACGGGATACTCCCGGTCATGAGGTGTGGAGTGAGGGGCAGTTGGGTGAATTCCCATGTGAATTCCCATCGACTCATCCACGTTAGTTATGCGATGTCACGGGATACTCCCGGTCATGAGGTGTGGAGTGAGGGGCAGTTGGGGTGAATTCCCATCGACTCATCCACGTTAGTTGTGATTGCTAGGTAAGCAAAGTTGTTAGAGTCACACTAATGTGACTAGACTGGATAGTTGGATATATATATATATATATATATATATATATTGATTGGTTATATGAAACGTGACATTTCACTTTTATTATCGGGTCTAAACCCATGTAGCTCACGAGACGTTTTTGTCTCACGTACTCCTTGTTTGTTTTGCTATGTACTCAGGTTCGGGATCGAAGGTTTAGGTACGCATGGCTAGAGATGCGGGGCATAGAATAGAAGAACTTTAGATTGGATTTATGCTTAGCTTTGGTTTTGATCTATTTTGTAACACCAAACTTTATACTCTGATTTTCATACCAAAGGTTTTTGTAAATCCATATTTTGGAATAGTTCTTCTATTTATGAAAGATGTTTTATTTTGGCCACTATTTGGCATTAAAATTTGAGGTGTTACAACTTGGTATCAGAGCTATAGTTTAAGTGAATTAGGTTGGATGACCATCCTAGTCTTAGACTGTAGCATTAGGAATGTAAGATTTCTTGAGATCGATAGGTTGACCTTGAGACTTTATATTAAGTTTAGGGTTGAACCTAGGGGGACCGATGAGAATTGATATGATTATGGATATTGAGTCTTATGAGGCTAATGGGTTATACACAAGGTACTAAATGTTTAATGACTTTCGTATAGTCGTGACTGAAAGAAATGGTGACCACGCATAGAAGTGGTAAAGCCCCGGAGGGCCGGGAGGAAGAAATACCTCATGTCGAGGTGGTGGTTGAACAGGAAAGTCAACCGTCGATGCATCAAGTTGATGAATCGGAGGTCGGAGCTAATAGAACTCCGGTGACCATGGCGGACCTCCAAGCTATTATTGAACAACTCAAGGGAGTGGTGGCCGATGAGGTGCACCGCATCATTGGGGACCGTGAGAGGTCGGGTGGAGATCGTGTATCTGAGGCTAGATCGGATGAGAAAACCAGGGATGGTGGCACTCGAGTGGAAAAATCCTCCACAGGTGGTTGTAGTGATGCAAGGGCGAGACCCGATGAAAATTATGGTTGTTCTTTTAAGACATTCATGGCTTGTAGGCCAAACACGTATACGGGTAGTTCGGACCCGAAGGTAACAATGAGGTGGATCCGAGAAACCGAGAGGGTTATCGGTAGTAGTAAGTGTAAGGATGCCGATATGGTGACGTATGCGTCACAACTATTGAAAGAAGATGCCATGGTGTGGTGGGATATCGTGTATGAGACCCTCGGGAGGGAGGTGATTGAGAAGATGTCATGGGACGACTTTACCACGAGGTTGAAGAGAAAGTTTTGCCCCGACAGGGATTTGGAGAAGATGCATGAGAGGTTTGTAAACCTAAAGAAGGGTAATAGGTCGGTTGAGGAGTACTCAATGGAGTTCACGGGATTGCTCCCGTTTGTTGCAAGAACTTATTTTGAGGAAGGATCGAGGGTAGTCCGGTATGCTTGTGGGCTACCTTGGGATTACCAATTGGAGGTAAGGAGAGCGGTCACACTCGATGAGGCCATTGGTGCCGCCCGGGGTGTGGAAGAGGTAGATGCGACAAGGAATGCCGTGAGGGCCCATGTGAACGAGAAAAGGAAAGCCGAGAGTGGCTCGGGAACTTCTAAAAAGGGGAAGTTCACATCAAATTCCTTCAAGCAAGGAAGCGTTGCCCCGTGCAAGAGATGCGGGAAGAACCATGCCGGCGAGTGCCGAGGAGTTTCGAAGGTGTGCTATATTTGTGGAAAGACGGGGCATATAGCACGGGATTGTAGATCCAAGACACTCTCCGAGGTGGAGTGTTACTCGTGCCATGAAATGGGACACTATAGCAATGCGTGCCCGAAAAAGAGGATCGAGCCAAAGGTGCCCGCGGCTCAAAAGAAAGAGGAACCGGCTCAAGTAAGGGGACGTTCCTTTCAGGTGACTCGAGAGGAAGCAAGAGAGGTGCACGATGTAGTATCAGGTACTTTATTCATTAACTTCATGCCATCTTCTATATTATTTGATTCGGATTCTACTTATTCGTTGTGTCTTATGAGTTCGGTTGTAAATTGAATGTGCCGTCCGAAATGTTAGATGAGGTTTATGAAATAGAAGTAGCCGATGGGAAAACGTCTATGGTTGAATGTGTTTATAGAAATTGTGAAATAGAAATAGACGGTAGAAAGTTTAAGGTGGATTTGTTGCCCATGGGAATTAGGGTGTTTGATGTGGTTATCGGTATGGATTGGTTGGGTATGCACCAAGCCAAGATATTGTGTGGATATAGCTTAATGGTTGGATTATCGCACGGATTGGTGGTTATAGGAATTGGAGGAAAGTTGTATGACGTGGATGTTTATTTGGGGAATGATTTTCCCGGTTAGTTATGTGTATGGAAATTATATTTTTAGAAAGGAATATGGTTCGATGTGTCGCAGATAGTAAGGATATAGGGGTTGATGTTATTATATGGTATCAAAAGATGAACCGCAAGGACGGTAAATGTTTCCAACAAATGGATAGTAGTACAATGAAGTACTAAGTTTTGGTAAGAATTGTAGTAAGAATGGAAATTTGGAAATGGAAATCTTGGAATTGAAACTTGAGTATTTGGCGGGAATCCGGATAAGAAATGTAATGCTAATGTATGTAAATGGGAAAGAAAAGAATGAGTAAAGGTATAGTGATGCCTTGGAACTAATAAATGTAACATAGGTGGAAAAGAGTAAGTGTCAGGAATGGCATATTTTAATTGGTAGAAATGGTTGAGTAAAAAAAAAAATTGGCATGTAGCCATAACAAGTTTCGGGGCAAGGGATGATCGATTTGATATTAAGGGTAAGATGACGAGTATGGGCAAGATGTCATAATAATGAGGTGATATAATATGACATTGTGTGTGTGAGGCTACGACTGGGAAATAAATATCTCAAGGTATCGCGATGTAGAAAGACGGGAACATGGAATGTTGGGCTAATGTGTGCCAAGTCATGGGTCACAAATGTAGACCGGAGTCGATTGGTTGACTCAAAGGCGATCGGGTTGGCCGGTGAACTTTGGTTAAAGGAATAGATTGGTGGTTACCCCGGTGGTAATAAAAGGATTGGAAATCGGTAATAAGGAAATGGACCGGTTAAGGGTGATTGATGTGTAAGTGAAACGGTAAACGACAATCGGAGATTTTATTGGTATAACCACGGGGTGCAATGCATGTACATTATATGATGGCCTTGGAAGGCATATAATAATGGAAGGATAATATTATATGAATTGTGCTAAGTACTATGTTCGATGGGAGACTTATGATTAGGGAAGAAAAAGATAATGCGATTTTTTTTTATGGGAGAGGTGCTAGAACGCACGATGAGCGATTGGATGATCGAATGGGTAAGATAGTAGCAAGGCTACGCGATGCGAAAGGATGGATGTCAGATGACATTGGCGTGACATATACATATGGTTGTATATGCGCATGATGATGATGCTTGGATGGTATTGGTAACATATACATATGATTGTATATGTGCATAATGGATACGTTCAGATTGAGTTGGCGTGATATATATATGTATATATATGTAGGTGTGTATGCGTATGTGTTTATATGACGAAGATAGAACCAAGGGGTTAATGAGTATTGCTATTATGTTATGGTAAATGAAAATTTGGTTGGAAATGCGGGTGGCATTAGGTCATGTATAGGTATGGGATGCCTACGACTTCTCGAATATGAGAAAAAGGATGCTGTTAGAAAGCAATTGTCATTGGGAACCAGGATATGGTCAACTTGTGTGAAATTATGGTATGTGAGGCGAAGATGATTGAAATGGTACTAAGAAATGGTATAGGTGACCAAATGAAAGTTAAGAAACGGTAAAGGGTTGATGTGACCATAAGGGAATGTGAGAACTTGGGGAAATTTGAAAAGGTTTGAAATTTTGGAAATATGGACGATTGTTAAGGAAACATTAATGGGTGTAACCGGAAGTGATAAGTCGAGAATGAGATCTCGAGGGTAGGGAATCTGTTAATTGGAAAAAGTATGGTTGACTTTAGGCAAAAGTCAAGTTTTGTCAACATATGATTAGTTGACTTGGTTAAGGATGGGTTTTGACTTTCGTTTCGAATGACTCGCAATGATAGTAGTATAATGTATTAGTTATGTGTATGAGAAAGAGGTAATGACGTAATTAAAAGAGTTATAGACAAATTATGTCACTTTGACCCGTTGGGCGTTTTCAAGTCGAATTTGGGAATTGTGTATCTAATGGTTGATAAATTATAATTAGAGGTCGATGGTAAAGGAAATTGTTAAAGTGTAGTTGACTTTGTTCGTAAGTCAAGGGTTAGACGAGGTTGGAATGTGGTAACTTGGTCGAAGCTAGACTTTGACATTGGTGTTGGTCAATTAGTTGATTATAATGCGTGGGTCATGTCATTTCTATATGTATAAGATGATTGGTTAAAGGATTGAAAGTCTTGTGGTCAAAATTGTGCAAGTTTGGCCCATTTGGGCACTAAAGGCTTAAGATTGATTTTTGACCGTTTGGATCTAACGGGATTAATTGAATGTTTACATACATATTGTTGACTAATTCGGGATGAGAAAAGGTTGACGGTAATAACCGCGGGAGAATGAGAATGGATACTCGGTAGAATGTAAATTGGAATTTCTTTTGAGTGATTCCGAGGACGGAATCCTTTTAAGGGGAAGATAGTTGTAACGACCCGAAATTTGTAAATAAATAAATTGGATAAAAATATGATAAATAAGGATAAATCGTTTAAAGAACGTAGGAATTGGTTTCGTGTTGTTTGGACACCGTATAAGAAAGTTATGGGCGAAACCGGGTCGAGACAAAGATGAAAAAGTGCAGCCCAGCTGCCTAAAGGAGTTCGCGTCGCGAACTAAGGATGGCGATCGCGAACTAGCTCCAGGGAGTTTGGCCTTTTATCGCGAAGAAGTTCACGTCCGATTAACGATCGCGATCTATGAAAATCGCATAGTTAGCGACGCGAACTATTGTTCGCGTCGTGAACTATTGTCGTGCAGCATTAAAATCGGGTTGGAGCTCATTTGATGAAATAGAAAACCCTAGTTCTTCCTTTTGGCGATTTTGGAGCTCAAGTGCAGATCTTGGTTGATTTCTTCTCAAATCTTTGATAGATTTCACTCCTAGTCGAAGATTAAAGGTATATCTTCACTCTTTGATCTTTGTAGCTCAAGATCTATGTATTTGGGTGTATGGCTTTGAAACCCTAGCTCTTTGGGTTATGGGTTATGGTGATATAAGTGTTGTATACACTTAATAGATGGTGTATTAACAAGGGAAACAAGTGTATGATTCTGATTTGTAAGAATCTTAAGGGTTGGTTAAACCTAGGGTTTGGTAAATCACCATATTTGGGGGAAATGGATTGTTGGGTGTTATCTAGAGATAGATGAACACATTGTTAGTAGATTGTAATGTTGATCATATTGTGATAATTGTATTAGGCTTTTGGTGAAGTCTTGGAAAGTTGATTGGTTTGTGAAGCAAGAGATTGGGTGTCAAGAACACGATTTGAGCATCATATTGCTAAGATGAGTACGTGTGGAATTTACTGAGTACATAGCCCTGTTAAATATTTTCATTACTTGTGTTATGGTCTATTTGCTTAATTGTGTAGACTAGTAGTTGATAGTTAGTTATACCTATGATAGTATCGAACTAACTTGATGATGATGAAAGTGCTAGCAAAGAGCTAGATTTGCATAACCATAGGGTTATGATGAGATTGAGATGATGTGATGATACGGGCTACTCCCGATCATGAGTTGTGGATTGAGGGGCAGTTGGGCGTATTCCCATCGACTCTTCCACGTTAGTTATGCGATGTCACGGGATACTCCCGGTCATGAGGTGTGGAGTGAGGGGCAGTTGGGTGAATTCCCATGTGAATTCCCATCGACTCATCCACGTTAGTTATGCGATGTCACGGGATACTCCCGGTCATGAGGTGTGGAGTGAGGGGCAGTTGGGGTGAATTCCCATCGACTCATCCACGTTAGTTGTGATTGCTAGGTAAGCAAAGTTGTTAGAGTCACACTAATGTGACTAGACTGGATAGTTGGATATATATATATATATATATATATATATATATATTGATTGGTTATATGAAACGTGACATTTCACTTTTATTATCGGGTCTAAACCCATGTAGCTCACGAGACGTTTTTGTCTCACGTACTCCTTGTTTGTTTTGCTATGTACTCAGGTTCGGGATCGAAGGTTTAGGTACGCATGGCTAGAGATGCGGGGCATAGAATAGAAGAACTTTAGATTGGATTTATGCTTAGCTTTGGTTTTGATCTATTTTGTAACACCAAACTTTATACTCTGATTTTCATACCAAAGGTTTTTGTAAATCCATATTTTGGAATAGTTCTTCTATTTATGAAAGATGTTTTATTTTGGCCACTATTTGGCATTAAAATTTGAGGTGTTACACAAATATAGTGTGTTATTTTGGTGGTCAAGCCAAACATATTCAACGCGAACAAATTTGCATTTGCACCACAAATGTGGATTCCAGAGGTCTTCAAAGTTTTCAACAGGTTCATATCCATCAAATTCCTTCGAAAGAGGTATAATAAAATTTTAGTGAACACAGGATTTTATGATTATAAAGTAAGAAATTGAAAGTCTGAATTTAGTTAAATAGACGAATTACCTCTAATTCTGGTGTAGGTCGTGGCAGTGGTTGAATTATTGTAGCACCAGATTGGGTGGTTAAAGACATTTTTAGGTTCTGTTCGTTTGTATGCTGCACAAAAATTCAGTCGTCAGTTGATGGAGTATATATATAGGTTATAAAAAACGTAGAATTCAATAAACATTTAATGTATAAAAAAAAGTACATAAAAAATTGGTATGTGTAAATGGTTACGTTTAATTGGGAAGGTCTGTAAACGGTTTTCTGGATTTGGGTTACATAAAAAACGTAGAATTTAAATCTTGCCATAAAAATGGTAATTCGTTTTTAATGGCATTCGTTTAATGCTAGAACAATAATAGCCGAGTTTAAAATGGTAAGTCTTTTATTCATAAAAATGGTTATTATATTTTGGGTTACGATGGAAACGACTTTAAATGGTATTTATGCGTGAGTTATCAAAACATTAACAAAAAAACCACATGGCCCAGTGGTTATCACGCTGGTTGGTTTCCATGAGGTCTTGGGTTCGAATCTCGGCTGAAGCGCTTTTATTTTGATTTTAAAGGGTGTTTGGACATTGCTAAAAATGGAAGTGTTGAAAATTCAGACTTCCACTTTTAGAAATGTCAAGCATGCTTTTTAAAGTCTTCTTCAGAGCCTCTTCTTCAAGAGCCTCTTCATTTGAGGGTTTTAAAATTCTGCATTTCATTGACGAACAAATCGATTTTTGCAAATCAAAACCCTAGATCTACGAATTCAAGACCCTAGATCGATTCCGGTGGGGTGGACCAACGGTAGAAGACAAGTTATGTTCTTTCACATACGAATCACCGAATCGGTTAGGGGCTGAATTCAAAACCCTAGATCTACGAATTCAAGACCCTAGATCGATTCCTTGGCTCGATATTGCATCTCCTGGTCGCTTACCTTTGCTGCTCATTCTCTCAAACCTGAAACATGAATCAACGAATCGGTTAGGGGCTGAATTGAATAACAGAAAATCAAAAGTCTTAAAGAATCGAATACTACTTACAAATGCAAGCCAGAGTTTCGATCAATCACTCGATTGCTGCCCGGTTTTGGCTTCTGCTCGACGAACCCGCAGATACAAAATTACCACAAGAAATATGCTCGCCTAGCTTGCTGCTCAGTTGATGAAGACACGCCCGCAACACAGAAACGAAACAATTACACGGATGAAATACAGCTCAAATAAGACAAAGGGAAAGAAGGAATCGAATAAGGATTGCTTATTTCTTACCTATAGAAACAGAGATACGAAGAAGAGATGTGAAATTACTGATAAAATGATGGATTAATTTGTAATCTGAATTCACGATGATGATGTAGGTCAGGGAATAGGATGAGTCAAACTGAAATGGAGGAGATTTATGAAGGTACAATGTTTAAAGCACAAGGTACACGTGACTTAGGAAAAAAGATGAAAATACCAGGGGTAATTTGGGGAAATGGACAAAAATACCGTCAGTTAACGGAGGATTTTGGACGGAAAGACAAATTTTCAGAATTTTAAAAACTTAAAGGACAAAAAAACGGACAAAAAAACATTAGGGACAAAAACCCCGAATCGGCCATAGGTCAGGACAAAAACTGTAATTTACACTAGTTAATTCTATAATTCTCTTAGGTCTTGCATAAACTGGCGGACCTTTTTGTAGCCCGAGAGGGCCCGTGCTACCCCTTAATTTTGACTAGAAGTGTAAATATTTTGGCAAAAAAAATATGTCGGTGCTACCCCTAAATAGTGTTACCCTTCACTTATAATTTCAATAAAAAAAATAGTCCAAACTTGAAAGCACCAATGTTATTCAGATTATTAGTGAGCTCAAATGTCAAATTTTTTTTTTAACTTTAATCTTAATCTACTCCTAAATACACATATATGTTTACTATGAGATTTAAATCTTATTATATATTACGGGGAAAAAAATTATGGGTCATTTTAATTTCAAACTGATCATTTAATTACTACTAGCAGGGTACCCGCGCAATGCAGCGGCGGGTACCCTGGAATTATAGTTCGCGGAGGTGATAGGGGAGGTGGGGGGGGGGGGGGGTACCCTGGAATTATAATTCGCGGAGGTGACTGGGTGGTTGTGCGTAGTTGGTTTGAGTCTCATGCTAGTATCACTAATGTTGCTGGTTCGAATCTCATCTATGACATTTTCCCCAAAATAGTAAGAATTTGACTGAATTTTCAGCCTCCTATTTAGGGAGAAGTCCTAATATAAATAGTAGAGATATAGTAAGGTATCCGCGTAATGCGACGTCACGCTGTAACAATATTTGCCGCCATCAAATTCTATCATACATCCTGAATAATAACACATGCCATTTATTTTCCCATGTCCTACAAAATTTGTTAGAGCTGTAAAAGTATGGAAAAAAAATTAAAAATAGTAGCACGTTGTTTGTAAACGTAATAATGTATATTATGGTAAACGTAATCGTTCCATAATAAACAAATCTCCCTAGAAAGAAAATCATTTGTTCTAATATTAAGCAAACTATCACAGTTGTGATGTATAGTTATCAACGGTTTTTTTATATCCTAACGTTTAATAAAGGCTGCAAGATTTACGCGACAAATGACTTTGGTATGTGTAAGAGAATGTGTCATACTCTTATTAGAAAAAGAAAAATAAGGTAATATGTGTTATAATAATCTTTATTTAATTATATTCATATCACACCTTTAATAAAATTTAAAATCCAAATACCTCTTATTTAGCTTTTCTTTTAACTGTATTTGAAATACTTTACTTCCAGTTAACAATATGTGTTATCCTTTTCTCAGGACTAATTATTTTCAGTTATTTTGTACTACAGTCCAATATACTAATTAATTAAGATTACTCAATATTTGAATAACATACTGCTTAAAAAAAACTCATTCAAACACCTAATAAATAAATAGATAGAAAATGATGTTGGAAAAGTTGTGAAAAGTGATTTTTCACCAACTTTGGACCTATATAATTATATATATATGTGTTATATATAGTTATTGGTTGGTAGCTATGTGTTCTCCTATATGAGAGCTACGCAACGGTATATAGCGTGTCCAAAGTCGAGTTGTGGTGAATGAGATATCGACTCTCAAAGTAGGGTGTTTGATACAAGAAATCTTGGAAGTGGGGGATGTGGGAGAGTATCCCACATAGGAAAAAGAAGAAACCATTTGTTGGTTTATAAGGTTGGAAGTTGTATGGAAGATTAAATCCATATACATGGGTTTTACCCGCACGCCTACGCGCGGGGGGGTGCAAATAATTTGGACTGAGTTGCACGTAGTTGGTTTGAGTCTCATGCTAGTATCACTAATGTTGCTGGTTCGAATCTCATCTATGACATTTTCCCCAAAATAGTAAGAATTTGACTGAATTTTCAGCCTCCTATTTAGGGAGAAGTCCTAATATAAATAGTAGAGATATAGTAAGGTATCCGCGTAATGCGACGTCACGCTGTAACAATATTTGCCGCCATCAAATTCTATCATACATCCTGAATAATAACACATGCCATTTATTTTCCCATGTCCTACAAAATTTGTTAGAGCTGTAAAAGTATGGAAAAAAAAATTAAAAATAGTAGCACGTTGTTTGTAAACGTAATAATGTATATTATGGTAAACGTAATCGTTCCATAATAAACAAATCTCCCTAGAAAGAAAATCATTTGTTCTAATATTAAGCAAACTATCACAGTTGTGATGTATAGTTATCAACGGTTTTTTTATATCCTAACGTTTAATAAAGGCTGCAAGATTTACGCAACAAATGACTTTGGTATGTGTAAGAGAATGTGTCATACTCTTATTAGAAAAAGAAAAATAAGGTAATATGTGTTATAATAATCTTTATTTAATTATATTCATATCACACCTTTAATAAAATTTAAAATCCAAATACCTCTTATTTAACTTTTCTTTTAACTGTATTTGAAATACTTTACTTCCAGTTAACAATATGTGTTATCCTTTTCTCAGGACTAATTATTTTCAGTTATTTTGTACTACAGTCCAATATACTAATTAATTAAGATTACTCAATATTTGAATAACATACTGCTTAAAAAAAACTCATTCAAACACCTAATAAATAAATAGATAGAAAATGATGTTGGAAAAGTTGTGAAAAGTGATTTTTCACCAACTTTGGACCTATATAATTATATATATATGTGTTATATATAGTTATTGGTTGGTAGCTATGTGTTCTCCTATATGAGAGCTACGCAACGGTATATAGCGTGTCCAAAGTCGAGTTGTGGTGAATGAGATATCGACTCTCAAAGTAGGGTGTTTGATACAAGAAATCTTGGAAGTGGGGGATGTGGGAGAGTATCCCACATAGGAAAAAGAAGAAACCATTTGTTGGTTTATAAGGTTGGAAGTTGTATGGAAGATTAAATCCATATACATGGGTTTTACCCGCACGCCTACGCGCGGGGGGGTGCAAATAATTTGGACTGAGTTGCCCGAAATGGCTTGAACTCATGCACGCTCGAGCGACCTGCGGACACGAATGCAGCTCCGAAAATCCGGGCTCGTGCGGGATCGACACTGCAGTTGTCTCGTACTGACCACCTCAGTACTGAACCGATCAATACCGACCTCCTCGCACTGAGTGTTCGACGTGTACTGAGTTGCAGTCTGATACTGACCTGCGCAGTATCAGTCTCATACTGACCTGCAGTACTGATCTGCGCAGCAGATGTCTGATACTGAGTTCCTGCAGTACTGATCTGTGCAGCAGCAGTCTGATACTGAGCTGCTGCACTGAGTTCTCGGACTGAGTTCCTGGACTGAGCAGAACAGTTACGAAAAATCTGCTGTAAATGCAGATTGCAGTTTTGATTTCTTGTTTAATGACAATGAATGCATTTAATGTTTTGAGTAAACATTAGTCTTCATTCTACACTATAAAAGGAGACCTTGGGTCTCATTTGTAGACACACCTTCTACACCCACTTCTCTTCTTTCACAGCTTTCTCTCCAAGAAAACACTCTCAATTGTGGTACTTGTTCTGGCTTGGATTATATCCGGTAGTGTAAAACTACTCGGTTGTTTTACCCTGGGAAATAGACAACGAATCTATTTTAAGGGGATCGTGAATTTCACGAGACTCAACCAAAACTTTGTACTAGTTTGTTCTATTTAATTTGTTTCAATCTTTTGTAAACGTTTAGTCAATTTCCCTTATTGTAATTGTATTTTATTAATGAAAATTGGTATTAGCTCCTACAAATGAAACATGTTACATCATCATATATTATCATGCCATATAAGTGGATAACAAATATGACAACGAATTTTGGGAGGGATGTGTTTTCCTTTTATCAAATTTGAGTGCAGAAGTGGTATTTCTATCATTGAAGCGTTTGTTTCCTTTTCGGGTTAGTAAAACTACATCAATTCAATTTCTCAAATCGAGCTTGATTCTAGGCTTTCTTGCGGACGATTTGAACATGGAGGAAACAAAACTTTAAATTTACACTTGATTTCAATTAACATTTTGAAAATTAAGAAAAACTTAAACACGGTACCAAATAATACAAAAAATTCATATTTTGTACCATTAAGTTATCATGAGTAAATATGAACCAATGCAAGAAACTGTTCCTCAATTACAAAGGAAAACACGTTCTTGACTATCTTTTTAGCAAACATGGCTTCTTTATCATTTGCCTTTTTTATTTCGAATTAGCTATCTGATAAACACTTAATGAATCTGCAATAAAATCATCAAAACCAATAGCAATAGTTGCTGCAGCATCACAACCATAAACCAACCTCTGCAACAACAAAAAGAAAACAATAAATAATTAGAAAAATTAAGCCCGGCATTAGAAATTGTTATAAAAAAATCATCGATTGTTAAAATGTCTTAACACATATTTGCGAAAAAACAGACCCTAATATGTAAAAGAAGAATAGCACCCAAATACATATGGCATGGCTCTCACGAGGCGTATATTTCACATTCAGAAAGTTCAATTCGGTAAAGTTTCTTGCATGCCTGAAATGAAGTAGAAAATGACACAAAAGTGAACAATAAGCTAACTAACATATAGCCGTAATTTTCAACACAAAAACAAATTTAATCAAGTCAAATCAGAAACAAACGATTTCTAATAAATTATACATGAAAGATGGGGTGGCCAAGAAAATATGGAATTGGAAGATGCAATAAAGGATGTAAGTAGCCATAGGCTTAAAATTTGCTACAAACAAAACCTGTGACCACCTCCCAAAGCCATGGAAGTCTTCGATGCAACATTCAAATACATCCCCTGCTTACAACCAAATTTGACAAGTAATAAACAGTTACTGTTTTATCGAATTTTTTGATTTAGCCCATTTATAAAAATGAAAATGAAGAGCAAATTAGCTTCACACATATTTCATCGAACACTTAGTGAGAACATAAGAAGCCATAATAATTAATGAAAAGTAACACATAATTACTAATACAAACCTCATCTCAAGTCTGGATATTGATTATCTAGATGTTCCGAAACCACTCGAAACACATAAACAAAAAACAAAAAAGGGTTAACGATGAAAAATAGAGGGAAGAAACGACGTGGTGTATTTATATGGTGAAGAAGGGTACTCAAGCTTGAAGCAATCGAGGAGGCTAGTTGCAGAATCGAGGAGGCGTTTGAAGATGAGTGGTTAACTTGAATCGATGAGGCTCCTCGATTCCATGGTTGTGAAATGGCGGGTTCGAGGAGGGCATTCCAACAGACGGATGAAGCAAATGAATGGGTCGGCTGCGTTTGATCAATTGTGAAGACCGTATACTTTTGCATTTAAAATATTTGTGTTTAAGAAATAAAACACAGCGCAGGTGGCTTGGTCGTTGGAATTCATCATGTAGGTTCTGTGTTCGAATCCTTCTTAGTTCAATATTTTTTATTAAAAGTAGCAAAATCCGAAAATGGAAAGTAATTGGCTGAATTTTCAGCCTGCTATTTAGGGAAGGTCCTAAATGCATTATAGATAGTAGAGATTACTATTATTTAATAAATAAACGTAAAATCAATCTAATATAAATTTTAAAAACTACATATACGTTTAATGAAAATTCTTAAAGTCTTATTGATTATTTCTCCATAAATACCCGAACCCATTACCCATGGTTATTCACAAAGATCGTTAGGATCGGTGATAAGTGTACGGTAACGTGGAATGTACGATAACGGTGTTCTGTGCCTGTCTGCCGCCATGCATGCATTTCAAGAGAACTTTTTCTTACAAAATCATAAACTATTGTATTCATTTGTACTGTTTGTCCTTTTATTACCACCGGAGAAGAATTTTGATTCGGGTCTCCCAATATAAGTGTGAAAATCTATTTTTTTTCTAAATTGGATTTGTAGGTTTTCCTAGTTTGGAGTAATGGTGGGCATATGTAAACCGAATTTCTATGTTAAATATACAAAACGGGGATTGTTGACCGGGTTGAGAAATCTTAAAGTATGTAATTAAAATAAAAAATTATGTTGATATTTACTATTTGTGTTTATTTCATCCATTAATTTTGACTTTATCTTGATAAGTGAGTTTGCACATAAATACATACATATATAGTATACATTAATATTATTTTCGACTAGATATTGCGTATAATTCGCATGGAGAAATGTTACCATTTATAATAGTTTTTCTTTTATTTTTTTTATGAATAATATTTTTTTATTTTATAAAATGTAGTATTATGAACATTTTAGTTTATAATATAATGCATAACTTTGCAAACTCGTTGTGGAACGCAGAAACATGCTTCTTGTTAGCAACATACAGTATATCATAAGTACATGTTGTAAACCATATATAAACTAGGTAGTTAGGAGGGTCGTGATAATCACGGCCCATGAAATCATTCAAAAGCTAACTTTGGTGACAACACATGAATTGTCATTAAGCAGTACAAGCATTTTACAAATATCAAAAACATTTATAAACATGATAATTTGTTAGTTAAAAAGACAATTAGTTAGTTAAACTAAGTGTAGGACAAACTGTTGGTGAGTATTTGCAATCCATCTGCTGTGAACTTGTTTTCATTACTTTGAAACAGAGGGAGTATAACATTATTTATGGGTAATGTTACTCTTCACCAATTGTCTATTAATAATATTTTTTTTATAAAACAAAATGTTATAAATATATAAGTTTATAAATGCAAATCTACCATGAAACGTAAATATATGCTCATTATTATACAGCATTTTGAACTCAACCCTGCGATTAAGAATAGCAACAGAGAACAAGGAAAAGGGTATTCATACATTGAACCACTACCATCAACATTCAACATTAACCTTGAGCATATAAATTAATAATTAAAATTTAACAATTTTACGATAAAATAGTGAAATACCATTTGCAATCACTACTTCACATGATTGGAAATTGTACTCCCAAGGCTATGCGTTGATCTACTCTACATCTCTATGGGCCATCATTCACTACCCATGGTTGATTACCGGTAAAGTTGTATTCACGTAAATTTATTAATATATCATGTCTATGTTATGACCAAACGGAATGCTTCTTTAAATAAGAAGTACCAAATGGAATGCTTCTTTAAATAAGAAGTTTAAGTCTATTGGAGAAATGTAAAAATTTGAAAAACAAAAAAAATCACATACTTCCTCCGTATCAAAATAAGTGACACACTTTCTATTTTGGGGTATATCAAAATAAGTGACACACTTTAAAAACTTTCCTTATTTGGTAAAAATAGTGGGACTCATACCCACTAACTATCCACTTTAATAAAGTAAAATTACCCTTATACCCTTACTTTTACTTTTAAAACTCATTTATCTCACTTTATTCAAGAAAAGTGGGACCCATTCTCCACTAACTATTTACTTTAATCTATTTTAACCCTTACTTTAATCTTTTTACCTAAAAAAACGTGTAAGCCAATTTGTGTCACTTATTTTGATACGGAGGAAGTATAATTAACCGGTTCACAAGTGAACATACTCTTTATTTTTTTTTATCTATAAAATTTTTCGAGTTTGTTGCTTGGGCTAGGTCATGAACTCAATAAAAACTTGACTTGGCCTGTTTGATAACATTCGGATTCACTGAACTCGGTCCAAATTCGGACCCGGTCCGAATCAATCGTGTTTGATAACTTCCCAAGTCTTCCGATTCTAACTCAATCCAATTCTAACTCAATCCGATTCCGACTCAATCCGACGAAATCAAACGGGGCCTTAGTCAAGTTTGAGTTTAAATTGCTCGATAAAAACTGAACACCGTTTAATTAAAAAAGACCGCATAGGATTTTCAAAAATCACTATTATTTTTGAAAATAAAAATTATTTACAACTTTTTATATAAATTATAAATAATAGGTAGTGATTTTTACACTACATGTTTTAACTCATGTACCACAACAAATACACTCAGCGAAAATAATTATACAATGTGTTGGCATAATTGGAGTAATTTACAAAAAGATTAATTTAATGAAATTGAAGAATCAAGATAATGTAACGGCTGATGAAATGGCAACATCTACACCTTACAATCGAACAAGGTGAAAACTTCCAAATTCAGCCAGCCTCTTTCTAGAATCATCTTCATCGCCCATAAAACCCCTCTTTTCCCGTATCTAGGGTTTTTGCAGCCCCTTTTATCCTTCAAAATCACGCTCTTTTTCTTGCAATTTTAGGTTTTCAAAAATTATGGCTCCTGTTCTTAGCAGAAGTTTAACACCTGCTTCTATAGCCTCACTCCCTTATTCACCATTTTTTTCATCTAAATCCAATACTCAAAATCGATTGTCGTTAAGAAGCGCTTTTTTGCGTCAAAATGGATTGAAAAGCAACGATTTTTCATGTTCTGGGTTGAAATTGAAAGCGGATAAAAGAGGTAGTTCTGTGGTTGTTAGGTGCGAAGCTTCTGCTGTTGCTGAAAAAGAAGCCCCTGAAGCTTCTGGCGAGAAATATGAATACCAAGCTGAGGTCGGTTTTTCCCCCAATTTTGATCCGTTATGTTGAAATTAGGTTAATCCGATTTCACAATTGTTCTAGGGTTATCATCAATTAGTTAATTTGTTGGCTAATTTACCATTTAAAATGATGATTCCGAAGCTTACAATCTTCAATTTCTGGATGCAGGTTTCTCGCTTGATGAACCTAATTGTTCATAGTTTATACAGTCACAAGGAAATTTTCCTCAGGGAGCTTGTGAGGTAAATACATCACTGTTTTTAGCTACTAAATTACTTATTACTTATCATGTATTCCTGATTATTTTAATTTTATTATTTTAATTTTAATTTTATTTTTATTTTTTTTGCTTCAGTAATGCAAGTGATGCCCTTGATAAACTGAGATTCTTAAGTGTAACTGATTCTTCATTACTTGGAGATGCTGGTGAGCTAGAGATCCGGATTAAACCCGACCCGGAAAAAGGGACCATCACAATTTCGTAAGATTATTTATTTATTTATTTAGAAGATTTATTATAATATAATAAAAGATTTATCTAAAAACATTATTATTATTATTATTATTATTATTATTATTATTATTATTATTATTATTATTATTATTATTATTGTTATTTTTTTGTAGAGATACTGGTATTGGAATGACCAGAGAGGAGTTAATAGACTGTCTTGGAACTATTGCTCAAAGTGGTACTTCTAAGTTTTTGAGTGCTCTTAAGGTACATATCATATTTTCATATAATTAATATATAATTATTAACTATATGCAATATTTTTTTTGTGTGTTATAGGAGAACAAGGATCTTGGAAGTGATAACAGTTTGATTGGTCAATTTGGTGTCGGGTTCTATTCGGCTTTTCTAGTTGCTGACAAGGTTCTCAATTATGTTTTTATTTGGAAATAAAGTTTGATAGGGGCAATTTCGAATGGTTTACTTACAAAAGTCCTGATTTTGACCGCCTAAAAGTCAATTATGGGTCAAATTGGTCCAAGTCTAACCATTTTGACCGCCCAAACATTGATTTTAATACATATAGACCTTTTAAATCATTTTTATTTATTTTTTATTTATTTAAAATTGTGTTTGCAAACAGGTGATTGTGTCGACAAAGAGCCCTAAATCAGACAAACAATACATTTGGGAAGCAGCAGCTGACAGTAGTTCATATGTGATTAAAGAAGAAACCGATCCCGAAAAACAGATTTCTCGTGGGACTGAAATAACACTTTTTTTGAAGGTATTTTTTTAATTTTTAGATGTTATTTCTTATAAAGTTTTGATTTTTTCTTTTTACATATTTATCTTATTTTTAATTAAATTTTTGATCTTTTTGTAGGATGATGACAAATATGAGTTCACAGAGCCAAGTAGGGTTCAGGGATTGGTGAAAAACTACTCACAATTCGTTTCTTTCCCCATTTACACGTGGCAAGAGAAATCAAGGACCGTTGAGGTAATTTATTTTATTACAAATAACAATTTTACTTATTAATTGCAACATTGATTAATTAATTTGTATATTTTTTATTTCAGGTAGAGGAAGAGGAAGAACCTAAGGAGGGTGAAGAAACACCACCAGAGGTAACGTATAGTTTAAATTTAACTTATTATAAACATGGCAATTTTTGACCCGTTTACATACAAATGGGTCGATTCGGGTTGTGTTTTATCTGTAACTAGCACACGATTTAAACTAGAATATTTTATAAAAGGAATATTTTAAAAAGAAATAGGATATTTTAAAAAGGAAATGGGTCGATTTCTTGAACACATCAAACGGGTCGAAAATATTTTATAAAAAAAAGTAGAAACTTTTGTACAAAAAGTATATCCAGTCAACCCAACCCAACCTGTACAAAAAGATTTTTTATTTATTTAAATTTAATTGTAAAAAGAATTAATGTTTCTGTTTGGTGGTTTCTAGGGTGAGAAGAAGAAGAAGACTAAAACCGAAAAATACTGGGATTGGGAATTGGCGAATGAGACAAAACCTATATGGGTAAATTAATATATAATTGTATTATTAATATACTTTAATAACGTTTAAAATTCACTAATTATATGATTAAAATGCAGATGAGAAACCCGAAGGAAATTGAAAAGGATCAATACAACGAATTCTACAAGAAAACATTCAGCGAATTTCTTGATCCTCTTGCATACACTCACTTCACCACCGAGGTATTTTTTTATCATTTTTATTTATTTTTCAACATATTTAATTATTTAATTAATTATAACAATTTGTGCAGGGTGAAGTTGAATTTAGAAGTGTAATTTACATTCCTGGAATGGCACCAATGAACAATGAAGATGTAGTAAATCCAAAAACAAAGAACATTCGTCTTTATGTCAAACGTGTTTTCATTTCAGATGATTTTGATGGTGAATTGGTAAGTCGATTCTTGTTAATTAAACATTATTATATAGTTTATTATTAAATAAGTAATAATAAATTAATAATTTGATTATTGGTATGCAGTTTCCAAGATACTTAAGCTTTGTAAAGGGTGTGGTTGATTCTAATGATCTCCCTCTTAATGTTTCTCGTGAAATTCTTCAAGAAAGTCGAATTGTATGTTAAAAATCCCATCTTTATCTTATTAAAAAATATATTATAATTAAAAATGTATGTTTTTATTGGTTTCAGGTAAGAATAATGCGAAAAAGGCTTGTTAGGAAAACATTTGACATGATACAAGACCTTGCTGAGAACAAAGAGGTATTATTTAATAATATTATTATTATTAAGAACTATAATGTAACTGACATTTGATTAAATAATTTAATTTCAGGATTATAAAAAATTTTGGGAAAATTTTGGGAAATTTGTCAAATTGGGATGCATTGAGGACACTGGAAATCATAAGAGAATAACTCCATTACTGAGATTTTGGTCATCTAAAAGTGAAGATGAGTTAATAAGCTTAGATGAATATATTGAAAACATGGATGAAAAACAAAATGCTATTTACTATATTGCCACTGATAGTTTAAAAAGTGCCAAATCTGCCCCTTTCTTGGAGAAATTGGTGCAAAAGGATATTGAGGTGTTGTATTTAGTTGAACCAATTGATGAGGTGGCGATTCAGAATCTTCAGACTTATAAAGAAAAGAAATTTGTAGATGTCAGCAAGGAAGATCTTGAGCTTGGTAAGTAATTATTTAAATATTTTACAGAGAAAATTACAAAAATTGCCCTTGTGATCTTCCAAATTCTATGGTTTCTACCTAAACTTTTAATTTACCTTTTTTTTGTCAATATACTTTTCAATTTCGTGATTTTTGTCCCTATGGTGGTCTTCAAATTTCATTAGTTGTCGATTTTGACCTAAAATGACCAATGTACCCTTATTTTTATTTTATTTCGTCGGAACTTGCCAGAGAGACGACCATAAAAGAAAGAAAATAAATTAAAAAAGAAATAAAATAAAAGTATGTGTGTTTTGGAACAAACCATAGGGACAAAAATTACGAAATTAAAAGTATAGGGACAAAATTGTAGAATTTGGAAGACCGCATGGATAATTTCTGTAATTTACTCTATTTTATAATTTTCATGCCACATTTTTGGTGATAAATATTAAAATTTAAAATTGTGTTTAGGTGACACTGATGAGGTTAAAGAGAGAGAAAATAAGCAAGAATATATCCTTTTGTGTGATTGGATGAAACAACAACTCGGTGAAAAAGTTGCAAAAGTTCAAATTTCAAACCGTTTGAGTTCTTCTCCCTGTGTTCTTGTGTCTGGCAAATTTGGGTGGTCTGCTAATATGGAAAGGTATTTTTTTTTTAATTTTGAAATATAATAATAAATTAATAATTGATTAATTAAATTTTGTATTTTTATTAGGTTAATGAAAGCACAAACTCTTGGTGATACTTCAACTTTGGAATTCATGAGGGGAAGAAGAATACTGGAAGTCAACCCTGACCATCCAATCATCAAGGACTTAAATGTAATTATTATTTTTCGTAATTATCTAAGGGTCTGGATCCGGTGAGGACTCAAAAAACAGTGAGGACTCCAAAAAAAACTCTGAAAATGATCCAAAACAAATTTTTTTCAAAGAAAATTCTTTTTTAAACATAAAAATCGCAGCCTATAGATCCAAAAAAAAAATTCAAAAATGATCCAAAAAAATAATATGGATCATTATTATGATCCACAAAAAAGTGGATCATAATTTTTTTTTTTTAATTTTTTTTTTGTCAAATGTAGTAATAATCATGAGGAGTTATATATATATATTTTTTTGAATTTTTTGAAACTTTTTTGAGGTGTCTTCACCGTTTTTTGAGTCCTCACTGGATCCCACTTCTATCTAATTTATTAGACTTATTTTTTTATAAATGTTGGAAAATTAATTTATTTGCCGTGTTTCAGGCTGCATGTAAAAACGCACCAGAAAGTGGTGAGGCGAAGAGAGCTGTGGATCTGTTATATGAAACAGCTTTGATCTCTAGTGGATTCACTGTAACCTTTTTCTTTAAACCTATTAATTAGTTTTTTTTTTATTATTTATAAAAGAGTAAATTACATGGATGGTCCTTTAGGTTTATAGCATATTTCACCAATGGTCCTTATTTTTGAAAGGTTTTTTCACCGATGGTCCTTTACCAGAATGTCCGTTTATTTTTCAAGTTAACTAACATCACATGTGATGCACTTGGGGGTATTTTGGTAAATTTTTGAAACTAAAGGACCATTGGTGAAATTTGTTATAAACCTAAAGGACCATCCGTGTAATTTAAATGAAAAGGGGAAAGACAAATTGACCAAAATACCTCCCAAGGGCATTACATGTGATGTTAGTTAACTTGAAAAATAAACGGACATTTTGGTAAAGGACCATTGGTGAAAAACCTTTCATAAATAAGGACCATCGATGTAATTTTTTAAACTAAAGGACCATTGGTGAAATTTGCTATAAACTTAAAGGACGTAATTAACACTTTATAAAAAAAAGTCGATTTACGAATAATAAAATATTATTTTTTGTTTTATTGGAATGTTTTTTAGCCGGATAGTCCAGCTGAGATGGGTGGGAAGATTTATGAAATGATGGCGGTTGCTCTTGGCGGGAAATGGGGAAGAGTTGAAGAAACAACAACAACCTCGTATGAATCAAATGATTCATCTGAACCTGAAACAGAGGTTGTTGAGCCGTCAGAAGTTAGGGATGAAACCGACCCATGGAGTACCTGATCAATCTTTTTATCTTTACATTCATAGGAAGTTGTTAGAGGCAGAGAAGAGTAAAAGTTTTGGATTAAGGATTTTGTGATTTATGATTTATGGTGATGAATTGATAGTGATGTTCTTATTTATAATGAATTATCCTGTTGTTAAAACTTACCACTAGGTTATCTTGTTCCTTTAATTCATTCGACTAAGGTTGTGTTTCTTTGCAGCTTAATGCTCATTTAGCAGCTGAGTGTTTAATCATTCAACATTTAGTGCGTTTGTTTAGCGTTTCTGAATGAAGTATATGCTGAATGAGACAGCAAAAAGCTGCTGAATCATTCTTTCATATAACATATGCTGAATCATTAAGCAGTATGAATTTTTATAAAAAAGTTTCTCACAATAAAACCAAGTTTTACACAAAACCTCTTAATCATTCAGACTGTTGAATCATTCAGCATTTAATCATTTTGTTAATATCAAACAACACCTAAGTTTACTTAATTTGTTTAAAACAAATCTAAAAATAAAATAAAAATTATGATAATTTTTATGTCTAATTAAAAGAACCTAAAGTCGGGTCTAAGAATGTAGTGTTAATACATGCCAAAATTAAAGGGTAATTTATTTTTTATTTACTCACTATAAATATATAAATATATTTTATTTAAGCTCCTACTTCTAATAGTTTTTCACAAATAATAAAATAGTTTTGATAATAGAGCATTATGTCTGTTAATAATAATTGATAATTTGCTTTAAAAAATATTAACTAATTATATTATTACCACTAACCACGTTTGTTTTGAAATAAGAGAGATGATGTTGTTGATGGTAGGAGATATTGCTAGAAAATAAGGATAAATTAGTGACAATATAGATAAAGGGAGGTTGTATAGAATAATTTTTATTTAAACAGAGTAATTTTATATCAAGAGATAATTTATGCCCTTAGTAGGAGGGGTAAAATGTAATGTGTGGTAAACGAAGGGTATCATAGTCTTTTGACATGAAATTGCTATGCATAGATAAAAATTGCTGAATCAGCTCACATAGATAAAAGTTTGTTGATATTAATATATGGGTTTTGCTAATGACAGCCCTTAGAGCTGTCACTAACATGCATAAAAAGCTTGTACATTGATTAAAAAGTTATATTTCTAAAATTCAGGAGGGTTGTCTTTTGTGTATTTTGTCTTCTTACTGTCATTAGCATTTTCCTTAATATATTTAATAGTTCCGAAAAAAATCATCGTCACGAAACAATGTGATTCTCAAAACTACTGCGTAATCTTTCCAAAAAATATTATCTACGAGATAAAAGATACACCTTAATACGAAGTATATCCACAATAACTATCCAACTAGATCATGTACGGAACATATACTTCCCTTAAATTGTTACCCGCCTTCGTATTTCTATTAACTTTTCAAGTTTAAATATTCACATACCTGTCCAACAAGTCCAATGAATAAATCTTTTAATATATATCCTTAAATTTAAAAATTAACCAAGATTCATATATGGTAAGTATAGTTTGAATAACTAACCGTGCTCCTATTTTTTCTAGGTTTCCTTTTTTATATCAGCATACTTGTCCAACAATTAAACTATCGATCTCCTTATATATACACACACAATAGTTGATCAATAATTACACAAATTCGAGTTTCTATCAATGAAAACAACAATGGGAACTAGTTCAGTCAACGACAGTCAAGAAAAACAAGTCACAAACGTTGATCATGCTCCGATCACGACATTTTCGTCCACCAAATCATCCTTTTCGTATTGTGATGTTCCATTCAAGAAAAGGTATATATAAAAATATTAAATCTTTGTTTCTTTTTTTCTAGTTAATCAATATACTAATTAATTTCATTCATTAACCATGCGTAGCAAATATTTATTTAGTTCTAAACTCTAAAGGCTGCTTCTTATGATCTCAGGTTCAAGTTTGTGAGTGAATGTATAAAGATTACAAAACGTCCTCGTTTTGATAGTTTCCAAGATGAGGAGGATTATTATTTTGATAAGGTTGATCAAGAATTTTACCAGGAATTAAGAGAGAAATATACTCAAGGGTTAGCAACGGAGAAAGCTACAAAAATATGTCCACACTTTTCGACTAAAGATCACGAGAAAAAAAACAAGAAAAAGAAGAGGAAGATAACAAAGGATCAACGTGAGCCCGTGGTTAGCAACGATGTAACCAAGCGGTTGGAACGGTTCATCGAGAGTGATGATATGATCAATGGTTCAGATTTGAAGTTGGTGATCCAGAGAACCTTGTTTAAAAGTGATCTGAAACGAGATCAGAACCGGTTAAACATACCGATTAACCAACTTGAGACACAAGATTTCTTGACTGATGATGAGAAACGAGTTATTGAAAAAGGAGAAATCGAGGTCGGGTTGGTGGGTCCCACGCTGCAAATGTACGAGAAACCAATGGTGTTTAAGAAGTGGCGCCAAAAAAGCACGTGGAATTACGTGTTGAGAACCAACTGGAACCGCTTCGTGGAAGATCATAAGGATGTTTTAAAGAAAGGTGCAAAGATTCAATTGTGGTCGTTTCGTAAAGATCGAAAGTTGTGTTTTGCTATTGCATGTGTGGATCAAAACGACGTTGTTTGAGGACTCGCCATGAGTTCATGATCATATGTTCTAAAGATTCTGTTAAATGTACTTCATTTAATTCTGTAGATTTTGTTGTTAGATGGATCTTTTCTTCTAATGTTCTGTTTGATGTACTTCGTTTATTTTCGGTTGGTGTACAAAAGTTTATTCTGTCGAGGAATATTTAAGTTTTTTCCTTAATTTTGTTTTTCCTTTATATCTATTAGTATTAATTAGTATAGATTAAAACTTATTTTAGTTCATAATTCTTACAAAAACTATATGATTTATTTTCTATTATATATGATGATAATATACATGTGTAATTCGTAGTCGCATAGTTCCGATATAGTTCCGGTATGAGTAATGGAATATGTTGGTAATTACAGTGTTACATATTATAAATGTAGTATCATGAAAATAATACGTATGTTAGGGGTTTCATACTTTCTTTTTAGTACAAGTTAAGAGGTGCAGATTGCACACTTATATAAGTTCACGACCCTACATTGACCAATCTATATATGTATAAACTGATCACTGTTGTACTGAGACGCATATCCAGAAAAACTGAGGGATACCAACAGTTGCATTTTTTTGTTAGGTGTATCACATTATGTGAATCACATATACTTAAAAATTAAAATATTTTAACATATTCGGAAAATTTTGATTTGCACAAACCACCCGTTAGATAAACCCTCAATATTGTACTAATATTCCTTTCTACATTAAGACCAACCCAAACTTTTTGCAGCATTTTTTTGGTTATTCTTCTCATTAACTGTCACCACTCATGGCATCTGACCAATATTCACCTTTGCATGACTCCCCAACTATTTATTCACAACACCAGACCCACTTTTGCATATTCTTTTACGTTTCAGTGACCTTCCGGAATACACGTATATGAGCAGCCCAAAAAACACTTCATTTATATATTTCTTCACACATGGTACGTAACCAGTGCGGACCTACGTAACACAGAGTAGACCGTGCAACTCCCCTAAAAAATATTTGCCGAATAATATTAAAATTTAATTTAATATTTTTTTAGTATATGTGATACATCTAAGAAAAAAATGTACAATTAGTAATACTTTTCAAAAAAAAAAAAATTGTGAGTCTGCATGCCAAATTGCTTTGCTCACTTTTGTCCTACACTTTGATTGTATCAGTTGAATATTTTGTGAAAATCATTTTTTTATCTCTCAAAATTGTGTTCTTCGTGTGAACATGTTTTAAAGGCCAATCCACAGAATTCTTTGTATCAACGTGGTTTTTGGTTAAATTGATTCTGTATTCTTTGAATCAACGGATTCAAATCTACTCTATTGGTTTCTAGTCTACATCACTTTTCTAATAAACAATGTTACGAATCCTCCTCCTCTTTCTAGTAATTTTATGAGATTTGTTATTGTTTTTACTAAACTGTCCTACTTATCCTTCTACTTATTTGATTAGTATAAGTGTTTAAACAAAATCATGAGATTAGAAAAGAGTAGTAATCAATTACACATATCAATCATTGTATGAGTGTATGTGGATGAAATAAAATAATTTAATAGGAAGCAATATAGTTTTTATAAAATTATTACTCGAATTGGCTTGTAAAGAAAACAAGATTAAATTTATGTGCCTTGAAATTTAGCTTTAAATGTAAATATTAAATTTATATGAATGGTAAAAAGCTAGATCCTTTAAACAACCACAATTGTTAAATAGTTTCAAAAGGAATGTAACGAAATTTGTTTGAATTTTAAGTATTTGTTAACGAAAGTCATATATGGTAAGTATATCTTGAATAGTTTCGAAGATGGATTAAGTGTTTAAATTTTAATAGTTTAACGGCTTTATGATTCTGTCATTAATAGAGAATCTTGAGACCATTAAATGATGATAACCCATAATATTATCTATTCGCGAAATCATAACTTACTCGTGATTTATTTAACTAAATCTATTTTAATGAACCCATAATAATATCTATTTGCGAAATCATTTATGGCAAGTATATCTTGAATAATTAATTAATAACGGTCCTATTTGGTTTAGGTTTCGTTTTTGATATCCACATCGATCTTTTCCAAACATAAACTCTCCCCTTGTATATAGATATGTACACGCAAGGGGTTGATGACAATTTCACAAATTTAAATTCAATATTTCCTTGGAAGTTAATATTCAACTAATTAAAACGACAATGGGAGCTAGTTCAGGCAACGAAAGTGAAGAAAACCTAGTTACGGAAGTTGTTCATGCCGGAAATAATTTGTCATCGGACGTTGATCAAGCTCCGATCACCGCATCTTCGTCCAAACCATCCTTTTCGTTTGATGATTTGCCGATCAAGAGAAGGTATATACATATAAAAAATCTTTGTTTTTCCTCATCATCTTCATAAGTATTAAGCATGTATAAAATATTTAATTCAGGGGTGGACCTAGTATGGTGCACGGGGTTGCCTGTGCAACCCCTTAAATTTTTTCGAATAGTGTTAAACTAGTGTTAAAAAAAAATTAATTTCTTTTTTTAGTATAGGTGACACACTTAGCTTTTTTCTTGGGTCCGCTACTGAATTTTAATTTGTTCTAAATTAAAGCTGCTTCATATGATCTCAGGTTCAACTCACTAGAAGAATCTACAAACGGGACAAAACGACCTCGTTTTGCTAATTTGGAAGATGAGGAGGATTATTGTTATTATCAAAAGATTCAAGATTATTACGAGTATCTAAGAGAAAAGTTTGCTCGTGAGGATGAGGACAAAAACAAGAAAAAGAAGAGGAAGATGACAAAGGAGCGTGAGCCCGTGGTGAGCAACGAGGTAACCAACGGGTTAAAGCGGTTCATCGAGAGCGATGATATGAACGGCTCAGATGTAAAGTTGGTGATCCAGAGAACCTTGTTTAAAAGTGATCTGAAACGAGACCAGAACCGGTTAAATATACCGATTAACCAACTCGAGACACTAGATTTTTTGACCGATGATGAGGAACTAATTCTTAAAAAAGGGGAAATCGAGGTCGGGTTGGTGGGTCACACGCTTCAAATGTACGATAAGCCGATGGTGTTGAAGAAGTGGGGCATGACAAGCACGTGCAATTACGTGTTGAGAACCAACTGGAACAACTTCGTGGAAGATCACAAGGATGTTTTAAAGAAAGGTGCAAAGATTCAATTGTGGTCGTTTCGTAAGGATCGAAAGTTGTGTTTTGCTATTGCATGTGTGGATATTTCGGCTGATGATGGTGATCATCAAAACGACGTTGTTTGAGGACTCATTAAATTTTGTGTGATTTACTTTTATTCTTTAGGTTTTGTTAATACTAATAATTGGATGTTGATAAACGGTTGATGGTTAAACAGAAGTTTCTTGTTTCTTATTTGATCTGATTTTATTTATTATGAGTATGGTAAGGGGTGTTTAGAATTGCGTTTTCAAGCAGATTTTATGATTCTTCCGTTTTAGAAAACGCAAATAATCTAGGATGCGTATTTGACAAAAAAAGTCTGAAATAATCAATAATTTGCGGTTTTTGGCACCTACGACGGAGTTTAGAAAACATGCGGAGTGGCGATTATTGCTTTCTGAAAACTAATTATTTGTATCTTACCTATTAATTAAACAAATAATTTGGTTTTTACTATAATCAAATTTAAATACTACTTTTTATAATTATATTTCATAACCACTAATTATCTTATTTCTAATATTCAAAACGCATAATTTATTTTTCAATAAGTAATTCCAGACACCCCTAATACGAAGACAGGTAATTTATTTATTTTTATTAAAAACCAGTGATTTATATCAAAATAAATAAATGGATAAAAACCACGTGGGCTAGTGAAAGGTGGATTACTCCCAATGGCCCAACTCAACATTCACTGTTGATAACTTTTTATCTGTTTCTTACTTGCGGAACAGGGAAAGGTGGGACTTGTGAGTCAACGGTCAAAATATGAACATCAAACATTAAAAAAAAACATGAACAAAGTAGAATAATTTCTAGCATCATTCCTTTGATTATTCAACCTTGCTGATCAAGTCACCACGCTTATATATATAAATAACACAAACACATAGCTCATGCTCATCAACATTCAACACAAACAATTTTTCATAAAACAAAAATACCATCATATTCTCGACATCAAAATGGGTAGCAAAGACAATAAGAAAGTAAATTCATCCCCATCGATAATCAAGTCGATGTTTGGGTGCTTTTCGTTTTCTTTCTCATCAAAAGAAAGTAAGAGCACCAAAGGCCCGGAAGCTGCTGACACATCTTCCGGGCCCGAGGCAACAATGATTGCAGCCGCCAAACATTTCTCAAGCGCCCACAAAGTTCGATTAATATAGTTTTTTAATATTCTCATAATATGTGAATCGCCGCCTACTTTGTTGTAATATGTTTGTACGGTTTGCTGTAAAGTTGTATATTGTGGTGTGTGAAGTAATTTTTGTGGTGTAATCACCAAAAATCTCCACAAGAACAAGTGCCATTTTTAAACAAATGAAACCGAACCGAATCTCTTACAAGAATCTCTCTATTAGTAACCTTAGAAATAAACTTAGTCGCCGTATGACAATCCCCACAAACCCTAAGATTTTTCACAACCCGTATCGGCAAATTCTCGGGAACAAATAATAACCCGAAAGCAATTGCAAGCTTCTCACTATGATGATTAAGCATCGTTATTTTCTCCGATTCCTCAACGTTATGATGAACAAATCTCATATCCGGTACATACCCTTCACGTATCATTTTAATATTCAATTTTTCAAGCTCGTTATATATCATTCCCGAATACGGGCTCGATCTATCGTCAGCCGAAAATATATGAACTTTATTTTTATATTTAATCCAACTAAATCCCGGTTCTTTTCTTATATCTTTATTTTTCATTTCTTTTCTTAACCGAGCTACTTCGTCCCATTCGCCTTTCGCAGCGTACATACTCGTTAACAAAACGTAACTCGCGGGATTTTCGGGCTCTAATTCCCGTAACGAATTTGCAGCCCATTTTCCAATTTCCAAATTATTATAAAACCGACACGAACTAAGTAACGTTGACCAACCGAATGCATCGGGACTAAACGGCATTTCGGTTATAAAACGTTTAGCATCTTCAACCTTTCCCGCCCGACTAAATAAATCAATCATACAACTATAATGATCCGAAACCGGTACAATTCCATATTCTTTACCCATTAAATTAAAATATTTTTCTCCTTTTTCAACCAATCCCGCCCTACTACAAGCCGAAAGTACACCAATGAAAGTTACTCCATCGGGAACGAGTTGACTTTCCAACATTTGGTCAAACAGACTTATCGTTTTATCCGCTTCCCCGAACTGGGAATACCCCGAGATCAAAGCAGTCCACGATACTTCGTCTTTTATCTTCATTTCATTAAATAATTGATTAGATTTGTCAACGGTCCCACATTTACCGTATAATGTCACGAGTGCGTTAGAAACGGTTATAAATGAGATTAAACCCGAAACTAGTGCTTGACCATGAAATTGACCACCTTCTTCTAGACTAGCTAAATTTGCACATGAACTTATTATACTTCCAAGTGTAAATTCATCGGGCTGGACACCAGCCCGTTGCATTTCACTATAAATTTTAACTGCTTCTTCACTATGCCCGTTTTGACCATAACCGACTATTAACGCGGTCCAAGTAACGATATTTTTATATCTCATTTTATTAAATACTTTTTCTGCATAATTTATTTTTTTACATTTTAAATACATGTCGACAAGTGAGCTACCGACGTAAACGTTATCTATAATATCCGTTCTTATGATGAATCCATGAATTTGTGTACCTTCTTTGAGAGCCATAATTCCTCCACAAGCTGTCAAAATGCTTCCAAGGGTAAATTGGTCAATTCCCAATCCTTGCATACTCATTATTCTGAATATATCAATTGCTTTTTTCTCTAAACCGTTTTGGGTAAAGCCCGTAACCATTGTGGTCCATGTGATCGAATCTTTCTCGGGCATTTGATGAAATAACTGCTCTGAATCTTTAATCATGCCACAACGAAGAAGACCCATAATCATTGTGTTATACATTACCACGTTTGTTTCAGGCATTTTATCAAACACTTGGCGTGCATCATCTATAATACCTGCTTTTGAATACATTTCCACCAATGGACTACCCACAAATACATACGATTCAAACCCGTAACTCACTATTTGTGCATGAATTTGCTTACCCAGATTAACAAGCCCGTTGCTTGATGATAGAATCAGCATAGTTGAGAAAGTAATCCTATTCAAATTCACAGTTTTTCCATCTTTCATCATCGATTTATAAGCATGTATTGCTTTATCACAAGAACCAAAACTAGCGTAACCAGAAATTATTGAATTCCATGACACACCGTCTCGATTCGGTATGTTGTTAAAGATCTTTTCCATCTCAATTAGGTTCCCGGATTTCGAATAAGCAGAAAGAATGTTGTTCCATGAAAAAAGATTTGGTTGAGGAATTTGGTCGAACACTTTGCGTGCATAATTAATATTTCCTAATTTGTAATAACTACTGATGAAATTATTGAGCAAAAAGGTTTCCGTATCGATTAGGGTCTTCAGTATGAAGCAATGAAGCTTCTTTACTTGAAATTGATTACGGGTTTCACAATAATTCTTGAGTAACGAACAGTAGTAGTTTGAAATGGGAAAAGACATGATTTAATTTGGCGGGTTAGCTCCCAATTAGCTGGCTATCGGTGCAGTCACTACACTAGTTGATGTTACACTTGTGTTTTCTCCCTGTTTTAGAATACGTTTTGTTGGTTTGTGACGAAAGCTAAAAAGGCTGAAGTCAAAGGGTGAAAATGCATATACAGTATATATACAGGGGTCAAAATAGAAAGTTTTCCAGCAAACGTGAATCGAATCTTTGGGGTTTGAGGTTTGATGGCCCGTGGGAGTAGGTGTACTTGACTTTGGTTTGTTTAGGATTCTCTTGGTTGCTAACGTACGCAACGGGACACAATTATTAGTATTTTTATCTAAAGATTTATATAAGGAGAAGTTGATTTTTTTTATATTTTCTTCTTATTTATATTATATATGTGTCTTTTTTAAAAATTTTAAATTTGACATATATAATCAAATATTTTACTTTTTCATATCATTTATTGATTTTAACATTTGTTATTATCAAACTAATAAGCACATTAAAGGAAGAAAAGATAGGAAATAATATCATTTCTGACATATAAATAAGTAAATAATTATATTTGTGTCTCCAAATAAGTAAATAATCATTTATTTATAAATCATTTGGTGATGGTCTAGTGAAAAGCGCGTCCGAGATAATCGCCCAGAGGTCAAATGTTCGATTTCTTTCATACGTAAACATATACCAAATGACCGGAAAAATGTTTAAAAACAGTAACAAATTCAAGTTGTGTATGTTACGAGAAAAATTCGGCAACCCAGGAAAGCTTATTATAAACAAGACCACCTTTTATATATATAAAAAAATGTATATTTTATACTTAAAAATATAGCTGTGTTTCGCCATTGTTAATAAGTACTACTAGACACATTTGTTCTAATAATTTATGGGTCTTTTAGTTAAACTAGTCAATGTGTCGGGAAATTACTAAAATATTACCCAAAGTTTATACTTTTATGGTATCAAACTATAAGAAGGCAGGCTCTTGAGTAACATTGCACTTTGCACTAAATTTTGTCCCCAATGGGACCAAAATTAAAAGACTCATAAAGTGGTATGTCCATATTATTTTAATCGTTAGGTTGATCCGAATTTTATTTAATTATGAAGCTTACTTAACATTTATTTATTTACAATTTTTTGTAAAACTTTGTAGAGATCGACAAAAAATAGTTGAAGATCAACCCAACCCAACACAACATAACCGACGTCATACAATTGTTTCAATCTGTAAGAACAAAATTGGGATACAGACCAATACCTATTACAGGTAGAAATATGTAGACGGAAACAAATAACTCACGCGACCCAGAATAAAAAACATAAGAGTTTAGAGTATTAAATGACTTGTATTTATATTAGGATTTCCATAAAGCTTTTCAATTCGTGTGATAATAATGTTAAGTTTTTTATTTACAGATTTTTTTTTTTTTTAAATTGATCTGTAATTCTGCAACTTACCTGTCGAACTCCATTTCATTTTTCATCGTAATCAACTTTTTAGGGATAATTTACATGTAATTATTGGAAAACTTCTATGATGGAGCTATAAAATAATATCTGGACCAAAAAGGCAAAGAATGGCTAAAGTTGGCCCATACTTAATTTTCACTTTAAAGTGCAAATCATCAACCAATGTCGTGGCAAATTATGATTGGCTTAAAAAAAAGTGGAGCCCACATAAACGACAACTTTGGTCCATAGCCGCTACGCTCCTTTAATCGTCACCTGCTTTCCCAAGTTGACCATTTTTATTTATTTTTGTTCTTAAACTGTTTCACGGGGCGCACGTTAGCATTACAAGCAAAATTGCTCGATTATATGGCGGAGATCCCTTTTGCTGGATTGATGATAAACAGGAAAGCATGTTGATTTAATTGCGACTGTTAATTTTACAACCTTCATCCAGAATTCGATTTAATTCTGGATTCTGCAGGTAGGTGTCTGTCAATATTCTGTTTACTCTGTTCAATGTTTTGGTCGATTTATGCTCAATTGCGTATGAAGGTTGAGATTTGTTACTTGATTTTGATGGAATTGCTTGAGTTTATCTCTAAAATTTGAGAATTTTGAGTTTTTTTGCTGATTAATGTAGAAAGCTTTATAATTGTGGTGGAAATTTGCCTGTTTCGATTGCATGAATTTTAGGAGATGCTGTTGAAATTGATTATTTTGAGATTTCGATTGCATGAATATTAGGTGATACTGTTGAAATTGTTGATTTTTTTTGTTTTTTCCCCTTCTATTATTGGTAAATTAGGTGACCTATATTTCATGTTGTTCCTGCTGTCCCAATTTTGATTTTGAAAATTCAAACTGCTATTTTGAGATTGAATAAAATAGAAACAAATTCAGTTTTGCTACTTCAAATTTACTCGATAAATACCAGAAAACTCATCGATCAAGAGCCTAATTTATTTCATTTTTTGTGTAGCAGAAAACCGAACAAGAATGGATTCTATTTCAGCTGATAACAATAATGTCATAAATCCAGATATGGTGCGTTTTCACGAGTGTACCACATCTGATTCCAAAGAAATCGGAGAAATAGGAATCTCCATGGAGACGTTGACCAAAGTTGACCTAGATATAGCATACTCATCAGAAAAGTTACTAAATTTAGAAAGTTTATTATTGTACATATTATCATGGGAAAATGACTTTGAAGCAATGGCTGCTGATGATGTTCCTGACGAATTTATCGAAAAGTCACTGAAATTCGATCTTTTATTTAGCTTCTTGGATTCTGAGGTCAAGGAACTTGACCGGTCAATGGAGTCAATTCGGGTTGACCTTGTTGACTCCAGCCAAAGATTGACTTCATGTAAACATCTTGAGAAGAAATTGCATGATTCTAACGAATCGTTGAAGCAATCACAAGAGCATGTTCTTGAGATGAAGATGAAGTTGGCCAAACTTCAAATGACATCATTAGCTTTCAATCACAGTCAATGTAAGTCAAACATCAATGTAAGTCAACATGTTCTTAGAATGCTGGAAAAATCGTTATCCCGAGAGCTGGATCTCGAGAAAAAGCTAACCGAATCGAAACAGAACGAAGAAGATTTAAAATTAAAATTGCGGTTAACCGAACAAGTGGCGGTTATAATGGAAGAATCAGCAGAAGTCGTTTGGGGTCGGTTTTTGGAAGCTGAAAATGCTGCAGTTGTTTTAATGGGAGTTTCAAGAGATCTTGTAGCTCGACATCAAATTATTCAGTTTAATTTCAACGGTTTTAATCAAAGAGAAGACGGATTTAGGTTAAAACTCGAAAACTGCATCAAATTATTGAATGTAAAAGATGCTTCTATTGAAAAACTTAATAGCAGAATCACACAGCTTGTTGCAGATAATCTCGAAATGCCAATTTTACGGGAAAAAGTCAAATCGTTGGAAGAAAAAGTCAAATTTTCCGAAATTAATTTGAAAAAAGCGAACGCGTTAAATGATTCGATTCAAGAGCGTGTAACCGAAATGGAAACCATGATTGAATCGTTAAAAGAAGACGTTTACGCAGCGGAAAACAGAGCTGAAGCAGCGGAATCGAAGGTAGCTCAATTAACAGATTCGAACATCGAATTGACTGACGAATTAGGGTTTCTGAAAGGCAGCCATGAAAACAGTTCTAAGAAAATGAGCTTACTCGAGAATCAATCGAGAGAATTAGAGCTTCAATTACGGAATTCAAAAGCGTCATCTGAAGCTGGTCAAGAACAACAAAACATGTTGTATTCCGCAATTTGGGATATGGAGACTTTAATCGACGAACTGAAGCAAAAGGTTGCAACAGCTGAAATTAGGGCTGAAAACGCTGAAGATCATTGTTTGTTGTTGACTGATACGAACTCGGAGTTGACCAAAGAAGTTGACTTTTTGAGATTAGAAGTTGAATCACTTAAAAAATCGGTTAATCGTGCTAATCTTGATAAAACGACTAATGCAAAAGAGATTAGCATTAAAACAAAGCTTATTATGGATACAATTTCGCAACTTGCTACAGAACGCAAACGTATAACAAAGCAGGTATTCAGTTATATTGTCTAACAAACTTTGTCTAACCAACTAATTGTGTAAAATTACATAAAAGTCCTTGATTAGTAACTTGGTCAACATTTTGTGGCTCTAATAAAAAGTTGGTCAAAATACATTTTTACTACCCTGAACTTGTGTGATTAGATCTTTTACTATCCTAAACTATTAAAGATGCAATATGGTACCATGAAGTTGACAAACTTGTCGATTTAGTACTCTGAGTCATTAATTTAATCGTATTTTTTTACTTGATATTAGAAGCAAATGAATTGAGAAAATAAGACAAAATTAGTGAGTCAGGTTACTAAATCGACCATTTTGTTAGATTCAGGATATAATGTTGCACATTTAATAGTTAAGGGTAGTAAGGAACCTAGTCAACTAAGTTCAGGATACTAAAATATATTTTAAATGTTATGCAGCTGCGTTCTCAGGCAACGGAAAACAGGATAATTACGGAAACACTACTAAAAGACGAAAAGTTACAACAGAATCTAACAAAATCTTCATCTGAATACAAAAAGGCAGGTACACTTTCATAATTTAAGTAAATTTGACTTCCATCAAGTTCTATATAATCTAATGGCTGTATTTTGTATCTATATTATCTTGTAGCAGGTTGATGAAATAGAAGCTATGATCGATACTTCTTCTATACGTGACCCTGAACCGGAGTCATCTGTTACTGATTCAGACTCGGGTTTGGATGAAGTGGAAAAACCGCAATCTAGAAGTAAAAGGATGCGATTGTTTAGAGGAATCTTTGTGTTATTAGTCTCGGTGTTGGCAGCATTCTTCTTTAACTTGAAACCAGATGGTTTTGATGTTAATGCGGGTTGATTACCATGAGAAATGTTTGTTTTTGTATTTAGGAATTTTATTTTTGGTGTGATAATCTCTAGTTTGTGAATATATTGTAAACATTATTCTTTGCTTTTTAGATGAATGCATAATTGAATTTGTAAAATGCTTAGGAAAATGATAATGTACGTTTTTATTCATACATCTAGGCCTACCACCACCATTGGATCATTCGTATGAACCAACAGTTTAGCGACGGTGGCTTTATTGGTAAGAGTCGCCACAAACATGGTACGGTACCACGTGTAATTTCCTCAAACCGTGTACCGTACCAATTATAGTTGGTACACTAATTTGACTATCGTTACCATACCAAGTATACTTGGTACCAATTTGTTTGGCTACCAACAATGTTGGTTGGTACAAATTGGTACTGTATACCAAGATTATAAACTAATATGAAACTAAAAATATTAAAAGACAAGATATGTTTTATAATATGATATTTTACCATCATCCATTATTTAAAACATATTAACAAATTTTCCAAACTCGGAAACAAGATAAATAAAACGATGATTTATTAATGCTATATAAAAATTATCTACGTCAAAGAATACATTATATATATTGTATGGTGGAGAGATTATTAAATATATAAATTAGAGCACAATTTATGTAAGTATATATTGTAAGAGAATTAATTTATATATATGTATATATATATTGGTTGATATGGTATTATCATGGTATTTAAATATTTGTATCATTACCGTAACATGAATACTCAATTGGTACGGTACCACCAACCAAATATATTGGCTACCAACATAGTGGCTACCAACTTTAATTGATTTGGTTGATAGCATGTTGATTGGTTTTGTTCGATACAAATTTGACACCCCTGGCCACAAATGATAGTTTGTTAATTATCAATAGCACAGCAAATTTCATACAAAATAGTCTTTCAACTTCATACGTCGAAATTTTCAGAAAATTACATTCCAAAAAAAAAAAAGAAAAAACTAGACCACCTTCCGAGAAACCTTACCAAGTTACCAACTGTCAACCGACACATAAATAAAACTAACATCACATTTCTTAAATATGACGGTCGGATTAATTAAACTTCAAGGAGAATCTCGTGAGCGTTCAAATATGAAACATAAGCTTCAATGCATGCATGCGCCACTTGAGTTTCATTTAGCACTTTTGTTTCCCAATTGCTCATCCACACATGCTTTGGCTTCTCCGTTAAAATCACCCCAAGTATTAACTTTACAAGATCCTTCTGACACGGTAAAAGAGAGCTTCCGAACGACTTATTCACTAAAATTTCAAGAATATCTAAACTTTTTGAGCAAACCAACTTGTATTCATTATTAAGCTTTAGTATGTCATCCTCAAATCCAACAAAAGTGAACTTAGGGTTCAAAAGAAACCCCTTGAAAGATTGAGGGATTTCATCGAGGTGAAATAGTTGAAGGATTAAGCACTTGGTGTCAATGCAGAGTTGAAGGGTGGCAGATTTGTTGGTCGGTGACTGGATTATGGGGTGTATCCGTTCAACGTCGAGCCCAACCACCATCATTGAGTCGTTCGCGTGAGCCAAGAGGATTTCGTTGACCCAATTTTCGGCGATGGTAGCGTTGTTTGTGACCGTTGTCTTGATCGTTTTGCCGTCGTGCTTGACATGATACATGTACGATGTTGAATCATTGGTTTTGGATGGTGCTTTGGTGCTATGGGAAGCCATGGAAAAAGGTTGATTTGCAAAGAATGAAGGGTTAAATTGTATATATACTCGACTATCTTGTAACTTGTAAGACCTTTGGATGTCCATGTTAATCCTTCCCCATAAACCGTTGGAATTCAAGCCATGAACAAGTCAAAGATCCTTCAAATAAGGGAATTCATTTTGATACCACACTTTTTAATGTCTACACCACAACGTATAAATTTTATAGCTAATGGTACAACCACCTAAAGCAATAGTTGTGTTATAACTATTAAAAGTTGTGGTGTATGTATTACCATCTTTCAGATAATGGGTGTAAATGACTTAATTTGCTAACCAATGCCAAGGGCAATGGTTGAGGAGAAGTTGTATGCTTAAAAAATTTGTACATTAATTACATGAAAAACTACCTCTAAAAATCACAAACCACCTATTAGTGGTTATGCATAAACACTAATACATAAACTACTTTATTAGCTCTTAACATGTTTAGCATAATCCATTAATTAATTATTAAAAAGAGTTCCCACTCAATGCGCCGACGAGCACCTTGTAGTTATATTTTACGATGATGATAATAATGGTTGTTTAGGCGGTAGTGATATATGGGTGTGGATAGTAATGATGGGTAGCAGTAGTAAGGAAGGTGGTGGGTAGTAATGGTTAATGACTAATGTAGTGATTGTGGTGGTGAGTGGTGGCAGTAAGTAGTGATATTGTTGGTGGGTGGTGGTCAATAACATAATACGTGTTAAGGATTAATAAATATAATATAGTAGATAAGTAATTGTAAATTTGTAATTAACATCTATCATAATGACTCACTTGTTTAGACCTATTTGCTAATAATATGGAAGTCTTAAGGTTCCTGAAAATTAAGCAAGAAAAAGGAAAAAGAAAAAGTTACTCATACAACAGACAATTATCAAGGTCATTGTTTGTTACATCCAAACACTAACAATGTCACATGTACAAAACAAAATCAAGACTAAATCATGACTTTAATCTTGTAAGAAATTCTCTAATCGAGCGAATTACAGGCAGTGGATTCTCTAGATGAACAGCATGCCCAGAGTTAGGAATCTCAACCACTGCATATGGATGTTTGACCAAACCGTCTCTAGATGTTTGACTTTGACCAAGTTTTGACCACATACTCTCAGCAATCTTCTTAAATTTCTCATCTCTCTCACCAACTATAAACATAAAAGGGGTTTTACTCTTATTGTCATTGTCCTTCAAATCTTCCCACAAAGACCTACCATAACAAATAACAAGTATACGAATTGAAGAACATCAAAATTTATCAAATAAAATTTCCTTAAAAATCCTAGAAATAAAAAAGAAAAAAGAAAAACGTACGGTTGTTTTCCAATACTAAGGTCGGATAGAGCCTTTGCAAGAGCATGCACATCATCATGTTTCAGCCGGCTAGCAACCATCTGGTCAAACTGTGGATGGCTTTTTAAGCTGCATTATAATTGTATTTATAATCACAATTTATATTATTAAAGCGTATTATTATAATGAATAAATAATTATAAAATTATTACCTTGTCCAAAGCTCTCCAGAATACCATGTTTCAATGAATAAATCAAGCCCATAAGAAATTAGTGCACGTGCTAAATAATCATCTTTAGCACTACGGATTTTTCTCTTTGACTCGTCATCTAATCCTGGGCTTCCGGAAATTATAACTGCTCCTTTTACCTTAAATTGATTAAAAAAATCATTAATTAGCTCAAAAACATAATAAAATATAAAGTAAATTACAGAATTGTCTGTGTGGTCTTTCGAATTCTATGATTTTGTACCTGTACTTTTTAATTTCGTTTTTTTTGTCCTGATATTTTTTAATTTCGTGATAATTTTACTTAAAATAACCTTTTATATTTTTTACCTTTTAAAAAAATGAATTTTTAAGACCATAGGGACAAAATCATGAAATTAATAAATACAGGGAAAAAAACGAAATTAAGAGTATAGGGGTAAAATCGTAGAATTTGAAAGACCACGGGGACAATTAATGTAATTAACTCTAAAATATATAAATATATATTTATGTACCGTATTGCTGCATTTCAAAGCCATGTACAAACTAATCCTTGCTCCCATTGAGTATCCAACAACTGTCACTTTTTTATTGGTTAGAAGAAGAAACAGCTTGTTTAGCATGTCTGCAACTAACTTAACTGACAGCGCCACGTCAGCAGTGGCATGCATCTTTGACCCACCATGACCAGGAAGGTCAACCGCAATGCATCTTGAAGATGCTGATGTGGCGTTCATGATGGGAACCCAATCTTCACTAGTCCCAAGAAAACCGTGAAGAAATACTACAACATTATCCTGCATAAACAAAACAAAAAAGAATCAAAAATTTAAATAATTCGTGAATAAAAAAATGGAATATTTTCTTAATGCCAAAATACATTTTAGTATCCTAAACTTAGCTGACTAGGTCTTCTACTATCCTGAACTACTAAAGGTGCAACATGGTACCCTGAAGTTAACAAAATGGTCGATTTAGTACCCCGACTTACTAATTCGGTATTGTTTTCTTACGTGATTTGCTTCTAATATCAATATATTGAGATAAACGTATATTTTTTAGTCTTTTAGAAGCTCAAACGAAAGTAAGTCAAGTAAGAAAACATGATAAAATTAATGAGGCAGGGTACTAAATCAACCATTTTGTCAAGTTCAGGGTACTAAAATGCATTTTGTCATTTTCTTAAATCTTACATTTCTTTCGTCTCCAAGCTCGTGTACATTGATTGAAAATGGTATCCCATCAACATCCACATTTAACTGATAATTCCTTACGTTCTCGGGTTTATAACTTCGGATTACCGATTCCCGATTGATATTAAAGTCAACCAATGTTTGACCAGCTTTAAAAACACATGTAGTATGGCTAATACACAACGGTTCGGTTATCACATCTTCTTTGAGCCATTTATACGTTCCAAGTCCATGAGCCACTTGTGAAAAAACATTTTCTTTTTTCATTATTTTGCATATTTCTGCATTTTTAATTTCAAGAAAATAAGAAAACTGAACGTATGCTGATAACGATATTCCACTTTCAAATGCAGCACTAATAACCGCCATTTTTCCATGTTGGTGAGCCCATCTTGCAATTAATGCAGCCTTTTCAAATCCACCAACAAAACTCGGTTTAATAACCTGAAAAAAAAAAGAATTTATTCGAATTAATTATTCTATTTAATGGAATTTAAATATATGTTCTGTTTTATAAGATATTTTTATGGTGTTAGTTACTTACAACAGCAACGATACCATTATGTGTGAATTTAGCTAGCATTTTTAGAGGATTTTCTTGGAGATTGTCAACTGTTTCATCTAGGGCTACAGGTAAACCACTTTCTTCACAAAATTTAATTATACCATTTTCATCATTAACAGGCTCCTGAAATGATACACTGAATAAGTAAGTTATGTTTATAAATTATAAATATTATAAATATTATAAATATATACATAAATTAAATCACACACCTCAATATACTGCAGTTTACAATCTTTCACATTGAAAGCAAACTGAATAGCTTCATTAAAACACCATTTCCGGTTTGCATCAGCACGAATTTGAATACCGAAACCAATTTTCTCCCTTATTTTTTGTATAACTGCAGCATCTTCAATGGTGTTGGCTCTACGTGCCACCTGGCAGGATAATTATGATTAAAAATCATAAATGTTAAAAAAAAAACTTTTTGCTTTGCTTACTTTTATTTTGATTGTAGTAAACCCTTGTTCAACAAGTGTAGCTGCAAGATTAGCTACTTGTGCAGGAGTTCCATGAGAGTCAATTAGGGCACAGATTTTAATATTTAATGATTTTTTATCATTTTCTTGTTTAGTGATTGATGGATTAAGTATATTTAACATTGTTGAATCTTTTGCAGCTGCTATCGTGTTCAGAATTGCCATTTCTAAACCGCATCTTACACTCGGAAGAAGTGAATCTGGCTATATAACAAAAAACAACCCGTGTCCAAATTATTTAAATTAAAAATAAAATAAAATACAGGATTAAAATGGTTGGTTGTACATACTGGGATTCCTAAATTGGCCCATATCCAAGAAGAAAACGACCCGTTTAAAAGAGGTAAAGACGAATTTAGGGCAACTTTTTCCATAACATGAATAAGAAAACGAAGTTGTTCCTCTACATCTACCATATTTTCATGGTGAATCCCAAGTGGTGCTACCTGCAAAAAAAAAATAATAATAATTAATTAATTAATTTAATAAAAATATAGTGGACTTGTTTTTGTTAAAAAAAAAAAAAAAAAAAAAAAAAAAAAAAAAAAAAACCTCTCCAATTCCAGTGGTTCCATCTTCAAGATACAAAGTTATCACAAAACCTTGTCTGTAATGTTTAGAATTGTCATTACCAACAGAAACAGGAGTTGTGGTCAATGGAGCACTGAGCTGAATTCTGTTACAACAATAAAAACAGAATGTAACAAACTGACATATCCGTTTATTAAAAAATAAAAATAAAAAAACAACCTGTAGTGAAAATACTCCAATTTATGAACTTTATTAGAATTGAGAACTGGGAGCTGAGATATGGTGGATAACGCATGACCTGCTGCTTGAGATGCAAATTGTCTTAAATTGCTGGAAAAAGGAAGTCATTACTCATTAGCCAATGAGAATATGACACGTCAGCAAACACAAGAAAAGGGGAGCACGTTGCAAACCTGTGGAAGTTTGCATTTGCATTAATGGAACTTTCAACTTCTATGACACAGTCAGCTTCTTCATGTTGACTTTTTGTTAGAGCGTTTTGTAGCTCTGCCTTTGTGTTGACTTTTACATGCTTCACACTTTATAATGAATTAATGATCATTATATATCATGTTAAGGATCAGATTATAATGAATTAATGATAATTAAATATTTTTAGATGCATTTTTACCCGTGTGCATTACAAAGATTATGAATTCCGATATTATGAGATGTGTAAAAATATTGATTTAATATATTTTCTTCAGCTTTATTTGCAATAGGTAGAAGACTAAAAATTGCACCACCATGGTTGTTGATCACAATAACTGTCATCTGTTTCCGTGAAAGCCTTCAAAAAATATGAGACATGTGGGACCCATCCCTCAATATATAAAAACAACTAAGAGTAAATTACAGAAATTGTCCCTGTACTCTCCCGAAATCTACGATTTTGTCCCTAAACTTTCTTTCGTGATTTTTGTCCTTATAGTCTTCGAATTTCATCCTTTTCGTCCATTTTGACCTAAAATGACCAAAATACCCTTCGAATGTGAAACTTGAGGTCGCCGGAAGTTCACCGGAACTTGCCAGAGAAGACGAACGGAGAAGAAAAGTAATTAAAAATAAATTAATTAATTAATAAAGGGTTTTTGGTCATTATATATCAAAATGGATGAAAAAAATGAAAAATTTAAAGACTATAGGGACAATAATTACAAAAAAAAAAGTTTAGGGACAAAACCATAGAATTCGGAAGAGCACATGGACAATTTTTTTAAATTATTCAAAAATTAGTAATAAAAAAGAATTTGTACCTCTGTTTCAAAAGAGATAATCCATTAGTATCATGTAAAAAAGAGACATCTCCAATCACACAAACAACCTGAAATTCAAAAATCAAATATTTAAAAAAAAATCAAATATTATGTAAATATATTTTCAGATACTATTATACGAACTCTTTTGTTATGGCCCACAGCAAAACCGACAGCTGTACTGAGTAAACCATCAATACCACTAGCTCCTCGGTTTCCCGCCACCTGTATCCAACCGTAAGGAAACCCTGAAACTGCTGACGTGGCACTACATTCTCCAGTACTATTTCCATACATATCTGCATCTCTAATTGGCATGCTATTTCCTACAAACATTGTACATCCATAATCCACAGCTTTTGAAGCTATGTGTGCAACATACGGTTCGGTTAACGAGTTTTCAGAATTTATTAAAAATGATATCTCAAATGCAAGCATCGTGTTTATTGAACATAGAGTGCTGGTCCAGTTGATGTTGGTGTGGGGTTTCACACCGGATTGCAGCACCGAGTCAGTAAACTGAGTAATGGAATTGTTAATTCTGTGTGTTATTATATGTGACGGATCGTGGCGGTTAGGGTGGTTATCGACTAATATATATGATGATGGAAAGCAATTTTCTAACATTTGTGATATACGTTTGCTTGTTATCCGACTTCCAATCTGTACACAAAAATATAAAGGTCAAAACGCATTTTAGTACCCTGAAATTGGATGACTAGGTCTTCTACTACCCTGAATTACTAAAAGAATTTAGTTATTTACTACCCTGACTCATTAATTTGGTCGCGTTTTTATACATGATTTAGTACGCTTATAACTTTTGACGATCTAAAAGATATAAGTTCATCTCAATATATTAATTTTAGAAGCAATGACGTGAGAATTGAAGACCAAATTAGTGAGTCAGGGTAGTAAATTGATCATTTTGGCAAGTTCAAGGGTACCATGTTGCACATTTAATAGTTCAGGGTAGTAGAAGACCTAGTCAGCCAAGTTCAGGGTACTAGAATACATTTTGGCCTATTTACTAAGATAAAATAAGGAAAAAAATAACAATACCTGAACAATAACATCTGGTTTTAACCACTTTCTGACATCAGCAGATAATAGAGAATGGTCAAGGTGGTCAACAAAAAGAATTTCCTCATTAATTTTAGAAAAAGAATTCTTATATTTTCTCAACCGTAAACCAGACAAAATATCGGCTACAACGGGCCACTTAAGGTGTTTAGCCAACAATAAAGCCGCCCAAATATCATCCTCAGTAAAAACCGCACCAATTAGTAACAAACCACATTTTGCATCCTGAATTAAACCTAAGACATCTGCTAAATCACCACCACCAAAAGAATTATGAGATTGAATATATTTTGTAAATGGTTGACCACTTGATACCCAAAAATCTAATCCTTTTAAACAACTATGATCCCATTGTTTTGGTGTGTTTTCTAAAGGCTCCCGAAAAGGACAGTTGATATGAACGGGCCCACAGGGTGAAGTTGTTGCATGATATACAGCTGAGTCAAAGGTTGTTAGAACCATTCGGGTTGAGATAATGTCTGTTGGTGCAGGAAGACTGAAAAAGTGCCTCACAAATGAACCAAAATGGTTGACCTATCAAATTAAATAATATTATTTATTTGAGAATGCATATCTGGCTAAAATGCTGATGTGGCATAACTTTGAGTAAGTTGACTTTTCTTTTGTGGTTATGTGGTGCATGAAAAACAGTTAACTTAGAAGATTACCCTAAATAAAAGTTTCAGGCTTTTTAACAAAAACCAATAAAAATTGGCCAAAATACATTAAAGGTGCAACATGATACCCTGAACTTAACAAAATGGCGACTTAGTACCCTGACTCACTAATCTGGTCTTGTTTTCTCACGTGACTTGCTTCTAATATCAATATATTGAGATGAAAGTATATTTTTTTAGTCTGTCAAAAGCTCTAACGAAAGTAAGTTAAGTAAGAAAACGCGATCAAATTAATGAGTCAGTGTACTAAATCGACCATTTTGTCAAGTTCAGGATACCATGTTGCACCTTTAATAGTTCAGGGTAGTAGAAGACCTGGTAAGCCAAGTTCAGGGTACTAAAATGTATTTTGGCCATTAATATTTTTACAAAATACCTGATTTATTGCTTGGTTGGCTCCGGTATCCAGAAGCTCAGGGGGGCGATCTGCTGTGAGTAATAAAAGAGGCAAAAAATCTTGAGAAGCTTCCACTACCTGCAAATTTAAACTTTTAAGATTAATAAAAATTAAAAAAAAAACAGAATTATGATTTGGTTGACTCACAGCAGGTAGGAGATTTGAAACTGCAGTACCAGATGAGGTTATAACGACAGCTGGTTTACGACAGCCTCTAGCATAACCAACAGCATGGAATGCAAGAGACCGCTCATCAAAGCATGGAGTACAACTAATCATAGGGTGACATGTGGCAGCAATTGCTAAAGGAGAGGAACGTGAACCTGGAGCTATACAAAAATACTAAATAAAAATAAGTTAGATTCTAATAAAGCAAACAAATTTATAAATTAATCACACCGTTAAACCAAGTCGATAGCATTCTTCAATCATAAGTGCTGCCCACAAGGTATTAATGTTGGAAGATTCTTTCAAAGAACAGTTTATATCTCGGGAATCGTCCAGCTGGCAGAAACAAAGTTTTTATTTCTAAATTAAAAAAAAAAACAAAAATGTAATAACTAATAAGTGTAACTATAATCATCATACCATGTTATTGGAAATTGCTAAAGTAGCTGAAAGTCTGAGGGAGAATTGACTGGATGATGAAACATTTTCCTAAAGAATAACGGGAATTAAAACATTTTCCTCAATTAAACAAAATATTACAACAAATTAAAGCTACATAATTACCAGGAAAAAAGAGATACCAGTTCCATGTGTTTATGGCAATTATCCGTTAGCAAAAGAGCATCGGTATATACCTACAAAAACAGTGCTATTATTATATATACAATAATTAAGTCTTATAATGTATATTTTTTAAAGTTAATTTGTAATACAATGAACATATACCATTTGTGCATTCTCATCCTCCACCATATTAAACTTTCTTAAAATAGCACTAACAGATTTATTCAGGCTTTCGTCTGTTACGGGCTTTGCAAGGGCTGGCCTAGAACAAAAATTTGTAATTATTAAAACTAGTAAACTTTAATGTATATCAATAATATAAACAGAAAACATAAAACCTGTTGTGAGACGGATAATAACATCAAAAGCCTCCTCATATACACAACCAGAAAGTTCATCCCATGCTAATGTTGCAGTTAATATTGATAAACCATCAGATTCGATAAGTTCTATCTGTAAATAAATTAGAATTCGAATTAAAATCTTGCAGTTGGAATTTAGATAACATCACAACATAATGTTACCTGGGGAATGAACATGTAAAATGATTTATTTTCAAATAAACCATAAGCAATTGGATGTGCTGAATCGATAGACTGATATCTGTGGAATTGATCTACTGAATCAGAGAAACAATGAGTTTTAATGTAAATTGCAGCACCAACTCCATAAACACCACGAGTTCGGCTAAATGATAGAAACTTATTGGTTGGATTCTGATTCTCAAGCTCTGTAGATACAAAAAACTGAGGAAATACACCTAATGATCGATTTTGACTGCAAAACCAATTCAATGCTCTTGAACCAGGCGATACAGCAATCTACACATGAAATTAAACAAAAAGTTTAGATAATTTACCACACCTGTTACATGAATCATATGAGAGTGATAACAATTGAGTAATTCTAGAAAAAACCTGCAATCTGTACATTCCAGATTTAGCACAATTAGGTTTCAACTTCAATTCCTCAACCGCATGCTTAATTTTTTCAATCCCTAACTCCAGAGTCAACGCCGGAGGCAATGTACGCGTAATGCAGGTAGCCAACAGTGATTCTGCTTCATCTGCTTCCAGGAACTTAACTTCTGTTGGTTGAATTGAATTTCGAACCATCTATATACACAAAGTAATTACAAATTCAGGAAATATTAATATGGAAAAAAAATATGGGAAACAAAGTTATAGATGGACACAGAAGTGCAGAAATTAGACCTTGAGATTGGGGATATGATTCTGCCGGAGAAATGTGAAACGGCGACGGGATAAGTGTACGGTGACGGTGGTTTTACAAGACAGAAGAGTGACTGTGTGGAAAGGTAGGACTGAAGAGGGTAGCTTGATGTTCATGGTGATCACCGTTAAAGGATAAGGAAACAAGATTTCAAGGCCTTTTCTATACAATAAATTCAGTGTTATTTTAAGATCTTATTAACACAATATCTTTAACAACAAATTACATGTTAATTACTTTCTCCGTCCTAATTTAAGGTGATAGGTAGTGGTGGGGTCATTGATAATAATTTTGATTAAAATATAAAATTAGTTTGGAGAGAGAAAGATAGTTAGTGAATAGTAAATGATGGGATCCTTAAATAATATTAATATTTTATTATCTGGAGCCCATTAAATGTATGAAATAAGAAGTTTTTTGTGAGATAAAAATTTAGGATGAAATAAGAAGTTTTTTTTAGGACAGAGGGAGTACTTAACTACAATTGTCGTGACAATTGTTGTGACTAAAGGTTTTGCGTCGCTAAAGCTTGTTATTCTATAATGTAGCCTATATCAGGAACTTGTGACATCACTTTTTGTCGCAAAACAACTTTTGCAGCGGATTGCAACGAAAAAGAGAGTCACAAATGCATCCTCGCTAAAAGATTGTGCGACAAACCCTACAAAGTTTAGTTTACATCATTATATCATGGAATAGTACCTTATTTAGCTTTAACTCACGTGATACTATTCACAGTAATGAGTAATTATGACGCGAGACAACACCTGAAATAAAATATTGTTCAAGTGCATTTTACATATTTTATACAACTTACATGTTTTATATATTCTCATTGATCTTTTAAATTATAATTTTACATGTTTAACGTGTTTTTCATGATTTATAATATGAATTTACATACTCATGATATCATACATATTTATTTATTTAATTTATCATTTTTTATCATATTTTTGTCAGAAATCTTTTAAGAAAGCAGTCTATCTAATCCAGAATAAAGAAATATCTAATATCATATTCCTTGTACCTTGCATTTAACAGAATTGAGTATCTTTGTCGACAATTCTCATATATGCACACGAGGGTGATTTGTATGTAATACATGTATAGTGGAGTCTTCTTTTTTCAAATGTTTCGCTTGTTATGGTAGTCAATTTCATTATATAATGAGCACTAAATAAAAGCCAGCACTTACCACCACAATTTGTCCATTATATTGCTTTACCTATACAAGAAATGTTTTGTCCTTTAATATGCACTCCTGATCCTTGCTCCCTGTCTCCACCAATATTTCTATCTCACTTGATCTTTGCTTTGACAAAATTCACCACATAACTCCAAACTACCATTTGATGACATATCTTGTTAATGAATACCAATAAATATATATTTATCTTGGTGCAATGATAACTTTGTGTTGTAGGTTTTGACATATGGTTTTTCAACACTAAATAAAATCCTCTTCCAATCAGACTTGAGTAGGGGTGTCTTTGAGGAGGTATAGTCGCATATGACATAAAATTTGTAGGGGTCCAATTTTTTACATACATCTTATATATGTAATCTTAAAGTTTTATGTCAACTTAATAATAATTTTTAAATCTTTTTTTGATCCTTCCTTACGGTATACTTTTAAAAAGGATTACTTTGAATCTCTTTTAAATACAAATCCAACGTTTTTTCCTTAATAGAAAAATATTAGAAAGTTCAAATTTTTATATAAATCTTGTAATTAGGGTGCCTATTATCATCTATTCGCACAGGACCCTTAAAATCTCGAAGACGCCCCTGGTCACTTAGAGTATATAACAATCATGACAAATTCGTATTTGAGTTCGTTGGTACGTGTTTGATATCGCTCATAATAACTTTGAGCAAATGTATATATCTCTAAAAAGGTTATTCTTACAGATTTATTGTTATCATTTCAGATATGTTAATTACATTCTAAAACAATATCTTGCATGTAAATTATTTATAATATGTCACCAGCATTGTGATATATACCTTGGATATGTCAAAAGAGACATGATATTCATTCTTTCTAAATTTTCATATATACTTATATCCCTACTTATTTGATTAATACAATTGTTCAAATCAAATGATCGATAAGATTATAAAAGAAAATTAGTGAATTTCACGTGTCAATCATTTTATGAATTGATACAATTTTTCATGTCAAAAAGTTGAGGCTTTTAAAAATTATTCTGGAAGATGTCTAGGAATCAATATAATGTAATAGTTTAAAATTAGTTCTGTTAAGAACTCATATATTTTTGTATTATTCTTTTGTTCGTTTTGACATGATCAGAGTATAAATGTTATGTGGATTAGAATATAAGGTCACTATAGGCATATTAAGATTATCAAATCTTATATACTTCGTATTTTATGTTGATTAATTAGTCATTATTCTACTATCAAAATATTATGGTTATTAATTATATATATCGTATGAACACAAGCTTTTAATTAGGGCGTTTAAATTTGAAATAATATTTCTTAAGTTTTTGCTTCTGAGTTCTGATCTTATCCGCATCTTAAGTGGGGTTCTTTAAATTATACTCTTAAAAAGGTCATGATGGAAGCTTAGATACGTCAAGAAATCACTAATAATTCGATCCATATCAAATAGAAAGAAAAATAAACATCAAGCAAAGTAGCAAACCACCCAACTTTTTTTTTAACGGCTAATTAGTATTTAGCTAGTGGTTTGAGTCGGACAGTTACATCTTTTTCCGGCTGAGGAAAAACCTTCAACAAGACTTTGAACCCGAGACTTTGTGAAAAAAATCATCCAACTTAACAAAAGAAAGAAATAATAACTAAAATTGATGCGTTAGTTTGCATAGAAATGTATATTTATTTCAAATTTAGATATTAAGGCAACCAAATGGTGAAATAAGTTAATGAAGCAGATTAGACGAGTTTTTAGTGGTGAAATTTTTGGACGATTTTGCCCTTAGATGAGCAGTGGTGCAAGAAGGAACAAGGACCGTCTGATCATGATCATCTTCAAGATCTCTCAAACTAGTGTAAGTTCTAGCAAGTTGTGCTTCACTAAGCATCTCTCTTAGTTCTTCAATTTCTTTTTTGATTCTATCGTTTTCTCGAGCCACTTGTTCGTGGGTCCCCGAGAGGCGGTTCAGTCTGTCCATGAGCCCATGGTTCTCGTTCCTGAACCGCATAACCTGAGTGCACAGCTCGTCTAACTGCTTTTGTTTCCTCATCCTGGACCGTCTAGCCGACTCACGGTTCGAGACCATCCTTCTATGCTTCCGCTCGTTAATAATGCTAATATGGTTCTCATCGGCTTCATCCGAAGTGCTTGAGTTGTTATAGCTCAAAGATGAAGATTGTGGACAGAAATCAACCATGGGTATTTGAGGAGTTGAACTAGGTTGATGATAGTAAGGTAAGTTGGTCATAAAGCTGACATAAGATGACATGTTGTCGTTTTGAAATGAAGTGAAGTTTGTAGAGAAGTTGCATGAAAGGTCTTCATATTGATCAGGGGCTAAATAGTAATTTTCCGACATCTCTCTCGAGTTTTTTTTTTTTTTTTAAACGTCTAACTCAAATCGATCTATCTCCGAAAAGGCGAACAAATTAATGTTATGGTACTCGATTGTGTTTATAGGTTGATATGGTGATGCTAATAGGATGAGGAATGAAGGGGTTTTATAGGGGGTGAAAAGGGGCCAATATGAAGCATATAGCAAAAATAATGGCTTTGGCTTACGATAGCAAGAGTGGTTTACTATTTGATTTTCGTAAAATATTAACTATTTTAAAGAATGATGACTTGTGACTTATAATGGGTATGAGGTATGTTTGTTGTGATGTGTGTTTCTGTGTGTTAAAAAAGCCACTTTAGGCAAGTAGGCCCTAATTTACTAATCCATAAACTCTAATTAGCTCATTTGATTATTAGATCTGCATTTTGGTAAATGTTTTCAATCTTATGTAAACATTATGAAGGTACTTAGCGTATATACGTTTTGTGTACGTGTTTATAAATTGTATAGTCCTTTTGTATTGATGCATCTAATAAGTACTTTAATTTGATTTTTAGATCTGCATTTTGGTACAAATTTACAATCATATTACCCTTAGAAATCATAAATCTATTAATTTAGTCAACTTGTTTGTCTTTTTATGTAATTTTACATTTTTCAGCTCCAGTTTGTAGCTATTTTGTCAAATATATTTTAAAAAATTAAAATTATCAGTTTCCAGCTCTAAATTCTACTCCGTATCTTGTTTCACTAAACATACCATAATTAAATTAAAGCAAAATGCTTGAATAAAGATCCATACACAATAGTTATTTACTTAATAATATTATGGATAATAATTGAGGATGTGGGTCTAAATCGTAGAAAGTTTATGACGTTAGGAGTCCAATTATATGCCAAAAAAGAATTGGAAAGAAACAAAACTTTATTTTGGTTGTAAAAATGACATTTAAAAAAGCAAATCTTGAAAGAGATAATGTGAGGGATTTCATGAGACTAAGTTTTTATATAATTATTTTTTTCGTCTGAGTTATATGTTCCATATTCTATATCTTTTTTATAATGTAAAACATCTCTTTGTACATTTTAGTTACTCTAACTTCTGCTTTTTTATATAATTCTCGTTTAAAAAAACCTTTTACAGATTAGGTTTTAAAGCCGCCACTCAGATTATATTTGGCCAAAAGGATGTTGTTGTTTCGCCTAAATTCTAGTGTCAACTTCCAAGTACATTTGCCTTCTCGTTGTACTTTAATCATTCTATGTTTCCTTTTATTTTAAAATTACTCTAAGTTTTAGTTGATGTTCTTATCATTATTTACTTATATCTCTACTACTTATAATGTATTTAGGACCTTCCATAAATAACTATTTAAAAATTCAGCCAATAACTTTCTATTTTTGTCTTCGTATTGCGTTTTAAAAAAAAATCCTTCCAGCAGAAGCACTGACCATTTGAACTACCAGCTTGGATGTTTACTTTTTCCTTAAATGCAGATATATACTGACCTTATTTCCCATGGCTAAAAAGAGACTGTCGTTTCACTTGCCCTAAACCCTAGCCATTCCATTTTGTCGATTGAAATTCCAAAGTTGCAACATCGAATACTTCAATACCTCCTCGATTCCTTCAACCACCGCCTTCAATCGACCCATAGCCATCGTATACATCAACCTACAAATACAAGTTCCTTAACCGCTAAACTTCAATTCATCAGATGCCAACCTTTAGTGCTAACAATTCAACCTAGCCTAGAACCGTATTATACATTTAATCCTTTACTTAGTGCTAACAATTCAATTCAACCATACTGAGCTCTCCAAGAACGCGGATTTCAGGCAAGTATCTTAACTGTTTCTGTTGTTTCAATTAATTTTAGCTTGTGTGATTTTTAATTTTCTTGTTTTAATATGATTTTTAATTTGTCATATTAAAACTTTGTTTTTCTTTCATCTGGGTGATTTTGAAATGCAGGGTTTTGTCATAAATCTTCAAGTGGATACTCTTTATTTTCATTTTTCTTATCTACTCTTTGGTGTAATAATGGATAAATTACGTGAGAAAATATAAAGAGAACGGGATCTTTAAAGAATCAATTGTAATGTTGCAGTTCATTAATGTGTATACCTGCCTTAATTAAGTCAATATCTGAAATTTTGAAGATAAATGATACATGATACTCATTTACCAGCAAACAATTTTTTGTTGTTAATATTTGTTAGGACTTTGGATTAATGCAATGGGCTGCTCTTTGTTGGTTTGCTTGGTTTCTTTATTTTTTCTGATTCTACAGCCATTGATATTTTGTAAGTTGCTTAACTATTAATTTTGTGTTTCTTCTGCCTATAATTTGGACTGAAAATTCGTCCATTTTACGGAAGACCATCAAAGGTGTTTGTTGTTATTTGTTATATTTGGGATTAGATAATTTATTATGTTCTTACCTTTGTACATTTGTAGTATTGCACTATTCCATATTTCTTCTTAGAATTATTATTGGACATTTGTAGGCGGGAACTATGTTTGGGTAGTTGGGGATACTTTTCTTCATCAATTGCCTCATACTTTTGGTATGATAAAAACATATGTCTTGAGTATTTTGTATTAAATAATTAAGTGTATTTGACTATTTGTAATTATCAGATGATAGTCATTCACATTTACAAGCATTGTAGAAGCATAATTCAACAATAAAAAGTTTATTGTTGTAATCTGTTTATGATGAAAGAATTTAGGGGTGTCCATCTGGTTACGGCGCTTATCGGGCCGTGTCCACCGGGTTTGAGGTAAAAAATCCTAACATGAAACGGTACCCGATAAGGAATCGGTTTGATTGGGTTCGGGTTGCTCGAGTTTTCCAGTTTGTAGATTTGACCTGATCGCTGATCGGGTTAGTCGGGTTACCCATTTATAAGAGTTTAAAGAATATACATTTATAAATACAAAGTACATTTATAAGAGTTTAAGAAACATACATTTATGATAAACAAAAAATTGTAAGAAAACGTTGGTTGCCGGGTAATTTTTGCGTTCTTGTAGCTGATAGAAAAACAAACTGAATTCTCGTGATTTATACATAGTTTGACGTCAGATGCTAATACATTTAATCGATGGTAATTACTTTTGTAATTTAAAGTCAAGTTGGTTATTAGCGTCATAATAATGCAAATGCTTTGACTTTTGACGTCCATTAATCTATACTTACCATCGATTTTAGCTACTGCTCGCCACTACAATTGGATGTCGTCGCGGCTGCATAGACCTAACAACATTTGTTTGCCGCAAAAAAATTACACTGGGTACCTGTCGCTGCATTGTGCGGGTACCTGCTAGACCTAATAATTGAATGTTGTCCCGTATTTTAGTTGTTAATTTAATGAAATTTGAGGTTGAAAGTAAAGTACATACAGTCTGAAATTCGAACCAATAGGCGATTGTCTTAGCCACTGTTATCCTTTTTTCTTCTTGAAATTAATAATTTGTGAATAGCCTAAATTTTTTAAGTTTTCTATGTAAAGAGTTTTTCTGATAATGGTTTAAAAAGTTTCTCGATAACACATTTCACAAATGCATGCTCGATCTCCTACTTCGCCATTAATCTTTGGGATTTTCCATGAATATGGTATAGAATATTGAACGAGCTTATACAATGGAAGGAACTTTATGGAGAAGGCGGATCACACCGAAAGGAGGCTCTCAATTATGCACAATTATCATGCTTTTGTGCCGTAATGGTTATAACAAAATATGCAACCGAACAACATTTGATCGCCATAAAATTTGTTGCATAGGGTACCCGTCGCCGCATTGCGCGGGTACCCTGCTAGTTTAGTAATTATGGAGTTTTAAACTTCCAAGTACAAATAATTACTATTAGACTGCTCCCAATGACGACGGTCACTGATACTGTTAGTTGTTGTCAAATCAATGTCACGTCAGCTCATCCTTCAACCGACACTAAACTGACGTACTCATGCCAACAATACCACTTCCCTTTAATTTTTTGGGACCCACCATTACAAAACACACACACAAAATACCCCTTTGGACCCACCCAACAAACCGGCGGAAGCCTTGCCTCTCGTCTCCACACCGGCGGGTGCCAAAGCGGCGGAGAAGTGGCGGGATGGTGCCATTGGAGTCTTCAAAGTGGCTCTAAAGTGGCCCTATTATTGGCACCCGTCTTATATTATCACTATTAATTCTACTAACGGATAATAAATTCATTGGTTCACTAATATACCAATTAACATCAATTGTTTTTACCTTTATGTTTGGTTTTGAATTTAACCAAATTTAATATGTATAAAATAGCACCTAATCGAATAATCTAAAGGTTAAATTATAATATTTCAAGCCTCTAGATATTTATATTAGTTTGCAAAATAAACAGTTTAATAATAGTATTCTCGGACTTTATCATAACCTCTTATTTATCAAGAATAAAAACAAAATTTAATTATTTAAAGAAAAACAAATTACATCTCATTTTAATATACTACACACAACATCCCCGTTGTCTTTCTTTCTTTCATCATCTTCCACTTAACCTCTTTTATGTGTGCTCTTATTCTTCTTTCTTTTAATTTCTTCCAATTTCATCTTAAAATTAAAATGTAATTGGTTCATCATGGATAACATCACCTCTCATCTTTCCGCATATGATCTGTGTGCTATTCCAATTTTCTATTTCCCCCCTTCAATTTGCTATTAACTTTCTTTAATATAAACATTAAATATTTTAATCATTTAGTGGGATGTTGGTTATCTTTTCCATTTAAATTAATTGCGGATGGTGCATTTATAGAAAATATTAATGTAATAATTAATGTGCCTTTCTTTGTCTCGCTAACTTTTAGTTAAATAATTAGAATCGTTCAAAAAGCTTCTGTCATTTTTGCGAAATCTTGAAAAACAAATCTTAACTATTGATCAACAAGATCTAATGGTTTAGATTAATCACATATTTTATATATGAAGGGGTATTTTGGTTATTTTGTACTTAAAAAAAATTTCGAATTTTTTTATTTTTTATTATATTTTCTGTTAAAAAAATATATTTATTTGATAATTACGTATAGTACTTAATCACATTGATTTTATATTTAATCACATTTGATGTTTAGTACAATCACATGTGATTCAGTACATAATCACATGTGATTCAATATGCAATCACATTATGTGTTATTAACGAAAAATAATAATTTTTTAAAAAATAATAATAAAAAAATAAAAATGAAAATAATTCTAAGAGTTGGCGAAGGTGAACCTCTATGCTCACAAATGATTTTTTTTTGCTCATTGGCATTAAACATGAAATCAACTGAGAATTTCACACTTATAATTAACACTGAAATATTTCTTCACATATTTTTATCATTTTTTCATAGTTGTATAGATATGATGGTACAAATTGCATATACTTTGAATGGTTTAGTATTTTTTGTGAGTCCTAAACATGGTTTTAGTAAAATTTATTAAATTTCTACTTTTATAAATGAGGCGTTCAAGATTTGATAGTGCCACATGTAACTCGTAAACATGGTCTTCATGAAGATTCGTTGATAGTTCCTACCACTATATACGATCAATTTCTATTTAGCCACTTGGTTCTTCTAAACGATATGCTTAAACTCCAGTGGTGACACGCGTCACTTCTAAACGTGAAATTTAAGGAATTTCGTCAAAATATAACCTTAACTCGTGTAAACTAATGACCAAATGTTGTCACTTTCAATTAATTGACAAACCTCCCATCATGGGATGCATGTTTTAGGTACACTAACTTGTACTGTATATACCAATTTTTTACTTATAAAATGATTAACATGTGAAAATTTTTTATTCTGTTTTTGATCTCATCATTAATTGGGTCATTTATATTGATTAAATAAATAAGAAGATTTAATTGAAAGTAATATCTTTGATCATTACTTTGTTTGGTTGATTTTTGGTTAAAAGAAAGTATTGTCATTTCGTATGATAATGAACAAAGAAACTGTTTAACAAAATGCAAAAAAAGTTATGTTTTGAAAAAATAAAAAAGAAATAACGATGAAGAAAAGAACTCAGAGCCATTAATTAATTAATTAGTTAATTATAAAAGAGACTTGGAGTACTCTCTAACCTTTTAGAACCACAAATTAGCATTTACCGGCCACCTTGTTAAAGACTTAAAGTTAAATCGACCAATTAATTATCGGCAAATCAGAACCACAAACAAGAAATCTCCTACGTCTTACATTGTGACGTTGTAGAAGGAATCTAACCGTACAGGTTGGCGTAGTGTTTTCAAACTTTATACCCTTTTAATTTATTTTATTTTACTTCACTTTTAACCTTATCCACCTAACTAATTTGTATTAGAAATATTAGCAATACATTATGGTAGTAATTAATATGTAATTTAGTTCTTTTATTGAACGGCAAGTTAGTTAGTTAGTATACGAGTTAGTAGTGACATCCAAACGTGTAGTATGTTTTCATCGAACACATTCTTTTTTTTTGAGAATAAACACACTACCTTTTTTATCTCCGAGTTTTGCATCCAACAAGTCTTGAACCTAAGACTACCCGTAATCCCTGTCACCTCTGCGCCACATCAGCTTTCTCTCTACTGATTAAACACATGACCAGACAACGACCAAACCCCCGTAACGGGTGACCGAATCGGCGTCCATTTTTTTAATTTTTTTTAATTTTTTTTTTCAATTTTATTAATTTATATATAATATTTATTATATATATAATATAAATTAAATTATATATATTATATTTATTATATATATTAGGCATAGAAGGAGAAAGAGGGGTAAAGAAAGAGACGACCAAACACACCCCCATCGGTCGTCTACTCGACCACTCAGCACAGGGGACGCGTCGGGGAGGGAGGGCGGCAACGGGCGGGACACGTCGGAGAGAGTGAGGTGGCCGGTCGCGACCGGCATTCCGGTCGTGCGTTACTTATAGTCTAAGATCTCTTGAAAGAATACCTCAGGGTCATCCCTGGTGGTGAATTGATTAGACCAATTGGTTATATGTAATTTATTTAATTGTATTGAATTGGAAATAGGTTAGTTAATTAGAGAATAACTGATAGGCTGCTAGCTGAAGTTGGAAGTTTGACAAAACCTTTCTCCACAATCGTGATAAACCAATATACCTCGACGTCGAGAAGTTTAATCAATTTGACTAAAAATATGACAATCTTATAGTCACCTTAATAAACAATATAATGTCTTCTACAATAAAAATTTAATATAAAAAAGATACACTTACGTAGCAAGGTAAGTTTATTCCTTAATGATAACTACCCCGTTAATTTATTGGGTTAAGTATTATTTAACCAATTGCATAAAAGTGGAGCTTTAAGCAAGTTTATATCCACTAATTCTTCATAATTCATTTTTTATTCTTCTAGAAGGTGACTACTTAAGTAATTAAGCTGATCTAATCTTCAGGTAATTCTAAGCCACACAACTCCAACATATATATTCTTAGAATGCGAAAGGCTTCTACTTATCGTCATGTTTAAATCTTGGTATCTTATGCAAAAAGTCGTGTGGAATTTAGTATAAGTGTCGTCTAGAAAGTTCAATGATTTCCAAGCATACACAAAGTGACAATCCACGCATCGAAATGATGTTTCTTGGTGTTTTATCTTCTCACAATGATTATATTTCTTAGCAGTTGATGTGTATTTTTGAGTCGTTTACAAAAATCGAGTCAGAATTCAGGTTTACAAAAAAATAGTAGAAATACACCTTATATAGAAAACGAATACCACAAACAACTGTTGAAGCGACTAAGAGCTTGGATTACCAAGAAACATAAAATTATACACAGAATAACACAAACGAAAAAAAACAACCGCTGAATAGGTGTATAAAACTATATAATTATAATAATGCTTAATCTAAACTTCTTTTATTATAACCAATTTGACCCGTTACAAGAGATCTTACTTTGCTTTCTGTCTGGCCATCTGTGGGTGGCAGGACCTTGCCAAAAGTTGATGGTTTTAGTGAAGCATGGTTCATCACGAGCGAAAACCAAATATGGTATTTATATTCATGATAGTTTAGATTTTAATCAAACGGTTTCGTGGTGTAGTTGGTTATCACGTCAGTCTAACACACTGAAGGTCTCCGGTTCGAACCCGGGCGAAGCCATTTATTTTTTTAATTATTTTTTTAATTATTTTTTAATTATTTTTTAGTGAGTTTCTACTTATCGAATCGTAAATCGGTTTTATGGTCTTCGGATTGTAGCATTTCAAGTATTCAATCTGTAGATCTAAAAGGTTGTGATTTTAAAGTTCAATTTTCCAATATTTTGCTCGATTGCAGTTTGTTCGTCGTCTTTTCGCTATTACACTTTCCAATAAATTAATTGTTTGTGCGTTTTCTGCTTAATTTTAGAGCTGCGTGTGTGCTATGTGCTGGAATTCAAGCTGTTGGAACGCAAATCTGGATAATACTTGGTTTTTCAGGTAAATGAAATTGGAAAACCGTGAAAATTCATTGATTTTGCTGGTTCTGAAGAAAATTTTACTATATGTGTCAAATTGAATCATAGATCTTCAAACTATAATCGAAGACAATGCGTTTGGGTCACTAAACGACATGTGTTATGAACTATCGTCCCTCCAAGATCGATTCTACACGTTGTTACAATTCGTTAGGGTGAAAACGGAAATAAGTTGAATAACTAAATTTTGCATCGGATGGTATATGGAAGAAACGCGAGGGTTTAGTGATTATTTCGATAATAAGTCGTCATTTAGGTGATCTAGAAGGTGCAAAAGCGAGTTTTGGTGCAGTTGAAGGAACTGTGAATGTAGAAAAAGTAGAGATTAAGTTGAAAAATCTTGTTGTAACTTGGTTATTTTTATGTGTTTTATATGTATTTGAATTTTCTTTTAAAAGAAAGTTGAAGCTTTTAGTCAAATGCTTGCAAAAAAGAAAATGTTAAAGCTTCTAATAACAAAATTACCGGAATACTCTTAATAATCATGTTACTCCTACATTTAGGTGTTGTGTGTTTTTAAGAGGCAGAATGTGTGGGATATGTACAATTATAAGTAATTAAAAGCTCCAGATTACAATTATGATTAAAAGCTCCAACTATAGCTTCACATTGCACCTACGACTCTAACTACTTTTGTACATTTATTGATGGAATAGTGTTCCTAAAATTTAGGAAGCGGTTTTTACACTATTTTAGCCCTAAAGCCTTTTTTAATTAGAATAACTGAATTATACACCTTATTTAGGTGAGAGAAATTATTTTACCCATTTATTTAAAAATGAGATTTTTTTAACGACTAACAATATACACTAAATTGGCAAAATCTAGTTCTCGGTGAGTGAAATTATTTCTCGGTTTGAATTTTTCATGTAAAACTGGTTCTCGATCCAGTCCAAGACTGAAAAAAATCAGCAAAACTTGGTTCTCGGTCCGGTCCGAGATGTCATCAGTTCAGTCCTCTACCTGAAACCATTTTATCGGTTATTAGTCAATCCCGATTTCAAGCAATTGAGTTTAATTATTTGACCGTACGTACAATATTATAAATAAGCGGGAAAAAGGCTGGGATAAAATAAGAAAAGAATGGGAAAGTGAAACCACTCAGAACATGTCATGTAATACTTTCGGCACTTGGAATATATAAATAATATGTGGAGAATTTGATTGGTGAATAATACATCCCACTACTTAATTATAGTAAAGGAAAAAAAAGTGTGGAAAACTTAATTTCTCCTTGTCATCCTCTCTTTTGCTTTCCTCTTTCACTCCTTTTTCTTCCTTTAAACGTTGACTCTTGAGAACACAAATCTGGGATCCAAACAACATTCAAACTGCAATCACTAATTGGAGATCATGGCTTCAAGGTTAGGATTTGGTTTTGATCTTTGATGTAGCTTCTATTATTCATGTTTTCTTGTTTTTATGTAAATTACTTTAGGTAGTAAGCTATTTTTCAGAAGCAAAAACATAGTTGTGGTGATTTTATATGCAAATTTAGGCTAATAACGTTTGCTAGTGAAACGTGCATGATACATAGTAGTTAGTATTTTTACTTGATAACAATTCATTGTTGTAAAACTCGGTCCCGAGTACTATGTACTCGATGGATTGGCGAGTCAAGTTTGCCCAAATCGATGAAACCAAAACTCGTCCAACTCAGTCAAAACTTTTAAGCTCGGTCAAAATCAGGAAACTCGGTTAAAACTCGATCAAATTCTCTAAAATGATTACTTTACCACAAACAAACTCCCCAAAATACATTTTAAGTCATAATTATCATTTATACTTCCTCTGTTTCAAAATTGTTAATTTCATAGTTTTTGAGGCAAAAAATTATTATTATGATGACTAGACTAGATTAAATTGTATAGTTAGTGGAAATAGGTCTCGCACTTTGAATATAATAAGGTTTATGATATTTAAAAGTAAAAGTTAGAGTAAAGAGGTCATTTTTCACTATTTTAATTATGGACTATAGTATATGTAAAACCAAATATAGTTCCGTACGTCAATTTATATTATTGACTTGCATATATACATTGTCTTGTGCTTAGAATAATGGAACTGATTCACGGCAGAGTCAAAGAACCCGAATTTGCACCACAAGTTGATGTTATAAGCACCATGCCAAATGATGTTATTAGCAGCATGCCAGATGATGTGATTTCTAATATTTTGGATCGTTTGGCGATACAAGATGCGGTAAGGACTGGTATCTTGTCAAGAAATTGGAGGTTTAAGTGGACTTTGCTCACCCAACTCATATTTGATAAAGGTTTCGGCGATTATTTGTTACGAAAGGGAGGTAATTATAAATATTATGGAAGGATTATAAGTAGGCTTCTTCTTCATATTAAAGGTCCCATAACAAAGTTTGTCCTCTACATGCATTATGGATGTGAATCCGGTTTTGATGAAGAAGATATTAATCATTGGATCATGTTCTTGTCAACAAAAGGAATTAAGGAGTTTATTCTTGTAGTTGAAAATAATGAACACACAGAATCACCTAGGTTGCATACCCATATTTTCTCGTGTGCAGAATTGATACATTTGGAGCTTCGTAACTGTTATTTTAATCCCATGCCTAATTTTCGTGGTTTTCCAAATCTATTGAGCTTAGACTTTTCTGAAATGTATATTGAGAGCGATCAAGTTATCGCTCGTTGTCCTTCACTTGAAATTCTCAAAATTTCTGATTACCATCTTACAACCAACGTGATTGCAAAACTTGTAAACCTCAAATCCTTTTATTTTCCATTGAGTGCATTGTTTAACGAGGCGACAACCCCCACAAGTTCTGGTATTATTCGGCTTATGGGCTGTCTTACAAAACTCGAGGACCTTAATATAGATTTTCAGGGGTACAAGGTAACTAGATTTTGAAATTCATATTACCATGTATTAAGAATGACTTTCTATTATTTTTAATTATAGGACTTAGCAGAAGAAACTGGTGGCGCTGAGAAGAAGCACGCCACCATGTTTCCCTGCTTGAGGAGTCTTACATTATCTGAAGTAGCTTTTACTAGTGATATTATGGTATCATTAGTCGTTGATATGATTTGTGGCTCCCCAAATTTGCAGACACTTGCGATCAAAGTGAGTTGATCAATGCATATGTGTCATATTAAAATCTGATACCAATTTTATTGTCCATCTTCCTATTTTGGTATGTCCCAAATTAATTATCAACTTTTAAGTTTCAACCAATCAAAAATAATTTAAGTAGGAAAGATAAATTTTAATTGGTGACAAAGTGTAATTAATGTAATTTTCTTAAACTGTGTGTGCTTTTGTCTAATGGACAACAATCTGATTGGTGACAGTAAGTAAGGCGCGTGTGCATGCATCTGAGTATATACTCTTTGATCTTGCAGGGTGCAGGCACTGATGATGCCCGTTCGTATGCCCAACCACCTGCAGTTTGCTTTTCAGATTTTGAGTCCAACAAAATGGGGCAGTTGCGGGTGCTTGAGAGTGTTGTGTTTGAATTTTTCTCGGGTTTAGCGAATGAAGTTTGTTTGATTAAGTATTTACTTGCGAGTTCCCCTTTGCTTAAGAAGATTGTTATTAAGCCCAACCCAAACTACCTATTGATTGGTGGCGATCGGGGGAAGTTTAATTTTGCTAGAAAGTTATTGAAGCTCCATCGCGCCTCCCCGACAGCCGAAATACAACTTTATTAGTTTGAAACTATCTTGTATTATTATGTTGTGTGAATTTGGTTAATCTTGCGGTGAATCAACATACATGACTCTTTCTTACATATGTAATCTAATTGAAACATTTAATGCTTTTGTACCTATTGTTTTGTCCTTATGATGCCTGGTTTTTGTGGTTTTGCAAATCTGTTGAGCTTAGACTTGTAATGTGTTAAACTTGAGAGCTATAAATGTGGGGAATATATACAAATAGATAATTTATTCATAATTAAATGTTGTTTTCCAAAACTGATTCTTGGTAAATGCTAATGACAGTTCTAATAACTGTATTTAAGATTGAGTTTAATAACTGTATTTAAGATTGAATTTCATATTTGATTTGTAGTACATTAAGTCGATAGCCACTCACTAACTCTGACAATAAAATACAACAATTTTAAAAAGAGCTTTCGGTCTAGCGGTATGATGCTTGTCCCTTATAATTGTTATCGGAAGTTTAAGACTCCTAAGTAGATATAAGTGATATTTAGGAATACTTTAGGATTTACTAGCAGGGTACCGGCGCAATGCGGCCTGCTACCCGTAACTATATTTCAAAGTGACGGTAGTACCGGTGGTGGCAATAGCGATGGTGATGAGTGGTGGTGTGTAGTGATGGTAAGTGCCGACATTAGTGATGGTAGGATCATATCCGAAATTAGCTTTTTTGTGAAAGTAAATATGAGACTTTTAAATAGAGAAATGATGGTTGAGTTATGGTGACGTTAAAGCTTATATATATATTAGTATTTGGAATAAATCAAAGTAATCAAGTAGTTGAAGTGATTAACACACACTTAAGTCCCAAATGGTCACGGGTTCGATTCCCCTTAGCTACATTTTTATTATTTTTTGTCTTTTAAAGCATTTAGGCTTACTAATATTAGAAGGCCTTAGCAAATTTTTAAGGCATTCTAATATTAGTAAGCCTAAATGCTTTAATAGTAGTATAAATATTTCAATATAAAATAACATCCTTTAACAATGTTAGAAATATTTTAAATTATTTTATTTATTTTTGTTACTAGAATATACTTTCATGAATTTTACCCGATTTTTTTAATTTATATTTTTAACCTCTTAAATTAATGCATACTTTAATTTCTTTAAAATATTTTATTCACTTTTATATTCCAAAACAATTAGACAATTGTTTTTTATCTAAATTCTTTACTTAGTTTTTTATAACATTTTGAAACTTTGACCAACATTTATTTATTATATTTATAAGTTTTTTCTATTAAAAAAACTGAGTTAGAGAAACACGATTGACAAATAACTCTTGGACTTTAAAAATTTCAAAATCAAATAACCTTAAAGTTTTATAAAATATATCTTTTCACCTATTTCAAAATAATTTTTGAAATTTAATAAAACTACTTTTAATACTATTGTTGTTAAGGGTAATGATCCATAGAAAATGGTCCTTATTTGAAGAAGCTAGAAAAGGGTTGCATTTTCGTAACTTATACATATATGCATGCATATACAAACATATATATGTATATATACATATATAATATTTTATTTTTATATCCTTGGAAAAACTATAAATTATTTTTATATCCTTTGTAAAAAATTAAATTATTTCTATATCCTTCTAAATATTTTAATTACCTTCATATCCTTTCAAACTTATAAAATTCTCCTTTATGCCCAAAAACCTATTTTTTGTAATATTAAATCATTATAATATTAATAATCACTGTTATCAACATTATCTGTTTAAAAAATTACTATACTACCCTTATTACATCTAAACTTAAATCTAAACTTACATTACACATAGATTAGTTCGCCGATATCATATTTGCGATTCATGAAACGAATTAAGCTTTTGGGTTTGCCGCCTGCATGTGTTTGCATTTGTTTCAGCCACATGCTAGTTTATTTAAATGTGTGAATTTTCTCTAGCTCTTTTTTTAATAAATAATACATAGAGTTGGATAATATATATGAAAGTGACACATGAAGTTTGTATACTGTCAAAATAAGAATGGTTGCATCTTGATAACAATTTTCTTGAAATCAAAATCCAAAGTAAGTTCATTTAAGATTATAAATCTATTGCAAAATCAAGTACACTTTTAATACGCTAATCACTCAAATTACAATTCAATTGGGTTGATTCGACGTTGAACTTGTACCTTCATGAGCAGTTGTATTCTTTCTCCGTCCCCTGAAATAACAACAGATTGCATCAGTGGTATTAAACCATTATTTCCCATCTTGGTGTTGAATCATTATCAATAATATCATCCATATTATAAAAAATAATTTGCAAAAAACTATTGTATCTTTGCTTTCGATCTTATATAATTAACACTTGCAAAAACCATTATCAATGTTTACTACAATAAAGAATTAATGGTATTAAACAAATCGATAGCATGCATGAAAGTAAAAAAAAGGTGTTAAAGAGATAATAACATTGCGAATTAATGGTATTCAACTTCATGCCGCCAGAAACCCCAAACATTCTCTGCTTCATGAATTGCGAATACGATATAATTTACGGCCATTTATCTATATACGGTAAATCAATAATTTAATTTAGGTTTAGGTTTAAGTTTAGATGGAATAAGGGTAATATAGTAATCTTTTAAATAAATAAAGTTGATAATAGAGATTATTAATATTATAATGATTTAATATTACAAAAAATAGGTTTTTGGACATAAAGGAGAATTTTAAAAGTTTGGAAGGATATGAAGGTAATTAAAAAGTTTAGAAGGATATAAAGATAATTTAAGTTTTTTTAAAGGATATAAAAATAATTTATAGTTTTCCTAAGGATATATAAGAAATTTTGCCTATTATATATATGTATATTCAGGCCCTATATATATATATATATATATATATATATATATATATATATATATATATATATATATAGTGAAGGATTATATTGAGAACCCTGATTTCAAAAAGAACTCTGAGAACTTTTTATTAATCAATTTAGGCCATTGGATTTAAAATCAATGGTTTAGATTATTTATGGCGTTTTCGTAAATTATACAGCCTGTTATTTTGATTAAAATTAAATGAAAAGGGTATAAAAGTAAATTTACCTAGAAATATATTAAATGAAAAACAAAATATTACCCTCTCTTCCTTAAAATTCGTCCACTCCTTCTCACATTTAAAAACCTCCCAAATCTCACGTTCTTTTTTAAACGGATTCCATTTGCATCCCTAAAAAATCTAAATGTCTTCTCTCTCTCCTCTTCATCTTTTATTTTCTCAATCCTTCTTCCCATTCTCCCTAATTAGGGTTTCATGCGCTCGGTCTCTCTCACATAGAATAAGGTCGCCGAATGAGAAGGTTATGGGTGCGGGGAGATCAGCGGCGGCGGCGATAGCAGCGGCGACGGTGGAGGCGGTGGCGGTTGCAGATGGATCTGGGTGGCGATCGGCGAGATCTGGGTAAATGTTTGAGATCGGAAACAAAGTCAGTAGTGGTGGTTGGATCGTCGGCGGCGGTAAATATATTCTACACACTACTTCTCTTCTCGTTTTTAATAACTCTGGTAATTATTTGCACCTCCCTTCGTACATATGCACATGATGATGTCAATGTTGGACCACAATTTATTGGCTTTGATGTGAAGCATGTTGATGAAGAGAAGTTTGCTGCCCATCTTTGTCTTCATGTTTTTTTTCTTATAACGCCACTTATGAGTTTCATATTTAGAAGTTCAAGTGGCATTTTTTTATTAGGTTTCTCTAGTTTACTGTGTTTATGATTGTCAAATGCAATATCCATTAGATTATTTAGATGTATTAGGTCCTCTGTCTTGTCAAGTGAATAATTTTGGATTTTTTAATTAGATGTTAAAAAATAGGTTAAATCGAAAATTGGTAATTGAATAATTAAGGATTATTTGGATTCTAATATTTATTCTTTTTAGAGAGGTCTGTCGGTTGGGATATGTATTTGGATTTTGCAGTAGTAGATCATGTATTTGAGTTCTTACAATCAATTATTGATTAAGGTAATTTTGATGTTCTTGATTTGATTGCATATATGATCTTGATTGGGTCATATGTGTTCTTAATTAAACATATATGTTTTTCTAGTTTTGCAGTTGGTGATATAAAGAAAATTAACAAATTATACAAATACAGAGGAGAGCATTTTGTGTTGGAGCATATAAAAAGGAAAGTTGCTTCAAAAGGGAATAAAATTACACGCCATCAACTATTTGGAAGCATATATGTTATTCCTTAGATACATATATGTGTTTTTTTAAAACTTTTGACTTTTTGTAAGAATAATTTCAACATGTATGTATCATGTTTGTTTTATCAATTTTGTTGAGTTTGGATATAAATTTCGTTTCTTAAATATGTTTGTTTTATATTATATATATGTTTAACAAATTCACAAAATAACATATATCCATAACCATAAATAAAATTAATTTTGAAATTAATTTCAAAAAACATATATGCGTATATGTAAAATAACATATATGCCTAACAAAATAAACACGGATCCATAAAATAACGTATTTGTAAATAAATAAAAAAATCCGAAAATTAATGCCTAAATTTTAGGAAATTTTCAAAAATGGAAACAAAAAATAAAATGTAAAATGTCTTAAATACCCCTGAACAATTAATATGAATTAAATTAATCAAAATTAATTTTCTAAATTCTGATTGGTTAATAAGAGTTCTCAGAGTTCTTTTTGAAATCAGGGTTCTCAATATAACTCGACCATATATATATATATATATATATATATATACACATATATATACACATGAATTTTACATAACTTGCATTTGCATTTTCATATCGGAACTTGCATTTTCGTTTACGAAAATGCATATACATACCGTATATATATGTGTGTATATATATACATATAGAGGGTATACATGTGAAAATATATATATCTATGGTCTAAATATTTATGTATATATACATATATGTATGTACATGTATATTTATATGTATATTTTATGAAAATGCAACCCTTTTCTAACTTTTTCAAATACGAATGCTTTTTTCTTGATCCATATTGTTGTTAATAATTAATTCGAACGAATTTTAAATCGTAAAAAATTATGTTACCGTAAATGACTCGTTCTAGAATCTAGATAAAAGGAAAAGAAGAAGGGTGCAAAGTGAAACAAGCTATTTTTCAGAAGCATAAACGACGCCCCGCTTTCTTTTGCTTTCCTCTTTCACTCCTATTTCTTCCTTCAAATGTCGACTGTTAAGAACACTAATCGGTGATCCAAACAACATTCAAATCGCAATCACTAATTGGAGACGGATTCAAGGTTAGGGTTTCTTTTGATCTTTGATGTAGCTTCTATTATGTTTTGTTGCTTTTATGTTAATTACTCTCGGAAGTAAGCTAATTTTACGAAGCAAAAACAGAGTTGCGATTATTTTATATGCAAATTAAGTAATAACGTTTGTTAGTGAATCGTGCATGATTCATAGTAGTGAAAATTTTTACTTGATGACAATTCATTGTTAGCTTAATGAAACTAGGGTTTGGTTTGGCTCGGGCATGCATTTTTTGCTGTTAATTTATATTCATATTTTAGGGATAATGAATGTATATATGTATATAAACATATATTCTTCTGCAGTTCTGCTTAGAATAATGGAATTTCTTCATGGCACAATTGAAGAATGTAAATTTGCACAAGAAGATGATGTTATTAGCAGCATGCCGGATTTGGTGATAAGTAATATTATGAATCGTTTGCCGGTACAAGATGCGGTAAGAACTGGTATCTTGTCAAAAAGCTGGAGGTATAAGTGGACTTTGCTCAACCAACTCGTACTTGATGACAATTTCTTTATGTTCTTATTCGAACAAGGAGAGGAAACAAATTCTGAAAAGATTATAAGTAGGCTTCTTCTTCATATTAAATGTGTCATAACAAAGTTTGTCCTTGATATACAAGAGGAGTTTTTCGATGAAAATGATATTAACCATTGGATCCTGTGCTTGTCCACAAAAGGAATTCAGGAGTTCACTATTTCAAATATGGATGAAACACCACTTAAATTGTCTACCCATCTTTTCTCTTGTCTCCAACTGAAACATTTGAATCTTTATAACTGTTGTTTTGATCATGTACCTAGTTTTTGTCGTTTTCCAAATCTTTTGAGCTTAGTCTTTTCTCGGGTAACATTTGAAAACTGCACTTGTGGTGAATTTATCACTCAATGTCCCTTACTTGAGATTCTGAACGTCACTCATCACGATCCTAATGTACAAATGAAGGTAGTTGAGATTGCAAAACTTAATAATCTTAAAAAATTGACTTTGCTGTTGTGTATGCTTGAAGATATAGTAACCACAAGTTCCAGTATCTTTCAGCTTGGAAATCATCTTCCAAAACTTCAAGAGCTTAGTTTGGACTTTCGTCATTACAAGGTATGGCTTAAAATTCACATTAGGGCCTTGTTTGACTGAGTTAGTTGCTTACTGAGTCAGATTTCTGATCCAGTTAGTTGCTTTTTCCATTTGGACTGGATGATCAAAATGGTTTGGACTGAGTCCGATATGCATGCCGTTTTAGACAAAATTGAGGAAAACAAACATGCCGACTCTGACCGAGTCAGAAGCAAATCAAACGGCCCCTTACATTATAATTGTCTAAGGGCTCGTTTGATTTGCTTCTGACTCGGTCCGAGTCAGGATGTTTGATTTCCTCAATTTCAAACAAATTTACAAATCCGGTGCAAATGGAAAAAAACAACTAACTCAGTCAGAAGTTTTGACTCAGCCAACAACTAAGTCACTTAGGACTAACTCTGTAAAACCATGTACCTTTTTCTTATAGTTCGTAGGAGAAGATGGTGGTAGAAAGTGGGTTTGTAACGCCTTTCCCAGTCTCAAGACACTTACATTATACCAAATTGATTTTAGCAATGGTATTATGTTATCATGGGCCTTTGAAATGATTTGGGGATCCCCGTGTCTACAAACCCTTAATATCGCAGTGAGTAAATGCATATTGCTAGTCTTAAATCTTAATTAAAATCTCATAATATGAATGTAATTTGTTCTTGTAGGCTCCATACACCAATCGTGTCCCGCCACCTGCCATTTCTTTTACAGAGGCCGACCACAACACATTGGGACAGCTGCAACTTCGAAATGTGGTGTTTTCATATTTTAGAGGTTCAGAGAATGAAGTATATTTGGTAAAGTGTTTACTTGCTTCTTCCCCTTTGCTAAAGACCATGGTGATTCATCCCAGTTCATTTGAAGTATTCTGTGCTGATTCTGCAAAGTTGACTTTTTCTACAAAGTTGTTGACATTCCGTCGAGCTTCCCCCTTGGCTGAAGTCAAACTCTACTGGACTTAGTTTTTGTTTTAAACTAATTGTCTTCTATTTTGTCATTTTGTGTTATGAATTTGATTATTCGTATTGTTTAGGAAGGTCTTAAATGTGATCTAAGTGAAACTTTCTGTTTTTATATAGTGATTCGTATTGTTTTTGTTTTGCAAGTGATACTTGTATCTAGTACTAGTAGTAGTTCATGCTTGAATGATCTCAAAATGGCATCTAGTTTATCAAAAATCATTGATTTTATTAAAGTATGGAAGGAAGTATTCTTTTGTATCCTTTTCTTTATATATTAAAACATCGATATTCAACCTTGCCAATGCGAAGCCCGAGAGATATGAGATGTAGACAATTATATCTACATGTAAATAGACTATTTCCCAAAAGACATTCTGCAGACATGGTGGAAAATAAAAATAAAAATAGGTAGTGTCATGACTCATGAGTAAGTAGATACGTATAAAGCATCAAAAATATACGAAACATGTACAATATTTTTAGTAATTTATGCAACTATGCATATATGCATGTGGAGTAAATAATAGATATAACACATGAATAATGATATTAAATAATATGATTATATATATTAAAAATGCATACTTAAACGAAAAAACATATGTAAGGTTACTATTCATAAAAAGACAAGAATGGGTATAAAACATGAATTAATGATATTAAAATATGGTTTTGATAATGACAGCCTTTATGGTTGTTTTTAATTGCATTAAAAGTGGTACGAAATATTAATTCATTAAATTCAGGAGCCAGTTATAGATGAATGTACAATTGTTTTGTAAATGTCTTATGACTGCCCTAAGGGATATGATTATCAAAACTCAATTAAATAATATGATTTTGTTGTATTAAAAATAGGGTTTTGATAATGACAGCCTAAAATAAGAATGGATAAGAACGAGAATCTTTGAATTTGATTGGAGGAAGTATTTTGAATTAATATATTATACTTCCTTCGATTCAAAATAAGTGCTACACTTTCCATAAATGGGTGATTCAAAATAAGTGCTAGACTTTGCAAAATTACCTTATTTGACAAAAAAATAGTAGTACCCACACTCACTAATTATCTACATTTACAGCTTTGATAATTTATCATTATCGGTTTCAGTGCAATTCGGTTTGGTTTCTGGACCGCGCTAATTGATAGTAACTTCATTTTTGAAGTTTTTTTTATTGTAAATACATATGGAATCATATATGGGTTTTGGATGTCTGGTTCTATCTGTGCATATTAATAACTTGTATATATATATATACATATATATTCTTCTTCTTAGAATAATGGAACTACTTCACGGATCAATCAAAGAAGATGAATTTGCACAAGAAGATGATGTTATTAGCAGCATGCCGGATTTGGTGATAAGTAATATTATGGATCGTTGGCGATACAAGATGTGGTAAGAACTGGTATCTTGTCAAGAAGTTGGAGATATAAATGGACTTTGCTTAGCCAACTCGTATTTGATGACGATTTCTTTTATTATTTAGAAGAAAAAGGAGATGAAGCGGCTTATGAAAAGATTATATGTAGGCTACTTCTTCATCTGAAAGGTGCCATAACAAAGTTTTACTTTGAAATGCAACAGGAATGTTACTCCATTATGAATGTCAATGATATTAACCATTGGATCTTGTTCATGTCCACAAAAGGAATTCAAGACTTGACTATTTTAAATATGCATAAAACACCACTTAAATTGTCTACCAATCTTTTCTCTTGTCTCCAACTGAAGCATTTGAAACTTCGTAACTGTCATTTTCACCCCGCACCGACTTTTTGTGGTTTCCCAAATCTGTTGAGCTTAGACTTCACTCGGGTAAAATTGGGAAACTCTACTTGTGGTGAAGTTATCGCTCAATGTCCTTCACTTGAAATTCTGAACATCACTTATCACGATGCTTTTATAGAAATGGAACTAGTTGAGATCGCAAAACTTGAGAATCCTAAAATATTGTCTTTGCCACTTCGTAAGCTTCACGATATAACAATCACAAGTTCCAATATCTTTGGTATTTGACGGATTCATACATATTTAAATCCGACAACATTATATAATTTAGGCTTGTTTTGTAAGAAAAATACTTTATTTATACCTAAATGTATGTTATTTGTGAAATGCAGGTCAAAAGTTATAGAAAGAAAAGAGATTAGACAACATAATGATATACGGGCCACTTTAATGCCCATGGACACAATTAATTAAGCTAGCCCAACATGTTAATTTGAATTAGACGGTGGCCCACGTGCAAAGGTAACAATTTAAAAGGGAATTAGTGGGCAAAAATAAAGGGGTTCACGTTTTGGGGGGCAGCCAAATTGAAGAACCCGTATCACGGACAAAAGGATACGTACGAACGAACAGAACTACATTCGATTGGAAGGAGAACATCAATATTTGTTTGGTTTAATTCTTGTTTCTATACAATGTATTTATGTTTTTATCTTTGTTTGTTGTTTTGATTTGTCTAGCATGTCTATGGACCCTTTTGATTCACTATGATTGTATGAACTTGAGACATGGGTTTGGTTCGGCTCGGGACATGCACTTTTCCTGTTAATTTACATTTATATGTTAGGGAAAAAGAATGTATCATAAAACCCTACATTTTGGTATTAGTAAGACTTGTGTCTATAGTAACTTTATTTTTGAAGTTTTTTTTTTTCTTTTTGTAAATACATATGGAATCAAATACATGTGTTAAATGTCTGGTTCTGTATATTATATCAATAACTTGTACGCATATATGTATATACACATATATTCTTCTGCAGTTCTGCTTTGAATAATGGAATTGCTTAATGGCACAATCAAAGAATGTAAATTTGCACAAGAAGATGATGTTATTAGCAGCATGCCGGATTTGGTGATGACTAATATTATGGATCGTTTGCTGGTAGAAGATGCGGTAAGAACTGGTATCTTGTCAAAAAGCTGGAGGTATAAGTGGACTTTGCTCAGCCAACTCGTATTTTATGACGATTTCTTTTATTATTTAGAAGCAAAAGGAAATTGTGAGAAGATTATAAGTAGGCTTCTTCTTCATCTTAAATGTTCCATAACAAAGTTTTACCTTTATATATTAGAGGAATGTTTGGATGAAAATGATATTAACCATTGGATCATGTTCTTGTCCACAAAAGGAATTCAGAAGTTGACTCTTTCAAAGATGCATGGAAAACCACATGATTTGTCTACCCATCTTTTCTCTTGTATCCAACTGAAACACTTGACGCTTTATAACTGTTGTTTTGATTATGTACCTAGTTTTTGTGGGTTTCCAAATCTTTTGAGCTTAGTCTTTTATGAGGTAACATTGAAGAACTGCACTTGTGGTGAATTTATCGCTCGATGTCCCTTACTTGAGCTTCTGATCATCACTTATGAGGATCCTATTGTAAATATAAAACTAGTTGAGATCGCAAAACTTGAGAATCTTAAAAAATTGATTTTGCCACTGCGTATGCTTGACGATATAGTAACCACAAGTTCCAGCATCTTTCAGCTTGGGAATCATCTTCCAAAACTTCAAGAGCTTTATTTGAACTTTCGTAATTACATGGTATGTCTTAATATATACCTTATAGGTTGTTTGATAGTTGTTGTTTGAGTTAGGCCTCACTGAGTTAGTTGCATTTTTTCATTTGGACCGGATCAGCAAAATGGTTTGGACCGAGTCCGATATGCGGATTGAGTTAGACAAAATTGAGGAAAAGAAACATGCTGACTCGGACTGAATTAGAAGCAAATCAAATGGCCCCTTACATTATAATTGTCTAACTAACTATGTTCCATTTTTTTATAGTTCCCCGGAGAAGATGGTGCTAAAAAATTGGTTTGTAACGCCTTTCCCAGTCTCAAGACACTTACATTATATGAAATTGATTTTAGCAGTAGTATTATGTTATCATGGGCCTTTGAAATGATTTGGGGATCCCCGTGTCTACAAACCCTTAATATCGAAGTGAGTAAATGCATATTGCTAGTCTTAAATCTTAATTAAAATCTCATAATATGAATGTAATTTGTTCTTGTAGGCTTCTTCATACACGGATGATGTCATGCCACCTGTCATTTCTTCTTCAGTGGTTGACTGCAACACATTGGGACAGCTGCAACTTCGAAATGTGGTGTTTTCATATTTTAGAGGTTCAGAGAATGAAGTATATTTAGTAAAGTGTTTACTTGCTTCTTCCCCATTGCTAAAGAGCATGACAATTTTTCCTTGTTCATCTTTGTTTGGTGGTGATAAAGGAAAGTTGACTTTTTCTACTAAGTTGTTGAAATTCCGTCGAGCTTCCCCGTTGGCTGAAGTAGACATCCACTGGACTTAGTTTGTGTTTTGATCTAATTGTCTTCTATTTTGTGTTATGAATTTGGTTATTCGTATTGTTTAGGAAGGCCTTAAATGTGATCTAAGTGAAACTTTTTGTTTTTAGTATGGTGATATTACGTTCATGTGTTTGTTTTGCAAGTGATACTTGAATGATCTAAAAAAGGCGTCCAATTTATCAAAATCATTAATTTAATAGAGGGAAGAAAGTATTCTTCCGTATTATTTTCTATATTTATTAAAACAACAATATTCAATCTCGTCAAATGCTTCTCAAAAGTCACTCAGCAAACGTGTAATGTGTGTGGTGGAAAAAAAATAAAAGTAGGTGGTATCATATGTAAGTAGATAAGGGGGCAAAGTGAAACAAATCAGAAGCAAAAACTAACACCCCGCTTTCTTTTGCTTTCCTCTTCATTCCTATTTCTTCCTTCAAATGTCGACTGTTGAGAACAAAAAACTGTGATCCAAACAACATTCAAATTGCAATCACTCATTGGAGACGGATTCAAGGTTAGGGTTTCTTTTGATCTTCAATGTAGCTTCTATTATGTTTTGTTGCTTTTATGTTAATTACTCTCGGAAGTAAGCTATTTTTACGAACCAAAAACAGAGTTGCGATGATTATATATGCCAATTAAGGCTAATATTGCTTGCTAGTGAAACGTGTATGATCATAGTAGTGAGTATTTTTACTTGATTACAAGTAATTGTTAGCTTAATGAAACTAGGGTTTGGTTTTGGCTGGCGACATTCATTTTTCCTGTTAATTTACATTTATATGTTAGGGAAGAAGAATGTATACATTAAACCCTACATTTTGCTATTAGTAACACTTGTATGGATAGTAACTTCACTTTTGAAGTTTGTTTCTTTTTGTAAATACATATGGAATCAAATACAGGTGTTGAATGTCTGGTTCTGTTTATATTATATTAATAACTTTTACGTATATATGTATATACACATATATTCTACTGCATTTCTGCTTAGAATAATGGAACTGCTACATGGAACAATCAAAGAATGTAAATTTGCACAAGAAGATGATGTTATTAGCAGCATGCCGGATAACGTGATAACTGATATTATGGATCGTTTGCCGATACAAGATGCGGTAAGAACTGGTATCTTGTCAAGAAGCTGGAGGTATAATTGGACTTTGCTCAACCAACTCGTACTTGATGACAATTTCTTTGCGTTCTTAGCAGAAAAAGGAGAGAAAACAAATTATGGAAAGATTATAAGTAGGCTTCTTCTTCACCTTAAAGGTGCCATAACAAAGTTTTACTTTGATATACAAGAGGAAATTTACTCCACTATTGATGAATTCATCGCTCAATGTCCCTTACTTGAGATTATGAACATCACTTATGGGTATCCTATTGTTCAAATAAAGCTAGTTGAGATCGCAAAACTTGAGAATCTTAAAAAATTGTCTTTGCCACTGTGTGTGCTTGACAATATAGTAACCACAAGTTCTAGTATCTTTCAGCTTGGGGATCATCTTCCAAAACTTCAAGAGCTTCATTTGAACTTTCGTAATTACAAGGTATGTCTTAATATTTATCTTAGAGGCCGTTTGATAGTTGCTGACTGAGTTAGTCCTCACTAAGTTAGTTGCTGATTGAGTTAGTCCTCACTGAGTTAGTTTAGTTGCTGACTGGGTTAGGAATTTTGACCTAGTTAGTTGCTTTTTCATTTGGACCCGAATACAAACATGACGCCAGAAGCAAATCAAACGGCCCCTTACATTATAATTGTCTAACTAACTATGTACCATTTTTTTATAGTTTGTGGGAGAAGATGGTGGTAGAGAGTGGGTTTGTAACGCCTTTCCAAGTCTAAAGACACTTACATTACACCCAATTGATTTTAGTAGTGGTATTATGTTCTCATGGGCCTTTGAAATGATTTGGGGAACCCCAAATCTGCAAACCCTTAATATTAAAGTGAGTAAATGCATATTGCTCGTCTTAAATCTTAAATCAAAATCTCTTAATACGATGTGAATACGAGTGTTATTTGCTGTTGTAGGCTGCATACTTGAGTGCGGTCCCGCCACCTGTCATTTCTTCTTCAGAGGTTGACCACAACACATTTGGACAGCTGCAACTTCGCCATGTGGTGTTTTTATCTTTTAGAGGATCAGAGTATGAAGTGTATTTGGTAAAGTGTTTACTTGCTTATTCCCCTTTGCTAAAGACCATGGCAATTTATGCCAGATCATCTGCAGTGTTTGGTGGTGATTCTGAAAAGTTGACTTTTTCTACAAAGTTGTTGAAATTCCGTCGAGCTTCTCCCTTGGCCGAAGTAGACTCTACTGGATTTAGTTTGTTATTTTATTGAACTAAGGGTACGTTTGGTACAGAGAATGAAATTGCAGGGAAATGATTGCAGAGAATAGAATTGCAGAGAAAGGGAATTAGTCTGGAGAAAGAGAATTGACTCCTCTGTTTGGTAGCACATAGACTTCAACAGAGAATTGCAGCAGAGAATCATTTCTCTTGTTTGGTATAACAAAAAAAATCAGTAGAGAATTGTACAAACTTTATAATTACCAAACATATTTTTTTCCCATAACAATCATTATTATAACATACAAAATTCATGGATAAATTAATAACGAAAGTGCATTAATAAAATCAATAATAACATTCAAAAACATAAACTATTGTCACTTTCAAAAACATCAATTCAATCAAAATGTAACCAAAAAAAAGTTCTAAGTACTTAAAACCACAATGTAACCAAGAACAATATTTGAACCATAAACAATTGTCCCATAAAGCCATCAGTGTAAGATTCTACCATGCATATTTTCTCTTCTTGTGTCAATCCAAGAAATAACCGTCCTAAAAGGACATCTTTTCCAATCAAATTAGATGCTTTAAAACGTTTGGTCATTGTAATACCCGATAAAGCTTTCAACTCATCACTAACCTTCTCAAAAATTTCACGAGTCTTAAAACCTTCTTTACTCAGATTTTTCGCCAATAATTTCTCCAAACTTACCAATGACTTCCTTCATCTCTTTGCACGACTCCCGATATATTACATCTCCATCCGTGCTTTTGCGTCTTTTACGTTTGCTTATTACATTATTTGTTGGTACTCCAGACCGACCGTCATCTTTAAATCATTCTTTTTCTCAATGGTAATCTTGCCATCTCAACTACACAATATTCATAAAATAGTCAATCGAAAGTATTTTTCCAAATTATTATAACTGATACACCAAATCTGTGACAGAGATACATAATTGCTACACCAAATTATGTATAATAGATACAAAATTGATGCTGTTCAAAAAGAAAATAAAAAAAAATACAAAGTTGATACATAGCAGATGCATAAAATGAAAGACATAGATACATAATTATAATAGATACATAATTAATAGATACATATATAAAATCAAATAATGTAAAATAGATAAATAATTATATGTATTAGTATTATTACAATGAAAGCACCCTATGTGTGTGTGTAATAGGTAGACGTAGGTTTCCCCAGAACTCTATCTCTCTGTTTTACTAACGAATAGTAAAAATATGCTACTCATTATCGAGAGACATAGGTTTGGGTTTGCACAAGTCTAACGAAAGATAAGTATTGAGAGATAGATAGATAGAGTTCGAGAGACAGATATCGTGATTAACCTGGAAGAAGCGACGAATTGTTGCTGGACGAAATTGCAGCGGATGAATTGCAGCGGACGAAATTGTTCGGACGAATAGGGCTTGACAACGATGACGAAGGGTTTGCTAACGTATAGAGAAAATAAAAGATGGCTTTGTGGTGGGCTTTCTAATCTCCGTAATTTCTTTTTTAATTCTTGTTTTGTGATTCTCTTCTTTTCCCCTTATTTATTAGGGAATGAAAATTGGAGAAAAGGAAAAGATTTTTTTCTTCATCTTCTTTTCTCAATGTAACCAAACAAGAGACTTTACCTTTATTTCCCTTTCCCTGCCTTCAAATCTCTGTACCAAACACACCCTAATTGTCTTCTATTTTGTGTTATGAATTTGGTAAATCGTATTGCTTAGGAAGGCCTTAAATGTGATCTCTATGTGAAACTTTCTGTTTTTAATATGGTGATATTACGGTCATGTTTTGTTTTCCAAGTGATACTTGTATGATCTCAAAAAGGTAGGGCTGTTAAAACCTGACACGACACGACAAAAATACACGAAACGAAACGAAATTGGCACGAAACTGAAATTTGAATTCGTGTTCGTGTTGTGTAAAACAAACACGAAGTCGTTTCGTTTCGTGTTCGTGTTAAGAGATTAACACGAAATTGACACGATAGTTATGATTTTGTCGTGTTTTTCATGTTTGTCGTGTTTTTAGCATGTACTCCCTCCCGTCCCACAAAAAAATTCTCATTTCTCCTAAAGCTTTTGTCCCACAAAAAAGTTCCCATTTCTCACATGTGGTGGGCTCCACACAATAAAATACTATTATTATTAAAAACCCCATCAATGATATCCACTAATTATCTTTCTCTCTCCAAAGCAACCTTATATTATAATCAAAATAATACCAATGACTCCACCACTAACTATCACCTAAAATCTTGTGCCAAAGGGAAATAAGAACTTTTTTGTGGGACGGAGGGAGTAATAAGTAAGAAATTTGTTATTTATTTTGTGTTGTCGTGTTTGTCTTGTTTATCGTTTTTTAATCGTGTCGTGTTCGTGTTACCAATATAAAATACGACTTCGTGTCATGTCGTTTTCGTGTTAAACGAATTCGTGTTGTGTCGTGTTATCCAGAAACACGGAACGATAGCACGATTCAACAGCCCTACAAAAAGGCATCCAATTTATCAACAACCGAAATAGAACTTTGCTAGAAAGTTATTGAAGCTCCGTCTAGCTTCCCCAACAGCCGAAATAGAACTTTATTAGTTTTAGTAGTTTAGAACTATCTTCTATTATGTTGTGTGAATTTGGTTAATGTTATGGCGAATCAACATGACTCTCTTTCTTACATAGTTAAATATGTAATCTAATTTAAACATTTAATGTTTCATGTGTGTCGTTTTGTTTTGTCCTTTTGATGATACCTAGTTTTTGGGGTTTTGTAAATCTGTTTGCTTTGACTTGTAATGTGTTAAACTTGAGAACTACAAATGTGGCGAATATATACAAATAAATAATTTATTCATAATTATATGTTGTTTTCCAAAACAGATTCTTGGTAAACACTAATGACAATATTTAATATTGAATTTCATGTTTGATTTAAGTGCATTAACTCACTAACCACTCACTAACTCTGACAATAAAATGCTCACCCCTAATGTATTTTAAATAAAGTTAAGTTCGGTTTTGGTCGGTTTTCGGTTCGGTTTTTTCAGTCCAAATGCTCACCCCTAATATATTCTAAATAAAGGTGTATGTGTGTTATAACTAGACCGAGAGCCGGCTGGAATGATCAAAACGAATCAAACATGACCAAATCAAGTTACACCGGTCCGGTTCTCGGTTTGAATTTTCATGTAAAACCAGTTCTTTGTCCGGTCCAAGACTGAAAGATCGGCAAAACCTGGTTTTCGGTTTAGTCCAAGATGTCATCGGTACTCGATCAAGTTTGATTAGAGTGATTGAGTTTATTTTAATATTATAAATAAGGGGAAGAAAGGCTAGAATAAAGAAAAGAATGGGCAAAGTGAAACCACTCGGAACATGTCTTGTAATACTTTCGGCACTTGGAATATATAAATAATATGTGGAGAACTTGATTGGTTAATAGCACATCGCACCACTAGTAAAGGAAAAGAAAGTGTGGAAAAGTTAATTTATCCTTGTCATCCTCTCTTTTGCTTTCCTCTTCGCTCCTCTCTTACTTCAAGAGTTGACTTTAATTGAGAACACTAATATGTGATCCAAACAACATTCAAATTGCAATCACTAATTGGATACGGTTTCAAGGTTAGTGTTTGTTTTGATCTTTGATGTAGCTTTTATTATGTTTGGTTGTTTTTATGTTAACAACTTTTGGAAGTAAGCTATTATTACGAAGCAAAAACAGAGTTGTGATAATTATATGTGCTAATTAAGGCTACCTTTACTACTGATACATAGTAGTGAGTATTTTTACTTGATAACAATTAATTATTAGCTTAATGAAACTAGGGTTTGATTTTGCTATTAGCTAGTAAGACTTGTATTGATAGTAACTTCATTTTGAAGTTTTTCTCTTTTTGTAAAAAGATAAGGAATCAAATATTGGGTTTGGTTTTATGGCTCTGTCTATTTATATTAATAAGTTGTATCTATATATGGTAGAATAATGGAACTGCTTCATGGAACAATCAAAGAAGATGAATTTGCACAAGAAGATGATGTTATTAGCAGTGTGCCGGATTTTGTGATAACTAATATTTTGGATCGTTTGCCGATACAAGATGCGGTAAGAACTGGTATCTTGTCAAGAAGCTGGAGATATAAGTGGACTTTGCTTAGCCAACTCGTATTTGATGACAATTTCTTTTATTATTTAGAAGAAAAAGGAGACAAAGCGGCTTATGAAAAGATTATAAGTAGGCTACTTCTTCATCTAAAAGGTGCCATAACAAAGTTTTACTTTGATATGCAACAGAAATGTTACTCCATTATGAATGCCAATGATATTAACCATTGGATCTTGTTCTTGTCCACAAAAGGAATTCAAGACTTGACTATTTTAAATATGCATAAAACACCACTCAAATTGTCTACCCATCTTTTCTCTTGTCTACAATTGAAGCATTTGAAGCTTCGTAACTGTCATTTTCATCATGCACCTGGTTTTTGTGGTTTCCCGAATCTGTTGAGCTTAGACTTCATGAGGGTAAAATTGGGAAACTCTACTTGTGGTGAAGTTATCGCTCGATGTCCTTCACTTGAGATTCTGAACATTACTTATCACGATGCTTTTATTAAAATGGAAATAGTTGAGATCGCAAAACTTGAAAATCCAAAATTATTGTCTTTGCCACTTCGTAAGCTTGACGATATAACAATCACAAGTTCCAATATCTTCCAGCTTGGGGATTATCTTCCAAAACTTGAAGAGCTTAATTTGAACTTTCCTAGTTGCGAGGTATCCCTTAAAATTCACCATATATTGTATAAATAATACTACCTCCGTATCACAATAACTTATACACTTTCCATTTTTGGCAGATTTCAGAATAAGTAATGCACTTTAAAATTTACTTTATTTGGTTTAAAAAAATGGAACCTACATCCACTAACAATCTACTTTAATACATTGAAATTATCTTTTTATCATTACCTTTACTTTTAAACATCATTAATATCACTTTATTCATAAGAATGAAAAATATCCTCCACTAACTATCTAATTTAATCCATCTTGACCCTACTTATAATTTTTTGCCTAAAAAACCATAAAACTCACAATGTATTACTTATTGTGAATTTGTGATACGGAGGTAGTATATTGAATTAGCTTAATTAATTTGTATATACCACTTTCTTATGGCCAAAATGCATTTTAGTACTTTGGACTTGGCTGACTACGTCTTTTACTACCCTTAACTATTAAAGGTGCAATATAATACCCTGAACTTGAGAAAATGGTTGATTTAGTATGTACTTGACTCACTAATATGGTTTTGTATTCTCACGTGATTTACTCCTAATGTCAATATATTGAGATGAATGTATTTTTTAGTCTGTCAAAAGCTGCAACGAAAGTAAGTCAAGTAAGAAAACGCGGTCAAATTAATGAGTCATAGATCATTTTGTCAAGTTCTGGATACCATACTGCACTCTTAATAGTTCAGAATAGTGGAAGATCCAATGAACCAAATTCAGGTACTAAAATGTATTTTGACTTTTTAATAGTTCCGTGAAGAAGATAGTACTAGAATATGGATTTGTAATGCCTTTCCCACTCTCAAGACACTTGGATTATGCCTAATTGATTTTAGCAGTGGTATTATGTCGTCATGGGCCTTTGAAATGATTTGGGGATCCCCAAATCTGCAGACCCTTAGTATCACAGTAAGTAAATGCATATTTCTCGTTTTAATTAAAAATTCTATGGTATGATGTGGAAATGAATGTTATGTGTTCTTGTAGGCTTGTTCATACACGAGTGATGTCATGCCACTTGTCATTTATTCTTCAGAGGTTGACCACACCACATTGGGACAACTGCAACTTCAAAGTGTGGTGTTTTCTTCTTTTAGAGGATCAGAGAATGAAGTATATTTGGTAAAGTGTTTACTTGCTTCTTCTCCTTTGCTAAAGAGCATGTCAATTCATTCCAAATCATCACAAGTGTTCGGTGGTGAGAAAGGAAAGTTGACTTTTTCTACAAAGTTGTTGAAATTCCGTCGAGCTTCCCCCTTGGCTGAAGTAGACCTCCACTGGAATTAGTTTGTTTTTTGAACTAATTGTCTTCTATTTTGTGTTATGAATTTGGTTAATCGTTTTGATTAGGAAGGCCTTAAATGTGATCTAAGTGAAACTTTTTGTTTTTAGTATGGTGATATTACGTTCATGTGTTTGTTTTGCAAGTGATACTTGAATGATCTAAAAAAGGCGTCCAATTTATCAAAATCATTAATTTTATAAAGGGAAGAAAGTATTCTTGCGTATCATTAATTTTGTGGTTTTGCAAATCTGTTTAGCTTACGCTTGTAATGTGTTAAACTTGAGAACTACAAATGTGGAGAATATATACAAATAAATAATTTATTCATAGTTAAATGTTGTGTTTCAAACCAGATCCTTGGGAAATGCAAAATATAGTCTTAATTACTGTCTTTTAAGGTTTAATTACATGCTTGATTTGTAATATGTTAACCTATCAGAACAATTTTAAACAAAAAAAACACCCTTAAACACTGTTAGAATCTTTATTTTTATTTTTTTGTTACTAAAATATACTTTCTGAGTTTCACCTAAGACTTTTTTAAATCATGTAATCCATACTTTAACTTATTTAAAAAAAAAATATGTGTAAATACCGAAATGTGACAACCCTCGAAATTGAGTATTTGATCCAACACTTATTTGAAACTAAATTATTAGACAATTTATCTATCATAAATAAAGCACCTATTTTGCGCCTGAGTCTAGCAAATACATACACATTATTTGTGTTGTTCAGTGTCAACCGTAAATTAGCGAGTTGATGACCAAATGTAATTCTGAAGTGATAAATTTCTATCACTAAATGACCACAATCAAAAACCAAGTAAAACCCCGGTTTAAATATGTTACCAAACTAAAGTATTAGTATATGTAAATATTTATTAGTTAAAATAATAAATTAAAATTCAAAATTTACTCTTATAATCTCATCATCACCAAGTCAACATGCATGTACCGAACTTCCATATTATAAATACACGTTTATATTACTTTTAATTCAAAAACAAATCTTATCACTCCCACACCCCCATCTCGCCGGAAAATCCTTAACCACGTACACCTTTTTGATTTTCTTTGAATATTTTATTCACCATCTAATGCTATCACCTATTTGGTGACATCTACCACGTCCCTAACAACCATTAACTCTCATTCTATCTCTCTCCCACATAGACGAACCAGGAGAATCATCACCACACTCTCATGAACCAGCAGCATGCAACCACAGCCCGACGACCACTCGCTCGTTCACTCGACCTATCCGATCCACGTTGAAACGAGAAACAGAAAACCCATCTATTCCGGCGGCTCAGCCACTCCGACCACAAGCCGACGTTCGCTTGATCTTCTCGCTCTCTCTCGCTAGGTATAAAACCATCAACCTTTACACCTTTAAATCATACATGAGTGATACGGTGTGTGTAATTCGTTGTGTGTGTCGGTATATTTCCGTTTGCCGTCTACCGAGTCTGTGGGCGATAGCTGCCCGTCTTTGTTCCGTCGCATATATTCGTGATTCCGGTCACACACTGGCTTCGGCCGGTGATTGTATTTCAGTTTTTATTGGGTGGTTTATTGAGCCCAGCTTGTCTAAATTAAGCCCAAGTTTGGTGATAGCCCATCAGTGATTCAAGCCCGGTTGTGTTTGTTAGCCCAGTGCGTTTAAAATCAAATAATCGAAACCCAAAACGTTTTGTTAAGAAATCAGATTGTAAAATTTTATTTATCAAATTAGTAAATGTATATTAAATATTAATTTCAAAAAGTTAATTATTTGTTTAATAACTTGAATTATTTTATTTAAATACTTATTCGCTGAATCACGTTTGACTACTTTCAAATCATAGTGCATGTATTTTCAATCATAGTGCATGTATTTTCAAAACTTCGATCAGTCAAACAAAAGTATTTATAATTCGAGACCAACTCAATCGAGTCACCAACGTATCACTCGAGTCTAAGTTCGTGTCAAGAGAATCATTTGTGCATCACATAGATTAGACGTTTTCGCTTAGACCGTCACTTATTATTTATTACTATGCATTTAGGACGCTATGATCATTTGGTTGGAAACCACGTTTTAATCTACATTTTTGGATAGCATTGCCTCAGGTGAGTTCACAGCCCCACATTTTACTTATTTTTACTGTTTTACAACTATGGGGTGAAAAACATAACAAATTATTTTATAAATGTTCCAACTATCTATTGACTGCTTTTATAAATCTTACTGTGACTGTGAGTTCACAGCCCCACTTTTTACTGCATTTTATTTACTGTTTTACAACTTTGGGGTGAAAAACATAACAACTACTTTTATAAAAATCTATTTGTGATTATGAATTCACAACCTCTCGTTTACTACTATACGTTTTAATTATTTCACTTTTGAGTGAAAAACATAACAACTATTTTATAAACGTTTACAACATTTTTAAACGTTTACTATATCGTGACGAAAACTATTTTTGGAAACTAGACAACGAATCCTTATGCTTGGACTAAGTTTAGATGTACATGGAAGTGCGTATATGTTACATACATAATCATTAGCTAGTTGCGACTAGGCCCTGGATATGCAAATAGTACTATTGGCGGAGACCTACCCTCCCACGTTATTGATCATTTATCGGTGTTTACCGACCACGAGGAGTGCATATCTAGCACGTTTAAGGTTGTTGTTTTGGTTATGGACTTAGGGTCAGCATTTTAACTCAAAGGCTTTGCAACCCTGTTGGGGGATCACCGTCTATTATGTTTCTACTACTACTCTCGGAGCAGGCCAATCTTTAACTATTTATATCATCACACTATATTTTTTGTCGATTATGACATACGAAAACTATTGTTTATACTAACGCGATTTATATCGTACTACTGCTCTTGGAGCAGGTCATTTATAACGTTATTATTATCACACTATTTTTGCCAACGATGGCATACGAAAACTATTGTTTCTACTACTGCTTTTGAGCAGACTATTTTTAGCATTTTATACTATCACACTATTTTTGCCATGGATGGCATACGAAAACTATGGAACTATTTTGATCTCATTAAAACCTGTGAATTCACTCAACAATTTTGTTGATACTTTTACTTATGTTTTTCAGGTAACTAAGCTAGGCATTGAGTCGTATGCATTGGGAGTCAAGCTTTCATTCTAATAAGATGTCACATCTTTATTTCATTTTTATTAAACTATGTTTTGGATTCAAAGTACTTTGTTTACATTAAATTTGGTGACATCTCTTTTTATCAAACATTTATTGTTTACGATAATCATATGCTTGTGTATACTTGTGAAGTCGCACGCTCGTTCTTCCGTAAACCACTTTTGGCGGGGTGTGACACGAAATTATCCTTGTGTTTTCAGATTCGGCAAATAACTCGTTCTAAATAAAGGGGGAAGAAATGGTGGAAAAGAAAAAGGAGAGGGGGTAAAGTGAAACAACTCAGAAGCAAAAACAAACACCCCGCTTTCTTTTGCTTTCCTCTTCACTCATCGCTTCCCTCAAAATGTTGACTGTTGAGAACACAATTCCGTGATCCAAACAACATTCAAATTGCAATCACTCATTGGAGACGGATTCAAGGTTAGGGTTTGTTTTGATCTTTGGTGTAGCTTCTATTATGTTTCGTTGCTTTTATGTTAATTACTCTCGGAAGTAAGCTATTTTTACGAAGCAAAAACAGAGTAGCGAGGATTGTATTTATATATGCCAATTAAGGCTAATAATGCTTGCTAGTGAAACGTGTATGATCATAGTAGTGAGTATTTTTACTTGATAACAGTTAATTGTTAGCTTAATGAAACTAGGGTTTGGTTTGGCTCGGGCATGCATTTTTTGCTGTTAACTTACATTTATATGTTAGGGAAGAAGAATGTATATATGTATGTATACATATGTTCTGTTGCAGTTCTGCTTAAAATAATGGAACTGCTTCATGGAACAATCAAAGAATGTAAATTTGCACAAGAAGATGATGTTATTAGCAGCATGCCGGATTTGGTGATAACTAATATTATGAATCGTTTGCCAATACAAGATGCGGTAAGAACTGGTATCTTGTCAAGAAGCTGGAGGTATAATTGGACTTTGCTCAACCAACTCGTACTTGATGACAATTTCTTTGCGTTCTTAGCAGAAAAAGGAGAGAAAACAAATTATGGAAAGATTATAAGTAGGCTTCTTCTTCACCTAAAAGGTGCCATAACAAAGTTTTACTTTGATATACAAGAGGAAATTTACTCCATTATTGATGAATACATCGCTCAATGTCCCTTACTTAAGATTATGAACATCACTTATGGGTATCCTATTGTTCAAATAAAGCTAGTTGAGATCGCAAAACTTGAGAATCTTAAAAAATTGTCTTTGCCACTGTGTGTGCTTGACAATATAGTAACCACAAGTTCTAGTATCTTTCAGCTTGGGGATCATCTTCCAAAACTTCAAGAGCTTCATTTGAACTTTCGTAATTACAAGGTATGTCTTAAAATTTATCTTACAGGCCGTTTGATAGTTGCTGACTGAGTTAGTTGCTGACTAGTTAGTTGCTGACTGAGTTAGGATTTTTGACCTAGTTAGTTGCTTTTTCATTTGGACCTGAATACAAACATGACGCCAGAAGCAAATCAAACGGCCCCTTACATTATAATTGTCTAACTAACTATGTACCATTTTTTTTATAGTTCGTGGGAGAAGATAATGCTAGAAAGTGGGATTGTAACGCCTTTCCAAGTCTAAAGACACTTACATTACACCCAATTAATTTTAGTAGTGGTATTATGTTCTCATGGGCCTTTGAAATGATTTGGGGAACCCCAAATCTGCAAACGCTTAATATTAAAGTGAGTAAATGCATATTGCTAGTCTTAAATCATAATTAAAATCGCATAACATGAATGTTATTTGTTGTTGTAGGCTACATACACGAGTGCGGTCCCGCCACCTGTCATTTCTTCTCCAGATGTCGACTACATCACATTGGGAGAGCTGCAACTTCGAAGTGTGGTGTTCTCATCTTTTAGAGGATCAGAGAATGAAGTATATTTGATAAAGTGTTTACTTGCTTCTTCCCCTTTGCTAAAGAGCATGTCAATTTATTCCAAATCATCTCTAGTGTTTGGTGGTGATAAAGGAAACTCGACTTTTTCTACAAAGTTGTTGAAATTCCATCGAGCTTCCCCATTGGTCGAAGTAGACCTCTGTTGGACTTAGTTTGTTTCTTGAACTAATTGTCTTCTCTTTTGTGTTATGAATTTGGTTAATCGTTCCTTGAATGTGACCTAAGGGAAACTTTCTGTTTTTTAATGTGGTGATATTACCTACATGTTTTGTTTTGCAAGTGTACTTGTATGTAGTAGTTGTAGTTCATGCTTGAATCATCTCAAAAGAGAATTGATAATGGTACCACAACTTTTAATGGTTATACCATACAGTACATATTTTACAGCCAACTGTATAAGTATTTAAAGCATTAGATGTGATACATGCATTAAAAGTTGTGGTATGAATATCACTCCTATCTCAAAATGGCATCCAATTTATCAAAATCATTGATTTTATAGAGGAGTATGGAAGAAAGTATTCTTTTGCATCATTTTCTTTATATAAGACATAGAGATATAAATATGAATAATGATATAAATAATATGATTTTATATGTTAAAATGCATACTAAAACGAAAAACGCACAGTGGTAAGGCTGCTATTCATAAAACGACAAGAGTGAATATAAAACATGGATAATGATCAGTATGACTTTATATATTAAAGATATATACTTACTAAAATGAAAAGCATATGTAGGCTGTAGCACTATCAAATGTGAAACAAGTAAAAACACTAAAGAATACATGCTTTTATATACTATATATAAAACTACCTACTAAAAGGACAAACATACATGTAGCACTATCAGTGATTCAGTGGAAGGTGATATCACACAAAGTTATTTACACACCAAAAGTTATGCATAGGATGTGTTGTTCGTTATGCATAGGTAGTGTTGTACTATGTATATAAAAATACAAGAGTAAGTTACACTGAAGGTCCCTGTGTTTTGCTACCAATTACAGCCACAGTCTCTGGTCTTCATTTATTACACTGGAAGTCTCTGGTGTATTCAATTTGTTACACCAGACGTCCTTCTGTCAAACGGACGTCAAAAAAATCCGTTAAGTGGCCCATGTGCACCTCACATGATGGGCAAAATTGTAATTTTCCTTACCCTTTTAGAGAGTAAATTACACGGAAGGTCCTTGTGGTTTGCCACTTATTACAACCACAGTCTCTGAACTTCGTTTATTACAGTGGAAGTCCCTGGTGTATTCAATTTGTTACACCCGATGTCCCTCTGTCAAATGGACGTCTAAAAGATCTGTTAAGTGACACATGCTTACATCACATGATTGGTACAATTGTAATGCTCTGTAAATAAGTGAACACGAAGTTCGGTAATAAAAAAATTCAAAAAAAACATAAATACACAAAACACATACCGTACAGTTCATTGCAGTCGTTTTCTTCATCACTCGTACTTTTTTCATTGCTCGATTTTGACCCACCATTGTTGGAAAAGAAGGGTTTTTGAAGAACAAATAAAGTGGAGAAAAGAGAGAAAAGATGAGAGGAAATAAGTGAAGGGACGACTGATGTAAATGAGAGAAGACATGTTTGAAGGGGAAGGAGAATTACCATTTTCCCATCATGTAAGGTGCACATAGGTCACTTAATAGATCTTTTAGACGTCCGTTTGACAAAGGGACGTCGGGTGTAACAAATTGAATACACAAGAAACTTCCAGTGTAATAAACGAAGTTCAGGGACTGTAGCTGTAAAGTCTGTAATAAGTGGCAAACCACATGGACCTTTCGTGTAATTTACTCTCTAAAAGGTTAAGGGAAATTACGATTTTACCCATCATGTGAGGTGCACATGGGGCACTTAACGGATTTTTTTGACGTCCGTTTGACCGAGGGACGTCTGGTGTAACAAATTGAAAACACCAGGGACTTCCAGTGTAATAAATGAAGACGGAGACTTTAGCTGCAATAAGTAGCAAACCACATAGACCTTTTGTAATTTACTCAAATTACAATTTTATGGTGTACAACTCACTTCTTATTTTCCATGTCATATATATTTCCTACCTTCTTTCCATCACCTCCCACTAATTATTATGGAACAAAAGCCTGAAACCACCACTCTCCCACTAATCAGCCGTCTCAAGCTTTGGCTGGTTTCCACCCTCACAAACGCCGGCATCCGTACCGACGGCACTCTTGACCGGCGCTTCCGCAACCTCAGATTTTTTTCAAAAATAGGCTCGATCGGAGGTGATTTTTCACGAATAGGCTCGATTTTTTCCGGTTTTCAAAAATAGGCTTTCCGCCGTCCCCGAGTCCGGCTTCCATTTGAAACAACGACTCCCCGAGCCCGGCTTCTTCGTGTTTGATGTGACCAGCGGATTAGAAGGAGTCCCCGAGTCCGGCTTTAGCTTGTACGGGGTCCCCGAGCCCGGCTTTAGCTTGGACGGTGTCATAGAGTCCGGCTTTAGGCCTACGTTTCCTATATAATACCACACTCCGGCTTAAATAACAACATCCAAAAAAAAATTACTTCTACCCTTATATCTCAAACAAAAAAAAAAAAACATATTTCTAATACTATGTGGCGAAGTCAAAAAGTCTTAATTATGGAACTTCGACTACAGGTTGAGATGTTAGAAGAGAGAATTGACCTAATGAGTCAACGATCTCGAGCCCGTGAACTTCAAATTATCATTGACGAGATGCAACGTACAATATGTGAAATGGATAACCTTGCTTATGAAGGGGCGGCGGAGGAGGCGGTTGTGGAGCAGGAAACTGAAAACTCCTCAATACGTAATCAACAACCAGAAACAATCGACTTGGTTGAGGAGTATGGTTGGGCCAGGAGTGTAGAGGAATTTTGCTTGACCGGGGATAGGCGCGGGAATGAAACCTGTTGCTATATTGTATTCTTAGGTCGTACACAGGTACCTAGGGAGTTTTGGAGTACCCTGTTAGATGAGAATTCCAGCTCTGTTTTGTTCCGTGCGGTACGTAATTTAATTATGTTATTATCCATATTATTAATCGAATCTCAAATGTAAATAATTGTATATTTATTACAGCATATAGATTGTTGGGTTAGAAGATGGATGCGTTATCGGTTGTATCTTGGCTATAATACTGGAGAATATAAGCGATGGACAATAATGCCTACCAAGTTTGAGTCTCTACTCTTACCGCCTCACGGATCAGATGCTGTAAAATATGCAGACGGCAGTTTGACACCTTACCCCGCTTGGGGGGACGTGGATGTCTTATACATTCCGTTACGTTTAAATGATAACGTTTGGTTGCTTGTGCAGATGGATCTTGTTAGCAACGATACAAGTTTAATTTGCAGTTGTCGTCGTTCCATAAACCATGACTTGCTTAAGGCAACCCTAAAACGTTGGCGAGATGTTTTGCCCAGTTTTAAAAGGAGTTTCTCCTATGAAGAAAGAAACCCCCAAGTTAAGGCGAATCTTGGTTTCGCCAAAGGCATACCTCAAGGAAGGGAAGAAGACTCTGCTGTGTTTGTTTGTAAATTTATGCATTATCTGGTAACAGGGAAATCAATCAAGCAAGATGGAGTCGTCGATAATAATCAGACCGCTACGGGTTATCGACAACTTATGGCTCGTGATTTGTATAGCTATCGTATTTTAGAATCACAACCCGAAATTTATCCTTTTAGATCCGAGGTTTTGTTTGATGATTTGGAATAAAATTTCAATTGTATTTGGTATTAATTTATAAAAATGCAAAATTAGTGTTTATTTGTCATTTAAAAATAAAGTATTAAAAAAAAAAATTTGAAAAAAATTTAAATGTCTAACTTTGGAGCTTGATACAGTACACCTTTAAGTTATTCGGATATAACTTTCTAAATGATAGTTGCAGTATTGATGATAGTGTAAACATATGAAAAAGTATTATAGCAAAAAGATAAGTAACGAAAGAGTTATGACAATCTGAAAATGGAAAAAAATAGTTTTTTGTAATCCAAAAACATACATATACATAAAAATGCAAAATTAGTGTTTATTTGTCATTTAAAAATAAAGTATTAAAAAAAAAAATTTGGAAAAAATTTAAATGTCTAACTTTGGAGCTTGATACAGTACACCTTTAAGTTATTCGGATATAACTTTCTAAATGATAGTTGCAGTATTGATGATAGTGTAAACATATGAAAAAGTATTATAGCAAAAAGATAAGTAACGAAAGAGTTATGACAATCTGAAAATGGAAAAAAATAGTTTTTTGTAATCAAAAAACATACATATAAACTTAATTTCAGATTAAACAAAAATAAATAATTGTATAATACAACTTAGGCCAAAATATAAGCTAATGATGGTGGCCCCTTCTTCCACCTGTCCCACAATCAGGTGGTCTTCTATTTCTTGCCGGTCTTTGTCGATCTGGGTCTATATTAATGTCTAACCGATGGACCGGACTCACGTTTCTATTAGGTGGATGATTAGAAGATGGGCCCGCGAAATAATTATTAGGGGAATGTGTGAAACCGAATTCCTGAGAATATTGCTGGGGAGCATACGCGGAGGGGGTACTAAACAAATCCGAGTTAAAATCATTTTGAGATATCTCATCCATATTAACTTCATTTTGATTTTGAAATTGCGTACTAGACCCCCCCTGTTGAAAGTTCCAATTTGGACTGTTGCCCATTTGGTATGATGTACCGGCATCAGCAGCATATTCAGTTTGTTGGGCACTAGATTCCCCCCGGTTTGATGGGCCCTCGTCTTCTGTCTGCGTTTGTTGGGCCCTACGAGCCCGCCGCATCCATCTCGGTACCGGCATTAGTTCCTCTTGTGTCAGCTGTGGCGCTTGATGCTGAATAGGTGCCACACGAGGAGCCCAATAACTTGGGCGTTCTTCTTCATGTGCCTGGTACAAGTAATCCTGGGACAGTTGATACATGTCACCTATAACAGGCTGAAACTCCTGTTGTCCCAGGTACGGTTGCATCATCGATTGAAGATGTGCTAACCCATCAACCTACATACATGTTATATCAAATATTAATATATTATGACTAATTGTACATATAAACATTATTATGAAATATTACCGCAACATTTAAAGCTCCTCCCAGATTATGGCCACGTGATAAGTTGTCTCCAACAGGCCTTGGATTTCTAATAAAGCCTACGGACCGCTGAAAGTACCAAGGCATATAATTATTTGAAGCTGTTGGCATGTCCATCCATCGGTCAGGAGTAATGGAATACGCAAGACGGTTGTTCCAATGTGTCACATAAACGGCACGCTTCCCACGCCAATCTAGACCCGCGTTCCCTCTACGGCTCTCTTTACGTAACCTCCTATGATCTGTTATAGTAAAGAGGGGCGCCACTGGAATTTCTTGATAAACGTTGAATTGTCTTAATACCCTGTTGGGTAAGTACTGCTCCACTACTTCCCAATGAATAAGATATGTTACACATAACCAGGTAGTCGGGTTGTATGTACACTCTGGTGATAGAACTTGGGCAAATTGTTCATAGGGAGTCCACAAGAACTGCAAAATTTTGTTATAGCTCAATATTTTGTATAACATTTGTAGATTAGATTTAACTAGTAAAATACCTCTCCCCTTGTCAAATGTTGTAACGATGTCCGATACCCTGTCACACAGTTCTTGGATAGGTGCACGAACGATAGCGGTTGATTCCATCTGAATGTTAATATAGCATGAAATTAGTTATGCTATTATCATTTTAATATAATGATACCAGATTACGTACCTAGCACCAAATGTTTTTCCGTTTAATGATATATTTCTATCGGCAAGAATCGGTGAACATGTGGGCAACCTAGTCCATGCCCACAGTTGAAGCAAACTCATAGGCCCGCAAATGTTCCAGAGTTTAGGATCAGTTCCTTTGCAGAGGTTTCGGTAGAGACTGGCCAGAACAGCACTACCCCAACTATATCGGCCGCAGTCTTCTAGATCTTCAAGTAAGTGTAACAAATACAAATGGCAGTAATTGTCAGTGTTGTGCGTAAATATAGTACCGTTCAGTAGAAGCAGTACGTATAGCCTTGCCCTTTGTAGCCACTCGAAATCATTCTGCGGGGTATAGTCCGCCATAAATTTAGTAAGACATGTTACTTTCACCTGACTGCCTCTGAATTCACCACTTGCGGGCCTGAAACCAAGCAACTGCTGAAAGTTGTCAATTATGTGCTCATAATCGGTTTGCGGTTCAACACCTGTAACAGGGTCGCCATCAGTCCGCAACCCCCATATGGCTTGGACATCTTGGAGGGTCACTGTGACCTCTCCAACTGGCAGGTGGAATGTGTTTGTTTCCGGCCGCCACCTCTCGACGAGTGCTGTGATTAGACCGTGATCAATTTCCCTGAATTGACAATCAAGCACTCCTGCAAAACCTGACACACGGATGTAGTTCCAGAAGACATCGGGAAGTGACTCTTTGACACTTTTGTGATTGCGAAAAAATGTTTTATCAGCCCGTCTAATGTTAAAAACATTATCAGGGAGCTGATTTTGAAATAAACTATAAGCTCTGTGCTCAGTAGCTAAATATAATAATTCCGGGTTAATAGGTAAGGGATCAACTTGCATGTTATTCATTTTCTTAACGAAATAGCTAATAACACGTTTGAAATATTTGGTTGTAGTAGAGTTTGAAGAATTGTTTGAGTGTGATTGATGTTGAGTGTGGTTTGTGTTTTTATAGGTGAAGAAGGCCTCCTGGTCACCTGCTTCAATAAATAATGTGGTTGGAGGTTTTGACCGAAGTAAAGTCCGTGAATTAATTAAGTGTGGTCCGTGAATTAAAGGTATTGGAATTATGCGGAAGGCGAACTCCCCGAGACCGGCATCAGTGTTGGAGTTATGTGGAAGGCGGACTCCACGAGACCGGCATCAGTGTGAACACGTGGTAGGCGGACTCCTCGAGACCGGCATCAGTGTGAACACGGACTCCCCGAGACCGTCTTCACTGACACACGTACTCCCCGAGTCCGGCATCAGTGGTCCGTGAATTTAAAAGTGTGATCCGTGAATTTAAAATGTGATGTTGGTGGTTGGGGCAGGTTTGACTATGACAGAAAAGTAAATACGAATAATAAATGTGTATCAGCTTTTGCAGAGATTCTTTAGAAAGTGAATAAAATTGGAAGAAAAAGTGACATAAAGTTTACATCGATTGTGAAAGTGAATTCGTGAATTGAACTGGCAAGAAACACGACAAACTAATATAAATACACTTCAGCCTTTTCAGTGAGATGTGTTTTAAGTCTAGTCAACATCAAATATCTGGTTGGAAATATTTAATTGAACTTCATAAAGTAATATAAATACATACTCAGATTTTGTCATTGATACACACTCATTCCAGTATTACCAACCATAACTCTTTCAACCTTTCAATTTCTTCAAATATTATTAAAAAACCTTCCACTAAATACATATCTTTCAAATGGCTTTGTTGGCGAAACCTTTTATTACTACTCTATATTGGGGTGGTAATCTTCATTTTTCAAACGGTTTCGTATCAGGTGACTCGTACCTGCAATGTTCTATTGTCTTTGAAAACAAAATTAGTTACGAAAGTTTTGAAAACTTGGCTTACAGCCATCTTCGAGTCTCGAGAGACGAATACAACTTAGAATACTATTTATGTTATGACTTATACGGTTTAAGTTACACTGCAAGAATAACAAGCGATGAAAGCTTAGCAACATTATACTATGTAGCCCGTGTAACTGAACAATTCATGGGTCATATTTTTGTGGATATGCAAAATATGGGTCCCTCACAACCTCCACAAATCGAGTATGTGAATACGCAACATTGGTCAATATCAGAAGTAGTTACTGCTCCAACTGCACCGGAAGCTCCAACTTATTATGAGTCCGCAAACATGGCTGGTCCATCGACAACTGCCCCCGCGTTTGATAATTCGCACCCTCCACCAGCAACCAATCTTGGCCTTGACAACAATGAAGATGTCATGTTGGATAGATCGGAAGACGAGCCACAATCTGATGACACGAGGGACGAATTTTATGACAACGGTGAGGCGGATGAAGGCGGCCCGCACGTTGACGAACCTCCTCAATTGGCTTTGTATGACTACAGCCAATTTCAGACAAATGCACAAACTGAGGTTGATGAGCAGGGCCCGATATCTGATGAACACGATGAAATAATATTTTGGAACTCAAACAGGCCTTACCACTTACAAATAGGTATGTTCTTCTCTAACAAGCAAGAGATGATTGATGCGGTTAGGTCTTGGAATATAGACCAAAATAAAGAGCTTTGGGTTGTTGATAGTTCAACTACAAGGTGGGTTGCTAGGTGCTCTACTCTTAAACCAGACAAAATACGAAACACATCCACCAGCAACCCCTCTAACCGAAACACATCCACCACCAACCCCTCTAACCAAAACCCATCAACCAGCAACCCCTCGAACTCGGACGCCCCATGTGAATGGTATGTTCGTGCAACTAAGAAGCGGAAGGAAGGGTTGTGGCAACTACGAAAATGGGTAGGCAGACACAATTGTCATCAGGGTACGGTTTCTGGAAACAACAACAGATGTTTGACGTCCGATTTCATAGCCACAAAAATCCTCCACCACGTAAGGATCAATATCGCATTCCCGGTTAAACACATTATAGCAGATGTCAAAGAAAATATTCACGTTGACATATCTTACATCAAGGCTTGGCGTGCTAGGCATATTGCTATAGAGAGGCTATTCGGGACTTGGGAAAGCAACTTTGCAGAATTGCCCAAGTACATTGAGGCTTTATTGGCGGCAAACCCTTCCACAATCGTTCAGTGGTCAATTAGGGAGAGGGAGAGTGCTGATGACACCCGGCAAATATTTAAATCTATTTTTTGGGCTTTTGGACCTGCTATCGCAGCCTTTCCGTATTGCATGCCTGTTATTTGTGTAGACGGGACATTTTTAAAAGGCTCGTACAGAGCGAAACTGTTGACTGCCGTCACAAAAGACGCGAATAATCAGATTCTACCTCTCGCGTATGCCATTGTTGACGAGGAGTCAAACGAAAATTGGGCATGGTTCTTCAATAACCTACGGCAGTACGTTTGCAATCAACGTAATCAACAATCTGGCAGGCTACGTCGGTTATGTGTCATTTCTGACAGGCACCCAGGGCTTCTATATGCAATGAACAATCTTGAAGAGTGGCGGGAGCCAAATGCGTTTCATAGATATTGTCTGAGGCACGTCAGAAGCAACCTCCACAAGAGTTTCAAAAACCACCGAATGAAACAACTATGTTGGGTGATGGGTGCCACTACTGAATTGCGTAAGTTTCAGGTAGCCAGAGACGAACTCATATCTATCAACGAGTCCGCGGGGGCGTATCTGGAGGAGATCGGGGTTGATAAGTGGACTCTTTTGGGAGACACAGACCATAGACGTTGGGGGAACACGACATCAAACATCGCCGAGAGTTACAACAATGTACTGCGTGGGGCTAGGCTTCTCCCAATTAAGGCAATGGTTGACTTCACATTCACAAAAACTGTCAACCTCTTCAGAGAGCGTGCTGAGAAAGCGTCTAAATGTAACACGCCACTAACCCCGCGTATGTGGGATCTTTTCACCAGGCGCGACAGATATGGACGGCAGCACGATATTATGAACTTTGACTACGCGGAGGGCGTGTACAGTGTCAGGACAACGGTTCAGGGCCAAAGTGGTGGGAACGATCAAACGGTGACTTACAACGGTGGAAACGGTACTTGTACATGCGGGAAGTGGCAAATGATGCGATTTCCGTGTTCACATGCTATTGCCGTTTGTCGTCATAGAGGTGATGACCCGAACCTTCTCGCGAATCGGGTGTACACAACACACTATTGGCAACGTCAATATAGAAAAGCCTTTACCCCGCTAGCCCATGTCTTTTACTGGAACGACCCGAATTGGGAATTGAGAGCCGCAAGTGGAAGAATTTCCACAAGAAGAGGGAGGAGACAGGTGAATAGGTTCCCTATGGAGATGGACCAGGCAGATCCAACGCAATCTGGCAGAAACCGTTGTGGAATTTGCGACCGGGAAGGGCATAACAGAACCAGATGCCCAAATCTTAGTGGAGAAAGAAGAGTGTAGAAGCATTTTGTGCTTTTCAGTTATTTTTTTAGTACTTAAGTTAATGTATTATTAAATATGTAATAGTTTTTTAATGCACGTTTTAATATGATAAGACCAGTTTTATTTCACATGATATATCAAACTATATTACATATCATTCATTCTCACGTTTAACAGTAAAAATCACATTTCTACCATTAGTCTGATAGTCATGATTTATGATAAAAGTACAAAGTTCATCAGGTAGAATTCCGTTTTCATGCATGAAATGCTTGAAATCACCACTCATTTTAACTTCCCCAAATTGAGTAGCATGGAGGTCCATGACTTCAACAGAATCACCTCTTCGTATCACGCAATGTCTTTTCTGAAGTAGGTGGTTATGCTGCCTCACAAACCGAGGCGGTAAAAGCTGAAAATACCAAAAAATTATAATTTTAGTTAATTGAACAAATATTATCTTGTAATTTTAAACGTACCATCTTTTGCTTTCTCCTGTCAAAATTCTTAAACCTCCCTTTTAACTGCCAGAGATGAACAACCGGTGGTCCTATTTCACGCAACACTTCAATATGTCGCTCATATCGAGCTTGCTCTTGATCAAGCCAAAGAAGTTGCTCCTCGTCTGCAATTTCTTCCGCATGCACCTCATTATAATCCATAGCTATCAAACATTCTAACTCAGCCTCATCTAAAGGAGGCGAATCATACACGGGGTGATATGGAGGTGACTCGTTATTCGACGAACTCATTCTTAATTTTATGATTTGTGAAGTATGTTTTTTTTTGATGAAATCGTTTTTTTTATTGTGTTGGTTTGTGAAGTGTGTATTGAAGTGTTATGATATGGAGGTGAAGTCGTTTTTTTTTATGATATGGAGTGTGACTCCGTAAACTTATATAAGGGGAAGCCAAGCTCCTCGAGTGTTTCTAAAGCTGAAGCCGGGCTCGGGGACCCCGTCCAAGCTAAAGCCGGGCTCGGGGACCCCGTCCAAGCTAAAGCCGGACTCGGGGACTCCTTCTAATCCGCTGGTCACATCAAACACGAAGAAGCCGGGCTCGGGGAGTCGTTGTTTCAAATGGAAGCCGGACTCGGGGACGGCGGAAAGCCTATTTTTGAAAACCGGAAAAAATCGAGCCTATTCGTGAAAAATCACCTCCGATCGAGCCTATTTTTGAAAAAAATTCGCAACCTCATCGACTTCAAATCTCCGGCTAATTCAACCCCCATTGACGGTGCCACCTCTTACGACGTCTCCATCGACTCCAACCGTAGCCTCTGGTTCCGTGTCTTCGTTCCTGATCAAACCACCGGTAAACTGCCGGTGATCGTGTACTACCATGGCGGTGGGTTTGCGTTTTACAGCCCTGACAGCAACCCTTTTGACGGACTGTGTCGGCGGTTTGCTAGTATGATTCCGGCGGTTGTTGTTTCTGTTGGTTATCGGTTGACCCCGGAACACCGGTATCCGGCCCAGTATGACGACGGGATTGATGTCCTCAAGTTTCTTGATGACGGCCAGAACGGCGGGAAGTTGCCGGAAAAAGCTGATCTGCGGAGTTGTTTTCTGTCTGGGGACAGCTCCGGCGCCAACATAGCTCATCATGTTTGCATTAGTGCTTCCAATCACATATTTCAGAATGTGAAGGTACTATACAAAATTGAATTTTTACATATTGATTTTTAGTTTTTATATTTGCAAGTAATTTTAATCTCTCATCGGATTAATTGCACCAAATGATAATAGTTCCTCCGATTCAAATACTTTAAGTTTCAAAGCAAAATATTATAATAAGAGTTTTATTAGATTAATTGAATGATCAGTGGAGAATGATCCCACATTTTAAGAATAAAGTAAGATTAATCAATATTTAAAAGTAAAAGTAAGGGTAGAGGGGTCATTTCAAAGTATGTAGTTAGTGGGTGTGGAGCCCACTACTTTTTACCAAATAAGGTAAATTTTCAAAGTGTATCACTTATTTTTATACATCCAAATATAAAAAGTGTATCACTTATTTTGAATTGGAGGAAGTATGATATACTCCCTCTCCGTTCCCAAAAAAAGATTTTTTTTTTCTTCTTTGACATAAGTTTTTATGTGATAATTAGTGGTGGTGTTATTAGTAATACTTTTAATTAAAATATATGGTTTGTTTGGAGATAGAAAGATAATTAGTGAATATTAGTGGTGCCTCAATAATAATAATAGAATTTTATTATGTGGGACATATTAAATGTAGAAAATAAGAATTTTCTGTGGAATAAAAAATTTAGTAAGAAATGAGATTTTTTTGTGTTGCGTAGGGATTACTTCCTTTATTACCATGGTGAGATCAAAACACCGTAAGTCTGTTGTTGGGCCGTTGGCCTAGCCAGCACTTGGGCCCAAAAGCGTTTGGGCATAAAAAGTTTAGTCCTAGGCTGGCCCAGAAAAGCCCAGTGCATATATTGTAATGTTAAAATATCTTCTAATAAATATTATAGATTCTACTTTTATTTTTAAACTAATATTATAATCAAATCATTACTCACAAGTAGGTGTGTTCTAAAATATCCAAAAAATCGAGTATCTGGATATCAGAATTTCAGACACCGGATCCGGATAGTATTTTTAAAAAATTTGGATACCCGATATCTGAAATATCAAAAATATCTGAACATATACGAAAAATATCTGAAATATATGAATAATACCCGAATTACACGAAAAATACTGAAAAATATTTGTATATTTTGTTTTTTTTACGGATACCGGATATCCGAATTTTGGATGCAAGATTCGGATAGTAATCACTATCCGATAATCCGGATACCCGGTTTTGAACACCCATACTCACAAGTCATTAGACTCATTTCTCTCTTTTTGAAGAGATAACCATGCTATATATAATTGCTGAAAAATGTACATATATGAGTTAGTTACCTCAACCGTTTGTAACTGAATTAAGGTGGTTGGACTGGTGGCACTACAACCGTTTTTTGGGGGTGAAGAACGGACTTCATCGGAGTTATCAAACGAAAATTCAAGAGGGTTAGCACTCAACCATACAGATTTTTATTGGAATGTATTCAAACCACTCGATGAAGAATGGGATAGAGACAACGCGGTGGTCAATGTGAGTGGACCAAGGGCGGCAGACATATCGGGTTTGGATTTTCCGGCGACATTGGTGGTGGTGGGTGGCCGTGATATCCTCCAAGATTGGCAACGGAGGTACTTTGAGTGGCTTAAAAAGTCGGGAAAAGTGGCTTATTTGGAGGAGTATATGAACATGTTTCATGGTTTCTATGCGTTTACAGAACTGGATGAAGCCACACACGTAATGTATGTAGTTAAGGATTTTGTTCATAAGCATATGAAAACATGATGTCCTTAACGGAGTTCAGCATGTTATGCACCTGAGGCGGTGGAGCTTCTCAACAGAGTTCAGCCTGTTATGCATAGCAATGTTATGACATCTAGATCCACGAATGTTGTTTCTAAAAGAATTAGTTTTGCAATTCAAAAAGGGATAGCGGTGCAGCTTGTTGCCCGTTTGACTTCTTTTACTATGTAAATTAAAGCTATCAAATTGACTCTTAAAGTCAAAAAAAATAAAAAAAAAAAATTAACGAAATATCATCAAATTAATGTGGTATTTTAATCTTATTCGATGGAAGCTCCACAATCCTTCTTAAGCTTCTTACAAAACAAATTTCTTCCCTCTTGTTTGTGTCGCTATACATAGATCTTTTATCAAACGCATATTTACTTTTTTCTTTTTTGTGTAAGAAAAACATCTAAACACTTTTGTGACTAACTTTTTCTATATGGCATAATGCCACTAAACAAATATTTCTTGTAGTGAACCCATAATCGATCAAATGTTTGGATTATTATCTATGTATAAAATGATCTATTCGTTATGACCAACATGATTTAAGTGTAATAGAATAAGCTTGTTGACCAAAGTTATCTTAATAAATATTGAACAGTCTATTTACCTTTTTATAACAATTTTTTACCTTATTTAATTGGATATCGAGCATATAGATTATAGACTTCACATATTTTCATTAATATATCAATTGTTTCGTTTGCCAGTTATATGTAATACATCTATCTCATATTCTCATTTCTCTCTACAAAAGAATAACTGCACCATGTTTGTTGGAAGATACATCTTTACATTTAACTAACTCCCAAATACAACATGTTAACCGCTTGTTTCATCACTTGTTCCATCTTCAGATAAACCAAGGTGGTGGCGTAAAGCAAGACTGTAATTCCATGTCAACATGTCAATTGACAATTATACCCTTACATCTATAAATTATCTAATAAAACGTTTTAACGTTTAATCATGGCCAAAATACATTTTAGTACCCTGAACTTGGCTGACTAGATCTTCTACTACAATGAACTATTAAAGGTGCAACATAGTACCCTGAACTTGACAAAATGGTCAATTTAGTACTCTGGCTCATTAATTTGATCGCATTTTATTACTTGACCTACTTTCGTTAGAGCTTTTGATGGACTTAAAAATACACGTTCACCTCAATATATTGATATTAGAAGTAAACCACGTGAGAAAACAATACTAAATTAGTGAGTCAAGGTACTAAATTGACCATTTTGTCAAATTCAGGGTACCATGTTGCACCTTTAATAGTTCAGGGTCAATGTACTAAAATGTATATTGGCCTTTAATCATACCTGCAGTTTTTAGGAGCAGTCCATGTTGGTGTTAATGAAGATTTCATATCATAAGGAATAGCCATGAACTTTTTCCAATCTTGAAGCATGATTTTAAGATCATGAACTTTATTTTCCAAACCGACACAACAATTTGCATGCATTGTGCAAACTTTATTCAAATCTTTACTCGGTTCACAAAACCCACCAAAATATGTTGTATCTAGAAACCTTAATTTCAAGTTGATATCGGTGATTATTGGGTCAAATTTGATGTTATTGAGGACATCTTGATCATGTAAGTCTGGAAAAATTGCTCTTGAAGAATACCAGTACTTGTAAAATTCTATTGACCGAGTGTTTGACTTTACAAAACTAAATCCTCCATTTGGAATATTGGATCTAACATCGGTTGAATTACCGGAATAATGATCGCATGCAATTTGAAAATCTGCATCTGGGTAGAAATGTGGGAAGGGGTCCCTGAACCACATGACATCAGCATCCTGTAGGAAAATAAAGAAAATATTTAATTGAAAAAACAAAGTAATAAAACATCTGGCCAATTGGTTAAAATCAATAATTTTGGAAGATGAGTAATTTCATTATGTTTTTATATAGGTTAAAATGCATTTTAGTACTTTGAATTTGGCTGACTAGGTTCTCTATTACCCTAAACTATTAAGGGTGCAACATGGTACCCTGAATTTGACAAAATGGTCGATTTAGTACCCTGGCTCACTAATTTGGTATTATTTTTTCTCGCGTGATTTGTTTCTAATATCAATATATTGATATGAATGTATATCTTTTAGGCCGTCAAAAATTCCAACGAAAGTAAGTCAAATAAGAAAATATGGTCAAATTTATTAATCAGGATATTAAATCAACCATTTTGTCAAGTTCAAGATATCATGTTCCTTTAAAAATTCAGGGTAGTAAAAGACCTAATCAACCAAGTTCAAATGCATTTTGGCCTTTTATATATAATGTGTACATGTGAAAGTTTATACTAAGCAAAATACAAAAGTGTGTGTGAGAGAGAGAGAGAGAGAGAGAGAGGATAACCGTAAAAAGAAAATTGTATCCCATTTCAAGCACATACCGTAAAAAATCGATTCTTCGCCACATCATCTTCAAATAATCAGGGGTCATAAAATAAGCCTCTTGAGAAAAGTCAACCCCTTCAGTACTTGGGGCAAAACAATGGGTGTGTAACCGCTTACAAGTTGCAAATGCCTTTCGATCTAAAGCAATAATCACCAAATGATTCAAAAGTTTATTGGTTTGGTAACCAGACCTAAAACTTGACAGAAAGAGATCCAAAATTGAATTATTCGGGTCTGCCCATGCCTCATTTAAAGTTGTTAAAATAACTGTTTTGTCATGCATAGAAGCCTCCTTTAAAACTGCTTCCAGACTAGAATCAGCACTGTCCTACAGTAGTAATAACAGTGTATATTTTATAAATTAAGATTATTTTTTATGCTATTTCACATGTAATGATTAATGAGAACTTTGTAACCACCACTTTAACCAATGATTTGCTAATGGAACTCTAAATTTCACCTAATTTCTGGATTATGGCATTTGGCAGTATGTATTTACAGCATCAAATAGATCATTATATAAATTTCACAGAATTTTCTGCAGAATTTTCTTCAAATTGAGATCAAATTTGGAAGACACGGCTCCGAATACAAGAATTTACTTTGTGAATTAACAGGAAGTGTTCTGCATTTTCTATAATTATCAAATTAGCTCCCACACACATGCGCGCATAAAATCCTAATTAACAATTCTACAAATCAAAATCAAAACCAAAACATGTAATTGTAGTCACTGATAAATAGCTGTTAATAGATCACATGTATTTTATGAAACGATAGATTGTAAAAGGAGACTAACCGACAACGAGTCTGGGAAGAGTGCAGACGAGAACATTTCACTTGAGACTAAGTAATCGGGAAGTCGGATCTGGCACGAATCAAAAGCCCTAATTAGAATGAGATAACAGCAAATAAACGAGAAGAAGACCAGCGTGGCGGTGCGAGCACGGTGGAGAACTGTGGCGAATTTGAAATCAGAGAAGTAGCCACGCAGCATTTCTCGGGAGAAGAGATAAGCATAGTCAGAAATCGTTGCCGGCGGTGATAATCTCAGACGAACAACTGCCGCCCTCCGTGGCCGTTCCGGCGGTTTCGGTCTCATCGGCAAAATCCTTCCGATTGTCTCGATGTAAGAGTAAGCGGAGAAGAGGGAAATCGAGGACGGTTACCGAAAAAAGTAGAACACCAAAGTTGTTGTACTCAGATCAATGTACAATTTGTTATACACAGTGTACAAGCGTATTGATGCGATGACGCAAGTGATGTGAAATACTGAAAGGGGTGAATTTGTCGGTTGCAAGTGGGTACAAATCATACAATGTATGAAAACGTGCGTAGTTGCGTATAGGGGTGTCAAAAGGGTCAACCCGACCCGACCCAAACCCGAACCCGAACCCGATTATGCTAGTCGGGTCGGGTGTATTCGGGTCATATGTTGATATCGGGTTTTTTAAACCCGACCCGACAAACCCGACGTTAATATCGGGTCGGGTATCGAGTGAGAATTGGTTACTTTTATCGGGTTTCGGGTTGACCCGATTAGACCCGACTCAAGTTTAAATGTTTTTTTCTTTTTAACATTTAGTGGATAAAATGAATGTGATATCTTAAAATATGTAAACAATTTAAGAAACTTTTTATATGATAAAGTAATGAAGTTTTGGGCGGTTTTAGGGACTCATTTTCTAAGTAAGTGTGTTCGTAAGTATCGTGAAACTAATTATATTTGATTTAAAGAATACGAAATTAACAACTAATATATGTTGTTCTTGACTAATTAGTAATTCTATATACATACGATTATCATGTACCTTGTAAAACATGTACTATATATATAAAAAGTTGTACAAGGACATTTTTTATTTATGAATTTGTGTTTCTTGTAGGTGGAACTATCTAACCCGACCAACCCGATCGGGTCAACCCGACAAACCCGAAACCCGACCAACCCGAACCCGACTAACCCGATTCCTTATAGGGTCGGGTTTCGGGTTAGATTTTTTTACCTCAAAACCCGACGGACCCGACCCGATAAGAGCCAAACCCGACCCGACAAACCTGATTGACACCCCTAGTTGCGTACTAATCATAACGACGGCGTCTGGTCTTTTCGTTAATTATACACTTATCTCAAAATTAAGAGTTTATAATATAATTTTTTAATCCGTATTTATTTAATTTTTATTAAATAATTACAACAAACTTAAATAATACTTACATTTTATTCTTAATTGGACTTAACAACCTAAGTTTCATATACTGCTAGAACACAAGCATTTTATTTTAATCGGTCTTAAGTTTTTTTTGTGTATTAGCATATAAAATGATTATTTTGAAACTACGCCGTTAATTTACATGAATTTTTACCTTTTTAGAGAAGAAAAAAAAACTTGAAAAAATATTACTCCCTCCGTCCCTTAATAAAGTTCCCATTTCAAATGAGCACAAGTTTTTAGGAGTTACTTAGTGGTGGGGTCTTGATAATAAATTTGATTAGAATATAAGGTTATTTGGAGAGAGAAAGTGTTTTTTAAAGATAGTTAGTGGTGAAGTACATGGTAATAATATTATTTTATTGAGTGGGTCCCTCTAATTTGAGAAATGGGAACTTTATTTTGGGAAAAAATATTTGATAGAAATGAGAACTTTATTAAGGGACGGAGGGAGTATTTCAGTAAATTGGATGGGTTTTGTTGAGTTTAAATTTTTTTGTTATGCAGATATTAAAAAAAGGCGGACTAAAAGGTGCAAAAGAAAAAACTAGACTTATAACTTAAGGATTATGATGACACTTTAAATTTGTTGGAAAAAAAATACTTCCAAAGGGCCTTGTTTTTAAATTATATTTAGGGCCCAAAAATTAATTTGACCGATACTAATATAGTGTAGGACCAAGAGCCCAATATATTTGATTGCCATTTGCAATTCTAAGAGAAAAAAGGACCATCATTTCGCAATTGACAAATATGATGTTGAATTAGTTGATGTAGAGGTGAAGAAGATCATGAGGAAGAGGAATTCGATGTGCAACAATAACATGAGGAAACTGCACTGAAAATCGATATAGTGACACTTTAGTTACGTCACTAAATGACACTTTTCTTGTAGCGTTCATTATATAACATCTATGTACACTTCTTCAGTTACAGAAAAATAAAAATTACACGACTTTATACACACGAGCTAGCCAAAGTTCATATTAATCAAACATTAGGAGATTGATCTATGATAATTCTTGTGATTATTTAAATTACTAAACAAGTTATTACAATGAACATAATCTATCCAAAATTATACAAAGATATTGTCCATAAATCTATCTATAGAAACATCCTCTATATGTTGGAGTCCAATAGTCTGATCCATTGTTTTCATGGTACACTTGAGGAGTACACGATACGGGAACCAAACACAAACCTCTACTCTTAAGATCGATCTTTGTATCTTCTCTATCTTTCGTTTCCAAACGCCCCCATGTGTCCTGAAATTCAATTAAAAGAATTAGTTTTGCAACTCAAAAAGGGATAGCGGCGCAACTTGTTGTCCGTTTGCCTTCTTTCTCCATGTAAAAAAATGATATTTTAGTTAAATATAATTGTTATAATATAATTAAAGTAATGTCTTTTCAGCTTCTGAATTAAATTGAGATCGCTAATTAATTAATTAATAACTGAGGCTCACCTTCATAATATTGGTTTTCATGTATGGATTGCTCAGTAACTGCAAAAGGGAATAAAATTTAAATACGATGATAACTAAAGATTTAACTATATATATTTTATTTGTTAAAACAAAGTGATGATAGTACCTGTACTTGCTCTTGAAGACATTTGATATAACCAAGTGCTTCCCATAATACTGAAGCTGTATCAGTCTGTAAAATTAATTAAAAAATGTTATATTTCCAGACACATTAAAAGAAGAAATTAAAAGATAATTAACTAGACGAAGTTAAAGTTTTATGTGTTCTTGATTACCTTGCCGAATGGTGACACAATTTGCTGAAGGGCTGTAATTTTATCCCCAAGTTTTGCTTTTGGAACCTGAACCTTTATTAAATTAGGAAAAAGAAATACAAAAGAATTAGTATTTTCGGTTAAATTAATTACGGTTATATATATGCATACCTTAGTTGATGAGACTGTAGAATTTTCAAGTTTGGTCTTCTTTAAGAGTGAGCCAGATTGGTCTTGTGATTTCTTTCTCTTCCCTTCATTAGCAACTCCATTTCCTCTCCCATTGATTTTAGCAACTGTGTTGTCTCTTGGTCTTATTGGCTGCAATTTATGTGATGAAACATGTGATTCAATTAAAAAACGTAAGGCTACAAATAGGATTATAGGATGTTAACGAGTTAACGAGCTAATCGAGTTAGGATTTTATAGTATACGAGCTTGAGCCGATCGTTCGAACAAAAATTAGACCTCGATTAGTTTCACAAGTCGAGTTAAAAAAAAATACTTGGTTGAATCGCTCGAAAGCTCATTTACGTATTCAAATTGAACGAGCTAATCAAGCTTACAAGTCGAACGAGACAAGATGAGTCTAGTTTATATAAGGTTTTTGTGTTTTAAAACGTGAAATTATATGTGTTGATAATGGTATTTGAACCCAAGTTTTCATAAACAAGTTTTTTCCGAGTCTGTAATTTAGTTCATTTAAAAAAAATATGGAGTCGTAAACGAGTATCGAGCTCGAACAATATATAAATATCCAAGCTCGAGCTCAATACAATTGTGTATCATCTATTTTGATCAAGTGACTTATATATATTCACTACAAGGAACACACCCTATTGCGACGGGTGTCTCTAAAGTACGTTTATTCATATATGGTTTTAGTAAGAATCAAATATAAATACACTATGCAACCGCACGCGTGAATCACAAAATTTTCACATTCTCACGATTTTTCCAATTCTCAGATTGTTACCTGATAAGAGTTATGGACGGCCGGCTTCCTTCCGTCCGCAGGTAGATTCATGGTACTATTCATCAAGGGTTTATAAGACATGTTACTATCACATGGTGGTTTGTTTAAGGAACTGCCAAAAGCAACCAAATCAAGAAAACCCCTTCCATTGTTACAATCCATATCCGACATAGTACTATTGTAATTAAACTTGTTATTATCCCCAACAACCATGTCGTTAATCCCCATTTGATAATATTGATTAATTTCACGACTATTTAATCCTTTCCTAAATAACCCTTGATCACGATCAACATCACTTTCCGCGGTGTGTTCATTCTTTATCACCGGGAATTGACCGTTATATTGGTTAAAATGAGGACTTATTTCAACATTTAAAGCCGGATTCTTGTTTTGGTATAGCCCATGATCATTGTTGTACGAGTTGAAACTTTTTTGAAATTGGTTGAGATTTGTTGGGCTTGAATACTCCCATCCGCTATCGATTTTCTTCAAATAATCACATGCCGGTTCAAACATCCGAGTCGATATGCTTTGCATATCCGTGACCGTAGTCCCCGCACCTCTACATATGTATATTAGTTTATGACTCATTATTACCAAAACAAATGTTATGTAAAAGTTAATCAACATAATATATATACATACGTTATAGCTAATATTAATATTAATTTATATGCCAATGAACATGAATTATAATTGAGATGTTAGGTTCTATATATAACTAAAGTTAAGTGGAAGAATATGGAAAGAACAAAAGGAATCCACTAATGGTATCTAGGTTAAGATTTTCCCTAATCCAAACTAGTGTTTTCTTCTTTTGATATATATTTATATGTTACATATATACGCTTTTGATCGTACTGGATATTGATTATTCGATCTTTTGATCTAATAACTTACAATAAAACTTGGTTCCAAAGATGATGATTATCGGAAACCGCCTCTCCATAGGGATCATTGGTGGAAGATTTCTCCACAAGTCTTCGAGAGGACTCCATGCTAATCCCCGAGTTGTTTGAAGCGTTAGTTGTAAAAGAAGTAGAGATCGAAACATCTTCTTCACCACTTGAATTAGGGTTTTGAGGGTTGTTATTGCATGGAGGATTACTTGCATAATTAGCACCACTAGTCCATGAACAAATAGAACTTGGATGAACAATATCAGGCCACCATTTGGCTGTGGAAGATGGTGTTGTAGTAGAGTTTTCAGCTAGTATACATTTATCCATTGAGCTCTGAAATTTAAGTTGATTAAGGATGGGGGTGGAGTATTTGGAATATATATAAAGGGAGGTAGGATATAATATATGAGGGTTTTGTTGTATATTTATATTATGAATTTAAATCATGTAATTTAGGTGTAGTGCACAGTGCATACACTAAAATATGCAACCTCGGTTATTCCACTTACATAGTGGACAATTATTATATACCAAAGTGATAAAAGTTACTCACCGAGAAGACTATCTATCAATCATTCATAAAAAAAAGTTGATGCAGACCCAATAGAAGAACATACCATTTTGTTTCTTGAAGCTCAAGATCGAGTGAGAAAAGGGGCTTTAGTAAAATGGCCATAACTTTCCGCTCGGGTCTCCGTTTCCAGCCCACGAGTAACCAAATTCGCTGTTTTTAGACACTTTATTTGCATTTTTGTGTTTTTTCGGTAATTTTCCAAACTTTGTTTAGGTCCAGTTTTTAGCCCGTTTGTCGTTTTGGGCCCATTCGAAAATCTGGGCCATATTTAAGTTGTATTTTGTCTTATGGAATGATCAGCTGATGAATTTTGAAACTTCGAATTTTCTCTCCCAAAAATGTTCTTCGTGTATGAACAGTTTTTTAAGACCTTTATCACGGTATTTCCTTAAATCAACGTGACACCCTTGAAATTCTTTCATATGATGGTACTTTTCACCTGGTCGATTATTGGCGTCATAATGGCGTGCACAATACCAATAATTCACTAGATAATTCAAAAACATACGTGCAATTCCAAACTCAAGATCCACTTCTATTTTAAGCAAGTTTTAACCGTTAAAGGAAAAATTTAACCATATCCTAGACCAATACAACGAGACACACATATATGCCATCCCCATTCTAGTTAGAGTTAATGAATTTTTAAATCGAGCAAAGAACCGATGTAACTTATGGATTTATCTCAACTAAGTTCATTTCAACTTTTATAAAGTTGAATTTTCACACTTTTTAACGACCTTTTTAATATATTATAAATTGCTGAATGGGATTGGCATGTTAGCCTTTAATTAGGTAGAAAATGGACGAGTTAGGGAAACATGGGATCTTATTGGCTTGACGACTACAAGCTAAACAAACAAGCTTACCTTTTTCAAGTTTTTTAAGAACTATATTATCCACGACCAAAGTGTTACATAAGTTATGGGGTTTTAAAATTTGCTATTGTTTGTTAGGCCTTCAAGCAAACTTATATGGAGAATTTCTAGCCACTAATAAATCTTGTGGATAAAAACATTGGCCGTTGAGTTAGGGCTCTCATACATTGTTGGTAAATAAGCATAACTCGTTGTTTCTTTTTTAGTAACACAAACATTGGTCTCATATGCTTTCTTTCGGATTCTAATTTGGAATTTATTTGACTCGATCGATCACGAGGCTTCCTCTCGAAGCTTAGCACTAGCTAGTAGCATATTTTTGCTACAACAAGCAAGGACATTTCTCGATCCCAATTGACAATGGCTCCTCAATTATGTGCCCTCTTTTGATCATGATTTACCATGACGTTTTCCTCATCTCGATCAAGCTTCGCTTTGAATGGTCTAGCTAGGACCTGAAACAGCTTCACGTAAACCAAGTTATGCTTAATTTTGCATAGTTTTTTCTCAAAAACAGTGAGAATATAATTAGCCTTTTGTGACACATTTTTATTCTTGTAAACTTTATTAAGACCCGAAACTTATACCTTTTACCCACAAGTAAAAATAAGACTTTTAACTACTTTTTTAAAAGAGTCTCACAAAAACAAAGATAGAGTGACACTTTTCTTTGTGTTCCAAGAGAGCCAGAGTTGATCAAGGTTAACCATGAGACTAGGGGTGTCTTTGAAAAGGTGCAACATGTGCAGCCGCATAGGGCCCACATTTCGGAAGGGACCCAATTTTTTATATACAACTTATATATATGATCTTAAATTTTAAGTCAACTTAATAAGTTAACATGAAATAAGTTAAAAAGTCTAATTTTTTAATATATCTTGTATTTAGGGGGCCATTTTCTTATATTCGCACTGGGCCTTCGGAATCTCGGAGACGCCCCTGCATGAGACCTACCAAAAAACAACCCCGGATTCTTCTAAACATGATGAGGATATTCTTTAAAGGGTCATAATCCACACACTCTTCCAAGGCCTAATGGCATCCAAAGTGTATTATAAGATGCATATATGTATAAATAAAAAGTAACATAACTAAAATCATTAACTGTATTAAACCGGATAAGTCTACTCAGGTTGAACCCGCCAGATCGATCCGGATTCTAAAACATTATACATAACAGTCTTTTCAATTCTAACAAGTACGTCAGTGTGCAAAAGGAAGAGTTGCCTTTTATATGATTATAAAACGCAAAACACTCAGGGAATGCCCAACGTGTCATATAGTCTTTTCCACGTATACCTATATGTATATGTGATTCATGTATATAAAGTTACACATTTCAATAATGTATACAAAGTAGGTGAGATCATAGACAAACATTGGTGCCTAATATTTTTATTTATTGCAAATAAGATAAGAATCTCAAATTCCATTAACGTTAGTGGCCGCCTGTGTCTTGCCTTTGTTAGCTTTCTTTAATTTCCATGGCACGTGTGTAAAGGGAAGGACCGCACGAGTGTTTTAGTTATATGCAAATCAAAGTTCAAATAATATAAAGGGAAATGCTAACAAATGTCCTTAGGGCAATAGTTAAGGGAAAAAAAGGAAGCTTTAATTTATCGTAAATTAACTATAAAAAATAATCCCCTTGAATTTCATAATCATCTCGAGGTAGTTATGTTTCAAGATTTGTACATTTGTACATTTAACCATTATCATAAGGACACTTGTTAGCAAAACAAATTTTGACTAGTACAAAACAAAAACAAAAATCAGTTCACTAGTTTTGACTAATTTTGACTAAAAAACCAATTGGAACCGGTATGTTTGGTCAACTTTTCAAGATAATGTATTTTTTAATTATTTATAAATCTACTTTAATTTTTGTCCATATGATTTGAATTTATAGTCTTAGATACTTCCTCCAATTTAAATAAAAGTGCTACATTTTTACTTTCGCGTTTTTTGATGTAAAACATTGTAATAGAGATTATGATATATTAAAGGGGATAATTAGTGAGGAAGGGTTTCACAATATGGTTGGGAATGACAAATTAATGATGTTTAATAAAGTTATATGTAAAAATTTACCAAATAAGGAAAGTGTATAACTTATTTTGAATCACGCATATAAAGAAAGTGTAACACTTATTTTGAATCGGAGGAAGTAATAAATAACACCAAAGATTAATACTATTAGACTAGAAGACTTAATGTTATTAACTTGATTTTAAGGAAAGAGAGATCAAAATTGACGAACTCCTACATGATGTAAAGGTAAAAGTTTCTAAAAACAAAATCCAAACTTATCGGTTAATTAGGTTATTGAGGAGTCATGAATAGCTTGACTTATACACCACCAATATGTCGGTATTGACAAACATGTTATACACCATTGTGTCAGTATTCACAAATATAGTCATTCGATTTTGACCACTCGACTATGATAGACCCCATATACATGATAATGATCACTCATTAAAAGGTCAATGTCGATATCAATATTAAAAGGTCAGTGTCAATAGAAAACCTAGAGTGAGGTGAGGGTTGTCATGGACTCATGGTTGTGAGCGAAGAAAAGATGTGAGTAATGAGTATTTGTGTGGATCCAAAAAAGTATTTTGGGTTAAGTTATAATAAAGGGGGTATTTGAGGTTTTGAACGTGGAATAAGAAATGTTGATGTGGCGTTGAGATGTCGCTAAGATGGACATTTAGCTTGAGCCATAGTGTTCCTTGCTCTTAGTATTTCATTTTATGTATCTCAGTGGAAAAAAACTGTATTCATTTTTACTAAATCTTATTATTTCATCCCATACTTATAAAATAAAGGTTAAAATACATTTTAGTACATTGAACTTTGTTGACTACGTTTTTTGATATCCTTAACTATTAAATGTGCATCATGGTACCCTGAAATTGACAAAATTATCGATTTAGTAATCTTACTCATTCATTTTATCGTCTTTTCTTACTTGACTTACTTTCGTTGGAGCTTTTAACCCTTTAAAAAATATACATAAATCTCAATATATATAGATATTATAAGAAAGTCACATGAGAAAATAATATTAAATTAGTGAACCAGTGTATTAAATCGGTCATTTTATCAAGTTCATGATACCACCACGTTGCACCTTTAATAGTTAAGAACTTCAGGGTAGTAGATGGTCTACTCAACCAAGTTCAGGGTACTAAAATGCATTTAATTTGACCTTAAAAATCATCATGTGAAATCCATTAATTTTTTTTCATTATCTCATCATTTGATTGAATACTTGTATTGATTAGATAAGTAGGAATATAAGTAAAAATATTTATTATATTCAAAATGCTCTAGTTTGTTTTATAGAAAAGGATTAACTTGCGAGTGTTACAAATGAAGATATAATCAGTCGCTTTCAAGTTGACAAATGTAGGACATAATAGCAATTGACGTATAATTAAATACAATATCACGTAGTTTACCTATAAAATATGCAACGATCTATGTATATTATACCGATAAAAAGGTCGTAGTGCAAGACATGTGTAAACGCAAGTCAAATAGAAGGTACTTTGTTAAATAAAATGTAGGCGTTTTCAGTATACAATGGTCGGAAATTTATATTAATTTAAACAAAAAGTATTTTTTTGCTTTATGAGTATTAACTTGTTTATTTATTTTGTTTGTTAATAAATACTTTTTAAAGCACTAATTACAAAATATTATAAATATTGAATTATACATGGTGTAGAATTGTCGACAATTGTTTTTGTGTAATGGTCTAATTCCACTAACACATTTCGTCAAAGTTACTGCAAATGTCAACCACGGTCTTCTTACACATGATGTGGTTGACCAATTTTTTTCTTAATAATGTAACTTTAATCGAAACTTCTATTTTGGTACCTCAAAATTTCATTATCATTTGTTTACATCATCATTTACGTCTAGTTCACAGCCCTACAACCGTACTGAGAAATTGGTTTAAACCGAATTGAGGACCGACAAATTACTTCCTAGACTGGACTAAACTAAAACACACATATTAGATTTTTTATGGTTTTGAAGTGAACCGAACTAAAACGAAAACCAATTTTTTGTGAAAATTAGAGCTGAGAACCGGACATGTATCACTCGGTTCGGTGGTTTTCGGTGGTTCATTGTTCAGTTTGTGATACGAGCTCATCTCGTACTATGCTCGTATCATGTCTTCATAAGCTAGGTGTAGATATCACTCCCAAAAGCTATTTTGAAAGAGAAACAACCACCCACTGACGAATCTATGATCAAAATCAATCGGGGTCCATTAATAGATGACCAATTAACAAGTGAGGCCTATAAAGAAGCGGAAACGATAACTATAAAAATGCAAGATGAAAACATTTTCATTTCCAAATAACCGATATCATGGAATTCGATAGTCCCGATTGGTGAAGCGTTGGCATGTTCAAATCTTGGGCCGTGGTTATTGGACAAGTAGCAGGAGTTTTTATTGGGCTATTTTCCATACCTATTTATTTGGCCCATAGTTCAAATCTTCATGATTTGTTTATCTATCAAAAATATTATAAATGGTATAACACATAGAGGCGAAATTAAAAGATACTTATATTTGGCGTCATAAAAAGGAAAAAGTGAAATATATTATAAATGTCATGGCTTCATACTGTTGGAAAATTTTTGGACACATATAATTATATATTTAAGTATATATAATTAATGGTTGGTATGTCCAAAATGGAGTGTGGTGAATGAGATATCGACTCTCAAATTGAGGTATATGGAACAAAGAAATAAAACAAATGAACTAGTGGGAACTTGAACCTATTCACGCTCGTCTCCCGGGTTTCATGTTGGTTCGGTTTTGCCACTCGGTTTTGTGGAATGTATTCAAATAATATTATTAATAATAATATTTATAATTTTAATGTTTGTCATTAAAATTTATTTGAATTAGTTGTTTTGATCTTTGTAATGAATTGGTTTAATGACAATAATATATGTCATTAATCCACTTGACCATCTTCCATCCATCTTCCATTATAAATAGTGGGTTTGGTCATTTGGAAGAACACACACAAATTCATATACTTTCCTATTCACTTACAAGCATCACATATGCTCTCCATTGATAGTGTTCCTTAAACACAAGAACTTTCGATTAGTGTTCGGGCTTGGATTATATCCGGTAGTGTAAAACTACTCGGTTGTTTTACCCTGGGAAATAGACAACGAATCTATTTTAAGGGGGATCGTGAATTTCACGAGACTCAACCAAAACTTGTCTTTTTTTTTTCTTTGTTTCTACATATTCTTATTTCAATCTTGTATTTATTTTAGTCATTTCCCAATCGTATTGTATTTTATTTAATGAAAATTGGTATTAGCTCCTACAAACTTAAAATATATTTTTTCTCTCTTTGCTAATATCGGTTGGAAAATACATATTTTCTTTTTCAATTTTTGCTTTTTAATAGCATTGATTCGGAAAAAGTTTTTGATTGAAATGTTTATGTAAAAGAAGATGTTTGGTTAAGTTTATTATAAATTGTTAAATCAAATTTTTGGATTTAAAGTTTATTATATCAAGTTTTTAAAGTTTAATTTTAAATAACTTGATATATTGTTTAAAACAATTTTGGATTTAATATATATAATTGTGAAAATTATTGTTGTTAATTATAAGTTTTGCAATCATATTTGTTTGTAAGGTTCAAGATAGTCATAGGCTTCTTGAGTTGATTCTCATTAGAGATGATATTTGAAATAAATCTTACAAACATTTTGTATATCATTGTGAAATTTGTTAATTAGTAAAAATTATGTTGGTTTGTAAGTGATTTTGATTTCCATTTTCTTCATCTCAAGGTAGCTTTGGCTTCTTGACTTATGGTTTCAATTTGTGAGACTATTTGGAAATCAAATATTTTGGATTTATATTTCATAATATTGTCGTTATTCTTCAATTATAAAGAATTTGTTTGAGAAAATATTTTATAAACTTTTCGTAATTTCCATTTTATACATATCAAGAATACTTTGGTATCTTGAATATAGTCTCATTGTGTGAGATATTTGGAAATTAAAAGTTTTTTTTGATATAAATGTTTTGATTTATTTTGTTTCAAGTATCAAGATAACTTGGGTTTTCTTGAATTTAATCTCATATAGTGAGAAAATGTACTTGAATCTTTGGTTTTAAAACTTTATAACTTTTAGTTATCAAGATTGCCTTGGCATCTTGAATTTATTCTCAATCTTGTGAGAGTTTACTTTATGATTTTCAAAATTTTGAATTTAAGAAAAGTACATTCATTCATGTTATTTCCATTTTATGCATGTCAAGGTAGCTTTGGCGTCTTGACATATGGTTTTAATTTGTGAGACTATTTGGAAATCGAATGTTTGGATTGAAATTTGGCATTATTATTGTTCTCTTGAATTATAGAGATCTTTCTTGGAAAATTTTTAATTTCCTTTTTATACATATCAAGATTACTTTGGTTTCTTGAATATAGTCTCAAAATGTGAGATATTTGGAAATTATAAGATTTTTGAAATAAAAAGGTTTTGTTGTTTTAAGATTTCAAGATAACTTTGGTTACTTGAATTTTCTCAAATTTGGTAAAAGTTAAATTCTTCGGATTTTATATCTATGGATTGCTTTGGCATCTAGAATTTTACTTTCAAATTGTGAGACTTGGGAAAAATGTTGGTTTATATTAATGAGTAAGATACAAGATAGTCTTTGGCTTCTTGAGTTTATTTTTGAGAAGATGATACTTGAAATATATCTTACTACTAATTGGAACATTTTGATTGTTAAGGCTAATTGGTCAATTTTGCATTTTTATTTGGAAAAAATGACAAATGTTGTGACAATGCCTAACATGGAAATGTACATGAAGGAAGATGTGCATAATGTGGCCATGATTTCCGATTTGTCGAAATTAAATGGTGCGAACCGATTCAAGTGGATGGTATGTCTATACGGGTGCTACCCGTCATGTGTGTTTCGATAAAAATATGTTTATCATTTTCAAAGATTTTGAAAAATGAGTAAAAACTTTTTATGGGAAACTCGACTACCACATATATCAAAGGTGAAGAAAATGTTATCGTAAGGATGACTTTCGGAAATGATGTCATGTTGAGCAACATCTTGTATGTTCCGGGGATTCATAAAATCTTGTGTCCGGATTGTTGCTTACTAAGTTTGTTATTTGGGTTGTGATTGAATCCAATGGAATTGTGTTATCAAAATGTGGAAGTGTTGTTGGTAAAAATATTAAAATTAAATGTGACAACTTGTAACCGCGATTTTGATAAAATACTAATAAAGTTGTTCATTTAAATTGTTAAATATTTAACATGGTTGATTATGCCATATAAATTTAATTAAATTTGTTTTAATTAATTGAATTGCATACCACCAACATTCCATATTGATTCAACTCACAAAAATAACAAAGTCATCCTTCCATTTGGTTAAAAGAAATAACCAAAACTCCTTCATATATACGAAAGGGTGTAAGTTTACTTAATAGAAAGTAATTGATACATTAATTTGTACAAATGTAGGGGTACGTCGTGTGTCGATTAATTATCTTTTATATAAGATACCCGTGAGGATAAAATGAACATTGTACAAACTTTGGTTTGAAAGAAAACCGTATCATAAGTACATACAAATGTGGGGGTATGTCGTATGTCGACTACTTATCTTTTATATAAGATACCTCGTAAGGGTTAGATGAAACATCATACGGATTTTGGTTTGAAAGAAAACTGTCTTATAATTACGTACGAATGTGGGGGTACCTTGCTAAGGTATTCATTCATCTTCCTAAAGTTACATCAATTAAGGAAGATATTCCAAATAGTTGATGTATAAATTGGTATATATCATTGTCTTACATTTACATTAGTCAAGTGTACAATGTATAATGATAAGACATAATACGATATGATAACTACTGTCAATTGAAGTTATCAAGATTAACTATCTTGATAACATCGCGGATCTGCATATGAAAAGGCTTAAGTAGAGAGTTAGTTATAATGGAATGGGACTAAAGCCCTTGTAATAAAGTTTATGCGAAGGAAACCTAACCTAGTTGACTGGAGATCCCAAGATCTAGGTTCAATAGGACAACCTAATTGTATAAAAGAAGGGATGTCACTGTGGGGGTAACGGAATTCCTCCAAACATTCTTAAAGGGAGTACATTGTACTACTTCCTAGTCCATTCCTAGTTCAGTGACAATGAGGATAAGCACTATGGCTTTTAATGATTCCTTGTAGAGAATCACCTATGTGAGGGAGAAGTGGGGTCGCTTCGAATGGAATTGTTGGGGCACAATTCTTAGTAGCTCTCGCAGAACCAGGCAGTGTTCATGACCAAGACGGGCACGATAAGAGGATATGAACAAGTTAGGGAGAGTCTTGTGAGAATGTATACTGTCGTCTACACAGAAGGCGGATTCAGTTCAAGGACCTCGCGTCTACTGACTGCTAGGAGACTAAGTGTGCTTCTCAAGGGAAGGTTCAAAGGCTAACACCTACCTATCCTTTGCAAGACTTAACTGTTGAACATTTATCGAAATTTTGTTGTGTTTTCAATCGATCTCTATTCATGTGGGGGATTGTTGGAAAAATTTTGGACACATATAATTATATATTTAAGTATATATAATTAATGGTTGGTATGTCCAAAATGGAGTGTGGTGAATGAGATATCGACTCTCAAATTGGGGTGTATGGAACAAAGAAATAAAACAAATGAACTAGTGGGAACTTGAACCTATTCACGCTCGTCTCCCGGGTTTCATGTTGGTTCGGTTTTGCCACTCGGTTTTGTGGAATGTATTCAAATAATATTATTAATAATAATATTTATAATTTTAATGTTTGTCATTAAAATTTATTTGAATTAGTTGTTTTGATCTTTGTAATGAATTGGTTTAATGACAATAATGTATGTCATTAATCCACTTGATCATCTTCCATCCATCTTCCATTATAAATAGTGGGTTTGGTCATTTGGAAGAACACACACAAATTCATATACTTTCCTACTCACTTACAAGCATCACATATGCTCTCCATTGATAGTGTTCCTTAAACACAAGAACTTCAATTAGTGTTCGGGCTTGGATTATATCCGGTAGTGTAAAACTACCCGGTTGTTTTACCCTGGGAAATAGACAACGAATCTATTTTAAGGGGATCGTGAATTTCACGAGACTCAACCAAAACTTGTCTTTTTTTTCTTTGTTTCTACATATTCTTATTTCAATCTTGTATTTATTTTAGTCATTTCCCAATCGTATTGTATTTTATTTAATGAAAATTGGTATTAGCTCCTACACATACATGCTATTTTTGCTAGCACCCATAGTCGCAACTGCCCCCGAAATAGAGGCGAGTGAGACGGAAAACTAGCACCACCTGATTTGCTTTTTTAAATAAATTCCAAGAAGTCACGGTTCAAATTCTTTATGTGTAAATATTTATCAGATAATCAGCAATATATTTGAAATTGACTACGATAACAATTAAGTTGCGTACATCGTGATCATATACTCGGCCACCCGAGGAAGCCCTTATAATAAGAATGCCATTTTATTTTACCAAATTGATGATTTTAATAAGACGAGTTGAATAATTGGGTTATTTCGATATATTATTCCTAAACTATATTATTATAAAGTTCTCATTAAGACCTTTAAACTAAGTTCAATTTTTTTTTCAACGATACTTAATTTACTCCACTTTTTATTCCTACCGAGATTTGAATCAATGACCTACTAGGCTACAAGCTTAAAAAGTAATGAAATGATACACCTAAAGGATATGATGAAAAAAAATGGTAGATAAATATAAGTTAACCCTAAATTCATAAGTAATTAGACCACTACAATAATGACAATTATTCCAAGACATTACAAACTTTACATACATAAGAAAGGTTACTGATCCGACTGTGCTAATAGTTTCTCTAAACTGATATGAAGAGGACATCTAAAGCAATTATTAGCACTTCAATGGTTGGCACTCTCATAGTGTTTTATTAATTTTGGTATTAAAATTTGATGTACATGTATATTTTTTTTAACAGCATGTTAATTTGACATCCAAATAGGCAATATGTTTTTCTTGAACTTATCTTTTTTTAGGGAATAAACCCCACCATATTTTTTAACTCCAAGGAATGCTTTCAACAAGTCTTGAACGCAAGACCTTTTGAAGAAAAACTCTCAAAGATATACTTAGTGGCCAAATGATCTAGAACAATTTTTTTTCTTTGTTTTTTTGAACGGCAAATTCTACCCTACACCTAATTTTACACATATGTTCACCACGGAACTTAAACCCCTAACCTTAAGATTGTGAGCCACACACTATAACGCTAGATCAAACACCTTTTGATTAGATTCATTCCTAACTTAACTTAGAAAAGCGTGTAGTAATGGTACTCCAAAGATATTCGTATCCAATAAATCATTTGACATGCTGCCTGAGTGTTTGGAACAGTGTTTTGGGTACAAATTACTTGGGTTTGCCGTTCAAAATTTATTTATTCGCCAATTTATTCTATAATATGATTAGTACTTTCTTATTTATTAATGTTGTTATTCCCGTCATATTTAACTATTCAACTACTTTCTTCCGTCATTTTTGTCGTTTGTTCATCACCATGATAAGATATTAGTATAAGTTTTTGTTTTATCTTATTTAACTACTTAATTTATCTATTGAATATAAAATCATATGATAATTTATTTCAAAAACATAAATGTAAGTTAATACAAGGATGATAACTAAAACATAAAGATAGTTATTAATTGATGCATACATATTTTTAATGCATGTTTTAATATTGAGAAATGATATTATTTTGAATTAGTTGTTCATATTTATGTTTCTATTCACTAGATTAAGATAAATGTCAAAATTAAAAGATAATATATGAAAAGAAAATTATTAGTAAATTACACATATCAAATTTAAAAATATGTAAAAATATAGGCAGAAAAAAAATAAAAATAAATTTAATTTCTTTTTAAGAAATGATATTTGTGTCTACCTATAAGCATACCCACTTCTAAACTTGACATGTGTCATCCACTAATTCTCCCTATTCGTATCATCTCTTAATTTTGACACTTGTCACGATCAAATTGGTAAGCGCATAAGTGGACACATTTGGTAGGCACAAATAACATTTTATTTTTGAACGACAACTTAGTAAGTTAGTGGTTCGAGCCTAAACAATGACATCCACAAGGTGCAGTATGCCTTCGCTCGAATCTTCCACCTATGGAGAATAAACCCCACCATTTATCCACACCGGGACTTGAACTCATAGTCATGGACAACACCTTATACCACTAGACACAAATAATTAGAGATGCAAACGGGTACGGGTAGTAGCGGGTACTGCAAAACCCGTACATGTACCCGACCCGCTATTCCCATACCCGTATCCGTCCCGCACCCGGTCAAATACCCGTCGGGTTCGGGTAGAAAAATCTTCGTCGGGTACGGGTAACCCGACAGGTACCCGTTCCATAAAAAAATTAAACAAAATAGCTAAAACATTTAATACTCTTAATTCGTTCATGCTTATTTCGTTCAATACGTAATGGACTAACGGTAGACGAGCCAGATTTTAACCATCATTAAATTGGGCTAATGAGAGGTTAAGAGTTTGGTTAAGTTTGAGTTGTGACTAGTGGGCTAAACTTGTATTAAAAAAAATGCACATTAATATATATTCGGGTCGGGTATAAACGGTGCAGGTATTATAAAACTCGTACCCGACCCGTACCCGTTCTTGGGTATGAAATTTATATTCATCCCCGACCCATTACCCGTAAAACTCGGGTACCCACGGGTTAAATTTGCATCTCTACAAATAACATTACTCATTCTTTTTAATACTTTAACCACGATCTTTGATAACCGTCGTTATAACTTTTCTTAAAAGAAGAAAAACAAGGAGAAATTGCGAAGAAACCTACGAACAGTTTTCATCGAACCTTCTAGAGTGTACCTACTTTTGCGTGTCCACAAAGCAAAAGGGTTATTATCGTCATTTACATTGCTTTACTACTCTTGAGTCTCCCCCTTATAAGATTCCCACGACCAAACGATCTTCTCACAAATACACTAAAAATTCTCAAATACATCGAAATTAATGGAACAGAGCAATTACAATCGCGGCGGTTATCGTGGTGGCCGGAACACCGGGGGTGGTTACCGCGGTGGCCGGAACAATGGAGGTCGTGGTTCTGTCGGTGCACAAGACAGTGGTAGAGGCGAAGGTGGGCGAGGGAATGGTGGCGGTGGTTCCTATCCCCGTGGTGGAGGAAACACGAATTACCCGCAGCAGTACAGTAATCAACAACAGGATCTGTACGGAGGAGGTAACGGTGGCGGTAGAGGTAGAGGAAACGGCGGCGGTGGCGGTGGTAGAGGTTACGGCGGCGGAGGTGATGGAGGAGGTAGAGGATACAGCGGCGGAGGCGATGGAGGAGGTAGAGGATACGGCGGTGGAGGCGGTAGAGGATATGGTGGCGATGGAGGCGGTAGAGGATATGGTGGCGGAAGCGGTAGAGGATATGGCGGCAGAGCCGATGGAGGCGGTAGAGGATACGGCGGTGGCCGTGGTGGTGAGCAGACCTACCGGAATGCTACTTACCCTACACAGAATACAGATCTCGTGCACGATCGTTCTGGTGGTGATCGAGAAATGAGAACACCGAGAAGCGTTGAATCTGGTCAAACAGCGGAACTTCCGTCTCAAGCCCTCACTCAAACTCAGAACGCCATTGCTGGTAAGTACCGAATTTTGGGGAAATTTACATAATGTTATATTTTTTTCTGCTCCTCAAGCCTATTTAGTATCGTTCTTCAGTTGAATAACTTGCTTTATTACGATTCAATCTACTTGAAGTTTTCAGTTAACCTAATTTTATATACTATTCCGTCAAAATTATCATATGATCCCAAATCTGTTTCACATCCGATTGTCCCCAATCACACTATTTTACCCTAATTTTAAGACTCTGCTGTTCTATGATTTCAGATCTTAAGATTCACGATGGCGTAACAAGTGCTTACGAACCAATCAAGCGTCCAGATCATGGTACACTTGGTATAACCACAGTGAAGCTTCTCGTCAACCACTTTCCCGTCAGATTTGATCCATCAAAATCTATATTACGCTACGATGTAGACGTGAAACATGATGCACCACCACCATCATCAGCATCATCATCATCGTCATCATCATCATCATCAAAGGCCGTGAAGAAAACAATTTCAAAACCGGATCTCCGATTGATCCAGGAACAGTTATGCTCTGTTTACCCTGCTCAATTTCCATCACTCCAAACTGCATACGATGGTGAGAAGAACATTTTCAGTGCAAATTTACTGAAAGAAGGAACTTACAAAGTTGACTTATTTGGTCGTTCATACACCTGCACAATCAAGTACGGTAGTGAACTTAACCTCTCAAAGCTGCAAGATTTCTTAACCGGAAATGCTGCACATGTCCCACGTGATGTGTTACAAGCTCTTGATGTAGTAATGAAGGCGAACCTTTTTCGTGAAAAGGTTTCGGTTGGTAGAGGGATGTACCCGAGGGTGCACCGTACCGGAGATGAGCTCGGATCCGGTGTTGCAGCGTATCGTGGCTCTCAACAGAGCTTGAAAGTAACTTCTAATGGGTTGGTTATGTGTACTGATTACTCTGCAGTCCCGTTTCGCAAACGAATGCCAGTTATTGATTTTATTAAAGAATGTATTCGGGACATTAACGATGTTTCAGACATTCAGAAATTTCCTAACCATGTTATGGCGGCTTTGAAGGGATTACGTGTCGGTGTGACTCATCGTCGTACGAATCAAAAATACATCGTGTCTGGATTAACCGACAAACCTACAAAGGATATTACTTTTGAGCTTGAAGATCTGGAAGGGAATAAACCAACTGAAGTTGTGACACTGGTCGATTATTTCCGCACAAAATGGAATAAAGAAATTGTCAATAAGAATATTCCGTGTTTGAAATTGGGAAATAATGTTCAAAAACCGAATTATGTCCCTTTGGAGTTTTGCATTTTGGCTGAAGATCGACGATTCCCGAAAGAACAATTGGGTAAAGATGCTGCGAGGAAACTGAAGGATTTATGTCTTCTTGCACCAGAAAACCGAAGGAGTGAGATTTGTAGAATGGTTGCTGACGAGTTTTCAGCTGGCACTCATGGGTATGTTGACTTTTGTTGACTTTTTTTTAATTTAATTTTTTTTTCTTATGTGATTTTTATATGTTGCAGTGCGGAAATGATTCAGAATTTTGAAGTTGGTGTCGGGATGAACATGACAGAAGTCGAGGGCCGTGTGCTGGCGCCACCTAAGCTAAAACTCGGTAGTTTAAGTGGCAGACCGAATATTGTGACAGTTGACAAATTTAAATGTCACTATAATCTTCTTCAAGGAAAAACATTAGTTGCAGGAAAACCAGCAGAAAGGTGGGCTCTGATTGATTTCACTGGCGGTGATCGTCGAAACCCGCTAAATCTGAACATGTTCATCCCAAAACTGATGAACAGATGTAAAAGTATAGGGGTAAAAATGGAAGAACCAATTAAGGTGTACCAAACCAGCATGAGGGAGTTATCTGATCAGGATCGGGTTCGTGGTATTCTTAAATGGTTTACTGACGAGTGTAGGAAGATAGATTCGGGTGGGTTGCAGTTGATTATTTGTGTGATGGCTGATAGACACGAGGGTTATAAATATATTAAAAAAGTGTCGGAGACTGAAATCGGCGTGTTGACTCAGTGTGTTTTATCTTCAAATGCTAATAAGGCGAGTGATCAGACACTTGCTAATTTGGGTATGAAGATAAATGCCAAATTAGGCGGGAGTAACGTGGAGCTGATCGAACGGTTCCCGCGGTTCGATGGTGCGGACCATTGTATGTTCATTGGGGCTGACGTGAACCACCCGACTGGAGCTAACTCGTTCTCGGAAGCTCCATCGGTTGCAGCCGTGGTCGGGTCAATGAACTGGCCCGCGGCGACTCGGTACGCGGCCCGTGTGTCACCGCAAGCCCGTCGGAAAGAAGAGATCGTCAACTTCGGTGGGTTGTGTCTGGACTTGGTGCAAAGCTACGAGAAAGTCAACGGGGTCAAACCGAATAAGATCGTGGTGTTTCGTGACGGTGTGAGCTATGGTCAATTTGAGATGGTTTTGAACAAAGAAATGGTGGAAATGAAGAAAGCTTTATATACCGACACGTACCGCCCGTTTGTGACTTTTGTCGTGGCGCAAAAACGGCACACGACTCGGTTGTTCCTGAACAACGGGAAGGATGTTTTAAACGTCCCACCTGGGACAGTTGTCGACACGACAATCGTCCACCCTGTCGAGTTTGACTTTTACCTCTGCAGTCATTTCGGCGGGATTGGAACGAGCAAACCAACACGTTACACCGTCATACATGACGAAATTGGGTTTTCATCTGACGAGATGCAGAAACTGGTGTACAATTTGTGCTACATTTTTGCTCGTTGTACTAAACCCGTGTCACTGGTCCCACCGGTGTACTATGCGGATCTTGTGGCGTACAGAGGGCGGTTGTTTCAAGAGGTTGTGATGGAAACGGAGTCAAAGTCAAAGTCTTCGTTTGACCAGCTCTTTTACAATCTTGACCAGTCGCTTAAAGATTCCATGTTTTTCATTTGAGGCTTTTTTAAGCCTCGAGTGATGTCGAAGTGCCTATACGCAGGTCAAACGTCCTTTTCCTCCTAGTGATTAGGAGTTTGTGCGTGAATCTAATGCATTTCGTGCTTTTGCAGTGTGTGTTTTTTTCAAGTTAAGTTGTGTGTTTTGTTTGTTTGTGTTTTACTTTCATATTCCGTTTAGGAGGTGTGAAAGGGTTGAAGTCAGTGACTCAGTTCTATGTTTTATTGTATCAGATGAATTGTGTGTTTGTGTTCATCTGTTTTATGTGTACTGTTGCTACTCTGTTTTATTATATAAAAAGTATCGTGTGTATATGTTAAAATAGTGGTCTTGAACTTATCGTATGTTACTTGTCTGATTGTCACCAAAGTTGGAAGAAAGATGGTAATAAACATAATTTCAAACGCCTCATTCAATTATATGTGATTATAAAAAATAAATCATGTCTTTCGCCAACCAAATATAGCACACTCGTACGTATATTTTAATATATCAGCAAGTGACAATAAGAAAAATTAAAAATAAGGTATACTGTTGTTTACAAAAAATTTGTACCTATCAACTAGGTATTGGAATAGATATATCCTAGTAACTATTGTGAATATATAAATTTACTTTACGAATAACCATATATTTCGTCATTAACAAAACCATCAGGAATATATCACGAGCATTGATGTACTAGTTGAGACTACTACAACATTCATACTAACCGACGTTCTCGAAATTTTTAAACATTCGAGAAAAAACATAATGAAAATCAGTCACTATTTATTCCCAAATGTTCTCGATTTTGTAAATTTACCCGCGCAACAAATACGTGCGAGAAATTCAAAAGAGAGCTCATAACCTCTACAAAATTAATCAAATTTCTTTGACTGTCTTTCAAAATAATCGCCTTTTGTTATAGAATAATCCTTTCATATCAATTTTTCAAAAATACGCTCTTAAGACTACATATTTGTTAAAATAAATAGCTAAAACCTCGATACACATTTCCACTATTTTAAAGCAAATATCAACGAGTTTACATTGAAATTTAAAGTTTATATGGTAAAGTAGACCATCATTGTATGTACTTATATCCGTTTGTTTCTGTTTTGACATATATTCTTTGCTTCTTAGAACTTTTGATTAACTGAGTGTGCACGTAGTGAGAAAAAAAGATAGCATGGTTGAAGGTCAAACATTCACAATCCATGAGTTTTATGAATTTCGCAAAAAAAAATATATAAGTTACAATTATTATATAGTTAATTTTAATTAACTTCTTGTGTGGAATCAATTCTTACACTGAACAACTGAATGTGTTAAAAATTGGACAACTTTAACTAAGGATGGTTGCCCTGGTCCTCAGTTTGAGCAGACCACTTTGATCACTATATTTGTGTAGAAATCTGGACTAAATGATTAACAATATGTGTCGCTTGTAGTTTTGAGCAAAATAAATGGACCATTTATATAATTGACTCGACTTTTTTGTTGATGTAAAAAAAGATTTTAAAACGTAAAAGTAGAATAAAATTAATGGCAATTAATAACCATTAATGCTTGTAGATACTAAGTATTTTGAAAAGCAGTATAAATACCGGATATGAAAATACGACTTAAACTCATCGGGTACTTTAAAAAATATATATTCATAATGAAGAAGAATATCATGTGTTTCGTTTTCCTTTTCATGTTATCTACAAACTTTATTTACGAGATCACAGCGTCTGGAGAAAAATATTGCCAAGGTTATGGTAATAATTTAATCATGTCTATTTCTCTTCAACTATAACTTTCTTACTGTTGGTATTTTTTGTTGGATAAAAATTCATTAAGAAACTACCATATATTAGATTATTTAATTACTTTGTATTTAATGTTTGTATTACTTATGTTGGAAAAAACAGGTGCTGATGTTAAACCTTATATTTATGATTTTGCACCAAAACAGTGCGTAAAAGATCCATGCGATAGAAAGTGCTTAGATCGTGTTCCAGGAGGAGGAATAATAGTTGAATCAGGATGTGTTGGCACCATATGTTATTGTTGTATGATTGGAATCTAATATTTTAATAAAATCTAGTTGTACTCCTAATATAAAATCACAAATTATTTTAGTGGAAATATTGTCATATACTCGACCTAAAACTTGTTCATCCTTTAATGCCATTATCTATTTAAATTTATCTGAATTTCACTATTTGAAGCATGGTTGGAAGAAAGATGGTAATAAACATAATTTCAAACGCCTCATTCAATAATATGTGATTACAAAAAATAAGTCACGTCTTTCGCCAAACAAATATATCACACTCGTACGTATATTTTAATATATTGGCAAGTGATAATAAAAAAAAATTAAAAAAAAGGTATACCGTTGTTTCCATAAAATTTGTACCAATCAACTAGGTATTGGAATAGATATATCCTAGTAACTATTGTGAATATATAAATTTACTTTACGAATAACCATATATTTCGTCATTAACAAAACCATTAGGAATATATCACGAGCATTGATGTACTAGTTGAGACTACTACAACATTCATACTAACCGACGTTCTCGAAATTTTTAAACATTCGAGAAAAAACATAATGAAAATCAGTCACTATTTATTCCCAAATGTTCTCGATTTTGTAAATTTACCCGCGCAACAAATACGTGCGAGAAATTCAAAAGAGAGCTCATAACCTCTACAAATTTAATCAAATTTCTTTGACTGTCTTTCAAAATAATCGCCTTTTGTTATAGAATAATCCTTTCATATCAATTTTTCAAAAATACGCTCTTAAGAGTACATATTTGTTGAAATAAATAGCTAAAAGCTCGATACACATTTCCACTATTTTAAAGTAAATATTAACTAGTTTACATTGAAATTTAAAGTTTATATGGTAAAGTAGACCATCATTGTATGTACTTATATCTGTTTGTTTCTGTTTTGACATATATTCTTTGCTTCTTAGAACTTTTGATTAACTGAGTGTGCACGTAGTGAGAAAAAAAGATGGCATGGTTTAAGGCCAAACATTCACAATCCATGAGTTTTATGAATTTCGCACAAAAAAATATATAAGTTACAATTATTATATAGTTAATTCTAATTTACTTCTTGTGTGGAATCGATTCTTACACTGAACAACTGAATGTGTTAAAAATTGGACAACTTTAACTAAGGATGGTTGCCCTGGTCCTCAGTTTGAGCAGACCACTTTGATCACTATATTTGTGTAGAAATATGGACTAAATGATTAACAATATGTGTCGCTTGTAGTTTCGAGCAAAATAAATGGACCATTTATATAATTGACTCGACTTTTTTGTTGATGTAAAAAAAGATTTTAAAACGTAAAAGTAGAATAAAATTAATGGCAATTAATAACCATTAATGCTTGTAGATACTAAGTATTTTGAAAAGCAGTATAAATACCGGATATGAAAATACGACTTAAACTCATCGGGTACTTTAAAAAATATATATTCATAATGAAGAAGAATATCATGTGTTTCGTTTTCCTTTTCATGTTATCTACAAACTTTATTTACGAGATCACAGCTTCTGGAGAAAAATATTGCCAAGGTTATGGTAATAATTTAATCATGTCTATTTCTCTTCAACTATAACTTTCTTACTGTTGGTATTTTTTATTGGATAAAAATTCATTAAGAAACTACCATATATAAGATTATTTAATTACTTTGTATTTAGTGTTTGTATTACTTATGTTGGAAAAAAAAGGTGCTGATGTTAAACCTTATATTTATGATTTTGCACCAAAACAGTGCGTAAAAGATCCTTGCGATAGAAAGTGCTTAGATCGTGTTCCTGGAGGAGGAATAATAGTTGAATCAGGATGTGTTGGCACCATATGTTATTGTTGTATGATTGGAATCTAATATTTTAATAAAATCTAGTTGTACTCCTATTATAAAATCACAAATTATTTTAGTGGAAATATTGTCATATACTCGACCTAAAACTTGTTCATCCTTTAATGCCATTATCTATTTAAATTTATCTGCATTTCACTATTTGAAGCATGGTTGGAAGAAAGATGGTAATAAACATAATTTCAAACGCCTCATTCAATAATATGTGATTACAAAAAATAAGTCACGTCTTTCGCCAAACAAATATATCACACTCGTACGTATATTTTAATATATTGGCAAGTGATAATAAAAAAAAATTAAAAAAAAGGTATACCGTTGTTTCCATAAAATTTGTACCAATCAACTAGGTATTGGAATAGATATATCCTAGTAACTATTGTGAATATATAAATTTACTTTACGAATAACCATATATTTCGTCATTAACAAAACCATTAGGAATATATCACGAGCATTGATGTACTAGTTGAGACTACTACAACATTCATACTAACCGACGTTCTCGAAATTTTTAAACATTCGAGAAAAAACATAATGAAAATCAGTCACTATTTATTCCCAAATGTTCTCGATTTTGTAAATTTACCCGCGCAACAAATACGTGCGAGAAATTCAAAAGAGAGCTCATAACCTCTACAAATTTAATCAAATTTCTTTGACTGTCTTTCAAAATAATCGCCTTTTGTTATAGAATAATCCTTTCATATCAATTTTTCAAAAATACGCTCTTAAGACTACATATTTGTTGAAATAAATAGCTAAAAGCTCGATACACATTTCCACTATTTTAAAGTAAATATTAACTAGTTTACATTCAAATTTAAAGTTTATATGGTAAAGTAGACCATCATTGTATGTACTTATATCTGTTTGTTTCTGTTTTGACATATATTCTTTGCTTCTTAGAACTTTTGATTAACTGAGTGTGCACCAGTGAGAAAAAAAGATGGCATGGTTTAAGGCCAAACATTCACAATCCATGAGTTTTATGAATTTCGCACAAAAAAATATATAAGTTACAATTATTATATAGTTAATTTTAATTAACTTCTTGTGTGGAATCGATTCTTACACTGAACAACTGAATGTGTTAAAAATTGGACAGCTTTAACTAAGGATGGTTGCCCTGGTCCTCAGTTTGAGCAGACCACTTTGATCATTATATTTGTGTAGAAATCTGGACTAAATGATTAACAATATGTGTCGCTTGTAGTTTCGAGCAAACTAAAAGGACCATTTATATAATTGACTCGACTTTTTTGTTGATGTAAAAAAAGATTTTAAAACGTAAAAGTAGAATAAAATTAATGGCAATTAATAACCATTAATGCTTGTAGATACTAAGTATTTTGAAAAGCAGTATAAATACCGGATATGAAAATACGACTTAAACTCATCGGGTACTTTAAAAAATATATATTCATAATGAAGAGGAATATCATGTGTTTCGTTTTCCTTTTCATGTTATCTACAAACTTTATTTACGAGATCACAGCTTCTGGAGAAAAATATTGCCAAGGTTATGGTAATAATTTAATCATGTCTATTTCTCTTCAACTATAACTTTCTTACTGTTGGTATTTTTTATTGGATAAAAATTCATTAAGAAACTACCATATATTAGATTATTTAATTACTTTGTATTTAGTGTTTGTATTACTTATGTTGGAAAAAAAAGGTGCTGATGTTAAACCTTATATTTATGATTTTGCACCAAAACAGTGCGTAAAAGATCCTTGCGATAGAAAGTGCTTAGATCGTGTTCCTGGAGGAGGAATAATAGTTGAATCAGGATGTGTTGGCACCATATGTTATTGTTGTATGATTGGAATCTAATATTTTAATAAAATCTAGTTGTACTCCTATTATAAAATCACAAATTATTTTAGTGGAAATATTGTCATATACTCGACCTAAAACTTGTTCATCCTTTAATGCCATTATCTATTTAAATTTATCTGCATTTCACTATTTGAAGCATGGTTGGAAGAAAGATGGTAATAAACATAATTTCAAACGCCTCATTCAATAATATGTGATTACAAAAAATAAGTCACGTCTTTCGCCAAACAAATATATCACACTCGTACGTATATTTTAATATATTGGCAAGTGATAATTAAAAAAAATTTAAAAAAAAGGTATACCGTTGTTTCCATAAAATTTGTACCAATCAACTAGGTATTGGAATAGATATATCCTAGTAACTATTGTGAATATATAAATTTACTTTACGAATAACCATATATTTCATCATTAACAAAACCATTAGGAATATATCACGAGCATTGATGTACTAGTTGAGACTACTACAACATTCATACTAACCGACGTTCTCGAAATTTTTAAACATTCGAGAAAAAACATAATGAAAATCAGTCACTATTTATTCCCAAATGTTCTCGATTTTGTAAATTTACCCGCGCAACAAATACGTGCGAGAAATTCAAAAGAGAGCTCATAACCTCTACAAATTTAATCAAATTTCTTTGACTGTCTTTCAAAATAATCGCCTTTTGTTATAGAATAATCCTTTCATATCAATTTTTCAAAAATACGCTCTTAAGACTACATATTTGTTGAAATAAATAGCTAAAAGCTCGATACACATTTCCACTATTTTAAAGTAAATATTAACTAGTTTACATTGAAATTTAAAGTTTATATGGTAAAGTAGACCATCATTGTATGTACTTATATCTGTTTGTTTCTGTTTTGACATATATTCTTTGCTTCTTAGAACTTTTGATTAACTGAGTGTGCACGTAGTGAGAAAAAATGATAGCATGGTTTAAGGTCAAACATTCACAATCCATGAGTTTTATGAATTTCGCACAAAAAAAAATATATAAGTTACAATTATTATATAGTTAATTTTAATTAACTTCTTGTGTGGAATCGATTCTTACACTGAACAACTGAATGTGTTAAAAATTGGACAACTTTAACTAAGGATGGTTGCCCTGGTCCTCAGTTTGACCAGACCACTTTGATCATTATATTTGTGTAGAAATCTGGACTAAATGATTAACAATATGTGTCGCTTGTAGTTTCGAGCAAAATAAATGGACCATTTATATAATTGACTCGACTTTTTTTGTTGATGTAAAAAAAGATTTTAAAACGTAAAAGTAGAATAAAATTAATGGCAATTAATAACCATTAATGCTTGTAGATACTAAGTATTTTGAAAAGCAGTATAAATACCGGATATGAAAATACGACTTAAACACATCGTGTACTCTAAAAATTATATATTCATGTTATCTACAAACTTTATTTACTAGATCACAGCTTCTGGAGAAAAATATTGTTAAGAGGTTTTTTAGTACTAGGAACATTAGGAACCCAATACTTATCACCAATATCAGATATTTATTTCTAATCCAATTCGAAAAGAAGTTGGAACATGAACAAAATCTATAATAAAAAAAACTACAAAAAGGGTGAAACTTCATAATATAACTACATAAACTGAAAATGCAACTGGACGAATGAAAATGCAAATGTCAATATTTCAAGCAACTGTTTAAATTTGCAGTGAATAACTAGGTATAACGAAGATGCAAATGCAAGTGCAAGTTTGAAAATGAAAATGAAAATGAAAATGCAAAAAATAGTATTCAAAACTATAAAAACATATCTGTAACACCGCAAAATTTAGGAAGCGTTTTTTTTTTTTTAAATGCCCGAAGGCGATTAGGTTATCCTCTATGTTAGTTTAGCGGAAGCATAAAGATAATAATAAGTTTAGGTTTAGGTTTACAAACCAAATGTCCCAAAATAAACTTCAAAACATTAATTATTTAAACGGTGTCACTTAAACGACATGGACCCTTTTTAAAACATATCAACTGAGCTTGGTCAGTCATCCCGTCCAAAGCACCGATCACCTGAAAAGATTCAACGAGGGAGGGATTAGCACAAAGCTAAGTGAATGAATATAATCTACAATTTCTGTAAAGCCCAACAAGCTAGCATAGACATCCCTACGGTCTAAAGGCCACGTAACTACGAATCACCGTCCACTAAAACACGGAAGTTCTAAAACATCTCCGGTTGGGGACAACACTGTTTGTTCGAGAAGATCGGGGTCCTGCCGGAGCCTTAAACCATGGTCGGCCAAACCACGGTAACTGATAGCGTTTCGTGCCCAACACCCGGGCCACAACCTCCCTTAACCATGCAACAAATACAGGTAAGGTCGGATACCCTTTAGTCGACACCCGATGCCCAGCGCAGTGACTTCTCAAACCTCGGATTAACACACACCGAGCCTCGGCTAACCAACACACCGAGTTGTTGCTTGCAATCAAGCCAAGTCTCTTCACTTTGTGCACATAACCTATTTGACTCAACTCTAGCAAATAGGTGCCAAACTAGCAAGCAAGATACGAAATACACATCGAAAAATCATTGCAACTGAGTTCCCATCGCGAACTCGAGTTCGCGCCGCTAACTCATGTTCGCGTTCAGGAACTCAGTCGCGAAGTGTTCACGACCAACACCAAAATTCTCTGTCTCGAGTTCGCGTTTCGCGAACTCTAGTTCGCGTCGCGAACTACCTGAAGCTGGTACATTTCCTGCATTTTCAACAAGCATGCATATACCAAACTAATTGTAACTAAACACAAGTTGGAGGTTAAATCCACTCACCGAAACCTTCCACTTGTCGAACTCAGAGGTCTAATGTTTCTGAGTCACGATCCCGATTCCTGTACACCAAAGGAATACCGAATTAGTATATAATTCCACCAAATTATAACCAATGCTAAATATGCATTTAACACTAACACTTGCACTAACTAGATAATCAAACACTTGTAACCTCATATGAACATGTCATGACCATTTACACTTACACAACAAGTCAACTAGCCATATTGCATTTCTCACACTCAAACGGGTCAAAACCGGATTATTAAAACCATAATACTTTCCATAACTACAATCATGTAAACAACTTGCAATTCACCAAATGTTACTAATAACATTACTAATCACATAATCCTAACAAAATACTTACACTTTCACAATCCAAGTTATTTTAAATCATTTTACCACTAAATGGCTCAAACGGGTCAAAATCACATAATTGTCAACATGCCCAATTATTACCTCTTTAATCCTACAATGAACTTTACCATGACATTAAACCACATTTGGCAATTCATAATCATATAACAACTCATCAAGTTCAAGTCACCAACAATCCATGCATTTTACTTCCAATTTACTAGTTAACCATTTTTAACTAAAAACATCCAAACACAACTACAAATGCTATAATCTACCATTTAGCAAATCATAACTAATTAATCAATCTAACAAGTTCATAATTATCACAACCCAACTATTTTATTTCAAAATCATAAGTTATAACTTTTGACCCAAATCATCCAAACACTAGTTAACATTTCATCAATTTCACTAAATCTCAACATAGTTCAAAACTAACAATTTTGACTCACACTATCACAACTAGTCGTTTTATCAATTAACACAATAGTTGATTATAATCACAACTAACATATCCAGCATGTCATTTATCATAACTAGACCTAAATTCCATAAATCACAAACTTACTAGCAAGTCATAACTAGTTACCCAACTCTACAAGATTAATACTTCTTACATCTTAATTTAACCCACATTAACATTAAAACCCATATTAAATCTAGTTAGAAGCATAATCCAAAACCACACAATTGATACACACACACACACACACGAACACACACACACACACACACGAACACACACACACACACTCAAACATGTGTACATTATGCTAAAAAGGTTGTACCTTATGCTAAAATACTTGTACCCAAACAACAAAACATGTCAAACTTTGTATAAACACCCAACATACCATATAACACCATAATCACCAACCAAATCTCAAGAACACATAAACCCTAATTTATCAACTATCATGGAATCGAAAATAAACACATATAGGTTGAAGCTTACCTCAAGAGCTTTCCAAAAACGTGTTCGGATTAAAGATTGGCCAAGAAACGAGCTAGTAATCTCTCTTGGAGCTCAAGAACACAAGAAGAAGATATGGGGTTTTTAGAGAGAAGGAAGAGAGAGATAAGGTAGAGAGAGAGAGAGGAATGGTAAAATGAAGAAGAAATGGGGCATCTCCCCATCTAGGGGCCGGTCAAGGGGTGGGGGGTGGGATCCACTTGATTTTTTTTTTTCATTTTCAACAAATACAACACAAAAGTCCCTTTCGTAGATAATTTATTTAAAATAGCAAACGGACTCCAATTTTAAAAACGAAAGCATTTCTGGAGACGAAATCTGACAAGGAATCCAAAGATATAAAAATCACATTTTCATTTAAACATTTCAGAAAACGGATATTTTAATCCCTTGATTAAAATATCACAAAAGGACAAAAGGTCAAACAATCAATTTAACATTTAGTCAATTTATTCCACTTAGGGTTAAATAGATATTTTTCCAAATATCATTATATACCCAAAACATCTAGGCCGGTTTTAGGATGTTACAATATCTGAATATCGATTACCAGCATATCATACACAAACATTATTCATTTAAACTAACATGGCATATCATACACGAACACATCATACCAAACATTCAGTTAAAAATTATTGAACTAAAATATATTGTTGAAAATTTACAATTGCTATCCACTTCTGGATCCAATTGGATATAAGATTTGATAGTCATTGAAGCAAAATTTAGAGATGTTTAACTAATACATGAATCAAATGAAAAGGTTGAAATAATGAATATAAATCAAAAGGAATTGAAGCATGTATCAGAGTAGTTTAGATCTCGACATACGTGTAGCTGAATGGACTGATTTAGATCTGGTTCAAATAGGCGACCTGGATCTGGATCTAATTCCCTCATTCGTAGCTCATTCAGGGTTCCTATATGAGCTAAATTAGGGTTCGTAGCTGATTTAGGGTTGGTATAGGACATAACTTAGGGTTCGTAGTTGATTTAGCGTTCAAATCTGGTTCGTGTTTGAATTGGAGCAGCTGATTTAAGGTTTAAATCTGGTATGTATTTTAAATTGGAGATGTGAGGCATGGAGCGATTGAAGACGGGTTGAAATCTCGTAAGAGAAGATGTGGAGAAGCCTAGAGCGATTGGAGACGGGTTCTAATTTATGAGGAGAAGCCATTGATGGAAATATGGAGGCGATGTGGAGAAGATGGCAGAGAAATTAAAAAACACATAAAATAATTGGGAAAACTGAAAAAGACGTATTTATTGTTGAAAGAGGGGAAAATGACAATCATGCCCTTAAATGCTCTTAAAAGTTTTGATTAAGTCAATGCTCGTAATTATTTCTTTAACTTGTCTAAATAGCATAACTTCTTTCTTGATCCTTATTCTAGGGGACTAAACATCTAAAAGTTAAATACGAAATAAAAATTAATTTAGTGGACAGTTTAATTTGAATTATAGAGGTACTGGGCCCCACATACACCAACCGAAGACTATGTGATTTGATTTTTGTATCCAAAATTCTCAACCAGTCCAGCATGCATATGGGTTGGGCCCCACCTAAGATATGTTCTGAAAAATTGGGCCCCACAGTAATAAAAGAGATGTCTGGCCCACATCACAAATTCACACAACAGAAAAGTGAATAAAATGTTCTCAGTAGAATAGAGTACAACCCCCCACCACTCATTAGCAATTAATAGTCAAAAGTAAAGTAAACGAGTCAATGTAATTAAATCACTACTCACTAGTCAAACAAAACAAATATTGTATTTCTGATTAATATGACTGTAAACTTGGTAAAAGTCCAATTGTCGGATGTTTATATGTTTATACTTTGGTTTTTTCTTTAGTAGTAGCTCTTATGGCTAACGATAACAAAGAATTCTAAGTTCATTCTTTTAACTAGTATCCACATGTTAAATGCACAAATATTCTTAAGTAAGTTGTACATGGTCCAAAAATCAAACTGGGCGCCTGAAAATTTATTTTGACCAGATCAATAACTGAACCGATGATTCTAAGAACTGAACCGTTCCGGACCGAGAAACGACCAAAACGGGACCAAATTTGATGCTGGTTGTTAACAATCGACCTAAAGACTGTTAATTTTTTACCTTATACTTCCTTCGATTCAAAATAAGTGCTACACTTTCTTTATATGGGTGATTAAAAATAAGTGCAATACTTTGAAAAATTACCTTATTTGGCAAAATATAGTAGGACCCACACCCACTAACTATCTACTTTAACAAAGTGAAATGACTCATTTACACTTACTTTTTACTTTTAAAAATCATTAACACCATTTTATTCAAAAGGTGTGGGGCTCATTATCCACTAACCATTCAATTAATCTAATTTAATCATCATTATAATCTTTTGCCTCAAAAACTGTGAAACCCAAAGTGTAGCGCTTATTTTGAATCGGATGAAGTATATTTTAAGAAAATTACTCATGTATTGTAAACATTAACTTGAAAACAAGTACAAAGAACTTGAGATACATAACAAATCCAAAAGAAACAAACAAATTTGTAACATTACCAACATATGTGCTAAAAGCATTACAAGAACTAGACATTTTTAAAGTGTGTTTTTTCTTTGAATCTGTAATATTAAATGTTATTTCTTTTCTTTTTAGTTTATGACCAATTACACATATATATATCATTACTTTTCCTCTAATCATAAAAAGAAATTGTAGCGAACAAATAATAAAAGCTCCATATTTCAAACATGAGTTTCAAATTGAGAATAATCTGACAAAATGTCACAGTAATTTTATATTTACTTTGATTATTCACCAAAATAATAAAAAAAAAGTTTTCAGTTCTGTTGTACATAAATTGGTAAAAGAAACAAAATAAAAAAGAGAAAAATTCGAAATGTGTCTGATAAGCATGTCTATTGGAATTACCTTAGAGCATTAGGTGTGGTGGCTTAAGCCACTTCGCCACCTCTGCGCCACCTATACGCCAAATCATCATTTCACATTTCACATTCAAAACCCCAAATACCCCCTCTACCATAACTTAACCTAAAATATATTTTTTGGACCCACTAAAATACCCCTTACCCAATAAAAACACCCAAAAAAACACTCTCTCTCCTCCTATTCGCTCGTTACTTCCGTGGGTGGTCCGGCTTGGACTCTCACTCACCCCACATTGCGGTGTGGTGGCGAGCTGTTTTGGGGTGAGGTGGCATCCGGCGAGCAAGCCTTCCGCCACTACACCCATGGCTCTTATGCAACTCCAACAACACATCATATCATAACCACCGCAATTATTTAGTCTCCCACACCCTTCCCCAAAAGATCAAAAGTGGTCCTCCAACATTTTTATTATCCCAATAAACCCCCTAAACTTTTGTCTTTTTTCTTTATTCTTTTTTTTCTTTTTTTTTTCTTCTCTCTTAGTTCACTGACAATTTCTTCTTCCCTTTATTCTCTATTTCTTTCTCTTTACCCACTCCTACTTTCTTTCTTGAAATTCGTGCTACCGGCGCACACCTAAACAAGCACAAAGTACAACTCCAATAGCAACAAGACCTCTAGATAAATACACATTAATTTGTATATCACCCATCATATATAGTACACCCCATTTGAATGAGTGTTCTTCACTCCACATTTTCGCCGTAATTTGATTTTCCGGCGGCCGACTTCAATTCTCCGGCGAGCATTATGGGCGACCTTCACTCCATTGCTTACTTCAATAATCACCCAAACAGCTATGGTTCTTCCATGTGTTGGGATATCCACAATCTTCAACTTCTCAACACAGATATCTCTCATTGTACGTAATATTTAACAGTCTGTACTTAACTGTGTGTTTTGTGAGTGTGTGTGAGTGTGTGTGCATGGTGTTAATTAATAAGGTAGGTTACGGTGCAGGTATGGAAATGAACAACACGCCACCGTTTTGTGATGATCAGTACTCAATATTTGATTCGGATCTTTCATCGGGTTATTTGGAGGATGCTTTATATGAATTCAGATCCAAACGACGCCGTTTGATGATGACACCTGATTATCACCATCAACCTAGCCACCAGAATTTATCTCCTCCATCATTTCCGGTAACTTTCTTTTTCATAATTTTAATAGTTAAGCATTAAGATTTCATAAAAAAGTTAGCTTTTTTAATGGTGGGTATTTATTTTATTTCTTGATCTTAATTTTCTTGCAGAACTACTGGGATTTCAGTTCTACTGATCATGAATTTGAAAATTTTGGTGTGCTTAATGGTATGAGCAACACAATAACTATATTATATTTACGTTGACTTAATTATTTATAATTTTAGGGTTTTGTAGCATGCATAAAAAGTTTGTACATTAATTAGAAAATTAATATTCCTAAAATTCAGGGGTTGTCTTTTGTGTATTTTGCCTTCTTAATGACAGCCCTAAGAGCTGTCATTATCATTTTACATAATTTTATATATTAATCAATCATATGAATTATTATTGCAGCTAGTGGGGATAATTCAACTTCATCTTCACAAAGCAAGAATTCTATTAACACCCATTTCTCTGATTTTAAGGAAACCATAAGTTCATCAAACAACTTCACTGGTAACTGTCCTCTCTCTCTCTCTCCAGACACACACCATGCATGCTTTTGACTATTCAATGCTTGACTTCATGCACAAAAAGTCATTGAATACGTATAAAATACTTAACATGTTTTCTCATATTAAATTAAGCAAAAAAAGACCAAAAAAAAGATCTTATAATTATAAGTTGTACGTACACAACTACGAATATTATAGTCTGATGAAAAAGAATTTTAATATTTTATGGTCTAGCTCACAAAATTAAAATATTGTAACAATCTAAATGACCATTATTATCTACTCATGAGTCATGACAACGCTCTTAATTAGTTATTTATGGTTACTCTCTGAAAATTTAAGTTAGAATGATCGCAGTACACAAATCTATTCAAATGTATCCTATTATGTATTAATTTTATCATTAAAAACGTGCTTGAAATTTAAGTTTCAAAATTTACACTAAAGGAAGTCTTAAGCGTAATTTTATTTACAAGTAACTGTTTTTAGTTATACAAAAAATAGCCAGATAAGTACTCCCTCCGTCCCACAAAAAAGTTCTCATTTCTCCTAAAGCTTTTGTCCCACAAAAAAGTTCTCATTTCTCACATGTGGTGGACTCCACACAATAAAATACTATTATTATTAAAAACTCCATCAATGATATCCACTAATTATCTTTCTCTCTCCAAACCAACCTTATATTATAATTAAAATAATACCAATGACCCCACCACTAACTATCACCTAAAATCTTGTGCCAAAGGAAAATGAGAACTTTTTTATGGGACGGAGGGAGTATAATTTAAGAATAATAAATTAGAAAAAGTCGTTGCCAAAATTTGAATTGTGTCTGAGAGATAAAAGTAAACGTGATTAATTAATTTACAATGATCTCATTGACAATGACATTTTCTTTTCTTAATACTATTTTCTAGTAGTTGAAAATGACTCATTTCAATTGAATCTAACCATGGTTAAGTTTGTTTAACCATCACAAAGACAATTAGTTGAAAACATCATAATTTATATTTCACTAACAACTCTTAATTATTAATTAACAGATGAAATATTGGAGAGGAAAAAGAAGGTGATAACAAGAGTGGTTTATCCATTTGCATTGGTGAAGCCAGGTGGATTTAAAGGTGATATCACACTGAATGACATTAATGAAAGAATTCTGATGCCGCCGACAAGGGCGGTGAGACATCCGGTGGGAGACTTTGCTTGCCGGCCGTTTGTTTCGCTGGATGGACCAAGTCTTTCCGGTAAGGCTGTCGTGGCACTCACTAGAATCCAAACATATGGGAGAGGCACAATCACCATAATCAGGACAAAAAACTGAGGATCTATGTATATAAAATTATTAATTAATGTTAATTTGTATCTCGTACAAAGTATAAAATCAAGCGTACGTTTATCACTAAAATATTAGTATCTATCAACTCGCAAAATTGGGGTACATTTAAAACTAGTTCAAAAAATGAATTGGCATATAATCCAAAGATTGTGAAAATATGCAACGTACTTTGTATTGAGATCTTAGATGAATTGATAACTTTGTTTTTAGTTTTAACTACTTATATATTCTTGTTTTAATTTTCCCAATAATTAAATTATGATAATTTTAAGTCTATCTGTTTGATTATACTCAACTATGATCTGATTTGAAAGGGCTTTTTTAATTTTATATTCTATATAATTAACGAACGTATTTAACTTGAATTAGTTTTTAAAAGGAATATTTTATATGTGGGTGGAAAAACCAGCAGTCAACTTCATGCTCCTCTGACCACCTAAAAGAAGGACAATGTTGTCCCAAAAATTTTGTTGTGTGTTCTTTTTTTGCTATAATTAGAGAGAAATGATAATGATAGCCTTAAGGGTTGTCAATAAAATGTTAATATCAATGTAAACCAACGTCTTACATTTTAGGAATTACTTGTTTATCAATGAATGTACAACTCATTTATGCTTCTTAAAGACAGCCCTTAAGGTTGTCATTAATACTCTTTCCGCCCCAAAAATTATTATCTACAGACAATGATCACATAATTTAAAAAAAATTGCATTTATTATACTGTATAACTAATACATTTTCATCTTTAACACTTAACATTTTTTAATTTGTGGAATTTCAAATTTATAATAGTTTTAGGATAAATTAAAAAGTAATAGTGGATAATAAAATTGAGACGAAGAAAATATAACTTTGCTATATATAACACCTGATGAGGTTAGTAGGGATTAACTATGTACATATAGGTAAATCTCCAAATCCCTAAACATGAAGATCGCCCACGTCACTAATTAAGATGGCCCATGTCACAATTAGACCGGCTACTAATGATGGCCCATGTCACAACTCCGCCACTAATGAGCGCCTGTCAAATCATGACCGCCTGTCAAAGTTGTCATCCAAGTTGCGCCTGTCAGAATTGTCAGCGCCTGTTAGAATTGCCAGCGCCTGTCAGAATTGCCAGCGCCTGTCAGAATTGTCAGCGCCTGTCAGAATTGTCAGCGCTGTCAGAATTATCAGCGCCTGTCAGAATTGTCAGCGCCTGTCATTGGAGTCGTGGCTGACGTCCCGTCATAATGGTGGTTCATGACTGCTTTATTGCAGTCATAATAGTAAGGCGTTACACGATCATTGACACGCATCATAATAGCGCTTCATGACTGCTTTATTGTAGTCATAATGAGCTAACGTTCCATATACCTGAGGCCATATAAATACATGGCCTAACTCCTTGTCAACGACACACTGAGACAGAAAAGAAGCCTAAAACACAGAGTTAACCTACACTCACTTTCACCTTTGCACTCAACCTCGATCACCCTAGGTTCGCCAAGAACTTGTTGGGTCTGCACTGTGATCATCACAGGAGATCCAAGGTTGACGTCGCCTAATCTTCGTGTTTGACAATCGTTGCTCGAACATTGGCGCCATCCGTGGGACACGTTTTTAAACGGCGTTTCACTTCTCAAACTTTTCTTTTTTCCCTTCTCAGTAATCAAACCGTTTCTATGACGGATACAAATCCATCGCAGATCACTTCTTTAGCGCCAGCAATCATCACTACCGTGACTACCACTATACCCGAGGCGGTGATAACCTCGCCTAGTCATATCATGGAGCCATACGTCGATTCTGAGTGGACAGTGTCGGATGTCAGGACGACACGAGGGTATCCCTCTTTGACAAGTCCACTTTTCTCCACAAGGCTCGTTGGATCAAGTTCGTTTACCTCACCACAGCCAGTGACGCCCATCCCTTCATTTCAGCCTCTTTTGTCCCACGGGACAAGCTCTCAAGAGGATGGCACGGATCCGGTCAGACAACCTGTTTCCAACTTTCCGCAGGCCGCTACGCCAGGGGTTCGGGAGGATCCAATTGTCGAGTTACTCCGCAGGTTGACTCAGAGTACTCAGCCGCCACCACCTCCTCCACCACCTACTTCATCGGACATGTTGTCTCAATTGGTGGCGGCGTTGCGCCCAGCACCGCAGCCAATGGTCGTTCAACCAGTAGATCCGTTGTCACAATTATTGGAGCAGTTAAGACAACCACCCATTCACACCCCACCACCACATCCACCACAGGACACATCTAATGACATGTTGCGCGTGTTGCAAGCACTCGTGTCCGCAGCCGTACCACCGCGAGCGGCCACTATGCCTTTGTCGGTGGTTAGTTCGAAGTTCTGTGACTGGGTGGCCAGATTTCCACTCCCTGACAAACAAAAAGTTCCGTCCATCGTTGGTACTTACGACGGTACACGAGATCCTGATGACCACCTTGCTCTTTTTGAACAGGCCATTATGACAGAGAAATGGCTAGACCCAGTCGCTTGTCACATGTTCCCTGGCACGTTGCAGGGTTTCGCTCGTGATTGGTTTGCTGACTTACCGGAGAGGAGTATTCAAGACTTTGCAGATCTAAAGGCTAAATTTGTGACTCACTTTGTCCAGCAAAAGAAGCAGCAGAGAACTCATATAGAAGCACATTTGCTGCGACAAAAGGAAGGCGAGGGGTTACGCGACTTCATTCAGCGTTACACGCAGGAGTGCCAGAAAATTGTCGCCTTACCCGAAAGCCAACAAATTTCGGGTTTTACCCTCTCCTTGCTTCCAGGACAACTGCAAGAAAAGTTAATCAAGAGAACTCCAATTACTTTCAAAGAAGCCACGGACAGGGCATATGACTATCTAAGGTCAAAAGAAACTGTCTCCCTGACAAGAGCGGTAGGCGGCAAGTCATGGACCGACACGTCAGATCGCAGGCATGATGCTCTAACTGGTGACCATCAACGAGATGAAAGGAGCAACCGGAGGTTTGGCCCATACGATAAACATCCGTCTGAGCGTGCTCTTAGCAAAACACCAAAAGAAATCTTGATAACAGAGCAGGTGTGCGCTACCTTCACACCTCCACCCCAGATGGAGCATAGGTCAGGTACGAAAAACATGAATAAATACTGTGATTTCCATGAAGATCATGGACACGACACGAATGTCTGTAGAGAGCTAAAAAGGGAAATCAGGCGGGCTTTGGAAGAAGGCAAACTAGAACACCTTGTCCCTGGCGCTAAGCAGCAAGCCAGTAAACCTCCACTTAAGAAGAGTTATGCCTGGCAAAAGAAAGGGGAAGACACAGAACATCCCGGACCACCTGATGGCCATATCTTCATGATACATGAGGGAGCCAATATTAACTGACCTATCAAGGTGCGATAGTCTTTACTGTCATGTTTTTTCTTTATGTTTTCAATACATGTTTCCAAGCACATGGAATGTCATGGTCATGCATGAAACTGGCGATAATAGCATTTGGTCTGATCTTGTATCCCAATATTATCTCCCAATATCATTTTTCTATGGTTTTTGCATAAACAAATAAATATTGAAGTAAGGATTCAATACAAAAAGCATAAGGCCACAATAGACATCTCAGTCTAAAGCCAAACATGCACTTTCATTACGTACAATGTTACAACTTGAACACGCATGTGCATGTATACAACTAAGAACATAGTTCAATACAACATGTATGAAGCCAAGAAAGACAACCTTGTCTGGCCAAATAACATACAATCATACTCGTCTTTTAATTTACTTGATAAAAGATAAGCACTTCTCACTGGGAAGCGACAATCCTCGCGAGTAAACAAAGTAACGGTTAACCAACAAAAGTGCCATTGGCACAGTGTCACAGGCACAATATAAAGGATACATCAGAGATACCCAAATCTACCCAGGTCATTGGCATACAAAGGCATGCACACCCAAGACGGTGTCATGGACACAACATCCATAATAAAAAGATAAAAACAAAAATGTGTTATTGGATTGATCATCCAATAAAACATTATTTTTCAAAGCAAAGCAATGGACAAGCAAGTACGTACTTGTAAGGTAGCGAGCAACTCAGCTAAAACCTGCAGCAAACAACATACAATTACAGTTAGGAAGGAGTTAATAAACGTACAAAATACACTGCCGGTCGCCCTAGGCTAAGCCCGAGGCGGTGATAACCTCGCCTAGTCGCCCTGGACTTGAGGTGATGTCACGGGTATGCGCACCTAAACCGCCGGTCGCCCGAGGCTAAGCCCTAAACCGGCGCTAAACCCTAAACCATTGCCGATCTACACAAATGCCAACGGTCGGCTTCACCTGCGACCGCCCTGCATCGACTTGCGCCCGCGCCCTGCGCCGGTCTCGCCTGCACAAATACCGCCGGTCGGCTCGCCTGCAACCGCCGGTCGTCGACTTGCGTCCGCGTCCTGCCCTGGTTGCCGTGCACAATTACCGCCGGTCGGCCTCGCCTGCCCTGCGACCGCCGGTCGACGACTTGCGCCCGATGCCCTGCGACCGCCGGTCTCGCCTGCTTTCCAATTTGCACGAATGCCACCGGTTTACTCCTCCGCTGCCCAACGCTTTTGCTTTGCTTTTACCGCCGGTCCAAACCCCAACCGCCGGTCGTATGGTTGCTGGCCCAACTCGCCACCGCCGGTCTCCCCTACCGTCGGTCTAAACTTATCGACTGGCCCGAGCGCAGTCTAAAATTGACCGCCGGTCTAAACTGGCCGCCGGTCCAAAATTGTCAGCCGGTCCAAACGATTGCAGATCTCGACTAGAGACCGCCGCGATGCCGATCCAGTTTGCCAACGATATTGCTTGCGGTGGAAATCGACGCTACAGCCTGCACCGCCGGTCTGCCTTGGGCAGCCGGTTCGCTTGATCGAAAAAAAAAAGAAAAAAAGGAAGAAGACTTACGAGTGATGATAGTTCAGACTTGCAAACCGTTATTTTGGCAAATCTTAACTCGGGGGCATGATGAGGTTAGTATGGATTAACTATGTACATATAGGTAAATCTCCAAATCCCAAAACATGAAGATCGCCCACGTCACTAATGAAGATGGCCCATGTCACAATTAGACCGGCTACTAATGATGGCCCATGTCACAACTCCGCCACTAATGAGCGCCTGTCAAATCATGACCGCCTGTCAAAGTTGTCATCCAAGTTGCGCCTGTCAGAATTGTCAGCGCCTGTCAGAATTGCAAGCGCCTGTCAGAATTGCCAGCGCCTGTCAGAATTGCCAGCGCCTGTCAGAATTGTCAGCGCCTGTCAGAATTGTCAGCGCTGTCAGAATTATCAGCGCCTGTCAGAATTGTCAGCGCCTGTCATTGGAGTCGTGGCTGACGTCCCGTCATAATGGTGGTTCATGACTGCTTTATTGCAGTCATAATAGTAAGGCGTTACACGATCATTGACACGCATCATAATGGCGCTTCATGACTGCTTTATTGTAGTCATAATGAGCTAACGTTCCATATACCTGAGGCCATATAAATACATGGCCTAACTCCTTGTCAACGACACACTGAGACAGAAAAGAAGCCTAAAACACAGAGTTAACCTACACTCACTTTCACCTTTGCACTCAACCTCGATCACCCTAGGTTCGCCAAGAACTTGTTGGGTCTGCACTGTGATCATCACAGGAGATTCAAGGTTGACGTCGCCTAATCTTCGTGTTTGACAATCATTGCTCGAACAACACCCATGGGGTACCAAGTAATCTTGTAGTAGTGATATTAGCCGATAGCTGCCTAGCTGGGATGAAATCCTTTTCCTTTTGGAAATTTGGGGGTTAGTGGAATAGTCAAATTTAATACACCAAATACAGATCCTCAATAGATTTTATGACATCATATGGACCCCATTTCAATCTCAATCGAACACATTTCAACTTTTCGGTCGAAATAAAAGCTATATTGGTAAAAAAAAAAAAAAAAATCAACTACTAACAAGTTAGTGGATCAACAGTAAATTATAGCTTTTAATAAATAAAAAATAGCAACTCAGATTTACGGGACTAGACTGTGAGGTTAGTTTAGTTGATAAAGCTTAAGATATTGGTATAAAAATGTTTAAGACTTGAATCATTTAGTTATTATTAGTGTCTTGGAAGTTATAATTGTGAATCTTTACTACATATTGCATTTGATATTCTCCAAAATCAGTAAAACTTAATTTTCAGAAACTTTGAAAATTTAACGTTTATTATTAAGTGGTTCTATAAAGTGCTTTTAAAACATCTTTCATTCCTATGGTAACCGGGTTGTTCTTTATCTATTCTTGATAGTTGAAAATCAAGAATTGTGATCAAGAGGAAATATTTGTATTCTAAATACCTAACTCGCAATTTAACAAAATTCTCGGTGTTTTGAAAAAATTGACAGTGCATAACTTGAACATGTGACCTTCATTCAATGAGCTATAACCAACTGATGTACTAAGGCAAATGTTGATTACTTGAATGTTCATACTTATGCACCTTATTATTTTTTTGATATCTAAACTCATACTCCCTCCGTCCCTAAATAAAGTTCTCATTTCACCTTCAAGTTTTGTCCCTAAATAAAGTTCTCATTTCTCAAACTTAAGGGACCCATTTAATATAATAATATTATTACCAATACTTTCACCACTAACTATCTCTTAAAACACTTTCTCTCTCCAATCAAACCTTATATTTTATTCAAAAGTAATACCAAATACCCCACCACTAACTATCTCCTAAAATGTTGTGCCCAACACAAATGGGAACTTTATTTAGGGACGGAGGGAGTATTATTTTATTGACAACCACCCACTACCAACCACAACAATCATTACCCCCATCATCCACTATCACTATGCACCACAACCACCATCATTATCGTCACTCCAAAATATAGTAACTGGTATGTACCGGCGCATTACGTGAGTATTCATTAAACATTATATTTGGACCTCATGGACTTGGAGTATTTAGACAATATTAGTTAATGTTTTATTGACTAATTCATAGCTCATGTATGCCCATGACCGATAGGGACCGGTTTCTTAAGCAAGATGGTATCTATTTCTAATGTAAACGGAATGGCATCCTTCCTCTTTTGACCGAGTATATAGGCATCTTTCTCCCGACCCTTCAATTCACACTTGAAGATAAATCCAAACCAATCAGTGCCGTCTTGTCTATCATAATGAGAAGTATATTTGGGGATGGAGTGATCTATGGTTAATTATAAATGAAACACCAAGACTAAACTTATTCCTAAAATTCTAGACTTGGGTTCCTTGAGGCTATGAGGCTGACACACCTTGTAACCATATATAGCCAAGTAGTTTCGGCCCCAGGTCCCAGGCCCCAGGCCCCAAGTACAACCTAACTTTGGGCCATATATATGGAGAGGTTTTATATATACAACTACGAAGTAGAAATTTCATCCTTTATAGTAAAATAAATATTCACCTTTTTCAGTATACTAAGTTTATAGCATCCGTGTGATTATTTATGTATTTTCCTAAATACTTCATCTGATTCAAAATAAGTGATACATTTTGTGTTTCACGATTTTTAAGATAAAAGTTTATAATGATGGTTGAATTAGATTAATTAAATTGTTAGAGGGAAATGAGTCCCACATATTTTGAATAAAGTAAGGTTAATAATGTTTAAAAGTAAAAAGTAAAGAGTCATTTCACTTGTTAAAGTAGATAGTTAGTGGGTGTAGGTCTTATTATTTTTTTGCCAAATAAAATAATTTTTCAAAGTGTATCATTTATTTTGAATTATCCCAAAAAGAAAAGTGTATCATTTATTTTGAATAGGAGGAAGTAAATAAATAATTTTTGCTAATAAACATTTGACAAATAACGTGCCTAATGTTGACGTAGTATTGTGTGCATATGAGCTATTTCCAAATGTCATTAAGTAGATTTGTAGGAAGAAATTTATTAAAAAACAAACATTACACATTTTTTGGTATATACATGATACATCAAAATTCTAACTTTTAGGCATCATATGTATATGTATAATGTACAACACTCTGAAGCCCATCCCAACAGTTTACACACCCAATTTTTTTGCTTCGTCCCGTTGGTTTTGCTCGAGTCTATGTCGGTTAACCAAAATAAGTTATACGGAAAGAGAAAAGTGGGTGCATGGGAGAGTTGTACATTTTGTAACATATTTTGTACTTTGCCAAAGTAATAAAGAAAGTGAAAAGGAGTTGTTAGCAAGAGTGAATTAGTTGGTGCATCTAGCGGAGTTCATTTGGATGGTTTGGTTTTATCCGAACCAAATAAGTGAAATAAAATAGGTATTGGATTCTAAAATTTCAAACCAAACCATCCAAACTAAATCAAAAACCGAACTAATCCAAACCAAATTAGAATTTGGTTGGTTTGGTTTATCTATTTGGTTTTCCTTAATATATTTCACAACACTACAAAAGTATACAACATAAATAATACTCCCAAAATGATAAACTACTTTATACGATGGAAACCAAATATATGTATGTAAATTACTATTTGGTTTGTTAAGACAATCCGCTTTTACAATGGAAACCAAATCAAATCCGAAAACCAAACTATTAATTTGGTTCAAGTCTAAACCAATCCATAAAACCAAAAAAACCAAACAAAACGGTCTACTTCAAATTGTCCAATTGAACAATCCAATTATATCCGAATAATGAACACCTCCTAGGTGCGTCATTTTAGGAGTACGTGACGTCACGAAGAAAGGAACATGCAGCTGATGTAGCACATTACTTAATTGGCTCTTGGATATAATTAAACAAGAATAAAGTAGGACTGCTCAGTTTTTGATATTTTGGTTTGTAGTTCAACAAATCATTTCGATAGATTAAAAGCTTATCTTTAGTTTAATTTCTTTTGCTATCTAATTAAGCAAAGTAATGTGAAAAGGTCACCATGTGCCGCCGTTTAAGAAGATAGAAAAAGAAAGGAAAAAAAAAAAACTCCACCTCTGCTTTTAGGTTTATAGTTCTCTTTTCAATAAAAATATAAGAATACTTACATTTTATCATAATTTTCTCGTAATTGAACTCTTATATCTCTCAAACCAACAAATTGTAATGATAATATCGCTAGTGGTTAGTTAAATATCAGTTCATGACAGCAACTAAGCTGAGATAAAGCATGCTGGTCTATAGTGCACTGTCTTATAACCAAACCGAACCGTTTGGAACCGAACTGAATCAAGAATCGAAATTTTCTTGGAACTAAACCGAGCCGGACCGAGAACCGGCCGAAACCGAACCGAACCGAGAACCTCTCAAGTTTTTCGTTTTTTATAGGTTTTTGACTGAACTGAACCGAACTGAGAACCGAGAAAGTTTCTCTTTTTTTTTCGTTTTTCTCGGTTTTGAACCGAACTAGACCGAGAGTTTATTTTCATCAAAATTAGAACCGATATAGCTTGATTCGGTCTGATTGGACATTTCCGATTAGTTTTGTACAAACCCATTGGCCAGGGTTATTTTGGGCTGATAGTACCTTTTTCACATGTGAACTGGTAAATGGTAATCTTTACTCAGGCCCAACAACATTGTCTCAAAATACATAGCTCTTGACTTTTGGGCTCAAGACTTCAAATTCAAGTAATTTAATTAGTGATAGTATTTAAAACAAATAACCTATCTTAACTTATAAGCCTAATTTTTTCGCTTAAATTACATTAGGGTACAACCGACAATTAGCAAAAAATTTATGGTTAAATATATATATCATTCTAGCTATCGCCGAAAACCATGGACAGACGTTAAATGGGGAAATATTTACGGTTGCTAAAAAAACAAAAAAAAACTATACACTCTATTTAATTTTTACGCAAATCTATATCTATACGATAATTTTGTACTTACTGTTATTAACTAAAAGAGAATCCTATTTTGCAATTAAAAGAAAAAGAATTTGCGGAATATTTATAAGGCATGTGTCAAATTACCAAAAGCAACCACACCTTGTCTCATCGAACCATAAAAGGGGAGAAGTGTAGCATATACTGTATTTTTTAAAATTTGAAAGTAATAATATTAAAAAAAAGTAATGTGATATTATGACTCTATAACCAGCACAAAAACATTAATGTAGAAAACAATATGAAAATAAATGAACAAAAGTGACATGCATGAAATGAATTGAAACATGGGGCAGTGAAAGTGAGTAGTAAAGACTAAAGAGGGTATTTGTGTCGTGTATTTGTTGTTTGAGAGCGACGAGTGCCTGCATTTAACCACTCAACAATGGCACTGAAAACCATGGTTTTATGGGTTTATGCAAGCATTTATTATACCAGTCACGTGAAAACAAAGATAAATCAGACCACAATCTTTACATACATTCATACCGTATCGAGTATTGTTTTCTTCTTCTTGGTTGATTATATAAATGACAACCTATATTGAAGCTTAAATAGTTATTCTTTGGCATCTTCTTTTGAAACAAGTTATTATTTCTAATCTCATTTTGGGCATGTCTAGTAAACTATTAAATAGAACCTATAAGTCTATAACCTTTGCGTTCTTCTATGTGTGATTGTGCGGATCTTTTAAAAAATATTCATTATTGTTTTCGCAAAAGTAGAAAAATATTTAGGTTCAATGAATATTTATCATTCTTTATATATTAAAATATCCATGACATTTTTTCGTACATGTATTTTTGAAATTGGTTGATCCACATAATACTTGTGTCATGTGTAATGTTTGCTCTTTTTTCTTTAATTGTGCCTTACTTAACAATCGCAATCTATCACAAACAACCTTCCACTTGAATTCTCAACTGCTCCACACACTGGACAACCCAAACACTATCACGATTCTTTGATACTTTTCTTTTCCTTAAAAGACAATTACAAATTTCTTAAAAAACAAGAAGATGTACTTAATTACTATTTATCAAGGTCTAGGTTGGAGGTAGACTGATCCCAAAATCTATTGAATTTATAGAATTCTTGATGTAGCATTACAGTACCAAAATGTATATATATAAACACACACACAAACACATGTGTGTGTACATATAAATATATGTTGTTTCCCAAGCCAAAGGACATGAAAGAAATGCATAGAATACAAATACAATTCAAAGAAAGAAAAATATTCCAACAAAAATAGATGGCTTTTCCCGATTATACTACTCTTTCTTTTAATACCAAATAGATTTGATTAAAATAGCACTCTAGCAAGTCGCTAATCTCCATCGCCTTCGGTTACAACCGATGACATTTCATCGGCTGTAATGGCTACAACATTATTACCAACGGCTTGAAACCGTTGCTTACATGAATGACAAGTGATCTCTAAGATGGTTGAGCTCACTTTCTTTGTAGCTTGTTCTCTTAACATTTTAGCTCGTTCCAATTCGGCTTGAGCTTGTTTCCTAATCCTCTTTGCATTTGCAAACTCCAATTCCGCCATTTCTATCTGCCTTCTCGCTTCTTGTCTAGATTCCATAGCAAACTCCTTTTCAGCCATTGCCATCTTCATATCTTGTTCTTGTTTATGATCAAAGTGTATTCCACTTCCAATAGATAGCTTCAAGTTGGTTTGATTATTGTTGTTTTGTTCGTATAATGAAGATGATGGTAAGAGTTGAAGTTCCAAGTTGTTTTCTTGATGTGGGATTTGAGGTATTCGGTGTAATGAAGGGATGTTACTCGGATTTGTGTCGCTTGATGGACTTGTACTTGATGCAGTTCGAGATGAACACGCTCGTTGCAATGTCGGTAGGTCAGGATGAACACGGCGGACGGTACAAGCATCTTGGTGCTCGATAAAACTCTCGACTCTACAATGACAAACAAGTCGAAACAAATAAGGGTACAATAATCATTACAAAGTTGACAAAGGAATTTAAATACATAATGATAAATTTGGGAGACAGATCAAGTGCTACAAGACAAAATATCTAATCAAATGAAGAGATCGATCGTAGCTTTTCTCGTGTATGGCTAGCAAGATGAAAGAATGAGATGGTTTATGAGAACATGACTTCTAAAAATGACAATTAATTTATAGACCATAATCCAAATAAGTTCAGTCCTATAATAAGTTTTTGGATTACTAACTATATTCCAATAAAAGGATCACAATTAAATGCCTAATGTAAAATTAAGAAACACATGAGATCGATCATAGATCGTAGACGCTGATTCACCGATTTCTTATTTAATTATTGACATATGTTGTTGACAGTCAACCTAGAAAATATTACAGGCATAACCAGAAATTTTAAATCATTAATTATTGAACTAATAAATAATGAGCAGAAGTCGACATTTTTTAGAATAAAAAATTGTTTAAGGAATTTTTGTTCCTTATCCGTTGTTGCTGAAATCCATGTATGAACAGAAAAAACAAACACCAAGGAAGAAATATGTCATAGGTACCATCTTTCCCACTTAAAGACCGGGTTATATATTAAGGGTTTTGTTAATTAATATACATAAAAAGTTTATACATTGATTAAAAAAAGTAATATTTCTAAAATTTAGGAGAATTGTCTTTTGTTATTTTGTCTTATTATCATTTTCCATATACTCCATCCGTCCCACAAAAAAGTTTACATTTCTCACTAAACTTTTATCCCACAAAAAAGTTTACATTTATCACATTTGATGGACCTCACATGATAAAATATAATTATTACTAAGAACTCTACCATTAATATCCAATAAATGTCATTCTCTCTCCAATCCAACCTTATATTTTAATCAAAAGTAGTACTAGTGACCCACTACTAACTATCACCTAAAATCTTATGCCCAAGAGAAATGTAAACTTCTTTGTGGGACGGAGGGAGTATTAAATTAAATAATTGGTTATTAAATTAATTAATCACAAAAATTAAAGAACCTGGAAAAAACTCGGCCACAATCACAAGAATGGCCTCTAGTTCCACAAGTTTTAAGATGAGCTTTATAATCCGATTGAACGGCATAACCCTTCGAACACTTTTCACAAACCCATTGTTTATCATTACTATGTTTCCTTCTAAAGTGTTTCTTGATCCCCACAAGGTCCCCAAGAGCGTGACGTGGATCATGATGCAAACAGCTCGGTTCTGGACACACGAAAACCCTCTTTTTCACCTCCGGCGACTCCCTTTTTAGCAGCTTCCACGGCACTTTGTGGCGGCGCCGGTGCATCTGAAGATTCTGGTCCCGTTGAAACCCTTGGTTGCAGATCTCGCACACGTAACGGTCGGATTCCAGCAATGTTTTCGGTGATAAAGATACAACTTCTGCATCCGGATCTGCGAAATATTCAAACATGTTGATAAAAATCAAATCTTTTTTATATATTAGCCGTCTTTTTTAATAAATCACGTTGAAGTAATTAATTACCTGGAGTACCGGCCGGCCGACGTTTTCTTTTGCCGGAAATACCATTGTCGGGAGAAAGGAAATGATGATCGGAAGAAGAAGATGGACGGTGGTGATCGTTGTTGTTTAACATATGGGCCGTTGGATTTGGATTTAAGTGGTACGTGCAAAATCTATCAGAAATCCAATGGGGTGTATATAGTTGTTTGTTTTAGCTTTTCTTGAATATATGGAGATGAAGATAGAAAAAAAAAAGTATTTCTTTTAAGCTTTTAAAGCTTTTAGCTTTTTAAATGAACTTTCTTTGCTTTTATATCTCATTCACCCCTCACCTTGAGCAAGTAAGGTTGAGCCAATTCTTGTATATAAAGCTTGAAACAGCAAGAAAAAAAATCAAGATAATTACACACACAAAACACATAGTGTAGAGTGGGGTTTAGGGTGAAAATGATGGAGATGGAGGTTCTTTGTTAGAAATATTTCTATAATATTCATTAAAGATTTAATGTGTCAAAACTTATAAAGTAAAAGGACCTAAATTGAAGATATGGAAGTCAATATTTGAATAAAGATTTAGGAGATAATCATAAATGTAAAAGATATAGTATATCTTTATTAGCTTAAAAGATTTAGTATTATCTTTTCCTTGTAAATCTCTAGGTTTTCTAGTATATAAAGAAACCTAGAGGTATAGAATTAGTCGTTCTTGAAACCCACGTTTTAACGTGTATGTGTGTGTACTTTAAGCCTCAAGGTCGTTTGATCCTGTTAACCAAAACCATTCTACATATTTATATGTAGAATTGGGGCTTTTAGTAATCATTGTCTATAAAGATGATGATGAAACCTTGTTTAGCAATACAAATCTGTTCGTTTAATTTAGCAAGTTTTATTATTTGTAGTTGTATATTCCAGATCAAGAACTAACTATTTTGAGCCTAAAGATCGATTTATATAGAGTTGTTCTAAACTCAGCAATTGGTATCAGAGCAAGGTGGCTCTAGATCTGGAATTAAACAAGGATGATTCGATGATCACATGAAGAATCAAACAAAAAGAAATCAAACCACGGCCAATTAAAAGATCACGATACATGCATGACCATATTTCTTCTCATAAATCCAAGCGTATTTGAAGATGGCTTAGATTTTAAAGATGGAGCTCACATTTAATTCTATGAGAAGCACATGCGTTTAATATCCTCTCAAAATTGTTGACTCTTGAATTAAGATCATGACGGTGTTGACTCAACACATGGGAGGTAATAATTTTATTTACTTGTGTTAATCCTTTTATTTTTCAAAAAAAAGAAAAGAAAAAGGAGGTTAAATATTTAATACTTGGTGAACGTGGGGAGGTGTCAAGCAAATTCGCACACCTCCGAAAGAAAAATAAAAGGAGGCGGCGGGTTTTATATATTTTAGGTCAAACACGGAAGTTTTTATTTTTTTGGACGCAAGTTACTGCTGATCACCTCTATGTGTTTCTACTGATCGCATGAGATCTGGTTTCTACTACTGAATTATTTTTACTAATGATCTTTTCAATTTTTACTACTGATCAGTAGTAAATGAGGAAAGTAGCTAAAATTCAGTGTTACTACTGATCCGAATTCTACAACGTTACTACTGATTGATCAGAATTTTGCTACTGATCCTCATGGGTACAAATTTAGTACTGATTTCTTCCCTATAACCGATACATCATATTTTGGAAAACATGACACACACCATGTTCATTCCATATTACGGTTTATTGATTGTATTTGGTTAATCACTTGTTAATTTTTATTCTTGATAAAAAGAGAATAAAAATAACTTGTGATATCAATGTGAAACGAATCACATTATTCACACACACAGGTTGAAGGCTTGATGAAGATAAAAGAAGATGATTTTATTTGTTACATATTTGATCTTCATCAGTTGATTATAGAAGAAGAGTGATTATATTTTATTTGAAAAAGAAGTTGAAAGTCTTACTACATAAGATGTTATGTAAAGATGTAACTGCAATTCAACAGAATCTTAACGAAAAGATCTGTTGAAGGCCAAAATGTCCTTCATACAAGATTATGACGTTGCTGATTACTATAGTTAGACGGAATGTGATGCATAGTTTGAGTTTCTACTTCAACTTTAAATAGAAGATAGTTGGTTTTCAATGTAATTGATATAGCCTTGAAGAACACAGGAATGATATCACACTTTTAGGGGAAGAAAAAGTGTTGATCATTCAAGGGGAAGTTCAAGTTTTTCAGATTTGTATTTGATTATGTCAAAAAGGGGAAGAGACTTGAAGATTCCAAGCTAATTCTATAAGTTTTGTCAAATCAAATAGGGGAAGATTGTTAGGAATATTTCTATAATATTCATTAAAGATTTGATGTGTCAAAACTTATAAAGTACAAGGATCTAAATTGAAGATATGGAAGTCAATATTTGAATAAAGATTTAGGAGATAATCATAAATGTAAAAGATATAGTATATCTTTATTAGCTTAAAAGATTTAGTATTATTTTTTCCTTGTAAATCTCTAAGTTTTCTAGTATATAAAGAAACCTAGATGTATAGAATTAGTCGTTCTTGAAACCCACGTTTTAACGTGTATGTGTGTGTACTCTAAGCCTCAAGGTCGTTTGATCCTGTTAACCAAAACCGTTCTACATATTTATATAAAATGAAATGAAATGAATCGAAACTTGAGCCCACAGGAGTGAAACCCGACAGATGAAACCAAAAAAACATCCCCACCACGTAACAAAAAATAAACAAAACCGTCATTATTTGAAATGATATTTAGTCATACCATTTAGACCTACTCATAGGTCTACCACTTGATAGGATAACATGTGTATTCCACTAATTATCTCTCTTAATATTATTCCTTTATTTTGAAACGTGTCTTCATCTAATGAGTAGACCTATAAGTAGGTCTAAATGGTAGGCCTAAATACCATTACTCTATTTGAATAGTTTCTTTCTTTATATACGAAGTATTTGCTTTTTTTTTCTTTTACTTTTATACAAGAGTGTATTAGAAAGAAAGTGTAATTTTTTGCATGAATAAATGGTGGTCGAGAATTGAAAAAACCTCTAACACGTGACATGGTGTGTTGCCTCACGTGACCTGGTCTTTTCTCTACTGTAAAGTTGAAAAAGGTTCTAAAAAATTGTAATGGAAAGGTGATTCCATTGTCAAAAGTACCCCCTACTACTGTTAGAAAGTGAAAAACGTGATTATGAGTAGCATTGCAGATGGTGTTTATTTGTAGAAAAGTATAGACTACTACATTCAAAAGTAGTAGAAAACATGATGCGTAAGCAAAGAGTGGAACTTGTTGGAGCACATGTTTTCAAGTCATTCTTACACCGGTCTCAACTGTTGCTTCGATGTTGATTTCGGTTTTATTTTGGTTTTATGAAACTATTAGGACGTTTCATTCAGTTTTTGTGTCAGTTAAATGGCTTCGGTATGGAGACTGTAGAAGGCGATGAGATTTGTAGGTTATTTTATGGGTAATTAATGTATAAAATATTAAGTAAACGATTACTTTTGACATTAGTACTATGTTAATTGAGTGTCATCTTACGTGACCTTGATTTGACGAAAATTAAAGAGTTTGTTGGTTGGTGTAACAAATAAGAGCGATCTTATTCCTATTTTAAATGACAAGACTATAAGAGCATCTCCAACTATACCCTCTATAAATCACGTTTTATCTCTATTAATGGTGAATTGGTGGGCGAGTTTCCTTTAAACAAAGTTTCAACTACAAACCTACATTCTATATTCCTTTCAAAATTAGTGTGATTCATATGATTTAGAAGTAGGGATGGCAAAAACCTCTGAACCTGACAGGAAACCCGAAACTGATTTTTTGTTTGGGCCGGGTACAAGTTATTCGGGTACGGGTTCGGGTATGCCAAAACCCGCCTCAAACCCGACCCGTTGCCATTCCTATTTGGAAGACGATCGAGGGGCATTGATTGAGTGGGATTGTGAGGACAGGTGCTGACAGAGTGAGTGAGGGAGAGTAATCATTACTCCCAAGTCTTCCTCGATTCGAATCTAATAATTCTTTCTAATTTTATTTTCTATTTATAACGTACTTTCAAAGGATTTACATATATGTTGCCAACATTTATAGAACGATTATGATAAAAACATATTCACTATTTCATGATACCATTAGATTATAGGGGATGATTTTTGTACCACAACTTTTAAGGTATATACCACATCTCATGTTTAATGTACTTGTACAGTTAAGTGTAAAATCTATACAATTTGGTATGATTATTAAAAGTTGTGGTAGCAATATCAATTCTCTTAGATCATAGGTGTATATATTGTTTTATGAGAAAATCTTATTTTTGCGAGAATTAAGACAAAATTTGATCCGTTGATCAAATTTAATTATATTATTTTTATTATTCGTTTCCTCGCATATTCAAGTCAATTGGTTTGTTCTTTGATTATTTTCTTGGTGGTAGTAATGCTCTTTTTTTTTTTTTTTTTTTTTTGAACAATGATAATAGATTTCAATAAAAAAATTAGCAAGAGCTAGAACATACAAAAAAAACAAGTAAAAAAAAAACTAACACAAGTCCATAGGGTAGTAATGTTCTGTCTGTCCTAATGTTTTTGTTATACTATTTGGGTGTCTCCATTATGTACTAGAGTTTCTACCCTTGTTTTCATCTATTCCTCCTATGCGACTTTTGGGTGGGGTGAAATTTTTATATTTGGTGGTTTTAGTGCTCAACGCTTTTAATTCGTCCTAGATTTTTGACTGCTTATTTTGCTTGTCTCCATTATCACTCTTTCTTTTTAATTTTTGCAATATAATTTTCATGGAATTAAGGTTGGAAAGGACAAATTCAACATCTCTTACCACCAAATTTGCAAATGATGCCCTTCTTATGAGAATTTGTTTCTTAAAAATGTGCAAAACTTGTCATGAATCCTCGCTTTCATTTGATTTCTGCCCTTCAAATCAATTTTTCTAAGAAGTAAAATTTTGGTATTGGTATGCTCCTTTGACGGTTAGTGATTTTACCACCCTTCTTGGTTGTAAAGCCTCTCAATTTCGTACATTTTGTTTTCCAATTGGTTCCAATCTAAACAAATTTGTGAATTTGAATCCTATAATAGAAAAAATCCAACAAAAAATTATGGAATTGGAAAGCAAACACTTTATCTTATTCAGGTTCACGAAGACTAGTTTAGTAGCTAGTTACCCTAATCTGGAAATTAAGCAATGAAATAGGTCATTTAGAATACAAACCATACACTACCTTTCAACTCATCCTAAAGATATGTCTATTCCTTAAGAAGTTGGTAACTATGGACACTCAAAGCATGTTCAAATACAAAAAGAGGGAGACACAAACTGTTAAAGAAGCATCAATGAGTGAATCCAATCCAATCCATTCACTTTTTTGGATTCAAGAGATGGTTCCACACAATAATTATATTCTTTGAAATAATGGGTACGTATAGCTTAAAAATTAATTTATTGAAAAATTGTATTGCTTCATGATACTGAAACTTCGTATATTATTTTTATGCCATAAAATTATTGACATATGTAATTTATTAATTGTCTCTCATAAACATATATTTTAATTTGAACACTTGTATTGATCAAATGAATAGAAAGATAAACATAAAGATTTAATAAAAACCAGATAAACGTTCAAGGAGGTCCATTATTTTTACGAAGTCCCGAGGAACAAATCTCAATCATTGATCAATAAGATCTAATGGTCAACATTAATCACATATTTTATACATTAAGGGATATTTTGGTCATTTGGCATTTTAAAAAAAAATAATTTTTTTAATTTTTAATTTTGAAATTTTTAATTTTTAATTTTTAATTATTTTTAATTATTTTTATTATTTTTTTCGTTAAAAAAATAATTTTTATTTGATAATTACGTGTAATAATTAATGCATGTGATTTTAGTGTTAAATCGCATTTGGTTGTATATACTTAATCATATCTGATATTTTAGTTCAATCACATATGATTCGGTACGCAATCACATGTGATTCATATGCAATCATATGTGATTCAGTATACAATCACATTGTGTTATTATTGAAAAACAATAATTTTTTAAAAATAATAATAAAATAATTAAAAAAAATTTAATAATTCTAAAATAAAGAAAAAATGAATAAATTTTATACTTTTTTATAATGGCCAAAATACCCCTCAATGTATAAAATATCGAGACTTCATAAAAATGATTGACCTCCTTGAACGCAACTCATAAAAACCAATATCTAACTTTATTATTTTGTTCATGGGTCTATCTTCTTAATCATTTTTAAAAAGTGAGAAAGATTTAAGAAGAAAGGGGGGGGGGGGGGGGGGGGGGGTATACAAACATTAGAAACATTTTTTTGCATGTGCACCTCAATAATTCCATGATGGGTATAGTATAGTGCAAAGTGATGATGGCCCCTTTTTGTTGCAATTGATGGCTGTGGCATTTGGCTGGTTTATTTTTGTTGCCATCTATATGTGTGAGTGAGATCGAGTCACCAACTAATTCATGTTGGCATCTAAAACAATCGTTCAAAATTCCAATAGCATAAGTGAAACACTAGAATCCACGACATCTACCTCTACCTATTGAAGTTTTTTTTTTTCTTTTTGTGTGTTCGTTAGAGAAGATTTTTTTTTTTTGGGGTTGGATCATCATGTAACCAAGAAGGGGATCTATGCCTTACTTAAGCGGGAATATATATGTATTATTTTGACATGGGAATTTATGGTTTTATCCAACCATGTCGTCGCCATAGGGTTGACCTGTATTTCTTTTTGTTTCCCCCCTATAGCGACGACATGTCGTTGCTATGACAGCCCTTATGGCTGTCAATAAGAATGAATAAAAATGAGCAGTTTTGATTTTGATTGGTGGAGGAGTTTGAATGTTGCTAGAAAGAAGAAAGATAATTTGACTCGTTAAATTAAAAGAGGGTAAACTTTATATACTACATCCGTATCAAAATAGGTGATACACTTGAAAATTTACGGTTTTTGAGGCAAAAGATTAAAAAGTGGTTTAAAATAGATTAAATTGAATAGTTAGTGGATAATGGGTCTCACTTCTTTTAAATAAAGTGATATTAATGATAATTAAAAGTAAAAATAAGGGTAAAAAGGTAATATCACTTTATTAAAGTAGATAGTTAGTGGAGAATGTGTCCCACTTTTTTATCAAATAAGATAAATTTTGGAGTGTATCACTTATTTTATTCCACCGCTAAATAGAAAGTATATCACTTATTTTGATACGAATGTAATATTATCTATTATTATTTGGGCTGTTATTATCAAAGCTCATATGACTAGCTAACAAATTCTCAAAAGATGTCCTCTTTCTCCACACACTATACACGTACACAAAAAAACGAGAAGTAGAGAATATACAGAGCTTGTTTGTTTCATATGGTTTCTTTGGAACACTTGATGGATTTATATATTTTGTTTCTTACAAAAGATAGAGAGGGCTGACAATGAGAACATGGTGTCGGAGATTCGAAACCAACTTGTATATATCATAAGGTCTACCCATCGTTTTCATGCATGTATATATTTTCTACATAATCCAACCCGACTACAAAGAAACAAATAACAAAATACGTTCGTGTCAATATCAACTCGATCTTAAATTACGATATATTCCGTCAAGAACCTTATCAAATACTAGCTAGCAGTTAGATCAAATTGTGTGTTAATTATATGAAAAGCTATGATATATAAGTGTTGTGAAGATATTGAAATTAATTAAAATTAAAAGGATGATATTTTATTGGGTAAAGCATATATTGGTAATTGGTATTGGTGGCTGATGTTAAGCTCGAGATGTACGCGATCTAATCATATTGACGTGGCCATATCTGAATCTTCTTTTATCCATCTGGTTTATGTTTACCGAGAGAAGGATCAAACACGTGATCTTTAGAAGTCACGTGATATGATTTGTGGTGATATTGATATTGATTAAAAAAAAGGTTGATATTTTCTTGGGTCAGCATATATTGGTGATTTGGTGGCCAACTTTTGGTTCACACCTTCAATGGAGAGAAGCCCCACAAATAAAGCTATTATATGATTTCAAGTTGTAATCACAGGGTAGTATGCTAGTGTATAGAGTTTTATCTCTAAAAATGGTAAAAAATTTAAAGTTATAAGTTCAAATGAGCATGACGAATGAAAAAACTTCACCTACTAGCTAGGTTTCTCGGGATTTAATAATAAATATTAACTATAATAATACTTTCAGAAATATTATTATTTATCAACGGTTCATTAATTGTATTTCTAAGGATCAATATAATGAGTAAAATCAATAGAGATACAAATGGGTTCATCTCCCCATAATTCATGTCTATCGGTTATTTGACATCTTTCATACGTGTAAAGCTTTATTAAAATGGCCCATACATTTAGTTGGGCAAAACCAGCCCAGTGGACCCCATAGAGTGGGCTAGCTGATTGTGATCACTATAATCAGTATAGCCTTTAGCCCTACATGAATGAGATTATATTTAACAGCTGAATACTCTTACTTTTATACTTTTTTGTCCGAGAACTGAATCCATAATCTATAAGTCATGAGCAATACCATACACCAATCTTCAATATCACTAAGCTACATAAACGAGGAAAGCTGCCTTTAATATAAAATTGTATTATATAAGTAAAGATTAATCTATAATAATCACCTTCATTTCTTGTTTATTACTCCCTCCGTCCCACAAAAAAGTTTATATTTCTCCTTAAAATTGTCCCACAAAAAAGTTTTCATTTCTCAAATTTGGAGGACCCACCTACTAAAATAATATTATTACCAATCATTCCACCAATAAAGCATTTTCTCCCTCTAAACTAATCTTATATTTTAATCAAAAGTATTACAAATGACCCCACCACTAATTATCTCCTAAAAAACTATGCCCAAATGAAATGTAAATTTTTTTATGGGATTAAGGGAGTATATTTTTTGTTGGATTGATCTTATATGGGATCAATGTTTTGGATTTAGTACAATAATTCAATTTCATGAAATTGGAGAAATTAAAATGGTGATGTGTGCTATTTTCTTGAGTTTTTCTTATATAAATCGACCTATTTAATAGATTATAATAATATGTGCAAGGTTTGTAGGATTTATCTAATGGATAAATACATTTTGTGCAAAATATATACTATAAAATGTGAAAAAAGAGGTAGGGTGGGGAAAAAAGAGAGATAAGACTTTGGGGTTTGGATATGATGTCAGGTGCTGTTACTGCAAGCAACAACAACAAATTTGTTGGATTTTACTTTTATTTATTTTAATATATTTAATTTAATTTAATTTTATTATTGATTGGAAGAAAGAACCTCCATTTTAAAGCTCTCCTTTTGCTTTCTCTCTCCTCTCTCTCCCATCTCTTTCTTTCCTTCTCTCTCCTCTCTCCAGGCCAAAAAGAGGTGTTTTACCCACACAAGTAAGTTCTTTCTCTCTCTCTTTCATATACAAATTCTTATTTATCTCTTTCCCTCTTTTCTCATCTAAAATATTTTGACTTTATGGGTTCATGTTATTACCAGATATTCAGTTTTTTCTTACAAAGATCTGATTTTTACCTTTCATTGATCTCGAATTCAATTCTGTAATTGGATTGTGTTTTCGATATCTGCGTGTTCTTTTCTGCATTCGTAATCGTTATGATCTATGAATTTCAAGTTTTTTATTCACGGATCTGTTCAATTTAATGATGTATCACCGTTAATTTTAGATCTAGTTTTGGTGCCCTAATTTTTGGTTTTTTATTGTTGATGGTATTATTATTAGATTATATCTGCTCGTAACTCAATTGGGATTATTGATTGTTGAAATTGTTTGTTAATTGTATAATTTGTATCATTATGTTCAAATTGGATCTAAAAAGGTTTGATTTTTATGTTTGGGTAAAATGGTTGAATTTTCTCCCACCGATTTGGCTTAATCGCCGATTTTACAGAATGTGATAACGGTGTTTGCTTACTGCATTTGTAGAATCGATGGACGATGATTTGAATAATCGAAATTGGGGGTATTATGAGCCTTCGTTCACCTTCAAAGAACATCTCGGATTACAATTAATGTCTCCTCTAGCAGACAACGGAGATACAAAACCATTCATATCTTCCCGCGAAAACCCCTTGATGATAAACCCGAACAGTGGTGCTGCCACCACTACCGCTGCTTACCACCACCACCACAACCACCAACAACCGCCTATACCAATGCATTACATGCGAGATAGTTGGATACAAAGAGAACGACTCCACCATATGCTATCCGGAAACCCTAATTTCTCAAATTTTCCCGAATCTTCAGCTTCCAATTCGATCCACATGATGCAACCAATCGATTCATCAGAGGATCATGGAATCAGTGTAGCTGACAATGCATCTGGAGGCGGCGATAACGGTGATGATGCTGGCGGTGGCGGGAGTGGTCCACCGGTGAAGAAACGATCGGCGGCGAAAACGCTGCGAGGGAAGAAACCGAAAAAGGTAAAAGAAAACGGGAATCCAACCAGTCAACGGTCAAAGGTGATCAAACGGAATCTTGACCTGGTTATAAACGGGATCGATATGGACATATCGGGAATCCCAATCCCCGTTTGTTCGTGTACCGGAACACGTCAGCAATGTTACCGGTGGGGTTCCGGTGGGTGGCAATCGGCTTGTTGCACCACCACTATTTCGATATATCCGTTACCGATGAGCACCAAACGCCGTGGAGCACGGATCGCCGGTAGGAAAATGAGTCAGGGTGCATTTAAGAAGGTTCTAGAAAAGTTGGCTTCTGAAGGTTATAATTTTGCAAATGCAATTGATTTGAAGGCCCATTGGGCTAAACATGGGACTAACAAATTTGTAACCATCAGATAAAATGGCTCCACTTTTGTGGGTTAAGTTGTATTGCAGAGGTATACATGTTCTTGAATTTTCGGGTTCACTTGGGGTTTAGACATTGACAATTCATTTTCGTATCACAACTTTTACTTATTATACCACACTGTACAACTTTTACAGCTTACTGTACAAGCATGTCAAGCAACAGTTGTTGTAGATGACTTAAAAGATGTGATATGAAAATCATCTCCTTTAGACATTTGGGGTTCCATTTTTATTTCAATTTATGCGAAAAAGGATCTTTCTTGGTTACTCTAACGGTAGAATTATGAATTCGGTTCGTGTATCTAGTTTTCTTCAATTTAAATCGCGTTTCTTTGATCTTATATAGTTGTTATTATCCCGTTATTGTGGAATGCATGCATTCGATTTGGATAAACTTCGAGATTGATTTCTATGAAAAATATAAATTGAGTTTAAACTCGGCTTGAACTTTCACATTTTGGTAAGGTTTCGTATGTTGAAAATAATGTTAATCATCTAAATGACTTGAGCAAGTTTCAAATGGATCTATAAATGGAATTTTTTGGACTTCTTATATTTGAGAGCTTCTATTGTAAGTATTAGTTGAAGGCCTTTTAGATTCATTTCTTAATTAACAAATTATATTTAGTTTTGAACTATTTAAAAATATTATTAACCCTCAATTAGCACCCATTCATTTTTAATTAACTTTTCTTTTTGAACGGCTAATTAGTTTTTTGAAAAACTGGGTTTTCCGGTTCAAGCGGACAATTCAACTGAATTTTTATATCCAACTGGCCAGTACTAACCGTGTTATAGTCACCGATCTAACAAGCTCATATTCAACCGTTTACTTTCTCGTCTCCTAGTTATCCTGTCCTACCAGCCGGTTCAACTGAGGTTTTGAAACACTACAGCCGCTTCAACTGGGGTTTTAAAACACTCAGCCGGTTCAACTGAGGTTTTAAAACACTACCAGCCGGTTCAACCGAGGTTTTCAAAACATTGTTTTGAGACACCAAAAATACCCCTAAAAGGCTAAAACCTACAGAAACACCTTCCACAATTCCGGTTTTTTAAGTTGGGCCACATGGCCCAAAACTCGAGACACCATGAACATCTCAATTTAATAATTAAAGTAAATTAGACTAGATATATAATTCCGTTTACATCCCACGGTACAACAGTATTATACAAACATAAAAATTTAACCAAAAGTAGTACCACATTTAATTCACGTTTAAGTTCACCATTAATTAATATCACATATAGTCTACGTTAATTGTCACAAAATCATCACCATCAAATTGCTAGACCCCGTTGAACCCAAAATCAGCAACTGTCAAGATTCGAACCTGTGAACATGTTGAAGCTTATTGAAGACAGTTGTTTTCACGATCTGGTGGTGCGAGACAGCTGGCATTTGCAGAAACGGTGTGATGATATTTGTATGGTCATGATGCCTCTTTCTGACTGTTCTAATGGGTGGTTCTAGAACACTCGTTTCTTTCTGGAAAACGGTTGATGCTTCTGATCTTTTGCGGTCTGAAAAACGGTCATCCTGCATTCTTTCATCCTATATAAATGGAGAATTGATTTATGTACCACATATTTTGATGCATATACTATATCGTACAAGTATTACTGCATACTGTACAAACGTATAAAGCAAGAATTGTGATGTGAAGATTAAAAGATGTGGTACAAAAATCACACCTATATAAATGTAGTTGGAACAAATTTGCGTAATTAGCATAAACATATTCTACTTCTAATACTGATTATCTATTATATTATTTAATGTCATTTACAAAAGTGATTACTTTTAGTGGTAAGATGATTAGAATAAAAGCACCTATTTACCCCTTCTTCGACATAATTTATACAATTGTGCAAATCAATGATGATAATAGAAAATAAAATTATTAGATTACACATGTTAATCTTTTTACAGAGTAGCATGATAAAGTACGAAAATTTAGTAGGAAGAAATACAACTTTACATTATATATTTACCGTAGTTTAACAAAACGTCTATTTTTTCTTCTTCTTTTTCAGAATAATGTTATTTTTAGTCATTTTATTTATTAATTCTTCAAATTATAAGATATTTTTCGAAGATTTCACTATTTGATTCCAAAAACCATTTTCTACAACTGGTTTTATTAAAATTGATTATCTGATTATGGGCATCTTTGTGAAAGCTTATTTAAAGTGTTTATAAGTATATTAGGTTCTATAAGTTTAATTAAGTTTAGAAATTATGTAAGCTTAATTAAAAACACTTTAAATAACAGAAAGCCGAAATTCAGACTTACAGTGATGAGGTGGGAGGAATGAGGCATAGGACACTGAACCGGTCTATCTTCACGAGACGGTTCGGTTGGGTGTTGAATCGGCCAAAATTCAAACTCAGTCTCAAAATCAAAACCGTTAATTCCCACATTTTCAGTATTTGCATTGTTTCTACTCTCACTAATGTCATCATCTTTCAATTCAATCACCATTCCTTCTTTCATTTCCTGTAATTCCTCATCATATAAGAAAAAAAAAGTCATGAAAATATATAAAAAAAGGTTTTGTTAACGATGTTTTTAAATGCATAAAAAATTGTAGACTAATGTATAAAGGGGTAATTCTTAAAATTCTAAGGGTTGGTATTTGGTAATACAATGATGTAACATTTTAATGACAATATTTATCAAAACCCATAAAAAAAAATCAAAACTTTAGATCATAACACAACCCGAAGTATCAAGAAACCTTACAAGATCATCCAAGAATGAAGAACCCATATCAAGAACAGACATTTTACACTAAAACATCAGCAAACAGACACTATTGTGTATGTGTGTGAGAAATGCAGATGATAAAAACACAAATATGAGTGAAATACTGACATATAGAAAACTTACAAGATCATGTGCTAATGAAAAACCCATATAGAAAACTGACATTTTAGATCACAAAACACCACCTAAAACAACAACAAAAACAGAGCACCAAATATGTATGAAAAAAGAGGAAATACGACTGCTAAAAGCAATAGTAAAAGAGGAAAAAAAAAAGATTCGTAATCATCATTTTAGTCCCCTGTTATCTACTGACCATTCTTTTTTTCTTTCTTTATTTGGGCCCCTTTTATGTCATTTACACACACTGTGTGCGTGTGCGCCATGCAACACACAGTCACTGTGTGTTTCTCTGCTTTTGCACTTTTGCTCCCTTTTTTTAAAGCTTTGCTTTAGCAACCAACAGTGGATTCTAGTTTGAAAATGGATACCAATTTCCTACTTTTTTCAGTCTCTTTGGATTTGCAGAGGTACACCAAATCATTAAAGATAGAGACAAAATCCTTCACAAAATGGAATACAATAATAATGCATATAGATATAGATATAGTCTTATAGATAACCCAAATTATTTAAAAGGTTTAATTAGGCGATTAGTGTCAATTCGGCATCGATTTACATCAGTTGCAGCAAAAAAACAACAATTTAATTAGGCGATTAGTGTCAATTCGGTAGGGGTGAGCATGAGGCGGTTTGGGGCGGTTTTTAACTAAAACCAAACCCCGCCCCGAAAGTTCGGGTTTTAAGAATTACACCTCGTTCGGTTTCGGGTTTTTCGGTTTCGGTTTTTTCGGGTTTTTCGGTTCGGTTTCGGGGTTTTTTGTGTTCTTTTAAATTTACCAATTTGTTACCTTAAAGATTAATATTATGATTCAAACTCCCAAACCTTAATACATTTCGTTATAGATATAAAAAAACAATTAGTAAGTTTAATATAATATAATAATAAATTCAACTAACATAACTTAATAAGATTAATAATAGAATAACGTCCAACGATTTTACACAACGATCTTAGTTCATGTATTCATTCATAGAATAACTTCAATCATATATTATATTTTAAAGATAATTAAATGTCAAATGTTTTATAAATATAAGAATATTTTTATAAAATTTGAAAGATATATAATGGCGGGGCGGGGTTTTCGGTCGGGTTTTTCATATGCCCCCTGAAAACCGCCCCAAACATTCAGGTTTTCAAAAATCAAAACCATTAACATCGGTTTTTCAAATGGTTCGATTTTTTTGTGGCGGTTTTTTCGGGTTTTTCGGTTTCGGTTCGGTTTTTCGATTTTTATGCTCACCCCTACAATTCGGCATCGATTTACATCAGTTGCAGCAAAAAAACAACAATTTAATTGGGCGATTAGTGTCAATTCGGCATCGATTTACATCAGTTGCAGCAAAAAAACAACAAATTAATTAGGCGATTAGTGTCAATTCGGCTTCGATTGACATCAGTTGCAGCAAAAAAAACAACAATTTAATTAGGCGATTAGTGTCAATTCGGCATCGATTTACATCAGTTGCAGCAAAAAAACAACAATACAGAGCTCGATAAAGATTAAAAAAATAACAATTCGGCTTTAATTTGTCATTTACCATATCCTCGGCTTTTGTTGCCTTTTGAAATTAGGGCTCGTAGATTACCCAATTAGATTAAAAAGTAACGAAATAACATGAGCAATTGGTACGAATTCCCTTGTGATACAATGCAGTTATGCAGAGCTCGATAAAGGGAGAGACATGGAACTGTTGCTTTAACTTTAGGCGTTCGACGTGGGACATTTTGGAACCCTAAAAGGTGGAGCAAAATTTGGGGGTTTGAGCTGAAAACGGTATGATTCAAGGTTAAATTTGTGCAATTGAAACCAGGTTAAGGTGAAACATGATTCACAACAGATGGTCCCTTACTTTCTTCGATCTCGATTTGTATCTCCGACAACCGATTTTGTTGTGAAAAAAGTGACCATTCACTGTCAGTTTACGTAATTCAAAGCTTCTTTCATTTTCTACAAAAACTCTACATTTCTTTGTTTATTTCTAAAAAATATCTACATATTCTCATAAAATTACACGAAATGGGGCAAAATAAATAATTTTAGGAGAGGCATACGGGTAAAGTATGAAGAAAAAATATATTTTTCTATAAATATTTATATTTTACCCTCTTATTTATACAATTATTGATATATAAATATTTGTTTAAAATACTTATATCAATCAAATAAGTAAAAAAAAAAAAAAGAATTAGTAAAAAATTAATATCATTTCTCTGATGAAAACTAATGAATTAATATATTTTACTTTAACACTACGTAAGTCTATTACTCATCAAAATAGGGAATAAATTCCACTCTTTTCCATTACTATTTCAATTATTTTCATTTCTAATATTGAACTTAAGAGGCTGATTTGGTCAGTTTACCAAGTTTTAGCAGATGCATATATTGATATATACATTCAATTTAAACAGAATCAAGTGATTAAGGATTATGTTGTAATGTTTAGTGTAAAGTAGGAAATGTGAAATGAAATGGACAGTAACAGTGGAATAAAAATGTTTGTGTTTGCTACTTATAAATGACAAATGGAATGGAAACCAAATGTATTAGCTTATAGCAGTATGTGAGTTATCGTATGAGTAATGGTATTTCTTTCTACCAATTATTCTTACCATATTCTTATCCATTTTAATCATTACAAGTGTTAAAATCAATGGATGATATGAGGAAAGAGAATTAGTAGATAATACATGTCAACCTTAGAAGTGGATAGACTTATGAATAAGAAAAAAAGGTAGGAAAAATATCATTTCTCTTATCCTATTATTTATAGTCATCAGTTCAAGTCTCATTTTAAAATAATTTTTCTTTTAAAATAATTGGAATGAAAACTAGTTAAGCCAAGTAATCCTGATCATTTATGCACAATTTCAAGGCAAACAGAATCATAACATCCATATTATTATTTTTAATACGAAGTAATTTTATTTCAATGTATATTTAATTTAAAAATACACATTGGACACTTCTTTGGATCAAGTAGAGCTAATTCTCTTATGATCATATTATCAAGACCGGCCCGTATTATCAAGATCCAGTCCTAGAAAATGGGTTGAGCCTTATGTAAAATATATCAGATAATACAAAAGTAGATATTTTACTGTAACATATTTCTGTTTACCCAATAAATAACTTCAAAAAAAACTGAGATCGGTTTATTATGTAAAATTTAAAAAGTTAAGAGTTGTAATGTAAATTGAAATGGAGATCAAAAGAATAGCAGGATGTTAAATCCTTGTTAGGACAATTTATATTACCGAATTGCAGGTGATTTATAAATAATTAAAGTTGATTTGTATATAATAATAACTTTAAATTTAAATTCTACAATTTTAAAAGAAAAGACAAGAAAAAGAGGGTAAACTTATAAAGCTGAAAAGCCTTTCTTAAGTATAAAATATTATTTGTCGTGTATAATCCCCATCGATATCAAAATACAAATTAACCAGTTAATCTTAATCGAATTAAATACTTTCATCGAATAAAAGGTTTAATGAATAATTATATATCTCATATATAAAAGTTTTATAAACAAAATTACAAAACTAACTTAAATTTATTAAATCATAAAGTTGATTTGTTTTATACTAAAAAACAACCATAACATTTTTTTAACAACTGTGTAAAACATCAATACATCTCGTAGCTATAATTATTTAAATTATCACTTTAATCTATGATAATGTTATTAAACAACATTAATATTCTATAAAGTTAAACTTACTTTAATTGGTAATTAAAATAATATACTTTTGGCACATATCATCGTTTTTTTTATTTTTGTATATAGGTTGTCTTCTTTAAAAGTGGGATTGAGTTTTTAAAAGTTGGAGAATGACAAATAAGATCTACAATGGGTTTTTTTTTCATATAGATATAAAAAAGTATTTCTTAAATATAGAACAACCGACTTTCGAATAGTTTAGTGTTGCGTTATTGAGATTTGAGAACATAAACATTTGATTGGTACTTTATCATACTCTGTTGGTCTCAACATAGAAATAGTAAAAATCAAACAACAATGAACAATATCTTATCACTTCAAATTGAGTATAAGAAAGTATGATATAAACAGTTATACTTCTAGTGAGAAAAAAACAGACAACTGCTTTAAAAGAGGCCGCAGTCAAAATGCGAACGAGAAGAAGTATAAGTGTTGTAGAATAAAATATTCAAATTTCTTTTCTTTTGTAATCTCAAATGCAATACTAAAAATAAAGAATTATACATGTACAAGATTAGTGAACTGATACACCACCAAAAGTGGAGGGGTTAAGACGGACAACTAGAAAACACCTTGCACCTAAATGGCAAAACGATTTCGTAATGGATAAAGTCAAGAAACGTGGCTGAAGATAAGGATGGTTTTGATTTAATATTTGTTTTGTTTGACTTTGTTTAGGATTAGTATTCTTATTCTTATCGTATTAGGATCTTGTTTTAGGAATTGATAAAGCTTGTGATAACAAGTATTTATAGGACGAATAATAATATCAATCATCAGATTGAATTTATCAAAACTTCTCTTCTTTTCTTGCTGGAGTTCGTGTTCACTCAAAGAACACAGGAGGTTTCCTAGTTGATTGTATCAATTGGTGCTTTCATTGCCAATGGACGAAACAACCATTCGCTTGTTGTTGAAAGAACAGGCCGATGCTTTTACTCAACAAATCGGGCTCTTGACGCAGGAACTACAGAACACACGTACCTTGGCGTTGACAGGTAATCGCCATGGAAACGGTGGAGGGGACCGGGACGGGATCCCACGATCCATGCGTCTTGACGTTCCAAAATTCCGGGGTTCTGATCCAGAAGGCTGGATTTTTGCCATTAACGAGTATTTTGCTCTTCATGGAACTACAAACGAACATCGTCTCCGGATAATCGGGTTTAATTTGGAAGGAGATGCATCTGAGTGGTTTCGTTGGATGACTCGCAACAACCTTATCACCACTTGGGAAGGATTTATTGAAAGTATAAGAAATCGATTCGGACCATCGAAGTACGAAGACCCGCAAGGAGCACTTTCTAAACTCCTACAAACCGATACGGTGGCGCACTATCAAGGAGAATTTGAAAAACTCATGAATCGGGTCACAGATGTGTCGGAAAACCTACTCATATCGTTCTACATATCCGGGCTAAAGCCGGCGATTCAACGCGAGTTACTGATTTCCAGACCACCGACGTTAGGTGATGCTTTTGCCTTAGCCCGTATTACTGAGGCACGCTTTGGCGACCAGTGGGCCACTAATACACCGATTTTCAAATCCAATGCGGCCTCCAACATCACCGGGACCAAACCACAAAGCCCTCATGCTCGATCCATCCCGGCAGCAAGCGAGCCGAACCGACAAGGGCTCCTACCCACCCCCGCTTCTAAACCTGCCGGCAACACACAAAAACCACTTCCGATTAAATGGATTTCAGCCGCTGAGAGACAAGAACGCATGAATCTCGGGCTATGCTTCAACGGCGATAGCAAGTGGGCAAAGGGACACAAATGCCCCGGAAAATTTATGCTCATGATGGCGTTCGAAGATGAACTATTGGATACCGGACCGAGCGAGGTAGCGGAACCAGATGACTCGATTGAGACTGGCGATGTCTCCTGTTTAAATTCGTTGATCGGACACGGCAGTCCCCGCTCTCTTCAATTATGGGGCAAGATCTCGTCAACTGAGGTACACGTATTGATCGATAATGGCAGCACCCATAATTTTGTGCAACCATCATTGATTGAACAATTGAAATTACCGATCACACCCACCAAACCGTTTAAGGTATATATTGGAAGTGGAGAAACTTTGCTTTGTGATCACGTTTGTGCACATGTCAATCTCACATTGCAAGGTCTAATTGTTAATGTGGATTTATTTGTCCTTCCAATGCAAGGGGCTGAGGTGGTACTCGGGATTCAGTGGCTAGAAAAATTGGGCAAGGTGACACATGATTATGCTCACCAAACTATGGAGTTCTCATGCAATAACAAGAAGCATATGTTAAAAGGGGACGATGCACTACGGTTTAAGAAAATTGGTTTCCACCAGATGCAAGCCCTTTTTGACACCGATGACATTTACGGGGTGTACGAGGTCCACAAACTACAACCTGACCGGGCAAAAGACGATACCACTAAGGTCGAGATAATTACACCGATTCACCCCGACATTGAGGCACTTCTAAAAAGTTATCAAGAACTCTTCGCGGAACCGAATAGCCTCCCACCACATCGCCTTATTGATCACAGAATCCATTTATTCCCAAATACCAAACCGGTCAATGTACGTCCATACCGTTACCCTCATTACCAAAAGACGGAAATGGAGAAGTTGGTCAAGGAGATGTTGAACCAAGGAATCATACGATTTAGTCATAGTCCCTTCTCATCCCCGGTATTGCTGGTTAAAAAGAAAGACGGAAATTATCGTTTTTGTGTTGATTATAGAGCGTTAAATGCCGTGACCGTCAAGGATAAGTTCCCTATACCTACCGCGGATGAAATGTTCGATGAATTGGGAGGAGCCATGGTGTTTACTAAACTGGATTTGCGAGCCGGATACCACCAAATCCGCGTACATGATCGAGATATATATAAAACAGCATTTCGAACACATGACGGGCACTATGAGTTTCTCGTGATGCCTTTTGGGCTTACGAATGCACCCTCGACTTTTCAAGCCACCATGAACCGTATCTTTTCTCCTTATTTACGCAAGTTTGTTATAGTGTTCTTTGACGACATACTGATTTATAGCTCATCGCTTACCGCTCATGTTGAGCACTTGCGTTGTGTTTTCCAATGTTTGCATGAATATCAATTTTATGTGAAACGATCCAAATGTGTCTTCGGGGCAGCCTCACTTGAGTACCTCGGACATATTATATCAGGTCAAGGCGTGGAAATGGACCCTAAAAAGGTCGATGCGGTAACAACATGGCCTGCACCTAAAACTCAAAAACAGGTGCGCAGTTTTCTAGGACTTGCGGGTTACTATCGGCGCTTCATTCAAGGGTATGCATCCATCGCTGCCCCGCTATCCGATTTGCTTCAAAAAGATGGTTTCCGATGGACGGAACGTGAGCAAAAGGCTTTCGAAGACTTGAAACACCGATTATCCGTAGCACCGATACTTAGCTTACCAGATTTCGAGGAGATTTTTGTTGTCGAATCTGATGCATCCGGTGATGGTATAGGGGCGGTCCTATTGCAAAAGGGGCGACCTATTTGTTTTTTTAGTCGGAAGTTGGGAACAAGAATGAAAATGGCAGCCACTTACCAAAAGGAATTGTATGCTATTGTCGAAGCTGTGTATAAGTGGCGGCAATATTTGATCGGGCGACGTTTCCTAATACGTACCGACCATAAAAGTATTAAGGAATTAATGCAACAAGTGATACAAACTCCGATTCAGCAACAATATGTCCGCAAGCTAATGGGGTTCCATTTTGATATCGAATATAAACCAGGAGCCACCAACATTGTCGCAGATGCTTTGTCTCGCATGCATAGCGAAGATGACCTCGACACGGCAACCTTCATGTCCCTCAGTCGGCCCATTAGTGACCTGCTTGAGAATCTTAAAGAAGAACATCGAACACTTGACGAAGTAACGACCTTAATTCAACGACTACAACAAGGTGAAACCATCGACGGGTTTCGAGTTCAAAACGAGTTACTAATTTTTCAGGATCGTTACTACATTGGTATTCACTCTACCCTTAAACTACCACTACTCAAGGAATTTCATGAGACGAAGAGTGCGGGGCATTGTGGCATCAAGAAAATGATGGTGGGGTTATCTGCTATTTTTTATTGGAAAGGAATGAGAAAGATGGTGGATGACTTTGTGAGAAATTGTTTGGTGTGTCAACAAACAAAGTATTCCACCCATGCGCCTGGCGGATTGCTTCAACCATTACCGATTCCCGAGGCGGTATGGGAAGATATATCCATGGATTTTATCACCGGCTTACCCATGTCGAAAGGGGTGACGGTTATCTTTGTGGTGGTCGATCGGCTCACTAAATATGCTCATTTCGGTGCTCTACCCACTAATTATAACGCCCATCGAGTGGCTGAGTTATTCATAGATATCGTGGATTGGAACAATACTTGCGCGCAATGGTGTCAGAGCGTCCTAAACAATGGTTTCAATACTTGGGTTGGGCTGAATTTTATTACAACTCAAGTTACCATAGTAGCATCCGCATGTCGCCTTATCAAGCTCTGTACGGAAAACCACCTCCGTCTCTCATACCGTATCCACCGGGGAAATCTAAAGTGGCCGCCCTTGACGAGATGTTGGTTGAAAGAGATATGTTGATCCGTCAACTCAAAGACAATCTAGCAATCGCCAGAAATCGAATGGAGACCAATGCTAATAAAAAAAGACGCGAGATAGAATTTTCAGTGGGAGACAAAGTGTTGGTTAAGCTACGACCTTACCGACAAATTTCGGTTGCTAAACGGCTTTCTAATAAATTGTCTAAGCGTTTTTATGGGCCTTTCGAGATCAGCGAACGCATTGGTAAGGTAGCGTATCGGTTGATTTTACCGGAAACAAGTAAAATTCATCCGGTTTTTCATGTGTCGGTGTTACGACAGTATAAAGGAGAGGTCGAAGTAGGCGGAATTCAGACGTTGCCTGCGGATTTTGAGGAGGGTAGTCCTATCGAGCAACCTTTGTCTATTTGTGAGGTTCGGCGTGTGTTAGTTCGTGGGGTGCCAACAACCCAGGTTCTGGTACAATGGAACCATAGTTCACCAGAAAATGCAACTTGGGAAGACCTGCAAGAGTTTCAGCTAGCTTACCCCGATTTCCACCTTGAGGACAAGGTGATATTTGAAGAAATGGGGAATGATACACCACCAAAAGTGGAGGGGTTAAGACGGACAACTAGAAAACACCTTGCACCTAAATGGCAAAACGATTTCGTAATGGATAAAGTCAAGAAACGTGGCTGAAGATAAGGATGGTTTTGATTTAATATTTGTTTTGTTTGACTTTGTTTAGGATTAGTATTCTTATTCTTATCGTATTAGGATCTTGTTTTAGGAATTGATAAAGCTTGTGATAACAAGTATTTATAGGACGAATAATAATATCAATCATCAGATTGAATTTATCAAAACTTCTCTTCTTTTCTTGCTGGAGTTCGTGTTCACTCAAAGAACACAGGAGGTTTCCTAGTTGATTGTATCATGAACTGCTTTTAAAGAGGCCACGGTCAAAATGCGAACACGAAGAAGTAAAAGTGTTGTAGAACAAAATATTGAAATTTTGTTCTTTTGTAATCTCAAATGCAATACTAAAAATAAAGAATTATACATGTACAAGATTACTGCAAAATTTCATTTTCACTAGACTTTCCAACGAATACTTTCTTAGCTAGTAAACAAAACATATGAATATTTTTAGAGAGAGTGCTTTTTATGATCATTTTTTGAGATAATGACTTTATGATAAAAAGATGCCATGGCCAATTGCTTGTCATTTTTCTGAAATTGAAAACCAATGGCATGAAATTAATTATACGGGTTGCTTTCAGTAGAAGGCTTCTAGCTAGTTCTTGCCATCGACTTTTACTTGACCATGAAAGGGGACCATCAATTAAAGAAGCAAATTATCATTGTTCTATGAGGTTTAAATCAATTAATTATTTAAATATGCAATGATAAAACCGAAAGAAGGAAGAAGAAAATGTGTGTATCCATTAAATAATGGAAAGCAGTTATATAAAAACGATGAAGTATTAGGTGTTCAACTTGGATCCGAATATCAGATGATGTTGAGAAATGAGAAGATGCTAAACATATTTTTTTACATGAGTTGCGTTGATAAGTATACGGGTTTAATTATCATACAAGGATGAAAACGCTTTAACTGAAAAAATAGGTTGACTCAATAACTAAAATTACCCAAACAGAATAGATCGGGTTAAAAGTTACTAATTAGCAAAAGGAACTTAACACATACAGTAGAATATATTAGTAGTATTATTTATTTATTTTATAGCAGCCGCCCTATAATATTAACTATAGTACATTGGCAGTTTTCATTCAAAAAGAGCATTTGAACTATCACAGTTCAATCACAGGGTTAAACCGTGCTTAATTAGTACTCCCTCCGTCCCATTTTAATTGTTCAGTATACTATTTTAGTTTGTCCCACAAAGAGTGTCATTTCCTAAATTTCAACCAATCAAAAAACATTTAAGTGGGAAAGAGAAAATTTAATTGGTGACATTATATAATTAATGCACTTTTCTTAAACCGTGTGCTTTTTTGTAGTGGATAATTAAAGTGGGACGGAGGGAGTACTTGATTTCGTTGAACTGAACAAGCAAAATAACAATATCAATGTGTTCTCGAGTTTTAATGTGGAGATAATTTTTTTTTATAAAAGGTGATATAAATTTTATTATATTCCAAAGTGTTTTTCTAAAAAGAGAAAATTATGAAAGAAATTTTTGGAATTTATTTCTCTAATAATTTTCTTCCAAAAGGTGGGAAGATTTGTAGAGAATTGTAAGGGATATAACTTTGTTGGTAATTTACTAATTTATCGCAAATAAGCAAAAACCAGCTAGGAAATTACCAACATATAAACAACGAAAATGTTATCCCACACTCCCCGTTAACCCGTTAGTAATATATTAAAACAAGAGAAATGGTATCGGTAATTACTAATTATGTATATTTATGTATCTACTCACTTGATCATGTCAAGTGTTAAAAATCAAATGATTTTATGAAGAAAGAGAATTAGTGGATCACACATGTCATTTTGTGGTGAGTAGACCAATCAAGTAGACTCAAATAGTAGGCGTCAATATCATTTTACTTAAAATAAATAGCTTTCTCAAATGTATGTTTAAACTAGTAAAAAAGTACCCCGCGCGATGCCGCGGGGACTTATATACAATACCCAAAAGATTGTTTGCGTTAATAAAGCCATAAAGTTTTTGCTATTTTGGTTGTTTCATCCTCCGAATTTGTATAAATGAAAAAATTTGTCAGAAATTTTTTCGTGTTTTGGAGAACTTTTTTTAATGCAACTTAAAAAATAAACAGAATTTGATACATGAAAAGTTCGAAAATTAAGTTAAATTTATCTATTTTCATATAAAAATTGTAACTATAGGAGTAAAAAGGGATGGTTTCCAGATAACTCATTGAACAAAAACAGTTGGCTGAAAAAATAAGACCGAATCAGAACAATTATTTCAGTTTTCGTTTTTTGTTTCAAGTCAAGGTTAATAATTTACTGATAATTATCATTATCTCTGTTTTTACGCTTATTATTTTGCACTCCCTCCTCGAGAGCGCCAACGACAGAGGTTTTGTGTTGGAAATTGGGTTTGCTCAAACTAGAGCACCTGGGTTTATCCTATGCTTAATCAGCTTGCTCCTAGGTTTGTGTTGAACATTTGCTTCTTATTAATCATATTGGAATGATTATATTAATTATCAAATAATGCTTCTTATTTACTATACTACATTTACGAACTTATGAACAATAACATATCCATCGACTTCATGTCAGCTCCTTCTTCCACCTTCCACCTCCTGCTTTCCATTCTTCCACCTCTTGCTTTCCCAGCTCTCTCAACCACCGCCGCCTCTTACTTTAGCTAAATGTGTGACATTTTAGTTTGTATATGTCTATGCTATATCTTACAAAACTTGAACTTCCAGTTTCCATTGTTATTCTAGTCTTTCTCGTGTGCGCTCTCGTTGGTTGCAGAAAGATACTTTGAACGGAAATCAGGGTGGGGGTGAAGCAGAGGAAATGTCTTTCTCGTCTTTCTCGTTAGCGCTCTCGTTGGTTACAGAAAAATATTTTGAACGGAAATTGGGGTGGGGGTGAAGCAGAGGAAAAAGATATTGATCGGAAATTGGGGTGGGGGTGAAGCTCGGTTGTATGGGTGAAGCAAATCATGATACATGTGGTTAGGGGTGGAGGGGGACGGGTGCGCAAGATTGATGGGATTGGGTGGGAAATTGTAATCATTATAAGTCAAATAGACAATTTAACCTTTTAATGGGGTCACAATTTCTGATCCGACACGAAACTCAACCTGAAACCGACCTGAATTGTCACCCCTATTATTATGGGACGAAATATGTAATTCATTTATCTTTATACGAAATCTTATAACCGTAAAAATGGTACGTCAAATCACCCTTTAATATTTTCAGACACCGGGACGTTGTGATCAGGAAGTTTGAACCCTAAATTCAGAAAAGTAATCGAAGCTTACCTGAAGGAGGGTGGGCTGATGGTGGAAGGAGGCGAACAGCAAATAGGTGGACTGCAAGCGCTAAATCAGAGGCAAGAAACCCCAAAATCGAAAATGGAAAATCAAAAAGGAAAACATATGAGAAATAACTGAAATGCAACAAAACGAAGAACAAATGCGGACTCTAATCGAAAGATACGAAACGCCATTTAGAAGGGATTTGGGAAAGCTGGAAAGCAAAAGGTGGAAGAAGGGAAAGCAGGAGGTGGAAAGTGGAAGAAGGAGCTGGCATGAAGTCGATGGATATGTTACTGTTCATAAGTTTGTAAATGTAGTATAGTAAATAAGAGGCATTATTTGATAATTAATATAATCATTCCAGTATAATTAATAAGAGGCAAATGTTTAACACAAACCTGAGAGCAAGCTGATTACGCATAGGATAAAACCCAGGTGCTCTCGTGGGAGCAAACCCAATTTCCAACACAAAACATGTGTCGTTGGCGCTTCGGGGATGGAGTGCAAAATAGTAAGCTTCAAAACAGAGATAATGATAATTATCAGTGTGGTAAATGAGATGATGTCTCTCTCCGTTGTTATTCTCGTCTTTCTCGTGTGCGCTCTCGTTGGTTGCAGAAAGATACTTTGAACGGAAATTGGGGTGGGGGTGAAGCAGAGGAAATTTCTTTCTCGTCTTTCTCGTTTGCACTCTCGTTGTTTGCAGAAAAATATTTTGAACGGAAATTGGGGTATGGGTGAAGCAGAGAAAAAAAGATATTGATCGGAAATTGGGGTGGGGGGTGAAGCTCGGTTGTAGGGGTGAAGCAAATCATGATGCATGTGGTTAGGGGTGGAGGGGGACGGTTGCGTAAGATTGATGGGATTGGGTGGGAAATTGTAATTATTATAAGTCAAAGAGATAATATAACCTTTTAATGGGGTCACAATTTCTGATCCGACACGAAACTCAACCTGAAGCCGACCTGAATTACCACCCCTATTATTAAGGGACGAAATATGTAATTCATTTATTTTTATACGAGATCTTCTAACCGTAAAAATGGTACGTCAAATCACCCGTTAATATTTTCAGACACCGGGACATTGTGATTAGGAAGTTTGAACCCTAAATTCGGAAAAATAATCGAAGCTTACCTGAACGAGGGTGGGTTGATGGTGGAAGGAGGCAAACATCAAATACGTGGACTGCAAGCGCTAAATCAGAGGTAAGAAACCCCAAAACCGAAAACGGAAAATCAAAATGGAAAACATATGAGAAATACCTAAAATGCAACAAAACGAAGACCAAATGCGGACTTAATCGAATGATACGAAACAACATTTAGAAGGATTTGGGTTTGTAGGTAGACAAAGGTGGAAAATATTAGGTTCATAGCAGAGGCAGATGGCAACCATTTAACTGATGGCACACATTTATCTGAAGTAGGTGGTGACGGTGGTTGAGGGAGCCGTGAAAGCAAGACGTGGAAGAAGGGAAAGTAAGAGGTGGAAAGTGGAAGAAGGAGCTGGCATGAAGTCGATGGATATGTTACTTTTCATAAGTTCGTAAATGTAGTATAGTTAATAAGAGGCATTATTTGATAATTAATATAATAATTCCAGTATAATTAATAAGAGGCAAATGTTCAACACAAACCTGGGAGTAAGCTGATTACGCATACGATAAAACACAGGTGCTCTCGTTGGAGCAAATCCAATTTCCAACACAAAACCTCTGTCGTTGGCGCTCTCGGGGATGGAGTGCAAAATAATAAGCGTAAAAACAGAGATAATGATAATTATCAGTAGGATAACTGAGACGATGTCTCTCTCCGTTGTTATTCTCGTCTTTCTCGTGTGCGCTCTCGTTGGTTGCAGAAAGATACTTTGAACGGAAATTGGGGTGGGGGTAAAGCAGAGTAAATGTCTTTCTCGTCTTTCTCGTTTGCGCTCTCGTTGGTTGCAGAAAAATATTATGAACGGAAATTAGGGTGGGGGTGAAGCAGAGAAAAATGATATTGATCGGAAATTGGGGTGGGGCGTGAAGCTCGGTTGTAGGGGTGAAGCAAATCATGATGCATGTGGTTAGGGGCGGAGGGGGACGGTTGCGTAAGATTGATGGGATTGGGTGGGAAATTGAAATCATTATAAGTTAAAGAGACAATTTAACCTTTTAATGGGGTCATGATTTCTGATCTGACACGAAACTCAACCTGAAGCCGACCTGAATTGCCAACCCTATTATTAATTGACGAAATAATTAATACATTTATCTTTATACGAAATCTTATAACCGTAAAAATGGTACGTCTAATCACCCTTTAAGAATTTCAGACACCGGGACGCTGTGATTAGGAAGTTTGAACCCAAAATTTGGAAAAGTAATCGAAGCTTACCTGAAGGAGGGCGGGCTGATGGTGGAAGGAGTCGAACAACAAATAGGTGGACTGCAAGCGCTAAATCAGAGGCAAGAAACCCAAAATCGAAAACGGGAAATCAAAAAGGAAAACATATGAGAAATACCTGAAATGCAACAAAATGAAGAACAAATGAGAACCCTAATCGAAAGATACGAAACGCCATTTAGAAGGAATTTGGGTTTGTATGTAGACTAAGGTGGAAATTATTAGGTTCATAGCAGATGCAGATGGCAACCATTTAACTAATGGCACACATTTAGCTGAAGTAGGAGGCGGCGGTGGTTGAGGGAGCAGGGAAAGCAAGAGGTGGAAGAAGGGAAAGCATGATGTGGAAGGTGGAAGAAGGAGCTGGCATGAAGTCGATGGATATGTTACTTTTCATTAGTTCATAAATGTAGTATAGTAAATAAGAGGCATTATTTGATAATTAATATAATCATTCCAGTATAATTAATAAGAGGCAAATGTTTAACACAAACATGAGAGCAAGCTGATTACGCATAGGATAAAACCCAGGTGCTCTCGTGGGAGCAAACCCAATTTCCAACACAAAACATGTGTCGTTGGCGCTTCGGGGATGGAGTGCAAAATAGTAAGCTTCAAAACAGAGATAATGATAATTATCAGTGTGGTAAATGAGACGATGTCTCTCTCCGTTGTTATTCTCGTCTTTCTCGTGTGCGCTCTCGTTGGTTGCAGAAAGATACTTTGAACGGAAATTGGGGTGGGGGGTGAAGCAGAGGAAATGTATTTCTCGTTTGCGCTCTCGCTGGTTTGCAGAAAAATATTTTGAACGGAAATTGGGGTTGGGGAGAGGCAGAGGAAAAATGATCGGAAATTGAGGTGGGGGGTGAAGCTCAGTTTTAGAGGGTGAAGCAAATCATGATGCATGTGGTTAGGGGTGGAGGGGGACGGCTGCGTAAGATTGATGAGATTGGGTGGAAATTGTAATCATTATAAGTCAAAGAGACAATTTTACCTTTTAATTGTAACACCCTAAAATTTACAAGATTTTTAAAATTTTCGAAAAACAAAATTTAATCAAAAGGTCCCAATAACTTGAATAATTAAATCCCAATAATAGTATTTTCATTTAAAAATATATTTAATGAGGAAATAGTTAAAATTAAGTGTTTTTAAAATATTAAATGATGTCCACATCGGTAATGAAAAATACAGCGGTCAACCGTCCACCTTCTCCTTTCCTCTGCTGGTACCTGAAACAATGTGGGGGAAAATAGGGGTCAGCTGGAGAAGCTGAGTGAATATCTCGAAATGCAAACAATCCTAACATACAACACATGAGGGCACATCGGTGTACTCCTACTCAGAATCTACTCGATTAATTACTCAGATTTATTTCTCAGATTTTATTACTCAGATTTTAATTTATATAGCGCGCTTGTGTGATTTGGGACGAAAGATCAACCTCGCCCCTCCTCACACCTTAGATAGGCGTAAGCCAAAAACTCAGACGGGAGTGATCCCAAAACTCAGACTGGAATAATCCCAAAAACTCAGACGGGAATAATCCCAAAAACTCAGACGGGAATAATTCCAAAAACTCAGACGGGAGGTGATCCCAGGCATATAGCCAAAAACTCAGATGTGTGTTATTATGTTTGTAACGACCCGAAATTTGTAAATAAATAAATTTATAAATAAAATATGATAAATAAGGATAAATCATTTAGGGAACGTAGAAATTGGTTTCGTGTCATTTGGACACCGTATGAGAAAGTTATGGTCGAAACCGGGTCGAGACAAGGAACAAAAGTTGCAGCCTGCCTGGGGAGCAGAGTTCGCGACCCGAACTATAGTTCGCGATCGCGAACCTTCGACAGGGATTTTGGGGTTTCTGATTTCGAGAGTTCGCGACTCGAACTCTAAAAGTTCGCGACCCGAACTTCGCGCGTACCAGAGTTCGCGACTCGAACTCTGAAGTTCGCGAAGCGAACTTCGTCAGACAGCAATAAAAACGGGTTTTGGCTCATTTGATACCATTTCAAGCCCTAGTTTCTCTCCCAACGAGTTTGTATACGTTTTTGAGTGGAAAACATCATTTGGAACCGATTTCTTGGTCAAATCTCGTGAATCTTCACTCCTAGTTGGAGATTAAAGGTAAATCTTCACTCTTTGATCTTTGTAGCTTTAGATCTATGGATTTTTGGCTTGGGTTTGAAACCCTAGTTCTTGGGTTGGTGATTAATGGTTAAATAAAGGTTGCATACACTTAATAGATGGTATTTTAACAAGGGAATCAAGTGTATGGTTTGGATTTGTAAGAATCTTATGGGTGGTTCAACCTAGGGTTTGGTAAATCACCATAATTGGGGGAAAAGTGTTATTAAGTGTTATCTAGAGATAGATGGACACATTGGTAGTAGATTGTGATGTTGATAATCTTATGATTATTGTATTAGGCATTTGGTGAGATCTTGGAAGGTTGACCAAATTGTGAAGCAAGGAAACTGACGTAAAGAATACGGTTGGAGCACTTTATTGCTAAGGTGAGTACATGAGACTTTTAAACTGGGTACATAGCAATTAATTTTGAAAGTACATATGATATTGTATCAGTCTTTATTAACAAATATTTTGTTAAAGATAGTAGTTGAAAATGTATGAAAGTATGTAGAATGTGATACTAGAATGTGTCTAGTATGATTGATGAACTTGAAGTAAATTATGATAGATCCAAGTAGTTATGGAATCTATGTTAATGAACAATAATAATGAAATAATTGATTAAGAGAATGTATACGGAGCCTTTATTAATAAATATTTATTAGTAAAGCAATTGGGAACGACTTTATAGTAATTAGTACCTATTGGTAAGATATACTAATAAAAGTAAAGAATATGATGTGACTAGTAATAGTTATCTATTATAGTCAAGGAAGAGATAAAAGTATTATGTTATCGATAGATAAGAAATGTATCTTATGTATAAAGTAAGCATGGACCTCATAGGGTTCATAGATTTAGAAGTAACTGTGGTTGCTTGTGATCGGGTCCATGGGACCATACAGGCACGTTCACACTGTGGTGAACTAACTATATGTCGTTAGTATTAGATGACTAACTTGTTTGATGTTGGATGTGATAGCCGAAGGCTTTGACTGTCATAACTGTTAGGTTATGGTAAGAGTTAGATGGTGGTGATGCGGGGGACCCCCGGTCACTGGACGGTGGTATATATGTTTATACACCGAGTGTATATATGTTTATACACTAAGCACACGGGTGCTTCTAGTACGCATATGTTTGGTACTAGGTATGTTAGGTTCTAATACATATATGTTTATGTATTAGATATGTTGGTAGGACGGTGGTATATATATTTATACACCGAGTGTATATATGTTTATACACTAAGCACACGGGTGCTTCTAGTACGCATATGTTTGGTACTAGGTACGTTAGGTTCTGGTACATATATGTTTATGTACTAGATATGATTGGGCTTCTGGTACCTATACGTTTAGGTACTAGATATGTTTGCTAGGAAAGCAAAGCAGTTAGAGTCACGAAAGGGTGACTAGACGGTATTTATGTAGTTTATATACATGTTTATATATTTATGAAATGACTATTATTGGGGTCTAAAACCCATGTATCTCACGAGACTATTTTGTCTCACGTACTACGTTTGTTTTGTGGCTGTGTACTCAGGTACAGGTTTGAAGTGATAGAAGGTTGCACTAGAAGTGGCCTAGAGATGTTTAGCTCGGAAGCTATTAGGTAGATCCCGTTGCCTATGGTTTTGATATACTTGGTGACACCGTATTTTTGTAAACTCTGATATAAGTTTTAAAGTTTTTGTTAAACTGTATTTTGGACAATATGTCAGATATTTAAAAGAATGTATTTTAAATGATTTAAACGATGTTATAAAAATACGGGTGTTACAACTTGGTATCAGAGCTATAGTTTAAGTGAATTAGGTTGGATGTCCATCCTAGTCTTAGACTGTAGCATTAGGAATGTAAGATTCCTTGAGATCATTAGGTTGACCTTGAGACTTTATGTTAAGTTTAGGGTTGAACCTAGGGGACCTATGAAAGTGATGTGATTATGGATAATCAGTGTTTTGAGACTCATAAAACGTACACGAGGTATTAATTGTTTAATGTCTTTCGTATAGTCAAGATCGAAAGAAATGGTTAACACTCGAAGAAGTGGGAAAGCCCCGGAGGGCCGGGAGAAGGATACACCTCATGTTGAGGCTGGGGTTGAACAGGAAAGTCAACCGTCGATGCACCGGGTGGGTGAATCGGAGGTCGGAGCTAATAGAACTCCGGTGACCATGGCGGACCTCCAAACTATTATTGATCAATTCAAGGGAGTGGTGGCCGATGAGGTGCACCGCATAATTGGGGACCGTGAGAGGTCGGATAGAGATCGTGTATCCGAGGCTAGATCGGATGAGAAAACCAGGGGTGGTGGCACTCGAGTGGAGAAATCCTCCACAGGTGGTTGTAGTGATGCAAGGGCGAGGCCCGATGAAAATTATGGTTGTTCTTTTAAGACATTCATGGCTTGTAAGCCAAACATATATACGGGTAGTTCGGACCCGAAGATAACTATGAGGTGGATCCGAGAGACCGAGCGGGTCATCGGAAGTAGCAAGTGCGAGAAAACCGATATGGTGTTGTATGCATCTCAATTGCTAAAAGAGGATGCTATGGTCTGGTGGGACATAGTTTATGAGACCCTCGGGAGAGAGGTGGTAGAGAGAATGTCATGGGATGAGTTTACCGTGAGGTTGAGGAAGAAATTTTGTCCCGACCGGGATTTGGAGAAAATGCGTGAGAAGTTTGTGACCCTAAGGAAGGGTGAGATGTCGATCGAGGAGTACACGAGGGAATTCACGGGATTACTTCCGTTTGTTGCTAAGACCTACTCCGAGGAGAGGTTGAGGGTAGTTAGGTATGCTAGTGGGCTACCTTGGGATTATCAGTTGGAGGTAAAGAGAGCGGTCACGCTAGATGAGGCCATTAGTGCCGCCCGAGGTGTGGAAGAGGTGAACGTGGCAAAAGTTGCTGAGAGGGCGTATGTGGGAGATAAGAGGAATGCCGAGAGTGGATCGGGTACGGTTAAGAAGGGAAAGTTCACGTCGAACTTCTCTAGGCAAGGAAGTGTAGCCTCGTGCAAGAGGTGTGGGAGGAATCATACCGGCGAATGCCGTGGGGAACCAAAAATTTGCCATGATTGTGGAAAGACGGGACATTTGGCCCGAGATTGTAGATCCAAACCAATGGCCGAGGTTGAATGTTACTCGTGCCATGAGAAAGGGCATTATAGCCACATGTGCCCGAAGAAGAAAACCGGAACGCTTGTGTCCGCGGCTCAAAAGAAGGCGGAGCCGGCAAGGGTGAGAGGACGATCCTTCCTACTCACACGGGAGGAGACGCGCGAGGGGGCGTCAGGTTCGGGAGCTAAGGAATTAAGCGGCCCGTAATTGTAGCGTTGGATGATTAGGCCGGTGTGCCATTTGTTTCCCTAAGATTTTAGTTTTGGGTATTATTGTAATCCTTCCGAATGCTTTGGTTAAAAACATATTTTGAATGTTATGAATTTTATTGTTAATTTATTTACTTGAAAGATTTGAATTAGCAAGGTTGAATAATTGTCGAGGAGAGTAGTGACCTTTGGTAGGACCATTGAGATGGATTGGATGATTATGCACCAAGCCAGTATGTTGTGTGAGTATAGCCATATTGTTAGATTGTTGCCCAATTGGGTGCTTACGGGAATTAGTAGATGAGTTGTATGACGTGAATAGTCGTCGTGGGAATAATCTTCCGGGTTGAATGAATTCATATTCTTTTTAAGAATCATAGACCGGGGTCGGTTGGTTGACTCAAAGATGACCGGGATGACCGGTGAAATTATGGTTAATAGAATTGAGTGATGATTACTTCGGTAGCGACAAAAGATTTGGAAATATGGTAATAAAGAGATGAACCGATTAATGACGGTTAATGTGTAAGTGGAATGGTAAATAACGAATAGAGAATGTTATTAGTTACCCGCGGGGTACGATGCATGTGCATCATATGATGACCTTGGAAGGCATATAATTGTGAAAAGATAATATTATGTCATATGAATTGTGCTAAGTAATATGTCATATGGGAGACATACGAATGGGAAGGAAAACAATAAGGCGTCTTGTGGGAGAGGTGCTAGAATGCACGATGAATGATTTGATGATGTTGTATGATATTGGCGTGATATATACATATGTTTGTATATGTGCACAATAGAGATGTAATGATGGTATCGGTGACATATACCTATGTTTGTATATGTGCACAATGGAGATAGTTAGATGGAATTGACGTGATATACGTGTGTATATCTATATGTGTTTATATGATGAATGTAGAACCATGTGGTTAATAAACATTACTATTATGTTATGATAATGAGAATTTGGCTTGAAATGCGGGTTGCATTTAGGTCATGTAAATGTAGGGGATGCCTACGATTTATAGAATAGAAGGAAAGAGAAACTCCTAGTGAGCAAATTACCATGTGGTAACCCAGGCATAGTACACCGTATAAGGGTGTGGGATGTATTACGGTAACGGGCCTAGTACCGATAATTTAAGTTGATCAATGTGATACAAAGATGGTTGAAAGAATACTAAGTGATAGTATGAGTGACCAAGTGAAGGTCAAGGAACGGTAAATGTTATTGTGACCTTATGTTAAGGTGTGACCCTTGGATTAACGGGGACGATTGATGAGAAAGTAATAATGGGTAGAACTGAGAGTGATAGATTGGTAATGATACGCCGTGTGTACGGAAATTGCTAGTTGGAAAACGTATGGTTGACTTTATGTAAAAGTCAACGTTAGTCAACCCGTGATTGGTTGAATTGGTCTAAGATGGACTTTGACTCTCGTTTCGATTTGCTAATGAATATTGATAGCATAATGTGTCGATTATGTGTTTGTGAAAAAGTTGATGAGATGGTTGATTGAATTGTAGTCGGTTTATACGACTTGACCCGTTTGGGTGATTTCAATGTTGAAATTGGGAATCGAGTGTAAGACTGTAATTGAATCACAAATTAAAGGTAAATTGTAAAGGAAAGGAGGATTTATGAAACCTTTAACGAGAAAGGAAAATGTTAAGGTATAGTTGACTTTGTGCTTAAGTCAAAGGGTAGACAATGTGGGGATATACCAATGTCGGGATATATCGGCTTGGTCAAGGCTAGAGTTTGACATTCGTTTTAATCAATTAGTTAATGGTATGATTGTGTCATACCATTGTTATGAGAATGAAAGGATTGGTCGAGAGAATGACGGTGTTATGGTCAAATTGTGAAATTTTGACCCGTCTAAGTATTGTGGGTTTTAAATTGAGTTCTAACCGTTCGGGCTCGATAAGATTGAGTAAATGTTGTGAAGCATAATGTTAACGGGAATCGGAATAAGAAATGTTTGTTGGTAACGACCACAAGGAAATGAGAGCGTAATGTTCGGGTGAATATAGGTTGGAATTTTTAGTGATTCCGAGGACGGAATCCTTTTAAGGGGTAGATAGTTGTAACGACCCAAAATTTGTAAATAAATAAATTTATAAAAAAAATATGATAAATAAGGATAAATCATTTAGGGAACGTAGAAATTGGTTTCGTGTCATTTGGACACCGTATGAGAAAGTTATGGTCGAAACCGGGTCGAGACAAGGAACAAAAGTTGCAGCCTGCCTGGGGAGCAGAGTTCGCGACCCGAACTATAGTTCGCGATCGCGAACCTTCGACATGGATTTTGGGGTTTCTGATTTCGAGAGTTCGCGACTCGAACTCTAAAAGTTCGCGACCCGAACTTCGCGCGTACCAGAGTTCGCGACTCGAACTCTGAAGTTCGCGAAGCGAACTTCGTCAGACAGCAATAAAAACGGGTTTTGGCTCATTTGATACCATTTCAAGCCCTAGTTTCTCTCCCAACGAGTTTGTATACGTTTTTGAGTGGAAAACATCATTTGGAACCGATTTCTTGGTCAAATCTCGTGAATCTTCACTCCTAGTTGGAGATTAAAGGTAAATCTTCACTCTTTGATCTTTGTAGCTTTAGATCTATGGATTTTTGGCTTGGGTTTGAAACCCTAGTTCTTGGGTTGGTGATTAATGGTTAAATAAAGGTTGCATACACTTAATAGATGGTATTTTAACAAGGGAATCAAGTGTATGGTTTGGATTTGTAAGAATCTTATGGGTGGTTCAACCTAGGGTTTGGTAAATCACCATAATTGGGGGAAAAGTGTTATTAAGTGTTATCTAGAGATAGATGGACACATTGGTAGTAGATTGTGATGTTGATAATCTTATGATTATTGTATTAGGCATTTGGTGAGATCTTGGAAGGTTGACCAAATTGTGAAGCAAGGAAACTGACGTAAAGAATACGGTTGGAGCACTTTATTGCTAAGGTGAGTACATGAGACTTTTAAACTGGGTACATAGCAATTAATTTTGAAAGTACATATGATATTGTATCAGTCTTTATTAACAAATATTTTGTTAAAGATAGTAGTTGAAAATGTATGAAAGTATGTAGAATGTGATACTAGAATGTGTCTAGTATGATTGATGAACTTGAAGTAAATTATGATAGATCCAAGTAGTTATGGAATCTATGTTAATGAACAATAATAATGAAATAATTGATTAAGAGAATGTATACGGAGCCTTTATTAATAAATATTTATTAGTAAAGCAATTGAGAACGACTTTATAGTAATTAGTACCTATTGGTAAGATATACTAATAAAAGTAAAGAATATGATGTGACTAGTAATAGTTATCTATTATAGTCAAGGAAGAGATAAAAGTATTATGTTATCGATAGATAAGAAATGTATCTTATGTATAAAGTAAGCATGGACCTCATAGGGTTCATAGATTTAGAAGTAACTGTGGTTGCTTGTGATCGGGTCCATGGGACCATACAGGCACGTTCACACTGTGGTGAACTAACTATATGTCGTTAGTATTAGATGACTAACTTGTTTGATGTTGGATGTGATAGCCGAAGGCTTTGACTGTCATAACTGTTAGGTTATGGTAAGAGTTAGATGGTGGTGATGCGGGGGACCCCCGGTCACTGGACGGTGGTATATATGTTTATACACCGAGTGTATATATGTTTATACACTAAGCACACGGGTGCTTCTAGTACGCATATGTTTGGTACTAGGTATGTTAGGTTCTAATACATATATGTTTATGTATTAGATATGTTGGTAGGACGGTGGTATATATATTTATACACCGAGTGTATATATGTTTATACACTAAGCACACGGGTGCTTCTAGTACGCATATGTTTGGTACTAGGTACGTTAGGTTCTGGTACATATATGTTTATGTACTAGATATGATTGGGCTTCTGGTACCTATACGTTTAGGTACTAGATATGTTTGCTAGGAAAGCAAAGCAGTTAGAGTCACGAAAGGGTGACTAGACGGTATTTATGTAGTTTATATACATGTTTATATATTTATGAAATGACTATTATTGGGGTCTAAAACCCATGTATCTCACGAGACTATTTTGTCTCACGTACTACGTTTGTTTTGTGGCTGTGTACTCAGGTACAGGTTTGAAGTGATAGAAGGTTGCACTAGAAGTGGCCTAGAGATGTTTAGCTCGGAAGCTATTAGGTAGATCCCGTTGCCTATGGTTTTGATATACTTGGTGACACCGTATTTTTGTAAACTCTGATATAAGTTTTAAAGTTTTTGTTAAACTGTATTTTGGACAATATGTCAGATATTTAAAAGAATGTATTTTAAATGATTTAAACGATGTTATAAAAATACGGGTGTTACAATGTTTTATTATCTCTTTAACATAATTATCTCAGATGCCCTAGCAAGTAGTAGCACATAATGACCCTGTGCCGAGCTCGGTTACCCAGGCACAATGTCTCAGATTAAAATAAATCAACAGCTGCTCAGATACTCAGATAACAGGTCAAACTCAGATAACAGATCAGACTCAGATAACAGATTAAACTCAGATAACAATTATGGTGCGAGAAATGTAACACATAAGTCATGCATGTACAACGTTAAAACTGAATACACGGTGAGAATACTCACCTCGAGAAACGTAAGCTCCAAAGGATCCTCAGTACTCTAGGGCGCTGCTCGGTTATTCCTAGACGATCCTGAAAGCATAAAAACGAAACCCGAATTACAATCCGTTCTAAGGACTCAATTCAGAAAACTGGCAGCACCCGTCGGTCTTACGGAAACTGCTATAACTCTTAAACTGTGCAGTAGATTTATCTCATATTTTTACCATGAAAAGTAGACAACCAGAACTACATATCTCTGTGAGACGGTCACTGGCCAAAACAGACTCTAAGGGCCTCAAAACAGGCTCACAAAACAGCATAGCTGCACAGGTCATTTTCCTAACAGCAGCATATGAGAATGGTTATAACTTTTAAACCGTAATTCGGATTGACGAGAGGGTTGCGGCGTTGGAAAGCTAACTCAAAAACCAAGGTGCCAGCACGGGCCAAAAGTCCAAACAAACAATCTAGTCAGGTCAAAAACTACATAATCTAGGACAGCATAATCTGCCAAGCGTTTTTAAATCAAAACTCTACTTATTGAACCGACTCCGGTCTATAAAGTTTGGTTACTTCCTACTATAAAACCCGACATGTTCACAATTCAGATTACTCGACCCAAGGTGATTTTTTTTAAGGCTTAAAGACATCAAGTATACTCGGTTGGGAACCTAGAACCCTACGGGTTCGGTTCCCTCTCGGTATAGCCTCCCGATTCACATCACTTAGTCAATTTAAACCGAAAACTATCTAAGTTTCAGTGACAATTACTAGCATGCAGCCCTAAGGTCCCCATAGCCGACAACCTAGCACGAAAGAAATTCCCGGAAAAAAAAAACAAATAACGACGATAAGGAAGAACCAAGGACTACCGTAATAGAATTCTCACGCCTAGCTTCCCGTTAGATAAGTCCTTTGCTGCTAGAAGGAAGTTAACGGCTAATGCTTTCTCGATTTATAACCTGCTTGGCCGAAAGACACAATCCAAACATCAACAATCGGATTTTAAAACTGATACGAGAGAAAGGCATAAACGAAAGAGGATTCGAATATCTTACCCCGGACATAACTCTTGAATTCGACCCTCCCGCGATCGTCTTCACGTTGCCGGAACGGAGAAACACGATTGGAACTTAAAGCTCTCGATGATAAGGTATGGCAGACAAGAGAGAATTATGGCTGCTAGAAAAAAAATGTCGGCAGCTAGGTTGAGTGAATATCGATATCCTTCGTCTAATACATCCGCACGACTAAAATTTGGAAGTTTGCCGTGAAGCTGGACACAAGCCCATACGTCCCGAACCCAATTAACTACTGGCCCAAATATCCTTTCCTTATTACCGCAATTATGGGCTCACAAGCTTAATTGTACCGAGAGGCCCGCATATATATATATTCGCATATTATCTGCTCTTGCGGTCTCGGCCTTGGCCTCTGGCCGGCCCGACAAAAAGAATAGACTCAACTCATACTATTAACTAAACGATCAAAAATAATAATAAAAACGTCTACTAAAATGTACCGTCAGTCAAATTACAGGTCGTCTAAATACGAACCGTCTACTTCATTATAATTAACTTACTAATTATTCATTTTAAATCTAAATATGACGATTAAATTAATATTATTTAATTATTAAAATTTCAGGGCGTTACATTAATGGGGTCACAATTTCTGATCCGACACGAAACTCACCTGAAGCCGACCTGAATTGCCACCCCTATTATTAAGGGACGAAATATGTAATTCATTTATCTTTATACGAAATCTTATAACCGTAAAAATGGTACGTCAAATCACCCTTTAATATTATCAGACACTGGGACGCTGTGATTAGGAAGTCTGAACCCTAAATTTAGAAAAGTAATCGAAGCTAACCTGAAGGAGAGTGGGCTGATGGTGGAAGGAGGCAATCAACAAATAGGTGGACTGTAAGCATTAAATCAGAGGCAAGAAACCCCAAAATAAAAACCGGAAAATCAAAAAGGAATACGTATGAGAAATACCTGAAATGCAACAAAATGATAAACAAATGCGGACCTAATCGGAAGATACGAAACGCCATTTAGAAGGAATTTGGGTTTGTAGGTAGACTAAGGTGGAAATTATTAGGTTCATAGCAGAGTGAGATGGCAACCATTTAACTGATGGCACACATTTAGCTGAAGTAGGAGGTGGCGGTGGTTGAGGGAGCTGGGAAAGGTGGAAGAAGGGAAAGCAGGAGGTGGAATGTGGAAGAAGGAGCTGGCATGAAGTCGATTGATATGTAACTGTTCATAAGTCCGTAAATGTAGTATACTAATTACCGTAATAAGTGAAAGATTCTTTAATTATTGGATATAATTTTAAAAAATCTGTCGGAATCTGTCACTAAGTTATACTCCATATTATCTCATGGTTGTAACTAATCTCTCTCTAATTTGTCCCCAAATAAGAATTTATATCTGTCTCATTTATGTCTTTAAGAAATACAACCGCCGTGTTATCACTTTCCGACGGTTCTATTAATCAGTCGTTCTAAACCATCGGTTGGTCATATGGTTCACAGAAATATAAAAACCTATAGATGTGAAGTACCGACGGCTTATTACGACGTTGGTAATTACCAACAAAAATTTTCATACTAAATATCTTTTGGGATATTATTCAAGAAAGAGACTAATTTTTTTTTTAAACTGTGAAAGATACTAAAAATTGTAGCAATTGTGTTACTTACCTTTATAAACTTCAAAATTTAAACATCGTCTATTAAATTTGTAATAAGATATGTAAAATTAACATATATTTATAATAAACGGATGACAAACAATCGTTTTACTTCTATCAAACTCTGATTTCCATGGTTCCAGTTCATGTGGCGTGCACAAGATGCCACCAACTTGCAGAAGAAATTAAAACACCAGTGTATTATGCCCGTTAATAAACTCATGTTCTATGAGTGAGAGAGAGACACCATTAATTAATATATTTATATAAATTTAAAAAAGATGGTGTCAATAAAAGAGCTCCTATTGGCCAAATTATTAAATAGCGAATTAAAAGGGATAATTAGCGTGCTTAAACTACTATTGGGTCACTGTCTACATACAACTTGGCATTGGTCAAATCGCTTCCTGTGGCTGTAAATTCATACCCATCAACTCCTAACCAATTTGCAAGATATGTTAGTTGATCAAATTATATTATATTATAAATAAGAGTAAATTACTGTTTTTGTCCCTGTGGTTTGGCCGTTTCTGCGTTTTTGTCCCTGTGCTTTTTTTTTCTGTTTTTTTGTCCCTGAGGTTTGCAAAATTCCGTTTTTTTGTCCTTCCGTCCATTTTCTGCTGTTAACTAACGAGAAATGCTAAAAAAGTGAGGGTATTTTCGTCTTTTCTTCATGTTCTTCATGTTCTTCATATGTTCTTCAAATTGATGAACCCTAATCCCCAAATCCCAATTTGCCAAGCAGGAGAAGCCTGATAGGTTCAACCTTCTCTGTTCGTCCTTCTCTGTTCGTCCTAAATTGCCAAGCAGATCATCAAACTGATCACTCCGGTGACTCTGTTTCGGCGGTGAAGCAGTCATAGACGCGAAAATGTTATCTTCATATCTCGCCGATGCAGGAGAAGCCACCGGTTTGCTGTTTATCCCTGGGATTCCATCGAATATGTCGTCATCGTATAGCGGTTTATCATAAACCGGAGAATTCAAAGACGAAGGTTTAGCTTTAGTTTCAGTATTATTCGTCGACGCTGAATCCTTGAAAATCGAATCGTAATCGAAATCAGACATCCTCGGTGTTGATTTCGAGTTGTTATTGGTGTATTTAGGAGGACCGCCAAATACGTCGTATTCATCGTCTTTCCCTCTGATTCATCGTCGTATTCATCGTTTGTTCAAGAAGACGATGAATACGGGATTCATATACTTCCTCCGATTCAAAATTGTTCAAGAAATTGGGAATTGGGGATTAGGGTTCATCAATTTGTTCAAGAAATTAGGATTTGGGGATTAGGGTTCATCAATTTGAAGAACATATGAAGAACATGAAGAACATGAAGAAAAGACGAAAATACCCTCACTTTTTTAGCATTTCTCGTTAGTTAACAGCAGAAAATGGACGGAAGGACAAAAAAAGGAATTTTGCAAACCTCAGGGACAAAAAAACAGAAAAAAAAAGCACAGGGACAAAAACGCAGAAACGGCCAAACCACAGGGACAAAAACAGTAATTTACTCTATAAATAAATAATTTATTAAACTTGTGTGGTGGTGATGCAGATGAAGCCTGGCCTAGTAGAGGTTTCTCATTGTTAATACTACTATCAATTTATTAATTTGTACTTCATCCGATTCAAAATAGCTGACATACTTTCTTTTTTGAGGTAATTCAAAATAAGTGACATATTTTGAAAAATTACCTTATTTTGCAAAAAATATGAGGCACACTCATTGTCATCGTGAAATGACCCTTTTACCTTTACTTTTAAATTTAAATATCATTAACATTTAATATTACTTTATTCAGAATATGTGAGACTCGTTCTACACTAATCATCCAATTAATTTAATTTAATCATCATTATAATCTTTTGTTTCTAAAGTATGAAAGTAACAATTTATCAATTATTTTGAATTGTAGGAAGTACTACTTTTTTGTACCATAATCTCATTAAAATACCCTAACTAGCTAGCTGGGCGTTAGATTACTGGGGATAGATTACAGAGTCATCATGTCTAATTCATCCGTTTATTACTAATATATTCATTTATTAATGTGACAACGGGTTGGTCTCCATTATGAATAGTCTAAGTAAATCGACGAGTCCCACTTTATACCTTTTTGTTAATGAAATACCTTGATACGTACTCCTAAGTCAAAACCATTTATTAAGACTAGCAGGGTACCCGCGCAATGCGGCGGCGGGTACCCGTAACTATATTTCAAAGTGACGATAGTAACGGTGGTGGTGGCAATAGCGATGGTGATGAGTGGTGGTGCGTAGTGATGGTAGGTGCCAACATTAGTGATGGTCAAATGTAGTGATGGTAGGTGCCGACATTGGTAAGAGTTGATGATTTACACCATCGTATATTTAATGTTATTGAGATAAATGGTTATAATAACAGCCTAATGTATTAAGTGTGAGTGGTTTGAAATAAAGTGTAATGTATAGCAAGTGGTTAACACATAGTGATAACTTAGGAGATGTCTTGGGTTCGAATCTTATAAGCCACGATTTATTATTTTTTAAGGTAAATAACTAACTAACAAAAGTGGAAAGGTCCTTAAAATTAAGTTTAAGAAGCTCCTTAAACTTGCCTAATGTGGTAGGCCTAAATGCTTTATATAGTAGTAAGATTAGATGTTAGCTAAATAATTAATGACGATAATAGTCTTAAATAGTATAATTGACATGTTCTTTAATTTGGATAGGTTAAGTTAATGCCAATTTGTCTTAGAAAACTATATATTTCAAGACGAAAATTGATAATTTGTTGCATAATCAAATGAAAAAATACGAAACAGATTCCTTTTAGATTCTCGAAAGTTTAGTAATTTAAGGGGGTGTTTGGGAAAGCTTATTTAAAGGTGCTTATGGCTTATGAGCTTATATAAGCCTTAATAATCCCTTTAAAAAGGGATTATTAAGGCTTATATAAGCTCATAAGCCATAAGCCCCTCTAAATAAGCTTTCCCAAACACCCCCTAAACGCAAGAAATCTTGATTTATATTTCACGTAGAAAACTTAGCGCGTTATTTTTTTTTTAATAAGCCCACAGTATTATTGGGACCAATCGAATAAGAGATTCGTCATCTATTCTTCTTCATAATTCAATTCGTTTTAAGTTAATATCTTTTACGTATATTGTGTAGAACATGTGAAAAAGCATTAAAGTATTATGAATGAAGTGATAGGTTGGTTTTCATTATTAAAATAAAATATCTATTAGAAATGCAATATAAAACTATAAACTTTAGAAATATAATCAATTTAATATTATTTCTCATTAATTTTGAACATTTTTAGGGGTGTTCAAAATTCAGTATCTGAAAATTCATATAACAACTTTTTAGTATCTGAAATTTCAGATACTCAATTTCGGATATGCGAATATCAAAAACTTCATTTATAAAAGGTCAAAATGTATTTTAATACCTTAAACTTAGTTAACTAGATTTTCTACTATCCTGGCTAATTAGTAAGTTAGGGTACTAAATCGACCATTTTATCAAGTTCTGGGTATCATGTTACACCTTTAATAGTTCAGGGTAGTAGAAGATCTAGTAGCCAAGTTCAGGGTACTAAAATGCATTTTGGCCTTTATAAAAATATATACTTCTTCCGTTTCCTTCGTAATTGTATCTACTTTGTTTAGTCTAATTATTTGCCAGACTCACGTAATAAAATTTGCTGTTAAAAATATAACGTATTATATCAGGTTAAAAAATTTATAGTTTATAAGACTCGTGCCAACGGGCACGTCGGGGACACGTCTGCGACACGTCGGGGCGTCGGGGCGTTGGCACGGGCACGTCGGGGGCCGGCGTCGTGCGAAGGCGTCCGCAGGAGGACGGGGGGCGGGAGCCGTCGGCGAGGAGAGAGAGGGCGGGGAGAGAGAGAAGGAGGAAGAGGAAGTGGGGAGGGGGGAGGCTGGACTTGTACCTCATGCATTAATACTTGTACAATTTGTATTTTTTAATAAAAAATCTTTTCTTTTTCTCTGTTTTTTTTTAATTTATTTTTTATATATATATATATTTGTTTTAATAATAAAAATATATAACCTTTTTTTTTAAAAATAATTTTTTTTGTTCTTTAAATTTTAATAAATGTAATTTTTTTTAATTTACTATTATTTTTATTTAATTTAAACAATGTATTTTTAAACTAATGTAATATATTTATTTTATAATTATTTTATTAATAAAAATGATGATGTTGAAAGGATGATGTGGAAATGATGGGTTTAGTGATGGGTAGGGTTGGCATGACCGTGTCAGTACCATGTCAATAAGGATGTCCTGACGTGGCACTACGGATAGGTTTACTAACGGCCAACTATTGGGAGAGGCCTAACAAGCCATATTGTGCGAGGCTTTTTCAGCTTGTTTGATACATTGTTTCAATAATGACAAATTTTTGTCCTTGTACCCTGAAAACTCCAATGGTCTCTTAACAACTCAACATAGATTGGAATCCTCTAAATGAACCATTTATATTTAATTAGATTTTTTCAATATATACATACATATACACATTAAGTTGTATCTAATTAAACTTACAAATTTCATTTAAAGTGAAAATCATATTTAATATATCTTTAAAAATGATATAAATTACAAATTATTAATATTATTTGAAATATATTTAAAAAATATTTTTTTCTGTGTCTCATAAGTCATAAATCAACCACAATTTTGTTTTCAATAAGACTTAAAATTATAATTTTAACTTCTTAAATTAAGATTAACACCAAACATTAATATTACTGGACTATAAACTTTAGTAAAAACAAAATTTGTCAATTTAAAAATAATCTTATAAAATACGACTTAATATATTTATGCATTACATGCTAAGAAATCTCAATTTAATTTCCATGTAAAGTTCGCAGGTTCTGCAAAGGGTCTGCCCACTAGCACATTATATATTTAAAAATTAATGTTTCAAGTCAACAAAACAAACACTAAAAATCAGTCTATTTACACTAGAAATCAGATACCCTCTCATTGGCCAATTTAACATAAATATTTAATGGCGGCAGTCTCTCTTTCATTTTGTTATACGTGATAACTCATACGCATTTTACATTTGTGTAAGTTGAGTTCATACCTCCTTAAAAAGGGACGACCGGAGGAGAGCTTTCATTAATATCATCATCTAAATTTTGAACTCTGAACTCAAAAAAATCATATATGTTTGATTAGAGTAAGGGGTATAGTGGCGGATGTTAGAACAAATCACAGTTCAACTTATTACTGATGCTGCAGTTAGTACTGATCATGGTTACTACTGGTGAAGACTATGGTTACTACTGATGGGGCAGAAACACTTGATACTGATTAGTTGATACTGGTGAAGAGTATAACTAACTTACTACTGATACGCGTATTTGGAGCAAATCAAGTCCGAGATCTTCGCAGAGTTAGTTATAGAATGTTATTCAATGTATATCTTTTATAATTCGATGTAAATCAAGTCCTAGAATAACTAGGGTAAATAGTTAGGCTTCAAGGACTGCTATAAGTAGTTCCTTACGAATTGTAAACGTACGTGTGTATTGTTAATCAATAATATACATTGAAGCTTTTTGCGAAAAAAAAAAAACAATTCGTAAGGAACTACTTATAGCAGTCCTTGAAGCCTAACTATTTACCCTAGTTATTCTAGGACTTGATTTACATCGAATTATAAAAGATATACATTGAATAACATTCTATAACTAACTCTGCGAAGATCTCGGACTTGATTTGCTCCAAATACGCGTATCAGTAGTAAGTTAGTTATACTCTTCACCAGTATCAACTCATCAGTATCAAGTGTTTCTGCCCCATCAGTAGTAACCATAGTCTTCACCAGTAGTAACTATGATCAGTACTAACTGCAGCATCAGTAATAATTTGAACTGTGATTTGTTCTAACAGCGGAGGTGTCCTTTGACATTTGCCACATAAGCCACAAATGGTGCGCCACCATACCGCAACTGGTGTGAGTGGTGGCCCAAGCTAGAGCACTGGCGAGAGTGGCGTGAGGGAGAGATTGTTTTTGAGGTATTTTTTAATGGTGTTTTGTGATTGAGAGATACTTTAGTGATATATGGTAAATAAGATATTTAGAGTTTTGAATTTGAAATGTGAAATAATGATGTAGCGCAGAGGTGACGCACAAGTTCCGATTTGCCTTAAGCAACTAGTGGTAGCTGAAAATTAAAATTTAGAACCAGAAGCTGAGTTGTTTATCTTTTAAAAATATGTTTAAAAGTAATTTTAGTTGACAATGTAAAACATAAAATGACTTATAAATATACTACCTCTGTATCAATATAAATAATACACTTTATATTTAGAAGTGTAATAAAAAAAATATCATCGTACGTTTAGACTATTGTCATACTACCACAATAACACATTATTTTTACTATCATATCATCTGTCAAATCAGCAACCACACCACACTATTTATTCAGGAAATACTCATAACACCATTTCCATTCCATTTAATTTTAAACTAAAAAAAAAAAAAACTTCAACCACTTAATCACACCACCACGTTCAACCGTTGCCCCATGTTACCCTGGTCACATCACACCACATGAAAATCACCACATGGGGGGAGGTGGGGTGCCCTACTTCACCATGGTGTGGTTGCCCGCCACATCAGCGGCCACAACATGGGGATAGACCCGCTCCGACCAGCCTTAAGTAAATGTATGTGGATTTACCATGCGTAGACATCACCCTGTACGTCATTTAATTTAATGTTACTAAAATTCCAAGTTGCTCCCATCTCTAATATAATTAAAAAAAGTAACATCAATAAAACATAATTAAGAAATAAGAACACTCGGTCTCCCTATTTCTTTCTCCCATTCTATATATCTCTTTGGATATTCTCTTTGGGAGAGGGTTTCTCTTATGCTATCCCTTCATCTTCAACTTGATCACCACCATGCGAGGAGAAGTGAGTCTCTCTCTCTCTTGTGTGTGTGTGTATCACATGCAAATGGCATGTATATATACATATAGCATGCACACATAATTAATTAATTACGTACATTGTTTTGTTTAAGGTTATGTGGCCAAGATTGGTAGCTAGTAAGCTACTAAGGAAAACATTAGGATCTAACAACTTTGTCGCCGACTTCCCTGAGAACACATATTCTTTTCTTGATCTTCCTGTGTTCGATCTTGAACCGGTGCCGAGTCCCAAGATCATATTAAGCAATCATCATGATACTCAAAAATTCAAGTAAGATTCATATACACACAATATTGTTTTACAAAAATTAAGTTCATAAAGTTAGTTTAATTGCAGTTGGTTAATTAATTACCAGTTTGTTATTTATTGTAATATGAAGGGTCTTCGTTAGTACATGGAACGTGGGTGGTGTTCCACCTTCCGAAGATTTAAATATCGATAATTTGTTAGATACGTACAACACTTCTTGCGATATATACGTACTTGGGTAATTTCTTTTAACTTAATTAATAAGCATTTCAATTAAATTATAGTTATTAATTGTATACTCCATGCAAAAACACATGTTTTTAAGGTTTCAAGAAGTGGTTCCTCTAAGAGCTTCTAATGTTCTTGGATCGGAGAAGAAGAAAATATCAATGAAATGGAACTCTTTGATTAGAAAAACCCTAAACAAAAAATCGAACAACCAATACCACAATAATAATAACTTGAGTGATAAGTTACGAACTTCCAATCATGTGGCAAAAGGCAACAAATCAAAGATCGAGAGTAGCATGATCCGACCTGAGTTCCGATGTCTAATTAGCAAGCAAATGGTTGGGATAATGATATCAGTTTGGGTTCGTAGCGATCTTCATCCGTTTTTCCGAAATCCTAGCGTCTCTTGCGTAGGTTGTGGCATCATGGGATGCCTTGGCAACAAGGTAATAAAATTGTACTTTTAACAACAAATTTGTTTTCTTCCGCATGGAAAGGTTTGAAACTCAGTGTAATTTTATAATAAGTGTAAGGTGTTATCCATAACCTATAAATCATGAGTTTAATTAGTTCCGTTATGCATAAATAGAAGTAAATTAATTATGTGATGTGTTCAGAAAAATAGTTATTAAGTTTTTGGAAGTGGGGCAATAGGAGGTAATAGTTATATACTTCCTCCGATTCAAAATAAGTGATACACTTGGGGTTTCACGGTTTTTGAGGCAAAAGATTATAATGATGGTTAAATTAGATTAATTGGATGGTTAGTGGGGAATGGGTCCCACACCTTTTGAATAAAGTAAGGTTAATGATGTTTAAAAGTAAAAAGTAAGAGTAAAGGGGTCATTTCACTTTGTTAAAGTAGATAGTTAGTGGGTGTGGGTCCCATTTTTTTTTGCCAAATAAGGAAACTTTTCAAAGTGTATCACTTATTTTGAATCACCTTAAAAAGGAAAGTGTATCACTTATTTTGAATCGGAGGAAGTATTAATATACCATTGCTTAAAATGGAATATACTTTCTCATTAACGTAACATGCATGCTTACGAGTTACGACCGTAAACTTGCATTCTCTTTTGTCGTGGCTCATCACCAATGTCGTTTTACCCATGCACGACGTATAGTAGGCCATCTATCTATTAGCAAAAATGATTCACATTGAGTCTTGAACTCGGTCAAAACCATTAGATTTGAAAACTAAAAAAAAGTTCCTTTTATGAATATATGCATAAGCCATAAGGTAAAGAAAATGTACCCTCATATATCTTGTATTGTTTGTAGTAACTTGAGTTCCGAGTTCTAACTTCCGACTCGCTTTGAGAGTTGATTAATCTTAGGCTAGGGCGATCGCCTGCCTTGCAGGTAGCCCAGAGTCGACGCATGTGAACCTTCATGACAAAAGAGGTATTTATTTATGATCATATGGATTGAACTCGAGATCTCAGCTCTTTGAAGTTTCACCATTATGGAGATCAAACTCAACCACTACCACCATACTTGTGGTTTATATAGTCAAACTTGAAACCATAATTTACATAGTTGTACCGTACAACATATCCTCGATTATCCTTTTATGTTTTTTTTTTATGTGGACCATGTGGTGATTATGTTATCTATGTTGATCAGGGTTCGATTTCGGTTCGGTTTCAGTTTCACGAGACAAGTTTTTGCTTCGTATGTGGTCATCTAGCATCAGGAGGGAAAGAAGGAGATGAGAGACTCCGAAACGCCAATGCCTCGGAGATCTTGTCTCGAACAAGTTTTCCAACCGCCATGGGGCCTTCTCTTGACCTGCCCAAAAAGATACTAGACCACGAGTACGTTTTCAATACTACATCGGTTTACCTTATATACATATATCATTTTCAACAATTAACCATCATTAACTTTCAAATATAAGAAAAATCTAAATGGAATCACACATACGACACACTTTTGTAGGGGGGAACGAATATCTCGTTCCAAAAAGTTATTATAAGTTGCTTTCGGTTATACTAGTTTTTTATTTAATTGACAACTGCCAATTAACACATTTGCTTCTATATTTTATACCAAGTTGTGTTTAATTTACCCAAAATGATTTCCCACTAATAAACATATAATAATAATGTGACATAAAATATCAAGGAGTCCTTGATTTATTGATATTTTGATGTTTTTATCTCGTCTTTATCGTATATAGTCGGCAGATGATATAAAACTACCTTTACAAGAAGCATTATACTCATGATTCTTTATTAACATCGGTATATTACAGAGGAAGAAACAAAAGTATCTTACTCTATCGTTTGGGATAAAAAAAACATTGATTTAGCGAGTTAATTATTTGCAAGTATAATATAGAAGATATATTTTGATATTTTTTTATCAAAGACAACTTGTTTAATACTCCGTAAATAACAGAGCACAAAATTCAGGAGTATCACCAGCATGTATATTATCTTTAATATCACCTACATTAAAAAAACGAAACACTAATTTGGAAAATTTTGAGGGGTTACATATACTAACCCGTGTTACACATATGTCCACCCCTTTGAATTTTAGATTTGAACAATAGCAAGAAGAACGTCTGTTTTTTTTCCTTCTCTTTATATAATACTTCATCCGTATCAAAATAAGTGACACAAATTAGCTTACACGTTTTTTGAGGTAAAAGATTAAAGTAGAAGTTAAAATAGATTAAAGTACATAATTAGTGGAGGATGGGTCCCACTTTTCTTGAATAAAGTGATATTAATGAGTTTTAAAAGTAAAAGTAATGGTATAAGGATAATTTCACTTTATTAAAGTGGATAGTTAGTGGGTATGGGTCCCACTATTTTTACCAAATAAGGAAAATTTTCAAAATGTGTCATTTATTTTGATACACCCCAAAATGGAAAGTGTGTCACTTATTTTGATACGGAGGAAGTAACAGAGTATGGTGTGGGTTTTTAAAAGAATTTACTTTTGAATAAAAGTAAATTGGTACAATAAAACATAAGAAATAAATTTACCAAATAAAATACCTGAAATTATGTAGCTATACGTAATAATGTAGGATTATTCAATTAATTATCGTTTTTAGTTGAATTAGTTTTAATACTATTAATTTCAACTTTTTGTGAAGATTCATATGATCATTATATTCTTTTTTTTTTTTTTTTTTGGGCAACGATCATTTGTATTATATATAATCGACACACTAAAGATCGAGCAATAAATAACAAAGTTACCAAAACTAACTCTCATTGGTTAGTATTGCATCTAAGCTAAATAATCCTAACTGAATTATAACACATAAGAACTTTTAAAACCGGCTAGCAATCCAACTCATTATTTACTTTTTTAAGATGGTGTTTGCAAACTTTTGATATATATGACCAAATCATATATAGATTTGAATGCTTATATGTCTATTTATTCATTGATGATTATAGTTGATACATGTTTTTCATTCTGAAACATCATACATTTTACATGTGTATTGCATGCTCATTACATTCACACACACTCCACAAGAGCATACATTTTTGTACACCTAGTATTTTTGACACTTATATTATTAAATGAACAAGAAGATAAATATGAAAATTTAGTAGGAAAGAATACATTCTCATACAAATAATCTATTATTTTTGCAACTTATATTAGAAACTAAAATAGATTTTCATTAATAAAAGAGGTTGAATCTTAAAAAACGACCATTTACCATTTACATAAAGTACAAAGGTGGTCCCGTATGCCGAAGCTTAAAAGGAGATTTTTCCTGATGGGTTAGTTGTTGACAAAAAGCCAATTAGCTTCTGGTCAATTATTAAATTAGTTAATTTTAAACCGCCCCATTGAGATGATTGCTTGATTTACTTGTTTTCGTTTGTATCTTTGGTTTATAGAATGTGTGTAATAAGTTTATATAATAATGTAATTACTTGATGCTAACCAATGAATTAATCATTTCGGACGGAAGATAATTCTATCAAATCTTCCGTATCATAATACGTGATATATTTGGAATTTCACAGTTTTTGAGTCAAAAGATTAAAGTAAGGGTTAAAATATATTAATGTAGATAGTTAGTGGAGGTTGCGTCCCAGTTCATTTTAATAAATTGATATTAATGAGTTTTAAAAGTAAAAATAAAGTTATAAAAGTAATATCACTTTATTAAAGTGGATAGTTAGTGGAAGAGGTATCCCACTTTTTTACCAAATAAGGTAACTTTTGAAATTTATCACGAAACACTCATAGGTATAAAATGTATCACTTAATGTGATACGGACGTAGTATGTCCGTATCTTCTAGAAATGTATTATATTGATTTTTTTTAATGCCTCGTGAAATTATGAGTTTGATTGGAACTTTTTATATGTTAATGCCTTACTTCTCTGGTGATTAAGTTAAGTATCATTCTTGGTAAATTACTAATTGTGTATTGACTTGTAAATGACATCATCTATTTTGCTTTTAGTCATTTACCCAATTGCGGGTTTATTTTTATTTTTACTTGTCTAAAATATGTTTGTGTAATTCATGTCTTAAAATTATAAGATTAAGAACAAAATATTTCTTTACATATGGGAAAATGCATTAAATGAATTCTACTTTTTACAGTAAAATATAGTTGTTGTTGAATCCTTCATTAATCTTGCTTGACAAAAATCAAAATGTTCATTTTCTTTACTCTCTTTTAATGTTTACATATTATTTCTAACAGTCGAGTTGTGTTTCTTGGAGACCTAAATTACCGGATTTCCTTGCCCGAGAGGGAGACACGATTACTAGTAAACAGAAAAGATTGGAATACGCTACTTGAGAACGATCAGGTAACTTAAAAACGACATACCTCATAATCTTACTTAACGAAACATAATTAGAGATTTTTGTTTAATTTCAAAATCGATCAAAACCCCAAACTGTTTTGAATTTTACTTTTTATGATAATGAAATTGATTGGTTAATTTTTTTTTTTGTATCACTTGTGGCCTTTTAAATAATTAAAGCTTCGAATGGAACTCATGGATGGTCAAGCATTTGAAGGTTGGCATGAAGGAACGATCAATTTTGCTCCTACATACAAGTATAATCTTAATTGTGATGAATACTATGGTTGTGATCATCTTTGTACCAAAGGCAAAAAGAAACGTGCTCCTGCATGGTAAATTTTCTTTTCTAAACTTAGGTACCATCGGTTTTTGGTTAGGTTAAAAAATTATTATATAATTGAATGGTTTTTCTACCGTATGATATTGGGCACACATTAACCCGCAACTAATGAAGTAGTAATTTCCTGAATATGTCTTAATTAACATTAATAAATTCTAATTTCTTTAGAAGATGTATTTAATACGATTTTCGGTTTAAAATGGAAAAATTATGATAATTCATTTTACGTTAATGTGTATGATAGAAAACCCCATAATTAAAAATACATCTAGTGCCTCTCATAATTATTAAAAGAGTTTTTCTAACTCGGGAATGAGATAAGAAGTGTTAATTGAACTAAATTTACCATTCTTATTTACAAATGCATTTAATACATGTAAAAAATAGAATTGATTAATATGAAATAAGGAAATTTTGAGTCCAATTAACACTTCTTATCTCATACCCTTAGAGCATGAGTTAGCCAAACCCTTATTAAAATAATGCAATTTATTGATGATAATTTACACAATTTCAGGAAATTTTAAAATCATTAAATGTCTCTTATCTTATACACGAATTAAAAAAACATTTCAATAAAATATTTTGCTTATAGGTGTGACAGGATAATTTGGACGGGCGAAGGATTAAAGCAACTTGCATATGCAAGAAGTGAAACCCGATTGTCGGACCACCGACCCGTGAAGGCTATGTTCTCTACCGAAGTAAAAATTTCACGAATGAAGTACCAAAGTTTTTGTTTATCGGAAAGGTTTGGACATCGAACCAAAACCAATTTGGATTTCCATTCCGACGATGAATACTCGAGTCATTCGGGGCGGTTAAGCTTCCATATTAAAAATAAAATGACTACGCCATGAAAGCATATGATGATCATAGAACGTTTCAACTATACTATTGTTCATATTTTTCAACCCAAAAACGTCAACGTCGTATTTCTTTGATTGGATATATATATTTATATTATATATAGTACAAACGTGAGAGCAGTAGCACATAGTTTTGTAACATAAGACTTTGAGATTTGTTGTTTCTGTCGACCAACTTTGATTCCAATACGAGTGTAGTTGGCCTGATATAAATAGGGCTATTTTAAAGAATTGTGGTTTATGTAATTTGTATTTAAAAACCAAATTAGTTGGTGCACCCACGTACCTTGTATGTAAATTATTATATTTTCATTGATTTGTATTATTGCTGCGTACGTATAATGACCATCTTCAATTTATACTAGACAACGAACGTATAATGTTTTTTTAGAAAATTTGTATTATCAACGAACAAACGGGTTTCAAGATTTAGCATGTTTTGTACACAAGAGATTTTAGAAAATTTGTATTATCAGCGAACAAACAAGATACTAATAGCATTTTCGGAAATGGCCCACAGGCCCACAATATCAAACCATAGACCAGTTATTCTTGTATCAAACCACAGTAATGTTTAGTATTTAAATAAGTGAAACATTTAATTTTAAGATGTTTTAATATAAATGATTTATTTTTACTTCTAAATATTATTAATTTCATTTTAATTAAAACATTTGAAACTAATCATCCACTAACTACCTAATTTAATCTGATTAAATTTTATTATAATTTCTTTTGTCTAAAAAACTGTGAAATTTTAAATGTACCTCAACTTATGGGGTATTAGCAGCCGTCTAAAAATATGTAACCAATGGACTTCCGGAATCGGTTTTCACGCATGGACAACTTTATGTTGCCATTTCAAGAGGAACTTCACGTGACACGACAAAAGTATTAGTAACTCCAAAAAAAAAATCTCGACGGAGTTTACACACCAAACGTGGTGTATAAGGAGGTTTTACATGATGACTAATACGCATAAACATACCTTTTTATCCCTCTATTTTATACTTAATTAGGTTTTTGTTTTATAACAAGAAACTTTGGAGATGGATCATTTGTGTTATTATTCTTCAGAACATGTAATCGAACAATATTACGACGTCAATGTTAATTCTTGCTTTTTACCTCTATTTTATACACAGTTTTCATGCTTATGTATTGTATTCGTTATAAAAATATGTAACCAATGGACTTTTAATCGCCAGGAATATATAGTTCGCAGTCACCGCATCGTACGGATTTTAACCTAGTTTATTTAAGAATGGAAGAAGTATAAAATTTTGTAGTACATTTTTATACGAAAATAGTGCAAAATGTAAATTTAATATTTCGAATTTGGTGAACTATTTTTTAGTAGGCATTTTGCAACGGTGCAACTCGGTCCGGTTCACATGAGCCGGAACTTAAAAAAAATCCGAGTTAGAAAACCCTCCTTAACGAGCAGAGAGAGCAGCAATTCAGTAAAGTGTTCGCAGTATTAGGGTTCTTAGAGAATATCATTTTTAGCTTCAGATTCAGCAAAAAAATCGTAATCAGACATGGCACTTGGCTCACAACCGCTTGATATTCTCGGGGATCGTCAATGTGGTCAAGATGTTCGCACCCAAAATAGTAAGATTATACTTCTTAAACCCTAATTTATCTACTTGCTACGAAAATGTGCTCCGATAATTAACTAATTTCGAATCGTTTATTGCAGTTACTGCTTGTCAATCTGTTTCTAATATCGTGAAGACTTCACTTGGTCCTGTTGGACTTGACAAGGTATTTAACATCTCTCTGATGAACTTCGCTTTACTCAGTTTCATCAATTTGATAAAAAAAAGTTAGCTTTCTGTGAATATGCGTGCCCTAGATCGAAATCAAAGTCGCGTGAATCAGTAATTGTAGCAAGTATTTAATCCAAACTAGATGTGATAACAATTTTTGCTCAAATTTAAATCTGCTGAGTGTAATTTATGTCTCAGATGTTGGTTGATGATATTGGGGATGTAACTATCACAAATGATGGTGCTACAATTCTCAAGATGTTAGACGTGGAGCATCCTGCTGCTAAGGTGAGAAAAATAAAATTATATTTTTTAATTTTTTTAATAATATGATAAATTTCTTGTGAATTATTGTTATATAGGTTCTTGTTGAATTAGCTGAGCTTCAAGATAGAGAAGTAGGAGATGGCACAACTTCTGTGGTCATTATAGCAGCTGAGTTACTCAAGGTATAAATCATTTCTTTTACATAATTTTGAAAAATATATTGGAAAATGCTTGTTAATAATGTATTATTTTGATAATCTGCAGAGAGCAAATGATCTTGTCAAAAATAAGATTCACCCAACATCTGTAATAAGTGGATACAGAGTGAGTGTTATCAGTTTCCTTTCTCTCCCTCCATTTATTTCAACATTTTCTAACGCATTAATATTTTATTTTTAATATATTATTTTTACGTTTGTAGCTTGCAATGAGAGAAGCATGTAAATATATTGAAGAAAAGCTCGCAGTCAAGGTAATATTTAAAAAAAAAAAAAAAAGTTTAAAATTTTCCCAAAAATTGAAATTTTGACATTTTATTTTAGGTTGACAAGCTTGGAAAAGATTCTCTGATCAACTGTGCGAAGACTAGCATGTCTTCAAAATTGCTATCACAAGACTCCGACTTTTTTGCAAATCTGGTATTTTTTAATTTAAATTACTAAAAATGTGACCTTTTTATTATCATATATCTTTTTCAGGGTAAAAAATAACGTGCACTAATCTTTAGGTGGTTGAAGCAGTACAAGCTGTTAAAATGACAAATGCACGGGGTGAAATTAAGTATCCAATCAAGGTTTGTTCTTGAATCATCTTGATAGATACTGTCATTAATCTTTTTTATTTTATTTTATTAATGTTATCATTTTTATTGATTTTTTTAGGGAATTAATATTCTAAAAGCTCATGGAAAAAGTGCAAAAGAAAGCTACTTAATGAAAGGTTATGCTCTTAATACTGGACGTGCAGCACAAGGAATGCCAATGAAAGTTTCTCCTGCAAGAATCGCGTGTCTTGATTTTAATCTCCAAAAAACAAAAATGCAATTAGGAGTTCAGGTTTTAGTCACTGATCCACGTGAATTAGAGAAAATTCGTCAACGGTAATCTCATTTATTTTTCATATTATTTTAAAAATATTCTAAATCGGCGGATATATCTTTTCGTTACAAAAATATAAAATGTTTTATAGAGAAGCTGACATGACAAAAGAACGTATCGAAAAGATTCTAAAAGCTGGTGCTAATGTTGTTTTAACCACAAAGGGAATTGATGACATGGCACTCAAGGTATTTTGTAGTTTTGTATGATTATGTGTTAGACATGTTTAAAAATACTTATTAATTTTTTTTTTTAATTTAGTATTTTGTGGAAGCTGGTGCAATTGCTGTGAGACGAGTACGGAAAGAGGATTTACGCCATGTGGCAAAGTCAACAGGTGCAACTGCAGTGTCAACATTTGCTGACATGGAAGGCGAAGAGACATTCGACTCCTCGTTTCTTGGATATGCTGATGAAGTAGTCGAAGAACGCATTGCAGATGATGATGTCATACTCATAAAGGGAACTAAAACCACAAGTGCAGTATGTCATTTAAATATATTTAATTCATTTTATTTTATATGTTAACTAATTATTATTTAATTAAATAATTTCATCAGGTTTCTGTAATTCTGAGAGGTGCTAATGACTTTATGCTTGATGAAATGGATAGAGCTTTACATGATGCTTTATGTATCGTTAAGAGAACCCTAGAATCCAATTCAGTAATACCTAACCTAATTTTTATTTTTATTTATATAAATATATAATTTATATAATTATAATTGTATATATATGTGTTGAACAGGTGGTTGCAGGTGGAGGTGCAGTTGAGGCTGCATTATCTGTGTATTTGGAGTACCTTGCTACAACTTTGGGATCTCGTGAACAGCTGGCAATTGCAGAATTTGCTGAATCGTTGTTGATAATTCCAAAGGTTTGGTTTGGTGGAATTATGTATTTTTTAATTTTTTTAAGAAAATAATTAATATTTATAATAAGTTTGAAATATCCAGGTTCTTGCTGTGAATGCTGCAAAAGATGCAACTGATTTGGTAGCCAAACTACGTGCGTATCATCACACTGCACAAACTAAGGCAGATAAGAAACATTTATCTAGGTAATATTCTACTAATATATTACTTTTATTTTTATTTATTTTTTTAAATTAATTTTTAATTTTAATTTGCAGCATGGGTCTTGACCTAGTAAAGGGTACCGTTCGTAACAACTTAGAAGCTGGTGTGATTGAACCAGCAATGAGCAAAGTCAAGATACTACAGGTAATTTTGGTTACAAAAATGAATTATTGTTAGTATTATTATTGTTGAAATAATATTATTTATGTAATTGTATGTGTTTTCTTGTTACAGTTTGCAACTGAAGCAGCTATAACGATTCTTAGAATTGATGACATGATTAAACTTGTCAAAGATGAGAGTCAAGATGGTCAAGATTAGTATTTGGAAGATTGTTGCTAAACTTCGTCATGACATTGCAATTTCATTTTTATATTTTTTGTTGTGTAATTGAAAAGTTTTGGTGAGATTGTTGTTTGTAATGTAAGCTGCATTTTGTTAAAACTAGATGCTAATCGTTGTTATGTAGTGTTAGCATTGGATTTTTTTGTAACGGTTCATATTTCAGAAAAAAAAAAATAGTTTTATGAGTGAAATAGTCATGTTATTTTAAAACCATGTTTCCTATTAGAATAATCCTCATTTTGATAGAACAGAATTAGTTGACAACAAAAGATTTAATAACTTTAACTTTTAAAAGGTAGAGAGCCTTAAGCCTATGAAAACTTTTCCGTGTTATAACTTAGGAAATCTTAAACAAATTTTTATGGTGTTACGCCAAATTCTTCCTTAAAACATGACTAATTTATCTTTATTTGAAGACAAACTTGTACAAGTTTGACTACTTTAACATGTGCCGTAAATTTTTTTGACTTATTCCATAGCATTTTTTAGTATCTCAACAAGTGAATTATCGTCTGAAGTTTTAGATAATTCATTAAAGTAATGAAACTAGTCACACTTTTAAATGTTTTAGCATAAAATATGTTGTAATATAAATCCGTTGCAAAGAAAATATGGCGTAAAACTATGACATAAATCAAAATTTCATATTTTTCCTCATAAAGCCATAATCATCATCACAAACAAATTATATGCTTCCCCACCATCTTTACCTCTATTCACATATAAATCAACAACAAAAAAAGATCAAAAATGATCTAACAAAATAACAAAATTCAAAAAAATAAACAAAAATATTATTAATATAGAGAACCTACAACCATCCTTAAATAGAAGCCGCTCTACTCCGGTGGTGGTTCTTCCCGTGGTAGTGGGTCCTGCCGCCACCAAAAGTCACCGGATCAAACCTCTTCAACCGCGCCGCCTCTTTAGGGTTTATCACACACTCAGAAGGCGGTGTTTTGTACCTTTTTTTGTCATAACAATACGAATATTGCATATATTTCTTCCTAAAACTTTCCATTTTTACCCTTTGTGAAGGCGAGATACCCGTAGGGATTGAATTAGGGTTTTGTTCGGTTTCACATTTGAATGACGTGAGCTCAATGGGGTCCACCGTGCATCCGTGAAGGACTAAATCGGAAAACTCCGCAACGTAAGGGGCGTATTTGTAATTAACCTTGTATTTCCCTCCATTTGTAGCCCAATTGGAAGCATCCCAAATTGTAGCATATAAAGTCATTGGTTTTGAAGGAAAATCTCCACCCATTGATTCCGTACGTTTTATTTCTCGTATCGCAATATTGTCAATGTAGAATCTAAATAAAAAATAAAAACATAAATAAGTGCTTACCTTTGTACAAATAAATAATGGAAAATGATAATTAAAGCCCTAAAATAACAAGGCAAAATTGATATATAAACCGCCCCCTAAATTTTAGGAACACTGCTCTATCAATGAATGTACAATCATTTTATGCATGTTAAAAACAACCCTAAGGCTGTCATTAACTAAACCCATAAATAAAAAATGAACTTTCTATTAAAAATTGTTATGTAAAAATCAGTTTCCATTAGAAAACCCCATAAAAGAGAAGGTGGAAATTTACCAAATTGCCCTCTGTTTTTTATTGTATGTAATTATTAATATTAATTTTGAGAACTTTGGGAATATAATGAAAACATTTAAGAAAACAGAGAGATGTCACTGTTGCTACGTAAAAAGCTAACCACTATTTCTATTATTGCATACAATGTACCACAAGAACTATTATACCTGAAGCTTTAAATGGTAAAAAGTATAATTATTAATTTTGGTATGGACCATTTTGATAAAAAAAATATATATTAATTTATGACAATTTTAATAAAATAATATATTTTGTTGGTAATTAATTAACTCACATGATGCGATTGTGAGTCCAAAGGATGGAATATTGATGATAATCATCAGTAGGATCAAACCATAAACCAAATCTTTCTTCTCTGCCAACATTTGTGCTTCCGTTTCCATAAATATTAGTCTGAATTCTCCATTCTTTTCCTCTGATATTTCCCAAAAATTCAAAATCAATTTCATCATGCTTTTTCTCAAATATATCGGCATTTGACATCTGCACAAAACAAATACATTATTTTTATTAAGAAAAATAAACATTTATAAATAAGTAAAAAGTTACAGACAAAAAAAAAACAAAATTGCTAATGATGATAAGATATATGAAAGGTGTGGACCAAACTCAAGCTGTAAATATTAATTATTACCAACAAGCAAAAAGAAAATTAAAGTCGAATCATCGAATTCAAAACTTATAATAATTAATTTCTTTTTTTAACATATCGTTTAAAAGTGTCGGCATTTTGTTTTAGTCGAGGACAATGTTTCAAGACATGTGTTTTAAATTGAACCGGCCGATTCCTTAATAATGGTCGAAGGAGTTGAACCGGAAATTAGTTATGTAAAAGATAAATATATCCCAAAAAATCCTGAAAAATACAAAACACATTATAACAAACCCAAAAAAAATTAAAAACTATTTTCCAAGAAAATTCAACAATTTTGAGTTCCAATTCTATAAAAATGATACCAAACACTAAATGTTTAACTAGAAATTTGGTGTTTTAAACTATAAAAGGTATAAAATAAAATAAAGCCCTAAATATATATTAAAAAAAAAAGAATACCAATTATTAACTATAATTAAAAAACCGAGATGAAAAGAAGCTAAAAAAAATATACTGGTTTATATTATTTTCACTAGGAGTACTTACTCGGTTTAAAAGGGACAAGAGGAATCCATTTTGACACATAGTTCCAAGCCTATTATATGGAAGGTAAAAACATGTGGACAAATTTTATTTAAAATGAGGGAATAATTCATGAAAAGTAGTGATTTTGGGAGGAAGAATTTAAAAAATAATGCATGTTAATTAAGAAAAAGGAACAGTTGTCAAGAAATGAGGGGTCAATAATAAATTCATTTATATTATCTTTGATCAAACTTCAATGACAAAAAGGCAAAACATTAGTCCAAGATGCAAGCAATCTAATAAAATATAAAAAATTCAACTTTCGGTTTCATATAATATTATTAAATTATTACACATAGGGCCGTGGCTTCTGTTTTTTTTTCATTTTGTGTTCTTAAAGAACATATATTGACAACTGATAGTTTATAAAGTAAATCAACTTATAATAATTATAAACCTAATTAATTGTATATATTCAACAAATAAACAAATAAAATTACTCCGTAAACAAAGCCAACAATACCAAAAATAAATTTAGAACGTCTAGGCTGGCATAATTTAATGAAATCGATGTATTTGTTGACTCTTTGCCTTATTTAAGATGACCTCCAAAGAAAATGCCTAAAATTATATTCCTACTAAAAATAAATACTATAAATATGTTATTTTCAATCTAAATATTATTTTCCATTTAATAAAGGGTTTTTCATTCATATTCTAAAGACATAAGAATGTAGATAAGTAGCATGAATTGAATAAAATGTTTCATAACATACTGATAAATGTATTAAATAAAATGTTTCAATATAAATATTAATTATAACTTCAATCAATATTTATCTTATGCCTTAATTAGAAAAAACCTTGAATAAATTACAGAATTCATTTTGAGCAAATTTCAGTGTACCTTGCATTTATTTTGCGCTGTAAATTATCAAAAATAAGTAAACAAATTAACCTACAATCTCACAATTCCGATTATAATTTATGTGAAAAAAGACATACTTTTCAGGGAGTAAGTATTAAATTAAACAAAAAATTAAGGAAAATGCTAATGATAAGGGTTGTCATTAAGAAGGCAAAATACACAAAAGACAACTCTTGAATTTTAGAAATATTACTTTTTTAATCAATGTACAAGCTTTTTATGCATGTTATCACAACCCTAACCCAAAAATTAAAATTGACATCTGTTTTATCTATTTTCAAATTAAAAGGAGGACTGAAAAATACTATGCAAACTTGAATTTAGGTTAAACTCATTAAACTTTGATACAACAAAATAATGACTAATTATAAAAATATAACTCACATAAAAAGCGACAACAACACCAGCAGTATAATCAGCAGGAAGCTTAATGGAGGCACTGAAGAATCCATGGAGATAGAGGTCTTGTGACACAAATCCAGAACCTGCACACACACACACACACACTTACTTATTCATTCATATAAATATATAAAAATTAACAGATAATATATTAATAAGTTAATATACTTCGTATAATATATAATGAATTAACCTGTTCTTTCGTCTAGTGATAAGTGAACAGATTTGCCATCTTTTAGAACGATTAAATTATTATCCCCAAATAACTGCGAATAGCCTTCATCAAATGCTAAAATCGGCAGATTCCTTGAAACGCCGTTAGCGGAAACAAACACAGAGCATAGTACAACAATCATCAAATGCAAAACCTCCATTTGCGCAAGGTACAAGTCAGTAATGCATAAAATTGTTGCAGGAAAACAGAGGTTTGAAAATTAGTCTGAAGAAGAAGAATGAGGAGAGAGAGGTGTGAGCAGTGGGGGTTTTATCGGTGGTGAGGGTCTGAGGGAGGTGTGAGCTGTTTATCATTTCGAGTTTGGACACATTTCCTATTTTTGTTTTGTTTTTATTTTTTATTATACCTCCGTATTAAAATAAGTGATACATTTGAGAAATTACGGTTTTTGAGGTAAAAGATTAGAAAGTGATTTAAAATAGTATAAAGTGGATAGTTAGTGGATAATGGGTCCCACTTCTTTTGGATGTAGTGAAATTAATGATGTTTAAAAGTAAAAGTAAGAGTAAAAGAGTAATTTTACTTTATTAAAGTAGATAGTTAGTGGATAATGGGTCCCACTTAGGGGTGTAATCGAGTCGAGACAGCTCGTGAGTTACTCGAGACCGACTCGAAAAATACTCGAAATCGACTCGTTGTGAACCGAGTCGAGCTCGAGCTCGAGCTACTCGAGTAGGGTTTCGAGCCGAGTTCGAGTTCCAATATACTCAGCTCGTTAGGCTCGCGAGCCTTATCGAGCTTTTATTTAATTACCATTTTACCCTTTTTCCATATACATAATTACCTTTTACCATTTTCCATATACATATTTACAACAAAAAACATGCATTTTAAAAAAAAATATGAATTTTTAGAGCCGAGCCGAGTATCGAGTCGAGTTTCGAGTTTTCACCGAGTCGAGTTCGAGCTTAAAAATGGAAGCTCGTCGAGTTTCGAGTCGAGTTTCGAGCTCGAGTTTTAGTTGGCGAGTCGAGCTCGAGCTTGGCAGAACTCGGCTCGACTCGACTCGTTTACACCCCTAGTCCCACTTTTTTGCCAAATAAGGTAAGTTTTGAAAGTGTATCACTTATTTTGTTCCACCCCTAAATAGAAAGTGTATCACTTATTTTGATACGGAGTAGTATTTAATTCTAAGTTTTCTATATTTCTAAAATTGCAGTTAATGATTTTCGTGATAAACACTCGAATTATTAATGTAAGATTAGTAAGGTGCTGATTGGTAAGCCTTTTAATGATTTAGTCAAAAGATCAGCCTCTTAATCAGACAGATTCAGAGTATTTGGTAAGAACTCTTAATCAGCCTCTGAACCAATAATTCAATAGATTCTACCTCTTAATCGGACAGATGTCAGGGGAAGTCTGAATCATTCAGACATCTGCATCATTCAGATATTAATCATTCAGATGCTACCAAACAACCCCTTAGTAGATTTTGAACTTTTTTATGGGGAATTCATTTATGTACCACAAATTTTACTTCTTAAACCACACTGTACAACTTTTACAGGTTACTGTACAATCATGTCAAGCAACAGTTATGATAGATGAGTTAAAAGATGTGGTATGAAAACCATCCCCTCTTTTGTTATTCCTAAGTTTTTCTTGTTCAAAACAAAATCTACACAATATTGTGGGAAAAATCATCCAACGCCATTAGAAATGACTCAATGAGTGACCAAAGTCACTAAATCGCTACCTTTGACACGCACTCTTTCTTTGTTTTTTATTGAGTTCGGTCACTTAGACAATTAGACTTCTTGTAAGAGAGGTGTTTATGTATTATATATAAAATGTACATAATATTTTAACGATAAATTGATGCGAGTTTGATTATCGAGGTTTATTCATGTGTTTTTTAGAAAATTGATGTCTTGTTTTAAACTTCTACCTAAAATTTAGCTAAGGCCGTGTTGTTTTGATATATAGACGAGTAGCAACCAAATTATTCAATCGTTAAAAAGATGATTATTATTATTTTTTAACGATTTTATTTTTTGGTTAACAAATAAATTTCATTCACCAAACACCATCTTCAAGAAGAAGATGTGAAAATATTTTTTGGAGTTAGAAGAAATAGATTGGTATCTTCAGATGCTTAGGAGAAAGAAGACATGCTCGGTCATTTTATTCAGACGTTCTCTTATATGCAATCTTTCAAAATTTGGGTTTTTAGTTGACCTGGTATGATGGTCGAAGCCGGGTCACAGTTCAACTGGTTGAAGTGGCGAGTGAACTAATCACTATTCACACCGTGTTCAAACTGAAATTACCTACCAAATCGATTTCATATTGTTTTCCAATCCAAATTACCTGATTTCCCATGATTGGTTTTCCAAAATCGTCTAGTCACCTTTTAAATCGCCTGATTCCCCATGATTCGCTTCCAAAACAGATGTATCATCTTCCAAATCGCCTGATTCGGTTTCCAATTTCGATGAATCAGCTTTCGAAATTGAAGTTCAAGCGGGATTACAACCTACAACCGGGTCACAAATGGTTTCCAGGTCAGCTGGTTTCACATAAACCCGTTGGTTCGCAAGTGGTCATTAATGAGAAAAAAAAAACCCCGTATATCTTTTGACCCGCTCTTTTCCCCAAGTCCTAGTTTAATTGGTTGAACCGGCCAAGTGAGACTCAGGTTTTAAAACATTACTTACTTGGTTGGAGAATAGAGGGAAATCGACGAAGGCAAATTGGAAAGGTCGTACTGTTTTAATTGTTACTTTTCTGAATGTAGTTTGGCCATACATTTTTGGGTTCTCATGTACATATCTTGGTCCCTTTCGGGTGTTGCTAATGCAAACTTTTTTCTTTAAAAATAAAATACTTCCTCCGATTTAAAATAAGTAATACATTGTTGGTTTCATGAGTTTTGAGGCAAAATATGATAATAATAATTAAATTAGATTAATTGGATAGTTAGTGGGGAATGAGTCCCACAAATTTTGAATAAAGTGAGGTTAATGATGTTTAAAAATAAAGGTAAGGGTAAATATGTCATTTCATTTTATTAAAGTAGATAGTTAGTGAGTGTAAGTCCCACTACTTTTAACCAAATAAGGTAAGTTTTCAAAATGCTTATTTTAAATCGGAGGAAATATAAAGTAAAAGTTAAGTATTAAGCACTAGATTAGAGAGAAAAAAATAATAAAATATGAAGAATAATTAGGGGATTGGAGGGGACAAGAAGATCCAAATTTAGATCCCTAGGACGGAGGCTCGGGTGATAATAGGAGGCCATGAGTCATGGGTGGCGATGGGGTTGTACCACAAAGTACTACTCCCTAATGCATAGCAATACATGAACGTGAATTACAAACGGCCATAACTCTAGGCTAATTTAGTCAACTTCAACCATCTCCTTTTCTTTTCCTTTTTTCCTAAAACGGCCAAAAATTATATTGTATCTTTAAAAGTAAGCATAAATTTAAACACTAGAAAAGAAAAGGAAAAATAAGATTATTTTCTATTACATGTAAGAGGTATTATGATTTAGGGTATGGAATTTTCATGTTTATTAAGCTAATAAGTTCAAAAATCCTTTAAACATGACCTTGTAAGGCATTCAACTTTTAATCAATAATAGCCTAATAGGTTTTGTATATAATAACTTCATTATTGTATTGTAGTGGTTGGTAACGGCAATGTCAAGAATATTGATAAAATATTCGTATTATTTCATGGGTTGACTCGATCGTCGCACTTGTTCCCCACATGTCAAAGGCATAACTTCATATCCATGGAGAAAAAATAATGTATATAAACTATATGTATAAAACAATAATACATTAGATTTGTAGTTGTCCAGTAACGGTATAAAGGCTTTGGTATAGCTGTATAAGGGGCTTTTTTTTTTAAAATTAAAAGCTTATGTACTCACATCATAACTGGGGCAGTTATATGAAAAAATGTAGAATAGGAAGAAATACAAAATTTCATTTTAAACAAATAAAAATAGCTAAACCAATAGTCATCTATAGAAATTCCTTGGGCATTTAGGGAGACAACACATAGGCATCATAGGATGCTAAACACTCCCGTGGTTTTCGCAAGTATTTTAACCAGCATGGAAAGATAAATGGTCATTTTATCTAATTTGTTACAATATATAAAATAAGTGATATAATTTTTACTTTTGGATGTATTATATTTCCTCCGTATCAAAATAAGTGACACATTTTTTATTTTTTGGGATGTATCAAAATAAATGACATACTTTGAAAACTTTATTTATTTGGTAAAAATAGTGGGATCCATACCCACTAACTATCACTTTAATAAAGTGAAATTACCCTTATACCCTTACTTTTACTTTTAAAACTCATTAATATCACTTTATTCAAGAAAAGTGGGACCCATCCTCCACTAATTATGTACTTTTATCTATTTTAACATATACTTTAATCTTTTACCTCAAAAAATATGTAAGTCAATTTGTGTCACTTATTTTGATACGGAGGAAGTAATAAGTGATATATTTAAAATTTTATTTTATTTGATAAAAAATAGTGGTACACATAGACATACCCACTAACTATCTTCTTTATTATATTTACGAAGTTTCGAGTAAAAGATTTCAATTATTAATCAATAAGATCTAATTGTCAAGATTAATCACATATTTTATATACATAAAGGGGTATTTTGGTCATTTGGCACTTTTAGTTTTAAAATCATTAAAATCACTTTATTCAAAAGGTATGTGACTTATCTCCCACTAATTATTCATTTCAATCTAAATAATAATCATTATAATTTTTTACCTCAAAACCATGAAATTAACACTTAATTTTGGATCGGATGAAGCATTATTAAAGGGTTGAATTTTAATTTTTTTTCTAACTGAAATGTATTATATTTATAAGTGATCCCGTTGGATAAATGTTTATCTGGTAAACTTCTAGGTAGGGGTGAGCATAAAAACTGAAAAACGGAAACCAAACCGTTAAAACCGACAAAACCAAACTGTTAAAACCGAAACCATTTCAAAACCGACGGTTTGGTTTTAGATTTTGAAAAAACCGATGGATTCGGTTCGGTTTCGGTTTTAACCAAAAACCGCCCCATTAAGAAACAGCCCCACTAATATTTAATATATTATATATATTTTTTAATTTTATATTTATTAAATAAAAGTCGACCTATTTGAGTATTTGAAAGTCCATCTACTATGGTCCATTGATGCCTATATCGTTATTATATGCTACATAATACGTTTATAATTTGAATTTTGGGCTGAAAATGGTATTCATTGTTGAAATGTGCTATTAGACATTAAACATAATGATATAAGTTAGATATTATTACTAAAATTTGTATTCTAATTTGAAAAAATGAGGATTAGTGCATGAAATTATGTATCTATGTTTAAGACGAGGTGGTTTCGGTTTAGAAACCGAAACCGGTCCGTTAAAGGCTAAAAACCGTTAAAACCGAAACCGTTAGAAACCGAAACCATTGGATTTGAAAATCCTAAAACCGAAATTAGCGGATTCGGTTCGGTTTGAGCCCAAAACCGCCCTATGCACACCCCTACTTCTAGGTCACCACCAGAAAGTTAAAGGGGTTAAACGAGTCTATAAACTATAATACAAGGGGATACAGATATATTTTTTTAATCAAATATCTCATCACATGAGTGAAAGGCAGCATATGAAAAGTAGTTATGTTCGTTGTTTGTTAGCATACCCTGACTCAAACATGACATTAAACTTATCCTCAACAAGTTAAATTAGGCCACATATTTTGGATTCGAAATTGCTACCCTTCCAAGTTGATCCCATCATAAATTAGTCACTAGAAGCTGGCAAAAAGAAAAGGCCAAATCATGCATAAAGGAAAGCCATATATGGTTAAAGTTCATCATTGAATTCAGGCATTGTTTGGAAATAGTAGACATGTGAATATTGATGTCAATTAATTTGACATTTTATGTGACCTTCAAGATATATATATGCCTTTCCTTTAATCCTATTTGCTTACCTTCTGTAGCTAATTTGCGTAAAAGTTAAACGAAGTTCGTAGTTTTAGTTGTGATTTAGGGTAAAAGAGTGATTAAACAAAGTATTAATAATTTAAGCTTGACCATTATTACAAGTAAGCACTCGTTAATCGTTATACTTTGTTAAAAGAAGTGGGTGGAAAGCCTAGTTGGTAATTTATTTCGCAATTTATTTGAACAATATACTTTTACATATTTATGGTTTTACCTCTACATATTTGTTGAAGCCTGAAGGAATGACTTGAACTATCGAGAAACATCCTATACATCTTCTGATACCGCTACACAATATCGATCTATTGGTATTTTTATAATAAAATGATACAAACAGTTGTTGAAAACATAATTTGCTCATGTACATAAAAGAGGGAAATAACTATATATTTGAGGTAAAGTATGAGTCCCACCGGTTCAATTATTATTTTGATTTGTTAGCCTCTACTTTTGGTATCTTGCATAATTTGGGTATGTCATCATTCACATTTTCACCATACAGTATCCTCCTGTTTTTCATCTATCCTCACACATATTGCATCCATTTCGAGAAAATATAATTAAAAAAAGCTTGATTTGACTTGGCATGTGCCATTCAGCCAAAGTTTTCGGTCATTGATGGATCACTTGAAAAGTATGTGTGAATTATACTTCCTCCGTATCAAAATAAATGATACAAATTAGCTTACACGTTTTTTGAAGTAAAAGATTAAAATAGATGTTAAAATAGATTAAAGTACATAATTAGTGGAAAATGAATCTCATTTTTCTTGCATAAAGTGATATTAATGAGTTTTAAAAGTAAAAGTAAGGGTATAAGGGTAATTTCACTTTATTATAATGGATAGTTAGTGAGTATGTGTCCCACTATTTTTACCAAATAAGAAAAGTTTTCAAAGAATGTCATTTATTTTGATACACCTAAAATAGAAAGTATGTCACTTATTTTGATACACCTAAAATAGAAAGTATGTCACTTATTTTGATACGCAGGAAGTATTGTTTTTTAATCACCGAGTAAAAAAAGAGGAATACATTGTTAACAGGGTAATTAAACAGGGGGTAAAATGTAAATAAAAGTAAACAGGGGGGGGTTGTGATTTTATTAATTTTGAGCTACCAGTGCACGTGGCAAGCTAAAATTCAGCACAAGAGAAATAACAACACACAAGATGCACCACCAACACGCACAACCACCACTTCATTCCGCCGGAAATCCCATCTCTTCTCCGCCGGAGTCGCTTAATTCTACGACGGAGGCTCCTCCGAAACAGGTGGCCTTAGCAATGGACCGTTTAGCCCATGCTGCGAGACTCATCGCCGACATTAGACTCGGTGCCGACCGCCTCCTCGAAGCCCTATTTATCGCCGGACAACAGCCTCAACCGTCCACTTCCAATAAACCCTTACATATGATCCTTCAAGAGGGAGCTTCCATGCGCCAGTACCTTCATGATCTTCGAACTATTGGTAACTATCTAATTTCAGTTTTTCAGTTTTTAATTCTCAGTTTTTAGGGTTTAGATTTTGAATGACTCGCGTACAAACTTTGCTCCAATGTCTAGCTTCGTCAACTATTTTTCCGGTCCTTAGATTCGAAATTGATGAAATCTATTTGTGGTGATGCCTTCAGATTAGGGAATCTGTTATTCAGTAACCAAATTTTAATTGTTAATGTTCAAGCTGCATTTTGAATTTGACTTGTCAATCTCTTTGCTACTGTTAGGAAGACAATTGGAAGATTCTGGAGTTCTGAATGAATCACTCAGATCGAGAAGTAATTCATGGGGACTTCATATGCCTTTAGTTTGTCCAGATGGTGCTGTTGTTGCATATGCATGGAAACGACAACTTGCAGGTCAAGCTGGAGCTTCTGCTGTTGACAGAACCAGGTCTATTTTATCTTCTTAATTCAAATATTAATTCATAATTAAAAAAAAAAAAAAACTTTATTTTTTTGTAGGTTGGCACTGAAGGCATTTACTGATCAAAAAAGACGATTTTTTCCTCATCTAGATGAAGAATCAATAAACGGACCAATCACAAAGAAACATCGTGGGACCCAATCTGCAACCGCCAGTCAACAAGAAGATTTCAACAACTTAAGAACTGTTTCAGATGTTTTAACCGAACTGGAGAAACAAATTCCAGAAGTCAAAACATCTACTTACCAACGATTAGATTGGTTAAAACGAGCTTCATTGCTTCCTAATGACACTTTAGATGAATCACCAAAAGATCATAGTTTTCTAAATTCTCGAGATATGAGATCAGAATCAAGAAATTCAGTTGCAGCTGATCAAATTGCTGTAATTGAGTTGTTAATCCCTTCTGTTTTTAGAGCAGTAATTTCATTGCATCCAGCTGGTTCACTTGATCCTGATGCAGTTTCTTTCTTTTCACCAGATGAGGTATTTTATATTTTACATTTTTACATAAATTATTAATTAATGTAATTATTTTTAGATATAAACAATTGCCAGGGTGGCAGTTATGTACATGCAAGAGGAGTTTCATCTTTTAACACATTTAGGAACATTACGGTAAACATTTTTTTAATATTCACACACTTGAAATATTCATACCTAAATAAATAAAAATACATTTTTTTTATATTTTTTTATAATTACAGGAACATGCTGCAATGGCACCACAGCATTTTATTAGTGTAAATGCCAAGACAGCACTGTGTAATTTGATGGTATTATTTCCATTAATGTTAAGGAATATACAAGTATTTAACTATTTTATATTTAATTTTCTGAAAATGTTAATGCAGCATTGGATCTGCAGCTATCAAACTCTATTTACAAAAGTCTGCAGGTAAAATAGGAAATAAATATACAAGTATATAGTTATATACATATTAAATTAGAAATATTATTGATCTGTAAAAATATATTATTGTTGCAGTAAATGTGGGAAATTACTTTCAATGGACAAAGAATCAGCATTATTGTTACCTCCCGTTCAACGACCGTACCGAAAATTTTCTGTCAGTAAAAATCTGTCGCAAAATTCGTCAACGAAGTATCAGAGCAACATTGATATTCCAGCTTATCATATTGGTTGTTTTCCTCAAGATGCATAATAGCAGCTTAGATGTAGTTAGTTATATGGTTAATTTTAGATTTGTAGATTTTAGCATCTTTGATCTATTAATCCAATTTTGATGGCTTATAAACCAAGGTTCTAAAAAACACGCCTTTGTGCAACCTTATAAACCAAGGTTCTATAAAAGCGCGCCAAGGCGCAACTGATTTTTTATTTGTAAACTTTCACATATTAATATCATATAAATCAATAGATCTATAATTTTTTTTGAACTAGATATACATGTATATAAATTATATTAAAGTTTTTGCCGTTTAAAGTCACGCCTTAAAAAACGTCTTGATGCTAATGTCATGCATCTTAAATTTTTGGAACCATGTAATAAACTCCATTACATGACAAAATGTTTGCGGTTATGTTAATTTCACCATTTATGAAAGAAGGAATTCATGATATGTTTTGATTTAAACTAGATATGTTAAATTGTGCTATCTTTTCGTGTTTTTAAGCAACAATGACATGAATTCTTTGAACCCGGACACAACATGATATGAAGGGGTGTTTTGTTTTGCTAAACGAACACGACCCAACTAATAAAGACATACATGACAACTCAAGATAAAAGATAAAAATATCAAATTGCTTATTTAGTACATGCTTAAAAACCGACAAACACGACAATAGTATAACATAAGTTATAACTAAATGTTCCCAAAATTACAAAAACCGTGTTAATTTCTGAACTCAAACACAACTTCGTAGTTTTACACAAATTCAAATTTCAATTCCAATTTCGTTTCGTGTATATTTGTCATGTCGTCGTGTTAAGTTTTTGACCGGCCTAATTTAAACAAGCTCAATTAATCTTATTTATACAAAAACATACACAATAAAACAAACTTGTTTTACACCCACTGTTTCTTAGTGTTCTCCATTCGTTGTAGCAAACCCGCAATTTCCGCTTGCATTCTCATCTTCATTTTATAATACTCGATATGATCATTTTCCAAAACCTTAAACTCATCAACTTTTTGCTTCTTTCTTTCCTCTGATTCATTCACACATAATTTAGCAATCTTTTTCCCATATTCTTCATCCAATTTCTCAATATTACTTTTGATCATAAGTTTATACCCCTCGGCTTCTTTTCTTGCTTCATCCGCTTTGTTCTGGAACATTCTCGCTTCCGCTTGTTTTACCCTAACGAGACTATCCACGCTGTCGAAACCGTCCTTTTTGGTTGACTTTATTGACCATTCATCCTTCGCCACCGTATTGTTACTGTTGACCGCTAAAGGTTTGATGTCGTTTTGAGGAAAATAAGGTTTTGATGGTGTGACAACGGTTGATGGTAAATTGGATGTGGGAAACCCGGATATGTTATCTGTATCTATATATAACAAAACTATAAGTTTTTTATGTTGGCGACAGTCTTGTAAAACTCGGTCAAATTCTCCAAAATACTTACTTTTCCACCAACCCACTCTCAAAAATACATTTTAAATTACTAGTCTTACTATTATTATTATTATCTAGAGTAAATTACACAAATGGTCCTTTAACTTTATATCAAATTTCACCAATGGTCCTTTAATTTCAAAAATTACACCGTTGGTCCTTATTTTTGAAACTTATTTCACCGATAGTCCTTTAGGCTTAACAGTGTTAAATTTTTCTGTTAAGTCTCCCATGTGAGATGCACATGGGTGTGGGTGTGTGCAAGTGGAGTGATACTTTTTACCTTAAAAGTTGTAGACAAGCTTGTTTTTTAATTTCTTTTGCAAAAAGTGAAATGGGAAAAGACTACAATGCCCTCATGTGCATCTACATGTGTGACTTAACAGAAAAATTTAACACCGTTAAGCCTAAAAGACTATCGGGGAAATAAGTTTCAAAAATAAGGACCATCGGTGTAATTTTTGAAACTAAAAGACCATTGGTGAAATTTTGTATATAGTTAAAGGATCATTCGTGTAATTAACTCTATTATCTATATACAATAATATTAGTATGATATATTTATTTACAGGTTTAAAATATGTACTATTTTTAACAACTAAGGAAATTATATGTATTATATATACTTTTATAAAAATTTATACTTCCTCCGATTCAAAATAAAATAATACACATTCTATTTCTGGGTGTATCAAAATAAATGACACACTTTCAAAATTTATCTTATTTAATAAAAATGGTGGGGTCCACATTCACTAATTATCTAATTTAATATAGTAAAATAACCTTTTTACCCTTAATAATTTTATATACAATATGAGGCTCCAGATTTGTCGAACAAACGAGTACCGAGTTTTATAACATTGGTTGACTAAATAATTTGAGAAAAATTAAAAAGAGACTTACAGTTGAAAAACTGAAGCATAAAACCGCATGCATCTGAAGCAGATATCATCTTATTATCAAGTTTCGATATCATCTCGCAAGCTTTCGAGTAAAGCTCTTTTCCTTTAAAATCGCAACTTTTTTTAAATATTTTCCTAACGCAATCGAGTTCTTTCCTTAAACTCTCCAAACTCCATTCTTCCGAACACATTTTAAATACTTCTTTAACAAAACCAAACATCTCGGAAGCATGCCCGCAACCGATACAATGAAACAGAATCTGGGTTGACCCCGTGGGCCCGGTCAAACTTTGACCGGGCTTTATTAGATTCTTTTGCAGCCCGCAAACCACGTGACAAAAATGAGAACAAACATCGCACCCGACCCAAGTACAAGTATTATTTGCACTATCAAAGTTTAAACATATTAAACACATGCATTCACTGCAAAACCCGTTTGTTGTTGAACAAATCTTGCATTCACAATCGTCAACGGGTAATAATTTCTTGCAATTTATGTTCTTACACCTTTTGTTTAAAAATATTTCGGTTAATTCGGTTGTCGGGAGACGGGTTTGACCGGATAAGAAGGTCTCGAGGCCCGTTTTTATGGAAACCAAGATCTCGAGCTGGGTTTTGTTTGCTTTTGAAAGATTTTCGGTTGTAAAATCAGCCCGTTGTTCGAGCCGAAGCTGGAGTCGAACCAAATCGTCTTTGAAATCGGGAACGGTTATCAGTTTCTTCAAGTGATTCTTTGTGGATTCGATTGTTTCGTCGGTGAGTTCTTGAATTGTTTGAGCTGTAATCGGGATCGATTCGGATGCGATTTGTTGAAGAATCGATTCGGGTGTAGAAAGTTTTTGTGATCTGTGAACTGACCCGTTCGATTGAGTGTCGGTTTTGGTTTTTGCAACGAGTTCAGATGGGAAAAATGTGACACTACCATCACCAACGGGTCGAAACCGGCTATGAACCGACCCGTTAGTTCCTTCACCAGCGTTCCAAATTTCATAATTTTCGGTTGAATTTCGGGTCATGGAGCAACTCAGGTTATGTGAAAACTGGTGGGAACCAGAAAACGAGGAAAAATCATTGGAAAAAGTGGTTTGTGTGTTGTTACTATTTGACCTACCTAATGATAGATCATCGTTCGGAAATTGAACACCATTAGAAGCAGATAAAGACAATGAAGCATCAGATAACGATAACGATAAATCTAGGGTTTCTAATTTTGGTTTCTTACCGCTGCTGGTTACATGAAATTCATCACCTTCAGATTCTCTTTTCGAAGAACCTCCAGATAATTGCATAAAATCTCTCTCCACGAATCGATTCTCGTCTAGATTATGATCAGCGTGATCATCAGAAACAACTAATTTTCCTTTCCGAGCTTTTTTACCATCATCTGAAATACCCAATTTTAAGGGTTTTGATTCTGAACCGTTTTCGAAAAATCCGGTTTTTTCACCTGCGTTGACTTGATTTTCATCGGAAATCATCTCTGATTCCTTCAATTGAGTGATTTCGCTTCCAAAAACGCCGTTGCTTGAAGAACTTTGTTTTAACATGATTAATGACGAATTAAGAAGAATATAGAGTAATTAAGATGTTACCTTTTGTGAGGAGCATATAGGAAAAAAGGAATTAAAGCATATTTGAACAGTAATTAGTTGTTCAATCAGTTATAGGAAAAAAGGAATTAAAGCATATTTGAACAGTAATTAGTTGTTCAATCAGTTTCGTGGGTGTTTCCCGTTGGATTCTTCAGCACTCCATGACCGTTTCTAGAGTGCTGTTTGGTTTGACGGTTTTATGTATGGGTATGAAAGTGTTATCAAATGTTTGTTTCATGGAGTTGGTTTTGACAAAACTATAAAACGATGGTTTAGCAAAATAGAAATGATATTTAGTCCTATTATTTAAACCTACTCATAACCAATTGGTCTAGATCAATTGGCCATCAAGGATTGTCTTGGGAAGTTTGTCTTCAAGAGCTCTTGGGTTCAAGACTTGTTGGGGACATTCTTTAGGAGAAAAAAGGTGGTGGAGTTTATTCCCCAAAAAAGGATATATGTTCGAAGAATGCATATTACCCGCTTGGATGTCACTGCATATGTCGAACCACTAACTTACTAACTTGCCGTTCAAAAACAAAATTTAAACCTACTCATAGATCTATCTACTTGATATGTTGACATGTGTAATTTATTAATTTTCTCTCGTAATATTATTTTTTGATTTTGACACGTGTCTTTATCTAATAAGTAAGCCTATATGTAGGTATAAATGGTAGACCTAAATACCATTACTCTTAGCAAAATCGATCAAAAGGAATATGGGATTTATGAAAGAAAATCCGTATGGTCAGTTATGTCTTTAAGGAGGTGCAAGAGGTGGAATCGCACATGACTCATATTTTATAGGGGCCCAATATTTATATATATCTTATACATATAATATTAAAATTTAAGTTAACTTAATAATTTAATAGAATTTTTTTTAAAAAAGTCTAATTTTTTTATAAAAATCTTGTATCCGGAGAGTTCATTTTTGTGATTTAACACAGTGCTTTTAAAAACTCGGAGAGGCCGGTCCATCATACACTCTCTCACTTTCTCATTTCATTTATAGGATCTTGTTAAATACGAGATTTAGTTATTATATTCCTATCGCTTTTTGCTTACATTTCATTCTATTGTGTAATTTTTACAATTTGTTATTGTAATTTAGTTTTTTTTTTTATTATATTTTACATTGAAACAAAATCAAGCTCTAAATAATACGGAGTATCAATCGACGTTTGAATAGTTCAACGTTGTTGTTGCTTGGTCAAAGAAATGAATTCCGGAATTTTGACAACTTTTAAGATAAGCCGTCATGTTGACTATGTGACAGGAAGTAGACGTGTTAAATAAAAAAATATATAAAAAACTTGTATATTGATTAAAATAATATTATTTTTAAAAATTCAGAAGGGTTGTCTTTTGATATTTTGTCTTCTTAATGACAGCCCTAAGGGCTGTCATTATCATTTTCCATAGAAAAAAACATGTTAATATAAGGGGGAAAATTGACCTAATTAAGTCATTAAATATACGAATAAAGTTTGAAGCTTAGTGATAAAATTGTAATAGGCAAAATGTGTATCTATTATCTATAAATCATGAATTCAAGTTTCGTCTGGAAAAATGAAACAAATTAAATGCCGTTAAACTGAATAATACGAAATAAAAAAAGTTAACTACTTAACTACATAAAGAAATTTAAAAAGTCAACTATGAATTTCTTCAAAATAAGTTGACCACTTAAAATAATAATAATAATCACTGAATAATGATATTAAAATGAGGGATTTTGACAAACCAAATAACTCATATGACAAAGAATAACAAACAATCGATAGATAAATTTACAAAGAAATTAAGATACCGAATCCATAGTTTAAATATGATTGATTGATCAACTTATCTACATCAAAACAACTCCACATTCTTAATATCTTCACAAACAAGGGTTTCCAAATCTAAGTTGAAACCGGAAAACAAAATAGGACTAGGTCATAATGGACCGATACAGTGTTGTAGGTTTCAGTCTATCATTTTGAAAAAATAGTTTGTCGATCCAATTTTGTACCCAACTTGTCCGGTCCAAAAAGCGGATAATTATCATTCTAACGAAAGACAACGTTTATGTAAGATATGTGACTTGTATCACTAGCTCAATTCTTTTGGTGCAGTTTTATAAGATGTAAAAAACTTAAGTTTCACTCCCACATTTGTTAAAACATCGTGTTATAAGATGTCAAAACTCAAAAGTTTATTACCCACAAATTTGTGTGTTAATGATTGTATCCTATATTCCTACACCTTATCAGTACTTCTCTATTGATAGCTTAAACTACTGAAAATCTTAATTGACAATATTTTTAATGTTTAGTGATATTTACAAATGTGTAACTAAATGAAAATTTTCCATATGAAAGTGTATACTATGCGAAGTAATTTGCCATTATCTCTGCAATAATGAAGATTTTGAAAAATAAAAATACTTTCTCCGATTCAAAATAAGTAACACATTTTAAGTTTTACTGTTTTTGAGGTAAAATATTATAATGATGATTAAATTAGATTAATTGGATGGTTAGTGGGGAATGAGTCTTACACCTTTTGAATAAAGTGAGGTTAATGATATTTAAAAATAAAAAAGTAAAGGTAAATGAGTCATTTCACTTTGTTAAAGTAAATAGTTAGTAGGTACGGGTTCCACCATTTGTTGTCAAATAAGGTAATTTTTCAAAGTTTTTCACTTATTTTGAATCATCTTATAAAGGAAAGTGTGACACTTATTTTGAATTGGAGGAAGTATTATTTTTAGAGGCATTGAGATCTTTCGCGTATGTAAGCAATGATTTAAAATCCAAAGGTTAATCATATTCTTGCATCTTTACGTATAAGGCGCAGTTTTTTTTTTTTTTTTTTTTTTGGGTGATATAAAATCTACTGACCCCATTATTTTGTAATTAACCACACGAATCACAGACACACTTAAAACTAAACGTTCTGCAATGACCACCAACTGCACCTTCGGCTTGACAAATAATGCGACAGTTATGGCTAGATAAGCATGGTCCGTTGTATGTCTTGCTTGGATGCTCACATATACCAAATGTTTTTTCACCATTAGTTTTCGTCCTCTCTGCAACAAAAGACCGGTAATTTTATGCATACAAAAAAACAACATTTAATGTAACAACATATTAACGTTTAGGGTTTTGATAATGAAAGACATGCATAAATAACTTGTAAATTCACTGTAACCGACTTCTGCATTTTAAGATTTACCCCTTCCATATAAAAATGTACAATGTTTTATGCACTTATTGACAGCCTTAAGGGCTGTTATTATCAAAACCCTAAAGTTTATTTTAAAAGGAAAGTAACTTTTACACCATAAAAACTACTTCATACACCACGATATCCTTTAAAACTTAGAGAGATGATTCGTACAGAACAATTTTAATTCATGTAGAGCAATTTCATTTCAAATGGCAATTTCATGTCCTTCCTTCCTTTTATCACAATTTCACATTTCACCCCTCCCACTAAGGGCATCTTTGTACTTTGATATTGAGTTGCTCTTGATGAATAAAAAATGTTCTGTACATATCACTAGGGGTGCTTATCGGACCAAAACGAACCGAACCGATAACCGATAACGATGAATTTTCAAAACCGATCGGTTCGGTTTCGGTTCGGTTATTTTAGGACAAATGTTCATCATTTTCCGAAAACCGAACTGAACCGAACCGAATCGATAGAACCGATAACCGATAACGATGAATTTTCAAAACCGAAACCGAACCGATAACATGTTATCAGTTTCGGTTCGGTTCGGATTCGGTCGGTTTCGGTTCGGTTCGGTTTTTTCGGTCCAAATGTTCACCCCTACATATCACCTACCTCCAGTGTGGTGAGTGAAGTAGTTTTTTAGTATAAGTGTTATATCCCGTTTTAAAAAGCATATAGAGAAAAGAGTGACCAGATGTGATGACGACGGCAGCTATAATAAGTATAATCAACCATGACCAGATGTGTAACCAAAGAGAACATTTCATCATGATTGTGTGAAGCAAAGGGATTTGTATCGCTGTGCTAATTTTGGCACTAGATCTTTTGACGTTAATTACGTTATAACTTGCGGCAAAAATACGAGTCTTGAGCACACAAAATGAGTGGTATGGCATAGTTTGTGTGCGCCAGGAAAACATGGCCAATTGATCAACGTCTCTTAATTAAAATGTGATACGTTGAGAAAACAAGTAAATTTTAATATGAAGAGAGCTATCAAATGGAACGGAGACAATCCGAGAATTACTCGAGATCGATTCGAAAAATACTTGAAATCAAAACTAATGATTCAGAGTACTAAATCGATCATTTTTTTACTTGACTTATTTTCGTTGGAGCTCTTGATGGACTAAAAGATACGGGTACATCTCAATATATTGATATTTGAAACAAATCACATAATAAAACAAAACTAATTAGTAAGTTAGTGTACTAATCGTCGGCTTCAAGGTGACATTTGGTGGTTCCAGTGGGTTTTTTTATTATTTTTTTTATACTTATGCTAGTATATTAGTAGGATGTTAATATGTTATCCATTTTATTGTTAAAGGTAAGCGTTTATCGGAACGTCTCAATTTTTGTCTTTAGCTTTGTTTTCAAGCCGGTCAATGGTTCACAAAATCCATATTTCTCTGATTGGGCTGGTTCGGTCTGGGCTTGACCCAATGTACTAAGTTTTGGAAGGTTGAACTAGTAGCAGGGTGCCCACGCAATGTGGTGGCGGATTCTCTGTAACTATATTCTGTAATAATGATAGTGATTGTATGTGATGTTTTTAATGTGTGTTTAAGATTAAGGGGAGTTGATGTTGAGACAATAATCTTCCCTAGCTCAGTGGTGGATTGTTTGGAGCGTTGTGCGAGAAGTTGTGTTTTTGAATCCAGAATGTTGCGTTTTAAGATTTTGGGTTATTAAGTGTTTAAGACATTTCCAAAAAAGAAAAGAGAAAATTAAGACCTTCTATTAGAAGAAGACCTAAATACTTTATAAATATTATAGATTATATATAGATGATGTTCTTTTTGCGTTCTTATAATTTGAAAACTTAATGTTTGATTTTTTATATAGTTCTATAAATACTATGTTTTAATGATTTAAAAAAATTTATCATTGCCCATTAAGGAAAAAAATTATCACAACCAAAGATTATATTTGATTTTATTAACATATACCATTAACTACGACGTACACGTAATAATTTGTTTTTCTTGATAACAATCTTTAGTAGCCTGATCAACCAAACTAAACAAAATAAAAAACAAAAAGGCTAGAGGACTCGTCGGCCGGAGCACCCATTATGCATAATCTAACCATTTACCCTTTTCTTTAACGGCAAATTTAATCTACTACTAATTCCTAAATAACCACCTATGTCCACTATGAGACTCGAATCCTCAACCACTAGGTTAGAGGGCAAACACCTTACCACTAGGCCACCATCTACCGTTAATCCTGATATATTCCTCTCTACACGTGTCATTCTGTCGTTGTACGAGGGTTTAGACCTACAAGGATGCATGAAATCCACTTTAGTCTACTCATATCATTGTTTCGTTTTTTTTTTTTTTTGTTGGTCCATGTATTTTATTTTATTTCAAAGAAAAGTCAGTTATATTGATACAATTATTTTTTAATAGATACTGGATGCGACGTAACAACACTTTGGGCTAAATTATTAGCCACTTGAATGATCACCATTACCCTACATGAAATGACGAACCTATTATACGTATGATCCGTACTATATATTTTAGACTATCCTTCAACCCAACCCAAACAATTTCATTACATTGCTCTCTCTTTCTTTCACTTAAGCAACCCAAATCAATCTAATTTTTCACATGCATTAACAATCCAAAGTAATTAAAACAAAACTAACCCCGTTATTACTTTTTCTTAATCTCAATATTTGATTGAAATACATATACTAATCAATTGAGTAGTAAAATAAATACTAGTAAATAAAATGATCATAGAAACAATACCATCTCCCATTATCATAGTAGAATCTAATATTAGATATGATTTACAAGACAAGGTGGTTATGCATCACATCAAAATATTATTGATTTGAACTCTCACTTGAATTTTCCAATCATATAAGTGTTATTTATAGTAAAAGTTGAATAAGATTATAAGAACATTCAAGGATAGATTGTTTCACATAATTAAAAAAACTCATTTTATTAAAAAAAAAAAAAACCTTTTATAAACGTTAAGAATCCCGTCTATTTTTTAAAATATATTTTAGCGCAAAATATTTTGGCTTCTAAATACCGGTTTTGGTTAAGTTGGTTTAGAGTGGATACGATGATATGGGCACGCCATTTTTTTATTATAATAATTTGATAATTAACATAAATTTATAATACAAGTAGACGAAGTATCTTGGTGGATATTAAATTAAATTCAGAAAACTATGCTTACTACACTATTTATAATCAATCAAACTTTTTTGGTGGCAATTTTGTCTGCCATCATACCCTTAATAATCCGCATACAAACAAGACACATGACTTTTAATTAAGAAAAGGACGAAACATAATGCTTGCCATGAGCCCAGGGTTTGATTTTCTTGGTCTTTCTGAGGTCATAACTATTAATAAGTTATATAGTAAAATATACTTAATTTTGGAGACCTTTTATATGAGGAAAATGCTATATTTTATAAGCATATTAAGTTATTAACATAAAGAAGACATAATTCATTAAATCTTTAAACTTATGTTATACAATCAGAAATATAAGTAATTTATATTATAGAAAAAGACAAAATACCAAAATGTGAAGACTACATAAAGCAACAATAGCTTTTTTATATTCATCATCCCAAAAAGTTAATCGAGACAAAACTAGACGACATATGCGACCCGACAAAGATTTACATGAAATCACAATCTCCATGTATAAAGTCCAACCGCACATGAGACTGAGACACGCAGTAAATACGCCTTCATATTATGTTCCCACTTTACCAAGGCTTCTAGCCTAGTGGTATTGGTGAAAAAGATAAGGTGTTGCCCATGGCCAAGGTCATGTGTTCAAGTCCCGTCGTGGACATGGGATTTATTCCCCATAGGTGGAAGGTTCGAGTGAAGGCATACTACCCCTTGTGGATGTCACTGTCTAGGCTCGAACCACTAACTTACTAACTAGCCGTTCAAAAAAAAAGTATGTTCCCTCTTTGTTAGAGTACTTTCTTTTATTATTAATTTTTTTAGAGCATAATACTACCTCCGTATCAAAATAAGTGATACATTTGAGAAATTACGGTTTTTGAGTCAAAAGATTGTAAAGTGATTTAAAATAGTATAAAGTGGATAGTTAGTGGATAATGGGACCCACTTCTTTTGGATGTAGTGAAATTAATGATGTTTAAAAGTAAAAGTAAGGGTAAAAGAGTAATTTTACTTTATTAAAGTAGATAATTAGTGGAGAAGGGGTCGCACTTTTTTGCCAAATAAGGAAAGATTTTGAAGTGTATCACTTATTTTGTTCCACCCCTTTTAGGAAAGTGTATCACTTATTTTGATACGGAGGTAGTATATGATTGTATATTAAATATTTAAACTCATGTTAAAAATATAAATATCTCTTTAACATCATTTTAACATTCTTCTTAAAATTATACTCCTCATTTACAGTTCTATAACATACCGAGCCCACGAAAAATAGCTTAAACAAATAACATTTTTTTTAATTAAAAAGAGAACGTTTTGTCTTTCCGTTATTTGTTTGGCGATAGTATATTTGGTGAATTTGGCGAAGCTTTAACGAGCTTCACACCATTATGCTACAAACATAGTCTAAAAACTTGTAGTTAACGTTGGCAAATGGCAAACATCACCAAAATAGTTTAAAGTTCATATGCATTTCAATATATTCAAATTTTGGAGGTGCTTAAGGGATGAGTTAAAAATGACCATGGAGATACTTTGATTACGGTTTGTACATATGAGTAAAATATATACGGTCCTCAAATAATCTAAATAGAGAAGACATCACTCGTTTATCAGTTAAGGTTAAAAATTCTTTCTCGTTAGGATTTTTATAGTTATCTTTATAATGACTTTACATGGTTCAAGATTGTATAACGATGAAATAGTACCTCATATATTCTAATAAATTGAATGCAAAAACAAGTGAATTTGGTCACTAAGATATAGTATAAAACAGTAACAAAAAGGAAAGAAAAAATTCAGTTTAAGCTATATAAACAAAATTGGATACTGTTTTCTTGTCTTATTTTGATACAAGATCAATGTAACATATTAACATCAACCTCGTTATTAGCTTAGATGAAACTTTCTATCAATTTCAAACAATGATTCTTTAATTTTTCTACCAAGTTATCAATTACAAATATGAAACAGGGTTGATAATTGTGGTCTGCAATCAATTCTTAGGAATTTTAAAAACAATAGGTAGATAAAAGTAGATACTTCGTACAATGAAATTTTATTATTCAAGACAATTAAAAAAAAAAGAAATATATAAAGCATACAATGAAAATAAAGCTACAAAAGTGGGGTTTCTTCAACTAATACACCGATCCCAACAAAGGGACCGACTATATATAGGACTAAAATTAATCTTTTCGTATCATACAATGGAGAGTGGTTTTAACAAGCACAAAAATTATTTGGTACATCACAATCAATATTGTAATATGTTTGTATAATCTATTTTAATACTCATTAAGTATAGTATAGTGAGTGATGTAGTTTTTTATATAAATATCATCTCTCATCAATATTTTACATACATAACTCATTCTTCAACCATTTTAACAAGACCAAAAACTCGCTTAAATTAACAAAAATATAAAATTTTCTTAAAGATAATAGTATATTTTTTTGTTTATTTGAAAAAACAAATAAAGAAAATAGTTTCATGTTGACATTAAAAAATTTATATATATCAACATAAAGGAGCTCTTTGAGGAACACCTTTTCTCTTATGAAGTATACTCTTTCTAGCCTTTAATCTCGAGGTTAACCAAATGCTTCCTTGTATATTTTCTTCAACCGATTCAAGTGATGAGGAGAACGATGATTCATTTTCATTTGTAAGTCCTTCAGTGTCATAGTTTTCGTTGTAGAAAGGAAACGACACTATATCGTGACTTTGTTGTTTATTTATATCCTTAACCACTATTACTGACATCTAAAAAATTGGAACTATATTAACAATTTGGAACAATGATTTACAAAAGAACGGACGTTTTTTTTCGTTAAAAAGATACCTTGCAAGCAATTGAACAAAAGCGATTCGGGACATCTTGAATATGCCTTTCGCAAGCTTCACAATAAGTGCCATAAGTTTTCGATTTTGATGGTTTCGAGTCTTTATATTGTTGAGGTCGGGGGTTCAAATGTACAGCTTTTTCTCCATTTATTTTGTACATCTACATATTATAAAAGCAAAATTTGTTAGGACATTTCAGTTAAATTAAAATATATACCTAAAAATTCAAGTTTCTAATTATTAGTGATTATATGCAACTAATCATTTTATCAACAAGAAAAAAATAAAATAAAATAACAACCGTAGCTAGCTAAATGTATATGCTTCAATAATTAAAAAATAATTCACCAAATATTCTACAGTATTAAAACTTGTAAAATTATTTAAGAAATTACATTTAGGAAATAATTTGAATTATAAATTAAGTTTACTCGTAAAAACTAAAAATTACATTTAGAGTAACAAATTCGAAATTCTTGGGAACCTTATTTTGAGTTATTAACAATCCAATTAATCAACTTAGGAAAACTAATTATTAACATTTAATTCTATTCAAGAGGGGAATATAGAACGGAGGTAATCAAGTCATAAAATTATCACTTCCCTAAAAAACTGAATTCAAGTTCACAAATCCACCATTTATATTCATCAATAATATAATTAAATACTATTATCACAATTTAATAAATAAAATTATAAAAATAAAAGATAAGTGAGAAAAGAGAAACTAACTTGTATAGAGGAGCAATCAAGGTATTTCTGGATATCTTGTAGGCGAACGACGTCGTTATATACATACCGGCAAATTTGCAAACGACGGTGACCATATTGGCAACATGTATCGAAATCATTAACACAATGTTTGCAAAAACATAAATTACAGTCGATGCAAAACACATTTTTTTCGTTTTTCCGCATATTTCTGTGATCGATGCAGGCTCCAAAAAACTTGCTTTCGAGCAAATTCACAACCCATTTGTGCTCGTTGAGTTCGGTTTTCGCGTTTAGTTGGTGTATCATCTTCAAATTAAGTTGAGAAAACGAATCAAATTTGATTTTTATCAAATAAAAATGGGGAATTTAAACAATGGAATTGAAGGTTTAACAAACCATGTGTTTAATTTTGTTTTTATTGCAGAAATGGGGGGAATATGAGTGTGTTTATGAGTAGAAAAGGAGACGAGAGAGTGGAGAAATCAGCTTTTAAAGGATGGGGTTTAATCATGAAATGGGCAAAAGAGAAAATTATATACGCTTCCTAATTTTAAAAAAGTATCTTTTTTTTTTGTTTAATAATTATTTCAGATTTACTTTTTTGTACTTGAAAATCATTATTTTGATTAAATATTTGTTAAACATTCAATACTTTAGCTTTAATTTTATTTAGCCAATAATAACCTTTTTATATTAAATTATATGTCGATGGACAAGTTTAGATTTTTAGATTTAAAGTAAGTAAAAACGTAAATGTACATTCATTTGCATACCATGAAAAGAAGATATTAACAAGGAAATATAATAAATAATATTTAGTCTTATTATTTATTTTTACGCATAGTCTTACCTACCTGATAAGATGACATGTGTAATCCAGTAATTTTTTATTATAATATTATCTTTTGATATTGACACATATCTTTTGGTAGGCCTAAATATCATTCTCGAGGAAATATATAGACGATAACTAAAAATTTTTGTGCAACAATACAATAACTTATTCAAAATTTTGACATTAAATAATTTATTTTATTTATTCAATACTTGCATTCTAGTGATATTTAAAATATGAATTGATTTGTTCAAGACATAATTTACTTATTTAAAGCAAATAAAATTATTTAATTGCTTTGAAAAATTCTAATTTACCTTATATGAATTATAAATTATCTTGATCAAATTATTTCCCATTTAAAATTAGTGTGAAGTTTTATCTATAATCTACCGATCATAAGTATAAAGAAAATAGATTATATGTCGGTGAAAAATATATGGAAGAGATAAGAATAGTATAGTAAGATTTTATTGGGTTCAATGGACACGTGGAGACGTAACAAATGGCTCAACTTTGGAAGGCCAATCGCGATATTATTTTCGGCCGTAGATTGCGTACTTTGCGGCGGCGCCGTTTGCATCCCAAAATTAAGTTAATCACATGCCAATCAAAATCCCCACAAAAAAGTTTGTTTCTTGATTTTTTCTAATTTCGTCTAATTTATTTCTATTTGTTTACAATATGATTTGAATTCATAATTTATAGATCATAAATAATATCTTACCCCTTACACTAATTTTATTTCTTTTTAAAGCATTTAGGCTTTCTAAGTTTAAAAGATCTTAATTTTAAACTTAATCTTAAATTTCTACTTTGGAAAATATCTTAAACACCATAAAATAAAAAAATATTGCTTAGAGGATTCGAACCCAAGACCTTTTGCAAGTACGGACTATGTGTTAACCAATTGATCTACTTGTTACTTTGCTTTATTCTAAAAATACATCTAACATAACGCATAAACTTAAAACGCCCAGTCAACCAGCAACCACTACCAGCAGCCACTATCCGCACGACCACAACCAGCAGTCACTATCACTACCGTCGTCACCACCCACTACTTGATCACCGTTAAATTGAGTCACAGGGTTCCCAGCGCTGCATTCCGCAGGTAACCTACTAGTATCATTAAGATACATACATTATGTATAATCCTTTTCATAAACATAGATACAAATATTGATATTCAGTCTCGTTAACGTATAAATAATGAAAACTCCCAATAATCTTTTTAATAAATGCTAAATAGTTCTATGTAATATAAATGTGCGTAAGGTAAAGTACAAAATCTTCATATTACTAATAGAAGATAGATAATTTAATGGGTAAAATTCGATAATAGTAACATTTGCATGAAGTAACTTAATACTTCCTCCGTATCAAAATAAGTGACACAAATTGACTTGCACATTTTTTGAAGTAAAAGATTAAAGTAGATGTTAAAATAGATTAAAGTACATAGTTAGTGGAGAATTGGTCCCACTTTTCTTGTATAAAGTGATATTAATGAGTTTTAAAAGTAAAAAGTAAGGGTATAAGGGTAATTTCACTTTATTAAAGTAGATAGTTAGTGGGTATGGGTCCCATTATTTTTACCAAATAAGAAAAAATTTCAAAGTGTGTCACTTATTTTGATACACCCCAAAATAGAAAGTGTGTCACTTATTTTGATACGGAGGAAGTAGTAAAATTCAATAATATGTTATTTAATTCAAGATATTAAAGATGATGGTTTGGCTATCGAAAGCCTTGGGACAAAAATTTAAACACTATGTAAAAATGATAGACATAATGTGATAGCACTAAAATATCAAATGTGATTAAATATACAAACACATGTAATTTTACACTAAAATTACATGTGATTAAGTACTACATGTTAAATAAATATTATTTTTTAACGTAAAAATAAAAAAATAATAAATAATAATAATAAATATAAAATAAAAATATTTTTTCTAAGGGTCAAATGACCAAAATACCCCTTCATGTAAAATCTATGATTACTTGACCATTTTTTTAAGTTGCTATTGTTCCCACCTCAGACCTCCTTGAAAGCCTTGGGACAAAAATTTAAACACTATGTAAAAATGATAGACATAATGTGATAGCACTAAAATATCAAATGTGATTAAATATACAAACACATGTAATTTTACACTAAAATTACATGTGATTAAGTACTACATGTTAAATAAATATTATTTTTTAACGTAAAAATAAAAAAATAATAAATAATAATAATAAATATAAAATAAAAATATTTTTTCTAAGGGTCAAATGACCAAAATACCCCTTCATGTAAAATCTATGATTACTTGACCATTTTTTTAAGTTGCTATTGTTCCCACCTCAGACCTCCTTGAACGTTTCTCAAAACATATAATATATGTATTAGAAACCGTATATTGCTTCTATTTAAAAATAAAGAATTTGAAATCTCAAATCTATATCATATTAATATTAGGGGTTAATATTATTATTATTATTATTATTATTATTAATCGATCGGTCTAGGTTTTCATATGAGAAAGTTTTAGTTGAAACGTGAAATGTTTTTTACCCATCACTAAAATTCAAATCTATGATCATGATGGTCAAAGTCAAGTATCTCTCACAACAATTTCAACTTTATGTGATCGGCTAATAAATATATGTTACTCTCTCCCCTTTTCTGAATATTTCAACTTCGTTAAAATTGTTTATTTATTGTTTATTTTGTATGAATGTTATTGTATAAATATGGTGTTTAATGCGGTAACAATATGTGTCCAACCCACCACATGGAGGCTTAGCCGTGGTGGTAGTGTCGATAGCATAGTGACATGATGGAAGTATTATGTAAGGAGTGGTGGTGTAGTTGGGTAGTCTGAGGTGGGAACAATAGCAACTTGTTTAGTAATTGTGTTTTGCATTTGTTTACTAGAATTTTGAAAATTCAATAAGTAAAATAATGTTTAGGTAATTCAAAATCACTTTTAACAAAACATTTTTACTCACCTTTCACGGAGTATTTTCAAAAAGTAACGTAGTAAAAAGTCATTTTATATTTTTATACCAAAAGGCTAATTCAAACCCTTTTCAAAACATGACTTATCAATTTGTCAATATCAATAAGTTAATAAACTTATCTAAACAATTTTGAAAAACAAATTTTAAAACCAAAAAGTCAATAACAACTTTACCTTTAAAAAAACATATGTAGCAAGAGTTTGAAATGTTTATCTCTACCTATATATTTATGTAGCAAGAGTTTGAAATGCTTATTATGGCATGACATTTCGCTGCTTTCAATTAACTTATAATGATGACATGAAATGCTGACTCAAATGCATTATTGGAATTTAAAAGTCTTATGATCCACCTTTCAATTCAGTGAAGGTCCATTGTATTCAAACATCCAATGATAACAACCTTTCAATTCAGTGAAGGTCCATTGTATTGTATGTGATATAGAATACGAAAGTCTAAACATATAACATAAAATTTTATTTCATCCAAATATCAAAGTAAAGTATTAAGTAGTTAATGAATAGTATTTAATCTAGTTCTAAACTCGGAAGAAGATCTATACAGATTGCATATCTTCGGAAGCTTACAACAGAGGAGGTTAACAGTAACCGTAATATAGTATAATATCTACTGTAACTGTAAGTGTGAGAAAAAATGGATAGTTTCTGTAACTGTGTAAACCAATGTGGTTTTGGGAACCTTGTTCCACTTATTCATAACCAGTGTCTTTTTTTTAGTATTATAAGTGGGATAACTATTATGGAATATATGTCTTCAATATTGTTCCTAATTAACATATGTAGTTAACCAACCACTCCAGAGACTGTCAAAATTCAAGTATAGTTTTTTAGATAGAGTAAATATGTGAAAGAAATAATACAGAGTACAGAAATTGTCCATGTGGTCTTCTAAATTATTCGATTTTATTCCTAAACTTTTGTTTCATGATTTTTGTCCTTATGGTTCTCAAATTTCATATTTTTTTTTTTCCATTTTGTCCTAAAATGACCAAAATACCCTTATATTTTTATATTTTTTTATTTAAATTAGAAAGAGTATTTTAGTCATTTTTTTGTCAAAATTGAGGGAAAAATAAAATTCGAGAACCACAGGGACAAAAATAAAAAAAAATGTTTAGAGATAGAATCAGAGAATTTGAAAGACGGACAAATTCTGTAATTTACTCAATAATATAACACCGCGGTTTATACTGCATAATTGTTAATTTGTTACCTCTAAGAAATAATATAGAGTAAATTACAGAATTCTTCGTGTGGTCTTCTGAATTTTTCGATTTTATTCCTAAATTTTTTTTTTTCATGACTTTTGTCCTTGTGGTTCTCAAATTTCATATTTTCTTTTACCATTTTGACCAAAAATTACCAAAATACCCTTAATATTTTTTTAATTATTTATTTAAACTAGAAAGAGAATTTTAGTCATTTAATGCAAAACTGAGGGAAAAAAAGTATTTTGAGAACCACAGGGACAAAAATCAAGAAAAATAAAATGTTTAGAAATAAAATCGGAGAATTTGAAAGACGGACAATTTCTGTAATTTACTCAATAATATAACACCACGGTTTATACTGCATAATTGTTAATTTGTTACCTCTAAGAAATAATATAGAGTAAATTACACAAATTCTTCGTGTGGTCTTCTGAATTTTCGATTTTATCCCTAAATTTATTTTTTCATGACTTTTGTCCTTGTGGTTCTCAAATTTCATATTTTTTTCCATTTTGACCAAAAATGGCCAAAATACCCTTAATATATTTTTAATTATTTATTTAAACTAGAAAGAGAATTTTAGTCATTTTAAGCAAATTAAGGGAAAAAACAAAATTTGAGAACCACAGGGACAAAAATCAAGAAAAAAAAAGTTTTGAGATAAAATCGGATAATTTGAAAGACGGACAATTTCTGTAATTTACTCAATAATATAACACCGCGGTTTATACTGCATAATTGTTACCTTTAAACAGTTGTGTAAATCCTTATCATTTGACCCGTCATAAATCTGAAAATGCAAAATGCAGAAAGTTGGATTATAAATTTTAGGTTATATTTATAACTATAAGCATGAATTTTGAACTATATAGTTTATACCCTTGCAATTTGTTGGCGCGATGATTGTTGGTTATCTGAAATACATGCTAAGATGACTAAACTGGCTGCTACAGTAGAAGGCCAGTAACACAACTGTTCGTGGCCCAACAATGCGACCATTGCAAGATGCTTAGTGGTCTTATCCACATCTTGATTGGCTCTTGCAGCTTTGAGATAGAACCTTTTCATTTATTTAAAATATACATGAATAAGTATATATTATATATAGTTTATTTCCTTAATTATTTGATTAATATTTGTTTACCATAAGAAATTGTAGATGGTTGGTAAAAAGCACTGGAAGTTGAGTACTTCCTGCACCAGCCATTCCATTGCCACCACATCAGATCTGTTGTATTCATTGCTTCCTACCTTAAATAGCATTTGCCGTATACTGCAATTACCAAAATACAATAATTATTATTAAATATCGATACGGCTTATTGTGTATAAGAAATAGTATCAAATCATGTTGACTATTTACCCCTGATTTCTTTGACTTGCTTATATGAAAGGGATAATGTAAAATTCGCATTGTCATCATTTTAATTAATAATTATGGAGAAGAATCAGACCTGTTGTAGGGCTGGTTTTCTTCAATCCTAGTTGCAAGAGTGAGACAAGAAATGCCAGCAATTTCGAGTTCCCTCTGGTTTTTGAAGTATCCTTTGCTTAGAAACCGGTCTAAAAGGCTGACACCTAGGAACATGGTTTCCTTCTGGAATTCCTTGTTAGCTGATTGCTGAATTCAAAAAGTATGAAATAAGAGTTATGTAACTCAACTGAAACCTCGCTTAATATAGGCAGCTAGACTATTAGCATTGTATTTTTAAGTCATGTACATGTAATGATGTAAAGAACATTTAATGTTCAAAGAAAGTGTATTGAATAAAGAACATTTAGGGATCTAAGCGTTATGGTAACTTTGAGGCGTTACACGTACAAACAGAAAGTATAGTTTGCAATTTAATGTTCAATGAAATGTGCTACAGAGTACATGATATGACTTATATTTATATTTACTGCGCCAATTAAAACTAAAGGGAGTGACCGAGTAACAAAAGTTCAAAACCAATAGGAAATAATAGAAAGTGTTATAAGTGTGCAAACTCAATGAGAGAACAAATTTCTATGAGAAGGTAATGTGCATATTAAAGCAGTTCTAACTACCTCAATTATCCAATGCACCATCTGCAACCTTAGCTTGACAACCAAATCACCACATTCCTTCATTCCACAGTATTCCTCCGCGTAGTCATGTAGATATACTTGCCTCCTCTCCCTTTTTTTCATCATCCAGTAGCTTTCTTCATGTTCTTCGTCTTCTGGACTTAACAGATTCTGACAATGGTAAACTAAACCACATTAACAATATCTACGATTATAATTGTAAGTAATTCATTAAATAACTGTCAGCACATCAAACATTTCAATGAAGCACGAAAGTTATTAAGTGAAAGCAGCAACATAAACGAACAATTAATTAATTAATATTACTATAGATAAAACTATGTTACAACTTCTAAAACGCAATATGCATCTCCAAGTAGCATCAAACTTATGCAATAATTAAGAAACTAGCAGTGTGGATATACAAAAAGTAGGCAACGTAAATGAAGCGGAGTCGAGATTACTTACAATAATCCTATTAGAAGGTTCGTTATTGAATTCTGTAGAAACTTTTGTAGAAAACTCGGATTTGCAGAATTTTTGACGGTATACGAGGAACAGTTGAAACGTCGGTGACGGAGTTTCATCTCCAACTGATCGTTCAGAAAATTGACTGCCGGAATCGTACCATGTCGATGTAGCAAAGTCAGAGGAAAATTCCAGCTCAGAACTCTCCATATTAGCATCCGTACATTGCGCCGATGAGTAATCGCACTCTTCATCTTCACTTGATAAATGTTCTGAACATGTCAAATCAAACTCAACTGAAATCAACTTTGACTCACCGCAATTCTCCGCTTGGTCATTGTTGAATGTTTCATTTGCTTCCGACTTATTAATACACGAAGCAATTTCTCCTGGTTTTGGGGCAGGCAGCGATTCTAGACGATAAGCAGCTGAAACGGCATAGTTCTTCCCTTTTGTGTACGCTGATTGACCTTCATTGACTGTTGTTTCTGATAATTTGGAATGCGAAGTCGTTCCGAATTTTGCTTGAGGAGAAGCTACTCGAGAGGAAACTGAAACGACGTCGGTTTCTTCGTTTACTTGCAGATTATCTCTTACATTCATCAGCTCTTTTCGAAAAATTGAACACTCAGATCGCGTTGTGACTACTGAATTTTCGATTTCGCAGACAGTAACTGAAACTTCATCATGATTATCTGCTCTTGATTTTTTCAAAACTGCAGGTCCTCTTCGAATTATGCTCTTCGAGCTCGCGTTAAACAATTCCACACACGACGACGCTTCTGACAACTCTGCAGCCTTCTCCGCTATCATCCGCTTGCTATAAGATCTCGTAATCCTCCGAAATTCACTGTCTACGGCGACATTTCCACCGGCAAAACTCCTCTTCTTCAGCGATTTGTTGTTCGTTGATACTCTGCTGGAGGTATCGCACGAGATATCAACATCACGCGTCAAGTTCGAAGCAGAATCAATGATCGAAGTAGAATCGAATTTTGGAGCAGGAGATGATATGAGAATAGGAGAAAGTTTCGAACGTTTCCGGCGAGGTAGCTTTGATCTAAACTTCTTCATCGCGAACACTGCTGAGCATGTACGATTGAATTGAACTCTTATGATTCAACTTCCAGATCTGTATTTCATGAGCACGATTTCATTGAACTGTTTTCGAGCTCTCATCATATATTATGTGTGAGCAGTGTGTGAGATGAAAACAGTTAAGAACGTTGAGGATGGAGATTTTGTGGGGTAAGAGTGAGGGAGTGGGGAAGAAGGGGTTGGTATAGTGTTGTGGGGTCCACTCAGTATTACTATTCTCACGTTAAAACGACTTCAGGTATTTGTTCCATAGCTATCACACACTAATGGTGGTTAATATTGACCGATAGTTTAATATTAACCTATGAGAAATCATATTACTTCATGTCATTATACTACTAATTACTGTACAAAATAATATGTATAATTCATTTATCTTTTACTTATGTTTCTATTAATTTTGACATTAAAGATAAAATTAAGAAAATAATAACGTTTCTCTGACCCAATTTCATTATAATATTAACTTAATGTAATGTTTTTCCTCCTCTTTCAAATAATATGTGTCTCATTTGCACATGCCCTATGAAACGACATAATGGCCCTGTCGTTACCCGGATGCAACGTCTTAGTTTTAAATGAGTTGCTATTATGTCAATCATTTGGATTAAATACATATACTAATTAAATAAATAAAAATTAAATAACTTTTTTTGTAGTAAATAATATACTCTTCAAATTTATTTATATGTTATTCCCTCCCAATGTGATCTCCTCATACTCAAAGTGTTGCCTCAAATCCCCTCTACAACCGCTCCGGTTACACTGCATCACCCTTAGGCTAGTGGGTATGGGCACCACATGTGGTGGTGCCCTTTTCCGCCACATCATCGCCACCTCACACCCCCACACCACCACCACACCACATCATTTGGTGGAAATACCCACCACACCACACCACACCATTTTATTTTCCATCTCATCATTTCTTTTCCATTTATTTTTCACACACATAATATTTTATATAATTTAAAATTACATTACATTAAATAAAATTAAAATGGCAATACTTTAAATTAAAATGAAAATACTAGAAATTAAACATTAAAATACTAGAAATTAAAAATTATAATAATTAAAATAAATTATTACTCTTCATCGTCTTCATCGTCGACGTCTTCATCGTCGGCATCTTCATCGTCGGCATGTGCGTTGTTGTAGAGATGGTCCGCCAAGTCCTGTCGAAGTCGTTCGTGTGTTGTTCCGTCTCGAATGTCGATAACCCTGTGCAAATATTCTGCACTTCCCGGTACATACAAAGCATGTCGGGGACCGTCCGGCACATATGGAGAAATCATCCGACCAGTATCTTCGACAACCATATTATGCATTATAACACATGCATACAAAATATATCTTAATCTTTCAAGGTCATATGAACGGGCCGCGTTTTTGACAATGTGCCACTTCGCCTTTAAAACTCCAAAAGCCCGTTCCACATCCTTACGTGCGGATTCTTGTTTTTTTGTAAACAAGACCTCTTTTGGATCAACTGGATGTCGGTAGGCTTTGACAAACGTCGCGTGACGAGGATATATACCATCGGTAAGGTAGTAACCGAATCTATATGGATTGCCATTCACCGTGAAAGGCGCATCGGGTGCCTTTCCTGATAACAAGTCGTTGAATATTGGTGACTGATCAAGCACGTTAATATCATTATTAGAACCCGCAACCCCAAAGTAAGCATGCCAGAACCATAAATCCTGGGAAGCAACAGCTTCTAATATCAACGACGGTACTCCATGATGTCCACCGGTGTACTCACCTCTCCACGATTGTGGACAGTTCCTCCAATCCCAGTGCATACAATCAATGCTACCAAGCATTCCAGGAAAACCATGTCTCTCTTCGTGTGCCTCATATAATTTTTGCACATCGGTCACTGTTGGTTTTCGCAAATAAATAGGTCCGAATATTTCCAAAACCCCTTGTGAAAATCTATACATACTTTCCCTAGCAGTTCTTTCAGACATGCGTAGGTACTCGTCAAGAGAATCAGGGGATGACCCGTAAGCCATAGATCGAATTGCTGCAGTACATTTTTGCAAAGCAGTGAATCCCCGCCTACCTCTAGCATCGTATCTCAATTGAAAAAAAGATACCTGTTTTCTAATGCGGTACATATGCGCATAAATAAATGTCTGGACAGACGAAACCTTCGTTGGAAATTGTTGTCGTCATAAACAGGATCATCCGCAAAATAATCTCGGTATAGCATGTCGTGTCCAGCTTCTCGATTTCTATTTAGCTTCGCGGTTCTAGTGTCAAACACTTCTTCATTTTCATCGGAGGATATATCATCGAGGAGTTCTGAGTATATTGTTAGCATAAACAAGTCATCGTCGTCGGATGATGAACCAAGATAATCCATTATTTGTGAGTTGGGGTATTTTGGTAGAGTTGTGGTGTGTTTTGGTAGTGTTTTGGTAGTGTTTTGGTAATGTTTTGAGTGTGTTTATATAGGAAATAAATAAATTAAATTAATTAATTATTTTTTTTTTTTAAATCACCAACGGCTATATAGCCGTTGCCAACGTTCGAATTTCGCACCTCGCAAGCATCTCCACGCCCGTTTCTCTGCGTGCTCCGTGCCCCTCTCTCGCCACGCCGCACCCCAACGGCGTTGGGGGGGGCGGTGTTGTCTTCATGGCCACGGCGTGGCTGCCTCGTCATCCCCCCACGCCCCTTTGTGGCGTTGGCCCATACCCGGACGCCTTAGAAAATAGCTTTAACGGATCTTTAGGTAATTTTACACATAAGCTATCCTAAATATGTAATAAAGCAATTTAAAAGAGGCTTGTAATTTCTTCTCACCAAAAAGAATGTAAATGAAAATGTCTTAACTTTATTATTCACATTTCTATTTTGATTTATGTTAAAATTATTGTTTATTTTAGTGAAAAAGAGAGAAATTTAATGAGTGACATAATTTAATTAATGTTTTACTGTTAAACTATGTCGTGTATAATAATATTGGGGGGTACACGTACACCTATTGACTTCGGGTTCATTTTGCTAGTGTTGCGCCATGGTTTAGCCTACAGTTAAACAAACTGCATTCACTGACGTCGTAACCATCGCCTATTCTGGCAATATATCGACCCACCTACCACCGGTCGCCAGCGTTCCAATCGATCCGATTTCCGGTAATCACCTCCGTTGAATTCTCCAAAAGTAGTTACCATCACAAACGCACATAACATAGTAAATTGCATATGATCTCTGTACTTTCCTTTAACTAACCTGAGAGTGAACTATGTAAATTAAAGGAACTTGCTATGCGGTATGTCAACGTTTGTAATGTGAATTTCTAATTAGGTCCAATTCGAATAGAATTACAGCTGATTATCCAAAATTAGGGTTTCTATTTCAGTTTACGAGTTACAAACGTGTAGGTCTTGTTGTGATTTGTTTATCGGTTTGATTTAAGGTGAATGATAAGGAACTTGTAGTATGGGATTATCATCTGCTGCTACCACTACTCTAAGTGAAGAACTTAAATTTTGCATATTTGATTTGAGAAGGGGACAACATGAAGGGGAGGAATTGGAGAAGATTCTGTTCTTCTTTCCTGCCGATTTGCCTTTTCCAGCTCAACTTTCTGTCATTGGGCTCAGTGAAGGACTCATCACTTTCACAAGGTCAGCAATCACTCTTCACTCATATGATGCTAAATTTAATTCCATTACTAACACCAACTGCTTGATGAATATGAATGTGGTGTAACAGAATTTTTTCTCCTGAAGCAGCTTGTGAGGTTATAGAAGCAGAAATGCATTCACATGTGTTCTTTGAGGCTGAGCCTGATATTTGGATGGTAATGGTAAGTGTTTGATTATTTTGGAACATTATTAATCTTTGTTATCCTATTCCCAAATTCAAAGATTAATTTGTATAGTTTAATTGATCATTTGTTAATTGTTATTATTAAACTGCATAGTTATTACATTATTATAGGTGATTGCAAAAAGCAAAGAGACAGAATCCATATATAGAACTGAATCATTACGCAGTGTTCTTAAAGAAATACACTCTCTTTTCATCATGTTTCATGGTTCAATAAGTGTATTACTCGATAAAGAACATGGTGGAGGATTAACTCGTAGTCATTTATATACATTCATCATGGATTACCTTAGTGGTAAGCTATTTTCTAAATCATAAAAAAAAAAATATATATATTTTCCTTTTTTTGAAATTTGTTTATTGGAGGTCGCTAATTTCCAGCATATCAAAAATGATCTCCATTGGAATTATGGTGTTGCGGTAATGCAGAAGTTTCCGTTTCAATTTATTTAATGATTTTATATATTTAACTAATCTTTATTATGTATATGCATTTTGTTTTTGAGGCAGATTATTTCGTGGGGAATAAATTTGTGTTACCTAATTTTCGCGACTGTTTAAAGGAACGCGGGACAGTACAGATGTTGACTGTAGGACGGGAGGCTGCTATTGAAGTACAGGTTTGACTGTTTGACTGTCATCATGTGTCTTCTTTATTATTGTTGGTTTAAGATTAGGCCAAAATGCATTTCAGTACCTTGAAGTTGGTTGACTAGGTCTTATATTACCCTTAGCTATTAAAGGTGCAACATGGTAACATGGTACCCTGAACTTGACAAAATGGTCGAATAAGTACCCTGGCTCACTAATTTTGTCTTGCTTTCTCACGTGATTTGCTTCTAATATCAATATATTGAGATGAATGTACATTTATTAATCTGTAAAAAACTCCAACGAAAGTAAGTCAAGTAAGAAAACGCGATCAAATAATCGAGTCATGGTACTAAATCGACCATTTTGTCAAGTTAATAGTATACTTAAGTGCATTTTGGCCTTAAAATTATCATAAGCATATATGATTACGAAAACGTTGTTTTTTTTTTAATTTAACCAAACTATTTTTTTTGTTTATGCAGTCTCTTGTTGGAGTGTTGGATTCGTGCATGGGGAACACATTAGGCTACTCAGCTATCTTGTTTCAGGACTTGCTCGTCTCTACAACACTATCCCCTGTATGTTGTATCTATCTTTTTATGTGTATATATATGTGTGTGTATTTAATATTTAATAATTATTTTAATCCCTTTCAGGACGATACTGTTAATCTATTTTCATACAGTACCCTAAGATTAACCCCAAGTATTGTATCATCTTCCGGAGGAAGTACAACCTGGTCTTATTTACGCAAAGGGAACAATGCTGAGTCAGCATTTGATCGGTTACACAATGCATCATCATCTTCTGCAAGAAATGGCCAAAATGGCAGTTACCAAATTGTGAGACCGTTACAACACAATAAATGGTCAAAAGGGAAAGATGGGTTTCTTGTAACTGATATTTGGGGGGTAGAAGTTGGTAATTTGGTTCCAACTACCCCAACAATATGGCTTCAACAAACGGAACATAAAATGTATTTATGTGCTTATCAGCATAAAAGTGTTACAATTATTCTTCTTATTCCTGTTACATCTATGCTTAATGGGGAGGAAGGGATCTCCATCTTGAAGCAACAACTTCTTGAAAATGTGAGTTTATATACAATAATAATTTTTATTTTTTATGAAGCTGTGGTCTTCCAAATCTATGATTTTGTCCCTATACTTTTAGTTTTTTTTTTTTTTTTGTCCCTGTCCTTTTTAATTTCGTGATTTTTGTACCTATGGCCTTCAAATTTCATTTCTTTTTGGTCTATTTTGACATAAAATGATAAAAGACCCGCATTTTTATTTTATTTATTAAAAAAAAAGAAATTATAAAAAGAAATAAAATTTAAATTAAGGGTATTTTGGTCATTTTAGGTCAAAATAAAATAAATTTGAAGACCATAAAGAGTTAAAGACAAAAATCACGAAATTTTAAAGTAAATGGACAAAAAAAACGAAACTAAAAGCATAGGAAGGGACACTTTTTGTAATTTAATTACCCGTTCATTTTTTTGTTTATTTTGACCTAAAATGACCAAAGTACCCTAATTTTATATTCTTTTTGGTTTCTTTTTTTAAGTAAAATAAAAATAAGGGAATTTTGTTGATTTTAGGTCAAAATAGAAGAAAAAAAATGAAATTTGAAGATCATAGAGACAAGAACCACGAAATTAAAAAGTACACAGACAAAAAAAATGAAATTAGAAGTACAAGGACAAAATTCTAGAATTTGAAAGACTACAGGGACAAATTTCTGTAATTTACTTTATATTTTTTTGCATTTGGCAGGCATCTGCAAAGATATTTAAAGTTGAGGAAAAACTTGCAAAAGGATGGGGTGGTGAGAATGCTTATCATGTGAAGGGATACCGTTATTTGTTAGTTGATGGTGACACAAATATATCTCGTGCTTCCCCACCTGGAAAAGTAACTACCCTAACAAAGGTCATAATCACTTTTTTTAATCCCATTAATAAATTAGATTTTTTTAATCATATTTAATATATTATGAAAAGAACTAAAAATTGTTTGCAATAAAATGCACTACATTTTATTGAAATTTCTGCTATTTTAAATTTTTAATCATGTTCAGGAATCATTACTGGCCTTAAATAAGGTTCGAGAAGATGTTGATTTGGAGAAAAACAGAAGAAAAGGTGATGACGTGGAGCATGAGAAGGATCTAGAAATATGCATTAGAGCAAAAAACAATGCATGGGTGATTGCACGTGCTACAAGAGGGAAGGAACTTTATATAGTTCTTGAAAAGGCCAATGAAACTCTTCTCTATGCCTCAGAAGCCGTTGAAAAATTCAGTGACAGGTAAAAATAAAAACTCATTTTTAATATTTAATTAAATAATGGCCAAAATGCATTTTAATACCTGAACTTAGCTCACTAGGTACTAGGGGTGAGCATTTTTACCGAAAAAACCGAACCGAAAACTGACTGAAACCGAACCGAACCGAAACTGATAACATGTTATCGGTTCGGTTTCGGTTTTGAAAATTCGTCGTTATCGGTTCTATCGGTTCGGTTCGGTTTTCGGAAAAGGATGAACATTTGGCCTAAAATAACCGAATCGAAACCGGTAACATGTTATCGGTTCGGTTTCGGTTTTGAAAATTCATCGTTATCGGTTATATCGGTTCGGATCTGGGCCCGATAATCACCCCTACTAGGTACTTCACTACCTTGAACTATTAAAGGTGCAACATGGTACCCTAAACTTGACAAAATGGTTGATTTAGTACCTTGGCTCACTAATTTGGTCTTGTTATCTCATCGTGATTTGCTTTTAATATCAATATATCGAGATGAACGTATTTTTTTAATTCGTCAAAAGCTCCAACGAAAGTAAGTCAAGTTAAAAAAAGCGTTTGAATTAACGAGTCAGGGTACTAAACTGACCATTTTGTCAAGTTCAGGGTAGTAGAAGACCTAGTCAGCCAAGTTCAAGATATTAAAATGTATTATGACCTTAAATAATACGAATATACTTATTCTTATGTTATGGCTATGCAAAAATTCTCGAGATTTTGTTAATTTTTATGATTTATAGGTACTGTAATGGAGCGTTTTCGGTGGATTAGGAAAATAGGAATTATATATATTCGATAATACAATTAGAGAAACGAGATATGCACAGTGTTCTAATGGCATACCGAGGCTGAAAAGGACACGAAAAGGTAGCTGGTTTTATGGTGATAATTTTGAGGAATTGTAGACGATTTGTATAATGTAAAAATAGCGTAGTAAGTTAAATACCATGGAATTTGGGTTGATTAATTGTTAATAAGGTTTAAATTACTGGGTGGAAAAAGTATGTTATAAACAGTTGGTGTTATACCAATCGATTCGTGAATGTGAGATTGCTGTTTATTTAGGCTTGCATGAAATACACAAAAAGTAACGGTATTAACTGTATGAAAATACAGTATTAACTGTCAAGGTGATGAAATTGTTTGGGTGAATTATAGATTTGTCAGGACTTGCTAGCCCTTCTTTATTACTGTATAAACCTTTTGCTACACACAAATTTCCGTACAGCTAAAAAATACGGATTATTTTTCCATTAAAACCTAGTTAAATCATAGCCACCTAGTTGTAGTTACATGTAAACTCTGTGTAAGCTGGACTGAGAACCGATTGAAATTGTTAAATCGGAATGAACCGAGTTATACGGATCAGGCTCTCGGTTCTAACTTTTATCCAAAATCGGTTCTTGATTCGGTTTGGTTCAAAACCGGATAAAAAACACGAAAGAAGTTGAAGAAACTTTTTTGTTCGGTTCGGTTTCGGTTCTGACATGTATTGGTTCTTGGTCTGGCCGAAACCATTTTCTAGGCTTGGTTATGAGTAATTTGGTTTGGTTCTTGCACCATCCACATACCTAGTTATATTATTTATGTAACACTAATGTATTTCATTTAAAAATGATTTATATGGGTAATTGAACGTACAAGAAAGCAAGGAAATGATGAAACGCATGAAAACATAAAATTAAAAATAAGGACTGAAAATATATACAAGAAAACGATAATTGCACATACGAGAAAACAAGGAAATGATGAAACACATGACAACAAAATATTAAAATTAAGGATTGACAAAATATACAATAAAATGTTGGAGGATTATTCATATACGGAGTATATATTTAGGTATTCTTATCGTAATATAACTCATTTCATTTTTATTATATGGGAGAAGATTATGATTCATCAATTTCTTAAATTCTAATATTGTGAAAATTCAGCAAAACATGACTGATAAACATTTATAAAAACCGAAAATTCAATTTAAATCACTTATATAATAAGATGAAAGCTTACTTTGTACGGATACCATGCTTTCTCTAGTTATTGTTTTATCTACTAAACTATTTAACGTTAAACACATTTACGTCTTGTTGAGACTTAGAGGGTGTCAATATCGATTTATGAAAGCAAGTTTAATCGTGACTCCAACATTTACGTTATTTCTTCTTCTTGCTCTATTTATTGCTTATTGTTGTTGAAGAAAAATCACATCAATTAATAGATCAATTAATGCGAGTCATAGCTTAGTATTTTCTGCATGTTATCAAGTCAACAACTATCAATATGTTTTTACCTTTACTGACATTATTGGCATGGAGCTGTTGATTCTTATTTTTGGTCTCATGTAAAGGGTGGGACCATTTAAATAAAAATGAATATTTATGAGATACTAATCTTTTGTGTGTATTTTATGACATGTGGAGCTGAAAAATATTAAATAATATGTACCGTTGACAGTGATATGTCGGTTGTGTCATTTGAAGAGTGACAAATGATGTGACATTAAGTTCACAAAAATGAAACTGTCTATTTAGTTTCACTGTCTAGATATAAAATAATTGTCAAATTAGATTATTTGGATTGAACTATTTGGTTTGGCTCAGAAAAAAACCAGATCCTTATTTTTGATTTTTTTTTCCGTAAACCAAATAGTTAAAATAAGTCAAATAATAGTTTTGCTTACTTACTTTTCATATATATACACATAAATGTACTATCTTCATTTACTTTTGTTTACTAGTCTCGACTTACTCGTTTTCATCATGTAATTTTATAAACCTTCCATAAAATTTTGGCTTATATAGCACGATGATAGCAATTGGTCATTCAACGTCCTCATTTTCATTGTTACCCTTGACATAGTTTAAATATATGATGGACATTTTCAAATATTACTTTCATTTTTGTATTGACAAATTAGTAGAATGGTTGATAAATTGAGTATTTAATAGCTTTATATTTGTATACCTCAATTTTATTATCATTAACATTGCACTGAAGTCTTTATAACATATCATGAGAATAATCCGAATTAGAACTTAGTTTGAATTGTTTTAGTTTTTAAGATAGTTATACAGTTTGATTTTAACTTTTAACAATAGAAAATAATTAATTTTATCTATTTGATTCGAATAAAATCAATCTAAGTAAAATTTAACCAAATTCGACATAAATAAATAATCAAGACTATGCATTATATGATCATTCATTGCTTCTGCGCTCGTTCTGAGACAGAGCTTGTATTGCCAATGCATGGCGAGCTGCTTCGAAAATTTAAGTATGCTTTTAATTCCTTTTGATGTTATCTAATATTATCCTTTTAAAAAGTTATGTTTTACTTCGTGATTATTTTGCCACGTGGTTAACATCTACCGTTCATGATGTAACATGTGCCACTAGTCATATTTTTGTTTAAAGTTAACAGTATGAACCCTCAACGTTTATAAGTTAACAAATCATAACCTTACTAAATTTTAGAAGTGTGAACCTCCCATGACCATCAAACATAGAAAGTGAATAAATTTTACTTTGAATATATGAATTATTATTTGCGTCCATGATACCCATTAATGATCCATATAACTAACTTTCCATATTGTAAGACCCATTTGCAAATTAGGTGATTTTGTCAATATTAATTTTAATACACTCCCTAATTTAATGAATTTGACCGTAATACTTATGATGAACATGTACAATATGGATAGATAATGGTAAAATGATTTAAAACCACTAATTTAGTTTGTAGATTTGATATATATGATGCATTTAAAACTTTCACAAATTATCAATTTATAATGTTCAACTACCACACATAAATTTCATGATAAATTTGTGTCTATAAAAAATGTCCAACATGAGACTTGAACAAACAACTTTAATGATATTAGCAATGAGTTTTTTTTTTTTGAACGACAAGTTAGTTATTTAGTGGTTCGAGCCTAGACAGTGACATCCACAAGGGGCAGTATGTCTTCCCTCGAACCTTCCACTTTTTTGTCCACGACGGGACTTGAACCCATGACCAATAGGTCATGGGCAACACCTCAAATACTCCTTGAATACCACTAAGCTAGAAGCCTTGGGTATATTAGCAATGAGTTTTATCCAGCTACGTTATTGAGGTGAATGTTGATTACGTGACTGTATTTATTTATTTATTTATTGATGACATTGATTCTACTTAATATAACATTTAGAAGATTGTCCGTTAATATTTACCCTTATTATTAACCAAAAGTTAATGAAATGATCTATTTGTTATCGAATTGAAACCATGTGCGTCTTGTTCATTTTTATGTACGTGCAAGTAAACATTTTGACATTCGAATTTATTTTTTCACTACCGCCGCTACATTGCATTTACCCTAATTTAACTTATCATTTGTTTGTATAGTTATTTTAACGGAGCAATATTTTATGTGGTATAGTGAACACCTTCCATATTACAAGGACTAATATGCCTTTTTCCAAGACTCAAGGGGGTAATTATTTTAAACTTTCTACTTTCGCGTGCCAAATTTTCCATTTCCTACGGACCGCTTACGGGAAGAAAACGTTACATCTTGCTGCCATCGCCAATCACCCCACGCACAATTCGCACTACCTTTATATTCCATTCCAAACTCCACTAAAACACACACTCACGAACAGTATATTCACTCATAAAATTCGATCATCACAAAATCAGCAATGGGAAGTGTTGGTGAATCCGATAAGTATTTGCTGAATCGGCACAAGGAGCATCACTTCACCGCCGGTGAAATTGTCCGTGACATCATCATCGGCGTTTCCGATGGCCTCACCGTCCCCTTCGCTCTCGCCGCCGGACTTTCCGGCGCTAACGCTTCGTCTTCCATCATCCTCACCGCCGGAATAGCGGAGGTCGCTGCTGGTGCTATTTCCATGGGACTCGGCGGGTAAATCAACTTTCTATTAGCTCAATATTTTAGGTTTAATTTGTTAATTTCATGATCAACAATTACTGTACATGTTATTCGAATATGCACCTATTTGTCGTAATATCGTTCTCTCTGACGAGATGTCATCAGCTGTCTGGAGTTTGTGATTGGAATCAAAGTTGTAATAGCTACAAAACGCCATAGCAAATTGCATGCGGCTCTGCAACTGTTGTCATGTTATAGAATTCCAAAGTTTAGATCAAATCTACTCGTTTTTATAATTATGATTTAATGCACATATCAAACTACGTTTAGTAATTCAAAAATTCTGCACCAATTTCGAATTTAGGATGTGACTATAAAGTCAAAATAGTCTATTATTTTTCAGTTTGATTAATGAAACTGGCTTTTAACAACCAGGTATTTGGCTGCTAAAAGTGAGGCTGATCATTATGCTAGAGAGCTAAGAAGAGAACAGGAAGAAATTGATACAATACCTGATACAGGTTAATTCTTAATTTCATTAAACAATTAGATACATATAGGCTATAGCACTCACACTTGATAAATATATTGATTATTGGTGATTTTATTCTATTACAAAATATAGAGGCAGCTGAAGTGGCAGAAATACTAGCAGAGTTTGGGGTGGAGCCACATGAATATGGACCTGTGGTGAATGCTTTGAGGAAGAACCCTAAAGCATGGCTTGATTTCATGATGAAGTAAGTCTTGTTACTACTTTTAATCCGATAATTATTCCCTTTGAAATTCTATATTTATTCATGTCTAACACTTACGATAAAATTACAATTAGAACTTTGATTGTTATTGGGCCGAATACTTGGTTTTGAAGTAGACAGATGGAATCTTAATGACACATGGTTAGGACACTTATTTGTTCACTGAATTAATGGGTATAAATTAGAAATTGATATGCTAAACTTTGTCTTTTTACACGTCTTTCTTAAGAATATTTTGTCTTTCAAAACATAACTAATCTGCCACGGTTATAACAATCCTTGATAAAATATGTTGTTTGCTCTACTTGGTATTTAATAATGGTCAAAATACATTTTAGTATTCTTAACTTGGCTGATTAGTTATTCTACTAACCTGGACTATTAAAGGTGCAACATGATACACTGAACTTGACAAAATGGTCGATTTACTACCCTTACTCACTAATTTAGTCTTGTTTTTCCACGTGATTTGCTTCTAATATTAATATATTGAGACGAAGGTAATATTTTAGTCCTTAAAAGTTCTATCGAAAGTAAGTCAAGTAACAAAACACGATCAAATTAATGAGTCAGAGTACTAAGTAAGTCAAGTAACAAAACACGATCAAATTAATGAGCCAGAGTACTAAATCTACCATTTTGAAGTTCAGGCTACTATGCTGCACCTTTAATAATTCAAGATAGTAGAAGACTTACTCAACCAAGTTCATGATACTAAAAATGTATTTTGGCATTTAGTAATTGGTCACATGTCGCTTTTTCTGTATGGAATGTTGGCAGTTTGTACACATTAGCCACGCTTATTGAGTACAAAATAAATCTAAGTCCACTCAGAGACAAATGTCGTCATTAGGGGTGCCCAAAGGGTCAACCCGACCCGACCCGGACCCGAACCCGATAACGCTAATCGGGTCGGGTGTAATCGGGTCGTGTGTTGATATCGGGTTATTTAAACCCGACCCGACTAACCCGATTCCTTATCGGGTCGGGTTTCGGGTTATGATTCTTATTATTTTCGGGTTTCGGGTTGACCCGATTAGACCCGATAAGGATTAAACTTAAAATTTAAATTTTAAAATTTTAATATATCTTTACCATAAAATATTGAAAGAAAAGGAAACCAATGTCACATTCAATCTTTACCGAAATTGTTTTATGTTTTCTTTTTGAATTTCAATATACAAGACACAAGAGCATGGTTTGCTAACATACACAGAGCACCGATTGATGTTAGCCACTTGCCCGCTTGCTTGCAAAAATCACCATTTGATATTAGTTACTTGATTCTATTACAAAGATATTTTTTTTGTTTTGGAGTTTGTTTGTTTGTAAGTTATCTATTCGTTTAACTAATATGAATCAGTGTATTTTTATTTTTATAAATGTGTGTTTCTTGAACTTTTAAAAATGTGTAACCCGACCAACCCGATCGGGTCAACCCGACAAACCCGAAACCCGATAGACCCGAACCCGACCAACCCGAAACCTTATCGGGTCGGGTTTCGGGTTAGGTTTTTTAACCTCAAACCCGACAGACCCGACCCGATAAGAGCCGGGTCGGGTCGGGTTGACCCGTTGGGCACCCCTAGTCGTCATCATGATATGTTTTTTACCACATAATTATAAAAAGGAATATTACAAAAAGCAGATCTAACTAATCATATTGAAATAACACCTTTTTCTTTTGAGTAAATTACATGGATGGTCCTTTAGGTTTATAGCATATTTCACCGATGGTCCTTTAATTTCAAAAATTACACCGATGGTCCTTATTTTTTAAAAAAATTTCACCGATGGTCCTTTACCAGAATGTCCGTTTATTTTTCAAGTTAACTAACATCACATGTGATGCACTTGGGGGTATTTTGGTAAATTTTGGAAACTAAAGGACCATTTGTGAAATTTGCTATAAATCTAAAGGACCATCTGTGTAATTTAAATGAGAAGGAGAAAGACAAATTGACCAAAATACCCCCAAGTGCATCACATGTGATGTTAGTTAACTTGAAAAACAAACGGACATTTTGGTAAAGGACCATCGATGAAAAACCTTTTCAAAAATAAAGACCATCAGTGTAATTTTTGAAACTAAAGGACCATTGGTGAAATTTGTTATAAACCTAAAGGACTTTTCTTTTGTTATCTAGATTTGAACTTGGGCTTGAAAAACCGGACCCAAAAAGAGCACTACAAAGCGCACTAACGATAGCAATTGCTTATGTGTTGGGTGGGTTGGTCCCACTGCTCCCTTACATGCTCATCCCAATTGCCCAAAAAGCTCTGGCTGTATCTGTTATATTGACCATTTTAGCCCTGTTAGTTTTTGGGTTTGCAAAAGGTTATTTCACCGGTGACAGACCGGTGTGGAGTGCACTTCAAACGGCGTTAATTGGAGCCATTGCGTCTGCAGCCGCATTTGGCATGGCTAAGGCTATACAAGGGTGGTAGTAGTTAGTGTTTTATTTATTGTTTATGTTTATGTTAATGTTTATGTTTACTTTTCGACTTTGGTATTAAGATTGGGGTTTAATTCCTTGTATTTGTCGATGAAACTTGCACTTGAGGATAGAATTTTATGTAAGATCTAATAGTAATTGGAATCTTATGCTAAGGGGTGTTTGGAAGTGCTTATTAGAAATCTATTATATATAATCTAATGGTTATAAAACATGATTATGTAAAATAAAGTATGGATTTGATTATAGATACTTAATTTTTTAGTATTGGGAAATTTGATTATTTATTAGTTAATAGGTAAAATGATTAATTTTTGATTAATTGCATTTTCAAAACGCAATAAACACATCCCCATATGTTTTTCTAAAACCGCGTTAGCGCAATAATTGATTTTTTTATTCTTTTTTGCAAATCTCGTTTTAGATTAATTGTGTTTTTAAAATGTAATTCAATTCCAAATCATAATCTCAAACATCCCTAAATTAATGACTATCGCTATTAAAATGTAAAATATTAATACATTTAATGTAAAACATATAATTTTCAGAAACTAGGTTTGAATGTTTGATAGAGATTACTAGTGTATGGTTCTGAATTGTTAATTTTCATTTTCTTTGCTGTAATTTCTCATTTTAACGTAGTAAGATAACACTAAACTAAATAGTTAAATTTCACTAATAACAAATTAAATTATTTTTCCTACGCCCTTTTGCCACAAATTGAATATTTATGTAGTTACTGGGTTACAAAAGAAAAATCAATGATTAAAGGCAATGGACTGGGACATTAGAATGCGGTTTACCTCTGCTTAGTATTGTTTTGTTTTCTGCTTGTATTGTTTTAGCAGTTTTTGTTTAGTGCTTGTATTCCCTTGGGTGTTGTTTGGTTAAATCTGAATGATTAATATCTGAATGATGCAGAGGTCTGAATAATTCAGACTTCCCCTGATATCTGTCCGATCAAGAGACAGAACATGTTGAATTTTTTATTCAGAGACTGATTAAGAGGTCTTACCACACGCTCTGAATCTGTCCGATTAAGAGGCTGGCCTCTTAACTGAATCATTAAGAGGCTTACCAAACAACACCTTATTATGTATTTGGTGAACTCTTGATGTAATTTTTATAATTTATAATATATCCTATGCTGATTGGCTTGTTTGGGGGTGATGACTATGCTGAAGCTCTCATGATAGCCTAACCGATTTTTTTTCTTAAAAACAAAAAAAGTTGTTTGTTAATGTGTGATGGTTTTAATTGTACAATGCAAATAATTGTCCATATATTAACTATCGAAACGAAATTATACCCAAAATTCGTAACTTAGTGATATTATTGTTATTCATGACTTAACGTTACAAGTTTAAATCTTGATATGAACAAAATTGGCGTCGATTTATTGATTCTTACTAAATCTTTATATTTAATCTTCTATTCATAAAACGATTGACATGTGGAATATATCAATTTATCTTTCATAATCTCATCATTTGATTTGGATAGTTTATATTGATCAAATGAGTAGGAAGATAATTATAAACACTTAATATGAAACAATATCATTACTCTTGGAAACCGTCTAAAAGATAAAATTATAAGAGCTCTAGGTATGGTACGGGCATTAAACTCATGTTAAACTTTAACATGGGTTTAACTTTAACACACATGTTATTTGAGGGTTCCATGGTGTTATTTGCAGCATTCGCCAAACCCCTTCATTTACAACGTTTCTTCCAACCCTTTAGCTAAATCAACTTTGGCGGATGGTTGGCGGAGGTGGTAGTATGGTATGGTGACTTTCAAAGACTATTGGCAAGTAATTTGGCAAAGAGAAATGATATTAATGCCTATTATTTGTATCTACTTCATTGCTCACCCACCACAAGATGACATGTGTTATGTGTAATACACTAATTCTTATTCTTCATATTATCTCCTGATTTTGACATTTCTCTTGATCATATGAGTAGGTACACATAATATACACCACTAACATTTCTCTTCGACAAATCATAGGGGTGAGCATTTGGACCGAAAAACCGAACCGAACCGAAAACGAACCGACTCGAAACCGATAACATGTTATTGGTTCGGTTTCGGTTTCGAAAATTCATAGTTTTCGGTTTCGGTTGTATCGGTTTCGGTTCGGTTCGGTCTTGGGAAAAGGATGAACATTTGGCCTAAAAAAACCGAACCGAAACCGAATCAGACCGAAACCGAACCGAACCAAAAGCTTGAAAATTCGTCGTTATCGGTTTTGATTCTATCGGTTTCAGTTCGGTTCGGTTTTTTGGACCGGGCTCAACCCTAACAAATCATACCAAAAGCTCTAAGTACACTAATCTTACCCGTTGACCACTTTACGGTTCGATTCAGTCGGGCTTGCGATTGATCAATAAATAACCAAAATAATACAATGAGAAAAATAAAAAAAAAATGTTTATTTTCAATTCAGGCCCATCCTTATTTTCTAGCCCAATAGCAAGCCTTTCAGGGAACCCTAAAACCCCAAATCAGACTCAAAATTAGGGTTTTGCTTATAAATTGCTAGCAAGTGATCACTTAATTCGTCAATGTATTTCGAGTTGCGAAGTCTTCGGCGAACTCAGGTTTTTCTTCCGTAGCTGTAAATTGGTATTGCTATTGTGTTTTCTCAAATTGATTTGTATATCTCTGATGATGATTCAAATTAATAACTTTCGTTCTTCTGAGAATAACCTTGCTGAAAGTATTTTGGAGACCTGAACTGAAGAGATATATATTTATTTTTTCAGTTAAAATTTTGTTGTTTTTTATATTCAATATTTCTTTATGTTTCTATTTTTGTGCTGTAGCTTTAATTTTGTACTGCTCTTCGTGTTTTCTCAAATTGATTTGTATATCTCTGATGATGATTCAAATTAATAACTTTCGTTCTTCTGAGAATAACCGTGCTGAAAGTATTTTGGAGACCTGAACTGAAGAGAGAGATATTCACCTTTTATTTCAGCTAATAATTTGTTATTTTTAATATTGAATATCGATTTATTTCACTATTTTTGTGCTGCAGCTTCAAGTTTCTATTTTTTTTTTATGTTTTCTCGTTTATTTGTATATCTCATGATGATTCAAATTAATAACTTTCGTTCTGCTGAGAATAACCTTGCTGAAAGTTTTTTGGAGACCTGAACTGAAGAGATTCGTATTCTATTCCAGTTATCTTTTTGTTTTCAGTTTTGAAGATCGATTCATTTGAGTACTTTAATTGATGAATATTTCCTATGATGATTCAAATATAACTTTCGTTCTTCCGAGGATAACTTCCATGCGGAAACGTATATTGGAGACCTGAACTGAGGAGGATCTCATCAAGTTTTTTGATAGTTTTAGTAATTCTGAATTTTGTTAATTTTTTAAAAATAAGTCTATTTCGATGATTTTTAAATTATTGTGGCGAATATTAAATGTTTCCTACAACTCTAATCAATTAAAATCGTCGAATTTGTTCCCTTGATCTCTTGTAATCACCGCTTTGGACTAGCCATGATAGCTACAATCTTTATGAAATGTTTATCGTTCTATGAGTTCTTCATATTTTATTTGTTAGTCATTGTTGTTAAAATTTGCTTTAATTTAGGGCATTAGTATATGTTTATTTCCATGGTTTTTTATTTAGTGATAAGACCGTATGGAACTATTAAATTTGTTGTTAAAGACTCTTTTAAAGAGTTGTTAGATAATTCTAGCTAATGCGATTTTGAAGTTGAATGAGGAATTGAAGAACATTGGGACGATAATGATTATTGAAATGTTTGCTGTTATGCCAGAACTGTTTATTTTCTTATAGTCATGTTGGCCAATGTAATGGTTTAATATTTTATTCTGTCTGTCTAGTTAAGAACTTCAGATCTCTAATGTGATGTGTTTTTTTATTTACTCGTTTGATCAAGTACTTGTGCTTATAATAAACATTAGATTGTGTGCGTTCAAAGATATATAATGGCTCTTTTATACGGATTTAACATATACCTTAAAATTTCCCTAAACCAATTTTCCCAAAACAACAAAAAAGTACTAGACATCTATGTCCGTTTGACTTGTGGTTATGGTACATGGTATGGCAAACCATCATTTAGTACCTTTGGTGTGAAGATGTAAGCGCCCAATGTGTGGTTTGTAGATGTTAGTGTCATTTTTGCTCTTTTAACATATTTTTAACACACCTTAAAATTACTTTCTGATTTAATATTTTTATAACATTCATTTAAGACTTACAAAAATACCTAATCGGATCACAATTTCCCCAAAAAGCCCCAAACATCCGTGTCCGTTTGACATGTGGTTAATATGGTACATGGTACAAAACATTATTTAACACCGCCAAAACGTATTTGGTGTGAAATTAACGACTCCACACTCGTATACTCTAGCTTACGATGAATCACTAATAAAATTGCAAATTGACTATAAAATCTCACAATTTCGCAAGTTCTAAACTAGTTTTCATGATCGTCAAATTACACACCTTTGAAGAGACCAAGTGTAATAATAATATTCACATTAATATTTTTATTTTATTTATTTATTTTTAACAGCAAAATATTTACATTAATATTGATAAATATAAATATAAATGAAGACTTGCATAAACTTTAATAGAATGGTGTTTTTGAAGGAATTTTCTACCATGCGCTCTAGGTAACAAATTTGGTGTAGGTAAAAAAAGTCGTTCAAAAAAGGAAAAAAAGTTATCATAAGCCAAAATTTTCTTATCAATGAATTACTAAGTTTTTTTTTTTTTGTATTATACTGCATGTGCCATTGCTAAAATTGTAAATTAAGGAGATACATAATTTAATACAAAATAAGTTTAATATATTTAATATTTCTTACAATATGTCTCGGGACATATTGTACCTACTAATAGTTTTCTAGTGTGAAAATCACCTGCCAAAAATAAAAAATGCTTAAATTGGTATTACATATTTACATGGTCCAAAATAATGAGTCGTGAACTATGTGTCTATCAAGTGGGCCCATAATTGGGCCCATTTAAATAGGACTAACAATTGGTCCGTGAAAAGCCTTACCTCCATTTCTGGTCTCCATGTGTTCTCTCTGTATCTCGTTCTCTAATATTTCCCCTTAATTTTATTACGATTTCTAGGGTTCCAATACTTAACAAATTCCTTGATTGTGTAACTGAGATTGCTGGAGATCGAAGATATAATTTAAGCTTAATCGAACGTTAATTCCTCCAACAGGTTTGTCGATTTCTCCATCTCGTTTTACTTTCTCGTGATTTTAATCACCCAATATTGATTTCAATTTTTCCTCTTTTTAAATTATGTATTTTTTTAGTCAGTTTGATTATTATATGCTGCTCATATCTTATATATGATATGAAATTTCTTAAATTTTGGATTATTTGGTCGGAATTGAGGCAGATAGCGGATTGAATCGATTAAATTCTATACGTCCAAAAATTGGAGCTTCGATTTGTAATTGTTTCATTGAAATTTACTTAAAGGTTAATTTTTTGCAATACTTATAGTGCGAGTGGTGGGAATACCTTAAGTTTGTGAAAGCTAATTTTATTCCAGGAGATATAGTTATATATGATTGTCTTTCTGCAATGTGTGTGCATGTTTGTCTGAGAGACTTTTGAGAGTCATTTTTGTTAGAAACTTAAAATCACAAATCTTTCATTTTTGATTTTCCAGTAAATCTGTGCTCAGTGGATTTAGGTTTCTTATTCTACTGTTGGATCCTTCAATCAACAGTGGTTTTTCTTGCCAAATGATTTGAATGAATTGTTTGACCTAAAAAAGCAATCTTTAATTAGTGAGCTGATGATTGTAACAAAAAAGCTTAATAATCTATCGTGTAAATGCTTATAGCCATGGTTAGCATCTAATGATGGAGGATTTAAGGTTGTAGATGTAGAAAACTAGAAAATTTAAAGAATATTGTATAGTTAGGCCACCATATTATTCAAAAATGTCCAACAGGACACCATAAAACATTTTGACTAGTTAGGCCTCCCATCTTTCCTTTTTTCAGTATAAATCGGCCTTTTTTTGCCATATGATTTCCATAATTGTGTAAAATGACGATTTTACCTTCAATTCAGACTTACGTGTACATTTTCAGGTTAAGCTATTCAGCAGGACACCATTTAATGATTTTGAATTATAACTCAATCCACATTTTATATTCAACATGAACAATTCTCGTGGTCAAGATCAAGTAAGTTTCAAACCCCTTATTTGTATACAAAAAAAAGACCAAAATACATTTTAGTACCCTGAACTTTGCTGACTAGGTCTTCTACTACCCTGAACTATTAAAGGTGCAACATGGTCGATTTAGCTGACTGGCTCTTCTACTAGGTTTTCTACTACCCTGAACTTGGCTGACTGGACCTGACAAAATGGTCGATTTAGTACCCTTACTCATTAATTTGATCGACTTTTTTTACTTGACTTACTTTTGTTCGAGCTTTTGACGGACTAAAAAATATATGTTCATCTCAATATATTAATATTAGAAGCAAATCACGTGAAAAAACAAGACCAAATTAGTGAACCAGGGTACTAGATCGACCAATTTGTCAAGTTTATGGTACCATGCTACACCTTTAATAGTTCAGGGTAGTAAATCACCTAATCAGCCAAGTTCAGGGTACTAAAATGCAAGTTACAACAATCTTTATGCAGGAAACACCGGTTGTAGCTGGTTTTGAGGTCCCAAGATCACCGGATGCAAGTTACAACAACATCTACACTGCAAGTGAAGATGACGGGCGGGACCCGCCCGTAGTTCCCCAACATCTGCAACAAACTGTACTAAGCTACCCGACCAATGGCGGCCCGTCTGCCCCCCTGCCCGAACCACAACATGTGGTCTTGAACCATCTCTACATTGAAAACCGGGAAGCCCCTCGGTCAGTAGTGGCACTCGGGTTTTCTCATCGGTTTCGGGCCAAATATGTGAATGTTGTACTCTATAAACCAGTTCAAAGAAGGGGTAGTACCACTACTTGATCTTTTTTTTTTTTAATGTTTTTGTGTGATTGGGAAAATGTTTAGGCAGTTTGTTTTTATTTGTGTGGACCGTTATCGTTTAAATCATGTTTATAATTTTTTTTTGAAGGTTTTACTTATTTATGACTATTATTTGTACTCCTGTAAATTGAAGATTGCTAAAATGTCTTTGTTTTATGTTTTCTTTATTCTTTTGGCAGAAAGCATTAATTAACTTGAAGGGATTTTCTAATATACGTTAAAAGCACATTATAATAGTAATAATAATATTGAATGTTTTTTATGCTACTGTATTTAATTTTCCGTAAAATTTCATTTTCGATTATGATACGGGTAAAATCAGTATCACATAAAAGTATTAATGAATCATGAATATTTTGATTTATTAAACGTTCGTTATCATATACTTATGAGACATATATTAGCAAAACTCTTAATTTAAAATTACCATTCATCCCTAAAAAGGTAAGAAATATACTTCATTTAATGTTTAATCCATATTTTAGAAATTATTAGTTAGTTTAACGTATTTATTTAATCATGTGTCCTAGAACACATTGTTAGAAAATCTTTGAAATGGTTAAATGTTTATAAAGTAATCGGTTATTCATGTTTAATAATCGGTTATTACGTGTGCTTAATTGACACCCCTTTTCTTGTTTTTGCTTAAATTTTCATAAGTCAATTTCCCCTTTTCAGTGTATAAGCAATGTTTCGACCTTGAAAGTTGGACACTTTGCTTTTGGTAAGAGTAAAAGATATTTGTTTAAGATACTATCGATAAAATGCTCAATTTTTTGTTGAGTTAAAACTAAAAGCATGATTACCGTTGTAAATTTTTAGTTTGGCTGCGTGCATGAGCACGTGCGTTCACGTGATGACAGTTGCAAGGCTTATCCACATCGTTGACTGGACTCATCTCTGATGGCACCTGCTTTTCTTGCTCCCCTTTCCAGAGCTAAAAGTTCAGAAACTAATCTTATACAAAATATTTAATCCTTTTAAAAATAATTGATCCATGAAATTAAGGGAAATATAATCCTCCCTCCGTCCCTTAATAAAGTTTTTATTTTTATCAAAATATTTATCCCAAATAAAGTTTACATTTCTCAAATTAGAGGGACCCACTCAATAAAATAGTATTATTATAATGTACTTCACCACTAACTATCTTTAAAAAACATTTTCTCTCTTCAAAATAACCTTATATATATTTTAATTAAATTTATTATCAAGATCCCACCACTAACTAACTCTTAAAAATCTGTGTCCAATTGAAATGAGAACTTTATTAAGGGACGGAGGGAGTAACACTTTTAATATTTATTATATGTATCATGGGAGTTTTAACCGTTTTATTAAGTATTTGATTGGAATAAAATAACACTTAATACTTTTTTATAAAATAAAATTAGGTGATGTAGGAGATAGACAAATAGCCTAGAATTAGATGATCCACAGGCGGAACGCTTTGCAAGTGTACATGTGTTCCCCAAATGCAAAGGTGACTCACCAATTTCACACTTCCCATTAATTCGTGTTGTATTTTTTTTTTCTTTTTCTCATGAACACAAACAAACTAATGAAAAAGTTAAATTTAAATTTACTCTTTGATACTTTCAAAATGGAACCAAATTGTATACTTCCTCCGATTTAAAATAAGTGATACATTGTTAGTTTCACGATTTTTGAGATAAAATATGATAATGATAATTAAATTAGATTAATTGGATGGTTAGTGGAAATAGGTCCCACAAATTTTGAATAAAGTAAGATTAATGATGTTAAAAGTAAGGGTAAAGATGTTATTTCACTTTATTAAAGTATATAGTTAGTGGGTATGGATCCCACTACTTTTTACCAAATAAGGTAAGTTTTTAAAGTGTATCATCTATTTTGATACACCCAAATATAAAAAGTGTATCACATATTTTAAATCGGAAGAAGTATTAGTAGTTCATTACTTTCTTTTGCATTATATACATGACATGGAATTTTAGTACATATGTTTTCTTCTTTAGGTAAACAAACTTCGAATAAAGTATGAGCACATGTGGCCCACAATAGAAGTATGCCAATCATTCAAGTTTTGGATGTACGGATTTCATTTATTAGAACAATGGACATGCGTAAGTTAAATCCTGTTAAATGAGTTTTGGCGAAAGCACTACCACTTCGACCTCCACCAAACTTGTGCCGAAGATTCGACTATGTATATATGGGTTTAAGTGTTTAACGAACGGTTAAATATGTCTTTTTTTTTAAAAAAAATTGGAATTTATTTATGGTATTTTTTTTAAATCTCAAATGAATGTTATAAGAAGGAAAATAATTTTAAGGTACTTTAAAGCCATGTTAAAAAGCTAAAAAAGAGCTTTTAACTTTACCCATACCGAGTTCTAAGTTGCTATTTTATAAGAAAAATGATTGGAAGAACTAATTTATGCATTCAAAAACCAATCTAACAAGGATATTGAGACAATAGAAAGATCTTAGATGAATACTAAGTAGAGAGAAAATAACTAAGCCAAATGATAAATTTTAAATTACTTACACTAATTTTTAGGTTTATATTTTGGATCACTTTGTCATTAATCATATTATAAAAAAGTATCAAATTATCAAGCCAAGAAGAAATAACAGTTTTAATGCAAGTGTTGGAAATGGATTATATACATTAATTATGTTGAAGTAGCTTGTTTGAGCGATTTACAAAAATAGTATTTAAATATGTTACAAGTTGCAGTTATAGTCAACAAACTTCCAAATTTGTAATTATGCCCTTTGAGAAATCTTATAATGTCATGGTTAAGTACCAGAATTCAGTTGGGTGTCATGTAGATGAGGGGTATGTATACCTATTATTTGGTCTGGTTGAACTTTTTTGCTTAATCATTCAAAGAACTACTAATTTTTTTTTTATTCAAATAAATTTTTTATTCAAAACATTTGCTAAACAATCACGTATTGTTCAATATTCATTTCAGGTAGATAATAAAATGGTAAACTTCTTTCATTTAAAACAAACAAAACAACAATATTTGTTAATATTATTTTTACCTGATAATCTTTCATTAATTGACAACTCTTCATTAGTTTATTACCATACAATAACTCTGTACACGATCCAAGAATTGAACCATTTGGAACTGAACCGAACAAAGAACCGAAAGTGGTTTTGGCCGAACCGAGACTGAATCGATGGTGGGCGATACTGAACTGAGAACCGAGAAAGTTTCTACGAGTTCTTTTGGTTGTGGCCCGAACTGAACCGAAGTGTACCGAGAACCAATTTTACATGAAATTACAACTAAAAACATGTTATATATCGGTTTACTTTAGTTCGATTCGATAATCTCAGCCAGTTTTCGATCCAATTTGAACTGACCTACGTTACACAACTTAATAAGCAAAGAACAAATGAAAGCATAACATAGCCTATAAAAAGACATAAGATACAAAGTTCCTTAGACGTGATTATTTAGTTCATCTCATTTTCAGCTGATATTAAAAAAATAGAAAGATTTCTTAACAACTAACAAAATGTAAATTTGGAATTTAATGGAGTAAAGTGTAGGTTGTGAGTTATTCAAGGACCATTTGGTTAAATAACTTGCAATAACTATTATTTCTTGAACCAAGTTTCCTCACTCCACTAAGCAAAAGCAGCTCTATTATTATTGTTATTATTAATTCATTATTAAATAAATAAATAACAAGCTCCATAAAAGTGTAAAAGGACCACTTTAGTCTTTTCAATGCTTCACTTCTCATTTATCTCGAAAACAAAAAACCAACCTGGTAACTTTCAACATATTTTCTTGTAAATTCCTCTTCTGGATTTTGTTTTTATTTGGTCTAATTAATGATACCCAACAATAGATATATATATATATACTCCGTAATTCATTACCATGTGGGTAGGTTTAGTTTGGTTTTGCTGATCTAAAATCCCTTTAGGGTTTCATTTTTATCAACTGTCAGAAACTAAAAAAAATCCCACCTTTACCTAATTCATTCAAGTTTGCTGGTGTGTCTGTGCTCCTACAGGTAAATTTCTTCAAATCTTGAAACCCCTTTTAGTTTCTTGATAATTTAAGCCCCAATTTAGGTTTGTTTTTAGCTCAGAAGTATGATTTCTTGATATCTTTCAGCTGTTAAATAACTAAAGTTTATGTCTTTTTGTTTAATTTGACTGATTATTTAACTTTCGTAGTGTTTAGGGTAGCTAAAAAATGGTGTCAAGATCATACTCAAACTTGTTAGATCTCGCCTCCGGCGAGTTCCCGTCGCCGTCGTTCACCCGTATGACACGCCAAATTCCTCGTATCATGACCGTCGCCGGAATAATTTCCGACGTAGACGACGACCGATCGGAGAGCGTATGCTCCGATATATCATCGTCATCAGTCCAACACGACCGTTTAATCATCGTAGCTAACCAGCTTCCGATAAAAGCTCACCGGAAAACCGACGGTTCAAAAGGCTGGAATTTCAGTTGGGACGAAAATTCGCTTCTTTTACAGTTAAAATCCGGTTTAGGAGACGATGAAATCGACGTTATTTACGTCGGTTGTTTAAAAGACGAAATTCACCCAAACGAACAAGACGAAGTTTCTCAAACGCTTCTAGAAGCTTTCAAATGTGTGCCGACTTTTTTACCGCCGGAATTATTTACAAGGTTTTACCATGGGTTTTGTAAGCAACATTTATGGCCGTTATTTCATTACATGTTACCGTTATCACCCGATCTCGGCGGTCGGTTTAACCGATCTTTATGGCAAGCTTACGTGTCGGTCAACAAAATCTTTGCTGACCGAATCATGGAAGTTATAAACCCGGAAGACGATTTCGTTTGGATCCATGATTATCATCTCATGGTTTTACCAACTTTTTTAAGAAAAAGATTCAATCGGGTCAAACTCGGGTTTTTCCTACACAGCCCGTTTCCGAGTTCCGAAATTTACAAAACGTTACCCGTTCGGGAAGAGCTTTTGAGAGCACTTTTGAATTCGGATCTTATCGGGTTTCATACTTTCGATTATGCACGGCATTTTTTATCTTGTTGTAGTCGGTTATTAGGGATTTGTTATGAATCTAAACGGGGTTATATAAGTTTGGAATATTACGGGCGGACCGTTACTATTAAAATCCTGCCCGTTGGTATTCACATGCAACAACTTCAATCCGTGTTAAACCTGCCCGAAACCGAGTCGAAAGTGACCGAGCTCGTAAACCAGTTCCAAAAACACGGGAAGATAATGTTACTCGGGGTTGATGATTTGGACATTTTTAAAGGAATTAGTTTGAAGTTATTAGCATTTGAGCAGTTATTAATCCAACATCCCGAGTGGCAAGGGAAAGTCGTTTTGGTACAAATTGCAAATCCCGCAAGGGGAACGGGAAAAGACGTGAAAGAAGTCAAAACCGAGACTTACTCGACGGTCAAACGGGTCAACGAGACGTTCGGGCGACCCGGGTATGAGCCCGTTATTTTGATCGATAGCCCGCTTAAGTTTTATGAACGGGTTGCTTATTATGTAGCTGCTGAGTGTTGTTTGGTGACAGCTGTCAGAGACGGGATGAATCTGATCCCGTATGAATACGTTATCAGCCGTCAAGGAAACGAACGGTTGGATAAGGTCCTAGGTTTGACTTTAAATCCTAGTACACCGAAAAAAAGCATGTTGGTTGTTTCTGAGTTTATCGGGTGTTCACCGTCTTTAAGTGGGGCGATACGGGTCAACCCGTGGAATGTTGACTCGGTTGCAGATGCAATGGATTGTGCATTGGAATTAAGCGAGCCCGAAAAGCAAATGAGACATGAAAAACATTATAAATATGTGAGTAGTCATGATGTCGGGTATTGGGCCCGAAGTTTTTTTCAAGATTTGGAAAGAACGTGTAAAGATCATGTGAGGAGAAGGTGTTGGGGGATCGGGTTCGGGTTGAGTTTTCGGGTTGTTGCTTTGGATTTAAGCTTCCGGAAGCTTTCGATGGAACATATTGTTTCGGCTTATAAACGGACTACAACACGGGCCATTCTTTTGGATTATGATGGTACTTTGATGCCTCAATCTTCAATAGATAAAAGCCCGAATTTGAAAACGGTTGAAATGTTGAATACTTTGTGTAGAGATAAGAATAATATGGTTTTTGTTGTGAGTGCAAAGAGTCGGGCCACACTTGTGGAATGGTTTGCTGATTGTGAAAAACTCGGGCTTGCAGCAGAACACGGGTGTTTCCTTAGGTATATGTTTTATCATTTCATAGTAAAGGTGGCAAACGGGCCAAAGAGGCGAAACGGGCCGGGTTGGGTTTACCCAGAATATATATTGTCCAAAAGATATTTAAGTACCCTGAACTTGGCTGACTAGGTTTACCCTGGACTATAAAAGGTGCAACATGGTACTCTCAACTTGACAAAATGGTCGATCTAGTACCTGATTCATTAATTTGATTTCGTTTTCTTACTTGACTTACTTTTGTTAGAGCTTTTGACGAAGTAAAAAGCATACGTTCATCTCAATATATGGATTTTAGAAGCAAATCACGTGAGAAAACACTATCATATTAGTGAGTCAGGGTACTAAGTCGGCCATTTTGTCAAGTTTAGGGTACCATGTTGCACCTTTAATAGTTTAGGGTAGTAGAAAGCCTAGTCAGGCAAGTTCAAGGTAGTAGAAAACACTATCAGATTAGTGAGTCAAGGTACTAAGTCGGCCATTTTGTCAAGTTCAGGGTATCATGTTGCACCTTTAATAGTTCAGGGTAGTAGAAAACCTAGTCAACTAAGTTCAGGGTAGTAAAACGTATCTTGGCCTAAATAATTAGTGCGTCTATATGATCAACAAAATCACATATTATTTCAACACTAATTATATTTTGTACACTGATTATATTTTGTTCGGTTTTCAGGCTAAAACGAGATGAAAAATGGGAAACATGTGTACAACTAGAAGAATGCGGGTGGAAACAGAACGCTCAGCCCGTTATGACACTTTACACCGAGACAACTGACGGGTCAACAATTGAAGATAAAGAAACTGCCCTAGTTTGGTCTTATGAAGATGCCGACCCTGATTTCGGGTCATGTCAAGCAAAAGAGCTTCTTGATCACCTCGAAAGTGTGCTCGCAAACGAGCCCGTTACAGTCAAAAGAGGTCAAAGCAGTGTCGAAGTCAAACCACAGGTATGAATCCGGTCAACCGAACCCATTACGTCAAGAACTGTAATAACTAAAAACAAATGTTAATTATTAGTTCATCAGAACTTGTCGGAGAAGAAAAGAAATTAAAAAAAAAATAAGGGTATTATGGTCATTTTAGGTCAAAATAGACAGAAAATAAAATTTGAAGACAATAGGGACAAAAATCATTAAATTTGAAAGTATAGGGACAAAAAAATGAAATTAGAAGTACAGAGACTAGGGGTGAGCATTTGGCCTAAACCGAACCGAAAACCGACCGAAACCGAACCGAACCGAAACCGATAACATGTTATCGGTTCGGTTTCGGTTTTGAAAATTCATCGTTATCGGTTTATCGGGTCGGTTTTCGGAAAAAGGACGAACATTTGGCCTAAAATAACCGAACCGAAACCGATAACATGTTATCGGTTCGGGTTTCGGTTTTGAAAATTCATCGTTATCGGTTATCGGTTCTATTGGTTCGGTTTTCGGAAAAAGGATGAACATTTGGACTAAAATAACCGAACCGAAACCGATAACATGTTATTGGTTCGGTATTGAAAATTCATCGTTATCGGTTCTATCAGTTCGGTTTTGGCCCGATAATCACCCCTAACAGGGACTATTTTTGTAATTTACTCTAATTATTATGTGAGTGTGCAGGGTGTAAGCAAGGGATTGGTGGCAAAACGGTTGCTAACAACGATGCAAGAAAGAGGAATGATTCCAGATTTTGTTTTATGTATTGGAGATGATCGATCCGATGAAGATATGTTTGAGGTGATTATTAATTCGGGTGAATTAATTTCTGAAAAGGCGGAGATTTTTGCGTGTACGGTTGGAAATAAACCGAGTAAAGCTAAATATTATCTTGATGATACTGTTGAGATTGCTAGAATGATGCAAGGATTGGCTTCGGTTTCTGAACAATCGGTTAATGAATTTGCATTCGAGGGTTTACACGTATGATTTAGTTTGTTGTAGATTTGAGAGCGATTTGTTGTTGCTCTTTGTTAAAACTTGCGATTTAGTTAGCACGTTGTAAATATTTGGTTCTTTTGTTGTTTGGATTGTCGAATGGTATCGAGGTGGTGTGTTTATTCGAGTTGAAATTGCCTATAACAAGAATAATTAGGGGTAAATGTTAATGCTTTACGCTACATGAACAGTGTTTTTTTAATATAATTTTGATAATATGTGGTGCGATTAATATGCTAGTTTATATATATAATGTTTATTTTTGTAAATCCGTCGCGAAATATGGACACAATTGTCCGGCAGTTCGTGAAATGGTCTGATCTGGCGACTTGAAAACCGGTTCCAAACTGTTGCAAACCTGTTTTGATACCGGTAACTGGTTGTCTCTCTAAAATTGCAGTCATGGTAAAATCTTGGTTTATTTAAATATCAGGGACTCCCAAACGCACGAATTTTCAAATACCGGTAACCGGTTTTTGCGCATGTCTAATTATGAGTATATGTAAAACATCAAATTTTCGTAGTTTTATAAAAGAAAATGATAATGACAGTCCTTAGGGCTATCAATAAGATGTTAAGACACTCATCAATAACTTAATAATCAATAACCGCCCATGCATTTTAATCAACCCTACTAATAAAAATATAAATAATTTATGCACGCAACTACTTATAAATATATGATATGTAATTATGTCATTAACAAAATCTTTTTATAAATATATATGATGCGTAAAAGTAGTTGGGCTAGTCAGTAAAAGCAAGATAATTGGCCACATATTTGAAGGCTTGAGATGGGCCATGGCTAAACCATATATATGTAGTACTTAATTAAACTAACTGATCTGGTCTATAAAAAATTGGCCTACTTAAAAGTACTTTTGGCCCACCAAATACAAATAAATTTGGCCCTTGTGATTTTTTTTTAAATAACTTAGTTTTTAACAAAAAAGAAAATTTTAAAGTCAGTATATTTTTTAGATATGATATGAAAATTCTTCGTAGTATCGCGCGGATAATACCTACTAGTTTATTACATTAATAGCCTTTCCATTCTTTTTAATTACCTTAAGAAGTCAACTAATACATGTTTGTGGCTTTAGTTGCATGACCTGTTTCAACCTATTACAATACTAATGTACAACCTGTAATATAAGTCTTAATTATGAGCATATCCGCTGTCCACAAAATTTGTAAGGATTTTCTTTTAAATCCTTTTAAGTTAAAAGTAATAAAATAATTGTATATTTAATTATTTATTACCTGTTTCTTTTAATCGAGAATAGGGGATATGGCCATGGTACGATATCTAACTAAAATACTACTTATAAAGTATAAACAGAATGAGAGCGATAAATTCTTAAAAAAAGAAAAGAAAAAAAAAAGACATTTGTATTTAACATTCTATTAAGATTTTTTTTTTTTTTTTTTTGTAATTTGAGTTCTACCCTGTTTTGAGTAGCCATAATTTGAGTTCTACCCTGTTTTGAGTAGCCATAGTTGGCAATATTTGATGGCCGAAACAAACAAACAGACACAATATTTGATGGCATAACTTCTCTTGAAATAACATTAATAATCATACATTTATGGAGTATTATATATCGCGAGCATTATTGTACCTATATATAATTGTGGTAGGAAAATGTAATGTTTACTAGATAATAAATTAATGTGATAAGGTACATTATTATTATGGTAGACCAAATAAATCTATTACTGTACTTGACGCTGTTAATATCGTCGTTAAGCATGTGTTGGCATTGAATCATCGATGATTGACTTGACGCAAGCATTACAAATAAGGAGTCTCACCTAATTTTACTTTTTAAATACACACATTTGATAACTTAGTTTTTAGGACTCTAGTTTTCTTGTGATGTGCTTAGATTATACTTCGTAAATAATAAATAGCAATTTATTAAAAGAGTCTTCTTCTTTTTTCTCTTTTTTTTTTAATTTTTTTTTGATAATAAAATATTTATACATCTATTTGAAATTTCTAATCATTGAGTAAGATTTATTAATTTTTTGTAGGTTAAAGTGTCATTGAGTCTTGTAGACATTGTGTATGATATAGTTGTTTTAAATTTTGATTTGAAAATTTATTTTTAATAAACTTGAAAAGTGAATGTAATACACATTAATTAACTCTAAATTATATTTTAAAATATGTTTTCAAATTCATTAAAAAGTTTAATTTATTAAATTCACTTTAAAATGTATATCTCGAGCATATTCTGAAAAACTCTTTATATATAAACATTTATACATTTTATTTACCTTATAGTACATTTACCATACAAAGCAGCACTGTTCATTAGAGGATCATACAAAACGGAACAGAAGCAAAACGGAGTAACAAGGCTATAAAAGTCAATATATATTGATTTTTATAAGAACTACTATATATTAGTAGTATTTATAGGAATAAATACGTGTTCCTACCTCAGCCACTTCCTCTGCTAACTCAAGGTTAGTTAAAGGTAAAGAACTAAAGATAATTGAAGGCTATTAAATTATTAAATAGATTCTTATTTTAATCGAATTATATTATTATTATTATTATTTGGTTCTTTGAACATTATAAATTGGATTTAAAAGATAAAAAGATAATAGAGCATTATATAGATTCAATAATTTTATACAGATTTAATAATTTGACTCCGGTTGTTTTAATATTTATAAAATATTATTTAAAATAAAATATTTATAATGTTACATACTAACATGATTTTTATTTTAGTATATTATACATGTGTCGAGACCGTACATAATTTTATTTTTTAAATAAATATTAGAAAACTAATTTTATTACCCCTAACAGGGTAAAACATTTGTTTTTTTCATTAATATTATATAATATTTTACACATAATAAAACTAAACTTCATTAATATTTAACATATGATGGTATTATAAAGATTAAAAAAGTATAATAAAAAATACACCATATTAGTTGTTGATTTGAATTTCATGATTTGCCTTTTAATTAATGAATACATAAATTACAAGGTTGTTGGGTTTTTTTCGATACTTATTTGGTAATCAAAGAAAAAGTGTTTTTTTAATTCTTTCGGGATGTAGTATTTTTTGCTTTAAAATGCTACATTACAATTATGTTGCGGCAATAAAAAACTTATAATTAACAAAGTAAACTTTGACATGTTCTAATTACATAAAAATAGGTAAATAAAAACAATTTTTTTTTTTGTAAATTTATATATTCAAAAAATTTCAAAATTTCGAACAAACATAACAACCTTTAGAGTGTTAAATATATGCATTTCAATGTATTTTGCACTATATTTTGAACTTTAAGAAACCACCAAAAATTATATTATTGATATTGTTGTAATTATAAAAGACATGATCCTGCATCATTTTATTCGTTCATATATAGAAAAAATTAATTTGATCAAAAGTGGATCTTAATGTCAACGGAAAAAAACTACGTTTAAAAACCCGCAACAACGTGCGGGGACCACAATACTCGTTAATAACACTTGTCATCAGATCATGTAACGCGATGAACAATGCTCAAACTAATTTTTTTTTTTAAGTTTTAGCTGTAATGTTTGACCTTATAACTAAAATTCAATAGTTTGATCCTTTTTCTTATAACTAAATTTAAATAATTACAATTAATCTCCTTTTTTCTCTTTTTAACAATTTGATTATAATAAAAATTAAAATAATTATATTTTAACCATCTTTATTTAAATATGTTGAAATTTTAGTCCAAAAATGTAAATTAGTAATATAACAGTTACTAACTTAATTTTACAGCTCAAATTATTTATATTATCCAAATTGTTGAGAATATGATGTTTTGGTTGTAGGAATACCAATATACATTTTTTGAACATCATATGAAAATCTGTCGCGACATTGCAGAGGTAAAACATATATACTAGTTCATAACATTAATGATTATTTGATATTCGTAAATATATATATTTATTTTTTTTCTTTGGTGATTGTTAATTATAAAAACTTCAATGTTTTGTAATATTGCGTAATCCTAACTTCAATGTTTTGTAATATTGCGTATTAGCAGTGTGATACAAGTGAGATCGTATTTAGTGAGTTTCTTTTTGGTTTGTAATGATTAAGTTATTTGTGAATGAATATTTTAGTTTGTAAATACTAAAAAAGTAATGTTGAGAAATTGACTCTTTTCCTTAAGCCACCTTACTCAATACTTTAACTTACCAGATTAATTCATTTTGTTACCTCAAATTTACTGGATACATGTAGATTTGAATGATCTTCATCGTCTCTCTTTCTTAAACAATTGGCGTACAGAAATTGGTACATAAAAAGTCAATGAAATTTTTATTCATATAAAAATGTTAAGAAAAGTCAAATCCCCACTGGCCACTACAATCCGAAAGAATATCTCTCTCTCACGTATATATATTCATGCAATTATGCAAATAGTTGGTGCACGTCTTGATCCAAGTTTGATTACCTTATTAATTTTTTCTTTATGAGTCATTTTATAGGAAAAAAAGATATAGTCAGCTAACTAATTCATCAACCTAATTATTAATATTTTTCTATATTTTGGTGTTCAGCTAATCCGTCAAAAAATTGTCCAATGTAAAAACTCTTTTCCTAATCGAATTGGTCATCCTAACATTTATTTATTTTACAAAAACAAATAGTCTTAAACGTTATTCTAACTTTCAAATTCAAAGCCACCTCCTAAATTAACTTTAAAATGATTTTGACTTCACACATCAAAATCATTTAATTATTTATGTTGGCCATTTAGAGGCACTTTCGGATTTAATTAACTTAACGTTATTCTAACTTTCGATTTTTGATTTCACACACCACTTTCAAATTTAGAACGACTTTTAATTTATTTTTTAATAACAAATAATAATTCTACTTCTAAATATCACATATTACCTATGTCCATCTCACTTACTCACACCAGTTAAGTGGCGTGACATCTCACTCACACCACTTACAGTATACGGTGTCATGATATCCACCACTCTAATGGAAAACCATTAAATTGAGAGGTATTGTCAGGATCGATTAACTATAGACAAGTTAATAAACACCTTAGATCTAATTGAATATAGAAGTTGCAGCGGATCAACACTATATCAATGTAATTAAGAACAATGAACTGTAAATAACATGCAAAGTATTATGAACACAGTTTCACAAAAAGCTTCAATGTATATTATCAAGTTAACAATACACACGTACGTTTACAATTCGTAAGGAACTATTTATAATAGTCCTTGAAGCTAAACGATTTACCCTAGTTATTCTAGGACTTGATTTACATTCGAATTCTATAGATATACATTGATTTACATGCTATAACTATCTCTACGAAGATCTCGGACTTGATATGCTTCCAAAACGCGTATCAGTAGTATTCTGCAATCACCAGTAATAAATTCATATCATCAGTAGTAAGTTTGGTGACCAGTAGTAAGTCCAAAACCAACGTCAGTAGTAACTACTAAGATCAGTATTATCTTCAATCTTTGCATGATCAGTAGTAACTAAGTTATAGTATACACCAGCATCAACTTCATCAGTAGTAATATGTTCTGCCCCATCAATACTAAGTATGTCAGTACTAACTGCAGCATCAGTAATAAGTTGATCTGTGTTTTGCTCCAACAATCTCCCCCTAAACTTATTGATTATCTTTTTAATCAATCAAGTTTCTTTTGTTCTTCTTCTTCTTTTCTTCTTCTTTCTAGGGTTCTTTGATTTTGAGCGTTTCTTTGAGCTATGATGTACTTGCTGTTTCTTTTTGTAAAATAATTCAATTTGTTCTGAAACATTACTTCATCATATGGCTTCATCATAGTATTTGTGAATATCTGATACATTGTCTTCTCAGAGTGTGGATATTCCTTTTCATACAAGTACAGCTCACATACTTTGTTAGATTTTTCAAAGAAGTACATTTGAGCAGTTGGAATAACATTCCAATGATAAACATTTCCTTCACTGGTAAATTGTTCTGGATAGTTGTCTGGATAGAATGCAGCATCTATCATAGTTGTTAAGTATCCAGCTCCAGATTCTTTCCATGATTTCTTTCTCATTCTTGGTTTTCCAATGATCAGTAGTTTAATAACATCACTTCTTGAACAGGACATGATCAATGGTAACCATCCAGTGAATCTCTATACAACTTTGTCTTCCCTTATGATCTCTATCACATTATTATTCAAAATTCTCCAGTTTATGATAGGATTATTTTGTAAGGGAGCAACTGGTAGATCAAGAACTGGAATTACTTGCTCTGTTTTTGACTTCTTTTGAGCACTTTGTTCTTGAGAGACCATCTTTCTTTTCTTTGTTGATGGCCCACCAGTAGTTGAAATACTATCCTTCTTGAATAAACTTGGACTAATTGGGATTAAAGTTTTGATTGGACTTAAGGCTTTGGATTTCTTTTCTTCTTCTGCTTCTTGTTCAGCCAAGTCTTTCTTCTTTGCAGTACAATATTTGTCTATAATAGTAATCATCTTCATTCTTCCAAATGATTTTGCACTGTGCCCTTTTGTCTTTAGAAAGTCTATCATAAGAGTCTTCTGTTCAAATATATCATCTGGTAAATCACCTTTTGTTCTTTTGCATTCTGCTACAAGATCTTCAAGACAGTTTAGATGTTCTTCTTCTACTTTTCTAAGCCTTTTGAATTCTGCTTCTTGGGCTTTTATCTGAACATCTTTAATTTGAACAGGTGCTTGAACAGGAATTTCTCTTTTATCCTTCTTCTGTTCAAGAGCTTGATACTTAGCTACCTTCTCCAAATATCTCTTTTGCTTCACCTTCCATTTAGACTGTTTATCAGCTCTAACAAGATTTAACTTGTTTACCATGTAATGACCAAGAGCTCTGTTGGGGTAATCTTCATCATATATTTCTTTACCCTTTCCAATATGTGCTGAAGGTGGAGGTGGAATATATTTCATATCGGGCACACCACTGATTATTATAGAAGGAGAAAATAACCTAAGTTCATTTTGTTGAAGTATTTTTGGATGTGGAGGAAGTGAGCACTCATCAACCTCAAACCAATTCACATTATCATCAATGTCAGGTATGATAAGTGGTTGAGCAGGTGTTGGTGGTTTGGTGATGATTTCATATCTTTCTCTTTCAATTAATTCTGGTAGTTGTAGTTCTTCCTCTTCAGTAGTGACTAGAGTAGTTACTACTGGTGTTACTTCAGGAGTTATTACTGATAGGGCATCAGTAGTATTTGCTGCTTTTAATTCCTCTTCTTCATTTACTACTGCTATAATATCAGTAGTAGAGGTTACTACTGGTATTTCCTTTTCAACTTGTTCTTCCATTGTAGCAGTAGTAACAGGCTCATCTTCAGTAACCATCATTTGTGGGCCTTCATCAACTTCTGTTTCTTTTAAATTTAGGAGAGAAGATGCTGCTGCTGCAATTGATTCATCAATCATAGTTTGTATGTTGTCCTTCTCCCCCTTAGTGAGCTCAACTGGTGGAGCCTCACTATCATCAATCTTTTTCTTCAATTTTCTGATGATTTTGGTTTGTTGATGAAGCCTGTGCTCATATAATCTCATTCTTTTGTTGATGGTATTGACATGCCTTTTCATTGCAGTCATCGTTTTTCCTTGGTTTGTTAAATATTCAAGACAATTTTGTACTGTGGATTCAAGAGAATCCACTTTTTCCGTCAATTGGTTGATTTTAATACTGCCCTCACTCCATCTAGCAAGATCATCGGGCTCACTAACAGGTACATTGGTTTGAAGGTTTTCCATCCTATCCGTCAATTCAAAAGATCTGCCCTCATCACTTCTTGGTGATGAAATGGGTCTTTTAGACATTCTCTTCTTCCTAGAAGAAGCAGAGATGCCCCCCTTTTGGTTTCTTAGCACCGGGGTCCTTTGAGTAACTCCTCAAATGAGTCATCACTCAAAGTTGCCGAGGTCTGGGTCCTAAAGATGTTTTCACTGTCCTGTGCACCCACCTTTGGGGCATCAGTAGTGAAAGCCCTCGCCTCATGTCCTCTCTCCTCCTTGGAGGACAACTCTTGGAGCCTGGGGTTTGACTCAATGTGTCCCCTGGTGTCCTTTAAAGATTTATTTCTTTTATAAAGTGTGGAAATGTTTTTGGTTTTATCTGGCAGGTCTTCCACAGAGTGAAGAGTAGCACTCTGCAGATTTAAATCAAGTTCCTGGGACACATTCAGGACTTTTGTGTGGGCTGGTGATTGAGTGGCTAGATGGGGTGGTGTTTGGGCTGTTTTTGGGGGTGATGGAGTGGGTTGAGGTTCAACTTGGGTTGTAGCAATGGTTGAACCTTCTCCAGTAAGGGGATGATCTTTGATCATATTAGGAAACAGAGGGGTTTCCTTACCCGAAAATTTAAATTGTTTTCTCATATTTGAGAAAACTTTCTTGTTCAACTCAGGTAGTATGAAAATATTTTTAGGAGTTGACAAGTTTTGTAATTCACAATTTATGATATGTTGTAGAAATCTGGGATACATTAAAAATTTGGTAGAACTTAGATTTCCCAACATACCTTCAAAGATCATTTGAGAAAAATTAAATACTTGGTCTGTGGATAAACAGACAACAGCAGATGCTATTGCCTTATTAAACTCATTCCAAGTACTTCTTTTTGGAGAAATACAATGCTAAATAGTGTGAACTAAGAATTTTCATTGTGGGGAGAGAAGACCCTTTTGAAATGTTACTATATTGAGTCTTCCCTCATAACCCATTTTTTGTAAAATTTCAGCAATGTATTCCTTAGGAAGAGTAGACATACCTGAATCGTCATGAAGTTGTAGATGGTGTCTGATTGATTGTTCTGTTACTGTTATATGCTTTCCATCTACTTGTGATTTGATTATTGATACAGTTGTTCCTTCCGTTTGCTCAGCATTGGTCCAGAAGTCCACCAAGTGCTGTTGATATGATGTTGGTTTTACAGTTAAAGCAAACTGTATATAAGAGTTTTTCAAGAATTTTACGATCGGACGAAAATCTTTTGTGCCGTCGGGATTCTTTAGAAAGGCACACATAGTGTGAAATTCGGAATATTTGAGATCGGTTCGAACATTCAAAGATGTTAGAGTTGCCATTTTTGTGGAATTTTGTGAAGAACAGAAGAGAATTTTGTTATTGATGAAGGGTTTTTGATCGTAAGCTAGGGTTTATCGAGAGACTTTAGCAAATCGAAGTGAAGATAATGCTAAACTAATCGACTGCCGCCTTTTATATCTTTCGATTTAACCTGCAAAACTACTAAATTGTCCTTCGAATCATAACATAACGGTTATTTTCATGGGGGTTAGTTTGGTAATTGTGTTTCTGAAAGACCAGTAGTAAATAAGATATCAGTAGTAAAACGTCAGTAGTATCTATTAACATCAGTAGTGACTAAGGATTTTGATATCAGTAGTAACTATAGACATCAGTAGTAACCATTAACACACAAGACCAATAGTATATGTGAACACCAGTAGTACTGAACACCAGTAGTATTCATGTACACCTAATACACACCAGTAGTATTTAACTATCAGTAGTATTTTGTGCATATGCCTACACACCAGTAGTACAGATATACCAGTAGTAAAACACTTAAGTAAATAAATAATATTTTACAACAACAACTTTACACATGATTTTAAGTGAGATTTTAACTTATCAAAATCATTCCAATACTGCTAACCAAGAAGTTGAATCTTCCTACATCAAATGCTTTTGTAAAAAGATCTGCTAATTGATCATCAGTATGGATTTTAACTACTTTGATTAATTTCTTTTCATTACAATCTCTTATAAAGTGAAATCTTATTTCAATGTGTTTAGTTTTTGAGTGTTTTACTGGATTATTCACAATACTAATAGCACTTTGATTATCAATAAAGATAGGAGTTTTAAGGATAGAGATACCAAAGTCTAGAAGCTGATTTTGAATCCATAGTACTTGAGCACAGCAAGCAGATGCAGCTACATACTCTGCTTCAGCAGTTGATGTTGATACATTTGTTTGCTTCTTACATTTCCATGACACCAGTCTTGATCCAAAGAATTTACATCCACCAGTAGTAGACTTTCTATCTTGACATTCTCCTCCATAGTCACTATCTGTGTAGGCTATGAGTTCAAATGGTGAATCATGTGGATACCATAGACCTAGTGATGGTTTGCCTTTCAAGTATCTGAATATTCTTTTAACAGCTTGCAAGTGTAGTTCTTTAGGTCTTGCTTGATATCTTGCACACACACAAACACTATACATAATGTCAGGTCTTGATGCAGTTAAGTACATCAAAGAGCCTATCATTGATCTATATAAGTGTTCATCTACATCCTCCCCCTCAACATCAGGATGTAGGTGTTTGTGTGTTTCCATTGGTGTACTAGCACTTTTACTGTCTTTCAAATCAAACTTTTCCAAGATGTCTTTGACATATTTTGATTGACTTATCAAAATGCCATCTGTTCTTTGATTGACTTGGAGTCCAAGGAAGAAGTTCATTGGACCCATAGAGCTCATCTTGAATTTAATTTGCATCAGTTCTTCAAATTATTTGCATAGTAAATCATTGGTTGAACCAAAGATGATATCATCGACATAGATTTGTACCAGTAGAATATCATCTTTGACTTTCTTTGTAAACAAAGTTTTATCAATGGCTCCTCTTTTAAAGTTGTTCTTCAATAGGTATGATGATAATGTGTCATACCATGCTCTTGGTGCCTGATGTAGGCCATATAGGGCTTTATCTAATTTGAACACATAATCACCATGTTTTGGATCTTCAAAACCTGGAGGTTGGCAAACATAGACCTCTTCTTCAATCTTCCCATATAGGAATGCACTCTTCACATCCATTTGATAGACTTTGAACTTTTTGAATGAAGCATATGCTAGAAATATTCTTATAGCTTCAATTCTAGCAACAGGAGCATATACTTCATCATAGTATATTCCTTCTTCTTGAGTGTATCCTTGTGCTACAAGTCTGGCTTTGTTTTTGATCACTATACCTCTTTCATCTTTCTTGTTTCTGAAGATCCATCTTGTTCCAATGGCTCTTTTTCCTTTGGGTAAAGGTACAAGTGTCCAAACAGCTTGTAACTTGAATTGAAGGAGTTCTTCTTGCATTGCCTCAATCCAGTTTGAGTCCTTCATTGCTTGTTGGATCTTCTTTGGTTCATCCTGAGATAGAAAGCATTCAAACATACATTCATTAGCAATTAAACTTATATTACACATATTTGCAGTTAAGCTTTTGTTTAATTTGCTTCTTGTTTGTAGTGGTGAGTTAACATCACTTAGAACAAGGTCTAATGGATGGTTCTTCTGAGTCCTTGTAGTTGTAGCTTTGTCAACCACTAGTTGATTGTCAAGATTGGACTCATTTGTCTCAGGTAGTTGTTCTTCTAGAGATCCTTCATTGTCATTGATATTTGGTTCATCATCATCTTGATCAGAGTTACTACTGCTATCATCTTCATTTAGGTCAGAAGTGTTGCTGTTGTTACTGGTATCAGTAGTATCTTGAGAATCTAGGTTAATGTTGGGACCAGTAGTATTTTGAGTACTATTACTGGTATCAGTAGTATTTGAATTACTACTGTCCTCATTCTCAGAGTTACTACTGGTTCCAGAACTTGAGTTATTACTGACATCAGTATTAACTTTTGGAGCAGTATTTACTACAATGTATCTCATTTCCTCTTGACCAGTATTAACTGATGATGTTCCTTCCTTTTGATTGGGAAAATTTGAATTACCTGTATTGAAATTCATGTTAGAATTAAAGGATTTGGTTAGATTGTCTATGTCAAATAGCCAATCTGGACCATTTCCTTGTTCATTAGGTACATTTTCATTAAAGGATACATTTATGCTTTCTTCAATTATCCTTAGTCTTTTGTTGAATACTCTGTATGATTTGCTTTGAGTAGAGTATCCCACAAAGATTCCATCATCAGCTTTGCAGTCAAATTTACCAATTTGTTCTCTTGTAATTAGAATAGTACAAGGACGACCAAATGATTTTAAGAAACTTATAGAAGGTTTTCTTTTAATGAAAAGTTCATATGGTGTTTTAAAAAGTGGCTTCACTATTAATACTCTGTTTTGAACATAACAAGCAGTATTAACAGCTTCTGCCCAAAAAGTAATTGGTAATTTTGAGTCTGCAAGCATTGACCTTGCTGCTTCAATGATGGTTCTATTTCTTCTTTCAGCTACACCATTTTGTTGTGGAGTTCTAGGTGAGCTGTATTGCCTGTCAATACCTTTAAGATCACAAAAGTTAATTAAGTTAGCATTTTTAAATTCTGCGCCATTATCACATCTTATGACTTTAACTTTTTGATCAGATGTGTTCTCCAGTTTGACAATTAAATTCTTTATGAGTTCACTTGTTTCATCCTTTGTCCTGAGAAAGAAAACCCATGTATATCTGGAAAAGTCATCAGTAATAACAAGACAATATTGTTTCTTTCCAATACTCATTACATTTGTAGGTCCAAAAAGGTCCATATGTAAGAGCTGTAAAGGAACAGAAATAGAGTTCACAGTTTTGGACTTATGAGAAGTCTTGTGTTGTTTACCTTTTAGGCATGCAACACAATGATGATCACACATGAATTGTTTTTGAGGTAGTCCAATGACCAGATTTCTTTTTACCAAATTGTTCATGTTTTTAAAATTTGTGTGACACATCCTTCTATGCCATAGTTCTGATTCAGTGGTGTTTGCCTTGGATATAAAACAGTTGACCTCATTTGTAGAAATGAGTTCTCCCCTATATCTAGGCAATACACATTGTTTCTCCTAGGAGTTCTTAAAACAACATATTTTTCATCTAAAATAAAATCAGGAGAAAGAATGATGCACTCAATGTCTGTGAAAAGAATTTTATTCTGTTTATCACATACTTGAGACACACTGACAAGATTATATTTTAGTTCAGCTACAAAAAATACATCATCAAAGGTAATTTTGCCATTAGTAACAGTACCTTTACCTGTAATCTTACCTCCTTGGGGATTCTCACCAAAAGCCACATAACCTCCATCAAATGACTTGAAATCTTTAAGAATTTGCAGATTTCCAGTCATGTGCCTTGAGCATCCACTATCAATATGCCATGTTCTTCCTTCTTCTGGGATCTGAATGCTCTCAGTTTTGTTGTCAGTAAAGGCCATGAGAGCTTGATTTTGAGCATGCTCTTCTGCTTGGAAGCTCCAGTCATAGCCTTGTCCTTGTTGTGAAACAAGGGCAGTTGATTTTGATCTTTTGTCTGGCTGAGGACATTCTTTTGCAAAGTGACCAAGGTTGTTACAGTTGTAACATTTGACTTTAGTTTTGTCAAATCCAGCTTTGTCACCTTTGTTGAAGTTTAGGCTTGTCCTACCAGTTCTCTTTAAGAATCTTTTTGTCCTTAGGCTCAGCATAGCCATCTGCCATTTAAGATCCATCTCCTCAAGATCATCTGGATTCAATTGTTCCAAGTCATCACTAATCAATGCAGTATGCACATGACTAGTGAAGAAGGATTATCTTGCAGCATCCTCAGAATCTGCAGCCTTTCCTGTGAAGGTTTCCTGACCTTGACCTGTACTAGAGACAAATGCAGCATTATTAGAAGAAATAGAAGGGTTCTTTTGGTTTACCTCAGTTTCAAATACTCTGAGATCATTGTATAGTTCATCCAACTCCTTTTCTTCTAGTGCATCTCTCTGTCTATATACCACTGTGTACATGGCCCATTCTTCACTAAGAGACCTCAGGAACTTCATGTTGACATCTTCTTGATCCATCTTAACCCCAACCTGGTTAAGTTCACCAATTAATTTGTTGAATCTGTCAAACACTTGAGTGAGTGTTTCATTGGGCTTTCCTTTGAAATTTTCAAAGTCTTGTTTGAGAACAGACTTCATATTTCTTTTGGTGCTCTTAGTCCCAACGAATCTCTTCTCCAGTGCTTCCCATAGTATCTTTGCATCATCATACTCAACAAAGAGATGTTGATAGTCATTAGGAATGGCCAGTAGGAGAGTGCTTAGAGTTTTGAGTTCGATTCCCTTGTCCTTCTTTTCCTTCTCACACTTAAGTTTGTCTGCCTCAGTTGCAGAGCTGCTTGCTTGACCAGGACCAGTTTTGTTTCCTTCAAGGACAACTTCCCACATAGAATAATATGTAATAAGCATGTATTGCTTAATACGATTCTTCCACATCCCAAAGTTATTGGGAGTGAGAATAGGGATTTTGTTGGCCTGAGTGCTTTCATTGTTATCCGACATGATTAACAATGTGTGTGTTTTAAAGATTAAAACTTTTTGTTGTTCTTAACAAATAGTAGATCTAGAACCAATATTCTCTGATACCACTTGTCAGGATCGATTAACTATAGACAAGTTAATAAACACCTTAGATCTAATTGAATATAGAAGTTGCAGCGGATCAACACTATATCAATGTAATTAAGAACAATGAACTGTAAATAACATGCAAAGTATTATGAACACAGTTTCACAAAAAGCTTCAATGTATATTATCAAGTTAACAATACACACGTACATTTACAATTCGTAAGGAACTATTTATAATAGTCCTTGAAGCTAAACGATTTACCCTAGTTATTCTAGGACTTGATTTACATTCGAATTCTATAGATATACATTGATTTACATGCTATAACTATCTCTACGAAGATCTCGGACTTGATATGCTTCCAAAACACGTATCAGTAGTATTCTGCAATCACCAGTAATAAATTCATATCATCAGTAGTAAGTTTGGTGACCAGTAGTAAGTCCAAAACCAACGTCAGTAGTAACTACTAAGATCAGTAGTATCTTCAATCTTTGCATGATCAGTAGTAACTAAGTTATAGTATACACCAGCATCAACTTCATCAGTAGTAATATGTTCTGCCCCATCAGTACTAAGTATGTCAGTATTAACTGCAGCATCAGTAATAAGTTGATCTGTGTTTTACTCCAACAGGTATTATTTGTAAATTCATCTCATCTTTTTCATCTTTGACTCATGATCTTCATAATCTTTCTTCAAATTTCACATAATAAAATTCTCACCAATATAATTTAAATGGAGAATATTTGACTTATAAGCTTGTTCAATCAAATTTTACAACAGAAATATAATCAAAATACTGTAAATAACGCGTGCTTCAGTCTCTTGGTTGCTGTCAAAACGCAAATTGAAGATCCATCTATGTTTAAGTAGTTTACAAAGTCAAATTAATATGAGATTTTCTTTGCTGGCATATAATAAAATGTCTTTTTTTATAACTTGATACTTACTTGAAACCTAACATAATAAAATAACTACATGAATTTATTAAATATCTAAAATTGCGCAAGACTTTCCAACTTGAGACACCCGTTTATTCCTATATATTATCAATCATTTGCTAATGTCGAAATACAGCAATTCTGTAGCTTTCTTTCTATCTCTTTCCATCTCTTGTAACAGAAATGGGCATTGGTAAGAGTACTTTTTCACATAGTTTTAATACCGGTTGAATCGTCTGGTCTGATTTGTTCAACCGGCCGGTTCAAACACGAAGGTAGACACTAAGAATGAGCCGGTTAGATCGAGGGATATAACTCGTCGGAACCAGCCGGTTGGACATAATAATCTGGTTGAACCGGCCGGTTGAACTTCAAAAAACTGATTTTTCTTACAAAAATAATTTTTCTATACATATTTTGTAATTTAAAAGTATTAAATTTAGTTTGAAAACAGATTTTGCATTTTTTAACTCTTTATATTTCCTCCGATTCAAAATAAGTGCTAGACTTTCCTAATATGGGTGATTCAAAATAAGTGCTATACTTTCCTTATTTGCTAAGTTTTTGTATATAAAATTACCATTTTATCCCTACTTAACTTTATTAAACCTAATTAATTATTCTCTTCTTTCTCTTTCTTCAATAAAGCCAAGATTATAGTGGGACCCTCTTCACTAATTATTCTCTTTAATCTATCATAATCTCTATTACAATATTTTGCATCAAAAAGCGTGAAAGTAAAAGTGTAGCACTTATTTTAAATCGGAGGAATTATCATTTATTTTGTTTATTCTAATGTTTTAACATTTCTTTCTAGTGGAAGTGGTTCAGAAGGCAGTGGTGCATGCAGCAAAACCAAAGAGAACCCATTGGTTACCATTTACAAACCTTGATTTGCTTGTGCCGCCATTTGATGTCGGATCTATCTTCTTCTACAAGAAACCGACCCATGGAAGTTTTCCCACCATGGTCAACTCTCTCAAATCTTCATTATCTCAAGCTTTGTCACTCTACCATCCCATTTCTGGTGGCATAGAGTGGAATGAAGCAGCTGGAGAGACTCAAATCCATTGCAACGACCAAGGCGTTGACTTTATTCAAGCTGCTGCTGACGTGAAGCTCAAGGAACTCGACTTGTACAATCCAGACGAGTGCATTGAGAATAAATTGATGCCCAAGAAGCAACGTGGGGTCGCTGCTTTCCAGGTACTTAATCACAAATTAAAACGGTTAATTTCTGTTTTTTCCCCTAAGGATTACAATCAAAACAACACATAAAAATATATATCTTACATTTTTAGCGAGACTTGAACCCATAATATCTAGGATCAATCAGAATCGGGTACCGCTATTTGGTTAAAAAAGATTAATTTAGATGGCGGTTTTTTATTTAAATTAAAATTTCAAGTTAATAAAGTCCAACGATAAATCGTGATTCAAGGGTATTCTTTATTTCACGTGATATATATATCCATAAAAAAAAGTTAAACTAGTCTTCAAAGTAGAATGATATATATATGTGCAATATTAAGTTTATAGGGGTATTTTTACACCATAATTTTTATTATATTTATCATAATCATTGTTTAATATAGATGTACCAATTTGCTATAAAATTTGCATTGCTAATTAACTAACTACCAAAGTACTCGCGTAATATGGCGATGTTTATCCTGTAAATCCTGTAATTATATTTTTTATGGTGACGATACTGATGGTGGTGCTAGCACTAATGATGGTAGTAGGTAATGGTGCATAGTGATGGTGGGTGATGGCAGTAATGATTGTTATGGTTCAACATGATTATATAAATTTAAATATTAATAAAGATAATATGTAATATAAGTAATTTCAGTCAAGTAACAACATTTACTATAGTAACACAATTGGTTAGAGATTATTGCTAATATTATTAAGGTTGTGCCCGTGTTCATTGGTTAGAGATTATTACTAATATTATTAAGGTTGTGCCCGTGTTCATGTCTCACGACTGCCATTTTTTTATAAAAACAAAGATGTCCCGAATAATAAGTTTGTTTGTTGGAAATTAAAATTTTGCAAACTTTAAAAAATACCAAATACGTAGTAAACATTTTCTTTTAGAAATTTAGTAAGATTATGAATAAGTTGATTGAAATACATATTTTCCGCTCAATTAAATGCAGGTGACCGAATTAAATTGCGGCGGAATGGCAATTGGTTGCATGTTCGATCACCGGATTTCCGATGGTTACTCGGCCAACATGTTTATCTCATCATGGGCAGACTTGGCTCGATCTAAACCGCCATCTATGCTCCCATCCTTTGGGAGGTCCTACCTTAATCCAAGGTCTCCAACCATCTATTCACCGTCAATCGACAACGTGTTTGCTCCGTTTAATCCACCACCGAACTCAGTTAACGGCCTCAACGGTGTAGACGAGGGCGATAAAATTGTTAATCGCATATACTACATTGAGGGTGAACAACTTAAGAAGATACAATTGTTGGCAAGCGAAAACAACGGTAGAAGATCGAAGCTAGTGTCGTTCACCGCTTTTATGTGGAAGAATGTTGCATTGAGCATGGAAAGTTTGGGAAATTGCGGTGAAGCTTGTAATGTGGTTGTTACGGTTGATGGAAGGTCAAGGTTGAGTGAGGGAGATGGAGAAGAGAAAGAAAAACTAATGGCTTCGCACTTCGGAAATGTTTTGTCTATGCCGTTCGGATCGAAAAAACCAGAGGTAACGAACTTTTATAAATGTGTTAAAACCCATTTGATGTATACTAAAAAACAAGAAAACAGATTGATCCGTTGATTATAAGAATACTGAGATTATCAATTTCAAAAACCACGTTAATCTAAAAAATAATGTAAATTTGGTTTTCAAAATATGTTTAACACAAGAAAACCATTTAGGAGAAAACTCCAATTTTCATAAAAACATAAACCGCCACTTCTAGTCACACCACCAAATGCTAAATAATGCCTCGAATGTCGAATGGGCAAAAAAAACACAATCATGCCTGGGCCCATAACAAGGTCCAATATATTAAATAGAGTACATTAAAATGCAAATAAGTCTTAAAAAAAGCATTTTTGGGCTGGAATGTTCGGTAACCCGCCTATGCCTATTTAAAATGATGTACTCCTCGTCGCAAGTTTTAATTTGGTTACTCGTGGACCTAAAATTGAAACCCAAGACAAAAGTTATGCCCTTTTGAGTGGGTGTCCTTTCTTGACACGATCATGTGATTCAAAAAATAAAATAGCCCGCTCCTCTATATTTGGGCCTCATTAGTAACTTTGGTTCTTCATTTTTCTAACCCCAAAATCTAATATACGTATCTGAATTTAGGAGTTGAAAGATATGAAACTAAGCGACGTAGCTACAGAGGTTAACGAGTTCTTGAAAACTGCGACTACGAAAGAACATTTCTTGAACATAATAGATTGGGTGGAAGTGCAACGACCACGACCACTAATATCAAAGGCGTTTGCCGGTGGAGACATGTCATTCTCGGTGTCACAAGGACAAAGGTTCGAGACCATGGACGCGATAGATTTTGGTTGGGGTAAGGTGGCATTGGGTTCATGCCATTCCCCAAATGAAAGGAGGGACTCTTTTATGATGACAATGGGCAGTCCCGTAAATAGCGAGGATTGGGTTGTTTACACGCATATGCCGAGAAAACACGTAAACTACATTGAGTCGAATCTTAGTCATGTGTTCAAGCCCATAAATGCTGATTATCTCAAGATTTAATACATGGACTATAATTCTTTGGACTTGTGTGGGTGTGACGACTGATGTTTTAATGTTTATGTGATATTATATCTACTTGTTTATGTTCTAAATAAAGCCTGAAAAGCAAAAATGGTTGTGTCGTTTTAAATCTATATTTAAAATTTACCCTTGTCATTTTATGAATGATGCTTTAGTTGTGGAGATTATTGGTAATGGAGTGTTAAATATAGCGTAAATTACAAAAAATGTGGTGAAATTAATAGGACGAATTTGATAGTTTTCATTTTGGTCTAGACAGTAAAACAAGATAATTAACCCAATTACTTGAAGGCTTAAGGTGGGCCATGACTAACCCATATATGTAATGCTTACTAAACTATCTGGGGTCGTCTATATATATTGGTCTACCGAAAAGTACTTTTGGCCCACCAAATAGATACACATTTGGCCTTTGTGATTTTTAAAATAAGAATTTAATTTAACTAAAATATAATTAATCTAAAGTCAGAATATCTTTTGCTTAATATCAAACACTTATTACATTAAGATCCTTTCCATTCTTTCTAATCACATTACCTGTTTCAACGTATTACACATTTGAGGCTTTAGATACATGACAATTGACATGTATCAACCTATTGATGCGCAACTTGTAATACTTTTGGCTTGTAATATAAGGGGTGTTTGGTAGGGAGAATTGAAGCCAAAGAAATAAAATTGATGGCATTTCCGTGTTCATTCCTGAGAAATAGTTTTGGCCAATAAAATAGAGTTTTGATAATGACAACCCTTATGGCTGTCATAAGACATGCATTAATTACTTGTATCTTGATCCAGTAACCGACTCCTAAATATGAGGAACTACTCCTCTCTGGTTAACTCCTCTCCTCCTAACCGCAGCTCCGCCGTCAATTCTCTCTACCATGACCTACCTTTGGTTTATCAAAACCCAAGGTCCGGTTGTCTCTTTAAATGACCTGTTAATTAAACCCAATTCAAGGAAGATTATTGATTCTTCTATGTCGTATATTGTATTGCTGATTTGTTTCAGTTTTGTATAATGGTTGTTAGTGTGTGATTTCACAGGAAAAAAGGAGGGTCATTTCCAAAATTTGGGGATTGAGATGTGAACTTAAGCAGACTCACTTCTAAAAGCTTTTTTTTTACCTTTTAATTGCTTCTTGTTGTTGAATTTAGTTTGAAAAATGAGAATGTTTGTGATTCATTTTTTGAAATGCCAAAACAGTGGTAAGAATACGAGCGATATGTATTTTATCGTCATTTATTTTATTTTTTGACAAGCGTTGACCATTTTTGACCGCCTAACCCTGCCGTTGACCGCCTAACTCACCGTTTGACCTCTAACGCCTAATATGGCCGATTAGGTGTGAATTGGGTACGGTGAACCCCCGCCTAGCGCCTAGGTGCCGATTAATCGACCACTTAGGGCGCTTTTTGAAACCATGGTGGTTGTAGGTAGGGGTGTTAACGAGTCGAGCTTTTAACGAGCTACTCGAGTTCGAGCTCGTTTATATCGAGCTCGAGCCTATACAAATTCGATCTCGAGTCGAGCTCGAACATAAAACAAGACTCGATTAATCTCACGAGCCGAGCCTAATAATTTAATACTCGACTCGGCTCGTTCGATAGCTCGTTTAATCTCGAGCCGAACGAGCTAGAACGATCTTAACGAGTCGATCCTAACAAGCCGAACAAGTGTTTTATTCAATAAGTACAAGTGTTGATACATTCAGTACAAGAATATATATATATATTCTTAGGAGTTTTAACGAGTCGAGTAATTAACGAGCTTTTCGAGTATGTAAATTAGCTATTTTCAAAAAACATAGAATTATAAACGAGTATCGAGCTCGAGCTGGAACACTATATAAATATTCGAGCTCGAGCTCAATTTTAAAAGCTTATTCGAGCTCGAGCCGAGTAATTACTAAACGAGCCGATCCCAAATTTCATGATATTCGACTCGACTCGAATCGTTAACACCCCTAGTTGTAGGTGATGAGTCAGCTTTTCAAAAAAAATTAATTTATAAATATGCTAATATTGTCATACATGACATTATCTCGTGCATAATCTCACACGTAAGCTCGTTGTTGAGGATGCCTAAATAGCCAGGTCAAACAATTGGCGTATATAAGTTAGTACATACCTTCCTCCAAGAAAAAGTCAATGGAATCTTTGTTCATTAGAAAATTGTGAGCAAAAGTCAAATCCCCATGGAAACATTTTTATGCAAATAGCCGGTGTCACGTCTTGATCCTAGTTTGATACCCTTCTTAATGTATTTTTTCTTTTAGAAAATTTCGTTCATTCTAACATTTAATTATTTTACAAAAACTAATAGTCTTAAAGTTACTTAACTTTCAAATTTAAAGTCACGTAAAATAACTTAAAAATGATTTTGAATTCACACACTAGCTAATCTCTGAAAATAATCTCAACCACTTCTTTGTTTTGAAAGAGAATTTGTTATACAACTAAATATTACATTATGCTTTTAAAAGATACTTAAACTCATAATTTCTTTTTTTAATGGCGATTATTCTTAAACACTATCAAGAAGCTAAAAGCAACATAATTACAAAGTTACAAGCATGTAGTTTTTTTTTAACCAATCTGCCCAACTAAACTTTGCTATACACCTAGGTCTACACCAATTGATCGAAAGAAAAGAAACAAATATCATCAAGCATAACCGCCTTTTAGGGATAATAGAATCAAATAAAATTTAATACGGAAATTCCAGACTCAGTCAGACAATCACCATATGATGTAGACAACAATTGACAACATATTTTTGTGTTTAGAAGAAACTTGGAAATTACTAAACCAAATAAACTATTCCGCATAGGAAAAAAACCACCATAGTAGAAATCCTCAACCATATCGTCATGTTGGAAATTACTTGAGTAAGCTTGTTCAATCAACTTTCACGAGAGTGTATAATAACATAACAAATCAAAATTGGATATGTAATAGCTCAGTCGTATCCGCTGATTAACAAATTTGTATAGTAAACATGTTGAAAGTTATGAAAACAAATTAAATATAACTTGATTGTGATTTAAAGCTTACAATATGTACTTGAAGCTAAACTTTGACGACTTCAAAGCAATAATTAGTGGTTGGTATTACTTGGTAATGTCTAATAAGTGGGATTCATGATTCAACTTGAAATAATATAAAGTACAAGAAGTTGCATTAACAAAAACCACCGAAACTTCCATCTTTGCTCATTAGTCATAATAATATTTATAATAAATAAATCTACATTTGCTGCAGTATAAGCCCTTCATGTTAAGTTAACAAGATTAGTTTAGCATTTAGCAAGCGTATTATGGTCCTAACAACATAAACACGTATATACATATATCATGAATTGGTTTAATATAACCTAACCGACTCTCTGTTTAAAAAAAAAAATTATTTAAGAAGTTACATCTAATAGTCTACTACTATGTGTACATCATGAATTTTTGAAACAATTATGCCTATACTTAATTGTATAATATAGCTACTTTCTAGATTTTTTTATAATACGTATCTGTTTAAAAAAAAAAATTTATTTAAGAAGTTACATCTAATAGTCTACCACTATGTGTACATCATGAATTTTTGAAACAATTATGCCTATACTTAATTGTATGAAAATTTCTTAAATTAGAGTTTGTCAATGGTCATGATATGACTGGTCTATTTTAATTTTTACCTTAAAGTTTTGGATAACTTGCTATGTTTAAATACATTCCTTATTCCTACGTTGAAAATATGATTATACCTCGAAATACCTAATCCACTTTTTAGGTCTTTGTTATTCCAATATCACTACCGGTTTAATGTTTTTATTAGTTTCACAAACTTATAAAGTTCAATTAATTTACAAATGCTCACCATCGTTCACAAAATTAAAAGAATAACATAAAGTTACGAAGTATTTTGATTATAAGTTCACATGAGTCGTAAATTATTGTATTTATGTAGGGACGTATTCGAGATTCCGAAGACCATATCCGAATATAAGAAAATGGGTCCCTAAATACTAGATATATATAAAAAAAGTGGACTTTCTAATTTTTTTCATGGTAATTTAGTAAATTGACTTAAAACTTTAAGATTATACATAAGATGTATATAAAAAATTGAGCCCCCTTTGAAATACGGGCCCTATGTGGCTGCACATATTGCACCTCCTCAAAGACACCTCTGCATCTATGTTGCAATGTTAATTTTTATGTACAACTGCTTCCGTCACTTGGTTGCTGTCACATATCAGACACGATGTAGAGTGAAAATTGATCAACACCTTTTATATATGTGGAGGTTCTGGAACACTACAAACTTACATGGTATCAGAGCAATGTTTATTCATAGTTGGTCAAAGGCTACACAGATTCTATGTAACCCATAAATATCTACTCCGTATGTATTATGAAAAATGACATCACACGTGGGGATGCGATGTTGATGAATGTCCCATATTAAACAAACAATGAAAGCTGGACTTTTTTTCTTTTTCTTTTTTTAAAGTGTGGCCGCTTTAAAAAACCTTTATAAATAGGGTAGTTTTAAATGAAGCCGCTCATTCGCAATTTTCGGTTAACCAATATTGACTTCTTTTAGCATCTTCAATTTGAGCATGTACATGATTTGTGACAGTTTTACAAAAATAAACTCATATTTATAAACTGATATATTTATAGCATTATACTAAAAAAATACTATTAATAAAATGTTGATGGATAGTAATTAAGGGGAAATATTTTACGTACTTATCTTAAAAAGTCTCCCCCCTCAATACTGACGTACGCAAAACAACTTGCTGCAGGATGGATGTTGACACACAATTAAAGTTGTAGTGTTACTAATTCTAAGTTTTACACAAGATTTATATATTGTGGAAAGCACGTAATCTGACGTGAACAGAAAAAATCTCTCAATTTTTAAGTAGTTTATAAAGTCAAATATGAAAATTTCTATGTTGGCAAGTAAAAAAAAATGGTTTTCTTATAGCTTGTTATATATTTTGACAACTAACTTAATAATATAACTTCATTAATTAAATATCTAAAGTTGCACATAACCCTCCAACTTAAACTTGAGACACCCCTCTATTCCTATATATTGCCAATTACTAATTTGCTAATGTCGACATACTCTCTATCTCTCTAACGGTTACCGAAATGGGCATTAACGGTAAGAGTAGTTTTTCAGTTAAGGTGGTTGAGAAATCAGTAGTGCATGCAGCAGAACCATGGAGTGACCATTGGTTACCATTTACAAACTTTGATTTGCTTGTGCCACCTTTTGATGTTGGCTCTATCTTCTTTTACAAGAAACCGTCCCATGGAAATTTTCCCGACATGGTTAACGCCCTCAAAGCTTCCTTATCTCTGGCTCTTTCACTCTACCACCCCCTCGCGGGTGAGATAGCGTGGAATGAAGCAGCCAGAGACAATCAAATCCATTGCAACAACCAAGGCGTCGACTTCATTGAAGCTGTTGCTGACGTGGAGCTCAAGGAAATCGACTTATATAATCCAGACGAGTGCTTCGAGAATAAGTTGATGCCTAATAAGCTACGCGGGGTGGCTGTTATCCAGGTAATCACAACCTTTAACTATGTCTATTTGACTTCATTAAATCCATAATAGGTAAGAGTTATTTTTAACATCACAAATTAAAACGATTGATTTTTTTTCTTTTTGGAAGACAAGGATTACAACCAACACGTATAATATATATCTTACATTATTTCAAAAGACTTGAAACCACAATTGATTCTTCGTTGTATGATCACTCACATACCACTAAATCAAAGATCCTTTGGTTAAATATTATTTTACATGGCCGTATTTGGTGTAAAGTTGGTATAACTAGACATGTTTTTTTTAAAAAAAAATTAATAATCATACATGGACTTAAAAGTTCGAATTAACGACTGTGTTATGTATCTTTGTAACGGAGAGCCAAAAAAATTAATTATGTTTTAGGCTTCTGCAAATACGTTTCTTAGTTAGTACGTGTCACAAGTTTAAGATTCATTAATTATAATGAAATTGTTATACGACATACTTAATATATGGGGTTTTTTTTTTTCAAACATGTGTAAAGGCACATATAAGACTATAAGAGGTATTAATGAATTTATAATTTTCAACTTCAGTGAAAAAGGGGGAAGAGCCATTTCACAACCACTCCTCTACAACTACCTACGAATTAAAACTATCCCTTAATAAGTCTTGTATACATACAAATTTAGACTTTGTTAATCTTTAGTTCTATAATTAAGAGAATTTTGAGTACATTTAATACACTTTAACATGTTCCTTTAGAACACACTATAAACATCAATGATATACTAAAGGGCATTTAAGTAACTTAAATTTTTTTGAACATGGCTCGATAAATATTAATGAAGCCTAAATTTTTCCTTTTGTCACGTAATTGTGCCTAATAAAATGCAGGTGACGGAGTTAAAATGTGGTGGAATAGTAATCGGTTGCATGTTTGATCATCGGATAGTCGACGGTTACTCAGCCAACATGTTTATCTCATCATGGGCGGACTTTTCTCGATCTAAAACCCCGTCTAAGCTTCCCTCCTTCGGGAGATCCTACCTTAATCCAAGGTCTCCAACCGTCTATTCACCGTCAATCGACAATGTCTTTGCTCGGTTTCTTCCACCACCGAACTCGGATAACGACCTCAATATTGGTGAAGACGAGGCCGATAAAATTTGTAACCGCCTATACTACATTGAGGGTGAGCAACTTAAAAAGATACAATTGTTGGCAAGCGAAAACAACGGTAGACGGTCGAAGCTAGTGTCGTTCACGGCTTTCGTGTGGAAGAATGTTGCATTGAGCATGGAAGATTTGGGAAATTGTGGTGAAGTTTGTAATGTGGTTATTACGGTTGATGGAAGGACAAGGTTGAGTGAGGGAGATGGAGAAGAGAAAGAAAAACTAATGGCTTCACATTTCGGAAATGTTTTGTCTATGCCGTTTGGATCCAAAAAACCACGGGTAATAAATTTAAGACAACCGTACTTTTGGTTCACACATATTTTTTTTGGGAAAATTCAACTTTTATAAAACATAAACGGCCCGGAAACTGGGGCTAAAATAAAGTTAAAAAATTAAACAAAAATTTTAAAATGTAAATAACTAAAAAAAATATTTTTGCGGCCGAAAGTTCTATAGCAAAAATTATGCATATTTTAGTGAACACCTTTTCTAAGTCGATCTTGATTTCAAGGAACAAAAAGGCATGTTCCATTGTTCCTCCACATTTGAGGTTGCATTATATTTACAACCTAATAAACTTATTTGAATCATTAGGAGTTAAAGGAGATGACATTGAGCGATGTGGCTACGGAGGTTAACGAGTTCTTGAAGACTGCCACTACGAAAGACCATTTCTTAGACATAATAGATTGGGTGGAAGACCAACGACCACGACCACTAATATCAAAGGCATTTGCCGGTGGAGACATGTCATTCTCGGTGTCAGCAGGACAAAGATTTGAGATGATGGACGCGATAGATTTCGGGTGGGGTAATTAGGTGGCATTAGGTTCATGTCATTCCCCAATTGCAAGGAAGGACTCTTTTATGATGCCAATGGGCAGTCCGGTGAATAGCGAGGATTGGGTTGTTTACACGCATATGCCGAGAAAACACGTAAACTACATTGAGTCGAATCTTAGTCATGTGTTCAAGCCCTTGAATGTTGATTACCTCAATATTTAACACAAGTTGTCCAAGTTTTTGGTCTTCTATATATACGTTTGAATGACGTTTTCTTGTTGAAGCACTATGTTTATATGGTATTACATCTATGTTTTTTTTAAATGACTGTAAGAAAACAAAATTGTTGCCTTTGCTTATTTGGTTTGTATTCATTCAATATAACTTCAAAATCCGTATTTGAATTTTGCCTCTGTATAAGTAATACTACACTTTTTATCAAGCGTGAAGATAGCGTCTAGTAGTAGAATCTTACTTGTTTGACATGTATTTTGTAGTATATTGCATTTAATTTTTAACTTTTTTCTAGAAAAAAAAGTTTTATTTATAATATTTTCAAACATTCTCATGTTTATCTAGCAAATGTTTACTTAGAAAAACTGATTGAACATACTGTCTTTAAAAGATAATTTCAAGCATTATCCGCTAATACATTAGACTATGTTTAAAGGGTTAACTAGAGGCGACCGCAACCAAAGTCGTGACCAAACCTCCCCTTACATAGCCTCTGAGTGACGTGTCCCTTTATGGAGGTTATTTGGTACGTGCAATGGTTAGCTTGTACCTTGTGTTGTAACATGGAAATGATGCCATCCCACATTGTTCAAATAATGAAACATTTGTATATTTATAAAGGCTTTCTCACCCATAACTAACAAATCATTGACTTGGGCTTTGTGGTGAGTTTATGCTTATTTGGGCTAAATATATATAATTCGGATATAAGTTTTAGCCCTAACCCGATTTTTCTTTTTGACGTTTATGACCAGATACGATGTTTCTAGCAGTTTTCTGTTGACAGTTTTTAACGTACATGCATGACGAAATTGAAGAGTTGCGTTGGTTGATTCGCACCCCTTCAATCATTATAAATATCAAACCCAATTCCATCAAGAAGGCTAATTTTCAGATTCGTTAGATTCTTGTTTTTAAACTTGAATTGATTGTTGTATCCTCAAAACAGTCGTACCAATTCGGGCGAAATTCTATTTTAGGACACTGCAATTCGCAGGCCTCAATCAAATTGTTGTAATCGAATGATTTCTGAATTTGTATATATTATTACGAATATATTTTCCTAACACCTTGTGCATAATAAATGTTATATATATTAATAAAATTAGTTTTAATGTGTTTGGTCATTATTACTTACATGAATTGATCGATGTTTGTCATGTATTTGGTGGAATGAAAATGCTAATATGATTTTGATGTGTTAGCACTTAGCAGTGACTAAACTGATTTTGTTTTGATTACCCTTTTACAAATAGTCTTACCTTCGTTGAAATGTATATAACACATCTCTTCACCTTCGCATTCTTGAAATTGAGAAATTCTAAATTTTGAGACCAAGACTCATAAGCTCAAGGTGTGCAAACTACTGAAATTTATTAAATTCAGAAAATTTTCATATATAGTCTGTCCAGGGAAGAAATAAATAACATATCTCTCTATCAAATTTGTTGCTATTAGGAGTTAATAATTATCAGTTTATGAGGTTCCATCTTAAAACCAATTAGTTGTAAGAGTAGTAGCCCAGGATCTTTATAAGCACAGTGCTAGTTCATCTCTTGTCCAATGAGGGACATCTCAACACGCCCCTCACGTGTGACGTCTTTTTTTTTTCCGCGCCTAACACGTGGATATTTATGGGTTACGTGGGGTCAGTGTGGCCGTTTGACCAACTACGGGTGAACCTTGCTCCGATACCATATCAGTTTATGGGTTCCATCTTAAAACCAATTGGTTGTAAGAGTAGTAGCCAGGACCTTTATAAGCACATTGCTAGTTCATATCTTGTCCAATCTCAACAATAATCATAGAATTGACCTTGTATAATTCTTGAATAGTGTCCATATACACTAATTCGGCTCTACCGTTTTCCTTGGTTACGCAAACTTCGTATTGGATTGCCCAAATGCTGGACGCACATTAAAAATCCACCTTTATTTCTCTGGAATGAGACGATCAAGTCTTATGCGAGGAAAGGTTGTTTCAGAGAATCAATCGATCTCTATTACCACATGGTTCACAGTGGCTACAAGCCTAATGCCTTCACGTTTACGTTTGTTTTCCTGGCTTGCGCTGGGTTGAAATCGGTTTCAAATGTACAGATGATTCATGATCGTGTTATGACGTTGTTCATTTGTGATGATCACTGCCCTTATTGACGGAAAATGAGGCAAACTTGTTTTTGCACGCTAACCGTTCGATGAAATGCCTGTGAAGAAAACTGAAAGCAAATTTTCCAAGAAGTTGAAATGCTTGTGATCACGCCAAAGACACGACCGGCTGATTTGAATGGCCCACGGTAAAGGGCCGTTGGGCCTGAGCACTATGGGCCACTGTGTTGGGCCAGAGCATCGCATCTAGCAGAATAATATCAATCTCTAAATTGCTCAAATTGAGCATATGAATTTATCTCTACTTTTAAGTGTATATGCACATAATTTATTTTTTTATTTATGATTATTAATTGCGGTGTTTTATCTATCTCACACTTATAAATACGTAGTATATCATTTTATAATATGTGATTATAAGTATATGTTGGGATATAAACATTTTATTACTGATGAAGACTTAATACAAGTTAGTATTGATGGGGCAGAAAAGCAAAGTTACTACTGATCTTGGAATTACTACTGACGATGACAGTTACTACTGATGATCATATATGGTGCAGATCGTGTCCGAGATTCTAGTAGAATTAGTTTAGAATGTTTATCTTTTCTAAATTCAACTGTAATCGTATCCTAGAACAACTAGGTTAAAGTGTTAGGCTTCAAGGACTATTATATATAGTTCCTTACGAATTGTTAACGTACGTGTGTATTGATCGATAATTAATATACATTGAAGCTTTTTGTGGTTCTTAATCATTCTTATTCGATTACAATTTACATTATTCTTAATCAAATAACAAGAGTGTTAATTCGTTGTAACTTCTCTTTGTTAATAGATATGTGATTCAATAACTTGTTTTAGTTATTCGATCCTGACATTATATATAATATGATGTGACAAAGCTCTCAACACATTTTAAAAGTTCGTACAAAAAACTGTGTGAAAAAGAGAAATTTGTTCTAGTGACATGATTGGTATTTAACTTTTAAGATATCGAGCTACTGTAGTCAAATAATATAAGCTGTAAAAGTAATGGAAACCTTAACTTTAAAAAGTCAAACATGCCAGCTTGTCATCTAACATTGTAATGCAAACTGCAACACGCTAACAATTTGTAACATAAAAAAGAACAGTATTTGGTTTCACATATAATATTTATACTACTATAATAAATCCACTACTTATTAAATATATATAACAAATAGATACTGTGAATGGAACATTAGCATATATAATGGTGTCTACCTTCAATAGTGCACCATATCTCTCTCTCTCTAAAAATCTCTCTCTCTCTCTCACACACACACACACTTGGTGACATGGGGATTAATGGTGAGAGTTTTTCAGTTAAGGTGGTTGAGAAAGTAGTGGTGCATGCAGAAGAACCATGGAGTGACCACTGGCTGCCATTTACAAACCTTGATTTGCTTGTGCCACCTTTTAATGTCGGTTCTTTCTTCTGCTACAAGAAACCTTCCCATGGTAGCTTCCCCAACACGCTAAACGTCCTCAAATCTTCCTTATCTCAAGCTCTGGCAATCTACTATCCACTCGCCGGTGAGATCAGCTGGAATGCAGCTGCCGGAGGGAATCAAATTCACTGCAACAACCAAGGCGTCGACTTCACCGGAGCTGTTGCTGACGTGGAGCTCAAGGAACTTGATTTGTACAAGCCGGATGAGAGTATTGAAGGAAAACTAATTCCGAAGAAGCCACGTGGCGTTCTTGCTGTCCAGGTAATTACTTCATCGCGTAATTAAGAGTGTCGTTTCACGTAAAATTGGTACCTAATCGATGTTTTAGTTATACAAAATGATAAAATGATTGCCTATCACGTCAAAATTAAAAGGCCAAATTAAATACTACGTGTATATTTTAGTAACCTGAAGTTGTTTGACTAAATTTACAAAATTTTATATTATACGGAGTACACAACTATTAAAGGTGCATCATGATATCTGAACGTGAAAAATTGTCGATTTAGTACGTTGATTCTCTAATTTGATATTGTTTTCTCTAACGAAAGCAAGGCGATGAACATGGTCGATTAAAAATGGTCGATTTAGTAGGTTGATTCTCTAAGGCGATGAACATGTATTTTTTTAGTCTGCCGAAAGCTCTAACGAAAGTAAGCCAATTAAAAAAATGCGATCAAATTAATGTGTCATGGTACTAAATCGACTATATATTTTGTCAAGTTCAAGGCAGCATGTTGGACATTTAATAGTAATTTAGGGGTAGTAGAACACCTGGTCAGCTAAGTTTATAATAGTAAAATATATTTTCTATAATTAATATTAGTTCATGTTAACCATGCATGCAATAATGGATGTAGGTTACGGAGTTAAGATGTGGAGGCATGGTGATAGGGTGCATGTTTGATCATAGGGCAGCCGACGGTTACTCGGCTAACATGTTTATATCATCATGGGCTGACCTGACTCGATCCGAAACCCCGTCTTTGTTTCCTTCCTTTCAACGGTCCATCCTCAATCCGAGGTGCCCAACCACTTACTCGTCATCCATCGATGAAATCTTTTCTATATTTGAACCACCAACCGAACCCGATACCAACCAATTTACTAACCGTAACGATAACAGCGATCGTTTATTTATTAACCGTATTTATTACGTTGAGGGTGAGCAACTTAACAAGCTACAACAGATGGCGAGTGAAAATGGGCGTCGGAGGTCGAAACTAGAGGCGTTCACTTCTTTTTTGTGGAAGATTGTCGGTTTGAGTATGGAACATTCGGGAAATTATGACCAAATTTGTCATGTGACTCTTGCGGTTGATGGAAGGAGTCGGTTGTGTCAGGGAGATGGAGAAGAGAAAGAAAATATTATGGCTTCTCACTTTGGTAACGTTTTGTCGATGCCTTCTGGGTCAAAAAGATCCGAGGTAAGGAATTTATGCAATAGTCTAAACCCTAAAATTGAATACTAAATAACAAGATTTAAATAAAGTTGTGATTTTGTTGATACATCATCAATCCATAAATAGACTTTTACATTTGATATACTTCATTCAAAATATAAATGACACACTTTGAATTTTATGGTTTTTGAGTCAAAACATTGTAATGAAGGTAAATCAGATTGAATTGAATAATTAGTGAAGGATTTGATATACTTAATTCGTTTTAAAATAAGTGATATACTTTGAATTTCATGGTCTGTGAGGCACAAAGGTTAATCAGATAAAATTGGATAATTAGTGAAAGATGAATTCCACAAATTTTGATTAAAGTAATGTTAATAATGTTAAAAAATAGATATAAGGGTAAATGTGTCATTTCACTATATGAAATGAGATAGTTAGTGGATGTTAACCCCACTACTTTATACTTCCTCCGATTTAAAATAATTGATACACTTTCTATATCTGGGTCATTGGGTGTATCAAAATAAGTGATACACTTTGAAAACTTACCTTATTTGGTAAAAGGTAGTGGGACACATACCCACTAAATGATCTACTTTAATAAAGTAAAATGACATGTTTACCCTTACTTTTAGTTTTAAACATCATTAACATCACTTTATTCAAAATTTGTGGGCTTCATTCCTCACTAATCATCCAATTAATCTAATTTAATTATCATTATCATATTTTGCCTCAAAAATCATGAAACCAACAATATATCACTTATTTTAAATCGGAGGAAGTACTAAATAAGATAAATTTTTAAAATGTATTATTTATTTTAAAATAAAAAATATATCACTAATTTTGAAACTTTGAAACGGAAGATTATATATGTATGGATAATGAAAAGGTGCGATGAAACATGAACACACCCCTTGGTGGTGCCGATCGGTTTGATAATGACACTCTTTCAATACTATAACCTAAGTAATTATATCATGATCTATATTTTCAAATATTATACAAATAAATGATATAGTATATGATATTTAATTCCAACATGCATCCAAAAGTACACGGATAGTGTTCACAAGAAAGTGACACGTATAATGGTTGACAATTAACCGATTAACGCGATTTAAATTACTAGGAATTGAAAGAGATGTCATTAAGCAGTATAGCTACCGACGTTCACGAGTTCTTACAAACAGCCACCGGAAAAGACCATTTCCTGGACCTCATCGACTGGGTTGAAGAACGGCGGTCACTGCCGCTAATCGCGAAGGCGTTCGCCGGAAACGAGATGTCGGTGATGGTATCATCAGGACAGAGGTTTCAGATCATGAACCAGATGGATTTCGGGTGGGGCACGGTGGCGTTCGGGTCATGCCACGTGCCGTCGGGAAGGACGGATTGTTACGTCATGACGTTGCCAAGTCCGACCAAGAAAGATGATTGGGCAGTCTACATGCATTTGCCAATGAAAGACATGAATTTCATCGAGGCACATGCTAGTCACGTGTTCAAGCCCTTGAATGCTGATTACCTCAAGATTTAATCTTGTTTTTCTAATTCTTTGGAGTCGTATTTGTTTTATTGATGTGTTTCATTTGTAAAACTTGTTCTTTTGTTATAAACGTGTAAATTATTGACCCGTGTATTGCAACGGAATAAAAGAATACATAATCTTTGAAGATATAAAACTTCTTTGATATTTCATCCGTTTCAAAATAAGTTATATACTTTCTATTTTGATGTGTTTCAAAATAAGTGATACACTTTGAAAACTTATCATATTTAGCAAAAGGTAGTGAGACCACACCCACTATCTTCTTTAATAAAGTGAAAAGACAAATATACTCTTACTTTTACTTTTAAACATCATTAAATTCACTTTAATCAACTAACTATCACATTTAATCTAATTAACCTTCATTATCATATTTTGCCTCAAAAACCGTGAACTCTAATTTGTATCATTTATTTTGAAACGGAGGAAGTATTAAACACAAAAATTTAAGGTTAAATTTAACTAACATAAAAATTGAAGGGCCACAATTTAACTAACTTATGATATTAACTTTTGACTAAAACAAAACTTTAGGGGGTAAAATGGAAATTATTTATGAACAGTACTACTCCCTCCGTGCCACAAAAAACTTCCCATTTCACCCTAAATATTTGTCCCACAAAAAACTTCCCATTTCAATAAAATATTATTATTACTAAGGACCTCACCACTAACTATCCACTAACTATCTTTCTCTCTCCAAATCAATCTTATATTATAATCAAAATTATTGTCAATGACCCCACTACTAACTATCACCTTAAAACTTGTGCCCATCTCAAATGGGAAGTTTTTTGTGGGACGGAGGGAGTATATTACTATGTGAATGCCTATTGTATATAAGGGTAATATTACTACTAAGAATAATGTTGTTGTTCAGTTGTGCTTGCTATTTGGTTTTTATATATTTATTCCAAATAATTTATGAAACTCGATCTGCACTATGCGACTTTAGATGTCGCGAGAAGTGATAGAAGAAAGTGACACATATATATGATGCTTCACGAATCTAGAGACGTGTTTAAGGACTTCTCTCAAAATAATTAAGCCAATTTATTAACTACATGCATGCATCAGATGTCGCGAATTAATTAGCTAACTATTTTATATATAGATGATACAAATTAGCAATTATATTAACGATTAATTTGGCTGTACGTCCACCTAAAATTTGCGACAATAATACCTAAAGTGTAAGTTGATTGGAAAATTTTAGAACCAAGGTTTTGGCTTCGTTTATAAATCATTACCAAATAGTCACCCGGGGCTTGTAGCCTAGCTAGTCGTATTGGTGTAAATTGTAAGACGTTTCTTGTAACCTATATAACTCATAAATCATGAGTTCAAGTCATGTTAATTAATAAAAAGGGATTATATCATATACCGTTAAAAAAAAACCAAGGAGTCATTTTACCTTTTTCTTTGTTCACCATTGTGGGAGAACTATTTTTTTCTTTTTCTGTATTTTAGCCAAACCTACAATATAAAAGATATTATATGTTAGCATTTCTTTATTATTTGTTTCTATTCTTTGGACAGTTTGCATCCAAACCGAATATTAAAAGAACGAGAATCCCGATTAACACGGTTTTACTTTTGGCTAACATCATTCATCATTATTGACCAATTAATCTAGAACTTTTGAAGTGTATATAATAGCATATAACCAATATCCTATTTTAGCTCAAGTATGTCACAGAAGTCCACGGAATCTTGAGTCATAAACAACAATAAATTAAAAAGTCATCTCTCGGAAGTAATGCTTATTCTTGATGCCAAACATAGCTAATCGTTGATAAATATTAATGCTATTAGAAAAACTACACTAGTTTATGAATAAATGATTTATAGACGACACTTCTAATACAAACTGTTGTTCGGGCTGATGCTTTTTCAATTTTGTTAAAAAAAATGATCTCGCATGTTAGAGATTTTACCTTATTACATGCATTAGAGATTGTATTTTAGTATGGAGGATGATTATTGATTGATATATAATTTTTTAATACATGCTTTAACATTTTAATGATAACTTTTAATACTATTTTTTTTATCATTTTTCTTATTTGTATTATATATAGAACAAATTGGACTTTTATTTTTTTTAAATTGAGCATGTGGGTAAGAATTTGATTAATCATTATAAGTATGTAACATATATATAAATGCTTTTGTTTTAAAATATACCAATAAGAACATATGGATATTTTTTTAATCAATTTTACCAATTCTGTATAAATTAGACATGCTAACTATGATTTATCAATCATCTAGAAGGACAACCCGGAATTAGGTGCATCCAAAGATTCCACGAAATTGTCATCAAAATGCCACGACTGTTCTTTCATGTGTAAAAGCGAATTACTAATAATTTATAGGCAATTAAAATGTTGATTCGAATTCGTCGGGGAATCTTATGAACAAGTTTCAATAATGCAACATTGTATACGTCATAACCACCCAACTTTATTAATCGCTTGATGAAGTTGAAATGAAGAACAAAATTCTTAAAAATATGACAAAGTAAATTAAAAACAAAGTTATAACTGATAATTATTTTTCTAATTAAATGGTATTCTTGGGTTATACTCCCTCCGTCCATAATAAAATTTAAATTTCATTTGAGCACAATCTACTTGTAGTATATATCGTTTAATAATCATTGTCATAACTGTTTCTAAATTGTCGTTCAACAAACTCGGTTGTCACATTTACGACGTAGAAAACACAAAGATATATAAGTACGTCATGAGATCAAAACTAAAAGAACTACCCGTAAAACAAAATTTGCACAATTATGAGTATTTTACCCGTAAATCAGTTTTAGCAATGAATTTTCGAGAGATTTTTACTCCTGTTTTCATATTCTCATATATTTTTTTTATTATTATAATCCGTTGGTGGTTGTTTTCAAGACAGTGTACTCTAATGTAGAATCAAAATTAGGACTACAATTTTGTCCATAAGAAATCAAAATTTAATTTTGTAATTGTAATTGTAATTAAGATACCTGTCGATTTCCCCATTTAATTTTGTTATTGTGTTAATTATAGTTGTATTGTCTCTCTTTCCATTGCTATCTTCTTGCTATAATATGCTAGTAAATTGGATCGATCCACTGTTAGGGAAAAAGATAAATATTAAGAACATAACAGTATTATTAACAATATTAGTTCATGGTCTTATGGGAACAATATATATTAACATAACACAAAAGGTTATACGAAGTATATACTTGCACATGTTTTAAAATAGATTTTTTCATATGGAAAGTTAATTTTGGGTTGGACGGAAGGTATCAATGTATCATTAGTTCATGGCCTCGTGGGAACAGTTTATTAACATAATTAACAACCATCTATAGTTTATCATGAAAAGCAGCATGCTTACAATTTGTCAAACTACATTAATAATATTTTATACATGTTCACTAAATATTAATTAACGATTGGTTAAATATCAAAATCAAATAAATAACATATATATCAAATAAATAACTCTAGAGAAAAAAATCGACTTTTTACTATGTGTTCCCAATTTTTATAATTTATAGGAAATTAGAGAAGAGATCCGAAAAAATATATAATTTCATCATGTTCCAAAGTGTTTTTGTTAAGAGAAAACAAAACATAATGAAATAAATTTTGGATCATTATTCGCTCATAATTTACGTCCCAAAAGTAAAAGATTTAGAGATAATAGGAATTAGATTAATGAAAAAGAATTGTAGTTACTAATTTGTTTTTTACATTTCCTAATTAATTTATGTTTTAAGGGTAATACTGTAAATATGTTAATATTATTTGCCTAACTTTATGTTATAGAATACACTAGGTTATAACCCGTGAAGAATCACGGGCTGTCAATCTTTATACTGATCGTTAAGAATATATAATACAAAGTTTTTTACCAGATATAGTTTCAACTGTATTAGAATTGTAAACGAATAAATAAAAAAAATAATATACTCAGAAGAGGACCACTTGTATTGCAAAACACGTACATCATTTCAATATCAAAAATATCATAAACTGATTAAAATGAAGTCCAACATTCAATGAAAAATTATTAAAAATGTTTAAACAAATAAATCAAGATAAATTTCTAAAACTTCTTTAAATACAACGTTTGAAGTTTTATTTGTCACACCGCCATCTTTATCTTCTATTAAAATCTTCAGTCCTTTTCTGCTTTTTACTCTAGATAAAGCCACATACAATTGACCGTGTGAAAAAACAGGCTCTCTCAAATACAGACCCACCTTCGACAATGATTGACCTTGACTCTTATTAATTGTCATAGCAAAACAAATAGAGAGTGGAAATTGCCTTCTTTTAAATTTAAATGGGATTTTGGCGTCAGATGTTGTCAAAGATAATCTTGATATAAAAGTACGATATCCAACATTGTTCCCAGATATAACAACTGCTTCTATAACACGGACACCCAAAGCCACAATCTGAAGTCTTGTACCGTTGCATAAACCATTTTTCTGGTCAATATTCCTTAATAACATAACGGGGACACCGACTTTTAAAACTAACTGATGATTTGGCAATCCACCTATTTTAATACCATTAAGCACGTCCGGTGAGTACAAACTATCATCAAACCCTTCATTCAAAAACTCTTCAGGACAAATGCTATCAAAACTTAAATATTCCTTGGCTTCTCCCGGGAAAATAGCTAAAAAACGATCATTAATATCCCTAACAACTTCGTTTTTATGGGTAAGTATTGCTCTTTCTTGAAAATAGCCAGGAGTATTTATGTTTTCTAGCAAAGAAGGATAAACAAAATCAATCAACGCACTTAACGGGTCTGTAGATGTTGAAATTATAAGATCTGGGTCAATATCAATAATTGCGTTACCATCATTCGCCCCACCAATTTTGCCTTCGCCAATATCCAGAAGCCAGTTTGCAAATGACGTTGTTTCTTCAATATCAGCTATATCACTTACCCACTGTCAACCTCATGTTTTTTGTTAACGTTTTAACTTTGCAGCTTTGCCATATATATGAAGAACTCAACGATGCATTTACTATATCTTGTCTGCTCTCGTTTGGCACAACCGGTAGAATCTGTCTGAAATCTCCACCAAAAACAACAACTTTTCCTCCAAATGGTAGATCACTGTTCACATTATTACCAGCTCTTAAAATATCTCGAAGTGTTCTATCCAACGCTTCAAAAGCATGCTTATGAACCATTGGCGCCTCACCCCATATTATAAGCGATGTTTTTTTTATTAGCATCGCCACATCGTTGTTTGGCGTTATAGAACACATTGAATCTTCATTAAGATAAAAAGGAATGTGAAACCGAGAGTGAGCAGTCCTACCTCCTGATAGCAATAAAGAAGCAATGCCGCTCGAAGCAACATTTAACACAATTTCACCTTTTGACCTTATGAGGGATGAAAGAGTTCTCCATAAGAATGTTTTACCAGTTCCGCCATAACCATAAACAAAGAAAACACCCCCGTTATCAGAATCAACAGATGACATAATATCATCAAAAACACCTCGTTGTTCATCTGTTAATGACTGCAAATTTTGATGAAATTCGTTCTGCAAGGCTGTCTTATCATAAAATAGCTCGTCTGCAATCATACGATTGTTTGAAGATTCTAGAGAATTGTCATCAGGATATGGCATATGAGCAAAAAATTTCAGTCTAGAATTGTTAAGGTTTAAACGAGATTCTATCTCGCACAACGTAATATTTTTGAGTTGATCGTCCGTAAGAGATAAATCTAAAATGCAAAAAAAAAAATATGTTAGAAATAAAATTACAAAAAAATATACGTACCTTCGTTGAAAAATTTTCATGTTTTACCTGGATTACTGAACCTTCGTTGTTGACGATACAAAATACCATCTGACAAATACTTCCATGTGCTTTCCCATACTACCTCTGGTCTAGACAAACTACTTGTAGTTAACATTATTGCAAATAAAGAACGTAAATAATAACCAGTGCCAGAGAAGCTTGCTTCTTTAATAGCATCTATGTATCTCTATCATCATCTAATAGACCCATTTCAAAACACGCATCTCTAAATGTTGGACATAAACGTTTGTTCACAGTCCGAAGATCTTCAAAAGATTTTGGGCATACGACTTTGTTTAATAATATTCTTAAAAAATATGCTTCACCGAAGTTAGGAGGAACGGAGTGAATTCTACCGATTGAAAAACCTTGCTTACGTGGCTCCCAACAACGTTTATCACTTTTCCATACAAATTTTGTAGGGAATTGAATGTAGGTAAGGTGTTCAGCTAGTTTATAAATGCGGTTACACTCCATCCAAGATAAGAACATCGAAGAAGCAACTCACGGTTTATTTAGAACATTGTCCATATGATCAGTTTGACCGTAAACCACACTCTGTTTACCAGGAAGATGGAAAGGAAGCCTGACAACAGAAGGAGTCCTGTAATGGACGTCATACCCAAAAATTCTCCATGTAGCTTCACAAGCAGATAAATACCTACAATCGTAAAATTCTTTAATTTCGTCTACAGATTCTTTATTTAAGCCTTCATTATTTGTTTGTACAACTTCAAGAGTAGCTCTATCAGGACCTTTGTTAATATATTTAAACAAATATTTTATTGACCCGAATTGATTACACCACTCAACATTAATGTGTGCTTGATATCTTTTCAGAAGATAGGGGTTGTAAGCAACTACACTTCTGTTATCCAATTTCACCCCAGATTTCTCCACAAAAGCTCCATTATCTCGCCTTCTATACACAGGGTAACCGTTGCCATCAGCGGATGTTTGATTGTTGAATTTTTTGGAAAATTCTTTGAACATTTAATGTTTACCATACACGGGCAATGTATGTTTTCACCACCACACAGGCCGTGAATCATAAACTCGGTTACAAGAGGATACAAATCCGGATCATCATGAAGATTAGGAATCTCTGCCAAAATGAAAGGATCAATATTTTCAACTGTATGAAGCTTTGCATCAGAATGTAAAAAAACACATATATGAGTATGAGGCAATCCACGTTTTTGAAACTCGATTGTATACACAACTGCATTATAAACATAATACCATTATTACAAAAAATATAAGGGGAATTACAAAAGTCGTAAATATTAAAAAATAAAGATAATTAAACAATAGCGTACCAGCTTGAGTCTTTCCAAAACATTCCTTCTCTTTTATATCTTTAATTAAGGCATCAAGCTTGATTTTAAATAATCTACATAGTATATCAGGCCTGTCTTCTGCACGTAATGTTGTGTCCTTAAGAAATCTCTTAACTTCTGGCCACTTAGGGTTGCATGTTACCGTTATGAAAAAATCAGGATACCCATACCAGCTACAGATGGCCATGGCATCTAAATAATTTTGCCTCATATAACGTGCACCACCAGTAAAAGAAGAAGGCAATATAACATGTTTACCGATGCTATCCATATTTTTAATACCTTGGTTGTTTTCATTTAATATATTTTCGAAAGTATCACACCTAAGTTCAGCTTGTTTACCCCGTATGTAATTTAATCTCTCCGTTTCGATCATAGAAAGACCATCAACCGAAAAATGCTGTAACAATCTTTTTGAATTAAGAATTAATGAAAAAATGTGATCTTGGTCTTGAATTCTATACGCGAACCATTCACGCATTGTACATTTAGCCCATGTTAATTTTGTTGTATCAGTAACATGTCTGTGAGGAATGTCTATTCTGTAACCATCTTCGATCACCAAACAGAAGTATTAGTGGATATTGAAGTGCAATATAAGAAGCATGTGTCTCGTTGACACGTTGAAGAGAACCATCTTTTGTTTGAACAATAATGTCCAAACTTTTGTTAGCATCAGCAATGTCACCTACAATTAAGGCGGCCACTTCAGAAGCGGTCGGTAAATTGTACGTTCTTCCATCTTGTACTCTGTTCCCTATAATTCGTAATTTGAGATCTAAGTCAGGGTAATATTTAAATGTTTCTCTTACCATCCTATAAACCTTAACTAAAATATTCTTTTCATCTAACATATGTTTAACTTCTTGAATAATAGATAGCTCCATTGCTGAATCCTTTGCTGAAAAACTGTTTTTATATCAAATACAAATGAACTCAAGTCAATAATGATCATATAAATATGTAATAACAAATCAGTTTAATTTAAGAAGAATTAATTATCTATTACATACCTGAAACATGAACGCATATTTGAAATCTCATTATCTGTATCATATATGTATAGCTGTGAAAATTTCGGTTTGACTCCATTTGTTGGTAGAAGACTTCCGATATTATGATCATTTTTGCCCTTGATTCTGAATGAGTATGGAGCATTGTCTTTATTGATGGAGTTATCAATTTGTCCAGTCATTGATGTAAATGCAAACATTGAGTTAAATTTTCTTATATTCTTAAGGAAATACTTGCTCTTTGGATCCAATGACCTAAACAATTTTTGGTAGCTTGGAGGTGGAATTTTTAAATCAGGCAATTCAAATTTACCATAATTACACTAAATTGAATAACTATTTTTGTTTTTATGTCTGCATCTATCGGCTTCAGCTTTCCAGAATTTGGCATGACACATTCCACACACAAATTTTTGATCACCATGATCTAGATAATCTGTTAAAATGAAAAATTTTATAACGTACATTCTTAATACTTTTGTATGATTTTTAAAATAATATTAAAATTTAAAAGTATACAAATAATGTGTGATAAATGTATACCTTTTGACAATCCTACATGATCACTTGGAATTACATCTTCAATAATATAATCTTCATCTACTTCCAAATTAAACACATGAATATCTGATATATTATGACCAACCTTTCTTTGTATAATTCTACCGTTGCTAAATAAGGTAGTAACTGCAAAGTTTTAAATGATATGTTATAATAAGTAGGTAATCAAATATTCGAATAAAATATTTTAAATACTCGAATAATATTTTTCTTTGAAATTACCATCTGAAATGTTAGAAAATGGAGTTCTACCAATTCCTGATGAAGATGATGATGATAATATTTTGTTATAAACTGGTGTAGTACTTGAATATACTGCATAACACAAATTTCAAAAATTAGGTCTATTAAAAAAATTAAATTAAATCTATATAATTCAAAAGCCTTAGCATTTGTTATATTAGAAAATGGAGTTCTAACCCTTTTTGATGCAGATGAAGATGGTATATCTATAATTCCATAACACGATTGTTTATTGACATTGTTACTTTTATTTCCATAAATAATATTTTCTTCGTTGTTTAAGGGTGTAAAATCATATAATTTGTTATCAATTCGAACAGTTTTCCAGTCAATAGCCGGTTATTGACTTTATACGTAGTTTGACTTTAAAGTCAAACTGTATAAAAATAATATTTTTTTATTAGATATAATGTTAGTACCATAATAAACATAGATATAATTTAACAGTAAACTGAAAAAAAAATCATATAAATTTGTTATCAATTCGAACAGTTTGCCAGTCAATAACCGGTTATTGACTTTATACGCAGTTTGACTTTAAAGTCAAAACTGTATAAAAATAATATTTTTTTATTAGATATAATGTTAGTACCGTAATAAACATAGATATAATTTAACAGTAAACTGAAAATAAAAAATCATATAAATTTGTTATCAATTCGAACAGTTTGCCAGTCAATAACCGGTTATTGACTTTATACGCAGTTTGACTTTAAAGTCAAACTGTATAAAAATATTAATTTTTTATTAGATATAATGTTAGTACCCTAATAAACAAAGATATAATTTAACAGTAAACTGAAAATAAAAAATCATATAAATTTGTTATCAATTCGAACAGTTTGCTTGCCAGAACCGGTTCATGCTGAAATACGCAGTTTGACTTTAAAGTCAAACTGTATAAAAATAATAATTTTTTATTAGATATAATGTTAGTACCCTAATAAACATAGATATAATTTAACAGTAAACTGAAAATAAAAAATCATATACATTTGTTATCAATTCGTACAGTTTGCTTGCCAGCATTTGATATAAATTATAATCAAACTAATAATGTAGACAACATTTGATAAAATTTGATAAAAGTCATATAGAAAGTCATTATAATCAAACTAATAATGTAGACAACATTTGATAAAATTTGACGAAATAGTTAACCTGAAAATCAGATTACTTACCTGGAGCAGCAGGTTAGACGAAACTGGGTTTACTACAAAAAAATATCAAGCAGAAAAAGTATGTAAGTTGTGGTGTGATTACTAAAAAAACATATAGAACTTGAATATATTAAAACATATAGAACAATAATGCAAAATAGAGGATATATTTACCTAGCTGGAGATGCAAGGTTAAACGATTTTAGCCTAAGATGAGATTCTAATGAATGTTGATAACTTATGAGAATGTTGGTTTAAATAGTAGGAATGCATGAAAGTTACCCGAATAAGATTCAAAACTTTGTGATATACATGGAGTTTAAAATACGGAATCATCATAAAATCCGGAATCATAGTTATTGCTTTCTTGATTAATTAGCCTAAAATCCGGAATTATTAGTGGAATGCTATAAAATATGGAATGCTAATAAATTGCGTATTTACTTTTATTTTGTATTACATTTTTTATTTTGGAATATTTATTTCGTAGTACGTTTATTTTTTCATTTATATCTATTTTGAAATATTTTATACTCTGTAAAAAAGGATTGAATAAATAAAATCCCGGAAAATAAGGATGGTGATAGTTATTTCCATGTTGTTAGTTGAATTTTCGGTTACATATGCTGTTAGTATTAATATTTCCTCTAAATATGGATGGTATACTATATATTCTGTTTGAAATTCCAAGTGATGACCATTAGTTTTCTAGAATTTTTTAAACATACTTAGAGGTAAAATAGGAATCAATTGTGCAGATTTTTTTTAAAAAGAGTTAAAGAAATGATATTATGTATGTCTAAAATGCAGGAAAACATATATAATTCTAATTTGGAATATTTATTTCGCAGTACGTTTATTTTTCATTTTCTTCTATTTTGAAATTTTATATAATCTGTAAAAAAGGGCTGAATCAAAGATATTCCGGAAAATAAGGATGGAATTATATATTTCCATGTTTAAAAGTTCAATTTTCGGTTTAATAGGCTGCAAGTATTTATATAGGTTGATTTTAGTCCTAAATTAAAGGCTAATAAGTATTTTACCTATTTATTATTAATTATGCACTAAATAACCGGAAATTAAAAAAATTGAGAATTACTCAGAAATTGACACGTGTCTAACTGGCTTCTAAGGGGGCCACGTGGAAGCTTTAAAAGCTTGTTTTATTATTATATAGATGGCGCCTCTAGGGGAATATCCGGGATTTGAAAACATAGATACTATACTTTTGAAAAAGTTTCTAAAAATGCATTAGATCCCATAACTTCTTGGCCTTATTTTTTTTTAAGAATTGAATTACTTTTGAGAAGAATTCCTCAACTTATAATAAAACTGTTCAGTGTTCACTAAAAACCAAAACTACAATATTTTATTGACACTTTATTAAAAGTGTCACTAAAACAAAATATGTAATTTTAAATTAGTAAGATGTGACGTATATTTCTCAAAACAATATAGTTTTCATTCCATATGTATTCGAGTTACTTTGCAAAACAGAAACATGGCATTTAGTGACATAAGTAAAGTGTCGCTAAAAATAAAAAGTGATTTATTTGCATATACAAAATGCAGGTAAAGATCCGATGTTAAAACCTTGTAATGACACAAAACAAGTACAATTAATTGATTTTAAACTTTTATAACACAATCTTTTTTCTAAGGTCTTTCATAGTGAAACCTACAACAAGGGATACACAATCCTGATAAAATCAGGATATTGGGAAGGTAAGATGTAGACAGTATTTCCTCTGATCGAAGGTAAAGACACTGCTTCTAGAAGGACTTCTGATTTGTGTGTGAGAAGGCATATTTGTGACACAACAATTTAGCAACCACATACAACAATTATCATAGTGAAACCTCTCTAATAAAAAAAAACTGCATATTCGTAATGCAATCATAAATTGTAAGATTCTGAAAACCTTTAAAACATTACAATAATAACAAAAAGGTAACACTTTTTACAGAACTTTATTGTTTTCACTTGAAAATGTTGAGAACAAAGATGTGGCATTAGTAAATATGTATCCATATTTGTAAAATTGCTACCTTTTAACCTCCACAGCAAGATCCACATGCTGGAAGAGAGTCTGCAGAGATGGAAACAGAGTCATTAATGTTGCACACTTTTTGTCCATTTATCAAAATTTATAAATAAATAATTAATTCGTTTATAAAAAATAATTATTTTATTAAAATTTAATGAATAATTTATTAAAGTGAACATACTGTGGTCTATGCCTCTAACATTGTCTAGTCCACGTGGAGGCCTGCGTGGGCCGCCACCACCACCACCATAACCGCCGCCACCAGAGCCGCCACCGTCAGATTTCTTGCTGGAACCGGATAGTTTCTTGTAAGCATCAGATTTCTCCATCTACAAATGAATCACATTTTGAATGAGTTATTTGTTTATCATTATATACATTATACAAATTGTTTGAAGAGATGAATCTCATAAAATAACATTACCGAAAACATAGTGGCGAAGAATACGGAAATGAAATTGATGATTCCCCAAAAGAAATCAATGATTGTTCTCAGACGCCATATGGTTCGGTTGGATTTCACAACGCCTAAGGAATCAACATAAAGTAACTGTAACTTCAACACATAGTGATGCAACTAGTGAAATTAAAACTGAGAAATTCTATGGTAACCATCAAAGTTACCACTATTTGTGCTGTGGAATCAAATCCTTCTTGTTTTTGGACCAGTAATCCAATTTAAATTGGAATATAAACACAACTGGGGATAATTTTATCAGTATCGTTTAACAAACCCTAAGTTCTCCAAAACTTTTGTGAAGTTTATCACATCATATGAACTGACACAGAATTGATTCATCGCCTCAATTTACCTAGAAATAAATATGATCTGGCAAGGATCTAACCATCTACTTTACCAATTATTGACGAAATCAAATGCTCGAGCAGAGCCTTAATTCGATCCTCATAAACAAGTTTTAGGATCGGAGAACAACAGCGTTCAATTTGAAATTGATATTATCATCTACAATCACAGATCGAGGAAGCTTCATTTTACACAAATAATCAACAACTACGAAGAAATTCAGCTACGGAAAATTATAAATTCAAAAATTACCAAATCAAATTAACAGATTTCCGACAAACTATATACGATTCATTACGAAATTATGAAATTTAAGGGATACCGAAGGCACCTCTTTCGACGTACGCCATTGAAGAGTTTACCGTCTTTGGGAGTCTCCTTCCTGTGTCTTTACACGCGCAAAATGGCTTCTATATCTGAATTTTTAAAGAGAATAGGGAAATACCTATTTTTAACATTTTTATTTTTATTTTTAAGATTTTGCTAACAATATTAATTCGGGGTATTTTAAAAACTTATGAGTTAAAAATGTAACTTTAATTTTTTGTTTTCAAAATTAGTTTTTTATATAACTAAAAAATATTTCTTAATCTAATTGGGTTTTTTTCTTCCATTTTTATTAGTTTTATATATTTGTAGATATACAACTTCGTCGTTTTATTAAATTTTGAGTTGTTAAGAAGTTAAATACATTTTGAATTTATATAAGTTGTGAAGATATAAGCACCCCTAACAGATATAAATATATATTTCAACTCTATACAAAAGTTACTAGCTCAAAGTCGTTTTGTCTAAGATATATTTTTATAAAAGCCTCATAATTATATTCTTGTGTAAAAATTCTCAAACAGTCGACCTGACGTGAAAATTCCCCGTTCAAAGCCAGGTTGAGACGGGAAATTGGGTCCGGTTAAGCCCTACCATGGTGCACCCTAGTCCCATGTACTCCATATCATAAAGAGCGAAAATAAAACACAATGGTATACATCAACGGAAACATTGAATTTCACCTTTAAAGAACAAAAAAACAAATGATATAAACATTGTCTTATCTTGCCAAAATAAAAAAAATGTGTCACACTTGTTCTTTTTGCCACTTGAACTACGTGAACCGTCATGTTGCTAGTACAAATGACCTTTATTGGTGCGGTTCCAAGAAATGTCGCATCATTAAATACTAATATTTGCGGTCTAGATGGCCTCAAGAATGATTTGAACTCCATGTTGGGGTCTAACCATGAAAACTTGGACAGGAGAGTGAACATAACTTGGAGAAAGTTTGAACTTAAATCTCTTTAGAATCATAGCAAGTGCAATCTTGGCTTCCAAAAGTGCAAAATTCAAACCCACACAAGTTCTTGGTCCAAACCCAAATGCCAAGAATGCTGCTGATGTGTTGTTTGTTGCTTTAGCCATGCCTTCTTTAAATCTTTCTGGCTTGAACATATGAACATCTTCTCCCCATATTCTAGCATCGTGATGAACCGCTAATGCCGATATGTAGAGCTCCATGTTTGGTTCAAGGATCATGTTGCCTAATCGAACTTTTTTAGCAACTTTTCTTTTCATCAATGGAACCGGCGGGTATAGTCTCCACGATTCTTGGACGATCATGTTCATCTAAAAAATATCATAAGTTGAAAAAATGTTATGGTTTAGTAAAAGATATCAACCTGAATCAGACTTATTTATAAAAACCGGTCGTATATTTCAACCCTAAAATGTTTACTTTCAATTCAAACCCGACTCATATAATCCGTTTAATTAAATGAGTTAAACATGTTAGTAGTTTGAATGAGTCAAACATGTCGACTTTTTAAATATAAATAGAACATAATAAAGTACATCTATTTTTTAAATAAATATATTTTTCAAATACATCTATAAACTATCAAAGTATAAATATATTTATTTGTCAATATGTTTTAATAATTAATCGGGTTGGTGAGTCGGCCCATTTAAATTATTATCAACTCAACCTAACCCGTTTAATAAACATGTCAGTTGAGTTGACCCAAAAGTAATCTGGAACTTGTTTACCTCAACCCTAACATGTTTATTTGTGTGTCGATCTTAGGTTGAGTTTCAGGTCAGGTCATAAACCTATGCAGGACTTGTAGTGGAGTGTTACTCAAAATTTGTTTTAGTGTTATAAGAAGTAAGAACAAAGAAAGGATTATTTTCGTTACTGTTTTGAGTCTTGTGATCGAATCTTGATTAGGGTTTGTTTCGCCAAAATACTGGAACACTTCTTCGCGAGCTTTTTCTTGCCATTCTTGGTGAAGTGCAAGAAGAAGAATAGTCCAACCAAGTGAAGATGTAGTTGTCTCATGTCCAGCAAAATAGAATGTTTTACACTCGTCGGCCATATCATCTAAAGTGATTCGTTTTAGGTCATCTTCGTCACGATAAGCCTTGAGTAATTCTCCAAGAAAATCATGATTTATGCTAGTATCCACATTCTTTTCTTGCTCTCTTTTTGTTATGATGTCAAGAATGCAATCTTTGATTCCATTCTCAAGTTTATCCGCTTCTATATCATCGTCGTTCTTAATGAAAAAACTACAATAAAAAACAATCGAGTACATTAGCTTACTTGAAAGTAAGATCGATGCTTGCACAACGATTAAATAAAATAATTCAATTACCAAATTAGTCTTAACTTATCCTAATTAAATTACATATTAAGGGTAAATTGTAAATTTGATATAGAAAAACAAATTTTATCCCATTTAGGAACTCAAAATATCCTTAATTTTTCTTCTTTTCTTTTCAACTCGAACACAAAATTATAAACATTTTCTTTTAAAAATATTATATTTTTTTTAATGATTTTTCTCTTCTTTTCTTATACTTAAGAAACTGGCCCAACCCGACTTGTTTTTCACAGTTACTAATAATTCCCTAATTTTGACCTACTCATTATGTTACATCTACTTTAGATTGTTTTATAAGATTTTGTTGAAAAGATTGGATTAGTACCTAATGCCAGGAAGCCGAATTTTGTGTGTGTTTCTTGAAATGATCATCGTTAACTTTATCAGCATATCGAAAATTTTCTTCCCTTCTAAATAACTACTTCCGAAAGCAGTTTTGGAAATGACTTCTGATGTTAATACTCTGAATTCTTGAAATACTTCTATTTCTTTCCCGTTGTAATCTTTCCACCTTTGTAGCATCGTTTCGGTGCTGTTAATCATCACTGGAATCATGTTCTACATACGAATACGTTCGTTAGTATCTTTATTAACAATCAATGTTTTAAAATCCCACGAGAAAACAAGAAGGTAACCGGTCCGGATGAGCCGGTTAGATCTCGGTCAGAACCAGCTGGTTGGACATCAAAACCTGGTTAACCAGCAGGTTGAACCGTAAAAGACCGATTTTTCTTAAAAAAAATAGTTAAATAAAATAAACATATGAATTTTTTATATACATTGTGGAATTCAAAAATGATAAAACTTAATTGAAAACTATGTTTTGAGAAAGTTTTGATTTTTTATGGTATTTAGTTTGTATTTTCAGCTTTTTGGCATTATACACCATTTAAATAATTTATGCATCGTTGAGTATGTTGTCATCCGGTTCAACTGTATTTAGGACATTAGTACGCAAAATCTGGTTTTTAAAACATTAATTATGATCCGAATTCTATGTTTTAAGTGAATAAAATTTTTCCATGAACATTATATGGATCAAATTTCATCAATGAACTCACTTTTAGGCTTTCTCCATGGAAGACACCATTAGCAAGCTTTCGATGCTTTATCCACTTATCACCTTTTGTTGATGAAAGCCCATCTCCTAATAGCTTCTTTGCATATCCTTCGAGTTCGATCTTTGGGTAAACACCATCTTTATTGTTCAATATTTCTTTAATAAGGTCGGATTCAGTAACCACCAATTGAGCTTGAGTACCATACCAATGCAAGAAATTCCTTCCTAAATTCAAAAAAAAAATATATATATATACAAAAAGACATCAATTTGTTTACTTATACTCCCTCCGTCCCTTAAAAAATTTCTCAATTCTCTTCGGTGCATATTTTTAGGAGATTGTTAATGGTTAGGTCCTTGGTAATAAATTTAATTAAAGTATAAGGTTATTTTAGAGAGAAAACATGTTTTTAGGAGACAGTTAGTGGTGGAGTATATGGTAATAATATTATTTTATTGAATAAGTTCCTCTAATATGAGAAATGAGAACTTTTTTATGGGACAAACATTTTGAGAAAATGAGAACTTTTTTAAAAGACGAGTATTGTATAAAGATGATAAAATTCGAATACATGAATAGATATGGATATATGTCTTACCATATAAGCTAAGCCATGAATGAACATGAGGCACAACCCTTGGGAAGATTTCATGTGATATATGATCCATGGGTCGACCCATGGATTTTGCTAACATGTTGGAGATCTCTTTAGTGTTTCCATGAAGGAACTTGTAAGAAGGGCCTTTGATTCCTTGAGATCTCATGGTGTATTGTATTCGGATGGGCAACCAACATACGTTGTAAAGAAACTTAACGAATATTAATACTAAGTACACAAATAGAAGTGCTAGAGAAATCGTTAGATATTCGATCATTGAATCCATTTTTCGCTCTCCAACCATGTGCGATAAACCAAAGCGATCTAATACCATTTCGAGCAATTATCAGAACACAAATTCCATTGCTATCCACCTTGAAAGCGAGTCCTTTTTATATAAATGATTAATAGTGTATCATCGTCGGACAAAATGAGCATCTTTTGGAGCTATTTGCTATGGGTTTATAAAAAAGTATTTGAGATCGTGAGTTCAAAACTTATTATTTAAAAAAAATTATCTTCTACTAAAACATCCAAAAGATATGAAATGATTGAAATGTTAGGTACACACATCAACAACTTCTATATTAAACCAAAAGTTAGTTTAAGTTTATGTAGCAATCAAAATTTTAAACTTTTGTATTGTTTTGGTGAGGGAATCTTTAATTATTCTAAGAATTTATCAAATTGAAAATTGTCATTATTGTTTTGGGAGTGTGGAGGTAACTCGTGCAATCCCTTAAAATTTCCCGATTAATATTAAAAGAACAATTTAATTTCTAATAGTGTTGGTGATACTTATAAATATTTTTTTTCATGGATATGGTATGTGTATATATGGGTTAATGTACATGTATATATACGCACACATGTATGCAATTTGCTTTGTGTGCGTTAATCTTTGAGCTAATTAAATTCAGAATATATAATTAGAATGATATTGAATAAAACCAATTATATGCATGATATTTTATAATGGAAAATGATGGATATGCTAAGCCTGATAAAATATTGAGTAGAGTACTATGATAGAAACGTCTAATATTGAGACTTATGCAGCCGAAGTTGACTCTTTGACTTGATGTTGACTTTTGAATATTTGACCAACTAAACGATAATCTCACAAAGTTCTATTTTTCTTTCGGTGCTTGATCATATTAATTAGGCAAAGTTTATTAGATAGAGCTTTAAATGGAGATATGGACCGTGGGCTTTTAGTTGGAACTGTAGGTGTATATATTAACGGTATTACCCACTTGGTGTAAAACTTAGTTTTAAAAAAAGATGGAATTTCTATAATAGCTCAAGTTCAATTAATATGAGTAACAAAATATATATTTCTGTGACCACATAAGTTTACCTACGAGGGGTACCCGCAAAGTGAATGATTATTTTGAGAGTAATCGGTTCGCATAACGATTCAAAATTTATGTTATAAAAAAGAGTTAATTATACAAATGGTCCTTTAAGTTGACACTAGATTGCAAGTTTGGTCCTAAACTTTCAATTTCGACAAGTGTAGTCCTTTATGTTTACCAATTTTGCACATTTGGTCCTATAAGCCAAACGATGTAAACTTTTTCTGTTAAGTGACTCCATTTGCAATGCATATAAGGGGTATTTTCATCCTTTCACTTTGTGCCTATTTCTCTTTTTTTGTCTTTCTTTTCTTCCCTGCCTTGATTGTCTTTCCCATCAAACCAAATCCCTAGTTCTCTTTCTTTTCTTCAAGAAATGATTTTCCATCCTAAAAAATCCACCACCATGTACTTTCATTTCTTCAAAAATCAAGATCTTTCCTAAAAAACCTCCCCACTTTCTGTTCCGTTATGTACCTCTCTCTCTTCTCTTTCTCGGTGTCATGGTTTCTGATTGTCGCTACAACACTAAAACCCTAATTAACGGTCATACTTTCTAATTTTTGTTACCTCTGGTAAGAGCATTAGGTGTGGTCCCTTGGAGTCGGATGCCACCTATACGCCACATCACTATTTCACATTTCACATTCAAAACCCCAAATACTCCCTCTACCATAACTTAACTTAAACTACTTTTTTGGGACCCACTAAAATACCCCTTACCCAATTAAAACACCCTAATTTTTCCCTCTCTCTCTTCGCCAGCCTCGCTGAACTTCAACTTAGGGCCTCACTCACCCAGCGCGCGGTGCGGTGGCGAGAGGGGGTCAAGCCGACTTGAGGTGCCGCATCATCAGTTTGATCCGGCGAGGGAGGGGTCCGCCACCACACCCCTCCCTCTAAGTGATTACACAATAAGCACGCAATTATTTCACCTGAATTTCTGTAATTTTGTGTTGTCATGATTCAATTACTGTAATTTAGTTTCTATTTTATTTGATCAGAGAGATCTGAGTGGTATCTTAATTGGGTATTGATTAGGGAAATAAAAAGATTGTGATTCCAAAATAACTGTTTCATTATGTAATATGCTCACGTTGAAATATAGCCTCCTAAATATAGCATCCTCAATATTTAATCTTAGAAACCGAAATTTATTCTTTAAATTCAGTGTATATATATATATATATATATATATATATATATATATATATATATATATATATATATATATATATATATATATATATATATATATATATATATATATATATATATACGTATTTTACATTTCAAAGTTTCGCTGTTGAGAAAATCGTGGTGCACTATTTAAAATTGTACAGTTGGCATCATATGCCCGGTCTTTGGTTTAGAAAAATTATATTACTTCATATTGAAATTTTCTATTTATCTTCATACCTATAAAGTAATTGACATATAGAATTTACTAAAAATAAATAAATCTCATCATTAGATTTGAACATTCTGTATTGATAAATACAGTAAGTATGAAAATAAGCATGTAAATTTAGTAGAAAACAAGATGATGTACTATTTTGTACTATGAGTTTTTATATTAGTATGAAAGATTGAAAATAATATATACCCTAAGAGCATATATTAGGGTGTATTTAATGAAGTAGTTATTTCCGAAATATGAATTAACTATCATAAACTCTAATTTTAACCATTTAAAAAATAAATTAAATATGATTTTCAATCTTTAAAAATAGTTTTGTTTCATTAAATTACTATAATGTATGCCCTATAACACAGAAAAAACCCTTAGACTATTCGATGTGTGGTGTGGTGCTATATTTCAATTCACCACATCGTGGTAAGAGCGCCAAATGGTGGCTCAAGCTGAATCAGCGCCACCTTATCACCACATCAATATTTCATATTTCACATTCAAAATCCTAAATACTCATTCTACCATAACTAACCAATAATACTCTTTGGAGTCCACCGAAATACTTTTCATTCATAAAATACCCTTAAAAATAAAACACTTTCTCTCCTCTTTCTCTTCCGTGAATCTGCCAACGAAACTCACCACTCACACCACATGGGGTGTGGTGGCGGACCAAATTTCTCGCCAAAGGTGTGCCACCTTGGATTTGGCGTGGCCCCTCCGTTATCATACCGTAACCTCTAACTATATTCAAAAATTCAAATCTATAGACTAATCTTAACCCTAAGGCCTCGTTTTTTTTTTACGCATCTTCCGTAATCTTCCGTAATTGTAATTCAATTACATTACGGAATACGTTTGGATGAATTTTTTTTCGTAATTCAGTTACGACGTAATTTCGAATTATGATATTCGTTATAATTAAATTCCGTCCCAACACCCTATGAATTCAACTACGGTCCTTTAGTAAACTAAAAAATTTGAATAATTTTATATGCTTCAGATTTTAAAATTGTTTAAAAATACTAAAAAAATAAATAAAATAAAAAAATTCAAAAAAATTAAATTTTTTTTAAACTAAAAAAATAATAATTTTTTTTATAAAATAATTTTAAAAATAAAAAAACATTTTAAAAATAAACAATAATAATAAAAAAAAAATTAAAATTTTAAAAAAGAACTTAAAAAAGTTTTTAAAAAAATACATAAATATTGATTTGAATTACAACTCAAAATTTTGATAACCAAACGCGTAACCGTATTCAATTACAACCAAATTCAATTATAACCGAATTCAATTACAACCGATTTTAATTACATTACCAAACACCCCCTAAGTTTTCGCCTATAAGAATTGTAATAGAAAAAGAAAAGATAACAGAGAATCGAAACAGAACAAAAATTTATGCGAAAAACAAGGAGATTAATTAATGTATCTGAATCTATGTATGGAAACTACCCATTCTTCTTGTCCAAGTCACCATCGTATAAAACCATCGATTCATCAGCTTGTTTTCTCAGAATTCCAAACTCCCTGTAAATTATTAAGTGAGATATTGATCAGATCTGCTCCAAAGAATTCCGATGAATCACTATAATTTATACACCAATATTGGTCACTTCATCTACGGTTTTCCGGTGACTCACCCACCACGGCCACTCCCGAATCCGTTGTTGAATGGCGGCGGCTTCTACCACCACCACCAACAACGACAAATTATGGAGGATAGAGCTGTTGTTGATGCGTATTTTTGTAACGGTCTCGCACCGCCACCAATGTTAGTTACGAGAGCTTATGATGATCAATATATTCAGTATACACAACAATAATTACACGACACCACTCATCATCATTCGGGTTTATCCAAGGAGGCGATCTTACGACATTTACATGTGACCAACAAATTAGCACAAAACTCACGTGGTCAAGAAGCGGATAACACATGTGCCATTTGTTTGAGCGAATACCAAGAAAAAGAGACGGTGTGGACGGTTAAATGCGGGCACCGGTTTCATGCTGAATGTATTGAAACTTGGCTGCTCCGTAAGAATGCTTGTCCCATGTGCAGGGCTACCGTTATTTAGATTTGATTTCCTCCGGTTGATTGTTGGGTTAATCGTTTATTTACCGGTTCACGGTCGATAACTTACGTGTTACGTATCAATATTTTGGTCATAGTTGTAGTTTAACGTCAGTTTATATTACTTATAGCCACTTGACCAAATTAAAGGCATATACGCCACTAGTTATTTAGTTGGTTTAAAGTAGTTATTTAGTGAGAGTATGTTTCTTTATTTCATTTGCCGTTTTAGAAAAATGTTTCCTTATTTCTAGAAATTAGTTAGATAAGTTTTTATTTAAACATTTTCCTATTTAAAGTGAATGAGCAAGAAGGAAGAAAGTTAACCCCAAAGAAAATGTTAAGTCTTGTGTACGTTATTTTTCCATCAAGTAAGTTTGGGGTCCTTTAATTTTGACATCTATTATAACTAAATACTTCATATTGATTTGAGTTTGATATTGCATCATTGTTTGTATGTAACTTAGTCTTTGATTAACAGTTTCATATTAAAGTCAGTGTTTTAAAATCTGGCCAGTTCAACCGGGAGCTCGGAACTGTCTTAAATCGATCCCATAAACCCGATTCTGAAGTCTTACTGACCTTCTGGAATTGGATAGTGAATATGTCGAAATTGAAAGTTTAGGACCAAACTTGCAATCTGGTATCATTTTAAAGGACGATTTGTGTAATTAACTTTATAAAAAAATATAAAATACTAGTATAAAATAGTAATAACTGAAATATGTTAGTGTCAAACTTTTACACTGTATTTGACCAATAAAAATCAACATTTGAACTCAAACTTTTACAATTGCTTTTACCCGAAGCTTATACATTTGCTTTTAACGTTAAAAGTAAAACTATTTCAAACTCCAATCCCCTAAAATCCTACCCTATATATGAGGCCTAAATTTGAAGAGTGTTTGACACCATGGCAATTCCAAGCATTCCTATTCGTCCATAATGCCACTTGGAATCCCCTGATTGGTCCACATCATTTGCACTAATACAAACGAATCTGGTACAGCTTACGGTCTACATTCATACGCTCCATATACGGCAAACGAATCTGGTACGGCTTACGGTCTACATTCATATGCTCCATATACGGCTTCCTACATACAAGGAAACAAATAAATAACTATTTAAAAGATCCTACATACAAGGAAATAAATAAATATTTAAAAGATCAATCAGCGACTCAATCGTATTTATTCAGAAGTGATACACGACTCAATATAATTTGCATAAAACCGGCATTCTATGATTACGGCATAAAAAGCTGGATTGTGCAACGGAACCAGACTTCAGATATTACGGATTACGGCATAAAAAGCTGGATTCTTCATTTAATAAAATGCCCGTGTAACATTTCTTCATTTACCCTTTTTTTGTACAAAATCATCATCACATCTATCGATTATTATGTCATTTAGAAATATATAAAGTTTTTAGACATTTTTCTACATACTAAAATTTACAGCATACCCGCCCATCGGGCGGGTTTTGTAGCTAGTATAATGCATATGCGGGGATATTCAAAATTTCATAGGGATATTCTTTTTATTAGGGGTGAGCATAAAAACCAAAAAATCGAAACAAATCCGTTAAAACCGACAAAACCGAACTGCTAAAACCGAAACCATTTCAAAACCAACGGTTCGGTTTCAAATTTTGAAAAAAAACGATGGTTTCGGTTTTAGCCCGAAACCAAACCGTTAAGAAACCGCCCCACTAGTTATAGTTTCTATTATGATTATAGTATACAAGATATGTTATATTTTGATTTTTGGGCAGAAACTAGTATTTGTGTTAAAATATATAATTAGACATTGAATTCATGCTTATAAATTATATGTTATTACTGAAATCTATATGTAATATTGGGAAAATAAGGTTAGCGTAGTAAAATATATATTGATGTTAAAAAACGGGTGGGTTCGGTTTTCAAACCGAAACCAAACCGTTAATGGCTAGAAACCGCTAAAACCAAAACCGTTAGAAACCGAAACCATTGGATTTAAAAATCCTAAAACCAAAATTAGTAAATTCGGTTCGATTTGAACCTAAAACCGCCTTTGACCTATGCACACCCCTACTTTTTATAGTCTTACATGGAAGGCCGAATGTAATTTAGCAGAGACAGTGATTAATTTTGGTTTCAAAATCGATTTCTTCATAGCGATGGATCTCCATTTGTATGTAAGTTCCTTAATTCGCCATTTCCAATACAATTTGATGTCTTCCTGAGCTACCTGAGATATGCTTCCACTGCTGGATATGAGGATATTCAACGCACAAAACCTAATTACAGGTACGACACATGCTCTATCGCCAATCTAAGTTGAGAATTAGTTAGGGTTCGTGTGTTATTGTTCAATATTTCAATCCTAATTGTCGAAATTGCTACTATTATGCAACGTTTCGTGGTTAATTTCGAAGTTTGATAAAATTTTGGGGACTGATTACGCAATCGTAAATTTAATTAGAAGTATTATGTTATGATTTGTGGTTATTATCGCAGTTTCAATCAAATCCTGTAGAAACTGAAACTGCTAGCATTATGTGATGATTGAATAGTGTTTTTGATAAAAGAAAATTTTTTCCAATCGATATACCGGTGAGCGCGGTCTATAAACCGAACCAAACGTAACCTTTAGAACCGAAATCGAAAATGATGAATTTTCAAAACCAAACCGAACCGATTACATGTTTTCGATTTTGGTTAGTTTCGGTTCTGCTTTTTTAGCCCAAATGCTCATCCTTGTTTGAGGACCGAACTGAAACCGATAGAACCGAAACAAAAAATATAAATTTTCAAAACCGAAATTGAACCTGGTTGCATGTTTTCGGTTTCCGTTCGATTCGGTTGGTTTTTGGTTCGGTTCGGTTTTTCCAACCCGTGAATTGCAAAACTGAACCTAGTCAAGTATAAGGGGTAGATGATGAAATGAGAATATAGTACGCATCAAATCTTCACATGGTCCTCACCATGACTACTCACATTATTCAGGTTTGCTTTTTTCCTTTTTTACCTGAAAATGAAAACAACCGTTTAATGGAGACACAATGCCAACCATGTTCAAGCTTCTCATGTATCCATCTTCACCAATGGTACACTTCCTATTCTATATATATACATGTGAACTATGATATTCTTTATTCATTACAAAAAAAAAACAATAAGTGACTATATAGGAATACAATAGATCAAAGGGAAACGTCAAGTGTCCCTCAGAGATCCTCTGAACACTTCATTGGGATGTTTTAATTATGGTATCCTACTGAAGTGTTTGGGGGAACTCCAAGTGCCACTAGACACCATAAAACTAAACATCTTGCCTGTGGCTAGTAATACTTTGTAAGTGATCATTTTAAGAGTTACATTATAGAAGTCGAGAGAATTATATAATTGTCATATAGATTTATGTTACAAGAGTTATTTATACATGAAGTTTCAAGTTGGTTTCTTATTTTTCTACATTGTAAACGTATTGCTATGTATATATGTACATATATCGACTAAGTGGTTCATTTTTCATCCCGCCCTTGAAGTGATTCGGGCTCGTAGAGGATCCTTCATCACAATCGTAAACTCGACCTTTTCAGAAAGATCGACATTATATCCATCAGGAACACTCCAACGAAAATACCAAATCAAATTAGCAACAAAATATTCCAAATGAAGCAGAGCCAAATCAGAACCAGGACATATCCTTCTCCCAGCACCAAACGGCATCATTTTAATCCCTTTTCTTCCACTTATATCAAACACACCATCATTAACCAAAAACCTCTCTGGCTTGAACTCCATCGGATCATCCCACACCGTTGGATCCAAACCCATCTCACCCACCATGAAATTCACCATGGCGCCCTCGGGTATCGTATACCCTTGCACCTCTACTTCCTTTGTGGCCTTATGGGCCACCACGAAATGCCCCGGTGGGTGTCTCCTCAACCCTTCCAAAACCACCGCTTTCAAATACGACATTTTCTGTATCTCCTCCTCGTTTATAACCAATCCCGCCTCGACACCTGGCGGTGGTCCCACAACCGCCACGATTTCATCGTACAACTTCCTCTGAATGTGAGGATGCTTCACTAGATTCGCCATGATCCATTGTAACGCGGTGGCGGTTGAATCCGTGCCGGCGTTAAGAAACTCACCACACATGCTTACCATCTCTTTGTGAGTCAACTTCCGACCATCTTCCTCGGGAAGTTGTAGATTAACCAACGTGTCAACATACGCCACAACTCGCTTTTCTAAATTATCCGATTCGATTCGGGATTTGATAAGCGGGATCAACACTTGTTCTTGCTCGTTTCGTATTTGCAAAAGCTCTTTCCATCTATTTCTAAACAATATCTTCCCCAATCTCGGGAAAAAACCGAGCACGTCAAACCTTCCGGACCCGATTAGCAATAGAAAACGACGTTGTACGCTCGCGATTTCATTAACACGATGCTCATCAAGCTTTTCTCCAAAACACATAACTACCAATAAACAAAACATAGCATAGCGAAAATGATCAATCACCTTGATTCCTTCATCCTCATTCGCCTCATTCTCGTCCCGTAGCCGACCAATCAAGATTTGAAGCACCCACTTGCGGGCCCACGAGTATGTTTTGATACGTGACGGGTGCATCACCTCGGATGCAAGGTTCCGGCGGAGGAGCCGCCACGTAGGACCGTAGGGTGATGATGCGATGTTGCGGATAGCGAGGGTTTTAGGGCGGTCGGAGAACACCGCCCCTTTTTGAACGAGGATTTTGTGGGCGAGAGAGTGGCTACTGACAAAGATGAACGGTTGAAAACCCGTTGAAAGAACGAAGATCGGACCGTATCGGGTTTTGAGATTTACGATCACGTTTTCGGCTTCTAAGTGGGAGTTGGTTAGCTGTAATTTGATGGTGGATATGAACGATGGTCCTGGCGGTAGTTTCTTCCGGTCACTCTGGCGGAATAGGGTGGTTCTAATTAGGGCGGAGATGCAGAGGGTAACGACTATGATGAACCATTTCTCCATCGTTGACAAACGAAGGTGAATAATTGATTGCTTGTGAAGGCTCTCTATATATATCAGCTCATGAATTTGTCAAAGTGAGGTTAAAAGTCAACGTTTACTTACAGGATAAGTAAGTCTAAACTGGTCAACTTTAGTAGTCTTTATGTTTAAGTACCAAACGATTTAGAATTAAGAAAATAAATAAAGAAAAGTAGCTATATTGTTATATAGATGAATATAAGTGAATGTTGGTAATCATTCAAAAGACACATACTGTAGAAATTTTAAGATAATGGACAAGAAACATAAAATTAAGGCTGGTTCAAGTTTTTTTCTTCTTTCCAAAAGAGTGTTATGAATAACTAGCAGGGTACCCGCGCAATGCGGCGGCGGGTACCCAGAAACCATATTTCGTGGCGAGCAAGTGTTGTTCGTTTACACGGTAATAATTATTGCTAGAAATAAATAATTAAACGGAAATGTGGATTTTGGTAAGAGTTGATGATTTACAGCGTCGTATATTTAATGTTATTGGGTAAAATGGTTTTCAAGTAACAGACTTTTGTTATTAAGTGTGGGTGGTGTTACTAAAGTGTAATGTATAGCAAGTGGTTAACACATAGTGATAAGTTAGGAGAGGTCTTGGGTTCGAATCTTATTAGCCGCGATTTTTTTTTAAGTTAGATAACTAACTAACAAAAGTGGAAAGGTCCTTAAAATCAAGTTTAAGGAGCTCCTTAAACTTGCCTAATGGAGTAGGCCTAAATGCTTTATATAGTAGTAAGATAACAAGAGTGAAGACATACAATTTCTGAAAGTGAAAGGTTTGTTCATGACCATTTGAGCCAAATATCGACACACTTTCGAAATTTTAGATGAATCATATAAACAAAACCTAATAGTTTTGCATTAGGAAACAAATTAAGAGTGTGTTTGGTGTTACGTTTTCCACCTGCTTATGTGATTAATATGTATTCAGAACACACAATATCCATTTGTAGTGTTTGGGAATACAAAAATAAAGATCAACGATTTGCGTTTTTTAGCATCAAAACACGGTTTTGCAAAAACATATGAGCATGTGCTTTTGTGAAACGTAATTTTACCAAACCATAAAAATTACCACATTATCCTCTTTTTAATCATTTAAAGAATCTGATTTGTTAAACACCTCAAAAACTATTAATTATCTGATTAATGTAATATCAAACCACATAAACATATCAAACCACATAAACAAATCCAGACATTATGTTCTCGAATCACGTTTAGTAACATTATTTGATTATATGTTTTCAAAATGTATAATATATTTAAATAACCAATCCTAAACACGGAAACACCCGTAAAACATACATATTCAATCACACAAATTTTTTATACATAGTGGACCTATAGAGACTCAACTAGCTGATTTTCGACCCTTGAAGTGATTCGAGCTTGTAGAGGATTCTTCATAACAATCGTAAACTCGACCTTTTCAGAAAGATCAACATTATATCCATCAGGAACACCCCAATGAAAATACCAAATCAAATTAGCAACAAAATACTCCAAATGAAGCAGAGCCAAATCAGAACCAGGACATATCCTCCTCCCCGCACCAAACGGCATCATCTTAATCCCTTTGCTCCCACTTATATCAAACACGCCATTACCATTACTACCATCATCATCCACCAAAAACCTCTCTGGCTTAAACTCCATCGGATCATCCCACACCGTCGGATCCAAACCCATCTCACCAACCATGAAATTAATAGTTGCACCTTGCGGTATCACATACCCTTGCACTTCCACCTCTTTCATAACCCTATGCGGTAACACGAAATGTCCCGGTGGGTGTCTCCTCAACCCTTCCAAAACCACCGCTTTCAAATACCGCATTTTCTCTATCTCATCCTCGTTTATAACCAATCCCGCCTCGACACGTGGCGGTCCGACAACCGCCACGATTTCATCGTACAACTTCTTTTGAATGTCGGGATTCTTCACTACATTCGCCATGATCCATTGTAACGCGGTGGATGTTGTGTCCGTACCCGCATTGAGAAACTCGCCACACATGCTCACCATCTCTTTATGAGTCAACTTTCCATTGTTTTCATTTCCACCATCTTCAATCGGAAGATTTAAATTCACGAGTGTATCGACATACGCTACGATTCGTTCGTTTTCGTTTTCGGGTTTGGATTCGAGTGATTCGATTCGGGATTTGATTAGTGGGAGTAACGTTTGTTCTTGATCATGTCTTATTTGTAATAAATCTTTCCATCTGTTCCTAAACAATATCTTCCCTAATCTCGGGAACACACCGAGTATATTAAACCGACCTGAACCGACTAACAACAGCAACCGACGTTGTACGGTAGCGATTTCGTTGATTTGATTCTCTTCAAGCTTCTCACCGAAACACATCAATACTAACAAACAGAACATTGCGTACTGGAAATGATCGACTACCTTGATTCCGGCAGCTTGATCTTCAGATTCCCGGAGACGGTTAATCAGGATTTGAAGGACCCATTTCCGAGCCCACGAGTACGATTTTACTCGAGAAGGGTGGAGGACTTCGGATGCGAGATTCCGGCGGAGGAGCCGCCATGTTGGGCCGTACGAGGATGATGAGATGTTGCGTACGGCGAAGGTTCTAGGGCGGTCGGAGAAGACGGCGCCTTTTTGTATGAGGATCTGGTGGGCGAGAGAGTGATCGCCGACGAAGATTGACGGACGGGAACCGACGGTGAGAGTGATGAGAGGTCCGTATTTGGATTTGAGGTTTACGAGGATGGGTTCGAGAGCTGAAAGGGAGTTGGTTAGGAGTATGAAGTTGGAGGAGAAGAACGACGGTCCTGGTGGTAGTTTGTTACGGTGGCTCCGGCGGAGGAATAGGGGTTTGATTAGGGCGGCGATGCAGAATGTGAGGATGATGATGAACCAAGTCTCCATGGATGTGAGTGGTGGCAAGGTGGGTGTTTGGTGTGGGGTATATATCACCTTATCGCCAGTTATCGGTCTCTGTTTACAAGTTACCTCAAGTGTCAATCTCATCGTTTCCTTGATTTATTGGGAATTTGTTGCTAGTTTAGTAAATTTACCAAACTACCCCGCTACCGGAAACAGAGTAAAGATAAGAGTTAATTACATGGATGGTCCTTTATGTTTATAGCAAGAAATTTCACTAATGATCTTATAATTTTAAAAATTACAACGATAGTTCTTATTTTTGAAAGGTTTTTTACCGATGGTCCTTTACCAAAATGTGTGTTTATTTTTCAAGTTAACTAACATCACATGTGATGCACTTGAGGGGTATTTTGGTCAATTTGTCTTTTCCCTTCTCATTTAAATTACACGGATGGTCCTTTAGGTTTATAGCAAATTTCACCAACTGTTCTTTAGTTTCAAAAATTTACCAAAATACCCCCAAGTGCATCACATGTGATGTTAGTTAACTTGAAAAGTAAACGGATATTCTGATAAAGGATAATCGGTGAAAAACCTTTAAAAAATAAGGACCATCGGTGTAATTTTTGAAACTAAAGGACTATTGGTAAAATATGCTATAAAACTAAAGGACCATCTATGTAATTTACTCTAAAGATAAACTTTACTAAATTGTAGTCGTTTGCTTGAATATTCTTCACCAAAAAGTTTTTTAAAACTTAGGGCTCGTAAAATTCGTCCTCAATTGTTGTAAACGAAGAGGAGATACATATTATTAAATCTTTCTCGATCAAACCAAAACTAACGTGACCTCCTTCTAATCAAGAACGGACCATGAGAAATAATTAGAAATAAGAACAAAAGACAAAACTTCAAAAGGTATGGCCAAAGAATAAAAATTGTTAGAAATTTAAATATCAATTATCATTTTTTATTAAGATTTGTAATTATAACTTAGATTATAAAAGATAATTAGTGAAAAATGTGTCATTACCAAATGTGTGCCACCAAAGGCACCTCCACGGGTAGCATATAACTGCTGTCACCAACCGCCACCACCAAAAGGTGTGATGGTTCATCACATATTTTCAATTACTATCGATTGAAGATAATTGAATAATCAAATAGCAGATTGAATTGATCAATAATTTCAATATTTTTGTTCCTCTCTCTGTTTTACGTCGATTGTTATAATTAACACCCGATATGTTTGATCAAAACCATGATCATCCAAACCCAAATCAGTTTCCTGTAATCCCCCAATTCTAAACATAAATGAGTGGATGGAGAGATGTCCATTAGAAGCAAACGCATGTAATTGAATAATATAAACTTGTATAGAATAGATCTGTCATTACAGTAATTCATACACACATTTGCCTGCATTCCTGTTTTTATTCATTGTAGAAGTATATATATTTAATTATAATTGATTGTATCAATTAAGTGGTTATTTTTTTCGCCCTGGGAGATATTTGGGTTCGTAGCGGATCCTTCATCACAATCGTAAACTCGACCTTTTCAGAAAGATCGACATTATATCCATCAGGAACACTCCAATGAAAATACCAAATCAAATTAGCAACAAAATACTCCAAATGAAGCAGAGCCAAATCAGAACCAGGACACATCCTCCTCCCAGCACCAAACGGCATCATCTTAATCCCTTTTCTTCCACTTATATCAAACACACCATTACCATCATCCACCAAAAACCTCTCCGGCTTAAACAAAACCACCGCTTTCAAATACCGCATTTTCTCTATCTCATCCTCGTTTATAACCAATCCCGCCTCGACACCTGGCGGCGGTCCCACATGCGCCGCGATTTCATCGTACAACTTCCTCTGAATGTGAGGATGCTTCACTAGATTCGCCATGATCCATTCTAAAGCACTAATTGTGGCTTCTGTACCAACGTTAAGGAACTCTCCACACAAGCTCAACATCTCTTTTTCGGTCAAATTTCCTCCATTTTTACCGGTCGCATCTTTCCGATCGGGAAGCTGAAGTTTCATCAGCGTGTCAATGTATGCCACGATTTGCTCGTCTCCTACAGTCTCGAGTCGAGATTTTATTAGCGGAATGAAGAGTTGTTTTTGATCATTGCGCAATTGCTCCCTGATTTTGCTTTTATTTCTGAACAATATCTTCCACAAACGTGGGGAGATTATGTAGACGTTAGAACTCCAAGAACCAACCAACGACATCAACCCACGTTGTACGCGCGTGATGTTATCGATACACTCATCATCAAGCTTCTTCCCAAAACACATTAGCACCACCAGATGGAACATGGCGTGCTCAAAATGGTCAACCACCTTTGTTATTAAACCGTCAGCCTGCTGCTGCTTTTGAAGGCGAGCAATCAGGTTACCAAGGACCCACTTGCGACCGGAGGAGTAAGACTTGACTCGTGACGGTTGGAGGAACTCAGAAGCAAGATTCCGGCGGAGGAGCCGCCAGGTAGGGCCGTAGGGGGCTGAGGAGATGCTGCAGAAACGGAAGAATCTAGGGCGGTCGGAGAAGACGTCGCCTTTCTGGATGAGGATTTGGTGGGAGAGAGAACGGCTGTTGACGAATATTAAACGGTGGAAACCGACGGAAAGAGTGATGAGTGGTCCGTATTTGGACATTAGACTTTTGAGGATCGGTTGAAGCTCAGGCAGGGAGGTGGTTAGGAGGAGGAAGTGGGAGGAGAGAATCGACGGCCCTGGTGGTAGCTTCTTGCCGCCGTCTTTCCGGCGGAAGAAAAGGAATGTGATAATGGCGATGACGGAAAGAGAGACCATAATTGTGAAGTAGGTGTCCATCGTCGAAAATTTAGGTGTCTTGCTATTACTTCATACATCTACTATCTACTATATTATAATAAAACAAACCTCTTAATGCCACATGTCATTTTTCTACACCCTTAATGCCACATGGCACACTAAGAAACCACTTTATTTTTTCAAATATTCAAATTTAAAATTTAAGATTAGCTTTTTAATTAATTAAATTAGTTATATACAAAGTATATCTTTTATTCAAATTATATATATCTTTTATTAAAATAGTTTCCGATTAACTTTAATTTTTGATAAATTATCCCTTTTGACAATTATAATTTACTTCAAGTTTTCGAAACTTTTTTTCCTTTTCTGGTCTTTTTTTTTTATTATTTTAAGTTATTAAATATTTTATTTAAATTTTTATCTTTAACATCTAACGTATTTATTACTTTTTTTTTTTCGGTGAAAACTAAACTTCAATATTAATGCGTGCAAATTTGGAATTTGATAGCAAAATAAATTACATTTACCCATGACCAAATTGTATGGGTACCTTGTCATACTTATATTAGGAGTATTATATACTTCATCGGTTTCTAAATAAATAATACATATGGAGGTTTATGTATTTTGAGACAAAATATTATAATTAATATTATATTAGATTAAATTAAATTAAATAGTTAGTGGAGGATGTGTCTTACTTATTTTGATTAAAGTGAGTTTAGTGATATTTAAAAGTAAAAATAAGGGTAAGTACGTCATTTCACTTTATTAAATAAGATAGTTAGTTAGTGTGAACTCCATTAATTTTCGTGAAAATAAAACAAGTTTTTAAATTATATCAGTTATTTTAAAATACCCAAAATAAAAAAGTGTATTACTTATTTTGAAACGAATGAAGTACGTATAAATTAATTGAAAGTAATATAATTATATTACTTAAATTAATTATAATTAATATAAATTTAATATAAATCTAAAGATTTATATTACTAATTAATTATAAGTAATATAATTAAATTAAAAAACTACAAATTCACCTTTCCACATTAAAGTTTAAAAACTTAATTTTGTTTCTGCGAATTTTTTAACAATTATTATTATTTTGAAATATATTAACAAAAAACTACTATTATGATCTTAAAAATATGTGCTCAAAATAATTCTTAATTTTTATGCAGTCCTAATTGTCCAATCCTGACTTAGCCCAATGTTAAAAAAATTAAAAAACTCAATAAAATTATAAGATAATAATTTTTTGGGAGATCCTTTTTTATTTTCGGTCTCAAGAAACTTATAAATTAATAATTCAAAGATACTGAAAAAAAATATTACATTCTATTAAAATATTTTATTTATTTATTTTTTATATCTTTAAAAAATTATTTTCTTTTCGTTAAAAAAGATAACATCATGTGATAATCACATGTGATTGTATTACTGATCAATATGACGGTACAAAAATATCACACGTGATCAAGTATACAATCTCATGTGATTATACAAAAACATCACATGTGATTAAGTATATAATCACATGTAATTATCACAATATATTATTTTTAAATGGTTGAAATAAAATAAAATAAAATAAAATATTTGGATTCAAATGGTTGAAATTTATATGGGTTTCAAATAATACCCCTTGATGTAAAAAAAATATATGATAAATTTTGGCCATTAATTATTATTGATCAATGGTTGAAATTTGTCTTTTGGGAATAAAAAAAAATTAAGGATTGCCTTCAACAATTCCCTTATCCTAAAAAATACATAAATATACTACCTCCGATTTAAAATAAGTACTACACTTTGGGTTTCACGGGTTTTGAGGCAAAAGATTATAATAATGGTTAAATTAGATTAATTGAATGATTAGTAGATAATGGGTCCCACACCTTTTGAATAAAGTGAGTTTAATGATGTTTAAAAGTAAAAAGTAAGTGTAAATGAGTCATTTCACTTTGTTAAAGTAAATAATTAGTGGGTGTGGGCTCTATTATTTTTGCCAAATAAGGTAATTTTTCAAAGTGTAACACTTATTTTGAATCACCCATTTATGAAAAGTGCAACACTTATTTTGAATCGGAGGAAGTATATTAAAGTAAAATCTCTTTAAAATAATACTCGGTAATTAATAAACTCTCTAAAATAATAAATTTATCCGGTACCAACTTGGGCCGATGTAAAAAAATTGAAAAACTCAATCAAATTATAAGATAATAATTTTTTGGGAGATCCCCTTTTTATTTTCGGTCCCAAGAAAATCATGAATTAATAATTTATAGAAACTGGAAATTTTTGTTACACTCTATTAAAATACGTTTCAATAATTTTATGTTTTTCTTTAAAGTTCAAGTCTATTTAGAACGCGTATTTAACTTTTTTTTATTACATCCAATAACCCGGGTGTTTATTTTTGTATTGTAAGAGGCACAGACTTTTGCAAAATACATTTAAAATAAATTTGAGAGTAAATGGTATAAATTTTTTTTTAATTTTTTTCCCTAATTTTTATACCATAACAAGCTAGCATTCTAAATAATTACAAAAAATTTAATCTTCCATAGTACCATCAAATTGCTTCATATTTAGTTCATTTGTATTAACTCCTAATGTCCGAAGTCAGAAATATATTAACTCCATTTGTATTAATCCGCAAGTCCGAAGTACAGCAAATTAACTTTATTTATATTAACTCCAAAATATATTTACTTCACTGTTATACTAAATTTATAATTTAATTATCCACATTATTAAACATTTAATATAATTAACATCACTAACAACAAATTACAAAATTCAAGATTTCATATACTATTGGCTTACTAATGGCAACTAATAACTACAAATGAATATTATCATAAATTCAAATTAATTTCCTTATTACGTTTGATACTTTGAATGTTAATTATCTTCGAATATTCACATAATTAAAATTGTTGCTATAATCGTATTTTAGGATTGTATATTCCATTTTATCAAAAATAAATGATTCGCCCACAAATTATGCATTACATTCCATTTCTAAAATAAATGGTATAATAGTAACAAACTCAATCTCCTAAAAAACAACAACACAACTTAAAAAAAAAAAATTAGAATTAATCAATACCAATCAGTTGGGTCGAATAAAAATAAAATGCTAAAAATTAAATGGTTAAAATGGGTCAAAAATGGGGAAAATGTCTAAAAAATATTAAATTTTGGTAGAAATACTTAGTATTCATCATTCTAATAGATTGGATTCTATACGTTTAGAAAATAAAAAATCAAGTTAAAACGAACGGGTCTAAAGGAAAAAGAAACTAAATATATATTTAAATTTAGTTAATAATGGAACGGGTCGAATGAATCATTAGTTTGATTTCAAAATTAAGTACTATATGTGTAATAAAAAATTGAGGCACAAAATTCATAATTTTATACGCACTGCAATGAAGATTTATATTGAGAATTAGCATGAATTTATTTTGAGAATTAACATAAATTTAACAAAGAAAAATCCAAATTTTACATTAAGTGAGTAATTGAGCGATAAAAACTGCGTCTCTTTTTTTTAATGGTAACAATAACTGGTTAAGATCATATAAAAAATAAACTACTAATTCATATAAAAAATGATGATTAAAATCTTATATGTAAATATGATAACATTTAATTCAAAAATAATTTTTTCATAAACAAACATTAACATATTTTGTCATATTCATTTATAGTTTATAACCCGTGTAATACACATGTTCGTTTTAAGTTAATCTGTTGCACTTCATGATGCTAAAATAAAATCAAAATGACATAGTTTGGACATATTAATACTCACATTAAACCATGCGTTTTATCCTACATGACCTTATATAGATAGATATAGATTTTGAATTTGAATGAAGGAAAGATATGTACAATTAACTCCAAACTATTGTTTTCAATTTTAAAATTTAAAGGTATCCGTTAATCTAAAATATACATTTTTTTAGCAGCAAAAAGAAGGCAACGAAAATTAATTTTGAGCAAGAGATAATTTTGAGCAAAGGATGACTAATTTAATTAATTACATAATATTTATTTTGTTTTGATTTATGCAGTGTTTTCTTAGGTTTTCATGTAGCATTAGGGGCTTTACAAGATGACATATGACTTTTTAAAATCTTATTTTATTATAATACATAGAATAGATAGATATATAGATTATCATCACTATTTTCGTAAATGTCAATATCCTTTATTTTTTCTATATAAATATTAATTTGAATATGTTTAAATTACATTTTTTGCATCCTTTATTTCGTAATCATCACTTTCTTAAATATATTTAAGAAAGTGTATATAAATTTATGTTAATGTTTCTTATTTTGTTAAAGAGATTGTTTCGTAATTTTTAGAATATACTTAGTAATATTTTCATTGACTTTTTTTTTCTTTCTTATTCTATGTTTATCATTATATTATTAAGTAATTTTAAAATTTATCTATATAAATTGCAAGCTCATGTTATTACTTTGCGTTTTAGAAGCATTACATATTTTCTTATCGTTGACCTATTATGCAATTAATGATAAATTTTTGTATTTCATAAGCGTTACATCCAGTAAAATTATTGACAGCCCGTGATTTTTCACGGGTCAGAAACTAGTTTTAATATATAATAGTGTGATAAAGATTCTAATAAACCTAAGTGATGTAGAAATGAAAAGTTAGATAAAGATTATAATCCGTTGATTCAAATGAATACCGGATTAATTTAACACAAAACACGTTGATTCGAGGGAATACCGTGATTTTGTAACATCCCAAAAACCCGGCCTAGTAGTTTATTGACCTTAAGGTATCTTATTAAATGATTATCTGATTAAATGTTTAGTTAATTTAATTAGCCTGCTGTCTTTTGCGGTATTTTAACCAAGGGGTTAAAATACCCGACTTGTGATATATTTGGAATGAAAACGTGGATTTTATATATTTGGATTCCTTGTTAAATATCGTTTCCGGAAATGCTTTCGTTTTTAAAATTGGAGTCCGTTTGCTATTTTAAATAAATTAATTACGAAAGGGACTTTCAGACATATACTGTTAAATTAAAAGAAAAGCCAACAAGGGGGCCCATGCCCTTGTTTGGCCGGACGAGAGAGAGAGAGAGAGAGAGGGGTCACCCTCTCTTTTCTTCTTGCTTCCTTTTGAAAAACATTATCCACAAAGAAAATATACTATTTCATTGCTTTTGCTCTCCAAGCCATCAAACTTGTTCTTGAGCTATTCTTGGTGTTTCTCTTGCTTGAATCCAAAAATCTTACATAAGTTAGTGTAGAAGGAGTTTAGAAGTAAGTTACATCTTTTCTCTTGCTTGTTCTTGGTGTTCTTGAGTTAGAGCTTGAACTAGGGTTTATGTAGCTTGTTGATTTGTTGGGGAATCTTGATATGGAAGTTGTTTTATGTGATTATACAAGCTTTTACATCATTTGTATGATAGATTGTTGAAGGAATACAAGATTTGGTGAAAATCACCTTCAACCTCCATTAATGGTGGAAGTTGAAGGTGGGTTTTGACAAATCTTGGATTTCTTGATATTTGAATTGATGGAATTGTTTATTAGGTTGTGAAATCATGATTGGTAAGTTATGCATGGTGAAATCATAGTATAGTTGATTGTGTGAATTGATCTAGTTGGTGTTTGGGTCAAAATGTTTAACTAGTGATCTTGGAAGTATCATACTTGGAATTTTGATGGTTATGATCTTGATGGAATTGTTAAATGATTGTGAATTGCTAGTTTAAAGATTTATTGCTAGTTGATGGAAATGTGGAAGTGTTAGGATCATGTTCGGGTTCTTGGCCCGTTTGGGCCAACTAGTCATGAATACTTGATAAATGGTCAAAATGGTCAATTGTATTGATGAAGGATTTTTGCTAGTTGTAAATGTCATAAGATATGCATTTTATGAGTCTTATGTGGCTAGTTGTTGAAATTGTTGATTTTGACAATTCGGTGGATTATCACTAACTCGGTATATTATTGACAGAAACCGGGAAGGATACTCAGTGATACTAGCTCACTGAGTTAAGGAATCGAAAGTTGAAAGGTGAGTGGATTCAACCTACAACTCGGGTTTCAGTTATTTTATTTGGTATTGGTATTTTGGTGAAAAATCGCAGGAAATTACCAGACATGGGGAGTTCACGGCGTGAACTCCACTTCGCGTCGTGAAGTGGCTCCAGCTAAGTTGGTCGATGGTCGCGAACTAGTTCACGTTCGGAGTTCCCGACGCGAACTCTAGTTCACGATCGTGAACTTGAGTTCGCGATTGGGAACTCTTTCGTGACGTATTTCGCGGTGTTTTTCGTAGCTAGTCTACTTGTTATGTATGCCTAGTGTTAGGGAATACCATACATGATTATGTGCACAATCGGGACGAGGTGAGTGTCGGATGGATAACGGTTGGGCACAGTGTATCGACTAACATGGTATCCGACCTTACCTGTATGCGTTACATGGTTAAGGGGAGGGAGTTGCCCGGGGTGTTGGATACAAAACGCTATCGGTTACCGTGGTTTTGGCCGACCATGGTTTAAGGCCCGCAAAGCCGCCGATCCTCTCAATTAAGTTATTACCCAACCGGAGATGTTTATAACTTCCGCGTTTAAGTGTTTAGTGTAGTTGGTAGCCTTAGGAATTCATTCACTTAGCTTTTGTGCTAATCCCTCCCTTATCGACACATTTCAGGTTGGATGGCTTGAACGGGTCGGGCTTGGACGGGAAGTTTGATCATGCTTAAATTTTTATTTTGTTAAATGAGCCGTGTTTAGTAATACCGTCTTTTAACTAACTTTTGGTTGTAATATTTGTGGGACCATGGTTTTGTAAACTTAACATAACTAGGAACAAATCGTATGCTTCCGTAACCTTAGTTTAACGCTTAATTGGATATATTTTTTTTAAAAATTGCGGTGTTACAACTTGGTATCAGAGCTTCGGTTTGTCGATGGATACACGGGGTTGGTGTTCCATTCCCAAATCGTGGCTCGTGTTATGGTCAAACCTTCCGGTCAAGAGGGATTAGAGTAAGTGTGAATTGGGTTTAGTAGTTAGTAGATGTGAACTAACGAATTGAACTAAGCCTTGGTGAGATGTTGTGTTTTGTAGCAGGAATGGCTACGGATGGAAACACGTTGGAGAATGTCCCACCGAACACGAACCTTGGGAATGACGGAGCAACGGGCTCGGGGAGTGATGAGATACCGAACGAAGAGTATATTGTACTATTGGAAACTCGAAACATGGAACTTGAGGATACCATCAGGGCCCTCCGCCAAAGCCAATCGACTGAGCCACGACCCGAGGCTCGGTCAACCGTACCCCTATCACCCAAGCAAATCCACCCCCACAATTCACTCAAACTACTCGTATTCCCGTCTTTCCCCGGAATGACTCCTCATCTCCAAATGCAAGCATATCGCAACCACCTCTCACCCACACCGTACCCATTGCCAATGCCCAACACCAACAATTCTTCTATCAACCTTTCCCGATAGAAAAGAAATCGTGCACTTACAAGAATTTTCTCGATTGTAAGCCAACCGAGTATCGTGGTAGTTCCGACCCGGCGGAAACTCTAACGTGGCTTCAGGCCACCGAGAAAGCACTTATTGCGTGTAATTGTGAAGACCACTTGAAGGTCCGATATGCGTCCCGGATGTTGGAAGGACCGGCTATGGATTGGTGGGATGGGTTGACCGCGAATTTTAGTAATGAGATGATGGATGCAATCACGTGGAAACAATTTAGGGATCAAGTGGAGGCTCGGTATTGTAGCCCGTTTGAATTGGATAAAATCCGGAATGAATTCATGATGTTGAAGATGACCAATCGAATGACGGTGGATGAGCTTATTCTCCAATTTAATGGTAAGCTCCGATTTGTAACTCAATGGGTGCTCGACGAGTCCACCCAAATCAAACATTTTGTTGGGGCATTATTGCCCGAGTATCGGAATGTAACAAGGCTTGCGGGAACTCTCTTGCAAGCCTATGATCTTGCTAAATCGGCCGAAGGTGATGTTTTGGCACAAAGGGCCGCGAGTCGAGAGAAGGCCCTGTAACATACGTGTTTTAAAATTTTGTATTTTAATAGTTAAAAATAGATAATAGTTGGTAAATGATAAGATAATAGACTTTGTAGTTGAAAATATTGCTAGAAATCTGTGATTTTGGGTATAGAAAAGTGGTATAAGTTAGAGGGAAGAAAAAGTGAAAAATTGCAGCATTTTGGGAGATAGCGGCGCTATCTTAGAGATAGCGGCGCTATCTTATGTAAATTGGAACAGCGACTCGAAATAGCAAAGGGGGAAAAACGCGAAAATTGGGGGATAGCGGCGCTATCCTGGAAGATAGCGGCGCTAAAAAGCGCGGGTGTGGAGATAGCGGCGCTATCTCTAGGATAGCGGCGCTATCTTGTGCAGGTTAGACATAAAAACGGGATTTTGACCCATTTCAGCTCATTCCTTTTTTTCCAGAATATTCTCTCGGCGATTGTGGACGATTTTGAGTGTTTTTGGGTGTTCTTGGGCAGATTCTAGCTGGAAATCAAAGGATTATCATTCCTAGTGTTGATTATTAAGGTATATCTCTTCCCTATCATCATGCATATGTAGAATTTGAGGTATGAAGTTGGATTGTCAAGAACCCAAGTTAGGGTTTGAGTTGTGAAACTGAAATTGAGGATTATATGTTATGTATAGCAGGTTTCTAACCATGAGTGTGGTAGTTAGCATGTGATTATACTCAAATTTTAGATAAACTAGTGGTCTAGGGTTATGGTTCATCACCAAATTGGGGGAAATTGATGATTAAGGTTTATCCTAGATATGATTATGGTTAGAATTGTTGTTGAGATGTGTATACTTGTGTTAGGTAAACAATTGGGAGATTGTGGTGTTTGCAACGATCGGTGATATTGAAATTGTGATTAAAGGAAGTGTTTGGCTCGGGTTGGCAAGTGCTTAATCCCAGGTGAGTTCCCTATGTGCAATGTGTATACTTTTAATTATATTTATAACTAATTAATATAATTAGTTGGTAACTATAACAATTTGACATTCTCGAGTATTGATTTGGTTGGTTAAGGCATTGATAATCGTTATGATCAAACCCATATTTTCTTGACCCGTTTGAGCGTTTTCCCTTGAGTGATATTTCATTTCGTGAGGACCCATGGCGGCTTGAGTATTACTTCGTGTAATATGTCGGGCGGTGGACGCGGGAGTACCTGGCGGAGGAGTGGTATGGACCGTGGTGGTGAAGCTGGATCATGGACTCGGTTAGGGGTGCCATGGTCACCTTCATCGGCCTCATTCCCTAATGGCCTAAGAGGGAATGACGCACTTTGTTAAATCTGGAATTCTACTTTGATCATTGTTGACCCGATGTTGTCATTTGGTGCTTTGTGATGATGTTGACATGTTAACCCGGTACTTTGACCCGTTTCTGTTGTTACTTGTTTCTTTATCTATGTTGATTAATATAATTATTTAGTATAACATTATACATTGTGGAACTCACTAAGCTTTTATAGCTTACACGTTTAGTTGTCACCATTTTCAGGAGTAGACAAAGGCAAAGGCAAGTGCGAGTAGATTCAGGAGTTGGTTAGCTTGAAGCTTTGGAAGAGCTTCTATTTTGGTATAGTCTTTTGGTATAGTATAGTATTGTATTTTGGGGTACGTTTAGTTGGTTTGTATCCGTTGTAGCTAGTTTTTATATGTATGTATGTCTTTTGGTAGAATTTTGTTAATCTTGTATTTTGGTAAAACTTTGGAAGGTTAGGTTGTAGATGATGTTTAAAAGTGGTCCTTTTGAAGTTTGGTCGTTACAGGCCCCGTTTCATAAGGGAAAGTATGATCAATCAAACTCGAGCAACCACAAGAAACCCCAAGGGAACCATAAGTCAAACAATGATCGTCGCAAGTAAATACTTCAAGGTTCCAACCAAAGGAACCCGTGGTGCCTACCGTGTAAGTCCTCTCATGCCGGCCCGTGTACGGCACAAACTTGAAGGTGTATTAAATGTGGGCAACACGGGCATGAGTCCTCGGAATGCAAGTTGGAAAATAGCGTTTGTTGGACTTGCCAAAAGGAGGGTCATCGGGCCATGCATTGTCCAACGAAGAAGGGTTCGGGTTCGGGTTCCGGTTCGGGCGGGGGAGCGGCTTCGTCGGGAAGTCAAAAGAGGAAGAGTCATCCGCCACCTACGGGTCGGGCATTCAAGATGACAGTGGAGGATGCCACCACCACCGACGATGTCATCACCGGTATGTTTCTAATAAACTCCCTACCCGCTCGTGTATTATATGATTCGGGTGCAAATTGTTCGTTTTCTTCAAAGAGTTTTTGTGACAAATTGAAATTGCCTACTTCTTTGATCGCGACACCTCTAGAGGTAGAGGTGGCCGATGGTGAAATGGTTCCGGTCACGACATCCGTGTCCGGGGCTAGTATTGATATTGATGGCGTGAAATTTTCGATTCTTTTACTTGTTATGCCGATATCCGGCTTTGATGTGGTATTAGTTATGGATTGGTTAAGTGCTAATAAGGCCAACATAAATTGCCACCAAAAGTTAATTACTTTTCTTTTCCCGACGGGTCACACGTAGTGGCCCGGGGGGACCGTGCGACCCCGACCATACTCATGATATCCATGATGAAGGCCCGTAAGTCCTTGACCAAGGGATGTGAATCGTTTTTGGCCTATGTGATCGATGTGAAAAAGGAAAAGAAAGTGGTTGGTAATCTCCGGGTGGTTTCGGAATACCCGGAGGTGTTTCCCGGAGACTTGCCTGGGTTACCTCCCATTCGGGAGGTAGAATTCGAAATTGATTTGGTGCCGGGTGCCAATCCCGTGGCTAGAGCACCGTATCGTTTAGCACCGTCCGAGATCCGGGAAATGATGACACAAATCCAAGATTTATTGGATAAGGGTTTTATTCGGTCGAGTTCCTCACCTTGGGGAGCTCCGGTTTTATTTGTGAAAAAGAAGGATGGTGCACTCCGGATGTGCATTGATTATCGGGAATTGAACAAGAGAACGGTAAAGAATCGGTATCCTTTGCCGCGTATTGACGATTTATTTGATCAACTTCAAGGGTCTTCTTATTTCTCAAAGATTGATTTGAGATCGGCTTATCACCAAGTTCGGGTGCATGAAAACGATGTTCATAAAACGGCGTTCCGAACTCGTTACGGTCACTATGAGTTCTTGGTTATGCCATTTGGGTTGATGAATGCTCCCGCGATATTTATGGATTTGATGAACCGAGTTTGTCGGCCTTACCTCGACAAATTCGTTATTGTGTTCATTGACGATATTTTAATTTATTCCAAGACCGAAGAAGAACACGAGAAACACTTAAGGCAAGTGTTAGAAACGTTGAAGCGAGAACAGTTATTTGCGAAGTTCTCGAAGTGCGAATTTTGGCTTCGAGAGGTTCACTTTTTGGGTCACGTTATTTGCTCGAATGGGGTCAAAGTGGACCCGGCAAATATTGAAGCGGTTATGAATTGGGTTGCTCCAAAGAACCCAACCGAGATAAAGAGTTTCTTGGGTTTGGCGGGTTATTACCGCCGGTTTATTAAAGATTTTTCGAAGATAGCGGGTCCTATGACGAAGTTGACCCGTAAGGATGTACCGTTCCGTTGGGGTGATGATCACGAGAAGTCCTTCCAAACTCTAAAGCAACTATTATGTCAAGCTCCGGTCCTTGCCTTACCTGAAGGCCCGGAGGATTTTATTGTTTATTGTGACGCTTCACTTGCCGGTTTGGGTTGCGTGTTGATGCAACGAGATCGGGTTATTGCTTATGCTTCGAGGCAATTGAAGAATCACGAGAAGAACTATCCGACTCACGATTTAGAGTTGGCGGCGGTGGTTTTTGCACTAAAATTATGGAGACATTATTTGTACGGTACTAAGTGCGTGATTTGTACGGATCATAAAAGTTTGCAATATGTGTTCACGCAAAAGGAGTTGAATATGCGGCAACGAAGGTGGTTAGAGTTGATTAAAGATTAGGATTGTGAAATTCGATACCATCCCGGGAAGGCAAATGTGGTGGCCGATGCCTTAAGTAGAAAGGGGGATTCGGGGCGGGTGCAATTTATGCGGGCGGAAATTGTGTCGGATTTGGTGTCCCGGTTGAAGATTTCGCAAATGGAAGCCTTAAATGTTGAAAATTTGAAGACCGAGATTTTGATAAAGAGGAAGGATGATTTAGAAGAAGATTCTCGGGGTTTGAAGACGTATCAATCCCGGGTTTGGGTACCATTACTCGGGGGTTTGCGGGAATTGATTTTAGCCGAGGCTCACAATTCTCGGTTATCGGTTCACCCGGGTAGTACGAAGATGTATAATGATTTAAAGGCTCTTTATTGGTGGCCGACGATGAAGACCGACATTGCCCGTTATGTGGGCCAATGTCATATTTGTGCTCAAGTGAAGGCCGAACACCAAAAGCCCTATGGAACTTTAACCCAATCACCGATCCCCGAGTGGAATTGGGATCGGATTACTATGGATTTCGTGACCAAATTGCCGCGTACTCAAAGGGGTCACGATATGATTTGGGTTATAGTTGATCGGTTAACGAAGAGTGCTCATTTCTTGGCTACTAGTGAGACCGCTTCACTTAGTAGTTTGGCGAAATTGTACATTGACGAAGTGGTGTCCCGACATGGTATTCCGATTTCTATCGTGTCCGATAGGGATCCCCGTTTTGCTTCGATATTTTGGAATAGCTTGCAACGGGAATTGGGGACGCGGGTGAACTTGAGTACCGCGTATAATACCCAAACCGATGGGCAATCGGAGAGAACGATACAAACACTTGAAGATATGTTGCGGGCGTGTGTGTTAGAGTACGGTGGGTCGTGGGATTCCCACCTACCGTGGATCGAGTTTGCTTATAATAACTCGTACCACTCAAGTATTAAGATGCCACCGTATGAGATGTTGTATGGCCGTCGGTGTCGAACCCCGACGTGTTGGTTGGAAGCGGGCGAGAAACAGTATGCGGGACCCGATATTGTACAAATGACCGCGGATAAAGTTGCAATTGCGCGAGAAAGTTGAAAGCCGCCCGTGACAGACAAAAGATGTATGCCGATCCGAGACGTAAACCCGCTACGTTCTCGGAAAATGAGATGGTTTACTTGAAGGTTTCACCTTGGAAGGGTGTTATTCGTTTTGGTAAACGAGGAAAGTTGGCCCCGAGGTTTATTGGGCCGTTTCGAATTAGCAAAGTGGTGAATTCGCAATCGGTGACACTCGAGTTGCCTCCGGAGTTGTCGGCAATTCATAACACTTTCAACATTTGTTATTTGAGAAAGTGTAACATTGAAGATCCGAGCCAAATTCTCCCGGTACAAGAGTTGCGGGTTGATACAAAGAAAAGGTTGGTCGAGGAACCGGTGGAATTATTAGACCGAAAGGTGACGAAATTGAGAAAGAAACAAATTCCCATGGTTTTGGTAAAATGGAAGCACAGTTTGGGTGCGGATATGACATGAGAGACCGAGGCCGATATGCGGGAACATTATCCCTCCTTATTCGATCGAGATGGGATTCCGGGGACGGAATCTTCTTGAGTGGGGGAGAGTTGTAACATCCCAAAAACCCGGCCTAGTAGTTTATTGACCTTAAGGTATCTTATTAAATGATTATCTAATTAAATGTTTAGTTAATTTAATTAGCTTGCTGTCTTTTGCGGTATTTTAACCAAGGGGTTAAAATACCCGACTTGTGATATATTTGGAATGAAAACGTGATTTTTATATCTTTGGATTCCTTGTTAAATATCGTTTCCGGAAATGCTTTCGTTTTTAAAATTGGAGTCCGTTTGCTATTTTAAATAAATTAATTACGAAAGGGACTTTCAGACATATACTGTTAAATTAAAAGAAAAGCCAACAAGGGGGGCCCATGCCCTTGTTTGGCCGGACGAGAGAGAGAGAGGGGGGGGGGGTCACCCTCTCTTTTCTTCTTGCTTCCTTTTGAAAAACATTATCCACAAAGAAAATATACTATTTCATTGCTTTTGCTCTCCAAGCCATCAATCTTGTTCTTGAGCCATTCTTGGTGTTTCTCTTGCTTGAATCCAAAAATCTTACATAAGTTGGTGTAGAAGGAGTTTAGAAGTAAGTTACATCTTTTCTCTTGCTTGTTCTTGGTGTTCTTGAGTTAGAGCTTGAACTAGGGTTTATGTAGCTTGTTGATTTGTTGGGGAATCTTGATATGGAAGTTGTTTTATGTGATTATAGAAGCTTTTACATCATTTGTATGGTAGATTGTTGAAGGAATACAAGATTTGGTGAAAATCACCTTCAACCTCCATTAATGGTGGAAGTTGAAGGTGGGTTTTGACAAATCTTGGATTTCTTGATATTTGAATGGATGGAATTGTTTATTAGGTTGTGAAATCATGATTGGTAAGTTATGCATGGTGAAATCATAGTATAGTTGATTGTGTGAATTGATCTAATTGGTGTTTGGGTCAAAATGTTTAACTAGTGATCTTGGAAGTATCATACTTGGAATTTTGATGGTTATGATCCTGATGGAATTGTTAAATGATTGTGAATTGCTAGTTTAAAGATTTATTGCTAGTTGATGGAAATGTGGAAGTGTTAGGATCATGTTCGGGTTCTTGGCCCGTTTGGGCCAACTAGTCATGAATACTTGATAAATGGTCAAAATGGTCAATTGTATTGATGAAGGATTTGTGCTAGTTGTAAATGTCATAAGATATGCATTTTATGAGTCTTATGTGGTTAGTTGTTGAAATTGTTGATTTTGACAATTCGGTGGATTATCACTAACTCGGTATATTGTTGACAGAAACCGGGAAGGATACTTAGTGATACTAGCTCACTGAGTTAAGGAATTGAAAGTTGAAAGGTGAGTGGATTCGACCTACAACTCGGGTTTCGGTTATTTTATTTGGTATTGGTATTTTGGTGAAAAATCGCAGGAAATTACCAGACATGGGGAGTTCACGGCGTGAACTCCACTTCGCGTCATGAAGTGGCTCCAGCTAAGTTGGTCGATGGTCGCGAACTAGTTCACGTTCGGAGTTCCCGACGCGAACTCTAGTTCACGATCGTGAACTTGAGTTCGCGATTGGGAACTCTTTCGTGACGTATTTCGCGGTGTTTTTCGTAGCTAGTCTACTTGTTATGTATGCCTAGTGTTAGGGAATACCATACATGATTATGTGCACAATCGGGACGAGGTGAGTGTCGGATGGATAACGGCTGGGCACAGTGTATCGACTAACAGGGTATCCGACCTTACCTGTATGCGTTACATGGTTAAGGGGAGGGAGTTGCCCGGGGTGTTGGATACAAAACGCTATCGGTTACCGTGGTTTTGGCCGACCATGGTTTAAGGCCCGCAAAGCCGCCGATCCTCTCAATTAAGTGATTACCCAACCGGAGATGTTTATAACTTCCGCGTTTAAGTGTTTAGTGTAGTGGGTAGCCTTAGGAATTCATTCACTTAGCTTTTGTGCTAATCCCTCCCTTATCGACACATTTCAGGTTGGATGGCTTGAACGGGTCGGGCTTGGACGGGAAGTTTGATCATGCTTAAATTGTTATTTTGTTAAATGAGCCGTGTTTAGTAATACCGTCTTTTAACTAACTTTTGGTTGTAATATTTGTGGGACCATGGTTTTGTAAACTTAACATAACTAGGAACAAATCGTATGCTTCCGTAACCTTAGTTTAACGCTTAATTGGATATTTTTTTAAAAAAAATGCGGTGTTACAGATTTGGTCTTCAAAAGTTGTTCAAACACAAGAACAAAATTCGGGAGAGAAAATTCAAAGTTTGCAAAATCATCAACTGATTATTCCATAACACAAAATACACTTTAAATATGGCCCAGATTTTCGAATGGGCCTAAAACGACAAACGGGCCAAAAACTGGGCCTAAACAAAGTTTGAAATTTAACCGAAAAAACACAAAAACGTAAATAAAGTGTCTAAAACAAGGCTTTTTGGGCCGGAAAGTTGGGTAAACCGCCTACGGCTGTTTATCATGTCGTAGTCTTCGTCTCGAGCTTCGATTTGGTTACTCGTGGGCCTGAAACGGAGACCCGAGCTGAAAGTTACGCCATTTTCAATAAAGCCTCTTTTCTCATGCGATCATGGACTTCCATAAACATTAAGACCGTTCTTCTATCATTGGACCTGCATCACTAAGGCTTTTGGCATGATGGTACAATCAACCCTCAGTTATGACTTGCTATAATGTTTACATGGCGTAACTTAATACATTTTGTTAGCTTAATACATTTTGTAACGTGTGCCTCATGCTTTACGCCTTGTCGGTCTTATGACGCGTCTTGTAGAATCTTAAGTGTGATACATTATGTCACGCAAAATTACCTTATTACTTTTTGTATTTAAGGCAAGTTTAGCAAAACTAATGAAAACTGGATTAAATATATAGAGAACTTTTATTTAATTTAATGTGAAAACAAAATTGCTTCAAAATTATGGTCGCAGTGGTGGTGATTGCTAGCAGCGGTAGTGGTGGGTGGTAGAATACTGAACGACATATTTAATTTAATTAAGCATTACAATGATGAATCCAATTTAAAAGAAAGCATGTGCTATTGTGGATTGCATGAACGGACTTACTGAAATTCAGTTAATACTACACCATGTTCCTTACTGAAAATGTGAATTCCTATGACATTTTACATTTGGGTCAATCTAAATAGACCCTTAGTAAATTTATTGGGATCAAAAATATATATTGTTTGTAACTTTTTGCACAGAGATGCGTGAGAATCATTAGATAGAGAAAAATTATTTTATAATTAAATTTGGATATATTCTTTTATCTACTTAAATATATAATCAAATAAAAACCATGAAAAATTGTACGTGATTCTTTAAATAAATATTTTTCCCTCTAATTTAGATTTGTTAATAATTATAAATAAAAATTTGAATGTAGTTTATAATATAAGATTTCCAAATAATAATTAGGTAAGAACATGTATTTGAATTTTCAGTTATGTAGGGGCGTAAATGAGTTGATACGATCTCGAGCTCAACTAGGTTTGAGCTCGGCTCGTTTAATTTTAAAGAGCGAGTTCAAGCTTGTCTCATTTCGAGCTTTATGTGTGAAGATTGAGCTACTTCATTAAGGTTTTTACACGCTCAATCTCGGCTCGATTAGACTCATTTAAGCTCTCATATACATGAAATATATATAATTATAATATTTAGTATATGATGTTAACATTTTTTTGTATTATATTATACATATAGACTATATTATGAAAAATCAGTAATAGAAAATATATAAACTGGTCTATATACTAGACCTGGCAAAATCAAACACGATACGATAACTCGACACGAACCCGACACGAAATTAGTGGGTTTGGGTTAGAGGTTTCGACACGTTTAAGTAAACGGATTGTCTCGACACGACACGAAAGTTAAACAGGTTGGGTTAGTGTCAAAATTTTCAACTCGAAGGTAACCCGAATCACCCGTTTAAGTATGTATATAATTTAATAAGTTTTATATTTTTATATATATTATATGTATATATTAAAACTGAGTAATCGTAGTAGAAAATATTGATCTCTTATTCATATTGGGCTTAATATCTAATTATATTACGATTTTTTTGGATTTTTGTTATGTTTTTTTGAATTTTTATTATATTTTTATTGGATTTTTTTATATCTAAACGCTATATGCGAATTTTCATGTCTTAAACGGGTTAAATGGGTTGGGTTGGGTTGACACAAAATTAACCGTGTCGGGTTTGGGTCAACATTTTGAACCCGTTTATTAAACGTGTCGGGTTTGGGTTTAGGGGCCTCAACACGTTTAAGGTCTCGACACGACACGAACCCGACACGACATGACCCATTTCCACGTCTACTGTATACCTTAAAAAATATATATCTATATATAAATACTTATACTTATTTATTATCACTATATACATTTTAGAAAATAAGATACATTGTATATCTACTACTAGGGTCCGGATCCGGTGAGGACTCAAAAACCGGTAAGGACTGCGAGTACTCCAAAAAAAAATCTAAAAATGATTCAAAACTAACTTTTTTCAAACAATTTTTTTTAAACATAAAAATCGCAGCCTATAAAATCCAATTTTTTTTTCTTCCAAAAATGATCCAAAAAAAGAATATGGATCATAATTTTAATAAACAAAAAAAATATGGATTATTATTATGATCCACAAAAAAAAAATAGATCATACTTTTTTTTTCAAATTTTTTTTGGTCAAATATAGTATGAGAAGTAGTTTTTATGTAATGAATATCAATTCTCTATTAATATATATTAAATAGGATCACTGTCAAATAAAAGAAAAAATGTTAGGAAAAAGTAAAGTGATGAAAGGCAACAGTGGCTGACGTCATAATTACCCTTCTCAAATCAAGAAAGCATCGAAATTTGTAAGGATTTTGGAATGACTGGGGTCCTTTTAGTAGTACCCTTTACATTTAACTCCGTCGCCTGACAAATTTTGGGCTCCACAGCCTTTGAAATAAATACACCGCCACCATTACCAACAATTAAATGATTGGAGAATTGTAAAAAAGAAATTGAATGAGAAACTTTAGTCGACTTCTAAATGCTAGTACTTATTTCCACTCATTTGGGTTAGAAATAGGGTAAAATGTCATGTAATTAAATAAACTGAAGTTGTAGTACATTATCCTCATTTTAAACATATTATTGTAGGGAGCTGATTCGTACAGAGCAACTTTTATCCATGCAGAGCAAATTCATCCTAAATGATAATCATGCCCTTAATGGGAGGGGTGAAATGTAAAGTGTGTTAAAAGTAAAGGAAGGACATGATTGTCATTTGTGATGAATTTGCTCTGCACGAATAAAAATTGCTCTGTACGAATCAGCTCCCATTATTGTACTGTTCTGATTCTTTCCCTTTTCCTTAGCTACTTGCTAAATTTTGGGTCTTTATCGGCTTTATCTCTATTTAAGATTTGTAGGCTAGTAATGTTTGTATAAGGGGAGTTGATTCGTACAGAGCAACTTTTATCTATACATAGCAAATTCATCACAAATGACAATCATGCACTTAATGGGAGGGGTGAAATGCAAAATGTGTTAAAAGTAAAGGAAGGGCATAATTGTCATTTGGGATGAATTTTGGTCTGCATGGATAAAAGTTGTTCTGTACAAATCAGCTCCCTTGTGTAAGATATAAGGTGTTGTTCATTAGACTATGACCTATATGTTATGGGTTTAACTCTCGTCGTGGACAAATAGAATTAGATTAGGTATCGTTAAAAAAATCATCTATATATTTATTTGCCGTTTCAATAAACTTATTTTCATTTTGGTACAGAATTCTAAATGAAAAAAGTTGTGAGAATTCTTGATTGTTTATTTGAGAATTGAATCAAGAAATTAATTTGTTGTAGATTTCTTAGAAGCAACCGCCACCAAAGAAATAAAATCACCATCCAAGATATAATCGACTTAGCTTATCTACTTTGAGTTGGTCCGGTGAATTTGTGTCAAATGCGTAATGCAAGCTTTGAATATCTCCAAGATTTAATTGCAGCTTATGTTTCGAACATGATTGCAAAAAATTATTCGAATCTGTATGGAGAGTGTATGGAAAGTTTGAGAACCATTTTTTTATATATATTGCTATATAATGTATTATTGTTTTGGTATTTAAGCTAACAGTTAATTACAGTTTTTAATATTGAGTACGACACATGTGAATAAGGAGTGGGCCGGGTTTTTAAGTAGTACATGTTGATCCATTATAAAATTTCAATTTCGAAGAAACAAAAGCAACCCATATTAAGATTCTGGGCCAAGAATCACCAAATCCATCATGTACGTACGTTTATGTATTGTCTTCGGTTTATGAGTTTAATAAAACGAATTCCCTTGAAAATACATCTTTCTATCAAGTGTAATGATACGGATTTCTTTCAAATTCAAATCATTATAAATTCAACTTGATGATGTTTGATTCATTATATTCTATTGATCAATGGTTGAGATTTGTTCCTTGAGAGTTCGTAAAAATGATGGAACTTCTTGAACGTAACTCGATTCTTACATACTGATTCAAGAATGCGCACTCTCATACATTATTGTAGAGTACTAACTTTATTTTTGAAATTCAAATCCTAATCCACTACCTCCTCCGTATCAAAATAAGTGAATCCTTTTTTTTTTAGTGTATCAAAATAAGTGAATCACTTTAATAATTTATCTTATTTGGTAAGTTTTTTACTTAAAATTACTCATTTACCCTTATTTTATACTTTTTTAATCATCATTAAAGGTGTGGGATCCCATCTATTTTTGTCATCTTCTTATAAAATCAACAAAATAATAAAAAGTGTGTGTTCTCATCCATTCTAATTACCCTATTTAATTTCACTAATATCTTATTACATTATTTTGCCTAAAAAAATGTGAACTTTAAAATGATTCACTTATTTTGATACAGAGGAAGTATTAGATATCACATATGTTTACAATAAGATTTGAACATCCAACTATAAAGATGAAAGACAAATATTATACCGCTAGATCAAACGCCATTTATCTTAGAGTACTAACTGATACATATGTTGGTAACTAAAGCGGTAAACTCACACTCAAAAAACTCACGGTATGGGTGTTAAATAGAAGGAAAAACAAATAAGGAAGTAAAGTTGGGTACGTACTATTTTCCAGAAAGAAAATTGATATGCTATTCATCAATATAATAAACCCCTATAAATAGCATTATACCGACTAATTGAAACAATAAAACATACTCTTAATCCTATATAACTAACAATGTTATTCACTTCTACTACGTACTACTTGTGACTTGGTGAAAACACCAAATCATTTTATTCTTTCAAAATAAACCCAACAAAAATACATGCATGCAGATATTAATATATTAATAATCGATTTAATCAAAATGAGTAGTTGACTATTTGACTCTTGAAGAGATTTGGGCTTTCAGAGGGGTCTTCATGACAACAGTCGTCTCTACCTTCTCAGAAAGATCAACATCATCAGGAGCACTCCAATGGAAATACCAAATCAAATTAGCAACAAAATACTCCAAATGAAGCAGGCCCAAATCAGAACCAGGACATATCCTTCTCCCAGCACCAAACGGCATCATCTTAATCTCTTTGCTCCCACCTATATCAAACACACCATCATTCACCAAAAACCTCTCTGGCTTAAACTCCATCGGATCATCCCACACCGTTGGATCCAAACCCATCTCACCCACCATGAAATTGATCGTTGCACCCTCCGGAATCACATACCCTTCCACTTCCACCTCTTTCATCACCCTATGTGGCAACACGAAGTGCACGGGCGGGTGCCTCCTCAACCCTTCCAAAACCACCGCCTTCAAATATACCATTTTCTTCAAATCCTCTTCGGTTACAACCGATAACTCTAGCTCTGCCGTCCCTTTCCGGGGCGGCAAAGGTGGCAGTCCAACGACTGCCACAATTTCATCATAAAGCATCCTCTGAATGTGAGGATGCTTAACCAGATTCGCCATGATCCATTGTAGAGCAGTGAAGGTGGTTTCTGTACCCGCGTTAAGGAACTCGCCACACATCGTCATCATCTCCATCTCCGTGAGCTTCCCGCCATTTCCATTATTAGCATCTTCCTCTGGAAGTTGCAGATTTACCAACGTGTCAATGTAGGCGACCATTTTCTCGCCTACTCCCGCTCGTGGTCCAGAATCAACCTCTTTGATTCTGGATCTTATAAGCGGGACCAACACTCGTTGGAGCTCTTTCCATCTGTTTCTCAACAATATCTTCCCAAACCTCGGGATTAACCGGAGGACGTTATAACGTCTCGACCCGAGTAACGAAAGTGACCGTCTTTGCGCGCTAGCGATCTCATCGATCCGATGCTCGTCAACCTTTTGACCAAAGCACATTAGCACCAACAAACAAAACATAGCGTGCTGAAAATGATCAAACACTTCAATTAACCCACTTCCCTTCTGTAACCGACCAATCAAGATATGAAGAACCCACTTGCGAGCCGACGAGTACGAGCTTACGTTAGCCGGATGCAGAACACCGGCGGCGAGATTCCGGCGGAGGACCCGCCAAGTGGGTCCATACGAGGCTAATGAGATGTTGCAGACGTGAAATGTTTTTGGACGGTCGGAGAAGATGGCGCCTTTCTGGATGAGAAGTTGGTGAGCAAGAGAATGGCTGGCTACGAAGATGAAGATGAAACGACGTCGTAGACCGACTGACAGAGTGATGAGTGATCCGTACTTGGATTTGAGATTAGTTAGGATTGGTTCGAGTTCAAATAGGGAATTTGTTAAGAGTAGAAGGTGGGAGGAAAGGAGTGAAGGTCCTGGTGGCAGCTTTCTGCCGTCTTTACGTCGGAATATAACGGATTTGATCGTGGCGATCACACAGAGGGAAATGAAGATGACGAACCACGTGGCCATTGTCAATAACGGTCTAGATATCCTGCTACTTAATGTGTGTGTATTAGTGTATATATAGGGAATATATTGTGCATTTTTTAACGACCAACCCGTACGGAGAGTTAATATTACATCCGTATCAAAATAATTAAAACACTTTTTATTTAGGGTATAAAAATAAAGGAATGTTACTAACATGTATAAAAAGCTTGTACATTGATTAAAAAACTAATATTTCTAAAATTCAGGTGAGTTGTCTTTTGTTATTTTGCATTCTTAATGACAGCCCTTAAGGACTGTCATTATCATTTTCCAAAAATAAATGATGCACTTTCAATTCTTATCTTATTTGGTAAAAAAATAAATTATTTTTTCATTAATTATCTACTTTAATATAATAAAATTATATTTTTACCATTATTTTTAGTTTTAAACATTATTAATAACATTTTATTCAAAAGAAATGAGACTTATTGTCCACTAACTATCAACATTAATCAATCTTAAGACACATTTTAATCTTTCGCCTAAAAAACCGTAAAACTTCACATGTATCACTTATTTTGATATGGAAGTAGTAATATATATTGGCTTTTCCAATCCGTAATAATTTTTTTTAACAATAGTCAGAGTGATGGGTATGTGGCTTAAGCCAATTGCCCACCTTATCATCATATCAATATCATATCAGCATTTAATATTTCACATTCATACTCTTAAATACCCAAAGCTTCTAGCTTAGTGGTATTAGTGAAAAAGAGAAGTTGTTGCACATGACCTATATATAAGTCATGGGTTCAAGTACTATCGTGGACAAATGATGAGATTTATTCCCAATAGGTAGATGTTTGAGGGAAGGTATATTGTCATTTGTAGATGTCATTGTTTAGATTCAAACTACTAATTTACTAACTAGTCGTTTAATAAAATAAAATAAAATAAATACCGTATCTTATCCCATATATCATTACTAAAATATCTCTAAAGAGCAAAATAACTTTAAAAAATGTCAAAAAAACTCTCCCCTCATGTTACTTCCGCCAAGTAGACAGTCTGTCGTACGCGGTATGTTACTATTGGTTAAAAAAAATGCACCGTTACTTTTTTCCTACAATTATTTGTGACTTTCTTAATTTTTCTTAGATATACGCTTGACCAAAACAGGTTAGTGATTTTTATGCATTACTCCTTGAATTAGTCATAAATATGATTAGTAAATATGCGTACTTTTCAATAAATGTTCAAACATGGTTTTGAAAACCTCACCGGGTACGGGTTTTTAATACGGGTTGAATCGCTTGATATCACTCACACTTTTTTGTCACTATAAGTTTTTACCTGCCGATTTTTACCTGCACTTTTCTATGTGTATATAAAACCCTTTGTGAAGAAAAGTAAGATGTTCTATTTTTAAATCAATCTTTAGTGACACTTAATTTTCTTTTTACTCTGTGACATTAATGTTACTTTATAGTGGCATTGTTCTTTACATGAGTTACACGCCTTCATTCGTTGGTCAACATTTCCTTGAGATGCATCAAACAGTCTTCGACAAACCTTACGACTTGTGAGGTTAAAATTTAATTTTCTTGCTATCAACGTACATACATTTAACCTGACATGCCAAACCAGAGTTAAAAAATACTACAAGAGTTAAAAGCAGATTTACATTAAATGATGAACCAGGGTTGTGTCATTTCTGATTTCGTACGTACGTAGTGTCTCACAAGCAATTGCGCAGTGGGACTAGAAACTCAGCCGTGAATGAACACCACCTAGCCGGTATCTTGATCCATCGCATTAAAATCTCAGCTTAACAACCAACAATCTAATTTACGGATCTACAACATTCATTCATAAATGAACCCAACATTGATCCATGCAGCATCCTTAGTATTGAGAATAAAAACAATTGCCAGGGCCGGACCTCTTTGGAGCATGGGAGCAAGGTTGCAGAACTCGCTACTCGTTACCCGTTCGTTCGACGACCTTGTAGCGAGTACTCGGAATGAGATTTGCATATATAATTTTTCATAAAAATATATATTATACATATAATTTCCCTATTTCTTTAAAATACAACATATTTTGGAGAAACTGATCGAATTTTAACCGAGTTTCCGAGTTTTGACCGAGTTTGACTGAATTTTTGAATTTTGACTGAGTTTCTGAGTTGGACAAGTTTTGACCGAGTTGGCCGAGTGCTGATCGAGTTTTATATTGACCGAGTAATTTGACCGGTTAGGTCCTACTCGACTCGGCACACCACCAAATAGCGGTTACCCGGCGAGTACTCGGCCGAGTATGCCGAGTTTTACAACATTGCATGGGAGTGCCCGTTCTACTCCTCAAATTTTAATTATATGTCAGTGTTACCCCAAAAAAGTATTGAGTAACATTCACTTGTAATCTCAAAAAAAAAAGTTCAAACTTTGAAAACTCTAAAATTTTCACATTACAATCAAGTTCAAATGACAATTTAATTTAATAAACCAAAGTCATTCTCCACTTTATGTCAATTTGAATAAGAATGTCCAATACTTTTATGTGTCCCTTTGGAATCATCTAAGCTAAATGTCAAACAACTGAATCTAATTGATTTGTAGTATAAAATAGGAAGCACTTATATCACTTATAGACGAAAATGTAATAACTCATTTTCATTTTCAGAAAATGAGTAAATAATATGACAACTTTAAAATGTAATATCTAATTTTTAGTTTAATTTATCGTTTTATAATATTTAATGAAATTATGTTTTAAATTATAATATGTCTGAAATAAAATTGTCCTAACCCATGACTCTGCCATTGCAATCGACATTGCCCATTGGTTGTAGCTCATATTTGCGTTGAATTACTCCGTCCTTCCTAAAATAATGGCCCACAGACAAAACACACAACTTAATATCTGTACCTTTAACGAAGATTTTAATTTGCAAAATGGCGAGTTATTACTATATGTGAAAAAAAATGAAAACATATATATCGGTACATTTCTAGAACATTTTGTATTTTAAGACGGCACAAATAGCACGCTATTTGATAATGCTTTATTTCTAAATTTATGTGACTTTAGTGAAATCTATTTTAGCATGGGACAGTAATCAATTTGTGGAAAATTGCAAAAAAAAAAAACATAGTTACCAATTGGATTCAAATTTCCTGAAAGAAAAAGAATCCACTATGTACATACCAAGTATAAATTTGGGCATATTTAATGGCAATGAACGAGATCAAAACTATGATCCTCAACTACCTATCCGTTGTGAGTAGGTAAACCTTGGAAGAAAAAACATTCATTCATATATACACTCAGACCGGTGCCAATGGTGTCGGCAACTGACGCCGTCAGTTGCTGCCAACTCAACGCCACGTCAGCATACAAACTAACTAACATTAAACTGACGTACCCATGCCAACAGCACTCCGTCACTTCACCAACTTTAATTAATTTATTACCATTTATTTTGAATTTATTACCGTTAAAAAAAAGTTTTTTTTTATTGGTTGAAAGGTACGGCGGGCCCCACATGCACCCTCTTCCCTCCGTCCCTTTTCCTGTCTCGAAAGCAACTGCAGGCCAACCGGCGGACGAACCGCACGTCCGTGCCAACGGTGCCACCAAACCGGCGCTAACCGGTGGTAAAATGGCGTTTACCGTTGGCATGAGTCTCATCTCTCATAATTATTATGTATATAAATTGTTCAAATATATGAATGTGTAAAATTAATTCAATTGTCAGGACGAATTTCCCTTACAGTCCTCTCGTACTAGGGTACAGTCATTTCAACGAACCTAACCAAAGACTCGAGCCTTAAATATGCCATTACTCTTGTTCAAAATAAACAAACGAACAAGTTTTATTTTTTAACTAGTCCGTATAGATCAACTCGCCACCAAAAAAAACCTTGAGGGGTTTTCTTCACAAACTTACCACCTAGCCGTTAAAAAAAAGGTTTATTTCTTAGCCTTAAATACGCCATTACTAACCAGGTATCCGCGCAATGCGGTGACGGGTATCATGTGGCTATATTTGGCGACGACCAATTGGTGGGAGGAAGTGAACTAGTGATTAATAAAAAGATGATTTTGTATTAAATAACTCAGTTGGTTAGGGTATTGCCAATTACGTTATTATTACCTCAAAATGAAAATGTTAATTTTTTTTGGAAGCTTATTAAAATTTACCACACCTTCTGTTTTGGGTTATTTTCAGAAAATTGTGGCATTTTTTAAAATAAACAAACTTGTTGAACCACATAAGTTAGAATAAACAAACTTGTGGCATTAATTCACTGATATGCACCAACGATCCATGGATGGCAATAACTGTTAGAAGTCGAACATTATAACAATTTATGTGTGATTGTGTGAAGTAAAAAAAAGTACCCGGGTTTTGTTTCTAAGCGATGTGCAAAAAATTCTAGTTTTCTAGTATCAAGTGGCCTTTGGAGTTCCCCCAAACACTTCAGCGGGAAATTAATCCTAAATAAAACATCCCGATGAAGTGTTCAGAGGATCTCTGAGGGACACTTGACATTTCCTTTCATCTGTGTTCATTTAATTTGTAGTTATTTGATGCATTTGATGAATAAACATAGCATAGTTATATACTAGTATATAGAATATAATTGAGGTAATTGTAGCCGATCGTTGAACATGGATACATGGGAAGCTTGAACGTGGTTGGTATTGTGTCTCCATTAAGAAACCGATATCTTCTATTTCCCATAATGAGGGAAAAGATCTGAACATTTGAAAGTATATGGTGAGGACCAGGTGAAGAGGGGTATTATATTCTCATTTCATATTTTTTCTAACTGCTATTTAGTAAGTTAGTAATTTAAGTTATGCACTGACATTCAAGTGAGAAATATGTCTTTTTTTTTGGGTAATAAACTTTATCTTCTTTTTTTATCTCTTAAAGAATGCATATAACAAGTCTTGAACTCAAGATCTTTTGAATGAAAACATCGATTCTCCATTAAGACATTGATGTTTTTAATTTTCATATAAAAGTAAAAGAATCGAACAAGAGGGATATTCTATTCTCATTTCATCATTTTATATCTAATACATGACTAGGTTCAATTTCACACTTGAAGCATATGTAGCATATGATTCCATACGAGTAGATTTGTTGATCAATGATCACCCAATACTCGAATAGATATAGATATGCGTGAATTCTAGATAAAGTTAGAATCACCTAAAGATGAAACAAGTTAGGTGAGTCAAATATACCGTTACGGACATGCGAAGAGGCAGGGAAGCAAGATCTTGTCCCCATGGTGCTTTTTGGGGGAATACGAACAATTACAGGTTTTTAGTGACAGATCTATTTGTGTCACCCCAACTGTCCTAATTGCTCACTTTTTCAAAAAGAATTCTCTATTTAGATGAAAGATCAAAATCCCTCGAAAGTAGCTACAGAGAATGCAGCCAGCCCATGAAACCACTACAAGAAAAATGCTCATTAGTGACCACTTTTTAGTGACGACACATTATTTGGTCACTAATAAAGTATTTTTTTAGTCACTAACTTTTGGCCATTGGTGTAATATAGTGACCAACATTAAATAACCGTCACTAGATAGTCAGTAGGATAGAAATTAGAGACAAAAACTGGTGGTCACTAAGTAGTGTCATTCAATTAGAAATTGTTTAGTGACCAAAATAGTTGTCACTAAGCAAGAAATTTAGACCAAAAATAAAGGGAGTGATTTTTATACCACATGTTTTAACTCATGTACCACAACAAATGTTTTATGTAGTTGTACAGTTTGCAGATTAATTGTACAGTATGGTGTAGGCATCAAAATTTGTGGTATGAAAATTAACTCCCCTTTGTGGTAATTGTTTTGAAGTACTCCGTAATTCTTAATAGAGTTAATTACACGAATGGTCCTTTAACTTCATACCAAATTTCACCAATGGTCATTTTGTTTCAAAAATTACACCGATGGTCCTTATTTTTGAAACTTATTTCACTGATAGTCCTTTAGGCTTAACGGTGTTAAATTTTTATGTTAAGTCTCCCATGTGACATGCACATGGGTGTGGGTGTGTGCAAGTGGTGTGGTACTTTTTGCCTTAAAAGTTGTAAATAAGCTTATTTTTTAAATTCTTTTGCAAAAAGTGAAATGGGAAAAGACTATAATGCCTTCATGTGCATCTCACATGAGAAACTTAACATAAAAATTTAACACCGACAAGCCTAAAAGACTATCGGTGAAATAAGTTTAAAAAATAAGGACCATCGGTGTAATTTTTGAAACTAAAAGACCATTGGTGAAATTTGATATGAAGTTAAAGGAACATTCGTATAATTAACTCTTCTTAATAAGTTAGTAAATGTACCGAGTGGAAAAGTGACTACAAAATAATCGTCACTGACTTTCAAGGTTAGATACCAAAAAATAGTGATCCCTAAGGTGTAAATTATATTATTATTATTATTATTATTATTATTATTATTATTATTATTATTATTATTATTATTATATAACTATCTAAAAAACATATATGTAGCTTGATGATTACTAAAAGAAATCCAAAATATATTAATCTTTTATCAATTAAGTATATCATTACCAATTACCATTAAGTAGATATTTAAAATAGTCTGATATAGATAGGCATATAGCTATTTAAGAATATCTAATAGAAGTAAAAAAGTACTTACAAATATAGCATAGTAGATTAGCTATAAATAAACAATTAAATAAACATGAAGGGTGTAAATTGTAAATATATGAAGGACGGCACAATATCCCCCAAAATCATGAATTAGGGGTGAGATCGGTTCAAAAACCGAACCGAACTGAACCGAAACCGATAACGATGAATTTTCAAAACCGAAACCGAAGCGATAACATGTTATCGGTTTTGGTTCGGTTTGGTATCGGTCCGGTTCGGTTTCAGTTCGGTTTTTTCAGGCCAAATGTTCTTCCTTTTCCGAAAACCGAACCGAAACCGATAGAACCGAAACCAAAAAACGATGAATTTTCAAAACCGAACCGATAACATGTTCTCGGTTTTGGTTCAATTCGGTTTCAGTCGGTTTTCAGTTCGGTTCGGTTTTTTCGGTCTAAATGCTCACCCCTAAGCATGATCGTGATCGTAGAAAAATTACAGTGGCATCAACGAAAGCGACCGTGATTCTTTCAATTCCTAAGTTTCTTTCTGAGATCGTGATCAACATTCTCTGGAGGCTTCCAGTTGAATCACTTACGGCCGTCTTTGATATTTGGTCCTCATTTCCACGAATCAAATCTCATTCTAGTAATTGAGAGCAAATTTCTTTTAATCATATTCATGGTTTTTGTTTTTGAATTTTTAGTTATTTGATTAATATTTAAATTTTGTTATGACCAGTCTTAAATTAATATACTTGGATTGGATTGTAGAATCAAATTTGAAGACAAAGTGTTCGATGAAATGCTCAAGTGAACTCACTTTGCTGGTGAACAAATATACAATCTGGTATTTTATTTAGTATAGGTTGTGTGCTCACATGGGTGTCTTTAAGGAGGTGCAGCCGGACAGGGCTCAAATTTTATAGGGGCCCAATTTTTTTATATATATCTTATATATATTATTAATTAAAATTTAAGCCAACTTAATAATTTAATAAAAAAAAGTTAGAAAGTTCAGATTTTTATAAAAATCTGGTATTCAGGGGGCCCATTTTCGTGATTTCGCACGGGGCCCTTAAAATCTCGGAGACGCCCCTTTGTGCTCAAGTCCTATTGATAAAAATAATGTAGATTTAGGAGTTGTTTAAAACAAGTATACAAGTTTCTATCTAAGTTTTCATTTGGTAATGTAATCAATGAGCTTATTTTATTTGCAAATTAGCCGATTTTAACCTTTAATGTCAATTTTAACCTTTGAAGATTACAAAACTTCCTACTTTATAAACAATTTCCTAGTATACATGTTTGAAAGAAGAAAAAAAGCCTATGAAAATTGTCCCGTTGAGTAAAGATTTTAACCCCTTCACTAGTTCATATACTAATGTTCTTCGAGGATCACTTTTGAAGTAATATGATCAATGTGAAAGAATCCTAGTTTACATGAGCGTCAAGTGGCATTTAGAGTTCCCAAAAACACTTGAATCAGAAATTTGAAACAAAACATATCGGATCTCTAAGCTCCCACAAAGGTATATTTATGTATGAGCTCCCATACGGGTGTCTACAACATCATAAAACAGAATTAGTAATGAATAGTTATAATTTGAAGAATATATTAGATTTTGTAGTAGATAATGGTTTTATCCTAGTAGAAATGTGCGAAGCAAAAACACATATTCATCAAACGTACTTTAACGATCACTTAGGATGTAGTATAAGCAACATGCAAAATTTAAGTTTGCTCGGTATCAAGCGGTACTTGGAGTTCAATCAAACACTTTAATAGGAAATCTGAAACAAAACATGCATCCCAATGAAATGTTCGGAGGATCTATGAGGAACACTTTGACTTTTATTCTTCATCACCCTTTATAGTTATTTGATGTGTTTGATGCATAATTTAATTTTGCTCGTGTCAGGTGACACTTGGAGTTCCCCCAAACATTTCAGTAGGAAATCCGAAACAAAACATGCATCCCAATGAAGTGTTCAGAGGTTCTCTATGAGACACTTGGCTTTTTTGTTCATCTCGATCCCTCAGTAGTTACTTGACATGTTTGATGCATAATTTAAGTTTGCTCGTGTTAAATGGCACTTGGAGTTCCCCCAAACACTTCAGTAGGAAATGAAGCAAAACATGCATCCCAATGAAGTGTTCGGAGGATCTCTAAGGGACACTTGACTTTTTTTGTTCATCTCGATCCCTTTGTAGTTACTTCATGTGTTTGATGCATAATTTAAGTTTGCTCGTGTCAGGTGGCACTTGGAGTTCCCCCAAACACTTCAGTAGGAAATGTGAAGCAAAACATGCATCCCAATGAAGTGTTCGGAGGATCTCTAAGGGACACTTGACCTTTTTCTTCACCTCCCCTTTGTAGTTACTTGATCTATTTGATGCATAATTTAAGTTTGCTCGTGTAAGGTGGCACTTGGAGTTCCCCAAACACTTCAGTAGGAAATGTGAAGCAAAACATGCATCCCAATGAAGTGTTCGGAGGATTTCTAAGGGACACTTGACCTTTTTGGTCATGTTACTTGATCTGTTTGATGTATAATCTAAGTTTGCTCGTGTCAAGTGGCTCTTGGAGTTCCCCCAAACACTTCAGTAGGAAATCTGAAGCAAAACATGCATCCCAATGAAGTGGTCGGAGGATCTCTAAGGGACACTTGGCCTTTTTGTTCATCTCATCCTTTTGTAGTTACTTGATGTGTTTGATGCATAAACATGCATTAGTTGCAAGTATATATAGGAAAGAAAATTATAGGGATATGCTCATGGATGCATTGGAAGGTTGAACATGGTCAGCATTGTGTCTCTATTAGGTGGCTCATATTTTCAGTTTCACATAAAGGGTAAGAAATATCGTGAAAGTGAGGAGGGAGGACCATAATAGATTTGGTATTATATTCTCGTTTCATCATCTATCCCTTACACACGACTAGGTTCAACTTCTGACTTCACACGTGCAGTGGTAGTACTGTCCTAGCATTCCTAAATTACGCATGGGTAGGTACACATTTACATTAATCACACATTTTCACTTGATCATATGGCCATTTCTCGACACATAAGTTTTGAATTAATAATGACACAATTAGGGGGTGTTTGGCTCAACGTAATCCTCCGTAATGTAATTGAAATCGGTTGTATTTGAATTCGGTTGTAATTGAATTGGGTTGTAATTGAATACGCTTACGCGTTTGGTTACTAAAATTTTGAGTTGTAATTCAAATCAATAGTTATGACTTTTTTTAAAAACTTTTTTAAAATTTTTTTTAAAATTTTATTATTTATTATTTTTTTATTTTTTTTATTTCTTTTATGTTTTAAATTTTTTTATTATTTGTTTACATTTTAAAAAAAAATTAAATAGTTTTTATTTTTTCTATTTTTTAAAAAATTTTAAAATTTTTTAATTTATTAAAAAAAATTAAAATTTTTTTTAATTTTTTTAAAATTTTTTAAAATTTTTTAAATTTTTTAAATTTGAAAAAAAAAATTTTAAAATTTTTAAAAAATTTTAAAATTTTTTTAATTTTTTTTTTAAATTTTTAAATTTTTTTAAATTTTTTTTTAAATTTTAAAATTTTTTTAAATTTGAAAAAAAAAATTTAAAATTTTTAAAAAATTTTAAAATTTTTTTAAATTTTTTTTTAAATTTTTAAATTTTTTTAAATTTTTTTTTAAATTTTAAAATTTTTTTAAAATTTTTAAAATTTTTTTAAAATTTTTAAAATTTTTTTAAATTTTTTTAGAATTTTTTAAAATTTTAAATTTTTTTTAATTTTTTAAAATTTTTTTAATTTTTTTTAAATTTTTTTAATTTTTTTTTAATATTTTTAAACGATTTAAAAATCTGAAGGATATAAAATATTCAAAATTTGTTAGTTTACAAAAGGACCGTAATTGAATTCTTAGGGTTTTGGGACGGAATTCAATTACAACGAATATCGTAATTCGAAATTACGTCGTAATCGAATTACGAAAAAAAGTGTTCATCCAAACGTCCTCCGTAAAGTAATTGAATTACAATTACGGAAGATTACGGAGGATTACGTCAAAACAAACGGGGCCTTATGTGTGCCTACTTACGCGACCATCATCACCACCAGTACTACTCACGATCACCACTAACGCCACCACCACTAGCCACCGGCCCACCACCCATCATCTACCGCTATCAATATTTATCACCATCCGCCACCACCATTACAACCCATGACCACCATCACTACCTTTTACATATAATGTATAGAAATAAAAAGTATTAAGCTAGAAAAAAGAAAAATAATAAAGGCAGATTCATCATTTTATATAATTTTAATTTTATTTCCTGTCAATTAAACAAATATTGAATTGAATTCTAATTTCATTTCCTTACAACAAAACAGATTATGGAATTGGAATTCAATTTCAGACAATTTAAATTCTATTAAAAACATTATGTGAACCAAATAATAGTTTAGTTCCCAACTTTGATTAATTAGTTGGATCTAATAATATCACATTTCATTAACTTTGAGATGGGTAATTTTTCCTTGTTCAGATTATCTAAGGAAGGGTAAGTCATGCATGACTCATGAGCACATTAGGGATATTACTACTATATACTACTACTAAACTACCTTTAATTAAGTAATGTTATTGTAGTTTTAGTTTCTGATCTTATTAGTGGGATGTTAATTCGGATTAACTTATTTACCATGTTTACATGCTTATTGCAATTTTAAAAAGCTAACAATCTCACTTTCTATGCCTTATGAGGTCATGTTCCGAATAAGCTTGTAAGCCTAAAAAATAAATTTATTGGTTTTCAAAGTTTTCAATAAGCTGGTAATTTTATAAAGTAAGTTAATCCAAAAACCCTCTAATCAACTCGAAATTTTCTTTTGTACTATATTAAAATATATGAAAAATGGTAACGAAAACATTAGTAACCAACACTTATATTTTTGGAATTACCACTTCATTAATAAAAGTACAATTTTTTATATATATCTCAATTAATAACCAACACCTATATGTCAGTAAAAAGAGAAATGATATTTAGTCTTATCATTTAAACCTACTCACTTGATAGGATGACATATGTATTTCACTAATTCTCTCTCCTAATATTATCTCTTGATTTTGACACATGTCTTCATTTAATGAGTAGGCCTATGAATATGTCTAAATAGTAGGCCTAAATACCATTACGTAAAATTTCTTAAAATATTTTTTTAATTTAAGCGACTCAACTTAATTACACACTTAATTTACACGAAGGTGTCTTGGTAGGCAAGCTGAAATCTAAACCCTTAAACCCCTTCCAGCCTCCATAGAAACCCCACGATCTCCACATCTCCACCCATTCGTCTTTACGCCGCCGTGAGCATCCTCTTTGCCAGGTATAAACTTGTTAACAATTTTTTGTTTAAATTTCATCGGATTTTGTGAATCATCTTGCATTCGAGTGCAAGTGTTTCGCAATTTTTTGACTGGATCAATTGCCTCATTTCACCTGTTCCGGTACAATATTCGATTCATAATTATTCGTATGATCGTATTGATGATTCCATTTTGTTGTCAAATTGTCCTAGAAAACCCTAGGTTTGATTCCGTTACTGTCATTAGCTACAATTTCCTTGTTCTAAATCAATTGCGATTATGTTTTCGAAACCCTAGAGTCCTTGATAAACGTAATCGACTAATTTCTGATGAATGCTAGCAGAAATGAGTTTCAACAAAGGTCGAGTACCTAACATCGGTGCAGCTTCAGCATTGATAAAATTCGGAGCTGTTGTTGGTCTCGGATTGTATGCAGCTGGTAACAGTCTTTACAATGTTGAAGGAGGACATCGTGCTATTGTCTTCAATCGTATAATTGGTGTAAAGGAAAAGGTACGTATTATGCTTAATTTGATCCATTAATCTTATCAATTTGATAATTTAGGGTTATGTATATGTATTAACTATTAATACAATTACTTAATTGATAGGTCTATCCCGAGGGGACCCACATAATGATCCCGTGGATTGAAAGGCCAGTCATTTATGATGTTCGTGCTCGACCACATTTAGTTGAAAGCACATCTGGTAGCCGTGATCTGCAAATGGTATATCTATCTCCCTATATCTATCTATCTATATATATCTATATAGAAGTGGGATCCTGTGAGGACTCAAAAAACGGTGAGGACTCGCGAGGACACCTCAAAAACATTCCAAAAAATTCTAAAAAAAATATATATAACTCCTCATGATTATTACTACATTTGACCAATAAAAAATTTGAAAAAAAAAAATTATGATCCACTTTTTTTTTGCGGATCATAACAATGATCCATATTTTTTTTGTGGATCATTATTATGATCCGTATTTTTTTTTTGGATCATTTTTTAAATTTTTTTTATTTATTTTGGATCTTATATGCTGCGATTTTAATGTTTAAAAAAGAATTTTTTTGAAAAAAGTTTGTTTTGGATCATTATCAGAGTTTTTTTTTTAATCCTCGCAGTCCTCACCGGGAAAAGAGTCCTCAGCGGATCCGGACCCTATCTATATATCCTTAATTTATTTTTATTTTGACTTCAAATTTGATTGTTCAGGTGAAAATAGGTCTTCGAGTTCTTACTCGTCCTGTAGCAGATGAACTGCCAGCTGTCTATCGATCTCTTGGTGAAAACTACAATGAAAGAGTGCTGCCTTCAATTATTCATGAAACATTGAAAGCTGTGGTTGCACAATATAATGCCAGCCAGCTTATTACCCAAAGAGAGGTACATGACACGAAACGGGCGGGTCGGGCGGGTCGGGTTATGGGCCAAAAGCTTAAAAGGTGTAATCTTTTTTATCATTAACTGTAATTGGACAGGCTGTTAGCAGGGAAATAAGAAAAGTACTAACAGAGAGAGCATCACATTTCAACATGGCACTTGATGACGTGTCAATCACAAGTTTGACTTTTGGGAGAGAGTTTACTGCTGCTATTGAAGCAAAACAAGTGGCTGCACAAGAAGCCGAAAGGGCCAAATTTGTGGTTGAAAAAGCTGAGCAAGACAAAAGAAGTGCAATTATCAGAGCACAGGTGAGATTATTTTATCCTTTATATTATTATAAATAAGAGTAAATTACACGGATGATCCTTTAAATTTATAGCAAATTTCACCAATAGTCCTTTAGTTTCAAAAATTACACTGATAGTCCTTAATTCTTAAAGGTTTTTCACCGATGGTCCTTTACACTAACTGGCGTTAATTTATCCTGTTAACTCACCCCATGTGCAATGCACGTGAGGGTAAAAAAGTCACTTTTAATTTCTTTTCATTCTTAAATTATTATTTTTATCTTGATCAAAAGTTTTTAGTTTAAGAATAAAAAGAAAAGAAATGAAAAATAACTTTTTTACCCTCGTGTGCATTGCACATGGGGTAAGTTAACTGAATAAATTAACGCCAGTTAGTGTAAAGGACCATCGGTGAAAAACCTTTCAGAATTAAGGACCATCAATGTAATTTTTGAAATTAAAGGACCATTGGTGAAATTTGCTATAAACTTAAAGGACCATCTGTGTAATTTACTCTATAAATAATCTTGATTAATATATGTAATTAAAATGTTAATTTATAATTAGGGAGAAGCGAAAAGTGCACAGCTAATTGGTCAAGCTATTTCCAACAATCCGGCATTTATCACTTTGAGAAAGATTGAAGCTGCTAGAGAAATTGCATCAACAATGGCTTCTTCAGCAAACAAAGTCATGTTGAATGCTGATAATCTGTTGCTTAATCTTCAAGAAATGAGTCTTGAAAAGAAATAGAAGCAATGACTTTTTGGTTTGATTTTTTATTTAATCTCGGAAATAACACACGTGAAAAACTCGAGATTTAGTTTCTCACAAGTTGAACATGTTGGGATAGTTTCGTGAACCTTGTTTTTGCTTTCTTAGGTTTGTGTTACTGATGTGTTGACTTTTAAACATTGCTTTATTTGTTTAATTAATAATAATTGAAAGAATTATTTCTGATATTTGTGTGAATCAACATGTTTAAATCCTTTGAGGCCAAAAGACCATATGGGGTTTTGAAAGAAAAGGTTGGCATAAAAAGTTAAATATAAAATATCAAGGGTAATAATATATCCTTTTAAAAGAAAATTTTTAGTTGAATTAATTAATGAGTAATTTATTATATTTCTAAAAATATGAAAAAAATTGAGTAATAAAGAGTTAATTTAATTAATTATTAATATTTAAAAGGGCATATTCTTTCTTAATTAGGTCATTATCAAAACAGAAATATCAATTACCACTTATCTTTTATGCAAATAATGTTGGTGAAAAACCATCGTTATCAAACATATCTTCTAATATCTTGTCTTTTATTTTCGTTTATACATTCACATTAATACCTCTTTGGTTAATCCGTCGAAAAACAAGAAAAAAACTTGTAATCGATCTTTCCAAAGAAATTACCTACATTTCAATGGCAAAGCAAACGATCAAAGTTTCTAACAAAATTTCCAAGAATTACAACCACCATCACCACAAAAACAGATCGAAGCCTCGGGTTTACATCACTAATCCATCAAGCTTCAAAACCCTCGTTCAACAACTCACCGGAAACAACGTTGCACCCGAACCATCAACCGGTTCAGTCGTCTCTGCACCACCATCGAAAGACATAACCGATGTTTTGCCGATCGAACACAAAGATCAACAAACCCATCAAGATAGTGTGCCGTTTTTCACGGAAAACGATAATCAGATTGATATTTTGCAAGATATGAACATGGTGTCTTGCATTCTTGAAGTTGATCCACTTGCTTGTTTGTTCAATTGACCAAATACCACCATGTGATCAACGTGTGTGTGTGTGTGTGTATAAACTCGTGTATATATGCGCTATCTACATCCACATTGAAGTTGTATATTGACAATAGTTGTAAACTTTCAGGAAGTCTTTGACTTATTGTTCATCCTTAAGGTTATGTATATAGGAACATATGTAACTTTATATTTCGAATATATTTTCAGTATTATAAGATTGCAATAACAGTTGTTACCATACTCAAACTTTGGGTCATTGAATTTGAGTTAGTTTTTCACCGAAAAATCGCTTCTTAACTAAAGGAAAAAGGAAAAGAAAAAAATATGTTTGTGGAGTAGGCATGTGCACAGTCCAAAAATTAGACAAAACCAGTTAAAAAAAGAGTTTCAGCCAGATCGAGGACCGGACCGATGACGCCTTGGACCGACTAAACCGAACCGAGAATCAATTTTTTCAGGGTTTCTCAACTTTTTCCGATTTGGACAGAACCGAGAACGGAGAACCAATTTTACATAAAATCAAACCAACAACCACCGGTTCTCGATCCAGATTGCATAAGCCTAGTTCAAACACGTACCGAGAAACCGATTTGTTTGCTATAATTGGTACGCGTGTATCATATATACCCCTAATTGCTTGATTATTGTTAGCCACTAGCAAAATGTTTCTTTTTTAATAGCAATTAACCACTAGCAACATGTAGTCGACTTTGTAATGCCAAAACAAATAACTTAGCACAACATAAATAAATAAATAAAAGTAAAACATTCATTCACCTATGTCTTATTACTAGAATAATCATCAAATTTTAAGATGAAACTAACACCATAACCAAAATCAATTCTACTCACGATCAACCACAAAAGATAAACTCTAGCTACAAATTGTACAATTTCATCACTTCACCTATGACGAGACCCCCTCGGGTCCATTTTCGGTGGTGCACCCGGTACCACGGGTGCACCCACACCATAACCAAGATTAACAGGTGTCCCCACGACCGGTTGACCAATTGTGGTCCCACCATACATGTTGACCACCGTTGGTTGTTTGGTTGACTTACCAGCGGCAGGAGAACCGTTTGTTGGCGGTTGTGGGACCGCCACGTCAGCATTGTTGGCACTTGTGATGTCATGGATGCTTGATCGCCTTCTGTCTTTGTTCATGGAATTTAAACGAATGAAGTATTTTTGGGCATGGCTTGCAACTTGTGTCGGGGTTCGGGTCACCACAAAATTTCGGGAAATACTTCGCCAATCGCCTTTCCCGTATTTATCCAAACCAAGAAGAAATAATCTGCATTTATAATAATAACAAAAAGTATATACAAGGAAATTACTAAAAAAAATGGCGAGCGTATTGATAACGTCTGATTTTTGGGTGTTGTAATAAAACCTAGAGTAAAATTACAGAAATTGTCCTTGTTGTTTTCCGAATTCTACGATTTTTTCCCTATACTTTTATTCGATTTTTGTCACTATGGTCTTCAGATTTCATTTTCTCCGTCCATTTTAACATGAAATGACCAATATACCCTTATTCATATTTTTAAAATTCTTTTTTACTTATTTTGTTGTTGAGTAAATTACAAAATTTGTCCATGTGGTCTTAAAATTCTACAAAATTAAAAAAAAATAGATAAAATATTTATAAGGGTAATTTCGTCATTTTAGGTCAAAATAGAAAAACATTAATGAAATTTGAATACCATAGGCACAAAAATCACGAAATTAGAAAGTTCAGGGACAAAAAACGAAATTAAAATTATAGGGACAAAATCGTAGAATTCGGAAAACCACAGGGACAATTTCTATTTCTGTAATTTACTCTAAAGCCTAATTTATCTACAAACAACACGGTAAGCATTAATATCAAGATTTTGATATGTAACCAACTCTAATTGTGGTTGTTTTGTAGCCCATGTCAAACATAAATAATTAAAATAAGTGATACGCATATTATAATTATACTATAACTAACCAACTGAATAACTAACCTGTGTTCATCCTCTGTCCAAGCAATTCCTTTCCGACGTTCTTGATCCGACTTTGAACCCTTACCTCCCTGAGTTGACTCAGTTTGACCACCTTTCTTCCCGGTCCCACCATCACCCGCATGGCTTTCTGAGTCATCTAAAGAAGAACTATACACAGGTAATGGAACAACACCAGACTCAATTCGGTCCAAATCTTCAACTAACAATTCATAATGATTCTTAATTTCTTCAACTGATTTTTTGCCTGGAATTTGAGCAGCAATTTTCTCCCATCGATCTTCAGCATCTTCATCAGGATATGTTACCAGTGCATTTTCAAAAGCAATATCCTGATCTCTAGTCCATATGGAATCTTTAACTGTTTCATCAGTCATTGTGTATATAATTTGCTATATCTAATATTCTAATTCAAGTCTCTTAAACTCAAAGAAAGTAAAAAGAGTAATAATCATCACACTTCATGATGATTCATTCCTCAAGCAAAGCTCTGACACCTGCTAATTAGCAGAAAATTTAGTACTACAGTTCAATTGTAATTTAGGGTTTTGGACTGTATCCTAATCTAATTATAAAAACATCAAACTAATTAAACATAGAATTTGTGCAGCAAATTTACATTCGATAGATGAGTTTACAGTCGAAGCAAAGAAAGAGGCCATGGAAATAAATTTTAAAACAATAATATAATCCAACTTTTATACAAAAAATCGATCTGTTAGTCTGTTACCATTTGATAAGATATTTTTACACCAAAATTTCAACAACTTTGTGTTCGTTCCTTTTTCACACTCCAAAAATGTACCTACTAATGACAAAATCGCCACGAATTCAACCCCAAATCCAAAATTAAAATACAGTCCTTCACAGTTCACACTCAACTGGAGGTAAACCACAGAATTAAAACAAGTAAAATAAATTCAGCAAGTAAGAAGTTACAATTACCAGTTGAATTAAAATACGATCATCATCAGGAGCAGCAGCAGCAGCAGAAACCTCAACTGAATCGCAAACCCTTGTTTTGTTGGATTAAACCCTAAAACTGAGTGAAACGCCGAAATTAGAAAGGGGGAGTGAGGCGGTGGATCGATTTCGTTTATATATTTATGATTGCAGTAAAAAAGGGGAAAAATTGGTGACGACAGATTGACTCTTGAAGAATTCAAGTTGTGATGTCGGCTTTAATTTGGAATCTTGCATTTGCATATTCAACTTTTTTACAGACTCCTGCGAAATTGAGGGGGTGTTTGGATTTCGGTTTATCTTGTTATAGTAAAATGAAAATGAAAGTTCTAATTCTTAACTTTAGATTTGATTTGGTTTTATTTTTTATTGTAATTTAGAGTGCTAATTAAATTTTAGTTTTATAAGAAAATATATTGATTTGGTTTTATCTTTTATTGTAATTTGATGTTCTAATATTAATTTTAGTTTTATGAGAAAATATAATTGTTTTGTTTGTGTTGGAGTTAATTTCAATATTAAAGTAATATTTCTGTTTAAAATTTCCTTAAACATTTACATTTTTACGCAAGATATTTAAATTGAAATGGCATAACTATTGTAAATATTTATTAGATTTATGCAATTGAGATTTGGTGCTAAACACATGATAGTCGTGAATACACTTACGATGGCAATAAATGTGAAGTGTACTCCTTTTCTTTGAGAAATGGTACAACATTTTATTTTATTATTGTTTTTATACAACTTTTCTTTTTTTTGGTACCACGTTAATTTCAAGTTATAAACATGAAACTAACTTTAACTAGTAAAACAAATTGACAAAACAAAACAAAATAAGCAACTAGACTTTTAAACAATCACAACGTTTGACCAGATTGTTCATAAATAACAATTAACTTCAAGAATTTCCAATCAACGAGCATCTTTGCCTCTTTGGACAAATATTGTGCTCATCTTGAACTCAAAAGTCACCAACTCAGTGGAACAATATTAATAATTTCGTCATATAGTTGCATCGGGGACTTTGACTTTTCTGAAAGCAATCTAGAATTTCTCTATAACCATATATAATAAGTAATAGCAACTGCAAGCAGAATATTAGACATAACACTTCTTACCGAACGATAATTTGAAATGAGGACAAAGTAACAACATCATGTAACTTCGGACCAATAAAGTCCATACGTAAAAGGAGACGAACTTTATATTGAACTTTATATTCAACAAATCATGTGTTTTGAGTTTCCATAACAAGCCAGGGGCGTCTCCGAGATTTTAAGTGCCCTGTGTGAAAACATGAAAATGGGCCCCCTGAATACTAGATTTTTATAAAACAATGGACGTTCTAATTTTTTTTCCTATTAAATTATTAAGTTGGCTTAAATTCTAATATTATATATATACACGATATATATATATATAAATTGGCCCCCTATAAAATTGGGGCCCTATGCGGCTGCACCTCTTGCACCTACTCAAAGACATCCATGTAACAAGCCACATATGAAAAACATGTCTCGGGTACAATTAGACCTGGCAAAATCAGACACGAAACGACAACACAACACGAACCCGACACAAATTCAGTGGGTTTGGGTTAGAGGTTTCGACATGTTTAAGTAAACGGGTTGACTCGACACGACACGAAAGTTAAACGGGTTGGGTTAGTGTCAATATTTTCAACTCGAAGTTAACCCGAATCACCCATTTAAGTATTTATATATTGTAATAAATTTTATATATTTAAATTTATAACATGTAAATATCATAACTTAATAGTTGTAGAAAATATTGGGCTCTTATTTCATATCGAGCTTAATATCTAATTATATTACGTTTTTGTTGTATTTTTATTTTGTTTTTTAAAATTTTTATTATATTTTTGTTGGATTTTAATTATGTTTAATCGTTATATATGAATTTTCACGACTTAAGCGGGTTAAATGGGTTGGGTCGGGTTGGCACGAAATTAACAGTGTCGGGTTTGGGTTAACATTTTGAACCCGTTTATTAAACGTGTCGGGTTTGGGTTTAGAGGTCTCAACACGTTTAAGGTCTTGACACGACACCAACCCGACACGACACGACCCATTTGCCACATCTAGGTACAATGAGGAAACCAAACAACATGCAACCAAGGAATCTCATTATCTCGCATCGCAGTCTTGTAGAATCTAAAGCAAGAGTGATTGAGAATGATTTAAAAGAATCATGCAAGTCTCTCCACATAAGAACATCATCCCTATCAATAATCAAATTTGGAACAAGTGTATAAGTTAATATAGAGAACTTGTACATCAATCCATAACGTACTCCTGAATTTTAAGAATTCCCCATTTATAAATTAATGTATAACTTTTTATACATTTAAAAGTACTATCATTAACAAAAACACATCAAATATATCTATTTGTCACTTAACAATACTAAATGAATAAATTAATTATTTATAATGTATCAATTTGTCGAACATTCATTTTTATTCAATCAAAATAAGTCATTCTTATGATTTGATCATATTATCTACATATTATCTGTTTGCATTTTGAAAACACAAATAATCTAAAATAAGTATATCAAAAAGTCAATTATTTGCGTTTTGAAACAAGTTTTAGAAAAGCCTCGTGAGAAGATACCGAATTTAAAAAATAAATATTTTCATTTTACTTAACTAAACAAATAATTAGGTTTGACAAAGACTGAAAAAATTTATTATCTAATTGTTACTATTTCGAACATAGCCACATAGCATTACATTGCATGATAATATTACAAAATAACAATCTATTTGAAACAAACTTCCTCGTCATTTCATCATACCACACTATCATAACTTACGTTCGATAAAAAAAACGGACCCATATGTTAATCCCAAAGAGTTCATAACAATTCGTGACACAAAGTCCACACATATCATTTCATTATTTCATGTCCATAAAACAAAGTTATTCATTCATTCGGGTGTGAATTTAATTTAGATACGGGATATCAACAACGGGATAGCAGCCGGAGTATCTTCACCCATAACGGGCTGAAAAAGGTCAACCTCACCATACCTTTCAAGGACCCTCATTCTGCAATCCTCTGCAGCCAGCTGGCCCGTATGGTAAGCCCCGTGGACCGACCCCGGGTAATCGGTGCTCGTTGCTTCCCCTGCAAAGAATAAGTTGTCAACTGGGATCCTTAACCGCTCATACAGATCATGGGCTTTGCCTACTGAATCATAGCTGTAGGACCCGAGTGAATTTACATCACTGCCCCAATGAGAAACTAGATGCTGAATCTGCATAAATCAAAGAAAGTTTATGTTATGGGATGTTTGACCCGGTCAAACATGGTTGACTAGGTCTTCTACTACCCTAAACTTGAAAAAATGGTCGATTTAGTACACTGGCTCGTTGATTTGATCGCGTTTTCTTACTTGACTGTCGTGGGCTGTTTGACCCGGTCAAACGGGTCGATTTGGGTTATGTTATATCTCTAACGGGTAAAACTAGAAAAGGTGATATTGATTATTCATAAAATAAAGTAGGGCAAAATGCATTTTAGTACCCTGAACTATTAAAAGTGGAACATTAGGCCTGTGCAAAATCAAAAAACCGGACCGGACCGGTTGGAACCGGACCGGACCGAGGACCGAAAAAAGCAGATTCGACGGACCGAGGACCGGACCGGTGGTTGACGGTCGGTTTCGGTTAACTTCCGGTTTCCTTCGGTTTTGAACCGGTTTGGACCGGTTAGGACCGGTTGTTATAAACTGACAATAACATAATGTGTAAGTTTTCAAAAGATACTTGTGGTATTTGATTATTGGTTAAAACTTCTATTAAACTAACTACTTGCAGTTAGCAAATGTTGAATGCCTTTTAGAAAAGATGTAGATTCTTATTTTTGTGGTGGCCATGGTATTTAACCTTCTGGTCAAACGGTCAATAGGCTGATCATGCCCTCACACGAATTGAAAGCACTTAAAATCAATTCCAACATTAGACCTAGGTCAAACCTTTTAGGACTCAAGATATAAATCAAATACCTGGATGGCTTATTGGATGGGCTGGACAGTACAAAATCGCACGCTTTTTATTTTTTCGGTTTAGTTCGGTTTTTTCCGGTTCTTCCGGTTTAAAACCGGACCGGACCGGTAATTTCGGTTTTCAAAAAACACGGACCGAGGACCGGACCGGAAGCTACGGTTCGGCGCCGGTTCGGTTCGGTTCTTCCGGTCTCGGTCGGTCCCGGCCGGTCCCGGTTCAAACTGCACAGCCCTATGGAACATGGTGCCCTGAACTTGACAAAATGGTTGATTTAGTACCCTGACTCGTTAATTTGATCTAATTTGATCGTGTTTTCTTACTTGATTTACTTTCGTTAGAGCTTTTGACGGACTAAAAAGTAAAAATCATACGTTCATCTCAACATATTGATATTAGAAGCAAATCACGTAAAACAGCAAGACCAAATTAGTGAGTCAGGGTATTAAATCGACTATTTTGTCAAGTTTAAGGTACAATGTTGCACATTTAATAGTCGAGGGTAGTAAAAGACCTAGTCAGCCAAGTTCAGGGTGCTAAAATGCATTTTGGCCAATAAAGTAAAGATTTTGGACAAAAAGTGTTTTGGGTGTCAACCTAATCCGGCCCATGTTGACCCATACTCAATGATTACCCATTTTTTATAGATCTATTCAGGTTATGTTATACAAGAAACGGGGTATATGAGTCAACCCGACCCGACCCATATTTGACACTGATTATTTATACAAAAAAGTTAATAACTTTTTTGGACAAAAGGTGTTTCGGGTGAACCCAACCCAACCCGACCCGTTTTAACATGTACCAAAGAACTACCCGTTTTGACCCGAAAGGAGACTTTCTAATATAATGCAATAAGAAAGAGATATTACAGGGGCAGAAGCATCAGGAAGAATCTTTTTAAGATGTACAAAAGCAAAATTAGCTGCAGCCTCATCTGATAATTTCTCAATATCCTTCGCCAGCTGTCCTGCAGGCATATAAACCAGAACAGGGTGACCCGTAGCTTTATGAAGATTGAGAAAATAGCTACATCCATAAGAAGTGTCTGCAACTACTCCTAAAAACTCGACATTTGGCCAAAAAACTCGGTCAAAATGCAAAATTATTTTATTCTCAATTCCAACACCGAGGTCAGCTATGGCGTCTTCCTTCCATTGTGGTAACCTCGGGTCAAACTTGATGGTGTTTGACTTTAGTACACCGAGTGGTACAGCAATAACAACTGCATCAGCAAAAAATGTGGTACCGTTTTCGACGGTTACCTTTACACCGTTTTTACGCCTGTTTATCTTGGAAACCCTAGAAAATTATGTAAGTTTAGGGTTATAAAATAATTAATTGATTTTTATTTTAATTTTATTAATTGTTACCTGTGACCCAATCGGATATCGAGACCTTTTGCCAGTGTATTTATAACTGGAAGATAACCCCGAACCATAAGCCCGTGCCCACCAGGAAGCAACTCTTCCTGATAATCAAAAACAATTTGTGAGATGGTGGAATTTTAATAAGTTTTGACCCGTTTACCTACAAACGGGTCGATTTGGGTCATGTTTTATCCCTAATTAGTCAAATGGGTAACTGAAAACGTTAAATGGGTTGAAACTTGAAAGACATTATAAAAGAAAAGGATAAAGAAGTGTTTGTGGGTCAACCCAACCCGGCCCGTTTTGACCCGCCCGTTTGAAAAAGCATGCCTTATCCCAGCATTTAAGAGATATGGTTTCAGCATCTGCAGCAAACCAGCCCTCCATTCTACACAAGTACCACTGCAACACCTTATAAGGAACTCCCTCTAATCTGTAACAATAAAAAAGTGGATATATAATAATAATATAATGTTTGAAAATTATCCCAAAGATTATTATTTATTTATTAATATTATTATACCTTAGTGTTGGGTTTCTTTCAAACACAATTGATATTGCACGCTTTATAGACATGTCTTCAATGAATTCATATCTCACTTTATTAGTCTGCAATACAATAATACATATAAAGCAACATGAAGAAACCAAACAAGAAAGGTAAAAGCTACTTTGACCAAACAGTTGACCACTGTGTGTGTTTGAGTGTGTGTGTGTGTGTGTGAGAGAGAAAGCATGCCTCTTCTAATATGGTCTCGAATGTTTTTCCAACCTCTGCAACTAATTCTTGAGGAACTTGAGTCCCATCCATATTAAATAATGCATAACTAAAAAAAAAAAACAATATGAATAATTGAAGATTTGAATCAATACATTAATGATGATAAATTTTAACAACATTATAACTAACTGCTCTTCCAGCACATCAAAATTAGTTAACTGCATAAAAAAGTAACCAACTTTGGTTCAGATTCTATTTAAGTAACCGATTTTTTTAGGAGTTTGGACAGGAAAAAACCACCAAAGCTTCTAAAATATTGAATCAAGGCAACCAACTTTGACTGGTCAAAGTGATGATGTGGAAGCTGATGTGTCAGTAAACCTAACAAACTGAATTACCTCTCCAAATCATGGTCATATAACACTGAATTGTCACCACTAGTTCGGTATAAAGGTAGTCCAAGTCTACTAATAACTGGAGCCAATGGATTTTCTTTACAAACACCATGTAACCTAAAAAAAATTAACAATAATAACACAATTAGTTAAAGAATCATAAAATGGTATTATTATTTTTTTTACAAAAAAATTCAGTTTTTCTCACCATGATGCACCTAAGTCTACAGGAAAGCCAAATGAGTAATCGGTACAAACCCGACCACCAACTCTGTTACGAGATTCAAGTACAGTAACCTGAAAAAGAAATTAAATTAATAAATAAAATTCTTGTTGTGTATTTGCCATTTGGGTAATCTTATAAAATGATTTCATTAAAAATTTTGTTTTTTTAGAGTACCTGAAATGAAGCATCATGAAGTGCACGAGCAGCAGATATGCCAGCAAAGCCACCACCAATCACAATAACAGATGGTGAGGCTGAACGTCTTGCTTCAACATTTGAATAACAAATTGCTACATTATTTAAAACCAGAATTAGAATCTAATTACAGAAGGTTCAACACACTATAAAAATATTGATTTACAGTAATTGTATAGTTTGCTTTAAATGTGGTACAATGTGGTGCATGAAGTAGTAGCTAATTTTCCATCAAGTATTACACATGTTCACATTAATTTTGGCATTTATAAAACAACTATCAGAATACAGAGCACAATACTCTGTTCTGAAACTAATCAAGTAATAAATTAAACATTTTAATCAGTAGTAAGCAACGAAATTCCTGAAACTGGAGCAAAAGTTAAGGAATTTAAATTTTACAATATACCTTGTTTCAATTGGGGATTACTCTTGTCTCCTGAATCCATGTTTCGATGATGATGATGGACCAAACAATGGGATTAATTGTAAGAAAAACAACACTAACTGTAACAGAGAGAAACTATTAACAGTAGTTTTATAATCCAAGGGTTTGTCGAGCTGAAAAAGGGAAGTAGGCGACAATTGAGGTGAGTGATTAAGAACGAACAGAAGAAGACAAGTGATGAAGTGATTTGAATTAGAAGAATTACAACCCAGATTTACCAACCAGCTCATGCGTATTACAAACGAATCGCTGCTCCACTGTTCAAAAACCTAAACGATCAAAATCCGGATCAACGATCAAAATCGGGTAAAGCAGAATTAGGTAAATCCACCGGAATGTTGTGAGAATGAATATGCAAATTGCAGATTTTGATTCGCCAGAGAGATCTTGGGAGATATTTTGTGAATTTTGGATTTGTGTGTAGTAATGGAAGAGATAAAGCAACACACGTTACCTTTTTGTTCCCCTTTATTTTCAATAAATTTGTGTGTGGGAATGGTTAGGTTTTCATAAAGTAGGTGTAGGTGTCTTTTTGTAGGTGAGTTAGTATTCATTAATTAAATAATATAATATAAAAATATATAAGGTGGGTGCTTTTCTGTTGGTATATGACAAAATAATATGCAGTTATTTTTATTTAAGTAAAAAATTATACGATTCAAAATAAGTGATAGAGTTTAGATTTTATGATTTTCGAGGCAAACACATTTTGAATAAAGTGGGGTTAATGATGTTTAAAAGTAAAAAATAAGGATAATATAGTCATTTCACTTTGTTAAAGTAGATAATTAGTGAGTGTGAGTCTCATTATTTTTTACCGAATAAAATAATTTTTTAAAGTGTGTCACTTATTTTGAATCACCAAAAAAAAACAAATTGTGTCACTTATTTGGAATCGGAGGAATTATTTAATATATCTTTAAAATGATATATATTAGAGTTCATAAATATTATGAAAAATGACAATAATGTTAAGACATACGGAGTATATTATAAATATATACATCAATATATAACTAAGTCTTGAATTTTAAGAATAATCTCTCTATAAAATAAAGTATATTTTTTATGCATTTAATGAAAGATAACCTAAGAGAATAATTGTCATTAACAAAACCTTAATATTATTTAATACTTCATATTTAGTGAAAAACTTATTTATTAAGTATAATCCAAATGCATTAAATAAAACTAGTATTTTATATAGAGTTCATTTAATAATTCTATAAATATTAATTGTGTAAGACAGGTATTAAATAATGTTTTATATCCATAATGTATTATTAAGGAATAATGATGAGAGCTTTCAAATATTAACAATACTAGCTACAAAACCCGCCCGATGGGCGGGTATGCTGTAAATTTTAGTATGTAGAAAATTGTCCAAAAACTTTATATATTTCTAAATGACATAATAATCGATAGATGTGATGATGATTTTGTACAAAAAAACGGTAAATGAAGAAATGTTACACGGGCATTTTATTAAATGAAGAATCCAGCTTTTTATGCCGTAATCCGTAATATCTGAAGTCTGGTTCCGTTGCACAATCCAGCTTTTTATGCCGTAATCATAGAATGCCGGTTTTATGGAAATTATATTGAGTCGTGTATCACTTCTGAATAGTTATTTATTAGTTTCCTTGTATGTGGGAAGCCGTATTTAAATATTTATTTGTTTCCTTGTATGTAGGATCTTTTAAATGGTTATTTATTTGTTTCCTTGTATGTAGGAAGCCGTATATGGAGCATATGAATGTAGACTGTAAGCCGTACCAGATTCGTTTGCCGTATATGGAGCGTATGAATGTAGACCGTAAGCTGTACCAGATTCGTTTGTATTAGTGCAAATGACGTGGACCAATCAGGGAATTCCAAGTGGCATTATGGACGAATAGGAATGCTTGGAATTGCCATGGTGTCAAATCCTCTTCAAATTTAGGCCTCATATATAGGGTAGGATATTTCAATCAATATTTTTATTTTAGTTATGTTGTTTTGGCAATTAAAGTTTTTACTCGACCACTTTTAATAAGTAAAAGGCTTTGAAAAAAACTTAATTTGATTTCCACAGTTTTTAGAATCAATAGGTCTTCAAATCGTTCATTTGAAAAAATTGAAACCCTTCTTATTGGATGATCAGGAGACTTGCCAAAAATCGAAATTATTGATCAATGGAGGAACAATATCACCATTTTTGTTCAATAAGATTATGGACAACAAAAAAAGTAACAAAACTTTTTATGATCACAGTTATTATAATTAAAGTTATAAACTAAAAGAGAAAAGAATAAATATTAAATATTAAATAGAAAAGAGAAAATTATTCAAGAGCTCTTACCTCCCTATCACTATAATAGTTAATTTGTGTATTATATATTTTATGGCTAATGGTCCTACCCATTGGCTTCATAGATTCGTATATGATTATAATTTATGGTTATTGGTTAATGATGCCATTCGATCATATTCGATACGAAGAATCTGCAAATTCTTATAATTTATGGTCACATGTACTGATGTACATACCACTCAGCTTCACTGGCCACCCATGTTTATAGTTAATGATTAATGTTCCATATTATATTCCATATTTAATACCTTCCACTCGTAGTAAATTATACAATGTGGTCTCCTAATTAAAGCCTAAGAATTAATAATAATTAATAATCAAAATTAACCATATATATTTATACAAAGAGATGAATTACAGGATAGGAGATTTCTATCAAATCAGGCCTTACTATACACTTGTAACATTATCTAATTTTCTTATATTGAATTTTCATTTTTTTTTGTTGGACTTGAAATACTAGGATTTTTTGAAGGTAAAACGTGGCTTACCCCTAGTTTCTAGTGTAACCAGATGGGTCGAAGCGGATGTGGCTCGTGATAACGAACATCTTTACTTTTAAATGATGGGTCAGTCGATAAAAAACATATAAACCGTATGATAACAGACATACCTGTTTTTTTTAGCGGGTTTAACCCACGTGATTACAAATGTTTAGGCACATGAAATTCTCTCCTATTATTATATTATTATTAATAATTATAAGATCTTATTTTTACAATAAAACGTTGGGATGGACATGAGGTGCAAACACTCATACAAAGTAAAACTAACGGATACGTAATTTACGTCTAAGAGGATATTAGATTATTGATTTCATTAACATATGTAACGGATATAATATTCACTATTAAAAAAACAAAAATAAAATCAATAAACACAAAATATATTGCATGCTCATAACTCTGTATAAATGATCGCGATATTCGAATGAATATTCATTCACGCATAAACATATTTTCATAAAATGTCTTCACATGGAATAACCAAAATACTAACAGATTGTGACACAAGCACGAACTCAAGACTTCATTTGCCGAAGGCAGGCGTTGAAGAACATATAATACCTCGTATGGGTGATCGAACAGCTAGACTCCTTGATGGAGAGAAATTCGATGTTGTTTTGACTGTTCATGGTCAAGGAAATGGACCCATGACTTATAATCTGAAGTTGGCCGTTCAACAAAAAACAAATTTTAAATTGTTACAATTTCAAAAAGTTGTCAATGCTCATGGTTTAAGTGTTGGGGACGAAGTTATGTTAGAGCTTACGAGAGTCGTTGATGATACGTTGGAGATTACATGCAACATCTTGCGGCGATATCTTTAATCGTAAGAAGTTTAGTGCTAACATGCGTAATTAACAACATCAAATCGGCTAAGTCATGGGTATATATGCAAGTATATTTATCTAATAATAATACTCTCGATATGTCAGTTTTATTGTCCATATTTTCCTTTTTAACTTGAAAATTCCACCAATAAAAAATAATTAGGGGGTAAAAATAAATTGATATTGGTTACACGGGTGTAATAAATAAATAAATATATATATATATATATATATATATATATATATATATATATATATATATATATATATATATATATATATATATATATATATTTCATTTTGTGTCTTGTTATACCCTTTTGGCCTGCACTAAAAGATCACTCATTTTTGACCCAATCCCAACTAGGGGTGAGCGCATTCCAGTATTCCACAAACGGAACCAAATTGCACTGAAACCGATACTTACAAATCTTCAAAACCGAAAACCGATCCGAGTACATGTTTTAGGTTCGGTTTCGGTTCCGGTTTTTCAGCCCAAATGCTCACCCTTATCCGAGAACCGGACCAAAACCGATAGGATCGAAACCAAAAAATCATGAAATTACAAAACCAAAAACCGAACCAGTTACATGTTTTCGTTTTGATTTTGGTCGATTTTCGGTTCAGTTTGGTTTCTTCGTCCCCACCACACATTAATCTACCTCTAGTTACTATCGAGTTTTTGATACAAAAAAGGAGGCTAAAACTCATCCTTTGATGAGTTTTGGCACTTGTGATAATTAAACACTATCCATATAATCGATATATAGCTTGTTACACTACGACTTAACGGGTGTTTTTTCTTTCGTTTTATATACACAAAATGCACGAGTCCTAACTACTTTCTCAACTACCTACGTTGGAGATAGCAACGACTCGGTACACTGGTCGTCACTAATGGTAAGTGTTTCACTAGCGTTTTGCCAAAAGTGGTTTCTTAAGGCTTTAAACTTGGGATTAATGGTTGAAAAACCAGGGTCAGATAACAAATCTTGAACATCGGTTCGACCCTCGAGCATGTTCATGGCTTGAGACATGGTCGGTCTAAGGGTCGGTGATGCATTTGTGCAAAGTAAGGCCACGTTTAGAACCGTCATTGCTTCTTCTGATGAATATTCTGAACCTAAATCAGGGTCCACTAGTTCTAATAGACTTCCTCTTTCTTGCAGAACATAGGCCTGAACATTAAAATGAAGGGATATAAATGTTATAGTTTGACTTTTTTTTTTTTGTCATAATTTTTGGTTTGACTTTTATAGTTTGACTTTTTTCGGTCGTAGTTGTTGGTTTGAATTTTGCATATAGATGACACATTGTGACCTGGCGGGTTGTTGTGAAACCCGGCGACCAGAAAACTGTTTTGTGGCTTGATTGTAGTTTGTAATCTCGTTTGAACTTTAATTTTGGAAGATGATTTGTCTAAATTGGAAACTGAATCAGGCGATTTGGAAGATAATATAATGATTTTGGAAACTGAATCGTGGGAAATTAGATGATTTGGAAGGTGATTAGGAGATTTTGAAAACACAATAATGGGAATTTATTGGGAAATCATGCGATTTGAAAGGTGATTAGGCGATTTTGGAAACCGAATCATGGGAAATCAGGCGATTTGGAAGGTGATTTCAGTTTGAAAGTGGAAGGTGATTAGTTGACCTCAGTTGACCAGCCCAGTTTAACCGGTTGAACTATGATCTAGCCATCTAGGGGTGAGCATTTGGACCGAAAAAACCGAACCGAACCGAAACCGAACCAAACCGATAACATGTTATCGGTTCGGTTTTGAAAATTCATCGTTTTCGGTTCTATCGGTTTCGGTTCGGTCTTCGGAAAAGGATGAACATTTGGCCTAAAAAACCGAACGAAACCGAACCGGACCGAAACCGAACCAAAACCGATAACATGTTATCGGTTCGGTTCGGTTTCGGTTTCGAAAATTCGTCGTTATCGGTTTCGGTTCAGTTTGGTTTTTGGACCGAGCTCACCCCTACAGCCATCATACCGGGCCGACTAATAATCCAGGTTTTAAAACATTGAGTTTAACACAAATCTAGAGAATTTTCGGTCAACTTTTGACCTAAAAGTCAAACTGTATAAAAAGTCAATATACCAAAATATGGAGATTGTGCTTACCCAATCAAGAAGATAAACAAAGTCATCTTTGGGCCTGTAATTTGTGTTGCTTTTTCCACTGACAATTTCTAACGCCACAATCCCAAAACTGTAAACATCTGCCTTGACAGTCAAGTAACCACGCATGGCATACTCTGGAGCCATATAACCTCTGATAAACCAAACCACAGTTACTCAGTATTAACGACTCAGTAAATAAAATAAGTACAGGTGGCAAATTCAAAACGGGTCGAATCAGGTTATAATTTATTGAGTAAATTACAGTAATTGTTCCTGTGGTACTTCAAATTCCACGATTTTGTCCCTAAACCTTTTTTCGTGATTTTTGTGCCCGTGGTTTTCAAATTTCATTTTCATCGTCCATTTTGACCAAAAATGACCAAAATACCCTTTTCCTATTTTTTAAATTATTTTAATATATTAAGGGTATTTTGATCATTTTAGGTCAAAACAGATTAGAGAAATGACATTTGAAAACTATAGAGACAAAAATCACGTAAAAAATTGTTTAAGGACAAAATCGTAGAATTTGGAGTGCCACAACTGTAATTTACTCTAACTTATTTTAGCCGGTCAACTCATGTTTTTAATAAATTTAAAATCTTTGGAAAGAAATGACAGAAATTTACTGAGTAAATTACAGAAATTGTCCTAGTAGTACTTCAAATTCTATGATTCTATCCCTAAACATTTTTTTTCTTTATTTTTTTCCCTATGGTTTTCAAATTTCATTTCTCGTTAATTTTGACCTAAATGACCAAAATACCCTTAATTTTTTTCTGAAATTCTAAAGTATTATAAATATATTAAGGTATTTTGTTCATTTTAGTTCAAAATAGACGAAAAATGAAATTTGAAAATCATAGGGACGAAAATCACAAAAAAAAGTAAAATTTTTGATGTAATTCTGTAATTTAGTCTAAATTATTTTAGCCGGTTAACTCGGGTTATTAATAAATTTAAAATCTTTGGTCAGAAAGTGTTTCGGGTCAACCGAACAGAAATGACCCGTTACCATTTTGCCACCTTTTTAGATGTGAGTAATTAGAGAACATACATGGTTCCTGCAATACGGGTGCTGATGTGTGTATTTCCATCATCATTAAGCTTAGCCAACCCGAAATCAGATATTTTGGCATTTAGATTTTTATCAAGCAACACATTGCTGGTTTTAATATCTCTGTGTACTATTCTCACTTGTGATTCTTCATGAAGATAAACCAACCCGCGGGCTATTCCTAAGCATATCTTCAACCTCACGGGCCATGTTAGCTTAGATTTAGACACTTTATCACGCCCTGTAAAATTCATAATTATAAATTTATACATTAATGTTTATAAAATATTGCTTTCGAAAAAAATGGGTCGATTTTGACCCATATACTTCAGATGGGTCGATTTGGGTTGTGTTTTATCAAAAAATGTTTGAAACGAGTTGAAAGTCGACCATAGTGTATTTTAAATGCATGCAACCTCCTAATCATTGTATTCGCAGATTTAGAGTTTAGAGTGATATTGTAATGATATAAGTTTTGTGATAATAATATAGTAATATACACATTAATCATTTATAAGGTATAATGTATCCGACAATTGAAACTACTTTATAGGCCCGTGGGAAAAGTATTTATCGGGTTTTGTTTATACCAGATCCAGCAAAAAAAAGCGGGACAACGAATATAACCCTAAATTTTTTGACAAAACAAAATACAATTGCTTAATTTTTCTATTCTATAAAGTAAAAAATTATCCAACACTAAAAAATTAAAGGAAATATTCTTCAAAACATGTTTTTGGTCAGATTTGGTATAAACAAAATTGGATACATTATCCCTATTTATAAACAATGTGACAACAAGTGTTTGCGGGTCAACTTGACCCAGCCTGTTGACCTGTTTTGGCCCGTTACCCGACTTCCCATATTTACTAACTATTATTATTATTATTATTGTTATTATTATTATTATTATTATTATTATTATTATTATTATTATTATTATTATTACTATTATTTTAGGCTCACCAAAAAGAGCTCGAGATAGACAATTATTCTCCATGTACTCGTAAATCAAAGATAATTGGTTGCCTTCAACACAACATCCATACAATTTCACAAGATTTGAGTGTTGTAGTGCTGAAATCATCCCAATTTCATTCACAAATTCACGGGTTCCTTGTTTGGATTTTGAAGACAGTTGCTTTACTGCAATTATTGTTCCATCTGACAATAGACCCTATATATATAAATTGCATATGGTTTATAATAGTAACACAAAATAATAATAAATAAAATGTATGTTTTTAATAAAATAATATTATTATTACCTTGTAAACAGCACCAAATCCACCTTCTCCAAGCTTGTTTGAAGGATCAAAGTTCTTTGTTGCAGCTTTTATTTGTCTCAGGGTGAATATTCCTGTTTGTAGATCTAGACCTCTAAGCTCTGGATAATACAAAGTCAAAAGTCAAAACTAGAGGTGGAAATATGGGCGGGTTGGATAACGGGTCAAAAAACACCAGGTCTGGTTGGTTCTTGGTTGAGCTGCAGCTGCTAACACTTTTTTGTCCATTTTTAAAAAAAAAATTACAGATATGTTAGTTAAGACTAAATATTATTACAGTAGTAATCTAAATCTTTGAATAATACGATGGTATGCACTATAATAGAGTTTGGACGACTTTCAACCCGTTCCCATTTTAGCTAAATTTTTCTATGTGACCCATTCGAGGTAAATTATGACCCAAATTAACCCATTCTTGAATAAATGGAAAAAAAGGAGAAAGGTAAATGAATGTACCTCTATCTACTGCTTTTTTACCCATAATGTAGCCTTTTTTCCATAATATAATAATGAGTAAAAATATTGCAAGCACTCCACCACCAACTGTCCCAACTATTAAACCAACTTGAACCTTTTTTTCAAAATTTGGAGGGTCAAAATCTGTACAAGGCAAACATCAAGCAACATTATAATCCGACTTTGACTTCAAAAGTCAAAGCATACATCAATCACTCTGTCTTAACTATTTACAGATCTATGGTAACTTTGACTTCAAAAGTCAAAGCATACATTACTCTTTGTCTCAACTATTTACAGATCTATAGTAGCTTTGACCAGAAAAGTCAAAGCATACCACCCTTCTCATCTTTTTGTTGGATCGGGTGTTTTAATTACATATTTTTTCAATCTTTAACCCTAGAGATAAGATATTGGTGGAAATAAAATGTAAAAAAAAATATGAAAATTGACTTACTTGGGTCAACTGATATAGCTGATATAAGCGGGCCATAACTTCCTCTAGCAGGAATTCCACTAGTCCCTTTTCCAGCCCAAAAAAGTTGAATCTTGAGTGTATTATTTGTCACATTAACCGTATAAATTTTCACAACTGGCCTACCAACACCACCAGCCTCTTTTGCTATATCAAAATCCTTTATTTTCAACTCCCTCTAAAATGAAATTTCTTGAAAAAAGTTAAAATTCCTGTTTGAAGTTGCATTATTGTAGGGATAATTGCATAAAAGGTAACCAACTTTGGTCTATGTTCTGGTTTAGGTAACCAACTTCTTTCCAACTAGGAAAAAAAACTATCAAATTTTAAAAATTTTAAGGTAGCCAATTTCCAAAAATTCGATCTAAGGTAATCTTATCCAGTTACAGGTCAAAAATGATGACGTGGAAGCTGACTTGTCAGTAAGTTTTGACCATGTTGACCTTTTCTTGTGCCACCTGAAAACTGGCTATCTTAGATAAGTGCCTTATTTCAAAAGCATTATTTTTCTCTAGCATACAATTAGTTGGTTATAAAACTAAAACGAGAGTTTCATAAAGTTGCCTTTTCATCCATTATTGTAGTTGTAATTATATAGAAAGCCAGAAGGTAGCAAACTTTGGTCCAATTTCTGTTATTTCGGTCAATAGTTTTAACTAGAAAAAAGAAACAGCTTTCAAAACTTTTGACCATGTTGACTTTTTCATGATGTGCCACCTAAAAACCACCTTGAAACTTTTCATTAAATGATGATTTAACACACCAAGGTTGGTTACCTTCTTATGCAATTCCCTCATTATTATATTTAATAATTAAATTACCTGCACATAAACATCAAATACACGCTTCCCAAGGCTGTTAGATGATCTATCTTCTGCAAAAACAATTTCTGCAAAATGTAGTCTGACTGTATAATTCCCGTTCATGAGACATAATCCATAATAAGTAAGAGAAATAGCAGATTTTCGGGCTGTTGTGTATAATCCAGTTTCATAACTAGAAACATTATGCAGATTTGATGTATTTGAAAGAGTATAAACATCAGAAAAATGGTCATCATCTAGAAAGTTCCCTGTGCTGCTAAATGCCCAATTTCCATTTCTGAAAAATGTGGATGCACCTTTTGCTTCTGTGTCTTCTTTGTATTCTGTTTTGTTAATATTTACTTCTTTGCCACCACAGTTGATGTGGAGTTTAGAGATTTCTGATAATGCAGAAGATTATTATTTAATTTAATTTTAATTTAATTTTAATTTTAATTTAATTAGTCGATATTAGTATGTAATGATGAGTTACTTACGTTGTTGAATGTGTAAATGACATGGGATATCTTTCTTTAGACATGGAGGAGTATTGTTTCTACATAAAAAATTGAAATAAAATAAAATAAGTCATTGGGTAAATTTGATGCTTTCACAATACTGAATCTTAGAGGAAGCAATTCGACCCGTTTATTTATAAACAGGTCGATTTGGGTTAAATGTAAAATTTAAGTAAAAGGGAAACGGTTCACAAGACGAATTTAACTACTTATAAGAAGTATTAGTGGGTCAACCCAACCCGACCCGTTTCAACCTGAACCCATTTTGACCCGCCCATCTTGCTACCTCTACTTAATGTGGTTTTTATGTGACCTGAAATGCAGTTAGGGTCATGTATCTTACTGATTATTTGTGGCCGAAGAATAGCTCTCCACCATGTTTCTGAATCAAATAGTTGAAAGTTTGTTAACATTAAGCATAAGAATCAAAAATAAAACCAATTAGATATGAGAAAAAAGAATAAGAAAAATAAAAACAACTCACGTTGTCCCTTGTTGGCATGCATTTTGACCAGAAGTACCCGAAGTAAAATGGTTATAAGAAAGATCCCTGTGATACATATAAACAGTTAAACACAACCCATAACTAAAGGGGAAAAATAGAGGTGGCAATTTCGACCCATTTATATATGAACGGGTCAAACGGGTCAAATCAAAATATATAACTAGAAGGGAACGGGTTAAAGAGGTTGAGAATCGCTCAAGGTTATATTTAATGCATACAACCTCCGAACTTGTTTTTTTCCAAAAAATATGATTATTATGTAAGAAACTAGTAATATTGTTTTTTTTTTAATAATTAACTTATTAATCTTTAGTAGAAACTTCTACAAAATGGAAAAAAGTGTTTGCAGTCAACACACAACTTGATACAAAATTAACTTACAAAATTTTGGTGCTTGAGAAGACCCATCCAGGTATAGGTCCAGTAAGATTATTTTCTGTCAAATAACTATTAAACAGCGGTCACCTTTAAATCTTTAATAACTAATCTTAATTATTATTAAAATTACAAGATAATATTGTTGAAGAAAATCCACTTACATGTAATCTGTTTTTCCTAGTTGGGAAAAAGATGACGGGATCTCGCCAGTCAAGTTGTTGAAACTGAGGTCTCTAAATCGATAAAAGATAAATCAAGAATAAGTTCTGAAATAATGTTAATTAAACAAATACCAATTATATTATGTATATTAATATTGTATTTATGTACATTAATGTCTATTAATATTGTACATTAAAATACAATATTGTACATGATCAATAGACATTTATGTACATAAATACAATATATATGTATTGGTTAATAGTTTATATTTTTTTAATATAAGAATTATGATTATGCCAGTTTAAAGTAGAAAAAGCAACTTTAATTGAACATATTGGAATCACTTACAGAGTTTTCAAATCTCTCATATTCCCGACATATTCCGGGATTTTCCCATGGATCAAACAATTCCTAAGCACCCTGCATAGTGTTTAATCGGTCAATGGCGGTCAAAATCGGGGTTTGGCGGTCAAAATCAGTTTAGAAGGTCAAAGTTGGTCAAAAAGTCAAGCATTGTAGAAAATTATGACATAATTATAAGCTCACAATTTATTTAGTCCTTCAATCTTCTGTAGTGGTGGGAAACTAGAACCTTTACCTTTTAAGTCACTGATCCTCCTGTAACACATTAAAAAAATATTAAATTTATTAAATTTATAAGATAAATAGATATTTAAAATATTGCTTACAGATCATTTAGTTTTGTTAAAGCAGAGATGTTAGAAGGAATGGGACCCTCAAGAGAACAACCTTGTATATGCCTGCATTATAAACCAAATGTTGACAGTGTTTTAAATTAAGAATTTTACATTTTTAAAACTAGTGATGGAAAGATGGGTGAAACGGGTAATGGGTCAAAATATGTTCAGGTTGTAACGGGTCATTTTAGCACGGGCTGAATCGACCCGTTTGGGTTGACCCGGTAACTCTTTATGTCCATTTCAGAAATACATTAAAAGGTTTTTTGGTCATTCCTAAATGACTAAAATACCCTTATTTTAATTTATTAGTTAAAAAGTTCTGATTTTTTTTTTGTAAGGGTTTTTTGGTCATTTTAGGTCAAAATGGTCAGAAAAGATGAAATTTGAAGACCATAGGGACAAAAATCATGAAGAAAAAAGTTTAGGGACAAAATCAGAGAATTCGTAAAACCACAGAGACAATTTCTGTAACATATTCTTAAAGATAATAAATGAGTTAATTAGGAAGTTGTACACTTGTATGCATCAAAAATAAACTTAGGTTGACTTTCAACCCGTTTGACCCGTTCCCCTTCCAGCTAAAATTTTCAATTTACAACCCAAATCGACCCGTTAATAAGTAAACGGGTCGAACATCGCACCTCTACTAGAAACTGATGGAAGTTTTCAAACAACATAGATAACAGATTCTTACAATTTCCAAATTTGTGTCCACTTGCCAATGAAATCTGGTATCTTTCCAGTAAAATTATTGTCACTTAGTCTCCTAAAAGTGTAACAAATTCACAAAAATTAGGATAAATATTGTGAGCATTGATGCATTAATTAGCATCCAAGTTTATAAGATCTAAACTCACACATCAGTCAAGTTGGTAAGTTTTCCAAGTGCAACAGGCAGCTGTCCACTGAATTCATTTGAAGATAAAACACTGGAAATAAAAAAATTAAATAAATATGTATATGTATATGTATATGTATATGTATATGTATATGTATATGTATATGTATATGTATATGTATATGTATATGTATATGTATATGTATATGTATATGTATATCTTTCAAAGGCAAAAAGTAAGGGAAAGTCAGTACAGTCTCTGCAGATTTTTCAGGTTTCCAATTTCTTGAGGTATGGACCCTGAAAACCGATTTCCTTCAATGCTCCTATAACAATCAAAATGAGGTAAAGCTACATCAGTTTCTTCATTTTTAATATTTTTTTTTATTAATTTGCTTATACTTCAAAAACAAAATAAGGGTTGATGTAGCTTACAGATCTAAGAGAGTGGTAATTCTGGTGAATACTTGTGGAAACTGGCCGGATAATAGGTTTCCCATGAGAGAGCTGCATAGATATATTGTTAAAAATTGGTTATTAAATTAAAAAAATATATTTCTTGAGACTAAATATTTAAAATATTACTGTAATATAAATATATAATTATTTGGAATGAGATTGATATCCATACAGGTTGGTCAATTGCATATTAGCCCATTGGGCAGGTACCACACCATTGAAATAGTTACGACTGAGATCCCTGCATTAATAAAAATACATAATTAATTAATTATTTTTCCAATGTGATCATTTCTTAAATAATTACTACTTATTATTTATTAATGTTCAATTGTGCAGATTTTGCTTACAAAATTTTAAGGTACCGAAGCTTGGAAAATTCTGGTGGAAGAGCAGCTGAGATGTTCTGGTATTTCAGTTCTCTGCATTGTAACAAAACATTCAAAATTTTATGATATTAAATTATTCAAAAACGAAAATTACATAAGAATAACAGTAACGTATGTGACGTCTCTATCAATTAATAGTTTTGTAAATTATAACTACATGAGTAGGTGTGTCATTATTAATTATTGTTGGTGGTTAGTTGTTAGGTGTTATAGTTAGCAACCTAGCATAACCCATAATTCAATACTGTTAATATGTATGAAGAAATAAATGTGACGGTTAATTTTATATATTTGATAAATAAATAAGTAAATTCTATAAGCATATATGAACCAAAGACATTATATTTCGTATCAAATTTGTATAATTTTTTTATAAGCATATAGAACCAAAGTAATTTGTATATGTTTCACTTATCAAATATTTAAGTAGAAAGCTCAAGTATTTTTTTGACACTCAAGGCTCCAGAAACTGCAATACATAGTTTTAAAAAAGTATTTGACCAATTGCCAAATAATTAAAATATACTTCAGTAAAACAAAATATAGAAAGCGTGTGACCAATAGTAGTTTTTGTTAATAAAATAAATAGATATATTAAAATATGAATAAATATGATTCGTAGACACAATTAAAAATATGAAACGATTTTCTAGGAGGGAATGCTTTTTTTCTTTTTTTTGTGGCTACGAGGGATGTGGGGCCAGTGATCAATGAATGGTACAGCTGATTCCAGATTAGCAGTCAACAAGCTGAGGTTGACTACCTTCTAAGTCAATGCTACTGTCATTTACGTATTAAACAATTCATTCAGATTGATCACATGTTTTCGAAAAGTACTACCAGATCAGCCATTGATTCAATTGATTCTCGAATTTATAGCAATCCCTTCTAGATTCTGATATCTCAATTTCTGATTCACAGAATAGTAGAATACTGATGAGCAGAAATCACAAGGAATTATCTAAATTGCATCAGTTGTAATCTTCAGATTCAATACAAAAATCTATAATCAAAACACTGTGCGCAAATAATGTTGATTAAATGCGTTTGAGACCACAAAATTCCTAAAATTATAACCATAACGATTTCAATTTCCAAAACAAAACCGGGAATACGTACATGCGAATGACGTGGCAGGTGGCATTACGTTCGAAAGAGCAATCGCACTCCACAGAAACGTTGTATCCTTTCTGGTATTTAGTTCGCCCCCAATTTCCTTCGCGATTGCACGGATCATAGTCCAAATTCCATTCCTTCTTCCCCGATATCCCTAATTTTTCCCCAATTTCTCTCAGTATCTTCACTGCATCAATTCACACACACAACACTCGCCATTAGTCCATCCTTCATTCCTCGATCAGTAAAACTTAATAATCAACGAAAACAGAAAACGAACACTTACCTTCTGTCGTATCGAGCTTTACTGATTGTACGAATGCAAAATTTGAGTACAAAATCGATGAAATTATGAAGAACAACAGCTTCTTCATGGTGCTGATTGTAGGAAGCTCGATTAGAGCAGCTTTAGCTATGGATTGTTAAGCATATGCAACGAGAGATTGAGAGATTAACGATAATAATAATTAGCGATTGAGAAAGGTGTAGCAGTGGTTGCAGCTGAAAATGGTAGACTGAATTAAAGAATTAAGCAGCTCATGTGATGTGGTACCATTAAATCCTATTTTATGAAGATAAAATAAGATATTTTGAAAATTGACTAGTTTTTACCCATGTTTTAAAAATAGGTTTTTGCATTTAACCGATCAATATGCAAAACACAGTTGAGTTGATTGGATCATATTAGTAGGTTAGTTGATCGGATAACAATAATGTTAAGTATTTATGGTGTAGTAATTATGTCAATGATGATATACAAGTGTCAAAAAACTTATAAAAATACAAAAAAAATATCATACAAAAAAATTAGAACTTATTTTTCAACTGATTTTATCATTTTTGAGTTTTTAAACCTATATTAAAAATTCATATGTATATTTTGTTCATCTAAATTTTTTAGAAAATTTGATTTATACAACCAAGCTATAACCATAGATCTAACCGGTTCATTCCGACTGGCTACCTTTCTATTGCTAGTTCAACCACTTGATAAAATGTCGTTTTTTACCTCTCATTCTAAATAATTACCATTAATTAAGAAAAGATACACCAATTACCTAGTCACTTCCTTTGTAACATCAAGGCATGTCGGTTGACACTCATCTGACACACTAATGTAAATAATACAATTTTTTTAGTTTTTTGGACCTGCATATTATAAAATACGCACACATAATATATCAATATCCACATAAAAACCCATTTTCATTCCTCATTGTCGTCCCTTCATCTGTCGCCTAACCGAAATACGAAACCGAACGTGAGAACGAATGGCTTCGTGCCAACAGTTTCTCCAAAATGATACCCACAAAAGATGAACCGAAGGTGATGGTTGGCACAGGACTAAGCATTTGGTATTTGTCGACAAGCTAGCTGCCTATGAGGACCACAAACTCTCGATTTCTATCCCTATCACACACACAACCTAAGCTATTTTGAATAAGAGATAGTACTAAGTTAATATGCATTTAATATATCCTTATAATATGTGTTCACATTATTATGTCATTGACTTGGAGGAGCTCACTAAGTATTACTTATTAAATTGGCTTAATGACCTTGATAAGATATTAAGTGTTTAAAATATATTTGACAAAAAATATATATATAGATCAAAACTGGATTTAATAATTAGTTGATTTTACATTCAGAAAGTTTTTATATTTAATATATTTTTTAGTAATTCTAACCTTAGTAAAAGAAAATATGAGCAGTGTTATATATTCCAAAAATGTTACACTTTGTCAAATGCCAATAAAAATAGGAAAATGATAATGACAGTCCTTAGGGCTGTCATTAAGAATGTAAAATAACAAAAGACAACCTCTTAAATTTTAGGAATATTACTTTTTTAATCAATGTACAAGTTTTTTATGCATAACGAAACCCATAAAAATAATATCTAAAAGATTCTGTAGACAAAAAATTAAATATAACAATAACAAAAAAAATATTTTATAGTTTGTAAACATGTAATTAAGATTAAGAAAATAATAGGAAACATAAAATTTTCAATTAAATAAGAAAAGTTGAAATAGTCAAAGAAATGCGCAGACACGCTTTTTGTGATTGGTGATTTGGATTTGCTTCAAATAAAATGGACCGTACGCGCTTTCTGCATGCATCCTTGGATCTTTACCAAAGTCTTGTTTTATGCTTTTTCATTTTTATTTTTGGTTTTTATTAAGGGTCATTTTAAATGAACCCTTAAGTAAAAATATAATGATAACATAATAATTGAAAAGATTAATGATTGGTCGGTTTGGAAGACTTAATTTTATTTTAATAATTTAAAAGAAGAGACAATATTTTATTAATTAATGGTAAGAAAAAGTTTAATCTTTGCTTTTACATTTTACATAAAAAATAATAAATTTTTAATATTTAATTAATCTTTCGTTTCTATTTCTAAATCTCTCTCCTGTCTCTTTTGGTTAGTAAAAATAACAGAAATAATACTTAATGAGATGTGGTTATTTGATGACATTTATAAAATAAAAAACGATTTACTCTGACTTTATACTTTAATTAAAATTATTACCAAAAATCCAATCACTAATTTTCTCCTAAAAATATGTGGCAAAGTAAAATAGGAAAATCTTTGTGGAACAGTGATAGTAGTTTAATAATTTAAACATAACTAATAGTTAAGATTACTAATTTCAAGAAAATAAAAAAATTGTATTATTTTCAAAGTTCTAAAAGCGTAAAGCGTGACGTGGCGGCACTATCAAGCCTCAATCCATGACGGTTCGTGACGTTTTTAAAGGCGACACATTTTTTGTATAATTAATATATATACGTATATCAAACTAAATAAAAATTATATATCTATTGATTAATATAACAATTCAGATATAAAGTCCGCATAAAGTGTTACAACCAAGTTTAAAATTATATGTCATTATTTTTTTCTAAAAAAAATCAATTTTCACAGTTGCCTTCGAAAAAACTCGTCATAAGGCGCGTCTTATCACGTCTTATCTCACATCACGCCTTACCTAACCGTCATGGTCTGTTCCGTAACGTCGACGCCGCGCCTCTAGCGTTGGCGACGTCATGACGCACTTTTTAGAACTTTGATTATTTCCAACAAAATTTACCTTTTTAATTATTATACGTACAGAATAATTTTTAGTTTAATAATATAAACAAAAATATTTAATAAAAAATAATATTATATTTATTTTCAGCAATAATCAATTTTTAGTTATGAACCATCTAATGCAATTATTTCCACCAATCTCATCACTATTTAATACTACTATCTCACGTGGCTTTCCCATTCATCATTTCCAAGATTTCTAAGATTTGACAAGGGTCCTTTTTTAGTAGCACCCTTTATTAATGACAGCCCTTAAGGGCTGTCAATAAGAGGTAGTTGCGTGCATAAATTGTTTGTAATTTTATTGGTGGGGTTCATTCCTAAAATGCATGAGCGGTTATTGATTATTGTACAAGTTTGTTATGCATATCTTGACGTCTTATTGACAGCCCTTAGAGCTGTCATTATCATTTTTCTTTATTTTTTAAAAAAGTATTCGTGTTACATGAGTTTCTCAAGGAACATTCACCGTTCATTACAAATATTTTGTATAAATCTCGTGAACTAGAATGTTTGTACCACGGTACAAAAAATAACGAATGATGAATATAGTGTTATGCATATATTTCCTCCGTTTCAAAATAAGTGATACAAATGAGCTTACATATTTTTTGAGGCAAAATATGATAATGAAGATTAATTAGATTAAATTGGATAGTTAGTGGAAGATGGGTCTCACATATTTGAATTAAAGTGAATTTAATGATGTTTAAAAGTAAAAGTAATGATAAATAAGTCATTTCATTTTATTAAAAGTGATAGTATTATGCATATAGTAATATATATTTGGCATATTCCTTCGAAGTATTACAAAAAGTAGCTAATATAAGTAAAATGTAATATTTATTTTTTCTTATAAATAAGTTATACAACTTAGACTTTGATCAAAACTTAAACCTAAGATCTATTAAAGATTAATCCCCAAAGCAATCTTAGGTGCCCGGTTGATTTAGATAAAATTGTATCCTAGGGGGTGTTTGGGAGAGCTTATTTAGGGGCTTATGAGCTTTTAAGCTTATTTAAGTTTAATAAGCATTACTTAGTGTTTGGTTAAGCCTATAAGCCTATGCTTATAGGCTTGTTTAGGGGGTTTTAAATAAGCCATTTTGGAGGGGATTATTAGGATATTTAGAATGTTTACTTCCTTACCCCCTCCTTCCATCAATGAAACATTTTTTATACAAGTACAACTAAACCAAATAATTAAGGTTATTAGCTTATTAAAAATGTCTTTTTTAGTTATTTTACAATAAATTTATATAAACTCCTCCAAACACTTTATTTAACAAAAATTTATTAACTTAAATAAACTTATAAACTTATAAATTAATAAACATAAACTTTTTAAATAAGCTTTCCCATACATCCCGTTAATGAATGTCAAATCGTAATTGAACTACTTTTGCCTTTTCATTAAATTTTGCGTTGACCGACATAGCCCTACATTAGTTTCGACATGAATTAAAAGCTTTTTGGTGAGATGGTCAAAATCTTCACGTGAACATACTTTCCAGCCAAAAAAATAAATATGAAACATTAATACGTATAAGGTTCGATCGAGAACCAATCAGAACCATCAAATCAAACAGAATTATATTGAATTATATTGATTCGCTTTTTTGTTATAATTTTCATGGAAAATTAGTTATTGGTTCGGTCTAAAACTAGGGGGGAAATCTAACAAAACAATAAGTTTTGAAACTATAAAAGTATAAAAGGTTTAAAACATAAATTTAAAGAGACTACAACTATAAAGTTATAAATTTCTATAATATTTCTATAATAAAAATAAAAATATAATATTCGCTATATAAATAATTTAAACCGGTGATTCAAGTTATCTTCGAGTTAAAAATATTAACACTAACCCAACCCATTTAACTTTCATGTCGTGTTAATTCAACTGTTTACTTAAATGTGTCGAAAACTCTAACCCAACCCCACTAATATCGTATCGAATTTGTATCGAGTTGTCGTGTCGTGCCTTATTTTATCAGGTCTATGGCAGGGTGGTCTTGTGGTGAACCGTGGCCACAACCAAGATTCTTCATAGTGTGGTTGTGTGAGGAAGATGTGTATTTGGTTGGTCTACTTCATATGTGGGCGAGCGTGGTGGGCATTTCCTGCAAATTTATACGGTGTGGTTGCTTAAGTGACATTTAATGTGGCACAATTTTTGATGTGGTTGATAATACACATTACTACCAGTTTAAAAAAATGTATAACCAGTAATATGTTACAGTTTTTTCCTAAGTCTCACTCTATATATAATATTCAGATCATATATAGACATACTGTCTACAACAAATCATCCTATCTATATAAACATGTATAAGTATTCAACTTCGATATAATAGTGGGTTGAATGAAATATAGCAACATATACATGTCTTAATTAGTATTAATCTAAATCACGAACACAGCCTCAAAATTGAATATTAAATAGTAGTAATCAGAATAATTTATACCTCCGCCTCGTACTCAGGTTTATGGTTCAACGGGTGCTTGGTTGGGTCGGGCGTGATTTTATGTGACAAGGAACTTATAATTTATTTTAAAAGTTGATTAATAACCAACAACAATAAAATTACTATTAGGATAATTAGCCTATAACCCGTTATGAATAACGGATGGCTTATAAATTTTTGTTGATTAATGTAAATAATTTTTTTAGTTACATGCAAGTATTGGCCGAACTTGATGATTCACATATACTAACAAAACTACAGTAAACTTTTGGCTCACATGAAATTTTAGATAGCAAATGATCGTTTATAATTTCGAAAACTTCTTGCGTAGGAGCGAGCATTCTCCTACGTTGTCGTGGCCATGAACCTTCCACGGAACCCCCCCCCCCCCCCACACCGTGGTTGGGGGTGGTGTTCAACATCAAATCCACGCCGCGCCATTTGCCAAATCATCACAACGGAGTGGGGTTTTAGACTCACTCCCACCAGCCTTATGCTTCAAATGTCACATGACAACCTAAGAGATCACCTTTTTTATATTTTTTAATTATTTAATTAATAATTAATATTATAATTCAAATATTTAATAAAAGATAGCATTCCACGTCACCTAATCCACGTCATAAATCATCTAATAATGAAAATATCCCACGTCACCTTATGTTGCCACGTACAGTTTTGAATACGATTTGAATTCAAAATATATACGTTTTAGATAAATACATTTTGACAGCAACAATATCTTTTGACAATAACTAAAAAGTTACAAAGTTATCACGTTGATAGCTTTTAAAAACTTTTAATTGATTTTTCCAATTTTCCAAATCACGGAATTTATACATGTTATTGTTATCCAATTTTATTATATTTACCAAATATATATTTTACTGGTGCAAAAATTTATTATTTAATTTAATATATGATATATAAATGTGAATACATGTAATTTTGGATAAATGTATATAAATAATTTGATATATAATGTAAATTAATATATATAAATACCAAATCAATTATAACTATGTAAATAAACGGAAATTAAGTTTACAATATGTGATCAGTTATAAGAAGTCGATCAATTTGATAAATCATATATTCATAAAATTTAAACGCTTTTAAAAGAAATATGTGATTTCTTTGATTACTTCAAAAATTTTAAAGCTTCTAAAAAGAATGGATTGAATTTAATACGTAGGCTTTTACCCATTATCCTTTCCAGAATTTAAATGGTTTATTAATACAGGGCAAGGTGACATGGCATAAAAGATTACATGACAATGCCATTATGATATGGCATTGTTGAGGTGGCAAAAACCTTCTTTTATTATGTAGATAGATAATTTGATATATAATGTAAATTAATATATATAAATACCAAATCAATTATTACTATGTAAATAAACGGAAATTAAGTTTACAATATGTGATCAGTTATAAGAAGTCGATCAATTTGATAAATCATATATTCATAAAATTTAAACGCTTTTAAAAGAAATATGTGATTTCTTTGATTACTTCAAAAATTTTAAAGCTTCTAAAAAGAATGGATTGAATTTAATACGTAGGCTTTTACCCATTATCCTTTCCGGAATTTAATACATGGCAAGGTGACATGGCATAAAAGATTACATGCCAATGTCATTATGACATGGCATTGTTGAGGTGGTAAAACCTTCTTTTATTGTTGAGGTGGCAAAAACCTTCTTTTATTATATAGATAGATAATTTGATATATAATGTAAATTAATATATATAAATACCAAATCAATTATAACTATGTAAATAAACGGAAATTAAGTTTACAATATGTGATCAGTTATAAGAAGTCAATCAATTTGATAAATCATATATTCATAAAATTTAAACGCTTTTAAAAGAAATATGTGATTTCTTTGATTACTTCAAAACTTTTAAAGCTTCTAAAAAGAAATGTAAATTAATATATATAAATACCAAATCAATTATTACTATGTAAATAAACGGGAATTAAGTTTACAATATGTGATCAGTTATAAGAAGTCGATCAATTTGATAAATCATATATTCATAAAATTTAAACGCTTTTAAAAGAAATATGTGATTTCTTTGATTACTTCAAAAATTTTAAAGCTTCTAAAAAGAATGGATTGAATTTAATACGTAGGCTTTTACCCATTATCCTTTCCGGAATTTAAATGGTTTATTAAATTATTTATTAATACATGGCAAGGTGACATGGCATAAAAGATTAGATGCCAATGCCATTATGACATGACATTGTTGAGGTGGCAAAAACCTTCTTTTATTATATAGATTCTTTAATTAAATTTAAAATATTTAACAACTCAGAAACATTTGATTATGTTTCAAAAGATAATTGCTGAATTCAGGAGTAAGTACGATACCATACTGATATTGAATCGGTGTTATCGAGTTTTCTCATGTCTCAAAACTAGGTACAAAATCCCTTAATTTGGTAATGGTTCGAATTCAATATTCATTTGAGTTTGCTTATCATAGTACTCGTCATCGAATTGATAGTATTGAGTTTTTTCAGGTCTTTAAAATCGGGTACCGAGTACCATACTGAATTCCCGATTCGATAAACACTATATAATCTAAATTATTAACATCATAACGTTCACAAACGAACACTATATAATCTAAAATTTCCACAGGATTAAATTAACTCTAAATTCTATTTTTTTTACAACAATAAATTTTGTTATCCATGCCGGTAAATCTTACTACTTATTAATGCATTTAGGCCTACCTCTTTTAGTAAGTTTAAGGAGCTCCTTAATTTTAAGTTTAAGGAGATTTTCACTTTTAGCAAGTTCTTTAACTCAAAAAATAAAGTGTTGCTTACAGGATTCGAACACAAGACCTCTTCTAAGTAGTCACTGTGTGTTAACCACTTCAACTACTTGATTATTTTGATTTATTCCAGATACTGATATATATAAGCTTTAACGTCACCAGAAATCAAACCGGTACTGTCGTCACTTCGAAATATAGTTACGAGTACCCGTCGCCGCATTACGCGGGTACCTGCTGCTAGTGCAAATTATAGGAGACAGATGGCGGCGCGGCGGCTTCCTAAAGGCAACCTATATCGGTGCTTCAATTTCTTTCCAAATCGAACACATGATCATAATTCCCTCTTCATCACAACCCCTTTTTCTACATCGCACTGAAAATCAAACGCATATTTTACATATTAAACTCGATCAAATCAAAGCTATTCAATTTCAAAATTTCAAAGTCAACTCCTTCGTCTTCTTCCCCAAATCTGGTCAAGGTAAATTCTTCGACACGAAATTGCTATTAGCTCCTTTGATCCAATCCCTTACTCTTACATTCCCAAAATCAAAGAGCAATTTCAATTCTTAATTGCTATTTCCGGTTTCGTTATTGCAAGCCCTAGGGTGGTTGTTTTTTTATTGTGCTTTCTATGCCCTATCTGAATGATGCTAAATTTCATGATACTGTGTAGTAATATGTGTTTAATTACATCGAAATTATACAATTAACTCTGGAAACACTTCTAATTTATGATAATTTGTGTTTATTATTAGCTCTAGTGCTGATTATTGATTCGATCTATTTAGGGCAGGTTGTTCGATTTTTAATATTCGAAATTGAAAGGGGTTATTGTTCCATATGCTTATAGCGCGTATGAATTTGAATGATTTGAAAGCTGAAAGCAGTTGATTGAAGCTTTTGTTAATGGATGGTTCTCAAGGGGGTTCAAATTCATCACCGCCATTTTTGAACAAAACTTATGAAATGGTAGATGATCCTTTGACAGATCATATTGTTTCATGGAGTCATACTGGGAGTAGTTTTGTTGTTTGGAATCCACCAGAATTTGCTGGTGAATTGCTTCCAAAATACTTCAAGCACAATAATTTCTCCAGTTTTGTTCGACAACTTAATACCTATGTAAGAATTTTCTTATGAAGTAACAAGATACTATTAGCTGATTCCTAATTCTAGCATCCAATTATTAAAATTTTCAAAAATAGCAGCTGACTTTTGAATTTTTGCAAATTGGGAAACGTTTTACCGGGAATGATGGTATTCAGTATTTTATATATTTGTAGAAGAGGAATAAGCGGTCAACATGGAGGAACCGTTTAAGAATTGTGGCTCAAATCAGTTTAAAATTAATGGGAGCTGATTCGTACAGAGCAATTTTTATCCATGCAGAGCAATTTTATATCAAATGGCAAGCATGCCCTTAATGAAAGGGGTGGAATGAAAAATATGATAAAAGAAAGTAAGGACATAATTGTCCATTAATATGAAATTGCTCTGTATGAATAATAATTGCTCTGTACGAATCAGCTCCCAAAATTAATTGGAAGCGTTTCCCAAATTGCAAAATTTTAAAAGTCAGTTGCTATATTTGAAAATATTGATAGTTGATTGCTATAATTAGGGATCACCTGATAGTATGATAGTATCTTGCTATTTTATGCAATTTGTTATTAGCTGATACAATTACCTGAAAATGATTTAAATAGGGTTTTAGAAAGATAGATCCCGACCAATGGGAGTTCGCCAACGATGAATTCATAAAAGGAAAAAGACACCTTTTAAAAAATATTCACAGACGAAAACCGATTCATAGTCATTCAACACCACCTCAAGGAAATGCTTCAAGTTCATTATCTCCTTCAGAAAAACAAGAATATGAAGATGATATCAAGAAATTAAAACATGAAACAAGTTCTCTTCGGCTTCAGTTACAAACCCGCAAGCAAGAAAATCAAGAAAATGAAAATAAAGTAATTTCTTTACATGAACGGGTAAGAAATGTACAGTTAAAACAGAGGAAAATGATGTCGGTTCTTGCACAATTACTCGAAATTCCCCGAATTTCGTCTTCTAGCAAAAAGAGAAGATTATTGATATCTGCTTATTTACATGATGAAGCAAATGCGGATGAGAACGGGAATTTGGATATGAATATTTTAATAAATAAATTAGATTCGTCTTTGAAGTTTTGGGCGGATTTTATGAACGAAGTTGTTAAAATTTCGGGTGAAGAAAAAACGTATGATTATGATTCACGAGGTGATTTGAATCATGTTGATAGCCCTACGGTTTCTTTAGGGATTGATGTGAATGCAGAGCCGGTTGCTGGCGGCACTGGCGGTGAACCATCACCGCCAGTGCCGCCAGTGGTCGCCGGAGCAAACGATGTGTTCTGGGAACAGTTTCTGACTGAGACACCTGGCGGTGGTGATCACACGCAAGAAGTGCAATCGGAAAGACGAGATGTAATTAAATCTTTGTGGAATACAAATAATAATAATAATAATAATATAGATAGAATGACAGAAAAAATGGGGAATCTTAGTCCTACTGGTAAGCTTGGTGTTCGATGAGGATCTTGTAATGGTTGTTAAACATCGTTAAATAGCAGTTAATCGGTTAAGAATTTGTATTATATTTATAGGGGATGTGGTTTACATTGTTTTGTTTTGGTTACTATAGTGTTTCTGTTATTGTATTATCTAAAATGAATTTTTTAAAAGTGTCAAATTATTGCCTCAAGTAAGCAATTTGAGGTGGTTAGTTGCTAGCATGTTATGTTAATTCTTTTATAGATTTTGTTAAACATAACCCTTAGATTTATAGCTAAAAGTTATTTATATTATTAATGTATAATGTATAATCGTTAAAACATAACCACATTTACTTTATAAAAAACAAACAATAGGCGTTTGTATGTCAACCGTCAACCCAACTAACATGATTCGTCTTAACATGTTTCAACTCGAACCTGAGTTGGATTTCAAATTACAAAATAAAAAATGTTTGCTTCAAATTCATAAATTTAATTTATTCAAACAATCATAACTCAAAACCAGGTGAAATACCTAAAAACCTTTTTATTGTGTTTAAATTGTTTTACGGACACAATGTTTAACCAAAAACCTCAAACTGAATATTAACTTTAACCAGCTCTAGTAACTTCATGGATAGCTTTCGCTAAGTATTCAACATTGCCACTCGTGACACCCGCCATACTGTAGTACCATACAACAAAAATATTAATTAAATTAAATTTCGACAATATAAAAATGTGAAATTGTTAGAATTAAAAATATACCTAATACGCCCATTGCGGGTCATATAGATATGAAATTCTTTTGTCAACCGATCAACTTGTTCAGGAGTCATTCCGCTATAGCAGAACATGCCAATCTGTATCAACATTGTAAAACATGATTAGATATAATCACCAGAACTAATTATGATTGAAGGGTAGATTAGTAAATTACCTGATTAGTTATGTGCTCCCATGATAAGGGAGATCCTAATTTTTCAATGTTTTCCCTAAGTGAACTTCTCATCCCAATTATACGGTCAGCCATACCCTGAAAAAGTCAAATAAAAAACATTTTTCAATATATACTTATCTAAATACATATTTTCACCTTAATCAACGGGACCTGATTCTTACAGAACAACTTTTATCCATACAGTCATACAGATCAATTTCATATCAAAGGACAATAATGCCCTTAGATGGAGGGTTGAAATGCAAAGTGTGGTAGAAAGAAAGGAAGGGCATGATCGTCTTTTTGAATGAAATTGCTCTGTATGGATAAAAATTACTTTCATACCTTAACTTCCTTGAGCCATAATTGCTTTAAATCTGGATCACCAAGAATAGTTGAAACAATAAGTGCACCATGTACAGGTGGATTACTGTACATTGGTCTTGCAAGTTGCTGCAGTTGACTTTTCACAGCCACTGCTTGTTTTTCATCTTCACATACCAAACTACAAAAAAAAAAAAAAAAAAAAAAAAAATCATAAACAAAAGAATTACAAAATTACTCCAAACTTAAGCAAAGTTAGTAAAATACTAAAATTCCAAGAAAATAAAGATTTAATTAAAAAAGAAAAAAGAAAAATCACCTAAGGCAGCCGACTCTTTGACCATAAAGACCCATATTTTTAGCATATGATTGAGAGCAACCAATTAAATGACCGTCTTCTAGAAAGATCCTGATTGATTTTGCATCTCTTTCAGGATCACCACTTGCAAAACCTTGATAAGCCATATCAAAGAAGGCAAAATGACCTTTTACCTGAAGATAATTATTAATTAAAGATTAATTAACTTAAATCAATTTTATTAAGTATTAATAAGGGCAAGTGTTGCAACCTTAAATTGGTAAGATATTTCTTTCCATTGTTCTACTGTAGGATCGACTCCAGTAGGATTATGAGCACATGCATGCAGCAAAAAGAATGATCCGTTTGGTGCGTTCTGAAAATAATAATAATTGTTTTCTTAATTTTATGTGTAAATTACAGAATTTGTTCCAAATTTCTATGATTTTGTCCCTAATTTTAATTTCGTTTTTTTGTCACTTTTTAATTTGTGATTTTTGTCACTATGGTCTTCGAATTTCATTTTTTTACCAAATTACCCTCATTTTAGGTTATAATGGATGAAAAAAACGAAACTTGAAGACCACATGGACAAAAATCACGAAATTAAAAAGTACAGGGCCAAAAAGAACGAAACTAAAAGTATAGAGACAAAATCATAGAATTTAGAAGACCACAAGGACAATTTTTGTAATTTACTCTAGCTTTGTATGTAAAGTATTCTTAATTAGTTAATTACCTTAACATCATCCATTAACGAGGCAAAATCAAGACCTTTTGTTTCTGGATGGTAATAATGGAATGTTCTTTGTGGTACATTAGCATCTCTCCAAATGTTATGGTGACTGAGAAAAATAGATCAAAACACCAATAATATAGCTGGTCAAATGGTCAAAGTTATAAACTTATAACCGAATTTTACCAATGTGCTTACTTGGACCAGGTAGGGACTGGGATATAAATCTGTGAATCAGGAGAGAATCGTTTTTGGAAATCTGCAAAAATTCGACATGCACCAGTACCAGAAAGAGCTTGTATTGCTGCAATTCTTTTATCTTTGATCAAATCAGAATTTTCACCATATGCAAGCTTCAATGTTTCTTCAACCATCTTATTGCTTCCTCCCATTGGAAGATATTCCCTGATGATTAGTATGATTAAACAAGAGAACACATACCATATAATAAGATTTAATGTTTGTTGAAAAACACGGGTATAATATATACAGAAAAGCTTGGATCTTTTCATCTTTATAAGTTTCATGGAAAGGAACGCTATATATATATATATATATATATATATATATATATATATATATATATATATATATATATATATATATATATATATATATATATATATATATTCGTTATATAAACAAATTTCAATTAAGATACTTGCTTCAATCAACAGTGTTCTTAAACAAATGAATTAGAGTATATGATGATGAAATATGGATGAATTACTTAAGAAAACAAGCTTAGCATGGTTTCTAAGCAAAATTAACATTCACTGTAGCAGTATTGTATATGATTTTAGGCATCGGAAATTGAAATTAACAACTTTGGTTGTACAACTTTCTCAGCGTGAAGTATAATTCACTGTAGCAGTATTGTATATGATTTGCCTCAGTTTTTTTCTCGATAAACAATTTGACGAATGAAATTAAAAAGCTCAAACTGAAATAAGGATTAGCTCGATATACTCACATGTTCAAATTTCCGGTAATCCGTCTCTCTGCTTCTCTAACACAATCTAGAACTACCGGCTTCCCGTTATCATCACGATAAGCTCCCTGATAACACAACAACAATTCATTAGAAACAAAATAACATCTAATAAAAAAACATAGGGTTTAATTGGCAAAAATCCCAATCCTTCATGCAATTCAAAACGGGGAGAAATTAGAGACTTACAACGCCAACATTAACTTTATCGGGACTAGGATCTGCCAAAAAAGCTTCAGTCACACCAAGAATTGGATCCTTAGGCGCAGGCTCAACGTTTTTCCACCAGGAAGACATGGACCGCGAGCCATGGATGACAGAGCTCGAGTTCAGAATCCGTCTGGTGATCGCTGTACGGAGCGCCATCGATCGGAGATTCACGATGCGGTGGCTTTATTTGTGTTTTTTGCGATCACCGGAGATAGATTCCGGCAGGGAATGGGGTAGTTGATGCTTTGTTGAGAGTGAAATAAATGTTGATCAAATAGCATCAGAATCCAGATAGCTGCTTACTGCGGACATTGAAATGCGTAAATATAGAATTGGGGCCCACTACTGACCTTTTTTTTACTTTTCTTTATTTTTATTTTTATTTAATACTTCGTCCATAAATTAATTTGTTTTTAAGTTCTAAATGTATTCTTCTGTTTTGTTTGATGTGTTATTTGGACGCACGTATTCTCAAATTTTCAATTGGAATTAAAATTTATGAACTTTTATAAAGAAAAAACTGTTAAATCAAATGACAGAAAACAGTTAAAATTTAACTTCGGAAAATTCAAGAGTAAATCTATGATTTTTGACAGATCCATCGGTTAAAATTCAACTTTTTTATGAGATTAGGAGCTTAAATATAACTTGAAGTGGGTTTTAATATTGCTCTTTTATTAAAGTGGGTGTGGCGTTTTGTGAATAACCGGAATATGTTATGGGCTAAAGTTGTAAGCGATATTTATGGTGAGTGTGGCGGTGTGTTTGATTATAATGTACGGACGTCTTCTGGTTATCAACCATGGGCTCAAATTCTTAAACTGATATCTCAATTGAAAGATCAGGGGTTGAATATGATTGATTACTTGTCAAAAGTTATTGGTAATGGTAGGATCACTTCGTTTTGGAATGATGTTTGGATGGGGAATAGATCTCTTGTTGCTATGTTCCCTAGATTGGTTCGTTTACATATTAATAAATCATGCTCGGTAGCAGGTCGGATAGGAAGTGTTTCACGTGTGTGGCAGTGGTCCCGAGAACCAAGTCGGGGTAGATTGCATGGGGCGTTTGTGGAGCTGAGTTCGATGCTACATGGGGTCGTGCTAACCGAGGGCCCGGACAAGTGGTGTTGGGGTATAGGCCCCACGGGTCTGTTCGAAGTTGGAGCTACGAGGAAATGGCTTGATGATGGGCTTCTTCCGTCTTCTATAGTTCATACGCGGTGGAATACTTTTGTTCCAAAGAAGGTTAATATTCTGTTTTGGAAGGTTAATCTAAATAGAATTCCGACTAAACATAACCTTTATATGAGGGGAGTTTTGATTGAGAATTTGAGGTGTGAAGTGTGTGGGGCTCATGTGGAGGATACGGAACATGTGTTTTGTGATTGCGAGATGGCAAAATCTGTGTGGAATGCGGTCGGGAGATGGTTGCAAGTGTTGGACTTGAATGTGAATGGTTTGGATGATTTGTTGTATTCGGTGGACGCGAGTAATGTCAATTGTAAAACCAAACGAATTCTCGAAGCGGTTTGCCTTACGGTAGTGTGGATGTTGTGGTGGTTTAGGAATGCGGTTGTAACGACCCGAAATTTGTAAATAAATAAATTGTGTAAAATATGATAAATAAGGATAAATCGTTTAAAGAACGTAGAAATTGGTTTCGTGTCATTTGGACACTGTATGAGAAAGTTATGGACGAAACCGGGTCGAGACGAAGACCGAAAAGTGCAGCCCTGCTGCCTGGGCTAGTTCGCGGCGCGAACTTGGGTTGGCGATCGGGAACTTCATCCAGCGATTTTGTGGTTTTGATTAATCAGACTTCACGCCAAGGTCACGATCGGGAAATGTTCGCGGAGCGCAAAGTTCACGTCCGTGAACTAGTTCACGGTGCGAACTCGAGACGACAGCAATAAATCGGGAAAAAGCTAGGGTTTTCTCATTTTCCACTTCTTCACTTGGTGCAGCCGAGATTGGAGAAGAAGGAGGCGATTTTGGTGTTCTTGAGCTTAAATCTACACCATCTTTGAGGATCTATGCATCTAAGCTAAGATCTAAGGTATATTTCATCTCCTAGCTAGTTTATGAACTTATGTGGGGAAAAATTGTGATTATGGAGTTGGTATGTGGAAGATCTTGTTAAGGGTGCTTATGGGGGATGTAAATCACCCATAAATAGGGTGTGGATCATGTGTTCAAGTTGGATCTATGATTTGTTGGTGAAATCATGAACTAGGGTTTATGGATTTTCACTAAGCTTATGAGCTTGGTGGTTGGGTTGTTTATGATGATGTTAGATGATGTCTAGTTATGGTTGATAACTAGAAATGTGATGATTATGTTGATAGGTTGCAAGGACCTAAGAGTTGAAGTTATTCTATATGCGGGATGCAAGGATTCGGGTTATCAACGCGATCTGGAAAGTATTGCTAAGGTGAGTACATGAGACTTTTAAACTGGGTACATAGCAAATAGTTTTCGAAAATACATATGATATGTTATGGGTCTTTATTAATAAATATTTTGATAAGGATAGTGACTGAAAAGATAGGAAAGTAGGGTAATGTGATACTAGAATAAGTCTAGTATGATTGATGAATTTGGAAGTAAATATGATAAACTAAAGAAATTGTGAAATCTTTACTAAGGAACCATAATAACGAAGTTATGGAGTAATACAATGTATATTGAGTCTTTATTAATAATTATGTATTAGTAAAGCAATTGGAAATGATTTGATAGGTAATGAGTACCTATTGGTAATAGTTACTAATAAAAGAAATGAATGAATATATATATATGAAAATGATTATGATGTGACTAGTAATAATTATATATTACGGTCACGAAGAGATAAAAGTATTATGGTGTCGATAGACAAGAATTGTATATTATGAAATAAGTGAATATGAACCTCCTAGGGTTCATAGATGTAGAAGTACGTGTAGATTGCTTATGATGGGGTCCATGGGACTATACGGGTACTTTCTCTATGTTGAACTAGTTAAATATAGTTATTTTTATATAACTAGTTTGATGATTGATGTGTTAGCCGAGAGCTAGATTGACATAACCATCGAGTTATGATATGGTGAGATGATGTGATGATTCGGGGGATCCCCGGTCATGAGGTATGGAATGGGGAGCATTTGGGCGGATCCCCATCGGCCCATTCCATGATAGTAGTCTTGCTAACTGGAAGTAGTCCGGCGAGTAAGGCAGGTATAGGTAGATTGGGCGATTCCCTCTTACCTTTACCTTGAAGCTTGTTAATGCGGGGGATCCCCGGTTAATAAGTTAATGTGGTTCTAGTTGGTTGGGGATGTCCCGACAACTAGATATGATTGCTAGGAAAGCAAGGTATTAGAGTCACAATAGGGTGACTAGATAGATGGGTGATTGCGGTTGATAGGGTCACACTAGGGTGACTAGACGGTATTGATATAGTATATATATATATATATGTTTATATATATTTGTGAAATTGATTATTATTATTGGGGTCTAAAACCCATGCATCTCACGAGACTATTTTGTCTCACGTACTACGTTGTTTTTGTGGCTATGTACTCAGGTACAGGTTTGAAGTGATAGAAGGTTGTACTAGAAGTGGCCTTGCTATGTTTAGCTCGGGAGCTCGTAGGTAGATCCCGTTTGCCTATGGTTTTGATATACTTGGTGACACCGTATTTTTGTATACTCTGATAAAGGTTTTAAAGTTTTTGTTAAACTGTATTTTGGACAATATGTCAAATATTGGGAAAATGTATTTTAAATGATTTAAACGATGTTTTAAAAATACGGGTGTTACAACTTGGTATCAGAGCTATAGTTTAAGTGAATTAGGTTGGATGTCCATCCTAGTCTTAGACTGTAGCAATAGGAATGTAAGATTCCTTGAGATCGATAGGTTGACCTTGAGACTTTATGTTAAGTTTAGGGTTGAACCTAGGGGACCTATAGAAGTTGTTATGAAATGTGCAATGTGAAGTCCTTTGAGACCGTAGGGCATTGGTAAGATAGGGTCGACCCCTAAGAGAAATGCCATAATTTGATCTAACTGTGTTGTTTTCAACTGTTGAGTTGACCATTTGAATCTTGCTGGTTGGATATGTTAGTATGGCGAAAGAATAAATGTGAAAAGTGGACGAACTCCACTAAATTGGAAAGAGTTACGAATGAGGGTGGGTGGAATGATTCCAATACCCATATGAAGGAAGAATAATCGAATGGTGAGTCCCGTAGTGGGAAGTGTCTACATAAAAGGTAGCAAAACATAGTCGGAAGAAATGGAAGGAAGTTGTGTAAGACTTTCATAGTGTGTAAAACTGTTGTGTAATTCAGAAGTTTTGAACCGAAGGTCACGATGTGGTGGATTCGGTAGAGTTGGCAAGTGCTAGAGAGTAGAAAATGAAGGAAGAACAATATGGCGACTTTGACGTCAACATTATTGAAGGATGAGGTGTTGACACGGTGGAATGTGTTGTATGAAACTTTGTAAAGGAGAGCACGATACAAGAGGTTGTGAAATGAACTCTCGAGGGAGTTGGAAAGGGGAGTTGACCCGGAAGGGCCACCTCGGAGATCTTGGGTAAAAAGAATGATTTGAGATTATGACGTAGTTGTTGTTGTTGTTGCACGAATTGGTGCCTATAGAAATTGTAGATAAGTTGTATGACGTGGGGGTTAAATTCGGGAATAGTCTTCCCGGTTAGTACGTGTATAGAAATCATACATTGGAAATGATTATGGGCCGGTGTGTCGCATTTAGTAAAGATATATGGGTTGATGCTACTATGTAGTGACAAAGGGGGGAACCATGAGAATGGTAGATGTTGTCAACAAAAGAATGATAGTGTAATGAAGTACTAAGTCTTGGTAAGGATTGTTAGTTGGATGAGAATTATAGAAATAGAAGCTTTGGAAATGGGACTTTGATATTCGGCAGGAATCCGAATACGCAATGTAATGTTATTATATGTGAACTGTAAAGGAAAGAATGACTAAGGTATAGTGATACCTAGAAATTATAAATGGAAAATATGTGGAAAAGAATAAGTGTCGGGAATGACGAATTTTGACTGTTGAAAACGGTTGAGTAAAAGTTGGCGCATAGCCATAGCAAGTTTCGTGATAATATTGATAAATTCAATGTCAAGGGTGAAAAGACAATGTATGTCATAGCGTAGTGTAAGACTACGATTTGAAAAAGAATATTTCGGAGTCCCACGATGTGTAGAAGTAGAACACCGAGTGTTGGGCTTTTGGTTGCGAGTGTGGACCGGAGTCGATTGTTTGACTCAAGGATGATTGGATTGGTCGGTGATTTTTGGCTAATGGAATGTAGTGGTAGCTACTTCGGCGGTGACAAAAGCCTTGGAAATTGTTAAGGAAATGAACCGGTTAAGGACGGTTAATGTGTAAGTGAAACAATAAATAGCAATTAGAGAATGTTATTAGTTACCCGTGGGGTACAATGCATGTGCATTATGTGATGGCCTTGGAAGGCATATGATAATGGAAAGATAATATTATATGAAATGTGTTAAGTAGTATGTCCAATGGGAGACATGTTAGATATGAAAGAAAACGATAATGTGATATTATGAGAATGGTGCTAGAATGCACGATGAATAATTGGGCGATTGAATGAGTGAGAAAGTAGCAAAACTACGTGTTGTAAAAAGATGGATACCAGATGGTATTGGTGTGACATATACATATGTTTGTATATGTGCACAATAGAGATGTATAGATGGTATTGGTGACATATACATATGTTTGTATATGTGCACAATAGAGGTGTTTATATTGAATTGGCGTGATATATATGTGTATATATATATGTGTGTATATGTTTATGTGTTTATATGAAGAATGTAGAACCATGTGGTTAATGAGTATTGCTATTATGTTATGGTAAATGAGAATTTGCTTTGAAATGCGGGTTGCATTTAGGCCATGTAAGTGTAGGGGATGCCTACGGTTTATAGAATAGGAGGAAAGAGAAACTCCTAGTGAGCAAATTATCAGTTGATAACCAAGGTATGGTAAACTTGTATGAAATAGTGGAATTTGTTGCAATAGGAGAACTAATTCCGGTAATTGAAAATAAGAGTTATGAAATTGATCGATGTGATGCAAAGATGGTTGAAAGAAAACTAAGTGATGGTGTGAGTGACCAGATGATGGTCAGGGATCGGTAAAGGTCGATGTGACCATATGTGAATGTACGACCCTCAGATAATTGGGGAGAAATTGAAGGTGTGGAAAACGGGGATAATTGTTAAGGGAACAATAATGAGTAGACCCGAAGGTGATAAATTAGTAATGGTGCCCCGTGAGTATGAAATTTGTTAGTTGGGAAAAGTATGATTGACTTTATGCAAAAGTCAAGATTAGTCAAATTGTGAATGGTTGACTCGGTCAAAGATGGGCTTTGACTCTCGTTATGAACGGTTAGTGAATGTCGAGGGCATAATGTGCCGATTGTATGTATGTGAAAAGATTAATGGAATAGTTGAAATAGTTGTAGTCAGATTATACAACTTTGACCCGTTAGGGTGTTGTCAAGATTGAATGTGGGAATCGAGTATATGATTGTAGATGGATCATAAATTAAAGGCCAAATGAAAAGGAAAGAAGGATTTATGGGTTCCTTAACGAGAAGGGAAATTGTTAAAGCATAGTTGACTTTGTTCTTAAGTCAAAGGTTAGACGATGTTGGAATGTGGCAACTTGGTCGAAGCTAGACTTTGACATTCGTGTTGGTCAATTAGTTGATTTTAATGAGCGGGTCATGTCATTTTTTTATGTGTATAAAATGATCGGGTTTGATTGAAGGATTAAAAGTGTTGTGGTCAAATTGTGAAATTTTGACCCGTTTGGGTATTATGAGTTTAAAAATTTGGGTCTTGACCGTTCGGACTTAACGGAGTTAAGTGAACGTTTGGATGTAATGATAACGGAATAGGAATGAGGAAAGCTTGATGGTAGTGACCACAAGGGAATGAGAGCGGAATGCTCGGTTGTATGTGGGTTGAAATTCTTAGTGATTCCGAGGACGGAATCCTTTTAAGGGGTAGATAGTTGTAACGACCCGAAATTTGTAAATAAATAAATTGTGTAAAATATGATAAATAAGGATAAATCGTTTAAAGAACGTAGAAATTGGTTTCGTGTCATTTGGACACTGTATGAGAAAGTTATGGACGAAACCGGGTCGAGACGAAGACCGAAAAGTGCAGCCCTGCTGCCTGGGCTAGTTCGCGGCGCGAACTTGGGTTGGCGATCGGGAACTTCATCCAGCGATTTTGTGGTTTTGATTAATCAGACTTCACGCCAAGGTCACGATCGGGAAATGTTCGCGGAGCGCAAAGTTCACGTCCGTGAACTAGTTCACGGCGCGAACTCGAGACGACAGCAATAAATCGGGAAAAAACTAGGGTTTTCTCATTTTCCACTTCTTCACTTGGTGCAGCCGAGATTGGAGAAGAAGGAGGCGATTTTGGTGTTCTTGAGCTTAAATCTACACCATCTTTGAGGATCTATGCATCTAAGCTAAGATCTAAGGTATATTTCATCTCCTAGCTAGTTTATGAACTTATGTGGGGAAAAATTGTGATTATGGAGTTGGTATGTGGAAGATCTTGTTAAGGGTGCTTATGGGGGATGTAAATCACCCATAAATAGGGTGTGGATCATGTGTTCAAGTTGGATCTATGATTTGTTGGTGAAATCATGAACTAGGGTTTATGGATTTTCACTAAGCTTATGAGCTTGGTGGTTGGGTTGTTTATGATGATGTTAGATGATGTCTAGTTATGGTTGATAACTAGAAATGTGATGATTATGTTGATAGGTTGCAAGGACCTAAGAGTTGAAGTTATTCCATATGCGGGATGCAAGGATTTGGGTTATCAACGCGATCTGGAAAGCATTGCTAAGGTGAGTACATGAGACTTTTAAATTGGGTACATAGCAAATAGTTTTCGAAAATACATATGATATGTTATGGGTCTTTATTAATAAATGTTTTGATAAGGATAGTGACTGAAAAGATAGGAAAGTAGAGTAATGTGATACTAGAATAAGTCTAGTATGATTGATGAATTTGGAAGTAAATATGATAAACTAAAGAAATTGTGAAATCTTTACTAAGGAACCATAATAACGAAGTTATGGAGTAATACAATGTATATTGAGTCTTTATTAATAATTATGTATTAGTAAAGCAATTGGAAATGATTTGATAGGTAATGAGTACCTATTGGTAATAGTTACTAATAAATGAAATGAATGAATATATATATATGAAAATGATTATGATGTGACTAGTAATAATTATATATTACGGTCACGAAGAGATAAAAGTATTATGGTGTCGATAGAAAAGAATTGTATATTATGAAATAAGTGAATATGAACCTCCTAGGGTTCATAGATGTAGAAGTACGTGTAGATTGCTTATGATGGGGTCCATGGGACTATACGGGTACTTTCTCTATGTTGAACTAGTTAAATATAGTTATTTTTATATAACTAGTTTGATGATTGATGTGTTAGCCGAGAGCTAGATTGACATAACCATCGAGTTATGATATGGTGAGATGATGTGATGATTCGGGGGATCCCCGGTCATGAGGTATGGAATGGGGAGCATTTGGGCGGATCCCCATCGGCCCATTCCATGATAGTAGTCTTGCTAACTGGAAGTAGTCCGGCGAGTAAGGCAGGTATAGGTAGATTGGGCGATTCCCTCTTACCTTTACCTTGAAGCTTGTTAATGCGGGGGATCCCCGGTTAATAAGTTAATGTGGTTCTAGTTGGTTGGGGATGTCCCGACAACTAGATATGATTGCTAGGAAAGCAAGGTATTAGAGTCACAATAGGGTGACTAGATAGATGGGTGATTGCGGTTGATAGGGTCACACTAGGGTGACTAGACGGTATTGATATAGTATATATATATGTTTATATATATTTGTGAAATTGATTATTATTATTGGGGTCTAAAACCCATGCATCTCACGAGACTATTTTGTCTCACGTACTACGTTATTTTTGTGGCTATGTACTCAGGTACAGGTTTGAAGTGATAGAAGGTTGTACTAGAAGTGGCCTTGCTATGTTTAGCTCGGGAGCTCGTAGGTAGATCCCGTTTGCCTATGGTTTTGATATACTTGGTGACACCGTATTTTTGTATACTCTGATAAAGGTTTTAAAGTTTTTGTTAAACTGTATTTTGGACAATATGTCAAATATTGGGAAAATGTATTTTAAATGATTTAAATGATGTTTTAAAAATACGGGTGTTACAGCGGTGACTTTTCAAAATGGCGAGTTAAGGAGGAGTATGCTTGTCGAGTATATTCAAGAAGTTTCGTTTAATTGGATTTGTAATCGAAATAAGAAATTTCGAGTTAGTTGGTTAGAATGGATTATTTTTCCTTGTAATGTTTGAACTATTTGTCTAGCTTTTTGCTAGTTTTGTGTTTTTAATGAAAGCTGTTTCCAAACAAAAAATATAACTTGAAGTAACATTGATATCCAAAATCATAGTAAGTAAGAGAGAAAAATGGTAATAGTTTAGTGGTAAAAGCTCCCGAATGCATTGCTAAAACATATATGTATGATCCCTCAAATATTTACTAAATGAACATGCGAAGATTTAGATATGGTCACGGCAACAGTTGAGTCACGTACATATTTTGTCTTCTCCATATTACTATATCTCTAGAGTCAATAATTTTATATGAAGAATTTTAACCATCCAAGAATACCCTTTAAAATATACTTTTACAAAAGAGGGATTATAAAGTATAAACTGTAAAATGTTTTTCTCTTTTATTTTATTTTATTTTATTTATGGGGTTCTTTTTCGATTTATCATTTAGACATAACATTATACGAGACTTTCCAACTTGTTCCGGCCCAACATGAATTGTTAACAAGCAACCCTCAAAGATTTGAACTTAAATATTGGCAGCCTTTTTAAATTATTGTGTATGGGAGTAAATTTACTGTTTCAAAAAAGTGTACCAAAGCATTGACGTTTTCTACAGGAGTATGTATGCTGCTGGCATTACTAGCTCATACAACATCCTTTTAAGTGCAATTCCACCAACCCCTTTTTAATGGCTTCACCTTTATGCTACACTTATGTACTTAGGGCACAGTTGGGGTGTTCAAAACCCTTTATTCAAATTTTCAGATATCTTAATTTTAGATATCTAGATTTTTGGATAATGATTTTTTACTATCCCAATTCAATATAAATACAAAAAACAACTTATTCATATATTTTTCGGATATTTTAAATATTCTTGATATTTTAGATAGCTTTTCGGATATTGAATATCTGGTTTTCGGATTTTTTTTAGCACCCCTACCCGGTATGGCACCCCCAGGCGCACCACAATGCGCGGCGGGTCACCGCCCAGCACACTGGCCTCTTCGTGGTAGGTGTGTGTGGTTGGAACAACGGGCACCCATTAATGAATATATACGAAGGGTTAAAGAGAGAAGTCCATGAAGAACTACCAAATGCAATGATTTTTATTTGTTTGTACCATTTTATCACCGAGGCGAGCGAGAGGGATTTAAAAAAAAAATTAAATAATAGGATAGTGATGGGTTGTTAGAGATGATTAATAGTGCTCATTGCCAAATGAAAATATGATGTGACACTAATATAGTACGTACCCCATATGATTCTAGCTCAACATTGCTTTTAATATAATTTGAACATAATCGACATGTCAACAACACACAACAATCACAATCTTTTCCAAGTTGTAAACCTCCAAAACTTCCCATAATCCATGTAAACAAGGTGTAGAACATCACATAATAACAGCTAATTAAACCAATAAAATCACACACACAAAAAAAAACGTACTAAAAAAACTTTAACATATAACATAAACACGGATCAGTACAATCGATTAGATTCTTGGCTTAAGTTGACCCTCGTTGGCTAGCTTGAAAACCTCGGCTTGAGCCGCTGCTACCTTGTTAGAGGCTAGTGCAGCCACAAAACTGTCTCGAACATGGCTCGTTGTGAAGGGGAAGTTTTTGTTGACCATTGAGTTTAGCAAAGCAGTGGTTCCTTCACGGTAAAGTGCACCAATACCATCGGTTCGGGTGCTTGAAAGTGCTTCTTGAAAGTTCATGGTTGTTCCGAGCCCGGGAATGCCACCTAGGCCCATGGCTCGACCTATTGATGTCCTCCACAAACCGAATAGATCCGAGAGCAAATGTGGGTGTGTCCTCCAAAAACTTCATCATAAATCAAAAGTTTTGTATATGTTTGATTAAGATGTATAAAGTATACAGTTTCCAAAATGAATATATATGCTGAAGCGGACCTAAGTATAGCTAAAATAAAAATAAAAAGTATACTTCCTCCGTTTTAAAATGAATAATATACTTTTCATAAGTGTCTCAAAATAAGTGATACACTTTACTACTTAACTTACTTGTATTTATTAAAAAATAGTGGGACGCATACTTACTAACTATTTCTTTTAATAAAATGAAATGACTTGTGTATCCTTACTTTTATTTTTAAAACGTTATTAAACTCTATATACATGACCACTGGCGGATCCAATTGCTTACAGGGGTGCATGGATCCCATTTGGTGAGGTCCCTCATGTACAAAAAAATCTAATTTTTTTATTTATTTTAATAAAAAATTCTTTTATAGACTCACTTGTTAATTGGTCATTTAATAGACCCCAATTGATTTTGATTCTATATTCGCCACTTTACATTACTCATGGGCTAAAAATACGCTTAAATAAACTTTATGAGTTATTTGTAGTTACTTACTCGCACGTGCCGCCGAGGAAGGGTATATTCGGGAATGATGGAGGTGAGGGGACGGTAACATGCGGAGTGGTGGACGGAGTTTTTGGTGGCCGTGGGGTGGGCTTGGTGGTTGACGACGGTGGGGTTATGTGGGGAGTGGTGGATGGGTCAGTTGAGGGAGCGGTGGAAGGTGGAGGGTAGTAGTGATATCCAGTCGGCGGTTGTTCGGCGGGTGACGGTCCTACGACTGGTCCAGCAGGGGTACTGGAACCGCAAGTGCAACCACTTTTCGGTGGCGAAGAGTTGTGATCACCGGTGGGAGACGGTGGTGTTACGACGGGCGGTTTTGTACCGGTGCTCGGCGGAACATGTTGATCTCCGGTTGAAGGTGGCGGAGTGGGGTTGTGATATCCGGTGGGGGTGGGCGGTGGTGTTACGACAGGTGGTTGTGTAGGTGTTACAGGAGTACCACTTGGTGCACCGCCAGTACCGGTGCTCGGCGGAACATGTTGATCGTCGGAGGAAGGTGGCGGAGTTGGGTTGTGATAGCCTACGGGTGCAGGTGGTGGTATTCCGCAGTTAGTAGTAGGTGGTTGCTGTTCATGGTGGTGGTGGTGGTGGTGCCCATGAGAAGGTGTATGACGAACCGGCGTTATGCTGCTGCCTGACGGTGGATTATTTGGCTGAGCCGGCGGTGGATATTGGTAGGAAACTGCAAACAGACCACCGTAAATCAAGAATCAGCAAAAAAGAAAAAAAAAACACAAAATTTACAAGATTCATCACTTTTAGAAAATACTCCCTCCATCTCACAAAAAATTTCCTATTTGACTTTGGCACATGTTTTTAGGAGATAGTTGGTGGTGGGGTATTTGGTAACAAATTTGATTAAAATACAGGAATAGTTTAGAGATTGACATAAAGTTAGTGAGAGAAACTTTAAAAAATGATAAAAATGACATAAAGTTAATGAGATAATATTAATTTATTAAGTGGGTCCTAATTTTGAAATGAGAAGTTTTTTGTGGGACAAATTTTTTGAGTGAAATGAGAAGTTTTTTTGTAGGACGGAGGGAATATAAACTTGTATTTAACCTGCGGGTGGATTATTTGCCTGAGCCGGCGGTGGGTACGAAACTACAAACAATTAAAAACGTGTTACAAAATAAGAATAAATCGTCGGAAAACGTAAATGAGAAATCCATACAAAAATACAAATTAGTTGCTTAAATTTCTACACTTTTAATTACCTGCGGGTGGATCATTTGCTTGAGCAGGAGGTGGATTTTGATATGTAACTGCAAACATAAAACCATAAAATCAAGAATCTTCAAAAGAATACACCAAATAAATAAAAATCTCAAGACCCATGCATTTTTTGGTAGTTTTCAAAAAAGAACAATCATAATTTCTTATTTTTTTACCTGAGGGAGCAGGGGGTGGATTTTGGTATGTAACTGCACAAAAAAAAAAAAAAAAAAAAAAAAAAAAAAAAAAACTATTAAATAAAGAATCTTTAAAAGGGTACATCAAAGAATAAACACATGTCATAAAACTTAATTTCCCACATGTCATAAAACCATTTTTTTTTAAATTTTTTAAGTTTAAAATTACCTGCCGGTGGATCATTTCCCTGAGCAGGAGGTGGATTTTGGTAAGAAACTACATAAAAAACCACAATATAATCAAGAATCAGCAAAAGGGTTTACCAAATTCCACAAAAAAACACATAAAATTACAAAAAGTTATAATTTTTACCAGTGGCTGGAGGAGATCCTGCATTTGGGTATGGAGTGTAGTAAAAGTATAAGTTTTTTTCATCTTGAAAGCTTGAAGAAGCAGCAGCACTCACACCAGCAGCAAATACCCATACAAGAAAAAAAGTTTTTAGGGTTTCTATTGTCTCCATTTTCTTTTCTGGTGTGGAAGAAGTATTATGATTCAAGTGATATATATAGCTAAAAACAAAGATGGAGTGATGTGTGTATAGTAAATTAAAGCAAATAGAAGAGGTATGTGGTTGGTTGAATTCTTGATGTTTGCATTTAAGAAATCATTGATTGCTTACTCTATAATTCTTAAGTAAATTCAACCAATGGTTTTTACTTTTTACCTTTGTCTGATAAAAAAATATTTATTAGTTATCCTTTATTTTATTGACTTAACAATTTATATAAAATTTGATACTCATGTAAACATAATATTTATTTGAGAAAAAAAAGTTAATAATGGAGCACATACTAATAAGTATATATAAAAATCAATGTGAAAACTACATGAAAACAATAATTTTAATCCTATAAATACAAAGCTGACAATAATTATTTGAATAATTTTGAGTAATAAATACTATGAATGATAATGTTGGCATTAAAAATACAAAACTATATATTTAAGAAATTTCGTGGTTTCATACTTTCATGTCAAATTATAATACTACCTCCGTATCAAAATAAGTGATACACTTTCCTAAAAGGGGTGGAACAAAATAAGTGATACACTTCAAAGTCTTTCCTTATTTGGCAAAAAAGTGGGACCTCTTCTCCACTAACTATCTATCTACTTTAATAAAGTAAAATTACTCTTTTACCCTTACTTTTACTTTTAAACATCATTAATTTCACTACATCCAAAAGAAGTGAGTCCTATTATCCACTAACAATCCACTTTATACTATTTTAAATCACTTTCCAATCTTTTGCCTCAAAAACCGCAATCTCTCAAATGTATCACTTATTTTGATACGGAGGTAGTATATATCTTTATATATATATATATCATACAAAATAACATTATATGGTACTAATTCTGTAAAAGCATTATGTTAATACCGTTAATCACAACTGAGCTTAAAATCAACCAAAATCTAGCTTTATCACTCTTCGCAAGAATAATATTTACAGCCCCCATGTAATACGATTGTATTTCTCAAATATAGATGGGAATTTTCCGAATTTAGAAAAGCTTAACGGCTTTACAATTTAATGTATAGTTGATAACTTGACATCACCTTATGGTGTTACGTACGTTAGAAACTTAAAATCACGTTAAAAATATTTTTTACTTTTTAATATAGTTTAAACATTCATATTAAAATTATTTTATATGGTTTAACATTCTTATAATATTCCTTTAAGACTCATATAATATAGCATAAACAATCACAATTTAAAAAAAAAAACACATACAACACATCTAACCTAGTGTTAAATCCTTGACCCCTAAAACCTTTGGCACATGTTTGGCGCAAAGGCTGGTGCGAGTTTGGCGCCGTTAAAGCTCAATTGGTGCAGGTTTAACACATAACCCTTTAATTATGAAAAATCATCATATGTTACAATGTGTTTGGTATTTACCAAATTCATGGCTTTCGAGTTGGGCGAAACACTTCCATAATATTAATCGAATCACGTAATGGAGTAATTGTGACATAAAAGTCAAACCAAACTCTTTACTTTATGAAACAAATAAGTTGTTATGTGGACAAAAATCCATTAACCTATTAGTTCTTATATTTCTAAAAAAAAAAAAAAAATAGAACAAACATTCTAATAATATTAAAGATTGATATAAGGTGTTGTTCAAATACTTGAAGTTCCAAGGATTCAAATTCAGTTACTATTTCTACCTTTTTTTTTCTCAAGTGATATATAAACGTATGTTTTGTTAACATCTATATGCACATTATCTTCTTTGCTAATGTCTGTATGATCTTTTTTTCTTATTATGCACAGGAATGTTGATAAGTGTACATTTGTTATTACATAAATATTACAATGAAAAAATAATTACTAAAATTAAAACAAAAGCAGTTCTTTTGTAATATTTAATCGTTTTTGCGTAAATTCAATCATAGATTTTATCGGCACCTCTCTTTCTTCTTTACTTGTACTTCATTGTTCTCATAATCTCCAGCTCAACTGCTCTGCCTAATTCTTTGAATTTTGCATTCCTCTCGATAATCTCGATTGAATTTGCCTCCTTTCTTCTTATCATTCTTCTTTCCTTCTTCAATTGCATCCTGATTTCCGCACTAACAACTCGGATCTTATTTACAGTTTAGTTCCTCGATCGCTAATTTGCGTTTTTGATGAATCTACGAATGCTGTAATTTCTGTACTTGCAGATGCAATCCTGACCTTGTGTGTATGCGTGTGTTTTGCAGCGTTTGATATAAACACATGGATTCCGCCGCCGTGACATTTTGCAGTAGCAAACCAGTCACCTCTCCTCCGGTATGTTTGGTTGCTATCTTCCTGTTCTAAGCATACTCGTTCGCTATATGTATGTAAATTTTGTTACACATTGTAGGATTTTGTATACTTGAACATCTATGCGTAATTTTATCTCGTTTCTGTGGTGGATAGGATGTGTACTGTTTGCTTACTGTTCATGTAAATTAACAAGGCTGATGGTTCTCCGTGGTAGTTTTTTGAGCTTAGCTTGTAATTTATTCAATTATTCCTGTATAGAAGAGCTTTATCAATATTATTAAAGTTGGATTTCTTATCAAGTGGTATAAAAATGCACAAAATTGTTTTCATATGAATATAGATTATGATGAGAAGATATCCTGATTGAAGTTTTTCACATGTGATGTTTATATTTAGGGTTTATTCATTGGGAGATCTAGTGGAATTAAGAGCTCCCAATGTACCTTTTTGGGGGGAAATAAAGTGAGCTTTCCTAAGCAAAGAGTTCAAGCTTCTAAGAAAGCTCATAGAGCAGGAAAACAACCAGGAGCACTTGGTGTTACTTGTCAAGCTGAAAAAATTCTGGTGGCAAATAGAGGAGAAATTGCAGTACGAGTGATTCGAACAGCTCATGAGCTAGGAATCCCCTGTGTTGCAGTGTACTCTACCATAGATAAGGATGCACTTCATGTGAAATTGGCAGATGAATCCGTTTGCATAGGGGAAGCTCCTAGTAATCAATCGTAAGCTGATTATAACCTGTCATAATTATAATACTAAGCACCAAAAAGAGAAAAATTAGAAATAATTCTGTTATGACTTTTTCTTGATCAGGTACTTGTTGATACCAAATGTTCTGTCTGCTGCAATCAGTCGTGGTTGTACCATGTTGCATCCTGGTTATGGTTTTCTTTCTGAGAATGCTGTTTTTGTTGAGATGTGCAGAGAACATGGTATCAACTTCATTGGTCCAAATGTAAGCAATTTATTACTATTATCAACAGAAACTGAACATGCATTAATAAATGATTATTATTTAATCATTAATGTATCTGTTTTCAGCCTGACAGTATTCGTGTTATGGGGGACAAAGCAACTGCCAGAGATACCATGAAGAACGCTGGTGTTCCAACTGTACCAGGAAGTGATGGTCTTTTGTCGGTAATTATTACGAGTATTTATTAATCCATTTTTGTATAGAAATATGATATTAAAATATTAAATTTATTGATGCCAAAAATTTAACCTTTTAAGTTACGTATTTATATTGTCTTAATAGAGCACGGAAGAAGGCATCAAGCTTGCTGATAAGATTGGCTTCCCTGTTATGATTAAGGTAAGCTGTAATATAATTGGTGTATTAAATTTTGTATTTTCTCATTTTAATAAAAAAAAAAGTTAAATAAATAGATCAATGTCCATTATATTTAGATTAATTAAATAATTAATTTATTAATTAACTGTTTTATCTGCTCTGAAGGCTACAGCAGGTGGAGGAGGTCGTGGAATGCGTCTTGCAAAAGAGCGTGGTGAGTTTGTGAAGTTGTTACAGGTATGACTTCACACCCTATAACTAACTTTGATTAATGTTTTATGGACAATTGTCAAAAAAATACTTTTATTTTAATTATTTTTTTTTAACTTTTTTTTTTTGAATTTTCATATTATCAGCAAGCTCAGAGTGAGGCTGCAGCTGCATTTGGAAATGATGGTGTGTATTTGGAGAAGTACATTCAAAATCCAAGACACATTGAGTTCCAGGTAATTGTTTTTGTCTTAATATAATGCCAGCTAGCCCTAATTCCATCATCAAATGTTTCATTAATTAAACTCTGTTATAGCTTCATATTGTTTTAAAGATTCATTTTGTTTGTTATATTAATATTCAGGTTCTTGCAGACAAATATGGAAATGTTGTTCACTTTGGAGAACGTGACTGCAGTATTCAGGTACATACGCTTTAATTTAAAAAAAAAAATTATTGTCAGAAAAACATAGTAATTTTCAATAAAATATATATTAATTATGATATTTTAAATTAATAACATAAATTAAATATGGAAATGTTGTTCACTTTGGAGAACGTGACTGCAGTATTCAGGTACATACGCTTTAATTTAATAAAAGATCTATAGTCAGAAAAACATAGTAATTTTCAATAAAATATATATTAATAATGATGTTTTAAATTAATAATATAAATTAAATTAATATAATTTTGCAGAGAAGGAACCAGAAATTGCTTGAAGAAGCACCTTCACCTGCATTAACCCCAGAATTAAGGAAAGCCATGGGTGATGCAGCAGTTTCTGCAGCAGCATCAATCGGTTACATTGGTGTTGGTACTGTTGAATTTCTTCTAGATGAAAGAGGTCAATTTTACTTCATGGAAATGAACACCAGAATCCAGGTATTTTTTCAATTATTTATATTTATAATTATAATATTTAATTAATAATTAATTATGTATTGTTGTAATTGTTGTAATTAAATGGAAAAAAGGTTGAGCATCCAGTGACCGAAATGATATCTTCAGTTGACTTGATAGAAGAACAGATCCGGGTAGCTATGGGTGAAAAACTTCGTTACACACAGGTTCTGAATTGCTTACATGATTACATCACCTTTTTAGCTATTAAAAATAATAATTTATTATTATTATTTAAATTTATTTATTGCATTTTTATATTTCACAGGATGAAATTGTGCTTAGAGGACACTCAATTGAATGCCGTATTAATGCAGAAGACGCTTTTAAAAATTTTAGACCTGGACCAGGTATATACAATATATCAGGAAATAGTTTTTTTTATTTTCATTTTTATATTGTTTTATTTATTTGAATTGGTTGATTAATGAGCTCTTGATTTCTTAAATATCAGGGAGAATTACAGCTTACTTGCCAGCTGGCGGTCCGTTCGTGAGAATGGATAGTCATGTATATACTGATTATGTCGTTCCACCAAGCTATGATTCTCTACTTGGAAAGGTTTGTAAAATATTCTCGTTTTATTATTATTAATTAATCATTCCATTAATTAAATTATTGGAAAATAATCATTATTACTCGCTAAAATGCAAAACTTGGTGGTTGTGGTTTTAGCTAATTGTATGGGCGCCAACGAGAGAAAAGGCAATTGAACGCATGAAAAGGGCTCTTAATGATACCATAATTGCCGGTAAAATATAATTTCACTACCAAGATTAAATTCCATTTATTTATTATTTTTGTATAAGTATATTTACTTTTTTTTTACATTTATTTTACATTTTCAGGGGTACCAACGACAATCGACTACCACAAGCTAATTCTTGACATCAAAGTAAGCAACTTGTCATATTTTTTTCTTTTAAAAAAAAAAAAAAAAACATTCATGTTAACATGCATTTAATTCTTTTTTGTTTTGTTTTTGTTTCAGGACTTCAAAAACGGAAAAGTTGATACCGCGTTCATCCCAAAGCACGAAGAGGAATTAGCCGATGTAAGGACCTGAACTGAAATACTATCTTTAGTAATTGGTTAATTTAATATATAAGTATTAAAAATATAACCTTTTAAATATTAAATAATGTTTTGCAGCCAAATAACTTAGATTCGTCAAATGCTGCTATAGAACTCGTGAAGACTGCAGCTTAAATAGTTGGTTTATAGACCGTTCGGCCCCATTTTTCTGTATGCTAAAATGTTACTTTTTTCTCTTTAATTTAGTCTTTGATCCCCCAAATTTTAAAGATAACTTTAAAGCTTTTGCATCGCATCCGTTTGATTTTTTGAGACTGAGTGAGAGTTCCATTGGTAATTGTTCGAATTAAATTAATCACATACTTCCTCCGATCTAAAATAAGTGATACATTGTTGGTTTCACGGTTTTTGAGGCAAAATATGATAATGATAATTAAATTAGATTAATTGGATGGTTAGTGGAGAATGGGTCCCACAAATTTTGAATAAAGTGAGATTAATGATGTTTAAAAGTAAAAGTAAGGGTAAATATGTCATTTCACTTTATTAAAGTTGATAGTTAGTGGGTGTGGGTCCCACTACTTTTTACCAAATAAGGTAAGTTTTCAAAGTGTATCACTTATTTTGATACACCCAAATATGGAAAGTGTATTACTTATTTTAAATCGGAGGAAATATAACTTTTGTATTTGCATGGTTAGATGAGTAGCAACAATTACCAAAAGTCAATAATTATGATTAAAACATATGACAAAATCAAAGGTAAATATGAGTAGACAGAAATGAGTAAGATATTTGTCAAATCTTAAATGGATTATGTCAAGAGTAATCATACAAAACCAAACGTCGAGAACACAAAGTGCAGAAATACTTGCGTTTGTTGACATACGAAATGGGCAAGCAACAAAACTTCCATTTGCTCTCTATATCAATTGCTTCAACTTTGCCATCACAATATGGGCATACCCCGCTTGCCACTTGTCTCCCGAGCTCGTTTGCTTCCTCGATACAAACATACACCAATCGCATATCCTCGATTTTTTTTCCTTTTTTAAATAATAAAACTCACATACAATTGTATCCTTAAAGAGAGTTAAAAGAACCTACTTTTTTTTTCCTTTGATGTTTACGTCTTGAATTGAATAATAATATGCACAAAAGATGAGCATTTATATTTGGTGTAGGTTGGTCGGTAGGGGGATTCAAAGAAAATGGGGTTTACGTATTTGACGGCTTGGAAAACGTGGAAAATGGGATCAAAATGGTTGTTACCACGAATATTCTTAGTTTCTTACTGTTTTCCTTTTTTAGAGTGTGTTTCTATATGTGTGTGGCCACGTGATATACTTGTATACTCCATATGTATTGGTGGGTCCACGTGATATACTTGCATTTGAGTATTTCATTATGTTAATTAGAAATTTGTTAACCAAAGGGCCTTTGCCTCTTAATTTTGAAATCTGAAGTTCGAGTCCTATCGTAAATATAAGTGGTAGTTAAGAGTAGATTAAATTTGTTGTTTCAAAAAAAAAAAAAAATTAGAAATTTGTTAGTAAAACTTACAAAGACTTTCTTTAAGTTGCAAGGAAACAAGTATAATTAGGGTGTATGTGCTTTACGACACGACTTTACTCGTGATAACACGATTTATTCGTTGTTATCGTATTTTTTAAGCATTCTCATGATCATATGGTAAATGTTTACTCAAAAGTAAACCCATAACTTATAAGAAGTTATAAGTATTGCATTTTGATTGATAAAAATGGTTAGAGTATACTCCCTCCGTCCCATTTTAAATGTCCAGTATACTATTTTACTTTGTCCCACAAAGAGTGTCATTTCCTAAATTTCAACCAATCAAAAAACATTTTAAGTGGGAAAGAGAAAATTTGATTGGTGACATTATATAATTAATGCACTTTTCTTAAACTGTGTGCTTTTTTGTAGTGGACAATTAAAGTGAGACCAAGGGAGTAATATTTATGTATATCATTTCACCTTAAAAAAACCGGTAGGCTGGTATGAACCAAACCGTTTTGATTATCATTCAATTTGCCTATTTATCTTTGATGGTCAAAGATTAACATCATTATATTCAGAAACTTCTTTTTAAATTATTAGTTTTGGTCAAAACTTTTCACTCATTCGTGTAGTTTGATCCAAATTGGCATATATGTTTTTCTAGATGGTGTGTGATAAAAAAAATGAGAAATGTTATTCATTTTTATAGTTTGTGACTAGTTTATCTTGCTATTCATCACAAGATGATATATGTAATTCATTTATTTTATTTTTTCTTATCATCTTTTGATTTTAACATTTATCTTGATCTAATGTATAAAAATATAAATATACACAAATTGTAGGGGATATTAACATTTCTATAAAAAATATATGCAACTTATATTGATTTATATACGTCTGTAAGTTTATTTTGTGAAATGCACGTCTCTTTTTATTCAATCAATTAACTAGCAAAGCTATTTTTTCATTATTAAATATAATTTTTTATTAACGACATTATTGTATGCATATTAATATGTATTTTCAACAAAATAAAAGTAATTTCTTAAATGCAATAAATATTTATTAATTAAGGGTTTTGATAATAACAGCTCTTAGGACTGTCTCTAAGTGCATAAAAGTTGTACATTAATTCATGAGAGGAAGTAATTCCTAAAATTCAGACAAAATAGTTATAGATTGATGTACAAGCTTCTGATGCGTGTCTATTGACAGCCCTAATATTATCAAAACCCATTAATTAATTATTAATATTTTATGCATCTCAGATTATTTTATTAAATAACATTTCATTTAAGAGCTAAGCCTGTATGTAACTTTGAGAAAATTGATAAAAATTCATTTATAATAACTAGTTAGCTTATAAACTTAAGTTTATTGATTTTTATTTGAATAACAACTAATCTAATCTAATTTATTTACAATCAAACTTATAAATTTGAGTTGCTAATATACAGCACGCACAGGTCACGTGTTAACAGACCGTCACTCAAATTCTGGTTACTTTGTTAGTGATATTAACGGCCGTGATCACTTGAAGTTTTACCACATAATATCGTGTTTCTTTCATTTTGCTTCTCAAAGCTGAGGTCCTCCACTGCTATCTCTCTCACTGTCCATGACCGGCGAAGTCCGCAATTCCATTCACCGCCGGACTTCCAATTCAATATTCCGATCAGATTACTGACCTACCATCTTCATTTCAGGTTATCTCCCATCTAATTGACTAAATCATTCTGAATTTGAGTTTGTCGTTGCTATTTATAAAAACTATGTTAGGGCAAAGTGTTATTGATGCAAAACGATAATCGAATGCTTGCTGTTTGTTTTAAATGTTAACAAGTAAATCAAACAAGCAACAAGCGACTGAAGCCGCTTAATCGAGTAATTAGGAGTTGAATTGCTTTTCATTTTTTCGAAGTAAAATTGGTGTCTGCTTAATCACTATTACAGGTACTGTAATTAGGAAACTGTTGGTGAAGAGTGGTGATATGCAGCATATTTGGTATAGATTTTGGATTTGACACATATTAGGTTTTACGTGAAAATTCAAAATTATGATTTTGTTTCAGAATTGAGGTGGAATCTATGATAACTAAAAAAACTACTTTTAGATTGGATTATTACGCATACTAGTATTGTTATAAAATCTCACAAATACTTGATGAATCAAACATCCATGATATATTTTTTTATTAGTTTTTTTTTTTTTTTTTTTTTTTTTTTTTTTGCAGAGTATGGCTGGTGTTCAGGCCAACCTTCCTTGTAATTGGTCATTAGGAGGTAAACAGAAAGTTTTGAGGGGAGAATGTTGTAATTTTCCATGTTTGAGCAATTCAGGTTTAGGTTTTTGTGGCAGTAAATCAGTATTTTTCCAGAAGCAGTACATTGTACATGGTTCTTGTATAAGTAAACGTTTCCATCCTATTTGTTCTAGTAAGATCGATGATGATGATGATGATGATGCAAATGGTACAAATGATGACGATTCTTCTGAAGATGAATCTGAATCAGTAAGTCCACAATTTTGATCTAATTTTTTCTATATATACATGTGTATGTAAACATATACATATACATATATTTGTTAGAAACAAAGGTTGATTATTCATTTTACAGGTTAAGAATGAAATTCTGAGAGAAAATCTAGAAAGAATTATTGGTGTAGACGATTCTGCATTTTCTGGGATTGATCTTGCAACACTCATTAGGAAGAAATATGGACGATCGTATGATGTTCAACTTATAAAGAAGGTAAATAACTTCATCTTATTATGAATTAATATATTTAATTTTTTATAATCATTCTTATTTGTTGACACTTTAATGTATTAATCTAATATGATGCAGGAATTCATGGGTAAAAATCTCCTTGCATTAAATGTCATGTGGAAATACATGGAACAGGTAAGCTACTGATAGTTTTAAATTATCTTTATAATTTATGAAAGATGAAAATTAACTTATTAGTTTTGTCTGACAGAGATCATTTCCTCTGACTGAAGAAGAGTACTTGTTGAGGCTTGATGACGTGGCAAATACATTAAAATGTTGGGGAGCTGTCTCTCATATTCGAAACAGTCTGGAAAAATTAAAAGAACGACCAAGAATCGGAAAGGTAATTTCATTTGTCTAAAACCTAATTTTTGTATCAATAGTAGAAAAAAATGGTAATTAAAATTTTGGCCCATTTGCACATAACTGGTCAAATGGGTAAAAATTAAACTAAATAAAAAACGCATAGAAAGCATGGATAATTACCTAAAGTGTATTCAGGATACATAAAACCTCGTTATATTTCTCAATTTGGATTATTATTGTAATCTTATAAAAAAGGTTAATTATTTGGAAATTTAACCTAAGTTAATATTATTTGTGTGTTGGTTCAGGCAGTTAGCATCTTTATAGATATGGATGAAATGGGAGGCCGTACAAACGAATGGATATACAAGTAGATAAATGATACTTAAATATAGCGATCACGGAAGCAGTATAAAATGCAATTTCTAGATTTCGAATTTGAAGGTAAAGAAGTAATTGACAATGATTCCTTGTAATTTGTTTCTGTAATATTCTTTGTAAGTAATTTATGGTATATCTTGTTCAAGCGGACTGATTTAATGAGTCTAAAAATATGTGAAAATACGAGATTATTAGCTTTTCAAAAATCATATAAGCTAATAAGCCTATTAAATTAGCTAAAATAAACACTCATAAGTGCTCATTATATTGATGACTTGATGAAAATGAAAGTAAAACTAATAATATGTATAATTTTTTTTTATTTGGTTGAGTTATCTGGTTTCGATCTTCTTTAACACTTCCTAGCTATAACGGACAATTTAAAAAACACAAAAGCTCTGATTCATTGAAATTTTAATTAATTTTCTTTCAACACAAGTCAGATGTATTTCCTTAAATTTTTATTTTTTTTTGGCGTAATTTAACTTGTTAAACAATTGACAAAAATCCAAAATATTAGTTTTCTGTTTACCCAAAAAACATATTTGTCAGTTTTCACTGCAAATAGCCAAATACATACAATATATTTCCTCCGATTTAAAATAAGTGATACAGTTTTCATATTTGGGTGTATCAAAATAAGTTATACAATTTAAAAACTTACCTTATTTGGTAAAAAGTAGTGGGACTCACACTCACTAACTATCTACTTTAATAAAGTGAAATGACATCTTTACCCTTACTTTTATTTTTAAACATCATTAACTTCACTTTATTCAAAATGTGGAACCCATTCCTCACTAACTATCCAATTAATCTAATTTAATTATCATTATCATATTTTGCTTCAAAACCCGTGAAACTAATAATGTATCACTTATTTTAAATCGGAGGAAGTAATTGTTAAGTGAGTTATTAGTTGTTTTCAAAGTGACAAATTTGGGATTGAAGTATCTTCATTTGGAAAAATAATTATAGATCAGGAAATTTGAAATAGCTTCATTTGCAAAAGGTAGTGATTTTGGGATTACTTAAATTACTTCACCTATCACACTGTATAATATTTAAAGTATATTATACAAGTACTGTAAAATACTGATGAATAAAATAATTAATGTGATACCAAAATTACTTCCCTACCACACTGTAATGTTTAGAGTAATTAATATGGTACCAAAATCACTTCCCTTTGCAAAAACAATAAAAATAGAGTGTCTAAAATGAATAGAAATTAAAATATGTCTCTCCCCTGCAATCGGCGTGGTAAAGTGGGCGTTTCGTGTTCCAAATCGGTACATCAACACCGCCGATTCTCTCTCTCCGCCACCGTTACCGTCCGACAGCATACGGCGGTGAAACAGAACCTCTAAAAAAACCCTAATTCTCTTCCCTTCGTTCCTAATTCAATCAACTCCAGTAAAAAAGCAATACGATATGATTAATGGCGGAGATCATGATACATCATCACCACCAGCAGCAGACAACTGCTACGGCAGCTTTCCCAATCACCTCTTCTACTCCTCCATGTTCTTCCACACCTAGATCATCACATACAACCACCATTAACAACAACAACATGCAGCAACAGAATCAACAACAGCTTCCTTCGGGGATTTCTCATGTCGTCACTCCAATTTCCATAGCTCACCCTACCGGAGAGCCGCCTGTGATCATGCCTACCTCCTCGCCGCTTGCGAAAGTAAGGCTCTCGGACCTGCTCCCTTACGACGGTGCGCCTACAGATTGTTATTTGAGAGCGGTGGAGGCGTTATCCGGTTCGCTTACGAGGCACAACGCGGCGGTGATTGAATTAGGAGCTGAAGATGGAGCTTTGTTGAGGTGCGGGCTGGAATCGGCGAGATTTTATTTTAGAACTAGGGCTCAAAACGGTGGTAATTGGAGCAGCACAAATGGTAGTAATGGTGTTTATAAGTATAGAGCAGGAAGGTATGTGTTTTTTATCCATTTATATCCTTCATACGCTTGGAAATTGTTGTTTCCTGTGATGCTTTGTAGAACTATAGCCATTAGTCATTAATTATCCTACTCGATTTGTCTGAGAGTTTTGATGCAATTAACATCTGATTAGCCATTGATTCTGCTAATGCACATTACTGCCTGCTGCATCTTGTTTCTGTAATTCTGCATAAATGAATAAGTTTTTCATGAGAATTATCCTATGAATGTCTGATAATTCACAAAGAAAAGAACTAAAATATTGGAAATATCTTGATGCTATGTAACAGGGCCTTGTCAGATATGGATTCATCTCCACCATGCATGTCAGATGTTTTCAGATGCATGGGAAAAGCTGCTCGTGCTGCTTTATCTGCAATAGCTAGACACCTTCGTTTACGAATCGAGTAAGAACCAACATCATTTATTCAAAATTTTATATCTTTTCTAATATTTATACACAACTAATATATGTTTAATTAAATCTACACTTATTTCAGTGCATTTAATCATTTACTTGATGACAACCCGTTACCTGCTAATGAAGTTTCATCATCAGTACTTGTTGCATCTCATTTTCACACATCATGTTCAAAAGGAAAAGGTGCAATTGGTGGAGGGAACATAACAACAAATCATGAAACTGAAAAAGGACTGTTAACATTAGTTAGTTCAGATGCACCTGGTTTACAGGTATATTTTCAATTGTTAGCATGCAAGTTTGACTCTTTTCTAAAGTTTGACTTTTTTTTAGGTTCGTGATCCAAATGGTCGTTGGTACTTGGCAGATTACGGTTCTGCCCCTGGGGATCTTTTGTTATTGACCGGGAAGGCACTCAGTCATGCAACTGCAGGGCTTAAACCAGCTGCTTCATATCGGGCTGCAACTGATTACACTCCTGCAACTGCCAATTCTGGACGGTTAGATCAGTTTCATGTTGACCCGTTTACTTATTAACGGGTCGTTTTGGGTTGTATTTAATCTCAAACGGGTCAAATAAAGAAATTCTTTATTTTATAGGTCGTCATTGGCATTTAGGCTGATGCCAGCTGGCAATGCAATATTAGACTGCTCTCCAATCAGGGCAGCAGGTCATGTGATCCCTCAGAGTTATGTACCAATTTCTGTAAGCCAGTTTATGGATGATCTTTCTGCTGATGAAGATGTACATGTACCTTGTAACGGTTCTGATAATGCTTTTGTAAGCCAAATTTTATAATTTTGTAACAATTTATCATTTATTTTTCTATTAGTAAAAAATATATGAACGAGAAATTCTGACAATGGGATCATGAATTGCAGGCTGGTTGGAAAAATTCGAATAAAGAACCGTCATTGAGAAGTGTTCTCTCTGATTCATTGTCGTAAGTTCATTCACATTTATATATATTTTTTCTTTATCTTTACTTTAATAATTATACATGACTAATTATGTGTTTTACAAGATATAATGGATTTTAATGTTTTATTTGGTATTATATAATGCTTTTAGTGGTTCATTCCTTGAAGATGCTATGTTTGTTCCATGCGGGCATTCATTTGGTGGCATGATGCTTAAGAGGGTTGTAGAAACGGTTAGTCAAAAAATACTTATTTTTAAAGTGATAATTTTAGCCCGCTTACTTCAAATTTCGGGTTATGTTTTTATCTCTAATGGGAAAAATAAGAAAAATAAAAATATTAAAATCTGAATTTTTACATCACAGGGAAGATGTAGTATTTGTGATGCTGAAATTGGGACTGCATCATTAATACCTAATCATGGTAAATTACATTTCCACCTTTTTGTTTATTTATTTTTTTGTTTATATCAACTGTAAAATGAATATAAAAGTCTCTGAATTTAGGTTAAACTTTACAGAAATAGGTAAATAAGTAAGTTAGTTTGGTATTCAGGTAATAAATTTTAAGTAATTGGATGATTTGATTTTTATTTATTTTTATTTTTATTATAAATATATAAACAGCTTTAAGAGCTGCAGCAGGAGCTGTTAAACGTGAGGATGATAGAAGGCTCTTTCACAATGCTACTATGCGCAAACAAAGAAGAGAAATTGGGGACCGCTGGGTACAAAATAAATTAAAATAAAATTAATTTTTATTAATCTTGTGAAATAAATATATTAATTAGACTCATATTAATATAATATAATCTGTGAACAAATTTAGGTAAATGGAGATGTTTCTTCTGAAAATGGGCCCCATAAATGCGTACAGTATCCATTTTCAGTAAACGAGAAGGTTGTTATTAAGGTGAGATAAATACAATTATGATATTTAAATTAATTTCGTGTAAATTAAAGAGGAAATAAATTCTGTGCAGGGGAATAGGAGGACACCGGATAAATTTGTTGGAAAAGAAGCTATTATAACCTCACAATCTCTAAACGGCTGGTAACTATAAAATTTTACAAGTTTTAAGATTCATGTAACTTTATTTAAATGTTTTTGTATATAATTTTAATGCAGGTATTTGGTAAATATTATTGAGAGTGGCGAGAAGGTTCGGTTACAGTATCGGTCTTTTACAAAGATCTCAAATTCTCCGCCTACAACCACTTGATGAAAATCTTAGCTTAGTTTATTGTGAAATAATCATGTATTTATTTCTATTTTCACCGTTAAATGGCTTTTGTGTTAGTATTATAATTGTTACAATTTTGGATACTTCATCATGTTGACCCACAATTTCTATGCTCATCCATTCTTTTTAAAGGTAAAATGGATTAAACTTTGCTCATTTGACCTAACCGTAGCTATGATGTTTGCTAACTATACTTTGGTTAACTTTACTTGATCATCTAGTAAATGTTTACTTAGGAAAAAAAATATAGTTTATGACCTCTAGGTAGGGGTGAGCCGTGGTCCAGAAATCAAATCTAATCGAAACAACTGGACCGTAACTGATGATGAAATTTCAAAACCAAAAACCGATCTGAATATTACAATCGGTGTTGGTTTGGTCTTTGTCGTTTATTTTTTCTGTCTAAATGCTCACTCTATTTGAGGACCAGACTAAACTGGATCGAAACTGAACACCTAAATCAAAAATAATTAAATTACAAAACCAGACAAAATATCCTAATTGGTGTTAGTTCGGTTTTTTCGATTCAAATGCTCATTCCTAAGATTATTTTGGGCATATTCTCACCAGTAGGCCAACATCGGATGATTCTATATTATAACTTGCAATTTCGGACTTTATAGTAATTATCGTAACAGGTTTTTCTGCAGTTTACAGTATAATTCAATTTGTATACAAACTACATACATTAATTAAGACATGCTATATGAGCTTACACTAGATTTCAATCTTGCAATCACCAAACATTCAAACCCATACAAATTCGCTATAGATTGACGTGACAATAACATTAACATTTAACATACACCACCGATTTCTATTCATCTATCTAATTATCTAAACGTATTCACACTTATAGTGGACCCACGTTAAATACCCAACTAAATTTCTAAACGGCCGTTACGCGTTTTCAATACAGTCCGGAACATACCGTTAACTCCGTTAGTCAGCTCGTCTATACCATCCGAGAACTTTCTCGCCGCCGTTGAAAGAGACTTGATTCCGGTTTCCAAACGTACCCTATCGTCGACGTTATCTCCGCCGTCGGAGACAACTTGGAGGAGATGGCGTACTATCACCACTTGGCTTGCCACGTTGTTAAGCTCCAAAAGCGAATTTTGCAGCTTTTGCTTCGGTTTTATCAGGTCAAATAATTGAGCTTGCACGCCGTTGACGGAGTCAGCCCAGAGAAATTCGGCCGGAACTCGGAGCTTAACGAAATTGAATTCTCCGAACAGAACGGTAACCAGAACGCTTCCGATGAAAACAGTCAGAGCTCCGAGAGCATAAAACGTGCGACGGATGAAATCTCTTCCGGTACCGGCCTTTCCACGTGGCAGCCTACCGAGCAGTAGTGCTAATTCCTCGATCAACGCCTTTGCACGGAGACCTTTCTCCGTCACAGATTCTGGTGTGTTGTTAACGAATCTAGAGAGAGCATCCTTTGCCTTGTTCAATTTCTCAGGTGGCGGCATCTTATCGTTGAAGTTCAACAACCGAAGACTGAAATTCATTAAAAGGCGTCGGTCGGTTAATTGCTGAACCGCCGATGAAATCAAATTACACAGATCAAGTACCTTCAGACTGTAATCCATAAACAAAACCTGATAATCATCCACCTCAGCTTTCAAATTCGAGATCTGATCCTCTGCTTCGGAATGAACCTTTGAGAGGAACGAAACTGCGCTCGATAGCCATGATAGACTGATATCTGAAGAATTTGGATCTAGATCTAAGGATTTTAGATGGAGAATTACCTTCTCATCGAATGACCTAGCCGCTAGTTGGTAGCTTTTGGCAACATGTGACGATTTCTTTGTGGTTGATCGGAAATGGGAAGATAAGTTTGCTTTCTCGACAAGAAACATAGCTAAATGATCGGAGGCTAATATAGAATATATAAGTAAGGAAGACCTTGTTGCCGGTGACTGGAAGTTTTGCTTGCCGGAAATTGTAGTTAGGGTTTCTCACGGTGGTTATATTCTAAAATAATTCGTTGAATTACAAAAAGCGTGTGAAAATAGATAAACAGCAAGCACTAGGAAACTCCGTCGAAATACCCATATTACCCCTTAGCTGTTGATGATCCTTATGTTTTTCCTTACCTAAAAATAGGAAATAAGAGAATATAAAATAGCATAATTTGTGGAATAAAACAAGGGAAATAACTAGTACATTTTGTCTCCTCTATGAAATAGTGTAGGAAGTAAAATTTTATAAAATAAGAGAGTTGAAAAGGAAACTTTGTAATTTTGTTTCGACTACTCAAATGGAATTTTATTTTATATTTTACAAAAGGAAAAATGAAAGGTTATATTGGTAAATTGAAGATATATAGTGATAGGCAAATAGAACTTTTGACGAATAAGTTGCTTATCTTGTGGTGGATCCCAAACGTGAGTTGTAGATCACATAAAATTATTTACAATTTCGCAAGGACTAAGGCCATGTGTGGGAAAACTTATTAACGATACTTATAAGCTTATTAAGCTCAAATATGTATGCTTATTTGAACTTAATAAACTAATAAGCTCTGTTAATAAGCTTTCCTAAACATACCCTAAGATTCTAGTCTCTAGTTTATAATAACGTTTATTGCAAGTCGTAGTAGATTAAATTAGAAAACACTACTTAGCCTCTTTAGGTTTATAAACACCTTTAGATTAATGGTAAACATATCCTAAAACGATAATTTACTAAAACTTAGCTTAAAACGACGATTCTATTAGCTGCAAGTTGAGGACTACATATCAATTATACGCTAATAGTTCCATCTAGATCAACAATTTCAGTTTCTAAAATTTGATGACAGAATGACTACTCTATAATTTAAAGCTAACTATAATTTAGCCAATTAATCGGTCTTAAATCTTAATCTTAAAAGCGTACACAAAATTCTTCAACCATATGATTATATCGCCGTTTTGGTCTAAAGCTCGTCATCTTTGGGGCCGACATTGAATTTGGCTATAAAAAATCCAATTGTATCATGTGGGCCAGATGGATCAAACCTCTGGACAACATCTTCCTCACCAGGTCTTAACCATTCCCTAAAATATTTACAAATTAAACATAAACAATAAATACATTATCAACATCAGTCGATTAAAAATCATAATATGAGAGAAAAACTTACTCAGAATATCCATCAGATGATTCATAATGACCGACCAGGCCAGGTCCCCCGATTTTTGGGTGCTAAAATATACAATATTACAAGGATTAGCTTAAATAATATTGATAACAATATAATTATAATTTTAAAAAATTAAAAACACATTATGAAAAATGTAGATAAATGATGCAACTAAGAGTAAATTACACGGATGGTCCTTTAAGTTTATAGCAATTTCATAAATGGTCCTTTAGTTTCAAAAATTACACCGACGGTCCTTAATTCTGAAAGTTTTTTTCACCGATGGTCCTTTACACTAACTGACGGTAATTTTTTCTGTTAACTTACCCCATGTGCAGTGTACATGAGGGTAAAAAAGTCATTTTTCATTTCTTTTCTTTTTATTCTTAAACTAAAAACTTTTATTTTAGATAAAAAAAATTAATTTAAGAATGAAAAGGAATTAAAAATGACTTTTTTTACCCTCACGTGCATTGCACATGGGGTGAGTTAACATAATTAATTAACGTTAGTTAGTGTAAAGGACCATCGGTGAAATATCTTTCAGAATTAAGGACCATCAGTGTAATTTTTGAAACTAAAGGACCATTTGTGAAATTTGCTATAAACTTAAAGGACTATCCGTGTAATTTACTCTGCAACTAATTACTAACCTGTTTTGCCAGTGAAAGAAACTTATGTGTGTCTAAAGCATAACGAACCACTGCCTCATTTTCGCCTGGGTTTATTGTGCATCTAGAATTTAATATACAGATGTCAATTACAGACATTATGTTAAACCACTTTATTCAATAAATTATATTATTATTGTAACAAAATATTCTTCAAAAAAGCAAATATAAAAATGAGAAATTGTTTTCTTACGTTGAATATACAATAACTCCACCTGGACGAACTAACTGAACAGCCTGATCAAACATTCGTCTCTGATACTTCCCATGTTTTCTCAATGATTCTATCGTTTCCTTAAATATACGATAAACAAAATTAAAATATGGCCAAAAAATAGTTAAATAAAAAATGAAAATAATTAATAAATACCTCTTCAGCAAATAATCGGGGTCTTAATCCAAGAGCAGAACAAGGAGCATCAAGAAGAACTCGGTCAAAACTGTTTGGTGGAAACCCTAAACATTTGTCAACCTTGCCACCTGTCGCCTGATTCCTTCCTGGCCCGTTTTTCATTCTTCGGGTTTGTTTTCTATTCTCATGTTTACTTGTATAACAACCTTTTTCAACTGTCTCATCATCCTGAATATTAATTTTGTCTGAAACAGGTAATGCACCTGCACCTACATGGGAGATAACATGGACCTGAGTCACGGACGATTAAACAGAAATAACCGAAAAAATGAAGTACCTGTTTTATCTGTTTCAATTTCTTCTGTTGTATGAGATAATAAATTTCTTGCTGAGTCAGCATCTTGACTAGTTTGACTTACTTTATCTTCACTAGAAGATTGTGTCATAGTGCCATTTGATATATTTATGTTAACTGATTTAAGGGCATCTAGCTTATATGCTTTTATGCTTTTCAACCCTAGTTCTGCAGCTAGATTATGAATCTCAACCACCTGCAAAGTGAAAAATTAGGGTATTCTTATTTTTTAGGAGATAAATTACAATTAATTTGTAGATTTGTTTAATATTTTATTATTTTACCTTATTATGAGACCTATCAACTGCAATAACTTCCCCTTTATCTTTCATAAGGGAAGCAATTGCAGTGGTTTTACCACCAGGGGCAGCACACATGTCCAATATTCTTTCTCCCTCTTGTGGATCTACACCATAAAAAAGAAATTAAAATATATTTATATTTATATTTATGAAGAATTTCAAGAAATAAGAAAAAAGATGCACACACCTAAGACTTGTGCAGTAATAATGCTTGGCAGATTTTGGAGAAATATGTCTCCCTTCAGCACGTCTGCAAATTTTACAACAATATATTTAAAAAAGAAATATTATATTTTAAAATAAAAAGGAAAATAAAAATGTATACCATTGAAAGATGTTAATTTAAACACTCTATCTGTCATATCGACACCAAGACCTGCCAAATCACGAAATATCCCTGCTCGTGACATTGTTGTGATTCCTCTGCCAATATATAAACCATCTCTTTCAAGATATTGAGGATCTACAATACATAGAAATTAAAATTATTAAATATATATTATTGCTAGAAAATATATATTATTATTTATTTAACATAATAATGAAATGTTGCTTGCCTGTTTTTTGTCCTTGTAGAACAATCCCACGTGTGATTCCAATAGCCCAACCACCATCACGAATAGGCTGTTCAACACCAACTGAAACTGCAACTACTTCCCCTTTTTCAACATGAGCACTACATGCTAATATACCTGGAATATACACCTACATAAATAACAGAATCAAACAAAAGATTTATTAATTACAATAAATATGAATATTATGAAGAATACATAATTTTAATATTTAAAAACTGTGCTTACTTGAGCACCTCGAAGAACTGCCTCTGCACACTTTCGGCTAACTATTATCTCTTTTGGGGGATTTTCTTGCTGATAATTATAGTTAATATCGTGGGGTCCAGAACCCTTTGCAAATACAACATAGTCTAGCTCGGGTATTTGACACTTGTAAACAGGGCTAGTTTCTAAGATGGAATTGTTCACATTTTCAGAGATTTCAACATCATCATTTGTGTGCAGATTATTTTGAGTATCGTGCAGCTTCTTCTCGTGTTGAATTTCTAGAATCTTCTCGATGACAGCTTCAGTTGTTGTACGAAGTGTGTTTACACGTATACACGAGTAACAGGAGGGACGCCTAATGAAATATAAGATCACAGAAGTTTAATTAAAGTTTAAGACTACAGGTTTTGATGATTTGAGGCCTAAAAATTCTAAACATGGCAATGATAATCATGAAGACCTAATTTATGTCGTGAACAGTAATTTTATTATTTACTGTTAGTGATAGAAACTTCTAATACAGATAGCATCAAGCTCACTTCATCCACAAACTGAGTAATTGTTTATTCTAGATATCAAACCTAGCACTTGCAAGCATAAATTAGGATTAGCCTCTTTATTTTGTTTCTAATCATCCACACTACGCTCTAATTCTTATACACGTTGCATAATTACATGTAATTATCAAATTTTTCTATACGCAAATCTACAATTAGAAAGCAGAAAGAGTAAAATGACAAAAGGATGATGAATCAAGTACGTTAGTGCTTTGGAAATGCGAGAAAAAGCTTCAGCTCCATAAGCTTTGGTGAAATACTCTTCCACTTGAGGATTCCATCGCAACGTAGGATTGTAGCAGTAACGATCAGATGCATCCATCTGTAGAACCTATGATTGCGGTTGCAGCAAAGACGAAAACAGATTAATACAGTTACTCAAATGAATAGATACAGATTGATTTCATGAAATAGTAGAAAGTATTTGCAGATTCACCTGCGACTGTGACTGTAATTGCAAGTGAGATTGGCTGCTGAAGCTTCGGTTTCTGTTAATGGCTTTGAGCAAAACCCTCCCTCCTTTCATTCATTCGATTTATTTTAGAGAGCCAAAAAAGGGTTTATACTACTACTTCGTATAACATTTCCTAAATTTTGACCTAACAACGTTACCTCTTTACTAGTAAAATAATACTTAGCATAATATATATCATTATATTTGTCTAATTTTCATTTTACAATGTATTTTTCATTTGAAAGTGGTACAATAAACATTTTATTTTCTATTGTGTGTAACGGAACATTTTATTTCGTATTTTATATTTAGACAACCAAGTAATTAGGAAAAAGTTTTTACAATAAATCTAAAATTATATTTCTATATAATTTTACGCAGTACCGGTCCTGGAAGAATACATAATAAGCCCATGCCTATACAAAAAAATAAATTGGTGCCCATATATAGATTTATATTCTTAGGGTTTAATTCTTGATTCGGCAAATATTTTATATTTTCTGATTTTATATCTATTTTACAATTATGATAGAGACCCAAAATCAGTGTTCGCCTAGGGCCCTGATAAACTAAGGGCTGGCCCTGATTTTACGTATATTTAAATACAATTTGAAAAGATTAAATTTCTCCTTTTGCTATAGTTTTGGTTTATTTTTAGAATAAAAATAAGAGTTAATTACATGGATGGTCCTTTAGGTTTATAGCAAATTTCATCAATAGTCCTTTAGTTTAAAAAATTACATCGATGATCCTTATTTTTGAAAGGTTTTTCACCGTTGGTCCTTTACCAAAATGTCCGTTTATTTTTCTAGTTAACTAACATCACATGTGATGCACTTGGGGGGTATTTTGGTAAATTTTTGAAACTAAAGGACCATTGGTGAAATTTGCTATAAACCTAGAGGACCATCCCTGTAATTTAAATGAAAAGGGGAAACACAAATTGACCAAAATACCCCCCAAGTACATCACATGTGATGTTAGTTAACTTGAAAAATAAATGGACATTTTGGTAAAGGACCATCGGTGAAATACTTTTCAAAAATAAGGATCATCGGTGTAATTTTTGAAACTAAAGGACTATTGGTGAAATTTGCAATAAACCTAAAGGACTATCCATGTAATTAACTCTAAAAATAATATTAATTTCTACAATGTCTTTCTATTTATCTCCCTACTTATTTGAACAATACACATATCCAAATCAAAAGATAAGATTAGAAAGAGAAAAAGGAAAACAATTTCACATTTCAATAATTTTATGACTATGAAATATTATAGGGATTTTTTGGATGATAATAACAGTAGTAATACTCAAAGAGATCTGATAATTCATTTTTGAATTTAACAAACATTTTCCTACAACTTTAGCATGATTTATTGCTCTAGATGAACGATAGATAACTTATTAATCCCTCTTTTCGAACACTAACCGTATACGATGAGTCAGCATACTACTGACCCAACCCAACCCAAAACCATCACGTGTTTTAAGCATGCTTACAAGGCGACAAGGGTTTGCCACATAAGCAAAGATTATGAGCATAAGCAACCGCAGGAAATACGTTTAACGGTCTTCCTTGTGGGATTTCTCCACAAAGCTTGTTAGCCCTGAAATTAGCATGCCTTAATTGTCTAATCACCAACAAACTCGTCGGTAATTTTCCTCCAATCGAGTTAATCGATACATCTAACCACCCTAACTTTGACAAATTCCCCAAACTTGGAGGAATTGTGCCCGTTATACGATTCCTTGAAACATCCAACTTCTTGAGTCCAACAAACTTTGATATCGTACTAGGAATGTTACCCGTGATTTGATTGTTTGACAAGTCAACCGTCTCCAAGAAACTGCCCGTTGATCCCAGAAGGCCCGATAGTGAGCCCGAAAGTTGATTTGAATGGAGGTCTAGTAACGCGAGCCCGTTTGGCAGCGTGATTGATAAATTTTCGTTGAGTTGGTTGTTTGACAATTTGACTTTTTGTAAGGAAGTCGTTTTTTGAAAGAAACCCGATACCCCTCCTTTGAAGTGATTGTGAGAGAGGTCTATAGATACGAGTGAACCCGGTTTTGTAAAAATGGGTAAAACCCCGTTGAGATTACACCCGGCTAAATGGACATGTGACAGCTGTCTATTTATAATCCACTTTGGAAATGTTCCAAAATTAAGTTTATTGTAAGATAAATCTAGTGATGATAAAGAAGGTAACCCTTTAGATAGAACATCATTAGGCAAAGGGTCAGAAAATGCATTTCTTGATAGATTAAGATACCAAAGATTGTGTAATTGCGCGATAGATTCCGGGATTTGGCCAACAAGACGGTTGAACCCTAGAGAGAGGGTGGTTAGAGACTCGAGCCGCCCAATTCGTGGCGGCAGTTGACCGGTCAACATATTGTTGTTCAAAGACAAGTCAAGAAGCTTCAACAAGTTGCACAACAAATCGGGTATCGACCCTGACAATCGGTTATTGGAGAGGTCAATGAAAGTCAACTGTGACAGCTGTCCCAAAACGATGGGGATCGAGCCCGATAACATATTGTAGCTCAAATCAAGAGACTGCAAACGGGCTAAGTTTCCTAGAGTTGATGGTATGGTACCCGAGAGCGAGTTTCGGGCTAAATTAAGTTGAATGAGGTTGTTGAAGTTTTGAAAAGTGGGCGGGATTGGGCCCGTTAAGTGGTTACCACTTAAGAAGAGTGTTTGGAGTGAAGGCAATTGACCCAAACTTGAAGGAATGATTCCTTCAAGTGAATTATCTTCTAAAACGAGTTGGGTAAGACGTAAAAGGCCCGAAAAACTTAACGGGATTGAGCCCGATAACTTTTTCATCCCACTAATGACTAAAACTTCCAAGAATTTTAAGTCACCTAAAGTAGGAGAAAGTGTACCCAACATGTAAATGTTACTATCTTTATCAAATGGCCTTTGTAACAAAAGTTGTGTCACCCGCCCTGTGACTCTATCACATTGAACACCTTCCCAACCGCCATCACAACAGTCTTTACCTACCCAAGATGACAAAATACCGGTTGTGTCCTTCAAGATTCTTGCTTTAAACCCAATAAGGGCTGCTCTATCAACCTCGGAACAAATTTGAGCTTGTGATAACCCAGAAACATAGAGTAAGAAAATGATCAAGATTTTGAAAACCCATTTAAAATTCGGCATTTTTGATGTGGGTTTGATTTGGTTAGTGAAAAAAACGAGGGTTTGAAGAGGAAATGGGATCTCAAAGGTCATATGAAAGTGTCAAGAAAGAGAAAGGGTGTTAAAAGGGAGACATTGAGTTTAAATATACGTATATTTGGTCACTTATGTTAGTGGAATAATGAAAAAGTGACAATTTGGTATGTTTATGGAGAATGTTTGCTTATTTATAAGGGCAACACGTTGCTTTTAACACCCTCGCACTTTGGGCTACTTCCTATTCTATCCTTGCATGTTATATTCAACCACTATAAGCTGTAACTATTCGTAGAGCTGTCAAATCATGCTATCGTTTTGTGTTATCCAGTAACATGACACGACATGAATTCGTTCAACACGAAAACAACACGACACGAAGTCGTGTTTTATTTTGCTAACACGAACACAACACGATTAAAAAAACGATAAGCACGACAAACACGAAAACACAAAATAAATAACAAATTTCTTACTTATTATATGCTAAAAACACGAAAAACACGAAAAACACGAAAAACACAACAAACACGACAAAATCATAACTATCGTGTCAATTTCGTGTTAATCTCTTAACACGAACACGACACGACTTCGTGTTTGTTTTACACAACACGAACACGACACAAACACAAATTCAAATTTCAGTTTCGTCCCAATTTCGTTTCGTCCCAATTTCGTTTCGTTTCGTGTATTTTTGTCGTGTCGTGTCAGGTTTTGACAGCCCTAACTATTCGTTTGGTATGTGGTTTTATTGAGAAGCATAATTGAATTCTGGGGGTTGAAACTGAAATATAGTAAAAGTGTGGGGTTGAAAGTAAAAAAGATTTGAAAAATGAGGGGGAGGGAGCTTGACTTTGAATAGATTCACATGGGCGTGATTTCACGAGTACCCCAAGTATCTGTGTACACTTTTGAACGTTGGAGCGCAGTTTTTCAAAATTTCTTCTAACTCAGGTTAAGGTCGAATAAATAAACAGTTATTATTTATATCTTTGTAAACAAATGATTAAAGACAATAAATACAGTGTTAATAATTGTAAGTCGTGATTGTTATTTGTAAAATACAAATGCGTACGGGTACATGACAATCTTTATTTAAAGGATTTTGATAATAATAATCCTAAAAGCTGTTAATAATGAAGAAGAGTAGTGATATTGCTTCTTGTTATTTAGTACTACCTATTTTCCTAGCCACTAGATTAAGACAAATGTCAAAATTTATACTTCGTATATGATATGAAAAAATAGAATTATTTGATTACACATGTCAAGTTTAAAAAGTGAGTAAGATTATGGTAGGATTAAAACGTAAGAATAAATATAATTTCTCAAGGAAGAATATTATGTTTTGAAAAATAATAATTAATTAGATTAAAAATCATTAACTTGTATTTATATTTATTATTCAAATATGTTTAATGATTATAGGAATATTCAGTTAGTCAGACAACTAATTCAACTAAAAACTAATTTCTTTTTTTAATTTAAAATGGAATATCTACTCTTATTAGTTGTCATTATTTAAACTATTAAATAAATCACGGATAACCAATATGTATATTGGGGCTACAACCGTGTTATGTTCGAACAATCATGGGTCCATAGACTACGATTCATAAAATAGAACTTTTAACATCAATATCACAAACACAAAAACCATTAAATATATACTCATCTTGTCTACAACAGGACTTGAACTCACAATTATGTGTTACACCTAATTATCTTGATACCACTAATTATAAACTCTTTGGTATATATGTTACCTCTTGATACTATGGTTGTTTTACTTGCATTCCAAAGAACTTAAAAACCATTCTCTTCAAAACATACGGAAACATTTTCTTCAACACCCCAATAATATGAAAAAACATTTTCTTGCAAAAAACAGTTCCTTCAAATGGTCACAAAATAATGAGTTTTGGGTTGGTGAGAACACCCTCGTCAGCATTGGGTGGAATGGTGACAATTATTGGCATCAAATGCTTATTGGGATTCGCACTATTACTCAATTCCAAGATCCACACAACCAAAAAAAATCGAAAAGCAAAATCAAAATCAAAATAAATTTTTTTTAACGGCAAGTTTTAGTTCGATTCCTTGAACATATCTCCTTTTTAAGGGTATAAACCCCACCACCTTTTTTTCTCCTAAAGAATACTTCCAACAAGTCTTGAACCCAAGACCTCTTGAAGACAAACTCCCCAAGACAACCCTTGATGACCAATCGATCTAAACCAATATTAAAATCAAAATAATTCAATCAAACAAATGCAACTGTCTTTCCTTCTTTCCCATTGGCTAGTATAGACCTCTTATATTGTACATTTTGTATATCTATAAACTTTAACCATTAGATTATGCGTTTGTTGCATGAGTGTCCGCTAAGCAACAAAAAGCAAAAAGTAACCAACATCACACACAGTGTGTGTAGTGTGTGTAGTGAATGATGAGCAAAAAAGGCAACAGAAGCACCCAATTAAACCCAACTTTTTTTGTCAAAAAGTTAACATTAAGAAAACTCTTCTCTATTCTATCAATTTGCCCACATTACTAAGAATTGATGTTGCAATTCGAAGGTTTGATTGCTGAAATCTGCAGATAATAAGAAAAAGATCGAAGCTTTGTTGTGGGTATATTGATTGCCATTTGTTCGATTAGGGTTTGGTGATTATAAGTTCAATTTCTTCTTGTAGTTTTCGAATTGATTTAGGGTTATTTTTAAGGTCGGTGTTTATGATATCAATTGAAGAATTGATTTGATTATTATGGGGTTTTGTTATCGATTGAAGAATCTAGGGTTTTAATCGGTAGGTTATAAATTTTCAATTTTGAATCATGAATACTGGGTTTTACTACGATACAAGCTTGAGCTCTGCTATGAATCGGCACGCAATTTCGTTTCAATCGAGTGCTGTAAATAACACATCTGACATGATTACGATGGGTGATTACTGTCAAATGAATAATACTGCAACAACAAGCACACGATATTTGGGGAATTCTAGCAATTCAGGATTTACACAATCTGGTAATTCATGTGGTTCTGTTCTTGGTGATTCTGCTTCAGGGATGAAACATGATGCAGGTTTGGCTGTTGAGTGGTCTGTTGAAGAACAACATAAATTGGAAGAAGGACTTTCCAAGTAAGTATTCTGTTCCAATTTAGGGTTTATAATATTTTGTGTATACATTGTAAATAATTATTGTGCTGGATTGAATATATAAATTGCGTTAGTCGCGGTAATTTGTTTAAATTGAGCATTTATTTGATTTTTTTGTAAAATATATACATATGATTTTTTGTATATTATGTGTAGATTTTCCGATGAACCGAGTATTTTGAGGTATATTAAGATTGCTGCTACATTGCGTGATAAAACTGTTCGTGATGTTGCCCTGAGGTGTAGGTGGATGGCGGTGAGCTTTTTAATCATTTTTGTTGGTATCTTGATTTCTTTTTATTAAACTAAAATTTTAAAATAAGAATTTAGGATGTTTATTCTTGCCACATATTTTGACCCATTTGCTTATGATTGGGTCATTTGTCATGGGCTATGTTTTATCTCTAACTGGTCAAACTGGTAAAATAAAAAAATGTTGGCTTAAAATGAAAGGGTCAAACAAGTCAACGTCTATTTTTTTACACTTTCGACATATTTTTTTGTTAAAAAGCTTATCAAGATGAAATCTTTAGCAGAGAAAACGAAGGAAACATGATGAATCACATTTGGGAAAAAAGTTGAAAGATAAGAAGGTACACTTTGCTTTCTTTCCAATCTTTATCACTTTATATTATAGTTGTAAACAAGTGACACGTAAACTAAAAAATGTGATTATTTCATGGCCAAATAATCAGTTGTTGGAATCTAGGATAAACCAAAATTTACCTATATATCCTTTTTTAAACCGAATATGAGAGCTTTTTTACTTCTACTTCACTAAAAGCTCACGTTTTTTTGTACAAAATGTTTTCAGGATAATTTGGTGGAATCATCTTCAAAGCAAAGTATATCATCAGTTCCAAAATTTCCATTTTCTGTAAACATGAATAATCATGTTCAGACTGATGGTAAAACTTTTCAAGGTCAGTCTCTTACAGGGAACTTTTTTTGGATAATTATATGATTAAATAAATTCAACCAAGGGGCATTATTGCTTCTTTTTTTTTTTTGAATTTTATGGGTAATTTCGTAACATCAAGTTTTTCTGGAGGTTAATTTTTGAAAAATGAAGCTCTTTTGTTTTGGATAATAATAGTTAAATAGATGTTTTTGAGTATTGGAAAAATTCTAATTTTTTTAAATAAAAATAATAGATAAAATGACCATAAAACGCGGTTTATGTGGAAAGGAGAAACATTTGTGAAATGGAAATGAAAGTCTCCCAAGTTAGTTTAGAAGAAAGGGTTAAATATGTTTTAATCCTCAAAGTTTCATTGATTTGGTTTTTTGGCTATGGTTTTATACTAAATTTGGCTTGTTAGAAAATCCATCTCGACTTGTTATCACAAGTTAATACTTTCAAAAATCATTTTAACCACTAACTTTGCTTTTCCGCGACGGTTTATTTCCTTAACTTTTATATATCAAATTTGTTGTAATTTTTTTTTTTAAAATTTGGTTAAAACACTAAATATTATTTCAGACCTTGGGGATTCTATTATGTAATATAATAATAAACTTTTTTTTATACATTTGTAGCACTAAGCGGCTCAATAAGGCACTTACTTGAACAAAACAACCAAGTTCTTGGTCAGATCTCAGCTAATATATCTTCAATTAAAGTAAGAGATTTTTCTAACTGTTTCCAAATTATATGATAATTTGAAAATTAGTTAATAAGCTAATTCATTGTATTCTATCCAATACTTATTTGATGAACAGCCACAGGACAATATCGCTCTTTTCAGCCACACGAAGAATAATATAACTGCAATTTTAAACAAGTATTGCCGCTATTATATATATCCATTTTAATATTTTATCGCTTTTAATATTAAATTAATTTTTAAAATAATATAAAATAATGCAGCATGAGGTATATGCCTGGCCCACCGTTGCCTGTATCATTAAACGAGGATCTTGTTCATAGTATTTTGCCCACTACAAGTCAGGTTTAAGCTTTTTAATATTTGGATTATAGTTTTATCTAATTATTTAGGGGTCAAATAATCAAATTTAAATATTTCATAGCAGTTGTAACAATTATTTAAAGGTGGTATAAAATTACTTATTTACCCCTTACTACAATTTCAGAGAATGATGTTTGAAGCATCATCAAGTGGGATGTATATGAAGCAAGAGCCAGCAGGGTTTTGATGGGGTGTTTGGTTGCAAGTGCAGAATGTAAATTTAATAGGTACAAACAAACACTTGTGCAAATCTGTATTGATTGCCAATTCGGGTCCAAATTGGATTATAAAGAAGAAATTTGTAGAGATCCTATTTTTCGAGAATAAAGATCAATTTTTAGAGATTTTAGTTATAAGCGGTTAGCAACTACTAAGATGATTTCATGTTCTAGTGTTCTACTTTTAATTGTAAGATTTTGTAGTTGTATTAGATTCGGATATTAACGTGTAAATTCATAGCGAAATTTGTTTTTGATTATCTTGGAAATGCATTTATGTTTGAATTAGAGTCGGTGAAATTGTTGGGTCAATTAATGGGTAAAAATATTGTAACCAAACTAAATAGCTCGGAACTGGATCGAGAACTACCATGAGACAAAAGATCTTCTTTCTAAAGAGATTCGATTCGGAACTGAGAAATGGTTTCGGCCAGATTGAGGACTGAACCAACATTGTTTTGGACTGGACTGAAAACCAGGTTTTTTTTGCTTCAGTCCGGTCCAATCTGCTGGTTCTGACCGGTTCTTTGTCCAGTTTGCACATGACTAATTTCTATGATAGAATTTAGGGTTTTGTTAATAACAGCCCTTAGCCCCTTAGGGCTGTCAATAATAGTTAGTTGCGTGCATAAATCGTTTGTACTTTTATTGGTGGGGGTTGATTCCTAAAATGCAGGGGCGGTTATTGATTATCATACAAATTTTTTATGCATGTCTTAATGGGCTTATACGAACGGTTGTCTTTTAATGAAGCAATCAGCCAGTTAAAACAATAAGGCGGAAATTCAAATAAAAAATGATACAATTTTTTGTATTTGAATATTCATTTTTTTAGGGCTCTAGGGCTATACGGACTCGAACCGTAGACCTTCTCGGTAAAACAAATCAAACTTATTATTATCAAATGATATGAACTGTTTCAAAGACCCAACATGCATTTTTTGTGCATTGGGCTCTTTCATTAATTGATAATATCAGGTAGTCTGCCATTTTTATTTTTGACAGAAAAATAAGACGCCTTATTGACAGTCTTATTATCATTTTCCTACAATTTATACGTTAATACATTTTAAACACAAATAATAGCATATGACAACAAATGTACTTTTGTGTATGGTGTGTTACTTAAGCATCATAAACTTCTAACTTTCATCACTAAACTCATAGCAATGTGTCTTGAACATAAGGTGATTAATTACACAATTAGCGATCGTGATGTTTGCCATAATCATGTTTATAATTAGTGGGCTTGCGTCGTAATCATGGTCTATTGTTTTAATGATTATGTGGGGACCGACGTTCATCTTTTACCTTTTTGTTACTTGGTTGTTATATTTTTGCACCTTTAGATAAATATGATCAAATTGGATCTACTGATTATTGCTTATTATTAGATTTACCAGTCATGCCGATATGTTACCTTAAAGATAGATTAAATGTGTATGAATATGGTCAAGATAAATATAGCTGGTATTTTGAAAAACAGTCTCTGTACTTTTAGGTAGATATATGAATGTTTAAATCTCTCATCTTCCTCATATTTGATTCGATGTCGTTTTTCTATGGATATATTATTAGTAGATAATCAATCAAACCAATATGATACCTTTTAAATCAAATTCAAATAATGTATCTTACCAATTCATTGCGACAATATTGACCTTGAAATACTTTAAAATTTACTTTTTTTTCCTTTGAATAAATTTCCACATTCTTAGGACATTTTTTCCTAAATATTCATCAAACCATCATTTCACCACCACTCAATAACTTTAGAAAAGTGCTATTATGATTAATTGTAAAATACGTATAAGTTTAACTTTAAAAAATAACGTTATTATTTTTTTTTTGAACGGCGAGTTGGTAAGTTAGTGATTCGATAGTCTTAATTGACTATTAGAATTAGGGGCTCAAGTCTTTAAATAGGTTTATGTCTATGTAAGTATGTAACCTATTATGAGATTAAATACAAATTAAAATTAATTGCTTATAATTTTAGAATTTACGAGTTTTATGACATTTTATAGTAAATTGCATAGAGCCTCCAAATTTGCACGTTCAACTATGAGGGTTATTGGTCATACCAGGTATTTGAACTTCAAATAACAACGCAATACCATGATTAAGGGTGACAATTGAGGTCGGGTTCGGGTTCGGGTTGGCGGGTTCGGGTTCACGGGTTGGTGGGTCAGAAACGTTCAACCTGGAACCGACCTGTTTATATAAACGGATCAGATATCTCAACCTTAACATGTTTACCTTCAACCCGAATTTGACTCACATAACCTGTTTAATTAAACGGGTTAAACATGTTAGCAGATCAAACATGTCATACATCATGTTATTATTCCACAAATTCATAACAAAATACCAAAATGAGTAACACATTAATAAGTAGCATTTTTAGTTTTTATCTAACTATTAGTTGCGGTTAAACTAGTAAACTATAAATTAAATATAAATATATATATTTTAATTATTAAACGGGTTGACTGGTCGACCCATTTAAATTATCATTGACATGAACCTAACATGTTTAATAAATGGGTCAGTCGAGTCAACCCGAGACTGACCCAATTATTTTTTACCTCAACCCAAACCTGTTTATTTTCATGTCGGTTTCAGATCGGGTTTCGTATCCGAGTCAAAAATTACCACCCCTCCATGATTACCGAAACATGTTTAAAAATATGTAATTGCGTAAGTGTAAAGTGTCCATGCATGACAATAACATTTTGATGGCAAACGATTTGTGATGGTTTTTATCAATATTAGATGAAATATTAGATATGGATATCGGGTTGCTTTAGTGGCCCATAATTAGAGGCTAATAAACATGCCACTAACTCATGTACCTATATCGTTATCCTAATTAATTAGACACTTTTGATAGTTGGTTATTGTTTAAGTGAAAAATATAGTGTTGTCGACTTGTCTCCTTTAAAAATCAGCGAATTTATATTTAAAGAATATTGGGTGGTATAAGTGGCGATTTCAATCTATTTACATGATAAAGGAGGTTTTATATTGTATTTTATTAATTATGAATCGGACGGGCATTGTAGTTCTAGAGTAACGAGTAGATTAGATGGTTTTTTAATTTCTAAAGAGTAGATTACTAAAACGTAACAATATGAAATTCTCAATAAAAACCATTTCATGGTATATTCAAAATAATAAAAATTAAGAAAAATTGTATTATATATCAAACTAAATTACTTCATCCTATTACCCATAAAATATTAACATATAAAATCTATTAATCATAAAATTATTGATATGCGGAATCCAATAATTATCTTTCACAATCTCATACTTTGATTTGGATAATTGTATTGATCAAATAAGTATAAAAATTGTAATATGAAAGCAATATCATTTCTCAAAAATTAATATTATAAATTATCTTTAGAAAACATAATGTTGGTAGTGTAATTAAAAATCACCTCCACTTTATGATAAAAGCAAAGTCAACTCAATCACTACTTCAAACATAAAGCATGATAAAAGTACCACAAATGTGTATGTTGATGACATGCCTCTTCCTATTGGTGCTTCTTCAAGTTGTGCCACCATTAAAGATTTTAGACCATTACCATTTTAATATTTATTTGTAACCATTATATTTAATCTTTGTGCAATATAGTTTGTGGAACTTCGTTGTCAATTACTCTTAACACTTTTTCTCATATGTGCACCAAAATAAGACAATTGGATGTGGAGCATCATGATGCCAAGCCAACCGTGGTTGTGTACTTGTGAGATTGTCTTGGTGGTAAGAGTATTTGTGTGTGTTTTTTTGTTTCTTTTTATGTAAAGTACTAGGTTATAACCCGTGAAATTCACGGGCTGTGGCTAATTTTACTCGTTATTAATTTTTATAGAACGCGACGTTTGTAAAATCAAGGGCTGGTAAATTATCAAAATTGACCATTAATTGCTTGAATATTACATGTATTTAGAAAATGTGTAATGCTTTTAAAAACGGGAGTATCTTCGTTGATCATCACGAATTATATTAAATTTGTATGATTTAAGAAAACTTGATGGAAAAAGGATAACTTTACATTAATAAATTATAAAAACAAATCGATATACTTATTAATAAGTAAATGCTAAAACGTCATGAAATAATTTGATTAACAAAATGATGATTACAAAACAATCTAACTATAAAAAGTGAGGAAATTTAACGTAGATTTTGGAACACTTCCTTGAATACAACATTTGATGTTTTATTTGTTGGACCACCATACTTATCTTCTATTAATATCTTCAAACCTTGTCTGCTCTTCACTCTAGATAACGCTACATATAATTGTCCGTGTGAAAACACTGGCTCTCTCAAATACAGGCCAACCTTTGATAATGATTGTCCTTGACTCTTGTTTATGGTCATAGCAAAACATACTGCCAGGGGAAATTGTCTTCGTTTAAACTTAAATGGAATCTTGCTGTCTGATGGTGTAAGTGACAATCGTGATATAAAAGTGTGATATCCAATGTTATTTCCAGATATAACAACTGCTTCAATAACACGGGTTCCCAATGATATGATCTGAAGTCTGGTACCATTACATAAACCACTTTTCTGATCAATGTTTCTTAATAACATAACCGGAACACCAACTTTGAGAACTAACTGATAATTTGGCAAACCCAAAACTTTAATACCATTTAACACATCCGACGAGTATAAACTTTCATCAAAATCATCATTCAAAAATTCGGAAGGACATATGCTGTCTGAACTTAAATAAATTCCATTATTTTTTACTATTTTATAGATTTTGGCTGCTAAGTGCCCCAAATATAGTGGCTCAAGCTAAAACGCCAAATCAGCGTCACATTAGCGCCACATCATTATTTTACATTTCATATTCATAACCTTAAATATTTCTTCTACCATAACTAACTAATAATAATAATTTACAACCTACCAAACTACTTTTCACTCACAAAATAACCTTAAAAAAAAACTAAATATTCTTCTCTCTCCTCCGTTACAAAACACACAAGCCACCTCACTCACATAAAGTAAGGTATGGTGGCGGTGGATTTCAAGGCTGCCACGTAGATGGCGGTGGTAGGTCTCGTCACCACACCGCCCCCTCTAAATTAAACTTTTACTATACATTGATCTGTATTTACTAAAGAGTCATTGGGCTAACGGTATGTTGTTTGCATCACAACCTTGAGGTTGCGTGTTCAAATCCCATCATAGATATATGTGAAAATTAAGTATAAATTAGGATTTGCCGTTCAATTTTTTTTAAAGAAAAACGTTTATTTAATAATGTATTTATTAAGGTATGACTACACATTTTTAGCAAAACCTTTTAATCAAAAGTAACATACTACGTTGTACCTTTTTTCAAAATAATATAGTATTCCGCATTTATTATAGCTAAATGTAGATTATTGTATAGTGAAAGTTTCTGTTATTAAACGAGATGTAGAAAGTAGTCCAAACAAAATTAAATTAAGTCAAACATCTATTTAATTAAAAAGTAATTATAATGATCTTTTATTATTTATTTTTATTCATAGTCCTATTGTCAAAACTTAGAGATAATATTATAATAAAATATTAGTGAATTATACATATTATCCTATAAAATGAATAGAACTATAAATATGAATAAATGATATAATTAAATATATTATTCTTATTAAAAATATTAATATTACTCGTATCATAGATAAACAAATAATAACTCACTTTCCTTTTTCTTCCAAAAATAACAGGATCCTCGGGCCTCCATGGCTGCTTTCTCTCTCTCTCTCTCTCTCTCAAATCTTTGACTGCTTTTTCTCTCTACAAACCAAAGCAAAACCCTAAAAACTAAAACAAGACAAAGCAAAAGAAAAACCCACAAAACAAGCATTCCGTGTTCTTCATTAGTGTTCTAATTATCTGCACATCAGTTCAATTTTCAGCCAAAAAGCAATTGATCTAAAGCAACCCACCTCAAGAAATCTTGATTTTACATATGGGTTTTCTTCTCTAAACCCTAAATTCACATCCTTTTTGGTTCAATCTCATGTTTAGTAAGATGTTTGCTGTACGGAAGATACTTGTTCTTGTGTTTCTTCTCGGGTGTTTCCAGGCTCCTGTAATTTCACAGAATCTGACATGCAATTCCAATGATTTAAGAGGTTTGATTGGTTTCATGAAAGCGTTGGAATCCCCAATTGATGGATGGCATGCAAATTCAAATTCAAATTCATCATCTTCCAATTGCTGTAATTGGGCAGGAATTAACGCTAGGAATTAAATTACAACTCCCGGAGAAAAGATTAGCCGGTGGTTTATCCGATTCAATTTCAAATCTCGATCACCTTAAAACGCTCAATTTATCACATAATTTCATCAACGGCCCTCTTCCAATTTCATTATTCCATTTACCCCATTTAGAAACTCTCGATTTGAGTAGCAATGATTTTAACGGTGTTTTTCCGATCAGCATAAACCTGCCTGCACTTCAATTTCTAGACTTTTCCGACAACGGAATTCACGATTCCATTCCGGCTGGTATTTGCGTCAATTCCACCGGAATTCGCGTGATTAAACTTGCTCTGAATTCGTTAACCGGAAGTATTCCATCTCAACTCCGGAATTGCACATTCCTTGAACATATATGTGTAGCTTCCAATTACCTTTCCGGTTCAATTCCGGAGTTCTTATTCCAATTACCGCTATTACCGCAATTAGCGGAATTGGATCTTCAAGACAACATGTTCAGTTCAATCACCGGAATCGGTAATTCCAGTTCTCGGGTCACCCGTTTACACATTTCGGCAAATCGGTTATCCGGAAAATTACCCGATTTCTTTCATAAATTACCAAACTTGACTCATTTTTCAGCTCAATCTAATCGATTCTCAGGTGAGATTCCTCTTCATTATCGAATTCACCCGCGAATTATTCGATTAATGTGAGAAACAATTCATTAAACGGTCCGATTCGATTCAATTGCTCGATGATGACGAACCTTACGTCTCTCGATCTCGGTACCAATAACTTCTCCGGTATCGTTCCCGACGAACTTTCTTCCTGCAAAAAGTTAAAAGCTATAAATCTCGCTCGAAACAAATTCGTCGGTGAAATCCCGCGAAGTTTCAGAAACTTACAATCGTTATCTTATCTTTCGCTCTCGAATTGCAGCTTCACTAACCTTGAAGCCACTCTTAAAATCCTCCAAAACTGCCCTAATTTAACCGTTTTGGTACTAACCATGAATTTTAGGGGTGAACAGCTTCCGGTTGATAATTCTCTTCATTTCAAAGCACTCAAAGCTCTCGTAATTGCAAATTGTGGACTTACTGGCGCCATTCCGCCATGGTTAAACGGTTTAACTGAATTACAGTTACTTGATTTATCATGGAATCAGTTAACCGGATCGATTCCGTCTTATTTGGGCGATTTTCCGTCGCTATTTTACTTGGATTTATCAAACAACTCATTATCAGGAGAAATCCCCAAAAATCTCACCCAATTACAATGTTTAAGTTTCCGAAACGTCTCGTTGGAAGAAGGTTCGCCGGATTTCCCGTTTTTTACGAGACCGAATATGAGTAATCGAGGGTCAGCATTGCAATACAATCAAATCATGAGCTTCCCGCCATTAATCGATCTCAGTAGCAACTCGGTCGCCGGAGAAATCTGGCCGGAATTTGGGAATTTGAAACGGTTACATGTTTTGGATCCTAAACACAACAACTTATCCGGTGAGATTCCGAGTTCTTTATCGGGTATGACAAGTATCGAGACTCTTGATCTTTCGTATAACAATTTGTCGGGCCTTCGTTGGTGAATTTAAGTTTCTTGTCGAAGTTTAGTGACGCGTATAATAATCTAAGCGGGTTAATCCCGACTCGAGGTCAATTTGCGACGTTTTCAAACTCGAGCTTTGAAGGAAACAAAGAATTATGTGGATTTAGTTGTGAGGATAGAGTTACGAGTCGTGTAAATCCGTCTTCAACGGGCGGATCGAAGAAAAATAAAGCGATGATTGCGGGTATGGCAGTTGGGATTGGGTTCGGTACGGTTTTTATTTTTGCACTCATGTTTGTAATCGTTCTTCGTGCAACGAGCAAACAAGAAAACAAGGAGGAACCCGAATCAAGATTAGTAGTTCTTTTCCAAACAAAAGACGAGCTTTCACTCGATGATCTATTGAAATCAACCAATAGTTTCGATCAAGCAAACATCATCGGTTGCGGCGGGTTCGGGCTCGTGTTCAAAGCCACATTACCCGACGGTAAAAAAGTAGCCATCAAACGGCTCACGGGTGACACGGGTCAAGTTGACCGTGAGTTCCAAGCCGAAGTGGAAACGCTCTCGCGGGCCCAACACCCGAATCTTGTCCTCCTTCAAGGCTATTGTCAACACAAAGACGATCGGTTTTTAATCTACTCGTTTATGGAAAACGGGTCACTCGATTATTGGCTACACGAGAAACCCGACGGGCCCACAAAGCTCGATTGGGACACACGCATACGTATAGCACATGGTGCCGTTAAAGGTCTAGCTTACTTGCATCAATCTTGTGACCCGCATATTCTTCATCGAGACATAAAATCTAGCAACATTCTTCTAGACGAGAATTTTGAAGCTCATTTAGCCGATTTTGGTCTCGCGAGATTAATATTACCGTACGATACTCATGTAACGACCGATTTAGTTGGGACGTTAGGGTACATTCCTCCCGAATATGGTCAAGCATCGGTTGCATCATATAAGGGTGATGTTTATAGTTTTGGGGTGGTTTTGTTGGGGCTTTTAACGGGAAAAAGACCAATGGATATGTGTAAACCGAAGGGTAGTCGGGATTTAATCTCGTGGGTGTTACAAATGAAACGAGAGAAACGGGAAAATGAGGTTTTTGATCCGTTGATTTTCGATAAAGAAAACGGGAAAGAGATGTTGTGGGTTCTTGAGATTGCTTGTGTTTGTTTAAACGAGTCTCCGAAGTTACGACCTTCGACTCAAGAGTTACTTTCTTGGCTACATCATAATGGTCTAAAAAATTAGTGTTGTTTGTTTGTTTATGATGTAATTTTGTTTTTTGGTGTATATAATAATCTCTCCGTCCCACAAAAAAGTACCCATTTCTCCTAAAGCTCTTGTCCCACAAAAAAGTTCACATTTCTAATGTATGCCCCTAGGACATACAATAACGTACATTTAATGACATGGTAATTACCATTTATACAGAAAATCGAATTTAATGCACTTCTAAACTGGTAGTTTCTAGACAACATTAATGTTAATCAGTTCTTATTTAGGAAATTGTCAATTTATTAATGCATGTTATCGTATGTCCAGGGGTATACGTTAGAAAAACCCTTATTAAAAACCCCATCAATAATATCCACTAATTATCTTTCTCTCCAAACCAACCTTATATTTTAATAAAAATAATACCAATGACCCCACCACTAATTATCACCTAAAATCTTATGACAAAGGGAAATGAGAATTTTTTTTAAAGACGGAGGGAGTATATACATCGCGAATGATCATATTATTAAAAAAAGTCTTATTTGTTTCATTAAATGGGTTATGTTGCTTACTATGTAAAATTACCAAAATACATTCTTTAATTATATAGGACAATGGTAAAAAGAGGATTGTTTGGTAAATTTTATGGAGGGCAAAATTACAAAAGCAGGTTCCCTTGATGCTTTTGTAAAACCGTGTTTTGATGACAAAAATGCAGATAATTGATTTTGATTTTTTAACTTTGCAAATGCTAAAAATCAGATAGAAGGTAAAAAACACAACCTCAAACACCACTAAATAAAATAACACTAGTATTTACTATTTACTAGTTGAATCATTCAAATAACAAATTCCATAAAAAGCATGTTTTTTTAGCCATTGACTGACTTTGTTGGCAGTATGGCCGATGGCGTGTCAATGCAATCGACAACAAACGTCAAAAGTCAAAATATGGCATATAGACATGATATTTTTCAATCTCAATAAAATATAGATAATTCTTAATTTCAGATTCTATTAAAGTATTAAGACAAAAAAATAAAAAAAAAATTGTTATCAGTTCACGTAAAATTAATTCATTACATCTCATCTCCTTTATAGTTTGACTTTGTTAGGATTGGATATCCGTCATTGTTGACATGGGGTTGTTATCAAAACGCAATAAAAAAAAAACTATTAATACTTATTCTGTATTAAAATAAGTGAAACAAATTGGCTTACACGTTTTTTGAAGTAAAAGATTAAAGTAGATGTTAAAATAGATTAAAGTACATAGTTAGTGGAGGATTTGTCCAACTTTTCTTGAATAATGTAATATTAATGAGTTTAAAAGTAAAAGTAAGGGTATAAGAGTAATTTCACTTTATTAAAGTGGATAGTTAGTGGGTATGGGTCCCACCATTTTTACCAAATAAAGAAAGTTTTCAAAATGTGTCACTTATTTTGATACACCCCAAAATAAAAAGTGTGTCACTTATTTTGATACGGAGGAAGTATAACATTTAACGATTACATAATCAATTTATTTCGACTTCACTTGTACTAGCTTGCAAGTTGCAGCCACATTCACATACAGGATTTTGTAGTGTATGATAATATACAAGTTTTAGTTAACTGCCATATAATATATAGGATCAAATAGCACAAAAGTCGCAAAGTTTGATTTTTAAATTCGTGGGAGAAAACTCAGTTCATACGTAAATTAATGCAGTATTGTATAAGTTATACTAGTAGCAATTATAACAAGAAATAGTTTCTGTTACTTTCATGCTTTTATAAGTTTATCCAATAATCTCATTTTCCCACTAACCCATATGCCTCGACCAATAACAACACTAATAACGATATTTAATCTCGTCAAAGGCAGCATGTGAGATTTACACAGTCATACTTCTATCCAAGAGTAGAGAAACTGTTTCCTAAAAAACTTTAAGCAAAAATGGAATTTTTTTCAAAAAATGCTCCTTATTTTTCAAGATCTTTCACAAATAATGCTGTTTTATTTTGACTTTCAAAAATAATGCACTTGGACTCCTGGAGTCCGGAAATGCCTTCGAATTGGAGTCCCGGAGTCCGGATTTCACTTTATTGGAGTCCTTGAGTCCGGATTTCTGTCACTTTCTGTCCTTTCTGACACCAGCAAATCTGTCACCAGCAAATCTGTCACTTTCTGTCCTTTCTGACACCAGGTACGAGATAAAAGCCATTTCCGGACTCCAGGAGTACAATTCGAAGGCATTTCCGGACTCCTTGGACTCCTGGAGTCCAAATGCATTATTTTTGAAAGTCAACAAAAAACAGGATCATTTGTAAAAAATTTTGAAAAAACAAACCCATTCATGAAAAAAAATTCACAAAAATGTGTGGTGGTGAGAAACTTGGATTTTGATAACGACAATTGTAATATGTTTGTACATTAACGATAAATCATCAATCGCTTACTATATTTAACAAGTAACATATTATTTAACAAAATAACGGTTCTTTTTTTAACACCCTAATTCTCTTGTTTGTTGGCTTTAATACCATGAAATAAAATAGAGAAAAAGACCTTCAAGATAATAACCATTTTCAAGAGACAAACTCCAGTGAACCACTTTCCTCCTCTCTTCTTTTCTTCATTCCATTCATTCCCCTTTGAAAGAAGTAAAAAAAAAAAAAAAAAGATTCTAACGCTCTAGTCTAATTGAATGTAACACCTCAATTTTCAAAACACCTTTTAAACATATTTTTAAATAAAAATAATACAATGTCCAATGTTCCCAAAATACGGTTTAACAAAAACCATTAAAACATTTATCAGAGTTATAAAATCCGGTGTTACAAAGATAATATCATAACCATAGGATAAACGAGAACTACCTACGAGCTCCCGAGCTATTCAACACTAGGCCACTTCTAACGCGACCATCTAATCCAACGATCCTGAACCTGAGTACATAGCCAAAAACAAAGTAGTACGTGAGACAAAATAGTCTCGTGAGATACATGGGTTTTCGACCCATTCTCAAAAGATTTATAAAATAATATTTATAACATAAAAAAAATACTTATCCTTATCATTTCTTATTAATTCATAACTCATTTTTCCATTCATTTAACCGTATAAACTAATAAGCTTACCATAAGCTTACTCGTCATCTAATCACATACTTGTAAGTTATCTCCAAACTTACACTTTCATTATCACATATGCAACGGACCTCTCCGAAGCCAACTCTCCCGATATGGGACGTCATAGGTAAACTATCAAGGTAATTGGGAACCCCCATCTTACCGAGATTCATAAGCTCTCCCCGTTCCCGGGTCGTCATGCTCACTCATCATTGAGTGTCGTAAACTGTGACATTCTACTCTTTGCGCAGGGAGGTACCACCCCAAGTAGACGTCTCATGCTCCCCCATTTCTGGGCGGTCTTATTCCGGATTTTTCATTCACATATGAGCCTCAGCTCCTTTCATCAAATATGAGCATCAGCTCCTTTCATCACATATTAGAATACATTTATTCTAACTTATCATGCTATTCTCTTTATTAATTCATTTTAAATCTTGACTTTACCAAGTCCTTTACTAATTTAAAACATATTTATCTTTTATCAAAATCATGTTACTTTGACTCTTATTTGACTAGAATACATGTTTATTACTAGTCCCTTAATACTTATCCTCTTAGTATTTCAATATCTACTTTTATTAGTATAATATACTAATCGATACTCATTACTTTAAAATCATTGTCTCAAGCTTTATTAATACATATTATTAATAAATCGATTATCAAGCTCTTTCAAATCATTATCTTTATTCATACATCTTATTTATAAAAACTCATTAATTACTTTTCATAATCATAATCTCTTTCAAAATCATCAATCATTTAGACATACTAAAATAGTCTATTACTAGCATTTTCTCATCATATCAATCATATCTTTATTAAAAATGTTTATTAATAAAGACTCTTAAAACATCATAGTTTTCAAAATCATTTGCTATGTACCCAGTAAAAGTCTCATGTACTCACCTTAGCCAAGCTAACTCCAAATCGTGTCCAACAACACGAATCCTTGCTTTCCAACTTGTGAAATGTCACCAATCTTTAGGTCTTCTTGACCTATCATCCATATCATCATAAAATCTAGTTATTATCCATAACTAGTTACCAATAAACCCATAACAACATTCTTAACCACCAAGTTCATCCAACTTGGTGGAATCTCAAACCCTAGTTCAAGATTTCCATCATAAACTCAGATCCAACTTGTACACATCGATTACAAGCTTACAATGAGTGTTCTACACCCATAATTAGTCATCTTCCCCAAAGATAACATGGATGGTTCCCCAAACCACCATTTCTACCCATACAAAGTTCATAACTAGCTAGATAACATCAACAATCAAGAAATCTTACCTTTGATGTTTAGATCCTTCAAGATTGATGAAGATTTGAGCAAGGAATCACCAAAATCGCCCCTTCTCTCTCTAAAATCGGATGCCCTTCAACAATGGTAGAAATGAGTGAAAACCCTAGCTTTCCCGATTTCATACAGCTGATCTCGCAAAGTTCACGCCGTGAACAGACTTCGCGTCGCGAAGTTCGCGTGTCGTGAACACTTCGCGATCGGTAACAGGTCGTGAACTCAATGTCTGAAAACCCCAAGTCCCTGGACGGAGTTCGCGATCGCGAACTCCACTTCGCGCCGTGAACTCCACCAGTCAGCTAGGCTGCACTTTTCGGTCTTTGTCTCGACCCAGTTTCGTCCATAACTTTCTCATACGGTGTCCAAACGACACGAAACCAATTCCTACGGTTCTGAAATGAATTATCCTTATTTATCATATTTTTTTCCAAATTTTATTATATTCAAATTTCGGGTCGTTACAACTATCCACCCCTTAAAAGGATTCCGTCCTCGGAATCAACTCAAGGATTTCCGATCCTCATTCCACTTCCAACTTATGATTCAATAATACTTACGCAATTAATTGCCCATTTGACCCGTTATACCCCAATTGGGTCAAGGATCCAACTCGGTTTCCAATACCCGAGCGGGTCAAAATTTCACAATTCGACCTTAACATTTCCCATCATTTAACCAAACTATTTATTCCCATTGGGATGATATGACTCAATCATTACTAATAACCATTTGACCAAAATGATAGTCAACCCCTCGCTTTGACCAAACTGTCAACATTGTCTCATCTTTGACTTAACACAAAATCAACCATCTTTTTGTCAATTTCCTTACTCACTAATGATCCCATTAACCATAAATTCCTTAACAATCGACCTTACCTTCATGGTCCAAAAACAATCATACTCGATTTCTAAATCCCATACGAATTGCCCTAAGGTCAAAGTCGCACCCTTTGACTACAATTATTTCCATTAATTAATCAACCACTATCATACACACATACATGTGATACATTATGCCCTTATCCTTGACTAACCATTTTAAACGAAAGTCAAAACCCAAATTTTGACTAAAGTCAACATTCCACTAGTTGACCAACCTTGACTTATGATTAAAGTCAAACTTACCTTGCTAAATTCCACATATTCTTTATTACTAAGGCATCGCTTCTCAAGCTCTACATTTCCGTTTTCATATTTAAATTTCCTTTCTCAATTGTTCCCTTTTTCCTTGGTTTCTATTCCCACAATCGATTAACCATTTCCATTTGAACCAATATCAAATATCTAGTACTTTTTATCCTTCATCCAATTACTTATACCCTTCATAATTTCCTTCAAGTATCCTTATACCATACTTGAAATTCCCGATCGCCGGCTCTAGAGCCTCAATCATATCCAATTGTGGCCTAACCACCCATAATATATCTTTCACCACTCATTGGCTTCTACCCACTTTGCTTCCTAAGGCATTCCTTTTTCATGAACCATTAATTTGTAGGCATCTCCTACACCTACTTATACTTAAACACTACCCGTGTTTTCAACCCAAGTTCTCACTTACCATAAGAATCATAATAACAACTAACCATACGGTTCTACATACGTCAGATACAAACATCATAACCCTTACATAACAAATTATACTTTAACTATCTTATCGAGATGATCGGAAAGCCTCCAATCCATCACGATCCCAAACTGTCACAATGATCAGAAAGCCTCCAATCCAAAGTGTCTCATACAATACCATTTCATCTTGCATACCATTCGTGTATGCCTCATTCGCTTAACATCATGCTATCATTTTCTTTCATAATCAACCACATTTTCTATCCACATTTTCACTTTTCCACTTACACACAATACCATACGGTATGCACAAATTCACTAACCAATTTATTTATCAATCGACCTTTACTAAACATGCTTTCTCAACATTAATATTTTTCGATCTTTCATTTACCACCGAGGTAACCACTAACACCCTTTTAATAATCTATATTTTACCGATTCACACGGTCCTTATGAGTCAACCCATTGACTCCCAACGATTCCCAACCTTGAACTATCTCATTTTTCTCTCCTTTTTTTTTTTTTTTTTTTTTTTTTTATTTATAAACTTTACCAATAACAAACTATTCACCCTTGCCATTGCATACGTCAACCCAGACTTGAATATCTGCACTACTTATCAGGATTCCCACCGAACACTAAAGTTCTATTTTCAAAAATCATTATTTCTATGGCTTTCCATTCATACTTTACCCGTCTTACCGAAACTTAGTACTTCACTGTACTACTACCCCTTTCTTTGAGCACAATTACTATTCTTATGATTCACCTTCCGATAATTTATAATGACATAATCCTTTCTATTCTTATTTCCCGCGACATACCGGTCGCCAACCCATAACTATACGCAAAACAACTCGGGGAGATTATCCCCCAAACTTATTTTCACATCATATCTTCCCTCTATAATTACTTCCATAGTTATATCACATAAGCACCAATTTGTGCGACATAAAAGCAATTGAATTCTAATTATCTATCAAAATTTCATAAATGCATTACCTGAAGCGGCCCCACGGGTTTCCTTCACCCGATTCCTGTTGGCGGTTGATGCTGACGTGTCGGTTCTCTTCATTGGGCACGCACTACTAAAGTGTCCCACCTCGTGACAAGTGTAGCATTCCACTTCCTCGAGGTTCCTTACTTTGCAATCCTTTGCTCGGTGTCCTGCTCGACCACACTTGAAGCATATAGCCGAATTTGCCTTACATTTCCCATGATGATTCTTCCCACAACTTTGACAAGTTCCAATACCACTATGCTTTGACGAACTCGACCCCAATCCTTCTCTCTTTGTTAATCCCAAGCTACTACCAAACTTCTTCTTTTCTTTTCCTGATGCCGACTCTTGTGCCCTTCGCCGAAACACCCTTTCAACACTCCGAGCGGTACAAATTGCCTCATCCAACGTGGTCGCTCGCTTGACTTCCAATTCAAACTCCGGTGGTAGTCCATTCGCATACCGAACCACCTTCATACGCTCCGTAGGATAGGACTTGATTACAAACGGAAGTAATCCCGTAAACTTTTTGGTGTATTCTTCCACCGACATATTTCCCTTCTTGATGAACATAAACTCTTCTTGTAACTCTTCTAGATCTCTCTCGGGACAAAACTTTTCCTTCAACCTTCTCGTGAACTCCTCCCACGACATCTTGTACACTTTCTTCCCCAAAGTTTCATACATGGTATCCCACCATGTCAACGCTTCATCCTTCAACTGTCGGGATGCATAAATGACCATGTCTTTCTTTAAACACTTGCTACTTTCTAACACTTGCTCGGTTTCCCGAATCCAACGCATCGTGACCTTTGGTTCCGAACTTCCATAATACACTCCGGGGTTGCACGACATGAATGTCTTATAGGTGCATCCTTCTCTTTCCTCCGAATCCGAATCGTCGGTCTCTGCAGTCAATGACTTCTCTGTACGGGTCTTGCTACCCGAAGACTTACTTCCACCGCGAGATTTAGAATCATCTCGCCTATCCACATTCAAACGGTTATCGATAATCCGGTTCATATCCACATTCACCTCATCCCTCATCTGATGAAACAAATTTCTGATCGCTTCCATAGTTACCGGGGTTTGGTTTGCATCCAAACCGGAACCTTCTCCATTATTACCGGGATGAGTCGGGATTCGATTTGAATCCGTCTCATGATCTCGTGGAATCTCTCCACTTCTTGGGTTCACCATTTTCTATATCAACATATTAAACCGTCAAAATTCAAATATTGACTTATTAGTCAAACATAACCCATATAGCCCAAAACATTATCTTTTCTCTTAGGGATCAACCCTAATATACTCATACTTTACTGCCTCAACGGACTGATCAAGGACATCCTATGGAAAACATATGGTCCTACTTAGCATAGCTTAAGACTAGGGAGGTCAAACCTACCTAATTCACTTAAACTATAGCTCTGATACCAAGTTGTAACACCTCAATTTTCAAAACACCTTTTAAACATATTTTTAAATAAAAATAATACAATGTCCAATGTTCCCAAAATACGGTTTAACAAAAACCATTAAAACATTTATCAGAGTTATAAAATCCGGTGTTACAAAGATAATATCATAACCATAGGATAAACGAGAACTACCTACGAGCTCCCGAGCTATTCAACACTAGGCCACTTCTAACGCGACCATCTAATCCAACGATCCTGAACCTGAGTACATAGCCAAAAACAAAGTAGTACGTGAGACAAAATAGTCTCGTGAGATACATGGGTTTTCGACCCATTCTCAAAAGATTTATAAAATAATATTTATAACATAAAAAAAATACTTATCCTTATCATTTCTTATTAATTCATAACTCATTTTTCCATTCATTTAACCGTATAAACTAATAAGCTTACCATAAGCTTACTCGTCATCTAATCACATACTTGTAAGTTATCTCCAAACTTACACTTTCATTATCACATATGCAACGGACCTCTCCGAAGCCAACTCTCCCGATATGGGACGTCATAGGTAAACTATCAAGGTAATTGGGAACCCCCATCTTACCGAGATTCATAAGCTCTCCCCGTTCCCGGGTCGTCATGCTCACTCATCATTGAGTGTCGTAAACTGTGACATTCTACTCTTTGCGCAGGGAGGTACCACCCCAAGTAGACGTCTCATGCTCCCCCATTTCTGGGCGGTCTTATTCCGGATTTTTCATTCACATATGAGCCTCAGCTCCTTTCATCAAATATGAGCATCAGCTCCTTTCATCACATATTAGAATACATTTATTCTAACTTATCATGCTATTCTCTTTATTAATTCATTTTAAATCTTGACTTTACCAAGTCCTTTACTAATTTAAAACATATTTATCTTTTATCAAAATCATGTTACTTTGACTCTTATTTGACTAGAATACATGTTTATTACTAGTCCCTTAATACTTATCCTCTTAGTATTTCAATATCTACTTTTATTAGTATAATATACTAATCGATACTCATTACTTTAAAATCATTGTCTCAAGCTTTATTAATACATATTATTAATAAATCGATTATCAAGCTCTTTCAAATCATTATCTTTATTCATACATCTTATTTATAAAAACTCATTAATTACTTTTCATAATCATAATCTCTTTCAAAATCATCAATCATTTAGACATACTAAAATAGTCTATTACTAGCATTTTCTCATCATATCAATCATATCTTTATTAAAAATGTTTATTAATAAAGACTCTTAAAACATCATAGTTTTCAAAATCATTTGCTATGTACCCAGTAAAAGTCTCATGTACTCACCTTAGCCAAGCTAACTCCAAATCGTGTCCAACAACACGAATCCTTGCTTTCCAACTTGTGAAATGTCACCAATCTTTAGGTCTTCTTGACCTATCATCCATATCATCATAAAATCTAGTTATTATCCATAACTAGTTACCAATAAACCCATAACAACATTCTTAACCACCAAGTTCATCCAACTTGGTGGAATCTCAAACCCTAGTTCAAGATTTCCATCATAAACTCAGATCCAACTTGTACACATCGATTACAAGCTTACAATGAGTGTTCTACACCCATAATTAGTCATCTTCCCCAAAGATAACATGGATGGTTCCCCAAACCACCATTTCTACCCATACAAAGTTCATAACTAGCTAGATAACATCAACAATCAAGAAATCTTACCTTTGATGTTTAGATCCTTCAAGATTGATGAAGATTTGAGCAAGGAATCACCAAAATCGCCCCTTCTCTCTCTAAAATCGGATGCCCTTCAACAATGGTAGAAATGAGTGAAAACCCTAGCTTTCCCGATTTCATACAGCTGATCTCGCAAAGTTCACGCCGTGAACAGACTTCGCGTCGCGAAGTTCGCGTGTCGTGAACACTTCGCGATCGGTAACAGGTCGTGAACTCAATGTCTGAAAACCCCAAGTCCCTGGACGGAGTTCGCGATCGCGAACTCCACTTCGCGCCGTGAACTCCACCAGTCAGCTAGGCTGCACTTTTCGGTCTTTGTCTCGACCCAGTTTCGTCCATAACTTTCTCATACGGTGTCCAAACGACACGAAACCAATTCCTACGGTTCTGAAATGAATTATCCTTATTTATCATATTTTTTTCCAAATTTTATTATATTCAAATTTCGGGTCGTTACATTGAAGACTTTCAACGCTCATGCTATTTGAAAGAGCTTTCAACATGGAGTGGAGACTCCATAACGTACACAAAGAGTAACCGCTCTATGAATATCATCCTAATTCAGGTCTTGTTCCGCACTTAAATGGATAACTCAAAGCCTTACCTTGACCAGGAAAACCTCGATGACATAATCGTTTACGCTCCTTTGGCCGTTCCGTGAAGTTCAATTGTATCGTATGTTAGTTAGAGAGGTTGGCGAACTATTACGATCTATAGATTCCCCATCCATATCCAATCCCAACGAGAATAGAAGCGAGTAGCTTCCGGCTTGGCTTGTAGTCGTAGTCTTTTAGCTTATATAGTCGTCGGCCTTCCTACACGCACGCGCCCGCCAGAATGCCTCCTTGGTTCGGTATGAAGCCAAGCCGATACATACGATAGGCGAAGGAAAGGCCCCCCATTTCATAGCGCCTGGGGAACGCAAGTTTGATCGAGGATTGGATTGGAGAGGTGGAAGAAAAGGCTCGGGATGAATTTAGGAGTCTTTGTGCGAGCCGTATGCGGTGAGAGTCGCACGTACGGTAACGAGGGGGGGTTCGCGTCTATACGTGTAGTGTGGTGGTTGGGCCTACCCACCCTATTTGTTCCATGATCTATGGGTCTACTGGAGCTACCCACTTTGATCAATTAGCCAAGATTTTGACCGGATACGAAATCACTGGTGCTCGATCTAGTGGTATTTTTATGGGGATTCTATCTATCGCTGTAGGATCCCTATTCAAGATCATATTCCACCCGAACTTTTATACACGACGACAATCTTTAGAACACACTTTGATCCAAAGAAAAAAAAAACCTAAAAACCGGACGTCGACACAATATTAAACACATACAATTTGTTCATTACCCGTAGACAAAACAAAATCAAGACATTTACGCATTTAAATTAAATAAAAAAGAGCACACCATGTTTCATCAAACATCATGAGTTAAACTCAACATCATCTTCAGATTCATGAACCGCTTGAAGCGGGCCACTTCCAAAGATCGACCCGTTGTCTTCTGAGATAGTATCGAGTGGCCCGTTTCCAAATAAACAAACTTGTGGCTCGATTTGGTTCAACCGTTTATACTCATCATCTGATAAACACCAGCTGAATATGTCTATGTTTTTTATTATTCTTTCGGGTTTCACGCTGCATGGAAGCACACTTGTCCCTCTTTGAAGACCCCATCGCAAAATAACCTACGAGTCAAGGGCAGATTTGTAAATCTACACATTGCAACTTTAGTCCTTTTGTTTTTGAAAGATTTAATTTTATAAACGGTCCTTTTAACTAACCACATATTACAACTTTGGTCTTTTTTTTCAAAGTTCCAAACTCAATCCTTTATGTACCATATTATTGCATAAACAGTCCTTTAAACAATACATATGGTTAGTTAAACCATTTTATTGCACGAAAGGCGTTTAAACGGACTGTCCATGCAATAAAATGGTACATAAAAGACGGACTCAGTTTGGAACTTTGAAAAAGAAAGGACCAAAGGTGCAATATGTGATTAGTTATATGACCATTTATAAATTAACTTTTAATTAAATGAAAAATGAAAATATTTGAATAAATATTAATTTTCCATAGTTTTCTGGAGGTAAAGAACCCATCAATTCTAGAAAAATAGAGATGAAAAATTAAATGAATTTTTTTTAACTAAAGGAATGATTAAAATTTAAAAGACTAAAACCTTTAAAAATTACAATTTTACCCTCCACGAGATTTAAAAAAATTCCACAACTTTTCTTAAAAAATCCTGACTGAATATTAACAACCTTGAATCCTAATAAAATACCTGTTCGGGGGTCTTTTTATGTCGGTCTGCAATATCTGCAACAACCGACAGTTTCAACATTGGCCCGTGAACAGATCGTGATCTTCTAAAACAAATTCGGGGTGTTCCGGGTTCATCTTCTTCACTTGACCCGCTTTCAGATGGTTTAGGAGCTGATGTTGGTACACCTAGTGGTGTGTGTGCAGAAACGTGTATGAATTTTGATTGGCAAAATTTTACTAGTTCATCTTGCCTCCAAAATGGATGTAATTCCACCTAAAAATTAACAAAAAAAGCTGATTATTAAAGAATAATATAAGATAAAATTACCTAATAACACTTTTTTTTACTAATCTGCAAGGTTTTCTATATGTAAAATATTATAAAAATTTGAAATTATATGTCAAAGTTCACATATATAATATTATAATACTTCAAAGTTCAAATCAACAATGCTCAACTGCAAATTGTAAAAAAAAAAAAAAGAGTTTTTAGCTACAACGTTTGAATTTTTGACCGATTTTGACCGCCTAACCACGATTTTGACCGCCTAACCCTGAATTTGACCGCCATCGACCAATAACCTGTTTGATTATAATTGATCATCTGATTTTGATTATTTTGAATCACATGATCACTTTCAAAATGCACATCTAAGCACCTCTTATGATCCTACAATTATAAAAATATATATAAAACACACAGTCACACACACACAGACAAGAAAATGGAGGTGACCTGATTGACTGCAGGTATAATCTTAGCAAACTTAAGCAATTCTTTCATCTGTTGTATATTAAAATTACTAACTCCAATTGCTCGAACAAGGCCCAATTCAACCAACCGTTCCATTGCTTTCCAAGCTGTTTTCAGTTTACTCAAAAATTGTCGATATTCAGAACCCGAATTTGCAGGAGGATCAGTTGCATCACCAAATGCTGAGCTTTCTGGCCAATGCATTAAGTAAAGATCCAAATATGACACACCGAGATTCTTAAGTGAAACCCTAACAGAATTCTCAATCTTATTAATCGAATTCATGCTGCAATAAATCTTGGAGGTTAGATAAAGATCCTCTCTTTTTGACGAACTGTTGAAAAATTCAGTTAAAGCTTCACCGACCTCAGCTTCGTTCCCGTATAAATGTGCACAATCGATGTGACGATAACCGACTGATAATGCGGTTTTCACTGCTTCGACGCAGAAATCGCCGCCACTTTGCCATGTTCCAAGCCCTATTGCAGGAATTTTGGTTCCGTTATTCAACAGAAAGTAATTTCCCGATGCTCCAAATTTCGATTTCATTGCTTAGAACCTTGTTTAACACAGAAATTAACTGGGGGAAGATGATAAGATGAAGCAGGAGTCTAATTGGAAGAAAGCAAGTAGCGATTCAAATTGATAAATGAAGTTTAGTTTCTAAAAAACAGAAGGGTCCGCCAGTTGTTCGACGAAATGTCTGAAAGAGAGATAGCAGCAATAATAGAGTGATCTCGATTGAAAACAACTTACAGAGAAACCACCAAAATACTGGACATATATGATTGATTGATCGAGTATGCAATCGAAAGACACGAATGCAAGAAGCCAACAAAATGGACCTCCGATCTTAAACTAACCCTTGAAAAGAATTTGATTCAATTTAATGTACCTAAAATTGGACAAAGTATTGGTATTGAAAAATATGGGTCAACAAGAACAGCCGACAAAGAGGAAGGAACGCCCAAAATGTAAAACAAAACAGTTCTAATTTACTCCCTCAGTCCCTAAATAAAGTTCCCATTTGTGTTGGGCACAATATTTTAGGAGAAGTTAGTAGTGGGGTATTTGATATTACTTTTGATTAAAATATAAGGTTTGATTGGAGAGAGAAAGTGTTTTAAAGAGATAGTTAGTGATGAAAGTATTGATAATAATATTATTATATTAAGTGGGCCCCTTATATTTGTGAAATGGAAACTTTATTTAGGGACAAAGATTTAAGAAGAAATGAGAACTTTATTTAGGGACGGAGGGAGTATTATTTATAATCTAGTGTAATCTAATCTATCAAATAAGACAAAATTCTTGATGTGTGACACAGTGATAATTATTATTGAAATATGACAAACATATAAAATAAATGGTGGAGTAAAAAGAATTCAAAGGTTTAAATTAGGTCTTTCCACTGTTTAACAATCAAAGTATCAAATGCACCGTTCGTAGTCGAACTGAACTGAAAATTGAGAAAATAGTTTCAGCTCGAGGAACGCGCCAGTGATTCTTGGATCAGATCAAACGGAGAAACGGACAGGACCAAACCAGACCAAACCAAACACATGAAGTTTCTTTCGACTTTTTTCCGGTTTTGGACGGCACTGACCGAGAACCAATTTTGCATGAAAATTAAAACCAAAATTAAAACCAAAATTAAAACGCTTTTTTAGAGCAGTTTGCACAATCCTAATTTAAATAAATAAACATACGTGGATCGAAAGTATGTAACAAACCTTTTGAAATCTTGCATGATGATCGTGGGTTTTGAAGATGAGTAAGAAAAAAAGACGAAGTTTATGAGATTTTAGACTTTGGAGCGAAGAAAAGGTCGTAGAAGATCATGTGTTAAAATTCATGGTGGCTGACTTTTTGCTTCAAGGCCGCCAACAATTAGGGAAATCCTAAAACTTTGTGTGGGATTGCAGTTAAAAGGATGTTTGTTGATAGTTGTTAATTGACTTGAGTAAGAGGTTGATTAAGTCTCTCTACCTTAATATCTTTATCCTCGTCGATATGTTTATGTTGTGTAACATAATAATTTTTGATACGCGTAAAGATTGTAAAACTTAAAGAGTAATTTATACCTACTCATATGCATACTCATTAGATGAAGACACATGTCAAAATCAAATGATAATATTAGGAGAGAGAATTAGTGGAATACACATGACATCTTATTAAGTAGGTAGGTCTATGAGTAGGTTTAAATGATAGGACTAAATATCATTTCTCAAACTTAAATGTGTCACATCTTCGTAGATGCTTGGATGTTTATCAAGTATCACAAGTACGTAAAGAAGTAAATGATTTATAGTTTATCTCGTTTTTATTGCAAATTTGATGTGTTGTTTAGCTTTTACTATTATCCTATTCAATTAAGTATCTTGTTAATTCTCATATCGAATGCATTACAAAAAAGGCAATCCTATTTTTGCAAGATTATGCATGCATCCTATCAGCAATTATGACCAAAATCCAAATTACAAAGAAATGGTTCGTGAATGATAATTATCATCAAGTTATCACATTATATGGGAATTAGTTGCATTCATGCCTAACCAATTGACATATTTGATGTGGAGTTCGTAGGTGTCGAGCAACTTGATCCGTGCCTTCGTGTAGGGGCTTAAAGTTGTATAGCTTGAAACGAAAAAAGATCATAAATATCGACCCAAAAAGCGGACCCTAAATTAAAAATCGACATGTCTTCATAATGATAATGGAGATACCTTTGGTTTGGTAGATTCTCTTTTAAGGGATTCCCATTTATAACGAGCTTCTCTGGGGTGTTACTGTTTTCGAACATTTCTCTTATTATCTGGTAAATGTTTTACTTAAGGAACATACTAAATATGTGACCTTTAACTAGGGGTGTCAAAACCTGACACGTCACGACAAAAATACACGAAACGAAACTGGGACGAAATTGAAATTTGAATCCATGTTCGTGTCGTGTTCGTGTTGTGTAAAACAAACACGAAGTCGTGTCGTGTTCAGAGATTATCACGAAATTGACACGATAGTTATGATTTTGTCGTGTTTATCGTGTTTTTAGCATGTAATAAGTAAGAAATTTGTTATTTTTGTTATTTATTTTGTGTTTGTCGTGTTTATTGTTTTTTAATCGTGTCGTGTTCGTGTTAGCAAAATAAAACACGACTTCGTGTCCTGTTGTTTTCGTGTTGAACGAATTCGTGTCGTGTCGTGTTATCCAGAAACACGAAACGATAGTACGAGTTGACATCCCTACCTTTAACATATCATTTCGTGTCGGTGCATATGTAACAATCATATACGCACATAATTACAAAATGTTACAATGAAACAAACCTATAAAGTTAAATATCTTGCTATTTTGTTTTGTATTGAGTGAATTTTTTAGTCTTTTTCATCCATCCAATTGTACTCATCTCTCTTTTATGGTTTCCAAGTCTCCACGAAGTAACTCAAACCCTAATATCGAGATCTGAAATATGACCTTTTGGGGGTCGAGCTTAGTCTATATTGGATATGTCCTTATTTGCCATAAAAAAGTATACAGTTTTTGTTTTTTAGTTAAAGGAACAATCTTTTCACAGTTGAGCAATTTTCAATATGAGCTCTTTTTCAAATTTGTTTGTTTGTAATTTGTGTTTCCAATTTTTAGCTTTTCATATTTAGGCTCTTTTTCACATTTTTCCATTTGTTTCAAAATCGAAAGAAAATGATATGTGATGTCAGGTAAATCTGTGCAAACTGTATCGAGAATCGGCCAGAATCACCTATCCGAACTGGACCAGACTGAGTTATAACGGCATTTTCTCTCAGTTTTAATTGTAATGCAAAATCAGTTCTCGTTTTGGTTTGGTTTGGTTCAGTCCAAGATGTCATCAGTTTGGTTATCAGTCCGACCAAAACCATTTTCTCAATTCTCGATCCAGTTCCTAGCGGTTCGATTCAGTTATTGGACCATTCATAAACCTACTGCCAACAAGATCGCCAAATTATGGAAATTTTTGGATGACAAATTTTTGAAAAGTAAAATGACAACAATCAATCGTTAACCACATAACGATAACTAACATTGTAAATAAGCTAAAATCAGGTGGGTTATGTTCCCTTCTGTATAATTATTTAACTACACACCACACATATTTCATCATTACAACAAAATCCTAAAAAACCCATTTTAAAAAAGGCTTTTGAAATAATAAACCTCAATAAACAGGTCCACTATAAGCTATCTTTATATACGATCTCTTAGTTATTTCCGTTCAATTAATAGCTTGATATTGTATGATTCCTCGCTTAGGTGGCAATTTCCTCAAAATTAGGAGAACTAAAGAAGATGGTAATATCTCCACCAACTGTCATAATCAAATTAAAATCAAAATAAAAACATTAGAAAGCAACATTTCAACTGTAAATAATAAATATGCATCGCGAAACTTACCAAGTAGTAAATGAAGTTTAAAACAGGATGTTCAAGTACATCGAGGTTAGCAGCTTTGTTGAACGCATTAAAGCACATCTATAAACCGTCATTAAAAAAAGATTAAATATTTAAAATATTGTGAAACTGTAATTAAAAGAAAGCCTTACCATGATACACCTCGCAAGAAAACATGCAAAACATATTGCTGTTACATAACCAACCTGTATGAATAAATAAAAAAATAAATAAAAATATTACTACGTAATTAAATAAAAGGGGTAAAATTAACAAACTGCAATACCTCCTGTAACTTCTTTCGGCGACCTTTAGATTCCACAGGAAACCGTTGCAACATTAGAAATAGCCTGAACAAATAACGAATTAATCATTTATGAAAAATCAGGGGTCAAGAAAAGTCAAACGAACAAATTATTAAAATTTAAAAATTACCTTCCTCCATAAATAAGAAAGCCGAAGGCTGCAAACAAAGAGACCCCTGCAAAACAAAATGTGTGATTTTAGAAAATTGAAAAAAAAAATCACAAGAATTTAAACAAATTTTAACGAAACTGTTAACGTTTTAAGACCTGCAAAGAAAACCTTGGAGATTATAACCAAGATATCAATAGGCTTCCACCAGATTATTAACCACAAAGCAATCTGTACATGAATCATATATTATATATATATATAGATTAATTAATGCTAATTATAAATATTATTGAAAGTTAAAGTTTTAACTTTCAGAAGTGTACCTGAATTGCATAAACAATTCCATTAATTGCAAAGAAAGCCGGTCGAAGACCATCAGTTGAGACGGTTCTTGCCTGTAAAATATTCAGCATTTTTTTATATATAAATAACATCAAAAACTAAAAATAAATAAATAAATATATAAATAAGCAAAACTAAACCTGGTGGTAAATTTCTGCCCAAAACAGAACCAAGAGAGCATAAGTAGTGAAAAATACAAGACTTGGTAAATCAAGCAACATATGTTGGCTAATCTGACAAAACAACATATCCAAACATTTTTTTAATCAGATTGACTTTTGTTAATTGGGTTGACTAGTGTGTTAAATGTTTACAAAAAAAGCTATATTATTACATTATTATTCGTAATTTTTTATCTGACCCGTTCGAGCTAAAAGATAACCAAAATGGACCAATTCATAAGTAAATTAGGTCAAAATTACTAACCTCGGGTGTCAACTGCTGGATATCACGGCGGAAAATGAATATGAGACATCTAGCTGCATATATAACATGTTTAATATTAGGACTAATCAATTAAAAAGTTTCCTAAAATGTCCTTTTGAAATGAAACAGAAATAACTGAAATATACAGACCCCCATTAACCAAGAAATTGAGGAAATGAAAGACCTTCTGGGTAGTCCAACCATACTCTGGTACTCTTTGTTGTATCCTAATTAATTGTACCTACAATGTTCAAATAGCAACTGTTTAGGGGGCGTTTGGATGTGAGTATTCAAGTGTATTATTGGCAGTCGTATAAATCTGATTATATCCACACTCTGTTTTCAACTAGGGCTGTCAAAACCTGACACGACACGACAAAATTACACGAAACGAAACGAAATTGGGACGAAACTGAAATTTGGATTCGTGTTCGTGTCTTGTTCGTGTTGTGTAAAACAAACACGAAGTCGTGTCGTGTTCGTGTTCAGAGATTAACACGAAATTGACACGGTAGTTATGATTTTGTCGTGTTTATCGTGTTTTTAGCATGTACTCCATAAGTAAGAAATTTGTTATTTATATTTGTGTTGTCGTGTATTATCGTTTTTTTAATCGTGTCGTGTTCGTGTTAGCAAAATAAAACACGACTTCGTGTCGTGTCGTTTTCGTGTTGAACGTTTTCGTGTCGTATTATCCAGAAACATGAAACGATAGCACGATAGCACGATTTGACAGCCCTATCAAATACCAATGTTCAACTTAAGCTCGCATCCAAACACCCCTTCAAATAGAAATTATCCAATGCAGAAATGAATTCATGCGTTAAATCTATCACCAAACAGTAGCAAATGGTTGTAAATTGTAATATTTAATCAATTGCTCATTATACAATAGGATAAATTCGTTTGTTTTGTTTCAAGTGGAAACCCTAGAAATAGAAGATGAGCAATTGGAATCAAATTTCCACAGTACAGAACATGTTATACGATCAGGGATGACGTAAAGTAAACGCAAACTCACCAGTGCGACAAAGGAAACGACGCCGTAGAGAGCAGCGAGAACATGAAAAATCCGATCTTGCCAAATAGGGGAATCGTTTAATACGTGCCATACAGTATACGAGCTTTTGAGGTTGTACATCATCGTTGCAGAAGCTTCAGATGGGCCCATGGCGGCCCAATTCATTGCCAGAAATCCGGTTGCTGCTGATGGATGAACGTCCTGCCTGCCGGCCGGCGAGATCTTTCTGGAAGTAGAAAAAAGGGTGCTAAAACGGATCAAAGTTCAGTTATTTTTCCAGTTGAAGTATGGTTGAAATCCGATAATTTGGAAATTTGTACGTAAAGGGGAATTGGAAGTTGAAAAACGGCAAACGTAGGAAAAAAGGAAATGGAGACGTGGGTGATGTGACAGCAAATCTAGGGACGGCTGGGTCGGGTCGGGTCGCAGCTTAAAAGTAGGTGTAATAAACCCGATTACATGAATTACTAGTGTAAACGAACCGACCGAACACGAATAGAGTTTTGTTCGTGTTTGTTTGTTAAGGAAAAACTTTGTTCATGAACGGTTCACGAATACTTATCGAACGGAATTTTGTGTTCACGAACGGCTCGTTATGAAAATTTAGTGTTCACGAACGGTTCGTGAACGAGGATAACAAACACAAACGAACATAAACAAACACAAACATACAAGAAACAAACACAAACGTACACGAAACAAACACAAACGTACATAAACAAACACAAACGAACATAAACAAACACAAACGAACACCAAAAAACGAACGTAAACAAATGAACACGAACGGATGTTCACGAACGTAAATGAACGAACGGGCCTTTGTTCGTGTTCGTTTGTTTAACTAAACGAACACAAAATCTTGTTCGTGTTCATTTGTTTAGCTAAACGAATGAACATAAACGAATTTCCGTCAAACGCTTCGCAAACGGTTTGTTGAACGTTCGGTTCGTTTACAGGCCTATGCACAAGAAAATTATGCAAAACCAGTTAAACAAAGTTGGAACTTTAAAGGCCAAAGCTCTAACTAGGGGGGAGAATTTAATCTGAAAAAATCAAACTGAAACTGCCACTAAATCAAACCAATACCAATTATGATTTTTGGTTTGGTTTTTGATTTTGCGATTTCATGATTATCGATTTCAGTCGAATCAGTTTTGATCTGGGCCGGAAAAAACCGAACTAAACCAACACTGATTATGATTTCGGTATTCGTAGTTTCATGATTTTCAGTTTCAGACCGGTTCTCAGATATGAGTAGGGCTGTCAAATCGTGTTATCGTTTCGTGTTTCTGGATAACACGACACGACCGAAAACGTTTAACCCGAAAACAACACGACACAAAGTCGTGTTTTATTTTGCTAACACGACACGATTAAAAAAACGATAACACGATTAACACGACAAGCACGACAACACAAAATAAATAACAAATTTCTTACTTATTACATGTTAAAAACACGATAAACACGACAAAATCATAACTATCGTGTCAATTCGTGTTAATCTCTGAACACGACACGACTTCGTGTTTGTTTTACACAACACGAACACGACACGAATTCAAATTTCAGTTTCGTCCCAGTTTCGTTTCGTGTATTTTTGTCGTGTCGTGTCAGGTTTTGACAGCCTAGATATGAGTTCAGGTAGAAAAATTCGAACTAGAAAACTGAACATAACCAACAACAATAATGAATTTCAGATTAATTTTCACTTTTATAGTTTCATGATATTCAGATTCGGTCCTCAGACAAAGCTCACCCCCTAAGCTCAAGTATGAATTTATGTTTAAACTTTTTTCAATAATAAATTAGTATCTAAACAACCATATAATAATTAACTTAAACAGAATCACATAAGTAGTCAACAACATAACATGTTCAACAATCACATAAACAAATCAAACTTCCAAGATCCACCTTTCATCTAAATCTTCATTTCAGAACATAACAAACATAAAAAAACCCGACACAATCCAAAAGTATTACAAACATGTTTTAATCCTTTGTGGTCCTACGCCACGAGTGTTCGCGGGCTCCATCTTGGTCAACAATCTTGATGACAAAATTCTGTGGGGCCACCACAAGCCTTGACCGAATTTCCTCAATGCATTGGTCAGCAAGTTTGACCGCTTCATCAACCGTCATGTCAGGGTGGTAGTGGCGGTCCATCATGGCTAGAGCAAAGTATGACCCGTAACCGAAAGCCGCCTTGTCAACCTTGTGCAGGGTTGCAATGTAGTCAATGAAGTAGAGAGATGGGCCCGTTTCTTTGTCGTGGCCCGCTAGCACAATGTTGACCTGGTAAGGGTTCTGCAAAATGAATATAGGTTAGACTGTGCAGAGGGTAGTTTTTTAGTTTGTATCAAAACGGGCCAGATCAATATGGGCCAGACCATGAATGCTTTATTATCTAAGAGTAAATTACAAGGATGGTCCCTAAGGTTTACACAAAATTTCACCTACGGTCCTTTAGTTTTAAATTTACACATGTTTGGATTTTGGAAACTTTTTGCACCTACAGTCCTTTAGCCTAACCTTCGTTATCTTTTTCTGTTAAAAAATTACACAGGTAGTCCTTTAAAACTACACCAGTCTTTTTCCTGTTAAAATATTTAATGGACGTTAGACTAAAGAACCGTAGGTGCAGAACATTTCCAAAAAAGGACTACTATTGTAATATTTTAAACTAGAGGACTATAGGTTAAATTTGAGGTAAACCTCATGGACCATCCTTGTAATTTACTCAGTATTTAATAACAAAACCGTGTAGTTAAATAATGTATTAATTATGATTAAATAATCATTACAATAATGATCTAAGCTTTTTAGAAAGGCAGAAAAAGAAGATTTAGGAATTTTATACATTTGAATACATTTCAAATGGCTTTTGATGTATTTGACCCGATCGACCCATTTGACATGTTCCCTGAAAATGGTTTATTTCAAAGTGAAAAAGATTATACCTTTCTCAAAGCAGTCGCCAGCTCACCACGCATAAAATTTGCAGCAGCCTTGGTAGTCAGTGGAATCCCGTTTCTGAATTGATACAAAGATACATTTTTCTGTACATACTCCGTGAATTGAGCTCTACAAATTTAAAAAAGGAAAAATCAAACATATATGGATTAAATTATGATACCTTGATAACATAGCATGTAACCATAAAGGCAGTAGAAAATTTACAAAAATTTGTTTCAGCCTACAATTTAAACAGATACACTAATATTGGTTTTAATACCATAATTCCGAGTAACATACAAGTCCAAACCACCTAACTATTTTGTTCATAATGAACAATTTATTAACTTTTTGCTTCATTTGATATGATAATCTAAGTAAAATCAAAATAACAGAATGATCCTGTGTAAAACTTCGTTTTCCTTATGATATATTTGATTGGGAGCTCAAGACCAACAATATCATCATAAACACTATTAAAGCACTACCAAATTCATGTGATTTTCTAAATTAAGATGATTTTCTTGCAAAATTAACACATTTACTAGCTAAAGTATTCGTAATACCAAATTAATATAGCTATCGTTTTTTCTTCAGAATTTCAGCATCCATTAGGAGCTATTTGAAACTAAAGCAATATATTTTACCACTCAAAACCCTAATTTCTCTCCATTCAATATCCTACTACAGATTACAATCATCTCGCTATTCGTTGGCAGTTTGCCCTAATTACATCGATACACATTCAAAACTGCATCTCAACGTATCATGGATTACATAAAATACGTCTTATAAAGTCATTAAGATCAAATCGGAAGAAAAAAAACGAAAAAGAAACAAAAAACTCACCGATCACCAGCTTCACCACTAGCGCCCATAAGCTTGTGAGAATCAAGCACCATGATTTTGTCTTCGTTAGATTTGTGAACTAGAATACTGTTAACCGCAGATGTATCTGCTACCACCAAAGCAAACCCTTTACCTACCATACCAAAAACGCATTCCATCTTTGCCTCTCTGTGTGCTGGTCGATCTGTATTTCCTCTTCTTTTTTTTCTCTTCTGAATCGATAGATTATGACTACAAATTGAGACGAATTGGGGAGTATATGGCGAGGAGGAAGTGACTTGGGAAAGAAGTGAAGAATTGATGACCCGAAAATGGTCCGACCATGCCTTCGGGTCCTCGTGACCCAGGCCCATATCAGATTTAGCCCATTGTTACATGTATTAAATAGTTAAAGTAGTCCAATTGGATGACCATCCGAGTAGAGGTGCACAAAAAAACCGGTTTAAAATCCGATCCGGTTTTAAAAGCGGTTTTGAAACCGGTTTGAAACCGGTTTATGCCTTGTCGGACCGGTTCGGTTTTAAACCGCCGGTTTGGAACCGGTTTGATGTTTTATGGAGGATTTAAAAACCGGTTTTTAGAAAACCGATCCTTAAAAACCGGTTTAAACCGGTCCGAACTGGTTTCAACCAGATACACTCTTACTAACCAAAAACCGGTTTAAAACCGAACCGGTTTTCCCAAAACCGGTTTTGACTTTTGTTGACCAAATCCGATCCGGTTTTTAAACCGAACCGGTTTTCCAAAAAAAACGGTTTCTGCACCTCTACATCCGAGGAGTCGGATCAAATTAAACTGAGCTATATTAGTCTGGTTTTGAATTTTCTTGTAAAATCGGTTTTTAGTCTGGATAAATGATATTTGTGAGTATTATTTGTGTTTATCCATATGCTTATTCACTTCTAAACTTGACATGTGTCATCCACTAATTTTCTCTCTTCATATCATCCCTTGATGTTGACATTTGTCATGATCAAATTAGTAGGCACATGAGTAGGCACAAATACCGTTACTCTTTAGTCTAACCTAAAACTGAAAAAAGTCAGAAAACATCTAGTTCTCGTTGGTCCAAAACACCATCAGTTTGGTCCATGATCCCGGCCAAAATTACGTGCATATACAACTTGTTTGTTACTCTGTTTAGTTATATTAGGGGTGATTATCGGGTCAAACCCGAACCGATAGAACCCATAACCAATCACGATGAATTTTCAAAACCGAAACCGAATCGATAACATGTTATCGGTTTCGATTCGGTTATTTTATGTCAAATGTTCATCTTTTTCCGAAAACCGAACCGATAGAATCGATAACCGATAACGATGAATTTTTAAAACCGAAACCAAACCGATAATATGTTATCGGTTTAGTTTAGTTCAATTTCGGTCGGTTTTCATTTCGATTTGGTTCGATTTTTTCAATCCAAATGCTCACCCCTAAGTTATATCAATGGGACCTTTTCATTTTTATCTAATAAATTATGCAACTTTTTTGAACATTAATTTTGACTACAAGACAAAAACTTTCGTACCCCCAAACAGTATCCTTTTCAACCGTACGGCCACCCACTCATCTCTTTGCTTTCACCATAGTAATCCCTACACTCTATCCTTAATAAGCTGCAAATGCATTAATTACACTCCATTAATGAAGAAAACTGCATATGGATTACCACAAAATAAACAACCCTATACAGGTCTCTTTATTTCTATTTATTATTACTACTATTTCATTAGCCGTTGATGCAATTTACCCCTTTTTCTCTTATTTCTCAATCTAATCAAACCTTCCATTTCCTGATTGATTTCTTGCCCCTTTTTGATCTGTCAGATCTGTGACATTATCACATCACTTCAACCTTTTCTGTTACTGAAATCGAAGTGTCAATTGTGTTAGAAATGTGATTCCGATTCCGATTTCGGTTTTAATTTTGTTTATTTCTGATAATCTCGGTGGCAGGGAAGTGGAGGTGGAGGTTTATCTCCTGTGAAATTGAGAAATATGTTGAAGAAAAAGAAGAAGCAAATTGGGGAAGATGAAGTTGAGTCTACTACTTTTTCTTTAGGATCTCAAGTTTCTGAGGTTGATGATTCAGGTTATTAATTATTTCACATTTTTAATATTTAATTCTAGATTTTAATTCCTTTAAATGGAAAATGTTGCTTGTTTTAATCATGATTTTGTTGTTTGTTTGACTAGAAAACTTCAAATGTTTTTCTATGGATTTGATGGAAAACATTTCACATTTTAGGGAAATTTAATAAAATACATATTTGGATTTCTATTTCATATGAAATTCTGCTGATTATTATGTATAAAAGTTAGGGTTTTTAGTAATGACTGTGTAGTTATGTGTTATTAGGTGATTGTTATTTAATTCTAGATTTTAATTCCTTTAAATGGAAAATGTTGCTTGTATTAAACATGATTTTGTTGTTTGTTTGACTAAAAAACTTAAAATGTCATTCTATGGATTAAATGGAAAACATTTCACATTTTAGGGAAATTTAATAAAATATATATGGATTTTCTATTTCACATGAAATTCTGTTGATAATTATGTATAAAAGTTAGTTTCTTTGGTAATGATTGTGTAGTTATGTGTAATTTAGGTGATTGTTTAGAGAATTACAAAGATGTTGATGTAGTAAGCATACTACCCGAACGCATGACATCAGCAACAGCTGATTCGTTGCTAAATTCAACAATCGGGCCACAAGAAAACGGTTATCCGGACCACGAAAACGAAGTTGACAAAATTACCACATTGCCCTTTGAGTTTCAAAAGACGGAACGGGCCTCACATAGAAAACCAATGGCTGCATTCTCTAAACAAGCACCATCAAAATGGGATGATGCCCAAAAGTGGATAGCTAGCCCGACATCAACCCGTTTGAAAACCGAGCATTTTGTGAAGAAAAATAACCATGGAAACCGGCAACCCGTTACTAAAGTGGTGGTTGAAGTTTCTGATCAAAGATTGGTTCCTTATGAAGATCTTGATACCAAACAGATTGATTTGAGTAACTCGGAGGACCATAACGGGCAGATTGTAAAGTGGGAGGGTGATTATGTTTCTTCTACATTGGTTAATGATTCGTATAACAAATCGGTATTGATGGTTGGAGATTCTGTTGGTGATTCAGCAAGTAAGATCTCTCTATCTATTTTTATTTGCTTTTAGGCCAAAATACATTTTAGTACCTTTAATTTAGCTGACTAGTTATTCTACTTCCTTGAACTATTACAACTGCAAAATGGTACCCTGAACTTGGCAAAATGGTCGATTTAGTACCCGGACTAATTAATTTGATCGCATTTTCTTACTTGATTTACTTTCGTTAACGGACTAAAAATGCACGTTAACTTAATATACTGATGTTTGAAGCAAATCATATGAGAAAACAAGAAAAAATTAGTGAGTCACTGTCAGGGTACTAAATCAACCATTTTGTAAAGTTCAGGGTACCATGTTGCACCTTTAATAGTTCAAGGTAGTAGAATACCTAGTCAACTTAGTTCAAGTACTAAAATACATTTTGTCCTTGTTTTTATTTATTTCATATAGAGGTAGCAAAATGGGCGAGTTGGGCAGGTTGGGTAACGGGCCAAATGGGTTTGGGTCAATTTCACATAATTATGGTTAATGACATGTATTTTCTTCCTTGTAGTTAATTTAAGTAGCCACGATTCTTCTCTATCCATTCAAAACGCGACATGTGTCCCTCCTGCATCAGAAGCAAGATCAGTATCAATGAGAGATATGGGAACAGAAATGACTCCAATTGCTAGCCAGGAACCTTCTAGAACCGGGACCCCCATACGGGCCACAACTCCTAGTAGGAGCCCGAGTTCTTCCAGGCCCGCAACTCCAGAAAGAAACGGGCCCGTTTCATCAAATTTACGGTTGGAATCGGGTAACAGAGAGTTATCTGAAAAGGAATTACAGTTAAAAACTAGAAGAGAGATAAAAGCACTTGGAACTAAATTGGGTAAAATGAATATTGCTGCATGGGCCAGCAAAGAAGATGAAGATAAAAATAAAAATAAAGATAAAGATTCGTCATCTTCTGTTATAAATTTAGGAGATGAAAGAACGGGCCAAAGTGCTATTGAGATACGGGCTGCTGCTTGGGAAGATGCTGAGAAAGCCAAGTATATGGCTAGGTAACGGGTTGATTTGAGTTATGCTTTTATCTTTAACGGGTCCATGGGTTAACTAAAAGTAAGAGAATACTACATGAAAGGTCCCCGTGATTTATCACTTATTACAGCCTTAGTCCTTTAAGTCCGTTTATTACAATAGACATCCCGGTGTATGTAGTTTGTTACACCGGTGGTCCCTAAGGCTGTTAATTTTTTTAATGACCAATCTACCCTTTTGGGCTTTCGTAATAAACAAAGAATCAAAGATAATTTTTTTATTACAAAAGGTCACTAGGGTAGTTTGGTCATTAGTTTTTTTAACAGCCCTCGGGATCACCAGTGTAACAATATACATACACTACGGATGTCTAGTGTAATAAACGAACTTAAAGGACTGAAGTTGTAATAAGTGATAAACTACAGGGACCTTCCATGTAATTTTCTCTAAAAATAATTAACTAAAAAAGAAACGGGTCAAATTGTAGCACATGTTGAATAACTGATTTGCTATATTAGGTTCAAACGCGAAGAGGTAAAGATAGAAGCTTGGGAAAATCATCAAAAAGCAAAAACCGAAGCTGAAATGAGGAGAATTGAGGTATAAATGCACGGGTTAACATTTGGGCTGAAAAAATTGAACCAAACTGATAACCGACCAAAACCGAACCGAAACCAAAAACATGTTTTCGGTTTTAGGTTTTGTAAGTTCTTGATTTTCGGTTTTGGTCCGGTCCTCAGATAAGCATTTGGGCTGAAAAAACCGAAGCGAACTGAAAACCGACCGAAACCAAACCGAAAACATGTAACCGGTTCGGTTTCGTTTTCAAAATTCATCAATATTGGTTTTGGTGTGTACAGTTCGATTTCTGGACCACGCTCACCCTTGTATTTGTGTGACAAAATGGCGAGTATTTGAAATTAATGAACATTTTTTAACAAAACCCTAATTTACAGGTGGAAGTGGAACGAATGAGAGGCGAGGCCCACGATCGGGTGATGAACAAACTAGCAGCTGCAAGGCATAAGGCTGAAGAGAAACGGGCTGCAGCTGAAGCAAAGAGAAACCGTGAAGCTGCAAGAGCAGAAGAACAAGCGGCGTATATTCGTAAAACGGGCCGAATACCGTCTTCGATCTCGTGTTATTGTTGGTGTTTTTAGAATTTAAGTTTTATTTTAATCTTTTGTTAGGGAACATGGTAATCAAACACAACTTTTTTAATGGAAATCTTGCATATATGCCAACTTGTATGATATGTTCATGTTTGATGAAGATTTGTTTCTCCATTATATAGATTAGGCATGTGCAAACTGGATCGAAAACCGGCCAGAACCAGCGGACTGGACCGAACTATACCAGTTTGGTTCTAGGTTTAAATTTTCATGCAAAAATATTTTTGGTCTGGTTTTGTATGGTCCAAAACCAAAAAATGTCAAAAAAGACTATAAAGAAGATAAGGTATTTAACTGTATTGCTTGAATTTGGTACATGCAGTCTTAAATAATACGAGGTTTCAAATAACATGTTATTATGATGACTATATCTCAATTGTTATTGATCATAATAACGATTTGAAGTATTTTTTTTATCGAGATCCTCATACATCCACTTACTCTACATTTTCAATACACTTTTTATTTCAATTATGAATTCATAAATTTTCAGTTGTTCTTTAAATATTAAAATGAAGCTGTATGAACAGAGAAAATAGTATGCATATGATGTTAGAACAAAAATAAATTTACAATACTAATATAAATAACAAGAAGTCACATTCTAAGCAAGGTACAATGTTAAGTGAAAAAACACCATATCTTAACTATTTTCGACTTTAGGCTAAAGGGGCTCTTCGATTTATTTTTTATTAGGTTTGAATTAAAGCGTTTGTTAAATATTATTTTTCATATTTTATTCGGTCAGAGTCTGATTCAATATTATGACTATTAAATATTATGTTATATTTTTACTTTAGTTTGAAGTATATTAGAACTTTTTCTTACATTTAATATTTAATTTAACATTTAATTTAAATTAAAAGAAAAGTAAATAATAATAACCAAATAAGATGTTTTCAGTTAAAATTCCAATTAAGATCTCTACCTAGTTAAAAGTTAAAACTAAGTTATATTAACAATTATGAAACAGCTCCTAAATTTTTGACTATTTTAGCTAAGTTTACCTATTATAACTGGTTTAGATTTATAGTCGTTTAAAAGATTTTATTCTATAAAAAAAGATATGTTACCATAAATAGAAAAGTCCACAAAAATAAATATTGCAACCCCAAAAATATAATCAAAGGACGTTCTTTTCCTCATCGCTTCAGCTCTGTTTCTTCTTTCGAATTTTCACAGTTTCATCTCTCCATTCTTCCACCTCGAATTAATTATCATATTTTCTCTTTAGCGATGGAAGATTAGATCCAGTATTCTTACACCCATATCTGAAAATTTTGAATTTCGCGAACAAACCCTAGATCCAACAATTGAAATTACCGAAGATCCACTATCTGTTTTATATTAGAAATTTCATAAGTTTTCTTTACTCAATTTCAATTAAAAATTAAAACCACAACCATGGTTGGTGGTACTACTCATCAACATCAACATGCTCCTCAATTGGTACCTCCGTCACCGGTATCATCATCAACAGCTCCGAAAACTACGCCGGAGGAAGATGAAATCTTGAAAAGGAACACCGATTGTGTCTACTTTCTTGCTTCACCATTAACGTGCAAAAAGGTACCCTTTTTTGTTTTTTAATTTTATATTATTAGTATTTTAATTGTGGGTTTTTGTTGGTTGCATCTTTTACGTTAGATCTTTGGTGTTTTTTGTTTATTTATTGAAATTGGGTTTATTAATTTGGGGATCTTGAGACTAATGCCTTTTTAGTTTGAAAATTGTTTTCTTTTTTTGGGCTTTGGATCTTGATTTTAAGCTGATTATAAGTTTTAGTCTTGTAATTTGTGGTTTATGTCATACTTGATGTATTATGCATTGTTGGTAGTTTCTGTGGTTAATGTTGTGAATAATTAAGGATTAATTTGAATAAAGGTTCTAAATTTATTGAATCCTGAAATCATTAATCTTTTGTATGGGTTGATTGCTAATGTTATCAAATATTGATTATATTTAGCTCATTTATATTATGGTTTGTTTACAGGGAAGTGAGTGTGAGTATCGACATAGTGAAGTTGCACGGGTCAACCCTAGAGACTGTTATTACTGGCTAAACAGCAACTGTTTAAATCCAAAATGTGCTTTCCGTCATCCTGTAAGTATTTAACATAACCCGAATCGACCCGTTTATAAGTAAACGGGCCAAATTTACGTACTTTAAAAATATTACTTATTTATATTGTGGATAATTAATCAACAAGCATTTGTTTCAGCCTCTTGATGCATTGCTGGGATCCGATGTGTCGACTCCCACGGGACCACCTGCACCTGCGCCACATGTCGCTCCTTATGCGACACCCAAACAAGGAGTCGCGTGTATTTTCTTCCAAAAGGGTTTTTGTCTAAAAGGACATTTATGCCCTTTTGTTCACGGGCCATCAAATCTGGCCAATAATAAACCTGCACAATACGGGTCAGCTAACCCTGTTCCGGAACCTCCTAAAACAGCTCAATCGGGTCCCGATAAGCCCGTTCTAGACCAGAAGCTTGCACAACAAGCAACCATCCAAAAGGTAGCACCTCATCCAGCCCGAAATCATGCTGTTGATGCGGTTGTTGAGGAGCCACCTAGGTACAAACCAGCCCGTGTGCCACCTGTCGTGTATGAACCGTTGTTAACCAAACCTAACCGTAGCATTAACCATGGTTACCATGTACCAGAAAACAATCGAATTCAAAACGGGAAAGATGCTGATGAATATTCAAGAGAGCCTTCCCCTGGTTTTGATGTTCTTGTGGATAATGAACCCGAAGATTCTGATTACTATCGAGAAGAAGGTGAAATTGCAAGATCAAGAAGTCAAGATTATGATGTTGACCGTGTTGACCGTGTTGACCGATATATGTCTCGTGAGCATCGGGGTTATGACCATTATGATGAAAGAGACGGTCAATTTGTATGGGGCGAGGCCCATGAAGAAAGAAGCCCGAATCACTTTAACGGGTCAGACTTACGCAACCGATTATCAAAGCAACGAAGGAGTTCTGACTCTAACAATTCTGACCGGATGCCCACGGGCAGCCACCACCACCGCCCGGATCACCGCCCGAATCAGGGAACTGTGAGTAACCGGCTTAGAGGAAGAATAAAGATTCCGGGAAGGTCAACGTCTCTGGTCAAAGAAAACAACTCAAGGGTAGAAAGGGAAATTGACATAGAAAGGAAGCATCTTTCTAGATACTCACCTGGAAGACCACTGTCAGTTAATCAAAACCGGGTTAGAGACCGAATAAAAGGTAATGATACCATGTTTGCTGGACCAAAAAGATTGTCGGAGCTGAAAACGGGTCGACCCGGCCCGCAAACCGATGAACAGTTTCTGGGAAAAAGAAAATACCCGAAAATGGAGGACAGCTCGTCTTTTGAAGGACCAAAGCCGCTTAGTGAAATCCTGAAGCGGAAACGAGGGGTTGATAATAATAACAATAATGATAATAATAATAATAATAACGATAATAATCATGTTATTTTTGTGAATACCGAAGAGAATAATCAGAAAGAAAAAGAGGAAGAAGACAACTCTGTTTTGGTTAAATTAGAAGTAGAAATGGAGAAAGGTAAACCCGATACGGAGGGCAAATCTGTAAATTATGTGGAAAATGAAGGTTTGATTGATGAAGAAGCATTGCTTGATGAAGAACTTGAAGCTTTTGATGATGATCAAAGGGATGGAGAATATGATTATGAAGAAATGGATGGTGAAGAAGAAGAGTATAATTTGGATGAATATGTTGATGAAGAAGATGTTGATGGAGATGAATATGATAAAAAACAAATTGTTGTTTACTCTTAGAAAAAATGTTAGGGACAAAAGTTGGCGAAAATGAAAGATATGGACAATTTATGTAATTTCCTTTTTCTTTTCTTTTCTTTTCATCACTCTTGTATTGTTATAGATTTTGATTTGTATTGAAGCATTTACAACTTGTGGCTTTTTGTCTACAATTTTAGTAAGTTTAAGTTTGTGATGTGGTTCACATGGTGCAAAAGTTACTTGAAATGGTATAGGGTGTCAAAATTGAATCTTCGAAAAGATTATGAAATGTTTCCATTATTATTTTAGTAATTTATTTTTTACAATAAGCAATTTATTTATAGAAGAGCAAGGAGATTTTTTGTTTGGTATCCGTAATTTGTTAAGGTATAATTAAAGATTTCTGAATTGAACTAGCTAAATGTTTATTGAATAGAGCATTTTCCTTTATGGTGTCTTTTTTATGTTTTGTTTTTGATTAAATATATAACTGATTTTTTTTTAAACGACAAATCTAATCTACACTTAATTGTTACCTATGTCCACGACAGAACTCCAACTCCTGATCTCAATAGTTATTTTTTATGGTGTCTTTTTTATGTTTTTTTTTTTTAAATTGTGAGTTTTTAATTTTATATAGTACATGAATAGTTTTTATATTTAACAAAAGTTTATTTTATTTTATTTTAAATTATGCTTTATGTAATGCTTTGAATAAATTAGTTTATAAATATGATATACTTCTACTTCTTTCGTATCAAAATAAGTGAATCACTTTCCTTTTCAGGGTGTATCAAAATAAGTGAATCACTTTAATAACTTACCTTATTTGGTAAATTTTTATATTTAAAATTACCCCTTTACACTTACTTATCCCTTTTTAAACATTATTAAAGGTGTGAGGCCCATCAATTTTTGTCATCTTCCTAGTAAAAGTGGGTCCCATCCATTTTAATTACCTCATTTAATTTCATTAATTTCTTATTACCTTATTTTGCCTCAAAAACCGTGAACTTCACAGTGATTCACTTATTTTGATACGGAGGAAGTATATCTTTGCAAACTCGCAACGAAACGCAAACACATACTTGTCATTTAGGTGATGATTTTTACACCACATATTTTAATTATCTACCACAATTATTGCATTATTTACTTGTACAGTATGCAGATTTAATTGTACAGTGTGATATAAGCATAAAAAAATGTGGTAGCAAAATTAATTTCCCCTTGTCATTTTCACCAAGTTTTAGGTTTTTTTTTCTCCTTAGTAATTTCTTTTCTAGTTTATTTTGCTTTTAAAATTCAAATATTATCCAAAATCCAAAAGTAAACATATGTGTGGCTCACATCAACACAAAACACACCAAAATCTACCAACCATATCATATTATCATGTCTCCACACTTTCATTTTCTTAGTTTTCCCTCCATTCATTCCAATTCCATGCCTAACCGTCTTCATCAACAATGGCAATTTCCACTTGTTCGGAGTGGTCATTAGCTTGCATCAAAACAACCCACAAAAACCACACTTTGAATACACCCAAAAACTCACAAATTCATGTTTTTATTTCCCCCCTTTCAAGAATCTTGATCCTCAATTCATCAAGAAATTGCCCACCACCAGTTCTTGATGATCAAGAATCCACAGTTTCTTCCATTGTCGAATTGGACCTAAAGCTTCAAGATTTCCAAGATTCTTCAATACCCCAACAGCAAAGTCTCAATCTTTTGATATGCAATCTGTTAAAAGATCCAAAAACAGAGGAAATGGGGTTCGAAAGCTACCAAAAAGCAAAAAGAAATCCGGGTTTTCGACCCACAAGATTGACATTGCATAAACTAGTAAGGTATTCACTGCGTTTGAAGAATTGGAATTCAATTTGGTCAATTTCTGAAGATTTTAGGGAATTTAAGGTTTACCCCGATGCTTCATCATGTTGTAGATTAATCAGTAGTTGTATACGAGCAAAAAGATTCAAACTTGTTGATAAATTGCTTCATATTTTGAAACTTGAGAAAGAAATTGCTGTTTTGAGTTTTAATGCTGCAATTAGAAGCTATAATAAGCTTCACATGTATAGTAGTGCAGTTAAAGTTTTCGATATTATGACATCTTCAAGTATGCAATTAGACGGCGAGTGTTATGCACGCACCATGGAAGCCTATCTAAAAATGGGCAAGAACGAAAAAATCGTTACTTTATTCAAAGAATTTGAATCAAGAAACATCGAATGGACGCCATTTGGCTCACAAATTTATAGAATGTTATGCGAAGCGTTGGCAAATTTAGGAAAACCGTTTGAAGCTCTACATTTCTTTAGGGAAATGATCAAAAACGGGTTCCCTGAAGACCCGTCTTTTTACTCGATATTAATTAATTCGTTTGCGGGTATTCAAGAATCGAAAATGGTGGAAGATCTTGTGAAAGAAGCCGAGGGGAAGAAGATGATAAAAGATCCAGCCGTGTTTTTAAAACTCGTGTTGATGTACATTGACCTAGATTTACTCGAAAAGACACTAGACGTTGTTTCCTCGATGAAACGGGCAAATACCCGAGTTTCTGATTGCATCTTTTGTGCTATTGTAAACGGGTTTTCAAAGAAACGAGGGCTAAGTTTAGCGGCTAACGTGTATGAAGATTTGGTCACACAAGGATGCAACCCGGGTCAAGTGACCTACGCATCGGTTCTCAACATTTATTTCCGGCTCGGACTCTATGAAAAAGCCGAAGAGGTATTTTGGGAAATGGACAACAAGGGTTTTGACAAATGTGTTGTGGCTTACTCAAGTATGATTGCAATGTATGGTAAAGTTAATAGAATTAAGGACGCTACGCGTCTTTTAGCCCGAATGAAGGAACGGGGTGTTAAGCTCAACCCGTGGATTTACAATTCTCTCCTTGATATGCATGGTAAAGCTTTAAACTTGAAACAAGTTGAAAAGATATGGAAGGAAATGAAACGGAGGAAAGTTATGCCCGATAAAGTGAGTTACACGAGTGTTATAAGTGCTTATAGTAAGGCTCGCGAGTTTGATATGTGTATGAAGTATTATTATGAGTATAGGCTTAATGGTGGCGGGATTGATAGAGCGTTAGGTGGGATTATGGTCGGGGTGTTTTCTAAAATGAGTCGGGTTGATGAACTTGTGAAGCTTTTGCAAGATATGAAAAGTGACGGTACGCGGTTAGATGAACGACTTTATCGATCGTCGTTGAATGCATTACGAGATGCCGGTGGGCAAATTCAAGTTAGATGGTTGGAGGAAAGCTTTGATCCAAGTTAGTTTGGAGATTGTAAGAGGTTTGAAGGTTTTGAATTTCTATAGTATTCCTTTTGAGGAGTTATAATTATGGTTTTTCAAAAGAATCATGATATGATGACTTGTATTCTATGCAGGAATGTTTGTACATTCATGTGGGGTTTTTGGTTGTAAAACCTTGAATTTTTTTAGATTAGGAACCATCTGAAAGAAATAATTTAGTGAAATGTACATCATTATCTCATTTTTAAACTTTCAAAATTACTACATAAACTACTTACTGTTTACAATATATGCACTTAAAGTTTAATTATGATACTTTAAATAAAAAATATTAAACGAAGCTTTCCCAACTTGGTAATTAATTGGTAAGATGTCACGCATAAAACTTTTTTAATCTAATTATAAACAGAGGTAGGCCACTCTCCCATAAGCACATGTCATCTGTTCTAGATGTATATTGGGATTTAAATATTTAATACTGTTATGAATATTAATGTTGGTCGTATAAATTACTACTTCTCTTAGCAAAGTTAATATATACTTCGTATGAAGTAATATATTTTTTTAAAAGAGTATTCACATATAAAATGGTAGCTTTGCTCATGACATGTGGTTTAAATGTATATATGATAGACAATATTCTCTGCATATGGTAACAAAGGAGAGAAGATAGACCAGGATGGACTTGTTCATTTTAATATCCACAAAAATGTATATGTCTTCTAATTTCACGGCAACCACACCTTATTAGTTGAGATGTTCAAGTTTTAAACGAACTTGCTTACAATTGTAAGTTTCTAAGAGATATGGTAAATGCTTTATATGTAATACTCCCTCTGTCCCACAAAAAAGTTCCAATTTCTCATGGGCACAAGTTTTTATGAGATAGTTGGTGGTGGGGTTATTAGTAATATTTTTGATTAAAATATAATGTTAGATTGGAAAAAGAATGTACTTTTAGGGAATAGATAGTGGTGAGGTTATTAGTAATATTATTATTATATTAAGTGGACCCCTTAAATTGGAGAAATGGGAACTTTTTTGTGGGACAAAATTATAAGGAGAAATGGGAACTTTTTTGTGGGACGGAGGGAGTAATATATTACCTGTTATCATTTATTCCTATCATAGATCCGAATTCTTCATTAGATCCGAATTATACATTTTTCGGGTTTTTTGTTTTGTATCATATATACATATATGGTTACATGATATTTAAACTTATCAAATTTAGTAAGTATATAATTTTGATTTTGTACTTACTATTTGATTGGTAAAAATCTAAAATATATTTGATTTGTCATTATCGTATATGGAAAGTGTAATGTTTAAAAAGGTAATATGTCATTTCAATTAAAGGAATAAGATAAAATTTCAATAACAATCAAGTGTTATACGAATTTTAAGCTTTTCATTTAAAAAAACGTTTAAAATACATTATAACATAGTATAGATTAGTACTCAATCATGGACATTATTAAAGTAGAGAAAATAGTTAATTAATGTTAATTTTATTTTAAACGTGATTTATTAATTAACCATCCTTGATTAGATTTTAGATCAATTCGTAGGTCCACAAAGGTGAGACGTATCCAATATTAGGTTATTTTTCTTTGTTTCTACTAATCACACTTGATAAGTTATACGGAGTAACATATACAAATGCTATTAAATAAGAACACGTGAAAATGCATATACAATATTACGAATATAAAAATGACTAACTTTTATCCAATTAGGATATTCATCCCAACAACTTGAGGATTTTATTTTCTATATATAGACATGGTGATTGATCTATAAGTCTACACCAATCTCACCTTTGTCTGTCCGATATTGATAGAAATGGCATTGCAAAATGGTGAGCAATCTAGAGACTTGCTTCATTCTCAAGCTCACATATGGAACCACATTTTTAGCTTCATAAACTCGATGTCACTCAAATGTGCAATTCAGTTACAAATACCCGATATTATAAATCGCCATGGTGCACCAATGTTGCTCTCGGAGTTAGTCGATTCGCTGCCCGTTAACAAGGACAAATCCCAATTTGTCTACCGACTTATGCGTATTCTTATCCACTCAGGATTTTTCGTGAAACAAAGTGTTTCCACAAAAGAAGATGTTGATGAACACGAACGCGAAGGCTATTTGCTAGCTCCTCCTTCTCGGTTCCTGCTTAAGGACGAGCCACTAAGCATTAGACCGTTTTTGCTAGCTATGTTAGATCCCATAATGATGGATCCATGGCATCACTTGAGTAGGTGGTTCGAGAACAACGAGCACGGGGTCACCCCTTTTCAAACGATGCATGGAAGTACGTTATGGGATTTGGCTAGCCAAGAGCCAAGGCTTAACGAGTTCTTCAACGAAGCGATGGCTAGTGATGCGAGGCTCATTTCGAGTGTTATTTTGGATCGATGTGGGGTTGTTTTTGAAGGGTTGGACTCGATTGTTGATGTCGGGGGTGGTACCGGGACTTTTGTCAAAGCTATTAATAAAGCTTTTCCTAGTATTAGTTGCATCAATTTTGATCTTCCTCATGTTGTTAAGGATTTGGTTGGAGAAAGTAACTTGAGCTATGTTGGTGGAGACATGTTTGAAGCTATTCCCAAAGCTAATGCGGTTTTGGTTAAGGTAATTATTATCAACTTCGCACCCCCGGTTCAGATTAAATGATATATTATTGGTTTAACGGTTTTTGGCATAAAAAATTGTAATAAAATTTAATTAGATTAAATTTGACCGTTAGTGAAAGATGAGTAACACATATTAAAGAAAATTATATTAAATATGTTTAAAAGTACAATTAAGGGTAAATGAACTATTTTACTATATTAAAGGATATAATTAGTCGATGCGGATCCCACTTTTCTTTTTTACTAAATATGATAAATTATCAAAGTGTAACACTTATTTTGAAACTACCAAAAGTCAAAAGTGTATCATTTTTTTTTTGATCGGGGGAAGTATTTATTTTCTTTCAAATTTTTGAGATGCTATATGTAGAATAATTTTCATGCTAATTTATGCTTTATGTTATGAAAAAACAAGTGGATATTACATGATTGGAGCGATGAAGAGTGCATAAAGATATTGAAGCGATGCAAAGAGGCGATTCCGAGCAAAGAAAATGGAGGAAAACTTATCATCATAGACATGGTTGTGCAAAACCATGATGGGAATAATGGCAAATCACTTGAAACTCAACTTTTCTTTGATATGCTTATGATGAACTTGTTGACCGGAAGAGAGAGGGGTGAAAAAGATTGGTCAAAGCTCTTTCACGATGTTGGATTTAGTGACTATAAAATTACACCGATTTTAGGGTTAAGGTCTCTCATCGAAGTTTATCCCTAACTAGTTCAGTTGGGTATTCTCTGGAAGCAGTCTATCATATGACTGTTCACATCTTACCTCAATCATACCTTTTATTAAAAACGATTGTATATCGTTATTGTTGTTTTTGTTGTAGTTCGGTTGTGTACTCTATTAATTCCAGAAGTGGTGATGTAGCTACCAAAATATGGAGCTTCTTTTGTGTTTTCGATTATTTTCCTTTTCAATGAATGTTGTCGTTCTTCATTATAAGAGAAAACGTGTGATTGGGTCCGAGTGGCACTCTTCCTTTAAGTAGAACACCCTTCTTTGACTCTTTGCTCATATGTGTAGTTGTTTCTCCTTTATAGATTATAAACATCTTAATTACTACTCTTGGTATATGTGTAGTTGTTTCTCCTTTATAGATTATAAACATCTTAATTACTACTCTTGGTAAATGGTATTGTTCTTTCATAGTCTATTAACAATGTTAAGATAAAGCTTAGGATGTTAATTGAATTCTGAAAGGTAGATAAAAAGAAATTGTGAACGAGTATGGCCATTGAAAGTATGATTTAATATAAATAAACAGACAAGTGTTAAAAGATAATTTAATTGTTAAAAGACAAGTGTTAAAAGAAAGTCTAGAAGATGATGATAAATCTAAAGTGATGAGATACTAATTATATGTACTTGAATGGCGCCTCAACAATTTTACGATACAACACGAATATAAAAGGTTGAAATATTATATTCCATATGTGGAATTATTGTGTGATCAATAGTACATGATTTATAACCTGGGTTTTTAGTTGACCCGGTATGATTTCCGGGTAACGATTCAACCAAAATTGACTGCCCATGTCACGGTATGCTTACCTGACACGTGCCAAAAATCTATCTCATTTACCCCATCTTTACTAATACGTTTTAAACGTTTGTAAATAGCATTGAACCGTTGAAAAATACCGTTTAACATCGTCCACTTCCCCGTCAACATGTCTTTGGTACGCGGGTGCTCCATACTTTTTTTGAACTCTCTTGTGACTCGGTGCCAAAATGAGTCGTCAGTTTGGTCAGTTCCTGTTTGGCCATCTTGGGAAACAAAAACCCAGCACTCGGCTAATAATATTTCTTGCTCTGCATCCCACTAATCGCACACAACCCATTGAGACGTGCTCGCGGTTTTTTCCCCTTTCTACGAGTTTTTTCATCGACAGTTTTCTGGACTGGTTGTGGTTGTTGGTGGTTGTGTAAAGATTGGAGGTGGATTTTGTTGAAAGTGTTGAAAATTATTGGTTGATTTTTAATAGTGTTGTTATTGAAAAAAAAGTTGTTCGGGTGTGAAAGTCGGAGGGTGAATTGGGTACCATATGGTTGAATCGATGACATTTCTCAATTTTGTGTAGAAGATATTGATTGTACGCATAATGGTGTAGATGAGTTTGACGGAAATGAACACCGCGACAAACCGAATAAGTTGTTAAAGAAGAGATCATTTGGTGGCTGAGATATTTAGTGAGAGAGTTATAGAGATTTGTTAAGAAATGAGTGTTAAAAAATATGAAAAGTTACTTTTATAAAGGGTTAAGATTTATAAAAAAAAAAAAGAATTTTACAAAAAAATATCTATGTCCACATGATTGATGATACCAAATGCGTACGCGTCCAATTTGTAACCTTGCTTCTTCGTTCTTGGAATGAGGATTCTAAAACGATCACATTCCCATCGTTTCGAAAGTAAAATTCATCTGGATAATTTTGCGCAATGTATACATTGAAGTTAGATTCTTCCTACCAATGAAAAGATCTCGAATCAAATCAACTCGTGATCGGACCGTGTGTTTGGATTGGATATCTCGCCGATTTTCCTGCAATTCTCAGAGGCAAAACGTCGAACACATAGCAGGCATCACATATTGCCCACTTTCAAGTTATGATATTACCCTTCGCAAAGCTTGCGACACTTGCTCTGAAAACAATTTGCAAACCAATCGCCAAACGAATCAAGAAAGAGGCCGGCTTTCATCCTCAATTCCGTCACTCCATTATCAATTTTGCTCAGGTTAGGTTACCTCTTCAATCCCCAAAATTATCGGATATCAATTCAGTAAATATGTTACTCCGAGCTCGAATCTGTAGCACATTTGGTCATTTGATTTCACAATAAACTGGTTAATTGATCTCGTAGCTTTTATTTTTTAATTTTTTTTAATTATTAGATCGTTGATGTTGATTGTTGCTATATTCTACAGCTTAATCATCGGTTTAAAACGAAAATGCAAAGGCGTATATATGGTCATGCAATTGATGCTGCTATTCGCCCTCTGAATGAGGAAAAAGCTGTTCAAGCTGCTGCAGATCTTCTTGGAGAACTTTTTGTGTTCGCTGTAATTTTATCTGAAATGTTATCACTCCAACATTAGCATAATCCGATTCAGCGCAGAACCGTTTAAATGTGCTGAACCGCAGAACCATCCTAACATCCAATGTTTTCTATGTTAAACATAAGGTGTACATTTTCACTGTAACACATTTACACATCCAATGTTTCCCATTTTTTATACACAACCATATATATATATTATGTGTATAAAAAATTGGAAACATTGGATGTGTAAATGTGTTACAGCGTGTATGAAAATGTACACCTTATGTTTAACATAGAAAAATTGGATGTTAGGATGGTTCTGCGGTTTTGCACCATGTAACACATTTACACATCCAATGTTTCCCATTTTTTATACACAACCATATATATATATATATATTATGTGTATAAAAAATTGGAAACATTGGATGTGTAAATGTGTCACAGCGTGTATGAAAATGTACACCTTATGTTTAACATAGAAAACATTGGATGTTAGGATGGTTATGCGGTTCTGCACCTTTAAATGGTTATGCGCTGAATCGGACTTAGCATAATAATGTCTTAAATTCAACTTATATGATCCAATTTATGCAGGTTGCAGGAACTGCTGTCATTTTCGAGGTCCAAAGGAGTTCAAAATCAGAAGCTAAGAAGGAAGCACTTCGTAGACAAGAACTCGAGGTTATTTTAAAAATTTAATCTCTCGATTACAAAATAACAAATTGATAAATAAATAATAAAAAAAATTAAAACAATTGTTTCTTTTGTAGACATTGAGACAACGCGATGAAGATCTTGCTAGAGAAATCGAGATGCTCAAGTACAAAATAGTCGAGCTAGAACAAGCTGCAAATGGACAAGGATTGGGTAGCTTTTTGAATTTTAGAAAGCCTATTACGATTGAATCTAGGAAAACCAGATGAAATTATTTGTTTTACATAAACATTAGATATAGATAGGATATTACTCATATTAGTATAGTTTAGGTGTGATAGAATGCTTACTCTTTATGTGAATTTTATTTTTACACCGTATGGAGGAATTTTATTTATAAAACATGAGAACAACACGGTGTTGCATTTGAACTGATAACTGCAGCATTTTCTGTTGATAAATAATTGTATAAAAGAAACTATGCATCTTCTTCCATCACAATTGTCTTGTACATTGATCTCATATTCTCATTAAATCTAATACATTCTGCAATAACAATATTTATAAAAATTGTTAAGTTTTGACACATTTATTCGTCCATCTTTAAATACTAAGTTATATAGCCTGCTGGAACGGTTGCTTAAACAGTTAGAAATGTTTGTAGAATTGAGCGATCTGAAAAGGCTCTGCCCAAAATCAACATATAAAAATGACTAGAAACAACATCAACGGTTTTCATTGGTTTTCATTGATTCGGGTGTTCGGTTCACGTTTATCATCTTCAAATACTCGGAAGCGAACCCTTCAAATAGTAGAACAAACTATATTTGGAAGTAAGGAGAGCACAGAAACCAAAAAATCGAATCTAATTCGTTGAAACTGATAAAATCAAACCGATAAAACTGAAACTATTTCAAAATTGATAGCTGGTTTTAAATTTTGAAAAAACCAATAAGTTTGGTCTGGTTTCGGTTTTAACCAGAAACCACCACATTAAGAATTATGATTTATATGATACAAAATACGTTTAATATTTTGAATTTTATGGTTGAAAAGATATCTAGTGCTCAAATATGTTATTAACATTAAATTTAATGATGAAAAATAGATATCATTGTTGAAATTTGTAAGTAATGTTGGAAAATGAAGGTTATTGTAAAAAAAATTATATATTAACAATGAAAAGCAGGTGGGTTCGGTTTTAAAACCGAAACCGAACCGTTAGTGATTAGACCCCGCTAAAACCGAAACCGATGAAAACCGAAACCATTGGTTTTGAAAACTTAAAACCGAAATTAGCGAATTAGGTTCTGTTTCGGTCCAAAACCACTCCATGCACACCCCTAATTGGAAGGACCATTGATGTAAACAAAAGTAACAAGGAGCCAAATTTGTAGGTCAACAAATAGTCAAGGACCACTTTTGTAAATACTATCTACAGTAACTCAAAACCTCACCAGTCACCACACATCCTTCCCTCTTAAAAAAGGATAACAAAATCCATCTTTCCATCCATCCACACCACCACCGCCGGCTGCTTATTCTTCCACCAACCACCACCGCAAAAGATGAATTCCTCCATCTTTCCGGTCACCACTTCCTCTCATATCTTCACCTCCCATAAACACCACCACCACCGCCACCAACTACCCACACTCCTCCTCACCGGAACAAGAACAAGAGCAAGCAGCAGTGGTGGTGGTAGTGACAACACCACCGTCACCGCCGATGAAAACTCACCGGAAAAGGACACAGTCGAGATAAAATTCAAAAGAGGAGCGAGAAGGAGAACGAGACGAAAGCAAGAAAACGGAGGATTTAACGACGTGATGACGGCAAAGAAAGAAGTGGTGAAAAAAGATTGGGAGTCGATGAGTTTAACCGAAAAAGCGTTGGAATTATATGTAGGAGAAAAAGGTTTATTATTCTGGATAAATAAATTTGCTTATGCTTCCATTTACATCATAATTGGAGCATGGATTTTGTTTAGGTTTGTTGGTCCTGCTCTTAATCTTTATCAACTTGATGCTCCCCCATTATCACCTACTGATGTACTCAAGGGCTCTCCCAAATAATATTTTTATATATAGTTCTTCATGATCTTGTTATAAGTTGTGTCTCATTCATTCACCATACTTGTATTGTAAATGCACAAAAACCTCTTAAATCATTACTCAAAACACAGGTGATTATGGAAATATTATATGTTTGAGGTAGGTATTTGCAAACTATACCGAGAACTAGAGCTAAATCGCACCAAACCGAGTTATACATGTAAATTTTAATGCAAAACTGGTTCTTGGTCCGGTGCAATACCAAATAAAGTTGGAAAAAAAACGGTTCTGGTCTAAGACGTCATTGGTTCGGTATTCAATCCTACTCAAACAATATTCTCGGTTCTCGGTCGAGTTCAGTTTCGAGCGATTTGTTGTTGGACCATGCACACAACTTGAAATACTAATTATATAGGTAAGGGTAAAAGAGTCATTTTATGGTCAGTGAGTGTGCAGTGTGGGTATCATTACTTTTTACAGAATGAGGTAAATTATCAATGTGTATTACTTATTTCGATTTGCATGAATGATTTCTCGTTACGAATTATCTTTAGAGAAATGATATTGGTGCCTACTATTTATTACTACTTTTGTGTCTACTCACTTGATCAAGACAAATAACAAAATCAATAAATAATATAATAAAAAAGAATTAGTGGATTACAAATATTAACTTGTAGTAAGTAGCAATATCAAGTATAGCTAGACAAATAATAAGTATCAATACCTTTTTTTGGAAATGGCAAATGATAACAACGAAATCCTACTCGCAATATTTCAACGAGCACCCCGGGTTCGAGCTCCTATACAGGACAAACTCAGCCCCCACAGAGATTTTCAGGAAAAAATCCACCATATTTGGCACCACAAGAGGTGTATTACCTGAATCGAACTCCCGACCTCACGCCTCATATGGGGTAAAACTCATGCATCAATCCAGCTGAGCTAGACATCATTTGCAATAAGTATCAATACGACAATACCTATCTATATATTTTTAGTATGTTTTTTTGTTTGAAACCAAATACCATACACTTATCAAAGAGTCAATGGTCTAGTGGTAAAGGTGTTTCACTACGAGAAAAAGAAGCTTTAGTGAGAAAAAGAAGCTTTGTTCCCAATCTTGAGGTTGAGGGTTTATATCTCATAGTAGAAATGGATGAATTAGAAGTAAATTATAATTGTCGTTAGAAAAAATATATACCATACAAGATTTAACCGTTCGATTTCATATCCAGTTGATCACAACCATCAAATAACCCGACCAAAAGTTGTCCATTCGGACAGCTGCCTCGCACCAGTCTACACGGCGTGACTTGGTCAACAAATATATTCATTAGCTTTTTCTACCCACTAAGCTCCATAGTGGTCTTCGCCCAAAGACAAAATAACAATGTCTCCATAGTTCTTCGATACGATCTATTAATTCCTTTTTCGTATTAATAATCTTGATCTTTCTACAAGATCATCATCACTAGTTCATAAACAATTCACCTATTTCTTGAACTTATACCCAAAAAAGGTGATTAAATATGGCAGAAAAAGTGTGTAAAGGGATGAGCTTGCTCAAGTTAGCCAAAGAAAGGGCATCATTGAAGAAAAAACTTGACGAAGAAAAATTAAAGCATGAATTAGATTCGATACCTTATCTTCCAAAAGATTGTGTATCTAATATCCTAATTCGACTTCCTATAGAGTCCCTTCAACGGTCTAGATTTGTTTGCAAGCCATGGTATACCATCATCAATACTCCTAAATTTGTTCGTGACAATCTTCATCAAGCCGAAAAGGTTGTGATCTTCTTGACCCCCGTGAATGGTTTTTTACACCGTTGGTCTTATGAAGATACGTTTTTTGATGAAAATGCTAATACGTTTTCGGTAGAATCGAAGATTTTTGAGCTAAAATCAGTACATGTGCTTCATCGTCCGCTAATTGACCCAATGTCGAAGTATGCTATCAAATACATGGTCTTAGCCGATGGAAAGAGCACAATAGGCGATTTTAACGCGACTTGTCTAGGTAAAATTAGGGCGAGTTGTGATGGTTTGATAGTGGTCGATAACAAGTTGAAAAAAGGCGAATTGGTGATCATGAACCCCGTCACTCGTGAAGTGAGCTTGCTTCCTTTAGGCACGATATGTCCTCCACATGAAGAATCATTCGGGCTCGTTTGTTGTGGTACACAAGGGTATAAACTAGTTCACTTGTTTCGTGATGAGTCTCAATTCATTGGATGTGAGGTTTTAGAAATTGGTGAAAAGTCATGGAGGTTTATCAACGGGCCATCTTTCGGGCTCATGAAATGGTTTGGATATGACCCGGTTTTCGCAATTGGTGCATTACATTGGGTTCCCGAAATCGACCATTGTGAGCACTTAGTTACAATGACTATACATGATGACAAGTTTCATAAAACCATGCTTCCTAAAAGTAGTAGATTCAACGACCGGATAATGGAGGTATCAGAACGCCTTTGTTTCGTGACACACGAAGAAATGAACGAAATAAGCATTTGGATCTTAGAAACCCTACCCGGGGAGGCGTGGGAAAAGAGATATACGATCGATGTTGGGTGTATAAGAGATTTGATCCCTCTTTATTTTTCAAAATTTAAATGGGAGATTTATTTCATAGATAAAGATGGTTCGCTTTTCAATTTTCATTTCGAAAACAAACAAATGAGAAAAATCGCGATAAATAAAGGAAATTTCCCGATAGACGGGGTTTCATACTTGATTCATGTCAATAGCCTCGTTTCGTGGAAGATTAAGGATAACGATCGTTATGTTGGTACGTTGTAGCATCTATATACGCTGTTGTCTATACGTATTGTTTGTATGTATTTGGTTAATTACGGAAATACAAGTTGTCTCTTATAGATAAAGTGAGCTAAAAAATTGTTGTACTGCTGTTATCTAATGATCAAAATCTAGCATGTTTTGAATTATTTACAAAGTAACACTTGGGTATAATTAAAATGGAAGAAAAAAAAAGTTTAATGTGCGAAAGAATATTACATTTGTATAATCAAATAAAAAAACAATGAAAAAAATGAGAATGGGTAATCAGAAGGCCAAGAACTCCAAAGCTGCCACTAAGTTATTGTAAGTCTTCGTCGTTTGTTGACCTGCATAATAATGATTAACAAACAATTAGCATCGCACAAATCGTTGACTTGAAGAATATGATTACGTGAGAGGTAAATGTTAACAAGTAGACCCCAATGTTTTTTCCAACTCGGTTACTGAGTCCGAAATCCAATTCAATTCATTAATATTTACATAGAAATGACCTGCTTGGACCAAACTCAGCTTAATGAATTTATGTGCGGCTAATATTGGTTCATTTCTTTTAATAATCCAAATTAGATAGAACCATTTACGATAATTACAAGACAAACAAAAAATATTTTCTTGTTATTTTAGGCCAAAAAGAACACGATATAGAATTCTTTATCAAATCTTTAATACTACCTCCGTATCAAAATAAGTGATACACTTGAAGAAATTGCGGTTTTTAAGGCAAAAGATTAAAAACTGGTTTAAAGTGGATAGTTAGTGGATAATAGATCCCACTTCTTTTAAATGAAGTGATATTAATGATGTTTAAAAGTAAAAGTAAGTGTAAAAGGGTAATTTCACTTTATTAAAGTAGATAGTTAGTAGAGAATGAGTCCCCTTTTTTTTTTACCAAATAAGGTAAGTTTTGAAAGTGTATCACTTATTTTGTTCCACCCCTAGATAGAAAGTGCATCACTTATTTTGACACGGAGGTAGTATATATCGTAGTATTTTTACAAAAAAACAAAAGATATATCACAGCTAAAAAATTATAGACTCACAAATGTATAAAAAATAATGTGAAGAGTGAATAAACCAAACTTAATTAACGACCACATAAGGTATAACAGATAATTACATGCTTTTAATACTCAATCTTTAATAACTATCGTAGTATTTTTACAAAAAAACAAAAGATATATCACAGCTAAAAAATTATAGACTCACAAATGTATAAAGAATAATGTGAAGAGTGAATAAACCAAACATAATTAACGACCACATAAGGTATAACAGATAATTACATGCTTTTAAATACACAAGTCTCAATAGCTAGGTCGATCTTATCAAAATAAAATTAAAAAAGGTAGAAAAAATATTAATATGATATACTAAAAGTTAAAAAACTGGATGTAAAATACTCTCAAATTTTAATAAATTAAGCTTAATTATATAGAAATCTAGTTAAAAGTATTTTACAACACATATATCGTGATTTAATTAAGTAACCCAAAATTGTATAATTAAGGTCGTAAATCAATTAATGAAATTTAGAAATCAGGTAAATTAAGGTTTTAGGGATGCATCAAAACTCTCTAAGTTAAATTATATTAAATCAAAGAGAAGAGATATACTAATGCAACTTTTTAATACAATCTAAAGCGTTAATAAAAGAAGAAAAAAAACATCGAAACACGCAGCTTAAAAAATCGATTAGATACCAATCAGATTAAAGGTTAAATAATGAATAAATCTAAAATTATTGAGTTTAAATCTTCATTAAGAACCCTAATCTGTAAAAAGAAAACGGAGGAAAAATACCTTAATTGCTAGTAAAACGTCTGGCTGAAGTCGCTCATCATTTGTTGTTGTGGATGAATCAAAGAACCTTGCTGTTGCTCTCTTTCTTGCTTTAATTTCTCCATATTTTGCAAAGATCCATAATTAAACATTCGAGAATTATCGACACAGTTACCGACGATCCCGTTGCTATTAATGTAATCCAGCATCGAACCGTTATTGATCACATTGCTCTCACGATCACCATTCCATGATCCGATTAATCGTTGTTGCCCAGATAATTTGTTGTTGTACAAAACTCCGTTTTGTATAATGGGATTTTGACGAAGATGATGATTATGAATATTGGTTTGTTGGTATTGTGTTTTATAAACCCTAAGTTCTTCAGAAACCCTTTGGAATTCACCTAATGGCCCTAAAACAGGATCTTTAAGCCGACAATTAGCTTCCCATATGAGCGAATCAACCGCCCTTTTTCCATCTTCTCGGCTTAAATCCTTAACCAGTTTCGTCACATTACTAACACCGAAAATCTTGTGTACGGCTTGAAAATCTTGCGTTTTTTCGACCGGAAAAAATGGCGCTAATATGCACTTTTCGGTGCACTTCTTTCGCTGGTGGCGGCATGATGCGCATGCGGGAACTCCGCCGCCAACGGCGGCAGCTGTTGGCGGCAGAGATAGAGATTGGGAGGCGGGTGCAGCCGCCTCAAGAACCCTAGTGGTTGTACCGTTGTGATTTTTCTGCATCTTTTGATATATGCTAGCTCCTATATAAATCAAGAAATTGTTAAGGTTTGAGTGAAAGAATATTATTTGATTGATTTAGGGTAAAAGATTAACAAGTATATGATTATTTACATCTATATCTATATATAAACAAGATTTTAAACGCCATGTGCGTATCAAAAGTATAATCAACTTACCTTTTATGATTACACATTTGTTTATGTTAACAATGAAAAGGGTGTTTCAATTCTTAAATATAATAAAAAAAAGATTGAAAAAGAGAAGTAGGCATACCAAGAAAATAAGTAAGTAAGGTGTTCTTGAGTGAGTGTGGGGAGAATCTACGAAATAAGCATGAAAAGATCGAGAATTTTGTATATAACGGGTTTATATATGGTCGTTATAGGTGTGTTTAGGTAGTTCACATGAAGACGAAGGGTGTGTGTATATATATATGTTAACCGAATTTCAACTGAATCACCCTATATTTTAGCAAATTAAGGCAATTTATACCCGAAATAAGTAGTCCTTGTATGTTACGCACATCTTTTGAAGATAAACTATATATAAGTATGATCGGTTTAAGATTTAAATTTTGATGAGGAATGTAATTAACGACAATTTTTAATCAATTATTTAAAAAAATTTGGATGATTATCAAAAACTCTAGATCGTTATAAATAAAATTAATGTATCCTTATAAAGATTCAAAATTTCTGACAATTATCCAAAATTTAAAAAAATGATTGGTTGAGAATTATCCTTGCATTCCTCATCAAAATTTGAGTACTCACCGAATCCTAACCCAACTAAATATTTCATATTTATTGCTTATACAATTTAAATGAGTAGATTTCTTTTACATGGTACTTAAGTTTTTCTTTTTTTAATATATGACGTGGTTGTGTCCTGGGTGGCTCTGGTGATAATTCACTACATTGTGTTACACATGTGATCACCCTTTCCCTGACACGTAGCCTCACGAGTAATCTGTGTAATCGGATCCAGTCGAGACAGTGCCAAACTCGAGCTCGACTTGATTATAAAGCTCAAAGCTCGAAACTTGACTTGAGCTCGATCGATCTTCTGTTTTCAAGCCCGAGCTCAACTCGATTAAATAATAGACACTTTCGAGCTCGACTCGACTTAACTCGATTATCAATATGATGTATTGATTAACTTGCTATTTTAAGCTTGACATGACTCAACTCGCTTAAAAAATATAGTAATTATAAAAATATGCACATACAAAGTGTGAAAAATGTAAAATTACATAAACTCAATTAGACTACTCACGAGCTAAAAATTTACATACTCAAGTTTAACTCAAAAGTTTACCCGAGTAGCTCGAACTCGAGCTCGACTCGGCTTTAATCGAATCGATTATGATTATTTTTCGAATCGATATCTAATAGTTCATTAGTTTACACGGTTGGTGTAGCATTAGCTCGACAAAGTGGACAATTCTCATGCGAAAAAAGCCACATGTCAATACACGGCACGTGAAAAACATGTGCACATTCCGGCAATATCCTAACCTCATCATTTTCTTCAAAATCACCCAAACAAACCGCACACATCCCTTCTTTAAACTCTTTGGAATACTTATGAACACTCAACAAAATTATCGAACCACTTGAACTCGATGCACTAGAATACTACTACGAATACGACAGTTAACAACTAAGCAATGGAGAAATGCCACAAGAATTGCCCCCAAACGACACCGAGAACACCAACAAAGAGCGGGTTGAAACTGTCGTGATTGTGACGCGAATCGCCCATTATGAAGAAATTTAGATCAGAGTTTGAGGCAGGTAATGGTACATTAAATTGATCATCTTTGTAATTTAAAATGTTTCCATATATAAATACAATAATGTATTCTGGTTGACGTTTATGGCACGGTGTATTTGCAAGAGTTTGATTACAAATTTGGAGTCAAACCAAAGGTTTGTATATTTTAAGGTGAAAACAAAACAACTAGCTGTGAAAACCAAATGTATTTTGTTTATGAACACCAACTGTTCGATTAAATGCCTCAACCAGTACCATATAACTGAACTTGCTCTATGTCATTTTCTGGTCATTAGACAACATTTGCTCGCAACACATACATGTAGCACTATTCGTTTGATGTTAATTTTGAAGTAGAATACATATTGAAAGCTTGACTGACCGTTAAAAAGTTTGTTAATTTGAGGTTATTTTGTAACTTATTATCTGCAGGATTTGATATTTCATCAGCAAATTGAGTAATCAAGCTATGGCATTTGCAGCAGCAAAACTATATAAACCAATCCGTACATATTATTTTTGTTCCACAATCCGTTCACTCTCATCACAACAATCACTCGAGCAATCGATTAAATCCGCCATTGAAGCCAAAACTTACAACCAAATCGCTCACATTCTCAGTGACTCAAAACAAACATCTGAAACCGCAAACCCTTTCTCATTCCTAACAAACTTTCACCAAGAAAACCGAACCAAAATTATCGACAAAATCCTACAAAGTTTTGTTCCCATAAGACCTCGTGACTGCCCTCGAGTTGCATACTCCCACCTCCTTTCTTTCACCTTACAAAGCAGTAATCCTCTACCACTCTCCCTATCAATCCTACAACGCACCCTCAGATCCGGCTGTACACCTGTCCCTCAAACTCACCTTCTTCTCTCAAACGCATGGCTTCACGAACGAAAACAATCTAACCATACCGTTGCAACCATCCTATTGCAAATGAAGTCAATCGGTTACACACCCGATTCCGGTGTTTGTAACTACCTTATTTCATCATTATCCAAAGTTGACCAAATTGAAGAAGCGGTCAACGTTCTGCGGGCCATGACCGGTGCGGGATGTGTTCCCGATTTGGACAGTTTCGGTTCGGTAATCGGGCGACTTTGTAACTTAAAAAAGACAAAATACGTTGAAGAAATAATTAAAGAAATGGTGTTAAAATTCAGATTATCTCCGAGAAAAGAGATGATTATAAAGATATTAAAAACAATGCGAGTGAAAAAAGACGCGCGTAAAGCGGTTGAGATTGTTAATTTTCTTGAAGAAAATGATATACAAATTGGGTTTGAAAGCTATGAGTTGGTGGTTGAAATGTGTTTAGAATCCAGTTTGTTTGTTTTGGCGGGAAAAGCTGTTATGCAGATGACGAACAGAGGTTTTATACCGTATATAAGGGTGAGACAGAAAGTATTTGAAGGATTGGTTGCTGTTGGTGAATTAGATTTTGCTTTTGTTCTTAAAAAAAGGTTCACAGAACTGAATTGAATTCTTAGCAATAATTATTAAGTTTTAATATTTATTATTTTTGTACTGATAGTTTTTATTAGGGGTGGCAATTTCTGACCCGACACGAAACCCGACCTGAAACCGACACGAAAATAAACAGGTTTGGGTTGAGGTAAAAAATAATTGGGTCAGTCTCGGGTTGAGTTAGCTGACCCGTTTATTAAACAGGTTAGGTTCGGGTCAATGATAATTTAAATGGGTCGACCCGCCAACCCGTTTAATTATTAGAATATATTTTATAAAATATATATTTATACTTAATTTATAGTTTGCTAGTTAAAACGTAATTAATATTTAGATAAAAATTATAAATGTTACTTAGGAATTTGGCGTTTAGTATTTTGTTATGAATTTGTGTAATAATAACAACATTTTGACCCGTTTGACCCGTTTTAACTTGTTTGACCTGATAACATGTTTAACTTGTTTTATTAAATGGGTTATATGGGTTAGGTTTTGGGTTGAAGTTAAACAGGTTAGGGTTGAGATATCTGACCCGTTTGTATAAACAGGTCGGTTTCGGGTTGAATGTTTCTAACCCGCCAACCCGCGAACCCAAACCCATCAACCCGAACCCGACCTGAATTGCCACCCCTAGTTTTTATGTTATCCATTTATAAAATCGGGAACATGAACAAAAAATGTGTTTATGGGTCGTTCTAACCTGTTTCAACCCATTACCCACCCGCCCGTTTTATGATATCTAGTTAAGCTTAACAAATATTGTAATTTCACAATTTGTAACCATGTATGATATTAATGGTCGCTGTTATAAACGGGAATATCTTTTTCCAAAAAAAAAAATATCAATGGTTTATATGAATATAGTTGCATAATGTCGTGTTGTTATGATCATGTTTTTTTTCTTTGCATAATTCATTTTCTTACATGAATTCTTCTACCTATAAATAAATGATTAGTTGATGTTCATGATCAACTAATATTATTGTTTTACCAATGATATCTTTCTTTTGAATCTTTAATTAATTTATTATCACCAAAATGAATATAAAAATGGTAGACTAAAAAAATTGAATCAAATTTTTTTTTGACATCCATTATTAAAATAATCTCTTTTCGTTTTATTATTATTTATTAATTTAATTAACACTGAATATTAGGGGTGTTCAAAAATATCCGAAAAATCGGGTATTCGAAAAATATCCGAAATCCAGGTATCTGAAAATCCGGATATCCGCAAATCCGGATATCCGAAAATCCGGGTATCCGAATTTCGGGTACCAAATCCGTGTAGTGTTTTTCAATATTTTCGGGTACCAGATATCCGAAAAATGACCCGAAAATCAAAAATATCCGAAAAATATACAAAAAGTATACGACAAATACCAAAAATATTTAAGAAAATACCCGAAATAACAAAAAATACCCGAAATATTTGAAAAGTACCCAAAATATATGAAAAATACCCGAATTATCCGAAAAAATACCCTAAAAATATCTGGATATTTTGTTTTTTTTTTCGGATACCGGATACCCGGATTTCGGATACCCAGAATTTCGGATACCCGAAATCCGGGTATCCGAATTTCCGGATACCGTATACGGGTAGTAAAAGTCACTAACCGAAAATCCGGGTACCCAGATTTTCAGATATCCGAAAATCCTGTTACCCGGTTTTGAACACCCCTACTGAATATATAGTTGTATAGAATTCTTTAAATTAAAATATTTTCAGTATTATAGCACATAGTATAATCATCAGTTCCAAACAAAGAAATTTCAGTTAGTAAATGCATGTGATTCGTGACGGTAAAATCCAACAAACGACAGATGGATATCCGTGACGGTTACTCTGCCACCCCACGATCTATCATCTTCTCCGGTAACCCAACGGCCATATTTCCTCCATTAATAAGCTACCTTCTTTCTTACACTCTTCCTTTACTCCAATCCAATCAAATCATGGCTCTAAAACTCTCGCCGTTAACCATTCTCTTTCTCCTGATCTCCTCCGCCGCCACGTCACCCACCCTCCGCCTACAACAACCCGACGGCGTGATTCTCAACCTCTGGTGTGTCGCCAAGAACAACGCCGAAGATTCCGCCCTTCAATCCGCCATCGATTGGGCCTGTGGAACCGGTGGCGCCGATTGTACGCCAATTCAGCAGGACGGTCCGTGCTACGATCCGGCCGACATTAGGAAAACGGCGTCGTATGCCTTCAATGATTACTGTACAAAGAATGGAATGACGGAAGATACATGCAATTTCGCCGGTACCGCCGCGTTGACTTCCCTTGACCCAAGTAAAACTTCTCAGTTTCCCCCTTTTTTATTTAATTTAAGAACTGTAACAGAATGATACCGAATTCAATTAAATTTAAACTGAAATTAAAATTTGATTTGATTTTATTTAATTTTCAGGTCATGGCACTTGCAAATTTTCATCAAGGTAAACAATCTTGTTATTAAACTCGGTTACTGTTTGCAACCATTGTAGTTAAAGTCGAATCTTGTTACTTTTACACAGTGTTCCACAATTTTATAAATAAAAGAAAAGAATAGAAAGGAAGAGAAGTAAAGAGAAAACAAGAGATATCAAGAAGAAAAATATATCTCCTTTTTGTATTCCCGAGTCGGATAGAAAAGAAAAAAAAATCATCATTATTTGTGTTACTGAGTTTGAGAGAAAGAAAAAAAATTAACACATTTACAATTCTATCCTTAAAATATAAATAAATTAGACAATGACAATGTTAATTTGGTAATTGCAATTGATGAAAATTTCTCTTCTCTCCAAATCTTCTCACTTGTGGGAGGAAGATTGAGAGAGAGAAAATTGTCATAATTTCCTTACTCTTCTTTTCCTTTCTTTTATAAAAAAAAAAAACTCGAGAACACAGTAAAATTTTTATTTCCTTTCATTTTCTCTTCTTTTCTCTCTAAATTTAAACTCTGAAAGGGGAAATAATATAGACAAGGGTGCCCATAAATCAGGGCTGGAATTCGGGTCGTTTCGGGTACCCAAAAAATTTGGTGTCAAATCGTTTGTCAACCCATAATTACTCAATTCAATTTTGTGTGCAAGAAAATATTCAAGATTATATCCAAAAATAATCAAATCATGATACTATTAGAAATGTAATTTAATATAGGCAAGAACTTCCGGGTCGGCCCATTTTTTACCCAATTCAATTTTGTGTGCAACATATATTCTAAGATGAACATCTAATTACCAAACTAACCCCTGCTTATAATCAACTTGAAATTGTTAAATTGGTAAAATTTACTTTAAAAATGTGATTTGAAATTGTGTCGGAAATTGGCAGTTTGGAAGGGAAGACTACACAAGGAACAACATCAGTAAAACGAAGTGGGACATCAACGGCCGATATCACAAGTAAAGGAGTTAATATTTCATATGGTGGTATTTGGTTATGGTGTTTGTGTTTTTTGTTATATTTTGGTCAAATTTTTGTTTAGATTGATGCCAATTTGTTTCTTTAGTTTCCCATTTTTGGAGCCAAAAGGAGTTAGTTTGGCAAAACCAAATGGGTGTATTGTATGAAATTTTCTTAATAACATGATTTTTTCTTAATAGCTTGAGTTTTTCTGCGACGCTTTCTGTTGGGAATTTATTTTTGCACCACAACTTTTACTTCTTATACCACACAGTACAAGTTTTATAACATACTGTACAAGTACTTCAAGCATTAATTGTGGTAGATAACCTAAAAGTGGTGCGAACATCACTACTTTTTCTGGTTACAAGATATGTACGTTAGTATGTAGGTCGATCATATCGATGTTAACTGCACAACGCAAGTGGTTGCTTCTTTGTTCTCATGCCAAAATGCATTTTAATACCTTCAATTTGGATGACTAGGTCCTCTACTAACTTAAACAATTAAAGGTGTAACATGCTACTTTGAACTTAACAAAATAGTCGATTTATTACTCTGACTCACTAGTTTGGTCTTGTTTTCTCACGTGATTTGCTTCGAATATCAATATATTAAGATGTAAAATCTTCAACGAAAGTAAGTCAAACAAAAAAATGCGATCAAATTAATTATGCATGGTACTAAATCGACTATTTTGTTAAGTTCATGGTACAATGTTGCACCTTTAATATTTCAGCTTAGTAGAGAACTTAATCAGTCAAGTTCACGAATCACGATACTTATCCACACATTCTACATTATCTCAAATGATTACAAAGCCATTTGAATACCATTAATTAAATTACTCAAAAAGAATGAGCCAAACTAAGTGAGTGGATTCACTTGACCCTTCGAACATTCCAACGAGTACAAACCTTCTAAAGATCTCGCAACTCTTTGAGGATGTTCAATTCGTAAGTGGAGAACCAGCGCTGAGTAGACCTTCACTTGCTGACACACATAACTTTAATCTATCATTGGATCACTCTTTTTTCAAACATAAAAATCGATATTTATGGATTCCATTGACATATTTTGCTGTCCTTCAAGATTCTATTGGTCCAGACTTTGTTTCTTTTACGAGCTTTTCTAGCACACCTTACGTACGTATGACTAAAATTGCTATAAATAGGTCTAAGCTGAGATCATTTACCAAAACATCTCCAAAAATGACTAGTTTTCGGTTCTGGTTTTGTGTTTGCTTACTTCTTGTTTCACTTTCACAAACCAATGCACGAACGTTGGTTGAAACATTTAAACACGATAGGAGCCTGACCGCACCGTTTAGAGCCATGTTTGAGCAGAAGGCGGTGCGGTTAGGGTATGAAGTTCCAACTCGTGTTAGCCCCGGGGGACCCGATCCTAAACACCATTGATTGTATTTGACTTTTTTTTTCGTTTTTGATTATTTTGTGGTTCGTATGTTGTCAACTTTGTTTTTGGAGCAAAAATGTGACTCCTTTTAAGTGCACAAGATTGCATGTTCGTGAGTTGTGACTTCTTATCCACCATCCAATGTAATTTATTTTTTCTGTGAATAAGAAAAATTGTATTGTTTCCTACTAAATATTTTTACTTAATCATGCTACTTAATCTCAAATCCAATGTTTTTGCATGCAATTTTATCCGTATTATATGTATGATTTATCTAATAGCTAGGTGGAATGGTATTCAATCTGAGCAACAACTTAACGAACAATTACAAGAAATAAGTGTTTGTTCGTGCAAATGGACCGAAAACCTTCCAATTTATTCATATATGGTTCTTAATTAACAAGATAACAAATTGTTTTACCAAAGGGCTTGTAGCTTAGCAGTAGAATGTGTTTCTATTTGACATGTGGTCAAGGATTCGAGTCTCATTATAGGCAATGATGTAAAATTAGGAGTAGTGTACAATAATTTTTATATCAATTAATAACACACAATAAATTACATGTAACATTTCCGTCTTTCCAGAAAAAGTACATTAATGAACAGAAAAATATATTAGAAACGCGCTCTAGTAAGAGACTAGAGACGAGTTACAAATACATATGAAGACATCGAGCATTAAATGGATTCCTAATCCACTCGACCCAATTGAGTTTAAGATTTCTATGTCTATTTGAAATTCAACTAAAGGAAAGAAATTTAGCATCATCGTATAGCGATCAGCCGATCACTCATTTTATCATGCACAAAAGGAAAAAGGAAGAAAACCGGACCGTGATCATCGTTGTGGTATGAAGTAAAATCGAACATAATTTAAAAACTTACCTTATGACATATAAATTAAACACGAAGAAGAACGAGTGAGAAGACATGGCAAATAGTGTGATGAACGATCCATTGAGTTCACACGTTTCAATCATAGTCGAACCATAAATGACCTGAAATTCTTCGCTCACTCGGGAGGAAATGAGAAAAGTTATATTTGTGAGGAGTATAATATTAAAGTTAACTTCTCATCGTACTTGCTTAAAATGGCACATTATGGGTATTTATACCAGATTTGCATTTCTAGTTTTGGAATATTCTTGTAATATTCCTTTTATTAAGTCTAAAATATTTCTTAAACTATAATTTGTAATACACATACTCACACCCCGCACGCGCATATATACTGTCCCTATTTTCTTTGGTTGACTCCCGGTCACAATCGGTGGACCTTTGTTCAACTCGAACAATTCGTAGAAAGCATGGCCCGTGCATGTAACAAGTCAATAACTTATGCATCCTTCATAAATTTATGAAACAAATCGCTTATATCCTAGCGGTATTCAGGTCATTAGGTGTCGTACAAGGTTGTAGGTTCAAGTCCCAGCGTAGATGAAATTGTGTATATTAGCAAGTGTGTGTGTTTAACATTCAAAAAAAATATCGCACTTTTTACCTAGTCTTTCTTTGGTGGAGCTCCAAACCTATTGTATGTCTATACCGTGGTTCTAAAAGCCGTGTCATGACGGCTCCAAGGCATGACCCTCACGTTACGAAATAGTCCATTGTGATGGTGTAATGTGTGGTGTAAGATAAGGCAGCAAGTATCGCCTTACGAAGAGTTTTTTGTAGATGGTTATGAAAATTAAATTTTGGCATATATAATACTACCTCCGTATCAAAATAAGTGATACACTTCTTGAAACACGATTTTTGAGGCAAAAGATAAAAAAAAAAGTTTAATATAGATTAAAGTGGATAGTTAATTAGTGGAGAATGGGTCACACTTTTTCTAAATAAAGTGATATTAATGATGTTTAAAAGTAAAAGTAATGATAACAAGGTAATTTCATTTTATTAAAATAGATAGTTAGTGGAGAAATGGTCCCATTTTTTTACCAAATAAGGTAAATTTTTGAAGTGTATCACTTATTGTATTTCATCCCTAAATAGAACGTGTATCACTTATTTTGATACGGAGGTAGTATAAACTTTGATTTAACACTTTTTGTTAACTTATATTTGAATTATAATATAAATCAACAAATATATAATTTTTTGTGAACTTAATATACATATATATAAATTATACTTCCTCTGATTTAAAATAAGTGATACACTTTCCATATTTGGGTGTATCAAAATAAGTGATACACTTTGAAAACTTACCTTATTTGGTAAAAAGTAGTGGGACCCATACCCACTAACTATCTACTTTAATAAAGTGAAATGACATCTTTACCCTTACTTTTACTTTTAAACATCATTAATATCACTTTATTTAAAATTTGTGGGACCCATTCCCCACTAACCATCCAATTAAACTAATTTAATTATCATTATCATATTTTGCCTCAAAACCCGTAAAACCAACAATGTATCACTTATTTTAAATCGGAGGAAGTATAAAAATGGCCGGCTCAAGTGATGCCTTGACATACATCATGATTTCATGCTATGCCTTTCGTTAGAACCTAGTTGGTTCAACGATGGCGGTTGTGGACTTTTAAAACCTAGTGGATGTCACTTTTACCATCTAAAGAAAACGTGAATATCTAAATAGATTATTGGATGTGTTGGAAAGAGTGTCCAACACATCAAATAAACCGGTATTCCGGTTCGGGTATTTTAGAGTCCTATTTGGATTGCCCTCGAGGCGTCAACGAACACGAGAATTAACGAAGTATTTAATTAATAGTTTAATTAAATGACTATCGGGCCAAACGGACTAGTGTAGTTAATAGGAATTAACTAGCTATAGAATTCGGGCCATAGGGTGTGGATCGGATCGGGCTTGTGGAGCGGGCTTAGACTAATTAGAGTTTGACTCTAATTAGGTCTACACAACTATAAATAAAGGGTTAAGGGTATAACCTAAACACACTTAATACGTGTTGTGCAATACCCCATTCGGCCGAATACCCTATTCGACCGAAACCACCACCGCCGAACCTCCGACCGCCGCTGCCCCGCCGTACGCCGCCGTCGCCGCCGTCGATCGAAAGGGTTTTCGATCGTGTTCTTCGGTGATCGTTTTCTCAAGAGTGCTTTGTACTACCTCGTGGTACTTCGTCTCGTTCTTGACCAACCTTGGGTGTGATACGATAGAGGGATTCTTACTTGAATCCTAGTGCATCGTTTTGATCTGGCTCGTACTAGATCACAAGGTTTATCTAGTTCTCCAATTCGCCAAGAACAAGTAAGTTATTCGAATTGATCTATTTAATTATATTAAATATCTAGTTGCATTAGAATTGTAAACCTAACGGTCCAAAAGTTTTAATCGGGTCAATGTTCTACCAAGTTGCTTTTGATTTCCGCCTTAAGCAAAGTGTGGCTAGATGCATAGAAAACCCAACAGTGGTATCAGAGCGCCATTGGTTTACAAGTCTAATAGTGCTAGACAAGAAATTCGAAATCCATAAAAATTGTTTTTATGATTTTCGGAATTTCCGAAAATTGTTTTTGGGGTTTCCGAAAATTAAAAAATACATTAAAATAGGTTTTTAGATTTTTCGGTATTTTATAAAATTGTTTTGATAATTACCGAAAATTAAAAATATGATTTTTAATATTTCCGAAAATTCGGAATTATTAATTTAATTATTAAAAACGTTTTTTTTATTTAAATTAATAAATTATGATAATTTCAAAAGTTGGAATTATCAAGAAATTAAATCAAAAGATTTTGTTAAGTATCTAGCCTTATTTAAAAGATTTGAAAATATCTTTGTATATATTTATATATTTTCCGAAAATATATAAAAGAATATATAAGATATTATTTAATAATTAAATAAAAGATAAAATCATATTTATGGATATATGTATTTTTCGGAATACATATATATGCCATAAATAGATGATTTATTAAATCTAGATGATTATTTGAATAGTTTCAAATAAGGAATAAAATCTTATAAGGGTTTAAATTTAGGGATATATATATTTTAATATATATCCGAAATTTTTTTTAAATAATATAAGGATATGGATTTTCGAATATTTAAATTTGTTTTGTCTTAGTTTTATAATGGTATATAATAAAGATAAATGTTTAAATAAGTATTATATATATGATATATATTAATTAAAAGTTTAATTAGAATATATATATATATATAAATTTCGAAAATTCCATTATATATCAAATATGATTTGATATTCTTCCCTTATATATATAATATTATGTAATAAAAAGTTTATTAAATATTATATAAGATATAGTTATAATAGTTTATATATATTATAACTAAAGTTAAATATATCGTCGCTTATGTCACTAGTAGGCTCACCCATAGTCTATGACATCTAAAGGATGAAAAGGAAGAGATATAGATCTCTAAACGGGGTTGCGTTTTTAACACGCCTTGCGCTGACCTGCCCCGCCGCTTCCCTTGTCGTAGAATGGAGCTACCGAACAGGCATAATAGGATGATATTAAGATTAAAAGTATAATCATAAAATTAAACAAATCCTTCCCGTTTAATTAAATGTGAACATTGTGTGCTCTCCATAGAATGACATGCGCTCATATCATAGTCTGATTAACGGAACTCGTGTGGTTAACCGGTACGTTAATTGTGAGATTATTTTATGAGTGAAACGATTCTCGCGATACTCAAGCGAACTTGAGCCGAGAAGTCCACGTGGGTATTCCATGGTTGTTTCACCTTCTAATATATGATCCACGGTATCCCTGTCATATAGATTAGAATGAGCATTAATTCGAAATTAACATGCCATTCTCCCACGAGAATGAATCTCAAAGAACTATGGATTTCATAAGATTGAAATTGACAATAGTTTGCCTACGACACGAAATTGTTTGGTGTGAAATACGGCATCCCTCTTCACATCAAATAACTAGTGGGCGTATCCTAGCCTTATGAATAAAGATTGGGAAAATTATTATAAGGGTTTATTAATGAATGCACTAAATAAAGAAATTGTTTTCTTTATAAATGTCTTCCAACAACAACTTCCTCCAACACCACCACTTCCACTTCCAATTTCACCATAAAATCATCCTCGATTTTCTATCTCAAAAAGTTTCATCTCGTAACAGTATTACGAAATTTAACTACGTGGATTATATGATTAATTCACGAGCTTCTGTTGAAAATCTAAGACTCATTCCGAATTGCAAAGTGAGAAAAGGAGAGTTTGTATGTAGCTTCATCAAAATGATGAAAGGCTACATATCAGAAAGATTAGGGTGTAAATGTGTCTAAGGAATTAGCAGTTGACATAGTGTTAAACTCGCTCACTCCGGCATATTCTTCGTTCGTATCAGACTACGATAAGAATAATAAAGACATTACACTCATAGAGTTATGAAAGGAACTAATAATTGCTGAAGCAAAGATGTTAGACATTCATAACTTTAATTCTGATACTCATATCTTAAATATTGAATCAAATGGTGCTACGACAAGTGAACCTTCTCACCCCAGTGGAAAAGGGGAAGCTAAGGTGGGACATACCCAACGAAAGCTTAAGAGAAAGAGAAGTTCACTAATATCACAAAAGGATTCAATGTGTTCTCATTGCAATGAAATGGTTCACTGGAAAAGAAACTGCCCAAAGTACCCAGATGATGTGAAGAATCACATGGTCCAAAAGTATGGCATCTTAGGTACAATTATGATTGAACTTCACAGTGCTTCTATGTCTAAGTTCTTGGGTCCTTGATACAGGGTGTGGTACTCACATTTGCACTGATATGCAAGGACTGAAGAATAGTAGGAAGCTGAAGCATGGTGAGCTGAATCTAATCATGGGAAACAGAGTCTCGACTGTTGTCACCAAGATTGGAGATTATGAGCTCATGCTTAGTACTGGTCATTCAATTACTTTATTAGATGTTTGTTTTTCGCCATCTATGGCATGCAACATTATATGAAATTGATGGTTGCGTAAACAATAGAAATCTAATATTAAATGTTGATTCATCCAAAGGTGTATTGGATAAGTCATGTCTATGGCATTGTCGCTTAGGACATATAAACAAGAAACGCATAGCTAAACTCCAAAAGGATGGAGTGTTAGAATCATTTGACCTCAAATCGAATGATGTGTGTGAATCTTGTTTACTTGGCAAGATGACAAAGGTGCCATTCACAGGGTCATGTGAAAGAGGCAAAGACTTGTTGGACCTCATACATACTGATGTGTGTGGACCGTTCAAGTCTAACACTAGACATGGTGAACGATACTTCGTCACATTTACTGATGATTTCAGTAGATATGGATATGTTTATTTGATTAAACATAAGTCTAATACTTTTGAAACGTTCAAAGAATATCAGTAAGAAGTAGAGAATCAACTGGGCAAGAAGATTAAGATGCTCCGTTCTGACAGGGGCGGAGAGTATCTTAGTCAAGAGTTCATCGACTATCTAAAGAGTTGTGGAATAGTATCCCAACTCTCACCTCCTCGAACTCCACAACTTAATGGAGTGTCGGAAAGGAGAAATCGAACCTTGCTTGACATGGTACGATCAATGATGAGTCGATCAACACTTCCAGTGAGTTTCTGGGGATATGCCTTAGAAAATGCAGCACATATCGTTAACCTTGTATCAACTAAGAAGGTTGCCAAAACTCCCTCTGAAATGTGGACAGGGAATCCTCCCTCCCTCAAACATTTGAAAATCTGGGGTTGTGAAGTTTATGTAAGACATGAATCTCACGACAAGCTAGATAACAAATCAGAGAAGTGCTACTTCATTGGCTACCCACGACAGTCTTTTGGATATCGGTTTTACAATCCGAAAGAGAACAAAGTGTTCGTATCTCGAAGAGGATTTTTCCTCGAGAGAGATCTATTATCCAAAGAAGACAGTGGGAGCAAAATTGATCTTGAAGAGTGTCAAGAGTCAAACAATGAAGATGTAGTGGAACCTATAGTTGACACTAGCACTCAACCAGAGGATGAGACTCCTGTTGAACAAAATGATGTAACTCCTACCGTTCCACGTAGATCCTCTAGAACTGTTCGCCCTCCTGAGCATTTTGGTGATTATTATGATTTCCATATTGCTGAAGGCGATACATCTACTGGTAATAGTTTACCAGTTGATGACGATGAGCCATCGAGTTATAAGGAAGCTATGGAAGGCCCTGAGGCTGAAAAATGGAAAGTGGCTATGGAGAGTGAGATTCAGTCCATGTATGACAATCAAGTATGGAACTTGATTGAGACTTCTCCCGGTGTCAAAACCGTTGGATGTAAGTGGATCTTCAAGAAGAAGATAGACATGGATGGGAATGTGCACACCTATAAGGCTAGGTTGGTTGCAAAAGGTTATACTCAAACTCATGGGATTGATTATGATGAAACCTTTTCACCAGTAGCCAAGATAAAGTCTATCAGAATATTGCTTGCCATAGCTGCATTTCATGACTATGAAATTTGGCAGATGGATGTTAAAACCGCCTTCCTTAACGGAAGACTTACTGAGGATGTCTATATGGCACAGCCAGAAGGTTTTATCAATAAGAAATATCCTGATAGAGTGTGCAAGCTTGAGAAATCCATTTATGGATTGAAACAAGCCTCTCGAAGTTGGAATCTTTGCTTCCATGAGAAAGTCAAGGAGTTTGGTTTCTCTAGGAGTGAAGATGAGTCCTGCGTTTACATCAAAGCTAGTGGGAGCGTTGTTGTCTTCCTAGTACTGTATGTGGATGACATACTCCTTATAGGAAATCATATTCCTACACTGCAAGACGTGAAGTCTTGGTTGGGAAAATGTTTCGCTATGAAGGACCTAGGAGACGCAGCGTACATACTCGGTATAAAGATATACAGAGATAGAGAAAGACGTCTAATAGGATTAAGCCAGAGTACATACTTGGATAAAATACTAAAACGTTTTAGTATGGTTGATTCCAAGAAAGGGTATCTACCCATGAATCATGGCATAACATTGTCTAAGAGTCAATGTCCCAGTACTGAGCAAGAACTGGAGAAAATGAGTCGAGTCCCTTACGCCTCGGCGATTGGATCGATCATGTATGCCATGGTATGTACTCGCCCGGATGTCTCATATGCGCTAAGCATGGTGAGCCGGTTCCAAGGCAACCCTGGCAACGATCATTGGACTGCGGTGAAAACGATTCTCAAGTACCTAAGGAGAACAAAGGATATGTTCTTAGTGTATGGTGGGAAAGACGAACTTGTTGTGGAAGGTTATTGTGACGCGAGTTTCCAAACGGATAGAGATGACTCGTGCTCACAAACTGGGTGGGTGTTCTTATTGAACGGAGGAGCTGTCACTTGGAAGAGTTCCAAGCAGGAGACAGTAGCTGATTCAACTTGCGAATCTGAGTATAGTGCTGCCTGTGAGGCATCAAAAGAGGCCACATGGTTGAAGAATTTCATTGGGGATCTTGGTGTCGTAACAAGCATCAAGGAACCAATGAAAATCTTCTGCGACAATGAAGGTGCAGTCTTATTGACTAAAGAATCCAAAGATCATAGTCGAACCAGGCATATACTCAGAAAGTTTCACTACGTGAGAAAGCAAGTTGAAGATGGGGACGTGATAGTGACAAGAGTATCGTCGGAAAATAACCCGGCTGATCCTTTCACAAAAGCACTAAGTCGTGCCAAGCATGATGCTCATGCGAGGACGATAGGAATTAGATTTCATAGTGACTTATCATAAATTGTCATTCATTTGAAATTGTAGCGAATATTAAATTGTATGAATTGATGATTTATTTATGGAGATTAAATAATTTGCAAGTGTTCTATCATTCATATAGTATTTAATTATTCCATTTCAACCTTTTGCATGTTTAGAACCTATTCCTAAGTAAACTAAGAGATTACTTAAACGTCCACAGTCGATCGTTCTTATGGGAATAAGAACTGAATTAAGATGTCATGAGAGAGTGAGTAGATTGTTCAAGGTATGAACATTGCATAGAGATTGCTGCTACTCTCATGAGCATTTAAAAGGTGTATTTAAATGTTGGACCAACCCACGCTCAGAGTATTACCCCATGGACTTTATCATGGGTAATAGTGAGGCGATAATATCGTATGAGTCTTCAAACCAAGATGCATCATTTCCTTAGTACGATTTCGTGATGCATTGGTCTAACTCCAACGCTATTCGTAACTGGTAGCTATAAAGATTAGTTCCATGTATTATGTGATGACTATGAAGGAAGATGATGTAGTTAAGGTTTATTCGTTCCCTCTGATCAAAGTGATAGAGGAGATATCCATGGGCCCCCTGTTGATTTGATGTGACACTGAAGTACCTGCGCAGGTCATGACTAGATTGAAAGTTCAATCATGTAGTCAAATCGTCATCATAAATCTCGAATCAGGAAACATAATCGTAACTAGAGTGATTGACATGTCCATGTCACTAGTTACATGATATCGTGCAACGAAGGACATATGATCACTTATCATACACGAATTCAATGTATTTATGTTTATAGGGGGTTCTTTTTAATATGTGCTAATAGGATACAAGGTACTTAATAAATCCGTTTAACGACCTTAAACTTTTCTTAAAAATTAGAAACAATAATTTAATATATCACTTAAAAATAAACAAATCGGGCTTCACTGATTTTCATTATTACATTTTTTAGAATTTTCAAGTTCATTTAATATAACTTAACATGTACCCAGAAAAACTCATATAATTAATTTTATTTACTGTTTAGTAGAAATTAAAATTGTTTAAAAAGCCCCCTAAAATAAGTGTGGTTTTGTAAATGTTTAATAGAAATATTAGTTGCACCATTGGACTATTTACTATTGTAACTGCTGTGTTAATTTAACTTTTACTCAGATGAAATAAATATTTTGTTTTCTAAAAAGTTGTCATTAAAAATATTACGGAGTACTTATTAAAATACGATCAAAAGTAGCATGATATTACTATATCAGTATATCCTTCTGATGTACATTTGCTCTATTTTACAAAATACAATTATATTTTTGCATAAAAATAATAACGATAAATTGAACGTATGAGTGTGCAACAAAACTCATAGTTGCTTTACTTGTTTGTATATACACTAATACGTACCCACGTAGTAATAGTAATAGTAATACCTTTGGCTCTCCATCATCTTGATGGGTCGAACAGTCTATACGCACATGTATTATGTATATACGATCTACATATAAAGAACCAAAAAGTGACTAGCTTGTTAGATAAACACCCATATGTGCAATGCCCTTTTGTGTTTGTTTAATGATAAAATTGCCGCCAACCCATGATATAATGTTATCTTTGCTTTCCTTTTGACCAAAAACGACCCATCAATCATCATGTGATGTGGCGCCTCGTAATCTAATACCCATAAATTGACATTAAGTGTCCACGACCATTTCATTTACGTGGCACCTAATATTTACCTAACTGAGTAGGGGTGCCTAACGGGTTTTCGGGTCGGGTTATGGGATCGGGTCGGGTTTGAGGTATAAATCCTAACCCGAATTCCGATCCGATAAACATTCGGGTTTGTCGAGTTCGGGTTTATTATTGAATGAATGATAATTATTTATTTACTAATCCATTAATTTATGGTAAAAACATCCTAAATTTTAAAGGAAAAAAAACACCTTAATTTTAATCGGGTCAACTCGAATCCCGACAACATAAAAATCCTAACCCAGCCCGATAAGGAATCGGGTTATGTTCAAAAACTCGATATTAACATAAGACCCGAATACACCCGACCCGAATAGCATAATCGGGTTCGGGTCGGGTTGACCCTTTGGGCACCCTTATAATGGAGTAATTGGTAGAACCCTTGAAAAAAAATTAGAATATTGTTAAAAGTAATTTATTTTTATTTTTCAGTGGATGCGATCCTAAAAAAGAAAATGTGCAATCGGTTGCTTTTTTGTGTGAGAAAAAATTAAAAAACATATATTCTATTTAACTATTTGTTAAAAAAAAACAGTTCAAGCAAGTTATCATCAAAGCCAAAGAAACAATTGTGTAACTCCTCATTTTTTTCATAGATTCGCCACATTAGGGTAGAAACATGTTAATTTTTACCACAATCTACAACTTGCTAGGTGTTAACAAGATTTCGATTATTGAGTCTTTGATTCTGAAACCACAAACTAATCGTCTCAAATAAAAATACACACATATATTTCCAAGAGTTTAAGGCATGTCGCGGGAAAATTGCGGTAAAATAAAAAGAGTAAATTGCAAGAATATTATATGCGGTAAGGCGAAAGTGCTGCCCGCGGTAAAATAAACTACAGACACAGTGCTTATGGTTTGCATTTTTGATATTTTTGATCTCTCACCTCAAAGGTGTAAATCAAGTCCGTTAGTTAAGACATATTAGTCATTTGAACTATTTGGTCCCACCCAAACCCTTTTCCTTTTCTTTGTACACACACTAACACACGCCACCAAACCTTGTGGTGGTGGTGGTGGGCGGTGTGCACCATGTGTAGGTGGGTGGCCGACTGACGGTGATGAGTAGTGGTGGTGGTGGTAATTATTAGAATGATATGTATTTATAAATTAATAAAGATAATAAGATCAATAAGTAATTGCAGTCTAGTAATTAACATCTATCGTAGTAGTTCGGTTGTTAGAGCTCTTTGTTAATAACATAAAGGTCACATATTCTTGTGTGTTACCAAAGGGTCAATGGTCTAGCGGTAAAAGTGTTTGTCACCAACCTTAAGGTTGAGGGTTCAAATCTCATGATGGAAATAGGTTGTTTTAGGAGTAGATTGGGAAAATGCCGTTCAAAAACAAAAAACAAAAAAAAAAACAAAAAAAATCTTGTGTGTTGCATATTTTTTATAAGTACAAAATTATTTCAAAATACTAAATGTATTAGCCGAAAATTAAATATTTTAAATTTGGGAAGTTATATACTACTGTGCTATAACAAAGATAAATATTTTTTTTACAACAGAATTTCGATATGAATAACCCTGTCGTTAGAGGCAATAAAGATGCTACAACAAATGGAATTGGCTATTTTGTTCTAGAGTTCCCTTCAAAAGATTTTGTATAAATAACTAAACAAAAAGTTAGAAATTATATATAATCATCATCATCAGGTTATTCATGCATCTGTAATGATTTACCAAACGATTCCCCTAAAAAATAAAGATTGGAAATTGTTTATAAAAAAGAATGAGAATATATGATCAATGTGGGTATAAAAGTTGTGGTTGTCTTGGAATCTTGATCCTCTAACATGAAACCCAACATATAAAAATCCAACGGTTTGGATAAGCAAGTGCTCAGATGCCATCAAATTTAACTTCTTTTTCACTAGAATTTTAGTTGGTTTTCTGTTGATGAACTTTTTTCCTCATATTATATTATCTATATGCAGCCAGGGCCGGTCCAATGAGTTTTTATGCCCCGTGCGAAGTGGGCTACTAATGCCCCCAAGTAGCACAAACACAATACGTAACATAAATGTATAAGCAAAAAACTGAAAAAGTAACATATTTTTTCCTTAAAAAGTTCAAACCGTTACATAAAAGTTATAAACTACCTAAATGATGATTACTAGCAATCTTTGACACAAATGCCAATAACTTTTTAACACGTGTGACATTTTTGACCCGCTTCCATTATAGTTAAATCCTTGAGATTAAAACATTTGACGTGGAATTGAAGTTTTCTGTTGCAACCTATTTTCTTATAACTCTTAAATCATTTGACAATGATCTACATTTTGATCCCACATGAAAATGTTATCATGGGGACAAAAATCGAAACAATATATAAAAATATATACGCAAAAAGAAAGAGTAAATTTAAAAGGAAGAAAAATCCTTAAAGGCTCCTCAAGAGCAATCACTAGACATATAACCAATATGTTGCATTAAAAATATTGAGTTATAACGAACTCTAGTGCAAACTAACTAAACAAATAGTAATTAAAATATTAACCTTAACTGAAAATATGCACTCCCAAACACCCTTCAATAAGTTGTTTTGGACCATCTTATTTGAAAAACATGCTGCTAACAAATATTAGTCGAATGGGCATTTGCTTCAAGTTCAGAGTACTACTTTCAGGCTCAATTTAACAAAACATAATAACAGCAGCATTCTTCGGTTCGACATTTTTAGTTCACCATTCACAATTTAGGGTTCTAAATTGCAGAAAACTAAATTGTAAGATGAAGTATTAGAACTAAATATTACTCAATATACATATGGTGATAACAATATGAAATTGTAGGGAAGTTATGTCTTTGTGATGTTTTTATCTACGCGTTTGCTCTATCTTTTTTATTGCAAACTTGAAGATATGAATTGGGAGTCTAGTTGTTAAGAGATATCCATCGCTATTGCGGAAGTCTAGGAGACTTTCTCGGAAATCACAGTCACGCTCGGTAACTGTTGCCCTCTTCTAATATATTTTTTATTTATTTTATAAATGAGCATATATATACACATTGGACTAGAAAATGATGCCCTAAGCCCCTTTGATGCCCTGGGCCGTCGTAAGGGCCACACGGTGCTTGGGCTGGCCCTGTATGCAGCCAGTGATATCATTCTTTTTCTTTTCTAGATCTGCCTCTTATTATCCAATTTTACTTTCAAATTAGGTGTTTTCAACTAAATAGAAGGAAAAACACATTGCAGAAATCATTATTGGAGAGGGTGTCTAAGGTTTAGTCAATGAATTAAGTCCCTTTATATTTAAGAGGTGGTGATATTCTTATCACAACTTTTAATGCATGTACCGCATCTAATATTTTAAATACTTGTACAGTTAGGTGTAAAATCTGTACTTTGTGGTATAACCATCAAAAGTTGTGATCTATTATCAATTCTCATATTTAAGAGGCGGTATATGATATACTTTGAAAGAAAACTAGGTAAAAATGTGCGTGATTGCGTTTTGTAACGGATTTGCAATATTACACATCATAATTATGAAAAAAGGAAAATTATGATGACAATCCTAATTCCTAAAGGCTATAAATAAGAATATAAATTTAACATAAAGATAAACGTCTGAATTTTAAGATTACTACTCCATTAATACATTAATGATTGTTTAAATATTTTATACAGATTAAAGACAACCTTACTTCATGTAACCAACAAAACTCTTATATAAATAAGAGTAATGGTATTTAGGCCTACCATTTAGACCTACTCATAGGCCTACTCATTAGATGAAGACACGTGTCAAAATCAACGGATAATATTTGGATAGAGAATTAGTGGTATACACATGTCATCCTATCAAGTGAGTAGGCTTATAGATATGTCTAAATGGTAGGACTAAATATCATTTCTCTATAAATAATGCATATGATAAGTGACAAAAAGTTCCACGTAGGATACTTTGTTCGAGTGTATAAACAAATCATCCTTAACATGTTCAACCCACCATTTGTCGGACTTCCATTTCATCCACTATATTCACCCCACGTTGGATAATGTGGGGCGGCACCAATACATGTATGAATTTATTAATTATAAATCATGATAAAACGAAAACTTTAAATCCAAACAACAAAATATATAACGACCATGAAGTTTGTCGGTTAATATATATGCTCATCATTATTTTGTCGATCTTAATATGTGATAGAATGATTTAAATATGAGAAAAGATGTCGGTTAATAATCATAAGGATAGTGGCCTATTGGTAAAATTTCATTTTAAATAATAATAAAATTCTTAGTAATTTCCAAATTAAATCCTCATGAGCAAAAGAAAGATCTCATTATAGCCACGAAGGACCACTTGTGCTGATATCTATAAAAAGAATTCCACTACAAATCACTATAGTGTTAGGCTGTTAGTCAAGGTTGTAGAACTCGCTACTCGTGATCCGTTCGTTCGACGACCTTGCAGCGAGTAGTTGGTTACTCAGTGAGAACTCGGCGAGTACTCGAATCGGGATTTTTATGTATAAAGTTATAAAAATATATAGTATACATGTAATTTACCTAATTTTTAAAATAAATACATATTAAATGATAAATTTTAAGTTAAATTATGCCCCATGTATAAGATTAGTAGCATAAGACAATTAACATAACTTCATTCTCTTGTAGGCCTAATAGTGCATTCCCTTGTAGGCCTAACAGTGCATTCTCTTTAAATAAATGAACTTGAAATTTTAAAACTCAATTGGGCCTAAATCCCCGTTGTTGACGCCTAAATCGATATTACTGTTGACTGCAGTTGACTGAGTAATTAACCGGTTAGGACCAACATGACTCAGTAAAACACCGGGTAGCGGTTACCCAGCGAGTACTCGGCGGGGTAGACCGAGTTTTACAACATTGTTGTTAGCTATGTGATATATGTTAGGAATTTAATGACAAAAACATGTAATTGGTAAATTATAAATGTAAATAGAATAACTAGACCAAGTATTAAATATTTAGTAAAAAAGAATAAGAGAAGATGAAACAATGCGACCACCACATAACCAACACACCCGGTTGATAACCACCTTAACTGCCGTCGATAACCGCCACAATTAACAATTGTGACTGCACATATTTATTTATTATAAATAGGGTTCAAATTCCTCAAATGTAATTATTCAAACATGTAAATTCAAAATCAATAAAAAAGTGTTTTTCTATGTTCATATATGTTTCCGTCTTTTCAGTTGTTAACAATATACGCTTTTTTTTTTAATGTTATATTTTGAAAATGCATTACTATATAAACTAAAACAAAACACAACACAACAAAATTTAAGGAAAACTATTTTTTTGTAAATGCATTCATAGATTTAAAATATGTAAAATTAAGGGCAGCTTATCCATGGTTTATTTCAATCAGATATTGTGTATGATGACTCAAAAATTTCAATAGATTCTAAACTAACATGGCACCTCTCTCCCTCTCACTCAATATTATATATCTCTCATCTCTGTCAACCATCTATAAATACTACCCATGATCATGCAATCTCTACAACTACAACATCCTTAAACAAGAAAGAACCAAAAACAAACCAAATCTAAATCCAAACCCAACCCCTAATGGCAAATATCACCGGATCAAAAGGTTTGCTACTCATTTTCATCATCTTCGTCATCTTCATCGCCTCTGATGCCAACCAAGCCATGCAAAAGAGCGAGTCAAGCCAACTTCTATTGCGTAAGTTAGGGTTCAAAGTGTCTGATCTTGAGTATTACAAGAGACGGTCGCTTGATGCAAACCCTGGAAGGGTTGCACCAGGTGGCCCAGATGGTCAGCACCACTTTGCTTCATCGCCATTGGGCCACTAGCTAACGCATGTCGTAATTGCACGACATGGTGGTTCATGGTTTGAACTTGGTTGGCGGATTCGAATAACAAACGAGTTTTTTTCTTGCAAGGTTGATGTTGTTTGCTTTTGGTTTGGGGTTCATGCTTGCCTCTTTTCATTATAAGAGAGCGAGTTTACGTTCGTGTCACTTAATTAATTTGTTGCAGATTTTGATCATATTGTATGTTGTTGAGGATTTGACGTGTTAATTAGTGTTTGACCGATTACGGGTTTAAATCTCTTCACTATATATGGTGTCTAATTGTCTGCATGTAACATTGTAGTTTTGTTTCAATGTTTCGGATGTAATTTTAAATTATCGGGTGACAAAATAAGTAAAACATAAAAAAGATGGGTAATAAATGAATAACACACTAAATGGTTAGATATTACTTAATAAATGAATAACACACTAAATGGTTTAATCGGAAGAAAATTTTTTTATTGGCATATGATATAAGATAATATGTTTTAATTAAAAAATATTTTAAAGGATGTATGTGTTATGACTATTTTAATCCGGCTATTTTAATCTATTAGCAGGGTACTCACATAATGCAGTGGTCATGTAATTATATTTTGCGTCGACCAATTGGTGGGTGGTGGTGGCAATAATGGTGGTGGTAATTTTAAAATTTTAAGGTTTAAGGGATTAATAAATATAACTATAGCAAATCAAGAAGCGTATGATCTGTTAACTCAGTTGGTTAGAGCATTGTATTAATAACATGAGTATTATGTAGTCCTACCATTTGTGCTTACTCGTAGTCCTACTTATTAGATGAATACATATGTTAAAATCAAGAGATGATATTAAGAAAGATATTTAGTGGATTACACATGTCATCCTATCAAGTGAGTAGAACTATATATATGACCAAATGGTATGATCAAATATCATTTCTCTAATAACATATAGGTCGGCAGTTCAGGTGCTGCATGATGCATAATTTTTATAAAGACAAATATGTCCCGTAATAACAATTGTATTGGTTGAAAATTAAGTCACGCTAAAAGTTCCAAATTATAAATTAGCTTAGATATTTATTTACTACTTAAAACAAATATTTGATATAGGTGTAACAAAAATCGTAAATCGAGTTAATTTGTAATATCCAAAACTGAAAAAATAGAAACCCGAAAAGAACCCATATGATGGAATTCGGGTTTGTTTTTTATTCACAAATACCCACAATTACTAGAATCGAGACCATCTGTATATATGTCCAATTTTTCTTTTCATAATTTCGTTTCTTTTCTATAATTAATTATCAACGCCAAAAATGTCTTTAAGTTTAATTGTTTCTGCCAAGATATTTTTATAGTTATGACGAAACACCTTTCGATAACATAACAATTTTAGTACAATGTAGCTTTAATGTAATTAAACTTTTAGTTTTGTATCATATCAAGATGATAAAATTAACAATTTTAATTTCCATCTAAAAATGGGTATCATGATCCGAAATGCGGATAATTACTTTTTTCATATACTTGCAATTTGGGTACCCGTCTATAAGTAGGTCATATATGTTAACTACTCGAACTGAATTGTCTTGTGAAAAAAAAAAATATATAGCGGTTCATGCGAGAACCACTAAAATTGCGAGAACTGCGAGAACCATTTTCTAGCCAATCATTTTGCTTAATTACATTTTTTAATCTAAAGGGTATTGTGGTCTTTTTAACATTAAAATCTTTTTATTAAATTCAGTTTCCTTAATTAAATTAATTCATTTTTAACCTTAATCCTATTTTTTAGGATCCAAATTTTATAATTTGTAATTTTTTTCGCAATTCGTATGTATTCATTGATGAACGCCTAAAAATAACTAATATTTTTTTTACCATTTTTAATCTGTTCAACATAATAATAATGTGTTCCATTTGCAAAATTTACAGATTTACTAATGAACAAATCTACAATATACATAATGAACAAGTCTGACAGGGAATTTTATTAACCTTATTTAATGTATTCAATGATGAACTAATGAACAAAGTTATAAACTATGAACTGAAACCTTAGACTGATACAAAATTATTTAGTAACCGAACCGTTCATTATTGATCAATTAACAATGAACAAAAATCCGTGATTAACAATGATTCCATTGCTATTAACTAATAATTCCATTGGAAAATACCCTGCAACAACCTCTTTAAATCTCCGAACCTTAAATCTCCGAACCGTTCATTATTGATTAACGAACAATGAACAGAAATCCACAAGGTGCCACTATCAAATCTGTTTGAGGTTCTGGTGAAGGGCAGTGGCAGTGCGAGCGGAGGGAAATAGACCACCAAAGCCTCCAATCTCTCTTTTGCTATCCTTCTAACAAGCACTGATCCTACATCAATGTCAACACCATATATCATATCATCAACCTGTCTTACATTAAACTCAAATTATAACAACAGAAACCCAAATCTTAAGCATTTAATAACTGATCGAACACATTCAGCAAAAGATAACCTGGAAATATTAGAAGGTCGGTGGATATGGAAACCATCGCCGACAAACGAGCGAGCACCGATTCCACTCGACATGGATAAGAAACTGGAAAACACAAGCCAAAACAAGCGTCTGGAAGATCAGAGATTTTATCGTTAATGATGTTTTTTGCCATTGAAGATGAAAGAAAGACCGAAATTTTTTGTTCGGTCATTGATCTAGATGTGCGATCTACGATGTTGTACGACGGCAGATGTTAACTCCGGCAATGGATGAAGGAGATCATCTTGAGCGGCCGTTTCAGAGGTTGTTGGTGACTGCAAACACACACATCTAGGGTTTGTTCGTGACTACAAGAACTAGAGAGAGAAACCGCCAAGAGAAAAGTAAATTCTAGAATTCTTGAAACCCTCTTATTTAGGATACGGCAGTTTTAAGGTTTCCTTATCATGACTATTTTACCCCTTTGTCACTTTACATTAAATCCTTGTATTTTTATTTATTTACGAAAAGGCCATAAGTCATCTTAACCCTTGATCGCATAATCTGATGGTCATGATTAGTTCTCGCAGTTCTCGTAATTTTAGTGGTTCTCGCATGAACCCTTATATATATATATATATATATATATATATATATATATATATATATATATATATATATATATATATATATATATATATATATATATATATAACATGAGGTTTTAAGAGGTAGCTTTGAATATGGAGAAAAACAAAGACTATAAATCTGAAACTTTAGATTAAATAAGATGGGTTTTAGTGGGTTTTCAAAAACTTTTTTGAAAAACAAACAAATATACTACTATTAATTACTAAACCTAGGAACTTAGGAAGTATGTTTGGACTTTGGATAGCATATCATTCAAGAGGGTCAAGTTTGACTAATCCTTTAAACTTGAGGGGGTTACAAGTTACAACTTGCAAACTAAGATTTAAGTGGTACTCCCAAACCGGAGTGGAGTAGCAAATCCGACCCATATCAAAATTCCACGCGCCACCATGCCGCGTTGGTAAGCCCTCTGTCCAGTGTCCATTACACACAGTGACGGCAATTCCTCGTAATCTCGCAAGATCATCCTTCAATACTCGTTTAAGCTCGAAACGATAAACCTGAGTTAGAATTATATAAGCGAAGAATCCAATGAGTGAAAAAGGTATGTTTTCGGAACGCTAGTTTGTCGCTATGGAACTTAATTAGTTAATTTTACGTTGTTAGTGTACAATAATTGAAGCTGTGTAAATATTAGGTTATAAATCTACTAATCTGTACGGAAATCCAGTAGCTTCCACATGTTTTGAATTAGGGTTTTTGGATTCCATGTATGGATTCAGAGCCGTAACACAGTCTCCATACTCAAAACCTAGCTTTTGAAGAAGCAAACGCTAACCAGCTAGTAATTATGGGTTCTAGGGTTCCTCCTGCAAATGGAGCGAGTAAATTCGGGTTTCAAAAGCTGGAAAATCGAGTTACGATTCAGCTGACTTCAAGGTCAAACCAGGAAATGAGGGAAATTAAGAGGAAGCTTGTAAGTGAGCTTGATTTGGTTAGGATATTAGTGAAGAAGATTGAAGAAATGGATCGAAACCAATTAGGTGTTGATGCTGAAGTTTCCAACAAATTGTTTAAAAATTGTGGTACTTTACTCGAGAAATTAATGAAGCATAAACACGGTTGGGTGTTTAATAAGCCCGTTGACCCGTTAGCCCTCGGTTTGACTGATTATTTCGACATTATTAAGCATCCAATGGATTTAGGTACTGTAAAATCACGCCTCGATAAAAACTGGTATAATTCTCCAATGGAATTTGCTGAAGATGTAAGACTCACATTTCATAATGCAATGACATATAATCCAAAAGTGCAAGATGTTCATGCTATGGCAGAGCTTTTGTTAACCTTTTTTGAAGAAAAATGGAAGCTTCTAGAAGTTTCAAAATTGCAGCCTCTAAAAGTTCCAAAATTGGGTAAAATCTCGTCTTTAAAGAAACCGAAAGCTAAAGAACTCGATAAAAGGGAAATGACATATGAAGAGAAGCAGAATCTTAGCATTAATCTGCAGAATTTACCTTCAGAAAAGCTGGATCATGTTGTCCAAATTATCAAGAAAAGAACTCCATTATTATCCCAAAAAGAGGATGAAATTGAGGTGGATATCGATACTTTTGATAGTGAAACTTTATGGGAGCTTGATCGATTTGTCAACAATTACAAAAAAGGTTTAATCAATAACAAAAGGAAAGCTGAATTCCCTAATCAAGATGTAATTGACATTGAACCGAACATGCAGGACGTGAGTTTATAAATTATTATAAGGCCAAAATGCATTTTAGTACCCTGAACTTGGCCGACTGGAATTTCTACTACCCTAAACTATTAAAGGTGCACCATGGTACCCTGAACTTGACTAAATGATCGATTTAGTACCCTGACTCGTAAATTTGATCGTGTTTTCTTACATGATTTAATTTTGTTGGAGCTTTAAACGGACTAAAAAATGTATGTGTATCTCAATATATTGATATTAGAAGCAAATGATATGAGAAAACAAGAACATATTAGTAAGTCAGGGTACCATATTGACCATTTTGTCAAGTTCAGGGTATCATGGTGCACCTTTAATAGTTCAGGGTAGTAGAAATTCCACTCAGCCAAGTTTAGGTTACTAAAATGCATTTTGGCCTTATTATAACCCTTTTATTTATTTTTTGTTTTTCTTGAATTAATGCGGAATTATTTTAAATATCAGAACATTACACCAGTTGTGATTGATGCCCCAAAAGAGGCAATTTCTCCTGTTCAAATGGAGAAACAGATTGAAGAAAATGTTACAAATGGAAATAATAAATCAAGTAGTTCAAGAAGCTCGAGTAGTGTATCTGGATCTTCTTCTAGTGGTATTAATTATTAAATATTAATAGTTTAATACAATATTTTGTTACTCCGATTTTTTTCACAAAATTACTTGAATTCGAACTGCTTCATGTTTTTTTATTTTTTATTTTTTTTTTATTTTTCTGAATTAATTACAGATTCTGATAGTGGCAGTTCGTGTGGAACAGGATCTGATGCAGGTCATTAATAATTGAATAATTGAACGTAGGTGACATTTTTTGGTCTTTATTTACTGGCATCATAGTGGTTATTTGATAATTAAAATCTAAATAGCTTAATGTCTTGATTAGGAATATATGTGACATAAGACATAAGTAATATCTATAATAAAAGGCATTTCTTTTTTATTTAATTGTTTTGCAGATTTCAGAAACTGTACCATCCATCAAAGAAGTAGGAGTTGTTAGTAGTTGAAATCGTCAAACCTGGAGCAAGTGTACAACTTTCAATGCATGAGGTGCAAATTGTTACTACGTTATTGGGTCCAACCAATTAACCCCTTTTGGTTTTGTTCTAATCCATAACTGTAATGTTATACTAACTTATTTGGCAAGTTTAGTGTGTTTGTAATTGTATGTTTGTAGTTTCTTAAAAGTTAGCACTAATAATTTAATTTTCATATTATTGAGACCCCTCACAACTATATCTTCTTGTTTCATTCTATCATTTTTGTCATTCTAGCATTACATCAACACTTCTAAACTGACATAAACTGACACACTTCTGCCAACATATTTTTAGTTTCTCTAGTCACTTTATTTTACACCATATACACATGTGTATACATATATACACACACACACATGCTTACACTTTGGCCCTTTCATCGCATAAACGACTGTTCCAAGCGACGAATGAAACTGACAAGGGCGTGCCTAAAATGTCAAACTGACGAGCCCGTTGTCACTGCTTTAAAGTTGCCATGAAGTTCCATAAAAATTCATCAAACTCCTACCGAAGGTTGTAAAGTTAATTTCTTACTCCCCCCGTCCCAATTTTATTGTCCATATTTCCTTTCTTAAATGTCCCAAAATGATTGTCAACTTGAAAATTCAACCAATCAAAAAACACTTAGGTGGTAAAGATAAAATTCGATTGGTTGCACAGTGTAATAAATGCATTTTTTTAAACTGTGTGATATTCAAACATGGACAATAATTTTGGGATGGAGGGAGTATTAATTAGTTTATTTGTAATTTTATTGCTAAGGATTATGTTTGTGTGTGTGACTGTGTGCAGCTTTAGACGATTATGAATGGTTGTGATTTGTGAATGATTATTCATATGTCATTGTGGGAATAATTAGGAGAATAAGAATAAAGGAAGAAAGGCTGCAATGCTTTTATGTTTCGCATCTTGTCTGTTAATTACTAAAAAGGAAAAATATAGTGTAAGCAATCTAACTATTTAATATTTTTTATGCCCTGAGTTTATTACTTGAATACATTAAACTTTATTTTTAAATGATTTGTTGTTATTATATTTTTAATATACACGTAAACATAACAGCATGACATATCAACATTTTTACATTTGAATGTTCTTGGTCAAACCTAAAAAGATATTTTTCCAAGATGTGTTAGGTGGCTAAGTGTTGATTGTCAATTGTTATGTCATGACTAAACAAAAATCACTAACAAAGATGTTAATGTACATAAAGTTGTGGCCAATCATTAAGTAAATAATAATTAAAAATGTTGCATTTAAATCTCTAGGGGAAATATCATAGTCTTTGTAGACAAGTGGTATTAATGTTGATAACGATAACACAAGAATTCAATCATGGACATACAAGTAATGGTTTTGTTAACATTATTTTTCGAAAAACAGTCTCTCTACTTTCAGATAAATATATAAATGTTTATATCTCACTTCTTTTATACATTGCCTTTGGCAAGACTGAATACTATTGTTTATCTATTTTAAAATATCCTAAAAATACATTGATATACCGCTATGTTTATCTATTTTGTCAAACTATAACCACAAAGACAAAATAAAATAAAATTGAGGGACTGTTTTTGTAATTCAGTAAAAGAGAAAGAAACTATATAAAAGCCCCTTTTGCTTATCACTTCACCGATTAACAGCAACGAAATACAATGTGTTGTGGAGATGGCGATTGCAGGCCTTTAGGGTTCCTACTCGGTCTCCCCTTCGCTTTCCTTTCTCTTATTCTATCAATCATCGGCATCACCGTCTGGATCGTCGGGTACGTTAAGCTTCATCATTCATTGATTTCATTCCCTCTTAATTTCATGTTTAAATTGTTCGATCGAATACGCAGAGTTTTGAATTTGAGATCCGTCTACTTAATAACTGCTTGTTTTCGTTTGACACTGAGATCCGATTGCTGATTTGAAACAGATTGTTGTTGACATGCATATGTCCGTGCTGTTTGTGCGTTACGGTGATAGTTGAAATTGCAATTGAGCTTATCAAAGCTCCGATTCATGTCATGGAATGGTTCACTTCGAAGATTCCTTGTTGATTTTGCGATTACGAAACCTAACTCTTTGTGTGTGTGTGAGTTCTCGTGCATAGTTTGGTGATTTAGTTAGTGTTTAATGGTTGATTATGAGCTAGTACTGGTATGTAGTATAATTTTCGTTTGGATTGTGAAGTTTATATAATCATGTATGGTGTCATTTGATTTATGATATTTGTATGTTTATCGATGGTGATCGGTTGTAGTTTTCGGCGGTAAATCCGTTCATTTATCCTTTTCTAATTTTCCTTTATTTAATTCTTTATTTTTTTTAATACTTCGTATAACTGAAATTAATTTATACTTTTATCAGTTTTCTGTAATGTTTGGTATTGTTGGCTCGGCAAATGGGTCGGGTCGTGTCGGGTTCGTCTCGTATCGAGACGTTAAACGTGTTGAGGCCCCTAAACCCAAACCGACACGTTTAATAAATAGGTTCAAAATATTGACCCAAACCCGAAATGGTTAGTTTCGTGTCAACCTGACCTAACCCGCTTACCCATGAAAAGTCATACTTCCTCCGTATCAAAATAAGTGACACAAATTAGCTTACACGTTTTTTGAGGTAAAAGATTAAAGTATGGGTTAAAATAGATTAAAAATACATAGTTAGTGGAGAATGTGTCCCACTTTTATTGAATAAAGTGATATTAATTAGTTTTAAAAGTAAAAGTAAGGGTATAGAGTAATTTTACTTTATTAATGTGGATAGTTAGTGAGTATGGGTCCCACAATTTTTACCAAATAAGGAAAGTTTTCAAAGTGTGTCACTTATTTTGATACACCCCAAAATGGAAAGTGTGTCACTTATTTTGATACGGAGGAAGTATATAACGATTAAACAAAACAAAAATCTAACAAAAATATAATAAAATTTAAAAGAAACAAAATAAAAATCCAACAAAAACGTCGTATAATTAGATATTAAGCCCAATATGAAATAAGAGCCTAATTTTTTCTACAACTACTAAGGGGTGTTTGGGAAAGCTTATTTAAAGGAGATTATAGCTTATGAGCTTATAAAAGCTTAAATAATCTCTTTAATAAACTTTCCCAAACACCCCCTAAGTTATACCCAATATTTACATTTACATATAATTTGCGTTAATATAAAAGCCACTTTTAATTGCGTATTTATAATTTATTAATATATATTATAATATTATGATCAAAATTGCGTTGATATAAAATATTTAAACTTCTTTTTATATGCAACTGGTTTATTTTTTTACGTAAATATTTTAGTTACTTTTCATTCTAATACAAATTATAATATACAATATATATTTCACATTTAATTTAATTTTTATTATTAACTTAGTATGCTACAAACTACATATTTTATCTATATTTTATAAAGTAATACTCGTACTACCTATTAAAAATGATCGCACAACACGTAGATCAATATTATATCAGTATAAATGTATAATGTATGTTTACAAACACAATAACACCCTCTAATTTATATATGGAGCCTTTACATATATATTTGTAAAACACAATAATTGAGACTTTTACCAAATGATAGCCAATTATCATTATATAACTCGTCTTTACCTCAATGTTATTTTCTCCTTTTTATTTAGATCCATGATCGAGTCTTTTGAACCTTGTTGTTTTGTATGCGAGATCATAACAAAATGGTTACATTATCCACATACAGATTTTGTCATGATTGTATGTTGTACAAGAAAAATAAAAAATTCATTGTTATTTATGTTAAAAATACTATTATATAATTTGATAATACGTATGAAGAGGGCTCGTGTTTGGTTAGCTAGCTTGTAAGGTAATACCTTAATAAGGTGTTGTTTGGTAATATCTGAATGATGAAAATGTCTAAATGATTCAGACTTCTCCTTACATCTGTCTGATTAAGAGGCAGAACATGTTCAATTTTTTATTCAGATATAGATTAAGAGGCCTAACCAAACGCTCTGAATTTGTCCGATTAAGAGGTTGTCTCTGAACTGAATTATTATGAGGCTTACCAAACAACACCTAAGATGATAATTCTTAAAGAATAATTCAGTAGCAATCAATATAATTTTGTTGTTGTTTATAAAATGAGATATTTTTCCTTTATAAAATGAGGTGCTTAAATAAAAAGGATTATGTTAATAACACTTTTTAGACTGTCATTAATATGCATCAAAAGTTTGTAAATTTAATTAAAAAATGATATTTTGTTATTTTGACTTCATTTTCCATAAAATAGACGATGAGTAGGGCTACAGATACATTCACTCGTGCAGCCACTTCTCACTCTCTTACTCATTTCTCTCAACACTTTCTGCTCTTCAAGTGTCAGTCATGGCGGCCGCCGCAACAACCTTCTCCACCGTCACACCTACCGCCTCATCGTCGACTTCCTCCAAATCCGCCCCCAAAACCCTAAGGTTCAGCACAGCGTTTTTATCATCCATAACTTCCTTCAAATCCCTCCAATCTCGCGTGATTTCTTCCGGTACCGGTTCCGCCCTGGGAGCTCGTATGGTTGCAGCACCAACGATCACCAATTCACCGGTTTCGCTCGATTTCGATACCTCTGTTTTCAAAAAGGAGAAGGTCAACCTTGCCGGTCACGATGAGGTTCGTTTCATTCTTATCATCTGTATGTATACGTACATCCTCGTGTGTTTTGCATATACCTAACTAATCAAGTAACGCAAATGTCTTAATTTGATGTTTCTGTAGTATATTGTAAGAGGAGGAAGAGATTTGTTTCATTTGTTACCTGATGCATTCAAAGGTATTAAGCAAATTGGTGTCATCGGCTGGGGATCTCAGGTATGTATTTGAAATGTTAATTTGTTTAGAACTCTAATTGTTGTATAGTTTATTTATAATAATCAATTTTGCTTTCTGTTTAGGGTCCTGCTCAAGCACAGAATTTAAAGGATTCGCTTGTAGAAGCGAAATCTAACATTGCAGTGAAGGTGTTTATAAATTTGAAATTTTATTTGTGCAATAGTGAGATCAGATTTTGAAGTAATTTGCTGGTTAATTACTTAATTTAGCATTATATGTTTCGATTAAACAGATTGGTTTAAGGAAGGGTTCAAGTTCATTTGCTGAGGCTCGTGCTGCTGGTTTTACAGAAGAAAATGGGACTCTTGGAGATATATATGAAACCATTTCTGGTAGTGATTTGGTCCTACTTCTGATATCTGATTCAGCTCAGGTTTGTCAATTTTCTTCAACTCAATCACTACTCTTTCACTGTAATTTAAGCTTTCTAACTTTTTTCTAAACTAATAATTAGGGTTTAAGCAAGTGCATGTTTTGGAAATTTATACAGTTTGTGCATTTTATTGCAGGCTGATAACTATGAGAAGATATTCTCCCACATGAAGCCTAACAGCATACTTGGACTTTCCCACGGTTTTCTTCTCGGTCATTTGCAATCAATCGGTCTCGATTTCCCAAAAAACGTGAGTGTGGTTGCTGTGTGTCCCAAAGGAATGGGTCCATCAGTCAGGAGGTTATATGTTCAAGGAAAAGAAATCAATGGAGCTGGTATTAATGCAAGTTTTGCTGTCCATCAGGTTGGTCAACAAATAGTCAAACACGTGTTTGCTCATACCATTAAATATTAATTTATTAATGATTATCAAAACATTTTTGCAGGATGTTGATGGTAGAGCCACTGATGTGGCACTTGGATGGTCGGTTGCTCTTGGTTCACCCTTTACATTTGCTACTACTCTTGAGCAGGAGTATAAAAGTGATATATTCGGGGAACGAGGTAAGCCCGTTTGACCCGTTTATATATACATAAACGGGCTGAATTTGACACCAATAAATTCTCTCATGGTAAAAATCAGGTATTTTACTCGGTGCTGTACATGGTATTGTTGAGTCATTATTCAGAAGGTATACAGAACAAGGTATGACAGAAGATTTGGCTTACAAGAATACTGTAGAGTGCATCACTGGTGTGATATCAAGAACCATCTCAACCAAGGTTTGCTTTTTATGGTTTTTTACTTATATACCCCTAGATTGTTCAATTTTTATTAAAAAATATTTTTCTTAAAAAGGGTATGAAGGCGGTGTATGAATCGCTATCAGAAGAAGGAAAAAAGGAGTTCTTGACAGCCTACAGTGCTTCATATCACCCGTGTATGGAAATCTTGTATGAGTGTTATGAGGATGTGGCAAGTGGCAGTGAGATTCGAAGTGTTGTGTTGGCTGGTCGCCGGTTTTATGTATGTTTTCTGACCATATAATTATGAATTTATGATTATTTGTTTTATAATATACTTATATAGTGATAGTGATGAACTGATGATGATGTATGATTTAATAAAACAGGAAAAAGAGGGTCTCCCAGCCTTTCCAATGGGCAAAATTGATCAAACAAGAATGTGGAAAGTTGGTGAACGGGTTCGCGCTACTCGGCCCGCGGGTGATTTAGGCCCGTTGTATCCTTTTACAGCAGGTGTCTATGTGGCATTAATGATGGCTCAGGTGAGCCTGTTTTTTAACTCATTTTGATCTATTAATATAAATTACAAAAAATTGTCCTGTAATCTTCCAAATTCTACGCATTTATGATTTATCCCTATACTTTTTTTAAACTTTTTTTTGTCCCTTTACTTTTTAATTTCTTGGTTTTTGTCCCTATGGTCTTCAAATTTCATTTTTTTTCGTTCATTTTGACCTAAAATGACCAAAATACCCTTTTTTCGTTCATTTTGGTCATTTTAGGTCAAAAGTGGACGAAAAAAAGAAATTAAAGACTATAAGGACAAAATCACGATATTAAAAAGTACAGGGACAAAATAAACGAAATTAAAAGTACGGGGACAATTTCTGTAATTTACTCTTATTAATATCTCCAAAATATGAATTGCTTGAAAAATAACACAGATTGAAGTACTGAGAAACAAAGGACACTCATACTCTGAGATCATCAATGAAAGTCTGATAGAATCAGTGGATTCCTTAAACCCATTTATGCACGCTCGCGGTGTTTCATTCATGGTGGACAACTGTTCAACAACCGCACGGTTGGGTTCCAGAAAGTGGGCCCCACGGTTCGATTACAATCTAACCCAACAAGCTCTGGTTGCTGTTGATAATGGGACACCTGTCAATCAGGATCTTGTCAAAAGGTTCTTTGAAGATCCGGTTCATGAAGCGGTTAAGGTTTGTGCAGAGTTGAGACCTACTGTTGATATATCGGTTCCTGCAGATGCTGATTTTGTCAGACCGGAATTGCGTCAGTCTAGCAATTAGAATAAGATTAATGGGTTTGTTTTGATTTGTGGTAGTGTTTGTGTTTTGTGGGATGTACTTGGTATGGATGTTTTGTTAGGTTTGGTGATTTTGGAATAATTGAAGTTTTTGGCTTTTTGTCATGTTTTTGGTGTATAGCTTAACGTGGTTCTGGCCGGTTTTCAGTCTAGTTTGCAGATGCACTTATTGGGTTAAACATGATTAAGCATAGTTTTGACACTATCTTTATGCCAAGAAGGTTGTTTTTCTTCGGCTGAACAAGATTATTGTGTTATGTTATTACTTATTAATGAAGGTGTTGGTTTCAAATGATAACTTAAAAACATGTAAAGTTACGTCCATGTTATATAAGTCATAAGTGCTCGTTTTTTAATGAACTTAATTCTGCTTATAATAATAATACGATTATTACTAATCAAACGTTAAATTTTGGACAATAGAATTGATTATATACATGTTCAAAAGAGCCTCTTTTGTTCATAAAAGGTCTCTTACTTTGATCAAAGGTAATGTTAGTTCTATAGTTTAAAATACTCAAAAACCATCTAATGATAATTTAACAGTAAAACGTTTGAACTGATATTTTAAAGGTCGTTAGGTTGTTTATATCAAGACCAAAACTCAGATACTCTCATAGAGCTGGAATATATTTTTTTAGTAAAACATATGGCATTACACGACGCAAGAGTCCATGTAAAGTGAAGCAAAATTCAGAGGAAGGTTAGAACGCTCCAACAAATGAGCTTCAACACAAACTTAATCGTATCTTTTTTTAGCTATTTTTTTTTTTTTAATTTCAAAAATCATATCCAATAACTATATTATAGGAAAAAGGTTAAAAGTTTAATCCAACATTTTTTAGGTTTCGGATCCAAAACATTAACTTCAAGGGTATTCAACCCATCATCCTCAGTGATCGCTGCTCTCAAACTCACCGGCAATTTTTTTCAAATTCAAAGATCAAACGCTCCGATTAGGCACAAAGAAACGAACATTATTATCAAGCGCCTGAAGAATCCCAAGAAGACCACCTAATTCCGAGTCAAATTTCCGTTCAAAACCCTTAAAAACCATGAGTGAAGAAGGGAAGGGCACGGCCGTCGGAGATCAACAGCCGTCTGCTCCTTCTCAGCTGCAGCCTCCCACAAATCTTCATCAATCCACGCCGCCGCTCGTCACGCAGTCGAATCCCCAAATTATTCCAGGTATATACGATCGGAATTTATCGGCCCTAGTTGAGGATTCAAATTTAGCTGTAAAGATTGTATTAGTGATGATTATTCACACATGAGGCTTCCTTTCCTCCGCTTTTTTTGTCTGATTTTTCTGATCTGCAAGTTTGCACACCAACTGTTTGTGGAAATGCTACGTGTTTGTATATGACTATATGGTAAATGTTAGCTAATTTAGGAACAAGATTGATTTTTTTTTCCTCATTAGGTGCTTATTTTCTCAGTATTCCATGTCTGTATTAACACGATCACTGATTAGTTGCTTCAGTAGGAGATGCTTAACTCCTAGATGACCAATATAGCAGCAGTAATTAATCAAAATGGTGGTTTGAATGTTTTAACTTCTAGGCAAGCCACATAATTAAGTTTAATTCGTTAAATTTAATTATGTAAAAACAGAGAAAAATGCTAGAGTTGATGCTGTATGGCAGCAGATGAATAAAGGAATTTCCACACAGAAACTGAATTCTATTTTAAAGAAATCTCCCACAAATTCCAAAGGAACTTCATCTAAACCTTCTCCAAAACAATCATCTTCTGTAAGTCTTCATACACATTTTCATAATTACATAATTTGAACTTAACATATTCATTAAATTCACCTTCATTTAGAGTTGGATGACAGTTCTTGGGCTCGGTCAAAAGAAGACCTCACCTATCCAAACAATACCAACTTTAAAACCAGATAATAGAGAAAACAGTGTTGATGCAGATGCTTTAAAAGTTGCAGCTGCCGCCCTTTCTGCCGTCAGAGATGCCGCCAATATGGCGGCTGTTTCAGGAAGAGGAAAAATTGAGGTAAAATCAGGACCGTTTTCTTGCAATTGCCATTTTCATAAAATATAGCCCAAAATTCATTTTAGTACCCCTGACTAAATATTCTACTACCCTGGACTATTAAATGTGAAGCATGGTACCTGAACTTTGCAAAATGATCGATTTAGCTCCCTGACTTATTAATTTTATCGTGTATTCTTACTTGACTTACTTTCTTTGGAACTTTTGACGGACTAAAAAATACACGTTCATATCAATATACTAATATTTGAAGCAAATCGATTTGTCAAGTTCACGGTACCATGATGCACCTTTAATAGTTCAGGGTAGTAGAATACCTAGTCAGCCAAGTTCAGAGTACTAAAATGCATTTTGGCCTAAAATATAATAATGTTTTTAATTTTTTTTTTTTTTTTTTGCAGGTGAGAGAAGTGAGGGATTTTGCAGGGGAATCGATTGAAGTAAAGAAGCTAGTCGATGCAAATATGACCGAATCATCATCAGAAAAAGACAAAAATGCACCTTCTGCAGTCGATGCGATTCTTGAGCAAATTAAGAAGAAACCGAAACTAAGCGTTCTTGACAAAACCAAAAAAGATTGGGGAGAATTTAAGGAAGAAAACCGGTTGGATGAAGAACTTGAAACTTACAAAAAGAGTGGAAATCAGTATTTGGATAAACAGTCATTTTTGCAGCGTGCAGATTATCGGGAATTTGAAAGGGAGAGAGATGCTCGGTTAGCTGTGCAGGCCAAAAGGAAAGCCGATATGCGAGAAGATGACTAAAAATACCATTTAATGTTTTTTATCCGATTGGTACGATTAAATGTCTCATTGTTTTTTGTTTTTGTTTTTTTTCTAGAGAGATTATAACGTATTTGATATTGTTTGATTAATTAATGATGGAATTTGTTTATCTGCGAGTAATCTAATTATTGTGGTTTAGGAGTAGCTGAAAGAAAATTGATTATGTTTATGTGGTTATTTACCCAATTTTAAGTCCTTAAATGATCAGAATTTGCTTATACTAAAAAACTATCTAATACGACACATTTTGTTACAACCGATTATGAGTGTAGTAATCTGATTATTAAGATTCAAGTGGTAATAATCTACTTGATAAGACCCAAATTGATGATTCATTGATTCCCATGAAGTATTTGACCTACACCTCTGTTTTGAAACTTTAAACTTTACGAGTTGTCTATTTTTATCGAATGAGATTGATAAACAAAAGTATGAAGCTAACCATCATACTAATTGTTTATATTCCATGCTATGACTACTCGTAATGGGAGGTTAAGGTGTTGTTTGATAGGAACAAAATGATTAAGCGCTGAATGATTTAACGGTCTGAATGATTAAGAGGTTTTGTACAAAACTTGATTTTATTGTGAGAAATTTTTTTATAAGAATTCTGACTGCTTAATGATTCAACATATGTTCTAAGAAAGAATGATTCAGCAGTTTTTTGCTATCTCATTCAGCATATACTTCATTCAAAGGCGTTAAACAAACGTACTGAATACTGAATGATTCAACATTAAGCGCTATATGGTTCCATTAAGCTACAAATAAACACCACCTAAGAATAAGTTCGAAAACGATCAAATAAATATTTCGATTAATATGTAACGCATTTGAAAATATACTTACTTTTTATATATGTAAAAAAATTAATATAATCTCAAAGTAAGTGCTTTAAATTCTTCTTACAAACGCTTGTAAAATAAACGGCCAATAATGAAAAGAGAACGAACAAATTGTGGGTAACGGTGAAGACTGAAGAGAGCCAAAAGGTGAAAAAGCATTTGGCTAAAACCTAACCTCTTTCTCTCTCTCGCCACCGCCGCTAGCTTCCCCCACCGTAACGCTACCGCCATGGCGGCTCGTTGCTTCAATCCATGCGACAATCTCTTCATCGCAACCACCGATACCGCCGCCACCACCTCCGCTTTCATCTCCACCAAACCAAAATCTCTCCCTCTGTCATTATTCCCACTAAACAAGTCCAGAATCACCCACCATTTATCACCACCTGCAACACGCACGCCAACTGTTTGTTCAATTGCCTCAAAGAACACCCAAGCAACTCAAGACCAGAAACCGAATGTTGGTAAGCGGACTGACATTAAAAAGATTATGATTCTCGGTGCTGGCCCTATTGTTATCGGCCAAGCTTGCGAATTTGATTATTCCGGAACTCAAGCGTGTAAAGCTTTACGAGAAAACGGTTACGAAGTTGTTCTGATCAACTCAAATCCTGCAACTATCATGACTGACCCAGACATGGCTGACCGGACTTACATTGAACCGATGACACCGGAGTTAGTCGAACAGGTGATCGAGAAAGAGAGACCGGACGCAATTTTACCGACAATGGGCGGTCAAACCGCCCTTAATCTAGCGGTTGCGTTAGCGGAAAGCGGTGTGCTTGATAAGTATAACGTGGAATTAATCGGAGCTAAACTTGAAGCTATCAAAAAAGCTGAAGATAGAGAATTATTCAAGCAAGCAATGAAGAACATAGGGCTAAAAACACCTCCATCTGGAATCGGTACCACACTTGAAGAATGCATGCAAATTGCTAACAAAATCGGCGAGTTCCCGTTAATTATCAGACCAGCTTTCACTTTAGGTGGTTCCGGCGGTGGAATTGCTTATAACAAACACGAATTCGAGACAATTTGCAAATCAGGGCTCGCAGCAAGCGTGACGTCACAGGTTTTGGTGGAGAAATCGTTATTAGGCTGGAAAGAATACGAGCTTGAAGTTATGAGAGATTTAGCTGATAATGTCGTTATTATCTGTTCAATTGAGAATATCGATCCAATGGGTGTACATACCGGTGATTCAATAACTGTCGCTCCTGCACAAACTTTAACCGATAAGGAATATCAACGGTTACGTGATTATTCAATTGCAATTATTAGGGAAATTGGGGTTGAATGTGGTGGATCGAATGTGCAATTTGCTGTTAATCCTGAAGATGGTGAAGTTATGGTTATTGAGATGAATCCTAGGGTTTCTAGATCCTCTGCTTTAGCGTCAAAAGCTACTGGCTTTCCGATTGCAAAAATGGCGGCTAAATTGTCTGTTGGTTATTCTTTGGATCAGATTCCAAATGATATTACGATGAAGACACCTGCTAGTTTTGAACCGTCTATTGATTATGTTGTTACAAAGGTTTGACCTTTTGACCTTTTTTGTGAACTATTAAAGACACCTGCTAGTATTAAATTGTCTGTTGATTCATTCAGCATTCAATGCGTTTGTTTAGCGCGAATGAAGTATATGCTGAATGGGACAGCAAAAAGTTGCCGAATCATTCTTCCTTAGAACATATACTGAATCATTAAGCAGTCAGAATTCTTATAAAAAAGTTTCTCACAATCAAAACTAGTTTTATACAAAACCTCTTAATCATTCAGACCATTGAATCATTCAGCACTTTTAATCATTTTGATCCTATCAAACAGCACTTGAGTAATTAGAAGTTACATAATTCTAACGTTTTTTTTCTTCTTCTACAGATACCCAGATTTGCATTTGAGAAATTTCCAGGATCATCACCAGTATTAACAACCCAAATGAAATCAGTTGGTGAATCAATGGCAGTTGGAAGAACATTTCAAGAATCTTTTCAAAAAGCGGTTAGATCACTCGAATGCGGTTACTCTGGTTGGGGTTGTGCGCCAATCAAAGAACTCGATTGGGATTTTGAAAAAATAAAATACAGTTTGCGGGTCCCGAATCCCGACCGAATTCACGCACTTTATGCTGCAATGAAAAAAGGCATGAAAGTGGATGAAATTCATGAAATAAGCTTCATAGATAAATGGTTTTTAACACAACTTAAGGAATTAGTTGATGTTGAACAGTATATTATGGCTAAAGGTTTAACTCAGCTCGATAAAGATGAATTTTACGAGGTGAAAAAACGAGGTTTTAGTGATAAACAGATTGCGTTTGCTACAAAGTCAACCGAGAAGGAAGTTCGGGTCAAACGGTTGGGTTTAGGAGTTGTTCCTGCTTACAAACGGGTCGATACATGTGCTGCTGAATTTGAAGCAAATACTCCTTATATGTATTCATCTTATGATCATGAATGTGAATCTGATCCAACAAAAAGTAAAAAAGTTTTGATTTTGGGTGGTGGGCCCAATAGAATCGGTCAAGGGATTGAGTTTGACTATTGCTGTTGCCATGCTTCATTTGCTCTTCAGGTTTGTTACTTTCTTTAGTTGATTGTAAGTTTTAACTAGTTATTTAAAGTTGAAGGGTTGAGCCGCCAAACTAGTGAAAGTTTAAGGATCTAACATTGCCAAAATACATTTCCGTACCTTGAACATGGCTAACTAGATATTCTACTACCCTGGCTGACTAGAACCTCTACTACCCTGAACTATTAAAGGTGCAATATGGTACCCTGAACTTAACAAAATGGTCGATTTAGTACCCTGACTCAGTTATTGGTCTTGTTTTCTCACATGATTTACTTATAATATCAATATATTGAGATAAACGTATATTTTTTAGACTTTTAGTCCATTAAAAGCTCTAACGAAAGTAAGTCAAGTAGGAAAACACGATCAAATTAATGACTCAGGGTACTAAATCGACCATTTTATCAAGTTCAAGCTAGTAGAAGACCTAGTCAGCCAAGTTCAGTGTACTAAAATGTATTTTGGCCTTTATTTTACTATCTTCTACTTTTTTAATTTCATTTAATCTTTATAGGAGGCAGGCTATGAAACTATCATGATGAATTCAAACCCCGAAACCGTATCAACCGATTACGACACAAGCGACCGACTTTATTTCGAGCCCTTAACGGTTGAAGACGTACTAAACGTAATCGACATCGAACGACCCGATGGCATAATCGTGCAATTCGGTGGTCAAACCCCGTTAAAATTAGCTCTTCCTATTCAACACTATTTAGATGAAACCAAATTGCAATCGGCTAGTGGTAATCGGGTCCATATTTGGGGCACATCACCCGACTCCATTGATGCAGCTGAAGATCGGGAACGGTTCAATCTAATTTTGAAAGAATTACAAATCGAGCAACCGAAAGGCGGAATTGCTAAAAGTGATTCGGATGCGATTCGGATCGCGGATGAGATCGGGTACCCGGTTGTTGTTAGACCGTCTTACGTGTTGGGCGGGCGGGCCATGGAGATAGTTTATAGTGATGAGAAGTTAGTTAGTTACCTCGAGACGGCGGTTGAAGTTGACCCGGAACGGCCCGTTTTGGTTGACCGGTATTTATCCGACGCAATCGAAATCGATATCGATTCGCTCGCGGATTTGCACGGGAACGTTGTGATTGGTGGGATTATGGAACATATTGAGCAAGCGGGAGTTCATTCGGGCGATTCGGCTTGCGTGATTCCCACAAGAACCGTTTCACAATCGAGTTTGGAAACGATCCGATCATGGACCGTGAAATTAGCTAAACGGTTAAACGTGTGCGGGCTCATGAATTGTCAATACGCGATAACGGGCTCGGGTGAGGTTTTTTTACTCGAGGCCAACCCGCGGGCCTCGCGTACCGTCCCGTTCGTGTCGAAAGCGATCGGGCGCCCGTTAGCCAAATACGCGTCCCTCGTGATGTCGGGAATGTCGTTAACCGAGCTCGGGTTCACAAAAGAAGTCATCCCGAGACACGTTTCGGTCAAAGAAGCGGTCCTCCCGTTTGAAAAATTCCAAGGGTGCGACGTTTTTCTCGGGCCCGAAATGCGTAGCACGGGCGAAGTAATGGGGATCGACACCGAATTCCCCATCGCGTTCGCCAAATCCCAAATCGCCGCGGGCCAGAAACTGCCCGTTTCGGGCACGGTTTTTCTGTCGCTAAACGATATGACAAAACCGCAACTCGGGAAAATCGCGCGGGCTTTTATCGGGCTCGGGTTTTCGATCGTGGCGACTTCGGGAACCGCGAATATTCTCGAATTAGACTCGGTTCCGGTTGAGCGGGTTTTGAAGATGCATGAAGGAAGGCCTCATGCGGGTGATATGGTTGCTAATGGTGAGATTAATCTAATGGTGGTTACAAGTTCTAATGATGATTTAGATATGATTGATGGAAGACAATTAAGGCGAATGGCTCTTGCTTATAAGATTCCGGTTATAACGACGGTTTCGGGTGCTTTAGCGACGGCTGAAGCGATAAGAAGCTTGAAAACTAGCAAGATTAAAATGGTTGCTATTCAGGATTACTTTTTACAAGACGCAAAGCAGATCGGTAAATTAATTGTTAATATCGTGTTTTTGTTTTTGTTGTTATTATTTTAAGATGGAAATTTAGTGATAATATATTGTTTTTTTTGTTTTTGTTTTCAGGTAATGAGACTGCTGCAGCGATGGCAACTGAGTTGTAGGGTTGTGTTTAATGTGTGTTATGCTGAACACAAATTTTGTTTTTTTTTTTTTTTCTTTTTTTACCTGTATTGCTTGATTTAAAACGATACATAATAAGGTGGTGTTTTTCTATTGATGTTGCTCATCAAAAACAATTTTGAAATTATTACCTTTTCTATTTCAATGATTTCTGTGGTTAGTTTTTATTTTCCTTTGGTATTCATGATCGAACTATGCCTTCTTGTTAATTTTTAAAAAAAAGATTTTTTATTTTGGGAAATGATTTGTTCAAGGTAATTTATAATTCATTCAAGGCAATTAAATAATTTTATTTGTCTTAAATAACTTTATTTGTCTTAAATAAGTACATTATATCTTGAACAAATCAATTCCCTTTTATTTTTATTATTAAATAGTGCTGTTCTTTTACATCTCATCTCCTAACCCGTCTTTGACAAGATTTTTTGTTTTCATTTTTTTTTTTGAAGGGCAAGTTAGTAAGTTAGTGGTTCGAGTTTAAACAGTAACATCTACAAAGGACATTATGTCTTCTCTTGAGCCCTCCACTTATAAAGAATAAACCCCACCACTTATATCCACGACCAATTTGAGGATTGTTATCAAAACCCAAACAACCAATTTGAAGACTTGACTTCTGGCTTTGGAATACTTGTTTTTCGTAGATATAAATTTTATAAAAACCAACCGAAATCAACATTTCATTAACGGAAAACACCATAAAATAATACTACTCCGTATCAAAATAAGTGTTATATTTTCTATTTGGAGGTGAAACAAAATAAATGATATAATTCTAAAACTTACCTTATTTAGTAAAAAAAAATAGAAACTTTTCTCCACTAACTATCTACTTTAATAAAATAAAATTACTCTTTTACCTTTACTTTTACTTTTAAACATCATTAATTTCACTTTATTCAAAAGAAATGAGACTTATTTTCCACTAAAGGGGGGTGATTTTCCTACCACAACTTTTAAGGTATGTACCACATCCAATGCATAATATACTTGTATAATTAGTTGTAAAATCTGTACTGTGTGATATGACAAATAAAAGTTGTGGAAGCAAAATCAATTCTCTTCCACTAACTATCTACTTAATTAATTTTAAATTATATTTTAATCTTTTACTTTAAAAACCGTATTTTCCTATGTATCAGTTATTTTGATGCGTAGGTAGTATAAACCATATGACATAAATATGTCGAAATTGATTAATTATCCACGTCAAAGGGTCAAACCCCTAGAAATTGTTCCACTTTATAGTCTTCCGATAAACGGTGACTGCGGGCTGCCGGCCGGTGAAAATGGAGAAACTCAACCAAAAGCAAGTGCTCCTCTTCTACTGTGTCGAATCTGAAGAACTTGCTCGCAAAATTTCCGCTCAATCTAACCTCATTCAGCTCCAATCCATCAACTGGAGGTTTGTTTAGATCAAAATTGTTAATTTCAATCGTTTATGCTAATTCGTCATTCAATCTTATCGTTTTTCGAACTATTTATTACCGGCATGATTGCAGCTTTGGTAATTAGAAACTAAGGTGCTGTTTGTTTTCTGACAAAAGGTCTTCTTGGGCCTTTTGTCTTCGCGGCGCAGACTACGCGCAGAAAAAACCTCCCGCAGATGTTTGTTTTTTGGAAGCGCGGATCTTTTTATGTCTGCCGAAGAAGCTTTAGGCATTAGCTTCTTGGGACTTCTAAACCTAAAAAAACACATATCCTCAAAACAGCATACTATATTGTTATATTGATTATTTTAATGTTATTAGACGTAGGATATATTAAATTTTGATTTATTTGAGCAAGTCTATAGATGTTACAAAACAAACTACAGCTTTCTTGCAGACTGCAGACCTTTGGTCCACCTAGAAGCTGCAGCAGTTGGCAGATGTGGTCCGCAGACAGCAGATCTTTTTGCTCTAAAAAAACAAACAGCACCTAAAACATTCAGATTTAGTAATTAGATTGCAGTAGGGTTAGGGTTAACTTTGTGTTTTGTGTTTTAGGAGTTTTGATGATGGATTTCCCAACTTATTTATAAACAATGCACAAGAGATCAGAGGGCAACATGTTGCTTTCCTTGCATCGTTTAGCTCGCCAGCTGTCATTTTTGAGCAACTTTCTGTTATATTTGCACTCCCGAAGCTTTTTGTGGCTTCTTTCACGTTGGTTTTACCGTTTTTTCCAACTGGTTCTTTTGAACGAATGGAAGAAGAAGGAGATGTTGCAACTGCTTTTACAATGGCAAGAATATTGTCAAATATTCCTGTTTCAAGAGGTGGTCCCACCAGCTTGGTTATTTATGACATACATGCTTTGCAGGTTGGTTTCTAAAATGGTTTGAGTGAAGTGATTATGTGATATTAAGTAAATTAGAATAAGGTAATCAGATGTTTGAGTTTTTGAAAAAATAAAAACGGCCAAAAGAGTGTATTTTTATGGAAAAAATGAGTGGAAGTCTTGCATACAGGTTATAAAAAAGGGTAATTTGGTAATTTTATATTACTTTTAGATTTGTTGCAACTGGTATGAAACTGATTATCCAAAAATTGATTGAATAATCAGTTCCAAAACGCCGGACATTTTATTTTCTTATTCAATTTCATTTATAATTCTTATATATATTCCATATCATTTTTTGTATATTTGCAGGAAAGATTTTACTTCAGTGACAATGTTTTACCATGTTTTGAAACCGGGATGCCTCTTTTGAAGCAACGTCTTCACCAACTTCCTGATGCTGATGATGTCAGCAATTTACATAAATTAATAATTTTTCATCATCTTTTACTCGGTAATCTGTATTAAATATTAGTACTAATATCTATCTTTTATATGAAATTATGAATCATCAGGTTGTGATCGCCTTTCCAGACGATGGAGCTTGGAAAAGATTCCACAAAGAATTGGATCACTTCCCCACAGTAAGTTTAAGTCTAAATTTTTTTTGTGTGGAAATTGGAGGAGAAAACGGGTAATTTTGTGTGGGTCGGGTCGACCCGGATTGATGATTTGGAAATAACAGGTAGTTTGTGCAAAAGTTCGTGAGGGTGATAAAAGGAAAGTTAGACTGAAAGAGGGTGATCCAGCTGGCCGCCATGTCGTCATTGTTGATGATTTGGTGCAATCTGGTGGTACTTTAATTGAATGTCAGGTATTTAACCATAATTTTCATTTATATTATTTGTTTAAATTCTTGTAATTTGATGATTTTTTTAAGGGTTTTGATAATGACAGCCCTAAGACATGCATTAAATACTTGTATTTCAATCTTCAACCGACTCCTAAATTTCAGGAACTACTCCATTGTACAACATTTTATGCACTTAGTGACAGCAGCCCTAAGGTTGTCATTATCAAAACTTTTTTTTAAATTTTATTTTTTTGCAGAAAGTTTTGGCGGCTCATGGAGCGACAAAAGTCAGTGCTTATGTCACACACGCGGTGTTCCCTAAAAGATCATGGGAGAGATTTATTCACACTGATGGTGGTAAGATATTTTTTGTCAACTTATTAAAAACAATTAATGTGTTAATTTATGATGATAATAATAATAATACTAATGTGATTTTATATAAATTTGTGTTACAGAAAATTCAAAGAAGGCGTTTGCATATTTTTGGATTACAGACTCGTGTGCTCCTACGGTTAAAGAGATTGCAAATAAAGCTCCTTTTGAAGTCTTAAGTCTAGCAGGATCTATTGCAGATGCACTTCAAATATGATGTTGTTTGAGCTTTAATGTTTTAGTTTTGCTTGATCGAATTAATAAATTTCATTGTTTTTCTTTTAATATGTAGCATATTGCAATTTATCGTGTTTTTGGAAAGACAATTTAGGGGTTGTTTGTTTCAATCTACAGACTGGGTCAAACTTCGGTCTCGGTAGTGTGGTTATGTGGTGAGTATTTTTTATAATTGTGTGGTATGGTTGCATAGGTGTCATCTGATATGACAATAATTTTAGTATGATTCTTTGGGCACAAACCCAATAGCCTTAGGTGTGTTACAACGAATATATGTCCCATTTAGGTCCATCGTGATAAACTTTAGATGATAAACTCTAAGCAAATAAGCTTTTAGTACGGATGCCACATACACTTTGTGGTCTATTTTTGTAAAGTGAGTGTGTGGCTGTCAAATACTTAAGCTTAGGTGTGGAACCACCTAAATCTACGTAATTTTGGTTAAAAAAAATAATTTATAATCGCTACATAAACTCATTAGTATATCAAATCCTGTGTAGAACTCATCACTTATCTTAAATCTTAATTATGTTTTTGTTGAATTAGTGTTTCAAGCTTCATATTCTTGAAATGGTGTTTATATTGAACACATATGCATATGTGTGTATATAGTTTTTTGTTTTTATTGTTTAAGTGTTCTAATATGGTGGAAAAGTGACAAAACATTGTAAAAATAACCGTTTTGAGTTTTTTTAACCATGACTATATAGTTATAGGTGGTTTTCCACACATAACCTTAGGTATGTGACAGCCACACACTCATTATCCCCTTGATAATATCTACTGTGTTAAACATGATTTAAAACATATTATTACAACAATCTAACTTCCTTTAAATACAAGGCTTTAGAAATTGATATAAATGCTATGAAATTGCAATACCTTTGCCAACATAAGATTTACAAACAGAACAAGAAAAGATCTACCATTTTATTATTAAAGAAAAATCTACAATATACATTTTTTTTATTATTCACCTCTAATTACAAAGGGAAAAATGCTATATGACTATATGCCCTATAGAAAAAAAAGAAAAACAATTCTATATTCACCAAAACATTCGATTTGATGAACTTTCCAACCAAAACATATGCACAGAAAAAAGAAGTTTAGAACAGCAGAATCCTTATCCACCCATTAATCTTCTGGAATAGAATGCAATGGTCCCTAAAAAAAGTCAAAATAATAATTAATCTAAAATCCAACTAATAAACCAAAACAAAATCAATAAATTTACCTTAGGAGAATCAGATCCTGTGTTGTTATCAGTATTCTGGTCACTATTGGAAGACTGGTAATTAGGGTTCCACTTCACAGGGGCATTTTTGGAAGAAACAGTCCGCCATAGCCACGAGTCTGATGGTGATTGTGGTAATGGTGGTGGTTTAGGGATTTCAAAATCATTAATGTCAAAACCTTTTAAACCTTGTTGACTTTTCTTAAAGTCAACCACTTCATCATAATAAAATTCAGGATCTTTCCACAAACTCATTTGTTTTTTTGATTTCATATCATCTTTTGATTCATCATCACTGAAGCTGGAATCTGTTCTTGGAGATTTGATGGGTTGTACAGTATCCACATAAAGTGTTTTTTCGATCATTAAATCTTGGTTTTCTGTTTCATTTGTGGTGTTATCAGCTAGTAATTCCCGAAAACTTGACCCTTTTTTCTTTGAATTTATATCTTTTTGGTTGGAAATCGGATGTCCTTGTAGACGATTGTACAGTTTTGATCCTTCTAGATTAATTGGCTCCATTTTTGGAACATTATTCAATGATCTGTGCTCATATGTACCAATCCTCGCAGGCTAAACAAAATAAACAAATAAAACAGTTAATTAGCGATAATCAAATAATTAGTTAAATATAGGATTTTGTCCCCATACTTTTTCGAATTTTACGATTTTGTCCCAATATTTTTTTCCAAATAGGATAATCTTATAATTAGTTAAATTAGGAAGTTTGCCTGAACTTGCCAGGAGGAGAAAAGAAATTTTAAAAATAAATAAATAAATAAAATGAAGGGTATTATGGTCATTTTAGGTCAAAATGGACGGAAAAAATGAAATTTGAAAACGCTAGGGATAAATATCACAGAAATTAAAAAATGCAGGGACAAAAAAACAAAAAACAAAAAATAAAAGTATAGGGACAAAATTGTAGAATTCAAAAGACCAAATGGACAATTTTTGTAAATTTTCTCTTACCTCTTTCTCAGGTTCACTGATAGAACTTATAGAAGAAGAACTAGCAATATTAGTAGGAGATGAAATATGTAATTTATTCCTTGTACACATTCCATGAACCGGATTAACAGAACAAAAACGTGGAATTAATCCGCAAAATTTGGACGAATGGTTTCCGTTTTCATGAAAATCATAATCACTATCACTACCATCTTCATCTTTTTCTTTTTCTTGCAAGAAATTAGGTCCATATCGAAGCTCAACCGGTTTATTATCCATAACTGGTGGTTTTTTAACCTCTTTAATGATGTTTTTCTTGAAATTAGGTCGATTTACATCAGAAGCAACCATAGCTTTTGCAGCTGGAAGAAACCGACCCATCATAAAATCACGTGTTTTTGGATCGATTTGAGGAATTCCAGATTGTTTTGTATCTGATTCACTACAATTATAAAACGATGTTTCACCTCGAGAAAGTGTATCAAGTGCATCCATAAATGCTTCATCATCATCAGGATCATGATCATGATCATGGGAGGATGAACTTCCTCTAATTGTTGATTTAGGGCTTCTGAATTTGGTTGTGTTAGATTTTTTGGTATCTAAATCTTTGTTTCTAGGGTTTAAGAATCTACCAGGAGGAAGTTTAGGAATACTGGGAGGGTTTTCCTTTTGAATTTGTTTATTCTTTTGATCTTTGGGGTTTCCTGGACTGTTTTCCCACCCAAAAGGAACACTTCCTGAGTTCATCATTGGGTCAAATCTTGAGTTCGTATTCGGGTCAAATCTCAATTCGGATCTAGATGAAGATCCTACGGTTGGCCTAAGTGGGAGAATATTTTCGTTTCTTCTATTTACATTTTTCTGTGGGCTTGCGATTGATGGAATTCGTCTCACAGACAGAAGTGGTCGACTGATGTTCAATCCGTTTTCCTCCATGGAAATTATAAACAGTTTAATGGTGAATTTGCTGCAAGTATACAAAAATTCGTAATTAATTCTCCATGTAATCGTATAATACAAAAACAGAGTAATGGCAGATGATAACTGTGAATCAAAGATACTAGGGTTTGAACGATTAAACCCTACAGTATACTCAAGCAATTGCCATCGAATCATTCATAACAAGAAGCCGTTATCTATATACAGATATCAATTGATGTAATTATAAACTACAGAATTGAAATAGCATTGTAAATCCTTGCATTCAGTTTCTAAACATTCATCCACCCCCAAATTCCTCGAAATAAAACAAAAATTCGACTAAATTGGTAAGAATAGCAGACGAAACCAGAGCAGTTACGAATTCACGATTCATAAACAATAAAAGAACGAAATCAAAGAGGTGTGATTGAGGAATTACCTTGAATTGTTGATCTCGAGGCAAGAACTGATGCAAATGATTGAATGAAGCGTTGATCGTGGAGAATAAACCAAAAGGTGTTCTGTGTTGCTTGTTGCAATCGATATATTGCCTTAATAAACACAAATTGTCAGTGGATTCTGACAGAATTATTGGCTACTTCTTTCTTCTTTCAGAAAGTTGAAGAATTAGAAAATGATATTATTATTATGAGAATGAATGAATACGTTTCGTCGGCTTTAATTGAAGTGGAGAATTGTTGCAGTTTGACTTGTACTTTTTTTTGTTCACTTGTTTTGGATCATGTGTTTGATTATGACATCCATGCCACTGTGTGTGACTGTGTGTACGTGTGAGATATATTACAAACAAATTAATTAAAAATAAAAAATAAATTTAAAATGAATTTAAATTTCAAAAAATTTATGTGCAAGTATAATTGATCAATTTAAGTCAAAATGGACATAAATGAAATTTTAAGATCATATAGACAAAAGCACATAAAAGAAGTCTATGAACAAAATTCTAAAATTCAGAAGACCATATAGATAGACCATATAGATAATTTGTGTATTTTAGTCAAGAAACAAATAATTGAAAATATAAATTCATCTTACTAAAGGATAAAAAGAATGTGATTGGGTCTTTGGTTATCTATAAGGGAGCTAATTCGTACAGAGCAGCTTTTATCCATACAGAGCAAATTCATTCTAAATGACAATCATGCCCTTAATGGGAGGGGTGAAATGTAAAATGTGTTAAAAGTAAAGGAAGGGCATGATTGTCATTTGAGATGAATTTGCTCTGCATGGATAAAAGTTGCTCTGTACGAATCAACTCCCTTATCGATATAAGATTGACGCTTAATACATAATAGATTATTAGTCATTTAGAGTGTGCTAAATTATTTTCCAATTTTCAAAAAAAAAGTAGTATGTGTTAAAATACATTCCAACATGTATGATTTTAGAGCAGGTTTGAAGTGATGGCCTTCATTCTACTAACACCAATAGTGGTAGTATCATTTGATGCCTTCAGTTGTAAGGTGGTATGTATCAACTGAATATCAGTTGGAATATCAGTTGATGCAATAAAACTGAAGTGTCATATCAGTTGATGCAATAAAACTGAAGTGTCAGTTATAGTCATGATTATGAATGGTCTTAAAATGTAATATACTTATATACATATCAAAATAACACACAATACACATCCACACCTTGCAAAGACTCCAACTCAACAATAGCAAGTGTTCCTATTTTATGCAAAAATGATTAATGTGATGTTAATTTATAGTATTTGACAAATTGGCATGGTTTTGACAACCGAATCACAGTCTTACCAATTCAACAGATTGGACTGGTTCCAACTTATTAACTTTATAATTAATAAATTAACACCAATGGAAAATACAGAATTTCCAACTTAGATTCAGCAATTAAGTCAACTTAAGTTCTAACCTTTTCCAAGTTAAAATATCCGATCATTAATCATCAAAAGTATAAACATTAAAATTTCAAAAATAAATAACTGGACACTATTATATCATCATGCTATATACGCACGAAATGTCTGCATAACCAATAGGATTACATTATTACCCCTCAGCATCTCTTATATAAACATAATAACTAATTTCCACATCAGATGCTGCCCAAATTCCAAATCTCAATTCATTAAATTAAAAAACATTTTCAAGTCTTGATAACACGGCCTTTGTACCGACCCCTTTGAATCACAAAATTATCCGGCGGTTGGAATTCTTCTAACCATGCAACTTCCGAGAATATTTCACCATCTACTTCAATTGTACCTTCAGTAATTCAGGGTCAATACAAACGAAACAAAATTTGACTTTGACTTTTAAGGTCAAACATAAATGAAATTGAAATTGGTTTGATTTGATTTACCAGGTAGATCTATGTCTACTCCGGTTGAGCGGCGGAAGTAGGTGCAGTGCCGCCCGTCTTCAGAGGAGTAAGGTGGTGATAAGATGTCAAAGATGGCACAAGGAGTTATGGCATGGAAGCAATGGATGTTGCCGCCACGTGTCGGATGGAGAATGGTGGTCCCACTTGGGGCGGTCATTACACCATCTCTAACAAGTTTTGCAGGTCTTGCTGTTAAACACACCACCAATTAGAAAATCATAAAAGTCAACTTTAGAATGAGCAAAACGTTATTAGTACCCTGAACTTTGCTCACTAGGTCCTCTACTACCTTGAACTATTAAAGGTGCAATATGGTACCCAGACCTTGACAAAATGGCTGATTTGATTTAGTACCTGACTCACTTATTTGGTCTTGTTTTCTCACGTTATTTGATTTTAATCTCAATACATTTAGATGAATGTATGTATTTTAGTCCGTCAAAAGGTCCAACAAAAGTAAGATAATTAAGAAAACGTGACAAAATTAGTGAGTCAGGGTACTAAATCGACTATTTTGTCAAGTTCAGAGTACCATGTTGCATCTTTAATAGTTGACAGTAGTAGATGACCTAGTCATCAGGGGCGGAATCAGTATAGAGCACACGGTGGCACGTGCTACTACTCGAAAAAAATTCGATACGGTAAATTTTCGGGACTTTTTTTATTGTTATAGTATTTTAAATACATTAATATATATCCGGAAAGGGGTAATAAAATACATCCATCTAGTAGCGCAGCTGGCAAGCACTCCTTGCATGTATGAGGAGGTCATGGGTTCGAATCTTGTTGTTGCTATTTTTTTAAATCAATTTTTATTTCTTTTCTAAGCTCTTTATTACAAGAGTTTTTTCTTTTCTCAGCATATATATTTCAATATTTTTTCTTTTTTTACTTTATATATTTCAAAAAAACTCTTTAGTCCAAAATTTCAAATCATTTCCTTTTTATTTCCTTATTCAATACTTTAATTATAAAATATAATCTATTAGTTAATAGTTCACACCCAAAGACAACCCTAACATTTGAACCAAATAAAAAAAAAACATAAAGTGTGTATTTTAGATTTTGTAATATGTTTATAAAATTAATAATTCTTTTGTAGGTTAATGAAATATAATCTTGAAGATTTGTTGGTGTAAGTAACTAAAAATGGTGATATGTAATATAACTTTTTTTGTGTTAAATTTGTTTTTGTTTCGGGGCGTTGTCACTAGGATCCCACTAGAGGTCGCAGTCTCCTTAACCCCGTTTTTTTAACACCACAAGGGTGCTACCGCTGGTGAAAGTTTCTAATTCCGTCCCTGCTAGTCATCCAAGTTCAAAGTGCTAAAATACATTTTGGCCCTTTAGAAATAGGTCAACTCTTTTAAAAAGGCAAGAGCGCAAAACAATAATCACGCAAAAACATTGATACACAAAAAGACGAGTAAAGTAACTTTTTAAATTTTGGATATCGTACGATTTCTAATTCATCAAAAACTTTCCCTTTTTACAAAATTTGAAGCTAACCTTTTGTTACTAAAATAACAATTATATTTTTCCTCGCAAGGTGGACTAAAATAACAAATTATTATTCTTTTCGGCGCACAAAGTATTAGAGTCAAGAAAGATAAGATAATACCTTGGGATGCATCCAACGGTGGGGATTCATCGAGCCAATCATATGCTTTTACATGCATTGATCCATAAAGAAGCTTACTAAAAACGGTCATTCCAGGATGATTATGAAGGGGAATGATTGAGGAAGATGGCATGCAAAATATCCCCATCTGTAAAAAAAAAAAATAATAATAATAATGTATTTGGGAATTTTAGATTTTATTTTAAATGTAAAATTTTAATTTGTAACTTACTGAGAAGCTATCGGACTCGTGAATATGAATATATTTAATTGGCGGCAAAGTTCTATTTGGCCCGTTGCGGTCATTAATGGGACCCGTCCATGCACGTACCAATTGTGCTTCCTGCTCTAACCCTACATCCGAAGGCTTTATTTTATCTGAAAAAATGGTCCAAGGGTAAAATGGTCATAAAAAATCCAAGGAAAATCGGCACGTAGGTATCTATATGCATACATACAGATTACAGACATATAGATAACCAATATATGTGATTCTATCAAGCCATCTCACGTGTTAATTTAGGAAAATAAAAATTTTATGCTACAAAATTTATGCCAAATAGGACCGATACAATATACATACCTAAAAGAGAACGGATTTTTTCAGAAGCATCTTCTGACACTGGTCCGTTGGTAGTTAAGGATGCTTTACATGAATTATAAAGCTTTTGTATTTGAGGCATGATTTCAAAATTAACAATCTCCTTCTGCAGAAATCTTGTCAATTGCAAAAGGATGCCTAACAACAGATGGTAAAAGGTCCTCTAATGCACAAAGGACTGGTTGTACATAACGGTTTGCAGTGAATCAGGATCACAATTGGTTAGCTGAATTTTACAATGTTGACCAACTTCACCACAGTATATCCACATCTCCATCATTAGGTCAGGCGCCACATGTTTTCACCACTGTATACGCATATGCAAAATCAAAATCAAAATTCAGTACTTGTAAATTGAAGTAAGCTAAAATTTTCACTTTTTGGTCGAATTTAAGAAGAAAAAAGCATCAATTGTATCGCTTTTGAACTCTGAAAGCTCATGATTGAACACAAAAGCAAAAGTTATGCGATTCGACGTATTGAATTTCAAAGTTAGCGTAAAACAAAAGGCGTATCACAAAACAAAAGGATATAAACATATATTCAAAACCTAGAAGCGAAATTCATTCATAATTACAGATTTTTCTTCAAGTAAAACCCTATGCAATCAATACCGCCCAAATTCATATCGATTAACGTACCGCGTACGGTTAAATTGATTAAAAATCGTAACTAATTAGCAATTGATTAAGCAATCATGATAAGCACGAATCGAAGGGGTAAACACAGGCGTGTTTATATGATGAAATTAACAGTGAGAAGAAAACCTTGGCAACCTGCAACTTCAGAAAGGATGACGGTGGTGATGGTGACGATGATGACGATTGAAATTGTAAATTAAAATGAAAGAAATATGGAGGATCTGTCGCCTCCGGCGGAGATCGGTCCGTGACAACCTGACAGTTTTGCCCTCCTTTTACACTTCAATTCACCGGAATGCCACGTTCCGTCACACTGCCAACAAGTGGCAATTGAATAACTACGTACGCAATATATAGGCAAAGAAAGCTTGTAAAATTAATGCTTTAAAAATTAGTATTGAATTAAATTCGTCCATATCTTAAAAATGGTGGTGAGCTAGCCAGTTTAACCTAAGAAAAATATTGTTGGGTAAGATGTAATAATTATATAAATGATGCATATATTACAAAAAATTAGAAAATAAAAAAACAAATAACTATAAAGTAAAAAAAATTAAGACTATTTTGAATTAAATTCAATACTTTTAGATTTTTAAAGATGATAAAATTCATAATTCTATTTTATTTATCTATCTTTCTTAGAAAAAGTAATTTTTTCCAGTTTGACCAGTCGATTCAAATTGATTTTTCATTCTGGCCATTATAGTTGTTATGCAAACGTTTGTCTCAAACATACCATCATCTACCCCTAGTTGTGGGTTTAGAAAGTTAGAATAAAGCTCTAAAATTTACAATCTGAATATAAACTTTTTATACTTCCTCCGTATCAAAATAAGTGACACAAATTGGCTTACACGTTTTTTAAGGTAAAAGATTAAAGTAGAGGTTAAAATAGATTAAAGTACATAATTAGTGGAGAATGGGTCCCACTTTTCTTGAATAAAGTGATATTAATGAGTTTTAAAGGTAAAAGTAATGGTATAAGGGTAATTTCACTTTATTAAAGTGGATAGTTAGTGGGTATGGGTCCCACTATTTTTACCAAATAAGGAAAGTTTTCAAAGTGTGTCACTTATTTTGATACACCCTAAAATGGAAAGTGTGTCACTTATTTTGATACGGAGGAAGTATATAATTAATTTACTCATGATTTACGATAAGAGACGAAGAATGTAGTTTGTCAAAACGAGATATAGATACTTGGATGCACGTGGAACGTGCAAGAAAACGAGCCAAGTTCAAATATAGTATAACCGCCAAATAATGGAATGCTGAAATACAAGAAAACTTTAATATCGAATCTTAGAAGACGGAAAAAATGATATATGATTCTATTTTTAAGTATTTACTATATATAGTTTCATTTCGAATTTTAATTCATCATTTTATGTTTGTTTAGAAAGTGTAAAAACAAGTTATGTAATCCATATATAAATACGGATTTTTGTGATACGAATTTTTTAAAGAAGATCATGTGAAGTGCACGTGATTATGCTAACTGAATTTAGTTAGTCGTTGTTTGACATTCCTGGTATAAATTTGTACCAATAAGTGATAGGTTAGTTAGCTTTTGAATTGTGTAAACAGTTTCTCTCTCGAATTCCCTTTAATCTGTAATCGTTTGTACATCTTGAACATCGGTTAATGAATTTGCATTCAGATTGCTTTCTTAATTGAGCAATCTCTGTGTTAATTTGGATTATTTCTTATTTCTTAATTGTTTTCTGAAACGATCGTATCATTTTGTTATAAGAATGTTTATATCTCATATTTTTATATCTTATATTCTGAATGGATTAGGTACTGATGTTGTTGATTTTGAATTGTTAAATTTATCTCCATTTGCTGAGTTTTATATTGAAACGTATTTCGTGTTTGTATAACATTCTTTAATTCTTAAGTTTTCAAAATTCTCAATAAATAATAGATAACCAATAATAGATGATAAATAATACTACTTATATCTCGTAAATTAGGAGATAATAATTAAAAAACAAATTCTATTTTCATTTAATTATTACTACTTAAAACAAATTACTTATTAGAAACTCATATACAGGCTTCAACAGTCTTCTGGCCCAATAAAGCCCAAACTGGCCGTAGCGATAAACAAATTTTCCGTTCACTTATCCGAGCAATTGCAGTTGCAGATCAAACTGAATTCTAGAGAGAGAAAACATAATTCCAGAGAGAGATGGTGGAAGAAGTTGTGAAATCGGAGGAACAGAAGACGATTGATGTAAGCAAAATCAAAGGCGTTCGATCGGACGGAGAAGAAGATGAACTGCTGGAAGACGGAGAGATCGTAGGTGGCGACGGAGATAACATATCGTCGTCTTCTTCCTCCAGGCCTGGTACGGCCGTCGTGCAGCATCCACTCGAGCACTCATGGACGTTCTGGTTCGATACTCCCAGTGCTAAATCGAAGCAAGCAGCTTGGGGTAGTTCAATGCGCCCTATCTACACTTTCTCCACTGTTGAAGAGTTCTGGAGGTATCTTTTATCATTTAATTAATCGTTCTATCGATGTTAATTGACATGATTAGTTGCGTTATCTGTGTTATAATAGCAATATAATTTGAAACCGGAACTGAATTGAAATCAATTTTTATCGAGAGTTCTTAAATTAGGGCTTTAATTTGATATTTTCGATTGTTCCACGTTGTCACAATTTTACTTGTTACTTTCGTCTATAATACTTGTAATGCTACTAATAAAGTAATAATCTCTGTTATATATCATCAAGAAAGTTTGAAATGAAACTGAGATTAATTAGCAAGGATTCATGACTTAGGGTTTCATACTTTCAAGAACTGAATTGATGTTTCTGAATTATGTTTGAATATTGCCTGCTGAATGCAGCCTTTACAACAATATACACCGACCAAGCAAGCTGGCTAATGGAGCTGATTTCTATTGCTTCAAAGATAAAATCGAGCCTAAGTGGGAGGATCCTGTGTGTGCTAATGGTGGAAAGTGGACCATGACTTTTTCTAAGTCAAAATCAGATACCTGTTGGATGTATACGGTACTATTTACCCAATGCTCAAAAAATTCATATACCTAATAACTAATTATAATGTTTCTAACCACTTTTCATATGTAAAACAGTTGCTAGCAATGATTGGAGAACAATTTGATCATGGAGATGATATATGTGGAGCAGTTGTAAATGTCAGAGCAAGAGCAGAGAAAATATCTCTCTGGACCAAAAATGCTGCTAATGAGAGTGCTCAGGTACTATTTTATAACGTATTTCATCTTTTATGTTTCTATATTAGAATAAAGAAAAAAAATACAAGATTTTTATTTCTTTTTAGTGTATTTTCACTCAGTTTTTGGATTGCTGACATAAGATATTTGCAGATGAGCATTGGGAAACAGTGGAAGGAGTTCCTTGATCACAATGAGACCATAGGCTTCATATTTCATGTAATTTTTTCAGTTTATTGTTGTTATTATTATTATTATTATTATTGTTATTGTTTTGTTATTATTCAATTATGATTTGATTTATATTATTGCAGGAAGATGCAAAGAAACATGACAGAAATGCAAAGAACAAATACACAGTATGAGGTGTGCTGGTGTTTTTTAGTGGTTAAAAGTGATTTAGGTAACTTGGACTTAAAGCAACTGTTTTTTTGGTGATTGATGAATGTACTTGACTAACTCACTGTTCAATCCATGTTACACTCTGATTTTCTGAAGAAGTTTATTGTAATGTACTGGTAGTTTTGGCTATTATGATGGTTATATGGTTTGAGTTCATTTAATTTGTCAGTTGACCAAGTCAACCATTGATCCATAATCTCTTAATCTTTCAATTTTACTACAAACTTTAGAAAAACCCCAAAATTCAAATCCTAGGAGGATGAAATATGAATATTTAATAGAAACCAATATAATATTTCTAAATTTAATTATACAGTTAATTCCACAAAAAACGATAAGAAATTAATTCAAGAATACTAATCCAAACTTAACAATATAGTGGGCTTGATCATCCGTAAATAACAAGTATATATAGGAATTGAGTGATTGAAAGGATAATTGAGAATGTCTCCATCGTTCTCTGAAAATTAATTACACAAAAGATATATAAATACTATAACAAAAAATAAAATAACACCGTTTATCATATTAATTATGTCACAAATTGTAAACTTACCAGCGTTGCATTTCTGCCTTGAAGCTCGATTTCCTTCCATGCAAATCTGGCATGCAACAACATCTTAAAATCCAGTTTTTTTTTTCAAAAAATAAATAAACTTAAGAAAATTAGGATTTAAATGTACCCCATGGAAAGCATGGTTAGTGACCATGCAATAACAGCAGCAGAAACTGCCCCATGTCGGTTAACAGAACTCCAAGAACGAATATAGTCGAAACTAGCAATTATCGATGCAACCCCAACAACACCCGCGATTAATGAAAATGTCACAAAAAAACCGGTAGCTGCATTTCCCATCGGGAAATATATAGGCGAGAAATGAGCCGGTAATTCAAACCCTGAACCTGCAAATTTTAATAAAACATTAAACACAAATACTTCCTCCGTGTCAAAATAAGTGAATCACTTTAAAGTTCACGTTTTTTGAGTCAAAATAAGGTAGTAAGAGATTAGTGGAGTAATTAGAATGGATGGTTCCCACACATTGTACTATTTTGTTGTTTTTTATAGGAAGATGATAAAAACGGATGAGCCCCACACCTTTAATGATATTTAAAGAGGGATAAGTAAGGGTAAATGGGTAATTTTAAATATAAAAACTTACCAAATAAGGTAAATTATTAAAGTGATTCACTTATTTTGATACACCCCAAAAAGGAAAGTGATTCACTTATTTTGATACGAAGGAAGTATAATTTTATAAGATTTAGGGTTTAAGGTTTAGGATCTAGAGTGAGAGATACCGATGATGAAACCATGGTCAATGGCTCGGTTCATCGCCCAACCACCGAGGCCTAGAAGCACAACATACATTGAAAAATTGAGGATCATAAGGAGGGATGCAAGTGATCTCATATCATTAGCAGCCATTTTTTGTTGGCTACTATACAAGAAGGTAAATATATTACCAAATGTGTGTGTTGTGTGTAAATATAATTAATGTGATCGATGTTTGGTTTTGTTGGATATTTAAAAGGATGTAGTTTTGGGGTTCTTTTCATAAAGGTGACAGCATTAAGGATTTCATCGAGTTCAAGGCAAGGTACTTGAAGATTCTTGTCTTTTTTTGAGATACTTTGGTTAAGGCTTTTGCTCAACATCCTTTGTAAGTTGTAACAATTGGAAAATTTTGTAATTTTGTACAAGTAAATGGAGTTTTTCTTGCTCAATAGTTTTTGCTTTTCTTTCATAAGATTTAGCTTTTGCATCTGCATTTCCTAACCTTCCAGGTCCTTGATTTGGCTTTTCAAAGAATATATTTATAAATTATAATTCTTTAACTTTAACTCTGAGAAAAATAAAATTTAAATAAAATTGTAAATATCATCGGTCAATGCAAGATCCATGAACGCAAGCATTATAAAATTGGAAATGAAATTTGATTCTGTTTAAGAATGGGTTCAAAATCACCTAAAAGTATTTTTTTTTTAAATGCATATACCTTCTAAACCTTTTATATTTAGAACAACATAAATTTCTAAATAAATAATATAAAATTTAAAATCATAGTTGACACTAATTATTAGTATTTACTCCCTCCGTCCCACAAAAAAGTTCCCATTTCCTTTGGGCACAAGTATTTAGGAGATAGTTGATAGTGTGGTCTTTGGTACTATTTTTGATTAAAATATAAGGTTAATTGGAGAGAGAAAGTGTTTTTAAGAGATAGTTGGTAGTGGGGCCCATAATAATAATATTATTTAATAGAAATGAGAACTTTTTTGTGGGACAAAATTTATGATAGAAATGAGAACTTTTTTGTGGGACGGAGAGAGTATTACTTTACTTTTTACAATTGTTATTGTTATTCCCACAAGTTCATTTTCATTTACTGTTATTCACATTCCAATTACTTCAAATTCCAAATTCTTCATATTCCAATTCTTAATATTTTGTACTTTAGGCAAGGTACTCAAACTTATAAGCTTAAACAACAATAAGCTTGCTTAAGTAACTTTGTGCGTTGTCCAATAATCAAATTGAATCCATCAGAATTGAAGTGAGAAAATAGTTTCGGCCGGATTTGAACCGATAACTTCTCGGACCTAAGCAATTTTTTTCAGATTTTTCTGTTTTAAACGGAACCAAATCAAATCGAGGTAACAACTAATTTTAGAGAAAATTAGAACCGAAGAATCACATCAGTATCACTCCCGGTTTTTTGCCTACCCAAACTTTCGGGTTGGAATAATTTGGATCGGGTCGTAGTTTAACTCGTACGAACTCACCGGAAAAGCCATATAGCCTGTACGAACTCACCCGAAGAGCCTTTCCTAAGCCTAATATCTGATCGTTACACGATCAAACGGGTCAAGTGTCATAATCGAAGCTTCAACCATAGCAACCGAACAACAAGATGCATTCATCCTCTCAATCAGCTCGCGAAATTTCTACTCTATCGGACTCTAAAAAGAAATAGACGAAATCTGCGCCAGGTAAGCCACTAAATCGAAGTTCGACTTCAGTTCTTTGTGCACATCTATATTTTGCATATCATTTTGTAATTAGCATCCGTTTTATTTGTTACAACTCCATTTTTGTTAAATAAGGGTTTTAGAAGGGCGTTAGCAGGTGCCGTCACGGAATCTGTAATGCATTGTCGTTTATGATCGAAGATTGATGCTCAGCGTTTTGATGTTTTACATTATTAGGTTTTTTTTCTCATGTTATTCATATAATTTCAGTTTAATTCGTTGAGAAGATTTTAGACTTGTGCTTCTGGAGACTGAACAAAAGCCTGAAAAATGGTAAGTTAGGAATCATAACTAGTTTGCAGTATTCAACTATTCATATGCTGGTTTTACTTGATTTACAAAATATATTCCCACAGCAACCAGATATTAGAAACTGGTTCATGAAGCAACATGAGAAAGGAAACGATAATGGAAATACACCAAAACCTGCACTTGCAATACCAGGAAAGTTGCCAACTGCTAAAGATGCATCAGCATCAGCATCATCATCTGTACAATCAGTAAGTTCATAAGAAGTTAATTGTAAATTCAGGCTAACTTATTAACTTACCATTGTTTATTGTTCAATTTTTACTTTCTGTTCTTAACTCACTAGGGGCAAGAAAGTTCAGGAAGACGGAAAACTAGTAAGTATTTTGCAACTGACAAACAAATTCAAGAAGATGTAACAGAAGCATCTGGAAATGCAGCAAAAAGAAAGGTGCAAAAGTCATCATCTGCTGATAATGATGATGATGATGATTTTGTTCTACCAAAAACTGGGAAAAACTCGGTTGAAACAACTCCTAATAAGAAACTGAAAAGTGGTCCAGGTAATGCAATACCCAATGCAAATGTGAAAGAAGATGATGAAGATGCAGATGATATAAAAACACCTAAATCTGGTGGCAGAGGTAGGGGTAGAAGGGGTGGTTCAGTTGGTGGCAATGGCGATGAGGAGGTGAAATCCGGTGGCCGGAGTCGTGGCGGCAGGGGTGGTTCAGGGGCGGCAGGTGGCGGCAGAGGTGGATTTGCTTTTGGTGAAAGAAAAGATCCTCCTCATAAAGGAGAAAAGGAAGTTCCGGAAGGGTCTCCTGATTGTTTAGCTGGTTTAACATTTGTTATCAGTGGAACACTTGATAGGTATATATATATATATATATATATATATATATATATTATCATGTTTGGATCTAGAAATGATGTTGATTGTAAATTGTAATAATTTTGTTATATATTATCATGTTTCTAGCTTGGAAAGAGAAGAAGCTGAAGATCTGATTAAACGGTATGGAGGCCGTGTTACTGGATCTATGAGTAAAAAAACGGTTAGTTTAATCACTTCATGATGCAAGAAATTAATATTTTATACTCCTTTCGTTTAGTGATCGACTTTTTTTAAAATTGTGTGGCTTAATGAAAGAATTATCTCTTATGCGATGAAGATATTGGGGGAGTTAAATCAAGAAAAGCAAAAGATCTAGGGTTTGTTATCTTGCACAAATATCCAATTTATTTATATTTACTTTAAAAAAATCATTTACTAACTTTGATTAATTGTTATAAAGCACGAGCTTTCTTACTGAAGATGGACTTTTTGATATGATTCGTGCATCAAATCATTCAAAATCCACCACTGAAGAAAATACCAAGAAACAAGTGGACAAGATACCTACCTCTATCCCAAAACCGAGCCCTCAGAATGTAGTAAAAAAGGGTATGATTATATTACTTTCTGTTCCAGTTTTTTATAATTATTTTTTATAAAAAAATAATATTTTATTGACAATTTTCATTAGAGGATGAAGTTCGTAAATCTCCAGCAAAGGGTAAAGCTACTACACAAGCTGTGAAATCTTCACTCCAATGGACAGAGAAGTATAAACCAAAAATTCCAGATGATATCATAGGGAATAAGTCACTGGTATTTTTTTTTATCTTTGATTATTTTCAAGGTTTTATTAATTTTTATTATTCACATTAAATTAATATTCTTAAAATATTGAAAATATGTCAGGTTAAGCAGCTTCATGATTGGTTGACACAATGGAATACAAATTTTCTGAATGGTGGGACCAAGGGGAAGGGAAAAAAGCCGAGTGATTTAGGGGCAAAGAAAGCAATATTATTAAGTGGTACACCTGGCATTGGGAAGACTACATCAGCAAAGTTAGTTAGTCAGATGCTCGGTTTCCAAACTATTGAGGTGTGTAATCTTTAGGATGAATTACATTTTAGTACCCTGAACTTGGCTGACTAGGTCTTCTACTACCCTGAATTATTAAAGGTTCATCATGGTACCCTGAACTTGACAAAATGACCGATTTAGTACCCTGACTCGCTAATTTGATCGCATTTTCTCACATGATTTGCTCATAATATTAATATATTGAGATAAATGTATACCTTTTAGTCCGTCAAAAGCTCCAACAAAAGTAAGTCAAGTAAGAACACGATCAAATTAATGAGCATTTTGTCAAGTTCAGGGTACTATGTTGCACCTTTAATAGTTTAGGGTAGTAGAAGACCTAGTCAGCCAAGTTCAGGGTACTAAAATTTATTTATTTTCTTTTTGGTAAGCTATTTAAAGCTGATTATTATTTTTTTAATCACAAATGTTATTCTAGGTTAATGCTAGTGATAGTCGTGGGAAAGCTGATTCCAAAATTGAAAAGGGAATCGGTAGTAGCACTGCTAATTCTGTAAAAGAACTTGTCAGTAATCAATCCTTAAGTATTGACATGAATCGGTAGGTATAATAATTAATAACTTTATTTTTTCTTATTAAATTGATATATTAAGATTTTAAATATAAATTTAATTACCTAAAATTGGAATTATTAACAAATGTTGCAGCTCAAAGCATCCAAAAGCAGTGTTAATTATGGATGAAGTTGATGGCATGTCTGCTGGAGACAGGGGTGGTGTTGCAGATCTTATTTCCAGCATCAAAATGTCAAAAATTCCAATTATTTGTATATGCAACGATCGATACAGTCAGAAATTAAAAAGTCTTGTTAACTACTGCTTACTCCTTAGCTTCCGAAAACCAACAAAACAACAGGTTTTTACATCTTAATTCATTTGTTTTAATCATATTTGATATTTCAGACATTTAATAATAAGGCCAAAATACATTTTAGTATCTTGAACTTGACTAACTAGGTCTTCTACTACCCTGAACTTCACAAATTGTCGATTTAGTATACTGGCTCATTAATTTGATCACATTTTCTTGTTTCACTTACTTTCGTTGGAGCTTTTGACGGACTAAAAAGTATAAGTTCATCTCGATATATTGATATTAGAAGCAAATAATGTGAGAAAACAAGACCAAATTAGTGAATCAGGGTACTAAATCGACAATTTTGTCAAGTCCAGGGTACCATGTTGCACCTTTAATAGTTTAGGGTAGTAAAGGACTGCCAAGTTCAGGGTACTAAAATGCATTTTGGCCAAATAATAATATTAAAATAATCGATTTTATGATGACAGATGGCAAAGAGATTAGCACAAATTGCAAATTCTGAACGCCTTAAAGTCAATGAGGTAAACGTTTCACAAAGATGTTATATAGTGTGCAAAATTCGTCAGTTATAAATTTATTATAATCGTTAATTTTTTATTTAATTTTTTAGATTGCACTTGAGGAACTTGCTGAGAGAGTTAATGGAGATATGCGTATGGCTCTAAACCAGTTGCAATATATGAGTCTAACCATGAAAAAAATTGAATTTGATGACATAAGACAACGACTTAATAGTAGCTCAAAAGATGAGGATATATCTCCCTTTACAGCAGCTGATAAGTATGAACCAATAACATAACTATTAGAGTAAATTACACCAAACGTCCTTATGGCTTGAACCAAATTTTACCAATAAGTCTTTATTTTTGAAACTTATTGCACTCGTGGTCCTTTACACTAACTGACGTTTAATTTTTCTGTTAACTAATCCCATTTGCAGTGCACATGAGGGTAATTTTGACATTTTACAACCTTTTCTTATAAATTGATAAACATTTTTATTAATATAATTTAAAAGAAAAAGTTGTAAAATGTTGAAATACCCCCATGTTCACTGCAAATGGGATTAGTTAACAAAAAAAATTAACGTCAGTTAGTGTAATAGGTTTCAGATTTAAGGATTACCAGTGTAATTTTTAAAACTAAATGACTATTGATGAAATTTGGTACAAACCATAAGGACGATTGGTGTAATTTACTCTAACTATTATTACATCATTTTCTGTACAAAACATAAAAATATTTTAATTCACCTTTTATTCATGCAGGCTGTTTGGCTACAATGCTGGTAAACTCCGGATGGATGAACGGTTTGATCTTAGCATGAGTGATCCAGATTTAGTACCTCTTATTATACAGGTTTCGTCTATTGGAAAATATCCTATTTTATTACAATGAATGTTGTATTATTTATAATAATATAATATTGTTATTTTTGTGCAGGAAAATTATATAAATTACAGGCCAAGTGGTGTTGTAAAAGATGAGAATGGGGTAAAAAGGATGGAATTGCTTGCACGTGCTGCTGACTCAATTGCAAGTGGAGATATAATAAATGTACAAATAAGAAGATACAGACACTGGCAGCTGTCACAAAGTAGCTCTCTTACATCTGTTATAATCCCGTAAGTAGTAAATTAAATTATTTTAAATACTTGGATAATTTCTTGGTAGATGATAAATTGATAATAAGATTTTAATTATGTTTTTGTTGCATAAATAAGGACTGCTCTGCTTCGTGGACAAAGGGAAGTCCTTGAACAGGTAAGTTGAAAGTTTCTATTTATATTTTCTGGGTTAATTATGTTTCAATCCTCGAACTTTTACTCATTTGCAGTTTTAACACCCCCCCCCCCCCCCCCCCCCCCCTTAAACTTTGTTGGCAATGTTTTTATCCTAAACTTTGATTGACTTGGTGTTTAATTCCTAAACTTTTGGTGACTTGTTACCTATCAAACCAGTCATTTTGTGCAGACGTGTAACTTTTCATAGGGTTAAATATAGTTCAATCCATAAACTTTTACTTATTTGGCGGTTTAGCCAAGTTTTTTTTAATTTCTCAATCTTTCACCTATCTTTTAACTTAGCAACACTATTATTCTTTCTAATTTTGTTAAATAATAATACTAATTATTATTATCGATTAAATAATAATAATCACTACAAAAAAAAAAGGTTTTGGTGTTGAGAAGGTATTTGTAAGTATTAATTTCTGATAGCAGGTCAAAAAAAGATTAACAAGTCAACCATTGTGGGAAAAAAAAACTTAAATTATTAATTAAACCATAATTAACCCTATATTTGACATTTTAAAATTGTGTAGGGTGAAAGAAACTTCAACAGATTTGGAGGGTGGCTAGGAAAGAACTCTACAATGGGAAAGAATTACCGACTCCTTGAAGACGTGCATGTTCATTTACAATCATCTCTACAATTTAATTTGGGCAGGTACATTTATAAATCATTAAATCTTAATTATTTGAATATTTTCTAACCTGATCATATTACTAAATGGTTGACTTAGGTCAACCCTGTGTCTGGATTATCTCTCCCTACTCATTAAACACATGACTGACCCACTGAAGAAACTCGATAAGGATGAAGCAGTTGAAAAGGTTGTTGAGTTTATGGATGCATACTCCATTAGCCAGGAGGATTTTGAGTCCCTAATGCTAATGTCAAAGTTTAAGGTATATGTATATAACATAGGCCAAAATGCATTTTAGTACCCTGAATTTGGCTAACTAGGTCTTCTACTGCCTTGAACTATTAAAGGTGCAACAAGGTACACTAAAGTTGACAAAATGGTTGATTTAGTACCTCACTCAGTAATCTAGTCTTGTTTACTCGCGTGATTTGATTCTAATATCAATATATTGAGATAAGGTATATTTTTTTAGTCCTTTAAAAGCTCCAATGGAAGTAAGTTAAGGAAGAAATACGATCGAATTAATGAGTCCGGGTACTAAATCGACCATTTTTGTCAAAGTTCAGGGTACCATGTTTTACCTTTAAGGCCCCGTTTGTTTTGATGTAATACTCCGTAATCTTCCGTAATTGTAATTCAATTACATTACGGAGGACGTTTGGATGACCCATTTTTTTCGTAATTCAATTACGACGTAATTTCGAATTACGATATTCGTTGTAATTGAAATCCGTCCCAACACCCTACGAATTCAATTACGATCCTTTAGTAAACTAACAAATTTGAATATCTTATATGCTTCAGATTTTAAAATCATTTAAAAATATTAAAAAAAATTAAAAAAATTTAAAAAAATTGAAAAAATTAAAAAAAAAATTAAAAAAATTAAAAAATTTTAAAATTTTATAAAATTCTAAAAAAAAATTTAAAATTTTAAAAAATTTTAAAAAAAATTTAAAATTTTAAAAAAAATTTAAAATTTTTTAAAAAATTTTAAATTTTTTTTAAAAATTAAAAAAAAATTTAAATTTTTTTTAATAAATTAAAAAATTTTAAAAAAATTAGAAAAAAATTAAAAAAATAAAAACTATTTATTTTTTTTAAATGTAAACAAATAATAAAAAAATTTAAAAAATAAAAAAAATAATAAATAATAAAATATTGAAAAAAAATTTAAAAGAGTTTTTAAAAAAAGCCATAAGTATTGATTTGAATTACAACTCAAAATTTTGGTAACCAAACGCGTAAGCGTATTCAATTACAACCCAATTCAATTACAGCCGAATTCAAATACCACCGATTTCAATTACATTACGGAGGATTACGTTGAGCCAAACACCCCCTTATAGTTCAGGGTAGTAGAAGACCTAGTCAGGAAAGTTCAGGGTACTAAAATGTATTTTGGCCTGTAACAAACGTGTTTATTAGCATATGATGTTATTTTTCATTTGATCTTAATTAACTAAGAGAGTAATTATGTATTGTTTAGGGGCATCCGGACCCACTTGATGGTGTTGTGACAGCTGTCAAGTCTGCATTAACAAGGGCATACAACAAAGGAAGCAAATCACGTGTGATTCGTACAGCAGATTTGATCACACTTCCAGGTATTAAAAAAGCTCCAAAAAAACGGGTTGCAGCCATGCTTGAACCGGTAGATGATGGTGATTCCGTTGCACAGAATGAAGAAATCTCGGATGCAGAGGATAATTTGGGTATATAATTAATTTTCCCTACTCCATAATTTTTTAAAATTTATATATATTTAATTTTTTTGATTTGTATCAGAAGGTAATGGCGATGGTGAGGAAAAGCCGAAAGTAGATATTGCGAGTCTCAGTTCCAAAGGTTATTTATTTTCATTTTTTGCTTTTTCGATGAATGCAGGATATATTTTCTCGAGTTAATTACAGAAATTGTCCCTGTGTTGTTTCAAATTCTACGATTTTAACCCTAAACAATTTTTTTCCGTGATTTTTGTCCCTCTGGATGTCATATTTCATTTTTTCGTTCATTTTGACCTGAAATGACCAAAATACCCTTATTTCTGGTTGCCGGAATTTCGCCGGAGTAGATGACCGGCAAAAGGAAAGGAAACAAAAAAATCAGATAAATTAAAAATAAAGCTATTTTAGTCTAAAAAAATGAAATTTGGCAACCACGAGGACAAAAATCACGAAAAACAATGTTTAGGGATAAAATCACATAATTTGAAACACCACATGGACAATTTCTGCAATTTACTCTATTTTCTTTATTCTTGCACCAACTGTTTGATCTTACTTGCATGTTATTTGTATGTTGGTTGTACAGGAATCCAAATACAAACGGAGTCGAAGGCGACAGGTACAAAGCGGGCCCCTGCAGGTAGGGGAAGAGGGGGTGGTCCTTCCAAACGCAAAAGATGATAGTTGACTAACGTTGACTTTGTAAATGAAAAAGATGAATGACGATTTTCGTGTTGCATGGCTTTATATAATTTTGGTTTTATGATTTGTTGAAATGCACATTATGATGGTACTTTTGCCACTTCCATGCAACTTGTAAACTCTTTTCCAGGTCAGGCGTTTGATTGTTGGTGGTTGAGTTAATGCTAATTGAGTTAGTTTGATCATTGTTGGTTGAGTTAATGCTTGAGTTAGTTGAGGATTGAGTTACTTAGTGATTGAGTTAGAATTTTTGACTGAAATCATATTGTTTGATTATATAACTAATTATATAACTAATTGACTATGTTGAATGATAGAAAAATAATTATATTATGCTTATGTAGTCTTTTGTGTTGGTTGTGTTTAATGAAGTTGCTAAATTATTATAAAAAATAAAAATAAAATTGTCGATACAAAATCTAAAGTGCAATATAAATTATTTAAAATCTGAATATAAGTTGTCATACAGAATCAATATTTGGGACATTTTCAAATTAGTAAGGTTTAATTTTCAATCAACATTTGCTATCCTGGGATAAATTTATGTATGCATCATATGGGACTTGAACTTGGAACTTCTGCGTTGTTAACATAATGTCTTAACTAACTGATCTATTAGATCATATCTTCATTAGTTGATTATAGTTATCTTTATTAATCTTTAAACTTTGACAAGTTGAAATTACCACCACTATCATACTACCCTTAAGGGCTAGTCCTTGGCTGATAGCCGCTGGTCGTAGCCCCCACCGTGACACATCTCCCCCTTACATGACTTTTATGCGATGCGTCCTTAAGCTTATTTGGCAAAGGTTTGGTCGCTCGGGCGACCGATAGAGGTCGCCTACAAGCGACATGGATGAAGTGTGGTACATGTGTTTGGTTGTTGGTTTGTTCACCACTACTACGAGGGTTTGGTCGTAGTTTGTCATGTGTTTAATCAGTGAAGAAAAATTTAATATGACAATTGTGACCAAAAGTTTGGTCATATCTTACGGGTAGTCTCACACTCTCACCCACCATCAAAATACCCCCACTCCTCACTATTCGCGACTACCACCACCTACAACCATCACTTCCACTACTTTCACCTACTAATTAATTACCTTTCACCTACTAATTAATTACCGCAAAATATAATTGTGTGTTCCGTTAAAAATAAAAATAAAAAATGTGTGTTTTTAACACATATGACTTCTTAAATAAATAGTTTCAAAGTGAAAAAAGGAAAGTAAAGGGAACCAAGAAGATATATACAAAAACTTTTAGAGAGAGAAAGGGACAAACAGAAGGTTTTCAAAGAAGAGAGAGAAAGCTTCTTAATATCTCTTGTGCTGTTCGTTCGTTCGTTCGTTCGTGGCGGATTCCACTAGCAGCAGTTCATCACAACTCTCACGTTCCTCTTCAAACTGACACAGACTAATCCACGACAGTGATTGCAAAAGGTGCTGGTTACGGCGGCAGAGAAGGATAGTGTTAGATCTGACAGGAAGCATGGGTAGCAGAGGCGGCGGCGGAGGGAGTAATGGCGGAGCAATTCCACCGGCGTCTAGGAAGATGGTACAAAGTTTGAAGGAGATTGTAAACGGAGTTCCGGAAGCAGAGATCTATTCCACGCTTAAGGATTGTAATATGGACCCTAACGAAGCCGTTAATCGACTCCTTTCTCAAGGTGAAACAAATTTGTTAATTGATATATATTTTCTAATCTTATAATTGTTTTGACCTAATTTGATGAATTGAGAAATTTGAAGAAAGGTTATTGAGCTTAAAAAGAGGATTCAATTGAAGCGCGTTGTTAATTAGAATTGTTTTCAAATTATGTCTTGTTCGGATTTTTCTGGCTCATATACCATCAAATTTACTCGAAGAATCAATCGTATATGTAACTTTGGATTTTTTTTTTTTTTTTTTTAATTTGTCGTTGGCTTTTTAGGGTTCATATACCTGTCTGTTGCCTCATCTTTCTAGGGTTATTTTGTAAGCATCTGCCATATAACTGTTAGCTTATGTTAGGAGCAATAGATGCAGAGTTTGTAGAAATTTTCAACCTTGTTTGTTTGAATGTGTAACAACTTAATCAACTTGACTCACCTATGTTAATCTAAGGTTCAACTGTCATTCAAGCTTCTGTTAATGTTAAAATATGTTGTAATCTGAAAAGATTCGATCTTCTAATATGAAGTTTATGGTTGTCTAGATACTTTTCACGAGGTGAAGAGCAAACGAGAAAAGAAAAAAGAGGTGCATAGTTTTTAAATATATATATAATTTATTCTTACGAATTATAGGATTAACATATTTCAGCATTATAATCTATTAATCTTGTGTTTGTTTGCATCAGCTCAAGGATACAACAGAAACCCGATCTCGTGGTGGTAGCACTTTGAATCGTGGGGCCCGAAGTGGCACAGATCGATACAGTGGACGTAGCGGGTCAACCCATTTCAGTTCTTCTGGTATAAAAATGTTGAAATTTTAAAAAATTCTTAAACTTGCATATTAATTTATAGAAAGTATAATTTTTATAGATTCTGGTGGATTGCATGGAAAGCCTACATACAAAAGGGAAAACGGGTCAAATTCTGTTACAGTTTCAACTACACCGGCTTCTAGGGTTGCACCACGTAATGCAAATTGGCACCCTACAAGTTACAGGTTAGTTGGATAAAACGAGAGTAATTAGCCAGTATTTGCCTTAATTGAAATGAATTATGTAATTTAATAGCTGTTTTTCTGTTACAGTGATTCTCTCGGTCTCGAACCCGAACCACCAACTTTTAATGCAGCCGAGAGTGTATCAGTTTCACAACCATCTTCTGGATATCAATCTGCTTGGTTAGGTGCTCCTGGTCAAAAGTCAATGGCTGAAATAGTCAAAATGGGTAGACCACAAAACAAGGTTCACACCACTTCAAATTCATCTCAACCGAACGTTGTTCCAGAAATACATCCCGAATACAATGATTCTCCTGATAATGAATGGCCATCAATTGAACCGCCACAAGTGGTTAATGTGGTGGATACCCGTGTAGAATCCGGGTCAAGTAAACCCGTATGAGACCAATGAAGTTGAGCAACAAGATGAAAGTTCTTCTGATGATGATGATGTTGAGAACGATGTGGGACCCGATTCTGTTACTGAGCCCGTTTACCAAACTCATGATGATGCTTCTGACGATAAAGAAGGTAAATTTTACACATTCTAGAAGCTTCTAGAAAGTGTGACCTGGTAACTGAATAAAATACGGTTTTCTTGTGTTTCAGTTGAAGAGTTTGACCCTCCTGTATCCCCCTTGAGTGAGAACATGCAAAACCTTAACGTACAAGAAGAGGAGCACGTGGTACAACCCGAAGAGGATGATGCGCCTTCTGTAGTGATTCCAAATCACCTGCAAGTGCATTCTGCTGATCTGTCACACTTAAGTTTTGGAAGCTTTGGAGTAAACGTGAATACCGTTGGTCACTCTGAAACAACGTATGACCTCTTTTTATAAAATTGTTTTCTGTTTTTTTCTTATATATTTTTTAATTTTTGTTTTCTCAGAAATCTTGAGTACTATGAAGATGGTCCTACGAGAACAGAGAACTACGAGTTACCTTCTGCTTCACAAAATGCGGTTTTGAAACAAGAGGATCCTGAATTGCCACATGGCGGTCAAAGTGAAAGTCAAAGTCAATACGGTTATCCTCATAGTCAACAGCTATTAGACTCGTCTTTCCCTCAATCTCAAACACCCCCACAACCCCAAATTTCCACCCAATTTTTAAATGTCATGGTATATATTTCAGAATTTAGATACAACTTTTTGTAAACATCACTAACATTATTAATTTATTAATTTATTCTGCAGCAGGCTGCAGCAAACGGTCATCCGGTCAGAGAATCTGATATGTCACAATACTCACAATTTTCAGTTACTCAATCCTTGCCAGCTAGATACGCCAGCTCAGCATCTTCCATCAGCGATCCCACCATCTCTATAACAGAGGCTTTGAAGACTGTAGGCCTTTCATCATCTCAACAACCACAACAGAATCATCCCACGGGGTCTATTCCACAGCACCTTACCATGCACCAGCACCCATACTCTCAACCCACAGTTCCTCTGGCACATTTTCCTACTAATCTGATGGGTTACCCGCCGTATTTACCCCAGAGTTACACATACATGCCATCTGGCTTCCAGCCGGCTTTTGCGGGAAACAGCTCGTATCATCAACAGCTGGCAGCCATGTTACCTCAGTACAAGAATAATGTTTCGGTTAGCAGTTTGCCACAGTCGGCTGGTGCACCTTCTGGTTATGGCTCGTTTGGCGGGTCAACCGCGGTTCCTGGGAGTTATCAAGTTAGTCAACCTGCTGGTGGTCCCGCGGGGTCCACCTTAAGCTATGAGGATGTGTTGAGTGCTCATTATAAAGAAAATAGTCATTTGCTATCTCTTCAACAACAACAGGTATCCATCCTCCTTCCTGAAATTATTTTACTTGCAAAATGTATTTTAGTACCCTGAACTTGGCTGACTAAGTTTGCTACTACCCTGAACTATTAAAGGTGCAACATGGTACCCTGAACTTGACAAAATTGTCGATTTAGTACCATGACTCACTAATTTGGTCTGATTCTAATATCAATATATTGAGATAAGCGTATACTGTATTTTTTAGTCAGTTAAAAACTCCATCCAACAAAAGTAGATCAAGGATAGGGGTGAAAACGAGTCGAGCCGAGTTCTGCCAAGCTCGAGCTCGACTCGACAACAAAAACTCGAGCTCGAAACTCGAATCGATACTCGACGAGCTTCTATTTTTAAGCTCGAACTCGACTCGGTGAAAGTATCGATACTTTCGAGCTCGACTCAGCTCGAAATTTTTTAATTTTTATACAAATTCACGTTTTTGTTGTAAATATGTATATGGAAAAGGGTAAAAAGGTAATTATGTATATGGAAAAGGGTAAAAATGTAATTAAATAAAAACTCGATAAGGCTCGCGAGCCTTACGAGCTGTGTATTTTGAAACTCGAACTCGACTCGAGACTTACTCGAGTAGCTCGAGCTCGAGCTCGACTCGGCTCACAACGAGTCGATTTCGAGTATTTTTCGAGTCGGTCTCGAGTAACTCACGAGCTGTCTCGACTCGATTACACCCCTAATCAAGGAAGAAAATACGATCAAATTAACGAGTCAGGGTAATAAATCGACAATTTTGTCAAGTTTAGGGTTCCATGCTCTGCACTTTTAATAGTTGAGAGTACTAGAAGACCTAGTCAGACAAGTTCAGTGTACTGATTACCGATTTGTAACATGTGATTGTGTGATTTTGACAGAATGAGAACTCACCAATGTGGGTTCATGGAGGTGGTTCACGGACCATGCCAGCGGTTCCAGCCAGTGCATACTACAGCTTGCAACAGGCTCAAACCCAACAGCAACAACAGCAACCGGGTGGTGGTGGGTTCAGGCAGGGTCAGAACCAGCAGCAGCCATCACAGAGCTATGGTGGATCGGGTCTTAACTACCCGGATTTTTTTAACTCCCAAACCGGTGGGATATCACAAGAACAATATAATCAGTTGCAACAGAATTCTAGGGATGTTGGTGGGTCCCACGGGCAACCGAAACTTCAGTCGCAACAGTTATGGCAAAACGGATACTGATCAAGGTTTTTCAGGGTGTTTGTTTGTTTGTCTTGTGCCTTGAGAGGTTGTACCGTACTACTACTACTACTATTACTGCATGTTTCGTGGTATGAGTTCAGTTAGTGTAACGAATGTAGGAACATGTGTTGTGTTAGTGGATTTCGTTTATTTTCGTGGCTGTATTTTTTCTTGCTCGTGTTTAAGTTAAGTGTTTGATGTTGGTGCGCGAGTGTCTAACCGTTATTGATGAATTATTGCAAATCTAGTCTTTTATGCATTTTTCTCACACATAATTAGGCTTGTGTAAACTACACTGAGAACTGATTGAAATTGTTGTACTCGACATGGACCAAATAGAGTTATATCGATTCTAAATTTTATGCAAAGTTGGTTCTTCGTCTGGTTCAACCTCGTTCTGACCGGTTCGGTCCAACACCTTGAAAAATCAAAAGAAGTTGAAGAAACTTTATCGATTCGGTCCTAGGCGGTTCTTGATCTGACCGGTTCGGTCCAACACCTTGAAAAATCAAAAGAAGTCGAAGAAACTTTATCGATTCGGTCCTAGGCGTTTCTTGATCCAGTTCGTTTGGGTTTCGACGTCATCAGTTCGGTCCTTGATCCGGCTGAAATTATTTTCTCGGTTCACAATTCGATTCTTAGATCGTGCACATGCGATTAACATCAAAATTAGATTACGTTCCGGACTGGTTTCAAAACTGGTTTAGAACCGGAATGTAACCGGATTCACGTACTTCCGATCGGACAATATCAGTTTCTTTCATACAATTTATCGCATATATAGGGCATGTTTGGGAAAACTTATTAACGGGGCTTATGAGCTTATTAGCTTAATAAGCTCATAAGCCCCGTTAATAAGCACGATCAAATCAGGCTTAATTAATCACCAAAAGAACTTATAAACTCAAATCATAATAATAATAATTTTTAACACAACCAAAGGGCCAATGGCCTAGCGGTAAGGTGTTTGCCCTCCAACCTAGTGGTTGAGGGTTCGAGTCCCATAGTGGACATAGGTGGTTATTTAGGAGTAGATTAGATTTGCCGTTCAAAAAAAAAAAAAAAAAAAAATTTTAACACAAAGTCCACGGACTAAACTTGTCATTACCGAAGTGCAAGGGCGATATTTGTAATATATAGAATATGTTTTATAAAGTTCATTAATTAACTCATATTCGCACGTGTTCTCATCTTGGTAACGAACCTAGGGTTTTTTCCGTTCCTTCTTGCCGTTCATCTGAATCAGGTTTAACTACTTCGCTTTTGTTCTTATGTTATCAAATAGCCATCAATGTATCCTTTCAATTCTTCTTTCGTTAGTTCAATTTTACAATTTGAATGCTATTGATTCGTATCATATCCATCCGTTTTGACTTTTTCTTTTGTTATGTTTTCGATTGATTCTATACTTCGTACTTCAACAATTTGCATAATTTGATTTAAAAGGCCTTTCTTGGTAAGTTTGGATTAAAATTAATCTAATTTGGAGTGACAACAACTTATCGGCAGCTGAAATTGGATGGATTGAGTGATTAAAGTTTCAATTACTTGATCTGCAGAAATTGAATCGTGCAGTATGGGTGAGAATGGAAGGCGTGACCGCAATAAAAGAGAGAGGGATAGAGACAGAGATAGAGACAGAGATGGCGATCACAAGAACCAGAGAAGAAGAGGAAACGAAAGAGATGATAGAAATAATCATAATCATAATCATAATCATAATAACAATAATAATAACAGAGACAAATCAGACAATGATGAATTAGTTGTTTATAGAATACTATGTCCAGATCGACATATCGGGAGTGTGATCGGAAAAAGCGGGAAAGTAATAAATTCAATAAGACAAGATACACGGGCAAAAGTCAAAGTGGTTGACCCGTTTCCAGGGTCCAAGAATCGGGTCATAACAATCTACTCTTATATCAGAGAGAAACGAGAGATCGAGCCTGATGAAGAACTTGGTGATTTGGATCCTGTTTGCCATGCTCAAGATGCACTTTTGAGGGTTCATAATGCAATTGCAAATGTGGTTGGATCAGCTGGCGATTCTGATAAAAAGTGGAAAGATAAAGAAGAATGCCAGATTTTAGTTCCATCTAGTCAGTCTGCTAATCTTATTGGGAAATCTGGGACAGCTATAAAGAAATTGAGAAGCAAAACTAGGGCTAATGTTAAAGTTTCTCCAAAAGATGTTACTGATCCTAATCATTCGTGTGCTATGGATTATGACAACTTTGTGCAGGTTAGTGTTCAATTTCACTCTCCAAAATACAAACACGTAATTGTTTTGTTTACAAAGATGTGTTCAAGGCAATCCTTAATTTTTTTGCTGTCTTAAGAGATAAATTTTAACCATTGATCAATAATAATTAATGGTCAAGATTAATCACTTGGTTTTATACATGGAGTGGTATTTTTATCATTTGACACTCGCATAATTTTTTTTTTATCTAAAAAAAAAAGAATTTAATTTTTTTATCAACTTTTTTTTTACATTAAAAGAAGCATCACGTGATTAAGACATGAAGTATATAATAACATGTGATTATCATGTAATAATGTGTTTTTTAACGAATAAATAATAATAATGATAATAATAATAATGATAATAATAATAAATAAATAAAATTTTAAAATAAAATTTTAAAATAAATAAAAAGTAGAAAAAAAAATTGGATTAAAATTTATATGAGTGTCAAATGACAAAATAACCTCTCCATGTATAAAGCATGTGATTAATCTTGACCATTAATTGTTATTTATCAATGGTTGAGATTTGTCCATTGGGACTACAAGAAAATTAAGGACTAACTTGAACATTTACCTTTTTTTACAATAATAACTTTAGTCAAATCCTTTGTTAAATATAGATAACCGGTGACCCAGAAGCAGTTAAAAAAGCATTACTTGCAGTATCAACAATCATGTACAAATTCCCACCAAAAGAAGCAATTCCTCTCGAAACATCTGTTCCCGAAATACCCCCAACCATCATCATACCATCCGATTTACCAATTTACCCTTCTGCAGGGTTATATCCTAATGTAGTAGAACCATATGTGCCTTCAAGACCTCACCATTCTGTTCTAACTGCTTCACATGTACCAGAACTTCAAGGCTATGCAGATTCAGGGAACACATGGCCAATTTACTCTTCTACCCTTCCTGTGGTTTCTGGTTATCCTGGTGCAGGTTTATCGGGTGAGTTGACAATTAGGGTTTTGTGCCCGTTTACTAATATTGGGCGGATTATTGGAAGAGGTGGTGCCTCTATTAGATCTGTTAGGGAAGTTAGTGGGGCCCGTATTGATGTTGATGACACTAGGCGTGATGAATGCATTATAACAATCTCTGCAACCGAGGTATCGTCCGAATTTGTACTTTTAAAAATGGTTAAAATTACATTTTAGTACCCTGAACTTGGCTGAGTAGCTCTTCTACTACCCTGAACTATTAAACGTGCATCATGGTACCTGAACTTTACAAAATGGTCGATTTAGTACCCTGACTCACTAATTTGATCTTGTTTTCTCACGTGATTTGCTTCTAATATTAATATATTGAGAGGAAAAATATATTTTTTAGTTTGTCAAAAGCTCTAATGAAAGTAAGAAAATGCGATCAAATTAATGAGTCGATGTACTAAATCGATCATTTTGTCAAGTTTAGGAGCCAAGTTCAAGGTACTATATTGTATTTTGGCCTTTAAAAATTGATTAATTCAACAAATAAAAATTGTGTGTGTTTTTTTTTTAATATTTGTTCATATTTTGCAGTCATTGGATGATGTAAAATCAATGGCGGTTGAAGCAGTTTTATTACTTCAAGGAAAGATAAATGAAGAAGATGAAGAAAATGTTTCTATACGGCTTCTTGTTCCTTCTAAAGTTATCGGGTGCATTATCGGTAAAAGCGGTTCGATTATAAATGAAATTCGAAAAAGAACTCGAGCCGATGTTCGTATATCAAAAAGTGATATACCAAAATGTGCAGATGCTAATGATGAACTTGTTGAGGTACATAATAAAATCATTGAATTTTTTTTTTTTATTCTTTTTAACTTTTTTTTAAATGTTTAGGTTATTGGAGAAGTTGGTAATGTGAGAGATGCACTTGTTCAAATAGTTCTTCGGCTTCGAGATGATGTGTTGAAAGATAGAGATAGTGGTCATACTCATCATAATCCATCTTCAGGGAATGATTCCATGTATGCTGGTGCAGGTGGTCTCCCTGTACCTGCAGTCTTACCTAGTGTTTCATCCGTTACTCCTTTGGGTTATGATCACAGACCTGAATCCGGCTTGCGTTCTTCAAGCTATGCATATGGCTCACTACCTGTATGCCAATTTACCAAATTGGCCTTAGCTATACTAATTTTTTTCATGTCTCCCATGCTAAACTTTTTTTTTAATTTTTTTTTTTTGTTACAGATTAGTGACGATCGCTATGGATCTTTGTCTTCATATTCTTCAAAGCAGATATATGGACGGTGTGTCTTTCTTTCTAACTTTTTTCTTGTTTTTTTTTAATTTTGTTTTTTTTTTTAATTTTGTTTTTAAGATTTGATATTTGATTTGGATCAGATTGCCTGCTGCTGCAAGTGAGATGTTGATCCCGGGTCATGCGGTTGGTAAAGTTATGGGTAAAGGTGGAGCAAATGTAGATAATATCTGCAAGGTGAGATTTTTAATTTTTTTTATAAATTATAATGTTTTCGTTTTATAAATTTTTTAATAATTAGATTGATTTTGCTTTTTGTTTTTCAGATATCGGGAGCTTCGGTGGAGATATCTGAGACGAATTCCTCACGGGGTGATCGTGTGGCTGTGATTTCTGGTACATCTGAAGAAAAACGTGCAGCTGAAAATTTGATTCAAGCTTTCATAATGGCCACCTAATTAACTTGTGGGGCCCACTTGTTGCAACTCAATCGTGCTTTTTTAGGTCTTTTTCTTGATGAAACGGATCTAATTCTATTCTCCTCGTGGGTTCTGGATTTTTATTGAGATTCATCTTAGGGTCTTATCCAGCGGTACTCAAAATAGGATCTTTGCTCTCGATCTCATACTCTTAACTCTTTTAATAAATCTTGTGTGTGAAATCGGATTCTGTCTTTTTCAAATGTTGTTATGCTCGTGCGGTTTTTTACTTGATTTAATCATGATAATTGGTTTTTTCTGGCTATTACCTCTTATCCCTCCTGATCTAGTTGAATCTTGGTTATGATCTTTTCTTGAATTGATGCATTTTTATCTTGATGATCTTTTTTCATACCCTGTTGATTAGGTCTGATCTTGAAGCAGAAAGTTATATTCTGGTAAAAGTATAAAAAAATACATTACTCTTTTCTACCTTCAAAGTTCATTCTTCATAACTATTTTTTGTCAAATTAAAGTATTCCATGTGCCTTGTGAACTTAAAAAGCACACACTATCTGTTATGATTAACCATCAGGTGATGGCCTAGTGGTAAGGGCATTTGATTTGAAATCCTAATCCTAGAGATCATTGGTTCGATCCCTTCTTTAGGTAATATTTTACTGCATATCTTTTTTTTAAGGCCAGTTACTTTTAGTTAGCAGTGACATCTACAAGGGGCAGTATGTCGTCCTTTAAACCCTCCGTCTGTGGGGAATAAACCCCCACCATCTATTCGTCCGAGAAGCTTTCAGCACGACTCGAACCAGAAACCTTGTGAAAGAAAACCCTTCAAGGTTTTTCATGGTGGCCAGTTGATCTAGACCAACAGGTTGTAATATCCACATGACTAGTGGAAGGTTTGGAAACGTCTGGCTACCTCGGTGGAGCATGTTATAAACAGGAATACCTTTTAAAAAAAAGCCTATCTGGTATGACTAATGAATCTGAGTTATTTACTTCTTGCTCAGTGTATATGACTTGTGAAGTTTCTAGTTATGCATTTGCATTTTATGCACTATGCTCCCTTTTTTTCCTAGTACTTTGTTATACTTGCCTAATCCAATTAATTCAATGTTTGACACATGTCTTGTACAATTACAATCAATCTCCCCTTATCTGTATTATGTAACTAGAACTTATAGGGAAATTGTAAACCCGTAAGTATACGGGTTTCACGCACAAAAACAAGAACACAAACACGAGATTTTATGGCTAGGAACAACCTATTCCACAAGCAGATCTGTTCTATAATCTATTGGTTTCTATCTCTTTCTTCTTAGGGTTTACAATTACAAAAAAGATACATTTATAGGAGGAAAACAATTTGAAATCCCATAAATCCTGGTGCCATAAACCCTATTTTCTTATGTTTTTGGCATGTTTATTTATTAAATGTTAAAAGTAGCATACGTAATCCCTGTTCATTCAACATCCTTCTATGATCAACCCTGTTAATTGTTAGTGTTGGGATAAATTTTCTAGGGTTCATTTATGGGTTTAGGGTTCAGTAATCTGTTTCAAGCAACAATGTGGAATCAGTTATTTTGACACGTCAGCATGCAACAACGCCTGGTAAGGAATTATAACTGCTTGCTTTTTCTTTTCTTTTTCTTTAGTTGCTGTTAATACAAACTATATGGCATTGTGGCGTTTATTCGCTTGCTGTGTGTGCGTGTGTGTGTGTGTGTGTGTTTCATGTAGACACAGTTGTCGAATATTACAGTTTCGTTGTCGATTTTGGTTATCAACTTCATTGATGTGCAAGTCTTTCATGTCTCACTTCAAAACACTCTTAATGTATTACATGAATGTCTAACTTATTGTAATGTCTGGTTTTCGCTTTCTGCTGATTAATCATGGGTTAAAATTTTATAAAAGAAACTGTTAATATAACATATGTTATCTTCTTTATTGATAATGAATAATATTAAGTTATTAACATATACATGTAATTAACTAATTACATTTATATGTAATCTCTTTTCTTTTAACTTTATGAGACAATTTCACTTTTATTACCTTAATCACTTTCTAATGTTTTGAAAGCAAACGAATGCAATAACAATAACGATAGATGCCAAATTCTTTTAAATGAGGAATACAATGTAAGATGTAGATAATTATATATTAATTTAGAGATAGAGAAGCTAATTATATATTAATTTAGAGATAGAGAAGCTATTTTTAGAGGATCTTTAGCCAAAAAAATCTAAAAATAGTATATAAATAAGAAATAAATAAATGTTCAGTCATTTAAGCTTATTTAAAGCACATTAAATAAGTTTTATAATTATAGTATATAAATTAAGAGTTTTGTTAACGGCTGTCACTAACATGCATAAAAAGTTTGTACATTGATTAAAAAAGTATTATTCCTAAAATTCAGGGGGGTTGTCTTTTGTTATTTTACCTTCTTAATGACAGCCTTATTTTCCATAAATTAATACCCATTTTATATGCTCATTAAAAAGTTAATTCAAAAGAATTTGAGACCTTTACTAAATATTTATTATAGGCGCGCCAACAGGCACGTCGTTGAACTTGTCGATATGTATGAGCTCGTCTTCTACCTCGTCACCATTTGCACCATCTCGTTCCTAGGCAATACCTCAGTGATCTCGTTTCCGTAGGTATGAGTTAAACTACTCGTCGTGACGTGGGAAGGGCTGCAAGGAGGAAGAGAAGTGTTTTGAGTTTTTTAATATTTTTTTCAATTAGTGATGAGTTATTGTTGTCACAAACTTACCAGTAATTCGACAATAGTGAAGAGAATAATATGATACTACTGATGAGTTAGAAAACATGTTACAATTGGAATAGACTAAGGTGTTGTTTGGTAGTATCTGAATGATGCAAATGTCTGAATGATTCAGACTTCCCCTGACATTTGTCCGATTAAGAAGCAGAACATGTTGAATTTTTGATTCAGATGCTGATTAAACGATCTTACCAAAACTCTGAATCTGTCCAATTAAGAAATTAACCTCTTAACTGAATCATTAAAAAACTTAACAAACACCACTCACAAATTAAAATGGATGAAGAATTGATGACACGATGTACAACACATAATTAAGTTGCGAGCAAAAACAAAAATTATGGGAAAATGTGAGTCCTTTTGCCAATTTCATTTCTTTATTAATTTGTTTCCTTTGTGGATAGTGTTTCATAAACACACTCCACTGAGAAACTGCGATCAAATCATCAACTGCATGTGAAATCAGTATCCAAATCTCAAAATCATCGGTGTATTTCTGCGATTCACTCTAGTTTCCCGTGCTATTTGAGGTTTTTGATCCAATTAAAACGATAAATCACAACCTGATTTTGTAATTTCAACAAATCATGTTGCATATGGCGAGCAGACGATCTCTGCAGCTTGTGTTCAACAGAATCAATCGAAGGCAAATTATTGAAAGTGTTCGATGTTTTGGGACTTTAACCGAAGGCATCGCATCTTCTACAGTATCTTCTCGTCACCTTATGGATTTAGAACATGATTACAGCGCACATAAGTATACCTTCGTTTCGTTTCTATTAAATTATCAATTATTTGGTGTGTTTTGTGTATGCATGAGCTATGCTTGATGTTTATTTCTATTAATTTATGAGTTTCGGTTCTATGATTCCATAAGTCTATAACTATGGAGGAATCTGGAAATGATTTACTAAGTTTTACTGTATCTGATTGCTGATGTGATTGTATAGTTGAATGCTCGTCTGATTGCCTAGATGAACTATAAACTATTAATTTGAAATTATGTTAATTAGTGTATTGACTGAATTATAGGCTCTGTGTATATGTATTAGATACCTAATTGTGAACTTATGATTGTTGAACTTTAGTACCTGGAGCTTAATTTTGTAGTATATGACCTCTGCATAATTTTGTATTTTCAGTTATCATCCGGTCCCTATTGTATTTTCTCATGCAAAAGGGTCAACAATTTGGGATCCAGAAGGCAACAGATATCTGGACTTCCTTGCAGCTTACTCTGCAGTTAATCAGGTGAGATGCACACATATTGTTACAGTAAATTTCACATTATTCAGATGATATGGGCCTTAAATTGGTTTTTGGTACAGGGACATTGTCATCCAAGGATCATGAGAGCACTAATTGAGCAGGCACAAACCCTAAGTTTGAGTTCTAGAGCCTTCTACAATGACAAATTTCCAGTTTTTGCAGAATATTTAACCAAATTGTTTGGATATGATATGGTTCTTCCAATGAACACTGGTGCTGAAGGTGTAGAAACTGCTATAAAACTAGCAAGAAAATGGGGTTATGAGAAAAAACGAATTCCCAAAGATCAGGTACCAATTTAGGAAATTTTTAAAATTTTTTATATTACTTTTTATTTTTCGTAGATTAATTAATATGAACTTTCAGGCTCTGATTGTGTCATGTTGTGGCTGTTTCCATGGTCGTACAATGGGTGCTATTTCTATGAGCTGTGATAATGATGCTACTCGTGGATTTTGGCCAATGTTACCTGGTCAACTTAAAGTTGACTTTGGAGATGAAGCTGCTCTTAAGAAACTTTTTGAAGGTTTGTAATTTTATTATTTTTATGCTATTTATTTAAGTAATTATTATATAACCCTTTAATTTATCTCTTTGATGCAGAAAAAGGACAACATAATTTTATTATTTTTATGCTATTTATTTAAGTAATTATTATATAACCCTTTAATTTATCTCTTTGATGCAGAAAAAGGACAACATATAGCTGGATTTCTATTTGAGCCCATTCAAGGAGAAGCTGGGGTATGACCCGTTTTTAGCTAATCTTTTGATTATACGCATTTGGCCCGTGACAGAAAAAACCTAAATTGACCTATTTATAACTAAATGGGCTGAAATTGACCCAATTTTTGTTTTGTAATTTGCATTTGTTGGTTTAAGTTAATTAAATTTTGAATTTATTTTGTTTTTCCAGGTTATAATTCCTCCAGATGGTTATCTTAAGGCAGTTAGAGAACTTTGTTCAAAACATAACATCTTAATGATTGCAGATGAAATACAAAGTGGTTTAGCACGTTCCGGAAGAATGTTGGCATGTGACTGGGAGGGTGTTCGCCCTGATGTTGTTGTAAGTTTTTTTTATCTTTAATTTATATATTTTATCGTTTAAATTATGCATTTATTATTACATATTTAATTATGTAGAGATTAATTATTTATGTTAAATTTCAGATATTAGGGAAAGCATTAGGTGGTGGAGTGATACCAGTAAGTGCAGTTCTTGCAGACAAAGATATTATGCTTTGCATACAGCCAGGGGAGCATGGAAGGTATTTATTTATGCATTTAATTATTAAATCACATTAAATAATAATATTAATTGATTTTTAGTACATTTGGAGGCAACCCATTGGCTAGTGCAGTTGCCATTACATCGTTGCAAGTGATACAAGATGAGAAACTTGCCGAAAGGTATAAAAAAAACTACACATTATTTTAATTGCAAAAGTTTGAAAATAAATTATATAATATTTTAAATTTATATTTACATTCAGATCTGCAGAAATGGGAGATGAACTAAGGCGATTATTAACAGAAACTCAAAAACAATTCCCTGAAATTGTGATGGAAATTAGAGGAAAAGGTTTATTTAATGCAGTTGAGCTTATTAGCAAGTCTTTATTTCCAGCAACTGCATATGATCTTTGCATCAAATTAAAGGAAAGAGGAATTCTTGCAAAACCGACTCATAATGCTACAATTCGATTTACTCCTCCCCTTTCCATAAGGTACATAAATGCATTTTAGTACCCTGAACTTGGCTGACTAGGTTTTTACTACCCTGAACTATTAAAGATGCAACATGATACCTTAAACTTGAATAAATGGTCGATTTAATACTCTGACTCACTTATTCAGATCGTGTTTAAAGTGTGAATTTTTTTATTATACATTAAAATCGTAATGTTTTTATTTTTTAATTTTTTATATAGTTTGGATGAGATTCGGGAAGGAGCTAAAGCGTTTCATGATGTTTTAGAACATGATCTCCCGAAACTTGTGAAGGAGAAAACGAAGCCTACTGTCTCGGAAACTCAAAATTCATGTGACCGATGTGGGCGCGATTTGTATGGTTGATGCATCTTGTTGCTTGTTGAATAAGTTATTTGAATTGGTATTTTTCTATTTTGGTTACTAAAGGAAACTAAATGTTGCAATACATATATCAAATAGTTTTTTATTTATGATTATAGTGATGACTATAAAACTGGTTAATACCTAAAATATTATTCGTAAGTTAACTTTGTTTCTTAACCTTACACTAAAAATATGGTAAATAGTTAAAAAATCATTTCAGACGATCTAATCGCTAGTGACACCGAATGATCCAATGATTATAATAAAACCGATCCTTGTTTTACTTTTACTTTTTGTTAAAGTAAGGAATACAAAAGAAGGTACAAGAAATCCAAATTAATTAAGGGATCAATAATTATATTATATTATATTATCCTAGGAGACAAGTATGAGACACAATAATTTAAAAACTCTTGGTGGTTTATTATATCACCCAAAAAGCCAGCCCACCTTCATTTACGTTATATATTCCCCCCAATAGCTATAATGCATGAATTTTTTTATTTAAGATCTGTTTTGAGGTATAACATATTTTTAATACTGTTATTTGAATGGATTAGATACATATAATAATACATAGTGTAATGTTTAAACAAATTTAATGACAAAACTGATCATTTAATAAAACTGAGATCTATTTACTATATATTTCATAAACTTGTCTACGATGGAATTATTGATTTTTAACTTTAGAGAGAGTTTTCATGAATTTGTAATTTAATATTAAATATTAAAAACAACTACAATGATGTAAGAGCAGCTGTTGAATCCTTTTCCTTATTCCATTATTTATTCTATTCGTAGCTGGCCAGTTTTGGTATTTTATGGTCACATAATTTAAATCACCAAAACCTTAGCTGTTTCCTTATAATTATACTTGTTTTTTCTATTTTTTTAATTACTTATATTTCATTTAAAATTATTGTATTAGTTTTAGATTCAGCATAAATAAATAAATTTGAAGAACAGTTAATATTGCAGAATATTTCAGATATAAATTATTGTTGTGATCATTATTTTTATTTAAAAATGGATAAAGATAGGTGGAGGGCCGTGCACATTTAATCTAGGAAATTATAAAACCAAGCATGGAACACCATCATAGCCTACACTACATCAACGTGTAACTTGTTTATTTATTTATTCCCTGATAAAACAAATATATTGATATTGGTAGGTGGCATTGATGAATCTTTAGTTTAGTAAGTAACTTATGTACTAATATTTAGCATTTAAAAGCCTACTTCAACCTGTTGATGAGAATTAGATCATGTAACTTAGGCTACTCGGGTACACAGTGTAAAGAGAGCCTAATACCACTTTCAATGGTTGTTAAAACTGATACCGTTAGTTGTTGACAAATCAGCGCCACGTCAGCTCACCCTCCAACCGATATTAAACTGATGTACCCATGCCAACAATACCTTTTACCTTAATTTTTTTGGGACTCACAATTACAAAATACACACACACAAAATACCACTTTGACCCCACCTACCCAAAGTCACGCATCTCTTTCTCTCATCTCTATACTGGCGGAAGCAAAGTGGCTTAACCATTGGCGGGGGCGTGCCAATGGTTAAGTCCCGCCACTTGCAAACTCACGGGACACTCGCCTTACCGTTGGGAGCCCTCTAAATGGTAAGTGACCATGGCGTGAAGATACATGAAACACTGTTCCTTAACTGGTGTTATATGGTTGTTAAGATAACATATAATCTGAATATAATACGATGATGTGACTAGTAAAATGGTGTGATAAGTTCATCAAAGCAATTATGCATCAATAATTTCACACTATCTATTTATTTTTGAGTGACTAAACCAAACCCTCAACAATAAACAAGTTGATGTGCTTATTTCGAAAATTAAATTTCATCTAGACCTACACTTTTGAGATTAAATTCGGAAAAGTGGTATTTATTGCATATTTGACTTGATTACATATTATTTAATTTACAAATGAAATTTAAAAAATGATAGAGAGAGCTACAAAATAGTCAATTTAACAAATAAAAACTTGTGACAAGTCATTAGGTTCAAAGTAAATTTAAGAGATATGACGTGTATTAAATTATGAATGCATTATACTCGATGAATCAGAATATGATCATGCATTTCTTGATAACAGTACATGAAAGTTAAACCATGTGCTACATATTCTCAAGAAAAAAAGAACTTTAAATGTCTTGTAACATGTATAAAAGACTTAATATGAACAAACTCATGTTGAGATAAAAGTTGATAAAAACTTGACTATTTTGAAGCGTTATTTATAAATTCTGGTAAAGAAGTAGAGTAGAAAATAATTAACAACAATTTTAAAGATTGTTTTTATAAATTACGTAATACATAAAAAATTTATGAAGGATAATTTTAAAAGTGCAAAGATTAATTTATGTTCTAACATCTACTCTTGTTTTCATTCTCTATTAATTTTTTGGCCAAAATGCTTACCTTGAATTTGGCTGGGTGAAATTTCTACTACCCTGAACTATTATAGGTGCACCATGGTAACTTGAACTTGACAAAATGGTCGATTTAGTACCCTGACTTACTAATTTGCTCTTGTTTTCTCATATCATTTGCTTCTAATATCAACATATTGAGATAAACATACATTTTTTAGTCCGTTTAAAGGTCCAACAAAATTAAACCAGATAAGAAAACGCGATCAAATTATGAGTCAGGGTACTAAATCGACCATTTTGTCAAGTTCAGGGTACCATAGTGCACCTTTAATAGTTCAAAGTAGTAGAAATTCCAGTCGCCCAAATTCAGGGTACTAAAATGCATTTTAGTCTAATTTTTATGGCATTTATCAAATAGATATGTAAAATATGTTTTTACAGTGGAATAAATTTCAAGTAAATATAAAAATATTTTCGAGAACAATGGAGAGATATTAATGGAAAATTCTCTCTCTTCTCTCTCTCCTATATCCCCGTACACACACAATATCTCTCTCCATTTCTGTTTGTTGAATTAATGTTTGCAGATCCTTCCGATCTTCAATTCTTCAAAACCCAGATCCCAATTTTCCTTTTTCAATTCTCCTTCAACTATGATTCCATCTTTCCGACCAGATCTCACCACCAGAATCTACCCTGAGCCACCGTACACCGTCGACCATTTCGACCTGCTACCGGACTCTCTCCTCCTCTTAATCTTCAACAACATCGGCGACGTCAAAGCGCTTGGTCGTTACTGCGTTGTTTCCAAGCGATTTCATACGCTGGTTCCTCAAGTCGAAAACGTCGTCGTACGTGTCGACTGCGTTATCTCCGATGATGATTCCTCCTCCGCCGCCGGCAACTCCGATAAGTCTCGTGGACCGTTTTCTAGTCTCGTGAGACTCGTGTTTGGTGGAATTGTTAAACCTATTCAAGCTATCGGACAGTTTTTAGGTCCTAAAAGGTCGTCGTCATCTTCGTCGGCGTTATCTGTCGGTAACAACGTTGCCGATGACGGCGATGATGATGCTGAACAATCAGGTGGAGTTACTCACCATTCACCTACACAAGTTCTCAAAAACTTCAACGAGATCAGGTCTCTCAAAATCGAGCTTCCAAGCGGTGAATTGGGGATCGAAGATGACGTATTGTTGAAATGGAGAGCCGATTTCGGATCAACCCTAGATAATTGCGTGATGCTCGGCGCATCCTCCGTAATTCACCCCCAAACTTCTAAACCTAGCGATTTCACAATTGGCAACGGAATTAGCACCGGAATTGTGGCTGGTACCGGAAACGACGATAACGGGAGCATACCGGAATCATTTTACACCAACGGCGGATTGAAATTACGCGTAGTGTGGACGATAAGCTCATTGATCGCAGCATCAGCAAGACACTACCTGCTTCAACCAATAATTGCAGAGCACAAGACATTAAATTCATTAATTTTAACAGATGCAGATAAACAAGGAGTTTTATGTATGAACAAAGAACAATTGGAGGAATTGAGAGTGAAGCCATTATCAGCTTCTTCAGCTTCAAAGAGAACGCTCGTTCCTGCTCTGAATATGAAGCTTTGGTATGCTCCATTTTTGGAATTACCTAATGGAACTGTGCTTAAAGGGGCTACATTGGTGGCAATTAGACCTAGTGAACAATCGGGTCAACAATCGGGCCAAAAAGAGGTTTCGGACGGGTCATGGGTTGCATCTGCATTTGAAGAGCCTTATGGAACTGCTGCTAGAATGCTGGTCAAAAGGAGGACTTATTGCCTTGAGATGAATTCCTTTTGAGGTATTCACTTGTTATTAAAAATATATCATGAAATTTGTAGTATATACTATTTTGTAAAGTTCAATTTCATATTGCAGCTTTACTTCTTCTTTTTTTTTTTGTTTGCAGCTTTACTAGTTCAGGTTATTAGAAACCCACGTAGCAAAAATTTAGGGCACTAAAATATATTTTGACCATATATAAATATTATATAGGGTCCAATTCAATGCATAATCGTTTAAAGGTGCAGAACCGCAGAACCATCGTAACATCCAATGTTTTCAATGTTATACATAAGCTATACATTTTCATACACGCTGTAACACATTTACACATCCAACGTTTCCAATTTTTTATACACATAATATATAAATATATATATTATGTGTATAAAAAATTGGAAGCATGGGATGTTAGGATGGTTACAACATGTATGAAAATGTACAACTTATGTATAACATAGAAAAAACATTGGATGTTAGGATGATTCTGCGGTTCTGCACGTTTAAACGGTTATGCGCTGAATCGGACACATATTATATATTATATATTGATTGTTAGAAAATTATTGCCTTTAAAACCCGCTCGTTCACATTTTGACATTATTTTTTCTTTCAGTTTTCATGGCTGCATAAACGCGTTTTCTTTATGAACGTATTTGGAGTACTCGATCAAGGCAGTGAAGAAGACACAATTTTGTTTACATTTGGTGGTTAAAGTGATGGTTGGAATTGTAACATGTAAGAGGTTGTTTGTGGTTCTGTGTTATATTTTATACAATGTTGATTAATATTTGTAGGTTTGATATATGAGTATGTGTTTATATGTGGCTGTAACGTTTCATTTATTCAGTAATGTTACGCTTTCTTTCTGAATTGTGTACCACAAATAAATTAGCATGTAAGGTATGTATCAGGAATTTATACATAAATCAATAACTAACCATTGTATTTTAAGGATTATCGACTATTAATTAAAGTACAAACATTTTATGCATGTAACTATCCTTTAAAGGGAGTGATTTTTACACCACATCTTTTAATGTCCCCACCACAATACATGTTTTATATACTTGTACGGTCTGCAAAAATATTTGTACATTGTGGTATAGGCATAAAAAAATATGATACCAAAATTAATTCCCATCCTTTAAAGATACATTAGGCTCAGAGGTACGGGCCAACGGCGTGGGGGAAAAGAAGGGCGTGGGAGTTGAGGTGGCATGGGCAACGGCGTGGTGGTGGTCCGGAACACCGCCCCCCCCCCCCCCCCCAACGGCGTGGGGGGTAGGCGTGGTGGGGAGAGGCCACGGGCAACGCAGAGAAACGGGCGTGGGGGTTTTCTTTTTGATGGATGCTTGCTTGTGATTGGTTGAGGGGTATTTTCTTTTTTATTATATTTAAAATTTAATGGAATAAAATGGTGTGGTGTGGTGTGGTGGGTATTTCCTAGAGATGATGTGGTGTGGTGGTGGTGTGGTGTATGAGGTGGCGATGATGCGGCAGAAAAGGGCACCACCACATGTGGTGCCCATACCCAGCAGCCTTAACAAAACTCACATAGCATATTGTATGAGTATACAATGCATTTAAGTTGTTGTATAGGACACATTTGATGTGAAAATGTTATTTTTATTTTTACATAAAAGATTGGGAGGTGGTAAACGTTATAATAGTGGACAAGTTTCATATCCATTGACCCGTTCTAGTTTTAATCCAAGTATTATATATTTATATTGCTTCTTGTTTGACCGATTGGAAATAAATATACCAATTTAATAAAAATAAATTATTAGGTTGTATTTGCTACTTGTATTTTTTATAGAATTCACTTTTGCATTAAAATTTTTAATGTCTACACCATGAAACTAATCGCACAATTTAATAAACCAATAATTGTAATGTATCCATTAAAAATTGAGATGTATTTTTTCAGAAAGAAGAATTGCTTTCGAATGTTACTTCCAAAAGAGGATCACCGAGGATGAGTATCAGAGTATTTTTATGTAATTTGGCTAGAATGAACTTGGGCCAGCCTAATGGGCCAGCCTAATGGGCCATGCCTCATCTTTTGATGGGCCTTTTATCAATCCACATCCAAGTTGGTAAATTGGTCATCCGTTAAGATTATGTATTTATTGTTAGATAAGTTATAGCCTATAGGACAATATACGAACATAATTTAACATAACATAAATACTTTAACGAAATCCTAAAATAGAAAAAGTTAAGAAAATAATCTCACACATTAATCTCACCACAAAACACAAGCAAGCCATTGCATTGCAGGCAATAAAAAGTTACAAAATACAAACTAAAGGAAGAAGAATGTTTAGCTTCCTTTAGACCAATAACTGCCAATGCAACTGTTATAATAAAAGGAATAAATTATCACATGCAATCTCTCATTATCATTTCTCCATCTTCAGTACCTATAAAATAATAACACAAAATTCCATTCACCAATCAAAATATTGTGAAAGAACATATAAGAGGAATCAATAAACCCAAAAAGGTTAACCAGAATAAATAAATATTTACAAATACTATTTTTATCGTTTATATAATGAAACGAAAAGTAATACTTACAAAACTATTATAACCGCTAAACTTACATTCACAAACCCAATAATTTTTTAATAATAATTTTGTATACTACATTTTTGTTACAGTTTTATAATACCAATTTTTAGTTACAATGTTCACTGTAACTTCTGTATAATTTAATAGCAACACAGTATACATAAATTTCTAACTTAACAATCAGCTACAAAAATTCTCTAAAACAATATATATTAGTATAACAACATTTTACCAAACTTTTATGTTGATCTAAAACATATTAATATTTTGATGAATCATAGTACATAAGAACATTTTAATCCATCAATGAAACTGAAGTAACTTTTAACTTTTTAAGTAATGCTAACATTTTAAAAATCCTAACTTCAGTTCAAATCCCGCATTTCTTTTAATAATAACAATAAAAAAAGTATTAAAATAAGCCGTTGAATGGAGAAGTAACCAATCGAAAAAACAAGAATGCAGGTGGGACTTGGAAGAATTATTTTGTTTATTTAATCTAAATTTTTGTAATTTAATCTATTATTTTAAACCTACGTGCATGTAATAGGTAATTTAACCCCAGTGTGGGTCCCACCTACATATTAAAAAGCAAACCCTAAAGCTAAAATGGTGAGGTGCGTGCCCTTTCAAGTGCTCGAAATCGGGCCAACCCGATAGATTTCGGGTTCAGTGAAACATAATGCTATTGGCCAATTAAATAATATTAAAAGGACTTTAATTTAAGGAATCTGTCGGAATTTTAATGGAAGTGGGTTTATGTTGATTATGAAAAATTAAATGGATGATTAACACCTGTCTTAATTTAAAAACATGCTTGAAAGAAAGGAAACCAAACTAGCTATGAATCCATAAATCCAACAAAACCTATCTTATCATAATCTAACTAGGATAACTATATAATATATTAAATAACATTACCCACATTAATTCAATCCATGCATGTTAAACCTGTTTTTTATTTCAAAGTATTCATCCTGATAGTGATTTAAATTTTCAAAAATACATATATGCTTATTGTGATTTTATTTTCATTTTGTATATATATTACATATTTAACTAAATCATTAATTATAGATCATAAAAGTTTTAACTTTTAAGTATGTTTAAACATAATATTTCATTAAATTTAAAAATGACAAATTATGGGCTTTGAGAAGCTGCCCGAAAGATTTTGTACTATCTAAAAGAATCTTTTTAGATATAAAAGTTTTTGGAAAATTTTATGATTTGATATTTAAAATTAGATAAGAAACAATTTTTTTTGTTTGTCAAAAGTATTCTTTGCGGCTCTTCAAGCTTGATTCAGACGATACCTAAAGTTTCCTTTTTTACATAAAGGTCTTCTTAGATATGAATCAATTGATGGTAAATCATGGAACATATCAAAACTTATATAACTGAATGGTGTCAAGAAATAATATTTATTGTTGAAATTTTAGGAAATGAAGTAGATTTTACCCAAAAATGACATTGTAATTTTCTAGGGTTAGTGAAGGTCTAAAGAGTTCCATTTCTAGATGCAACTGCTTATTCTAGATTAATAAATGCAAAATACGAATTTAACTATTTAAGATATTTAACAAACTTGATGAAAGAGATTTACCTCAGTTCTTTGTTTTATCTTTGTGATGATCTGAGTGGCGACCAACGCCATCTCCTCCGCCACCGTAGCTAAGATGGTAGCTTGCGGTTGCCGGAAAGTGATCGGAGGCAGTGTTTGGAACGACGAAAAAGGGCATGGATCCGTCAATGGAAGATGATTGAAAGTGTTGGTGATGATGTGGCAAAAGAGACGATGGTAAATTGGACTGAAGGGTCCCCCTACTGTAACCGGGAGCAAGAGCAACGCCACCGGATGCTGACGGTGATGATGATGACGTCATTGAGAAGTTTAGGTTGTAACTCTCTCCTCCTCCGCCACCGCCGCTGCCACCACCACCTGCTGCAGTTGTCGCCGCCGGTACAAAGCTGTCTTGAAGGAAGGAGAATTGGTGCTGTTGTTGTTGTTGGTGGTGGTGGTGGTGGTGGTGGTGGTGGTGGTTATCTCCGGCGGTGATGTTGAATTGTGGTATTTGTTGAGGGCGGGTGAACAAATAATCCATAGGAGTTGTCCAATGTGTTCTCGGCTCCGGACTGGAACGGCGGACGGCGGTGGTGGTAGTGTTGATCCCGCCGGTGAGAAGATCCGTGAAAGATGAGTTTTCCGAAATACTATTGACCTGATTCAAAACAGCAGCTCTTGCTGGATCAGTTTCCTTCTCCTTTTTGGAAGCCATTTCCCTCGCACGTTCTCGAGCTTTGATCCGGTTTTCCGATCTGGATAACGACAGCCCTGAACCCTTACTTGTTTCCGATGTGCTACTACACGCCGGCGATTTCGTGAGAGAAACATTATTATTTATACTGTTTTGCTGCCCGTAATCCGGATCTTCAAAATCAATACAATTTTTCATCGATTTGTTCTCGTCAGTCTGATTTTGGTGGTGGTGACGGTGGTTTTGGTCGGATATTACTCCGGCAAAAGAAGGATCGAGAGACGGAAGCTCATCGATCGAACTCGACGCCGCCTTAAGCAACCACTCCACCGCCTTACTCGGTTGATCATAACCTAATCTGTCCTGCAGATCATAAAATTGAATCGCCGTACTTACCGACAGCCGTACACGGCGGTCACGAAGTCCTTTGGATGTCAAAACCTTACTGTGTCTATCCTTCCCTCCAGAAGCCCTAGAAACCCTAACAATCCGAGACGACGGCCATCCGCAAAGCCTCGCCACACCACCACTGCCTCCTAGAACCACATCAATTCCACCTCCACCACCATCTACATGATTCTGTAGCTCAAAATTACCTCTACGAGTAGCTATTTTTTGAGGATTTGATGAATTATCAGTAGTTGTAGTGCTACCATTAGAAGAAACCCTTTGGAATTTACGCACCTGCCTCTGAATTTCATCCACCTCCATTCCAAGCTTTCATATCAAAAAAATATCTTATCTAGAGAGAGAAGGAGAAGAAAGATCGTACTTTTAGAGAGAGAAAGTAGTGATATATATTTAGAGAGAGAGAGTATTGATGTGGGTGAGCAGGTGTGGTGGGTGTCAACTAGTGTCCTTTGTATTGATGACTGGTTTGGCTTTTGTAGTCATGTATACAGACACACACATAGATAGATACAAGTGTGTGTATGTATAGTATATATGCAGCAGAAGAAGCAGAAGCAGGCCGGAAAATGTCAGAAGGTGAAGCTCCGTTTAAAGCTTATTTTTCTCAGAAAGCAAAGCCTGAGTTTTTATCACAGTGAAGGGAAGCTGAATCATAGAGATTTATATTTCATGTGTTGAATCTATTTTAGTTTTGAGTAAAATAGTGTCTAATTTTAAAAATATTTACTTCCTCCGTATCAAAATAACTGAATCACTTTAACGTTTATGTTTTTTGAGGCAAAATAAGGTAATAAGAAATTAGTGAAACTAAATTAGGTAATTAGAATGGATGGGGACCCACACTTTATACTATTTGGTGCTTTTATATGAAGATGACAAAAATGGATGAGGCCCCACATATTTACGGATGTTTACACATGTATAAAGTAAGGGTAAATGTGTAATTTTAGATATAAAACTTACCAAATAAGGTAAATTATTAAGGTGATTCATTTATTTTGATACACCCAAAAAGGAAAGTGATTCACTTATTTTGATACGGATGAAGTATATGATTAATTTAGCATCAAGTGCCTTAGAGGCTGAGATTATCATCTAGAAGTCGCAAATGCGATAATTTTTCCTACATAAACATTACCAAATAGTCATAAAGAAGTTCAAAAATACAGTCTAAACGTGTATATTATGAGTAAATTGGGCATCAGAGGGAAGCTTATTGTAAACGAGAATATATGTTTTTATAAAAAGGAAACAAAAGAAGGTGTCTAATATAAATATTATGTGTACAATGCGAAATTTAAAGAATGTTATTTAAACCTACAAATTATCAACATATTCAATAAAATATTAACATGTTTCATTTTTATTTCTCTTCCTTCATTCCTCTATTGATTTTGTAAAATGTGGTTATTTAGTAGATAAATTGATTTATTAGTATAAAAAGTAGACGTAAAGAGAATAATTTATGAGGTGTCTTGACTTAACCATAGTATTTGAATTTAATAATAGTAGACTTTAATTACATACTTTTTTTCAATATGTTAAAACTATATCTTTTAGGAGTATATATACGCCAAACAATGTACCATAGAACAGATAAAATCCCATGATTATTTGTGTATAAAATTATAAAAAGTTTTGCAACCCAACCCATTCAACGGTTTTTAATTTTTAGGAGATAGGCTCCCATGAAGTGACCTTGCTTTTCTCATAACATACACGACTTAAAAAATTGTTGTGGTCGTTTCCGAATTTTCATCTCACAATTTAGTAACTGTTTATGTAGTTAAATGATCGTGACTTACAGAAAATCATTTTAAATGCATATAGCTAGATTATTACGAGATGATTACGAAGTACTGTATAAAACTTCTATAACTATATGGGTTATATAAAAAATTGGAATGGTAAAGAAGGCAACTTTTTATTCCAACTATTATCTCCCCGTTGTTTTAATCAACTCATAAAACAAAATTTGTCTAAGTAACCACTAAACACACACATGATTCGTTAACCCATAAACTCCTTTACATGTTAGTTCGTATTTTGTAAAGATGACAAACAACATATTTTCATTTAGTATTTAATATTTTGTTATATGATTTTAGCTAGTTTATACTTAACCTTAATAAATTAGATATTGTCTTGTCTCCTAACAGGAAATTTTTCATAAAGATCATTTTGGTAAACGGGCAACAAGCTGCATCGCTATCTCTTATTGCAAAACTAATTCTTTAATAATCAACATTTGTGTATCTATGCGTCATAATATTGCTATGCATAACACGTTGGAATCTGTTGAGAAGCTCCACCGTCTCAAGTGCAAGGAAACCGAAAGTATCAAATGCAAAAGATATAAATACGTGTTGATTTTCAATGCATACTTTATCGTGCGCTGTCACTTTACAAAAGGCGGCTTATAAAGCAGCTTGACCCACCGTAACACCCCGACTACGCAAACCTACGAGAGAAAAAACTCGGGTTAGATCCACACACGCGTGTTTCCTCCCAATCCATAAAACAAATCAACATATCCCATAAAATATTGTTTGGCGTATATGTACATAAATGGACCGTATACTAGTTTGGGTTGATACGATAGCACTTTAGAACAGTTTTTTTATATTTAATAAAATAAAAACACTATAATAATACGTATATTTTTTAGGGAGTTCATTTCTGCACCACAATTTTTAATGTCAACATCACAATATACAAGTTTTAAAGCTAACTGTACAATCTTTTAATGCAACAGTTGTGATATATGCATTAAAAATTGTGGTCTATAAATCACTACCTTATTTTTTATCTTCCAATGAAGGTAGTTGGTAAGTGGCATTGGCAAAGTTAAAGTTGGTTGCAATTGGGAAACTTACTTTGTCCGTACAAGCAAATTATGTGTCTCAATGCTCCCACCATTTGCGTTGTCCTAATAATACTAGTTTTATTCAAAGTAAATGATGGGTCTTTGGAGGTTTGCAGAGATCCCACTGAATCAATTATGGTTTATTATTCAACTAAAGGGGATCGGTTTGATGCATTCTAAAGGGTGGTGGCTTTCTCTCATATTCAAGAGTTGGTTTTCTTTTGGCTGAAATGCAGGTTTAAGAATCGGGTGTTAATAAGTGTCTAGCTTGTTGTATGTTTTCTTATGTTTTGTATGTTTTGTGGTCGCTTCGTCGTAGGGGTCGGCAAACAAACAGGGTATCGGAACAGGCGTTTCCGGAACTGGAACCGCTTGCGGTTCCAGTTCCGGTTTCTAAAATCAAATAACTGATACCTGCAGGGTAATCAGAACCGGCGAATATAGGAATAAGAAACCATCAATAACATGGGATAAATTGTCAGTTTATAAAAAAATGTGAATTGGGTCATCCCAATTTCACGCGAGCTTGGTCCGATTTTCAAAACATTGCGAATAAACGGAACTTTGGTCCGATTTTCAAAACATTGCGAATAAACGGAACTAGAATGACGGTTCTGGTTTTGAAAATTGAAGAACTTGTACTACAAATACCAGTTGAGATTACAAGAATCGACGGTTCCAATTCTGGTTCCAGTCGGAACACGGAGTACCCGCCTTGCTTACCCATACTAGGTTGTATTGCTTTCTTTGTACTTTCTTGCTAACTTTTTAATGCAGTTTATTGGGTTATCTTGGTGGGGGTGTTAGTTTTGTCGAAACTCCTTCGGTTTCCCCTTTTGCCGTTAAAAAAAATCTTGTAACCAGTCTTTCTATTTTTGAATAATATTATGATTGTATACATCTTACTTACTCCGTATATGTCATTTGAAAGGATTATTTATTATTGTTGTAATTTTATCATTTTATTAAGAAATATCTTTCATCTTTTTTAATTTGTGACATTCATGGAAACACACTTCAGTCGTACTGAGAATATGACAAATGAAGAAATTAAAAAAATAGATTTAAACAATAGAAATGGTGAAAACGCATATCATTAACTTCTTAGTACGAAAATAAGTTATACTATTAGCTAAATACTCCCTCCGTCCCTTAATAAAGTTCTCATTTTTGTTGGGCACAACATTTTAGGAGATAGTTAGTGGTGGGGTATTTGGTAATACTTTTGATTAAAATATAAGGTTTGATTGGAGAGAGAAAGTGTTTTAAGAGATAATTAGTGGTGAAAGTATTGGTAATAATATTATTATATTAAGTGGGCCCCTTATATTTGAGAAATGAGAACTTTATTTAGGGACAAATTTTGAAGGCAAAATGAGAACTTTATTTAGAGACGGAGGGAGTATATCAAATATGAACCATTTCTTATCCATATTTAGTTAAGGAATTGTACCACGATTCTCGTACAAATGATAATCGTGTCTCCCACCAACTCCCAAAAAAAAGTTGCACTTAACATCCAAATATACCTTCAATGGAAACCAATGGTAAAAACGTAATTTCCTTTTTTTCTCATTTAATTCTCTGTACCATACCATAATTTTCGAATGATTTTTTATTTTTATTTTTTTAAATCATTTTTATTATAAAAATCATTCTACCTATTTTTTTTTGGAAAACAGCAAATATATTATAAAAAGAGACTCGAATTTAGCAAGATACTAAGACGAGCAAAACAAAATTACAAACAAGACAAAAAAGGAGAAATTCCCCAATCCACCAAATTACAAGTAAATTTACTCATATGCTTTAACCATAAATAAGAAGTGGAGACAATATCACCCGCAATAGTTGAGAATGACTTGTGAACATCAAAATGTAAATATATTAGATTTTATTTGTTTACTTTATCTGAGAAGAATCCTCAAAAGTCTACATTTAATTTGAACATGTGATTTGTTGTGACGGGTCAAAGCCCTTAAGCCATTGTTTCTTGTAATGAGGTTAAAAATCATTATTTGTACGAAGTATTAAAAATGTAAAAAGGTTATTGGGCACTATAAATGATTTGCAATTATTGTACTTTCTCAACAATAGAAAAGTTTGTAACGACCCGAATTTTGTGAATAAATAAATTGTACAAAATTATGATAAATAAGGATAAATCGTTTAAAGAACGTAGGAATTGGTTTCGTGTCGTTTGGACACCGTACGAGAAAGTTAAGGGCAAAACCGAGTCGAGACAAGGTTGAAAAAGTGCAGCCTTGCTGTCGGAGGGACTTCGCGACGCGAAGTAATGGTCACGATCGGGAACACGGACCAGGGAGTTTGGCCTTTCATCGTGAAATAGTTCCCGCCAGCATAACGATCGCGAACTATGCGAGTGGGAAAGAGTTCGCGTCGCGAACTTTGGTAGCGATCGCGAACTTTGGGCGATACCAGCATTTAAGACGGGAATCTTCATTTATTACACACTTTAAACCCTAGTTTTTCCCCCTCATTGTGTGTGAACGATTTCTGGAGCATAAGGGTCGTTTGGAGCTTAATCTTCATCAAATCTTGGTGATTCTTGTTCCTAGTTGAAGATCTAAGGTAAATCTCCATCTCTCTTGTGTTAAAAGTCTTAGATTTGAGTATGGAAGCTTGAATCATAAACCCTAGTTATGGATTTGTTCATGAATGGTTAAATGGAAGTGAAATAACTTAGATCTATGGTATTTTAGCAAGGAAAACGTGGTCATGTTATGAATACATGAAAATATGGTGATTTATGAACTTAGGGTTTGGTAATTTTGGGGAAAATGGTGCTAGTAGTTAACTAGCCATAGATTATGTAGTTAGTATAGATGAATAATGCAAACCATTGTATTGGTTTTGATATAGATTGTCGGTTGGAGGATTTGAGGCATTCAGATCTTGGAAAGTGATATTGGTGTTCAAGGAAACACAACATTGGATAAGCTTGGCAAAGGTGAGTACATGTGAACTTTCAAACTGGGTACATAGCTAGTAAACGTTTTTATGATTAAAGGATTTTTATCGAGTCTTTAAGTAATTTAGTCATTTATGTGATTTATGATGAATTGCTTGTATGATGATGAAATGATTGAATGATTGAGAAATGATGGAGCTATAAGCTCATAACGATAAAAGATAAGTAATGATGATGATGATGATGTCCCTAGGGCCGTAGTAGATTGGAGGCATTCCGGTTATTACGGTACCTTAAGGTTCGTGGTAGATTGGAGGCATTCCGATTACCCAATACCTATGAGTCCCGGTAGATTGGAGGCATTCCGATTACCGTGGAAAAGATGGTCTTGATAGATTGGAGGCATTCCGATTATCTCGACATTGGCCAATGATGAAAGTGATAAAGTGACCCAAAATAAACTAAATAATATTATTTTAAGATTAAATGATATTATTTGACTATTTGTTTATCGGGTCTAAAACCCATGTATCTCACGAGGCAATTTTATCTCACGTACTATGTTTGTGTTTTTGCTATGTACTCAGGTTCGGGATCGAAGATCTAGGAGGCCCGTTTAGAAGAGGCCTTGTTGAGATTAGCTCGGTGTTGATGATTAGAGTCCTTATCCTATGGTTAAGATATAATTTGTAACACCGTTTTTGTAAACTCTGATAATCTCGAACAAGAAACCTTTTCGTTTTTGTAAAACTGGCATTTGATGTTGATACAATATTATGTATTTTTCAATTAAATGGTATTTAAATGTTGTTTTGAAAATTGAGGTGTTACAAAGTTCATATATATACTTTTAACAAAAGAAAGATTATATTATTATCATTTTTTCTCTTCGTAAAGATCGTTTTTTTACATAAAGAAATAAGGTAAACGGTCAATAAGGTACGTCGTTATCCCTTTTTGAATTGTAAAACTAATTCTTTTAAATACAACATTTGTGGTCTGTGTTATATACACGTTGGACTCTGTTGAGAATCTCCACGGCCTCTGGTGCAAAGAAACCGAAAGTATCAAATGCATAAGAATTATACTTTCTCGTGTTTTGTCACTTTACACAGACGATTTTCAAAGCACAAATTAAATACTTCCTCCGTATCAAAATAAGTGACACAAATTGGATTACACGCTTTTCGAAATAAAAGATTAAAGTAGAGGTTAAAATAGATTAAAGTACATAGTTAGTGAAGAATGAGTCTCATTTTTCTTGAATAAAGTGATATTAATGAGTTTTAAAAGTAAAAGTAAGGGTATAAGAGTAATTTTACTTTATTAAAGTGGATAGTTAGTGGGTATGGGTCCCATTATTTTTACCAAATAAGGAAAGTTTTCAAAGTGTGTCACTTATTTTGATACACCCCAAAATAGAAAGTGTGTCACTTATTTTGATACGGGGAAGTATATGATTAGAAAAGTAGATAAGTAAAAATATTTAAGAGAAAAAAGTACAATTTTTCTATTATATATTTTTACTTATTTATTTATTTATTTATTTATTTATTTGATTATTATAGTGATCAGATTAAACGATATGATTATAAAAAGTAGATAAATAAAAATATTTAAGAGGAAAAAGTACATTTTTTTTCTTAAAAAAAATGTTCTGTTTTTCAACATGTACATCCTACAATGGTAAGTTTGTAACATAGCAGCTCAAGGAATAAAAATTGTTACTTCAAATAGTTTAAACAGCATGGCTTATTAACTCAGCTACGGACATAATTTTGGACGGAAAAAAAAGTAATTCTAGTACTTCCTCCGTATCAAAATAAGTTACACACTTTTCATTTTGGGGTGTAATTAAAATAAGTGACATACTTTGAAAACTTTCCTTATATGGTAAAAATAGTGGGACCCATACCCACTAACTATCCACTTTAATAAAGGAAATTACCCTTATACTTTTACTTTTACTTTTAAAACTCATTAATATCACTTTATTCAAGAAAAGTGAGACTCATTCTCCACTAACTATATATTTAAGCTATTTTAATCTCTACTTTAATTTTTTACTTCAAAAATATGTAAACCAATTTGTGTCACTTATTTTGATAAAGAGGAAGTATTGTTAATGAAACTTTAACCTTTATTAACTAAATTTAAAAGTAGGAAAAAGTTAAAACAGAGGCACGTGTCAGTGGTCGGTAAGGCGTGTAGTGATTCAGTATTCGAGTAAAGAGGGAGCACGTGTCGCGGTCTTCATTATCCTCGACTACCGTTTTTTAATCTTGTGTTAGTACTTCTACCACTCCTCGTCTATGCATAATGCATCCATCCATAAATCTGAAATTTTCCTGTTAAAAAGATTTTTTACAGTCTAATTTTAGACTAATTAATTACTTATTAAGCGCCTACCAACCTATTTTTTCAAAATTCAAGGCAAATATTCATCTCACGTCACTTTTCACACTTCATATTCAAAACCTCAAATATTTCACATATAATCACTAAAATAATAAAATACTACAACCCCCCCCCCCCCCAAAAAAAAAAAAAAAGAAAACCTTATGTCTCACGTGAAACGCGCCAGTGCAATGGCTTGGGACGCTCACTCACACAACACATAGGTGACAGCGTGCCAAATGTATATACCACATGGGCTGAAATGTGATTTCACGGTGACGGTACCTAATACTATAATGCAGTTTTATATAATAAAACATTGCACCAACTAGCAGGCTTTTGCGAAATGGACCAAGAACCGATCGGAACTTCATAAACGAAACGGACCGAACGGAACCGGACCGAACCATCGTCCGGTTCTCGGTTCTAAGTTTCATGAAAAATTGGTTCTCGGTTCTAATTTTCATGAAAAATCAGTTCTCAGTCCAGTTCGGTTTGGTCCAAAACAGAGAAAAAAACAAAAATACTCAAAAAAATTCCTCTGTTCTTGGTTCGGTTAGGTTCTGGCCGGTTCTCGGTTCAGTTTGGTTCCGCGAAAACCATTTTCTCGATTCTAACCGAAGCTCTCTCCCAGATTCCTTTTTTCCGTTAAAAAAAACAAGAAAAGATGTCCCATGTTTTTAGCGGTTATCATCATCCAATCATAATTATTCAATAGACTCTTAACTATAGACCTAACTAATATTATTAATATAACCTTTTCTTAAATACGACTAAGGAGCAAACAAAACTAGACACCCGAGTAGCTAGCTAGTAGCCCATTCTATAAACCATTCTATAAAAAATAGGTGTAAATACAACAAAGCTCTCATATTGAAAAACAATAACATTATTACACTAAAGTTAACTATCAATTCTTCTATTGAAAAACAATAACGTTTTTAAGAATACAATTTGGAACGGTGAAAAAGTCGACACACCTAGCGTGATTTTTTTATTCGTTTCGGGGGCCTCATTGTTTCTTTCCTTGAGTCAGTTGCAACTTTTATATCTGCATAGGGCTGCAAAAGAATTAAAAAAAAACTGAATATAGTCATTCTCAAGACAAAATATATTGGTATAAGATAAGGGCATTTTGGTCATTTCACTTAGCAAGGGAGAAGTTGGGGGAAATTTGCAGCAGTCATATAATGCAAGGAATACATGTGCATACTTAAATAACTATCATTCAATTTGATAATGGTAAGAAAACTGATATAAGTCATGTGTCAACACAATAATATTCGGTATGGTTTCTAGATGAATAAATGAATATATATATATATATATTTAAGTATGTATGTACCTCTTCACATTTTCTTTGAAGTTCTAAAAGCTCTTGGCAATATGCAAGACATTCAGCATGGTACACAGCTGCCAAATCTTTTATCAAGGCTTTCCTTTTGATAATACCAATCGCTTCAAAATAATTCAACAATAATACAAAGGATTACAATTTAGAGACTTAATTACTTAAACAAGAAGATTATACTAATTAACTAGTGAGCTTCTAAACAAAAATTAATCAAGTGCAGAACTTATGAACAGATGTTGTCAAATGAACTGATGGGCTTGACATCTGTGCAATTAGCTACTTTTTACAGTTTAGCAACTTCAGTTAATTTGCAAGCAGAACCCTAGCAAAATTGTTTAGCAACTGGATTGAACTCACATTCTAAAAACTAACTGATACATCAATCATAATCACACAGAAAACAGTTTAGCACACATTATATGCAAAATTAACCCCAATTGCAAATGGAAACCTAACTATTCATTGAGAAATCATAGATGCACATAGTCTTTGCAAAACCCTAGCGAAAGTGTTGCATCATTGGCAATAACTCACAATCCACAAATTAATATATAGATCAATGATCGATTACATATACAACAGTGTAACATACAGTATATGGAAAATTACCTCAATTACAGACAGAAAACCTTAGAAAAGGAGAACACATGGATGCACAAATTTCTAACGATTATAACTTGAAATCAACAAACAGAGGTTAAAATAACAGATATCTGTTAGAATTTAGCAACATTGCAGAAAATTAGTGGTGTGATTACAGAGTAAATTTATGAGAAATAGGGTTTACTTCGGCTTGGATCAAAACGACGAGGAGGAAGGTCCTCCGGTGGTGCAGACGGTGGGCTAGAAGGCGATTCTGTGGATGCTGACGGCGGAGGGTGAGTAGCAGCAGCTGGTGGTGGAGAAGCAGGTTCCTCGTGTAATTCACTCATCTGGTTTACCAACGACGATCAATCCCTGATTATTTCTCCGGCGATTGACCCGGTTTTGCAATTTATCCGGCTTTGGCCGGATTGAATAATTTCCTGTGAAATATTGTGTTTAGATACAAATCATTATTTGTTTTATTTAGAAATTAGATTTGAATTACAATGGCGTCATAAAAAATTATTTTGATTATGAAATCTGTAGTTATCATGTAAGGATATACTTGAATCGATTCAAAATAAGTGCTACACTTTAGGTTTCATGATTTTTAAGGCAAAAGATGATAATGATGATTAAATTAGATTAATTGAATGATTTGTGGATAATGGATCCCACACCTTTTGAATAAAGTGTGGTTAATGATGTTTAAAAGTAAAAAAGTGAGAGTAAATGAGTCATTTCATTTTGTTAAAGTTTATAGTGGGTGTAGGTCCTACTATTTTTTACCAAATAAGGTAATTTTTCAAAGTGTAGCACTTATTTTGAATCACCCATTTATAGAAAGTGTAACACTTATTTTGAATCGGAGGAAGTGTAACGACCCGAAATTTGTGAATAAATAAATTGAATAAAAATATGATAAATAAGGATAAATCGTTTAAAGAACGTAGGAATTGGTTTCGTGTCGTTTGGACACCGTATGAGAAAGTTATGGGCGAAACCGGGTCAAGACAAAGATGAAAAAGTGCAGCCCTGCTGTCCTAAGGAGTTCGCGACGCGAACTTTGGATCACGATCGGGAACAGTCTTCAGGGAGTTTGGCATTTGGTCGCGAAATAGTTAGCGACGACTTAGCGATCGCGAACTTGAGAAGAACGCGAAGTTAGCGACGCGAACTATTGTTCGCGCCGTGAACTTGTGACGTGCAGCTTTAAAATCGGGTTGGAGCTCATTTGATGAAATAGAAAACCCTAGTTCTTCCCTTTGGCGATTTTGGAGCTCAAGTGCAGATCTTGGTGGATCTCTTCTCAAATCTTTGATAGATTTCAGTCCTAGTTGAAGATTAAAGGTATATCTTCACTCCTTGATCTTTGTAGCTCTAGATCTATGTATTTTGATGGTTGGGTTTGAAACCCTAGTTCTTGGGTTGGTGATTTATGGTTAAATAAAGGTTGTATACACTCAATAGTTGGTATATTGACAAAGGAAACAAGTGTATGATTTCGATTTGAAGAATCTTAAGGGTTGGTTAAACCTAGGGTTTGGTAAATCACCATAATTGGGGGAAATGAGTTAATAAGTGTTATCTAGAGATAGATGGACACATTGGTAGTAGAATGTGATGTTGATAATCTTGTGATTATTGTATTAGGCATTTGGTGAGGTCTTGGAAGGTTGACCGAATTGTGAAGCAAGGAAACTGACGTAAAGCATACGGTTGGAGCACTTATTTGCTAATGTGAGTACATGAGACTTTTAAACTGGGTACATAGCAAATAGTTTTGAAAGTACATATGATATTGTATCAGTCGTTATTAACAAATATTTTGATAAAGATAGTAATTGAAAATGTATGAAAGTATGTAGAATGTGATACTAGAATGTGTCTAGTATAATTGATGAATTTGAAGTAAATTATGATAGATTCAAGTAATTATGGAATCTATGTTAATGAACAATGATAATGAAGTAATTGATTAAAAGAATGTATACGGAGCCTTTATTAATAAATATGTATTAGTAAAGCAATTGGGAATGATTTTATAGTAATGAGTACCCGTTGGTAAGGTATACTAATAAAAGTAAAGAACGAATATATATGAGAAAGAATATGATGTGACTAGTAATAATTGTCTATTATAGCCAAGGAAGAGATAAAAGTATTATGTTATCGATAAATAAGAAATGTAACTTATGTATAAGTAAGTATGGACCTCATAGGGTTCATAGATGTAGAAGTAACTGTAGTTACTTATGATCGGGTCCATGGGACCATACAGGTACGTTCACACTGTGATGAACTAATTATATGTCGTTAGTATTAGATGACTAACTTGTATGATGTTGGATGTGATAGCCGAAGGCTTTGACTGTCATAACTGTTAGGTTATGGTAAGAGATAGATGGTGGTGACGCGGGGGACCCCCGGTCACTGGACGGTGGTATATATGTTTATACACCGAGTGTATATATGTTTATACACTAAGCACACGGGTGCTTCTAGTACGCATATGTTTGGTACTAGGTATGTTAGGTTCTAATACATATATGTTTATGTATTAGACATGTTGGTGCTTCTGGTACATATATGTTTATGAACTAGATATGATTGGGCTCCTGGTACATATATGTTTATGTACTAGATATGATTGTGCTTCTGGTACCTATATGTTTAGGTACTAGATATGGTTGCTAGGGAAGCAAGATCGATAAGGTCGCAATAGGGCGACTAGACGGTACTGATGTAGTATATATATGTATATATATATGTTTATATATTTATGGAATTGTTATTATGATTATTGGGATCTAAAACCCATGTATCTCACGAGACTATTTTGTCTCACGTACTACGTTTGTTTTGTGGCTATGTACTCAGGTACAGGTTGAAGTGATAGAAGGTTGCACTAGAAGTGGCCTAGAGATGCTTAGTTCGGGAGCTTATAGGTAGATCCCGTTTGCCTATGGTTTTGATATACTTGGTGACACCGTATTTTTGTAAACTCTGATAAAGGTTTTAAAGTTTTTGTTAAACTGTATTTTTGACAATGTGTCAAATGTTGGGAAATTGTATTTTAAATGATTTAAACGATGTTATAAAAATACGGGTGTTACAGGAAGTACTTCCAAATCTTAAAGAATTAAGAGATTAAGATTTCGTATAAAAATTTGTAGGGTTTTGCTAATGACAGTCCTTAGGGCTGTCACTAACATGCATAAAAAGCTTGTACATTGATTAAAAAAGTAATATTCTTAAAATTCAGGGGGTTGTCTTTTGTTATTTTGCCTTCTTAATGACAGCCCTAAGGGCTGTCATTAGCATTTTCCAAAATTTTATATAGAATAGGATAAAGTATTTTATATAGGATGTGCGCGATCTACAAATCGAACCAAACCGAAACGAGATCGATAGGACCGAAACTGTTAATGATAAATTTTCAAAACTTAAAACTGAACGATTACATGTTTTTGGTTTCAACTTGGTTTTTTCGGGTTTTTCAACCCAGATGTTCACCCTTGTCCGATGACCGAATCAAACCGAAACCGAAAATCAAACTGATTACATATTTTCTATTAGTTTTCGGTCGGTCTTGGTTCGGCTTTTTCCCCGAAATATTCACCCTTAATTTATTATCATATCAACAAAATTTTAATAGGCAGTCATTTTTAGATCATTACATATATTAGACAAAACATTAGTAATAGAATGTTCATATTACAAAATCTTAGAGTACAAAGTATGAGAAGGGTGTTATAGTTATGTTATAGGGTTTTTTATCTTTTAACATGGTTTTAATGACTTATTGGGTGTTAAATGGTGTTAAAGTCAAAAGGGTGTTAAACTAATCCACCAAATAAGTAAAATTAAAAAAAAAATTGATCGTTGGCAGTCCACCAAACCCACAGCAAAAGTCATATGACGAGCAAATGACGAGGATGTTGGTATTGCTCTAGCGGGGTTATAGCCTTTTAATGGCGGTTTAACCCCACCCTCTTATAAACCCATGTTTTCGGTTTGAATGATTATACATACATTACTTGAATCAATCACATACTAATTACTAACTTTGACGATTATTAATTTCCTAATAATAGTAAATGGTGATAATAAAAAGGAAAATGATAACATTTATTAAAATGTTAAAATACGTATCAAAAACTTATACATCAGTCTATAACCTGAACCCTAATATTAGAATTATTTATTTATAAATTAATGTATACTTTTTTATATAGTTAAAAATAACCCTTAAAATTAACATCAACAAAATTCTAATAATGATAATAATAATGATTTTTTCTTAAACCACATCTAATATAGGTATGGGCAACCCCTTTGGAAAAAGTCTAAAACCCTAAAACATCTCATTTGCACGTCTTCTCTTTGTAGGGTTTATAACCAGAGAATCGCAAGGAGAAGAACAACCCACCGAAATCTGCAGAGATGAGTTTGGTGGCTGGATCATATGAGCGATTCATTTGGGGTTTCAAACTCAAGGCCCTAAAACACTCCACCGAAACCCTAACCCTATCCCCAATTTTCACTTTTCCATCTCACACTTCTCCGATCAAATCCGTCGCCGTTGCCGGATCAGTCGCCGTCTCTGGTGGTTCCGATGACACAATCAAAATATACGACCTCTCCACTTCATCCGAAGTCGGTTCACTCAACGATCCAACCGCCACCGTCACAGCGCTCGCGCTCTACACCCCGCCGTCCCTGTCTTCCTTCCCACGCAACCTATTTTCCGCCTACGACGACGGAAACATCTCGTTTTACGACGCCGATCCGTTCGTTCACCTAAAAACGTTGAAGATACATAAAAAAGGTGTTAACGACATGTCTATTCATCCGTCGGGAAAGCTTGCGTTGACCGTCGGGAGGGATTCATGTCTAGGGATGGTGAATTTGGTTAGAGGAAGGAGGAGTTTCTTCTGTAAAATGGGGAAAGAAGCTTCAATTGTGAAATTCGACTGTACTGGTGATACATTCTTCATGGGATTCGATGAGAAAGTTTCAGTACATGAAGCTGAGAATGCCAAATTGATAATCGAATTGGAATCAAAGAAGAAAGTTCTTTGCTTTGCACCTGGAATGGTATAATTAGCTCTTTCTACTCCCTTTTTCATTAATTTATGCCTAATTAATACCACTAGCAGGGTACCGCACAATGCGGCGGCTGGTACCCAGAAACCATATTTGGTGGCGAGCAAGTGTTGTTCGTTTACACGGTAATAATTGTTGCTAGAAATAAATAATTAAACAGAATTGTGGATTTTGGAAAGAGTTGATGATTTATAGCGTCGTATATTTAATGTTATTGGGTAAAATGGTTTTCGAGTAACAGACTTTTGTTATTAAGTGTGGATGGTGTTACCAAAGTGTAATGTATGGCAAGTGGTTAACACATAGTGATAAGTTAGGAGATGTCTTGGGTTCGAATCTTATTAGCTGCGATTTTTATTTTTTTTTTAAGGTAGAGAACTAACTAACAAAAGTGGAAATGTCCTTAAAATCAAGTTTAAGGAGCTCCTTAAACTTGCCTAATGGGGTAGGCCTAAATGCTTTATATAGTAGTAAGATATTTGGGGAAATTGCTTACGAATTGGTTGAATATCTTAAATTACCATGAATTTAACCATTTATGAAACAGAATGGACTTCTATACACTGGTGGAGAAGACAGGAATCTAACAGCATGGGATACAGTTAGTGGGAAAGTTGCATATTGCATTGAAGATGCACATTCAGCTCGATTGAAAGGAATAGTTGTGCTTTCTAAAATCGATGGAAGTTGTGATGATGAACCGTTTTTGGTAGCATCTGCTTCTTCAGATGGTATGATTCGGGTTTGGGATGTTCGTATGACTAATAAGGATAAACCGACACCATTAGCTGAAGCTAATACTAAGTCTAGACTCACTTGTCTTGCTGGATCTTCTGTTAAATGTGAGTTTTTTTTTAGACTGTTTATTGCTCTCGAATATTTTCTATGCAATGTTGTAAAAATCGCTCGGCGGTACCTCGGCGGTCGACCACCTTCAAGCGATTAATCGGTCTCGGCGGCGATTAATCGGTTTCTAGGCGGGTACTATTAAATACAAAGAAAATTAATTTTTTTAGAAAAATATATATAATATCTTAACAAAATAATTAAATTAGTCAATAACAATATATAAAATACGAACAATAAGTTTGAATACTGGATTTTGGAAACTTAAGTTGGATCAGGGTGTTTTGAAATATAACAAAAAGAAGCCCAATAATGAGCCCAATCAATCTATCATTCTAAAACAGGCCCACTCCAACTTATTTATCAATTAATATACCAATGAAAACCTAATTTCTTCATCGCCGTCTTTTTTCCTCTTCAACATAACGACTGAAACAAAAAAACAGGCCCACTCCAATCTTCTTCATCACCATTTTTTTGACCGCCAAGGGCCGCCAAGGGCCGCCTAGGACCGATTAGGACCGAGTTTGACCAAAACCTTCAAACTCCAACGATTAAGCAATTTCTCACTCGGCAGCCGACCGCCAAGCGCCTAGGCGCCGCCTAGGCGGCCGCCAAGACCGATTTTTACAACACTGTTTCTATGTGTTAGATTGGTTCCACGGGTGAATTTGGTACATGGGTTGTTTTTAGGGGTGGCAATTCAGGTCGGGTTCAGGTTGGAAGGTCAAAAACATTCAACCTGAACACGAAATAGTCATCTTTATATAAACGGGTCAAATAGTTCAACACTAATCTGGTTACTTTCAACCTGAACACGACCCGTATAAACTGTTTAAGCTTTGTGTTGTACATCAATATGTGACATAATTTGATATACTATTAACAAAATTTGATTTTTATTTTTTTTATTTTCAGGCATGAAGAAGCGTTTTAGCGGTTCCAGTAAAGAGCGAGATGAAGCAACCGAAGGGTTGTAAGCATTTATGTAATTTTCGGGTTGTGTTTATATGCTCCCATTTTAATTTTGATTGAATTTTTTTAAGTCGGGTAGAGTAAACTGACGAGTCGGTGATTTGGTTGTCAGTTAGGTTATGTGATCTCATAGTATACTTATGATTAGTCTCTAGTTTGTTATCGAATGAACTTGTGTTTTTTTTAAATTTGAATGTAACCATTGGAGAAAGAGCATCATACGTACCTACAGGTTTTATAACTATTGCCAAAAAATGATTATATAAGAAATCAAAATGTTGTATTTGGTCAGCTATGTAATCATGTTTATTTTACATATAAACTGACGAGTCGGATTTTTTTTAATCATATCATATAAACGTCAAAAGAATTTTCCCCCCTTCTTCAGTTTAACAACTGTAGCTTTACACATGCTTGTACAGTTAGCTGTAAAATTTATACTATAAAACTTATACAGTGTGGTATAAGAAGTAAAAATTGTGATATATAAATGAATTCCTTTCAAATTAGATAAATAATTCAATGGTTTTTTTAATTATTAATTATTATTTTCTTATTTTTAAATCAGTTACACCTTCAGGTCTAGTCAGGTGTACTATAGCTGCTACAAGTAGTAAGATGACCAGTGCAGCCATGTGACCATCGTAAGCTTTTTTGAGTTCACAGACTCAGAATCTTTTTCACATGCACTTATAACACCTCACACCTAACTTAAACTTAAATGCACAAATTATCTACTTCCTCCTATTCAAAATAAGAGATACACATTAGATTTCACAGATTTTGAGACAAAAGTTTATAATGATGATTACACTAGATGGTTAGTGGGAAATGAGTCCCACACTTTTTGAATAAAGTGAAGTTAATGATGTTTAAAAGTAAAAGTAAGGGTAAAGGGGTCTTTTCACTTTGTTAAAGTAGATAGTTAGTGGGTGTGGGTCCCACTATTTTTTGCCAAATAAGGTGAATTTTCAAAGTGTATTACTTATTTTGATACACCCTAAAAAGGAAAGTGTATCACTTATTTTGAATCAGAGGAAGTATATATTTTTGAAAGTTAACACCAATCTAAACAAAACAAATGGGTAAACATATCAAGTTTTCCTCTTTCAGGTTACCCAATATTTTGTCACAAGTGAGCTTTGAACTCAAGTGTTTACTACTAGACTAACTTGGTGGTTAAATCATTACACTTTATCAATTGACATATTTTACTAATCAAAGTTTTATACGTCTTCCGTTTGAAATATATGATACATTTTTTATTCTTGTCAATTTCAAAATAATTGATACATTTTGATAATTTAAATTATTTGATAATTTATCTACTAACTATTTCATTTTAGGAAAATGCTAATGACAGCCCTTAGGGCTGCAATTAAAAAAGCAAAATACACAAAAGACAACTCCCCTGAATTTTAAGAATATTACTTTTTTAATCAATGTACAAGCTTTTTATGCATGTTAGTGACAGCCCTAAGGGCTGTCATTAGCAAAACCCTTCATTTAATATATTGAAATGACTAATTTACATTTTTACTTTTACTTTCAAATATTATTAACATTATTTTAATAAAAATCGTAAGACATAAACTCATTAATTGTCTAATTTAATATATTTTAACTCTTATTATAAAAAGGAGGTGATTTTTACACCATATGTTTTAATGCATCTACCATAATAAATGCATTACTTACTTGTACAGTATGCAGAAATACTTGTACAATATGATATAGACATAAAAAAATGTGGTAGCAAAATTAATTCCCATTAAAACCATGAAACAAATAATATGGTATCAATTATTTTAAATAGGATGAAGTATATCATGTATATGTATGTGTTTTTTTGTTTGTATGTGTGACACAGATTGGTGGAAAGCGAAAGCATGGTTGGAGGTAATGGATTGTCGCTATCAACATGATGAGAGAAACACTACTGAGACCAAACATATCATGTCTTATCATCTTACACTCTTACAACTCCCTCAATTACTCGCTTTATAAATAACACCAACTTTTATTGCTAAATAGTATTAAACATACTTATTTATTCAGTTATTACATTTTCTTTAATAACTTACCATAATTTTGGCAAATAATAAAACTTAAAACCCATTATTTTAGATCATGGATAACACAAAACACTAGTACTAGTAGTATAATTATTTATTTTATTCAATAAGAATATTTGTTTCCTCTATTTTTTTATATTATTCCTTGAGTTCCATAGGTTTGTTCTTTAAATTGGACTCATATTCTCATTGAGAGAAATTGATTGCACTATGTGAAATATTCGTTTTTTTCCTCTTCCTCTATCTCATAGGTACAATGTTTGAATCAATCAAGAACCTTTTCTTTTGTTTGAATCGATATTATTCCATTCAAATTCCTTCCCGATACCTCTCCAAGAAAATCTTGAATTGGATCCTAAATTGACGGGTAGCACTTGATGTGAGAAAAAACTCGACTGCCAAAGCACCACTTATCATTCCAACTAATGACCTCAAGATTGTTTCAATTCGTGCAACTGCTTCAATGAGATAGAAAGAAATTAGCACACTTTTTATTTTGGGGTATAAATCAAAGAGGTGAAAAACAGAATCATTACACTATACAAACTTTATGTTTTAGTAATTACGTGCGAGTTTATATATTTTCAAGAAGTATCTATTCCGTGAAGAAATTTTGAAAGAATCATAATATCTCAATAAAATCATGGTTTCTCGACATTCTGGATCCTAATCGAGGTCAAATCATAAAATGGGCTCCCTGTCCAACAGGTGTATTTTCAGTTAAATCAGCGAGAAAATTAATTGACGACTCCTTACTGAAGTACACAGACAAAGGCGATTTCCCATGGGTTAATTGGATTCCTTCAAAAGTCGGAATCATGGCTTGGCAAGCATTTAATGAAAGACTTCCTTCTAAGTCTAATCTTCAGCAACGCAACATTCCACTAGTATCTACACATTGTGCTCTTTGCGGTTTGGAAATAGAGACTGAAGAGCATTTGTTCGTTCACTGCCCTATCTCGCGTTCGTTATTAACAGAGTTTGGTAGATGGTGGGGAATCGATCCACAACCGGTTTGCAACATCAGAAGTTTGCTCAAATGGGGCTTCGATATTGGGCTTTCGGGGAAAACCTTAAAGGCCTTCTCAGCTTCAATACAATGTTTTATGTGGTGCTTGTGGAAATTCCGAAATGCAAAATATTTGGGCAATTACAAAGGGGTAGAGAGGCGTTTTTATTTAGTGAAATTCAAAGTATTTCTTACTTTTGGATAAAAAATAAGTCAAAGCCAAATCTCTTAAACAATAGGTGGTCAGATTGGTGCGTTTACCCTATGTTTTGCTTGTAATTTCGATCTTTGTTTTTTTCTTTGTTTGTAATGTTTTAGCTTCTTGCTATTTGAATAAAATTTGCCGTTCAAAAAAAAATGGCCATGGTCAAAATTTGTCAAGATATTACCTATTTGTTTTTATTTAATTAACATTTTTAATTGTATGTATATATGCATATGCATTATTTCATTTGGTTAATGAATAATTTATTAGTGACAATTTACGGATCGAACCGGATGAATGTCCGTCGGTTTAAACGAAGCAACAATCACTCACATATAGTGATTGATTGGAATTGAGTGAAGAATAGAACTATTGAAGTATGTTCATCCTGATTTGCCATGCAAAAGGAGGGTCTCGTTTCCATTTTGGGCTAGGGTTTAGAGACCAGTAAGCAGCCTTTCCCACTGACATCAAGATTCCAATTTCTTATTTCCATTAACACCCCTCAACTAACGTTTTATTTCTCAAATTCTACGTAATCCAAAATTTTAATGTTTTACGTTTTAGCCCAATAGTTTTACTCAACCAAACAATGCCACTTTACCATATGTCCATATGGTTTTTCAAATCTTAATTTAGTTTTTTACCCGCTAGATTTTGTTTACAATTTTTAATTTTGTGATGATTTTGCTACGTAGGTAATCAAAATATTATTTTTATCACGTTTTCACACATTTTCAAATTTGCAAAAAAAAGAAGAGTAAAAGTGGAAAAGGAGAGTCTAAGGACCTATAATGTACAATAACGAGTAGTTGTGGATCTATTGTCGAAATTTAAATTATTTGAGGGTTTAATTGCAATATCCAAAAACCAAACTCTCATTCATTTGCATCATTGCTCCTTTATATAAGTTAATAGATATTCCCATTTTTGTTTGCATCCATGTCATCACATAATCACATATCACCTCAACACTTTTAAAAAATGTCTTCATTTTCTACAATTCTTGTTATTATTTTGCTTCATATTCTTATGGCATTCAATGTTGTTGCTAATGGTGATGAAATTGTGAGTATGGAAGATGGTGAGCTTTTAGGGCTCTTTGAAGTAATGGGCTCACTCTTAGATGACCCAACATGGTCCCAAATGCACCCACAACCATGCACAAACACACCATGGCCAGGTGTGCAGTGTGAGCTCATGGCTCAAGATCAAGGTCAAGATGGTCAACCTAATGGTCAACAACAAGATTATAACCCTACAATCTTTCATGTAACCAAGATTCATATTGGCAATGATATCCTCACACCAGCTTGCAAACCAAATGCCATTTTGTCACCAAAAGGTTTAACCAAACTTCCATACCTAAAAACTCTCTCTCTCTTCAACTGTTTTACCATGACACCATTTTCTCTCTCTTCATCTCTCTTTGAAAACAACTCTTTACCATCTTTAGAACATTTAGCACTTGTATCAAACCCTAGTCTTCATGGGACCATCCCTTCAAGTTTAGGGCACATCAAGACCTTAAGGGTTCTTTCACTTTCACAAAACATGTTAAGTGGTGAAATCCCACAAGAAATATGTAAGTTAGTGAACCTACAACAGCTTGACATAAGCTACAATCGTCTCACCGGTTCAATCCCTCAAGAAATTGGAAATTTAAAAAGTTTGACCATCTTTGACCTTAGCTACAACATGCTTGGAGGTCAACTACCTTCATCTCTTGGTCAACTTCACTCTCTTCAAAAGATTGACTTAGGGTCTAATCACCTTTCTGGTAGGGTACCTCAAGAACTTGGAAATTTAAGCAAGTTGGTGTTGTTTGATGTGAGTCATAACTTTTTAAGTGGACCATTACCAGAATCTTTATCAGGTTTGAAGGAGCTAGAATACATGATCTTTCAAGACAACCCTATAAACACAGGGATGCCCTTGTTTATTGGGTCATTGGGTAGGCTTAAAGTTTTGAGCTTTTCAAGATGTGGGTTGGTGGGTCCCATCCTAGCTTATATGTCAACTTTGAAAAATCTGACTTCTTTGTCTCTTGATAGTAACAGCCTCAATGGGACTGTTCCTTTAGATATAGGGTCACTACCAAATCTTGAACAATTGAATTTGAGTCAAAATCAACTCATTGGAAAGCTTTTGGTGTCACAAGAATTCATTAAAATGGTTGGATTGAGGCTTGATATTAGAGGAAATAATGGGCTTTGTATAAAGAATAATACTTTAAGTGAAATAAAAAGCCCTCCTTGTTTGGAAACAAGAAGTAGGAATGGTGGAAATAACATGAACACAACTTTTTACCAAAGGAATTGGTGTTCAAGGAATCACAACCATGTATATGGGCTTGGGTTAGGATTAAATTACATGTTTTTGTTGATGGGATTTATGTCGTTAGTCTAGAGTTTTTTATGTTAGTTTTTTTTTGAGTAAATTACACGAATGGTCCCTGTGGTTTGTCAAAAGTTTTGGATTTGGTCCCTAACTTTCAGAAATTACACTCGTGGTCACCGTGGTTTGGATTTCGTATTGCTTTTAGTCCAAAATCCTAATGGATGTTAAATTGGACTGTTAAATATTTTGAAATGACCAAAATACCCTTTACTTCTTCCTCTCTTTTTTATGTTCTTCCCCCATTGTCATTTATGGGTTGAAGAAGGATCACAGATCTGTATCAAGAACACCATCATGAATATCATCTTTATCGAGTTCAACAATTAGGTTTCTGGTAAAATTAAATACGAGTTCAACAACGATGGATATGGGCGTTCTGATACCATTGGGTGTTTACAGACCACCATCGGAGAAGACCCACCGACGATTTAGGGTTCTTCGATTGGGTTTTCCGTCGGTCGGATGAAATCCTTCTTTTGATTAGAGTTTTTCTTTGATTTTTTTTTATTCTTCGATCTTTTCTGATTCTTCGATTTTTTCTACAACTGATTCTTCGATGATGATATTTCTGCAATGAAATCCTTGAGATGGAAGAAGCTGTGATTTTGATTTTGATTTTGGATTTGTTCATGTGTGTTGATACAACTATTAAACTCATAAATCGAGAAGAAGATCGAGAAGAAAATGACCGAAGTGGTTATTTGATGCCAATGATTTTCTTAATTCTTAATTCCCACAAAATAAATTAAATTCTTAATTACCAGAAAAATAACCCTTGGTCAAGCATTGTTCTTTGATGCCAATGATTTTCTTCAGTAATAAGAAACCTTTAGTTCAATTCGTTGTTGTTACTGAGGTAAATTACATTTGCTTCATGTGGTTAGACAAAGTTTACGGGAAATTGATTTCAATGCTTTAGTTTTGTATTTCATTTGAGATCTGGTTTGAATTGTTAGAACTTGATTCGTAAATTATTTAAAGTTCTTATATTGAAGTTCACAATGACAACCGGGGAAGAACATAAAAAAGAGAGGAAGAAGTAAAGGGTATTTTGGTCACTTCAAAATATTTAACAACCACATTTAACATTCGTTAGGATTTTGGACCAAAAGCAATACGAAGTCCAAACCACGGTGACCACGAGTGTAATTTCTTAAAGTTAGGGACCAAATCCAATACTTTTGTGAAACCACAGGGACCATTCGTGTAATTTACTCTTTTTTTTTCTATTGTAACTTTGTCAATCTAGAAGATATAAACATGTTATGTAATCATTCTTTTCTTGACCAAAAGTGATACACTTGTGAATTATATGATTTTAACCAATAAATTTATTTTTATTATTTATACGGTTAGCTTTTCATAAGAAAGTCCAAACTCAGTTTAAAGGAATAATTTTGTTTTATCCCAATATCCAAAAATTTGAAAATCACTACCCTAATCAGAAATTCTTATCCGATTCATATATTTTTTCTAGATATTCGGATACCGGATATTTTTGAACACCACTAACTAATTAAGATCTAATATCATAGTTCCAGTGTTTCTTTCATGAATTTGTATCAAGTACCAACACATAAAAGTGAAAAATGTGTAGTAATTCGGATACCCACACCAAAATTACTCTGCTTCAACTTCAAAGATAAACACCTCACTCCAAGGCATATAATAATAGTTATTATTAATACTTATCAAGTACCATACTAGCAAAATGAAACACAAAATACAAGTCATTGTATAATAATACATATATAGCTAAGTTAATTACTAGTAGAATGATACCACTTTCCATGAAAATGGATCTCACAACATTTAGAAGCCCTTGGAAACTTAAACAGTTGTGCACACAACCGCTTGTCTTGTGCTTCCCATAAAATTTCAGACGTTACCGTTACTATTTTCAAATTCTCTGCATTTCCCGGTATGTATTCAATGAACAACATCTCGCACTCCCGCCCCTTGAATGTTGTCATTTTCACGGTTTTAAGGTTCATTAGCATACAAGCAGATACCGATTGTGGTTTAGTCCAACAAGATGCTTGAGGCTTTTGTTTTTAACACAAACAGTTAACAAAAACAAAACAATAGTATTACATAGTGATAAAAAGAAGTTATAAAAATATAAAGTATAGCTTTAGAGAAACAGAGCTCCCATTTATACCTTTTCAACTGATTCAACACATAAATGTTCCAACTCGGGAGAGCTTTCGAGAACTTGAGATATAAATAGCAATCCGGAACCAAAACAATTTGTAAATTTGAAGTGCTTCAAATTTGGAAACATCGGCAAAGGCGAAGTGGGTAAGACCTACAACAACGTATAAAGTTATATCTGGTGTAGGGGTGAGCATTTGGACCGGAAAAACCGAACCGAACCGAAACCGATAACATGTTATCGGTTCGGTTTTGGTTTTGAAAATTCATCGTTTACGGTTTCTGTTCTATCGGTTTCGGTTCGGTTCGGTCTTCGTAAAAGAATGAACATTTGGCCTAAAAAGACCGAACCGGACCGAAACCGAACCAAAACAGAACCAAAACCGATAATATGTTATCGGTTCGGTTTCGGTTTTAAAAATTCATCGTTATCAGTTTCGGTTCGGTTCGGTTCGGTTTTTGGACCGAGCTCACCCCTAATCCGGTGAAACAAAACAAAATGAATTATTCAAAGAGTAACTATATTGTAAAACTCCATGTAATTGATTACCCGGTCAGTACTTAGCAATTGAGATTTTTGTATATAAATTTGTACTAAAATATATATAATATAGAATTTGTCTAGTTCTTAAAAATACAACATATTTTAAAACCTATAAGTAAAATTTATCACACTAATATTATATATATCAAATATATAAAATAGTAATAATAATAAATTAAAATGTATTTTTGAGACTCAGGTGGTAGAAAAGTAAGCATTTTGGAGAATTTGACCGAGTTTTTTGACCGACTTAGGCCAACTCGACTCGGCACTCCACCGAGTACATGGTACCAGACTGAGTTTTACAACACTGAAGAGTAAACTTACATCATCAGTTGAACCAAGCCATGAAATGGATTTAGCTCCACTTATTCCTTTTAAAAATTCATCCCACAAATGATTAAACCTTACTTCTGAAAACGAAACAGATGCCTCAACCAATGATGACAAATCTTCAATCACAAAAAACGAGCACAAACCCCCCCCCCCCCCCCCCCCCCCCAACAAATAGATATTCAAGATTAGGGACATTTAAAACAACTTTGTTAATAACTGATCCGCATTTTCGCATTGTTAATTTCAACCGCTTCAAAGTAGGGATATTAAAATTGAACTCTTCATCATCGTTACGCCAAACCACATACAAAATCAAACTTTCAAGCACATGGCAGCCATGAACAAGTTTCAGCACACTAACCGAAGGATTACAAAAAACAACAACGTCAAGTGTTTTTAAACAAGGAAGATTAACGTGAGAAGGAGACTCCCAATTTTCCAAATCAAAAACATTATAATTTAATTTTAATTTTGTGAGTGTCTTGCAAGTGAAGAGACTAATGGGTAACTTGAGTAAGATAACGTCTATGTCAAGCTCACGAACATTTAGGTGCTGTTTGTTTTTTTGACAAAAGGTCTTCCTGGGGTCTTTTGTCTTCGCGGCGCAGATCACGTGCAGAAAAAGCTTCCCGCAGATGTTTGTTTTTTAGAAGCTCGCAGATCTTTTTATGCATGCAGAAGGTCTTCTCCAAGAAGCTTTGGGCATTAGCTTCTTGGGTCTTCCAAACTTAAAAAAACACATATCCTTCAAACAACATACTATATTGTTGTATGAATTATTCTAATGTTGTTAGACATATGATATATTAAATTTCTACCTAATTAAGCAAGTCTATAGATGTTAAAAACAAGCAATAGCTCTCCTGCAGACTGCAGACCTTTGGTCCACCCAGAAGCTGCAGCAGTTGGCAGATGTGGTCCGCAGACAGCAGATCTTTTTGCTCTAAAAAAACAAACAACACCAAACAGTCTTTTTCTTACAGACTGCAGACCTTTGGTCCAAATCTTCCCTGCAGATGTGGTCCGCAGACATTCTGCATCTTAAAAAACAAACAGCACCTTAATCTAATTGCTTTATTAATCCACTTTGACACGCTCGATCTTCGAGCCCAAATTTCACCAAAACGTAACCGGAATAAGTTCACTTTTGTTGTTTTGCAAAGATCTAGTGCACGATCCACAAATGTTGTCAAACTATGTAAACCTTCATCAATGTAATAATCATCGAAATCAAGGTTTGTGACTGATTTCCAGCTGTACCTCCATCTTTTGGATAAAATGCTTGTTTGAACTGCTAATTGTGTAGGCAATTGGGAGAGTATGTGCGTAAGAACATCTTCAGGCATGCTGCTAAGTCTATCTACATTCTCACTTGTGAAACTCATTTTCTAGACCTAATATTTTGGAATTAAATCAGATTATTGGTAATAGATTATGCAAAATTCGATATCAATTTGAAGGGTAAAGTAAGTGCGAGAGTTCATATCAGTTAAAAGGAAAACGATAATTCGAAAATGAATTATTATTTAAGCGTAAGATTAGGGTTTGATGAAGCAAACCTGGTTATTCGATAAGTGTTACCTGCAAATTGAAGAGCAACGAGAAATGCAATTAGGATTTCAAATTGTGTCTGTAGAATTCAAAAGGAATTGGAATCGCTTACATTAGGAATCCAATTTTGTGAGTCTTATTCCAAAGCATTTATGATTTTCTTTATTTATTTAAAATAAAAAATTGTAGAACTAATATTGGCATATACTTCTTTATTTATTTAAAATAAAAAATTGTAGAACTAATATTGGCATGTACTTCTATTCTGTTTGTTAATGTTTCAGTTAAGTGGTGATCCTCTTAATCAGACAGATTCAGAACGTTTGGTAAGACCTCTTAATCAACCTCTGAATTATTCAGACATCTGTATCATTCAGATATTAATCATTCAAATGCTACCAAATAGCACCTATATTTGTTGGTGACCAATTGGTGGATATTGTGTGATTATATTTGGTGATGAAAGATTATACACGTTTTCGGTTGTTTAACAGGTTAAAGAGATCTTATTTTTCTATGGAGATATAGTACTTATGTATACTATTTTGTCTCATATGTCTACTTATTATAAAATGACATGTGTAATTAACAAATTATTTTTCTTTATATTATCATCTGATTTTAACACTTATCTTGATAAACACATAACTAGACACCAATACTATTTTTTTTCTACGTGTAGTACGAGTTTGAGTTAAAGCACTTCAAATATATATTTATTAGTAATTTTGACCTAAACTCAAACTTAAGCTTATATTGTTTGTGTCAATACTAAACTTCGTCAGTCTGGTTGAACAGCCTCCCAATGAGAGCGAGCCAAGACTTTGCTTGCTGTTTGTGTTTGTCCGCCACGACTGCTCAACCAACTGCTAAACAAAATTTATCCTCTAAATAACTGGATATCGAACTGTTAGGGGAAAAAAGCATGTTTAACTGGGTTGATTGAATTTCGAACCCCCTCTGATGTTCATCTCGATAGCAATTGATGTGTTTCGTTTGTTTAATCCCTTTCTTTATGGATTATTTTTCGTAAGCTTTTTTAGCATTGCTCTGATTAGGGGTGTTCGTTTGGACGATTTGGTTTTATCCGATCCAAATAGGTGAAACCAAATAAAATCCGGTTTTCAAAAGTTCAAACCGAACCGTCCAAACTAATTCGAAAACCAAACCGATCCGAACCAAATAACAATTTGGTTGGTTTGGTTTATCCGTTTGGTTTTTTCTTAAAATTTTCAAAATATTCCCAAAGTATATAACATAAGTAATATTAAGTTCATGTGTAAAATTACAAAATGATAAACTACTTCGTACATAAAAACAAGTATAATTCATAGCTCGTGACATTTACAATCATATATGCAAAAAATTTGACATCAATTTTATCAAAAACTCCAAAAAGATTGGTACATCACCAACTGATACAATATAAAATGAAACAAGTGTTAGTATATAAATCAATTTAGTATAAGAAATGTAAGAAAAGGGAAACCATAATTGTTTACAATGGAAACCAACAAGTGTTAGTATATAAATCAATTTACTATATGTTACTATTCGGTTTTTTTGGACAATCCGGTTTTCACAACGGAAACCAAATCCAATCCGAAATCCAAACTATTAATTTGGTTCAAGTCTAAACCGATCTAAAAAACCAAATAACCAATCCGAATAGTCCGATCCAAAATGTCCAATTGGACAATCCGGTTATATCCGAATAGTGAACACCCCTAGCTCTGATGGTCTTTTCGAGCCTCTTAATAAATTGCTTTTAGAAAAAAAGTAATCCACTTAATCAACTCAAACTCAATTTTTATATGTTCATAGATAGATAGATATTTTACATTTTTCATTTATTATACTTTTCTTATACATAATTTTATAACTCGCATTTATTTGCTAATAAATATTTCTAAGACTCTTGGCATAACAATTGAAGAAATTTATTAATTTTCATTATATTAATTATTACTAATATTTATGACAAAACTTAATTTTATAAATATTTTCAAGAGTTTTGGTATAAAGTTCATTAATTTTTATTATATTTTTTCACTACATCAATTTATAACTTATATGGTAGATGTTTTGAACAATAAAAACATTCACTCCTAAAACTTACATCATTCTTTACTAATAATGGGATTTGAAATTATAAGTTTATTAGATACCGGATAGAGATTAAAAACACTATTATTCACCTGCATCATTCATTTTACTCCTAATAAATAAATATTCGAATTATTATATAATATCCTTTCTGGTGATTTTCTGTTTATTTGATAATAATAATAATAATTTTAAAAAGTACACACTCTATTGAGTGTAGACAATTAATAAACCGATGATCACGTAACCACTTACACCGCCATTTTTGTTTGTATTACTCCCCGAAAAACTTCCCGGAGTTTTCCTCCGCCGCCTGAAAATCATCGCCGTATATTACTGCTACTCCCCTGTTTTCATCTTCACTTTACAATACCGATCAAGGTCTGTTTTCGTCCTTCATTTCTAGATTTATGGTTTCTTTTTAATGATTTTATTTGCCCTTTTTCCTTGAATTAATTGGGATGTTAGATTAATATGTAATCCTGCAACGGAACTTGTGTTTTGGGTTTTATCATTAAGCTGAGAAATCGCACAATTTAGTAGCTTTATATCATATGATTATGTGATCGAATTATTAGTTTTTTGATTTACTGCTATATTAATTTAGTGTGTAATATTAGCTTCTTATGTTTTTGTATCTATCATCAAAATTGTATATAAATTGATATATATTAGTGCAAAAGTTTGATCCATAAGGGTAGAGTAATCACTAATCAGTTAGTGTTCTTGTGTCCCTCGATCTGGGATGTGAGTTTGAGTTGCATGTATTTTAATTTATATTTTTCTTATTTTTAATGTTAAGTAAATAAGAAAAATTAAGAAAACGATCATGGTACTTATGCATGTCTAACACATATACCCTTTTTTTTATAAAAAAACGTACGTTTTCAAATTATATATAAGAGTGCAGTATTTGCGTGCGATTATAATAAATTTGAGTCAATGTGAAATAAAGATTGCTCAAAATGTAGACCATTTACTTAATTTTTCAGTTGAAAATGGAGATTACCAATGTAATGGAATATGAGAAACTTGCAAAAGAGAAGTTACCCAAAATGATATATGATTATTATGCATCGGGTGCAGAAGATCAATGGACTCTACAAGAAAATCGAAATGCTTTTTCAAGAATCTTGTAAGTTGTTTATTTAGAGCATTATAATTATAATTTTCAACACACCGTTTTTTTATATTATCATGATTTGATTATTTTTATAAAATTAGGTTTCGACCTCGTATACTAATTGATGTGAGCAAGATTGATTTAACCACAACGGTTTTGGGATTCAAGATTAAAATGCCTATAATGGTTGCACCTACCGCTATGCAGAAAATGGCGCACCCTGACGGTAAATAATTATTTTATATAAAAAGTTAGCAACCGTAAGAAATAATTTATGACCCCAAAAAAAAATTGTCTACTTTTCCGAACCACTTTTATAACAACTGATTATCTGATTGTAATTATTTAATATCAAATAATCAAGTATTGTATGAAGTTATAATGCGAATTCTTTTGAACCATTTTTTGAACAATTTTAAATGATTCCAATTTGCTGCAGGGGAGTATGCAACAGCAAGAGCATCAGCAGCTGCTGGAACAATCATGGTTTAGTTTCTTATTCTCTTCATTATATTTATTTATTTAATATAGTTTCATTATTTTCATTTTTGACCTCTGACTATTTCCATTTTACGTTATACACCTTCGGTTTTCTAGACATTGTCTTCATGGGGTACTTCTAGTGTTGAGGAGGTCGCTTCAACTGGTCCCGGTGTTCGTTTTTTCCAACTTTACGTGAGTCCATATGTCTTTAAAACCTTATTTAATTAACGTATAATTATTTTATATATAAATTATTGTTTCATATTTCTAGGTATATAAAGACAGAAATGTGGTAAGTCAGCTAGTAAAGCGAGCTGAAAAGGCTGGTTTTAAGGCTATTGTCCTTACGGTTGATACCCCGAGACTTGGTAGAAGGGAATCTGATATAAAAAACAGGTAAAAACCGTAGATTTCAAATAATCAATTTAATCTTTTTGTATTTTATACGGATTTTGGGAATAAATGTCTCACTTTTTACAGATTTGTTCTGCCACCAAATCTTACGCTCAGAAACTTTGATGGGTTAAACCTTGGCAAGCTAGATAAGGTAAATATCATCTCTATCATTATAAACCAATTTTTATTTTTATTTTAAAATTTTGTTTTTTTGTAATAATGTCAAGAAATTGTGATCAACATGCAGACAGATGACTCTGGATTAGCTTCATATGTTGCTGGTCAAGTTGACCAGTCTCTTAGTTGGAAGGTGAGGCATATTTCAAATGTTTATTTCAAAAAAAAAATTGTCCATTTTTAAATTCTAATAAAAAATAATTATCACGTTAATTGTGATTACAATAATACTCCAAACCGTTGAATAATAACCCGTTTAACTTATTCCTCTTTTTATTTATTTGTTTTTTCAATTTGACCCGTTTCAGATAAAACAAACACTTCTTTAACATTATTATTTTCTTTTTTTGGGACAGGATGTTAAGTGGCTCAAGTCAATAACCCCGTTGCCTATTCTAGTTAAGGGTGTCTTAACTGCTGAGGATGGTAAACAATATGAATCATAATTCATAATTATATATACGAATTATTCTGCATATAATTAATCTTTCCTTTTTCCAAATTTATTTAAGCAAGGATCGCGGTGCAGTCTGGAGTAGCTGGAATTATTGTGTCAAATCATGGGGCTCGGCAACTTGATTATGTGCCTGCAACTATTTCGGCTTTAGAAGAGGTCTGTATATTATATATAACACCTCGTATTTTTATTTTTGGCACAAAATGATGTTAATTATGAAATCTTAAAAGGTTGTGGAAGCAACTCAACGCAGAGTACCGGTATTTCTTGATGGAGGTATTCGACGTGGGACAGATGTCTTCAAAGCATTGGCTCTTGGAGCATCTGGCGTATTTGTAAGTATAAACTTCCGTTCCATAATTTCAATTTTATACAAAGTTTTCGCGTTTAAATAAAGGATTTTGAACTATTGATAATGACACCTTTCAAGACTGTAATAAAAATGAATAATTTGTTTAAAAAAATATATTAATTAATTAGATTATAACCGATAACCGACATTTATCTCCATTAGTCACTTTTTCGTCCTTATTTCTAGCAATATCTCCTGGTTGCAGGAGGTATTGGATTTTGCTAGAAATAGGGAAGAAAAAGTGACTAATAGAGATAGATGAAGGCTAATGGTTATAATCTAGTTAATTAATGTTTTTTGAAAAACAAATTATTAATTATTATTGACAGTCCTTAAAGCTGTCATTATCAAAACAATAAATAAATATGGATTTGTTAAGTAATCCGATTGATATAATTTTTTTTGGTTTTAGATTGGTAGACCGGTTGTGTTTTCATTGGCGGTAGATGGTGAGGCGGGAGTTAGGAAGACTCTTCAAATGTTGCATGATGAACTTGAGCTTACAATGGCGTTAAGTGGGTGTCGATCCCTTGCAGAGATAACCCGCAACCATATTGTGGCCCCGTGGGACCCGCCACGTGGCGCTTCTAAGCTTTAAAATGCATTTGAAAATTATGGTGCAAATTGTTATGGTTTTCGAGAGGTAGATTATGTTTGGTATCTTTTGAATTAGTATTTCTGATTTTTAGTAAGAACAATGTGTGGTTTCCTTGCTTTTAGGGGTGTTTGGATCTTTGATCAATTTAAGTGAAACTGAATTAGTTGAATTATTGTTTGATTTAACTCATATGCCAGACTAATTGATATGAAATTATTCAAATTAGTATTTGGTTCACGAGTAACAACGTTGGTGGTGGAGGAAAATGGCTTTGATGATGGGTTGATGCTTAATTTTTTGTCTTTTTTTTTATAATTAAAATTAAATGGAATAGAAATGGTGTGGGTTGGTATGGTGTGGTGGGTATTTTATGGATAAATGATGTCGTGTGGTGTGATGTGATTGCTAATGTGGCAAATGATGTGACAGAATAAATTAGTGTGATGTGGTGTCTATATTCTATAGTCCATAACCTTATGTAAAAATAAATTATCGATGTGAAATAAATAAGTATAGGTTAAGAAGAGAGAGTCAAAATATATCATTAACATCTTGTGAGAATTGGACAAGAAGAAAATCATATTTAGAAATATTTTAAATTCATAATGTTTTTTTTTCTTTTACCAAACATTATCGAATTGATTAGTAACATAAAATTAAAGAATTAATTAATTACCAAAATTGATTTGTTTTAGTTTTCGAATAATTTCCGTGTGTGTTGAATAAGACCAAAATGTCGCATGAAAATACAACGTCATTTCAAGTAGCATGAAAGTATAACCGTCGGTGGCACAAAGAAAACCATCAAAATTCATATAAGATAAAATTATTTAGAAGTTACATAAAATCAACTCAATTCACATAAAAAAAAGTTCTATATACCAAAAATTAAACACTTAGTTAAATTTCTTAGTGCCAAAAAGTAGACATGGTATATTTTAAGAATAAATGAAACTGGATTTTATTTTTAAACTTTCTGGATTTCATAAATTTATTTTTTGAAATAGCTCATGTTTATATCTTCTTCGAAGAGGAAATGGAAAATGACATGTGAAGCAAAGAAAGAAAAAGCTAGAAACCATATGCTAATTTAATAATATTAAAATCAAAATGATGGCAACGGAAAAATACTTTACTTAAAATGTGATTTTTGTACGACTGTTGTCGGAGAACAATTTTAGCTGTCTCTCTCCTTCCCACCATCAATTCCATCCCCAAAACCAGAACCTCAATTTTCAATTTCAATTTCAATTTCAGTTTGTGAATTAATGGGTGGTCAAGAATCCTTCATTTACAGCTTCGTAGCTCGAGGCACCATGGTTTTAGCTGAGTACACCGAGTTCACCGGAAACTTTCCGGCGATCGCAACTCAGTGTCTGCAAAAATTACCTTCGACTAACAACAAATTCACTTACAATTGTGATCACCATACGTTTAATTTCTTAGTTCAAGATGGTTACGGTAAGCTGTTCAGTTACTTTATTCGTTTTTTTAGCTGGATCTGATCTTAGTTTTTATTGCGTTTGAGATCTTACTGTATAAGTTAATGTAACTGATGGTTGATTTGATTGATGGATTCGGAGAATAAAACGAAAATTCTTTCGTAGGGTTTAGGGTTTTGCTAAAAAAAGGGTAATTTACTAATTTAGATGGTATTAGATCGCACTTGGATGGATTACTCTGTTTTTGACTTTTTGTAGGGTTTTTCTTTGATTTGACAGAGAAATTGACAGATTAAAGGAAGAAAGTGCCCTAAAAAGTAGGGTATGTTGTATGTGGAAAAAAAGGGATAGAATTTAGGGCTGGAAAAGTGAAATTAAATTCATAATGTTTAACATTTGGGAATTAATTTTTAGGAAAATGTTAATGACAGCCCTAAGAAGGCAAAATACACAAAAGACAACCTCCCTGAATTTTAGGAATATTATTTTTTTAATCAATGTACAAGCTTTTTATGCATGTTAGTGACAGCACTAAGGGCTGTCATTAGCAAAACCCTAATTTTTATACCACAAATTTTGATGTCTATAGTATATACCACATTGTACAAATATTTCTGCATACTCTACAACTATATAATGCACTTATTGTGGTAGATACCTTAAAAGATGTGGTGTATAAATCATCACCTTTAACATTTTAGTTGCAATTATAAACATATTAGCCGGGTCAACCTATAGTACACGGGCCATTAACCGTATTGACCCGTTTACAACCCTAACCCGTTTAATTAAATGCCTCTGTTTGAAAATTGCAGCTTATTGTGTGGTTGCAAAAGAATCAGTTGGAAAGCAAATATCTATTGCATTTCTAGAACGTATACGGGCCGATTTCAAGAAAAGATATGGTGGCGGGAAAGCAGATACAGCAGTTGCTAAAAGTCTCAACAAGGAATTCGGGTGCGAATGTTTTTTTTTTAAATAATTATTTATTTAATTCGTGTTTAATTAATATTAACTAATTAACATGATTTGATCATGCAGCCCGATAATGAAAGAGCACATGCAGTATATTATCGAGCATGCAGACGAGATTGAGAAATTGATAAAAGTGAAAGCACAAGTTTCAGAGGTTAAAAGTATTATGTTGGATAACATTGATAAGGTACGTTTTTACAGTTGGAATTACGGTTGATTTCGGTATTAAAAGCATGTTTGACCTGAAAAGTCAACCTTGATTTCAGGCTATTGATAGGGGAGAAAATCTTACAAGCTTAAATGGCAAGGCTGAAAATCTGCGTGAATCGGTATGTTTCGTTTCTTATATTTGCTATCAAGATTTAAGTTGTTATGTAACCATCTGGTAATATCCGATTTTGCCCCTAAACTTTTTCGGTCATTTTTGTCCATATGGTCTTCAAATTTTTTATTTTTTTGTCCATTTTGACATAAAATGGCCAAAATACCCTGATTTTTAGGTTGGTCGTTTTAGGTCAAAATGGACAAAAAAGATGAAAATTGAAGACCGTATGGACGAAAAGACGAAAACAAAATTTACGAACAAAATTGAAGAATTTGTAAAACCATAGGGACAATTTCTGTAATTTACTCTTGAATTTAAGTTATTTAAAATTTGAATTTTATTTATTTTCAGGCACAAGAATTCAAGAAAGCGGGTACAAAAATCCGAAGAAAGATGTGGTATCAAAACATGAAAATAAAACTAGTTGTTCTTGGTATTCTTCTGCTACTCGTTCTTGTTATTTGGCTTTCGATTTGCCACGGTTTTGATTGCACCAACTGAGAATATAATCATATATTATATTCGGTTATCGAGTTTCATGAAGAAAGAAGGCAGATTAAAATTATATTTCTATACCGAATTATGTTGTAAAGTCGGGTTATATGGTTTGAGAGGCAGAGTGAAAGTAATGTCCCTTTTTCTCTCGTTTTAGTTATTTTATTTTTAATTTGTTGTGCTACAAAGTGTGCAATAACAAACACTAGTTTATTGAATTACTTTATCCATTTTGCATTTTTGATTAACCATCTCATAATTACCTAGTGGTAAGTATGCATGAAATGATCTCCTAAAGGTCACAAGGTCACAGATTCAATCCCTTCCGTAGGTAAATATTACCAGATGACCAGGTGAATATTCAGAAACAAACATGATATATACCTTAAACATGAACTATTGTATAACGTTATACACCTAAAACATGTTTTAAGAGAATTAAACAAGTAACAAACGAGTATAAATTCGTTACATATCACTCAATAACAATTTTTGTAGTAACAATTATAACAAACTCCTCAAGGAATCTATTGTACATTTAATTTCACATCTTAATGATTCGGCTTTTTTTATAACTTTAACAACAAATAGAATGACTTACATGAGTACATGACCGGTTCAACACCAAGGCCATTTAGCATCTCTCCATTTAAACCAACGATCCTTTTGGTTCACATTAGGGTCAAAATCGGAATCACTAATTTGCATTGGGCAACACCCAAGATTTTTATCGCGGGTTATTGCATCTTCCTTGTATGGCGTATTTTCATATCTTGGATGCTGAATAAACACCACCTTTTTCCACCACAGTTTGAGAGCCTGCATAACGGGTTGGAAAATGGGTGAAAACGGGTCATGTGGGCCGACCCATGAACTTTGAAATTTTATAAATATAGATATGATTACAAAAATTATAGGCCAAAATACATTTTATTAACCTGAACTTGACTGACTGGGTCTTCTACTATCTTGAATTATTAAAGGTGAAGGCGTGAAGCATGATAACATGGTACAACTTGATAAAATGGTGGATTTAAAACCTGACTCATTAATTTAATCGTTTTTTCTTACTTGACTTTTTTTCTTTAGAGCTTTTGACCGACTAAAAATATGCGTTCATCTCAATATATTGATATTAGAATCAAATCACTTGAGAAAACAAGACCAAATTAGTGAGCTAGGGTATTAAATCGACCATTTTTTCAAGTTCAAGGTACCATGCTGCACATTTAATAGTTCAGGGTACTAAAATGCATTTTGGCGGAAATTATATTATTACACAGATAATCTGAACTTTCTTTTTTGGTAATGCAATTTTTGAGAAACTTACATGCCAATAGATCCATAATGCAACCTTGTGAGGCATTAACCAAAAGAAAACCGCATGCTGAACAGATGACGATGATATCCTATTTGCAGTCAAGCAAGCAGTGAAATAATCACCGAGTTTCGGATGATTAACTGAAATATTTACCACCAGATTATCACCAGGAGTACTTGATTTCATGCTCCAGCTTCCAAGCATATCCTATAATAATTAACAAACTAATTAGTCAAAAAGCAATACATACATATAGATATATGTATATATGTGCGTGTGTGGTTACGAGTATGTTTGAACCGATACAATACCATGAAAGGGCTAACGTGAAGCGGTTTAGCGACTAAATCAGAGTTAGGGTTAAATAGAAATTGTACTCTTTCTCCCCACGGTGTATTTGTAACCTAAATCACGAATTAACATTGTAAACAAGTGATTAAGGGATACTTAAGTAGATAAAATCAGTTAGGTAGATGTAGTGCAGACCTCAGCTATGCACTTGTTTAAGCATTTGGTTGAGCCTTCTATGTTGTAGCAATAGTACAAACTTAACGGGTTTTGTTCATACCCGACACTTGGAGGAATCGTCAAGAGAAAACTGCACGATATGTGGAAACATTAACCAATAGATTAACAAAAAAATACATTTTTTGACACATCTTACTACTTACTAATGCATTTAAGCCTACCTCTTTTAGTAAGTTTAAGGAGCTCCTTAATTTTAAGTTTAAGGAGATTTCCACTTTTAGTAAGTTCTTTAACTAAAAAATAAAGTGTTGCTTACAGGATTCGAACACAAGACCTCTCATAAGTAGTCACTGTGTGTTAACCACTTCAACTACTTGATTATTTTGATTTATTCCAGATACTAATATATATAAGCTTTAACGTCACCAGAACTCAACCATCATTTCTCTATTTAAAAGGCTCATATTTACTTTCACAAAAAAAGCCAATTTCGGATCTGATCCTACCATCACTAACGCACCACCACTCATCACCATCGCTATTGTCACCACCACCGGTACTGTCGTCAATTCGAAATATAGTTACGGGTACCCGCCGCCGCATTGCGCGGGTACCCTGCTAGTATCTCTAAACTATCCTAAATTCCTAATCAGGCGCACAGATATATAGTTAATTCAACCATTTATCTCAATAATTTAGGGCAACTTCTTACCAATGTCAATTCAAACTTCATAAACCTTATTGCTCCTATTCAATTTCAAAATTATGAATTCTGAGTTCCCAATTACGGTCGCAATCTCTAAAATTACATTTTAGATACAATTATAGACTTACACAGGACCATTAGTTTGAGCGATATCGCGAGCTTGTTGAGGGGAAATATGATCTGGTGGTGGTTTTGGTGTGCGATCAAGGTCGATGAGAGCGTAACGAACATGATACTTGAAAGAATGGTGAACGGGACGACGGCGCTCGTGCCAGACGGTGCCGTCGTAAAGGGCAACTGAAGTATCTGCTTTTCCGGCCGGCGAGTGAGGGAAGAGACGGCGGAGAAGGAGGAGGAGGGAGAGGATGATGGAGGTAGTTGTGGTGGAGATGATTGAGCAGAGGAGATAGAGTGCCTCCATTTGAAGATGATGCCGTCATGTGATTTGGTTTTGTACATTTATTCGATACTTTATGTAAATATAAAATGGACTTTTTTTTCTACAACAAAATAATAATTTATTTTGACATTTTATTCAAAGATGATTTAAGCTTATTAGTTTGTATAAAATTATTAGCTCATCCTTAAAAAAGCAATATTTTTTCTAAAATAAGCTAACTTAAACACTTTTTATTGGCTTATTAAGAGTTAGGGATAAGTTTTTAATCGAAAAATCAAACTGAAGCCGGTCGAACCCATTTTATGGTTTCGGGCTGGTTTTTTGTTCTCCTTCTTTGTCTTTTTCGGTTTTTGGTTTCGGTCTGGTTAGGTTATAGTTTTTCGGTTTTATAACCAGAATTTGCTTTAAAATCATGGTAGTTAAGATGTAGTTATGTCCGATTCAATTCGGTTTGGGAACCAAAACATCTTTATTAATAGTAACTTAAACTATAAACTCAACTTTAAAACAATCACCCCTAAGATTATGATATAGACTAAAAACCAGCCAAATTGAGTGACTAACCAAAGCTTTATACAACTACAATTATCGCTCATGTTTTATTTACACAGATACATCACGTATCAACCATTCAAAATAAGGATATATAGCTTAATAGTATAAGATGTTAGAATATATTGTCCATTTGACTTAATATATTTAAATTTTATTGTGAATAAAATAAATGTATATTTGAAAGTAATTTAAAGAAGATGTATTTACGTTAAAAAAAAGGTTTTGAGCCCTTAGGGCTGTCTTTAAGGCATAAAAAGTTGTACATCAATTCAAAGGGTGTGGTAATTTTAAAATCCGTGAGTTAGTTAAGGATTGAAGTACAAAATTATGATGCATGTCTATTGACAGCTCTAAAAGTTCTCATTATCAAAACAAAACAAAAAAGAAAATGCTAATGACAGCCCTTAGGGCTGTCATTAAGAAGATAAAATACACAAAAGATAACCCCCTGAATTTTAAAAATATTACTTTTTTAATCAATGTACAAGGTATGTTAGTAATACAACCCTAAGAGCTGTCATTAATAAAACCCAAAAAAATAAATATCAACCACTCAAATACAACCATGTATGATGTATTCATCAATCTTTCTACCAAGTGTACTTCGGACTTCCTCACAACACGTGGCATGTTCCTATTGGACAGAACATGTGTTACTATGCATACTCGTTGTAGACGAACTGGCGATATAACCAAAGCCCCAATTCTTCTGCAACTCCCACCCACTAAAATCACCTTCCTCTGTTAAATCGACACACACAACACCAAAGGAGCCAGCAAGCAGCTTCGATTTCTCCGCCTTCCATCACACACTATATAGTGAAATCGGTGTTCGTTCTGAATTCGTTTATCTGTTGATCTAATACAAGTTCTAGTTTCATCTTCAAATCTGCAAACAAATGGCTTCGCTTTTTCAAGGAGTCGGAGCTGCAACAGCGCTCTCCTCTTCCACCTCATTTGACACCAAAAAATTGCAGTTATCTTCTCGCAGATCTCTTCCAGGTTTGTAAACTTTTCCAATTGCATTGATTTGATTGTGGTATATTTCTTCTTCTAGATTTACAATTACATGCTTCGTTGTGTGTTAATTGTTTGAGATTAAAATTTATCAGCCGATGTTATCACAATTGTGATTTATCAGCCGATATAATTACAATTGTGAGTTATTAGTGGTTTCTGATTTGTTATATCTCGTTAATTGTGGTGCATTATGATTGATTGTAGCTGATTTATATGAATTATTGTTTTAATTGCAGATAGGAAAGCGAGTTTTGTTGTGATTAGATCTAGTGGTTCGAACCAGATAGGTAGCAGAGCTGACAAATTGGTTACAAATGCTGTAGCAGTGAGTATATCTCTCATTATCTGTTTCTGTTTCTGTATGTGTATGCAATTGTGTATATCTCTCATCAATCTGATCAAGTACTGTATTATCAATTATGTATCGTTTGCAGACAAAGGCTGATACTCCAGCAGCAGGATCTGAATCTAAGTCTGGGTAAGCATATCTCAATCATATACATTTGCATCAATTATGAATCTCTTGGTATAAATTGTTCTGCAGCCATGAATTATTACTCTTTGAAGCACTGAGAGAAGGTTTAGAAGAAGAAATGGAACGAGATGCACGCGTATGTGTCATGGGAGAAGATGTAGGCCATTACGGTGGGTCCTACAAGGTCACAAAAGGACTAGCCGACAAATACGGCGATTTACGGGTCCTCGATACCCCAATCGCCGAAAATTCCTTCACCGGAATGGGAATCGGTGCTGCAATGACCGGTTTGAGACCCATCATCGAGGGTATGAACATGGGATTCCTCCTCCTCGCTTTCAACCAGATCTCCAACAACTGTGGAATGCTGCATTACACCTCCGGCGGCCAGTTCAAGATTCCGGTGGTCATCAGAGGACCTGGCGGCGTCGGGCGGCAGCTCGGGGCGGAGCATTCGCAGCGGCTCGAGTCGTATTTCCAGTCCATTCCCGGAATTCAGATGGTGGCTTGCTCGACTCCTTATAATGCAAAAGGGTTAATGAAAGCGGCTATTCGGAGTGATAATCCGGTTATACTTTTTGAGCATGTTTTGTTGTATAATTTAAAGGAACGAATTCCCGATGAAGAATATGTATTAAATCTCGAGGAGGCTGAGATGGTGAGACCTGGTCAACACGTGACGATTTTGACTTATTCTAGAATGAGGTATCATGTGATGCAAGCTGCCAAGACTTTGGTCAACAAGGGGTTTGACCCGGAAGTTATTGATATTCGGTCTTTGAAACCGTTTGACTTGTACACGATCGGGAACTCGATTAAGAAAACGCACCGTGTGCTTATTGTTGAGGAGTGTATGAGAACTGGTGGAATTGGTGCTAGTTTGACTGCTGCAATTACTGAAAATTTTCATGATTATTTGGATGCACCAATTGTGTGTTTGTCTTCACAAGATGTGCCAACGCCGTACGCGGGGACCCTTGAGGAGTGGACCGTGGTTCAGCCGCCACAGATTGTGGCGGCAGTTGAGCAGCTCTGCCGCCAGTAAGGCGGCAGCAGAAAGGAAGGATGGTGGCGGTGGTGGTCTTTGTTTTGCTTTGCTTTGGTTCTATATGTTGATCTGATGTGGTTCAAATAGATTTATGGTTATGTTATTTTCGTTCTAATTATGTTGTTAATCGGATAATTTTGGTTATGGAGGTTTTGAATCTTTTTGTTTATTTAGCCCTACAATTTTTTATTTATTCTTGATTCTTTAACTCTGTTATTTAGGCTTTTGGTAGCCAGAACTCATTGATTCGGGTTGATTGTGTTATATTTAAGTTAGGAAATTTAGGCAAAACATGAAAAGAAAATTAATATATTAAATATCATGGGTTTTGATTTTACACTTATAATTAATAATTGATTTTTATTAAATGATTATAACTATTAATATATTAACTCATTAATTTAACAGTAAAAATATTTTAAAATTTTAAAGGAAAAGAGATTTAAACTTCAATCGAGTCTAATCAGGGTAATTTAAAACCCAATATATGTAAGTAATCTTAACCCGATACCTGACCTGACAAGGAATCACGCTGGTCGGGTAAGGTTAAAGAAAACTTGATATCAAAACAAGACCTGAATACAACCGACCCGACTAGCATAACCAGGTTTGGTTTAGGTTAGTTTAATTAATATTAATAAAATAATCACAATTATAACCCTACCAATTAGTTTAGGAATTAGGATTTTTCATCTCAAACCGACCTATTGTAACCAAAGAAAACAATAATAATTAAAGACCCAATCATAATTTGTTATCATTCTCTTAATTAATTCTCTATTTAAATTTAAATAAGACATAAACAAAAATTAAAGACCCAATGGGAAAAAATAAAGAAAAAAGTAAACAAATTGATTGAACAGCGATCCGAAACACCCAGAAGCCCATGTTCTCGGTGAATCTCCGGTGCATTTCAGAAGGGGTTCTTCCGGTATCACCGATCGGTAAAATACAACCTATCAATTTCATTTATTTTTCTATCTTACCCTCGCAGTTGAATAAATATGGCGGCCGTTCTTCTTCGCCGGAGACTCTCACCGTCAACCATTTCTCGTAAACTTCTCTGCAACGGTACCTTCAAAATCCCTAATTTACTTTTTATTAATTGTTTCATTTCTTCCAATATAAATTCTAAAAAAAATGCTATAAACTTCAAAATCGTTAGGAGAAAAAGTTGCAATCTATGTTACCCTACAAAACGAAGTACAACAAATTTAAACCATTGCCTGCCATTTAGTTACAGATTCTTATAATGTTTTAACCTAGATTTTAATGCAAAAAAATTAAAAATCCAATCTTTGATGCTAATTTGATTTAATTTGTTTAATTGCTTATAGTTAACTTAACACATTATATGAATTTGTTAATCCTCATATTTGGGCAGCTGATTTTGGAGCATTGATTCATATATATACTTCCTCAAGGCAGTTTAGCAGTTCCAGTGGTGCAGCAAAGATTGATTTTACAGACCTAACGTAAGAACACATTTGCTAATTATTTTTTTTATATTACAAATATAACTTAAATGTCGTCTTTATTCAATTTATTTATTTAATTTTAGTCGTCCTCACACATGGTACCCAATCGCTCGAAGAAAGAAGCGAAATGTAATCCTTCATGTGGGTCCTACAAACAGTGGAAAAACATATCATGCATTAAAACAGTTGGAAGCCAGTTCTTCTGGTATCAATTAATGATCAATTACCAATGATCATATGCACAAAACTGTGATTTTAATTTTTAATACGAGAAATTTGTTATAAATTAGGTGTTTATTGTGGTCCTCTGAGATTATTAGCATGGGAAGTAGCAAAACGGTTAAATAAAGCAAACGTTCCTTGCGATTTAATCACGGGACAAGAAAAACAGGTTGTTGATGGTGCAAGACACAAAGCTGTCACAGTAGAAATGGCTGATGTCACCTCAGATTATGAATGTGCTGTTATTGATGAAATTCAAGTATGTTTGACTTATTGACTTATTAATATTAGGCCAAAATGATTTTTAGTACATTGAACTTGGCTGACTAGGTCCAATACTACCCTGAACTTGACAAAATGGTCGATTTAGTACCCTGATTCGTTAATTTGATCTCTTTTTCTTGCTTGACTTATTTTCGTTGGAGTTTTTGATGGACTAAAAAATATACGTTTGTCTCAATATATTGTTATTAGAAGTAAATCACATGAGAAAACAAGACCAAATTAGTGAGTTAAGGTACTAAATTGACCATTTTGTCAAGTTCAAGGTACCATATTGCACCTTTAAATTCAGGATAGTAGTAGAGGACCTAGTTAGCCAAGTTCAGGGTACTAAAGTACATTTTGGCCTTAATATTATTACCACATAAATTGAAATTTATTTTATAAATAATTATTATGTAATTTTTTTTGTATGCAGATGTTAGGATGCAGAACACGGGGATTTTCATTTACGCGTGCACTCTTAGGAATTGCAGCTAACGAGCTTCATTTATGTGGAGATGCTGCTGCTGTTCCATTGATTCAGGAAATTTTAAGTGTGACTGGTGATAATGTGCAGGTTTTTGTGGATAATTTGATTATGAATTTATGATAATTTTATTAATATGAAGTCATAATATTTTTTATAACATTCATGATTTATTTTGTTGTGTAGGTACAATATTATGAGCGGCTTTCACCATTAGTACCGTTAAAAGTTCCTCTTGGATCTTTTTCAAACATCAGAACCGGTGATTGCATTGTGACGTTTTCACGCCATAAAATATACAAATTAAAGGTGAGATTTTGTATTTTTATTTTTTTTAATTTTATAAATTAATTGGTCTAAAACTGACTCTTTTGTATTGTCAGAAAAAAATTGAAGATGATGGAAAACATTTGTGTTCGGTAGTTTACGGTTCATTGCCTCCAGAGACACGATCAAGGCAGGTATTTACTTCTTTCTGGACCGCAATTGTTTTTTTTAATAAAAGGATAATACATAAATATGTATAATTTTTTATTTATATATATTTTTTTATTAAAACTGCAGGCAACAATGTTTAATGATGAAAGCAGTGAGTTTGATGTTCTTGTAGCAAGTGATGCAATTGGTATGGGCCTCAATCTTAATATTTCTAGAATTATATTTTCTGAAATGGCGAAATTTGATGGACTGGAAATGCGACCACTTTCTGTACCCGAAATAAAACAAATTGCTGGTAATTATTATTTTATATAAATATATATACATACATATAATCTGCCTATTAAATTTGACATTTTTTGTAAATTATATATTATATTATATATACTGTAGGTAGAGCTGGCAGATATGGATCAAAATTTCCTGTTGGTGAAGTTACTTGTTTAGATAAAAAAGATTTACCCTTGATTCATTCCTCACTAAACTGCCCATCTCCAATTTTAGAGGTATTTATTTATTTATTTATTTTATTTATTAAATTAGTTTTAATGATTATTTAAAATCTTTGTTTATGATGCAGAGTGCAGGATTATTTCCTACCTTTGACCTCCTATACATGTACTCTCGTTCACATCTAAATTGCGGTTTGTGCGAAATACTGGTCGGTTATTATTTACACTTTTTGTTAATTGCAATTTACACTTTTTTGTTAATTACAGTCTTGGATTCTATTTTCAGGAACAATTTGTGGAGAGTGCCAAAATATCCGCAAATTATTTTATTACTAATTGTGAAGAAATGATGGTATGCTTTTGCAAATGCAAACCCTTTTTTTTCCCTTTTTCATAAATATGTTAAAAAAAATATTTTCAGTTAATTTGTTATATTTTTGTTAACAGAAAGTTGCTGCAGTACTTGACGAGCTGCCAATATCCTTGCATGATAAGTATCTCTTTTGTTTTAGGTATGCCTACGGCTTATTTATTTATTTATTTATTGTGCTTATTTTATTTTATTTTATTATTCTGCTCTAATTTAATCAATTCATTATTCTTATTATCAACAGTCCTGCTGACATGAGTGACGAAATATTATCTCAGGGACTCACACAGGTAAAGTATCTACTATGACATTTATTTTCTTTTTTATGATTTTTGCTTGGGATGATAATTAATTATTTTTTTATTAATTATTAATTAGTTCGCCCATACATATGCAAAAACGCGCATTGTTCGACTTCGAGAAATATTTACTCCAGGCACACTTAAAGTGCCAAAAACTCAAGCTGAACTTAAGGAACTTGAATCAATTCATAAGGTAAGTTCTTTTTCACATAATATGAATAAGGCCAAAATGCGTTTTAGTACCCTGAACTAACAAAATGGGCGATTTAGTACCCTAGTTCGTTAATTTGATTGCATTTTCTTGCTTGACTTACTTTCGTTGGAGCTTTTGACGGACTAAAAATATACGTTATACGTTTATCCAGTACCAAATTAATGAGTCAGAGTACTAAATCGACCATTTTATCAAGTTTAGGGTACCATGTTGAACCTTATCAAGTTTAGGGTACCATGTTGAACCGAGTAATTAGTCAGCCAAGTTCAGGGTACTAAAATGTAATTTTGGCCTATGAATAAAGATATGAAATTATAAACATCACTTGTAAAGTTTTTCCCGCTCGTTTTATTTCAAGGTATTGGAATTATACGTGTGGTTAAGTTTTCGGCTTGATGATTCCTTCCCAGATCGAGAGCTCGCATCATCACAAAAATCGATTTGTGGCATGTAAGCAAAATGTTAAACCAAATCCCTCATTTATTGCAAATTATCAAAATCTATATATTTTTTGCAAACTTTACATTTCAGGTTGATTGAGGATTTTTTGGAAAGATTAGGGTTCCAAAAGCCGATACCAAAGAGATTGAAACAAATCCGATAGCATCAACAAACATTATACGAACTTGACTTTTTTAATTGACAAATAGGATATTTTTCTAAACTTTTTTCTTTACAGGTGACAATTTTAACCAGATAATTTAATTAATGTTGATATTTTGGCTTATTTATCTAAAAATATACACGTTGGTTTGTGTTTAATTTATCGTTGGGGTAATGTGTAAAAGGACATGAACTGAAGTTAGTTAAAATTTAAATGTTAATTTTAAGAAATTATACATAATGTGTTTAAACATTTATAATCGATTATATATTTTTTAATAACAGTACTTTTGTAATTTTATTTAGTAAATTGTTTATGGGAGCTGATTTAGGTAGATAAAAAAGTGATAATAAATTATTTTAGGCAAGGAAAGTTAGGTAGTTATATATGATGGTACTTTCTGTGTATGGTAAGTAAATTTCGTCTAGGAAAGTTTTTTTAGATAGATAAGAAATGGTTACACTGGTGGAATTGTAAATTTTTTAACTCATGATCATAAATTATTTTATCTTTAAATTTTTATAGCTCTGATTTAATCAATTAAATGATAAAAAGGAAATAGTATAGAACGCTATCAATCTATCACGTTACAATTACCTCATTATCTAGATTTTTTTATTATGATGCGCTCATTTATACATACAAATTACAATAACAATGATTTTAATCTTTTCAAATAAGAAATATGAAGAAAGTAAGATATAAAGAATTTATTGACTTTGACCTTTTGTGCACACACTTAACATATACACAAAGTTGCAAAATTAGTTTACAATGTTTCAAAGTATCATTTGCTTAGTAAGTAGATTCTTCAAAGAACTTTTTTTTATCCTTTTTATTTTTATTTTGATTTACAAGTAGTTGTGAGTTCGATAATTAACCAATAGACAATTAGACATCGATGTATATTAGCATTTAGCATAACATGCAACAACTTTTTGAAACGTCATTACTAAGAAACTTGAACTTTTTTTCTTAAAATAGTGTCCATTATGACTAATAACCATTTGAGCTTTTCATCTTTGTCATTACTTATCTTATCCTAAAAAAAACAAACCTTTTTTGGTTAGAATCGTGACATGCACCACACCTTAATCTATACGTACCCTCGTGTAATTGCAGAAAGTAACAAAGTTAATTTGGATTGAACTTCTAATCAAGAAAGTTGTAGGTGTTGACATCTCTCTTAATGCTTCATATACAATATATAAAACATCATCGTTTTGTCGTTTCTTGAAGAGCATAATATTTAGCCAAACTAATTCTAGCTTCGGGACCTAATCGTTTTTGTGACTGTATCCGAACTTCCACTAGCGATCTGGTAAATGTTTACTCAGAGAAAAAAATAAACTAGTGACCTCTAAGATATCATTCAGGATGCCTTTACCCATACAAGAAATCATTATATGGAATTAAACACATTGATCACCAAGTGATGGTATCTTTTAAAGCCTTTTTCAGGTTAGTTATGTTTCTACCAATGCAAATGGCAACTTGATCAAAAGTCAAAAGACCAAAACCGGTGGTAGTAAAGCTACCTCTCGTAAATAATTCAACAATTGCCTACAAGTTGTCATGATAAGCTTTCAGCTTTATCTGCATTTGATCTCTTTATACATATATGGCTCGTATAAGGTCCTTTTAATAAGATCCTAGAATAAAACTATACCAAAATTTTCTTGTTAAAAATGCTGAAAATCGCTAGAAAGTTGTTCACACATTTTGCAAGAAATGTGGTACGTGTGTTTGACCGTTTGACTCATATCGTATCAAAGCATACATCAAAGACTCCAAACCTTTTGATAAGGGTTTTTAGGTTTTTTTTTTTAATATATAATTTCGATAGGATTCAGTTATTTTCATACGCTATAATATTAATTTGAAATCAGAAATCTTTTAGAAAGTAACAATTAATTAAATCCAAGAATTAGTTAATAGTATGTGGGAGTGCATGTGTGCACATGGTGATGGGGTCCCTAATTGGGTCTATTAACGGCAATAGCATGTTCAAATAAAGCAACGAAATTACACGGCCCAAAAGCTAACCATCACTGTTTGGCAAGAGTCCAGTTTGTAAATCCTAACACCACTCATACTTCAGTTTTTATCAAATCAGCGACATGTCAGCTGACACTAACCGAGACACATGCAAACAATACTCACTATTTGCTCGATGTTGATGTTCATATACTCCATCACTGTTCAAGTTTTTAAACATTTTAAGTGTTTCACTTTCTACTGTTACATTCCTTTGTTGTACAAAATTCGTATTCCTCTGATTCAAAATAAGTGATACATTTTGGGTTTCACGGTTTTTGAGGAAAAGATTATAATGATGGTTAAATTAGATTACTTGGATGATTGGTGGGAAATGAGTCCCACACTTTTTGAATAAAGTGGAGTTAATGATGTTTAAAAGTAAAAAGTAAGGGTAAAGACGTCATTTTACTTTGTTAAAGTAGATAGTTAGTGGGTGTGAGTCCCACTATTTTTTGCTAAATAAGGTAACTTTTCAAAGTGTATATATCACCTATTTTGAATCACTTTAAAAATGAAAGTGTATCACTTATTTTGAATCAGATGAAATATAATTTATCACAAAATATTAAGTGAACGAGCATCGTTGTCATGAATATGTCAGAGACTTTGAGTGTTAGCATAATGTCGTTGGTCTGAAAATAACTCAAGTGTGAGTCATGATCACTAAGACGTCTAACAAGATGTATTTTTCTTTAATCTTAATTCTTTATGACAAAAAATAGATGCATTGAAACCTCAAAAGTAAGGAAGATTTGAAAGGTGCTTTGAGAAAAGGATGGCAGTGATGAATGCTGACGGTTATGTGTGTCGGAGGGAATAAAGCTGAAAGATTAAAAAAATACAACCGTAACAAAACTTTTTTGATGATTCACTTTTTCTATAATGAACTAAAACCAATATGTTTCATCTTAGTACAACGTCAAGAAAAATATACGAATTTCATTCTTTTATAAAATTAATGGTTTTGTTTTATTTTAAATTTACATGTGTTACCGTACGTGAATGCAAATAATTAACTCTATAAAAGTTAATCCATTAGAAATAAGATATAATAACAACAACAATATCAAATATTCAAATCTCTTCAAATGAAGGGAATGGTAATGTAAGATATAGATAGTCATACTTCTACCTTTAGGTAAGATGATTATAATAAAATCGAAAGCCCTTTTCACTTTTCTTCTTTCTCTTATACAACATTATCTGTTATACACTTTGTACCACATGCAATATATATATAGTAGTAAAAGAAAAGATAAAGAGAGAATATGCGGAGGGATTTGTGGTCAAGTGACTAAAAAGGTATAGATAAAACAATTAAGTTTTAAACACATAACTATTAATTAGTTTAAACATAGCAAGTTAGATATTAGTTAACCTAGTTGAAAATACATTATAGATATGGGAATAAATCAAAGGAGTAGGCGTTTTCAACACTTACCGATAACTAGAGTGTAAACGAATCTAACGAACAAGAATGAGAATTGTTCATTTTTTTTTGTTTAAGTTTAACCAAACAACCAAACAAACACGAAACCTTAAACAAACATTTTTTTTGCGTTTTTGTTCGTTTGTTAAGAAAATTAGTTTGTTTATAAACGATTCACAAACTGTTCAATAAAATGGTAAATAAATATAAACAAACGAAAATAACATGAAATAAGTGAATAAACGTATACAAACGAATCTTGAAAAACACATTACCGAACGTAAACTTATGTTCGTGTTTGGTCGTAATTTATGAATTTTATATGCAAATATGTCATGGATTCCACGTCCAAAGTAAAGACTTTTCTTTGTATATCCAATCACAAGATCTTTCGCAATATCTTTCTAACAAATTTTCCATTGAATATAATGATACCATATATAATGTAAAAACTAAAATAGATACATACATTGTACTAGTCTTCCCTTTATAACTAAAGAATTTCGGTAACAATTTCTCAACTACCAATTAATTAAATTTTCTATGACACCGTATATATATCGCCACAAAAAATTAATTAGTCATACGCAAATGAATTGAGACCGTCAGATCGGATGTAGAGTAGATGCTTTTGCCACACATCAACGGTGTAGATTTTGAAGCTCAAACGGCCATAGAGTGTAAGCGTTTAGTGTATATGTACACAAGGGGCTTTTGAACATACTTAAAATGGCAGCATTCCAATCGTCATTAACACTAAGCATACAGAAATCCAACACACTATGCGTAGATGATGGTCTCCCCTTTCTAACTGTAACGATTAACAATAATTTAAATTAAACGACGACTTATAAAACATGTCACGAACTTTTAATTGTGGTCAGGTAAGGCTCTCAAATAACTTCTTATAGGTCATGAGTCCGATCACTCCTTAAGTAGATATTTATCAGATGACTAGGTAAAGAATCGAAAACGTCTACGATAATGGTTAGGTCACATACATCACAAACATAGGTCAGATCACCTAGAAAAGCCCTAATCATGGAAATACCCTTATAAACAATTTATTCAATAGCGTCACCACCTTTGCATATTCTTTGCATTGCTAACATGAAGTTGTTCAATTTATACCTCCTCCGAGATGCATCGTTTATTTCATAATTTTTAAAGTAAAACATTATTATGAATGTTAAATTAGAATTTGGATAATTGTTGGGATGTGTCCCACACCTTTTGAATAAAATGAGTCTAATTATGTTTAAATGTAAAAGTAAGAGTAAATGTTTCATTTCACTATATTAAACAAGATAATTAGTGGATGTTAGTCACACTGCCTTTTACCAAATAAGATAAATTATCTTTTTTAACCTATTTTAATATATTTGAAAATAGAATAGGAGGAAATAATATTATTTTGAAATGGCGATGCATTAAAGCATGTTATTTAACATGAAAAACTAAGTAATTACCTTGTTAGCCATGGAAGTAAGTGAGATCGAAGACGAAGGTGTCGATGACGATGTTGACGGTGTTGTTAGTAAATTCGTCAACCCGACATTGTAAGCCATCGTTCCATCGGGTTGATACAACCCGTAGTTCCTCTCGGATGTCGGGCCGGGCTTCATATCCTCATTAAATAAAGCAAACAAGTATATCTCAAGCCTCATTTTAGGCCTCAATGGTGTCCCTTCACCACTTAATTGTCTTTTCAACAAATTCCTATTGTAAACGGCTGCATTTTGAGGGGTTGCGCCAACTTCATCAGGGTCACCTTTTGATGGCCAGCCCGTTTCCGAAACCCGAACCTCAATCCCTCCAAACCCTAATCGAGCCATTGAGAATATAACCGCGTCAACTTGTGCATACAACATATTGTCATAATGCATGTTAGTATGCGGGTCAATCATGCCCGAATTCGGGTTAAAAAGTGCATAATCTATTGAGATTTTACTAGGGCTGTCTTTATATGCAAAATAAGGGTACGCATTGATCCAAAATGGCGATTTTGTGGTCGAAAGAAATTGCAAAAGCTGTGTCATTATCGTTGTGAGTTCGGGCGTAAACGTTCCTTCGGATGGCGGATACGAATTCGCAAGAACCGCTAACGATGACGGTGTAGACACTTGAATATATTGTGCTATCCCCAATTGAGTCAAGGCTTTTTGAATGCTAACCATGGCCGGAACCAAATTATCCACCAATGACATGTCATCTCCGGTGAACACTTCATTCCCGACCGCGATTCCGGTAATTTTCGTTGCCGGAAGATACGGTTTTATACGTGAAGTTACCCATTGTAACGCTTGTTGCGGGTCCATTAATGTCCCTAACATGTCATTTTCGACCGTGACGATTATTTCAACCCCGGAACCCGCAAATGCGTTTAAGATATCGGGATTTGTATCGTAAATTCGAGTTTTTGTGACTCGTACGGATTTTAGTAGCTCTAGGACTTTGTCCGGAGGTGGCAAATTGTTGGCGACTTGACCGTAGTTTATTCCGAGTGATTCAACGATACCAAATCCTATGAACACAAACAAAATTTAAAACGAGAATGTACACCGGTAATTTCAAAATTCTAAACTAGAAAAAATAAAAAGTAATGGTATTGTTTCATACCGTTTGTTCATATTTATATTTCTACTCGTTAGATCAAGATATATCTCAAAATTAAGAGATAATATTAGAAGAAAAAAAGTGGATTGCACATATCATTATACATATCATCGTGGGTAGAAAAATGCATAGGAATAAATATTATTTCTCATAAATAAATTAAGTTAAACAAACCTGTTAGAGAGATAATGATCACAAGAATACATTGCACACTGAAAGCTGTTTTAAGACTAAGTTCCATATTTTTAGAGAGAGAGAGGATATGAAGGTGGGGTTTGTGTGTATATATATATACGTATATGTATGTTTGTATGTATATATGGTTTTGCAGTGGGAATTCTTTACTTTGCTTGTTAGAAATTGAAGGGTAATGTGAAGTTTAAATAGGTTGCTTTGATTTTGAGGTTGGGGGCTCTCTTTCCTCTTAAGTAGTTGTCCTAAAAGACAAGCCCCCTTTTTTCATCAATTCTGTATTTTTTAGTTTATTATTGTTATTATTTCATAAGTAGACCAAAGTCTTTGTCCGAATTGACAAATATACCCATCATCACTTTCTTCACATAAAAGTAAACGTAAACACATTCTTCTCACGACGATGTATCTTCAACTTTTTTACAAAGTTTAATGGAAGTTTTTTTTTTTGAACGAACATCCTAATTTACTCTTCAAGTCCAGTTATATTTACTATAAGATTTGAATACTCAACCTTAAGATCGGGGACAAATACTTTATCGTTAGGTCATTGCTCTAATTTGGTAATAGAAGTATTTAGTTATCATAAAATATATATTGTGGCGTGTAATTTGATATTGGAATAAAATCTTTGGTTGTTAGTTAAGGATGTGCATCAGAAATACAAGAAATTTAATATTATTCATTTTAATGAAATTATATTTATTTTTAGAGAAATGATATTCAGTTCTATCATTTGGTCCTACTCACTTGATAAGATGATATGTGTACTCCACTAATTCACTCTCTTGATATTATCTATTGATTTTAACACATGTCTTCATCTAATGAGTAGGATTATGAGTATGATCAAATTATAAGACTAAATATCATTACTCTTATTTCTATTATTATATAGAATATTTAGCACTCTTGTTTTTAAAGTTTAAAAACTTTAGTTACCAACTTATTTCTTTAATATTTCATTTTTCAACCCAGAAAATACTTATATATTAAAGTAATCTGTACTATTATATAAAAGGGTAGTGAGTTTGGGAACATACAAATTACTTCACCTACCACAATATACAACGTTTAAAGCATATTGTACAAGTACAATAAAGCAGTGATTGTGGTATTTGGAGTAATTTATGTGGTCCCAAAATCACTTCCCTATATAAAATATTTAACCTTTTCTTTGTTATGATTTAAGAACTTTAAATTACCAAGCTACCCTTTAATATTCTACTTTAATAAGTAAAACTTTCTAATAAGCCAATTAGATACCAATTGAATTTTAATCCAAAAAATACTAAATATATATTAAACCTAAATGGAATTATTTCCAATTAACACAACAATTTAAACATTACGTTATTATTTAAAAATGAAGAATATATAACATGTAACCCAAATTGTTAGTTATTTATATATCTAATTTAATACGCTTATATATACGAAGTATAATATTGATATTCCTTATTTTGTTTCGTATAATACTAATTTTTAAATGAATCAATATTAAAATCATAAGATGTTTGTTTTCATTTACTTATTAATCGGTAATTATTTTTGTTGAAATAGGAAAGGTAAAAGGAAATCTGTAGACCAAAGGGCTTGTAGCCTAGCGGTATGGTGTTTGCCTCACAACCTTGAGGTTGGAGGTTCAAGTCCCGTCGTGAACATATGTGGAAGATAGGTGTAGATTAGGATTTGCCATTCAAAAAAAAAAAAAAAAAAAAAGAAATCTGTAGGACATGCAATCCAAATATTACATCAGCTTGTTGACCATTAATGCATGGGAAGACGTCGACCCAATTTGCATATATTCTCTATTATTAAATTATCAATTTATCATTTTATATCATGTTATAATTTGTTTTATACATTTAGGGACCCAGGACATATTTTAGATTACCTGATATATTTATTTGATTAAGAATAAAGATAAAAGAGAAATGATATTGATATGCTTATTTTTATTTTATTTTATTTTATTTTGTTATTTATCATAAGAAAAATGTGTAATATACTCAATCTCTCTTCCTTAATAGAATATCTTTAGTTTAATGTATGCTTTGATCAAGTTAGTAGACATATAAGTAGATATAAATAGTAGGCATTAATATCATTTCTCAATACAAAATATATAAATTTTATTTGATTAGCCAAAAAATCTAATAAACAACCTTTAGCATGGGAAAGTTGAGACCAATGACATATCTACTGTGTAGTATGGGATAACCCGTACAACATAATTTTTTTTAAATAATGTTAAAATAATTTAAGAAATAAGAACTTACATTTTTTCAGTTATATCTCTAAAAAAATGTGTAACTCATGATGGTTGAGACTATATTTTAACACCCAAAGCACATCACATCAAGCGAAAACAATGCCAAAACAATGCCAAAGGCAAAAGAGGTCTCTTTGATTGCAATCTCCAATATTTTAATTCTATTAAAACATATTAATCAAGTCCTGGTTTACTTTTTTTTTTAGTTACTAATTTTTTACGGAAAATTTAAGCTTATAATTAGACATATATATATCTTAACATGTATCAGCTTCATGACAGAAATTAGACAAAGTTTTATCTTTAATGTTTTATTTTATTCAATTATTGGATATTGAATTTTTGTAGTTTAGTTCTTTTTTAAATCGAAAAACATCACCTTCCATGTGGGTTCTAGCTTTTTACAAGCAAATCCCTTTAATAAAAGCATGTATGGTTATAAGATCTATTTCAGTGCTACCAGCTTCTATATATTTTTATTCAGTATGTAATTGCTCAAAGAATAAGTTGGAATTAAACTTGTAATCAACAACTTTTTAGATGTCGGGGTTTCCGCCTAAAACTTTTGTTTATATGTGGTTTTGTAACATTTTTTATTTTTACTTCTTTTATCAGAAAAGAAAAATAATAATGACATCTCTATAAAGATGTCGTTAAAGTGTCATGATATTAATTACAAACTTGTACATTAGATAATAGCCATGCATTTACAGTATTACCCTTCTATTAATTAAAATCTAAAGTTATTAATAAATGTTATAATTTTTCAAAGATAACCGGCTATTGTTAATAAAACCTAACAACAAACTAATATTATAAATAAAACAATTATCCTCACCATTATTGATCTTCTTGTTCTTATCATTTGTAAACATATTATATAGTCTATGGTATTTGATATTAATTGTTTATGCTTTAGATATAGAAATCGGATTACAAAATATATTGTAAAAAGTATAAGTTTTGGAGCTCCCATGTTTAAACTGTAATTATGAATAAACGTATATATTTTATATTATTATTATTATTATTTTTTAGTTTTATTGGCCGTAAGATTTCAAACGCAGGATACATAATTATTTTTTCTTTTGAGAAAATTATTTTACTGTATTTATTTTAATTAAGTCTTCATTTCTTCTCATTTAGGGCATGTTTGAGAAAGTTTATTAACGGGACTTTTAGCTTAATAAACCTAAATAAAATTAAATTTTTAAATTTTTTTAAACTTTTTAAGCTAATAAGCTAAAAAAACCTATTATTTTAAATCCAAAGATAGCACCGGTCAATCAACATAATTTACTAAGCCCTAAACTAAATGAGTTATGGTAGATGGGGGTTGAAAGAACTTAAAATAGTCAAAATTAAAAGGAAAACATACATGTTCAAATAAAAATGAGCCAAGATAGATTGTGTCGCATCAGTTAAAGAAGTCGTGACAAGGTCATATTAAAAAGTGCTTTCAGGTAAAATTGAATTTATAAAACGAGATCATCAAATTTTAGTTTGTTGTCCAAAAAAAATTAACTATTTAATAAATTTGCTATAGAAATAATTATGTCACGTTTTAAAACTTGTCACAATAAAAAAAAATAGTTACGAGTATATTATAAAAGTGTTTTTCATAATATTTAACTAAAATTCTTTATTATAAAGTACGTATAATTGTAATATTAACAAGACCATCGATCTCCAACGTATGCATCATAATTTAAAACACAAAATTTGGAGAAAAATCTCCAATTAACATACTAGATTTTATGTAATGAAATAATTTTGGTGATATTCTTTTTAATATATTTTTACACCAAATTTGATATCATATTTGATGTATACATTTGCATGAAAAAACATAAAAAGGTTGGTGAGAAAGCAATAGATATATGTACATGTGCATGCTGACGTGTTGCGTGCGTATTGGTCCTAAGCATGTGCACACGGAATAATTAAATTTCCAAATGTCGGCAGATAGACAATTGGGTGCGTAGATGTTTCTGAATCAAACAAAGTCGATAGTTCATGAATTTGCGGCTTGCATGGCCACCACGTACGAATCACGATCGATCAATTTTGGGACACATCATGAGATGTTCTGGTATTTGTTAAGTTCATTTAATTAATATAGATATATAACTTAATGATGAAAATTGGAAATAAGTATTACTCCGTATTAAATTTCACATGTTAATTATAGAGTATTAAGTAAGATAATGAAATAAGAAGATGGGAAAACAATATAATTTTTCATTTACTTTTATTTCCATTTAAATTTATTTGAAACGTTGCTTTTACGTTGTGATAGTTTTTTGTATTTATTGTATTTTTTCTAGCCTTACTGATAATTTTTTTTTGAATATGTCAAACAAAAAAAATATACTCGCATTTCGTAATGAGTTTGTAAAGAGACAAATAGTATTTTTTTTTGGCTAACTCATGCCTAAGGGCATAAGATTAGAATGCTTAATGAACTTAAATTTACCATTTTTACTTCAAAATACATTTAATTCATGCAAAAAATAGACTTCATTAATGATTATTAAATGCATTAATTTACTATGAAAGGAAATATGGAGTTGATTGAATGCTTCTAATCTCATGCGCTAAGGGCATGAGTTAGAAAACCCCAACCGAAATTTCCTTAATTATAGTAAAATGATATTAATGAGTCATTAATGTTTTTTTATTGGGATAATTTCATATATATCCTTGCAAACTTCTAATATTACGTTTATATCCTTGCAGATTTCATTATTACCCATATATCCTTCCAAATCCTTAAAATTCTCACATATATCCTTTTACCTAATTTAATATTATTTAAATCTTTTATAATTAAAAAAAACATATAATTTAATCTAATTAATGGTGTTTTACCTATAATACCCTTAAAGTGTTAATCTTCTGTGCATAGATTTTGGGAGGGAAATTAAACAAATACAGAACCCTAGATGCCCAGCCGTCTTCATCTTAACCACCATACTAAAAATCTGAATTTATGTTAAATAGTGTACTGTACGAATCTAAATTTATGTTGGTGATTTGCATGCTTATCTATGTTGGTGATTTCCATGTACAAATCGAAAAAAAAATCACGAAACACTTAATAGTTGTAAGCCAATCACTAATAAAATCAAAATATATATATGTTTGGTATATATGTTCATATATGTTAATCGCAAAATTTGCTTTCATGTCCAGCCAATTAGCTTTAATTGTAATTTTTAGTATGGTGGTCAAAATGAAGACGGCTAGGCATCTAGGGTTCTGTATTTGTTTAATTTTCCTCCCAAAATCTACGCATGGAAGATTATTAGTTTTAGGGTATTTAAGGTAAAACAAAATTAATTTAGATTAATATATATGTTTTAAAAAAAATAAAGATTTAAATAATATTAAATTAGGTAAAAGGGTATATATGAGAATTCTAAGGATTTGTAAGGATATATAGGTAATAATGAAATTTGCAAGGATATAAACGTAATATTAGATGTTTGCAAGGATATGTATGAAATTGTCCCTTTTTTATTATACTGATTTTATCCTTATCAAAATTGAAAATGAAGTTTTTTTAATAAATTAAATGTAGGATAATAAAAAGACATTTAACTTTACTATAATATGTCTTTCTAGCACATATTAGAAAATCTTTTTTATAAATTATACATGTCTCATGTTTATGTTAGTTAAATAATGTCGACTAATTACCATTTAGCTAAGAATTTGTCCGATGCCATCTCATGCATCGATCACTTTTATTTGTTTCTTTGTGAAAAAGCTTATGATAAGGTCTCATCTCATGATCATTCCTACGCATTCCCCTGCCTTATCCACTTCATAAAACACTACCAAAATCCACTTTATAAGGCCAAATTACTTCTTTCCATTCCAAGTCAAAGATGTCAAACTCTATATTTTAGTTTTTCCTCTCAAATTTTTCATAAATAATATTTTTCATCTTTGTATTAGGAATAGGCTTATATATGATAAAATTGTAATAGAAGAGATTACGAATTCAAATTAATGGATGGAATAAAAGTCTTATAATTAATTCAAATATTATAGCCAGTTTGACTTTAACACAAGTTTAACACAAGTCTAACTATGTACCACATCTTTTAAGTCATCTACCACAACTATTGCGTGATATACTTGTACAGTAAACTGTAAAAATTGTACAGTATGGTATAAGAAGTAAAAAATTGTGGTACAAATATGAATTCCCTTTGGAATAAGCCAATATTGACCATACAAATTTCGATGTTTAGGCATTCATGGAAAAGTTAAAATACGACGTGTATGCTTCCTTAAAGAGGGGTTTGGTGAATGTTGGGTTTTGGCCGAAAGTTTTAAGAAAAAGATTTTATGATAAGATCTTAGAAAAATGAGAGGCAAAAATGGTTATTAGTCATATTTGGAGGGCCATGAGTGACTATTTGAGAAAATAAAGTTAAAAAGTGTTTTGGTATATTTACATTCACTGCGCAATCCAGTAACATGTATCATGTAATTTTATTTTGTGGTGATTAATTGATGAGTAATTATTACGATAATGACAATATTGCATAATGCATATTTTCGATAAAACACAAATCTGTCTTGAATTAACAAATGTATTTGTTGAAAATTTAGTTATACTAACTTAATAAGGTTTTAAATGCAATATATGCGGTAAAGATTTTTAACAAATAAATAGCATGTTAGGTCTAAATTGGAGCTTGTTAGGTGTCCTATTACATAGTACGATACATTAAAGGTCCTTTTAATTTGTTGAAATTAGGAGATTTGAACTTTAGCTTAAGTTTTTATCAAATTATGTCCAAGTGATCTATTATTTGAGGATGTCTTTTAACCTTATTATTGTTAAGACAACAAATTAGTATTACTTAATTTGAATCGAATGAAGTATGTGTTTTGGAGTCTAACAATATTAAATTTTGTTGAAATTAAGTTTTGTGATTTTTCTTTGAATTATTTATGGTATTTGTTATATATATTTTTTTCTAGTTTTTCCGGCATTTGTATCGTATTACAAATATTGAATATTATTATTCGATTTGACCGGTCGACTTATCCGATCCAACTGGTTCGGCAATATTCAAGATATTAAGTGATTTAATGTAAAAATCGGTTTAAAACATTGGTGGGAAGATAATATTTCTAAATCTACTTTTAAAATCATAAAACTGATTAAAAAATAAATAAAAAATTTGATTGGCATTAAAAAATATAATGATAACAATATAACAATTACTTTCTCAGATTCAAAATAAGTGATACACTTTGGATTTCACGGATTTTGATGCAAAAGTTTATAATGATGGTTAAATTAGATTAATTAGATGGTTAGTGGGAAATGAGTCATACACTTTTTGAATAAAGTGGAGTTAATGATGTTTAAAAATAAAAGTAAGGATAAAGGGGTTTTTTCACTTTATTAAAGTAGATAGTTAGTGGGTGTGAGTCCCATAACTTTTTGCCAAATAAGGTAAATTTTCAAAGTGCATCACTTATTTTAATACACCCTATCAATACCCTAACAAGAAAAAGTGTATCACTTATTTTGAATCGGAGGTAACACACAATAATACCATGAGTTTTTTTTGAGTTTTGACTTTGAAGGTATTTGCTAATTTTGGCACAACCACCAAGATCACCGTTGAATCCTACTCACCGGTGTCGCAAAGGTTCGTCGGCCTCCATTCCGCTCACCCTCCCAAATCCGATCACCATCTAAATCCACCGTTGTAAAGGTTTCTTAATTAGATTAATTATGGAGGAAGGTCTAAGCTTCGATTTCGAAGGTGGCCTGGAAACAGGACCAACTCAACCTACCGCATCCATACCCGTAATCCACCAATCCACTGATCTCAATAATAATCAAAATAACAACATCAATGCATCATCAGCTTCTGCAATCAACCTCAATTCAGCCTCCGGCGATCCAGCTGTTTCCGCTCCCAATTTCTCCGGTCGACGGAGCTACCGCCAGACGGTGTGCCGCCACTGGCTCCGCGGCCTCTGTATGAAAGGCGAATCATGCGGATTCCTGCATCAGTATGACAAATCAAGGATGCCTATTTGTCGATTCTTCCGATTGTACGGAGAGTGCCGTGAACAGGATTGCGTTTATAAACACACCAGTGAAGACATCAAGGAGTGTAATATGTAAGTTTCTTCTTTCAATTTCCTGTTTTTGGTTGATTTTTGAATGCCTTGCTGTACAATCAATGGTTACTAGGGTTGAAAATAGCAATTTGATAGATCTAATTGCAAAAACTTAAGATTTTTTACACTAATTGTGTATATTCCGTTTGATTTGCTTCCGACTTGGTCCGAGTCTAACTCGGTTTGCATTTGGGACGAGCATTTGGGCCGAAATAACCGAAACCGAACCAAAGCGAAATCGAAAACATGTAATCGATTCGGTTTTGGTTTTGAAAATAAATCATTTTAGGTTTTGGTTTGGTCCTCGGATAGCGATGAGCATTTGGGCTAAAAAAACAAACCGAACCGAAACCGAAAACATGTGATCGGTTCGATTTTGAAAATTCGTCCTTTTCGGTTTCGGTTCGGTTCTGGAGCGAGCTCACCCCTAGTATGCATATCAGACTCGGTCCAAACCTCATCCAATCCAAATGACCCATTAACTAACGGAAGCAGTCAGGACTAACTCAATCAGCAACTATCAGACGGCCTCTAAAGTTATTAAACTGTCAATTTTGATTTTGAAATGCAGGTACAAGCTAGGGTTTTGTCCAAACGGTCCTGATTGTCATTACCGACACGCAAAAATACCCGGACCACCTCCTCCTGTACAAGAAGTACTCCAAAAGATTAAGCAATTAACCTCTCACAATTATGGAAATTCTAATCGGTTTTTCCAAAACCGAAATGCAAATCACTCGCAGCAATCAGAAAAATCTCAACCTTTTCAAGGTGCTACAACTGATTCTGTTATATTGCAGCCCGTGTCTCTGCCACATCAGCAGCAGCAACAGGTTCCACAGTTGTAACCACAAGTTAGCTAGATAGATAGCTTGGGGCGCAACTACCGCGCAAGTATGTTAAAATGCAGAACAAAATCAAGAAATTGACAATGCATTGCCCCTTCCTCAAGGAACCTGTAGGTGTGTTCACAAATCTAAGATTTTCAATTTGGTATTATGAATTTTTATCTAGTTATCTTGTACTTAATTTTGGACATCTTTTCAGTGGTCCATTTTTTTTATCTGTTGTATTTAATTTTTTTTGGTAAGACAACTCCATAAGTAATATTTCCTATTTGCACACAATTCAATTTTGATTAATTATTACTCCGTATAAAAAAGAGAAATGGTATTGGTTCTTACCATCTGTGCCTACCCTATGTGTCTACCAATTTGATCATGACAAGTGTCGAAATCAAGGGATGATATGAGGAAAGAGAATTAGTGGAATACACATGTCAAGTTTAGAACTTGGTAGGACTACGGGTAGGAAGAAAAGATAGGAAGAAATATAATTTCTCTATAAAAAAATATATATATGTACAATTAACTATCTGATGATTACCTAGTGGTAACGGGTTATACAAGATGCCTAGTGAAAAATATGAGCTGATAAATAATGTGTGTATATGACTTTAAATCAATGTAAGTTAACTTGTCAATATATATCATCGCCAAATGTAATGACACATTCAAATCCATGAATTTGTGTGATAAAGGTCTTGTTAAATGACTGTTTTTTGTTATTTTTCAGGGGTGTGCAAGGATGGCATTCAAAATTGGTGACTGAATTATGCACATTATGGACAGAATTCCTATAACAAATGGCTGTGGTATTTCCATAATTCCTTTCACTTAGCTTTAAATTAATTTATGACCCTTTTTAGTTGATATATGTAAATGATTTTATATCTTTTTAGGTTACAATTTTTTTAAAAGGGTATTCTCACTATAATGGGCTCCCACAGTGGCTGTTTCTGAATCTTCCTCTAGCCATCTGGTAATATTTTTACCCAGGTTGGGACTTTCAGGAATTTGTGTCTTATCTGAGAAAAACACATTAATAATTTATACTTATTTTTATAAGCTAAAATTTTCAGTTTTTTGATAATTTCTAAAAAGAAATTAGGAACTGAATATAATTTCAGCATGTTGTTGGAAGTTGTATGTATGATATAACTTATAAGCTATAATACGATACATATATAGTTGAGGACGACTTGAGGTTATGGCGGTCATTAAATTTCCATATATGTTCGTTTTAATTATGTTGATGGCGTCAAATGTTTGATTGTTGGTTAAATATTTGAATTTCAATTCATTCGAGTAGAACAAACAAAACTTGCTAATCTAAATCCTACCGTGAATCTCTTTAAACCTATTGATATTATCTTTTACCGTTTTTAACTCATAAAGTCAACTCATGTTACGCTAAACTGATAGTGTTTTAACCAATTTTAATTTTTATTTTGAACAACTGGGATAACAAGCCACGAGCTTCTTACTTATAGCTTTGAAGGTTTTGCTGATAACAATCTTATAGTTAGGTGATAACAACCTTATAGTTAGGAGAGTTAATTAATGTTTATTCAATGTAATTTAATTATTTTTGGCAGTTCCTTTGTTTCGAGTCTCTGTGACTAAGTAGCTTTGAGTGAAAAATATAAAATTTAATAGTAAGTTATGGGTTCAAGTAAGTCTATGTGACTAAAAATTGTAGTTCAACTGTTGTTAAAAAAAATATTAAAAGCTTGAGCGAAAAATGTAAAATAACATAAAAAGTTATAAAAAATGGTTAATTGTATGAGAGATGTGAATATAGACAATCTTAATTTTTAAAACCTCAAAAAATTATAAAAACTATTTGATATGAGTTTAGTTTTCAAAACTAAAAGTTTTAAACCCCGTCTCCAAACATACATGTTGTAATGTTGTATACCAACTCCGTATCGAAATGAGTGATTTACTTTCTATTTAGGGGTTAAACAAAATAAGTGATATACTTTTAAAAATATTTTATTTGGTTTTTTTTTGGAAACGGCAAATGAAATAATGGAAGCCTACTCGCAATTTTTCAGCGAGCACCTCGAGTTCGAGCTCCGCATAAGCGGACAAACCCAGCCCCCAAAAGGATTTCCAAGGAAAATTCCTCATATGTGCCCGTGTGGAGTGTGCATTAAATTACGCTAATACAACGCTCCCAAAAGGATTCGAACCCACGACCTGCAGCCCACATGGGTATAAACCCAGTGCTTCAGACCAGCTAGGCTAGCCATCATTGGCACTTATTTTATTTGGTAAAAAGTCGAATTCCTTCTCCTCTAAGACCACTCCCAATGGTGATACCGTCAGTTGTTACCAAATCAACGTCACAACAGTTCACCTTCCAACCGACACTAAACTGACATATCTAAGCCAACAATACATCGTCCCTTAAATTTTTTTGGGACCTACCATTACAAAATACATATAAAGTCCTTAAATAAAATTAAAAAAAAAAAAGAATGTTGTTTAAACAAGGGGGGTGCACGAGGGGTAATGGTGTCAGAAGCAAATCTTCATAACGAATTTGAGTTGGATTAGGTCTCCGATAAAATCTAGGCTATAATTGTTTCGTTAAAATCAATATATGCGCGACTCACATTCGATTATTAACATCAAGAGGAAGAAACACACGCTCGTTTGTTTGTTTGTTTTCACTTTCGAGTACAAAGGCCGTGATTAAAGGTAATTAATTTCCATTCTTCCTTGTTTAATTAGTTAGTGATTTCGAGTCTAATGATTAGTTCAGGGTTTACGAATTAGGGTTTAACCCAACCTGGTATTGGGTATATATTGATTATAGCAAAAAAAAATTGTTTGATATGGTATGGTTCCATACATGTCCAATAACAGACGGGAGAAAACAAATAATTTTTATTTTTTACTCAAGTTAAATTGGATTTTGTGAGAAATTAGGGTAAAATAACTAACCCAAAAATTAAGTTTGGTTCATGGTATGGTTTGGGACCTAGCGCAGAATTAGGAGTCTATTGTGAAAGAAAAACAAACTATGTGAAAAACGAAACTTTAATTTTGATGTAAGAGCACAAGGTATGCTAAGTTAAAGGTAGGGGTGAGTTCGATCCAAAAACAGAACTGAAACCGATAATGTTGAATTTTCAAAACCGAAACCGAACTGATAACATGTTATCGGTTTTTGTTTGGTTCAGTTTCGGTCATGTTCGGTTTCAGTTCAGCTTTTTTAGGCCAAATGTTCAGCTTTTTTATTTTGCACCTTGCAATTTTATTTATTATTTGGGTTAACATGCATAAAAAGCTTGTACAATGATTAAAAAAATAATACTCCTAAAATTCAGGGGGTTGTCTTTTGTTATTTTGCCTTCTTAATCATTAGCATTTTCCTTATTATTTTTATCAATTTTGCCATGATTTCTAACAACATTCTGGAAGTCCCCTGATTATGGCGAGTGCATGGCAGGGTCCGAGGTGTGCTATGGGCTTCCACACCGAGTACTCTAATACAAATGTTTTGCATATCCTTTTTTAACCCTATGTTAAATTCCAACTTTTGTGTGAAATTATTTTATGCAAATTGTAATGTTTAAAATATTTTTGATTTCAAATTGTCAGGAAGTGAAAGATGACATTCATAAGTACGGATATAGATAGGCTTAGCAGCTTGCCTGAAGATATTCTTGGACACTTACTCTCTCTAATACCTACAAACTTCGCAATGCGAACTAGCATTTTATCTAAACGATGGAGATACCGTTGGACGTTAATTCATAACCTAGATTTTGACGAGATTTATCACGTCCAAGGAAAGGATTGCTTTTTAAAATTTGTAAATCGGGCACTTGAGCTACGCAAATCATCCCAAATTCAAATTTTCCGAATACATTCTCCAAAGTTCTTCATTCCAAGTTCAGTTTTGTTTTCGTGGATTGATGTAGCAATTAGTTTACATGTTCGCGAACTTGACATTCAAGTTAACAATCTTTATGAATTTAACTGCTTGCCTATGAGTATCTTCACTTGCAAGACACTCACAAAATTTAGATTTGATCTAAGGATGTTAGATTACCCGGATGACGACCTCCTATCTTTCGTTAATCTTCCTAATCTGAGAACCCTTAATCTCATTGTTTATTCTAAATCTTTTGACTATGCATTCAAGATCATAAATGGATGCCCAATACTCGAAAATCTATCTTTGGAAATTAAACAACGATGTGATAATGACGATTATTGTTTTAGCATACCAACTTTAAAGCAATTTAAACTAAAGATTAAGCGTTCCATAACAAGTATCAACCGGATTGTGTTAAATGTCCCGGATCTTGAATACCTCTTTGTTAAGGGGAGTTTCATGTACTCGCGTTTCATAATGGAAGATTTGTCGTCTCTGGTTAAGGCAAAAGTGTCGTGTAATGGAGTACATGATTATCATTTGTGGGTTGAGCTTCTAAATGGGATTAGTGGAGCTAAATCGATTTCTTTATCGCTCAAGGTAAGTTTAACTACTTTTTGAAATCGGTCTTTTGATTACTTTTTTATTAACAATTTGTTACATCTCTAATGCTTCTTAATTTTATTGATTCAACTATAGTCTAGTTGTACATCGAACAACATCATTCGACTTTCACCTTTGGTCGTGTTTCCAAATTTGAAGCAATTGGAGATAAAGGGTTACACGGATGCCAAATGGATGCTAATCCTACATGTTCTTAGAATGTCTCCAGAGTTGGAACATTTATGCACTGAAAAGGTATCTAATTGGGCTGTTTAAAAGTCTTGATGATGTAGAGTAAAAAATGATAATACAGATGGTCTCATTGATTCTTATATTACTCATAGCCATTTAATTAAAAAACTATATTGATTCAAAAAATACTGTGAATTTTGGTCTTTGAAATCTGTTCAATACAAAACCACAAATTTTGGAAGAAAATTCAATTTTCATAAAATCATTAACTAAAAGTTCAAGTTTTTCAAACAAAGCCCAAGTAAGACATAGATTTTTTAATGCACCAAAAAAACAAACGCGCTGAAAACCGAGGCTAAAACAAAGACCAAAAATTAAACAAAAAAACTTTAAAATGCAAATAACTCCCAGAATACGGAGTTTTTTGGGGTCAAAGCGTGGGCGTAGCCTTTGTCGCTAGCTTTATTTTTGACATGTCGAACGCCTGAAACGGAGACTCATATCAAAAGTCATGCCTATTATAGTGTAGATCTTTTTATTACACGTTCTTGGGCTTCAAGGAACAAAAGTGTATATTACTCAACACTTGGTCCTACATCACTTGAAGTGTTCTACTTTACGATTTCTAACTTTTTTCCACCCCCATTTTTCTAATGTTGGATTTTTTCTATCTTGTTTGTGTTCAAAAGCTGAAACAAATGCCATATTGCCGGAGTTACATGACGGAACCGTATTCTGTTCCCGCTTGTATGCTTACGAACCTTAAGACCATGAAGTATACGATAACCAAAAGGGAGAAGTTCGATATGCAGATCCATAAGTTCATGTTGGCGAATTCAAAGGTTTTGAAAATGCTAAAGGTCAATTTTGATACTGATTTATCCTCCGAAGTAAAAGACTGGTTTTTTGCAACGTTAACGATGCTTCCAAGAGCTTCCCGGGATTGCCAAATTCGTTTTGTTGGCGCGTAATTGGCATCATGATAGAATTATTTTGTTTTTGTGAGAAGAAAACTGCAGATAATATAGAGTTTGGTTACACCATTGCCTAGGTCCTTTTGACATTATATGCATTTAAGCCTAGGACTTGATTGGATTTATGCGTTATTTTAATGGTGATCCTAAATGTCATGGAATCTGATTTTAGTTCTCCATTTTTGTTAGAGAGTTAATTTTGACACCACAACTTTTAATATATATACTGGGGCGTTTCTGAGATTTTAAGTGCCATGTGCGAAAACACGAAAATGGGCCCCTGAATACAAGATTTTTATAAAAATTTGGACTTTTTAATTTTTTTTATATTAAATTATTAGGTTGACTTAAATTTTAATATTATATATATAATATATACATAAAATTTGGGCCCTTATAAATTATGGGCTCTGTACGGCTGCAACTCCTCAAAGACATCCTTGTATATATATATACCACATATTGCAAGTTTTACATCTAACTGTACAAACTTACTAAGCAGTGAGTGTGGTACATTCAACAAAAGTTGTGGTGTGAAAATTGCCCCTAATTTTGTTGTTTTCCCACAAAGTGAGTGTTGTGTAGCAATTAAGATTTATAACAAGTATGCGATTGGTTTAACATACTTGTTATAATTGATTGAATTAAACTGTAACAAAATAAATAGGTTCTAAACTTGTATAGAAGGATCAAGTTATGGAACTATGGAAGTATTATAGATGTGTAAATCTAAATAAAAAGTAGAATTTGACTTTGACTTGTGTCTCTATCCCTTCGGGGGCGGCTGCTAATCTCATTAAAAGAACTTGGACGAAACTTGTACTAATGAAAGCAGACAAACGATCACTAATCAGTGAAAAAGTTTGGCAAAAATGAATACATCTTATTAATAAAATACTAGGTGTGACAAATGAAAGTATTCATTTCGTTTGAAAAACATAGGATCTGTTTTTTACTTTTCTTTATTTTTTATGCTTTGTGACTGGTTGATATGTACAACACAAGATAAATACTTCCTTTTTTTTTGAAACGGCAAATCTAATCTACTCCTAATTACCACCTATGTCCACGACGGGACTCGAACTCCTGACCTCAAGGTTGAGAGGCAAACACCATACCGCTAAGCCATAGACCCTTTGGTAAGATACATACTTCCTATGTTTCAAAATAAGTGATAAACTTTTCATTTTGAAGTGTTTCAAAATAAGTGACACACTTTAAATACCTGTCTTATTTGGCAAAAAGCAGGGGTTTACACCTACAAACTATCTCATTTAATAAAGCAAAATGACATATTTACTGTTATATTTACTTTTAAAAATTATTAAAATCACCTTAATCAATATATGTGAGACCCATCAACCACTAGTTATTAAATTTAATCTAAACTAACTTTTTTTATAATTTTTTGTCTTAAAAAACGTAAAATCGTAAGTATATCATCTATTTTGAAACGAACGAAAGTATAATATTTTCTCCAACACTACTATAATATCATATTATTTTTGGTGTTTTGTTATACTAATCTTATAGACCGAAAAACTACTTAATGTTACTATAACACCCTTTTCATATCAAACATTATTAAGATTCATTTTAACACAATCCAAACTGAATCCATTATGTATAGTTTCAATTCTTTTATCTTGGTATGATAATAGACTTCTGGTTCGTGCTAGGGATAGGATCAAGTCCAGAACCGACCTAGATGGATTCAGACCCGAAATAACCAAGACCTAATTTTATAGAATTAGCAGACTCAAGAATCGAACCATTTTACAGAATACAGTTGTGGTTCGGTTCAGATAAATCGGTATAGACCCGATCGGAACCGAAATACTAATTAGAGCTGGTTTCAGGTGTTTCTGTCATACTACTAATAGTATCATACCAAAATAAATTCCATGTATACAGTTAATTAAATTTCGATTCTGACTCGTAGCCTCAATTTGTTCTATACACGATGTACCCGTACCTGAAACACCTAATTCCCCGATTTCCTCAAAAAATTAGATCCCATACCTGAACTGATTTTTAATAATATGATTCCAACCAGTTCGATTCTAAATCTCATTCTAGTAAGGGCAACCCACGAATACAACAATGAAAATTTGGCAAGTCATTTACGTCTGCGCACGTGCTTATAAAATCAATCTTAATCGAAAGAACTTACGGGTCATGCAAGTATCTTTATTTCCTTAATCGAACCTTCTTTTTAAACCCTACCCCTAACTTATTTTTTTTTCAAACCCACCAAACAACCCTTATTTAAACCCATGACCGTTGTTTAATATATACCCAATTCAACCCTACAATCACCACCACATGGACATGGTTACCATCAAACCCACCAAAAATTATAACAAAAAGAAAGACAAGAAGAAGCTTAAAGTAGTCCATATATCTTCTCCAATGAAGGTCAAGACTAGTGCCTCGAGGTTTAGAGCTCTGGTCCAGGAACTCACGGGTCGTGACTCCGATATTACCCGATACGATGCTAGCATTGGCTATGACTTTGATGACCCTGCGGCTCGAACCACCACAACCACGTGTGCCCAAAGTGGTTCGTTAGATGCATGTGTGGACTCGAAACCGGATGAGTTGGACCATTTTTTTGATGACGTTTTTAGCTTGGAAATGATTGATCAGTTTAGCGGAAAGTTTCCGTCCTATTCTGTATACGAGTCTTGTTAATTTTGTAATAAAATGTTGTACTTTTTGAAAAATACTTAATCAGGGCACTATTTCATTGTTTAAAATGCAATATTTAGGCATATATGGTGATCTGATTGCACTGACTATACGTATTGGCTTGGACTAATGTGATAGAGGATATAGACACGTTGGGGACATGTGTTGAAATATGTAGAAAAATAGAAACCAATCTGTTAAATCGACAAAATCGAACCGATAAAGCGAAACCATTTCAAAATCGATAGTTCGGTTTCTGTGTTAACTAGAAACCACCACATTGATTATGGTTTATATTATGATTATAGGGTACAAAATACGTTTATATTTTGGGTTGAAAATGATATCAAGTGTTGAAATAAGTTATTAGACATTGAATTGAATTTAATGTTGTAAATTATATATTGTTGCTGAAATTTGTAAGCAATGTTGGAAATATGAAGATCAGTATAGAAAATTATATATTATTAATGTTGAAAAGTAGGTGTATCGATTTTAAAACCGAAACAAAACCGTTAATGACCAAACCCTGATAAAACTGAAACCGGTAGAAACCAAAATCATTAGATTTGAAAATCCTAAAACCAAATTAGAAAATAGGTTTAGTTGGAGCTAAAACCGTCTCAAATCGATCTATGCATACCCCTATTTAAAACTATATGAAGTAATTGTTTTGCTGGTAAAAAAAAAACTATATAATTGGTCGATCAACATTATTTTAATACAAGAAAATTTCAATGAAGCACATAATTCATGCCCTACTTACATTCATAACTCTATGAACAGTCAGAAGTGGAGTTATTTGGAAAGAAAAAGAAATAGAAGAGTTTTACGTAATGCCATTTAAGATTAAAGCCATGAAATTCTTTTGGTTTGACCGTTAAGTCATCTAAATTAACATTTTTAGTCAAATCATGGCTTTTAGTCGTAATCACAATAACTGTATAAAACTGAATACGATGAAACGATCGAAATGCCCGTCTTTAGAAACTCATTATTTCCAATTCTAAGACAGAAAAAACTAGTAAGATTTCAGTTTATCTCATTAAATTTGACACGGGTGAACCTCCATGACCACAAAGGAAAAAAAAATTCTTATATAATGTGTTTATAAACTTATTAGCTTATATAAACATACTTAACTTACAAATATAAGTTTAATTAAATTTTTATAAGCTTATAAGCAAATTAAATAAGATTTCTCAAACATGCCTAAGTCTACTTCTTATTTCTAAAATTTAACCATATATATTTTGTAAATTACAATTTTTAAATCTAAAAAAAAGAAAAAAAAGAATATCAACATATCAGTAAGAATCCGAAGCCGGATGAGAATGAGTCTTTAGGCAACTATCCTCTTTTATGTGGTCTAAAACAAATCGAGAGTTGCTGCTTAAAAGGATTAATACAGAATATTAACAATAAAATTTTGATATAATATTGTTGGGATAAAGCTAATTCATTATAAAATTATAATTATAATATATTTTATTAATAGTATACTAAAATGAAATTTTTTAAATAATGGACAAGAACCAGTGAACCACCAACACTTGTGGTGGAGAATCAGTTAGATCAGTCCCAACCATACGTCCTGACGCACGTCAGGACCATTTTTGCCGCCGTCGATGGAGGACGCCTTTGGCACCGTCCCGTCGTGGGGCGCGTCAGTAGAAACACGTCTGGTAGGCGACGGGTAGGGGATGGCGTCGTGGGGCGTTTTGTGAGGGAGGAGGGGGGTTAAATGTAATATTTTAAGGGTTAGTGATGTGTTAGTGATGGGTTATGGTTGGCACGACCGTGTCAGTAGCGTGTCGGTAAGGATGTGATGATGTGGCGCTACTGACGGGTTTAGTGACGCGCCACTGTTGGGAGAGGCCTTAACAATAGCCACAGAATATCACTGGCCCACAGATAAAACTCATAATCTTGGTAGCCAATCACAATGGAGCAAAAGATTGTATCAAGATAAGCAATAGATCATCAATCTGACCCAAAACCCTCCTTATAAACCAACTTCCAAACCAACCCATTAACTCAAACCATCCTTCCATCACAACATCTTCTAAGTTCTAACCAAACCCACAACAATGGCAGCTTCCACCATGGCTCTATCCTCTTCTTTCATCGGACAAGCGGTGAAAGTATCACCATCTGGTTCAGAAATCGCCGGAAACGGTCGGGTTTCCATGAGAAAGACAGCTGTCAAAAAGGTCGCACCATCAGGAAGCCCATGGTACGGTCCCGACCGTGTCAAGTACCTAGGCCCGTTCTCCGGTGAGGCACCATCTTACCTCACCGGGGAATTCCCAGGTGACTACGGTTGGGACACTGCTGGGCTTTCTGCTGACCCAGAGACCTTCGCCAAGAACCGTGAGCTCGAGGTGATCCACTCAAGATGGGCCATGCTCGGTGCTCTTGGGTGCGTCTTCCCCGAGCTTTTGGCCCGTAACGGGGTCAAGTTCGGTGAAGCCGTCTGGTTCAAAGCTGGAGCCCAGATCTTCAGCGAAGGCGGTCTCGACTACCTGGGAAACCCTAGTTTGGTCCATGCACAAAGCATTTTAGCCATTTGGGCTACCCAAGTGATCTTGATGGGTGCGGTTGAGGGTTATAGAATTGCTGGCGGGCCTCTTGGTGAGGTGGTTGACCCACTTTACCCTGGTGGTAGTTTTGACCCATTGGGTCTTGCTGATGACCCAGAAGCGTTTGCTGAGTTGAAGGTTAAAGAGCTCAAGAATGGAAGACTAGCCATGTTTTCCATGTTCGGGTTCTTTGTTCAAGCCATCGTGACCGGAAAGGGACCACTTGAAAACTTGGCTGACCACCTTGCTGACCCTGTTGCAAACAATGCATGGTCATATGCTACAAACTTTGTGCCTGGAAAGTGAATGTAATTTGATTATTGATGTCAAACTGTTTGTGAATTAATTAGTAATATATCGTTTAATTTTGAGCATTTTGTGTTGGTTTAGTTATTGCTTGCCTCAATTTTAGTTTACTAGTTTGATCACATCTTATCTTGTTAGTGTTTATAAATTATAATCATAAGTTGTAATTCACACATTAATCATTTACAAAAAAAATATATTAAAAAATGACAAGAAAAAAGTGTTTATGGACCAACTTGTCCCGTTTAGACCATTAATTGAAGAAACAGGGGAGCTTCATCCTGCCATGTAATGATTTATCCATCAAAATTTCAATCTTTTTTCGCATATTTTTCACATCAAATTTCTTCCATCTTGTATTTCTTAATTACTATAAAAAGTGTGTATATAATACGAAGTATATACATTCATCTTCTTTATACACGCCGGCTTTGCATGAGATCGACAAGCGATATCTTTCCAGAGTTACCCGTATCGAGCCGATCAAATATTGTGCATATTTGCACTATGTCTTTTTCTGAAACTTTTCCCATCTCTTTCAACTTGTATATCACGAATTCCGCCTTACTGAAATTATATAACCATGTATACAAAGTTACACACACAAATAATCATCAACGAAGTTTGTAACAAGTAATTCTCGACATCACATGAAACACAACACATATATAGGTTCGGGTTGTACCTAAACAGATTTGGTTCATAAATAGGTTGTGTTGAGGTTCGTTTTGGATAAACGGGTCTATCTACCAACCCATTTAGCAATATAAATAAAAAAGAAATAACTTTTAAATTCAACCCATTTACAACCCAATTACGGACCCAGCCCGTTTACAGCCCGCCAATCCATTTAAATAAATGGTGCACGGGTCGTGATGGGGTTGGATGGTACCAACTTGCCAACGTGATTAGCTAAATGGGTTGTGTTCAAGTTCGGCGATATTAACCCACCAACCTAATCACAACACGAGTTGCTACCCTTAGTTTAAATTGATCATTATTGTGACTAGCGAAACTAGCAAGCTCAAAGACTAAGTGGTCGTTTGATTTGCTTCGAACTCGGTCCGAGTCAGCATTTTTGTTTTCCTCGATTTCGTCTTACTCGGTCTGCTATTGGACTCGGTCCAAACCATTTTGTTGATCCGGTCAAAATGAAAAAGACAACTACCTCAGTCAGAAATTCTGACTCGGTCAACAACTAACACAGTGAGCAAATAACTCAGTCAGCCACTATCAATATAACGTGTTCAAAAAACAGAATTACCTGACCGAGCCGTTGTTATCAATATCAGCAGCAAGAAATTGCGCCACGGTAAGATCTTGACCAAGAACCCATTTAACCATCCTCCTATGTCGTTTATCAACCCGAGCCTCAGCCAAGTACAAAAACGCTCGAGCAACCGCAAGTGTCGACACAAGCAACCAACCCGAAGCAAAAACCCGACCCGCAGTAGATGAAAAAGCTTTATCCCCATACCCAACCGTAGTAACCGACATAACCGACAAATAAAAACAATCAATCCAACCAAGATCCTCAACAAAATGCATAACACCAACACCCACACCAATACAAACAACCACAACCCCTAACGCTAACCCGACTTTCATCCGAATCCTCATCCTCCCCTTCTTAAAATCAACTATATACGAAGGGCGAAAACGTCTTTTCCCGTTACTTAACGAGCTCAATAAATAGTTTTCTTGTAGATCAAGAACGTAACTAACCATCCCGCTAAGCAAAATATCCATAAACCCAAAACCAACCAACACAAACATGATCGAAAACAGCTTGGCTATCGCGCTATCGGGAATTATATCACCATAACCAATAGTACACATTGTCACAATACAAAAATAAACCGCATCAACAACCACATTCGTTTCGGAGCCCGTAAAATGATCCCGATTATACCAAAATATAACCACACCAAGTGATAAATACATGATCAATAACACAACCGATTGACGAAAAATCGACGGTGAGCCCGTTTGAGGCGGGCTAGATTTCGACGGGTAATCGTATTCGTTAATGGTGCAAATTGCGGGTGCGGTTTTGGATCGATGTAAAGAATTTCTAAAATGGTAATTTTGTGGGATTTGAACTTGTAAGTCTGGATTTATGGCATCAACTATGAGTGAAGATGATGGTGATGATGGTGCTTCTTTTGGTGAACCGAATATGAGCATTTCTTTAAGCTCCGATGGGGTGAGTGGTGCCGGAATTGTGATCGCATTTTCTTCCGGCGATGGGCGGAGATGCGACGGTGTTTTGGGGATTTTTGAGTATGACGGAAGAAGTGGTTCATTTTCCATTGCCGGAAAACCGGTTATTCAATTGAACACTTAAAAAATTAATAAGATGAAATTAAAGAAAACGGAAAGATGAAAAGGGATGATTAAATTTGTGTTGATCGGATCATTTTAGTAATGTTTTGGGACCCGACGAACGCTGGGAGTAAGGTGATATCACGGACAGAAACACTGAAACAGAGTGTAAATTACACCGCCAACGAAGTGGTGTTACATGAAGCTCTTTATGTTGGAAAATGTTACATATTTAGTCCCTCAACTAGTCAACTATTTATAGATCTAAGAGTAAATTACACGAATAGTCCTTTAAGTTTATAGCGAATTTCACTAATGGTCCTTTAGTTTCAAAAATTACACAGGTGGTCCTTAATTCTGAAAGGTTTTTCACTGATGGTCCTTTACACTAACTGACGTTAATTTATTCTGTTAACTCACCCTATATGCAACGTGAGGGTAAAAAAGTCATTTTTAATTTCTTTTTCATTTTTAAACTAATTTTTTTTTATCTTAAATAAAAGTTTTTAGCTTAAGAATAAACAGAAATGAAATGAAAAATGATTCTTTTACCTTCATGTACATTGCACATATGGTAAGTTAACAGAAAAAATTAACTTTAGATAGTGTAAAGGATCATCGGTGAAAAACCTTTCAGAATTAAGGACTATCGGTGTAATTTTAAAAATTAAAGAATTATTGGTGAAAATTGTTATAAACTTAAAAGAACCTTCTATGTAATTTACTCTAGATCTAAATGTTCAGTTTATATATAGATCATCAACACAAGCTAATAGTTATACAAAAAGATTATATTTTTAAAATGACGTATTTACCTTTTTAAAACAAAGATTTGAGTTGAAAGTGTCTATTCAAACACACGAAATCCCATCCCAAGTTCCAACATCTCTCACTTGCATACCACTCACTTTCCCTATATTGAGGCAATTGTCGACTACGCAAAACAACTTTTAGTCTATTTGTAGGAAAAAAACAACTAGAGTTTTGTGAATCCAACTATGTTAATCAATTCATTTAGAGTGTGATAATGTAAGTACAACTACTTCTTGTCAATATGAGTAATCCGATAACTGTAATCCTCTTAATTTAACAAAGTTTAAGAGGTATAGAATACTTCATCGTAACATAAATAAAAGTTATTGGGTTCGGAGTTTCCTTATTTTTTAACATGGGCAATTTTAAATGTATACATTATACATATACTAGATCGGCGTGTTCGTTTCCAAAAAAAGATCGGTGTCTTCGCATAACCAAGCGAATAATTATACTACTTTATTTTCAATTATATATTAGTAATATTGAATATGTAGTTATTCATTGATTTAAGTTATACTTTATTTTATATATCTTGATTTGATGTATATGTGAATTTAAAATATCTAAAGTAATAAAAAAATTAATTCCAATGAACTAAGTAAAGTTATACAGTATTAAAGAATTGAATTGTAAAAATAAAAGAATCTCCAGTAATAGAATAATTTCGATTAAACAAATAAAGGTTGGTAAAAGAAGAGTGGTAGTGTAGTAAATTTAATTGTCTAACTTGTAGCTCAGTGGTATCGATATAACGTGTTGACTTATAGAGTTATAGGTAATAAGTTCAAGTCTCGTTATGGATAAATATGAGAAAATTATGTGCCGTTAGAAAAAGTAAATTTAACTAGTAATTAAAAAAATTAAAATTAATTAAAATATTTTATAAAATAATATAGATAAATACATCATTATTATTCATATAAAATATTTTCTAACATCTGCCCTAGGCACATGTTAGAATGCATTAACTCGCTCAAAATTTCCTTATAAATGATTATTATGCATCAATGAAACTAATAAGTTACATTTTGAAGATATATATTAAATGCATTTTCAAGTTTAAATAAAAGTTAGAGTTATATAATCCAACTAAACATGTGCCCACAGGCGCATGTTAGAAAAACCCAATATTAATATTCATTTTCTTTAAAAGTTTAGAGAGTATTGAGTTGAGAAAATATAAGAGAAAAAAAAAAGAAAAAAAAAAGAGCCTGCTAAGAAAAAGAAAAAAAGAAAATATAAAAAGTAATTCAAAAATGGGCCGGCCCACGATAAGCATAAAGCTTTCTAACCTCGGTTAGGTAACAAAGTATAAACCCTAGATTCATATTCATCAGCGCCTCAAAATCAACACGCACAGTAATTGTGCGAGGAGTGATCGAGGTAGCAGAAGCAGAGGCAGATTCTGAAAATGAGCTTCAAAGTTAGTGATCTCTTTGCACATTTGTTAAATCAATATCTTTATTTTAACCTAATTCACCATTTTCATTTTTACCGACCTTCCATGGAGCAATTGATCGTTGATTTTGTTGTGTTGTTCGCAGTTCCATCAGTTTCAGGTTGTAGGCAGAGCTCTACCGACGGAGACAGATGAGCATCCGAAGATCTACCGTATGAAGCTTTGGGCCACCAATGAAGTCCGTGCTAAGAGCAAGTTCTGGTACTTATCAATTACATCAATTTGGACTTTGCAATTTGATTATTATTACGTCAATTATTTAATTCATGCTGTTGAAATTCAGGTACTTTTTGAGGAAGCTAAAAAAGGTGAAGAAGAGCAATGGTCAGATGCTTGCCATTAATGAGGTAACAGTTCCTATAAATTTGTATATTATTTCTGTTATGTATTATAGACGTCAGATTCTAGTAATGACTTATGAGAGCTCTCTAAATTTCCCTGAGGCAAATTAATTCAAATTGTCAGTGTAATGAAATGCCTGCATGCTTCAGAATTTGATTTAATTAATATGGAAGTTACTTGGTTATATCAGTTCTAAAAGTCATGATTATGTATTTATATATGTGTTTGTAAATTGTAAATTTCATACTACATTAGACAAGTGTAAGATATCTTTTATGAACAAATATGATAATTTAGTGTTACAGAATCAATCTGGCTTAGGTGTTAGTCTATTTTATGTAATTGAATTTGATATAATAACATTTACTGTTCATTTTAGTGTAGTTTTCTTCACTATAGGTAAATATGCATTCCGTTTGAAAGTATAAGGTACTTAACCTTTTAATTTCTAAGAATTTGCATGCCTTTTTAAAAATTATAATAGCATTTAAGATCATGATATAACATAGTAATTAAGAAAAAAGTAATTAGTAGACATTTTAATCAAGGCAAGTGTAAGTAATTTCTCTGTTAGCGGTTGAATTTGAAAAAAACAGTTCATGTTAATAATGCAACTATTGCAACTGTGTATTGAAATCTATTAAATCTTACATATATTTTTGCGGTCCAGATTTTTGAGAAAAATCCAACAAAAATCAAGAACTATGGCATTTGGTTAAGGTACCAATCAAGAACCGGGTACCACAACATGTACAAGGAATACCGAGACACAACCTTAAACGGGTCAATTGAGCAAATGTACACCGAGATGGCTTCCCGCCACAGGGTCCGCCACCACTGCATCCAGGTCATCAAAACCGCCACAATTCCCGCCAAGCTTTGTAAGCGGGAATCCACAAAGCAATTCCATAACTCTAAGATCAAGTTCCCGTTGGTGTTCAAGAAGGTTAGACCACCAACTAGAAAGCTCAAGACGACATACAAGGCTTCAAGGCCCAATTTGTTTGTTTGAGTGTCGGTTTTTTTATGTTTGAGATTATATGTTCGATACTTGTTTTGGATATTTGTTTGTTTCAGATAAAGATTGGTGTTATTTCTTTGAGAAGTATACTATGTTATTTGCATTTTTTTTGTTGCATTATGTCACATTTGTTTTCTATCAATTAGGCTTTGAATCACATATAGAGCTATAAGCTATCAACTTGTTTATTAGTGTCATGAATTGTTGGATTCAGATGTGTAACTTATGTAACAACAATTGGAATAATTTTACTCAATAAATTAAGGATTGTTTGATAGTTGTTGATTTAGTGAGTTTTGATTGAATCTGGATTATGCTTAGTTTTCAAAATGACCTCTTTACTCTTGTATTTATTTATACAACATGTTAATTGTTAAATGAAAGTAAAAGTTATAACATATAAACGCAAAATTATCAATTTCAACAAGTATTATCACATAAAACGATGATTATAAGAGCTAAATGTGCCGATGATTACAAACAAAATAAACAAGAACAAGCGGAATTGACAAATTGATGATGCCTATAAAATGACTAATCAACGCTCCATGGAAAGATGGTCTCGATCGAATTAAGGTTTGAACGCAGAAAACGCCACAACAGAGTTGTGTCCACCAAAACCAAATGAATTTGAAATAGCTGCAAAATAAAATTAATTTGAATGAGTAAATCATCACAAATCATTACAAACAATAAGAAACTCACCAACGTTGATCTCGTGTTGTTGCTTTTGATTCGCAACTGTGTCAAATTCAACCGCGGGCTCCGGGTTCTAAAATCCCATAAAAAAAAAACCAAGAAAATATAGGAAAGTTAAAAAAAATGAAGTTATATAATAATAAAAATGTAGCACGTACAAATTGATTTATGGTGGGATGCAGCCATCCGGTTTGAATGGCTTTGACCGTAGCAATTGCTTCCAAACCTCCGGCTGCACCGAGGCAGTGTCCGATCATAGACTGAAAATAAATAATAAATAAATAAATAAATGGTGTGATTATATTAATCATCAATGTTGTCAAAATGGATATGCAGAGGGTAAAAAAGGTAATCCACCTTCGTAGAATTCATTTTGATCCCTGAAGTATTTTTGAACACCTTCTTTACAGCATTTACCTCAGCCAAATCACCAACTAATGTAGAAGTTGCATGTGCGTTTATATAGTTAACCTAGCAAAAACGACGAATATTATTATATTTTATCTAAAAAAAATGTAGCATAATTATATTTTATATATATTTAAATTATATTGTATTGTACCTCTTCTGTTGACACACCACCATCCGCAAGACAGCTTTGAATGCAAGAAGAAACACCGAGCCCATCGGACCGTGGATCGGTCATATGATAAGCATCACAATTCACCGCTCCACCCAAATATTCAGCAATTATCGGTGCATCCCTTTTCATTGCATGTTCTAAGCTCTCCATTACCTTTAAATAATGCAAAATTCTTCATTCTTAGAAAAAAAATGTTTTATTACAACTGATTATCTGATTCTGACTAATTCAAACCATCCAAAGTCGCATAATCACTAAAAAAATTAGGTTAAAATACATTTTAGTTCCCTGAGTTACTTTATTTGGAGCTTTGAACAGATCAAAAAATATACGTTTATCTCAATATATTAATATCAGAAGCAAATCACGTGAGAAAACAATGACCAAATTAATGAGTCAGAGTACTAAATCGACCTATTATCAAGTTCAGGGTACCATGTCACACATTTAATAGTTCAAGGTGGTAGAAAACCTAGTGAGCCAAATTCAGGATACTAAATTACATTTTAACATACCAGAACACCAGCACCTTCACCCATGACAAACCCATCTCTCTCTTTATCCCATGGTCTAGAAGCCGTTTTCGGGTCATCGTTTCTTTGAGAAAGTGCTCTACACGCAACAAAACCACCTAACCCAATTGGAATAATTGCAGCTTCAGTACCACCAGCAATCATCATATCAGCTTCACCTCTTCGAATATGATTCGCAGCAGCATAAAAACAATAATTTGAGGTAGCACAAGCGGTTGAAATTGAGTAATTTGGGCCCATAAATCCAAGATCAATAGCAAGTAAGGCGGACCCCATGTTTGTTATCGCGTATGGAATGAAAAAAGGTGTGATTTTTCGGTGACCCTTTTCGATTAGGTTTTGAACACCGTCGGAAAATACGGTTAGTCCTCCCATTCCTGTTCCAACGAGCACACCGGCCCGTTCTTTATCGATCTGCATTTATATATAATCAGCCATATTAGGCGTCAAAAACTGTAAAAATTCAAGCATTGTAGGTGAATACTTCTTTTTTTTTTAATTAATATTTCTTTTTTACAAATTGTAATTGAGCATTGTTGATTTGAACTTTGAAAGATTATACTTCCTCTGATTTAATATAAGTGATACATTGTTGGTTTCACGGTTTTTGAGGTAAAATATGATAATGATAATTAAATTAGATTAATTTGATAGTTAGTGGTGAATGGGTCCCACAAATTTTGAATAAAGTGAGGTTAATGATGTTTAAAAGTAAAATTAAGGGTAAAGATGTCATTTCACTTTATTAAATTAGATAGTTAGTGGGTGTGTGTCCCATTGATTTTTACCAAATAAGGTAAGTTTTCAAAGTGTATCAATTATTTTGATACACCCACAAATAGAAAGTGTATCACTTATTTTAAATCGGAGGAAGTATATGCGACCATAATTTTAAAATGGAAAATGCTAATGACAGCCCTTAGGGCTGTCATTAAGAAGGCAAAATACACAAAAGACAACCCTCTGAATTTTAGGAATATTATTTTTTAATCAATGTACAAGCTTTTTATGCATTTAGTTGACAACTGTCAGTAGCAAAACCCTTTTAAAATTTATAATATTTTACATATAGAAAATTTGAATCTGCAACTTGAGTAAAACAGAGCATGCAACCCCAAAACACACACACACAAAATTAGTGTCAAAATACTTCAATTTCTTACACACAGAAAAGATTGCTGAACGGGTGTTACAAATAATATAAATACTTAGCTAGTCCATTATAATTGATTGATTATATAATCCCTCATCAGGTTTAATTAATAAAATGAAATAAAATAAAGGGGAATAAAAATTATAAAACCAGTAAAGCAGAGACCTTTGAGTGTTTATCGCCACCAAGATCAGCATCTTCAACAGCTTTCTTACCAGCAACAATGCAATACCGTAAACTATCATCAAGTCTCCGATCATTTTTCCCGTCAATATACCCGTCGGAATTAAACCCACGAATCTGACCGCCAAATCGGGTCGGAAATTTGGAAGCGTCAAACCTGTCAATCAACCCGATTCCACTCTCCCCTGCCAACAGTTTCTCATAGTAAGTGTCAACGTCGTTTCCAAATACGGATACGAGACCCATACCCGTAATTACGACCCGTTTTTTCGGGTCTGTTTCTCGTTTAGGGGCGGTGGCGGACATTTTGACGGTGGTTCTGCGTGGTTTGACGTTGGTGGGGTGGCGGGTACGGAGCGGGTCGAGTGGGGAGACCCGGAGTTGAGTTGATTGGAGAAGAGGTTGAGATTGCATGGTTGTTAATGGTGAGAATACGATGGATGAAGAATGGTGAAGTATTTTAATGGATGTTCACGGTGTTTTATTCGATATAAACGATGTTGGAAGTGAAGTGTGGATGGATGGTGTCGGCCGTTGGGTGGTGGGTTTGACTGTGCAAATCAAAATTAATTGGGTGTTTAGGTAAAATTATTTAAATGAACTTAAAAGGCGTTATAAATTAGGAGTGTTTTAAAACTACTCAAATAAAATAGTTTGAAGGGTTCACCATTCGAAAGTATTGAAGTGTTTGAAGTATTAAAGTGTTCATGTAAGGTGACGAGAGATAGTTTGAAGGGTTTTAACATTTTTTTCCATTTCATTTCAAAAACATTTCACTCCAAACATTTGAAAACAATATACTATTTCTTGATGCTTATTTTTAACAAACATGTAGTTGTTTACATACCAAGAGCCACTTTAGACCGAGTTTAATAGTCCAAACTCCAAACCTAGGTTTGATGATTGCTTTTAGATTAATGTTATATCATTTTTTTTCACTCCAGACTAAATACATGACAAACATGATCAAATTCATATAGTGGTGGCCAAACCTTAGACCCATTTTTTTTTAATTTTTTTAAACTAATAATTTTACTAATATTATGTTAATATAAAATATTAATTTTGCATTAATATATAATAACAAGCAATGTCAGGTTCGCGCGTTGCAGCGAAAATTTAATACATTTCTTTTTTCATAAGCAAAAATCAAGATTTTATTTATTCACCATTGATAAAAGTACAAACGCTTTATGCATCCAACTATCCCTTAAAAACAACCTTAAGAATTGTAATTACCAAAACTCTTATATGAAAATCAAACTTTAGGTATTTTTTGTTATTGTAGAAAAATAATAATTACAGAAGTATGATGGTTTTCTTTGATTATAAGGAATTGACTAAAGTAAAGCTTAAATTTATTACGATAATTTGTGACATATTTAGCATGATAAAAATCTGTAAATTAGAGGGTGTGAAGTTGTCAAGTGCTGATAGTTCGAGGTTGCTGGAGTAAAGCTGTGCAAGGAGATACTTAAGCTGGAGCATTGACGATTCTAGAACATTATACGTAGCCTACAACAACTATCCTCCTTAAATAATTGATGGATTGAAATTTAAATTTACATGCATATAAGGGAACAGAGATTACTAAACACCGTTTAGATCTTGTAATGAATAGTACTATTTAGAATGGTAATTGTATTAATAGGTAATAGGTAATATAAACATATTATATTTATTTTATATTTAAATATATATATATATATTTAAGAGATCGAGGAAGATGAAGAAAAAACGAAGAAAGCACATAACTAGAAGAACTATAATCGGTCGTTCCGGACCTTCCATTTTAAGGGGTGAGACGCGTCGGGCTTTTCATCCGTCAAGGGAATTAAGGACCTGTCAGGTGAGGATGGACGAACGGCGACCGAGAGACTAGTGACTTATTATTACGGTCAGTCTTAAAGTTCCATAGAAATAATTTATTTATTTATATATGATCAAAACATAGTTTACGATATATTGTTTTGGTAAAGTTACATGTAATCAAGAGTTTGAGCCGAACTTTTATAAGCTCAGGCCCGATTTCTATAAACCTTTATAAGCTCAGGCCCGATTTCTATACTTAGGGGGGTTTGTTTTTGCTTATTTTACCGGACTTCTTAATTTTATTGAAGTTTTGACAAACTCATAAAATAGGACTTACGAGTTTATAAATTTTTGTTTATTGGTTTATCTAAGTCAATAAATTAAAATTCTTACGTTCACAAGTCACAAAAAAAGCTTATAGCATGTAGCTCAATAATACACTCAAAGTTTCTAGCCTAGTGGTATTGGTGAAAAGATAAGGTGTTGCCCATGACCAAGGTCATGGGTTCAAGTCCCGTCGTGAACGTGGGGTTTATTCTCCATAGTTAGAAGGTTCGAGGGAAGGCATACTGCCCATTGTGGATGTCACCGTATAGGCTCGAACCACTAACAAAAAAAAAGGTAGCTCAATAATACATCGCATCATACTTTATATCAACAAAAAAATTATTTAACAAAATATTTGTACCAGCGCGCTTTAAGATGTTGGAAGGTATTTCAAATTAACATACTTCCTCCGTATCAAAATAAGTGACACAAATTAGCTTACATGTTTTTTGAGGTAAAAGATTAAAGTAGGGGTTAAAATAGATTAAAGTACATAGTTAGTGGAGAATGAGTCCTACTTTTCTTGAATAAAGTGATATTAATTAGTTTTAAAAGTAAAAGTAAGGATATAAGGGTAATTTCACTTATTAAAGTGGATAGTTAGTGGGTATGTGTCCCATAATTTTTACCAAATAAGGAAAGTTTTCAAAGTGTGTCACTTATTCTGATACACCCCAAAATGGAAAGTGTGTCACTTATTTTGATACGGAGGAAGTATGATCATAAGTTCAAATCCCATTATAAATAATATTTTATAAATTTATAAGTAATTTTGAATGTGCAATTATTGTTTGAAAAACGAAGATATTTATTTAGTAATTTCTCAATAGGGTCCGTTTGGGTTTTAAGGATAAAGCACCCAAAATTCTCCTATCCTTTGCTTTCCAGTTTGAGAGAGAACTTGCAAGTGAAAAAGATGACTTCCTCCATATGCACACCCAATTCTCTCCTTTCTTACACCCGATTGAAACCCATTCCCAATTCCAATTCCCATTCCCTTGGGTTTCATCTTCCAAAACGTTCTTCTTCTTTCATTCCCAAAGCTTCTCTTTCCAAAGAAACAGTTTTGAAGTCTTTCAATGAAAAAAGAGCACTTAAGGTTATAAACAGTTAAACACTCCCAATTTCCTTATTTTTCTGTTGAAATCTATTGATTTTGATGTGGGGTTTTGCAGATCATTTCAGGGTTGCAGAATTTTAACAAAGATAACGTTGCTTCTGTTGTTACCGCTGCTGATAAGGTTACCTCTTTTTACCGATTAGGTAGTTGGTGGTTAGAATCCGACGGTTAGAGTGTGTGTCTGGATAAGCTTTATCATAAGCAACTTATTATCAAAATAATTATACAACTTATCATAAGAAACAGTTTCAAAGTGTGTCCCTTTTTGGTAGCTAATTTTTTGTAAAAATGAGAATTCATTTGTAAACCACAATTTTAGTTTATACACCATAATGACAGTTAATTGTATAATATAGTAATCAATAATTGTGGTAATCATTTAAGGGTTTTGTTAATGACAGTCCTTAGGGCTGTCACTAACATGCATAAAAAGTTTGTACATTGATTAAAAAAGTAATATTCCTAAAATTCAGGGGTTGTCTTTTGTTACTTTGCCTTCTTAATGACAACCCATCATTTTTCATTGTCTTTTGTTATTTTGTCTTCTTAATGACAATAGGGCTGTCATTATCATTTTCCATCATTTAATACGAAGTATAATTTTATCTCTATTTGTTTCTAACAGGGTGGCGCGACCCACGTAGATATAGCATGTGACCCGGAGTTGGTCAAACTAGTCACAAGCTTGACTCGTCTCCCGGTCAAATTCGATTTATTATATGAAATTATATTTATTTTTTTTCTTTTTTTCTAAATCATATGATTAAATTTGTTACATTGTGCAGGTTTGTGTCTCATCGGTAGATCCATCTGCTTTTCTTGCTGCTATAGAAGCTGGAGCTTCAATGGTTTTCCCTCAACTATTAATTAAATTTCATAATTAAATTTTCGTTGTAAAAATGAATAAATGTATTATGCAGGTGGAGATCGGGAACTATGATTCATTTTATGACGCGGGTATAGTTTTCTCACCCGAACAGGTTTGTAGATGTAACATTACAAAATAAATTTTAATCGTTCAGTTATGAAATCGCATACATTCTTTAATTAAATATTTAAATTCTCGTCTGTTTTTGTTTTGTTGTTGTAGATATTAAACTTAACGATGGAAACACGAAGACTTCTTCCGTTTGTGACATTATCCGTTACTGTACCTCACACGATAAGCCTCCCTGAACAAGTAAAAAGATTTAAAATCTGTCCTTTTATGATTAATCGAGATTAACGTGACAAATTAAATTAAATTAAAATTTACAGGCCAAGTTGGCGGAGCTTTTGGAACAAGAAGGTGTTGACATAATTCAAACCGAAGGAGGAAAATGCTCCAATCCTTCAAAGGCTGGCGTTCTTGGTTTGATTGAAAAGGTGTGAAACTCACTTTTATACCACAACTTTTAGCTCATACATCTGACAGTACAAGTTTTACAGCTAATTGTAAAAACATATTAAGCAATTGCTATGGTGTAAAAGTCATCCCCTAAACTAACTAGATTTCGTCTCAATTTCGCATCCTGAATATGATTTATGTTTGAATGATTATTATGGTTTCTAATTAGTTAGTTTTTTATTGTGATTAAAATTAGGCGAGTCCGACATTAGCAGCTGCATATTCGATCTCACGAGCTGTTAAGATACCGGTTATGTGTGCATCTGGATTAAGTGCAGTTACAGCACCAATGGCTATCACAGCAGGGGCTGCTGGAGTGGTAAGTCCATATTTTATAGTATGTACTTTTAACACATTTTAAAAAAATAATTTTTCTTTTTTCATCTTCTAACCTTCTTTTTGTTTTTTTGTTTTTTTGCAATTAGGGTGTTGGGTCAGCAATTAACAAGCTGAATGATGTGGTTGCTATGATTGCGGAAGTTAGAAGCATTGCTGATTCATTAGGGCTGTCGGTTAATGTAGGAAGTGAACTAGAAAACAGAGCTTTCAGATTGTAGAGAGTTGTTTTGTTTTGTTGGATTGAAATAAATAGATTATGTTTTGAATTTTGACTTTCGAATGTCAAATATGTGAAATAATTATGAAGCCTTCAGCTTCTTACTCATATGGGCAATGTTATTGCATTATGATTTTAATTAGAGCGTAAATAATGAGAGTGAAATCATATTATTAATAAGGGGTTTGTTAATGACAGGCTGACAGCCCTTAGGGCTGTCACTAACATGCATAAAAAACTTGTACATTGATTAAAAAGTAATATTCTTAAAATTCAGGGGGTGTCTTTTGTTATTTTGCCTTCTTAATGACAGCCCTAAGGGCTGTCATTATCATTTTCCTATTAATAATATATCTATTAACAAAATATGTGACCCACAACTTTTATCGCAATAACAATCATTGATTAGTATGGTTCTACAATTAGTTGTAAAACTGCACTGTTTGATTTATAAGCCAACGACGGAAAAACGAATTCAAATTAACAAATTGTTACTACAAGTGATTAATTTAGGAAAATGCTAAACATTGCCCTAAAGATAATAGTTAAGAATTTTTTTTAGTTTAAATTAATTGTAAATTACCTAATAAAAAACTACCTCTATGCATTTAATTAACCAACTTTGAGTAGTTATGCTTTATTAGTTATATATTAACCATTTTAATCATTCTTAATCATTGCCCTGATAACAAATTCCATTAATTTAAGTTATTAATTTAACTCCATTAGTAAAAAAATTTTGTTAAAAACGCTAATAGAATAACTTGACATTTGTTCCAAACTTCCAATGGTGAATGGGTGATCAATGAAGCCTCCTCACAGACACTTTTTCTCATCTCTCAAGCAAGTAGAGAAGCGTTTGAAACTCGATGACGGAGATCCACCGCCGCCACCTCCACCACCACAAACCACCGAAACGCAACCAACGGAATCCGTCATCAGCTCACCGATTTACTTCCAAAACCAACACACAAACGCCTCGTCAACCATCGGCGACAACTCCATCGAACAACCACCACAAGAATTCCTCTCTTATAACGATATAAACGACTTCCAATCTAACCCTAAAACAATCCCCGTTCAATTGAACGATTCAGGAAACAAATCCTCCGAAAGCAGCACCGTTGACGATATTGATTCGATGATTCAGCTTCTTAAGTTATCTGAATTTGACGGAAAAGGGGCGGAGATGCCTGATGTTGCCGATGATGAGTTTTATGACAAGATTGTGAAAGTAAAGGGGCCTAAATGCAAAAAGGAAGTTGAGAGATTGGATGGATGGATCAAGTACTTTTTGGATAATGGCGGAAAAGAGCCTTTGCGATTGGCGCATTTGCTTTTGGCGAAAGCTGCATTTGTTTCAGTTAGTGGCGGTGATGGCGATGGGCTGGAGTTTCCTTCCACCATTGATGAGTTTCTGCAGAATGATCCGCCTTCAGATTAACCTAATTTCGTTTCAGATTGAAATGCTATTGAAAGCTTTTCTTTGCACTTATTTATTTATTGAAGAAAGAGTAGTTTAACGTGAAAAATGAGTTAATTTTGGTTTACATTGACAACAGAAATGCACAGAACATTTCAGTTTTTTTTTTATCATCTTAACATCATGTTAAGTTACATAAATTACTAACAATAACACTTTACTTGACATTTATAGACTCACACATTATTTACTTTATATAAAATACACTCTCAAAATACTAATATCCACATAAAGTACACATATGCTATGTCGCTTCAATCGTTACTATTTGTTAATCTATTAAAATGTTACTCTAAACAATAAGCATTTTAATATAATGCAGTGCCCATTCCTTTTGTCAGTTTGTGTTATAGTTACCTTTTTTTGCTGTATTATGTCGTATATAAAATAGGGGGTAATATTCCTACCATAATTTTTAATACATGTACCACATCTAATGCTTTAAATACTTGTACAGTTAGTTGTAAAATATGTACTGTATGGTATAAGCATTAAAAATTGTGGTATCATTATCAATTCTCATATAAAATTGCTTAGGTCCATGTAACAATTTTGTTACACCATCTTCTCATCATTGTTGCAACGTTTCAATTGTGTGATAACGTTACCAGAACTTGTACTATTTATCGCAATAATGTCTATGTTTGTGCATTTCAGCCATAATCCGTGTTTATTAACATCAATTCTCAAATTTTGATAGAAAACATAAAGAATAATATTTTTTTGTAAAGAGATAACAAAATGCAATGTTTTTAATTTCTTCATATTCTCAATGTAGAGACCATGGTAAAAAAAAAAAAAACAAAAAAAGATAACATCTGCAGCCGAATTACTAACAACAATATGAAACATTTGACAAAATTAAAAAACCAAAAAACATGTTACCATTTATGAAAAACATTTCTAAGCACAAGGACAAAGCCTCCTAGTATGCTGATGAAAACCATCACACGAAAGCAAAGACGGTCTTCGTGTATACAAACACGCACCCGGATTCAAATTTCTAGGAGCATCTTCTGCCACCTCAGCAGGTTGATCAGCACCAATACTCGCGAGACACGATCCTCTACATCTCATATACTTCTGCATCACTTCACACTGATTAATAACCGCAAATTTACTCGGTACACACGACTGTCCAACTGTTTTACAAACCGAATCACACGATTCCCCTTGCTTACCAACAACAACATTAATCCCAATTAACCATACTTCCATTTGCTGATCACTAATTGTAGTTAAATTCGTATTCGGTGGAGCGAAACAATGATGGAACTCGCTAAAGTACGCGTTTTCGTGAACGACGCTTTCGGAATTATGCCGGCATCTTCCCGCGCAGTAATCGAATAGAGTTGAGTATGTTCCCGCGGTTACCGGTTTGGCGATTTTGACTTTTGTTGCTTGGTCAACGTGTGTTCTTTCGGGATTTAAGCAGCATGAAACGCAATATTCGTAAGAATTGCAGCATTGTGAGATGAGGTTGCAACCTTGACAGCTGTACCGATCTCGTTTTACACGACAGCAGTGTGATTTTGGATCTAGTGATAAAGCATCGCATACGTAACCGGTATGATCAGTTATTAAATATCTTCCTTGAACGGTTGTTCTGCAAATTTGTGTTTCTAGGAAACTGATGTCTTTTCTGATTGCTAGTGTTGTTGATGCTAATGTTAAGATCAGTAGTTGAAAGTATTTTAAGATGTTGAAATCCATTGAAGTTCGGCAGTATGATATTAGAATCTTATTAAATTTATGATCATTTTAGATCTCAATTGAAGTTCAGCTGTCACTACAGTAAGATTAAATAAGATCTATTAGGTAATTCATAATTCTTAACACTTTCTACTAACAATTTCAATTGAAAACCTAATTAGCTAACGCAAATGGTATACTGTAGTTATTAGCTTCCTTTTGAATGCTAAAACCTAATTATCATGAGCAATTACCTTGGAACTTTTATGAACACTAAAACCATAATTTCAACAGAAGTTTGTGAGCGAAATTCGAATATTAATGAGACATAATCTCTCAAATTAATCCAGAATGCATCGTACCATAACGAAGTGGCAGAATTGATGATAATATCATATTTTTAGCCGAAATCGTTGCTTAAATCTATACTAGAAAGGCTATTGTAAGCACATTATTTGCATAAATTACGAGAATATAAGATGAAAATGAAACTATACTGGAAAGGAGATCACCTCTAATTTAAGAACCCTAATTTCTGGCGTCCGCTAAAAAAAAACTTGATCCAGAACGATTGATTACACAGGGTTCTATACTGAAAGCAAATATTGAGGATTACCGCAAATTGGGCATAAAACCGGAATCGAAAAGTCGCCCCCCGATGACCGATTACACAGGGTTCTATACCGATGACAGTGTGTATCAACACACATTACATGAGGAGTTTTGTTCCATATGATTGTAGATTTAAGATACAGTAGGTATGTAAAATTCTGCTGATATAATACTATTTTTCTTATTAATTATATAATAAATGATTTAAGTAATATGAAATAGTTAAAGTTATATGTACAAAGATGGTCATGTAATAATCTCTTAAACGTTACGAGTTCGATCCTTTTCCACATAAAAATTTATGTGGAAAATTAGAGAAGGTTCATAACTACTACGTCCACATTTAGATTATGTATATCACGAATAAAATACACCAAAATAACAAATAAAGCTCGACCACGCCAAAATAATGAATAAAGCTCGGTCACACCATAATATCCGCTATAAACAAAAATATCCTTAAAATATAATAAGTCATAATCTTGTTATAAGAAGCTACAAAAGCTAATGGGGGTTTGATTTCTTCATTAGTGATTGGGTTTAACATTACCAACTTTTTTTCCAGATAGCTCCTTACATTTTGTAAAACTTTGCAAAGATGATTTAAAAACGATTTTTTTCTAATCTAAACACTTTTTAGCTTATTAACTTTGTGAATAAACTAATAAATCAATAAGTTATTGTCAAAAATGAATCCTGAGCACCACTAAACCCAAAAGAAGCTAAAACAAACACCCCCAATATCATATTTTTACTTCTATAGCTCCCATGTAAATGAAACGAGTAATGTATATATCTCTAACTAATCATGTCAACACATAGATGATATATGTTCTTTTTTTTTTCGTCATAATTCTTTTTTATTTTCTTGTGTATCATTTTATTTTTGAAAAAGAATACAAAAGGTGTGTCATAGTTTAAAACCCGAACACTTTTGGTCCTTCTAGTATGGTTAAAAGGCTGCATTGAAACCCCTAATTTCCAAAAGATAGGGACCATGATTCTAAATGGAAGGAACCAAGTCAAACCATATACTCTCTCCGTCCTATTTTTATTGTCCACCTTATTATTTTAGTTTGTCCAAAAATAAGTGTCAATTTTAAATTATGGAAAATGATAATGACAGCCCTTAAGGTTGTCATTAAGAAGGCAAAATACACAAAAGACAACCCCCCTGAATTTTAGGAATATTACTTTTTTAATCAATGTACAAGCTTTTTATGCATGTTAGTGACAGCCCTAAGGGCTGTCATTAACAAAACCCTTAAATTATAACCAATCATATGAATTATTATTGGGTAAATATAGATTTTATTAGTAGAAAGTGCAATAATTGCATTTTCATAAAACTGTATGTCTTTTGTCTATTGGACAATAAATTCAGGACATAGGTAGTACAAGTTAAGGGGAACAAGGATAGGCCTACCACCTAAAACCACTAACACGAAGCCACCACACATGATGATCGTGATGCAAGTGATGTAAACAAGTGGAATAAGTGGTGTAGTTTATCAATTGAACCCATACAAAATTACAATCTTAGATTATAATGAACTAAGAAAAAACTTCAAAAGTTTTCAAAGAAAACCGCGATGGAAGTGATGAAACGAGTGGAAGAAGCGGTATAGTAAGTAACACATAATCAACGTTGAGAAACACGTTTATTGTGTTCAAACTTAATGATTTTGCCACAAAACAGTAGAATGTTGGCATATTTGTTAGCAAGGTCAACAATTTGAAAGTTTACATTTGAATGACTAAAGTATTAGTACATTTTAGTCCACAGTCTTAAACCTTGTACTTGTGCCCAAAAGGCCAAAAGTGGAAGGGTTGTATAATGATTCCAAAGTGATGTTTCATAACAGACAATATATTGGCATAAATTATCCGTGCCTTACCATGGAATAAAATTCAGATTATCACATCTATCACATTTAACATTAGTAATACCACCAAATGGACTTATGCCAACAATAGATGTCTTATGGTACCGTAAGATGGAGAACTTAATTTTGGAAAAATAGGTCAGTGTTTAATTTAAGAGAAATGATATTTAGTCATACAATTTGGTCATACTCATAGTCCTACCTATTTGATAGAATGACATGTGTATTTCACTAATTCTCTCTCCTAATATTATCCCTTGATTTTGACACATATCTTCATTAATGAGTAGGACTAAATACCATTACTATTAATTTAAAGTAAGCACAATAAGCATCATATTTAAACAATTAGCTCCATCAAACGATCTGATTATTCGTTTACCCGTTTAAATGATCTGATTATGTAGCGTTTAAAAAAGCAAAATCGGATATAGCATTCCTTAAATCATGATTGAGTTGAATATATTCATACACATTATAGAAATGATAGTGGCATATGACATATCCTATCTAGTGGCGATGCTTTTTCTCTTAATATTTACAATAAAAAAAAGAATTTTGATTTTGACAAATGAACACTGGTATATTATGTTGGAAAATTTTGGACACATATAATTATATATTTAATTATATATAATTAATGGTTGGTATGTCCAAAATGTAGTTGTGGTGAATAAGATATCGACTCTCAAAGTGGGGTGTACGGAACAAAGAAATCAAACAAATGAATTAGTGGAAACTTGAACCTATTCAAACTCGTCTCCCGGGTTTCATGGGGTTCGGTTTTTTGCCATTCGATTTTTGTCACTTGAGTTAGTGAAAGTATTCAAATAATAATATTGATAATATTATTTATATTTTTAATGTTTGTCATTAAAATAAATTTGAATTAGTGGTTTCATTTCTTTGTAATGAATTGTGTTGAATTGACATAATGACATTAATGTGTGTCATTAGACATTTGGATCATTTCTATTATAAATAGAAGAGGTTGGGTTCATTTGTATATACATTCTTGACAACTTGAAACACATTCACCAACTTGTCTACACCCACTTACAAGCATCACATATGCTCTCTCCATCTTTAGAGTTCCTTAAACACATGAACTTTCGATAAGTGTTTTGGCTTGGATTATACTCCCTCCGTCCCACAAAAAACTTCCCATTTGAGTTTTGCACAAGTTTTAAGGTGATAGTTAGTGGTGGGGTCATTAGTAATAATTTTGATTAAAATATAAGATTGGTTTGGAGAGAGAAAGATAGTTAGTGGATAGTAAGTGGTGGGGTCCTTAATAATAATATTATTTTATTATGTGGAGCCCATCAAATGTATGAAATGGGAAGTTTTTTGTGGTACAAAAATTTAGGGTGAAATGGGAAGTTTTTTGTGGGACGGAGGGAGTATTCGGTAGTGTAAAACTACTCGGTTGTTTTACCCTGGGAGATAGACAACGAATCTATTTTAAGGGGATCGTGAATTTCACGAGACTCAACCAAAAACTTGTTTCTTCTTTGTTTCTACATATTCTTGTTTCAATCTTATATTTGTTTTAGTCATTTCCCAATTGTATTGTATTGTATTTTATTTAATGAAAATTGGTATTAGCTCCTACAAACTTAAAATAGATTCGTTGTCTATTGAAATGTTTATGTAAAACAAGATATTTGTTTTACTTATTCTGTTGTCAGTGATTTGATGATTTATACTCCCTCCGTCCCTAAATAAAGTTCCCATTTCACCTTCAAGTTTTGTCCCTAAATAAAGTTCCCATTTCTCAAACTTAAGGGACCCACTTAATATAATAATATTATTATCAATATTTCACCACTAACTATCTCTTAAAACACTTTCTCTCTCCAATCAAACCTTATATTTTAATTAAAAGTAATACCAAATACCCCACCACTAACTATCTTCTAAAATGTTGTGCCCAACACAAATGGGAACTTTATTTAGGGACGGAGGGAGTATATAAATATAAATCTTTATTGAAGAATTTATACTCCTCAAAAAGTAAAAAAGGTGATATATATTGGTGAACATGTTCTAGTAAGTTGTAACATATACCCTTGTGTTTTTGGCTTACCTTAAACTTAGTTTCTGAATAGTGTGCAAAGGAACATGGATGATGGAGAGGTAGAGCTGTCAGATAATCTCACAGGCAATTCGTCGAACACCTTCCGTGCACCATCAAAGATTGAAGATTTACAGTTAAATTCTCCCTCGAAGAACAGAAAAAGGTGTAACGGATGGCCATCGGGAAACCGAATAGCGGTTAAAAAGTATCGTGAGAAGAAGAAAGCCGAAACCGCTTATTTAGAGGAAGAAGTTAGGAAACTGCGTGCTGAGAATCGAGGATTGATTCGGAAATTGCAGTTTCAGGCAGCTCTTGAAGCAGAGGTTGTGAGTCTTCGAAGCTTGTTGTTTGATTTGAGATCTAAAATTGGTAAAGAAGTGGGTGTTTCTCCGTTTTATAAGCAGAACTGTAATGGCAGCTCCGGTGGTTACAGCCGTCGTGACTAAGCAGTGCGATCTACAGATGACTGAGTTGCGTATTGGAAATAGTAATTGTAGGCATGAGTGTATTTTTGTTTTGATACAAAATATCGGTTATATAAAAAAGTACAAATATAAAAGTAGGCATGAAAAAATCAACAGAAAATAAAGAATAAGGATAAAAAAAAACATTCTTATTTGAAGAAAGTTTAGAAGCAATGTATTTTCATAAAATATACATATATGTATACAAATACATACATATATGTATATAGTGAAGGGCTAGTTACAGAACCCATTTTAGGCTACAGAGCCTGCAGACATCAATCTAAACCATTGAATTTCAAAGTGAAATGATCATGGAAGATACATGAAGTGATTTAACGAGGGACCCCTATGCATACATGTTATTCATGCACGAAAACATATATGTTTTTGTGCATCTATGTTTTCATGTATATATACATAAATGTTATTTTTGCATTATTTGAACATATATGTTTTTCAGTATTTTTGATGTTTTTCTTAAAGTATATGTTTGATTTGGGTTAAATGTTATTGTTTTGCATATTTTTTAACTAAATTATAATATTATTAGATGAGTTCTGCTTGGTTCTACGCAAAAAATGAGTTCTGTAAATAGCTCGCCCTATGTATATATACATATATATTCATACCATAGATATACATACATATGTTCATATTTTGTACCTTATATATGTATATATATATACATATATATATGCGGTATGCATATGCATTTTCGTAAATGAAAATGCAAGTTCCGATTGAAAATACAAGTTACGACTGAAAATGCAATATAAAAACAACAAATCAATTTGTTTTTTGGTTTTATAATTTTATTATTCTAAGCATTTGGGATGAAAAATCCGTAACACAAAATAAAAACCATCCTCTACTCGTTGTTTCCACAATCTTCCATAATTTGAACTCCGTATGACTCGTATTCACCTTCTTCAAACTCATCACTACAGGATTTGAAATCTTCATCAAGTTCTCTTATATATCTAGGTATTTCTAGAGTTATGTCCGGTGACTATCTTTTGCCAAAACGACTTTCGTATTCTTATATTTTCTCTTTTTGTTCATATTCATCAAATTAGAGTTGAATTAGACATAAACAAGATTGTTCAACCTCTTTGTGTCCAATCTATTTCTTTTCTTTTGTATGTATCTACAAAGTTAAACAACAAAGTGAAATAAAATTATACAATGTAATGATATAATTATTATAAAGATAATTTTGCATATAAAGTGAAAATATAGTTTACTAACCCCTTCAAACGCGCCCCACCTTCTTTCACATCCGATAAATTGCCGGTTAAAGAAAGAATCCTAATTGTAATCGTTTTCAAATGAATAGTCGAACCACCAAAAGCACCCCACCAATTTTCTACACTTTTTAAACATAATTATTAAATCAATAATTATGAAGTTCATAAAAGAAATAAATAACTTACGGTAAAAACGCATTACCTGGATTAAAGTCGGCCTCAACATACACTAACCATAATATTGTTACCAAATCTATCATTTTTTTTGTGTACTTAGTCAAGTTACCACTTCCATTTGCATATCCAAAAAGTAGTGTTTCAAAAAATCCAAGAATACCATTTGATACTACGAGGATCATGTTGGATTTGTGAATCCTTAAAGTGATAATATGGATCTATAAGATAAGCCATCAAATGCAACTTAGAATCAAATCTACATTTAATCTTTGTGGATATGACTAGTTCAATTAGATAAAGATCATTTTTTTACATTGAGAAAGAAGGCAACGAGCAACAAGCTACATGCCGTTATCCCTTTTTGAATTGCAAAACTAATTCTTTTAAAAACAGCATTTGTGGATCTAGGTGTCATAACATTGCTATGCATAACACGTTGGACTCTATTGAGAAGCTACACCGTTTCACTAAAAAGGACCCTTGCCAATGTTTGTTAGGCTTTAAAGGGGGCGTTTTCCTTATTAGTGAAGCTGGTAAAATTAAAGCTTGGAATCATATCACAAAGACAAGCCTAAGCACAACCATAATTGTCATCCATACAACATATCCCACTGTCACGTAAGATGTGATTCTAAAGCACCCAAGATTGGGCCCTCGAGGCCACAAAAGCATAAGAGGAAACCATTTTTGCCGAGTACAAACCCAAAACCCCGGATCGAATGGGTAAATAAGCGAGTTGCCACTGTAAAGAGGGATAAGTAAGGGTAAAAAGGTAATTTTAAATATAAAAACTTACTAAATAAGGTAAATTATTAAAGTGATTCATTTAGTATTTTGATACACCCCAAATAGAAAGTGATTCACTTATTTTGATACGGAGGAAGTATAATTTAAAGAATAAATAAAAGTATAAATTTAAATAAATAATTAAAGTATAAAATTAAATGAATAACTAAAGTATATAAATACCTTCAAGAATAAGGTTAATCTCATGTGTCGCACGTGATGTCCAGAAAATATTTAGTCTTGTCTCTTTTAGCAACTACCCCCATGTTATTTGAGGCATTATCAGTCACAACTTGTACAATAGGTTCACAACCAACTTCTTAAATGCGACCATCCACATATAGCCTGAAAATACAGAAAAAATAGGCTGAAAATACATGAATGAAATACAGCAAAAACAACACCAAAAAAAGCAAAAAACTAAAATACAGCAAAAACAGAATTATAATACAGCACAAAACAGCACTAAAATACAGCCAGAAAAACAGCAAAAACAGCCTGAAAATACAGCACTAAAATACAGCAAAAAACAACAAGAAGATACAGCAAAAATTAAACTGAAATACTGCAAAAGAGCATTAAAATAAAATAAATAACAGCATTAAGATAGCAGAAAAACATCAATAAAAAAGCAGTAGTAGGTTCTCTTTCGGCATATTTCACAAATGTTTTTTTAAACTCTAATGTCGTTGATAACATAGCAGACGTGCATTCCATCTACTACTGACATTTAAATTATTTATTATTCAAAACTCGTAATATATTTTTAAATTTTAATAATTATTTTTTTTGTTAAATTTATATTGTTACTTGTTTTAATATACTTGTTTTTTTGAATTTAAAAAAAAAGGTGAAAAAAATCAGAATGTCTATATCAAGGTTCTAGAAAGCGTAAGGCGTGGCGTGGCGGCACCATCAAGCCTCAGCCAAGGCGAGCCATGACGTTTTTCAAAGCGTGATTGAAGGCGGCAAATTTTTTATATAATTTATATATATACGTATATTAAATTAAAAAAATTATATAGATCTATTGATTTATATAACAATTCATATATAAAGCTCATAAAAAAATATTACATCTAAATTTATAATTATATATTTTATCATTTTTTTTTAAAAAAATTCATTTTTCACAGCCGCCTTCAAGAAAACTCGCCATAAGGCGCGCTATCACGCCTTATCTCACGCCACGCCTAGCCTAGACGCCATGGCATGTTTCGTAACGTCGACGCCGCGCCTCACGCCTTGACGACGCCATGACGCGCCTTTTAGAACCTTGGTCTATATCACGTTTCAAACCTAGATTTGGCTTGGATTCATGGATTAATTCAAGTTAAGCTAAAGAGATCATGCTATTAATTGTTGACAAATGTTTTTATTTTTTTTTTTATCATTTTCAGAAATAATTAAAGCTTTTTCTTCAATAGTTAATGATTAATATAACCGAAAAGCTCTTAATGGGCCCCGTGAAACATGTACTTCCTCCGTATCAAAATAAGTGACACAAATTGACTTACACATTTTTTGAGGCAAAAGATTAAAGTAGAAGTTAAAATACATTAAAGTACATAGTTAGTGGAGAATGTGTCCCACTTTTCTTGAATAAAGTGATATTAATGAGTTTTAAAAGTAAAAGTAAGGGTATAAGGGTAATTTCACTTTATTAAAGTGGATAGTTAGTGGGTATGAGTCCCATTATTTTTACCAAATATGGAAAATTTTGAAAGTGTGTCACTTATTTTGATACACCTCAAAATGGAAAGTGTGTCACTTATTTTGATATGGAGGAAGTATGATTTTTGGCATGGATTTTGTATCGTTTAACGGGCTCCAATCACTGTTGAATAATATAACTACCTCCATATTTGAGTAAGCAAATGAATTTACCTCTAGCTTGTTTGTTCTTTTAAATCTAGCTCGTTTGTTGGTTTTCCTCTTTGGTTGTCCTCTGCACGTGCTGATCTGCAAAGTATTTTTTTGGGAAATAGTAATTAGTAATCTTGTCAAAATCTTAAACAAAATATCGAATGGGTAAAAAGTATTTGAAAGTGTATTTTTAATGCATAAACCTCAAAAATCATTTTATTAAAATAATATTTTTTCTGTAATTATGTTATAGATATTTGTAAGCATCAGTTTTTTTTCATATGTTATATGCATACTTCAGAAAAAGAGATCGACAAACTGGTGAAGCAAAGACAACCATTTTGGGCTATTTTGTGTTTTTTTTCGTTGTCGGATTATGCAAAGACAAACAATCTTGAAACTTAAGTAACGAACAGAAACGAGAATCATACCTGATTATTGTCAAAATTTAAAGCTTAGAAACAGGTCGTAACTTTGCTGCCATTAGCGTCTATGTTGATAGATGGATCAAAGAAGTCAAACGCCATTCCTCAAAAAACTAGTTAAAGAACAGGTTTTTACGGCTGTGTATTTTTTTGTGCAGTAAGCAAGTGGTAAAAACGTGTCTAGGGTTTTGATTTGAGCATCTATCAATGGAATTGGCTTACACATCAATATTGGGCTGTATGTGTCTGGACAAATTAAGTTTTGTATGCCCTTTTCTTGAAAGAAAATATGATCCAAACCGTTTCTTCATTAGGTGCAAATAAAATTTATTTTTTGTATTATTTCATAGAACAATAACAATGTTATTGCTAGTATGCACTCTCGTGTAGTGATGGACCTAGAAGTTATTTATCGTGGGAACAATAATAATTCATGGCTCACTTTAATTCGTATATTGGCGAGATAAAGTTTGATTAAAAAATATAAAGCTCTTTATTTGCCAAAAAAGTTATTAAAATATTCATCTCAGTGAACAATTTTACAAGTTTGAAAAATGTTCACCAATAATATTTATGAGTGTTTTAAAATAAGTGATACAGTTTAAAACTTACTTTATTTAGTAAGAAAAATAGATTCGTATGATCCATTTAATATAGTGGAATTATTTTTTTACATTTATTATTATTTTTAGAAATTATTAATATCACTCTATTAATAATATGTGATACTAAGTATCCATTAACTATTCATTATAATGCTCATTTTAATCATTTTCCTAAAAATATAAAATCTCAAATATATTATTTTTTGTGATACAAAGGTTTACCAATTTACCCTAAAAATAAATTTACCCTAAAAATATATTTTATTGATACATTTTGATTTTCAATGAAAAAAATTTAGACGTTGACTTTTTGTAATATCCAAAATATGGTGTATTATATATTCATATTTAATAGGGAAATGATAATGTAAGAGGTATCAATAATAAGACAAAATTAATATAAAAACCGCTCCCTGAATTTTACGATCACTACTTCATAAATGAGTGTACAAACGTTTTATGCATTGTTAAAGACAGTCCTAAGGACTGTTATTAACAAAACCATATTTAATATAATAATTATTCATAAAATTTAAATAAATGTTACCATTATATGGATTGTTATCCTCTTATGTCAGAAGCTACTTTAGCTAGTTTAATAGTATTAGTATTTAATATTGTCCATGATTTAAACATAGGCAGAATTGAAATAGATTTAGTAGCATTAAAAAAGTGTTATATTCTTTCAAATAGAAAATAGATTTCTATTTATTGTCATAACGCATACTCTAATAACATAGGAAGTATATTATAGTTATGCAAGGCAAAAGTTATTGGAGTTGTTATCTCAACTTTTATAGTAATTGCTCGATTACTTGTGGGAGTAGCACAAGGGTTTATTTTCCCTTCTATATAATGGCCCACAATCCGTGTTTCTTGCTGAAGCGGGATTAGGTGGCATGTGGTCCCTACTTTGGTTTAAATTTGCTACCGACCCGCCACGGTCAACCCGAAAGCCGCTGCTTCGGGTTTTGGCGAATCGGTGTTGCCAGTCAAAGATGGTCAAAGTCAAAGGACTAGAAACGATAAAGGTCAAATCCCGTGGTGGAGAATCTCCATTAGCTTACCCGTATGGGCGATTGTCGTGAATAATTTCACCTTTCATTACGCGTTATACGTGCTTATGAATTGGTTACCGACTTATTTCAAATTAGGGCTCAAATCCAGTCTACAAGAAATGGGATCGTCTAAAATGGTACCGTATTTAAACATGTTTATATTCTCGAATATTGGCGGCGTGATTGCCGATCACGTGATAACTAACAAAATCATGTCGGTTACAAGAGCAAGGAAGTTGTTAAACACGGTTGGATTTGCGGTTTCTTCTATTGCGTTGATATCAATTCCTCATTTTAGAACACCAAACGGATGCTTGTTTTGTTTAGCTGATACTTTTATAAAAATCATCTTAGATTATATCATGCAACTTTTAATGCTTTTTCTGGCATTACAATATTTCAAATAGAAATGTGTTCAAATTTACGCGTGATGTGCGGCGGTTACCTTATATTGCGGCGAGTAAATGTTGTTCGGTTACACGTTTTTAGTGTGCTATACTTGACTTATAGGCTTTAAGATATGTTTTATTTTTAAGAACTAGGGAAATTATATGTATAATACTCCCTCCGTCCCACAAAAAAGTTCCCATTTCCCTTTGGCATAAGATTTTAGGTGATAGTTAGTGGTGGGGTCATTGGTATTATTTTGATTATAAAAAAGGTTGGTTTGGAGAGAGAAAGATAATTAGTGGATATCATTGATGGGGTTTTTAATAATAATAGTATTTTATTGTGTGGAGCCCACCACATGTGAGAAATGGGAACTTTTTTGTGGGACAAAAGCTTTAGGGAAATGGGAACTTTTTTGTGGGACGGAGGGAGTATATTTTTATATAAATTCATATATAAAAATCCAATCCGAGTTCTCGTGCTCACCAAGTAACTGAGTACTCACTTACAGGTACCAAATAGCGAGTTTTGCAACCATGGATATGAAGATCACACTAGATATGCGAACAAAAAGAAAGTAAACAAGCAAAATAAGAACACAGATTACCTGATTCGCACTAGATACAAAAATCATAATTAAAAACAGAGAGTAAACCGAATTACACACTAGAAAAGGATGCAATGAACGGAAAGCTGCGTAACCGATCAGGTTTGTGGACATCAAAAATATAATTTGGTCCCATATCATAAAGCATAGAGAGTGTGTTTAACACGATTTTGTATTGTACAATTTTCCCATTCATTTTCATCACCAGAAACGAATCATCTTCCTTTTTTCCCAAAACAATACACCAAACTTGGAAATCAAACCACTCGTAAATATTGCCAGACATCTTCCAAGTTTCTTGGGATATTGTCATAATATTGTTAACATCAACAAGGTACTTAACCGACCAATCAGGAGACCTGTTCCTCATTTCGTAAACATTCAACTGTTGCTCTTGCTCATATCTTGTAGAGACCACATAAACGAAAAGCAAACAATCACAAGATTCGAACAACATGTGACCAAAATGCAACCTGTTATCCAATGCTACAGGAGTTTGATTGCTTGTTAAAACGAGACGATTTACATCTAAATTGTAATGCAGAGCACCTTTATCATCCAGCCAATGAATAGCATCATTCCAATAAATTCCTTTTCTAAAACCACTGAAACATCCAGTGTGAAATCTATCATCACAAACACTTCAATTGCATGTTTCTGACGAGTAAGTCTTTATGGCAATCAATTGTTATAGTGCACACGGTGGCACGTGCCACTACTCAAAAAAATTTCGGTGCGGTAAATTTTTGGAACTTTTTTATTGTTATAGTATTTTGAATATATTAATATATATCCGAAAAGGCGAATTAACACACATCCATCTACTAGTGCAGTTGGCTAACATTCCTTGCATGTATATAAGGATGTCATGAGTTCGAATCTTGTTGTTATTTTTTTAAATCAACTTTTTTTTCTTGCTAAGCCTCTATATTACAAGGGTTTTCTTTTTTCTCAACTTTTTTTCTTTTTTTACCCTATATATTTCAAAAAAAAATCTTTAGTCCAAACATTTCAAATTATTTTCTTTTAATTTCCTTTTTCAATACTTTAAATTGATTTTTTTCATAAATCAAAGGAGGTATTTTATAAAATCTAATATAATATAAACCCAATTTTTTATGGATTAAAAACCTATTCAATATCCCAAATCAGTCTTAAAAAAAATCCTCTAACTATTAGTTAATAGTCTACAACCAGAGACAACCCGAACATTTGAACCAAATAAAAAAAACATAAAATGTGTATTGTAGATTTTGTAATATGTTTATAAAATTAGTAATTATTTCGTAAGTTTATGAAATCCATTCTTAAAGATTTGTTGGTGTATGTAATTAAAAAAGTTGATCTGTAATATAATTTGTTTGTGTCAAAATTGTTTTTGTTTCAGGACATTGTCACTGGGATCCTACTAGAGGTCGTAGTCCCCTTAACACCGCATTTATTTTCACCACAAAGGTGCCACTGCTAGTGGAAGTTTCTAATTCCGTCCCTGATGGCAATAACATGAATATCATCAGGTATGAGCCTAGGATACACCACTGTATAGTGAGGTGATTTGGCAGGATCAAAAGCCAATTTCATAAATCCAAACAAAGTACCCGAAGTCGAAATAGAGACTTGTGGAAGCATTTTAAGCAGATTTATGGATGGATTGTATACGTATAACTTATCAGGCCTGATACAGCATAGAAGAAGACCATTGCACAACTGCAGAATCTCCACCTTAGCTGCATCGGAGCCAACGGTGAAGGCGGTGGTGCTAAACGGAGTTCGGTTAGCCGGAATTCGATTATCCAACGGTACGAAATCATATTCAAACAGCCACATACCTCGCCGGAGAATGAGACCGGAAGGGGGATCGAGGTTAGGCATTTTGGTCCGTCGAAGAATGAAATTAGGGCTTTTGATTAGAGATAACCACCGTTTGGATACAATTTTGAGCAGACTGAGTGATAGAACGGGTAATCGGAGTAAAATTTCGATCAAAAGGTCGTCGTTGGATACGACTGCATGTGCCGATGAACGGGTGTGGTGTTTTCGGGTATCTGTGATCAACTTTTTAAATGCTTCGCCACCACTGGTAACTGCATTCATAGTTACACGAAGTTCCTCCGATGAACCTCCGGCGATCGTTTCCATGGAAAACGTGAAACCCTAGCTACCGTATCACTCGATGCACTCAACTGCTTTTATGATTTCCGTAGTGAAATACGAGCAAATTTTGGGATTATTATATATGAAATAAAATTAGAAATATAAGAAAACCCAAAAGGAAAAGAATATCTTTAGAAAAAATACTACCTATAATTTCGTGTTCAGAGTGAATGAGAAAAGAAGAGAAATTAATGATTATCAATTTCGGTCTTCTAAATGTTCCTTCTTTCAATAAGTTTTTTCTATAAATCAAACCAAAAACCGACCGAACTCGTACGATCCGTTCGGTTTTTTATTTTGAGAATTTATCATTAACAATTTTGGTCATATCAGTTTCAGCATGGTCGGTTTGATTTCCGGACAACACTCACCCCTAGATATTTGCAAAACAATATCTAAAATTTCGTATTTCCGAGTTTGAAAAGGAAAAAAAAAGATAAATTAATAATGTTTTGTGTTTCTAAATTAGAGAAAAATGGGAATATATTATCATATTTTCAATTTTAATCGTGTTATGTGAATTAATTTGGCTAGGTTAAAGCTAATTTGGAAAATGATTCTTTTTAACTAAGTAATAAGTTTCTTATTTATTTTTCTTAACGAGCAAAGGCTTCGTTCAATCCGTTTTATAGACATACTTCCACCTATATGTTTGGTTTTATAGGAGATAATATTATATTTCCAAAAACTTAAATATACTCTGATTGCCAATTACATAAAAAAAAATATGTGCAATATTAGTAGTATCAATGTAGCACAATACAAAAACAGAAGCAAGTAATCACTTACAAATGTTACATAAGTCATAGTAGCCTTTTTTGTACAGCAATTACCAATATCATTAAAATAGGAGAAACAAGAAATATGACATATGGTAGAGCTTGAAAAGTTGCATCTTCTTCAACTTCAGTTTCATCTAAAGACAAATTGTTTTTGTTTTCAACAAATGCATCGAAGAAATTTTGGTACCCCGTTTTACGTTTAGAAATACTCGTAACCTTCATCATCTCCATTGCCTGTAATTAATAATAATTAACGCATTAAATATTATTAATTTAAATCTTTAGATAAAATAAGAGTAAATTACACGGATGGTCCTTTAAGTTTATAGCAAATTTCACCGATGGTCCTTTAGTTTCAAAAATTACACTGATGGTCCTTAATTCTGAAAGGTTTTTCACCGATGGTCCTTTACACTAACTGACGGTTTTTCACCGATGGTCCGTAAACGTCAGTTAGTGTAAAGGACCATCGGTGAAAAACCTTTCAGAATTAAGGACCATCAGTGTAATTTTTGAAACTAAAGGACCATCGGTGAAATTTGCTATAAACTTAAAGGACCATCCGTGTAATTTACTCATAAAATAATTTACAAGGTTGTCAAGTCTCAACATTAAAAAAAAACTTCCAAGTTCCAACACGTTCCGACTATTTGACCCGTTCTTTTTCTAGCTAACTGATACTATTATTTAACCTATTTGACCTTTTTAAGATTATAAATTAACCGAAATCTATATGATGGTGTGTGATTATTTTATTTTAATATATTTTATTGTAATATATTTTTAAAGTAATTGACCTGGAAGCTGAACACAAACTGCCTTGCTTTCTTGCTTACACCAACATTTGGGTGAGACTGCAGCTTCTCATACATTACACGAGCTTCATTGGACCTGTCAAATTACAATTTTACCCTTTTCTAATAATAATCTTAAACTAAATTCATCAATATTAATGACTCAGGCGAAAAATTATATTAGCAATCCAAATTTAAACCTGTTGAGGGAGTCTTGACAGATAGACCATTGCAATGCAGCTAAACCATGAAGTTCACTCTGCAAAGAAACCACAGAGCTTGAATATAAATTGACCCGTTTTGAATTTTGACCCGTTACCCGATCCGTTCGACCCGCCCATTTACCTGGTATACCAACTTATCCATAACTCTTTCATAAAATGGTATTGCATCCTTAAGCTTCCCAATCTCCATTAACGAGTCCCCATCCTTCAAATCCTATAATATATTTATATAAAGGGTCCGATTCAGCGCAGAACAGGTGCAGAACCGCAGAACCATCCTAACATCTAATGTTTTCTATGTTATACATAAGCTGTACATTTTCATACACGCTGTAACACATTTATACATTCAATGTTTCCAATTTTTAATTAAATATATTTATATATTATTTGTATAAAAAATTGGAAACATGGGATGTGTAAATGTGTTACAGCGTGTATGAAAATGTACACCTTATGTATAACATAGAAAACATTGGATGTTAGGATGGTTCTGCGGTTCTACACCTTTAAACGGTTCTGCGCTGAATCACTTTATATAAATGCTAAGACAACGTTATGTTATTATACATTTACTAACTTTTCAAATTACAAAAAAATAAAAATAAAAAGTTGCATTTGAAAATGGTACCATCGAGTTTGAAGCACACCTTCTCACATTCAGATTTCAACTTCGGGTCGATATATAAGCCCATTTGGCGTTTATAAGCAGCAATCATTTTTTTTGTTTTTGCATCTCTTGCAGCCTTGTTTTCTGCTGTCTCAAGAATATCTCCGGGTCGAATAGTTTTCCCACCACCAAACTGAACAATATGAAATACAAAAGTTTTGGCCTGTTATGCCAATTTTCTACCTCTACTAATGTATAATTCAAATTATGCTAAAATGTATTTTAGTACCCTGAACTTGGCTGACTAGGTTTTTTACTACCCTGAATTATTAAAGGTGCAGCATGGTAGCTGAACTTGACAAAATAATTGATTTATCTGACTCACTAATTTGGTCTTTTTTTTTTCTCACGAGATTTGCTTCTAACATCTATATATTGAGATGAGCGAATATTTTTTACTTCGTCAAACGCCCGAACTAATAAAGTAAGTCAAGTAAATAAAAATGATCAAATTAATGAGTCAGGTACTAAATCCGACTATTTTGTCAAGTTCAAGGTACTATGTTGCATCTTTAATAACTTAGTATAAGACCTAATCAGCCAAGTTCGAGTACTAAAATGTATATTGGCCTTCAAATTAACACTTAAAAACTGAAATGAAATATGAAAAACATCTTACAGTTTTGGAAATATCATTGGGCCTAGGGAAAACTCCCCATGTAGAGACTTTGGGCTTATAAAGTTCTGATTCATCTTCTGTAACTGTATTTGATTCCGAGGTTTTCCCATTCCCAAATTTGGTGGTATCACCAACAATGATTTCCACATCAGGTAAATCATCCGTTGAAAATGGATCACTCATTGGAATCAAGCCAGCTGGCAATCCTCTGCCTTCCTTCTTATCAGCAAACCCTAATCCCACAAAGTTAATCGCCGAAATTTTTTTTGTCTCATCTTTCTTCTCATCAATTTCATTCATTTGTTCAAATCCTGCACAAGTGGTAATTAGTAGAGCAAACTTGTTAATGGTTTATGTAAGAGCATCTCCAATGGTAGCTTTTTTAAAAACTTAATATTATTTCAATAAGTCACGATCACTAGTTTTTCTAAAAGCTTAACTCATTTTCAATGTTTATCTTTTTTGGTCCCTCATATTTAATAACCTTTTACTTTAAACCTTAAATATATTATCAATAAATTATTTATTATATTTTTGTTAGTTAACAAATAAATTATATAATATTAATGTCAATTATTATAATATTTCTGTATGAGGCATTTTATAAAAATATTATATTTAGTAATATGTTAAAAAATTGTCGAATTATACATAAGGTATTTATAAAACATTTAAAATAGATAAGGTAAATTAGAAATATCGTAAAACAAAAAGCTTTTGCAAAGGTTAACCTAAGATGCTATTTATGAAAAGGTTTTTGGCAATTGAAATGTTGATGTGGCAAAATCAATAAGCTTTTATGAGGTTAACCGGATGCTCTAAGCTTGAATCACTTTAGAGCATCCCTAATGGTTAACCTCTCAAAAGCTTATTACTATTGCCACATCACCATTCCACTAGCCAAAAACTCTTTCTTAAATAACATCTTCAATGGTTAACCTTTCCAAAAAGTTTTTCCTTTTACAAAATTTCTAATTTAGTTTAATCTATCTTAAATGTTTTATAAATACCCCTGTATATAATTTAACAATTTTTTGAACTTTTACTAAATATAATATTTTTTAAAATATGTTCATACAAATATATTGTAATAATTAGCATTAGATATTATATAATTTATTTATTAACTGATAAAAATATAATAAAGAATTTATATATTATATATCTAAGGTTTAGAATGTAAAGTTATTAAATATAGAGGATTAAAAAAGACAAACATTGAAAGTAAGTTAAAAGCTTACTAGAAAAAAAGTCATTGCAATAAGCTTTTAGAAAAGCTAGTTATTCCAATGGTAAAAAGTACTTATTATAATAGTAAAAAGCTTTTAAAAAAGCTACGATCGGAGATGATCTTATAAACGAACTGAAAAACAGAGTTATTACTGTTAATCATCTCAGAGCATACCTCTATTTTTCTCTGAGTTCTCCTTTGCGGCAGCTCTGGAGAGTGATCCATCTTTGTTTTCCCCAAATTCTGGTTTTTCTGAAACAATGTCTGGATTTTGGGCAATTTTAGGGGTTGGGTTTGACTGGATTGAATTTTTGTATGCTTTAGCTCTGGCTAACGCGAGCTTCACGGCGTCGGGTTGCTGTGACTCCGATGGTGAATCCTTGAGGGCTTTGATTAGAGTAATTTTTCTTCTGGGAGTTGTTTCAATGGCGGATTTGATTAATGCAGAGGAAATTGGATATTGCGATACTGAAGACGACGCCATGGAAGTTATGTGGAAGAGCAATTGCTCCCATGGAAATATGGATTGCTCATTTCTTCCACGTGTTGTTTTTCAAGCCTTTTAAAATTTAAGAACATACGTTTTTATAGAATTAAAAAATCGTTTAATATTATAAGTGCCTAAATAGTAATGTATTTCACTATTTCCTTTAAATAATTTTGATTATTTTATAAAGTTAGTATTCATCTATTTAATAAAAACGTTTTAACATATAGTTTACTTTATAAGTTAGTTTTTCAAAATTCTGAAGTAAATGATTTATAACATGATTATAATTTTATTTTTCATATTTATTTTTTGAAGTTTTTTTAGTTCTTAGAGTTTATTTAAGCGGTTATAAGGCACATTGAATTTTTTGTAACCAATTATGAAAATTGATTTTTTTACAATGATAGATAAGTATATTGATTTTTTTTACAATGATAGATAAGTATAGTTATAAATTTAGATTTAACATTTGTTTTGAACTTTATACATGAATTATTATATAAATTTATAAAATTTTATGAGCCTAGTATACATATAATATAAATTATATAAAAAAATTGCCACCTTAAGTCACACAATGGAAACTTCATGCTTGCAATTGCTCGATGTAACTTGAGACTTTATGGTGTCGTCACAACTCACACCGTATCATGTCTTACGCTTGTTAGAACATTAGTTACAACTTAATGAATATAAATTATATATGTACTAATATTGACAAATACATAAAAATTCACTGATTTATCATTGTAAAGTTATTTTTCACATCAAGTATGACCTATGATATAACGAGTCAAGTTAACTCATGAACTTATCGAAGTCAACTTAGAAAATACTTGAAATCAACTTAATATTTTAGTCGAGTGAAGCTCGAATTACTTGAGCAAAATTTTGAGTTGAACTTGAGTAAATACCTGGCTCTCACATGAGAGTGGTTTAGAAACCAAGTCGAAACTGACAAACCAAAACTGAAACCGATAAATTTTTAAAACCTAATCGATTATATATTTTCGGTTTTGATTCGGTCTCAATTTCACTAAAAAACACTAAAAAACCCTAATCTCCATCTTCTTCTATCTCACTGCAAAAATTTTAGTAGCTTAAGGCATTGAGGTTAACTGCAGAGACACTGAGCAATAGGCTAATCGTATTCTTCCTTCGTACACTTTGAGCAGACAATAATTCAGGCATAAATCGGAAACAGAGTGATCGAGCGATGGGAGAATCTGCGATGGGAACGGTGACGTCACTGTCTTCAATATTCGCCCCTGAGGAAGCTCAGAAAGCATCGATACGTGTTCAGGAAGCTATATCCGAACGTCAGAAGCAGGTTCACCAGTTGCAGTCGTTCCTCAATGACAACAGTAGCCTTGTTAATCTCGTTAAGAAGCTTCCTGATCAATTGCACCATGATATAATGGTAAGTTTGCTACATCTAATTGTTTTCGGTTTCACTTTTGTCATATCTAGGGTTACGTTGTTGTTTTGCCGAGTTTAGATACTCCGTCCTCCATCAAATTGTAACAGATTATGATGTATTTTCCTTATGAGAATGTCAACTTCTGGCCAATCCAGCTAAAATTATAGTATATTTCTTCGTGAGTTGTCATTTGTCCACATTTTACTATATTTTGTGATCATTGGAACTTAATTTTGGTGGTGTCTGGTTGTATGAATAATCAGAATTGATAGATGGTTAGGTGATCAGTAGTGTAAACTCTGCTAAAGCTAAGTATTCTTACATAATTACATTCATATCGATAATTTTTCATGTGTCAATTCCCTGCTGCATATCAGATCATTATGACCTTAAACAATCAATTAATAGGATCATAATCATCCCCTTAAATATATGATTGAGAAGTCAACCAAATTTTGCAGGTTCCTTTTGGGAAGGCAGCCTTCTTTCCTGGAAGATTGATACATACCAATGAATTCATGGTAATTACTCAAAAATTATGTGTCTGATTTTTACTTCTTTTATGTTTGTTGATATTATATTTATTATTTATACCTTTATATCGCTAGGTTCTCTTAGGAGAAGGTTACTTTGCTGAGAGAACATCCAAACAAACAGTTGAGATTCTGAAAAGAAGAGGAAAAGATCTAGAATCACAAATTGAAACCCTAAATGCTACAATTAAGGATCTCAAGTTTGAGGCCGATTTTTTTGATCAAACAGCTGCTGAATCTGCAGTAACTTATTTTCCCTTTACACAAATGTTAGTTAGATTGACTTTATTTATGACCGTATTATATCTCCATGTGATGATTATAACAGGAGGGCCTTGTAGAAATAAGAGAAGATTATGTTGATGCAGTTTCTAATGAAGATGATACCACATCAGCAGGTTATTATCTCTTATTATTCTGTATTTTGGTTAATTTTATGAATTTGTTTGAGTTAATGGTAATTTTAGGTGAAGATGATTTTGATCGTATTTTATCACGAATTGATGAACTTGAAAAAGAAGAACGTGAATCCGAATTTGCTGAAGAAGGTGAAGAGGAAGAAGACACAGCTGATTTAAGTCAACTTATGAATCATACTTCTCTTGAACCAGAGATTAAAAAGTCAATGGTCAGATTCTGAGTTATTAATGATAATAATAATAATTACATTTGTTTTACCTTAATCATTACCATATTTTAACTTAGAGATGCTTTTTTAAATGGTTAGCAGGTAACAATGAAAAATGAAAATTCGGTAAACCAAAAGTCTCTACAAAATCACAGTCAACAAGATGTCTCCATGCCATTTAAGTTGAGCAGCTAATTTTCTTATATTCTTATATGATATTTAAATGATTTTATTTCTCTTTTATTAGCTACTGCATGCTATAATTTTATAAATTCATACTTCGTATAATTTTATTAACTAGTATATTTACTTGAAACTTGCAGCCCAAAGACTCACCACCTCTTCCTGTATCCAAAGGTCAGTCTACTGTTAACAACATTTTTTATAGGTTTTTAAATTGGGCCGAATTATTTAAATGAACTTTGTATTAAACATTTATTATAAAATTTTATCATTTCTCAGATTCACATTTAAAGGTTCCAAAATACAGTGGATCAAACGCTCCTCAAAGGCTTGTAGATTATAATAAATTAAAGGAAAGTTTCCCCCCAACACCCGTGTCAAAAAATGAGGTTTGACCGTTTGACTCCATTTTGTATTGTCATTCCAATTTAGAGGTTGTACTTTTGACCCGTTTCTTACAAATGGGTCGATTTAGGTTGGGTTTTATCTGAAACGGGTCAACGGGTTGAAATTTGAAATTGTATGCATTGCAGGTATCTGATTTTGGTTCGAGTTCAGAGTATGATCAAAGCAAGGCAAGTATTGTTGTTGTATTCAAATCATATCCAGTAAAAGCATACGTTTGTTAACATTGTTTTTTAAATTAATGTTTGTAGGCTTTTACGGGTTCTATCGTGGAACACAGTCATAACATTGAGAAAAGTCAAAAGGGTCAAACACCTATGCCTGCATCAAAACCTGTATCAAGATTCAAGATGCAAAGAAAGTAGCTACATCATGATTGTATTTTTGTTGCAAACTAATGATCTGAAGCACTTATCATGGTTTTGAATATATTTTTATCTCGGTTTAATCAGATAATTGGTTTTTTTTATTGTTTGGCAAACTCGTTTGTTTGTTTGTTTAGATAATAGGTAAAATGCAAATAATTAGTTTTCAAAACGCTATAAGCACTTCCACACTTGCTTTTCCAAAACTCCGTTTTAGATGCTACAAAATGCAAATGATTGATTACTTCTTTCAACACATGTAATTAATAATATAAATTAGTTGATCGAATCTGGCGGTTATTTAGTGCTAGATTGGAATTTTTGTAAAATTGGTTGCTGTAGAGTGGTTATGACAAAATTGTGTAGTCTCACTGTCTGAGTGTTTTATGTACTATGACATCTGATGTTCTGAATAGTAGCCATGTTGGAACATCAACTTTAAACAGTTGACCTTTTGCGAAATGATATTTTTGTTTATTATTTAATGAGAAATGATATTTAGCCCTACTATTTAGACCTACTCATAGGTCTACCCACTTGATAGGATGACATGTGTATTCTAATAATTCTATCTCCTAATATTATCCCTTGATTTTAACATGTGTCTTCATCTAATGAGTAGGCCTATGAGTAGGTGTAAATAATAGACGTAAATACCATTACTCTTATTTTATTATATAAACATTTAAATTGAATTCATAGGAATTTAGTGGTTCTTGCAAAATGTTAGGTCAAATTGAATTCGTAGGAGGTTATTAGTTTTAGAAAATGTGAAGTGAATGAAAGATAAGGCTTGGGAAAACAAAAGGTAAAGAAGCTTGGCTATTTGGGGTCTTTTTAACTTTTCTTTTGGTTATTTTCTTCACTTAATCTTTTTCAAAGGGTATTCCAATTTATAACTGGCTTTCTAGGGGTAAGTTTTGCTCGTGATGTACGCGATCTTACTGTTGCGGTGACTGTTTTCAAACCTTCACATGACCATCTAGTTAATGTTTATCTACGGAAGGTGTAACACCGCAAAATTTAGAAAGCGTTTTTTTTTTAAATGCCCGAAGACGATTAGGTTATCCTTTAGGTTAGTTTAGTTTAGTTTAGTTTAGTTACAAACAAGGTCCCACAATAAGTTTCCAAAATAAACATTGCTTAAACAATACAATAATGTTGTCACTTAAACGACATGGCTCACTTTACAAACACAACCCCTTGAGCTTGGTCAATCATCCCGTCCAAAGCACCGATCAACCTGAAAAGATTCAACGAGGGAGGGATTAGCACAAAGCTAAGTGAATGAACATAAACTACAAATTATACAAAGCTCGACAAGCAAGCACCAACATCTCCACGATTGTTACTCCTCGTAACCACTTAACCGTTGTTCCACTGAATCACTGTTCCACCGAACCAGTAACCGCTAACTGTCTAGTCACTAAGCACGGAAGTAACTCTACATCTCCGCCTACTAACCTCGGAAGTAAATCTACATCTCCGATTGCTAAACACGGAAGTATTACTACATCTCCGCGTTGGGTAACTACTAAGAGAGAGGATCGGCGGCTTTGCGGGCCTTAAACCATGGTCGGCCAAAACCACTGTAACCGATAGCGCTTGTATCCAACACCCGGGCAACTCCCTCCCCTTAACCATGTAACGCATACAGGTAAGGTCGGATACCCTATTAGTCGATACACTTTGCCCAGCCGTTATCCTTCCGACACTGACCTCATCCCTATCCTCGATTGCCACTAATCGAGTTGTTGCTACCAATCACACAAACCTTTCCATCTATGTGCACATATCCTATTTCGTCTAACCCGATCGAACAGGTACCAAACAAGCAAACTGCCAAAGATTCGCGCCCGAAAACGACCCGAAAACCCGAAATCTGAAGTTCACGATCGTGAACAATAGTTCACGAACGTGAACTAGAGTTCACGACGTGAACTAGAGTTCACGATCGTGAACTCGCTACAGGGAAGTTTCCTGCATTTTTCCTGTATTTTCCTGCCTGTTTCCTGTATTTTTCTGCACCTTTTCCCAAACAGGCAATACCAAACCGATTGTAACCGAACACAAGTTTGAGGTTAAGTCCACTCACCGTTACTTCCACTTGTCGAACTCAGAGGTCTAATGTTTCTGAGTCTCGATCCCGGTTCCTGTACACCAAAGGAATACCGAATTAGTATATAATTTCACCAAATTATAAACAATGTTAAATATACATTTAACACTAACACTTGCACCACATGAATACCTAAACACTTGCAATATCATATGAACATGTCATGACCATTTACACTTACACAACAAGTCAACTAGTCATTTTGCATTTCTTACACTCAAACGGGTCAAAACCGGATTATTAGAACAATAATACTTTCTACAACTACAATCATGTCAACAACTCACAAATCACCAAATTATGTAGCTATCATGTTGTTGTCATTCATAGAGCAAGTAAATTCATACTAACTACATTTAGTCAAACTTTCACTTTATATAAGTCAAAACTCACTTTTAAACTTTAACACTACCAAACACAACTATAATGTTATAATTATACTATTTAGCAATCCATAAGTGATCAATCATTTTCATAAGGATTAAACTCCATTTTAACACAAGTTTACCAATTACCAACTACCAACTTCCTAGTTCATATTTTTACATAAACCACCCAACACTATATAACTAGTATTTTAACAATTTCCATCAAAACTTGGCATAAACCATTCATAACATTCCTACCATGTTATCTTAACATTTATAGCAATGAAGTCATAAAATCTACATATGACATCATAACTAACATTTTCACCAAATTTTCGTCATAACTCAACAACCACAAAAAATAACATATCTAACATGTTATTTTAACACAACTAGACATAAAGTCCATAAAACACATAAATGACATATTACACCAACTAGTCACACAACATATTAACTAGTTCATAATTTCTACATAAACTCAAACAATTGTTTTAACTAACAATTTCACCCAATCGAGTCATAATCCACCAAATCAACATTTAACACTACCAAAGCTAACTATTTCATTAATTAACACTATAGAGTCAACTTCCCACTTATTAGTTCATATATATGCATAACAATCCACACAACCTAATGATCAATCCAAACCACTTCCAACATGTTAGATTATCATAACTAACATAACTAACAACTTATTTTGACATAACCAAACATCCATACCCATAAATACTTCAAGACTCGCACATTTAGTAAAAACCCATAATTTTTCCAAAAACACATAAATGGCGACATATATATATTTCTCCACCAAATCCATATTTTCACTAGCTAAAAAGCACACAATAAGTTTCATTTAACATATAAAACAACCATAACAATATCTAGTAAGAATCATTCAAAGATCTAAAACTCTAGTTTAACACGAAACTCAAGAACACCAAGAACATAAAGAATAAATAACAAGAAACACTTTCTTACCTAGATGCTTGCACAATTTCGGGATTTAAGACCAAGAAGAGATGGTTAGAACTAGCTTTCTTTCAAAATATGATCAAGAACAAGTGAGTATGGTGATGGGTTTTCTAGAGAGGGAAAGAGGGAGATAAGGTAGAGAGAGAGGGGTTATGACAAAGTGAGGAGGAGGAAGGGTATTCCCTTCCCTCCCTTGGCTGCCGATCCCCTACTCCAAAAGGGCCCCACTTGATTTTTTTTTCATCTTTTAACAAATACACAAAAAAGTCCCGTTCGTAGTTAATTTATTTAAAATAGCAAACAGACTCCAATTTTAAAAACAAAAGCGTTTCCGGAAACGAAATCCGACAAGGAATCTAAAAATTTAAAAATCACAAAATCGTTTATACATTTCAGAAACCGGATATTTTAATCCCTTGATTAAAATATCACAAAAGGACGAAAGGTCAAACAATTCATTTAACATTTAATCAATTTATTCCACGTATGGTCAAATAGATATTTATCAAATATCAATATATATCTAAAACAACTAGGCCAGTTTTAGGATGTTACAGAAGGGACTAAATATGTGGCAGTATTAGAAGAAGATCATTTTAGACGTCCTTACTGCTAAATTTTAGAATTTTAGTATTTAAAAATAGAAATTTAATAAAATAGTATCGTTTATGATAAAATTAAAATCTAAAGTGGACTATCTTAAATAGATATTTGAAGCTACCATAACCTTTCAAATGTCATTTTTTTTGCCTTTTTACTATTCAATTAAAAGATATTTGAAGTTAAGGTCTCATTCTTTGATCTTTTAAAAGATGAGCTTAAAGTTCTTAAGTCTTCACTTTGATTGTTCACATGATGCTAGCTTTAAAGACTTTGACATTTGAACTTCATTTTTTACTCGTTTGTGCCTTTCACATTTCCAATTCAATAACTTGTAAAATTTAATTTCCAAATTATAATATCTTTTCGCAAAAGGTGACATCAGATCTAGTTTTTTTATGAGCAACATGAAATTAAATACTGTATATTGCTATTTCTATGAAAGGTGGTAGATAAATTTTATAGGTTTTTGACACAAAGTTAAATTTCATTTATTTGTTGCAATGAACTAGTCCTATTGTTGATGTGACTTAATTATATACTCCCTCCGTCCCTAAATAAAGTTCCCATTTGTGTTGGGCACAACATTTTAGGAGATAGTTAGTGGTGGGGTATTTGGTATTACTTTTGAATAAAATATAAGGTTTGATTGGAGAGAGAAAGTGTTTTAAGAGATAGTTATTGGTGAAAGTATTGGTAATAATATTATTATATTAAGTGGGTCCCTTAAGTTTGAGAAATGGGAACTTTATTTAGGGACAAAACTTGAAGGTGAAATGAGAACTTTATTTAGGGACGGAGGGAGTATATTACTCGATCTTGATCTATACTCTATGGGGTTAACTATGTTCAACCTAGAACTTTTTACTCATTTGACATTTTTATCTCTTGAAATATTACTCTATTTCTTTAACAACTAAAAGACCAACATAGGAAAGAGTTTCGGCAAAGCCATCACCCAACACTCAACAAACCAAACTGAAATTAAACTAGTAACTTAACGAGAAGCTGAAAAATTACATAAATAACAAAAAAAATAAAATAATGGATCATTACACCATTAACCCATCTATGAACTAAATTACACCTTTGTCTATTCTTAATCCAAAAAAGACAAAAACATAAATTTTATTAGAGATTACCTGAATTTTACCATATTGATCTGTATTATCGGAAGCTGATAAGAAACACATACATTAAAGAATTAAATATTTTTTTTACGTGAAATAATAATCTACTTCTAAATATTATGTATGTTCGTAATAAAACTTAAACTCTTCACCACAAGTATATATTACACACATTACACACCAAAAAGTTTTGATATTAAAGAATTAGGTTAAAACTTAAAAAATGGATTCTGACTATTTGACCCAAAAATCAAGAAGCATATGAAACTATAATTAGAGTCCACTTCCTTGTTAGTTGACACCTACCCGACCCCAACCATTTAAATACTCCGGCCGCCGGCCGGCCGTCCCCATGCGTCATTTTGTTGTTACCCGTTTGTCTCTCCCTCTCCCTCCGGTCACGTCATTTGGAAGTTTCTTCTCATTCTTTCTTTATTTTATGCCTTTTACATCTCTTCTTCAAACTTACAACTTGGAAAATGATCCCAAAAGACCAAGTCAACTTCCACTCCTTTTCTACAATCATCTTCCTTCAATCGTCCGTCAAACAATCACTCTTTGTTTTTCACGTTTGGAAGAACCGACAAACACCCAAAATTTAAGATTGGAGTCGTCGATTGTCTTTTATCGCCGGCTTCATCCTTGCACACCACCTGTTCGACGAATTGTCTAAAAGAGAAACAAACAGTTTTCTTGGTTATAGATGGATCATAACTTCAAATTTCTATTTCCAGGTGGTCTGTTATCTCTGTAAGCTTCACTCTACCTACCTTTTACTCGGTTAATTTACATAAAAAACTTAACTTTTTGGTCTGGATTTGTTAAAAAATGGAGGGTGAAACTAACAGTCATCCTGTTGTGGTTTCTGATTCCGATGAAGTAACTGGTAGTATAACAAAAGAATCCTTAACGTTATCAGAATTATCTCATTCTACACGTAAATTAAGTGTAGTTCTTAATGAATTTAAGGAAAATAAGATCATGGAAACTTCTCCTATCCGAAAAGCAGTTGAATCCCTTGAAACCGAGCTGAAACGGGCTAAAAATTTGGTTGCAAGTCCCCAATATGCATCTTCACCCAACAAACGGGTCGAGGAAATAACCGAAAATCTTGGCAGATCGATAGGTCTTGTTTTGTTTGCTAGTCATGATGTATCGATGAACGGTAAAGAAAAACTTGAAGCTTTAAGGAGAGAAATGATGAATGTTTCACAGTTTAGTGCTGCAAGTTCTGATAGTAAATCAGATTATTTAGATGATGTTGAAACCGAGACTAAAGATTCAGAGATCGAAGAGGAAAATATTGTTGGGGAGATAATTGAAGTTGAAAAGGATGAATCTTGTTCTAGTTTTGAAGATGTTGTTTTGCAGATTAAGTGTGGGAATGATGAACAGTTAAAATTTGCACTTTTTGGTTTGAATGTATTGATAATGGATCATAATAAGGCTAGTTTGGATCGGATAGATGCTGAGGATGTTATCAAAATTCTGTTTAATCGGTTGAGTTCTACAACGCCAATTAATCGGTTGAGTATTATTAGAAATTTGAGAAGCCTTGTTGCACAAGATGATGGAATTAAGGTATGGATTGGTGTGTAATTTTTTGATAATTAGTGTGTCACATATAGTTACAAAAGTTATGTTATTTTAATAATATATTTCCGAATAAAATTATCCAGGAGATTTTATGGATTAAAACTATTAAATATGCAACATGGTAACATGGTTCTCTGAACTTGATAAAATGGTTGATTTCGTGCCCTAACTCACTAATTTACACTTGTTTTTTCACGTGATTTGCTTAATTTCTTTTAATATCAATAAATTAAGATGAACATATATTTTGTAGTCTGTCAAAACTTCAACAAAGTAAGTCAAACAAAAAAATGCGATCAAATTAATGAGTCGAGATACTAAAATGACAATTTTGTCAAGTACAGAGTATCATGATGCACCTTTAATAGTTCAGGTACAAAAATACATTTTGGTCTTAAAAATATGATTTCAAACCATTTCATTTTTAAGATTTTTTTTACGAAGTATTTTATTTTACAATTTCCACCTTATTTAATGTTTTTATTTTACGATTTCGAACCTCAAAAATGTGCAGAACAAGATGTCAGAAGTTGACTATTTATCGGCACTGGTCAAATCATTGACCCGAGATGAAGACGAACAGAGGGAGGCAGTTGGGTTATTGGCAACTTTATCTGATGTTTCTGCAGTGAGAAGAAGAATTGGAAGAATTCAAGGATGCATAGTTATGTTAGTTGCTATTTTTAACGGTCAAGATCAAACTGCTTCCCATGATGCAGGAAAATTGCTGGCTGCTTTATCCAGTAATACTCAGAATGCACTTCATATGGCAGAAGCTGGTTATTTTAAACCATTAATTAACTACTTAACCGAAGGTAATATAATTAAAGATTAAAATAAATAAATAAATAAATAAACTAAAAAAAATTAGGGGTGAGAATGGGGTGTTTTTTTTCTAAAACCGAACTCCAGAAAACTTTGGTCTTTAAGAATAACAAACCGTTCAGTTTTGATTTTTTCTTTAATTTTGGTTTTTTGTTTTTTTTTTCTTCGAATTTATCAATTTATTAACATAAAGAAAACTATTCAAAATTCCAAACTTTAACTCGTTTCCTCTATAAATAAAATAAATAAATAGTCCAAATTTCTATAATTATATAGTTATAAAAAGTTCGAAAACATTCACATGATATATTCAATTTTTAATTTTTTTAGTTAAGCACTAAATCCTTTCTAAATATAAAATATTTTTATAAATTTGAAAAATATGTATGGTGGGATGGGATTGGACGGTTTTTTCAGACCGCCCAAACATTTTGTTTTTCAAAAAATCAAAACAAATCCCATAGATTTTTTCGAAGGTGCATTTTCTTTGTATTCTCGATTTCGATTCGGTTTTTTAGTTTTTTATACTCAACTCTCGGTTTTTGTATAATTAATTTCGGGATTAGCATTTTTTAAAATCATAATTACATGCTTACAGGTTCCGACATGAGTAAAATCCTCATGGCAACCTCGATTTCAAGGATGGAACTCAGAGACCAAACTAGGGCTTCAATCGGAGAAGATGGTGCAATTCCGCCATTAGTCAAAATGTTCAAAGAAGGAAAACTCGAAGCCAAATTATCATCACTAAGCGCACTACAAAACTTATCAACCCTAAACGAAAACACCAAACGATTAATCAATTCAGGAATCGTACCGTTACTTCTTCAACTCCTATTTTCAGTAACTTCTGTTTTAATGACTCTTCGCGAACCAGCTTCAGCAATCCTTGCACGAATCGCTAAATCGGACTCGATGTTGGTCAATCATGACATCGCGCTTCAAATGTTCTCGCTTCTTAATCTCTCAAGTCCGATTATTCAAAATCATCTTCTGGAAGCATTGAATTGCATCGCGTCACACTCTAATGGCGCGAAAGTTCGAAGAAAAATGAAGGAAAATGGATCGATTCAGCTTCTGTTACCGTTTCTCAACGAAACAAACCCTAGAATTAGAATCGGTGCGTTTAATTTGATCTACACGTTGTCTAAGGAGCTGTCGGATGAACTTATGGAGCAAATTGGGGAAAATCATCTTCTTACGATTGTAAATATTCTCTCGTCTTCAACGTCTGACGATGAAAAGGCGATTGCTGCTGGAATACTGTGTAATCTTCCTGTTAATGATAAAAAAGCTACGGATATATTAAAAAAGGTGAATTTATTACCGATTGTTGTGTCGATTATGAGTTCAAAACAGTCGAATTCAACTACACCTTTATCGTCAAATTTGGTTGAGAATATTGCTGGTATAATTACGAGATTTACAATCACATCAAATCTGAAGTTACAGCTGTACTCAGCTGAAAATCGAGTAATACCGATTCTGGTGAAAATGCTGTCAAACGGTTCAATAATTGCTAAATCCAGAGCTGCAATTTCACTCGCCCAATTATCGAAAAACTCTCTGAATCTCAGAAAGTCAAAAAAGTCAACGTGGTTATGTGTTCCTCCATCTTCAGAAGCATTTTGTGAAGTTCATAACGGTTATTGTTTTGTGAAGAGTACTTTCTGTTTGGTGAAATCAGGTGCTGTTACTCCATTGATTCAAATCTTGGAAGGTGATGAAAGGGAAGCTGATGAAGCTGTTTTGGAGGCTTTAGCGACACTTTTACAAGACGAAATATGGGAAAACGGGTGCGGTTTTATTGAAAAAGCGTCGGGAATTGAAGCGGTTATGAAAGTTATGGAATTTGGGAGTTTGAAGGCTCGAGAAAAAGCGATTTGGATATTGGAAAGAGTTTTTAGGGTTGAGGATTATAAAGTTAAGTATCGGGAATCTGCGGAGGTGGTTTTGATTGATCTTGCACAAAATGGTGACATACAGTTGAAACCGTTAGTCGCTAAGTTGTTAGCACAGCTTGAACTCTTGCAGAATCAGTCTAGTTATTTTTGAGGTTGTATATATGTGGAATTTATTTCAACTTATTGCCGTTTGTTAATCATTTTTTGGGTTATTGGTTTTCTATAAAAGGTGTGCATTACTAAATTTTATTTGGAGTAACTGTGATTTTCGAATCCCACGATTTTGTCCCTATATTATATTATTATACTTTTTCGTATTTTTATCCATGTATATTCCAATTTTGTCCTTATTGGGCGGTTAAGTTGACTCACGTGGGGCCATTTTGGTACACGATTTAACTGTTACCGTGTTTCTGAATCTTTCATTGGTCATCTGATAAATATTTACCTAGAAAATGGATCGAATGTGTAACCTCTACGAGATTAGATTATTTTAGGTGCTCTTACTGTTACGTCATCACCAGATAATTGTGTATATACATGTTTGTTTCAAGATATATATTGTTCAAAAATAAAAAACCGCCATTTCAATTGTTGTACTTCGTTTGACACTTTAAGCTAAACCGGGTTAGCAACAAAAATAAACAAACATGGGATTACAAACATCAAAAACCAAACAATAAACCAAAAGGCCATCTTTAAGCCTTGATTGTCCGTGTATTATTCTTCATCATAATCTTCATCTTCTTCATCCAACCGTGAGTTAATTTGTCCAATATTATGAGTGTCAATCGCCATTCTATCCATTTCCGAAAGTGATAATCCAAGATAATCATCATTTTTAAGTTCAACCGCCTTTATTGGTAACAAACCATCACCACCAGTACCAGCAACCACCTGCGGTTGTTGAGTTGGCGGTTGTAGGGCGGCACCACCATCTAAACCACCACCAACCAATTTGTCAGTATTCTCATCAATCCCAGCATTCAGATCAAAATCCCGACCACCATCACCGCCAGGCAATTCACCTTTGGTTGACTTGGTCAACTCTAAATGGTGGTCAACCTCCTCTTTCGGGCCCGCGTTCAGGCCCGTTTTGTTGACGGGTTGAACGGTTTCTAGGTCAACTTCCATTTGTGGTGGCTCTCTTTCGGTTGACCCTTTGCCACGACCCCTGCCTCTGCCCCTACCACGCCCCCTGCCCCTACCGTTTGTTTGTTTTGCTTCCTGCTGCACAAACGGGCCAAACCGGTCAACTGAGTCAAACGGGTCAAATTTCACTCAAAATATTCTCAAAAGTTTATTTTTTAGAAATTTGACAAAAGAGAGACTTTTACCATTCTGTTTCTCTTCAACTCTTCATCACTTTCATTTATTTCATCTGCAACAGCTTTCCTAAAGGAAGGCAATATATTTGAATTTATATTTAGAATACGGATCAAAAAAGAAGCATCCTTATTTGAAGAAGTTGAAGAAGCAATGCATTTTCGTAAAATATACATATATGTATACACATACATACATATATGTATGTATATATACATATATATTCATACCATAGATATACATATGTTCATATTTTGTACCCTATATATGTATATATATACACATATATATACGGTATGCATATGCATTTTCGTAAATGAAAATGCAAGTTCCGATTGAAAATGCAAGTTACGACTGAAAATGCAAAATATGTAAATTGCATGTGTATATATATGTGTATAACTGTATATATACATATATATAGGGTATAAATATGAACATATGTATATATATGGTATGAATATGTATGTACATATACACATATGTATGTATATGTATACATATATGTATATTTTACGAAAATGCATTGCTTCTTCAACTTCTTCAAATAAGGACCCTTTACTATTGATCCATACCCTTTATTATATTAGTAATTCCACAAAATATAAAAAAGAAGCCACACAGTAAAAGATGAGGATGATAGTAGAGAATACTTACTTCCTCTTAATCATGGTACGGTCATCAACACCAGCATCAGAATGACCATAGTCAGGAACCTTACTCACAACTTCCCTCAGAAAATCAAATACATTGTAGCTTTGCACACAGTGCTTTCTAAATTAAATAAAAAAATAAATACACGATACAAATAATTACTAAAATTACATAATTTAGTTTAACAAAATGTGTATTAAAATATGAGGACTTACAAATGCAGTGAGTTAACAGTTTTCGCACCTCTGCGTAGAGTTATATCATATGTACGGTCACAAAGGTCTTGCAAAAACAATTCCAAAGCTTTTGCTGCAAAATTAAAATAATAATAACAATTATATTAATGATAAGAACACAAAATGTTTGAAATTTGTAATAAAAAGGATACATTAGTTAAGAACTCACAAACTAAAACTGGTACAGCCATGGCAATTTTTCCAACATCCTCATCTGTTTGCATTATCTTTTTGATTCGTGCCTGCAAATTAAGAATCTAATTATTCTAATTTTTCAATTTGATATCAAGAGGTAATCAATTGATATTATGTTGTTTGTTTGTCACATAATTCACTCGATTATATGATTCAAGTGCAAAATTCTACAGCTCTATTCATATATTTTGATTCCACCCAAGCAATATTCACTGTTCTAAGCTATAATTTTTCTTAAATTTCTTCAGAAACCTAAATTAAATTTGAATATATGAAACAAATACAATTTAAATGATCGAGATACTTACAGCAGGAAAACGCGTATCGAGCTTCTTCTTCATGGCGTTAATACATCAAAGGTTAGAGCAATTAATTTGATAAAAAGGAAGATGAAGGAGATCGTTAGATTGAATCAGATCTCTATTAGTTACGGTGGTGGATCGATCTCCCTGTTTTCAGATCTGATTCGTGGTTCGTATCAGATTATCTTATAGATGTCGTATGAGTTACTTCACTGCAATTGCAATCCACAAAGGCGTTAGGCATTATCGAAAATTATATTTCTGCTTTTCAAAATTACAAGGATTTTCGTTATTCATGTTTTTATATCACTAGCAGGTATCCGCGCAATGCGGCGGCGGTGGCGGGTACCCGTAACTATATTTCGAAGTGATGACAGTACCGGTGGTGGTGACAATAGCGATGGTGATGAGTGGTGGTGCGTAGTGATCGTAGGTGCTGACATTAGTGATGATAGGATCATATCCGAAATTGGCTTTTTTGTGAAAGTAAATATGAGCCTTTTAAATAGAGAAATGATGGTTTGAGTTCTGGTGACGTAAAAGCTTATATATATTAGTATCTGAAATAAATCAAAATAATCAAGTAGTTGAAGTGGTTAACACACACACACCTAAGTCCCAAATGATCATTAGTAGGCCTAAATGCTTTAAAAAGCAAAACGGAAATAAAAGATGGTAAGAAATGTCAAATAATTAATTTCCGGAAATACAAACCGAAACCGAAAAGCTCAATTAATTAACTTCCGAAAATATAAGGGCAGGTCAAATGCTTAAATTACAGCCTATTATATTTTGTTTTCCGGAAATATAACCGAAACCGAAAAGGTACATTAATTGACTTCCGGAAATATAAGGTGTTGTGGTCAAATGCTCGGAATTAAAGGTTATTGCATTTAGTGTTGGTGGTTTGAAATAAAGTGTAAGCTATAGCAATTGGTTAACACATAGTGAGTACTTAGGAGAGATTTGTGTTCGAATCTTGTAAGCCACACTTTATTTTTTTAGTTAAAGAAGTTACTAAAACTGGAAAGCTCCTTAAACTTAAAATTAAGGAATGTATATACTTCGTATTTGGGTTAATATATATAGCTTAATGTGATAAATAATGTAGTGAATGTATATCGATAGCGATGTCACTTGAAATATTAGACAAATTAAAATGTCAATCGGAGGTGAAAGTTGTGTAATAATCTAAAATAATAATTCAATGCATGTTTATATCTCTATGTTAAGCTATTTTGTTAATTCAAAAATCTATTTTATTTTTAATCTTATTTAAATATCTAGAATATGACATCCTATAATAGATGATTGGATTAAAGTTATAAATAAAAATATATAATTAATATGATCATTAATATATAACTACATAATTGGTAACATTTTATCATATTTAGAAATATATGTACACCCTATGATCATGAAATTATAATTTAGAAATACAACACCAATAAACCTTATCAAACGCAAATAACAAGCTGCCATCAACTTCTCTGAACTCAAAAACTCGTATGAAATTACAGAGTATTATTTAAACTATTTCAAACAAAAATAGTTTATAAAACTATCATATATACAATAAAATCATACCGAAAATCATGAACATATGTTTGTTGTTTGTTACCAAGGATCAGTGTTGTTGTATAGAGAGCTTGCAATGGATGAAGGTCTGGTCCATTCATCTTCCATTAAGATAAGGTTAAGTCTAATGATTAAATTATCCACAGCTTCTTGCTCCAATTTTGTTAATGAATTTGGTAATTGCATAGATTTCTGCAATTTAATTAAATAATGAAAGATTAAGGGGTGTTATGAAAGTGATTATGAGTAATTAGAATCAGTGGTGTATAACCTCTGAATCCTGATATAAGTTGAGGTATTGCAAAGATTCCTTGTAGAATCCACAGTGATATAAAAGAACACCGTAGTCTCTAAGTTCGGTACAATCAGCATCTAGAATAATCAGTCGTTCACATGCTGAAACAACAAAAAAAATTATTAAAAAATCCTTTTAAGGGTATTTTGGTCATTTTAAGTAAAAAAATCACGAAAAAAAGTTTAGGGATAAAATCGTAGAATTCGAAAGACTACAGGGACAATTTATGTAATTTACTATATTTTAAATAATTAAAGTGTTAACCAAGATTTATGAAATATATATTATTACAATTACAATGATAATCTAATTCTTGAAATAAAACGATTTAGAAACTTTTGAATATACTTTGGGTGAATTTCGACCCGTTTGGCCTGTTAGAAACAAAGGATAACCCGTTTCAACCCGTTTACTTGTAAACGGGTCAAAAATGCCAGCTGTCAAATTTTACATACCAGAGAGTGCACGTCTTATATCCCCAAAGCGAACACTGGTCCAAATTCCATGTTCTAGCCTATGCCTAGCAGCTTTAGCAGAAGCAAGCTCCAACCCACTGTTGTAATTCATTGGTAAAAAGTCAAACGGGCTGAGTTTTCCATAAAATGAGTATAAAGTCAACAAGTCTAACGGGTCAAAAGTCGCCTAACATGTGTATAAAAGAATGCGTATAAACACCTAACTAATTTTATTCTACAAAAGCAGATCGACATTTTAATAAAATAGTTTTTCAAATTATAAGGAAAATAAAGTTAAGGACCTTTTGTCCACATCAGCTGATCTATCAGAACAGTGTGCAGCCTCTGCTGCCCTTAAAAATGGACTTTTGTTTTGGTAAAGTTGAAATGGCCAGAAAGCATCCTTCAAATCTCTCAAAATCTGCACACAAAACTAACTATTTATAGATATGTATTAGCCCATTTTTTTGTTGATTCATTCAACATATACATATAAATGTATGTATGTATCTAAATATACCTTTAGTAAGAGGGATTCAGTGGTGACTATATGTTTTTGATCAGATTCTGTAGTTTGCTGTTTAAGATAGCCTCTAGGAGAACCATAAGTATCATTAGGTGAAGAAATTTCAACATCGAAATTAATCAGACCCCATAAACGTATCATTTTCAACATTTCTGAATATATTAGTGAAAGCATAGATATTGAGCCCACACGATGAGTCAAAACCTGCATAGAAAATGATTATAGAATAATGATTTAAAATTTGTATAAATAAATAAAAAAAGATTTTAAGAAAGAAGTCTTGTTACCGAATGAAGATAAACTGCTCGATGCTCCAACGGGTCACTTGAGTTTGTTCTTCGAAAGCCCTACATAAGATTTATAAAAAAATCTTATAATTATAATAGTAGTATAGGGTATGGATAAATAGAAAAGGGTCCTTATTTGAAGAAGTTGAAGAAGCAATGTATTTTCGTAAAATATACATATATGTATACATATACATACATATATGTATATATACATATATATTCATATCATAGATATATATATGTGCATATTCATGCCCGATATATATGTATATATACACATATATATACACATGCATTTTACGTAACTTGCATTTTCAGTCGGAACTTGCATTTTCATTTACGAAAATGCATATGCATACCGTATATATATGTGTATATATATACATATATACGGTATAAATACGAACATATGTATATATATGGTATGAATATATATGCATATATACATATATGTATGTATATGTATACATATATGTATATTTTACGAAAATGCATTGCTTCTTCAACTTCTTCAAATAAGGATGCTTCTTTCTTGATCCTTATTCTAGTAGTATATATTTACTTTAAACATAAATTAAGAAATTATAGATGGAAATAAATACCTTATCAACATAAATGTATCTCTCTAGCCTCTGAAGAAACGCATCATGAGATGATCCAAAAGATGAACTATAACGTGAACAATAACCCATAGAAAGATCATCTAATCTCGCAATAAAAGCATCAACAGGAAGTGGTACAGAAGAATGAGAAATTAGTGAATCATCTTCTGCAGCTATATAAAGAGCTGTTTTCCCTAAGTCAACTGCTCCGTTGACGATTATGCTTGTTTCCCTCTCGATTTTAGACAATTTCCCGATCTGTGAGCAGAATCCCTCTCTTGCTTCCTGTTAAAAAGCACATCAAATTCACATACAACTGCAATTGATTAAGCTAAAAAGTCAGCATCATGTCAACAGATTGAGGAAAAATCGAAACGTATCGAACATAACAATCGCGAAAGGAGATTTCAACTGATAACTGAAACATCGAATTGAGGTGACGATCAAACGAACGAATACATGAAATTGATCAGGCGATGAGAAGGAATAAATACCCTAGCATACGTTGTGTTGAATCCAGAAGAATCGAGTGCATCATGGAGTACGAATTTGAGGTCTTTTGGTGCTCTGAAATGCGATCGGCACACCGCAGCCGTACAAGTAGCCGGTGAAGGCGAACATGGTGAGAATTCAGTAGAAATTGATGATGATGAAGGAATGAAAGTGCCTAGAATCCATGGAGAAACCAATCCTCCACTCATTTCTTGTTAGTTTGAGTATGAAATTTGTTGGTTGAATATGAAATATTGTGGTGGTTGGTGGTAGCAAGTTATTTCGTTCACATACTGATACTGGATCAACTGATCAAGGTTTTAGCTTTAACCTTTAAATTACTGTTAACTTAAGTCTTTAATTATTTCTATTATTGTTTAGTTATAATTATTTAATGGAAAATGCTAATAACAGCCTTTAGGACTGTTATTAAGAACGCAAAATACACAAAAAACAACCCCTGAATTTTAAGAATATTATTTTTTAATCAATAAGGGCTGTCATCAAAACCCTTATTTAATTGTGATGATTATAACCATCGGGCTAGTAATTAGCTGAAAAGGCAAGTTTAAACATGGATTCTAGGGCTAAGTACGGTTTGAACATATGACAGTATTGAAATACTTTTTATACATTAATTATGTAAATTATATATAAATGCAAAAAGAAAAAATTTTAAATTATAAAATAAATACCATAAAATCGAAAATTTACCAAACTTTAACATTGCGTGCAACATCAATGGATTGTCTTTAAATGGCATATCACAATCGAATTTTGTACCACAAATTCTTAATTATCACTATATTTTAGATTCTTCATGTACTAAATATTCGAACATATGGCATTACGATATAACTCTAATAGAAACGTAGAAATTATATAAATGCTTAATTATCACTATATTTTAGATTCTTCATGTACTAAATATTCGAACATATGGCTTTACGATATAACTCTAATAGAAACGTAGAAATTATATAAGTATCTTTATAACAATCTAGAGTTAACTAAATCGATAAATAACAATAGTATTATCAATAAAAAAAGGAGGTCGCGAGTTTAAAACATATTAGTACAGTCGTTGATGTTATGCCATGATTATTTTCTTCCATAAAGAGATTTACCTAACTCGAGTGTTTATATCGGGATTATTCTTTTTTAGAAAGAGCTTTACCTAACTCGAGTGTCTATATATTAATACAACAAGTATATAATACAAAGTTTAACGGAAAAAATCCTATGATTTCACATTTTACGACGGTTTATCAATAAAGTTAAATCTTACCATGTAATTATTTATTACAAAAAATTATAGTAGAAACTTGTAAATTTACCACCTTAAGTTAAATTGTAACAAACTCTGAAAATATTATGGGTAATTAAATAAACTAGAAAAATATAAAATTATAAACATATAATCATTCAACATGTTTTATAGAAAGGATTTAAAATTTATTTATTTTAAATAAATATGTAAAGATAGGAAAACTTGGGCTCTTGCACCCCCTAAGCTTCTATATATGCATCTATCTTCCTCCCTCTTTCTCCAATCCCTAATCTCGTCCCTCTTTTTGCCCTAATTATCAGAGTGCAAATACTCTGATTTCGCCCAAATTAAACTAGGTTTTTCCCTCCCACCCTTTTACTTTTTATGTTATTCAATCATTTATCTGTACTATATTAACATTTATTTATACGGACCCTATTTCCAAATTCATCCCCTACACTCGATCATTTATGAGCCGATTAAACTCACAATTAGCTCCAATACTGTTTGATTTTTCAACGAATTAATGCCGTTTCCGTCTAGATTTTGTTTTAATTAGGTTTTCGTGATGCTTATCATTCGTTTTTTTGTCTATTTGATACCGTTAATTCATAAAAACGTGGCATGATAATCCGAAGGTTTAATTAGTTTGAATTCTGTGTTTGACTTGTGAAATTATATTTTTGATTACAGAGATGGCAATTGTGCCATCGAAGAAGATGATAGCTATTTGCCAATACGGAGGAGAGTTTGAAACGAATGAAGATGGATCAATTTCATATAGTGGTGGAGAAGCTTATGCTGTTGATCTTGATGATAATATGCAATTAAATGATTTTAAGCAGGAAATAGCTGAGACTATTGATTCAAGTTCTGATGAATTGTTATTGAAGTATTTCCTGCCTGGAAATAAGAAGAATCTGATTACTGTTTCTAAAGATAAGGATTTTAATCGAATGGTGAATTACTATCAAGAATCTGATCAGTTAGAGGTTTTTATAATGAAAGAAGCTCAACCTGCTAAAACGCCTAAGAAGAAGCAGCCTGCTCGTAGGTACGGTTCTAAATTCGATTTTCAGAAAGTTTTGTATTTATGCTATTAGTTGTATATGATTAATTATGTGAAGACATGTTGATGATCACTCTATGGAGTTTAAGGGGTCGTTTGGATGTGCTTTTAAACTGATCATTGCTACTCGAATATCGCAATAATTGGTGCGAAAAATGAGTTTTTAATATATGGAGAAATAGATTTGTAGTTTTGATTATCTTGTTAATAGGGTATCAGATAATAAAGGGTATAATTCAGTTACTTATTAACTACAAGTATTATTTTTTTTAAACTGATTATCTGATCATCGCAGTAATGAGTTTTAAATATATGGAGAAATAGATTTATAGTTTTGATTATCTTATTAATAGGGTATCAAATAATAAAGGGTACAATTCAGTTACCTATTACCTACGAGTATTTTTATAAAAATAAATTAAAAAAAAACCCGATTATCTGATCATCTCGCATATCTGATCATCTCGCAGTACTGAGTTTTTAATATATGGAGAAATAGATTTATAGTTTTGATTATCTTGTTAATAGGGTGTCAAATAATAATGGGTAGAATTCAGTTACTTATTACCTACGAGTATTTTTTTTAACCTAGTTTGAGAGACTTTTTGTTCTCTTCTTTTTTTCACTAGACTGTCCTTTTGGTCATTTTATGTATTAATTTCTGAAAGAATCATACTATTTCAAACACTTTTTTAATAATTGTTACCTATTTTTCAAAATTTACAACCATTGTAATAAAATAATAATTGTTTATTATTGCATAAATGCAGACCGCAGATGAAACCAACCGAACCAGAAGTAACAGTAACAGCAGCAACAGCCATTCACCTGCCAACTGACATTGTTCCAATTAACAATATCCTCCCTCTTAACGAAATCATTGACATCGAAACAACCAATGAAATCACTCCAATTTCTAATCAAAATCCCATAAATCCTTTCCCAATGCCTATAACTGATAACGAACAACACGCTGCTGCAAAGCAATGGGAGAATCTCATTACAGGTGTCGGTCAAAGATTCCATTCATTAGCCGAATTTCGTGAAGCTTTAAGAAAATACTCAATTGCACACGGGTTCAATTACGTGTACAAAAAAAACGAAAATCAACGCGTAACCGTAAAATGTAAATCCGAAGGTTGTCAATGGCGGATTCATGCTTCAAGATTATCAACAACTCAATTAGTTTGTATTAAAACCATGAAACCGACTCATAGTTGCCAAGGTGGCGCGATAAAACCGGCTTTTCGGGCCACGAGAAGTTGGGTTGGAAATTTAATTAAAGAAAAAGTCAAAGATTCTCCAAAGATTAAGCCGAAAGAGATTGCTAATGATCTTAAACGCGATTATGGAATCGAGCTTAATTACTCACAAGCTAGACGAGCTAAAGAGTATGCAAGAGAGCAACTTTTGGGATCGTATAAAGACGCGTATAGCGAATTACCGTATTTTTGTGAAAAAATAATGGAAACAAATCAAGGGAGTCTTGCTACATTTAGCACAAACGATGATTCGAGTTTTCATCGCCTTTTTGTCTCGTTTCATGCTTCGATATCGGGATTTATTCACGGTTGTAGGCCGATTTTGTTTCTCGATAGCACGCCTTTGAATTCGAGGTACCAAGGGATGTTGTTGACCGCCACGTCAGCAGACGGTGATGACGGGGCATTCCCGGTGGCGTTTGCGGTTGTTGATGTGGAAAACGACGACAACTGGCGGTGGTTTTTAACCGAACTCAAAGTTGCGGTTTCGGGACAGATTAGAATAACATTTGTGGCTGATTTTCAAAAAGGTTTGCGGGAATCTTTACCTGCAATATTCGGTACTAACGATTGTTATCACGCGTATTGTTTAGGTTATTTAGCCGAGAAATTAAATAAAGATTTAACGGGACATTTTTCAAACGATGCACGACGGTTAATGATTGAAGATCTTTATGCTGCTGCTTATGCAACAAAATATGAAGCTTTTGAAAAATGTACACAAGATATTAAAGCGATTTCACCCGAAGCTTATAATTGGATTATAAGTAGCGAACCCGAACATTGGGCTAATTCGTTATTTCCCGGTTTACGGTACAATCATTTAACCTCAAATTTCGGTCATTTTTTTTACGCGTGGGTATCGGAAGCAAACGAATTACCAATTACTCAAATGGTAGATGAATTAAGAGGTAAAATGATGCAAGTAATATACACGCGTAAAGTCGAGTCAACTCAATGGTTGACCCGTCTAACACCGTCAATGGAGGAAAAGTTAAAAAACGAGACGTTAAAAGCGCGTTCGGTTCAAATCTTGCGGTCATACGGGAGCAAATTCGAGGTCGGGTTCGGTGAAATGATGGAAATGGTTGATATTGAGAATTGGGATTGCACTTGTAAATGGTGGTTACTTACGGGCTTGCCATGTTGTCATACGATTGCCGTTTTGGAATCTTATGAAAGAAGCGTGTATGATTATTGTTCTAGATATTTTACTGTTGAGATGTATCAATTAACGTATGCAGATTCGATTAATCCGGTACCGAATATAGAAAGATTAATGGATATTGAATTTGATGATGGTAATGGTAATAATGGTATGGTGGTTGTTACTCCTCCAACTGCTATTCAGGCACCGGGTCGGACCAAGATCCGGAAAGTTGCACCGGGTCGGGTTGGACCCGCGGATTTTCTTAAACGACAGTTACAATGTGGAAAGTGTAAAGGTCTTGGTCACAATAAGAGATCGTGCAAGTACGTCTTTCTTCCTTAAAAAAATTTAGGCCAAAATGCATTTTACTATCCTCAACTTGACAAAATAGTCGATTTAGTACCCTTACTAATTAATTTGATCGTGTTTTCTTACTTGACTTACTCCAGTTGGAACTTTTGACAGACTAAAAATATATGTTCATCTCAATTTAATAATTTATTGAGTTTCGGAGTAAATCATGTGAGAAAACAAGACCAAATTAGTGAGTTAGGGTACTAAATCGGCCATTTTGTCAACTTCAGGGTACCATGTTGCACCTTTAATAGTTCAGGGTAGTAGAAAACATAATCAGTCAAGTCCAGGGTGCTAAATTGTATTTTGGCCAAAAATGTACTTTTTTTTTCAAAATTTATTTACTGATACGGGTCGGTTTATTTCAGAGAGGATCAAATGAATAATATGGCACAACTTCTGGAAGGTAATAATGGTGACATGGTGCTCGGGAAAGATAATTCGGGTTTTTAGCGACGGATTGAAATCATGATTTATAGCATTCTTTTGATTTTCCTGCCATTTAGATATGTAAATGGTGATAGTAATTTCATAAGCAGGTTGGTTTTTTGGGCTAAAGTTTTAGTGTAGACTGACTATAGATCAGATCAGCTTAGGGTTGGTTGTTTAGGAAGCATTTTTACACCTTTAAAGGGTGTTTTATTTTCTTTAATTCTTTTCAAATAATACATAAATTTTATGATCAATCTCATGAATTGTGAAAATTTATATATCGCATGCAAATAAATTTGAAGAACGTTTATCTAAAGTGAAAATTCAATTTGAGTCATTATATACCCCCTCTGTCCCTAAATAAAATTCTCATTTCTACTTCAAGTTTTGTTCCTAAATAAAGTTCTCATTTCTCAAACTTAAGGGGCCCACTTAATATAATAATATTATTGCCAATATTTTCACCACTAACTATCTTCTAAAACACTTTCTCTCTCCAATCAAACCTTATATTTTAATCAAAAGTAATACCAAATATCTCACCACTAACTATCTCCTAAAAAGTTGTGCCCAAAAGAAATGAGAACTTTATTTAGGGACGTAGGAGTAATAAAATGAAATTAAGATCATATTAGCTTGGATGATACATTACTTGTTTATAAACAACAATGATTAGTTAATAAAATTAAGGTAATTCCATGAACTGGTCACAATCATTCAATTATTTAGATCGTACCACATACATACATCTCAATGGACATAAAAAGCTAATAACTATAACTACCTCATATTAATATGATTGGTTGATCGTGCTTCACACCTTTAATAATATTTAAAGAAGGATAAATAAAGGTAAAGGTATAATTTTAAATATAAAAACTTACCAAATAAGGTAAGTTATTAAAGTGGTCCACTTATTTTGATACAGAGGAAGTATATCCTTTTAATCAAGGCTGTTATTAGTAAAACTCAAAATTTATTTCATAAGATTGTAAAAGTTAACATATGTTATTATTATTATGTATAAAATAAACACCATTACATTACGTGAAAATCAACTTAATATATGTTGCTATTTTACGCGTAGAAAAGTGTAAACTTCTTGCAGTAAAATAAAGCATTCGGACCTAATCATCTGTTTGTAGATACTCGATACAAACTTCGTACAATCCAAATAAAATTGATGGATTTTAATTAGATCAAACAGACACATGAAGTAAAATTCTTCACTATATATTCTGTTTTCCAACCAATTAAAAAAGATATAATTCATTTTTTCCCGCCACCGGAAACATTAAATTTGAAAAATATAATATCACCATCTTGGACCACATAAGTCTTACCCTCCTGCTTGTACTTGCCAGCAGCCTAAAAAAAATAAAAATTAAAAAAATTTTAAGCAAACTTATATATATATATAAATGAGTCAATTTGGTATGTATGATTATGATATTGATATACCTTTACAGCAGATTCACTTCCAAGCTCTTTAAGATCCTCAAACTTCATTACCTGCAATAAATATCAAGTGAAGAAATTAGGTCAAAAGTTGAAATCTCGAATTATCATTTTGTTTAAAAAAATACAAATTTGAGAGTATTTAAAATAATAACCTCAGCATAAATAAATCCTATTTCAAAATCAGTAATACAAAAATTCTAACCACTACAAGATGTTGTGGGACTTTTTGTGACATTAAAAAAATAATACCAAAAACTTTTTTATTTTTTGAACGGCAATCAAATAATACCAAAAACTAGGACAGAAAAACACAATCTGAACTTATATAAGAACGAATTAGGTCAAAAATTAGGATTTCAACTTGTAATTTTGTTTAACAGAAAAAAGTATAAATTTGAATACATTTTAAAAAAATAAAGTAAAAAAAATTACCTCAGCACAAATAAATCCTCTTTCAAAATCAGTATGAATTGCTCCTGCAGCTTGAGGAGCCTTGCTTTGCCTTCTAATTTGCCAGCATTTCACCTGCAAATATTTTATGCAATTTTTTAATTAAATAATCTGTTTGCATTATTAATAAATTGTAAGAAATAACATAATTACCTCATCAGGACCAGCAGTGAAAAAGTAAATAAGATTAATAGCAGAGAAACCAGTCTTTATAATCTTTGGAAGACAACTACACCAACAAGTCAACAACAACATAATATCAACTGTTTATTTCTCAAATAATTAATAATAAATAAGAAAATAATATTTTTTATATTTAATATGAACAGATTACAGACCTTTGTATTTTATTCTCCTCACAGTATTTTGCTGCTTCATCTTCAGGCAGATCAGCAAGATTTCTTTCTAGGGCACAGCTAAAAGGGATAATTGGCTCACCACCATGTTCTTGAACCCTAAAATTAAGGGGAAAAAACATGATTATGTGATGTCAGCATTGCATAAGCATTATGGAATGATAAATAAAGCTTACCAAGCATGAATCTTGGGTAAAAATTTGTTCTTTTTTCTCGCATAATCTTTTTCGTTCATGTTCACCTGCACAACAAAGTGGCATATGTCTAATAACCAAAAGTGACACCTCACCAGTTTCAATAAATATAGATATTTCTAGAAGAAATGATTTTACCAAATAAACAACGGGTTTTGCAGTCAGCAGTTGAAAAACATTCAAGATTTCAATTTCAGCAGCTTTCCAGTCTCCTAATCGGATATCTTTTTCACTCTCGAGCCAGGCTTTCACCTGCACAAAACCAATTAGAGTCAATGTTCATGAAGTTGACTTTATATATGAAGAATAAAAATAATTACTCAGAAAAAACAATTCGAACAACTTAGCATTTGATAAATATGGGAAAATACTTTCAAACACAATTCATGCTCTATTTTTAGCTGTTTGTCATTGCTCCTCTTCATGCTCTTTTCAAGATCTTCAATCCTTCTTTCCATGAACTCAATATCCTTTACCATATACAAAATTTAATAATTTTATAAATTCTAATTCATACGATTAATAACCTAATGATTTTTAGAACACACCTTTAACCGTAATTCTGCTGTTATAACTTCTAAATCTCTTACAGGATCCACAGAATCATCAACATGAATAATATCAGGGTCTTCAAAAGCACCTATATATAAAAATAAAAATAATAATAAAAATCCAAACACAGATTGCATGTGTTTATCAACATCTACAACAAACAAAATATTTTATAAAAGGAATCTTACGTAACACATGGAATATTCCATCAACTGCACGAATGTGAGATAAGAAATTGTTTCCAAGCCCTTGTCCTTCGTGAGCACCTTTAACCAATCCAGCAATGTCATGAATCTCTAAGAATGCAGAAACCTACCAAAAATTCAATTAATTTAATGAATAATTCACTAATTTGACAGCTCCATAAGTAATAACAAGTTAATGCTTCTACTTATTATGGTGCATAACTCAATATACAAATTTTGTGATACATATATAAGCAGGGCGTATATATTATTACCTCACTCTTTGGCTTGAATAGTTGACAGAGCCATTCAAATCGTTCATCAGGAATATTGACACGAGCTTCATTTGGTTCAATCGTACAAAATGGAAAGTTTTCAGCAGGAATTGACAACTTAGTGAGAGTATTGAAGAGAGTAGATTTTCCTACATTAGGCAATCCAACCTGAAGAAAAAAGTAGTAAACATCGATTAAAACTTAACAGTAATGTAATTCACCAATTCCTATATGATTTCAATATCACAAAAGCAGTTTCGATTGAGAAATTTAAAAGCAGTAGTTCCGGATACACAAAATTGAAGCTATAATCTATTTTATTAGTAGCAAACATGCAAAAATCCTCAATTATTATCATCTATGCTTACAATTCAACATACTAATGACAAGCAATAGCAGAACGAAAAAGCAAAATCATATTTATTACAGTAACTTAGATTCGAGAGCTGAATGAAATGATATAAGAATCGAGTAATGATCGCGATTCGTGAAGAAGTTTACATTGAGAAATTTAAAAATCAGTAGTTCCGGTTACACAAAGTTGAAGCTATAATCTATTTTATCAGTAGGAAATATGCAAAAGTCCTTAATTAGTATCATCTATGCTTACAATTCAACATACTAATGACAAGCAATAGCTGAATGAACAAGCAAAATCATATTAATTACAGTAACTTAGATTTTCGAGCTGAATGAAATGATATAAGAATTGAGTAATGATCGCGATTGGTGATAGATATAATGAGTTGTGAGAAACTAACAATTCCGATCTTCAGATGCGATGAAAAACGGCCGAGGATGGGCCTTTCTACAGGTGCTTCCTTCTTCGCAGCCTTTGGTGGCATGGCGTCTTGTATGATCAGAAGCACCGGAGCAAGAGCGACGGTGGCCGGAGTGAGACTGCGTTCGAAGAGTTATCTAGGGTTTATACCGAGTTAGCTAGATACGAGTGAGTGAGTGAGAGGATTCAGTTTGGGAAAGTTTCAAAAATAATTTATGATTAATGGTAATATTTTCTACCATTTGTTGCTAGTAAAATTTTTATCAAAATCAAACGGTAATATTATAAAAGAATTATTGGATTATACATCTTGTTTTATCAAGTCGGTATGAATAAATAATGAATATAAACATTATTTCTCATAGTTAATTATCTTTTCAAAAATTAAATAAGCAAGTTAATGGTTAAACAATAGTAAAACATCCAAACATTAATATTTGAATGATTAAAATAATTTTATTTTATTTATATAATATGTTAATGGTTAAATAAAAGTAAAAGTTATTAGTTCTTTTCTTTTATTTCAATTGTATTACTAGATGATTTTTTTATTTATTCATATAGCATGTTAGTGGTTAAAAAAACCAGACCGAAAGCCAGCAAATCAGACCGAACTGAACCAAGAATAATAGTCCGGTTCCCGGTTTGATTCTCATGAAAAACCAATTCTCAATCCGATGAAAACCCTTTTAGTTCCAACCGGTCTGGTTTGGTTTTTAGACCGTGCACCTCAAAATAGATCATACATGAAAAATAAAACAAATGTAAGTAGTCAAACAACTTGTCATAACCAAAATCAAACAAATGCATTAGCTTCATACCATTACTTCATTACACTACATAATTAACAATTTACACACCAAAAACCAGACATTAAATATGTTACAAAACCACCAAAAACCAAATAATCAAAAAAAAAAAAACATGCTAACAACAATCATACAACCCTCAACTACTACTACTCGTGTTATACGCGATCTTAACACCCACCGACAAATGAATATTCAAAACATGACTTTTATCACCAAACAACCCGATTCTCCCAAAACTTGCAACACTATTATTCAATGTCGATTTCAAGAACACGCTTAAAACCCGTTTCTCGCCATTAGAAATGAAAAAGTGTTTCGGGTTCACTTTCACTGAGACCCCGAAAGGGGCGGTCCAACCCACGCTATATGACTCGTTTGCACCGATGTTGGTCACGGTTCGTTGGATGGTTCGGGTCTGGTTCAGTTTCGCGAGTGTGATTGAAGGTAAGTTTAGGTCTGCACCACTAACCGTTGTGGGCCCACAATTTGAGCCCGTGTAGTTTAGGACCACGGGTGCTGACCCGTTTATGCCACATAGGAATGACATGTAGTCTTCATAGCCTGCAGATATGTGTGGTATGGTTTATAAAGATGCATTTAAAGAAACTATGATTAATTGATTATGAAATATAAATCATAGCATATATTTTAATCCACGCCAATATTTCATTTGCTAGAAATCTATTAATTTTGCATAAAGGTTTCACCTTTAAATAACCCATCATGCATAAATTCTAGGTGTTGATCAGATTTAATCCACACCGTTCATTTTTGCATAAAGATTGGCCTTAAATTACAGAAATTGTCCTTGTGGTGTTTCAAATTCAACAATTTTCATCCCTAAATATTTTTTTCGTGATTTTTGTCCCTGTGGTTTTCAAATTTCTTTTTTTCGTCAATTTTGGCCTAAAATGACCAAAATACCCTTTTTTTTAATTTCTTTTCTATTTTTTTTCCTTTTTATGTTTCACCCATTTTTAATTTCATTTTTTTTGTCAATTTTGACCTAAAATGACCAAAATACTCTTATTTTTTAATTTCTTTCCTATTTTTTTCATTTTTATGTTTCACCCATTTTTAATTTCATTTTTTCCGTCCACTTTTTCTTTTTACTTTTTTAATTTTCTTTTTTTCCCTTAAAAAACTAAAAAATAAATAAATTAAAAATAAGTTATTTTAGCCATTTTAGGTCCAAATGAACAAAAAAAAATGAAATTTGAAAACCATAGGGACATAAATCACGAGGGAAAAAAAAAAAGTTTAAGGATAGATTCACAGAATTTGAAACACCACATGGACAATTTCCAATTTCTGTAATTTACTCGATAATTTAAGTAATTTTCTTGAATTACTAGGTTATTTAACAGAAGATTAACAACATACCAATATCAAGAACAAGTCCAGGATCTAATGCAGCAGTTGCATTCACGAAACCACTTCCCATATCAAAAGGTGTTGCTGGAGATTGATTTAAATCAGGATTAGCATAGGCCCGTTGGGCCATTATGGGCCCACCATCTTTATCATGAAGAGAAGCAGTTGTTGATAAAGCAGAAGCAATCACAGAAGGACTAAAAAATGGATATTTTTGTTTAATTAAGGCTGCAAGACCAGCAACATGAGGAGCTGCCATACTTGTTCCCGACATCATTGCAAAGTCCTCACCTTAAAAAAAATTAAATAAATTAATAAATAATTAGTATACAAATATTCATTTCAAAAATGGATTATTTTTTTTTTACTTTTTATTTTCATATTCTGATATAATATTACGCATATATCCTTGCAAATTTCAATATTACATATATATCATTCCAAAACCTCAAAATTATGACATATATCTTTTTACCTAATTTAATAATATATAAATCATTAAAATTTTAAAAAATATAAATCTTAATCTAAATTAATGGTAAAATGCCTTAAATACAGTTTCGTCAAAGGTATTTTCTTGCCAAATTCGACAACCGCATTTTCTTTCGTCAAGGGTTTTTAGGCTATTTTACCATTAATTTAGATCAGGATTTATGTTTTTTAAAATTTAAACGATTTAAATATTAGTATTAAATTTGGTAAAAATATATATATGAGAATTTGGAGGTTTTCTAAGGATATAAACGTAATAATGAAAATACGTAATATTGAAAGTTTGCAAGGACGTATATGAAATTATCCCTTTTTTTTAAAATTAAGAGATGGTTTTTTAGAAACATAACTAACTATTTACCAAGAAATTCAACCGAATCGGTGCCACAAGAACTCCAAGCAGCCCAAATAAAATTTCCAGGTGCAACTAAATTAGGTTTTAATATTTCAGCATCTTGAAGGGAATTATCCTGCGGATCGGGTCCTCTTGCTGAATAATACATTATTTTTGGAGCACTGTTACTGAAATTTGCTTCTACTCCACCTGCAATGCTTGCAACTGCCCCAAATTTTATTATCTTTTTTGAAATTGGATCTCTCGATGTTGAAGAATTGTAATATTGTAGTAAAATCTGCAAAAATTAAAAAATAATTAAAAAAAGTAATTATAAAATTCTCTTAAATAAAAGGGAAATAATTATACGGGGAAAGTCACAATGAGTTCATTTGTTTGTCTTAATCCATACAACATAACTTAACCAGAAAAGCCATGAGATGATGCTTTCCCCATTAAGTCACAATTTTTTTCTTTGTTTATCCCATTTATATTAATTACAACTACATGTTATTTATATGACCCGGTTTGTAAAAGTGTTTAATTTTTAATGTTACTTTTTTTAAAATAAAATTTTATTATAAATTTCAACTTTATTAGTTATATAAATCAAACATTTTTTTTATCATTAAAAGCTTCGAATTAAAATTATATATCACTTAATTATGTTTTCTTTACAATAATAAGGACTTGGAAAATAATAAAATTGTCAAATTATATGAAGACTACTCATTCAGCATGTAAAACAAATAAGAGCACTAATTTATCCACACAGACATAATATATCCAAACAGACACTTTAACCAGACAGCAGTTACTGACCTTTGAATCATTGGCAGATGGAATAATTATACCAGGCAAACTCATTGGAACAGGATTAAGTTGAAATCCAATAATAAAAGGATCCATTGAGAATACAATTCCAGTTGCACTCAGATTTCTAGCAGTTTCAACTGCATTATTTATAGTAGATTGCCCTAAAACAAATTTTATAGAATAACTGCAAATTAAGAGGCTTCCTTGAACAATTGTCTGATTCAATCTGCTGGAATCTTGGCATTCATTAACATATTCATCTGAATCATTATTAACTGGATCTGAATCATTCAGTGCATCAGTTGCAGAAACCAGAGTGTAATCTGCATCTGTTCCAGCTGAGAAAACAAGTCACATTATTCAGAATCCAAACATACCCTAAATTGTAAAAAGAAAAAAGAAAAAAAAGCCAAAATACATTTTAGTACCCTAAAATTGGCTGACTAGGTCGTATACTACCCTGAACTTGACAAAATGGCAGATATAGTACCCCGACTCACTAATCTGATCTGGTTTTCTCACGTGATTTGCTTCTAATATCAATATATTGAGATGAACAGAAAACACGATCAAATTAATGAGTCTGGGTAGTAAATCGACTATTTTGTCAAGTTCAGGGTACCATGTTGCACCACCTTTAATAGTTCAGGGTAGTAGAAGAACTAGTCAGCCAATTTCAGAGTACTAAAATGTATTTCTAATCTGTATTTTGGACAAATAAAAATAGAAACAATTAATTAATAAGTAAAACATACGTGCAAGTCCGACTCCTGCAATGGTGATATTATTCCCGAGTAAAATAGAGTTGCTATACTTGCGATCGTGTGCAGCTGCGCCCACCGTAAAGATCCATGGACTGAAGGAAGAAACACTTTTGGGTGATGGTCCAGTGTTACCTGCTGCTTGTACCACAAAAATACCCGTTTTAAATGCTGATAATAAAGCCATATCTATTGGGTTAAAATATGTTGCAATTCCAGGAGGTCGTCTGTTTGGAGTTATTGATAAACTTATTACATCTACACCATCTTGAGCTGCCTGTTACAAAAAAAAAAAAAAAAAAAAAAAAAAAAAAAAAAAAATTTGTTATATGAGCGTGTTTGGTAACGGGTCAAAATGGGTAAATTTTGAAACTTTTAACATCAATGGACCCTAAAAAGTAAAATTTTAATGGGCTTTTTTTGCTTTAGGGACTCTTAATGTTACAAGTTTCAAAATTAGGGATTATCCGTGTAACAAAAAAGGTTGAGGGATGAAATCAGTAATTTTATACAAGCTATAGGGACGATGAATGTAATTTACTCGTGAAATTACGAAAGTTATATTGTTTGGGTTCATAAATTAACTCTTTTGAATACAACTATATAGGAGGTTTTGATGCATTTTTATTAGACTAGCTAGAGATAAAACATAATCCGGTTGACCCAATCATAAGTCAACACAGGTCGAAATTGCCACCTCAGCACTATCTATACCTGGTCAATGGCGGCAACAACATCAGCAGCAAAGCCACCGAATCTTTTGTACAATGCTTTGTAAACAGCAATGCTGAAAAATAAAGCATAAAATCTTAAAATTTAGTATCTAATGGTATTAATTCGTGTTGACTTTTTCACATAGCCTTTGACTTTTTTTGAAATTTGTGGAAATAAAACTGAAAGTGAAATCAGTTTTACTCACTGTGCACGTGGGGCCATTCCACTGGCATTACCAAAGTGATGTCCAGCTACTATAACTGGAATACCATGGTTTCCTGCAGCAATTGAAGCTGTGTGCCTGCAATTATATTTATTTTTTAATAAACATAAATCTCTCCGCAATAACAGGAAAAAATTCCAAAATGCATTTTAGTACCCTGAACTTGCCTGACTAGATCCTCTACTACCCTAAATTATTAAAGGTGCAACAATATACCCTGAACTTGACAAAATGGTCGATTTAGTACCCTGACTGACTAATCTGGTCTTGTTTTCTCACGTGATTTGATTATAATATCAATATATCGAGATGAACGTAAAATTTTTAGCCAGCAAAAGCTCCAACGAAAGTAAGTCAAGTTAGAAAACACGATCGTATTAATGAGTCAGGGTACTAAATGGACAATTTTGTCAAGTTTAGGGTATCATGCTGCACCTTTAATAGTTCAGGGTAGTAGAAAGCCTGGTCAGCCAAGTTAAGGTACTAAAATGTATTTTGGCAAAAAAATATATATATAAACTAAAATAAATAAAAAATTTACTTACGTCCCATGACCATCACCATCAAATGGTGAAGCATAATCTTGAGAAGCATTAAAAATCCCTCGGGTAATAGCAGATGCTGCAAAATGGCGGGCCCCAACAACTTTTCGGTTACACGAGCCCGAAGGGAAATCTCGGGTCACCTCACAAATGCCCGTGAAGTGTTCGGGAACAGGGTAACTCTTCTCAGAAAGCCCGTCAGCAAAGCTCACATGGGTCGGGTCAATACCCGTATCAATTAGCCCGATTACAACTCCTTCGCCAGCTGTCTCAAACCCGCCTTCTTGGAGCCAAGCTCCTTGTGGTAATCCCAAGAATTGTGGAGTGTGAGTGGTTGCGGTTCTGACGGAATAATCGGGGACCACATTTGCAACTTCTTTTCGACCCGATAACTTATTCACCTTCATACTTACAATAACATTAAAGGGTTTGATAATAAACTACAAAATTATTTTTTTATAATTACTTGCTAACAATTTATTAATTTTTTTAATTTTTATATTTCATAATTAATTAATTTTTCTGCAACAGGTGCAGAATTGATTGTTTCACAATATTCATAATTAGAATCACTTTATCCAAATTCCGAACAATAAAAATTTAGATACTCGGTTTAATAATGCACATGCAAATACCCCATTTATGTCAAAAATAATTATTTAATAAAATGTAAAAGCAATATTAATTTTTATATTTTTTTACGACAAAAATGACTTTTGATAGTAGAACCTGTATCTATATGGTAAATACTCAATCTGGAAATAAAAGTTTTATAATCATATTTTTATGTTAGACTAGACTAGACAGGCTGGACCACTTTCTTAATGCATATTTTTTTATAACTGGATGGTCAAAACATTTAGTATGATATTTCTATTACTAGCATAATAAATTCTATAAATGGTAAAAGATTATAAATAATAATTAATTAATACAGAAAGAGATTATGTTTATACCTGTTGAGGAGTAACAAGAACTGCAAATCCGTTAATTAAGTAGTGATAACTGTATAGTTTCATATATTTCTCCCCTTTTAGAACTCGTCTTAATAGTGAATCATGAACTCTTGCAATACGGGAACCATAATGGTGGTGTTTGCTCGTGATGTTACTGAAACTAATTTAGAAAAAAGAAAACAAAATTATTTTCTTTTTCTTTTGTTATATTATTGACTAAAAGATTATATTTACAAAAATAGTAAAGTTGAAAAGCAATTAATTTGATCCATAAAGTCAAAGTGCATACCAATTTATCAAGACTATACAATCATCACTTAATTTGATCACTATCACACCACAACTATTTATGTCATCATATAGGTTGGTAAAGTAGGAAGCACCAAAAAGGTATTGTGTATATATATTTATGTACTAGCCGTTAAAATAATTTAAATTCCATATAACATCTGGTGATAATCTAGTGGCAAGAGCTTCTGAATGACTTCCTAAAGTTCACTTGACATTTTCTTGATCACTTGGTAAATAAAATTGATGAGGTTTTACTTTTTAATCATTACAATTTTGGTTTTTTTATCCCATTTCAGTCACTAAAAGGTGGTTTTTTCATCAATACTCTCATTGGATACCAATGACTCAACGGGCAAAAAAAACAACTTTTAGTGACACACACATGAATACAAATAATCATTGTTTTCATGTAATTTACCCCAGAAAATGATAAATTCCTTTGTATTTTATGTAACTTACCCCATAAAATGATAAATTCATTTGTATTTTATGCAACTTACCACCGAAATTTCAAATCTAGCAACAAAAGCAATACAAATTGAAATTTTACTCAACCTAGTAACAAAACGAACAAAACATATCAATTTCATATAAAAAATCATTAAAAAAAATATAAAAAATGCGTAATTTCAATTTTCACCTTGGATTTTCGAGTGTATTTGCTCGACCTGAACTAGAATTAGGGAACACAAAATGAGTAACATTATTCTTCACTCTACTCAGCTTATAATTACGAAAAGCAGAAGGAGCTTGTTTAAGAGTAACTATAAACACACCAGCAGACGATGAATCAGCATCTTCCTCACATCGAATACACCCGATTAAAACTACAATCACCATTAATTTCACAATGCTCTCCATTCCCGTTTCTGTTCCCCCAATTTTGTAGCTCTTCAATTGGTTCGGAAAACAGCGAATTAGACGTAATTTAGGGGCTGTTTGTTGATCTGAGATGTTGTGTGAAGCAACCAGTTGGAGTCCATTGAAGAGGAAGTGAAATTGGGGAAACGGACATGAGAATTTGGAGAGATAAACCAGCTTTTTTACGAGAGAGAGAATCTGTGAAGAGAAAAAGTTTCAAGTGTTGGGTGGTGTGCACATGAACGTTTTAATTTGTTAATTAGCGAAGAATTTTTGTATGTAAAGAAAAAAGGGATTAAAAATTAGTTCCTCCGATTCAAAATAAGTGATACACTTTTTATATTAGGTGTATTAAAATAAGTGATACACTTTGAAAATTTACCTTATTTGGTAAAAAATGGTGAGCCCCACATCCACTAACTACCTACTTTAATAAAGTCAAATGACACATTTACCCTTACTTTTACTTTTAAACATCATTAACTTTAATTTATTGAAAGATTGTGGGACCCATTCTCCACTAACCATCTAATTAATCTAATTTAATCCTCATTACAAAGTTTTGCCTCAAAAAGCGTGAAAACAAGAGTGTATCACTAATTTTGAATCGGAGGAAGTATAACGTTTTGCTTTTGTTTGTTTTTGAGTGTTGGATTTTAAGCCCTACACCGCCTCACTTCCCACTCTTTTTCAAAGCATTTTGTAATAGGAGTTTTTGTTTTTATATGTACAACAATGATGTTAAATCATGCCAAAGATAGGAATATAAATGTAGGGAAATTAGGGGTGTAAATGAGTCGAGTCGAGCCGAGTACTGCCAAGCTCGAGCTCGACTGGCAAGCTAAAACTCAAGCTCGAAACTCGACTTGATACTCGAAAAGCTTCCATTTTTTAAGTTCGAGCTCGACTCGCCAGCTAAAACTCAAGCTCGAAACTCGATGAGCTTCCATTTTTTAAGCTCGAGCTCGACTCGATGAAAGCTCGACACTTTCGAGCTCGACTCGACTCGGCTCGAAAAATTTTGAACTTTTAAAAAGTGCATTTTTTTGTTGTAAATATGTATATGGAAAAGGGTTAAAAGGTAATTATGTATATGGAAAAGAGTTAAGAGGTAATTATGTATATGGAAAAGGGTAAAAAGGTAATTAAATAAAAACTCGATAAACCTCGCGAGCCTAGCGAGCTGTGTATTTTGGAACTCGAACTCGACTCGATACCATACTCGAGTAGCTCGAGCTCGAGCTCGACTCGGTTCACAGCGAGTTGATTCCGAGTATTCTTCAAGTCGGTCTCGAGTAACTCACGAGCCGTCTCGACTCGATTACACCCCAAAGGGAAATATATATATATATTTATCTAGCAAGAAGTGGGATGTACTGAACCCCCGGATTTTTTACTGGGCCTATAAAAGGTTGGACCGAACTTTTTTAACGTATATGATTTTGAAACAGACGAAAAAGTTGATTAATACTATTACACTCCTTTTGTCGGAAAATATATTTATGGATGTTTTGAAATTGTTATAATATTAGTTTTGTATATTTTAGGTTTTTTTTCATTTATGTACTTTTTAGATTATTAACTTATTATAAATACTAAATAATATTATAATCCAATTTGACCATTTTTAATCGGTTAGTCCCTAAACATGAGTCGTAAAACATTGAACTCTGCAACTCGGACATACAACATACTCCCTCCGTCCCACAAAAAAGTTCCCATTTCTAACAAAACTTTTGTCCCACAAAAAAGTTCTCATTTCTCACATTTGATGGGCTCCACATAATAAAATATTATTATTCTTAAGGACCCCACTACTAATATCCACTAACTATCATTCTCTCTCCAATCAAACCTTATATTTTAATCAAAATTAATACCAATGACCCCACCACTAACTACCACCTAAAAACTTGTGCCAAGATGAAATGGGAACTTTTTTGTGGGACGGAGGGAGTATATATACAGTGGCAAAAGAATACATGATGTCAAAGGAGTTTTGTTTTTACATGCATTAAAGTTTCAAACTTACATTTAGAGCATGCGGTATGGCAAAATTATTTGCCCGTTAAAGTCCTCTCTAACGGAGTTATAGCCAATTTGCCACGCCGTGCCCACCTTTTAACACCCCCTCGCCATACCTACAACATCGTTAAACCTTTTTTTTTCTTTTTTAATTTTGTAAATTATGATTGGTTAGAGGTATTTTTTATGGGTCCTAAAGGTGTATTATAGGATATTAAATCAGGGAGGGTAATTTTGAAGTGAGTATTAAAACCATGTTAAAGTATCAAAAATATCTTTAACATGACTATAACATGCCACACCTTGTACTCTAAGATATATAATTCTTTTATATATATACTAAATTTATAATGTACTCCGCAATTAACTTTATAATGTACTAAATTTACATATATTTTTTACACTACCTGCAATAGTAAAACACATATATCTTGATGTATTAAGGATTACGGTGTAGTGTATTGGATTCCCAATCATTTTAAAAATAGCTAATAATAAAACCTCATATACTCATTTGTAATATATCTACATGCTAGTTTAACAAAGATAGTAAAAATAGAAATAATAAGGCCTCTCCCAACCCTTACCCATCACTAAACTCATCAGTAGCGCCACGTCATCACATCCTTACTGACACGCTACTGACACGGTCGTGCCAACCCTAACTCATCACTAACACATCTTTATACTACATCATCATTTTTAATTAAATATAAATTTAATATATTATTAAAAAGTTAAAAATTAAATTTATAACAAATAATAAGAAATATTTTTTTGTAATATTATTACAAAAAAAATAAAGAAAAAAAGAAAAAAAAAGGATTTGGTATAAGTTTACATGCACATGGTACAAGCCTATTAAACCAAAAACCCCTTTTCTTCCCCCCCCCCCCCCCCCCCCCCCCCCCAAAGCTTCCCCCCTTCCCCTGGCAAACCCCATCGACGCATTCTTCTAGCCGTCGCCACCCAGACGTGTTTTTCCGACGCCGGTTTGTGACGCGCCGGTGCCAACGGCGTCACTACTTGACGGGCCAAAAAGTGCTACTGACGGGGTGAGGAAGCCAGCGTTGGCACAGGTCTAAGCATGCATGAGGGTAAATTCACACTTTTTGCGCAAAAAGAACTGAACTTTAATGATTGGAGAAACACCAAGATTGTTCTTCTCTCCTTTATGTTTGTGTGCTTTTTTTTTCTCTAAACGGTATGGAAGATATTTGATTTTATATTATTTGTTCACGTATCTTTAATTGTTTATTAGTTAATGCCTTAACAAAAAAATCGTAACATATAAACCAAAGTAAAAGTCACAACAAAATATGTTAAAGTCATAAAATCACATGTTACTGAGTCAACAACTTTTTTTCTCCAATCAAGTCAAAGATTGTGTCAGAATGCCAATCAGGTCAAAGATTGTGTCAGAATGGTACTCGAGACTTGGATATACATGACAACAATTCATAATAACCATGTTTAATTATGATACACAAACAATAACAAGATCAGAATATTAATTACTAAACTTATCTTACATGAAATTAAGTTTATGTACTCGTAATTAATTTCCATTTCAAAGTGAGATCACAGTTTCTCGTCATGCTATTGGGTAAGAGGAACACATTCAAGCTCAATTTGCAACACACCTTTTTCAACATTTTGTAATTTTAGATCAATTTCTTGTTTAATAGTCCCTTCTACCATTGTGATTACACCATCTTTGACCAAATTGTTTGACTTATCAACCTCAGAATTATCAGATGCTTTTGCTGCAGAAAGTAACGGTTGGATATCGATCTCAGCATCACCCATGAAATCATCAGCTTTGAATGTATCTTTATCATAAACAATCTGCATGCAACATAAACACAAAACTTGTGAAACAAGTTATTATGTGTGTTTAATGTTTAATTCTGACTTAGGTTGTGTTTGTTTGCAGCTTAATGGAACCAATCAGCGTTGAATGCTTAATTATTCAGCATTCAGTGTGTTTGTTTAGCGCCTCTGAATGAAGTATATGTTGAATGGGACAAAAAAAAGCTGCTGAATCATTCTTCCTTAGGACATATGCTGAATCATTAAGCAGTCAGAATTCTTATAAAAAATTAAAGTTTCTCACATTCAAAACAAGTTTTATACAAAACATCTTAATCATTCAGACCGTTGAATCATTCAGCACTTAATCATTTTGTTCTTATCAAACAGCACCTTACCACTTTTAAAAGAGGAACGTTGTTGGGGATCGATAACATTAGTTTTTCGTTCCATACAGGATTAAGGTTGTTTTTAATAACACGTGTCTTCACTGACTGCATTACAAGTATGAATCTTATCAATATTAAATAATATTATTACTTTCGAATATAATTAAATTTTTAATTTTTAATTAAGGTGTGAGGCTTACTTGGTTTCCCAATGAAAGGATAACATAAGGATCGCTAGTCTTAATATCTCGGACAGCTAAATTGGTGCCTTTGACCACGTTGACTTTTATTAGACCGATAAATTCAACCATACCTGCCTATACAGTAATAATGTTTTCAATACAACTTTAATATAATTAAATTACGATTAGTTACTTAATTCATTTCAAAATAAGTGATACATTATTGGTTTTATAATTTTTTAGGCAAAATATTATAATGGAGGTTAGATTAAATAAAATTGGATATTTTAAATAAAGTAATATTAATGATTTAAAAGAAAAATAAGGCTAAACAAATCCTTTCACTAATTAAAAAAAAATATTACTGGGTGTGGGCCCCACTGACTTTTACCAAATAAGGTAATCATTTATTTTGAAACCGTCAAAAATGCACTTATTTTGAAAGGAAGTACTCTCTATCATCTTAGAAGACAAAAAACACAAAAGCAATTACCATTGAATTACTCTTCTTAGGAGCAACACTAGTACCATCAGCAGGCTTCTGAGTGTTTTCATTATCTTTTTTCCGCCAGCTGTTACGAAATGCTTGACCAATACTATGCATTCGAACATTATTTGAATTTTTTTTGTCCATAATTGCACCAATAAAGGTTGTTGAAGCACATTGTAACGATGCTGAAGATGCAGACGGATGAAGATGTACTTGTTTACTTGAATCCGTAAATTCTTTCGTCTCATATTTTCTCCTAATTATTTATGCATCAAATCGAATTAGTTACTAATTATGATATGATTACTCAAACAAGTTTAATTAATTAATTACCTGATAAAGTCATGACATTCCTCTACAGAAGAATCTGGTTTTGGTTTTTTATAGGTGTCGGGAATTGATGCTTCATATTTTGCATTCATCATTGCATTCCCGCCACATTTTACAACATTATCAACTTCTTCATGTGTCCATTCATCTAAATTCACCGATAAAACCTGTATGCAAATTGACTTTGTTTGACTTTTTATTCACGATTTGAATAGATATATATGATTTGTACCTTTGTTATGTGAACACCGAGGCTTCTATGTGCTCCTGAACACTTGATGCAGATGAATGCTCCAAAACTTACAGATCTGGCCACACAAATTAAAATGAAAAAAAAAATAAGATTTTAAATAAATTGTAAATGAGTCAACATAGCATATGGTAGGAAATGGATAATTAATTCTAGAAGGGGTAGAATAACAAGGGCATGTTTGGGAAAGCTTATTAACAAGGCTTACGAGCTTATTAGCTTATTAAGCTCCAAATAAGCTTGATTTTGGAGCTTAATAAGCTAATAAGCTCCGTTAATAAGCTTTCCCAAAATGGATTTCTAGGGTTAGAGTTACTCTCATTCGAGAAATAATGGATTTCTCTGGACAATCAATCAATTTGTGGTTGTTTAGGACCTGTTTTATTGTTCTATTTCAATTTCAATTAAGTTCTTACTCGTATTTTAGTGTTGAATCCTTTATTTCTTGTTCATCAATTTCACACTTCGTATCATTGGTCCGACCTGCCGATTCATTACTCACGTTTTGTCTCAATTACCGATTTGGAAACTTTCCATTTGGAAAAAAAATCGATTTTGCAACTACCGATTTGGAAAGCTTTGATTTGGATAGATTCGATTTGGAAACAGAGGATTTGGAAATTTCCGATTTGGAAATTTGAATATTTGATCCTAAAATCACGATCCTAAACTCACAATCTGCATCCTTTATAGCTGATGTAATTAATTTTGTAGTTTATCGAATTGAACAACATGATGTTCAGATTCAGCAACTCCAATCGGATATCACAGATATTAAATCGCAGCTTCGATTATTGGTGGCTGACCGACATGAGAATTATGAGTTCCGTAAAATAACGATCGCATGGATGAAGGAACAAGGTAAGCAACACATTTCTGGTGATGAATCTGATCATCTTTTTGAAGCTCGTCATGGAATCAACAAAAATGATGAGCGAGGAAGAAAATCCAAATGCTGATTATCAAGGGACGAGTAGAAAGTGGTGATGATGAAACTAACAAAATCAATTGGATTGGAAACGCTTCATCTTACTACCCTTAATGAGATTTTCATCATTTCAACTAATTGATTATTTTGATTTATTCCAAATACTAATATATATAAGCTTTAATGTCACTAGAACTCAACCATTATTTCTCTATTTAAAAGGTCTATATTTACTTTCACAAAAAAGGCTAATTTCGAATTTGATCTTACCATCACTAATGTCAGCATCTATCATCACTACGCACCACCACTCGTCACCATCGCTATTGTCACCACCACGGGTACTGTCGTCACTTTGAAATATAGTTACCGGTACCCGCCGCCGCATTGCGCGGGTACCCTGCTTTTTTTTGGAAACGGCAAATGAAATAACGGAAGCCTACTCGCAATTTTTCAGCGAGCACCCCGAGTTCGAGCTCTGCATAAGCGGGCAAACCCAGCCCCCAAAGAGATTTCCAAGGAAAATTCCCCATATGTGCCCGTGTGAGGTATGAGTTAAATTACGCTAATGCAACGCTCCCAAAGGGATTCGAACTCACAATCTGCAGCCCACATAGGTATAAACCCAGTGCCTCAGACCAGCTAGGCTAGTCTATCTTATTGTCTCTATTTTAATTTCATTTCAATTTTTATTCCTATTTTAGTGTTAGAATCCTTTATTACTTGTTCGTCAATTAATTCCATGTTTTGTACCAGCATACAAATGGTCAAAGAGGGTTAAAATGAAGTCAAAACAAGCATGAAAAGTTTAAAACTTACACCCATTTTGGATCTTGAGTTCCACAATCTGCACAGAGCATATTACCCGATTCAGAGATAAAACCTGCCAGCTTTTCTTTTGGGCCTAATCACATTACATCACCAAAAAAAATTAGTCAATTAAAGGGTTAATTTCATACATGTCCTTGTAAACTTCTAATATTACGTATATATTCTTCCAAACTTCATTATTATGTATATATCCTTTCAAAACCTCAAAATTCTCGCATATATCTTTTTACCTAATTCAATAATATTTAAATCATTTAAAATTTTATAAGTTTTAAAAATATTTGAATATTATTAAATTACGTAAAAGGATATATATGTCAATTTTGAGATTTTGGAAGGACATATACGTAATAATGAAGTTTGCAAGGATATAAACGTAATATCAGAAATTTACAAGGACGTGTATGAAATTATCCCTTAATTAAAAATCATATCAGCTGAATGTGTAAATATCAAAAAAAAAAAAAAAAAAAATTATAATTTGCAAGAGAACTAATTACATACTAGCAGATTTCTGGCTGCTTTCCCCATTTTCTCCAAGTTCAGTGACTTTTCCTTCATTTTTGCAACCTAAAGCCATGATTCGAATCTCCGAAATGTTAAACTATTGATGTGAGAAATGATGTTTTTCACAAGCACAATTTCTTAGGATTATAGCATATTATGGTCAATGTATTAAGCTTGCGAACATCAATTTCATAAATTAATTAGCATATCATCGTAACCCCAAACATTGCATAAACAACAATCTGCAAAAAATGAAAAAAATAAAGGGGTCGATCATTACATGATGCATTGGCGGTATCCTTTTTCTTATCCGTTGTAGATGTTACATTTTCGGTATCCTTTTTCATTTGATTCGTAGACATTACACTGCGGGTATCCGTTTTCTTATCTGTCGTGGACATTACATTGCCAGCATCCTTTTTCTTATCTGTGGCAGACGTTACATTTTCGGTATCCTTTTTCTTATCCGTCGAAGGCATTACATTGCCCGTATCCGTTTTCTTATGATCCGTAGACACTACATTATTTGTATCCTTCTTCTTATGATCTGTAGATGTTACATTTTCGGTATCCTTTTTCTTATGATTTGTAGATGTTACATTGCCCGTATCCGTTTTCTTATCCGTGGCAGGCATTACATTCCCGGTATCTTTTTTAGTATCCGTAGTAGACTTTACATTGCCGGTATCAATTTTCTTATCCGTCGCAGACATTACATTTCTGGTATCTTTTTTACTATCCGCCGTAGACATTACATTTCCGGTATCCGTTTTCTTATCCGTCGCAGACATCACATTCGCGGTATCTTTTTTCCTATCTGTCGCAGAATTTATATTTCCGGTATTTGTTTTCTTATCCGCCGCAGACATTACATTTCCGGTATCCGTTTTCTTATCCGTCGCAGACATAACATTTCCGGGATCCGTTTTCTTATCCGCCGTAGACATTACATTTCCGGTATCTTTTTTCTTTTCCGTCGTAGACATTACATTGCCGGTATCCGTTTTCTTATCCGTAGCAGACATCACATTTCCAGTATCCGTTTTCTTATCCGTTGCAGACATCACATTCCCGGTATCTTTTTTCTTATCCGCCGTAGACATTACATTTCCGGTATCCGTTTTCTTATCCGTCGTAGACATTACACTTCCGATATCTTTTTTCTTATCCGTAGTAGACATTGCATTAACGGTATCCGTTTTCTTATCCGTTGCAGACATCACATTTCCAGTATCCGTTTTCTTATCAGTCGCAGACATCACATTCCCGGTATCTTTTTTCTTATCCGCCGTAGACAAAACATTTCTGGTATCCGTTTTCTTATCCGTCGCGGACATTACATTTCCAGTATCTTTTTTCTTATCTGTAGTAGACATTACATTTCCGGTATCCGTTTTCTTATCCGTCGCAGACATCACATTTCTGGTATCTTTTTTCTTATCCATCGCAGGCATCACATTTCCGGTATCCATTTTCTTATCCGTCGTAGACATCACATTTCCGGTACCCGTTTTCTTATCTGTCTTAGACATCACATTCCCGGTATCTTTTTTCTTATCCGTAGTAGACATTACGTTTCCGGTATCGTTTTTCTTATCCGTCGCTGAGATTACATTGCCGGTATTCGTTTTCTTATCCGTCACAGACATTACATTTCCGGTATCCGTTCTCTTGTCCGTCGACATTACATTTCCGGTATCTTTTTTCTTATCCGCTGCAGACATTACATTGCCGGTATCAGTTTTTTTATGATCCGTAGACATTACATTATGCGTCGTAGACGTTACACTTTTGGTATCCCTTTCCTTAACATCCGTATACGTTACATTATCGGTATCCTTTTTCTTATGCGTCGTAACATTGTCGGTATCCTTTTTCTTATCATCCATAGACATTACATTATTGGTATCCTTGTTCTTATGCGTCGTAGACATTACATTGTCGGTATCCTTTTTCTTAAGATCCGTAGACATTACATTATCGGTATCATTTTTCTTATTCGTTGTAGACGATACATTGTCGGTATCCTTTTTCTTATTCTCCGTAGACGATACATTGTCGGTATCCTTTTTCTTATGATTTGCAGACATTGCATTGTTGGTATCTGTTTTCTTATGATTTGTAGACATTTGTGCTTCAGGAATCGAATTGCAGCAATGAATAATTGAATTCTCTACGCATCTGCATTTTCATCATGATATCCCAAATTTAACATCATCGATTACATTAATAAGCTTTTCGTGATCCTAACATCATATAAATCGTGGAGAATTTGATTCTTACCTGATACGTTATTCGAATCCGTTTTCTTATGCGCATGGAAAATTATGCCTCAGAAATCGAAATGCGGCAAAAAGTTATCAAATTTTTAATGTATTGCATTTTCTATCAAAATCGATTTTTTTCCACCTTGTACTTGTGCATATCGTTGAGATTAAACAAACAGCATAGAAAACGCGATATAACAGATGGAGTGAATTACATACTTAGTCCTTGTCTTTTTCCTAACTTGCTAATTTGGTCTATTTAATAAATCTTTGCTATTTTAGTCTCTCAAATAGTTTCTTTTACATTATTGGTCTTTGGCTCGGACAAATTAATGAATTTATCGTTATTTGGGTTCTCTTTAATTTTTCATACCACAAAATTACTTCTCATACGACGTGTTATATATGAATACAATTTTTTACCTATGTCTATTAACCCACTGAAATTCGAACCGAAACTGAAAATATGTAATCGGTTTGGTTTTGATTTTGAAATTTATTATTATAAGTTTCGACCCTATTAGTTTCGGTGCAACAGTTCGAAATATTAAGGTAAGTACATTATTAATTTATTTTGCACTTGATAACCTGCTTTTTTTACGGCATTATCAAATCAATCATTTGATTCTTAGATAATCAAGATATTACAAGCAAGCATAAAGTATCTAAAAAATAACAAATTATTATTAAGATTTGACATCACTTATAATTTAAAATACAAATTTATTTACACATCCTTAAAAGGTGAAAAGGCAAAAAAAAGTTACAAGAAAAAGAAAAAAATAACATGCTAGACAAAATCAAAGGAATAAAAATTAAAAACGTAATTCGCTCCAATACACTTCTTTTACGGGAAAGAAAGAAAAGGAAAACCTCGTGAAAGAAGAATCGCTATAAAATTAAAATTTTAAAGGATAATCCAGCATCATCTTTGACTTTTAGATTTGAAGAAAATAGCTCTAATTAAACTAAAAGTTTTGTTTGGGCTATGTTCATTGAAGTTCTTTTTTGGTGTTTCTAGTTTTTTATTTCGAAAATTAAACTCTAGCCATCTTATATCATCTTATAATAGTTTTTACATTTTAATTCTTATTTTTATTTCTACCACATTTAGCCATCTTATATCATTTCATGTCATTTCACATACTATAACTTCTAATTATTTTGTCAAATTTTTAATGATACTAAAATCACTCACAAAGGTAAAATTTGAAAGAAAACAAATGTCAAAATGAAAAGCTACATAGGTAAATTTTCGAAATGAAAAGTTACCATAATATGATAATATCAATAAAAATCATATTTATATTAAATTTAGCTAATGTTTTTTTGTACGTTAATTCTAATTAATTAAAATGTGTTGGATAACAAACCAACCCCTTTAAACTGAAAACGATGGCGGTTAGAAGGCGACAGGAATTGAACGTTGTGGCCTGGGCAGTTAATCGTTAAATTTACATTAAATTCCACTGAGGAATTTTGTGTACGGACGATCTATTATCCAAATTCCAATTCACCGTTTAAATTTTCGTTGGAAATAAAACAAGCAGTTGATGTGCCTTTTTTTAATTCCGTAAAAAAATTGATTTTTATATCTTCAATTTGAAGCAAATAGCAAAATTATTCAAAGGAACTAGAATTATGCCCATGAAATTGAATCGAAACAAGATGGATTTTTCTTCATTTTCAGTCCCAAAGCGATCGCCAGAAGCAAGTAAATCCAAAAAACATTGCAAATCAAACAAATTTAGAAATCGTAAGGTGTTTCAGTCGGATCAATCTCGCAGAATCGATGATCTGGAATGGACGAATCAGATTCCACAATGTCCAGTTTATCATCCTTCAATCGAGGATTTTGAAGATCCGTTACAATATATTCAAAAAATTGCACCAGAAGCTTCAAATTTTGGTATCTTTTATTAGCCCTTTTAAGTTTCATTATATCATAATTAAGTGAAATTGATATTTGCAGTTAACACTTAACACTATAAGAAAAGGGGAATTAATATTCCTACCACACTTTTTGATGCTTATACCATACTGTATAATTAAATCTGCATATTGTATAAGTAAACAATACAATAGTTGTGGTAGATAATAAAAACATGTGGTGTAAAAATCATCACCTATAAGAAAAGCATAGGGTAAAAAGTACACATCATATTTATACTACATCTGTATCAAAATAAGTGATACATTTGAAATATTGCAGTTTTTTAGGCAAAAGATTAAAATATGGTTTAGATAAATTAAAGTGGATAGTTAGTGGACAATGAGTCCTACTTCTTTTGAAGAAAGTGATATTACTGATGTTTAAAAGTAAAAGTAAGGGTAAAAGTGTAATTTTACTTTATTAAAGTAGATAGTTAGTGGAGAATATGTCACATTTTTTTTACTAAATACGGTAAGTTTTTGTAGTGTATCACTTATTTTGTTCCACTTCAATATAAAAAGTATATCACTTATTTTAATACAGAGGTAGTATATATTATTTTCACAAAAGTAAATATTATTTACGTGCATGTGCTCATATTTCGCGATGAGTTTGTAAAGGTACACATTATATTTATAAAAATAAAAATAAAAATATATAAAATTATTATTCATGTACTGTTCATTTCCTAGTAATGTTATTTAGGTAATTTGCAACGTTTTTATAAATTAACTGAATGTGAACTGTTTGACAGGAGTATGCAAGATTATTCCTCCTTTAATACCTACGACTCCAACTGGTGTTGTAATAAAGAACGAGAAACCAGGTTTCAAATTTACGCCAAAAGTGCAGCCTCTACGCGTTGCTAAATGGACTAAAAATGACAAGAATACATTTTTCATCAGCCCAAAGTAAACATTTTGTTCTAACATTTTCGTATTATTATTGATAAAAGTGGAATCCTGTGAGGACTCAAAAAACGGCGAGGATTCGCGAGGACACCTCAAAAACATTCCAAAAAATTCTGAAAAAAATATATATAACTCTCCATGATTATTACTACATTTGACAAAAAAAAAAAAATTTGAAAAAAAAAATTATGATCTACTTTTTTGCGGATCATAACAATGATCCATATTTTTTTTGTGGATCATTATTATGATCCATATTTATTTTTTTGGATCATTTTTTAAATTTTTTTATTTTTTTTGGATCTTATATGCTGCGATTTTAATGTTTAAAAAAAATTTTTTTTGAAAAAAGTTTGTCCTGGATCATTTTTAGAGTTTTTTTTTTAAGTCCTCGCAGTCCTAACCGGGAAAAGAGTCATCACCGGATCCGGACCCATTATTGATATTATATATATTAACTTATGTCATTCGTTTCAGAAACTATACTCTTGGTGATTTTGAAGTTATGGCAAATAGGGTGTCGGCTAATAAATATTGTTTATCGGGATGTCTTCCGTCTGCATACATTGAAAAAGAATTTTGGTTTGAGATGACACGTGGCAAGAAAAGTACAGTTGAATATGGAGTGAATGTAGATGGAAGTGCATTTTCATCTTCCTCTAATGATCGTCTTGCAAATAGCAAATGGAACTTGAAGGTTTTCATACTTTCCCTTTATTAATTTGTTTGATTTCAGTATTTCAAATATATCTTATACTTCGTAACTATAGTTGTACTCATTAAAGATTTAGAGATGGCAAAATGGTTGGTTTTATGTTACATTTGTCCATATTTAGTCATTGTACAAATTTCTAACTAATTGATCATGAGGCAAAATGTTGACATAATGATCCAAATAGATATAAAAAATGACATGTAACTTGATGTAGGGGGTTTTATGCCTTAAAAACACACTTTGGGACATTTTCACCCCGTTTTTTGACTGGTTCAAATCGACTCATTTATAGGTAAATGGATTAAAACTATAACCTCTAATACACAAGTTATGACTTATTTCCCTTTTTTTATTTCAGAAACTTCCAAGGCTTCCAACATCAGCCCTTCGTTTGGTGGAAAATGCAATTCCGGTAATATGATACTTTTTCTTCACCGAATCGGTCACATATGTCGATTTTTTTGTGCACATTTGACCAAATCCTATAACTTTTGACTCGTTTTTCAGGGTGTGACCGATCCCATGTTGTACATTGGAATGCTCTTCAGCATGTTCGCATGGCATGTAGAAGATCACTATTTGTATAGGTATACTATAAACTTTGATGTTTTTCGCAACATTATACGTATTAAAAAGGGTTGATTTTAAATTTAATGCATCTTTAATTTCTTCTTGTAGCATAAATTATCACCATTGTGGAGCACCAAAAACATGGTATGGAGTTCCTGGTAGTGCTGCTAATGAGTTTGAGAAAGTGATCCAACATCATGTTTACACTAGAGAAATTTTATCAAATTATGGCTCAAATGGAGCTTTTGAGATGCTTGCGGATAAAACGACTATGTTCCCGCCAAAAATATTGTTGGATAATCATGTGCCCGTTTACAAAGTTGTCCAATTTCCGGGAGAGTTTGTTATCACCTTTCCTAGAGCGTATCATGCTGGTTTTAGTCACGGTATAATCTTTTTAAATAAATTTAAAACCATGGTTAAAGTTAGAGCAAATTACATAACATCAGTCCTATAAGTTTATTTATTACACTAAACATCCCTGGTGTATTAAGTACTTTTATATTGGTGGTCCCTTCCGCTATTAAGAAATTTTAAATGACCAAACTACCCTTTTAGCAGTCCACAACCTAAGACTTAAAAATTCTCAATCTTTATGTGTTGTTATAGTTGGTCATGGAAATATGTAGGTTTCAATTGTGGGGAGGCGGTAAATTTCGCGACTCGTGATTGGTTTCCATTTGGTGGGTCCGCAAACGAGAAATACACACTTCTTCAAAAGAAACCCGTTATTCCATACGAAGAAATTCTTTGCAAAGAAGCTATGCTTCTTTCCTCAAAAACTTGTAAAAAAGATGATAATTGTGACACGGATAACCGCTTTGTCAAGAACTCGTTTGTCTCTCTTATGCAGAAGTATAATGGTTCGATTTCGTGGTTAAAGTCATTGGACCGATCTCTTAATATCTCACCAAATCTCAAAGAAACCGTTAGTTGCAGCTTGTGTAAACGGGATTGTTATGTGGCTTGTGTTAACTGTAATTGCCGTGCTGATCCTATATGTCTTTTTCATGGTAACCTACAAAATACTTAACTTTTCCTATATGACATTTTGATAATTTATTTACCTTATTTAGTAAAGGATAGTGGAACTCACACTCACTAATTATCTCCTATAACATAGTGAAATGACCGTTTTACCCTTATTTTTTCTTTTAAAAACCATTAACATCACTTTATTTAAAATGTGGGACCTATCCTCCACTAACTATCCACTTTAATCCATCACAATACTCGTTATAATTTTTTGCCTCAAAAACTGTGAAACCAAGTGATAGAGAAAAAGCATTATTTTTAGGGTATTCTTATTAGATAAATTATCATGGTAGTAGTATTAGTTGATATTTAACACACTATGATTATACATCCATACAGATAAAGAACTTATTGGTTGCCATTGTGGGAACAATCGTTTTCTTTCTACAAGACCCGATCTACCCAAAATGAAAATCGTTGCAAAAAAGTTTAAAGAAGAAGAAAACATGACCCAAAGTCACAATGAATCGGGTCGGGTTGAATATGTGGAAACAAAGATTCAACAGAGTAATGCAAAACAGGGGAAGAACAAAGTCAACAGGAAGGTGGCAAGGGGTAAAATGGGAATTCCATACAAGAAATGGACGAGGTCAAGCTGTAGATTGAAGGAAACAAAGAAGAAACGTAGAAGGGTTGCTTCTCAGTGCCACTTTTGTTGTTCCAGAATTGCCCCTTAACAATTATTTAATAAATAGCTTACAACTAAGTACCATATGTATTATGTTATATTGCTACTATATTGTGCAAATGTAAGATAATAATGTTATCATATTCAGCAAAAAATATACTTTGACCATATTCTTCAAAGTTAGAAGTAAAAAAAAGTCAACCCAGCCAAAATATCTAACTATAGTTATAAACTGGTCTTGTGTAATGATTCATACTACACAGCGATAGGTGACAAACGTACCGGTTATTTTGCTGTTATAAGTTAATTTCACCACCTGCTTTTTCTCGAGCCCATAGTACCTTGCAATAGCATCAGTCTCCTGCATTCGTGGAATCTGAAAAAAAAAATTACATATATATATAAAAAAAAAAAAAATGGTAAAGGAGTGTACCATTGACACTGGCCACATATTGTGACCGGACACCCGACCCAGCAACAGGTGCATTCCCCGGTAAATCACCTAACAATGATATCCACACCTCTGCTTGGGCTCGATATACGAGACCCAGCATTTTTAGCACAGAGGGGGACCCACGTTTCAACGGAGGCTGGTGGCCACAAGGGGGGTTTCACGGGGTTCGAACCCGGGACCTCCCACATAGGAGGCCCAAGTCTTACCAACCGCGCCCACCCTTGTGGTTAAATTATATATATATATATATATATATATATATATATATAATTAGAAGAAAGCTTGTTTATCTTAATCGTGATTCGTGCATACAAAAAATTACATGGGAAATTTCATGTTACGAACCATTTATTTGGGTTATTTCTAAGCTCAAACGGGTCAAATAAACAAATTTAGTTGCATAAGGAATGGTCAATTAGTCAAAAGAGTTGGAAGTATCCTAAGGTGTATTTTAAATACATACAACAAATACAACCTCCTAAACCATTTTATTTAAAGCTGATTTAAATTATTGATGTTTGAAGATGATAATTTTAATTTTTACCTGATTGTCAGCAAGTTCATGCTTCTTAAGCATATGCTCCTTCTCTTCAGTAGTCAGTATTTCATGCTTTGGGAATGCAACATGCTTTGTAATGTTCACAAACAGTTCAGTGATCTGAAAACCAGATTAATGGTTATTTTGCAACAAATTGGCAACTTTAGTGGTTCAAGAGATTGGTGAGTGGTGACATACGTCAAAACAGAGGAAAAGTCAATTAATATCATGCTAATTTTCAATATAAATATGTGGAATCTTACTGGGAAAAATTCCACTTTGACTGTGCATGAACTGAACTCTGTCCGAGCAAAATGGTTCATCTTGCCCTGCAAAACTATGATAACCCGATCCAAGCTCTCTTTGTTGAGGATGTTACATAAAATGTATTTAGCTTTTGCTTTGTTTACCTCCTCAGGGCCACAGAAAATGACCAAAATCTGAAACATTATATGCAGAAATTAGCTAATGAAATGGCTTTTGAGATATACAGCCGTACTATTGGCCCAAAAATGAAGCTGAATCATGATAGACTTTTACAGAGTACAGACAAACAAGTAGCACATGAGTTAAATTTTATAATGAACAAGAGACCACACAATGATAACAAGCATTCTAATCTAATTTACAGAGAGGTTAATCGAAAGCAGTTAATAATCCATGGTTTATGATTCCACGCGCTTGTTTGGATCTCAGTATCAGAAAGAATAAACAATCAGATATGATGTTGTTTGCTCATACTCATGACGAAAGGATTGTACATTTTGGAAACAAATAATATGAAATCGAACAAATAAACATCACTAATTATCAGAAACTTGAAACAATGTTCAAACAAAAAATTGGGGGAAATAAGAGGAGATATAAGAGTGTAGTATTATCAGCCGGCTAGAGCATAAACCCTAACAAAACGGTTACCTTTTTGGAAGGTTTAGAGGAGAGAGGGACGCAGATTCGGAGTTGATCGGGTTCAGGCTGGTCACCAAACACTGTACGAAACTCGGCGATAGAACGAGCGATCTCGGAATCGTCGATGACGCAGCCTCTGTCTCTTAACATTTCGAGAACAGTTCTCCGTGCAAGGTAGTAACGATGGCTCTCCGCCGTGCCGGAATCCGCTTTGTTGAGAATGCAGAAGCTTCCGCCAGGTTTAGTGGTTCTAGGTGGACTCACGTAACCAAGTCCTGCTCTGCTACTGCGCTCCGCCATTGTTAGTGTGTGAAAATGGTGATAGCAGTCGTCTGCGAGTGAGTGAAGTGTGTGTTGATGAAGGAGACAGAAGGTTTTTATGACGGAATTGAGGGTGTACGGACACACACAGAATCAAAATGGGGATTGCCAAAAGGGGTAATAATTGGAATTCTTTCTCAATATGGTCATAGTTTGTCTCATTTGCAAAACTATTTTCACATAACATTCTTTGAAAAGAACATAACATTCTTTAAAATCATTTAATATTTCCTACATACTAACAATATTATCATTTTGTTAAATGGTCCTTAAAAACTTTATACTCATTTAATTTAACGTTATACAATACTTTATTTTAATTAAACTACCTTTGTAATATTAAAAAAAAACTATTTTATTTACTTGATTTGTCTTTATACAATACAAATAGATTGAAATGATACTCAAATGACTTGATAGATTAAATTTTGATTACATTCCCAGAAATACAAAGGGTCAAAACTCCCAATGAGAGGAATATGAATCATTTTCTCTCCATAAGAAAATTTAGTATTTAATTTACTTAAGGCTTATAGTCTAGTATAGGGGTGCTTATCGGGCCAAAACCGAACCGAACCGATAGAACCGATAACCGATAACGATGAATTTTCAAAACCGAACCGATAACATGTTATCGGTTTCGGTTCGGTTCGGTTTCGGTCAGTTTTCGGTTCTGTTCGGTTATTTTAGGCCAAATGTTCATTCTTTTTCCGAAAACCGAACCGAACCGATAGAACCGATAACGATGAATTTTCAAAACCGAAACCGAACCGATAACATGTTATCGGTTTCGGTTCGATTCGGTTTCGGTCGGTTTTCGGTTCGGTTCGGTTTTTTCGGTCCAAATGCTCACCCCTAGTCTAGTAGTATTGATGTATATGATGTTACTCATGACTTAATAGTCATGAGTCCAAGTCCCTATGGAAGCAATAAGGAGTAGATTAGATGTTGTTAAAAAATAGTTCAACATATAATTTTACGTTTTAAAAGGAATCAAATATCAGAATTCTTGATTTAAATATTTCGGTTTTGGTTCGATTTAAGTTGATTTCGGTTTCATTCGATTTTTCGGCTCAAATGCCCACCCCTATGTGAAAATCTGCTAATTTTCTTTGCTAATCACATCCTTTGAGTTGAATAATTATACTCACCAAATTAGTAGAAAAATTCAGCAAGAAGCGATACCATTTAAAAAATAAGGCGGATGCCATTGACTGCGTCGGTTTAATGTGAGTTTAGGGACACCATTGGCACGGGTCCGCCAGTGGTTCCGCCAGTTTGCACAAACCAGTTTGGAGATGGAAGAAAAGATAGCGTTAGTTTTGGTAGGGGGCCCAAAGGGGTATTTTGTGTGTGTGGATTTTCTAATGGTGGTCTAAAAAAATTAAAGGGAAATGATATTATTGGCATGGTTACACACAACTATTATACGCAACGGATTGCAAACCGACGATAACCACTAACACCACTATTATGAATTTATGACCCAATAAAAATCCTCCACGTCACCTTCTCATCTTATCCAACAGATTCCACAAAAATCCACCCATTTCTATTTCTTCATACTACTTCCATCTTCACTCCAGCAATTTCACCAACCAATTGATCAAAAATGTCGTTCACAATCTCCACAAGCTTCCTCCAACCGCTCGAAATCTCAAAATCATCGCAATTTGGATCCAGATCCAAGGCCACAACCACCAACATCGTGTGTTCTGCAGATGACAAAAACAAAAACGCCGATGGAAAAGGATCGTTAAAAGCGTTGTCTGCAGCTCTCGCGCTGTCGTCGATTCTGGTTTCATCGACGGTGCCGGCGTTACCAGCGGCGGCGGATATTTCGGGACTGACTCCGTGTAAAGAGTCGAAACAGTTTGCGAAGAGAGAGAAAACACAAAAAGTTTTTTCTACATTTAGATGCATTGAAGCATAAGCTCCTGACAGTGCTCCTGCTCTCGCGATTAAGGCCACCATGGAAAAGACCAAACGCAGGTATTATTAGAGGATCCACAATGATTAGGTCATTACAATTACTTATTAGTATTGTCATGTAGACTTTCCACTCAACTTTCATAAAATGTTATAGAAAAAGCTTATGCTCCAATGCATCTAAATGTAGAAAAAACTTTTTGTGTGTCTAAACAATGACTTATGGAAGAAAAAGCCTAGAAGGTCATTTACCTTCAAATATCCTAGAAAAAAGGTAAAGAGCTTTAGAATAAGCTTTTATTGGAGATGCTTTTATAAACTTTCCCAAAATACATTTTTAGTATAGTTAACTTGGCTTTACTAGTTATCTTGAACTATACACGCTAACTTAATAAAATGATTGATTTAGTATCATGTCTTTACTAATTTGGTCTTGTTTTACTTCTAATATCAATACATTTTACTACTATGAACTTGACTCACTAGCTATCTTAAACTATTAAAAAGGTTGAACACGGTAACTTGACAAAATGATTGATTTAGTATAATGACTTACATATTTGGTCTTGTTTTCAAACGTTTTTTGTTTCTAATATCAATACATTTTAATACTCTAAACTTGACTTAACTATCTTGAACGAACTATTAAATATTGAACATGATAATTTGACAAAGTGGTTGAATTGATATTTTAACTTACTAATTTGGTTTTGTTTTCTCACATTATTTGCTTATAATATCACATATATATTTTAATCCATTAAAAGCTTCGAAAAAATTAAGTCAAGTAAGAAAATGTGATCAAATTATTTCAGCAAATACAACGAGACCATTTTGTCATGTTTGGGTATTATGTTGAAAAAAAAAACTGAAAAAATAATTAAATAACTCCAAATTACTTGCTTACGCGTAGATTCGACAACTATGGGAAGCAAGGATTGTTGTGTGGATCCGACGGGTTACCACACTTGATCGTAAGTGGAGATCAAAGGCATTGGGGTGAATTCATAACCCCCGGGATTCTGTTTCTATACATCGCGGGTTGGATCGGGTGGGTTGGGAGGAGTTATTTGATCGCTATTCGGGATGAAAAGAAACCTACACAAAAAGAGATTATTATTGATGTTCCTTTGGCTTCTCGGTTGGTATTTCGTGGATTTAGTTGGCCCGTTGCGGCTTACCGTGAATACTTGAATGGCGAGCTTATTGACCCGACTGTCTAACTTATTGTTTGCAACGAGTTTATGTGTATGTAATGTTTTTTTGTTTATTTTATGTTACTTTGTTTGTGTTAACATTTAAGGGAATTGAAATGTACATTTTTCCTATTGATTTGGAAATGAAATAGTACTTCATTTAGGTTGAAATGGCGTATGGTTAACGTTAACTAAAGTGAGAAAATTTCATGGCAACAATTCTCATGGTGCATTTAGTGTGAACAACGGTTAAAAACTGCATCGGAAAATTTAAAGCTATAAAAACCTAAAATCATGGGCTGAATAGGACAATATGAGCTAAGGAGCCATTTTGTTACACTCTCATTATTTTTTGTTTCATGCACGTACCGATATCTCATTAATCATAACTCTACTTTGTACTACGCATTTTAAATCGTTACGAAACTCTCATCAAGAAGAATGTAAACATACAAACCATCAATTAAAACATACTGTAATAAATATAAATATAATTAAATGGGTTCAAAATTAATAAAAATCATTTTCTGAAACTATTTTTCTAACAACCTCTACATCGACGGAAAACACAACAAAAATTCAAAATTTTCTCAGTAATTAAGTTCTGCTAAGGATATGTATATATTAGATTTGAGTGTTGAAGATAAGTAGTCCTTATTATAAACTCTGTAGTAGGCCTGTGCAGAAGCAAAAAACCGGACCGGACCAGTTGGGACCGGACCGGACCGAGGACCGGAAAAACCAGATTCGATGGACCGAGGACTGGACCGGTGGTCGACGGTCGGTTTCGGATAATTTCCGGTTTCCTTCGGTTTTGGACCGGTTATAACCGACTGTTTTCTTCACTTTAACTTTTATCACTTTTAGCTGCACAAATCAATTAGCAGTACACGTCTTAATTATAAAATAGGTTTGATATTCATAGTTTAGCATTAAATTTATATATCACATGATCACAAATTGATATCACATGATCACAAATTGATAATTACGTTATTTCTGTTGTAGTATGATTTCAAAACTAATGCACCATGCACGTATAATTAAGAATTCAGACTTGGTATACAATTAGAATTATACCTAGATTTCAGAATCACTATTATCGGATTGCAAGTCCGACAAATTACTGATTGATTGCTGGAGCATGGCAGAAACGAAACAAGAATGATGAAGACGAAATAAGAAGTCGTAGAGGCGTAGATCAGAAACGAAAGAAGTCGTAGACGGTCGTGTGCCAGGGAAAAGGGTTTTTTAATTGCATATTGGGCCTAATTCCTAAGTAATAAGGCTGGGCTTAGCAGCTAATTGGTATCGAGAATTGGGCTTAGCAGTAATAGACGGGTTTTTCCGGTTTTTTCCGGTTTTACCGGTTTAAAATCGGACCGGACCGGATGTACCGGTTCTAAAAAAATACGGACCGAGGACCGGACCAGAAGCTACGGTTCGGCGCCGGTTCGGCGCCGGTTTGTCCGGTCCCGGTCGGTTTTGGTCGGTCTCGGTTCAAACTACACAGCCCTACTCAGTAGATCAACTGGTCATCAAAAATAGTATTACCGGGGTTTCTCTTTACAAGGTCTCAGGTCCCGAGTTTTGTTGAGGGCTTTTCCTGATGCGGAAAAGGAGGTGAAGTTTATTACCGTAAGGCGTTGTTTCGAGGAAATTAAACCGAATAACTAAAAACTAAATAATCGTTAAAAAAAATTAGTCCCTATTACACAAAAAAAAAAAAATGAAGTAACATGGAAACCAGTGAAACTATTTAGACTTGTATTGAGTAATTCGAAGTGATGGAATAAAACTGAACTACCACATGAACCAATTTTCTAATTTTCTAATAATATATGTCAGATTTAACAATAGTTATAACTAAGACCATATTAATTATTCCGACTTCCAATCAAATTGATTCTCCCATAAACAAATCAAATCATCTCTCGCCATGAATGGTGAAGGGAAGGTAGTTTGTGTTACAGGGGCTTCTGGGTTCATAGCTTCATGGCTCGTTAAGCTGTTGCTGGCTCGTGGCTACTCTGTTCATGCAACGGTTCGATCCCTCGGTAATTTTGACTTTCAAAAGTCAACTAATTTTTCGCTTTCATATCCAATAATTTCTTAACCTCTGTTTTTACTCAATTTGTGTTACTATTATGAGTATCTAATCAAATTGTTCATCCAAAATAACAATTTCTTCATTTTCGTTGATAGTTCTCCTCTAATGGCTACCGATTCGATTAAAATACGTTGCAGATGATCCAAAAAAGACAGAACATTTACTTGCTTTCGATGGAGCTAAGGAAAGACTATCTTTATTCAAAGCTAATTTAACCGAAGAAGGATCTTTCGATTCTGCAATTAGTGATTGCGTATGCGTGTTCCACACTGCATCTCCTGTCATATTTAATGTTGATGATCCACAAGTGGGTTTTCACTCTTTTTTTTCTCAATTTTAATAAATTAATATAATTTCTAATGATTTTGCATTGAAGGCACAATTGATAGATCCTGCAGTGAAGGGAACGCTTAATGTTTTGAAATCAGCTGCAAAAGTTCCATGTGTCAAGAGAGTGATCTTGACATCTTCCATTTCTACAGTTTCTTTACATGGCGTAAAGCTTCCTGAATCTGGTATTATGGTGGATGAAACCTGGTTTTCAGATCCAGTCATTTGTGAGCAAAAAAAGGTATATTTATAGGGTTAATGCACTCTTTCATCAACATTTTTTATTGTTTATCATGCTAATTGTGTGTAAATAAGTAAATTACATGAGTATTAATTACTGAAATATCAAAAGAATTTAACCCATGTAACCTACAACCATTTAAAAAAATTTCAGCAAAGTAAAATGACCAAATTAATTTTTTTCAGAAAGTACAGTGACCACATATTGCATTAACCCTATTTTATATTTTCTTAACATTTTCCACGTAGATAAATAATGGTCAAGAAATCATTTTGTCGCCGGTTAAATACATATCCGGCTGCTAATAACTGGTTTCAGAAATACAATGAGTTCATTAAAAAAAACAAAAAAAGGACAATGACCAAATTTTAACTTTTTTAAAAAGTATCATACCACAAAGTGCATTAGCCTGAATTTTGAAATGCTAGTCGCATTTATTCATTGTTATCGAGTTATTATGGTAAGTGCATATATATTTTATTATTCTGTATATTTCAGTCATGGTATTCCCTTTCAAAGATCTTGGCTGAGGATGCTGCAATTAAATTTTCAAAAAATAATGGTAATTTTGAGTTAGTGACTATTCATCCTGGCTATTCGATCGGTCCTTTATTACAACCGACTCTAAACTTAACTTGTGAGGGAATTTTGAACTTGATACAAACCGGTAATTGTTGACTATGATTAACATTATGTCAACATGATAAATTAATTAATGAATTATGATAAAAATAAATTTATGCAAATGTAGGAAAGGAAGTATATTCTGATGGAATGTACAGACTTGCTGATGTGAGAGATGTTGCTCATGCACATATATTGGCTTTTGAGAACCCAAAAGCTAATGGTAGATACGTAATTGTTGGGAATATGATTTGATCTTCAGAGATCATGAATATTGTGAACAAACTCTACCCTGATCTCAACCATTTCGAATGGTAAGTATGTTTAAAAACAATCTAATTTTCAAGTTTTATATTACTATGGATTTTAATAACGATGTTAGTTATACAAATGTTTTTCTATGTAAAAATGGCGGTGGTAATTTCAACTTTTAAGGATTAAGAGATTAATAAAGATAATTATACAGTTTGAAACATATGGTCTAGTAGATCAGTTGGTTAAGGCATATTGTTAATAACGTAGAGGTCACAAGTTCAAGTTCTGTACGGTGCGTATTTTTTATAAAAACAAATATGTTCTGAAATAGCAAGTGTGTGAATTGAAAATTAAATTTATCTAATTTAGTAAGATCCTAAAAATGCATTATATACTAAAAATTAAGTCTTGCTAATTTAGAAAGTTCATAAATGTATATAATAAAGATAAAGATAAGATTATATGATATAATTTTCTTTAATTTTTATTTAGGAATAATGATGGCAAATGTGTTGAGCCGATACCTTACATTGTATCTCGAGCACGAGTGGAAGATTTAGGCGTTGAGTTTACTCATGTGGATGTAAGCATCAAGGACACTGTAGAAAGCCTAAAAGCAAAGAATATGTTGAGCTTTTAAAACACCAAATGATGTTTATGGATTTGTTTGAATACAATGGTTTTGATTCTCTATATGTAAAAGCAAAGAATATGCTTGATAATCATATACTTCCTCCGATTTAAAATTTAAAATAAGTGATACATTGTTGGTTTCACGAGTTTTGAGGCAAAATATGATAATGATAATTAAATTAGATTAATTGGATAGTTAGTGGGGAATGAGTCCCACAAATTTTGAATAAAGTGAGGTTAATGATGTTTAAAAGTAAAAGTAAGGGTAAAGATGTCATTTCATTTTATTAAAGTAGATAGTTAGTGGGTGTGGGTCCCACTACTTTTTACCAAATAAGGTAAGTTTTCAAAGTGTATCACTTATTTTGATACACCTAAATATGGAAAGTGTATCACTTATTTTAAATCGGAGGAAGTAGTTTACAAATATAAAATTTGATTTAAATTAATTAATTAAATTAACTAATACAAAATTCTTTAACTCATCCATAGTTTAAGAACTTTGTCCCTACCAACAAGAATATACCTCATCTGCATGACCTGGAAGATCTTGCTTCAGTTTTTGTGTCCGTACATCCCAAACCTAAAAAACATAACACATGTATTAAACGAGTAAAATATTATTATTAGAAAAATAAAATATTGTTTTTTAATATACCTTCAGTGTAGAGTCCTTGCTGCCACTCAAAAGAAGTCTACTGTCAGCAGACCAGCTGCATCAAACCATACAATACAACTTGTGAGAAATTGAAAAAATATATAGTTATTTACAAAAACTGAAGGAATTATATAACCTTATCTGATAAACAGGTCCAATGTGTGACCCCTAAAGGCAGCAACAAATTTCCCAGTAATTCCATTCAATAACTTAACAGATTTGTCAAAGTGAATTTACTATGACGATTTCTAGCTAACTTTTGTCCATCTGGACTAAAAACAACTGAAAGTACAGCCTCTGTGTGACCTGCAAGGATAATATTACAAAGTACAAACACAAAAAAAATAGAGTTTTTATTGCTTCAATCGAAAAAAGGAAACTAAGTATATTCACAAAATGTAAGAAATATACCAGCAATTGTAAAAGAACAACGATTAACGGGACGTATACGAAAGACTGCTTGGGGTTGATACACTATTGTGACTACCTTCTCAACAGAAACTAATATGATGTTTAATAATTAAGTAACCATATGATACAGCAAATAACATTTGTAATTATAGTATATCTGAATTTAGACATGGTTTCTGTTTACCATTATTCTTCTACAAATAATCACGAGTTGAATAACAAGCTCTTGGTCGGATATATAGAAGGCATATGGCAGTTTTTCCTCCTGAAAGAACAAAATAGTTCAGAACTTGTTCTGATCATTTGGTAGTTACAGACTTACAGAACATAATCTATAGAAAATCCCAATATTTCCTATTAAATTCCAAAAATATTCTAAAAATTGCAATAAGATGTATATAAGCCTGTATATAGTAGAATTAATGGATAATGTGAGTTTATATGCAGCAATTTCATGTAAATTGACCAAAGTAGTTATCTTTACTCCTTGGTAGGATAATGTGAGTTTATCAACATTATATAATTTTACATAATTAATACCAGAGCACATAATTTCAACTATGAATTAAGAAACAGGCTAAACAAGTAACCACACTCGCTATATAACTTTACCTATCTGCTAATCAATTTTCATATAACATTAACTGATATGTATCCATCAGAAAACGCGAATTTATACTCAATTCCTGAAAAAAATCAACTAAATCACCAACAAATCGTTAAGGAAATATGAAAAATTCGAAGTCAATTAGGGTTTAGATTGCTGAGCAGCTTGTTAACCATCTGTTGAAGCTCCTTAGGACCAACGGCTTGAGGAAGATACATGGAAGCACCAAGTGTAGTTCCTTCTGGATCCGATGATTCACACATGACATTGTTAGTCAATTCCCTCGATTCGTCTCCTACTTCCACCTCCATTTTTCTAGGGTTTCCGAGCAGACTGAAAGTAGAACTGAAAATGAAAAGTTGATCGAGTTCGTTTTTAGGGTTTTGGCGGGGGTTTATTAAGTGGTACCGAGGGTGAGCTCGGTCCAAAAACTTAATCGAATCGAATCGAACTGAAATTGATAACGGTGAATTTTTAAAACCGAAACTGAACAGATAACATGTTATCGGTTTTGATTCGGTCCGGTTTTTTAAGGCTAAATGTTCATTCTTCCCCGAAGATTGAACCGAACCGAAACCGAAAACGATGAATTTTCAAAACCGAAATCGAATCGATAATATATTATCGGTTCGAATCGGTTCGGTTTCAATCGATTTTCGATTCGGTTTGGTTTTTTTTGTCCAAATGCTGAAATGATCACCCCTAAGCGGTACCTTGTTTTACACCCAAAATGCCAAAACAAAACGGGCCACATTTTTTTTAAATTTACAGAATAAAATCTTGAATTAGTATTATAATTCTATATCCATTTATTGATTTATATTTTCTTTATAAAATAGTTAACATTTATTTTGATGTACCAAAACAGCATTGTTACTAGTATATTTATGTCATAGACTCTTGATTCGTACTCTTGGTTTTTTTAAAGAAATTATGAATGCATTCGAACGAAATGGCGTGTAAGAGTTTGACCTTTCCAAAATGTAATTCATATTAGATAAATATAATTTAGGTTCATTCTATGACTTAAGTCAATTATAGATGGATTTTTGATCTAGTTTTATTATTTTACATGATATTAGAGTCAAATGTTTTGTAACCTAGTTTTTCTACACCATTTCAAAAGAAAAAAGAGAAAAAACGGAAATATTGCATGAGTTTTTCTAACGTTTATTGTCCATTTAATTACTCTAATTTCCACCAATAGATACGATTTTTTGTACTAAGAAAACCGTTTTTGGAATATAAGAAACTCTATATAGTAGAGCTAATAACTATTTTTGTAATAAAATAAATATACTAAATACAAGTAGTTCATCAATCATCAGACTTCTCAAAGATGGGGGACTGAAGAAGAAATACGCGTTTTGATTGTATACTCGCGTGTTAGCTAGAAAGAATTTTTTTTTTCGAACGACAATCTAATATATTTTTAAATCTATCTATGTTACTATGAGACATTAACCCTCAACCTCAAGGTTGGAGACAAACACCGTTACCACTAAGCCATTGACCCTTTAGCTAACTAGAAAGTTAATACTTCCTCCGTATCATAATAAGTGACACAAACTGGCTTACATGTTTTTTGAGATAAAAGATTAAAGTAGATGTTAAAATAGATTAAAATACATAGTTAGTGGAGAATGAGTCCTACTTTTTTTGAATAAATTGATATTAATGAGTTTTAAAAGTAAAAGTAAGGGTATAAGGGTAATTTCATTTTATTTAAGTGGATAGTTAGTTAGTAGGTATGAGTCCCACTGTTTTTACCAAATAAAGAAAATTTTTAAAGTGTGTCATTTATTTTAAAACACCCCAAAATGAAAAGTGTGTCAGTTATTTTGATACTAGGAATAATATGAGTTTTAATAAATAATAAAATGATTTTCTCATGCGACGGATTAATATTTTGACTTTTGAGTTTGCCTTTTGTCGCTTGCAATTCTTTCTTTGATTATGTTGCATGGCCAAAATGTTACTGCCAGCAGGCTCACAATAAATCTGTAGATGATAGGCAAAAATGACAACAAAGATTTTTAATGCGCAAAAATAATATTAATTATCGGGGATGGTTTTTTAAAATTTATGGAATCAGAATTATGAAAGATATTTTTAAGTAGGGTAATCTTGTTTTTAACAGGCACCTCCAGCGTAGCAGAAGTTTTGTTCGTAATGTATGCAATTTAACTGTTGTAATGCTTATTTATAAGTGTCTTCTAGTCATTTAGTACGTGTTTACCTAAGGAGAATGATCGAACATGTGACTATTAAAAGATTCTTTCAATTGTCCTTACAACTAAACCGCCACTAGATTATAAAACTCATATAAACGTAAATCATTAAGACCAAACTTGAAAAAATATATTTCGAAAAAGAGTTATTGCTTCTAAGAATGCTTGTATGTTAAATTGTTCCTTTTTTAACTAATATCACAATGTGACATTGTTTCAAAATTTAGCACTTATACATGAATAGCATTAAATTCTTTAATATTTATTAAGATGACATAAGTCATGTGGTCTCTTCGGACAAAAATAGAATACTTTCTATTTTAAGATGTTAAAACTTACACGTTAGAGGGAAATTATCTTCGTAACATCATGTATTCATGTGCATATGTATTTGATTATCAATTAGAGACCAAAGGTGTATAATAATATAAGTCGGTACTTAAATGACTTTGAAGAAAACTTCATATCACTTGTACTCTTATGCAAGTATGAATATTATAAATAATTAAATATGACCAAGTGCGATCTGTGTTTTATTTTATTGGGTTTTTCTAACATGTGCTTAGGGGCACATGTTAGGGTGCATTAATGAAGTATAAAATTTCTAAAATTCTAGCAATAAACATTAATAAAGTTAAATTTTAGTAGTTTCAGGTAATGCATTAAATGATATATGTGTTGTTTTTGGAAGATTAAAGTTCATTAATACACTCTAACATGTGCCTAGAGGCACATGTTAGAAAAACCCTATTTTATTTACCTTCCAAAGTCAATATTCACTATCACATAAAACAAGAAAACTATAATTGAATTAAAAAGGTATTCAATAAATGATTTAATTACACATAAATAAAAAGATTACATTAAATTAATTGAATTAATTGATTTCCATAATTTTATATACTTCCTCCGTATCAAAATAAGTGACACAAATTGGCTTACACGTTTTTTGAGGTAAAAAATTAAAGTAAAGGTTAAAATAGATTAAAGTACATAGTTAGTGGAGAATGTGTAACACCTCATTTTTCAAAACGCCTTTTAAACATATTTTTAAATAAAAATAATGCAATGTCCAATGTTCCCAAAATACGGTTTAACCAAAAAACATTAAAACATTTATCAGAGTTATAAAATCCGGTGTTACAAAGATAATATCATAACCATAGGATAAACGAGAACTACCTACGAGCTCCCGAGCTAACCAACACTAGGCCACTTCTAACGCGACCCTCTAATCCATCGATCCTGAACCTGAGTACATAACCAAAAACAAAGTAGTACGTGAGACAAAATAGTCTCGTGAGATACATGGGTTTTCGACCCGTTCTCAAAAGATTTATAAAATAATATTTATAACATTATAAATACTTATCCTTATCATTTCTTATTAATTCATAAATCATTTTCTATTCATTTAACCGTTTAAACTAATAAGCTTACCATAAGCTTACTTATCATCTAATCACATACTTGTAAGCTATCTCCAAGCTTACACTTTCTTTATCACATATGCAACGGACCTCTCCGAAGCCAACTCTCCCGATATGGGACGTCATAGGTAACTATCAAGGTAATTGGGAACCCCCATCTTACCGAGATTCATAAGCTCTCCCGTTCCCGGGCCGTCATGCTCACTCATCATTGAGTGTCGTAAACTGTGACATTCTACTCTTTGCGCAGGGAGGTACCACCCCAAGTAGACGTCTCATGCTCCCCCATTTCTGGGCGGTCTTATTCCGGATTGTTCATTTCACATATGAGCCTCAGCTCCTTTCATCAAATATGAGCATCAGCTCCTTTCATCACTTATTAGAATACATCTATTCTAATTTATCATACTATTCTCTTTATTATTTCATTTTAAATCTTGACTTTACCAAGTCCTTTACTAATTTAAAACATATTTATCTTTTATCAAAAATCATATTACTTTAACTCTTCTTTGACTAGAATACACGTCTATTACTAGTCACTTTATACTTATTCTCTTAGTAATTCAATAATTACTCTCATTAGTATAATATACTAATCAATTCTTATTACTTAAAAATCATTGTCTCAAGCTTTATTAATTTATATTATAAATAAACCGATTATCAATCTCTTTTAAACCATCATCTTTATTCATACATCTTATTTATGAAAACTCATTGATTACTTTTCATTATTATAATCTCTTTCAAAATCAACAATTGTTTAGATATACTAAAACAGTCTAATACTAGCATTTTCTCATCATATCAATCATATCTTTATTAAAAACATTTATTAATAAAGACTCTTAGAACATCATAGTTTTCAAAATCATTTGCTATGTACCCAGTAAAAGTCTCATGTACTCACCTTAGCCAAGCTAACTCCAAATCGTGTCCAACAACACGAATCCTTGCTTTCCAACTTGTGAAATATTACCAATCTTTAGGCCTTCTTGACCTATCATCCATATCATCATAAAATCTAGTTATTATCCATAACTAGTTACCAATAAACCCATAACAACATTCTTAACCACCAAGTTCATCCAACTTGGTGAAATCTCAAACCCTAGCTCAAGATTTCCATCAATAATCCCAAATCCAACTTGTACACATCGATTACAAGTTTACAATGAGTGTTCTACACCCATAATTAGTCATCTTCCCCAAAGATGACATGGATGGTTCCCCCAAACCACCATTTCTACCCATACAAAGTTCATAACTAGCTAGATAACATCAACAATCAAGAAATCTTACCTTTGATGTTTAGATCCTTCAAGATGGTGAAGATTTGAGCTTGGAATCACCAAAATCGCCACTTCTCTCTCTAGAATCGGCTGCAAGTGTTTTGGAGGTGAAAATGAGCAAACCCTAGCTCAAACCCGATTTTATTCTGCTCGCCCCAAGTTCGCGTCGCGAACATAACTTCGCGTCGCGAAGTTCCCGAGTCGTGACCCCTTCGCGATCGCTAACTGGTCGTGAACTCTGGTCGTCAGATACCCCAATTCTCTGTTTGATGTTCCCGATCGGGAACACCTAGTTCGCGTCGCGAACTCTAGCAGCCAGCAGGGCTGCACTTTTCGGTCTTCGCCTCGACCCGGTTTCGTCCATAACTTTCTCATACGGTGTCCAAACGACACGAAACCAATTCCTACGGTTCTGAAATGAATTATCCTTATTTGTCATATTTTTCCCACATTTTGTTTTATTCAAATTTCGGGTCGTTACAACTATCCACCCCTTAAAAGGATTCCGTCCTCGGAATCAACTCAAAGATTTCCCATCCTCATTCCGCTTACCATTTATCATCCAATAATACTTATACATTTTAATTGTCCACTTGTTTCCGTTATACCCCAATTGGGTCAAAGGTCCATCTCGGTTTCCAATACCCGAACGGGTCAAAATTTCGCAATTTGACCTTAGCATTTCCCATCATCTACCCAAACTCTATATCCCCGTTGGGATGATATGACTCGATCATTAGTAATAACCATTTGACCAAAATGATAGTCAACCTCTAACCTTGACCAAATTGTCAACATTGACCCATCTTTGACTTAAACATAAAGTCAACCATATCTCAAATATTTCATTACCCATTAGTGGTTCTACCAATCCTTAATTCCTTAACAGTCAACTTTACATTCATGGTCCAACAACAATCACATTCGATTCTTAGATCCAACTTGAAACTCAACGGTCAAAGTCGTACCCTTTGACTACCATTATTTCCATAAACCCATTACCCACTATATTACACATGAAGATGATACATTATGCCCTTATACTTGACTAACCAATTTTAAACGAAAGTCAAAAATCCAATTTTTGACCAAAGTCAACAATCTACAAGTTGACTAACCTTGACTTATGAATAAAGTCAACTTACCTTGCTAAATTCCACATATTCTTTATTACTAAGGCATCGCTTCTCAAGCTCTACATTTCCGTTTTCATATTTACATTTCCTTTCTCAATTGTTCCCTTTTTTCCTTCGATTTCTATTTCCCCAATCGATTAACCATTTCCACTTGAATCAATACCAAATCTCTATTACTTTTTAACTTTCATCCAATTACTTATACCTTTTATAATTTCCTTCAAACATCCTTATACCATACTTGAATTTCCCGACTACAGGCTCTAGAGTCTCAATCATATCCAATTGTGGTCTAGCCACCCATTATATCTTTCACTACTCATCGGCTGCAAATAAATTCTTGCTTTCTAGAAGCATCCATTTTCATAATCTATAAACTTGTAGGCATCATCTACACCTACACTTTAAACACAACCTGTGTTTTCAATCCAATTTTCTCACTTACCATGTAATTATAATAATTACTTAACCATGCAGTTCTACATTCGTCAGATACAAACATCACATTCCTTATATAACAATCCATACTTCAACTATCTTATCGAGATGATCGGAAAGCCTCCAATCCATCTCGACTCCAAACTGTCACCATGATCGGAAAGCCTCCAATCCAAAGTGACTCATACAAAACTATTCCATCTTGCATGCAATCCATGTATACATCATTACACTTAGCATCATGCTATCATTTTCTTTCACAATCAATCACATTTTCTATCCAAATTTTCACTTTTCCACTTTCCACATAACATTATCTCTCTAAAACACCATGCCATCCAAGGCCATTATTTCTACTTACACACAATACCACACGGTATGCACAAATTTACTAACCAATTTATTTATCAATCGACCTTTACTAAACATGCTTTCCCAACATTCATATTTTCCAATCTTTCCTTTACCACCGAGGTAACCACTAATATTTTTTAAATTATCCATACTTTACCGATTCACCCGGTCTTTATGAGTCAACCCATTGACTCTGATTGGTACCCATACATACGCTATCATACTTCTCCTATAAACCCTTACCAAAAATAAATTATCCACTATTGATGTCACACCCGACATCTCCGACAAAACCATTTGCCATGGCTACCTACCAACACTCCATCAATCATATCCAATGACTAAGGTTCCATTTCATACATACATATTTTTGTACTTCACGATTTTCACCAATACCTCGTACTTCATTGTACTACCATTTTCATGATCTAACTTTAAATATTCTAAGACAACATAATCCTTCCTATTCTTATTTCTCGCGACATACCGGTCGCCAACCCATTCTACTATACACATAATAATCCGGGGAGGTTATCTCCCAAACTTATTTTTCACATCATATATTCCATCTATAATCATTTCCATACTTATATCACATAAGCACCAATTTGTGCGACATGAAAGCAATTAAATTCCGATTATCTATCAAAATTTCATAAACGAATTACCTGAAGCGGCCCCACGAGTTCCCTTCACCCGATTCCTGTTGGCGGTTGATGCCGACGTGTCGGTTCTCTTCCTTGGACACGCACTACTAAAGTGCCCCACCTCGTGACAAGTGTAGCATTCCACTTCATCGAGGTTCCTTACTTTGCAATCCTTTGCTCGGTGTCCTACTCGACCACACTTGAAGCATATAGCCGAATTTGCCTTACATTCCCCACGGTGATTCTTTCCACAACTTTGGCAACTTCCAATACCACTATGCTTTGACGAACTCGACCCCAATCCTTCTTTCTTTGTCAATCCCCAGCTACTATCAAGCTTCTTCTTTTCTTTTCCCGATGCCGACTCTTGTGCCCTTCGCCGAAACACCCTTTCCACACTTCGAGCGGTACAAATGGCCTCATCCAACGTGGTCGCTCGCTTGACTTCCAATTCAAACTCCGGTGGTAGTCCATTCGCATACCGAACCACCTTCATACGCTCCGTCGGATAGGACTTGATTACAAACGGGAGTAATCCCGTAAACTTTTTGGTGTATTCTTCCACCGACATATCTCCCTTCTTGATGAACATGAACTCTTCTTGCAACTCTTCTAGGTCTCTCTCGGGACAAAACTTTTCCTTCAACCTTCTCGTGAACTCCTCCCACGACATCTTGTACACTTTCTTTCCCATAGTCTCATACATGGTATCCCACCATGTCAACGCTTCATCCTTCAACTGTCGGGATGCATAAATGACCATGTCTTTCTTTAAACACTTGCTACTTTCTAGCACTTGCTCGGTTTCCCGAATCCAACGCATCGTCACCTTCGGTTCCGAACTTCCATAATACACACCGGGGTTGCACGACATGAATGTCTTGTAGGTGCATCCTTCTCTTTCCTCAGAATCCGAATCGTCGGTCTCTTCAGTCAATGACTTCTCTGTACGGGTCTTGCTACCCGAAGACTTACTTCCACCGCGAGATTTAGAATCATCTCGCCTATCCACATTCAAACGGTTATCGATAATCCGGTTCATATCCACATTCACCTCATCCCTCATCTGATGAAACAAATTTCTGATCGCTTCCATAGTTACCGGGGTTTGGTTTGCATCCAAACCGGAACCTTCTCCAATATTACCGGGATGAGTCGGGATTCGATTTGAATCCGTCTCATGATCTCGTGGAATCTCTCCACTTCTTGGGTTCACCATTTTCTATATCAACATGTTAAACCGTTAAAATTCAAAGATTGACTTATTAGTCAAACATAACCCATAACACCCAAAACATTATCTCTTCACTTAGGGATCGACCCTAATATACCCATACTTTATTGTCTCAGCGGACTGATCATGGACATCCTATGGAAAACATATGGTCCTACTTAGCATAGCTTAAGACTAGGAAGGTCAAACCTACCTAATTCACTTAAACTATAGCTCTGATACCAAGTTGTAACACCTCATTTTTCAAAACGCCTTTTAAACATATTTTTAAATAAAAATAATGCAATGTCCAATGTTCCCAAAATACGGTTTAACCAAAAAACATTAAAACATTTATCAGAGTTATAAAATCCGGTGTTACAAAGATAATATCATAACCATAGGATAAACGAGAACTACCTACGAGCTCCCGAGCTAACCAACACTAGGCCACTTCTAACGCGACCCTCTAATCCATCGATCCTGAACCTGAGTACATAACCAAAAACAAAGTAGTACGTGAGACAAAATAGTCTCGTGAGATACATGGGTTTTCGACCCGTTCTCAAAAGATTTATAAAATAATATTTATAACATTATAAATACTTATCCTTATCATTTCTTATTAATTCATAAATCATTTTCTATTCATTTAACCGTTTAAACTAATAAGCTTACCATAAGCTTACTTATCATCTAATCACATACTTGTAAGCTATCTCCAAGCTTACACTTTCTTTATCACATATGCAACGGACCTCTCCGAAGCCAACTCTCCCGATATGGGACGTCATAGGTAACTATCAAGGTAATTGGGAACCCCCATCTTACCGAGATTCATAAGCTCTCCCGTTCCCGGGCCGTCATGCTCACTCATCATTGAGTGTCGTAAACTGTGACATTCTACTCTTTGCGCAGGGAGGTACCACCCCAAGTAGACGTCTCATGCTCCCCCATTTCTGGGCGGTCTTATTCCGGATTGTTCATTTCACATATGAGCCTCAGCTCCTTTCATCAAATATGAGCATCAGCTCCTTTCATCACTTATTAGAATACATCTATTCTAATTTATCATACTATTCTCTTTATTATTTCATTTTAAATCTTGACTTTACCAAGTCCTTTACTAATTTAAAACATATTTATCTTTTATCAAAAATCATATTACTTTAACTCTTCTTTGACTAGAATACACGTCTATTACTAGTCACTTTATACTTATTCTCTTAGTAATTCAATAATTACTCTCATTAGTATAATATACTAATCAATTCTTATTACTTAAAAATCATTGTCTCAAGCTTTATTAATTTATATTATAAATAAACCGATTATCAATCTCTTTTAAACCATCATCTTTATTCATACATCTTATTTATGAAAACTCATTGATTACTTTTCATTATTATAATCTCTTTCAAAATCAACAATTGTTTAGATATACTAAAACAGTCTAATACTAGCATTTTCTCATCATATCAATCATATCTTTATTAAAAACATTTATTAATAAAGACTCTTAGAACATCATAGTTTTCAAAATCATTTGCTATGTACCCAGTAAAAGTCTCATGTACTCACCTTAGCCAAGCTAACTCCAAATCGTGTCCAACAACACGAATCCTTGCTTTCCAACTTGTGAAATATTACCAATCTTTAGGCCTTCTTGACCTATCATCCATATCATCATAAAATCTAGTTATTATCCATAACTAGTTACCAATAAACCCATAACAACATTCTTAACCACCAAGTTCATCCAACTTGGTGAAATCTCAAACCCTAGCTCAAGATTTCCATCAATAATCCCAAATCCAACTTGTACACATCGATTACAAGTTTACAATGAGTGTTCTACACCCATAATTAGTCATCTTCCCCAAAGATGACATGGATGGTTCCCCCAAACCACCATTTCTACCCATACAAAGTTCATAACTAGCTAGATAACATCAACAATCAAGAAATCTTACCTTTGATGTTTAGATCCTTCAAGATGGTGAAGATTTGAGCTTGGAATCACCAAAATCGCCACTTCTCTCTCTAGAATCGGCTGCAAGTGTTTTGGAGGTGAAAATGAGCAAACCCTAGCTCAAACCCGATTTTATTCTGCTCGCCCCAAGTTCGCGTCGCGAACATAACTTCGCGTCGCGAAGTTCCCGAGTCGTGACCCCTTCGCGATCGCTAACTGGTCGTGAACTCTGGTCGTCAGATACCCCAATTCTCTGTTTGATGTTCCCGATCGGGAACACCTAGTTCGCGTCGCGAACTCTAGCAGCCAGCAGGGCTGCACTTTTCGGTCTTCGCCTCGACCCGGTTTCGTCCATAACTTTCTCATACGGTGTCCAAACGACACGAAACCAATTCCTACGGTTCTGAAATGAATTATCCTTATTTGTCATATTTTTCCCACATTTTGTTTTATTCAAATTTCGGGTCGTTACAAATGGGTCCCACTTTTCTTGAATAAAGTGATATTAATGGGTTTTAAAAGTAAAAGTAAGGGTATAAGGGTAATTTCACTTTATTAAAGTAGATAGTTAGTGGGTATGGGTCCCACTATTTTTATTAAATAAGGAAAATTTTCAAAGTGTGTCACTTATTTTGATACACCCCAAAATAGAAAGTGTGTCACTTATACGGAGGAAGTAATAAATTGCATTAACTGGTACAAACAAGTTGAAACTTATTCTCAACGGATTCATACGTGTTCAAATAGCGACTGATCAGTGATCACTGATGCATAATCATCACCCAATCATCTTTTTCTTTCATCATCCAAACCCTCCTTCTTCTCCCCACCGCCGTCCACCGGTAACACCCCTTCCGTTTTCCGCCACCATGCACCGCCACCACCACCACCGGTAACATCACTTCCGCCGGCCGTCATCACCTTGTCTACTTTCTTGATAACCACAACCAAATGAAAGTATAACATGATCACAAACTCTGCCACCGCCGCCGTGATTGCCGCCGCCGGTAGAATCACATCCACTTTCCGCCACCGTGTCTTCACCAAGCCGGCAGCTTACTTTCTCATACTCCTTTTGTCTTATTACATCGGTTACTTATCAGCTATTATAAAGAATCCATCATATAATTCCACCACCACCACCACCGTAGTCAAACCACCGCCACAAGCCGCCGATATTGACCACTACCGATTCCAGACTCAGTGTGCTGACTCGGTCCCACCCCAACTCATCCGCCAAACAATCATAAACCACATCTTCAACGGAACATCACCGTACAAAAATTTCCCACCACCACACATCAAACCGCTCATACGCGATAACCGAATCAAAGGTTGGGGGTCGACGGGGTCCGTTTTCAAAACCCTAATTCAAAAAACAAAACCGAAAACCATAATCGAAATCGGCACCTTTCTTGGTGCCTCTGCGATCCACATGACCGAGTTGACTCGCCAACTCGGTCTCGAGACTCAGATCATATGCATAGACGATTTCCGAGGTTGGCCCGCTTTACCAAATCGGTTTAAAAATATCAAAATGGTGAATGGTGACACCATGTTGTTGTACCAATTTATGCAAAATGTGGTTTATGTGAATGCAACCGAATCGGTTATATTTTTACCGTTTTCAACCGGGTCAACTCTCGAGAAGCTTTGCGAGTGGGGTGTGTTTGGGGACTTGATTGAAGTCGATGCGGGCCATGATTTTCAGTCCGCTTGGTCGGATATTAATCGGGCCTATAAGTTATTGAGGCCCGGTGGGGTTATTTTCGGGCATGATTATTTTACGGCTGCGGATAATAGAGGTGTTAGAAGAGCGGTTGATATGTTTGCTCGGGTTAACGGGCTTCGAGTCAAAGCCGATGGTCAACACTGGGTACTTGAGTAAATCTATCTATGTACCTTTAATGTAAATGTACTTAAAGGGTGATACTTGTGAATCATGGCTCCTCATATTTGTAGTCAACTTTTGCAAATTTCTAGAAAAAAAAAGTTTTTTTTTATATTTTTTTATTTCTACTTTAGGGGTACTTTAGTCATATTACTTGACAGTCCAAAAAGAAGAATAAATTAATGAATAATTCATGTTGCATGTAAGGGAGCTTTGAGATCTTACCAAGGTAAGAATTGAGATCGGATTATTTTTTATATTTGTAGATATACTTCCTCCGATTTAAAATAAGTGCTATAATTTAGGTTTCACGGTTTTGAGGCAAAAAATTATAATGATGTTAAATTAGATTAATTGAATGGTTAGTGCATAATGAGTCCCACACCTTTTGAATAAAGTGGGATTAATGATGTTTAAAAGTAAATAGTAAGGGTAAATGAGTGATTTCACTTTGTTAAAGTAGATAGTTAGTGGGTGCGGGTCCTAATATATTTTGTCAAATAAGGTAATTTTTCAAAGTATAACACTTATATTAAATCACCTATATAAGAAAAGTGTAACATTTATTTTGAATCGGAGGAAGTATGAATTATATGATTTAGCTTACCTAACTCATGATTTACTTAATTTTATTTTTATAAAAAATTAATTCATTATTTACCAAGATATGGGCCATATGGCCTACATTATATAGTGCAAATTATTTAAATTAATATTAAAATTTTGAGTTTCAAAATTTACACACTTGCACTACTTAGCTAGTTAGCTTAAAGTTAAAGTGTTAGATAAAGGTTCAGATAAGTTAAAATAATCATCAACTTTTTCTCTCAAAAATCAAATAATACTAGTTGATATATAATGCTATATTCTTAATCTAATAACTCGTGGTTATTTACTAATTTTTTTTCTTACTATTTTTTTTTCTTCTAAACTTTAGCATGTTCACTATGATATTATGTTAAAGTAACTATGTGTTAAGCATATGGTTTAGCAAGTTAAAGTAGCAAATAAATAAATAAAAATAAAACAAAATAAAATAAATAAATAAATATTAAATAAATAAATAAATAAAACTGGCACAAGTTAGCATACAAATATATAATTTAGCATCTAATTCCGTACTATGGCACCATTTAGGCACATACAGCCATATGCATAATATCATTTAACATCAAAATCACCTCTAAAATTGGCACATGACAAGCTATTTCTGGAGACTTCTTTATGAGATGAAATGCATCCATGTGATTCTAAAGTGAATATGAAGTTATAGATTTGAGAAACATGTACCTAATTTCTCAATCATATGTACAATTGTCGTTTCCATTATTGGCACACTTTTTTTTCATTGAGTGCCAAGTTGTAAGTTAGTTAAATCTTTCAATTCAACCACCTGTTGCTCCTAAATCAGCAATATTGTCACGTGGGGCACGCCTGCCATTATATGTCAATCATTAAACGTAATTCACATTTACTAGAGTAAATTACACGAATTGTCCTTTAGGTTTATAGCAAATTTCACAAATGGTCCTTTAGTTTCAAAAATTACACTGATGGTTCTTAATTCTGAAAGGCTTTTCACCGATGGTCCTTTACACTAACTGACATTAATTTACTCTGTTAACTCACCCCATGTGCAATGCACGTGAGGGTAAAAAAGTCATTTTTAATTTCTTTTTATTCTTAAATTAATTTTTTTTATCTTAAATATAAGCTTTTAGTTTAAGAATAAAAAGAAAAGAAATGAAAAATGACTTTTTTACCCTCATGGGCATTGAACATGGGGCAAGTTAACAGAAAAATTTAACGTCAGTTAGTGTAAAGGACCATCAGTGAAAAGGCTTTCAGAATTAAGGACCATCAGTGTAATTTTTGAAACTAAAGGACCATTTGTGAAATTTGGTATAAACTTAAAGGACCATCCGTGTAATTTACTCTTTACTGTTATTTGTTAAGTTTTCATTGAACAAATAAAAATCAAACAATTACTTAATCAGTTATCAGAGTTAGGATTAGGAATAGTATAATTTTGTTACATTTATCCCAAACATAGTTTTTCAGGGGTGTTTGGGAAAACTTATTTTGACAGCTTATGCTTAATTACAGAAAAACAGAGTAACAGCATATTCTGCATCAAAAAACAATGCTGGAGATTGTGTTTAGATTTGCTAATCAACTTACTGGTCCAAACAACTTAAATTGGATGATAAGCATAATTTATTTGGCTTAATTCAAAGACTCAGAAGTCAGAAATGCTTATTAGTTGTAACAAAACGTAATAAACTGTTTTATAAGCTTACCCAAACTAGCAATAGTAGTTGCAGATTTACAGCAATTCTTTGATTATCCAAATTTGTTTACTTTGACCGTAAATAATCAGAAAATCATAGTAATACTAATAATCACTAATTCACTACTCACAGGTGCTTACATATTATGCAAATCATGAAATTAAATAAATTAAATTTATATAAATTAATAAGTTCATAAACATGTTTAGGGGTGCCCATCGGTTTATCAGGGCGGGTTAGAACTCTTCTCGGGTCAGGTTTGAGGCAAAAAAAAATTAACCCGAAATCCGACCCGATAAGGATTCGGGTTGGTCGGATTATACCTGAGTTAGAAATTCTAGGTAAAAATAAAATTTTTATTTAATATATTGAATTTTATGGGTTTTTATTTAACAATTGTAATTGTTTATTGATTATTATTGAATGATTTATCCTATAATGTGCTAATTCATTGATTTAATAGTAAATATATCTTAATTTTTAGAGGAAATAAAACACTTAAACTTTAATCAGGTCAATCTGAAACCCGATAAAGGTAATCAATCCTAAACCGATACCCAACCCGATAACGAATAGGGTTGGTCGGATTTAAAAACCCGATATCGACCCAAATAGACCCGATCCGACTAGCATAATCGGATTCGAATTTAAGTCAGATCGAATTGACACTTTAGACACCCATAAACAAGTTATATAATTTTCCCAAACATAATACTCACGTATAATCTTTTTTAATAAAACCCGCTTTTAATCCGTTTCCCATAGGCCACACGTCCAATATGATCAAACTGATTTTTTATATTTTTACAATATACTCCCTCCGTCCCACAAAAAAGCTCTCATTTCTCCTAAAGCTTTTGTCCCACAAAAAAGTTCACATTTCTCACATGTGGTGAGCTCCACACAATAAAATACTATTATTATTAAAAACTCCATCAATGATATCCACTAATTATCTTTCTCTCTCCAAACCAACCTTATATTATAATTAAAATAATACCAATGACCCCACCACTAACTATCACCTAACATCTTGTGCCAAAGGAAAATGAGAACTTTTTTATGGGACGGAGGGAGTATTTAATATTCCCCATTCCTCATGGGCAATCTCTTATTTTAATGTATTATATACTTAAATTAAATAAATGCCCCCGTCTAACGGAACAACAATAAGATAAAATGACTTTATCAACTAATAACAAATCTCAAAATTCGAAACTTTGATCACTACTTTATCATATTATAAACCCTAATTCCACTCTGTTAATTCTACCTATCCAACAATGGAGAAAACAATTCTTTGTGGCCTTCTGATATTTCTCTCATTTTCAAGTTTCTTATGTCAAAGTCACGCAGGAAACAAACAAACACACGCTCTTAACAATCTTTACAAGACAAAATGGTCCACTAATTCGGCCATTGACACTAGCCATTTCGAGCCACCACAATTGGTAAATGAAGCTAATGTTGTTCTTAATGATCAAAGTGGTCAAAAAGAAAACGACAAAATCCGCAAATTGCCCGGTCAACCGTACGTTAGGTTTGACCAATATGGCGGGTATGTTACCGTGAATGAATCCGCGGGTCGAGCCTTTTACTATTACTTTGTTGAAGCCGAAAGAGCGAAGCAATCTTTACCTCTCCTTCTTTGGCTCAATGGAGGTAACATAACACTAAAATGTATTGAAATTTATTAATCGATATGTTGCATTTTTACCTTATGTGTTAATTAGCTTAATTATGATTTGAATGAACTAATTGTTTTACAGGACCCGGTTGTTCTTCGCTTTCTTATGGAGCCATGCAGGAACTCGGGCCATTTCGCGTTAATAGCGATGGCAAAACGCTTTACAGAAATAAATTTGCATGGAATCATGGTATTAATTAATAAATTTGGGTAGATTTATAAGCCGTCTAGAAACGAAAAAAATTAAAGATTTATTTACATACATGTTATGTTTAATTACATTGTGAAAACTTGTACATGGAATCACGGTATTAATTAATACTACATACAATGAAATCAAGATTCATTTACATACATGTTATGAGTACATTGTGTTATATTTTTTTTATTTTTTTTGTAGCGGCGAATGTTTTGTTTGTGGAGTCACCCGCGGGTGTAGGGTTTTCATATTCAAACACAACCTCGGACTACCAAAAATGTGGAGATAAATCGACGGCTTTAGATAATTATGTGTTCTTGTTGAATTGGTTAGAAAGATTTCCAGAGTACAAAGAAAGAGAATTTTATCTCTCAGGAGAAAGCTATGCTGGACACTATGTGCCTCAACTTGCACACACCATTCTTGACAACAACAAAAAGGCCAACAAAACCTTTATCAATCTTAAAGGGATCCTTGTAACTCTTTCTTCTTAAACTCAAAAACCCTAGTTTGAATCATTGTTTATATGAGAGTTCATTTATTCTTTTAAGAGAAATGATATTTAGTTCTACCATTTAGATCTACTCACAGGTCTACCACTTGATATGATAACATTTGTATTCCACTAATTCTCTCTCATAATATTATCCCTTAATTTTGACACGTGTCTTCATCTAATGAGTAGGCCTATGAGTAAGTCTAAATGGTAGGCCTAAATAGTAAATACCATTACTCTTCTTTTAGACTATTTTTTTTTACTATAACAAACCCCTAACTCGATAATCTTGACATATACAGATTGGGAATGCAGTGATCAACGATGAGACAGACAACAAAGGGATGTATGATTATTTTGGTTCACATACTTTAATATCGGATGAAACAAGTGATCATATCCGTAAATATTGCGACTTTTCCCCAAATGTATCCAAAATATCCGATGAATGCATCAAAGTGACCGATACTGTGGATCGTATTTTTGATTTTATTGATATATACAACATCTATGCCCCTTTATGTTACAACGAAAACGTTACTGCCAACCCTAGGTCAACGGTAAATCTTTATTCATATTGATCTATGTGTACGGTAAATTTTTATCCATATAAAGCAAATTATGTAATTTGATTAATTTTTCTTGCAAACGTACAGTCGCAGGTTATTAATCCATGCAGCGAATACTATACCCATGCTTATATGAACCGTGAAGATGTTCAAAAAGCCATGCATGCGAATGTGACTAAACTTGATCATGATTGGCAACCATGCAGGTAAAATTAAGTTTTTCATTTGCAATTTGCAATATGCTATTTGATTTCGATTGAATGGACTTAATAGGAAAATAACTAAATGTGAAAAACTATAGTGAGTTTGTTTGTTAACGTCAACATAATTTGACCGGAAAAGTAAGTTGACTTTCCAATCTAAGTCACATTTTTATCTTTTTTATATTTATATCCAATTTATATTCTTTTTATAGGATCTAGTTAGGAAAATGTTTAATTTCTAATGTTATTTTTCTAAAAATAATTTTTTATTTTAAATTTCAATTTTATTAGTTATATTTTATACATTTTTTATCATTAAAAACTTCAATTATAAATATATATCACCTAAAATTAACTTTTTACAACAATGAGACATTGAAAAATGGTAACATTATCGAATTTTATTACTAATACTATTTATTCAGCATGTAGACGGCAGACATAATTTATCCAGACACATACTTTAACTCGGCAGAAATTAATCAGTAAAAAAACAGATAAGAAAGCCTAACAAATGCTTTGACACAAAATTAATATGCAGTGATATTATTCAACACTGGACTGATAGCCCTTCGACAATGATTCCTCTTCTTAAGGAATTCATGGAGAATAACCTTCGTGTGTGGATATTCAGGTAATTAAATTACTAATAGAAATTTGAATTTTAATAATGAAAATCGATAATAGTCATAATATTCAATATGAAAATATTATGTTTTTTTTTTCTTTTTTCTTTTTTGTTTGGTAGTGGTGATACTGACGGAAGAGTACCAGTAACATCGACCAAGTATTCGATTCATGCAATGAATCTACCGATAAAGACTCCATGGCACCCATGGGCGCATCTTGGGGAGGTAATTTATGATTTCATTTATGTTCACTTATTTAATTTAAAACAGTCCTAATTGTCTTTAAATGCATTAAAAATGATACAAATGAGTAATTCCTATAATTTAGGAGTCTGTTATAGTTGAATGTACAATTTATTTATGTATGTCTTATTACAGCTCTAATTATCAAAACCCTTTAATTAATGGGTTTTGTTAAGAGCATCTCCAATGAGAGCTTTTTTTAAAGCTTTTTACCCATTGTGTATGTCATTTAAGGGGTTATGACCTTCTAGCAAAAAGTTTTTCCTCCAAAAGCTTATTATTGGCTAAGTCATTCACTACACACACAAAAAACTTTATCTAAACTAAATGCATTGGAGCAAAGATTTTTTTAAAAGCTTATTTGTCAAAATTGGGTGAAAAGTCTAGGTGGCAATTTTAATAAATCTTTGCAAAGACTTAACCATTGGGGATGCTCTAAAGCTAACATGCATAAAAGACTTATACAGTTATACATTCATTGATAATGTATTGATCCTAAATATCAGGGGGCTGTTTTATATCTATTTTGTCTTCTTATTGACAGTCCTTAAGCTGTCATTATCATTTTCCTTAATTAATTACTCTAATTTAATTTCATGAAAATATATTGTAGACGGCTGGATTTGTAGAAGTTCGTGAAGGAGATCTAACATTCGCCACAGTTCTTGGGGCTGGTCACCAGGTGCCAAGTTACAAATCCAAGATTTCACTTGCACTTGTTACATACTTCTTGACCGGTGAACCTCTCGGAGATAATTGATGCAGTTTGGTCATTAATTTGTCAGAATTCTTTTTTGAATTTGCGGACTTTTTGGCTGTTGGTTTTGATCTTGGTTTTTTAGGGTTGTTCTTTGTTTTTGTTATGTTGTTGATTTGTTACCCATTGTAACAATGGCGGATCCAGGAATTTGATTTAATTAGAAGGGCAATAAGAAGTCACAAAAACAAATTTCGTTTTTAGATTTCATTTTTTTATATTGGCTAGGAATTTTTAGTAGAATACTAAAAAAAAATTACTTTTGCTTCATTGATTCTTAGAATATTCAATATAATTTAATATAAAGTTACGGTGATTTAAAGAATGTGAATTATCAAATATGTTTAACTCAGGATTCAGGAACACAATTTTTAGGAAAAAAACAACTTTCATGAAAATTACAAAAGTTCTAGTGTCAAACAAACAGTAAATAAGTCATAGATTTGTAAATGGGCCATATAGATAAACGGGCCTAAAATTTCAAAATGCATATAACCTTCCAAATACAGCATTTTTGGGCCAATTTTTTTTTGTAATCCACATGTGGTTGTCAACTAGCTTTGATTTACCTGATCGTGCGCCTAAAACAGTTTAGGCTCGTAGCAAAAGTCTTTTATTGCAGTAATTTTTTCGCATGATATTGAGGGTCAAGAAATAAAGAATTACTTCCTCCGTCCCACAAAAAACTCCCATTTGACTTGGGCACATGTTTTTAGGAGATAGTTAGTGATGGAGTATTTGATAATAAATTTGATTAAAATATAGGATTAGTTTAGAGATTGGTATAAAGTTAGTGAGAGAAACTTTAAAAAAATGATATAAAGTTAATGAGATAATAGTAAAGTAGCTAAGATTTTGAAGACATGGCGATAATGAAGATAAAGACTCTTTTTCCCTAGGCTCAGGATAAGCTATAAACTTTACAAAGATATCAAAAAATTACTATCAGTGCCAGCAATTTATTAAGTGGGTCCCTCCACTTTTTAAATGGGAAGTTTTTTGTGGGACATAATTTTTGGGTGAAATGGAAAGTTTTTTGTGGGACGGAGAAAGTATAAATTAACAATTTATATTTTCAATAATATGATAATTGATCATAATATGATAGATTTTACATGAACATGACTTATCAACTCATCTTCACCTATAATCCTCAACTACTCATCTTTTTTGCTACTCATAATCCTAAACTTTATTAACCCTCATCCATCATGCAATCCCCAATATAATACACGATTAATTAACACCACCTTAAATACATTCACCCAAATTCCAGATTAACATGTTAATGCATCAATAGACAAAAAATGACAACCATTTGGACAATTCTCACCCCCCTTTTCTTTTCAACCTTTATCTTGCAAATCAATGCACACAACAAACAAACACAAGCACTCGATAATCTTTTCAGGACCAAACGGTCCGTTAATTCAGTTATTGACACCAGCCTTTTTGAGCCATCTCTACATGTTTATGAAGCTAATGTTGTTCTTCCTCAAGAAGATCTCAAAAAGAATGATAGAATTGACCGATTGCCTGGTCAACCGTATGTTGACTTTGACCAATATGGTGGGTATGTTACTGTTAATGAATCTGCTGGTCGCGCATTTTATTATTACTTTGTTGAAGCTGAAAATTCCAATAAATCCTTACCGCTACTTCTTTGGCTTAATGGAGGTACCATAGATCAAAACTTTATACTCAAATTAAATTAACTTTATTGAACTTGCGTATCTTTTATATGATAATGACGTATAATAGAAACGTACTTTATTTAAATTATTTTGAATGTTATGTGTTTAAAAAATGAATGGAAATGTACTTTATTTTGCATAACATACTTTTTTTGCGCAGAGTAATTGAGTTTTGATAATTGTTGCTATATTACGTTCTACCGTGGATCGTATAACTTAACATGTAAAATGTGATGTAGACTAAAAAACGAGAACAAAGATTGGTCTCATTAATTCTTAGAATATGAGGATAATCTAATCTAACAATCACGTTGATTCAAAGAATTATTCCTCAATACATTTCAACACAAGAACACGAATTTTTGGTAGAAAACTCAAATTCATTAAATTATCAAGTAGACATTCCAGAGTGTTAAACAAACCATAAATAACGCTTATATTTTTTAATGAGCCAAAACAGACAATAGGCTAAAAATTGGGTCTAAACAAAGTTCAATATTAAAAAAAAAAAAAAATGTAGATACATCTAGAATAACATAGTTTTGGGCCAGAATACTAAGCTAGATAACTTTTGATGCGTAGAACTCATTTCAGTGCAACCACTTTCTTTACACGATCTTAAGTTTATAAAAATTAAAAATAAAAATAAAACATGTTCCTCTACATTTGGATCTAAATGTGTTCCACCCACATATTTTACTTAAACTCAGATGTTGATCTTGACTTGAATAATCTAATCATTTTACAGGACCCGGTTGTTCTTCGCTTGCTTATGGAGCTATGCAGGAGCTTGGGCCATTCCGAGTCAACAGTGATGGCAAAACTCTTTACAAAAATAGATTCGCATGGAATCATGGTATTAAATCCTATAAAATTAATTAAAGCTTCATATATATAAACAGGGTCCGGATCCGGTGAGGACTGCGAGGACTCAAAAAAATTTCTAAAAATGATCCAAAACAAACTTTTTTCAAAAACATTTCTTTTCTAAATATTAAAATCGCAGCTTATAAGATCCAAATTTTTTTTTGAGAAATGATCCAAAAAAAACATGGATCATTGTTATGATCCGCAAAAAAAAAGTGGATCATAATTTTTTTTTCAAATTTTTTTTTTTGGTCAAATATAGTAATAATCATGGGGAGTTATATATATTTTTTTCGGAATTTTTTGAAATTTTTTTAAGGTATCCTCGCAAGTCCTCACCGTTTTTTGAGTACTCACAGGATCTCACTTCTATATAAACATCTACATTATGTTTATTTTGTAATAATTCAGTGGCGAATGTTTTGTTCGTGGAGTCACCTGCGGGCGTAGGGTTTTCATATTCAAATACATCATCGGATTACGACAAAAGTGGTGACAAATTTACGGCTGCAGACAATTATGTGTTCATGTTGAATTGGCTAGAAAGATTTCCTGAGTATAAAGAAAGAGAATTTTATATCTCAGGAGAAAGCTATGCTGGACATTATGTGCCTCAACTTGCACAAACTATTCTTCACAATAACAAGATGGCTAACAAAACCCTAATCAATCTTAAAGGGATCCTTGTATATATACTTTTTCGTCCATTTCTACCTCGATTATATATTGCTTTACGGCTTTAATAACTCAAATATGTTACTCCTTCCGTCCCAAAATTATTGACCATGTTTGAAAATCACACACTTTAAGAAAAGTGCATTTATTACATTGTGCAACCAATTGAATTTTATCTTTACCATCTAATGTTTTTTGATTGGTTGAATTTTCAAGTGGACAGTCATTTTGGGACATATAAAAAAGGATACATGGACAATAAAAATGGGACGGAGGGAGTGCATTTTTTGGTGGTTGATCATAAGGAGTTGATTAGTTTTCGATCATAAACGTTTTGATCGATCTTTCATTAACTTGATCGAGATTATTTTTGGTGCAGATTGGCAATGCCGTGCTCAACAGTGAGACAGATTCGTTAGGTAGATATGATTACTATGATTCGCACGCTTTAGTGTCACACGAAACAAGCGACAAGATCCGCAAATCGTGTTACAACAATGATCAATATCCTTTTCTACCCATTTATCTAAACTATTAATCATATATTCAAATTACTTATGTGTAGAAAAAAGCTCGATTTTTAAAATTGAGTAAATACGCTAAAATTTGTAAGTAGTCTCTTTACCTATGTGTGGAGGTATGACTGTTTATATCTTAACTCCACATATACCCTCATTTGAAGGGATTATGTGTTGTTATTATAGTAAATAAGACAAAAAGATTTTAAAGTAAAACAATTATCCGTACGTACTATGTGTTTCTATAACAAATGCAACGCCAAATTACGAAGAATGTACCAAGGCGCACGATGATATTGACAGTGATCTTGAATACATTGATGTCTACAACATCTATGCCCCTTTATGCATCGATGGAAATCTTACTTCCATGCCTAAGCCGATGGTAATTAAATCTTATTTATACACAAGCATTTATAGTGAATTTAAAATTGTATACATACATACTTTCTCTGTTTCAAAATAAGTGATACACTTTCTTTTTTACAATGTTTCAAAATAAGTGAAAAATTTTGAAAACTTATCATATTTGGTAAAAGGTAGTGGAGACCACACCCACTAACTATCTCATTTAATAAAGTAAAAAGACACATTTACCTTTTTTTTATTACTTTTAAACATCATTACATTTACTTTAATCAATATATGTGGGACTCATCATCCACTAACTATCAAATTTAATTTAATTAACCTTCATTATCAAATTTTGCCTAAAAAACCGTGAACTCTAATTTGTAATGTATATAGTTTGCTTACAGTATACTTGGTGCAAACAGTCACAGGTTATTGATCCATGTAGCGATTTATACACCAATGCTTATATGAATCGACAAGAAGTTCAAGAAGCTATGCATGCTAATGTCACGAAACTCGATTATGAGTGGAACGCATGCAGGTAAATTTAATCCATCCATTTGTACCACCAATACAAGTAATCTAATTTCTTGGTGCGATTAATGTTATTAATTGGTGCCGGTAACTAACTGCACCAAGAAATGTCGCATCATTAAATAATAATAACTTTAATTTCACATCAACAAATATTATCCGTACTAGTGTGAGCACACGTACATACGCTAGCTAATACTTGATTGCAATTTTTTTTTATGTGTACGAATCAATGTTAGCTTTGACAAACTTATATACTATGTATTTAATTGCAGTGTTATCATAGAAGCATGGCATGATAGCTCGAGGACAGTAATTCCGCTCCTTAGGGAATTTATGGAGAATAATCTTCGCGTGTGGATATTCAGGTAATGACACAATATAATCTTCCTTAATTGATAAGATGTCGAAAATAAGAGATGTTGATGTGTTAATATATGACTAGAATGCATTTTAATACTCTTAACTTTGATGACCGAAACTTCTACGACCCTAAAGTATTAAAAGTGTAGGATTGTACCTTAAAGGTGGACAAATGGTCGATTTAGCAGCTCATTGATTTGATCACGTTTTGTACTTGACTTACTTTAATTTAAGCGTTTAACCGAATAAAAAATATACGCTAATCTCAATATATAGAGATCAGAAACAAATCACATGAGAAAACAACATCATATCAAATTGGCGAGCCAGTGTATTAAATCAATAATTTTGTCAAGTTCAAGGTAACATGCTATACTTTTAATAGTTTATGGTACTATGATCAACAAGCTAAATTCAAGGTACTAAAATACATTTTTTGACTTATTATATTGTGTTGATTCTTTTTGTTTGATAGTGGTGATGTTGATGCACAAGTACCGGTTACATCGACCAAATATTCAATTAACTCGATGAATCTTTCTATAAAGACTCCATGGCATCCATGGCTTGCTCATCAATGGGAGGTAACTTATAGATACGTTGTAATTAGTATTTCCGCCATTTTTAAGTGGTTTACAAGCTAATTAAATAGATGAAATCGATTACAAGGGGTTTTGATTGTGAAATCAATGTTACAGATGGGTGGATTTGCACAAGTTTACGAAGGTGATTTAACATTCTCGACAGTTATCGGGGCTGGTCACCAGGTCCCGAGCTACAAACCGAGAAGTGCACTTGCACTCGTCACACATTTCTTGAATGGAAAACCTCTCGACAATTCAAGACATTAATGATTATATATATATGTTTTATTTATTAGTTGGGTGTTAATCATGGTTAAGTTTGTTTGTAGAAGGTAAATTAGAGAATTAAATTTATGTATGCAGGCCAAAATCATAGATTATAAAGATTGTGTTCAAACTTTGACCAAATAATCAGTTGACTATATTTCCGAAAAGATTATTTTCAAATAAATTGATATTATTGTCATATACTTCCTCCGAAAATAAGTACTACACATTTTATAAATCGGTGATTTAAAATAAGTGCTATACTTTTCATAAATGACAAAAAATAGTAGGACCTATACCCACTAACTATCTACTTTAACAAAGTGAAATGACTTATTTACCCTTACTTTTTACTTTTAAACAACATTAACATCACTTTATTCAAAATGTGTGGGACCCATTATCCACTAATCATTTAATTACTTTAATTTATCTATCATTATACTATTTTACTTTAAAAATCATAAAAATAAAAACGTAGCACTTATTTTGAATCGAACGAAGTATATAGCTTAGTAATTTATTCCGAGATCAAAGGAGTCCTTCACCCCAAAGTTATTTTAACTAAAATGCCAACACGCGTCGATGAAATGAAGTCCACGCGTAGTCCTATAACGCTGCCACGTGTTACTAACCGCCACACACCAGATTCTAATAACAATTTGCTTCCATAAAAACCCCGCGAAAACCTCCACTGTAAATTGAAGGGAAAAATGGAGAAAAAATCGGAAGAAGAAAAGAAAAATTCGAGCGAACACGAACTCCCTCTCATGTCACTAAACCATGTTTCACGGCTCTGCAAATCGGTGAAGGATTCAGTCGATTTTTACACGAATGCGTTGGGATTTGTGCTGATCGAACGGCCGCAGTCGTTTGATTTCGACGGTGCTTGGCTGTTCAATTACGGAATCGGAGTTCATCTGATTCAAGCGAAAGATGAAGATAAGTTACCTAATAACGATGATTTGGATCCCATGGACAATCACATATCCTTTCAGGTGCTCAATTTCACTAATTATATGTTTTGTGTTGCTTGATGTGATAATTAGGGTTTTGTGATCTGTAATTGTTCAGTGCGAGGATATGGGAGCAATGGAACGGAAATTGAAGGATTTGGGGGTGAAATACATGAAGAGAACAGTGGGAGAGAAGGAAGATGGAGTGATTGATCAGCTGTTTTTCAATGATCCTGATGGATTTATGATCGAGATCTGCAACTGTGAGAATGTGAAGCTGAAGCCTGCAGGTTCAATTGGCCGGATTAAATTGCCGTATGATCGGCATAATCCTCCGGTGGAGCTAGACTCAAATGCTGCTAAAGCCAGCTGAAATATTAATTTTGCTGTTGTTTGTTATGATGAGTTATTTGTTCGATTATATGTTTTCTGTTTTCTATGTACACCTTGTCTTGTTTACAAGGTTTTTAAGTGGTTAGTTTATACTTTATAGATCAAGCTTTACATTAAATGCAGTAATGTTGGTAGATATTAGATCATCGCAGGCTAAGGCAGCTTTTAAAGTTTGACGCCTGTTAAATGTGTGTGTTTTTTCCCCTTAAATGTTTTTTTTTTCTTTTTTGAATTGTGTTGGGATAATTTGTAGATTCCAAATGTTCTTGGAAGCAGGGGCGGAATTGTTATGGTGCACACGGTGACACGTGCTACTACTCGAAAGGTACGGTAAATTTTTGGGACTTTTTTTATTGATATAGTATTTTGAATACATTAATATATATCCAAAATGACGAATTAAGACACATCCATCTACTAGTGCAGCTGGCTATCATTCCTTTCATGTATATAAGAGGTCATGAGTTCGAATCTTGTTGTTGCTATTTTTTTAATCAATTTTTTTTTTCCTTTTTAAACCTCTATATTACAAGGGTTTTCTTTTTTACCATATATATTTCAAAAAAAAAAAAAATCTTTAGTCCAAACATTTCAAATCATTTTCTTTTATTTTCCTTTTTCAATACTTTAAATTGATTTTTTTATAAATCAAAGGAGGTATTTTAAAAAATATAATATAATTTTATAAACCAAAATTATTATGGATTAAAAACCTATTCAATATCCCAAATCAATCTTAAAAAAAACTTCTAACTATTAGTTAATAGTCCACACTCAAATACAACCCGAACATTTGAACCAAATAAAAAAACATAAAATGTGTATTGTAGATTTTGTAATATGTTTATAAAAATTAGTAATTATTTCGTAAGTTTATGAAATTCATTCTTAAAGATTTGTTGGTGTATGTAATTAAAAAAGATGATTCGTAATATAATTTTTTTGTGTTAAATTTGTTTTATTTCATGACATTGCCACTGGAATTCCACTAGAGATCGCAGTCCCCTTAACACCGCATTTTTTTTTTTCACCACAAGGGTACCACCGCTTGTGGAAGTTTCTAATTCCGCCCCTGCTTGGAAGAAGATTAACTTTAAGTTTTGTGTTAAAATCATAGTCCGTATTGTAGAACGATTTTGGCGTTAACATGATTACAAATTTTATACTTTGAAAGCAACTCTAACGAGAAGACATAAATGAAAATATTACAAATTTTATGCCAAGTAATAATCATTGGTCCAACTAGTTTTGGCCTGTTTAGATAGAAATGAAATATTGCAAATATCATGCTAAGTAATAATCATTGGTCCAACTAGTTTTGGCTGCTTATTGTTGCTAGATATTCAATTATAAGTGGAATATTATAAGTGGAAAATGTAACTAAATTGAAAACTAATTAAAAGGCCATCTTTATTGGGTATTTTGGTTTTAAACACAGATTACGAGAATACCTAATGATCCACAAAATCGTTTCTTCAACTTCAGGAGAGCTTAGAGTACTGGTTCCTCCCAAGTATCAAAACCCTTGTCTTAGTGTTAACGGTTGCATGTGCAGTGGCGAATTTAAGATCAAAATTAATATGGGTTTTTAAATTTAAGTGAAGATCATATAAAAATTTCTACTAAATTTTCTTTTATCAAATTTTTTTCACATGAATGTCTTATCAAATGATGGTCATGCACCCCTCTTAGTTACATGTAGATCCACTTTTGTATGTGAGAGCAATAACCACTTGCTCCACCGATTTCCTTTAGCATAAAAAAACTCTTGATAAATCAATTTTAAGATTTGGTTATGGTTTGTTCATCATTAGAGGTTTAATCAGAATTTTTCATATGTTTGGTTTGAAAAGAAAAGATGATGTGTCACTGATGTAGCACTGTAACCAAATTCAAGTAATCACAAATATTACGGTTAGTCTTAATGTTGAAAGATCAATGATACCCTTTAGTTGTTAACAAACCATCTCTTGGAAAAACCAAGAATAAAATAGAACTTACTGTTAAAATGGAACACATACTTACTTCCGAACATTGTTTAGGCTCAATTTTGGCCCGTTTGTTGTTCTAGGCTCATTTGAAAATTTAGATTACATTTAAAATGTATTTTACACCTTGAAATAATAAGTTGAATAGTTCTTGAAATTTGTGTTTTCTCTCCTAAAAATTGTTCTTTGTGTGAATAAGTAGACCTATCATAGAAAATTCCAGAGACCACTGATTTTGAAGGCCAACTCATGAAATTTTTTGAATCAACGTGGTTTTTGGTTATATGGATCAAGTATTCTTTGAATCAACGATTCTAATTTATTCTATTGTTTCTAGTCTACATCAACAATTATACATGATTGAAGTAAAAGTCACCGTATATAAATCACGTTCCTTATCATATATACGAGTACCATGTGCACACATTTCATGATGTATTTATAAAGATAAACATTATATTTATAAAGTAATATTTTCATAATACTATATTTTTTTAATAAAAAATCAACACTAAGAAATGGTTGTGATTGGAGTCTTAAAAAAGGAAAAAAAGAAGTAAAGATAAGTCAATGAAATATTGAAATTACATTTTATAAATAATGACACATGGTACGCACCAATATCTCGTCCGGAAGGATCGCGAGGGCGAACGGAAGGAAGGTAAGGTAACGACAAAATAGAATGGAGTGTCGATCTCCGAGCTCCAACGATAGGAAGCGTGTTGAGCGGTTTTCTCGGAATAAAGCATGTGCGCATTTATTGCTGATTTGACTCTAAAACGGCTAAGACGAAAGCCTAGGTGATTACTCACCGGACCGTTAGAGGTATCGGTGCTCTTTTATCCAGAAGACCCATGAAGGACCGTGTAAAAGGAGGCAGCTCTCGTTTTCCCGCCTAAGTGAGATCGGCTATAAAAGAAGAACGTAAGCATTCCTCCAGGCATCAATACATAACGCATTCAATTCACTCACCTAACACTCTCAATTAATTCCTTGTTTAGCCTTCCGATTCGTATAAATTACTGACTTGATCGTCGGAGCGTCCTTACGGGAAATCACCCGGGGGACCTTTTGACTTAGGGTTGTTCATTGATTTGCAGAAATCAACGTTGGGATCGTCCTGCTGTCTTCGCTACGGAAGCCGGAACCAACATTTGGCGCCATCCGTGGGACCTAGAACAATGGTCCAAGAAACGCCAAGGGGGAACGTAGATCCCTTGCAAGTAACACCGGCGAGATCTCCGACTGAGGGTTTGCTTACACCCACCCCAACACCGTCTTTGCTGAACTCATCTTCATGTCCCCCACCGTTAGAAAATGTGGAGGGTGGACCGACTCAGGAGGAGATGGAGGAATTCAACCTCTTCTGCCAATTCAGAAAGATGAGGCAGTTAGAGAAGACCCGTCCGAGGACGACAGAGGTGAAAGCATGAGTTAGCAGAACTCTTGAATACTCCAGTGACGACGAGTCCGTGGAGGAAGTGTACGCAGAAAAGAAACCGGAAAAGAACGTCCGAACGGAAAAAATTCCTATGGAAGCCCCCGTGGAGAAGAAAGGCGCTCGTAGAAGGCAGAAAGCCCCGGAGAAAACGCCTAACGCAGACGGACGCACTTTCCTATCTCCGTTTACGGACGAGATTAACGAAGTACCTGTCCCAACAGGGTTGAAGGGGCCTCGTGTCAAATCATACGATGGGACGGGAGATCCGGACGATCACGTCGCAAGTTTCCGGTGGGCCGTACGAATGATTCCCATGGACCAGAGGTTATGGTGCCTCTTCTTCGCTGGAACCTTGGAAGGTTCGGCACGATATTGGTTTTCTAGTCTCCCTCAAAGGAGCATACCCAATTTCGAAGAGCTGGTCGTGCAATTTACCCACAGCTTCATACAGCAAAAGAAATACCAGCAACAGTCACAATCCATCATGGCGTGCCGACAACGAGAGGGAGAGTCTAATAAGTCTTATTTTAGAAGATTCAACGAACAAAGCAGGAAGATGCCTGTCAGAGAAGACTCTCTTATCATCGCAGCCTTCACGTATGGTCTAAGGGAGGGAGAACTCTTTCGAGAATTATCCAAAAAAGATTTTAAGAAGGCTGATGACATGATCAGTACGGTAAATAGGTTCCTGAAACAAGAAGAAGAAAGCGCAGAAAAGCTGCGATTTGAAGCTCAAGAGAAGAAAGGAACGCCCGGTTCAGGGTCTGTACGGCACCACGAACGGTCCAAACCGGCATACAGGACGGGTTATCAAAGTAGTCAAAGCAGGAATGCTTACCGGGGACGCCCAACGGGAGGTCGAATGCAAGGGGACAGATACGAACCCTATCGACCTGAGGCGTTCGTGTCAAGTGAAGCCAGGGGGGATAAAGACGGTCGGATGACCAGGAAAAGATACCCAAGAGATCCAAACGCATACTGTGAATTTCACAAAATCATGGGTCATTCGACCCCTTCGTGCGAAAGTTATCGAAGGGAGAAGGAGGCGTCCGGCAAGGCAAAGGTAGTCTGTGTAACGACCCGAATTTTGTAAATAAATAATTGTACAAAAATATGATAAATATGGATAAATCATTTAAAGAACGTAGGAATTGGTTTCGTGTCGTTTGGAGACTGTATGAGAAAGTTATGGACGAAACTGAGCCGAGACAAGGAACGAAAACTGCAGCCCTGCTGCGCAGGGGGAGTTCGCAACGCGAACATTGGTTCGCGAACGCGAGTAGTCGACAGGGATTTTGGGGTTTAAACGATCGGAGTTCGCGAAAGGGTTCGCGACCAGTTCGCGACGCGAAGTACCAGTCACGGGAAGTTCGCGAACGCGAACTATGGGTTCGCTACGCGAACTTGTCAGACAGCTGTAATAAATACGGGATTTTTGTCATAAATGCAGAAACAAAACCCTAGTTTTCTCCCCTCTCTTGTGTGCGCGAAATCTGAGTGTAAGGTGTCGTTTGGAGCTCAATCTTCATCAAATCTTGGAGATTCTTGCTCATAATTGAAGATCAAAGGTAAATCTTCATTCCTTTTGTGTTATAAGTCTTAGATTTGAGTATGGAAACTTGAATCATAAACCCTAGATGTGAGTTTGTTCATGAATGATTAAATGGAAGTTATATAACTTAGATCTATGGTATTTTGTCATGGAAAACGTGGTCATGCTATGAATACACGAAAATGTGGTGATTTATGAAATTAGGGTTTGGTAATTTTGGGGAAAATGGTGCTAGTAGTTAACTAGCCATAGATTATGTAGTTAGTATAGATGATTAATGCAAACCATTGTATTGGTTTTGATATAGATTGTCGGTTGGAAGATTTGAGGCATTCAAATCTTGGAAAGGGATATTGGTGTTCAAGGAAACACAACATTGGATAAGCTTGGCAAAGGTGAGTACATGTGAACTTTCAAACTGGGTACATAGCTAGTAAATGTTTTTATGATTAAATGATTTTGTCGAGTCTTTAAGTAATTTAGTCATTTATGTGATTTATGATGAATTACTTGTATGATGATGAAAAGATTGATTGATTGAGGAATGATGGAGCTATAAGCTCATAACGATAAAAGATAAGTAATGATGACGATGATGATGTCCCTAGGGCCGTAGTAGATTGGAGGCATTCCGGTTATTACGGTACCTTAAGGTTAGTGGTAGATTGGAGGCATTCCGATTACCCAATACCTATGAGTCCCGGTAGATTGGAGGCATTCCGGTTACCGTGGATATGATGGTCTTGATAGATTGGAGGCATTCCGATTATCTTGACATTGGCCGAATGATGAAAGTAATGAAGTGACCCAAACGAACCTAGTAATATTATTTTAAGATTAAATGATATTATTTGACTAATTGTTTATCGGGTCTAAAACCCATGTATCTCACGAGGCAATTTTGTCTCACGTACTATGTTTGTGTTTTTGCTATGTACTCAGGTTCGGGATCGAGGATCTAGGAGGCCCGTTTAGAAGAGGCCTTGTTGAGATTAGCTCGGTGTTGATGATTAGAGTGCTTATCCTATGGTTAAGATATAATTTGTAACACCGTTTTTGTAAACTCTGATAATCTCGAACAAGAAACCTTTTCGTTTTTGTAAAACCGGTATTTGACACCGTTGCAATACTATGTATTTTGGTTTAAATGTTATTTAAATGTTGTTTTGAAAATTGAGGTGTTACAACTTGGTATCAGAGCTATAGTTTAAGTGAACTAGGTTGAGTTGACCATCCTAGACTTAAACTGAGCTAGTAGGACCGTAGGTTCCATAGGATACTTGTGAATTGTCTATTGAGACCTTAAGTGTAGGTTCAATAGGGTGTTACGAACCGGTAGTTAAAGACACAAACAATCGAATGCTTTATTGATAATCCTGGAATTGGAGAACCAGGTTTCTCCCTAAGAACAATAAACGACAAGATAAACAAATAAACCGACTCAATTTCTCAATGACTAAAACGAAAGACCTGATCTATGTTTATATAGACTCGGCTCCTAACCCTAACCTAATCCTAACAGGAAACGAATTCAAAAATAAAGGGATAAGCATTCGACATTTAAATATTATCTATTTGATAATGATACTTATCTAATTTTAATTAATTAGGATCGTATCATTACTCCGCCCCCAAAACACACCTTGTCCTCAAGGTGTGTAACTTCTACGGTCTTGATTCCGGGATCCCATGTCTTGACTTGTAGATCCATCTTTCGTGGATGAAAGTAATACCGCAAAACAGTCACAAACACATGTTGGCAGCATTGGCAGATATTGAATGTTTTGTGATACGATGCCTCCCTAGTAAAAAACAGACCAAAAGAGTCACCAGCCCAAATTGGAGCTGGAAAATTTTGTGAGTTGAATTCAAGGCTAGAAACACTCGTGTACACCGCGGAGGAAGGCAGCTTTGGCTGATGTTGTGGCTGTCCGATTGGCGGCGGTGGTATTGTGACCGCTGCCCTTGGTGGTGGTATTGTGACTGCTGCCCTTGGCGGCGGAATGGTGGTCGTGTCTGCTGCCACAATTTTTGGTGCTAAAACAGAGGTCGACACATGTAGTTGCTGTGACGGCTGTGTTGACTTTATCGTGTTATTCAGTAGGTTCATAAGTTCCTCGTAACCGTTCATAAGTTCCTCGTGACGCCGTCGTTCATCTTCCCTAAAATCCATAATCAATTTTTCAAGTTTATCAAGGGTTTCACCCCATAAATCCATAATCAATTTTGAACAGTAACGGCCGATGAACAGTAACGCCTGATGAACAGTGTCGCCAGATGAACAGTACCGCCGGATGAACAGTACCGCCGGATGAACAGTGCCGCCGGATGAACAGTGTTTTTTTTTTTTTTGATAGATTCAGAACCGAACAGCTCTGATACCAATTTGATACGAACCGGTAGTTAAAGACACAAACAATCGAATGCTTTATTGATAATCCTGGAATTGGAGAACCAGGTTTCTCCCTAAGAACAATAAACGACAAGATAAACAAATAAACCGACTCAATTTCTCAATGACTAAAACGAAAGACCTGATCTATGTTTATATAGACTCGGCTCCTAACCCTAACCTAATCCTAACAGGAAACGAATTCAAAAATAAAGGGATAAGCATTCGACATTTAAATATTATCTATTTGATAATGATACTTATCTAATTTTAATTAATTAGGATCGTATCATAGGGTTGACCTTGAAGGATTAGGTCATGGTTGGTTTTGGGACGGTTAATGCTACCGTTACTTTGATGAATTGACTTCTAAATGATTGATGTCTTATTATAGCAAAATGGTGAGAACTAGAAGTACAAGAGGCCCATTTGATCAAGGGCAAGATTCGAATAACATTGCCGAACCGGTGTTTGGTCCTCCACCTCGTGGAGGGGAGGAAAATTCGGGTGTTGATAGGAATACTCACACCCCGGTCACCGTAGAACACCTCCAAACTATGTTCAATCAAATGAGGGACATAGTGAACGAGGATGTGAACCGACTTCTCAATGAGCATAGGGCACGTGAAAGGCGGGAGGAATCTCCACCCCGCACGAAGAGCAAGTCGAGTAGCGTTGCTCAAACTGAAAAGTCTTCAACTGAGGAAGAAAGTGACCCCGAGCCGAGGGAAAGAAAGGGTTGTACTTATAAGAGTTTTATGGCTTTCAAGCCCGATAACTACTATGGTAGCTCCGAACCGAAAGTCACGATCCGTTGGATCCGTGAAACCGAACAAGTCATTGAAGCTAGTAAATGCAAGGAAGGTGATATGGTGATTTATGCTTCCCGGTTGATGAAGGACGAGGCCCTCGTGTGGTGGGATACTTTGTATGAAACGTTGGGAAAGAGGGCGATGTACAAGATGACTTGGGATGAGTTTGTGAAACGGTTGAAGGCAAAGTTTTGCCCCGAGAGAAACTTGGAAAAACTTCAAGAAGAATTCGTTCATTTGAAGAAAGGTGGTTTGAGTGTCGATGAGTACACTAAGAAGTTCACGGGATTAATCCCGTTTGTGATCAAATTGTATCCGGATGAGAGATCCCGGATTGTTCGGTATGCCAATGGACTCCCGTGGGAGTATGAGTTGGAAGTTAAAAGGGCCGCCACACTCGATGAGGCTATCGGTGCGGCGAGAAATGTTGAAGAGGTTGGCCAAAGAAGAATCAACGAGAGGCCAAAGTTTGAAAAGTCTGAGAAGAGAAAATTTGAGGGGAGCTCGGGTTCGGTGAAGAAGGGAAAGTTCACCCCGACCTTCTCTAAACAATCGAGTGTTGGTGCTTGTAAGAAGTGTGGCAAAGACCACAAGGGGGAATGTTTGGCGGATTCAAAGTCGTGTTTCAAGTGCGGAAGGCCGGGGCATATGGCTAGGGATTGCCGGGCCAAACCGTTGGATGAAATCGAGTGCTATTCGTGCCATGAAAAAGGGCACTATAGCAATGCATGCCCGAAGAAGGGAAGTGAGACCATGGTGTCGACCGCTCAAAAGAAAGCGGAGCCGACAAAGGTCAAGGGACGGTCCTTCCAACTTACCCGAGAAGAAGCCAAGGAGGCCCACGATGTCGTTTCAGGTACCCTACTCGTAAATTCTATTCCCGCCCGGATCTTATTTGACTCGGGTGCTACTTATTCGTTTGTGTCACATGATTTTGTTGTGATGTTGAATGTGCCATTAGAACTTCTTGATGAAATTTATGATATAGAAATTGCGGATGGTAAAACCTCCATAGTTCAACATATGTGTCGGAATTGTGAATTGGAAATAGATGGGAGAAAGTTTAAGGTGAATTTATTACCCATGGAAATTGCGGGTTTTGATATAGTTATAGGTATGGATTGGTTGGGTGAGAATCAAGCAAAGATTTTATGTGGGAAGAAGATAGTCTCGATTAGGACTCCCGACAATGAAAAAGTTTATGTGTATGGTGAGAGACGACACCATTTACCATGTCTTATGACCGCGGTTAAAGCTAGGAAATGTTTGGCCAAAGGGTGTTCGTCCTTTTTAGCATATGTATTAGATGGAAGGAAAGAGAAGAAGACGGTGGAAAATGTAAAGGTGATTCGGGATTTTCCCGAGGTTTTTCCCGACGAATTACCGGGATTGCCACCGGAGAGGCAAGTAGAATTCCGTATTGATTTAGTTCCGGGAGCGACGCCGATAGCTCGTGCTCCATAGCGTTTGGCTCCCACCGAAATGCGGGAATTGATGTCCCAATTGCAAGAGTTACTCGACAAAGGATTTATTCGTCCTAGCTCGTCCCCATGGGGTGCGCCTGTATTGTTTGTTAAGAAGAAGGACGGTTCAATGAGAATGTGCATCGACTACCGAGAGTTGAACAAGATGACTATTAAGAACCGATACCCGTTGCCTAGAATCGACGACTTGTTTGATCAACTTCAAGGTGCCGACTATTTCTCGAAGATCGATTTGAGATCGGGATACCATCAAGTTCGAGTGAAAGAAGGAGATACCGAGAAGACGGCGTTTCGTACACGTTATGGGCATTACGAGTTTTTGGTGATGCCATTCGGGTTGACTAATGCACCGGCCATTTTTATGGATCTTATGAATCGGGTTTGCAAACCATTCCTCGACAAGTTTCTGATCGTATTTATTGACGATATTCTTATTTATTCAAAAACCGAAGAAGAACACGAGAGTCATCTAAGACAAACGTTAGAAGTGTTACAACGAGAGAAATTGTATGCTAAGTTTTCTAAGTGTGAATTTTGGATTCGAGAAGTCCAATTCCTTGGTCATGTCGTGTCCTGAGAAGGAATCAAAGTTGACCCGTCAAAGATTGAAGCGGTTATGAAGTGGGAACCGCCACGAACTCCAACCGAAGTGAGAAGTTTTCTCGGTCTTGCCGGATATTACCGTCGATTTATTCAAGACTTTTCTCGAGTGGCGACACCACTCACATTGTTGACCCGAAAGAGTAGTGAGTTCGTGTGGGGAGAAAAGCAAGAAAGAGCATTCGCCACATTGAAAGAAAAATTGTGTAACGCCCCGGTTCTTACGTTACCCGAAGGGATGGAAGACTTCGTCGTGTATAGTGATGCTTCACACAAGGGTTTGGGTTGTGTCTTAATGCAACGGGGGAAAGTGATTGCCTACGCCTCGAGACAACTAAAGAATGCGGAAGAAAGGTACACGACTCACGATTTGGAATTGGCGGCGATAGTGTTCGCTTTAAAGTTATGGAGACACTACTTATATGGTACAAGGTGTACGTTGTATACGGATCACAAAAGTCTTCAATATGTTTTCACTCAAAAAGACCTAAATATGAGGCAAAGAAGATGGATCGAATTGATACAAGATTATGATTGTGAAATTGTCTACCATGCGGGGAAGGCCAACGTGGTAGCCGACGCCTTAAGCCGAAAGGTGTATGAAAAGCCGATTAAGGGAAAGTTAACACGTATTGAAGTAGTCTCGAGTATAATAGAACGAATCAAGAATGCCCAACGAGAGGTGATGGAAAAAGATGAGTTAAGGCAAGAACGTTTGGGAAAGAACCAACATTTTGTAGAAAATAAACAAGGGTTGAAAACCGTGGGTAGACGAATTTGGGTTCCCAAGTTCGGGGGTACCCGAAAGGAGTTACTAAACGATGTTCATAAGTCTAAGTATTCGATCCACCCGGGAAGTACAAAAACGTATCAAGATATGAAGAAGATGTATTGGTGGCCCGGGATGAAGGCAAGAGTGGCAAAGTATATTTCTAAGTGTGCCACGTGTGCACAAGTAAAAGCCGAGCATCAAGTACCTTACGGGGTAGCTCAATCATTGCAAGTACCGGCCGGAAAATGGGATGATATAACAATGGATTTTATTGTTGGGTTGCCAAAGACGAGCAAGAATCACGACGCCATTTGGGTCATAGTTGACCGGTTGACCAAAAGTGCATTATTCTTGGCAATTCGGGAAACCATGCCACTTGAGAAGTTGGCAAAGTTGTATGTGGATGAAGTGGTAAGACTTCATGGAGTCCCGTTGTCGATTGTGTCCGATAGAGACGCGAGGTTTACCTCGAGATTTTGGAGGTCGTTGCAAGAGGAGTTGGGAACGAAATTGCGGTTGAGTACGGCTTACCACCCGCAAACCGATGGTCAAAGTGAGCGAACCATTCAAACGGTTGAAGATATGCTAAGATCATGTGTGCTAGATTTTGGTGGTAAATGGGATGAACATTTACCGTTAGTCGAGTTCTCCTACAATAATAGTTACCAATCGACGGTTAAGATGCCGCCTTATGAGGCGTTGTATGGAAGGAAATGTAGGACTCCATCGTGTTGGCTCGAAGCGGGTGAGACGAAACTCACGGGTCCCGAGATTGTGAGGTTGACCAATGAAAAGATTGGGATAATCCAAACGAATATGAAAATCGCCCAAGATAGGCAAAGAAGCTACTCGGGTTTGAAAAAGAGACCGTATGATTTGAATGTTGGAGACATGGTGATGTTGAAAGTATCGCCTTGGAAAGGCGTGATGCGGTTTGGTAAGAAAGGCAAATTGAGCCCAAGGTATGTTGGCCCGTTTAAGATTTTGAAACGGGTCGGTTTGCAAGCTTTCAAGTTAGAACTCCCACCCGAACTTCAAGGTGTTCACGATACGTTTCATGTAAGTTATTTGAAGAAGTTCGTGGGTGAGGTTGAAAATATAATTCCGTTACAAGAGTTGCGGGTTGATGCCCCGAATCGGTTAATTGAAGAACCCGAAGCAATATTAGAGTCAAAAACCAAGAAACTTCGGAATAAAGAAATTGAATTGGTGTTGGTCAAGTGGAAGCATTCACTTGGGCCGAACTTGACTTGGGAAGTCAAGGACGAGATTCGGAAAAGATACCCGAACTTCGTAAATTATGATGAGATTCCGAGGACGGAATCTCCTTAAGGGGTGGATAGTTGTAACGACCCGAATTTTGTAAATAAATAATTGTACAAAAATATGATAAATATGGATAAATCATTTAAAGAACGTAGGAATTGGTTTCGTGTCGTTTGGAGACTGTATGAGAAAGTTATGGACGAAACTGAGCCGAGACAAGGAACGAAAACTGCAGCCCTGCTGCGCAGGGGGAGTTCGCGACGCGAACATTGGTTCGCGAACGCGAGTAGTCGACATGGATTTTGGGGTTTAAACGATCGGAGTTCGCGAAAGGGTTCGCGACCAGTTCGCGACGCGAAGTACCAGTCACGGGAAGTTCGCGAACGCGAACTATGGGTTCGCTACGCGAACTTGTCAGACAGCTGTAATAAATACGGGATTTTTGTCATAAATGCAGAAACAAAACCCTAGTTTTCTCCCCTCTCTTGTGTGCGCGAAATCTGAGTGTAAGGTGTCGTTTGGAGCTCAATCTTCATCAAATCTTGGAGATTCTTGCTCATAATTGAAGATCAAAGGTAAATCTTCATTCCTTTTGTGTTATAAGTCTTAGATTTGAGTATGGAAACTTGAATCATAAACCCTAGATGTGAGTTTGTTCATGAATGATTAAATGGAAGTTATATAACTTAGATCTATGGTATTTTGTCATGGAAAACGTGGTCATGCTATGAATACACGAAAATGTGGTGATTTATGAAATTAGGGTTTGGTAATTTTGGGGAAAATGGTGCTAGTAGTTAACTAGCCATAGATTATGTAGTTAGTATAGATGATTAATGCAAACCATTGTATTGGTTTTGATATAGATTGTCGGTTGGAAGATTTGAGGCATTCAAATCTTGGAAAGGGATATTGGTGTTCAAGGAAACACAACATTGGATAAGCTTGGCAAAGGTGAGTACATGTGAACTTTCAAACTGGGTACATAGCTAGTAAATATTTTTATGATTAAATGATTTTGTCGAGTCTTTAAGTAATTTAGTCATTTATGTGATTTATGATGAATTACTTGTATGATGATGAAAAGATTGATTGATTGAGGAATGATGGAGCTATAAGCTCATAACGATAAAAGATAAGTAATGATGACGATGATGATGTCCCTAGGGCCGTAGTAGATTGGAGGCATTCCGGTTATTACGGTACCTTAAGGTTAGTGGTAGATTGGAGGCATTCCGATTACCCAATACCTATGAGTCCCGGTAGATTGGAGGCATTCCGGTTACCGTGGATATGATGGTCTTGATAGATTGGAGGCATTCCGATTATCTTGACATTGGCCGAATGATGAAAGTAATGAAGTGACCCAAACGAACCTAGTAATATTATTTTAAGATTAAATGATATTATTTGACTAATTGTTTATCGGGTCTAAAACCCATGTATCTCACGAGGCAATTTTGTCTCACGTACTATGTTTGTGTTTTTGCTATGTACTCAGGTTCGGGATCGAGGATCTAGGAGGCCCGTTTAGAAGAGGCCTTGTTGAGATTAGCTCGGTGTTGATGATTAGAGTGCTTATCCTATGGTTAAGATATAATTTGTAACACCGTTTTTGTAAACTCTGATAATCTCGAACAAGAAACCTTTTCGTTTTTGTAAAACCGGTATTTGACACCGTTGCAATACTATGTATTTTGGTTTAAATGTTATTTAAATGTTGTTTTGAAAATTGAGGTGTTACAGTCTGTGTGGCGGAACCGCCCATCAAAGGCAAAGAAACCACATTCGACACTGAAATCATGGCGGCAGAAGAAGGGGAAAGTACCCCTCCTCACACGAGAAAAAGGAAGACTGTCACTTTGGAATTTGGAAGGAACGAACCCACTCCGGACGGTCATGTAGGGGTGGAGCCGTTGGTTATATGTGGAGCTATCGCCCGCCACATGGTTCGCAGAATCTACGTAGATGGGGGAAGTTCTTCAAACATTATGTACGATCATTGCTTCCAAAAGTTCCCGCCAGATGTACAAGCTTTCATTAAACCCGCAACTACTTCCGTGATAGGTTTCTCCGGTTGATCCGTATGGCCGCGAGGGAAAATTCATTTGCCTTTGGTCCTAACCGATTGGAGTACGAATAGCAGCAAAACCATCACAACCGAGTTTATAGTAATCGAAGCTCCGTCCAGGTACAATGCGATCCTGGGACGAACCGGAATGTGGCAACTACAAGCAATCGCTTCCACGATACACGGTCTGCTCAAGTTCCCCTCAGAGCACTGGGTAATTACCGTGCGTGGTTCGCCAGCTCCCGTCCCTGAATGTGGTAGCATCACACACCTGGACAGTTGGACAGAGCAGGAAGAAGTGCACGTGATCATTAATCCGGATTATCCCGAAACTCCTATCAAGATCGGTCGACACCTTCCGGGGAAGATAAGGTTAGAGCTAGAGACTTTGTTAAAAAAGAACAAACATGTGTTCGCATGGGAACCGAAGGATATGACGGGCGTTTCCAGGAAGGTGATAGAGCATAAGCTGAACGTTAACCCGACGTTCGTTCCGGTCAAGCAGTCAAGAAGAGGTATGGCTCCGGCACGGAATAAGGTGGTGAATAAGGAAGTAGGGGACCTGGTTGCAGCCGGAGTCTTGCGCAGCACGCAGTATCCAAATTGGATATCCAACCCGGTCCTAGTAAAAAAAGGGGATGGATCCATGCGTATGTGCGTCGATTTCAAAGACCTCAACAAAGCCTGTCCGAAAGACAGTTACCCCCTTCCTGAAATTGAGCAGAAGATTGAATCTTTAGGCGGGTACAAGTGGAAATCATTTTTGGACGCATACAAAGGATATCACCAAGTACAGATGGCTAAGGAAGACGAAGAGAAAACTGCTTTCCACACTTCGAAAGGCACATTTTGTTACATCAAAATGCCATTCGGTCTTCGGAACGCCGGAGCAACGTACCAACGGTTGGTTGATAGGGCGTTCGAAAACCAGATCGGGCGAAACCTGGAGGTGTATGTCGACGATATGGTGATCAAGAGTAGTGAAGACGGGGATCTCATAAGGGACACGGAAGAAACTCTGCGGCAATTGCATACGATTAACATGAAGCTAAATCCAAAAAAGTGTTCGTTCGGTATGAGCAAGGGAAAGTTCCTGGGTCATATCGTCTCTTCATCTGGGATACAAGCGAACCCTGAAAAGGTAGATATCCTGTTAAATATGAAGACCCCTAGAACAGTGAAAGACGTCCAGAGTCTCAATGGCAAACTGGCGGCCCTTGGACGATTCCTGGCAAAATCCGCGGAGAAGTCGCTGCCTTTCTTTAAAGCCCTCCATGGATGCACAAAGAAAGGAGAAGTCGAATGGTCGGAAGAGGCAAACAAAGCTTTTGATCAGCTAAAACAACATTTACGAACCATCCCTACGGTGGCAAGTCCTATTACAGGAGAACCCCTCATCATGTATCTATCAACAAACCGAGAAGCCGTAAGTTCAGTCCTGATCGCCGAAAGGGGGAAGCAACAAGTCCCGGTGTACTTTGTAAGCAGGACGCTACAAGGAGCGGAGTTGAATTATTCCTCGATCGAAAAAATAATAGTAGCCCTTGTCTATTCGGTAAGACGGTTGAGGAGGTATTTTCAAGCTCATTCAGTAACGGTCTTGACAAACCAACCAATACGGAACATATTGCTCAAACCAGAAAGGTCCGGAAGGATGACTAAATGGGCCATTGAATTGGGGGAGTACGACATAACATTCAAGCCAAGGTCGAGCATCAAAGGTCAAGCTTTGGCAGATTTCCTGGTTGAAATGCCCGATGAAGAAAGCGTTATGACGGTGGAACAAAAAGAAGAGGCCCGAAGGGCTCAATGGCAGATGCATACGGACGGTGCCGCAGGAAGCGATGGGTGTGGTGCCGGAATTGTATTAGCAGGACCAAACGAAGAGAAGGTAACGTACGCATTACGATTCAATTTTTCATGCTCAAACAACGAAGCCGAATACGAAGCTCTACTCGCTGGATTAGGCCTCGCTTAGACAATGGAGATCAAAGAGATAGATGCTTTCACGGATTCCATGTTGGTCGTCAACCAAGTGAACGGATCGTACGAAGCCAAAGACAGCCACATGAAACGGTACCTAGCTCTGGTTAAAGCAAGCGTAAAGAAATTCGAAAGGTTCACCATAACTCAGGTACCCCGAACCAAGAACAAGGAAGCAGATGCTCTCAGCAAGCTAGCATCAATGTTGTATTGTCACCTCACCAAAAAAGTATTAGTGGAGGTACTCCAGGAAAGGAGTATAGAAAAAGCGAATGAAGAAGTGATGGAGCTAAGCGTTGACGAAAGCTGTTGGATGACCCCCATCCTGCGTTATATTAATGCTGGGACTCTTCCAGATAATGTGCAGGAAGCAAGAAAGCTACGTGTGAATGCGGGGAAGTATATTTCCAAGAATGGGGTCCTGTACCGGAAGGGATACTCTACCCCTTGGTTGAGATGTTTGGGGAAAGCTGAAGCCCAGAAAGCGATCGAGGAAGTTCACGAAGGGCTATGTGGGTCGCACATAGGTTCCAGGGCTTTAACCCAAAAGATATTCCGGACGGGGTATTTCTGGCCTCATATGGCGAAGGACGCTCATGATTATGTCCGGAAGTGCCGGAAATGCCAAACGTACTCTAATATCCCTAATATACCGCCGGTACATCTCACAAACATCTTTAGTCCATGGCCATTCTGCCAATGGGGAATTGACATCGTCGGGTCATTTCCCAAAGCTCCAGGGGGTGTCACATTTTTGGTGGTCGCAATAGATTACTTCACTAAGTGGGTTGAGGCAAAGCCGTTGGCATGCATATCGGGGGCGAATATTGTCAAATTCGTGTGGCAACAGATTGTCTGTCGTTTTGGTCTCCCACATACGATCATCAGTGATAATGGGAAGCAGTTTGCTGGTAACCCGTTCAAAAAATGGTGTGCCAACCTCAGCATTCGACAAAACTTCACTTCCGTCGCCCACCCGCAAGCAAACGGTCATACGGAAGTAACTAACAGAACCATTGTTAAAGGGATCAAAACTCGTTTGACCCGGATGGATACGGGATGGGTAGACGAATTACAAAGTGTGCTGTGGTCCTACCGAACGACGGCCCGAAGGGGAACGCAAGAAACACCCTACAGTTTGGTGTACGGTTCAGAAGCCGTCATCCCTTTGGAAGTAACATTACCTTCCCCCAGAACGGAGAATTTTCGTCTTGAAGGGAATGAAGAGGCGTTAAGGTACAATCTTGACGTAGTGGACGAAAGGCGTGAGAATGCGGCCCTAAGACAGGCAACGTACAAATCATTGACGGAAGGCTACTACAACAAGAAGGTAAAGGGGATGGCATGCAAGGTAGGCGAGTTGGTTCTCCGGAAGAATGAAGCTAGTCTTCGGTATAAACCTGGGAAGTTGACTCCCAATTGGGAAGGACCATATAGGGTCAAGGAGGCAGGGAGGAACGGTTCTTACGTCCTCGAAACAATGGACGGGACGACAATACCCCGAACATGGAACATGAGGAACCTGCGTAGGTTTTACTTCTAAAACAAAAATGTGTGTTTAAATTATCTTGTACTTTTACCTAAGGGTGACGAAAACCCAAAGATGTGCGAATGTAACGGATACCTTCCGAGTAAGTTTGTTTTCGAATGTCAACCTTTGTCAATTTAAGCGTTATGCCTTAGGCGTATCTTGACTTACAAGTTTAATCGAACCAACAGTCGAATGATAAAGGTAAGTGAGGGTTACTTCCTAGAGATAGGATGCAACTCCATATCCGGACGATTAGAAACCGGATGGCCATATACGAACGTGTACACATCATAACTTTATTTTCTTTAAGTAGGGGACGCCTTATTCGAACAAGAATTAAAGTAAGTAACGACGAAAAACAAAACATGAAAATACGTCGAAATAACATTAAACGACTAGAGCGATTACATACGATTACAACGATTAATAAACGACTACGACAATGTATCCCAAACGAACACGCAAAACACAAACAAAAAAAAACAACCACGATTACACATGAATATCAAAACGATCAAACTGGTGGCGGACCCTGACCCCGCGCGGAGCTCTCACCAACGTCTTCCGGACCGGAAGAAATCTTACCAACCAATCTCCTAACCTCATCTAGGGACACATACCCTGATTCCAGTGATTGAAGCAAAGTGTAGTGAGGAGAAACTAAGTCTTCAAACAAGCTCACTATGTTCGTCTGAGCCTCCGGATATTCGTGCACCAACTTAGCATCCTGGAGTAAATCAGCATACGCCTGATGAGTATCTAGGCATCCTTGGTATTGGCCATAGCGGATGCTCTCCCTCTGGAGGTCAGTATTAGCTTTCACGAATTCGTCAGAGGACATAAAAACCTGTATTATACCAGGGAGACCCCTACGCATCAACCATCCAAATTCTTCTCTACGAGCGCGAGCCTCCTGCTCAAGCGCCTTCTTTTCAGCAACCAAACGTTCCTCACGACCAATAACCTCCTTCAACTTCAAGTCTTTCTCAACAGCCTCCTTCTCCAGCTCCGCAACCCTTGAAGATAATGAACTACGATCGGCATTCAGATCAACAATTTTACTATCTTTAGCTGATAGGCTAGCCTGCAACTCTTCTAAACTGGACGAAAGGTCTTGGTTTTCTTCCACAAGACTCTTATTCAACGCAGCAAGTCTATTCTTCTCATCAAGTTCTTTTTGGTGAAGCGACTTTGCAGTCATCATCAACTCATTGATCCGGGTGAATTCCCGTTTATGATCACCTAAAGCCTGATGACCACGAACGCCCCGCAGTTGTAATTCCGAAAGAGAATCGACAGCAGCTAGCAGGTTGGTCTTGGCCCTAAGAAAAACCCTTTCGTCAGAAAATTCCGATAGACGATACACGGAAGGGACCGGTTCAACAGCAGCATGAACTATCGGGGGGGTTAAAGTAACAGTGGCTTTCAGGGTTGAGCTTTGCGGGATATCAGCTAACTTCTCGGTTTCAGGCAAACCCACGCTAACAGAGGTAACGGCAGCAGAAGTGCGCGGAAACATCCTGCGAGCTGTATACGTCGAAAGTATTAGCAGCGAGCCCATAGCTTAAAGTATCAAAAAGGTGGATTACCTAGCACAGGAAAATCCGGCAGAGATGACTGACTACGACCGGAGGGTGACGAACGTGAACTCCTTGCAGAGGAAGACAGTTGCATACCCGTGCCAAACAATGTGCTCGTAAAATTGGCTAAAGCAGAAAGGCTTGACGAAGAGGATGGCGGCTTAGGCACGGTGGCACTGGCTACTGCAGGAATAGGAACAGTCAACGAAGGCCCTTTGAAGATAGCAGTCTCTGGAGGTACGAATGGCGGTACAGCAGCAGCAGAAGCGTCAGAAACAACAATACAATCAGACAAACCTGCAAGGAACAATACGTTAGTAAATAAAAAAAGAGAGGAGACAGTAAATGGTAAAAGCAAGAGAAGCAAGACTAACCGATATTTCCACCCTTCACTCTCTTAGCCGGAGAAGAAGGAACTCTTTCTCTAATTCTTTTTTGACGAACGATTTTTTCTTTTTCCGGAAGGTCCTGAACAGACCGGATCTTGCGAGGTCTAGAAGATTCTTGCTGCGAATCATGCAGCATGGTACCTTCGACGCTGAATTCAGGAGGATCAGGTTTCGAAATCTCAGGGCGGCTTTCAGGTGTGGCTTCCGGAGTACTCTCAGAACTCGTTACATTCTCCGAGGGAGGAAGAAACGGAACGATCGGTCCGTTGGTCACGGATATTGAGCCAAGAGGATCACTCTTTGACATTTGTAGACGTTGTAACAACGAAATGGCTTGGTCATCGACTAGCCATACAGGGCGAATCCCCCTTGAAAAGTAAAAAGGACTCAGATCCGCCATGGCTAGAAACACTTCGTCGGGATCTTCCCAGTCTATACCCACGGAAGACATCCGTCTCATATAATCACGTTCTTCAGAAGTCAGTTCAGGAGCGGGTTCGGAAGTGCGTCCGGTAATGGTACCCAACGGGAGAATCACATCGCGGAAAGCTGATCGGCTGACAAAAAAGAATCCGTACTTCCAGTCGTGGATAGAATCTCTCAAACCAACGATACGATCGCTTTGACCCGGACGAAGCGTAAAGACAGCCCAATCGCCCCGACCTGTCACAACGTAAAAACAGCGAAAGAGTTTAGTCGACAAGGGAATACCCAAGGCCCTACTCAGCATGATGAACGCGATAATCTTTCTGAAAGAATTAGGCGCCAGTTGAATCAGATGAAGCTTCAGATCTTGGAGCAAAGACAGAATAAAGGTATCGATCGGGAAACGGAGACCGCCCAACAGGTATTGAACGTAAACGGGCTCGAACCCCTCCGGGGCAGATCGTATGGTGTCTGATTCCCCAGGCAGGAGGATCTGAATACGAGGATCGACATGATATTCTTCGATGATCTTTGGCAGATCATCATCGGTAAGCGCAGTACGGCGCTCTCGTGAGGGTTTATCTGATTTTTCTTTAGGCATTTTATCTTTTCTCATAACAAATCCGACGATTTCAAAAGAGAAAAGGGGGAATAGAGAGAAGAGAATTACAGGATCGTGTAAAGAAGTGAAAAGCACAAAGAACAGGAGGAAGTATTTATATAAAAGAGAAGTTGAAAAGACGAGTCACCCAACGGTCGGGAAGGACGAACGGTAACTCTGACACAGGGCGCGACAAGACGGAAGTGACAGGTGGTCGGAAAGGATAAATAAGTTAAAATTAAAACCCACGAATTATTTATTTTTAACTAGAGGGACTTAATGACACATGGTACGCACCAATATCTCGTCCGGAAGGATCGCGAGGGCGAACGGAAGGAAGGTAAGGTAACGACAAAATAGAATGGAGTGTCGATCTCCGAGCTCCAACGATAGGAAGCGTGTTGAGCGGTTTTCTCGGAATAAAGCATGTGCGCATTTATTGCTGATTTGACTCTAAAACGGCTAAGACGAAAGCCTAGGTGATTACTCACCGGACCGTTAGAGGTATCGGTGCTCTTTTATCCAGAAGACCCATGAAGGACCGTGTAAAAGGAGGCAGCTCTCGTTTTCCCGCCTAAGTGAGATCGGCTATAAAAGAAGAACGTAAGCATTCCTCCAGGCATCAATACATAACGCATTCAATTCACTCACCTAACACTCTCAATTAATTCCTTGTTTAGCCTTCCGATTCGTATAAATTACTGACTTGATCGTCGGAGCGTCCTTACGGGAAATCACCCGGGGGACCTTTTGACTTAGAGTTGTTCATTGATTTGCAGAAATCAACGTTGGGATCGTCCTGCTGTCTTCGCTACGGAAGCCGGAACCAACAATAAAAAAAAAATCAATACTATGTATAACAGTCCTGTAAAATATGTTACTACAGGTAACGTGACAATATAATAATATGTATTCTTAATTAAAAACTTTCTTTTTTATTAGCATAATCTAGTAGTATTTTTCTTTCAAAATAAGCAGAAAATTAGTTTTCTCTTGTATTGTATCGTTTTCCGAAGCCTGCCTCCCCCAAAAAGCTCTCCTCAACGCCCAACATGAAGAACTGAAGTAACAGAAGGAGAGAGAAACCCAACACGATACACCGATCGGAGGGAGATTTCTGCATCTATCGTCACCAAATTCTCATTCCGATCGCAACCCTAACCCTACATAACTCAATTCCTTTTCAGATCTCTAAATTCTAATTTATCCGATTCACAACCAAATCAGAAATGGATACATCCGCCTGCATAAAAGAGGTGAATAGATCCGCATCGGTGGCGTTTGCCCCCGAAGCGCCGTTCATTGCCGCCGGAACTATGGCCGGAGCTGTCGACATGTCGTTCAGCTCCTCCGCGAATCTGGAAATCTTCCAACTTGACTTCCAATCTGACGATCGTAGCCTTCCCTTAGCTGGCGCTATACCTAGTTCCGAACCGTTTAATCGGTTATCGTGGGGGAAATCTCCGACATCGGGTTCCGAAGAATTCTCACTTGGTCTCGTTGCTGGTGGCCTTGTGGATGGCAATATTGGTATCTGGAATCCACGAATACTTATCAGGTAAAACACCTTTAATGGTAGAATTATTCGAAGTTGTTCCAAATTGGGGCGTTATATATCAATTGATCGAATTTTAACTATGTTTTTCTCCTGTTACGTTTAAATCTGAGAGATTTGATTCGATCCGTATAGGATTTCCACGATGCAATAAAGAACTGTCATGTAACTGGCAATGTGGAATCATGTGATTGCTTGTAGAGTTCAGCAGTAATTTTTATCTGTTCATGTAGGATAGTTCTTGCTCGTTTCTGCAAGAATGTAACAGTTCTGATTTTAATAAAATGTGTAATAGCAGTTTTACTAATCTTCTGGTAACTGATACTGGTAATTTGGCTGCTATACAATCAATAGCACTGGAATATTATTGGGATCTAAATTATATTAGCATTGATCTGTAGTTAACTGTATCATTTCATAATATGGCTTACTAATTATTATCTTCACCATCTACAGTTCTGAAGAAAATGAAAACGCTTTTGTTCAACAACTTTCAAGACACAAAGGGCCCGTAAGTTTCCATTTTCTGTTTCTATGATGTTACACTTCATATTTTCTGAATTTTATTTAATTTTTTTTTTATAATTTTTCCTCTCTTCAGGTTCGTGGTCTTGAATTTAGTGGCCTGTCACCAAACCATCTTGCTTCTGGTGCAGAAGAAGGGGAAATCTGTATATGGGATATTTCTAAACCATCAGAACCTACACATTTTCCTCCTCTCAAAGTAAGAATCTTTCTGTTTTATACAACAATATTTTCGGTTAAAAAGGAGATTATTATATCTAATAAACCTCTATATACAGGGAAATGCTTCAGCTAAACAGGGTGAAATATCTTATTTATCATGGAACAGAAAAGTTCAGCCTATTTTAGCTTCAACTTCTTTCAATGGGACAACTGGTATGAACAATAACCACAGTATTATGTTAATCTAATCTATTTTAGAGAAATTTATGTTCTATTTAAGTATTTATATGTTTTTCCTTTCAGTGGTTTGGGACCTCAGGAAGCAAAAACCAATAATAAGGTAAAAAATGCAAATATAATATTATGGTTATGTAAAATTATTAACTTCCAATAAACAGTTTCTCAGATTCAGTTAGAAGACGATGCTCTGTTTTACAGTGGCACCCTGATTTTGCCACTCAGTTGATTGTTGCTTCAGATGATGATAGTTCACCTTCTTTGAGGGTAATGTATTACACTTTTTATTATTTATTTATTTATTTATTTTATATGTTTCTGCAATTAAATATGTTTTTCTTGTATTTAATATTTGCATTGGCATATGCAGATATGGGATATGAGGAACACAATGTCACCATTACGTGAGTTGGTAGGTCACAATAAAGGTATGCTGGTTATCAATTGTCGAGCATTTAAATATATTTATTCTTGTAATTTACTTTTTATTATTTTTTATTAAAAAAAATTTATTTTCCAACAAAATTTGTGTACCAGGTGTTGTTGCAATGTCGTGGTGTCCCAGTGACAGCTCATATTTGCTTACATGTGCTAAAGATAACCGCACTATTTGCTGGGACACTAATTCTGCTGAGGTCTATAAATCTTTCTGTTTATATATTTATTTATCTTAAATTTTAAATTAAATTATTTTCTGAACTTCCTAAATGTCTTGGTGCAGATTGTTTCTGAACTGCCAGCTGGCACCAATTGGAATTTTGATGTACACTGGTATCCAAAGGTACCAGGAGTCATATCTGCATCTTCATTTGATGGGAAAATTGGTATATATAATATTGAGGTTCGTTATATTGTATCTATCCATATATTTTTATATCATTATTTTACACAAAAATATGCTAATTTTATACATCTGTTTTTACATAGGCTTGTGCTCGATATGGTGCTGGTGAGAATTACTATGGCTCAGGTAATGTAGCTTTATTACGCATACAAATATATAATTATATATACATCTTTTTTTATAATTATTATTTATTTATATATTTTTTATGTAAAACTCTGTACAGCACCTTTAAGAGCTCCAAAATGGTACCAACGTAAAGCAGGAGTTTCTTTTGGTTTTGGTGGAAAGCTTGTTTCTTTTCATGCAACTGGTTCTTCTGGACCTTCAGAGGTATTATTTTGAAAATACAAGGGCATTTTGGTCATTTGCATTGATTTTGTAGCAAAAGGGTTCAGTTAAAACTATTTAGGGATGAAAAAGGGCAGATTTGAAATCAAGGGACGTTTTTAGGAAAAAAATTCAAAGATCAGGGGCTAAAAATGTAATTTTACTTATATAGTTTTCTTTGTTGTCTTCAGGTTAATGTTCATGATTTAGTTACTGAGCATAATTTAGTGAGCACTTCAACTGAATTTGAAGATGCAATGAAAGGTGGAGATAGATCTTCTTTAAGGGTTTTATGTGACAAAAAATCTCAAGAATCTGAGTAAGCAATTTCGACCCGTTTATCTATAAATGGGTTGATTTGGGTTGCCTTTATCTCAAATGGGTCAAATAAATTTTTTTAGCTAAAAGATTTAAAAAAAGGCCCGTTTGCTCTGACCCGTTACAGAACCCATCTTGCCACCTGTACTCTTCAACCAACATCTTTTTGAATTAAATTGAATTTATTTTATTTATTGTTTGAATAGATCTGAAGAAGAAAGAGAAACATGGGGATTCTTGAAAGTGATGTTTGAAGATGATGGAACTGCAAGAACAAAGCTTCTAAACCACCTAGGTTTCACATTACCTGTAGAAGTAACTGAAAATATTCAAGAATTATCTCAAGATATAAATTCACTAAATTTTGAAGAACACGAACAAAATAAAGAAGAATTTACAGGTGGAAACCAAACATTAATAGATAACGGGGAAGATTTCTTCAACAATCTTCCAAGCCCTAAATGTGAGACACCCGTTTCAACTCCCAAGAAAAACACTATAGAAAATATCTCATTTGCTGAAGAACCCGAATCACAAACGGGCCAAACTGACCCGACATTTAATGATGCGGTACAACGAGCTTTAGTTGTTGGTGATTATAAAGGTGCGGTTGCACAGTGTATAGCTGCAGATAAAATGGCGGATGCTTTGGTTATTGCACAAGTTGGTGGTAATTCTCTGTGGGAAACCACACGAGATCAATACCTTAAGAAGAATCGGTCTCCTTACTTAAAGGTCATTTTCCCATTTTACCCTTTTGAGTTTTTTTAAAGCCAAAATACATTTTACATTTTTACTACCCTGAACTTGGCTCACTAGGTCTTCTACTACCCTGAACTATTAACTGTGCAACATGGTACCCTGAACTTGACAAAATGGTTGATTTAGTACCCTGAACTTGACAAAATGGTCAATTTAGTACCCTGAACTTGACAAAATGCATGATTTAGTACCCTGATTTATTAATTGGATCGCATTTCTTACTTGACTTACTTTCGTTGAAGCTCTTGGCGGACTAAAAAATATACAGTCATCTCAATATATTAAAATTAGAAGTAAATTACGTGAGAAAACAAGATCGAATTAGTGAACCAGGTACTAAATCGACCATTTTGTCAAGTTCAGGGTACCATGTAGCGTCTTTAATAGTTCAGGGTAGTATAACACCTAGTCAGCCAAGTTCATGGTAGTAAAATGTATATTGCCCTTTTTTTAATAATATTTTGTAGTTAATTTTTTTTATGGATTCTGTTGAATGCAGGTTGTTGCTGCAATGGTGAATAATGATCTTGTTAGTCTAGTGAATACCAGACCTCTGAAATCATGGAAGGAAACACTTGCTCTCTTATGCACCGTAAGTTAAATTAAATATATAGACCTTTTATTTTATTATTAATTTATTAATTTATTTTTGTCATAAATTTATGCAGTTTGCACAAAGGGAGGAGTGGACCCTACTTTGTGATACCCTTGCTTCTAGGCTTGTAAATGCTGGAAATACACTAGCTGCAACTCTTTGTTACATATGTGCTGGCAACATTGATAAAACAGTTGAAATCTGGTCAAAGAATGTTACCTCTGACCAAAAGGGAGAATCCTATGTTGACCTTCTTCAGGTAACAAATAAATTATTAATTTTTTATTTTAATTGAAAATTAATAATAAAAAGATATTTTTTTTTTAGGATTTAATGGAGAAGACTGTGGTTCTTGCTTTAGCAACTGGACAAAAACGATTCAGTGCTTCTTTATGCAAACTTGTTGAAAAATATGCTGAAATATTAGCTAATCAAGGACTTTTAACAACTGCTATGGAATATTTGAAATTAATGGGAACAGAGGATTTATCTCCTGAATTACTCATTTTAAGAGACCGTATAGCACTCTCATCTCAACCAGGTACCATTTTCTTTTCTATTTTTTCAAATAATATATTATTATTTAAATTCTTTATATATCTGTTTATCCAGAGAAAGAAACAGCTGCTGCTCCAGCTGTATATGGCACAAACCAACAAACAAATTCTGTCGTTGAACCTTCTAGAAACTATTATCAGGTGTTTTATCTTATCTTAGTCATTAAGATATTAAAAATCTTTTATTAAATTAAAAAAAAAAACATTATATTATATTTATGATGCAGGATGAAAGCTCTTATCATCGGGAAAGCTACCAACAACAACAACCACCTGCTCCTTTATACAACACACAATATCAACAACCACAACAACACCAACAACAACAACCTTCTATGTTTGTTCCAACACCTGCAGCTCAAGTGCCACATGTACGTAAATATTAAAATTTTGAATTAATTAATAGTTTATTAAAATAATTTTATATCTGTTTTTAGGCGGGATTTAATCCACCTCCAGTTACAACTCAATCTGCTCCCAAAGTATTTGTTCCAACAACTCATCCTGTTATGAAAAATGCTGACCAGTACCAACAGGCACCCACTTTGGGCTCACAGTTATATCCTGTATGTATACTGTATCTATACTCTATAATTATAACTATATTTCTGTTTCTTGATTATTGTTGTTAACCAGTCTCAGGTGAATGCTAACTCTGGTTACCAACCTGGGCCACCGGGGCCCGTTTCACTCGGGCCCGTTCCGTCTCCCATGGTGCCAACTGGCGGGCCCAAAATCTCACAGGGTGTGACCCCACCAGTGAGAGGGTTTATGCCTGTTAATAATAATACAGGATTACAAAGAACTTCATCTGCCCAAATGCAACCACCTGCTGCCCCACAGCCCGTTGCACCCCCTGCAGCACCGCCAACTGTACAGACTGCTGATGTGTCAAATGTACCAGGTAATATAAATAATAATAATAATAACAACAACAATAATAATAATAATATTATTATTATTATTATTATTATTATTATTATTATTATCATTATTATTATTACACCTGTTGTCCTTATGGTTAGTACCAAATTTAACCAACACTCATTTAGTTTCAAAAATTACACAGGTAGTCTGGTAGTGCTTATTTCTGAAACCTATTGCATCCGTGGTCCTTTACACTAATTGACGTTTATTTTTTTTGTTAACTCATCACATGCACATTTTACACGAGGGTATTTTCGACAATTTACAACTTTTTCTTTTAGAGTATATTAAAAAACAAAAATTAAAATTTAACGTCGTGTCGAAAAAGTTGTAAAATGTCAAAAATACCCTCATGTGCACTGCACATGGGATGAGTTAATAGGAAAAATTAACGTCAATTAGTGTAAAGGACCACAGGTGCAATAGGTTTCAAAAATAAGTATCACTAGTGTAATTTTTGAAACTAAAGGACTATTTGTGAAATTTGGTACAAATCATAAGAACGACTGGTGTAATTTACTCTTATTATTATTATTATTATTATTATTATTATTATTATTATTATTAATATTATTATTATTATTATTATTATTATTATTGGTAATTGATGATTAATTTAAATTTTGAGTATTCTGTTTTTTTTTTCAGCCCAACAAAGGCCTGTTATTGGAACTTTGACTAGACTGTTCAACGAGACAACAGAAGCATTAGGAGGTCAAAATGCACCTCCAGCTAAAAAAAGGGAAATCGATGACAACTCGAAGAAAATCGGCGCTTTATTTAATAAATTAAATAACGGCGATATTTCTAAAAATGCTGGTGAAAAGCTTGTGCAGCTTTGTCAATCGTTAGATCGTGGTGATTTTGCTACTGCCCTTAAAATCCAGGTATCTTTTTCAATTTCAACTCGTTTAAAAAATAAAAAATAAAAAATGAAAAAAAATAATATTATTGTTGTGTGACAGGTGGATCTTACCACAAGTGATTGGGATGAATGCAGTTTCTGGTTAGCAACTCTGAAAAGAATGATCAAGATTAGGCAGACTGTCAGATAAATTAAATTAAACCAACTACCAACTGCTACATGTAATTCGGTTGCTTATGATTTAAATGGTTTGTTTTTTGTACACAAGAACTTGGTGTTGCGGAGTTTACTTCTTGTCGGTTCTGAGGATTATTGCTCGGTTTCGTTATTTATTTTTTCTTGTTTTTTTTTTTATAAAGGAGTTGTTAGGGTTTATGATGTTTTGGTTATGTTATTGGTGTATGGAGGCTAGAATTTGTTTTCATGATTTATAGATGACATTTTTTTGTCTTGTGCTACTCTAGCTCCTTTATATGAAGGTTACTTTGGTTATTAGAAAAATTACGTTCGATAATGGTTAGATGATGATAGATACATACAATATATGTCTAAAATTATGTGTTACTCTTTGCTGCGATTTTTTTAAGTCGTGTTTGCATAGAAGAAGAGAATACAAATCCGTCAAAGTCGGTGATAGATTTCTGACGCCGTAAAATTTTGTATATTATTGTAAAATATACGTATTCGCGTCGTCATTTCACGGTTTTTGAGGCAAATTATTTTAATGATGGTTAAATTTGATTAAAAGAATGGTTAGTGGATAATGGGTCCCGCACCTTTTGAATAAAGTGGAGTTAATGATGTTTGAAAGCAAAAAGTAAGGGTAAATGAGTCATTTCACTTTGTTAAAGTAGATAGTTAGTGGGTGTGGGTCCTACTATTTTTTTTGCCAAATAAGGTAATTTTTCAAAGTATAGCACTTATTTTGAATCACCTATTTATGGAAAGTATAGCACTTATTTTGAATTGGAGGAAGTTACTATAATTATTTATTGAAAGTGTAAAATTTGTTCATCATTTGACAAGATTACCAAGAGAAGCACATATGCACAAGTATAATTACAATACATAAATAGGAAAACAAGGTTGAAAATAGTTCAATAAAATTACTTTTTTTTAGTCAAACTTTTTTGTTAAGTTGTTGAATTAGTATGAGAAGCAAGCCATGCCTCCACAATGAACATGGACTCTTCAGGCTTGTCAGTTGCCACTGAATGACCACCACCCTGCAAAACCCAAATCACTTGGATCATATCAACTATACATTGAATTAATACATAAGAAATAATGTTAAATTGAATTAATACATAAGAAATAATGTTAAATTATCTCAACCATTATTGATAATTCATGCAAGATAATTGAAGTAAAAATGTAACACAAAAAAATTAATTTATATGATCAAAAAATATAACTACGTGTGTGTTTGATACTCATATGGGTTCTTACCTTAATGGTCGCATATTTCAACGAGAATTTGGCTTCCGAGTATGTTTTCTCGTATCTACATAACAAGAAAACGGCCACTCACATTAGAAATGTTCAATTACGTACTATCGTACTTGTTGTTCCAAAATTTGGGGGTTTTCAAAGTGAACTTATCGTTTTATTGCAAAACAACGAACATACATAGCTCTTTAATATTTAAAGAAAAACGCAAAAATAAATGTTGCAAAGTACTCATGTGTGGAAGAAGATAAACGGATAGAGTTAGATCCCGTATTTAAAGAAAATAAACGGATCCAGTTAGATCGCGTACATTTCAAGCATAAGTTCAATCATGTACAGAACAATTTTTTTATCCATACAGAGCAATTTTATGCCAATGACAATTATGTCATTCCTTTATGTTTTACCATATTTTGCATTTCACCCCTCCCACTAAGGATATAATTGTCATTCGATATGAAATTGTTTTATATAAATAAAAATTGCTCTGTACGAATCATAAAATTGCTCTGTACGAATCATCCTTTTTAAAAAAGGAATAAAAAATAAAAGTGCGAATTGAAAACGTCAAAATTAAAAGATTAGGAAGTTGAACTCACCCACCAACTTGAGTACGAAGGAACCATGGTCTCCATGGGCTAGTGACTCTAAGATTAAGGCTATTTATCCATTGCTTTACGCCCACGTATGGAAATGTCATGTCATGATCACCACTGCCAAACAATTAAGTACACTTTAAAGTTAACAAAATACTAAACTTCCAAAATTTAATTAGTTTTATAGTATAATTAATCACTTGAGTTTGTGTGTGTGAGAGAGAGAGATTACTTGATGATCAAAGCATGACAGTTTTTACTAACAAACTGTTTATAGTAGGCCAAACTACTAAAGATATCATAGGAGTAATATATGGTGTCTGCTTTGTTGGAGCAAAACACAGATCAACTTATTACTGATGCTTCAGTTAGTACTGACATACTTAGTACTGATGGGGCAGAACATATTACTACTGATGAAGTTGATGCTGGTGTAAACTATAACTAAAAGTTACTACTGATCAAGCTTATTGAAGATACTACTGATCATTGTAGTTACTACTGACGTTGATTATGGACTTACTACTGATTACCAAGTATACTACTGATGTTACTTATTTACTACTGGTGATTGCAGTTACTACTGATACGCATTTTTGGAAGATATCAAGTCCGAGATCTTCGTATAGATAGTTATAGAATGTAAATCAATGTATATTATTATTATTCGATGTAAATCAAGTCCTAGAATAACTAGGGTAAATAGTTTAGCTTCAAGGACTACTATAAGTATGTTCCTTACGAATTGTAAACGTACGTGTGTATTGTTAACTCAATAATATACATTGAAGCTTTTTGTGAAACTGTGTTCTTAATATTCTTGCATATTGTTCATACAGTTCATTGTTCTTAATTATTGATATAGTGTTGATCCGCTGCAACTTCTATCATCAATTAGATCTAAGGTGTTTATTAACTTGTCTATAGTTAATCGATCCTGACAAGTGGTATCAGAGCTTATTGGTTCTAGATCTACTATTTGTTAAGAACAACAAAAAGTTTTAATCTTTAAAACACACACATTATTAATCATGACTGATAATAATGAAAGCACTCAGGCCAACAAAATCCCTATGCTCACTCCCAATAACTTTGGGATGTGGAAGAATCGTATTAAGCAATACATGCTTATTACAGATTATTCCATGTGGGAAGTAGTTTGTGAAGGAAACAAAACTGGTCAACTTCAAGCAAGCAGCTCTGTAACTGAGGCAGACAAACTTAAATGTGAGAAGGAGAAGAAAGATAAAGGCATCGAACTCAAAACTCTAAGCACTCTCCTACTGGCCATTCCTAATGACTATCAACATCTCTTTGTTGAATATGATGATGCTAAGTTGCTGTGGGAAGCACTGGAGAAGAGATTCGTTGGGACAAAGAGTACAAAAAGAAACATGAAGTCTGTTCTCAAACAAGACTTTGAAAATTTCAAAGGAAAGCCCAATGAAACACTCACTCAAGTGTTTGACAGATTCAACAAACTAATTGGTGAACTCAACCAAGTTGGTGTAAAGATGGATCAAGAAGATGTCAACATGAAGTTCCTAAGGTCTCTTAGTGAAGAATGGGCCATGTATACAGTGGTGTATAGACAAAGAGATGCTTTAGAAGAAAAGGAGTTAGATGAACTCTATAATGATCTCAGAGTGTTTGAAACTGAGGTAAATCACAAAAACCCTTCTATTTCTTCTAACAATGCTGCATTTGTGTCTAGTACAGGTCAAGGACAAGAAACCTCCACAGGAAAGGCTGCAGATTCTGAGGATACTGCAAGAGAATCCTTCTTCACTAGTCATGTGCATACTGCATTGATTAGTGATGACTTGGAACAATTGAATCCAGATGATCTTGAGGAGATGGATCTTAAATGGCAGATGGCTATGCTGAGCCTAAGGACCAAAAGATTCTTAAAAAGAACTGGTAGGACAAGTCTCAGTTTCAACAAAGGTGACAAAGCAGGATTTGACAAGACTAAAGTCAAGTGTTACAACTGTAACAACCTTGGTCACTTTGCAAAAGAATGTCCTCAACCAGACAAAAGATCAAAATCAACTGCTCTTGTGTCACAACAAGGACAAGGCTATGACTGGAGCTTCCAAGCAGAAGAGCATACTCAAAATCAAGCTCTCATGGCCTTTACTGACAACAAAACTGAGGTAAAATCTAAACCTTGTACCCCTGAATGTGCTAAAATTATTAAAAATCTAGAAAAAGAAAACACTAAATTAAATGAAGATCTAGCAAAAGCAATCAGAAGAAATCATGAGTTTGATAGTGTGATTGCTGATCAAGAACATCAAATAAAGGTGTACAAGATGATTGATCAACGGATAAAGGAAGAATTGCTTCAAGCTGTGGATGAGAAAGAGTTCTATGAAACAAAAAATAAAGAACTAACAAGTAAATTAGAAGAATGTCAGCTTGAAATTGAACAAAATAAATTAACAATTAAAAAATTTGAAAGAAGCACTAAAATTCTAGATGAATTAACTAATAATCAAACTACAGAAAAGGTTGTTCATGGGGTGGGATATCATGCTGTACCACCTCCACACAAATTCATTCCTCCACTTAAAAACAGTTCAGAAAGAATCATTAATGAATTAAAAACTGAAAAGCAAACTGAATCTAATACTGAAACATCTGAATCAAATGATTCTTCTGATGATGAGCAATCAATTGAATTTACAATATCTCAAACTGAATCACCAAAATCAATTGATACAAGCTTTCACACTGCTCAAAGTCCAAATGAGTCTCCTAAATATAATGCAGACAATATACCCAAAATTCTAAAAAGATGAAACCAAAGAAATAGAAACCAACTCTTAGAACAAAGAAAAACAATAAAGGCTCAAGAAAATAAATTAAAATGTGTTATTTGCAATAAAGTGAATCATTTAGCAAAGGATTGTCACTTCAATCCAATAAATTGCAAGGAGTTAAAGGAATTTAAAGCTTTTAAAGAAAATGCAAAAACTCAAAGGTTAAAAGACACTACTGGTCCTTCAGTAGTAAATACAATAAAAACTCAAACTGCTGAAACTCCAAGATTTGGAAGAAGTGCACCAAGATTTGTGCAAAACAGAAGAGTTGGCAGCCCAAAGAACAGCAATTACTTCAAGAACAATGGAAAATCTAATCAAAATAAACAATATTTTAAATTTTCCAACACCAGTAGAAACTCTAACAAATTTACTACTGGTGTTAACCCTAATTATAATGCTGTATGGTACCAGTACAAGAATACTACTGGTAAAAACCCTAATTTCAAAAATACTACTGCTCCCAAAACAAATTTCAAAAACACTACTGGTGTTAACTCTAAAAACACTACTGGTCATTTTAAACATGGTAAGTACCCAAATACTACTGGTCCATCAGTAGTAAAGTATTCAAAAGCTAAAAACAATGGGTATAAACCAAGATCAGTAGGAAATTCTCACAACAGTAATAACTTCAAAAGGCAGTAGTAAAACAAAACACCAGTACTAAACAAGTATGGTTACCAAAAGTGTTTAAAGATAAAACTCCCAAAGCTTATTTCTCAAAGGATGAACCCAAGACATATAAAGCTTGGGTTCCCAAACTTAACTAATCCTTTACTCATTTGTGCAGAGCATTCAGATCCCAGAAGAAGGAAGAACATGGCATATTGATAGTGGATGCTCAAGGCACATGACTGGAAATCTGCAAATTCTTAAAGATTTCAAGTCATTTGATGGAGGATATGTGGCATTTGGTGAGAATCCCCAGGGAGGTAAGATTACAGGTAAAGGTACTGTTACTAATGGAAAAATTACCTTTGATGATGTATTTTATGTAGCTGAACTAAAATACAATCTTGTCAATGTGTCTCAAGTTTGTGATAAAAAGAATAAGATTCTTTTCACAGATATTGAGTGCATCATTCTTTCTCCTGATTTTATTTTAGATGAAAAATATGTTGTTTTAAGAACTCCAAGGAGGAACAATGTGTATTGCCTGGATATAGGGGGAGAACTCATTTCTACAAATGAGGTCAACTGTTTTATATCCAAGGCAAACACCACTGAATCAGAACTTTGGCACAGAAGGATGTGTCACACAAATTTTAAAAACATGAATAATTTAGTAAAAAGAAATCTGGTAATTGGACTTCCTCAAAAACAATTCATGTGTGATCATCATTGTGTTGCATGCCTAAAAGGTAAACAACACAAGACTTCTCATAAGTCCAAAACTGTGAACTCTATTTCTGTTCCTTTACAGCTCTTACATATGGACCTGTTTGGACCTACAAATGTAATGAGTATTGGAAAGAAACAATATTGTCTTGTTATTACTGATGACTTTTCCAGATATACATGGGTTTTCTTTCTCAGGACAAAGGATGAAACAAGTGAACTCATAAAGAACTTAATTGTCAAACTGGAAAACACATCTGATCAAAAAGTGAAAGCCATAAGATGTGATAATGGCACAGAATTTAAAAATGCTAACTTAATTAACTTTTGTGATCTTAAAGGTATTGACAGGCAATACAGCTCACCTAGAACTCCACAACAAAATGGTGTAGCTGAAAGAAGAAATAGAACCATCATTGAAGCAGCAAGATCAATACTAGCAGACTCAAAATTACCAATTACTTTTTGGGCAGAAGCTGTTAATACTGCTTGTTATGTTCAGAACAGAGTATTAATAGTGAAGCCACATTTTAAAACACCATATGAACTTTTCAATAAAAGAAAACCTTCTATAAGTTTCTTAAAATCATTTGGTTGTCCTTGTACTATTCTGATTACAAGAGAACAAATTGGTAAGTTTGACTGCAAAGCTGATGATGGAATATTTGTGGGATACTCTACTCAAAGTAAATCATACAGAGTATTCAACAAGAGATTAAGGATAATTGAAGAAAGCATAAATGTATCCTTTAATGAAAATGTTGCTAATGAACAAGGAAATGGTCCAGATTGGCTATTCAACATAGACAATCTAACCAAATCCTTTAATTCTAATATGAATTTCAATGCAGGTAATTCAAATTGTCTTAATCAAAAAGAAGGAACATCATCTATTAATACTGGTCAAGAAAAGATGAGATACATAATTGTTGATACTGCTCCCATAGTTAATACTGATATCAGTAATAACTCAAATATTGAAAGCAGTAGTAACTCTGAGAATGAGGTCAGTAGTAATTCCAATACTACTGGTACCAGTAATAGTACTGAAAATACTACTGGTCCCAACAATAACCTAGATTCTCATGATACTACTGACACCAGTAACAACAACAATACTACTGATCCTAATGAAGATAATTCCAGTAGTAACTCTGACCAAGATGATGATGAATCAAACATCCATGACAATGAAGAATCACAAGATGAACAACTGCCTGAGATAAATGAGTCCAATCTTGAAAATCAACTAGTAGTTGATAAAACTACAACTACAAGGACTCAAAAGAACCATCCATTAGACCTTGTTCTAAGTGATGTCAACTCACCTCTACAAACAAGAAGCAAATTAAACAAAAGCTTAACTGCCAATATGTGTAATATAAGTTTAATTGCTAATGAATGTATGTATGAATGCTTTCTGTCTCAGGATGAACCAAAGAAGATTCAACAAGCAATGAAGGACTCAAACTGGATTGAGGCAATGCAAGAAGAACTCCTTCAATTTAAATTACAAGCTGTTTGGACACTTGTACCTCTACCCAAAGGAAAAAGAGCCATTGGAACAAGATGGATATTCAGAAACAAGAAAGATGAAAGAGGTATAGTGATCAAGAATAAAGCCAGACTAGTAGCACAAGGATACACTCAAGAAGAAGGAATAGACTATGATGAAGTATATGCTCCTGTTGCTAGAATTGAAGCCATAAGGATATTTCTAGCATATGCTTCATTCAAGAAATTCAAAGTCTATCAAATGGATGTTAAGAGTGCTTTCCTATATGGGAAAATTGAAGAAGAGGTATATGTTTGCCAACCTCCAGGTTTTGAAGATCCAAAACATGGTGATTATGTGTTTAAATTGGATAAAGCTCTGTATGGCCTACATCAGGCACCAAGAGCATGGTATGACACATTATCATCATACTTATTGAAGAACAACTTTAAAAGAGGAGCCATTGATAAAACATTATTTACAAAGAAAGTCAAGAATGATATACTACTGGTACAAATCTATGTAGATGATATCATTTTTGGCTCAACCAATGATACATTGTGCAAAGAATTTAAAGAGCTGATGCAGATTAAATTTAAGATGAGCTCTATGGGTCCAATGAACTTCTTCCTTGGACTCCAAGTCAGTCAAAGAACTGATGGTATTTTGATAAATCAATCAAAATATGTCAAAGATATCTTGGAAAAGTTTGACTTGAAAGACAGCAAAAGTGCTAGTACTCGAATGGAAACACACAAACACCTACATCCTGATGTTGAGGGGGAGGATGTAGATGAACACCTATATAGATCAATGATAGGCTCTTTGATGTACTTAACTGCATCAAGACCTGACATTATGTATAGTGTTTGTGTGTGTGCAAGATATCAAGCAAGACCCAAAGAACTACACTTACAAGCGGTTAAAAGAATTTTCAGATACTTGAAAGGCAAACCATCACTAGGTCTATGGTATCCACATGACTCACCCTTTGAACTAATAGCCTATACAGATAGTGACTATGGAGGTGAATGTCAAGATAGAAAATCCACTACTGGTGGATGTCAATTCTTTGGATCAAGACTGGTGTCATGGCAATGTAAGAAGCAAACAAATGTATCAACATCTACTGCTGAAGCAGAATATGTAGCTGCATCTGCTTGCTGTGCTCAAGTACTATGGATTCAAAATCAACTTCTAGACTTTGGTATCTCTATCCTTAAAACTCCTATTTTTATTGATAATCAAAGTGCTATTAGTATTGTGAATAATCCAGTAAAACATTCAAAAACTAAACACATTGAAATAAGATTTCACTTTATAAGAGATTGTAATGAAAAGAAATTAATCAAAGTAGTTAAAATCCATACTGATGATCAATTAGCAGATCTTTTTACAAAAGCATTTGATGTAGGAAGATTCAACTTCTTGGTTAGCAGTATTGGAATGATTTTAATAACTTAAAATCTCACTTAAAATCATGTGTAAAGTTAGTGTTGTAAAATATTATTTTCTTAAGTGTTTTACTACTGGTATTGCTGTACTTCTGGTGTGAAAGTGTATGCACAAAATACTACTGGTAATTCATTACTACTGGTGTATTTTAGGTTTACACAAATACTACTGGTAAGTCAGTACTACTGTTATTCACATATACTACTGGTCTTGTATGTCAATTGTTACTACTGATGTCTATAGTTACTACTGATGTCAAAATCCTTAGTCACTACTGATGTTAGTAGATACTACTGACGTTTTACTACTGATATCTTATTCTCTACTGGTCTTTCATAAACACAATTACCAAACTAACCCCCATGAAAATAACCGTTATGTTATGATTCGAAGGATATTTTCGTAGTTTTGCAGGTTTAATCGAAAGATATAAAAGGCGGCAGACGATTAATTTAGCATTATCTTCACTTCGATTCTCTAAACACCTCTCGATAAACCCTAGTTTACGATCAAAAACATTTCATCTGTAACAAAATTCTTGCAAAATCTCAACAACAATGGCAACTTTACAAACTCTCGATGTGCAAACCGATCTCAAATACTCAGAATTTCACAATATGGTTGCATTCTTAAAGAATCCCGACGGAACAAAAGATTTCCGTCCAATCGTAAAATTTTTGAGAAATTCATATATACAGTTTGCCTTAACTGTAAAACCAAAATCATATCAACAGCACTTGGTGGATTTCTGGACCAATGCTGAGCGAACAGAAGGAACAACATCATCAATGATAAAATCTAAAGTAGATGGAAAGCACATCACAGTAACAGAACAATCAATCAGACACCATCTACAATGACACGATGATTCAGGTATTTCTACTCTTCCTAAGGAATACATTGCTGAAATTTTGAACAAAATGGGATATGAGGGAAGACTTAATATAGTTACTTTTCAAAAGGGTCTTCTCTCCCCACAATGGAAATTTTTAATACATACCATTCAGCATTGTATTTCTCCTAAAAGAAGTACTTGGAATGAGTTTAATAAGGCAATAGCCTCTGCTGTTGTCTGTTTATGCACAGACCAAGTATTTAATTTTTCAAACATGATATTTGATGGTATGTTGGGAAATCTTAGTTCTTCTAAATTTTTAATGTATCCCAGATTTCTACAACATATCATAAACTGTGAATTACAAAACTTGTCAACTCCTAAAAACATTTTTCTATTACCTGAGTTGAACAAGAAAGTTTTCTCAAATATGAGAAAACAATTTAAATTTTCGGGCAAGGAAACCCCTCTGTTTCCTAACATGATCAAAGATCAACCCAATATTGGAGAAGGTTCAACCATTGCTACAACCCAAGTTGAACCTCAACCCACTCCATCACCCCCAAATACAGCCCAAACACCAATCCAAATAGCCACTCAATCACCAACCCAAACAGAAGTCCTGCATGTGTCCCAGGAACTTGATATAAATCTGCAGAGTGCTACTCTTCACTCTGTGGAAGACCTACCAGACAAAACCAAAAACATTTCCTCAATTTATAAAAGAAAGAAACTTTCTTCAAAGGACACCAGGGGACAAATCGAGTCACACCCCAGGCTCAAAGAGTTGTCCTCCAAGGAGGAGAGAGGACATGAGGGGAGGGCTTTCACTACTGATGCCCCAAAGGTGGGTGCACAGGACAGTGAAAACATCTTTAGGACCCAAACCTCGGCAACTTTGAGTGATGACTCTTTTGAGGAGTTACTCAAAGGACCCCGGTGCCAAGAAACCACAAGGGGGGGCATCTCTGCTTCTTCTAGGAAGAAGAGAATGTCTAAAAGACCCAATGAATCACCAAGCAGTGATGAGGGCAGATCTGTGGAATTGATGGAAAGGAATGAAAACCTTAAAACCAATGTACCTGTCAGTGAGCCCGATGATCTTGCTAGATGGAGTGAGGGCAGTATTAAAATCACCCAATTGACGGCTAAAGTGGATTCCTTGGAATCCACTGTACAAAATTGCCATATATACTTAACTAACCAAGGGAAAACCATGGCTGCAATGAAAAGGCATGTCAACACCATCAACAGAAGGATGAGATTATATGAGCACAGGCTTTATCAACAAGCCAAAATCATCAGACAATTGAAGAAAAAGATTGTTGATAGTGAGGCTCCACCAGTTGAGCTCACTAAGGGGGAGAAGGACAATATACAGACAATGATTGATGAATCTATAGCAGCAGCAGCATCCTCCCTTTTAAATTTAAAAGAAACAAATGTTGATGAAGGCCCAGAGATGATGGTGACAGAAGAAGAGCCTATTACTACTGCTACAATAGAAGAACAAGTTGAAAAGGAAATACCAGTAGTAACCTCTACTACTGATATTATAGCAGTAGTAAATGAAGAAAAGGAATTAATAGCAGCAAATACTACTGATGCCCTATCAGTAGTAACTCCTGAAGTAACACCAGTAGTAACTACTCTAGTTACTACTGAAGAGGAAGAACTACATTTTCCAGAGCTTATTGAAAGAGAGAGACATGTCATCATTACCAAACCACCAACACCTGATCAACCACTTATCATACCTGACATTGATGATAATGTGAATTGGTTTGAGGTTGATGAATGCTCACTTCCTCCACATCCAAAAATACTTCAACAAAATGAACTTAGAACATTTTCTCCTTCAGTTATAATAAGTGGAGTGCCAGACATGAAATATATTCCACCTCCACCTTCAGCACACATTGGAAAGGGTAAAGAGATATATGATGAAGATTACCCAAACAGAGCTCTTGGTCATCACATGGTAAACAAGATTAATCATGTAAGAGCAGAAAAGCAATCCAGATGGAGAATTAAACACAGAAAATTTTTGGAGAAAGTGGAAATGTATCAAGCTGCTTTAGTAGAAAAGAAAAAGAAAGTTCAAAGTACAACTACTGTTCAAATACCTGCTCAAATTAAAGATGTTCAGATAGAAGCCCAAGAAGCAGAGTTCAAAAGGCTTAGAAAAGTAGAAGAGGAACATCTCAACTGTCTAGAAGATCTTGTAGCAGAATGCAAAAGAACAAAAGATGATTTACCAGATGATATATTTGAACAAAAGTCTCTTATGATAGACTTTCTAAAGACAAAAGGTCATAGTGCAAAATCTTTTGGAAGAATGAAGATGATAACCATAATTGAAAAATACTGCACTGCAAAGAAAAGAGACTTGGCTGAACAAGAAGCTGAAGAATCAAAGAAAGCCAAAGCCAAAACTTTAGTACCAATCAGCTTAAATTTGCTCAAAGCTGGTAGTGTTTCAACTGTTGGAAATACTTCAACTCCCCAATCACTAAAAAGAAAATCTGTTGATCAAGAACAAAGCTCCAAGAAGAAATCAAAACAACAAATTATACCTGTTCTTGAAATGCCAGTTGCTCCTCTACAGAACAATCCAATTCTTAACTGGAGAGTGATGCAGAACAATGTCATAGAGGTTATAAGAGAAGACAAAGTAGTACAAAGATTCACTGGATGGTTACCCTTAATCAGGTCATGTACAAGAAGTGATGTAATCAAACTTTTGATTATTGGGAAACCAAGAATGACAAAGAAATCATGGAAAGAATCTGGAGCTGGATATTTGACTAGAATGATAGATGCTGCATTTTATCCAGACAATTATCCAGAACAATTTACAAATCCAGGTAATGTATATGCTTGGAATGTCATTCCTACTGCAAATATGTACTTCTTTGAGAAATCAGGCAAAGTGTGTGAATTGTACTTATATGAGAAAGAATATCCACATTCTGAGAAGACAATGTATCAGATATTCATAAACACTTTGATGAAACCTTATGATGCTGTTATGTTTCAAAACAAACTGAATTATTTTACAAAGAGGAACAGCAGATATATTATTGAACAAAGGCTTCAACAGAATCAAAGAACTCTTGAGAAAAGAAGAAAAGAACAAGAGGAACAAAAGAAACTTGATTGATTAAAAGATGATCAATAAGTTTAGGGGGAGATTGTTGGAGCAAAACACAGATCAACTTATTACTGATGCTGCAGTTAGTACTGACATACTTAGTACTGATGGGGCAGAACATATTACTACTGATGAAGTTGATGCTGGTGTAAACTATAACTAAAAGTTACTACTGATCAAGCTTATTGAAGATACTACTGATCATTGTAGTTACTACTGACGTTGATTATGGACTTACTACTGATTACCAAGTATACTACTGATGTTACTTATTTACTACTGGTGATTGCAGTTACTACTGATACGCATTTTTGGAAGATATCAAGTCCGAGATCTTCGTATAGATAGTTATAGAATGTAAATCAATGTATATTATTATTATTCGATGTAAATCAAGTCCTAGAATAACTAGGGTAAATAGTTTAGCTTCAAGGACTACTATAAGTATGTTCCTTACGAATTGTAAACGTACGTGTGTATTGTTAACTCAATAATATACATTGAAGCTTTTTGTGAAACTGTGTTCTTAATATTCTTGCATATTGTTCATACAGTTCATTGTTCTTAATTATTGATATAGTGTTGATCCGCTGCAACTTCTATCATCAATTAGATCTAAGGTGTTGATCATCGATACTGACACGATTTTACTAAGTGATCCCAATTTCAACAATTACTACTGATCTTTCTCAATTCCGATTACTACTGATCTCCAAGGTTGTTACTGATCAATATCAGTAATGAACAATATTTTTACTACTGATCAGTAGTATACACGTTACTACTGCTGCGATTACTAATCAGTACTAAATCAAAGAAGAATTCTATTACTGATCAGTACTAAATTGAATTTTTGCTACTGATTTTTTTTGATACATCATACTTTGGAAAGCATGACACACACCATGTTCATTCCATACCACGGTTTATTGATCGTATCTGATAATAATGTGAAACGAATCACATTATTCACACAGGTTGAAGGCATGATAAAGATAAAGGAAAGTTTTATTTGTTACATATTTGATCTTTATCAATTGATTACAGAAGATAATTGATTATATTTTATTTGAAGATGAAGTGGAAAGTCTTACTACATAAGATGTTATGTATTGTTGTAACTGCAATTTAACAGAATCTTAACGAAAAGATCTGTTGAAGGCCAAGATGTCCTCATACAAGATTATGACGTTGCTGATTACTATATTTAGACGGAATGTGATGCTTAGTTTGAGTTTCTACTTCAACTTCAAATAGAAAATAGTTGGTTTTCAATGTAATTGATATAGCCTTGAAGAACACAAGAATGATAGCACACTTTTAGGGGAAGAAAAAGTGTTGATCATTCAAGGGGAAGTTCAAGTTTCTCGGATTGATTTGATTATGTCAAAAAGGGGAAGAGACTTGAAGATTCCTAGCTAATTCTATAAGTTTTGTCAAATCAAATAGGGGAAGATTGTTAGGAATATTATTATTAATATTCATTAAAGATTTGATTATGTCAAAACTATTAAACTACAAGGACCTAAGTCGATGATATGAAGTTCAAGATTCAAATAAAGATTTAGGAGATAATCATTAATGTAAAAAGATATAGTATATCTTTATTAGTTTAAAAGATTTAGTATTATCTTTTCCTTGTAAGTCTTAGGTTTTCTAGTATATAAAGAAACCTAATGACATAGAATTAGATGTTCTTAGAACCCACGTTTTAACGTGTTTGTGTGTAAAACCTAAGCCTCAAGATCGTATGATCCTGTTAACCAAAACCGTTCTACATATTTATGTGTAGAATTGGGGCTTTTAGTAATCATTGTATATAAAGATGATGATGAAACCTTGTTTAGCTATACAAATCTGTTTATCTAATTCCGCAATTATATGTTTTGTATATGCTTATTCCAGATAAGAACTAACTATTCTTGAGCCTAAAGATCTACGTTTATGAAGAGTTATTCGATCTTCACATGCTTTCCCAAATATGTTACGAATGCTCGTATTTCTGAACTGAAAGTTGTCTACACTTCCCTACACAATTACAAATTTACAATACAAGCATTTAAACATTTTTTGTCCACATATGAATAAAACACATGATCGATTAATGATTTAACGTACCTTACGAATGTGGAGAGCTCGTCGGACGGATTTTTTGTTTCCCCAAAGATTAGAGTAAGCATAAAAAGTGTCCTAAATTAAATATAATCATAAAAAAGGTCATTAGATTAAGATATTTCAAGAAACTTTGCTTCAACCAAGGATTTAGGCCTTAGGGTTTACTCGACAAAATATTTTTGGATCTTGCACATTGCAAAGTGGCTCCATTATTTGACCAATGTTAATCCGATTTATGCACTGCAATCGGAAAAAATGTATAAGCTATAATGTACACGAGAACGGATTATATATATAGTTTAGTTCAATCAACTAATTACCTCATTTACGGGTTTAAGACTATTCAAACACAATGTGTTATTTGGATCAACGTATGCGTATTTACCTCCACAATTCTCTTTCGCCGACTGCAAGAACGAAAATTACATAATTTTTCAAAGTTTCGGATTCAATCAATAAAAAAAATGTTCGGATTAATCACCAAAATAGTTAAATATACCTCATATATTTCATCTTCTATAAGACCGGCTCGATAAGCAAATACAGTTCTTGAATTAAAATCTATGAACTTATCCGTAAGAGGGTTCACGATCAAGAAACCCTTCATTGAAATATGAATTTAATACAATTGATAAAAACATAAAATGTTTATTATGCAAGTTTCTGAAAGCTAGAGATATTTCATTACCTTAATGTTCAAATTTGGTTTAATTCTTTGTTCGTTTCCTACAAATGAGAAATCAAGCTAGTAAAGAGAGCATACAACAACGCTATACAATCTCTTCAAAAAAGGAGTATAATAGGGTAAATGTAAACAGTCATAAATTTACCCAGAGATAAAAATATTGATTGCACCTAGTAAATAGAGCATATGGTCATATATTTCATGACCCATAACTTTCTAAATTTAGTAATCAATTTGCCACCACTAAAAATTGTCGTAATATTTATTAAATTTTGTCATTTTCATGAAAATTATGATTTTTAACCTTTATTTTAACAAAAATGACTAATGTTACCATCATATATCTTTGAAACGACTCTCGGAATGATAATCCCCATGTAAGAAATTCCGGTAATGTACAATGGATTACTGAAAAACGTAGGATGAACCATGAGCCACTGCAAATTTATCGAAACACATCAATTAAACATCAAACAGGAAATTAACATTGATTGAAACTTTTGTGTAATTTTTTTTAAAAAAATGTAACATTCTTTTTGTAAAATAAAACATTCTTCTTGATCGTGAAGAGATACATACACTAACCGAAGGAACAGTTGGCACCAATCTTAGAAAGAACTTTAAGTCGCACTTTTTTTAATACATGGTCAAAGTACCCGACGTGCATCACATGTGATGCCACTTAACAAGAAAAATAAATGGCCGTATTTGTAAAGGAACATCGGTGGAAAAAGGTTTTATAAATAAGGACAATCAATGTAATTTTTGAAACTAAAAGATGATTATTGAAATTTGTTATAAACCTAAAAGATCATCCATGTAAAGGGGAGTAAATAAAAAGGAAAAGATGAATTGACCAAATCACCCCAACGTGCACCGATGTCACTTAACGTGAAAAATAAACGACCGTTTTCGTAAAGGACCATCGGTTTTAATTGCTTCTTATGAGAGTTGTTAATCTCTTTGGGTATTTAGAATCACATCAAATTATTTTTTTCCTATGAAAAACATGTTATTTAGGAAATTTAGATTCAACTTCAATAGTATTTGCAATTTCTTTATTAGATAACTATGTATAATAGATAAATATAGTTTAAATTTGTAATATTTGTATTTATCTCTTTGTAATTCATTATTATAAATACATAGTTCTCACCTCACATTGAGGTGTGGTTAAAATTATATTTCCTCTACATGGTATCAGAGCACAAATTAGCACCCCTATATTCGGGACTACTCAGCTCACAAATTAGCACCCCGCAGCATACCGTGTATTTTCGTCGGCTACACTTCTCAATATAAAGGCTACAAATGCCTTGATCCTGTTACATCTCGGGTTTATATCACCCGACATGCACGATTTAATGAAGCTGTTTTTCCTTTTGCAGGGACATTTGATAGTGATATTTCCAAACTAGAATTATCTTCTTTTTTGGATGAATTTCCGCAGGTCACACTACCGGCTTCTCATACAGACGATTCTTCTGGAGCTGACTTGCGCCCTGGAGCTGCCCCCTCTGGAGCAGACTTGAGCTCTGAAGCTGACCTGCGCTCTCGAGCTGCCCAGCATTATGGAGCTGGAGCTGACCAGCGCTCTCGAGCTGACCAGCGCTCTGGAGCTGACCAGCGTTCTGGACCTGGAGCTGACCATCGCTCTCGAGCTGACCTGCCCTCTGGAGCTGGAGCTGACTTGTGGGATCCATGTCCCCTATGTTCTCAACCACCCGCCCCGGATCCGACAGCTCATACTCACGACGCAGTCGCGGAACCACCTGCTCCGAACTCTGCAGCACCGACTGCTCCTCCAGCTGCCACACCGCCTGCTCCTCAACCAGCAGCCGCTCCTGCCCCGCAGCCTGCAGTCTCACACCCAATGCAAACACGGTCGAAATCGGGTATCTCTAAAACAAAGCATCGGGCAGATTTTGCTTCTTTATCTACTAATGGTTTGCATGTTGCATTATTTGCCTCTACTCAACCTAAAGGGTATAAAACAGCTGCCAAACATCCACATTGGGTATCTGCTATGCATGATGAAATAGATGCCCTAAAGCAAAATCAAACTAGTGTACTTGTTCCTCGCCCGCCTAACTCAAATGTTGTAGGGTCAAAATGGGTATACCGCACCAAATACAATTCCGATGGCTCTATAGAACGATATAAAGCACACCTCGTGGCCCAAGGCTTCACACAAATTCCTGGTCTTGACTACTCACATACCTTCAGTCCAGTTGTGAAAGCCTCCACTGTTCGTATAGTTCTCTCCCTTGCGGTTCTCCATAAATGGCGTTTGCACCAGCTTGATGTCAAAAACGCGTTTCTTCATGGTCATCTCAATGAAACCGTATTTATGGAACAACCACCCGGGTTCACTGATACTCAACACCCTCATCATGTTTGCAAGTTTACCAAAGCTCTTTATGGACTCAAGCAAGCTCCCCGGCCCTGGTTTCAACGTCTCAGCACTTTTCTTATTACTAACGGTTTTGTTTGTAGTCGTGCAGATACATCATTATTTATTTTTGCTCGAGACAAGTGCATTATGTACTTACTTGTGTATATGGATGATTTGATACTCACGGGCAACGATGAATCCGCCATAACTGCTTTCACAACCCGTTTGAACCAAGAATTCGCTATGAAGGATCTTGGTGATCTCAATTACTTTCTAGGTTTGGAAGTAAGTTACACAAATGATGGCCTCTTCTTAAGTCAGTCGAAATATGCCACTGATGTTCTTACCCGTGCGGATTTACTTGATTTCAAACCCGTTCCAACACCGTTAGCTACACACGATGTTTTTACCTCTGATGGTCCTTCACTTGGTGACCCAACTACTTATCGTTCCTTGGTAGGTGCCCTTCAATACCTAACCATCACCAGACCAGATATCTCATATGCTGTCAATCAAGCCAGTCAGTTCCTACATAATCCAACAAATGCGCATCTTCAATCTGTTAAACGCATCTTGAGATATGTCAAAGGAACCATTAGTTTTGGACTTATTTTTAAACGGCCACAAGTCAACAACATTTTGGGCTATTCTGATGCTGACTGGGCTCGCTGCATTGAAACCAGAAGATCTACATATGGCTATTCCATCTTTCTTGGTGGTAATCTTGTCTCTTGGAGTGCAAAGAAACAACCTACAGTATCTAGATCCAGCTGTGAATCCGAATATCGCGCTATGGCTAACACGGCTGCTGAAATTGTTTGGATTACACACCTCCTACGAGAGCTTCATGCACTACCTGCGGTACGACCTACACTACTATGTGATAACAAGAGTGCTCTCTTTATAACTCAAAATCCGGTTTCCCACAAGCGTGCCAAACATATCGATCTAGATTATCATTTCGTTCGCGAACTTGTCACATCCGGAAAGCTCTACACGAAATTTATATCAACCAAGCTTCAAGTGGCTGACATTTTTACCAAGAGTCTTCCTCGTGCTCAATTTGAACAATTTCGAGCAATGCTACGTCTTGGTCCACCACCTATTCGCTTGAGGGGGGATATTAGATAACTATGTATAATAGATAAATATAGTTTAAATTTATAATATTTGTATTTATCTCTTTGTAATTCATTATTATAAATACATAGTTCTCACCTCACATTGAGGTGTGGTTAAAATTATATTTCCTCTACATTCTTTAACTTCAATAAATAACTAAACCATCAATCTAATAAGTTTAACTCAGGCTATTTCCTACGCTAGTAGCTCATAATTTATTTATTTTTGTAAATTAGAAAATCTAATGATTTCAAAAATAGAGTTATTAGGTCAAAAACTCACAATAATAATCCATCAATCTACTTAATTTCCAAACGTAATCATCAACAATCACTATCTATTATGTATACCTAACTCATTCAAATATATTGAATACTTTAAAATACAAACAAAACTCAAATTCTCAACTAACTCAATCACATAAGTTCAATGCTCACATAAACAATCGGATAAATACAATCAAAATCAAATAGTCAATCAAATAGTGCAGTAAGACAAAATTAAAAAACATAATATAGAATTTCAGAGATTGTACATCAGTAAATGAACATAAGATTGTAATTCAAGAACTTAAAAATGAATTCGATTACTATGAGGTTGTCGATGATCAACTCCACTATAAAAAGACCCTTTGAGAAGTGAGAACTTATATAACCTTGAAGAGATCGATTTTTTATGCTCGATTTCTCGATTTTTATGATTGATTTTTTAAGTAAATAATATTGTTGGCATGAGCGTGTCAGATGAATGTCAGCTAACATTACACTGATTTGATAAAAATTAAAATGTCAAGTTGAACATCAGTCTTATGTAACCCAAGTCTTGCTAGAGTGCTAATTTTCCTGGCGTCAAAGAAAGGATGTGGTTCTTGCATGCACGTAACAACTAACAATATTCTGGCTGCCACTTGGTATATATATCTTTCTTCCGAGATAATCAGCAATTTTTGGCTTAAAAAGGAATTCCTAATTATAAACTAGCATTTTTTATAATTCTCACATTTTCATTTTTGTGATATAGTCATGTATAATCACTCTTTATTACACATGACTGTTAGTTATATGTAAAGTTAACCACATTGGTAACTTGATACATCACTTTTTTTAAAGGTCATTATAAAAGCTTTCTGATTGGGCGGGCTTATGCTCATGATATACACCATTTATCCATCATATATATTAACTTATTGTCATTAAAATCGGAATACCCCATTTTTCAAAGAATTAATAAGTTGTAATTGTGTTTTTCAAAGAATTAACAAAATAGATAAAAGCAACTGAATTTATTTTGTCATTCACCTATATGTTGTGTAATTATTTTCAATCGTTTCTAATTAAATTAGGAGACATTAGCTAATTAAAATAATAATCAATGAAAGAATTCACCTTCTCAGCTTTTGTTAAATATAGCAATAATATTAATTAATTTTGATTGGAAAATTAGATAAAAATTTACACGGTCAATACAACTAAAAATATATATTAATAAACAACAACGATACTTAATCCCGTCTTAAAGACGAGTATATAAGAGATGAGACATAGACAATTATACATTTACCCGAGAGTAGAGATAATATTCTACTTCTCGAGAGTCTTCTACAAAAATAAATGACATGGAAAAAAGTGTATATATAGTACGTAGCCAACTGATCATGCATTTGGGAATAACCCATAATATTACTTTAATAATGGAGTGCAAATTGAAGACTTCAATCCTTTTCCTTCTTCTAACATTTGAATATCACTTCATAACTTCATCTTATTCAAAATCAATCGTTACAAGTCTTCCTGGATTTCCTGGTCAACTTCCCTTCACACTCGAGACAGGGTATCGCGATCGTCTTCTATATATATTTTTCTTATGTTTCTAAACGACCAAATTACTAAAAATTCATAATCTAGCTGTTGGTGGGGTGGGGGGACCTTTCGTACCGCTATCTAAGGGAAAGGCTGTTGTATCATCAATCTTCAACCTTTTACTTCATTGATTTTCAAAAATATGAACATGGAATCGGTTAGAAATCGTTGATCATTTATATATTTTTATGCAAATCCGTCGTTTATGAGTAGTAAAAGATCAAAATCACTGATTTACATGTCTTTATGTGAATCCAAAGTTACGTTTTATTCCACTACAATAATAGAAGCTAATGCAACCTCATAAAATCTTGCATTATCCATTTAAAATGTCGCATTATGTCTGATCAATGTAACCTTTTCACAAGAGTTGGTTAGATGGAGTTGCATTAGATAATCCAAAATTATTTTCAAACTTTCTAATTGCCTCCAAAATTAGTATCATTAATTTGTAATAAAATCTAAGAATATAGTTATTATTTCAAAAAAGATATAGTATATATTTTAGATTGTATAATACTATAGTTTTATATAAAACTAATTTTTTTATTCAAAAAAATTCTTGTTACTAACTATTTGTAAAAATATTTTAGTTTCACGAATGAAAGTATTATTAAATTCAAAGTTTAATAATATTATAATTAAACATTAATATTTTATTTATATTTAAAACAAAAAGATGAAATAATATCTTGATTATTCAATCTCTTGAATTATAAATTGCCTTTAAATTATAGTAATGTAACCTTTTAAGAAAAATATGCAACTTTAATATATAAAAAAAAGTTGCAAATGGTATTCTAATGCAACATTCATATTAAACAAAATGGTTTTGTAATCAAATGTAACTCATTTAAAAAGGTTGATTTTAGAAATTGCACTAGACTTATTTTGTAGTAGTGTTCTAACCGAATTAATTTTATATGTTTTGAAGATATGTGGGAATAGGGGAAAATGAAGAAGCACAATTTTTCTACTATTTTGTTGAATCGGAACGAAATCCAGAAGAAGATCCACTTCTTTTTTATCTCACCGGTGGTCCGGGTTGTTCTGCTGTTATTACTTTTTTCTATCAAATTGGTATACAATTTTCTTCTGTTTTTGTTAGCTTTTATAATCTTCATTGGCATATAAGACTCCATGAAATCAAAAGGCCTGGCCTTTGACCTAGTGTTACGGTGTGTTGTGTCCATCTTATGCGCACAAGTTGTGGATATATGTAGTATCTATGAATAGATTAGTATTTGTCGTGAAAATATAAGACTCCATGCTGAAAAAAAGTTAAACATCATACTTCCTCTGTTTCAAAATAAGTGATACAAATTGAGTTACATGTCTTTTTAGGTAAAATATTGTATTAAATATTGAATTAGATTAAATTGTATAATTAATAAGTGATAAGTCTCATATATTATGATTAAAGTGAGTTTAATAATTATTAAAAATAAAAGTAAGGGTAAATGAACCATTTTATTTTATTAAAAGAGATAGTTTGTGATATGAGTCCCACTATCTTTTACTAAATAATGAAACTTTAAAAGTATGACACTTATTTTGAAACGCCTCAAGATTAAAATTAAGTATTTTTTTTCTTGGTTTTCCTAATGAATTACTTTTTCGCAGGTCCACTTAGTTTCAATTTTGATAATGCTCCCGAAAACCTCACAATGACATTAAATCCAAACTCATGGACAAAGGTTTATATTTCTAGCGCATTTTACATTCACGTACTTATATGTCAAATATCAAAAAGAAAATTTATATTGTTTTATACTAATTTTTTCTAATTAATCCTCCTACCAAAAAAATGGATATGTATCCACTAATTTTTTTTCTTATAATCTTATCGATTGATTTGAACACTTATAAATGAGTATGAATATATTATAGGAAATAATATCATCTCATATCAAAAAAAGGCATTTAACTAAAATATTGGTTAGTTATGTTTTTGTAGTTTGCTAATGTCATATTTGTCGACATGCCTGCTGGCACTGGATTCTCATATGCCATGACAAAAGAAGCATCAATAAGCAGTGACAGTATTGTGGCAAAGCAAGCTAATGATTTTCTTAGAAAGGTCTAAACAAACTTCTTTTAACTAGTGCCAAAATCGATATTAATTAGTTTCTAAACTTTTTATATTTCAATTTATGTACGATAGTTTCTTATCGACCATCCCAAGTTCTTGAAAAATCCGCTATACATAGCGGCCATTTCTTACATGGGAATTGTCACGCCTGTCATAACTTTAGAAGTGTACAACGGTAATTAATTATCTCTACATATAATCATTTTCGTCGTATAATTGTACCTGACAAATTAAGATTATGATCGTTATAAAATTTTTGTTTGTAGCTAACGAACGCGGAGATCAACCAACATTGAATATTCAAGTAAATGATCAGACCCTGTGATTATGAACTTAATATTTTGATTTTAATTTAATTCCGAACTTAAAAATATGAAATTAATACTCATTTATTTATTTGGGACACTAGGGTTACATTCTTTGCAGCCCTCTTACAGATAAGTTCACGGACTTCAACTCAAGACTTGAATATGCTCATCGTATGGCACTAATATCTGATGACATTTATAAGGTAATCCTAAACATTTTGTATTAATAATTTTTTTTAATTGTGTCATAAGGATACCTTTTAAAGACATTTAATAATTGTATTTAAACTTTCCCATAAAATCAAGTGTTAATTATGATCTAATCTCAAACTTTCATACATAATTAATCATAAAATTCAAATAAACATTCAGTCCTAAAAATAGAAAAAAATGGATTTGTGTCATAAGCTTATATGTGCTCTGTTTCTTAATGTTAGAAAAATCAGGAATAAATTACCATTAAAGTATGAGTAATTGTTTTAACAATTTGATAATTTTACAGTCCGCAATACAAAATTGCCGTGGTAATTACGTGAACACACAAACAGCCAATTCGTTATGCGTAAACAGTCTTCAAAAATACGAGCAGGTGACTCGATAGTACTCTGTAAATCCACGTTAATTAATTAATTAGCTTCATTAAATACGCAGCCATCTAAAATTTCAAATTGCAGTGCACAAGTGGATTAAATATGGAACATATTTTAGAGCCGCTTTGTAATAAATCAGATCTAAAGCCATATTGTCGAGTAATCTCTCTCTCTCTCTCTGGCCATGATTGATCTTTTGTTCGTAACTATTATGCAAAAATGCATTTTAGTACATTTAATTTGGATAATTGGCGGTTCAAAAAAAAAAAAAAATTTGGATAATTGAGTTCTCTATTACTTGAACTTTAAAAAATGGTCAATTTAGTACTCTGACTTATTAATTTAATCGTGTTTTTTGCTTGACTTACTTTCGTTGGAGTTCTTGACGAACTAAAAGATACACGTGCATCTCAATATATTGATATTAGAAGCAAATTATGTGAGAAAAGAAGACCAAATTATGAAACCGAGTTATTAAATCGACCATTTTGTTAAGTTCAAAGTACCATTTTACACATTTAATAGTTTAAGGTAGTAGAAATTAGGGGTGAGCATAAAAACCGAAAAACCGAACCGAAACCGAAAAACCCGAAAAAAACGAACCATTTGAAAAACCGATGTCAACGGTTTTGATTATTGGAAAACCCGAATGTTTGGGGCGGTTTTCGGGGGCATATGAAAAACCCAACCGAAAACCCCGCCCCGCCCCACCATTATATATCTTTCAAAAAATTTAAAAATATTTTTATATTTATAAAAATTTGACATTTAATTATCTTTTAAATAAAATATATGATTGAATTTCTAGGTGATTTATTCCTATATTTTCTAAGTTTCAAGTTATGTTAATTGAATTTATCATTACATTATATTAAACTTACTAATTGTTTTTTATTTATAACGAAATGTGTTAAAGTTTGAGAGTTTGAATCATAACACTAATTTTTAAGTTAACAAATTCGTAAATTTAAGGAAAGCAAAAAACCGAAAAAAACCCCGAAACCGAACCGAAAAAACCCGAAAAAACCGAAACCGAACGGGGTATAATTCTTAAAACCCGAACTTTTGGGGCGGGTTTTGGTTTTAGCTAAAAACCGCCCCAAACTGCCCTATGCTCGCCCCTAGTAAAAATATCAGTCAACCAAATTCAAGCTAATAAAATGCATATTGCATCTTGGCATAATTATTAAACATGAAACAAAAGGAACGCGGTCTAGTAACTAACAAAACTCTTGTGCTATTATTGCTCTTTTAGGAGTATTACTACGATTTTGCAGCAAATTGGGCAAACGATAAGGCTGTGCAACAAGCTCTTAACATCCGCCAAGTACGTCAAATTACTTTTATAACCCGTGTAAACTCGGGATTTCATTCAACTATTTTCGACCATTTTGCATTTAGGGAACGATTGGAAGATGGGAGTTCTTCAACACGACCATGCATTACGTGGAAGGGAAAAACAACACATTTTGCTACTCATATGATATTGAAACTAGTTTTTCCTACCATAAGAAACTTGTTAGCAAAAATTGTCGAGCTTTGATCTTTAGGTAATCTAAAAAATTGATTTCGATCCTTTTCCTAATTTAACTATTTTTTTTTTATCATGATTAAGGTATAACAAAGTAACAAACACTATATTATTTGCAGTGGCGATCATGATATGACATTTCCATATGTTGGAATCGAGCAATGGATAGTTGCTCTTAGTGTCCCGGTTGACCGCCCGTGGGAGCCATTCTATGTTGACAATCAAGTTGGAGGGTGAGAATCGATCGACTCTATTTTTGTATTTCAGAACTTAGTTCGTGTTTTAGAAAGCTTATTTAAGGGGCTTTTGAGCTGATTAGCTTAATAAGTTTGAATTGTCAAGATTATTTAAACTCAAAAGCACCTTAAATAAGGTTTTTCAAACATGCTTTGCTTGATTGTATGTTTACTAATTACATGTTTATTTTTGCAGATATGAAATCACATATGCACAAGATGATTACTCCTTAACATTTGCTACGGTTAAAGTAAGATATATACGCGTTACACGTCATAATTAATGTTTTTCTACGATGTTGTAACTAAGCTATTAACAATCTATGTTTTAAAAGTTAAGATATGGTCGATATTCCCCTAATACGAGCTCGATTTTTATTCTAGGGTGCGGGTCATTCAGTGGCACAATACAAGCCCAAGGAAGCTATGGTTCTAACAGAGAGGTGGCTTGGTTCAGGAACTTATTCAAGTTCCATATAATGCATCATTAACTAATTAATTTATGATTCATGAAATCCATGTTTGTAAAATTTCGTTTTTGTCCATTTGATGTTGTAACATAAACAAAAAGGACCGATTAATCTTAAGAATGATTTGGTTTAGACGAATATTGCACCATTATATGTTACCGAATTACAGTTTGTGGAATATCTTTTATTTGTCTATGTTACGTTATTATGTGATAATAGGGCCTAACCCACACTATTATAACAGGGCCTTTTAAACTGGGGTCTACATTAAAGAGAAGAGTAATGGTATTTAGACCTACTATTTGGTCCTACTTATAGTCCTACTCATTAGATGAGGACATATGTCAAAATGAAGGGATAATATTAAGAGAGAGAATTAATGGGGTACACATGTCATCTTATCAAATGGATAGGACTATGAATATGATTAAATAGTAGGACCAAATATTATTTCTCTAAAGAGAAAGCTAAACCTAAACCTAATGGGTCAAGCCCATCTATGTAACAGGGCCTAACCCACTATTATCCGAGCACTACAAGATAAGTGTCATTTAGTAAAACTTAAGAAAAAAAGTGTCACTGTAGTAAAAAAGAATCCAGTCACAAATTGTCAAATGTTAGTGCGAGTAAAAAAAAAATGTCATTAAAGATCCTTTTAAAGACACAAAAAATGTATGAATGTATTTACCCTTTTTTTGTTGTCACTGTGAATAAAATAAGATATCAAACAATTTTAAAAAAACAAAAACTATCACTGTATCAAAATAAGTGATACATTTAAAGAATCATAATTTTTTTGGGTAAAACATTAAAATGTGGTTTAAGACAGATTAAAGTGGTTAATTAGTGGATAATGAGTAACACTTCTTTTGAATAAAGTGATATTAAGATGTTTAAAAGTAAAACTAAGGGTAAAAGGTTAATTTCACTTTACTAAATTAGATAGTTAGTGGAGAATATTTTTTTTTTACCAAATAAGGTATGTTTTGAAAGTGTATCACTTATTTTGTTCCACCCATAAATAGAAATTTTATCACTTATTTTATATCGTCATTATTGCAATCAATGATCCTCTTTTCATAACATCTTAGGAACTAATCATAATGTTGCAAAATATGGAATGCATTACATGGTGCTTGAGTACGTCTGTCTAGCCAGCCACTTCTTTACTAGAACCGTAGATTCTTTCGGCTTGTACAGTGCTACCGAATGGCCTGCACCCTGCATAACAACATAAGTGAGTTCATAAGTCAATTATACAAAATAAAATGTGTCTATGTAAAATAAAATGATGAAGGAAGTTGTTAGAGCAAATCACAGATCAACTTAGTACTGATGCTGCAGTTAGTGATAATTATGTTTATTACTGATGGGGCAGAAACATTTACTACTGATGAAGTTGATGCTGGTGTTCTCTATAACTTAGTTACTACTGATCATACAAAGATTGAAGATACTACTGATCATTGTAGTTACTACTGACGTTTTACTACTGATACGCGTTTATGGAACATATCAAGTCCGAGATCTTCGCAGAGATAGTTATAGAATGTAAATCAATGTATATCGTTTATAATTAGATATAAATCGTATCCTAGAATAACTAGGGTAAATAGTTTAGCTTCAAGGACTATTATATATAGTTCCTTACGAATTGTAAACGTACGTGTGTATTGTTAACTTAATAATATACATTGAAGCTTTTTGTGAATCTGTGTTCTTAATATTCTTACATATTATTCTTACAGTTCATAGTTCTTAATACATTGATATAGTGTTGATCCGCTGCAACTTCTATTATCAATTAGATCTAAGGTGTTTATTAACTTGTCTATAGTTAATCGATCCTGACAAGTGGTATCAGAGCTTATTGGTTCTAGATCTACTATTTGTTAAGAACAACAAAAAGTTTTAATCTTTAAAACACACACATTATTAATCATGACTGATAATAATGAAAGCACTCAGGCCAACAAAATTCCTATACTCACACCCAATAACTTTGGGATGTGGAAGAATCGTATTAAGCAATACATGCTTATTACAGATTATTCCATGTGGGAAGTCGTTTGTGAAGGAAACAAAACTGGTCAACTTCAAGCAAGCAGCTCTGCAACTGAGGCAGAAAAACTTAAATGTGAGAAAGAAAAGAAAGATAAAGGCATCGAACTCAAAACTCTAAGCACTCTCTTACTGGCCATTCCTAATGATTATCAACATCTCTTTGTTGAATATGATGATGCAAAAATACTATGGGAAGCACTGGAGAAGAGATTCGTTGGGACAAAGAGCACCAAGAGGAATATGAAGTCTGTTCTCAAACAAGACTTTGAAAATTTCAAAGGAAAGCCCAATGAAACACTCACTCAAGTGTTTGACAGATTCAACAAACTAATTGGTGAACTCAACCAAGTTGGTGTAAAGATGGATCAAGAGGATGTCAACATGAAGTTTCTAAGGTCTCTTAGTGAAGAATGGGCCATGTACACAGTGGTGTACAGACAAAGAGATGCTTTAGAAGAAAAGGAGTTAGATGAACTCTATAATGATCTCAGAGTGTTTGAAACTGAGGTAAATCACAAAAACCCTTCTATTTCTTCTAACAATGCTGCTTTTGTATCCAGTACAGGTCAAGGACAAGAAACCTCCGCAGGAAAGGCTGCAGATTCTGAGGATACTGCAAGAGAATCCTTCTTCACTAGTCATGTGCATACTGCATTGATTAGTGATGACTTGGAACAACTGAATCCAGATGATCTTGAGGAGATGGATCTTAAATGGCAGATGGCTATGCTGAGCCTAAGGACCAAAAGATTCCTAAAAAGAACTGGAAGGACAAGCCTCAATTTCAACAAAGGTGACAAAGCAGGATTTGACAAAACTAAAGTCAAGTGTTACAACTGTAACAACCTTGGTCACTTTGCAAAAGAATGTCCTCAACCAGACAAAAGATCAAAATCAACTGCTCTTGTGTCACAACAAGGACAAGGATATGACTGGAGCTTCCAAGCAGAAGAGCATGCTCAAAATCAAGCTCTCATGGCCTTTACTGACAACAAAACTGAGGTAAAATCTAAACCTTGTACTCATGAATGTGCTAAAATTATTAAAAATCTAGAAAAAGAAAACAATAAATTAAATGAAGATTTAGCAAAAGCAATCAGAAGAAATCATGAGTTTGATGGGGTGATTGCTGATCAAGAACATCAAATAAAGGTGTACAAGATGATTGATCAACGGATCAAGGAAGAATTGCTTCAAGCTGTGGATGAGAAAGAGTTTTATGAAACAAAAAATAAAGAACTAACAAGTAAAATAGAAGAATGTCAGCTTGAAATTGAACAAAATAAATTAACAATTAAAAAGTTTGAAAGAAGCACTAAAATTCTTGATGAATTAACTAATAATCAAACTACAGAAAAGGTTGTTCATGGGGTGGGATATCATGCTGTACCACCTCCATATAAAATCATTCCACCTCTTAAAAACAGTTCAGAAAGAATCATTAATGAATTAAAAACTGAAAATCAAACTGAATCATCTAATGAAACATCTGAATCAAATAACTCTTCTGATGATGAACAATCAATTGAATTTACTATATCTCAAGGTGAATCACCAAAATCAATTGATACTAGTTTTCACACAGCTCAAAGTCCAAATGAATCTCCCAAATATAATGCAGATAATGTACCAAAAATTTTAACAAGGGGGAATGAAAGAAATAAAACACAACTCTTAAACCAAAGAATACCTGAAGGGGCTAAAAATAAGAAACTAAGATGTATTATATGCAATAAAATGAACCATTTAGCAAAGGATTGTCACTACAATCCAATAAACTGCAAAGAGTTAAAAGAATTTAAAGTTCTTAAAGAAAATGCTAAAACTCAAAAGTTAAAAGTTACTACTGGTCCTTCAGTAGTAAATAAAATTAAAAATCCAATTGTTGAAGATCCAAGATTTGGAAGAAGTAAACCAAGGTTTGTTCAAAACAGAAGAGCTGGAAGCCCAAAGAACAGCAATTACTTCAAGAATAATGGAAAATCCAATCAAAATAAACAATATTTTAAATTTTCCAACACCAGTAGAAACTCTAACAAATTTACTACTGGTGTTAACCCTAATTATAATGCTGTGTGGTACCAGTACAAGAATACTACTGGTAATAACCCTAATTTCAAAAATACTACTGCTCCCAAAACAAATTTCAAAAACACTACTGGTGTTAACTCTAAAAACACTACTGGTCATTCTAAACATGGTAAGTACCCAAATACTACTGGTCCATCAGTAGTAAAGTATTCAAAAGCTAAAAACAATGGGTATAAACCAAGATCAGTAGGAAATTCTTACACCAGTAATAACTACAAAAGGACAGTAGTAAAACAAAATACCAGTAATAAACAAGTATGGGTACCAAAAGTCTTTAAAGTTAAATCCCCAAAAGCTCATTTCTCAAAGGATGAACCCAAGACATATAAAGCTTGGGTTCCCAAACTTAACTAATCCTTTACTCACTTGTGCAGAGCATTCAGATCCCAGAAGAAGGAAGAACATGGCATATTGATAGTGGATGCTCAAGGCACATGACTGGAAATCTGCAAATTCTTAAAGATTTCAAGTTATTTGATGGAGGATATGTGGCATTTGGTGAGAATCCCCAGGGAGGTAAGATCACAGGTAAAGGTACTGTTACTAATGGAAAAATTACCTTTGATGATGTATTTTATGTAGCTGAACTAAAATACAATCTTGTCAGTGTGTCTCAAGTTTGTGATAAAAAGAACAAGATTCTGTTCACAGACATTGAGTGCATCATTCTTTCTCCTGAGTTTATTTTAGATGAAAAATATGTTGTTTTAAGAACTCCAAGGAGAAACAATGTGTATTGCCTGGATATAGGGGGAGAACTCATTTCTACAAATGAGGTCAACTGTTTTATATCCAAGGCAAACACCACTGAATCAGAACTTTGGCATAGAAGGATGTGTCACACAAATTTTAAAAACATGAATAATTTAGTAAAAAGAAATCTGGTCATTGGACTACCTCAAAAACAATTCATGTGTGATCATCACTGTGTTGCATGCCTAAAAGGTAAACAACACAAGACTTCTCATAAGTCCAAAACTGTGAACTCTATTTCTGTTCCTTTACAGCTCTTACATATGGACCTTTTTGGACCTACAAATGTAATGAGTATTGGAAAGAAACAATATTGTCTTGTTATTACTGATGACTTTTCCAGATATACATGGGTTTTCTTTCTCAGGACAAAGGATGAAACAAGTGAACTCATAAAGAACTTAATTGTCAAACTGGAAAACACATCTGATCAAAAAGTGAAAGCCATAAGATGTGATAATGGCACAGAATTTAAGAATGCTAACCTAATTAACTTTTGTGATCTTAAAGGTATTGACAGGCAATACAGCTCACCTAGAACTCCACAACAAAATGGTGTAGCTGAAAGAAGGAATAGAACCATCATTGAAGCAGCAAGATCAATGCTAGCAGACTCAAAATTACCAATCACTTTTTGGGCAGAAGCTGTAAATACTGCTTGTTATGTTCAGAACAGAGTATTAATAGTGAAGCCACATTTTAAAACACCATATGAACTTTTTAATAAAAGAAAACCTTCTATAAGTTTCTTAAAATCATTTGGTTGTCCTTGTACTATTCTGATTACAAGAGAACAAATTGGTAAGTTTGACTGCAAAGCTGATGATGGAATCTTTGTGGGATACTCTACTCAAAGCAAATCATACAGAGTATTCAACAAAAGACTAAGGATAATTGAAGAAAGCATCAATGTATCCTTTAATGAAAATGTACCTAATGAACAAGGAAATGGTCCAGATTGGCTATTTGACATAGACAATCTAACCAAATCCTTTAATTTTAATATGAATTTCAATGCAGGTAATTCAAATTGTCTTAATCAAAAGGAAGGAACATCATCTGTTTATACTGGTCAAGAAAAGATGAGATACATAGTTGTTGATACTGCTCCCATAGTTAATACTGATGTCAGTAAGAACTCAAATATTGAAAGCAGTAGTAATTCTGAGAATGAGGTCAGTAGTAATTCCAATACTACTGGTACCAGTAATAGTACTGAAAATACTACTGGTCCCAACTATAACCTAGATTCTCAAGATACTACTGATACCAGTAACAACTTCAATACTACTGATCTCAATGATAATGATAGCAGTAGTAACTCTGACCAAGATAATGATGAACCAAATACTAATGACAATGAAGGATCTCAAGAAGAACAACTACCTGAGGCAAATGAGTCCAACCTTGAAAATCAACTAGTGGTTGATAAAGCTACAACAACAAGGACTCAAAAGAACCATCCTTTAGACCTTGTTCTAAGTGATGTTAACTCACCACTTCAAACAAGAAGCAAATTAAACAAAAGTTTAACTGCAAATATGTGTAATATAAGCTTAATTGCTAATGAATGTATGTATGAATGCTTTCTGTCTCAGGATGAACCAAAGAAGATCCAACAAGCAATGAAGGACTCAAACTGGATTGAGGCAATGCAAGAAGAACTCCTTCAATTCAAGTTACAAGCTGTTTGGACACTTGTACCTCTACCCAAAGGAAAAAGAGCCATTGGAACAAGATGGATCTTTAGAAACAAGAGAGATGAAAGAGGGATAGTGATCAAGAATAAAGCCAGACTTGTAGCCCAAGGATACACTCAAGAAGAAGGTATAGACTATGATGAAGTATATGCTCCTGTTGCTAGAATTGAAGCAATAAGAATATTTCTAGCATATGCTTCATTCAAGAAATTCAAAGTCTATCAAATGGATGTTAAGAGTGCCTTCCTATATGGAAAAATTGAAGAAGAGGTCTATGTTTGCCAACCTCCAGGATTTGAAGATCCAAAACATGGTGATTATGTGTTTAAATTGGATAAAGCTCTATATGGTCTACATCAGGCACCAAGAGCATGGTATGACACACTATCATCATACTTATTAAAGAACAATTTCAAAAGAGGAGCCATTGATAAAACATTGTTTACAAAGAAAGTCAAAGATGATATACTACTGGTACAAATCTATGTAGATGATATCATCTTTGGATCAACCAATGATTTATTATGCAAAGAATTTGAAGAGCTGATGCAGATTAAATTCAAGATGAGCTCCATGGGTCCAATGAACTTCTTCCTTGGACTCCAAGTCAGTCAAAGAACTGATGGTATTTTGATAAATCAATCAAAATATGTCAAAGACATCTTGGAAAAGTTTGACTTGAAAGACAGTAAAAGTGCTAGTACACCAATGGAAACACACAAACACCTACATCCTGATGTTGAGGGGGAGGATGTAGATGAACACTTATATAGATCAATGATAGGATCTTTGATGTACTTAACTGCATCAAGACCTGACATTATGTATAGTGTTTGTGTGTGTGCAAGATATCAAGCAAGACCCAAAGAACTACACTTGCAGGCTGTCAAAAGAATATTCAGATACTTGAAAGGCAAACCATCACTAGGTCTATGGTATCCACATGACTCACCCTTTGAACTAATAGCCTATACAGATAGTGACTATGGAGGTGAATGTCAAGATAGAAAGTCCACTACTGGTGGATGTCAATTCTTTGGATCAAGACTAGTGTCATGGCAATGTAAGAAGCAAACAAATGTATCAACATCTACTGCTGAAGCAGAATATGTAGCTGCATCTGCTTGCTGTGCTCAAGTTCTATGGATTCAAAATCAGCTTCTAGACTTTGGTATCTCTATCCTTAAAACTCCTATTTTTATTGATAATCAAAGTGCTATTAGTATTGTGAATAATCCAGTAAAACATTCAAAAACTAAACACATTGAAATAAGATTTCACTTTATAAGAGATTGTAATGAAAAGAAATTAATCAAAGTAGTTAAAATCCATACTGATGATCAATTAGCAGATCTTTTTACAAAAGCATTTGATGTAGGAAGATTCAACTTCTTGGTCAGTAGTATTGGAATGATTTTAATAACTTAAAATCTCACTTGAAATTATGTGTAAAGTTAGTGTTGTAAAATATTAGTTTCTTAAGTGTTTTACTACTAGTATTGCTGTACTACTGGTGTGAAAGTGTATGCACAAAATACTACTGATAGTTCATTACTACTGGTGTATTTTAGGTTTACACAGATACTACTGGTAAGTCAGTACTACTGGTATTCACATATACTACTGGTCTTATGTGGTAATGGTTACTACTGATGTCTATAATTACTACTGATGTCAAAATCCTTAGTCATTACTGATGTTAGTAGTTACTACTGACGTTTTACTACTGATATCTTATTTACTACTGGTCTTTCATAAACACAATTACCAAACTAACCCCCATGAAAATAACCGTTATGTTATGATTCGAAGGCTATTTTCGTAGTTTTGCAGGTTTAATCGAAAGATATAAAAGGCGGCAGATGATTAATTTAGCATTATCTTCACTTCGATTCTCTAAACACCTCTCGATAAACCCTAGTTTACGATCAAAAACTCTTCATCACTAACAAAATTCTTGCAAAAACTCAAAAACAATGGCAACTTTACAAACTCTCGATGTGCAAACCGATCTCAAATACTCAGAATTTCACAATATGGTTGCATTTTTAAAGAATCCCGACGGAACAAAAGATTTCCGTCCAATCGTAAAATTCTTGAGAAATTCGTATATACAGTTTGCCTTAACTGTAAAGCCGAAGGCATATCAACAGCACTTGGTGGATTTCTGGACCAATGCTGAGCGAACAGAAGGAACAACATCATCCATGATAAAATCGAAAGTAGATGGAAAGTACATCACTGTAACTGAACAATCAATCAGACATCATCTACAACTTCATGATGATTCAGGTATGTCTACCCTTCCTAAGGAATACATTGCTGATATTTTAAATAAAATGGGGTATGAAGGCAGACTTAATATTGTAACTTTTCAAAAAGGCCTTCTATCCCCACAATGGAAATTTCTAGTTCATACCATTCAGCATTGTATTTCCCCTAAAAGAAGTACTTGGAATGAGTTTAACAAGGCAATAGCATCTGCTGTTGTATGTTTATGCACAGACCAAGTATTCAATTTTTCTAATATGATTTTTGATGGTATGTTGGGAAATCTTAGTTCTTCTAAATTTTTAATGTATCCCAGATTTCTACAACATATCATAAACTGTGAATTACAAAACTTGTCAACTCCTAAAAACATTTTTGTACTACCTGAGTTGAACAAGAAAGTTTTCTCAAACATGAGAAAACAATTTAAATTTTCAGGGAAGGAAACCCCTTTGTTTCCAAACATGATCAAAGATCAACCCAACATTGGAGAAGGTTCAACCATTGCTACAACCCAAGTTGAACCTCAACCCACTCCATCACCCCCACATACAGCCCAAACACCACCCCATATAGCCACTCAATCACCAACCCAAACAGAAGTCCTGAATGTGTCCCAGGAACTTGATATAAATCTGCAGAGTGCTACTCTTCACTCTGTGGAAGACCTACCAGACAAAACCAAAAATATATCCACAATCTATAAAAGAAAGAAATCTTTAAAGGACACCAGGGGACAAATCGAGTCACACCCCAGGCTCAAAGAGTTGTCCTCCAAGGAGGAGAGAGGACATGAGGGGAGGGCTTTCACTACTGATGCCCCAAAGGTGGGTGCACAGGACAGTGAAAACATCATTAGGACCCAAACCTCGGCAACTTTGAGTGATGACTCTTTTGAGGAATTACTCAAAGGACCCCGGTGCCAAGAAACCACAAGGGGGGGCATCTCTGCTTCTTCTAGGAAGAAGAGAATGTCTAAAAGACCCAATGAATCACCAAGCAGTGATGAGGGCAGATCTGTGGAATTGATGGAAAGGAAGGAAAACCTTAAAACCAATGTACCTGTTAGTAAGCCCGATGATCTTGCTAGATGGAGTGAGGGCAGTATTAAAATCCAACAATTGACGGCTAAAGTGGATTCCTTGGAATCCACTGTACAAGATTGTCTTTATTACCAAACAAATCAAGGAAAAACTATGGCTGCTATGAAAAGAAATGTAAATATCATCAACAAAAGAATGAGACAATATGAACTTAGGCTTCATCAACAATCAAAGCTTATCAGAAAATTGAAAAAGAAGATTGATGATAGTGAGGCTCCTCCAGTTGAGCTCACTAAGGGGGAGAAGGACAACATACAAACAATGATTGATGAATCTATTGCAGCAGCAGCTTCCTCCCTCTTGAATTTAAAAGAAACAGAAGTTGATGAAGGCCCAGAGATGATGATTACAGAAGATGAGCCCATTACTACTGCTATGGAAGAACAAGTTGAAACAGAGATACCAGTAGTAACTCCTACTACTGATGATATAGCAGTAGTAAGTCAAGAAGAGGAATTAACTGAACTAAACACTACTGATGCCCTATCAGTAGTAACTCCTGAAATTACACCAGTAGTAACTACTCTGGTTACTACTGATGAGGAAGAACTACAATTTCCTGAACTCATTGATGCTAGGAGACATGTCATCATTACCAAACCACCAACACCTGATCAACCACTTATCATACCTGACATTGATGATAATGTGAATTGGTTTGAGGTTGATGAATGCTCACTTCCTCCACATCCAAAAATACTTCAACAAAATGAACTTAGAACATTTTCTCCCTCTGTTATAATAAGAGGAGTACCAGACATGAAGTATATTCCACCTCCACCTACAGCACATATTGGAAAGGGTAAAGAAGTATATGATGAAGATTACCCTAACAGAGCTCTTGGTCATTACATGGTAAACAAGATTAATCTGGTGAGAGCTGATAAACAAGATAAATGGAAGGTGAAGGATAAAAGATATTGGGAGAAAGTAGCTAAATATCAAGCTCTTGAAATGAAGAAAAATCAAAGAGAAATTCCTGTTAAATTACCTGTTCAAATTAAAGATGTTCAGATAGAAGCCCAAGAATCAGAGTTCAAAAGGTTTAGAAAAGTAGAAGAAGAACATCTAAACTGTCTAGAAGATCTTGTAGCAGAATGCAAAAGAACAAAAGGTGATTTACCAGATGATATATTTGAACAGAAGTCTCTTATGATAGACTTTCTAAAGACAAAGGGTCACAGTGCAAAATCTTTTGGAAGAATGAAGATGATGAACATAATTGAAAAATACTGCACTGCAAAGAAAAGAGACTTGGCTGAACAAGAAGCTGAAGAATCAAAGAAAGCCAAAGCCAAAACTTTAGTACCAATCAGCTTAACTTTGCTCAAAGCTGGTAGTGTGTCTACTATTGGTGAATCCTCATCTTCTCAGACAAAGAAAAGAAAGAATGAAGCTCAAGAACAGAGTGTTCAAAAGAAAGCAAAACAAGAAGAAATTATACCTGTTCTTGAAGTACCTGTTGCTCCACTTCAAAATAACCCAATACTAAACTGGAAAGTCTTGCCCAATAATGTTCTATTAGTTGTAAGGGAAGACAAAATCATTCAAAAGTTTACTGGATGGTTACCTTTGATCAGATCCTGTACAAGAAGTGATGTGATTAAACTTCTGATCATTGGAAAACCAAGAATGTCAAAGAAATCTTGGAAAGAATCTGGAGCTGGATACTTAACAAGAATGATTGATGCAGCTTTTTATCCAGATAACTATCCAAAGTTATTTACAAATCCAGAAAATGTGTATGCATGGAATGTTCTACCAACTTGCAATATGTATTTCTTTGAAAGATCAAGTAAAAATTGTGAGTTGTACTTATATGAAAGAGAATATCCTCACTCAGAAAAGGAAATGTATCAGATATTCATCAACACTCTAATGAAGCCCTTTGATGCAGTTATGTTCCAAAATAAATTGAATTACTTTACCAAGAAGAACAGCAAATACATAATTGAACAAAGACTTCAACAAAATCAAAGAACATTAGAAAGAAGAAAGAAAGAAGAAGAAGAACAGAAGAAAACTTGATTGATTAAAGAATAATCAATAAGTTTAGGGGGAGATTGTTAGAGCAAATCACAGATCAACTTAGTACTGATGCTGCAGTTAGTGATAATTATGTTTATTACTGATGGGGCAGAAACATTTACTACTGATGAAGTTGATGCTGGTGTTCTCTATAACTTAGTTACTACTGATCATACAAAGATTGAAGATACTACTGATCATTGTAGTTACTACTGACGTTTTACTACTGATACGCGTTTATGGAACATATCAAGTCCGAGATCTTCGCAGAGATAGTTATAGAATGTAAATCAATGTATATCGTTTATAATTAGATATAAATCGTATCCTAGAATAACTAGGGTAAATAGTTTAGCTTCAAGGACTATTATATATAGTTCCTTACGAATTGTAAACGTACGTGTGTATTGTTAACTTAATAATATACATTGAAGCTTTTTGTGAATCTGTGTTCTTAATATTCTTACATATTATTCTTACAGTTCATAGTTCTTAATACATTGATATAGTGTTGATCCGCTGCAACTTCTATTATCAATTAGATCTAAGGTGTTTATTAACTTGTCTATAGTTAATCGATCCTGACAGAAGTAAAATAGGTATTGTTGGCATATGTGTCAGTTGTAGTGTCAGTTTAAAAATGTTGATGTGATGTTGATATAACAAAACAAATGAAAGAAAGATCAAAGAATGTATCGTTGGGATTGCTCTAGCTAATATATAGTTTAAAACATCATACAAGAACAAGGATGGTAATACTTGACATTTATGATTTATATAGCATCTTACTTTGACGGTAGCATATGTTATGGAGTAACGGTTTTTCGCATATGTCATTTCATATCTGCAAGAAAATTAATCAATTAATTAGAAAACAATAACTTACTGCCCCTTGTGGATGTCACTGTCTGGACTCGAACCACTAACTTACTAACTGGTCGTTCAAAAAAAAATTAGAAAACAATATACAATAAAATTCGGAATTTATAAATGGCGTTAATTCTCACCCTCCAACTTGATTATCAGCAAAGTACGGTTCCCATGGGCTATAAACTTCAAGATTAAGGGCTGCAATCCATTTCTCAACACCAACATATGGAAATGTCAAATCATGATCACCACTGCCAATAAAATGACCAGAACTATAAACAATTTTCAATAATTATTCAAGTAGGGAAGGAAGAATATTGTAAAATTTACCTATATATCAAAACTCGACAATTTTTACTAACAAGTTTCTTATGGTAGGCAAAGCTACTAAAGACATCATAAGAATAACATGATGTGTCGTTTTTCCCTTCTAGGTAATGCAATGTATTGTTTATCAGCACCCAGTTTCCAATCGTTCCCTGAAAATATATCGTTAAAAAATAATGCAATAAAGATCCCAAAATCACATTGATATATCCCTTTACAAGCCCAAGTGGAGATTTTTTTTTGTTTTTGGAGACCCAAGATTATATTACTATAAGGACTTTGTTAAAATAAGGATAACTTGGGCTATGAGACTCTGTTTAAGGCCCACGACCAGTTGAAATCGAAGCTTCCAATGAGGCGACTGTCATGGTAAATGGACCACGCACCGTTTACGAAAGGGAATTAATTTTGCTACCACACTTTTTGATGCTTATACCACACTTTACAAGTACTTCTGCATACTGTACAAATAAGCAATGCAATTGTTGTAGTAGATACATTAAAACATGTGGTGGCAAAATCACCCCCTTTTACGAAATCTTTGGGCAAAAAAATTGTATTTTATGAATTATTTCTACTTTTATGTTTTTTTCTAGTTTGTTGGATTATGTGGGCTAGCTTTCAACATGTTTATCTTTTTAGGCCCATTCAAAATTGTGGGCATAATTTATGGCTTATTTAGATGCTGGAACATTTAGTTTTTTTTTTTATTATATGAACTTACATTTTTTTCCTCTTTGAAAAATCACTCGTATTATCCGTATTCATTGAATTAACGAATTATTATTAGAAGACTGTTCATGTTATTCATGTAAATCAATAAGTTTAATGTGATCTCATTTTTAGCATACATCACACGTACACCTTATGAATTTTAGTTAACATACCTCACGAACATTAAGAGCTTTCTGCACAGCCGTATCATTTGCCCAATTCTCTATATAACCCCAATTGTACTCCTAAACGAGCAAAATGAACACCAAACAATCATTAGATTTTAGAACCACATTCTTTGCCTTGTATATCATGTTAATAACACAGAGATCAATCATGGAGATGAAAGAGATTACTAGGCAATACGGCTTTAAATCTTTTTCGTCGCAAACTGGGTCCAAAATATGTCTGATATCTAATCCACGTGTGCACTAAAAATCGAAATTTTAAATGTTGTTACACGTGGGTTTTATGAAACGATAATGGTTTTAAAACCCAACGCAATCAACTAACCTCGTCGTATCTTTGAAGACTGTTCAAACATAACGTATTAGCTGTATCTCTATTCACATAATTACCATTGCAATTTTTTATAGCAGACTGCAAAATCATATTATTATGATAATAATTACCAAAATAGAAAAAATACACTCATTTTCTAAAACACAACTTACTGACTCAAAATTTCCCAAAAAATACCGTGTGACTCCTGATTTTCTTTTGTACCACCCGGATGTGTTTTTGTGAACATGCCATTTGTGTTAATGGTATACGACTATAATGTTTTGTGCGACTACAAGACACTTGTCAAATTTTATGTGGTGTCGCACAGGTCGTAAAGTCGCACCCCGGTCTATTTTGATAAAGATTTGAAAGAGAAGTTTTATTTGATAATGAGAAATAATATTTGTGCCTACTATTTATGACAACCCATATGTCTACATACTTCTAAACTTGACATGTGTCATCCATTAATTCTCTCTTCATATCATCCCTTGATTTTGACACTTGTCGTCATCAAATTGGTAGGCATATGAGTAGGCACAAATACCATTACTCTTTGATAATTTTGAATTTTACCAGGTTTATTTTTAAAAACTTGATTACAACATCTCACATTAGTTCAAAAGCAAACTGTTTAGAATTAAAAGAATTACCGTATAAATATCATCAGATATAAGCGCCATGCGATGAGCATATTCAATTCTAGAATTGAAGTCCATAAATTTATCCGTGAGAGGGCTGACAAGAATGTAACCCTACATCGAATATTAATTTAATTTATATACTGTATTTATTTTCAAACATGAGGTTTAATTGTTCACAGGGTTGAAACATTTACTTGAATATTTAATGCCGGTTGATCACCACGTTCATTAGCTACAAGCAGGAAATGTTTCAAAGATCACAATTTTTGTCATGCAAAATATAAAGAAATGAATAGAAACATATGACTTATTAAAGGTCACAAGTTTGAACCCTTACTGGGTACATCACGAACAAAGCTCGGCCAATCCGAGCAAGATCGTTATAAACAGGAATACGCTTTATACTAAGAGAAGTGATTACCGTTATATAACTCCAAAGTAAGGATAGGCACAATAATTCCCATGTAAGAAATGCCCCATATGTATAGCGGATTTTTTATAAACTTAGGATGGTCGATGAGAAACTGTTTTAATTAAATGATCCAAACATGCGAAGAAAAAAAAAACTTAGTATCGATTACCATAAAATTTGGGGAAAATTATATGGATTTACTTAACAATACCTTTCTAAGAAATTCGTTAGCTTGATTGACTAGAATGGTGTCGCTGCTAATCGATGCCTCTTTTGTTGTTGCGTAGGTGAATCCGGTGCCGGCAGGCATATCAACAAATAACATATTAGACACCTACAGAAATATAAACAATTATAACTTCATTTTCAAGTATATACTTAATACTTGCTTCATATCACAATAAATTGATACAATAGTTTCACGATAAGACACTAGATTATAACAATTAACAAGGGTTACGATGGATAAAAGTGTATAGTTAGTGGATGATGTGACTTATTTTTTTAATAAAAAGATGTTAATAATTTTTAAAATTAAAAATAAGGGTAAATATGTCATTTCAATTTATTAAATGAGATTATTAGTGTGTGGGTCGTACTACCTTTTACCAAATTTAAATTATTACTCCTTACATCCCAAATTTATTGTCCACTTTCTATTTAAATATGTCCCAAAATAATTGTTAATTTGAAAATTCTACCAATTAAAAATAATTAGGTGGTAAAGATGAAATTTTAATGGTTACACAGTGTAATAATTTTTTTTTTAACTGTGTACTTTTTGTCTGTGGATAATAATTTTAAGACGGAGGGACTAAAATCTTTCACTTATTTTGAAAATATCAAAAATAAAATTATATTTTATCAATAAGGAGGTAAATAACTAAATATGGTGTATGAAACCTTTGTCCATGAGTTTGGATTCAATTCCAACGTTGTATCTTTAGAAGCATTGCCAAACTTAAAACTTAGTGGACCTACAAAAAATAGTTGAATAGAACATGTAGTCAATCTATTACTAGTATTATCCATATACATCAAAATAGTTCGAAATTGGCTCGATAATTATTTTGAGCTCTTTGTTTAGAATCGAACTCGATAAAATCTCGACTTGATCCAGCCGAACTTGAGTTGCTCGATAAGTACTCGAATCTAATGTATGTAACATCATTTTTTTGCAAATTGTTTTAAAAATATATGAAAATTAGAGAAGAAATCATACCGATTTGATAGAAGATGTTAAAGATAGCTGAACAACCAGGACCACCAGTGAGCGAAAATATGAACGGATCTTCATTTGGATTATTTTCTGATTCAGCAAAATAGTAGAAAAACTGTGTTTCTTCCTTATCACCTATTCCTATATATCTTTTTCATACCAGAAATGCAAGATTTTAAGTCAAAAAATTCAAAAAATTCAATTAAATTTCAAACTTGCGCAGCTTGTTACTTGCCCGTTTACCTTCTTTATCCGTGTAAAAAAATGATCTTTATCAATGAAACTTTTATCTAAAAAATATATATATAAAGCAAGTAATTATAAGCATGATCGATAGATACCCTGTTTCAAGTTTGAAAGGAAGTTGACCAGAAAAGCCAGGAAGGGTGTTGATGATTGACTTTGAATTTGAATGAATGAAGTGATGACATTGAAGCGTTAGAAGAATTATATGTAGAAGAAGCGTATTCTTCTTCGATTCCCATGCCATTACACAATACAAGATTTTTATGAATATAAAATTTAATTGATTGAATGTTTGTTGTTAAATGGGTTCGAGGTGCTAATCCTTTAAATAATGACTAAAGGAGCCTACAAATCTTGCAATAATGGATCATTTTATATTTTAAGATATATAAATGGAGAAAGCAGACTATTTTATTTGAACACCTGATTGATTCTCTCTCCTACCGTATCTTACACTATTAATATTTAATGTTCGACACTTATGCGCTCTATCATCTTCTCTCTCCAAGTGAATACATTTCCTTTGTAAAACTAAGTCTAGCTTATGGCTAGATTCTAGTTTATTTATAAAAGTTTTGGAGGTCTTCCGTAGGGTAATGACAATACCGAAACACAACTTGTTGCATTCTTTTTTGTTGTTCAAGAAAAAAAGATGGTATTAAAAAAAATCAGAAGATTTAGTACATGTCAAAAATATTCCTTTCATGAAGTAGTGATCTTAAAAAAAAAAAGATTTTCTTTAGTATATGCATAATTAGTGTGTACATTCATTGAAGGGTTGTTTTACATTGATTTTAACTTCTTAAGGGTTGTTATTATCATTTTCATTATATAAAATACACTTAATCTCGTCATCTTCTATGTCTCCAAATGGAATCAATTTAAAGAACCGAAAGGAACATGCCAATAATATCGGTTTACCAACGATAACTTACGCTCAATCGGGAGCACCATTATCACTCGACTAACTTCACCTTGTATTTTCTCTCACCTCTTAGTCTCACCTTCTCGAATCTCCTTTTCCACATTCTAAAGCACTTCAAAATACCCCTAAATACGTGTTATTTATTCATATTATGTAGTGTTTTTTATGTCTCTAAGCTTTTACTTCCATATACATATCACATATGTCATATGTATCTGAAGTTTGCAATTGGTGTACGGTCGATGTATCTGAGCTGGTGGCATAAGACTGATAAAGTAGAGAAAAAAGGACGGTGGAGGTGTGACTCTTCGATCGGATCAACCACCGCAGCGGCAGAATCATGCTTATACAGAAAACGACGGTTGAATGGTGGTTAGTCACTTTAGTCGGTCGCCGGAAACAGGGATGTGAGTTCTTAAAAGTAAAAATATTGTAGAATACATTATCTTAACTATTCATAAATTTATACCATTTTGTATATGATGGAACTCGCACCCAAAATCGTAGATGAATAGAGAACGCTTTTCAACACATTACATCACTAGGATGTAAGTCATTTGTACCATTTTTTTGCAAGTGTATTGAATATTGTTCAAAAGCAAAAGTCCAAAACAAATGTATGTTTGAGTACATATTTTAACGTGCGTAGTATACACATATTTAGCAAAGTAAATTACCCCTTTTCATGAACAATGACTAGTTCAGACTGTTTAAAAGTTTTATTACTCATATGAGGTTAATAAATACGTGTTAGGTGTTTGAAATTACTTAAGAGTCTGTGCGTATTATATTATTTACATTCCTTTAGAGAAACCATTTATGCATGACATTTTAAGCTTATTTAACGAATTTATATTTTTATTTCTACCTAATTTTATCTCTCAGTTTCTTTTCTTCATAACCTCCTTTGATAATTTTACAAATTCCATATATAAGATAGATGACATTTTATATGGTAAAAAACTTCTTGATTTAAATAAACTTATAAATTAATAAACCAAAGTTTTATAATGATATAAAAGTATAAAACAATATACTTATTAAACGAGTGAAATCATTGTGCACGTTAGCTAGATGGGTCCGGGTTTGAAACCCATCATCTCCATCTTTTTGACTTTTTGGTTTCAATAATGTAAAAAATAAAATAAAAAAATAAGCATATGAGAAGGGGAAAAAAAACCAAATACACATGTCAGATCTCGTTGGTAAACTATTAGGCACAAAGTGTAGATATAAAATGTAGGAAACCCTTAAATGAGTTGAACCATTTTAAATGAGTAACTTTATGTTACCATTTTTTTATTAAAAGTTGAATTCATTATCCTATTTTCAAATAAGGAAACCCTTCAATGTACTTAGCTAAAATGGCTGGAAAAATTACTTAGGTTTCTCTCTATGTAGCGAGAAGACAAAAATGCCCATATGTTCTTCATCTATATGTAAATTTCCTCTTGATTTTGTAACTTTCTTTTAAACTAAGATTTATAAACTTGAGAATGTCGAGAACTTAAAATAATTTTTTGTATGAGTTTACATATCATAGATGCAAAAGACATAAACAAAAAAAAGATATAAACAATTAAAGTGGTAAACATGTGAAACGAGCATGTCACATAGAGGATTTGAGTGATTTATTCTAATAATAATAGTATTAATAATAATTACTCTGTCTTGGACTATTTAAATATTATATTATAAATATATACGACGTATAACAATTAAAGGCATGCCACGCGGAGGATTATATTAATAATAAAATTAAGAAAAATGTTAAACATTATCTTTAAATGGTTAAGAAATTTGTGTTGGCATAAAATCATTGTACATTAACTAATAAAAAACTATCCCCTTAAATTTCATTAACTAATTTTGAGTAGTTATGCATTTTTATTTGTACATATATCATTTTAATCATTCTTTAACCATTGCCTTTATAGTACACGATGCTGTTTAAAAGGAGGGGTGCGTGAGATGAGGTGGAAACCCATTTTGTGCCACCTAGGCCTCGCCACCGTACCAGGCGTTGTATGAGTGACACGCTGCTTGAGTTGAGTGGCGGAAGAGAGAAAATGTATATAAATGATTTTTTTTTGTAATATGTAAATAAGGATATTTTAGTGAGTCTAATATGGCATTTTAAGTTCAGTTGTGTTAGAGGGGGTATTTGAATTTTGAATATGAATTTGTGATATAGTGATGTGGCGCTAAAGTGCCGCTGATTTGACGAAATGACTTGACACTTAAGCCACCATACCTGGTATTCTTAGGACAATAATTAATAAATGCGTGAAATTAATCTATTTTGGACTATTTAAATATCTACTCATTATTCACGTTAGATAAAGGGGGCAGGTTTGAAACATACCATCTCCATCTATTTTCAATTTTCTTTTTACAAAAATGTATTTTTACGATTATAATATATTGATTTCCATTGATTCGAATGTGACATATAACAAAATAAAATGAGCAAGTGAGGAGATAAAAAAACAAAAAAACAAAAGGGTGTTACTAACCCAACCAAAAAGTTTCTTTGATTTGACCCCATGGTACAAATCTGTGTCAAGGTATTAGGAAGTGCACACAGGGTATTAGCTAGCAGGAACGAGTGACTCATGATGAATTTATGCACACAGGTTGTTAGTAGTATATTGTCAATGTAAAAATATTCTTTTGTCTCAAATCAACTTTTTACATGTATAATCAGATTTTTTTTAAATGTTTAAATATTCTTACTATTAAATTACTATTAAATTAATCAATTAATATATTATAATTTATAAATTATGCAATAAAAATTAATTAACAATATAAGTGTTAAATCAAAACTCATAAATTTTAATATATTATATTTTTTTTCATATTTGCTTTAATATCCTAACTTAAGTGTAACCTAACTAATTCGATCGGGTCAACTGGACCAATCTGATTCTATATCAGTGAAGATTTTGGGTTATGATTTTTTTTTTACTTCAAAACAAACGGGCCGACCCGATAAGAGTTCAAACCCGACCCGACAACTTGATGGACACACATATGTATGGCATATTGAATAAAGATAATATTTTGTCATAATTTATATAGAGGTTTAGATAAAAATAACTTGTTCATGACTGAGAATTCAGATTTTTATAAACAATATGCATGCTAAAAGTTAATCATTTATGTAACAAGACAACAACATGGCCCGTGCGATGCACGGGCTTTGTTCATGATAAATAGCTATTTTGAAGATAAATCATATACATTGTATTGATGTTACGGGCAAAATATCTAAAACATGATCACAATTTCCTTTATCCTTTATTTATTTAAATGTGGCGGGCAAAAAAAAATTATAATTTTTCGGGTCAACCGTTTTCAAAATTGACTAAAATCCTAATTTAGTGGAACTCAATTTTCATATATAGAAATTAAAAATTAGTGGGTTTAAACATTTGGAATGATTAAATTGAGCGTGGCATGGATTTATACATATATAATTGGGTTAAGAATTATAAATGAAGGTGGCATGTACAATGCACGGGTTGAAAAAATAATAATTGAACCGGTCAAATGGTTAATATTATTTTGCTTAAAAGCTTGGATTTAGTAAAGAAAAACAATCAACTTCCTTACCCATGCATATTTTCATATTAATGAAGCATTTACCAATTTGGACCTCCCAAATTTATCATAACAAAATTGTGACACAAAGCAATTATGGTGATCAGCAACAGAAATAGTTGTTGCCACTGTATAAACACTTAATCATTATATAATTTTATTCGACGCATTTGACTCGTTTGAGGTTAAAATTAATCTAAATCAACTCACTTATGTTCCAACCAATGTTAATGTAGATCATGAATAGATAAATCAAGATTAGAGTCTTAATAATCAATCTCAATTTCCATAAAAAAAATTATTAATGATATAACATAGATATTATGTTTGATTAGTATATAAATAGGCACATAATACCCCAATATACATTCATAGGAATCCCAGTGGTTCTACATAAGTGTATTTTGTTGGTTGGTCCGTTAGAAATGGAGAGTAAACGGGTCAAAATGCATTGTGGCGGGTGAAAAAAATCGATAGTGTAAACGGATCAAATAAATATATGAGTGGTCTTAATGAAATTAAAACACTTGCGGAATCACTTTCCATTTGGAAACTTCAAGTTCAAGCTATTTGATGAACAAAAATGTTAGAAATTTATAACTTCAAAAACGCTTTAATCTTCTTTAAAAACCTCATCTGCTTACACCCAATTAGGTTCCAAATTCGATGATGATGATAACGCAAAAGTGTAATTCTATCTGGTAAAAGTTCCACTTTGGAGATCTATTTTCAAAATGGTAAATCAAGACACTCAATAAGTAAAGATAAGAACTATGTAAGAAATATTAACGAAAGTTACAGAATTACAAACAAAAACTAACGATATTAAAATTACGTTAACCGAAGATTGAAACTAAACAGACGCAATGAACCATATAATCAGCCTTCAAATGTGCTCTGGATTTGTGAATTAACAAAGATTATTTCCAAAAGATTGTTAATTATGAAATCGAACAGAGGGATTTATGAGCATGGCAGTAGAAAATCTAACGGAAGAAACAAATGTGAAGTGATTTTTTTTCTACTTCTCATTGGTTTAAATAATAGTTACGCATGTGTAGCAAGTAGCAACTATTAATTCTAGGAGGTGGTTAACGGAAGAGACGGTTTGTGTGTGATGGGAAGGAAGTTATGAAGGCACGATGTATTGCATTCAAGGTTGTTAATTGCATTCAAGACATCTAAGCCATTTAATAAAATTTTAAAACTTCATTTTTAAGCTATGGTAATAAATGCTACTTCAAGTTGGAACTCAATTTTTAAGTATATATAGATTTAGTTTATAAATAAGTTGTACCATGCGAATAATTGAATTTTTGTAAGAATCTCACTATTTTTTATATAATTATGAATTTTCGTACGGAAAATTTACTTTCCAATTAGGTAAATAAAGGGAGGTGTTAAAGCCGAAAAACATCAAATTTGAAACATTACATATTGTTAAAAAAATGTCATGCGAATAGAAAAATATACTGTTTTTTTTTTTTGGAAACGAAAAAAAAAATTATTTTAAATTTGGTGACTATTAAGTATTTCCATCTACCAATAAAAATTAATTTTAAGAAAATAAAAAAATGCAACTAATTAAGTCTTTTCCATCTATCATCATGAAAATTGTAACTTTGGTGGGAAAAGTGATTTTAATTGGTAGTAGGTACACAATGTAGGTGCAAGTGATATCGCTCCTTTTGTTTGTAACTTTATCTACATGCCTCTTTTATTTATAAGTTTAGACATCAATGGATACAATGGGTTTACATAAAAAGCTTCCAAATAACTATAAACTATGGAACTTGACTCGGCCGTTAGCCGCAAAATTTTATAAAGATGAGTACATGCTATAACATTTCGTGACAAGTTGGATATATTTCTAAATACTTTGCCCAATAAATTTTATAAAATAGACTAGTAATATTTTCTTTAAACGAATTACGTTATCAAATTAAGTTAAAATGATTAAACGTATTGTATTGGGGGGTATACGTAATACGTTGGACAATTGGAGCACTTAATTCGTATAATCCATATTCTGATGGAACCAATTTTGTATACGAGTAATCTGTTCAATTTTGGGTTGGACTACTTTATCTAAACTCTAAGGTAGCAGGCTTTCCATCCCACCATAAGATAGTATGTTTGATATTCAGGCCCAACCCACACCATAAGACAATATGTTTGATATTCAGCCCTCTAAACTTATTTATATAAAAAAAAAAATAGTACTAATTCCTACTACATACTATTATAAAAATAAAAATAAATAAATTAATAAAAAATTATAATTAGGATGATAATAAAAATATTAAATTGTAGCATCCTACAAATTTTGTAGTTATTAACTTAAAATGATTTTCCATATCGTGAGGTTTTACTGTTTTCGGTTTATGTATTGGAGTCGGTTACGATTTCGAGTTTTTTGGTCACGCCTACCTCTACTCCACATCCATGAACTATATATGAGCTTTAACATACTGTGAAAACGTCATATTGGTTTTGATCATAACGCCAAAACTTGAATAATACGTTGACATAATTAACGTTAGGTTAAATAAGAATTGTGTGTTTTATATTCTTGTCAAAACTACTTTCACTAAACAAATATTCTGAAAATAAATAGTCAAAACAATAACAACATTAAACATTGAAAACAAAATTCGATAGTTTGTTAAAGGAGGTCCACATAGTAAATAAAGACTTCTATTAATCATCTTTTTAGACTTTCAAATGACGACATTGACTTCATTATATAGTCGTCTTGCACGTGAATCTGGAGCCATAATCGACAGCACCTACCTCCCACTATCGCCGGAGCACCGCCTCCCTGCCGCCATCGATCACGGCTACTCCACCCTTCTCTGGCTCCGTGACGTGGCAAACCAGAAAACCGACGCACCATGGTTGTCTAGTAAAGGAGACTTTAACCGTGTTTTCCTCATCGGAGACAGCTCCGGCGGGAACATAGTCAACCAGGTTTGAAGAGACAAGACCGGTCTAAGCAATGTCAAGTGTCAGGTCTAAGCAATGTTCTAAAAGACCAAGACGCGGCGCGATGGATCATCAAGACTTGAGCATGGCGAGCTGTGACGTTCTTTAAAGCGTGACTTAAGTCGGCAATTTTTTTATCATAATTTTTTATACATGCATATCAAGTTCAAAAATAGTTTTAGATTTATTGATCTATAGGATTTTCATATGTGAAGCTACAAAAAAAAAAAAAGTTAAATCTAAATTTATAATTACATCCCATCATTTTTTTCAAAAAAAAAAATAATAATTGAAATTTTACAAGATATTTCGAAAAAACGCGCGATAAGGCGCGCCTTACGCCGCCTTATCACGTTTTTTCCTCGTCACGCCTTAAAGTGCCGCCATGGTCTATTTCGTAATGGCGGAGTCGTCCCTCACGCCTTGGCGCCGTCATGGCGCGTTTTTTAGAACCTTGGGTCTAAGACTATGTGTAACTAGGGGTCGCTCCCCTCCGTCTAAATTTGGTCGTGTGCCAAAGACATATGGAATGGTTGCTTGTACTTTATGCTTGGTAAGTGAGACATGTATTAATTGATAGATCGTAATACACTAGAATCGAGCTAATTCATGTTGATTCAAGATGGATTGAAGCTTAAGTGTGTGTGTTCTTGGTGTTTGAGTGTGTGTGAGTTGAGAGAGAAAGATGGAGGGAATATGGTTAGCTTTCAAATGATAATTCTGTTTAATGATGAAAAGCTTACAAATTAAGCCTAAAAGAAAGGTATTTATACCTCCTTACTAAACATGCTTAATCACTTACTAAATAAGCCTAATTACATGATTTAAGGCTTAAGACTAGTATATCATTTAACAATATTACACAACTAGTCCCTATATTATTTGATACAACATATTTGACCCTAACATTAATAAAATTAATTTTAAAGTTTGGTTGTAGGTTTGGTCACTGCTATGTAAGTTTGATCGGGATTTGTCATGTGTTTAGTCGGAGAAGAAAAAATTGATGTGCCACTGAGGTGGTATGGATGACTAAACTGGATTTATTCATCCCTTACGCATAAGTAATAAATATTAATAGAAAAGTTAAAATACAAATATGATCCGTTAATTTTGACTATCATTCATAGGTGATGAAATTATATAATAATGTAAATTATGGAATTGAATTATTACTAATGATATAGACGTGTGGATATATGATTAAAGAATAATAAAATGATATATACTTGTATAAGTATAAAAAAAGATTACTAAAGCGTGTGTGATTATAAATATCTGTTATTTAATCGGACATTTTGTTTGGCAGTGTTCGATTTTTATGCTTAGCCTAACAAAAGTTTTAACTTATAGTGTCTCAATAATAATTTAAATTCTTGGAAAAAGGTGTGTATTTGAGGTTACTGTAAAATCCCAAACAACCATTTTAGGTAAAAGACTATTGATAATGGCAGTGGTAATCAAACATAATTTTATCACTCATTACGTATATAGTCTAAACCACTAACAAAATTAGATATAAAAGGCAATTGTGGATGTAGATAACTCACAAATTGTTTTCTTGAAAGAAGCATGTAGCCATGTACTAACAATTAAAAGATTTGATGGAAAGGTTGTGCTCATCATTGTCATTAAATTGATGAAGATGGTCTTTATAAAGATTTAAAATAGGTTTTTATGACCGTGCTTTTTAGCATGTTGCAATTGAAAACAACTCCTACAACCAAGGGTATGTTTGGATGTGCTTATATATAACTTCAAAAGTGCTTTTAGGCAAAAGTCCTTATTGACTTTTTGGTTTTAAAGAGTTATTTTAAAAATAGTGTTTGGTTTAGCTTATTGACTTATTGTCTTTTTTGTAGTGAAAAGCTAAAAAGCTCTTTGAAAAGTAAGTACCTCCTTACTTTTTAAAAACTCATTTTCAAAGCTTTTCAAAAAGACATTTAAAAAGCACTTCTTACCTTATCCAAACAACTTATTGACTTATTGACTTTTTGAAGAAGCCAATAAGTCAATAAGCACTTTTCAAATGAATTCCCAAACACCCTCCAAATTAATAAATTTAAAAATTTACAACTGAAAAGTGCAGATGGACGATAAATTACAACACATGATTGTTTCTTATATAATAATAAATTGCGTTCGTTACCCAATAGAGCAATCCATTAATCTATATCTATGTCCAACGTATTATATGGCAAAATCAATGCTAAAATAATTCCTTAGTAAATTAAATAGGGGCTTGTTTCGTTACTTAAGGTGAATTTGAAATACTTACTAAAAATATAATTAAGGTAAATTTAAAATCAATACTAAATTAAATAAGTTATTTAAGAATCCGGATAATCACCCATTAAAATTGAATATTTTTTTTCGGTTATGATAAATACGTCAATTTAACGGAATAAAAAATTGGTATGTATTAAATTTGATTTTTATTTAATGTGTTTTCTAATCATTAATAACTATTTAATCAACACACAATGTGTGGGTACTAGTTATACTGTTAAAGTCATATTAAGGATATTTTTGAACTTTTAACATGATTTTAATATCTACTTCAAAATTACTCTCTCTGATTTAACATCTTTATAACACTCATTTGGACTAAAAAAAATACCTCCAACCAATTATAATTTTTTTTTTAAAAAACTTTTTGGAAAATGGTGTGGCATAATAGATATAGGCTAAAGGTAGCTTTTGGCGGAGTTATAAGGTTCCTCACACCGAGCGCTCTTACCATGTTAATTTATGACATGTAGGTAATATTCAATATTTACCTAAGGTTTTAAGTTTTGAGAAAGAATTTTATTGTAGTTTTGTTTTTTAACAGCAAACACACACTTCCTAATTTACACTATTTGTCCACGTCGGGATTTAAACTCATACCTTGTGAGACACCTAATTTACACCTTAATACTTATGGTAGTTAACATAAATAATTTATTCTGGCAATTTACTTTGAAACTAATACTAATTATTTATTGAAATTTTAATACGGAATATAACCAAAAAAAACAATATTAGACTTGAATGTGCCATTAATTCTTCCTTTTATAAAAAACTACACATACTCTCCTCTCCCACAAAGCAAGAACAACATCCCACATCTCCCTCTCGGTTCTCTCTCTATTCTCTCAAGAACACCAAAAAGTTGGTAAGTTTCTTGATCTCAAATCCTTTTACCTTTGATTTTAATCTAAATTGTGTGTTTTTGTTTTGATGTAATCACTCCTTTGATGATTTAGTGCTTGAAATATTGAAATATACAATTTTTTTCGTATTAAATACATATCGTTTGCGTATAGAGCAAGAATCTGATATGTTTAAGCTTAGTATCTGGCCCAAGTATTAATTTGGCCCAGCAACGAGTGGTTCAGCCCACTCTTTTCTTCATCCCAGCCCAACAGATTCTACCCATTTTTATCTAATCACATATTTATTATTATTTATTCATCTATGATAAATACATAATCAAAATCTACTCATGTACCTACCCACTTTTTATTAAGACATAGTGTTAAAATCTACCACTTACATATGGGGTAAGAGTTTGAGTGACTTTTGGTACTTTTTATTAAGACATAGTGTTAAAATCTACCACTTACATATGGGGTAAGAGTTTGAGTGACTTTTGGTGACTGGTCAATTTTGTAGCTTTTGATTGTCTTTAAATAAATGATAACATGTAATGTTGACTTAAAGGGCGATTTCGTCATTTAAAATTCATGGTGACAGTTTCATGCGATAATTTTGGTAACATATTAATGTGGTTGTGTTTTTGGAAATGTATTAATGTGGTTTCATGTACTTTTGATAACCAATTTACATTAAAGTGGTTTAATAACTTACGGGAAGATCACTAATTGATATATCACTGATTAAAGTGTCTGCCTATTTTTGTATCTACTCACTTTTTATTAAGATATTTGTCAAAATTAATTAGGATAGATAATTAGTGAATTACACATGTTATTTTATCAAATGCATATGAATATAAGTAGTCACCTATCATTTCTCTCGGTGAATAACGACATTTTCATCTTCGTTTTGGATTCATTTCTTTCGCGCTCTCATAAATTTATTCATATCTCCTTTGCTTTACAACACACTATTCATCTACTCATTTCGGATCCTGCCTTTTTCACTAGTAAGATATCTCTATCTAATGCCGTTTCTTATATGATTTCATGCCCATTTTTTGATCGAATTTCATGCATTTTTAGCTAGGTTTTCAGGTGACGATCGAGTAGAAATGTCGAAGGCTGGAGCGTTTGATCTTGCATCGGGACTCGGTGGCAAACTCGAGAAAGATGAAGTCCTTCACGCTGTCGATAAGTATATACCTTTTGATCTGTCAATTTATAAAATGCTGTATTTGTTAAAAAAAAATTAGGTTTTCAAGCGCTATGTTATTCATATAATGTGTTATGTTTTTTCAACGGAAATTAATGAGTCTTACAAATAAAAGTTCCTGCTTAATACGTGAAATGATAGATCAGTAGTCTTATTCAAAATTCTGTAGAATCAACCAATGTTACCACACATGATCATATATAAATAATTTAAGCTGTAAAAATCTTTTATTGAACTTTTTAATCATTTTGTGCGGTTTATTAAAGGTATGAGAAGTATCATTCATATTTTGGAGGAGTGGAGGAAGACAGAAAGGCTAACTGCACTGACATGGTAAGAAAAAAGGGGAAGATATTCCTACCACAACTTTTAATGCATCTATCACATCTAATGCTTTAAATATTTGTACAGTTAGTTGTAAAATATGTACAGTGTGATATAACCATTAAAAGTTGTGGTACTATTAACAATTCTCTAAGAAAAAATTGATTTTTTTTCAGCTTTCTGTCTCATATGTATATATATTATCTAAATTTGGGCAGTCTTTTGCTTAATCATTGTGCAATATTTCAGGTTAATAAATATTATGATCTTGTCACATGCTTCTACGAGTATGGTTGGGGAGAATCATTTCACTTTGCCCAAAGGTTAATAAATAATATTGTTTTAAGAGTTAATTTGATGGTCTTTGTGATTTGGTCAAGTTTCATGTTTGGTTATTGTAGTTCAATAAGTGTATGCGTAGTACACAACGCTTGCATTTTTGACATTTTTTGGTCCCTCCCCTCTACATTTTTTGGTCCCTCCCCTCTAACGGTGTTAGCCTGAGGCATGTGCCCCTTACATGAGGGCATTTCGGTACTTTTACTCTTTCACCCAATTAATTAAAGTGATTTTTAAATGTGTCATAGGGTACATCATAGTATTTTTAAATGGAGTAAATTACATTGATGGTCCTTTAAGTTTATAGTAAATTTCACCAATGGTTCTTTAGTTTCAAAAATTACACGGATGATCCTTAATTCTGAAAGGTTTTTCACCGATGGTCCTTTACACTAACTGATGTTAATTTATTCTGTTAACTTACCCCTTGTGCAATGCGCGTGAGGGTAAAAAAGTCATTTTTAATTTCTTTTCATTCTTAAACTAATTTTTTTTTTATCTTAAATAAAAGTTTTTAGTTTAAGAATAAAAAGAAATGAAATGAAAAATGACTTTTTAATTAAAGTAAGGATAAAATAACTAATGACATAAATCAAGAAATTCAAGAAATTGAGAATATAACACCACCTAAATCGACACTTAATTGAAGGCATTTGATCTACAACAATGGAATTCAAAGCAGAATTAGGAGCTGGATCAAATGTGAAGGAAGAAGAAATCACATTTAGACGAACAACATTTAATGAGTTCAGAAATTGAGTTCAGAGAGGAAAGAACTTAATGAGAAATTGGATAACGTTCATCGTGGAAGAGAAACAAAAAGTGCAACAATTTCCAGTGATGTGATACGATCGTTTCAGAAATTAATTAAGAAATGAGAAATAATCCAAACTAACACAGAGATTGCTCAATTAAGAAAGCAATCTGAATGCAAATTCATTAACAGATGTACAAACGATTACAGATAAAAGGGATCTCGAGAGAGAAACTGTTTACACAATTCAAAAACTAACTAACCTATCACAAGTATTTATAAGCTAAAACCCCTAATTCCAACTAACAACTGAGGTGGTGTTTGTTTGCAGCTTAATGGAACCATTCAACGCTTAATGCTGAATTATTTAGCATTCAGTGAGTTTGTTTAGCACCTCTGAATGCAGTATATGCTGAATGGGATAGCAAAAAACTATTGAATCATTCTTCCTTAGAACATATGCTGAATCATTAAGCAAACAGAATTCCTATAAAAAAGTTTCTCACAATAAAACCAAGTTTTATATAAAACTTCTTAATCATTCAGACCATTGAATCATTCGGCGCTTAATCATTTTGTTCCTATCAAACAACACCTGAGTGCGGGTAATTCAATTAGCAATCACGTGTGCACGTCACGTGATTTCCATTAAAAGGTTCGTATCATGATGAAATCGGAAATCGAAGCCATGTGCTAAGAACTCCAAAGAGGCAAGCAAGATTCTTCGTTATTTCTTTGTTAATTAAAAACACCCCCAATGTTAAATGTTGAACTTTATCTATATTCCTTTATGAAACCCTAAATTTCATTAATTTAGGGAATTTTTTGGTTGATGACCGATTCATGAATAATAAAAGTGCCAAAAATGCATTGAACCGTGACCTAAAATAGGCATACATCAAAATAATCAAAAAGTTAACACCACTAGACTGGGCGTAATGGGTGACCAAACCCAGTTTGGTCACCCCTGCCATCTCTGCGCCACATCAGTTTTCTCTCTCCTGATCAAACACATGACCAGCGACCAAATGCCCGTAATGGGTGACCGTTCGGAATTTTTTTTTTAATTTAAATTAAAAACAAATACATTAATAATAATAAAAAACATTACATTAATAATTGAAAAAAATACATAAATAAAAAAAACATTACATTAATACTAAAAAAAACAAACTATCAGTCCAAATTATATTTGGCCCTGATTTTCGCCTTCCTTGCCAAAACCCACTCAAGATTTCTGCCGGTGAAGTGATCATGCGACGAATTGTAGAATTTTATGTGCTTGAGCTCTTGGTTATCTTTTTGGATCTCCATGAAATCAGATATGTTTGCTTTGCGGAAGTCAAAAAATTCGTCCGTGGCGTCTTTCCAATGCCCGACTAATTCCTGAGCCGATGATGGCGGGGGGCACCGTATTCTGAACTTTGAGCAGCTGATGACGATGCCGCTGCTTTCTTCTTCGCCTTGTCCCGCCCCATTGGTCGAGTGGGTGCAACTTCCACTTCTTCATCATACTGATCCTCCTCTTCTGGACCAACCCATGAACCTTGCGCAGCTGATGATGACGAAGTCCTTGATTTTTTCCCCCTAGCCTTCGCGAACATCGCCAACTGTGCTGGGTATTCAACCTCCTTCCACTTTGGATGGTCCTTCAAAATTCTCCAGCACTCCGCCTCTGTGAACTCCCCTGCATGTTGAGCACTAAATTCACCACAAGCTCGCTCGTACAAAATTTGCTCGTTCGCCCCACTTGGGTTTCTTCGTACGAGGTTGTCATAAATATAACAAAAATTTGCAATTTTAGGACGAAGCCTATTCTTCCACTTGCAGTTTAGTGAGTCATATGTTCGGATCGTCCCACCCATTTCGCTCGCAAAGCGAACTAACACATCCTGCCAAAATCCACATTTAACCCTGAAGTTCGCCTTAACGGCATTTTCGGAAGTGCCGATCCAAGCCTTGCATAAGGCTATCTCTTCGGGCTTCGTCCATGTCGCGCTTCCGCCGGTCACCCCCTTTGTCGGTGGTTGACGCCTTTTTGCTACCTTCTTTTTTGTTGGCGCTACAACGTGCTCGGGCTCGTCGGACGACTCGGAAGACTCGACGTCGAGGGGCGCGGCGGGAGTGGCGGGGGAACCACTTTGTGTTCGTGGTTGGTAGTCGTATTGGTCGAGCCCGACGAAAGGATCAAAACTTTGGTGGTCGTATTGCTCCCCACCAAAATAATTTTGATAACCTTGTTGTGGTGGTTGTTGATATTGTGGCGGTTGTTGTTGTTGTGGAGGGTATGGTCGGTATGGTGGTTGGAAGTAGGGGGAGCAAATGGATTATTTTGATAACTTTGTGGGATTGGTTGATTTGTTTGGTGTACGAAAGTTGGTGGTTGAAAGTTGATCGAGGGTGATTGAGAGGGTGTGGGAATGTTTGCTTGACGCCTTGCCTTGCCTTTGCCTTTGTTCTTGGAGGAAGACATTTTTGGAGATGGTGATTGAGAGAAATGAGTGTGTGTTTGAGTTTTAGAGAGAAATGAAAGTTGTGAATTATTTGGTAAAAGAATTGGGTATTTATAGGGTAAAAAAATGGGTTAAAATTAAATTTTAAGGGGGTAAAAACTAGTCGTTGGAGGGGTTAGAAGCGTGCAACGGTCGAAATCGAACGGTCGACGACCGTTGGGGCTTGGCAACGCGTCGAGGTGCGGGGTTCGTAACGGGCGGGACGCGTCGGGCGTTGCCGAGGTGGACACGACGACCGGTCGACCGGTCGTCCGTTACGGATGGTCTTATAGGGAGAGATCAAAAAGTGCCAAAAATGCAAAAGATGGGTACTACATCTGCACTTATTAAATCACGATGACCAAACGTGTAATTTGTCCAAAGCACAAGGACTATTTTTGCAATTAACTCTTGTTTTAATTATTTTTGCAATTAACTCTTGTTTTAACTGTAGATTAATAGTCATTTTTACAGATGGAAAGGCGAATCACTTCGTGAGAGCCTTAAGCGACATGAACATTTTCTTGCTTTACAATTAGCCTTAAAGCCTGGACAAAAGGTCTTATACCTTAGTCAACTTTCAAGTTATTTAATTAATTAATGGTTTAATTGTAAATTGAAATTAATACCAGCTGTTCAGCCCTGTTTTAAATTGTAACTTTGCTCTGTTTTCCAAAGGTGCTGGATGTAGGATGTGGAATTGGTGGACCAATGAGGGAAATTGCTCGATTTAGGTAATTTAATTCTATTATTCACAATTTCACATATATAAATACATAATTGTGTTTTTGTTTTGACTGTTTAAATTTGGTCTTACTTTTTGGCAGTAAAACATATGTGACTGGCATAAACAATAATGAGTATCAGATAACAAGAGGAAAGGTAAAAAAAAATTCTTATGAAACTAGTAATTTGTAAAAAATATTATTCAGTGATTTTTTTTTTTTTTTTTATTTCTTTAGACATTGAACCGTTTGGCTGGAGTTGAACGTACATGTGACTTTACAAAGGTATGTATTTTTATTTTTAAAAAAATATATTTTTTTAATGCAAGGGTCTCAAAAATCACTAATTAATGATGTAGGCTGATTTCATGAAGATGCCATATCCTGATAACAGTTTTGATGCAGTGTATGCAGTTGAAGCTACTTGCCATGCTTCAGATGCGGTATTTAAATTTAAATTTTAATTTTAAATTTCATAAACCATACGAGATTCATAAATTATAAAAGTTATACTTCCTCCGATTCAAAATAAGTGATACACTTGGGGTTTCACGGTTTTTGAGGCAAAAGATTATAATGATGGTTAAATTAGATTAATTTGATGGTTAGTGGGGAATGGGTCCCACACTTTTTGAATAAAGTAATGGTAATGATGTTTAAAAGTAAAAAGTAAGGGTAAAGGGGTCATTTTACTTTGTTAAAGTAGATAGTTAGTGGGTGTGGGTCCCAATTTTTTTGCCAAATAAGGAAACTTTTCAAAGTGTATCACTTATTTTGAATCACCCAAAAAGGAAAGTGTATCACTTATTTTGAATCGGAGGAAGTATAATTTTTGTATATATCTAAGGTTGGATGCTACAAAGAAATATTTAGGGTTTTGAAACCTGGTCAGTCGTTTGCTGCATTTGAGTGGTGCATGACTGATGCATATGACCCCAATAACGAAGAACACAAAAAAATCAAGGTATTTTAAATTATTTATGTTAATTGTTTTTTTAACCGCATTTGGAAATTATAAAATTATAAATTTTTTTTTCTTCATAAAAACAGGCAGAAATTGAGATTGGTGATGGGCTTCCAGACATAAGGTCAACTAGACAGTGTATTGCAGCTCTAAAAGAAGTAGGTTTTGAGGTGAGTGAAACATAAAATATTTTCATTAAAAATATTTTTTATGAAAATAAAATGATATTTTTTTTTTTGGTATTAATTAATTAAGGTTATATGGGAGAAAGACTTTGCAAAAGATTCACCAGTTGCATGGTACTTACCTTTGGATACAAGTCATTTCTCTCTTAGTAGTTTTCGTCTTACAGCTGTTGGACGTTTTATTACAAAGAATATGGTAAGACCGTATTTTTTTAAATAAATAATCAAAGGTTAATATTTATTATTAACCATTTTTTTTATTAAAAAACTTTGTTTTTATTTGTAGGTGGGTGCCCTTGAATATGTGGGACTAGCCCCAAAAGGAAGCCAAAGGGTTCAATCCTTCTTAGAGAAAGCTGCAGAAGGCCTTGTTGCTGGTGGAAAGTAAGAACTTATATAATATATCAAAATTTCATGTGCATATTTAGAAGGAAAATGTTAATGACAGCCCTTAGGACTGTCATTAAGAAGGTAAAATACACAAAAGATAGCCCCCTGAATTTTAGGAATATTATTTTTTTAATCAATGTACAAGCTTTTTATGCATGTTAGTGACAGCCTAAGGGCTGTCATTAGCAAAACCCTATTTAGAAAAACATGCGTTAAAAATAATAGTATTATTTAATTATATATTTTCGTGTTGCAGGAAGGAGATATTTACACCAATCTATTTCTTCTTGGCACGCAAGCCATTGTAGGATGACGATTAATGATCTCTAATTCGTGTAACGTCTTGTGTTTTTTACTGGTAGGAGTTAAGGAAGTTGGAAATTTTTCTTCACTTTATTGTTTGTTTTTCCTAGTTTCATAGTGGTTTTTGAAGCACCCTTTATCTTGATCTTTTTTTTGAAAGACCAAATTTTTTTTTTTCCAAACCAACTAACTAACACAACATGTTTTTTCTGAGATTTGAATCTCACAACCTCTTAGGTTGGTCCCTGTTGTTTATTTAATATTGTAAAAGATTTCCAAAAAAAGACTATCAGTGTAATTTTTTAAAGTAAAACACTATAGGTAAAATTTGATGTAAACTACATGGACCATCTTTGTAATTAACTCTTGAATTAAAATAGGAATGATGAAAATGCCTTCACATGCATTGTATTGCACTTAACAGAAAAATATAAAGAGCAACAGTGTAACCTTTTGAAGTAAATGTAACGGTGATTCATCTATATACCACAACTTTTACTTCTTATACCACACTGTACAACTTTTATAGTTTACTATATAAGCATATCAAACAACATGTGTAGTTTTAAGAATGATTCAAGACGAGTTTGTCTAAATCGATCATCATATTCACTTTTCATACCAACGCAATAATAATTAGGCAATTATAAATAATAGAGTAAGTTATAACTCATGAAACTAAATTTTGGTCATTCTCCTATTCATCTTTCAACGTTCCCATTAATACATATACAAATCAACATGTTCTGCTTTTTGTTTCAATTCTAGCAAGCATAGAAAGCCCATAATATTTTTAATAGAGAAGTTATATAATGGATATGGTCATGATTCACTTAATTAAGATTATGAACCACAACTATAAAATTATTAACAATCTTATATTCCATCCATAGAATGTGGAGGAATCTACCTACCATGACCTACAATAGGTATACATCAAAATTATCAAGCATAAAGAAGCACAATCAATTGTGTTTATAGATCGAATCTTTATCTAACAAAGTATTGGTTCTTAGAATGGTATATATTATGGGTTCTTCACCATCAATAAAATGATGTAAGAGCGAAGGCCATAAAATGGAATATATTCACGGGCTTAGGAATCGCGTGCCAATGGTTACAAATGGTTTCTCACTTTCTCACGTCAATTAATGAACCAAATTTTAAGATATATTTTCTTTGAGTAATGATATTGTTTACTATCATTCTTACTTATTTTCTTACTCGTTAGAAAAAGAAATGTGGTAAAATCAAATAATAATATTATAAGAGAGAATTAATAAATTACACATATCATTCTATCAAATAGTTACAAAGATGAATAGAAAAAAATAATAAGAATAAATATCATTTTTCATTTTCTTTATCAACTTGTGTCATTAGAAAATTAAATCTACTTGCCCAAATGTTACCTTTCATATATTTACTTCAATAAACTAACATTTTGCCCCCTTCAACTTTGGATCATACCAATCTTCAAGTCCAACATGACTCTTAGGAGCCGGGGTCTTACTATTTTAACGTTTCAAAAAGAAGATCTTATTGTCAATTTTTGAAAAAAAAAAGCGAAAGACTTGAAAATGTCGGTTGTCCAAAGTTTTTTTTTTAGTGTATGCAACCTTCTAAATTGTTTAAGAAAATCCGATTATAATTGTTAGTTATATATCAATCAATTATAGTTTTCGTTTTAATCAATTTCACTTATAAATACTTGAATTTTTTTGGATACCATCAATATAGCACTAAAGTAACGTTTTAGGTCATGTTTGCCATGGTAAAATAAAAGTGTTATATGTGTCTTGTTACATAGACTTACAAAAAACGAATTTTCTAAATGTTTAACAAACGAAATACACTATTTCATTTTCACTATATATAACCTTAGTTTTGACATATGTACTAATCGCATTATTATAGATTTATTGAATTGGACACATACATAATTTTTTTTAAGATAATAATGAAACAATGTTTAATCATAAATAACATGTACAAGCAGTGAGCAACACAAGGTACAAATTTACAATAGACTGGTAACTGGTTTGCTATCTATGGTTAAACATTTTCTGTCCATCGAGAAAAGAGATTTTCTTAAATATGTGCTACATTTTTTATAAATGGATGATTCAATATAAGTGTTACACTTTGAAAAATTACTTTATTTGGCAAAAAATAATAGGACTCACGCCCACTAAATATCTACTTTAACAAAGTGAAATGACTCATTTATCCTTACTTTTTACTTTTAAATATCATTAACCCCACTTTATTCAAAAGGTGTGGGACTCATTATCCACTAATCATTCAATTAATCTAATTTAACCATCACTATAATCTTTTGAGTCAAAAACCGTGAAATCCAAAGTGTAGCACTTATTTTGAGAGGAAGTAACTTATAAGGACAAGAATCATAACATACTAAATAGTCCAAGGGGGTAGAATGAAAAGTATAAAAGAATAACGTGGTCGAAAGCATAACGAAAGTTCTGCCCTAGACGCCGCGGCGCTATTGTGCGCATATAAATAAGCGACCAAACATCAAAGCTTAAAGCGTCTCTCTCTTTTCTTCAAGCAATCCCCAAATTTTATGGGCTCTTCAAACGTTTGGCCATTTTCTTAGTTTTTTCTTCCTATTTTTCATTTTATTAGCTTTCTCTCTCTACTTCTTCTTTCGTATTCTAGAGAGAGAAAGCTTAAGATGGGGAAATATATCGAGATTTTGGATGCATTTAGAATCGCTTGCAGGTTCCATTCGCACTGTCCACAGACTGCTCGGATGTATTACCATCCGCCGGCGGACAACCATTCACACGCCGGAAATGTGAAGGCCGGCGACGGTGGAAGTGCGGCGGTGTCCAGGATGTTCTTTTCGTTGTCTGACAACAAAAGGACTGTGTAGAATTTGAGATTGTGTTGTTTTGGTTGAGGATTATTTTCTATATTATTTTAAATATATTTGTTCCGTGTTTTGGCCAATTTTGCATATGATTTACGTTACAATTGTGTTGTTATTCTTATTTATATCTTGATATTATATTATATTATATTATCAGCTTGTTATGAAACATTAAATTGAGGGGTTTTATATTTTAATGGAACATTAAATTGAGTCGGTGCATAAAAATCTATAATAACAAAATACTTGTTTAGTTTCAAACACTTCTATAATACATTAATGCATATAACATAAATGAATGTTATTTAACTTGGATATTCTTGCAATATGTTCTACTAAAAGATGGACTAAAAACATTTACATTTTAAATATTATAATACATATAATATGATGTCTATATATTATCTCTGCTCTTTGTTTAAAGTATTGTGTATATTTGTTTTATATAATCTAGATGCAGTTTGATTTGCTTCGAATTCGGTGGTTTCAAACTCTGCTCAAATCGGCATATTTGTATACCTTAATTCTGTTTAACTCGGTTTGCATATTGGAATCAGTCAAAATATTTTGCTGATCCAATTGAGATTAAAAAAGCAACTAACCCGATCAACAATAAACTCAAGAATAACTTATTTAGAAACTATAAATCTGCTCCTTACACTTTAGTGGTTAATGATGTACAAATACTAAAAGAATAAGGTTGCAAGTAAGGTTCTTATTTTCTTTGTTAAAACTGTCGGCATTAGTGGTGTACTTTATTTTCTTTATGTGTTTAAGAAGCAAGGAATACCTTATATTGTTTTAGAAGGCAAACATATACCAAAAGAATAAGAATACATATACCTTTTTAAACTATGAGATATTTTATTACAGAGCATAAAATATAATGGCTTGAACCATTTTCATACATCACTGATGAGTATATTAATCATCGATATTAAAACTAATTTTTGACAATATGAATTATAATTATCTTCTATAAATATTGGGGAAAACATACATATTTGATGGAAATGGAATAAATAAGAGAACATGGAAATGGAATGCGGTTCACATGTTATCGATGATATTATCGCCTATTTTTGTTTAATATAATAATATAATTTTCGGTGGCTTGGTCAAATCACAGATGACTAGATGAGTATATTCCTCCAAGGAGGATGCGAGAATACGAAATGGTTGGTTACCATAATACATAATCTTGTCAACACACCGAACGAGATTATTAAAATAATTAAAGTTTGATATTATAAGTTTTAAATTTAAAATCGTATTTATAATTAATTTTAAATACATTTATATTGTTATTTTCTAGTTTACTTGAGTCATAGAAAGTATGCAAATATATAAACTACGTTAATACGTAATAATTAATTTCTCATTAATATATTTAACACTAATTTAAACGCCGTGTAGGGGGGCGGTGTTTTCGTTGCCCACCACGCTGTGGCCCTCGGCCACCTCAGCCCCCACAACCACAGGGGGTGCCCATTCCGTCCAGTTGAATCGTGTGATCTCTTTTTTAGAATCGACAACCTTATTCGTAAATCTTTAATAAAATATGATCATTTTATATGACATTTATATGAAAGGAGAAGAATATATCTACCTTTTTGTGGCGGATTTATAAATATACATATCAAATTTATAAATTAGTATATTAATAGTACTGCATAAAATATTACGGAGTATTTTATAAAAACAACACCGTTTTACAAAATTAAAAAATAAAACAAACAAACTATTCATTACTGAATAGAAAAAAATAGTATTTGGTATATGCTACCTCCAATGCTAAAATTAAATTATGAAGTTGTGGCTTCAAGTGTTAGTCGAAATACCAATTACTATTTTAATATTTGCTCTATTCTTTGTTGGCTTGTCGATTGGTGGGAGGACTCTAATACATTCCGTATTAGACAGGAATATGCGTGTGGGTCGAGTTTTTAGGGGTAGAGTATTAGAGATGCATAACAAAATCAAAACCGGTTTGAAAACCGGATTGCAAACGATTAAGGACCGGATTCAATCTCATCTGACCTGATCAGTTCAGGAGCCATCGGACCAAGATCGATTGAGGTTTTGGGGGATGAACCAATTTGTAAACCTTTTCTTTTTGTTAACTAGCCTTTAGAACATGTATAAACACCGGATTTCGACGACATAATGGTTTGAATCCGGTCCGAACTGGTTTCGATCAGATACATAGCCCACTCCCTAACTGCGTTTAAACCGAAAAGTTTTACCCAAACCGGTTTTGACTTTTGCTGGCTTACATCGCATCGGTTTTGAAACCGCTCCGATTTAACCGAAAATCCGGTTTTTGCTGCTATAGTAGGTGGTGGTGTCGTGTTTGGATTTACCCGAGCTCAACACATCATGTAAACTATACTCTTCGACTGTAAAATCGAGCATATTCTTAAATATATAATCTTTAATGTTTTATTATTGTTAATATGGTATCATCAAACTCTTTTTAACAACTTGGAATCTTCAAACCGGAAACTTGTTTAGGCCACCTAAGTTTTTTAACACGTATAATGTTTGGTGAAACTTATTCACTTGCGTAGATTAGATAACTCGGGTAAAAGCATACTTTTAAAAAGCCCGTCTTAATTTCGCCATGTCTCGTAAAAGCTTAAGGTTTGACTATGCCGCCACGCCTTGGTCCAAGGCTTAGACATAAGGCTTGGCGTATGTTCAGATCCGATTTGTCTCACTTTTACTCATCATAAGCTGTTTTTTTAGCGTATTAAAGGCATTGAGTCATATATGCTAAATATATATTGGTATTTAGTTATAAGAATCGTTTAATATGTCAAGAATGAAGAAAAAAATTGATTAATTATGTTATAAATATATAATTATGTATATAAAATTATTACTTATAGGGAGCTGATTCGTACAGAGCAGTTTTTATCTATACAGAACAATTTCTTCTCAAATGACAATCATGCCCTTACTTTCCTTTTATCACATTTTTTATTTCACCCCTCTTACTAAGGGCATCATTGTCATTAGATATAAGATTGCTCTACATGGATAAAAATTGCTCTGTACGAATCAGCTCCCTTAATTATATACAAAATTGCCGCCTTAAGTCACACCTTGAGAAACGCCATGTCTCGCCATGACTCACCATATCTTGAGGCTTGATAGTGCCGTCACGCTGCGCAATCAGAATTTTAATCTCAAAGTCATCTCATGTCCATATAATCTGTGAGCTTCACTTAATGGATAATATAAATCTCACGCCCTAAATCTAAAAGCTACCGCCACGCAATCGGAAAATTAACAATGACATCTCCAGCGATATTCGCCGCCGCCTCGCCGATCAATTCACCCCCTTCCACCGTCAAAAATCGCGTAATTTCTCCCTTGTTACGTGCTTGTGATTGCTCTCTAACAGCTAGAAACACTAGCAACAGAAGCAGAAGATCGAATCAGCTTCCATCGATCAAAGCAGCAGCGTCGGATTCCACGGCGATCGTGGACAATCCAACGCTAGCTTCAACCTCCGAAGAAGAAATTCAGGCGAAGATCGGAGCTAGGGTTAGGGTTACAGTGCCGTTGAAGGTGTATCATATCCCTAAAATATCGGAAGTAGATTTGAACGGTAAGGAAGGTAAAATCAAGGATTACATCGCCGTTTGGAAAGGGAAGCACATTTCAGCTAATTTGCCGTACAAGATTGAGTTCGTTGAGAAACTCGAAGGCCGTGGTGATGCTCCTGTGAAGTTAATATATTGACTGATTCGTGATTTTTGGTTGAAATCTTATTTCAATCTCTGATTTCATATTATCAATACAGTTTTCGTATTTCATATCATTGGTTATCTTACAGCTGTACAATGATCTACTTCTGGTATTATAGATGTATATACCTGCAAAAATTTCACATGTTGTTTGCAAATTTTCATGATTAGTCTATCAATACATGATGATTGTAATGGCACAGTTTTTGATAAGTGATTTACATGATCAATAAACAGTATGATAACACAATATTCATGTTTTAAGTTTGATTGTTTACAAAAAAAGTTTGATTGTTTTCTTTTGATGATTGTTTGTAAGCTAGGTGCAATAGTAAGTTCAAATATTGTGTGTATGTTGGGCTACATCAACTGTATTTTTCGAGATTGATATTCGTTTTATACGTGTTTCTGATCTCATCAGAGTTAAGCTTGATTCTCCTCTGTGCTTCATTGGATTTTTTTTTTCCAAAAATGCTACTCCCTCCGTCCGACAAAAAAGTTCTCATTTCTAATGGGCACAAGTATTTATGAGAGAGTTAGTGGTGGGGTCCATGGTTATATTTTGATTAAATTATAAGGTTTTCTGGAGAGAGAAAGTGCTTTTAGAAGATAATTAGTGGTGGGGTCCATAGTTTTAATATTATTTTATTAAGTGGTCCCTCACCATTTGAGAAATGAGAACTTTTTTGTGGGACAAAATTTAGAGGGGAAATGAGAACTTTTTTGTGGGACGGAGGGAGTACTATTTTTTCTCAAATTTTCATAAATGATGCTTTTTTTTTTTACTTTCAAAAATAGTGTTTTTGGACTCTAGGAGTCTGGAATTAGCCATAATTTGGATTTCATGAGTCCAAAATTACAGTATACCCTCGTACTTGTGCGTCAGAAATTGTATCAGTGTACTAGTTTTTTGCAGAAAAGTACACAGAAAAGTACCAATTCCGGACTTATGGAGTCCTATTTTAAGGTATTTCCGGATTTATAGTGTCCTAAAACATTATTTTTGAAAGTAAAAAAAAAGATCATGTGAAAGTTTTTTGAAAAAACAGGAGTATTTTTGAAAAAAATTATGCTTCATTGCCCATTGCAGATGTTGCAATATTATTCAACTTTCTTTAGCTATTTTTTTTGTTTAACCCATTAACAAAACTGAATCAACATGTCTATAAATAAAACCAAACTAAATCAACATGTCTATAATTTAGCTTCCTTACAATAATGTACAAGTTTTAGAGCAGACTGTACAATTATATTAAAACATAAATTGTGGTATGGGAAGTAACTATTGTGATGGTGATATCACCTCGCATACAATTTACCACCCCAAACTAGTGATTGTTAATTACATCTCCACAGTTGATTATTTTTCAAGATGATCAATCGAGTAATTTGGAATTATGTTTTCAAAAAGGATAAAATCATCACTATGTTATCATAATAATATTCAAAGAATATGTTAGGATGCAGATTGACAATAAAAAAAATCAGTAATCAGTCAATACAATTTACCACCGCCGTCAAGTTTCTCCGTCAATACAGTTTACCTTTCCACACGGCAACTTTTTCTTTTAGTTTACCTTTTTTTCGGTTCAATTCAACCTTCAGTACTTTAGGTATATGATAAACCTTCAAAGACGCTTTTACCCTTACCTTGCACCGATCTTCACTGGATCATCTTCTTCTTCTGACGCCAGATACAGACCATCGATGATTGCATGGAATTATGCGATACCGTTGATTTGATGTGTGGAAGTTGATCTGACCTTCTATTGTTTGTATTTCGAACGGTTTGGGGAGAAATCAGAAGCGTGAGGGAATAACGTCAGAGAAATTAGACGGTTGTTTATGGTGGAGAGAGATTAATTGATTGCCGGTGATGTCATTTATTATATTCCGATCAAGTTAGAATCGTTTGCCCGAGGATTTTGTTATCCATTTATCAGTGAAACTTACAAATTACGTGGACATGAAATAAAGAGGAGAATTATAGTTTTGATTTTGTCAATTGACACGTCACTAGCTTCTTATCGCTTTGTTTGATTTATTTTCTATTCATTCTAAAATTTTCCCGGGAAAATTTAAAGTTGTATTACATTGTAATTTTCTTATCCTTCTAATAATAATAGGATAATTTTTGGTAAATTAAAAAAAGGAAAATGATAATTACAGAAGACCTCATGACACGCATCAAAAACTTGTAAAAAATAAATAATTGCCCCTTGCATTTTAGGAATAAACCACCATCAATAAAAGTACAAATGCTTTATGCAGATAACTACCTCTTAATGACAGCCCTAAGGACTGACATTAACAAAACCTTTAAAAAAAACGTTTGTTTTCAGCTTCTTGTGGCGGTTCAGTAATTAATACTTCCTCTGTTTTAAAATAAGTCATACACTTTCTATTTTGGGGTGTTTTCAAAATAAATAATACACTTTAAAATTTTCTTTATTTAGTAAAAGATTGTAAACCCATACCTACTAACTACATCCTTTAATAAAGTGAAATGAGTCATATACGCTTACTTTTACCTTTAAATAATCATTAAACCAACTTTAATTATTACAGTATATTTTTTTGGAAACGGCAAATAATATCAACGGAAGTCTACTCGCAATATTTCAACGAGCACCCCCAGATTCGAGCTCCTTTACAGGACAAACCCAGCCCCCATAGAGATTTCCAGAGAAAAATCTCTCATACTTGGCACCACAAGAGGTGTTTACAGGAATCGAACTCCCAACCTCACGCCTCGTATGGGAATAAAACTCGTGCATCAATCCAGTTAGGCTAGACATTTAATTATTATATGAGGGACATATCGCTCACTAACTATTCAATTTAATCTAATTAACCTTAATTACAATATTTTGCCTCAAAAACGTGAAAGGCAAAGTGTATCACTTATTTTGAAACGGAGGAAGTATAATTTATTAACGAAATTAGTTTGTAACTTTGTAATATCACAAGGATTGATGAAACTGAATTTCATGACATGAATATTTGCGTGTCAATGGGAATTTAGTACTATTTCTACTTTTTCTGGTGTTTCTTAATTGGGTATATATATACATCTAACATAGAAAGGCAGACACTGTACAGCCTGTCTTTAAAAGCATATAATTGACAATAAAACTAGCTCCAAAATACCTCTACAAATTTAAAAACCAGAAAAAAAAAATGTTACTAAGCTTAGAATTTAAAAAAATAATCAGCTACCTTGCATTACAATGAGCTGAAATTACGCTTTGTGGCTTCCATTTTGATAAGTAAATCTTTAATCTCTCGTTCCATCCTAACTTTCATATTAAAATACTCCTGATGAGCACTTTCCAATACTCGTAATTCTTCTAATTTTTGTCTTCTAATTTCTTCAGCTTCTGATAAACGCAATTTCCTTACTCTATTTCTAAATTCTTCATCTATTTTCTTACTTTTTGCTTGTGCGATTCGGTTTAATCCTTCAGCTTCTCGTCTGGCATCATCTGCACGTGTTTGAAACATTTGTGCTTCTGCTAGTTTGATTTTTATAATACCGTCTAATTCATCAAGAACCGGCTCTCTCGGAGTGACACGTGGCATGTCTGAGCTGGTGGTTTTTAATTGGATTGTTGGTCTGTCTGTGTAAATGGATTTCATCCACATGGTGGCTTCATGGCTGCTTTTTGAATTGGAGATAGTGTTGTTACTTTGTTCTATGTCAGGTTGTTTTATTTTTTCTTGTGAGATTTGAATGTTGTCAGACTTGAAAGCATCATCATCTGCAATCAATACGGGTTATAACAAAAATAATAATACGGCCAAAACGCATTTTAGTACCCTGAACTATTAAAAGCGCAACATAGTACCCTGAACTTGACAAAATTGTCGATTTAGTTCCCGACTACCTAATTTGGTCTTGTTTTTGTTTTCTCACGTGATTTGCTTCTAATATCTATATATTGAGATGAACGTATATTTTTTAGTCCGTCAAAAGCTCCAACAAAACTAAGTGAAGTAATAAAAACGCGATTAAATTAATGAGTCAGGGTACTAAATCAACCATTTTGTCAAGTTCAGGGTATCATGTTATGTTGCACCTTTAATAGTTCACAATAGTAAAAAACCTGGTAAGGCAAGTTCAAGGTACTAACTTTTGAACAATAGTAGCTTAATCGGTTTGATCTTTGAACTACTTTTAGGTCGTGAACTTTTAATTATAGATTAAACATGAAATGATGTATAAAATAAAGACAACTTACCCGTAAAGAAATTCATAATATAACCTCGTACTTGATCAATATCTGATTTGTTAGATAATCTAGTAGGGGTGAGCATTTGGACCGAAAAAACCGAACCGAACCGAAAACCGACCGAAACCGAACCGAAACCGATAACATGTTATCGGTTCGGTTTCGGTTTTGAAAATTCATCATTATCGGTTATCGGTTCTATCGGTTCGGTTCGGTTTTCGGAAAAGGATGAACATTTAAAATAACCGAACCGAACCGAAAACCGACCGAAACCGAACCGAAACCGATAACATGTTATCGGTTCGGTTTCGGTTTTGAAAATTCATCGTTATCGGTTATCGGTTCTATCAGTTCGGTTCGGTTCGGTTCGGTTCGGTTTTGGTCCGATAAGCACCCCTATAATCTAGTCAGCATCTGAAGACAAATTTCATGAAGACGTTTTCCCCGAATATCTCGACCACCTGAAAATATTCTTCTAACATATTCAACTTCATTTGCCAATGATTCAACCGACCACCCGTTTGCAAATGTTTGAAAAACTTCTCTCACAAAACCAAACAATTCAGACGGATGGTTACACGCAACACAAAAAAACTGCATTTGAGTTTGACTTTGACTTTGACCGTTTCTAATATAAGATTCTTTTAAACCACAATCGGTATGACACCAATGCAAACATACATCACAACCGACCCAACTACACGTATTTGAAGCCGTATCGAATTTTGAACAAATTAAACACATGCAAGCACTGCAAAAACCCTTTTTTTCTACACAAATTTTGCAATCGCATTCTTCTACGGGTAAATCGGTTCGGCACGCGGGATTTCTGCATCTTAAATTTAGGAAAATTTCTGCTAAAACGGTTGAAGATGTTTTAGAATTTTTTTCAAGAAAATCTTGAACACCGGTTTTTAATGCTGATAGTATTTGTATCTGCACAATATGTGATTTCAGTAGCGTATCTATATTAATATCTGACCTTTTTTTTCAAGTGCTTTTTTTAAGGCGGAAAATTGTCGTCTTTTGCTCGGGTTTGAAATAACATCACGGGCTGATTCTTTTAAACTTGTTAAAGAAGATGGTGACATTTCGTTTAGTTTTCGGGCCACAATGTGTAACGGGTCAGAAACCACCATTGCAAGAAGTGGTTCAAGTTTAACCCTATCTTTATGATACCCCGAACCCGTTTCATGTGACACGACACTTTGGGTTGGGTGATTATTGTTTCTATTACTATGTAATTGTAAAGATTGAACATTTGAAACACCACAATTACCATTTGAAACGGTTATTTGATGCAATTGAGGTTCATTGTTCTTGTGGTCATCTGATGATTGGATCTGCCAATTTACACCTTGAAAAAGTGGACGACTTCCAACCGATTTTTCAAAGTCAAGCGAATTTTCGGTCAACGAGCAGCTAGGGTTATGAGTGTAATTTTGGGAACCAGAAAAAGATCTTGTGAATCCATCAGAGCTCGTTTGGAAAGAACTTGCATGAGATTGAATACTCATTTCTTGACTTTGGGAATCAGGGCCCGAAATCGGTTGGTGGGCCCCAATGGGAAGAAGAACAGTTGGTAAACGAAGAGAAAGTTCGAGTGGTTCTAAAGAAAGTTTTTCATCTTTTTGGTCTGAAAAATCGGGCTTTTTAATCGGGTCCATAAAGAACAAATCAAAACCACGTGTGCTATTCAAGAAACCACTTGTTTCATCATTGCCAGATGAAACTGATACAATTACACTTTTGCCCTTATCTTTGAAGTTTTGGGTCAGTTCTTTTGTCACAAGAGAATTATTAACCTTCTTATTTTCTTCCTTAATTTCAATATTTGCATCATTTTCTTGTTCTGATTTAATCTCCACGGGTATAAAACTTCTAGAAACATCCATACCTTCTTTAGTAGCATCCTTCATTTCATTATCTGACAATAATGGAACTGCAACTTCATTTTCACCTGTTTTTTGGGTACAAGAATCCTCAGAAGAAGAAGACTTATTATTATTACCCGTATTCATCACATTTTGAAGATTTTCTTGTTCTTCATCATCAGCTTTCTCTGCAAGAACACATACTTTCTCAGGTTTAATCTCCTCTTTAGACACCAAACATTTGTTATCAATTGAGATTTCAGGATCAGAAGATGAACCAACAGCTGTTTCCTCAACAATTTGAGCAGATTCAGGATGAAATTCAAGATCAGGATCAGGTTCAAGTTCTCCTGCTTCTCTTTCACTGTTATTTCCACTTTCTGCAGGTTGACTTTCACTTTTTTTCACTTCAATACTCTTTGACCAATCTGGTGATTTTGACCTCACATTACCAATTTCTTCTGAAACTGTCTTACTTTCTTTTGCAGAATCACCGCCACTTTTTGCACCACCTTCCTCCGCCTCTTTACCGCCACTAAACCGCTGCCATGAAGAAACACTTCCTTCCCTCCGGTCTCTCTCTGATCTAAATCCTTTTGGAAAATCTCTTCTTGGACCTGAAAAACTTTCAGATCTATGTACTCTATCACTAACATATCGATCATAACTCTTTCTTCTTTCATAGCTATCAACATCATAATCAGGTCTTTTTCTAATCAACCTTGAATTTTTACTGTCATCTTCTGCGCGATGATATCGTGAAGAAGATGAAGAGGATAAACCTTTTTTCCCAATTTCAGATTTGCAATGAAAACTTTTGTATAATGAAGATTTATGCAAGCCTGAATCATCATCCTTTCTTCCCCAATCCTTAAATACACCTTTTTCCCCACCATATGAGCTCAGATCATCACTTGATTTTAATCTCTTCATACTTAATTAACAAAAACTATTGCAGCAACAGATAAATATATAAAAAAACTCATAAAACAAGTTTTGCAGTCTGACCTCAACTTCAGCAATTAATAATGAGGCACCATCATTCTCCAGCTTGAAAGCAAACATAAACAATTCAACATCAAAACTTTTAAGCTTTTCTTCGAATAGTTGCGAAGTAACAAACTGCTATTTCCTAAGCCCTAATTTTTAGCTTGTTAAAACTAACGCCGTTGCAACAACAGCATCCACCTACAGATCTCAATTTATCATCTAAAACAACCAAATCGAGCTGCAGAAGCAACAAATACAGATTTACAAGGAAGAACGAAACACTACGAGAATTCCAATTTACGTCTCCTTATTTTTTCCTTTCAAAACCCTAAGATCATAAATACGTAGAAAGAATGGACTATTGAACCGCAGCGTAGAATCAATAGAATAAATTAAGAGCATCAGTCGGATATATCACCGGATAAAAACGTCGGTGGACGTGAATGGTGCGATTCCGGTGACAGAAATGGTTGAAATTTGTAGCTTTATTTTGATAGAGAAAGAAATAGAATTATTATCTCAGTCAACGTGCTTTAACTAAAGAGAAGATACACTTGGATACGCGAGGTGCGTAGTGCGCATAGCCGGCGTATTTTAGAAGGGATCAATCTTATAGTCAACGAGAAGTTTCAAGTTTGAAACGACAATAGTCACGCATTTCCATGTCAGCTCTGATTTCCATCCCCTTCGTAGCGACAATAAACCGACTCTGGAGTCTGGAATTCCCAAAAGTCTACTACGATTCAACGTGTGAATTTTATCATATTTTTATCATATTTTTACAAACTATCCAAGTAATGAAAATATGAATTTCTAATTTATGTAAAAAAATTTAAAGACAATATTTAATATTTTTATTAAGGTATTGTTCGTTTGCAACTTAATAAAGCCGTTCATCACTGATTATTGAATCATTCAGCATTCAATATGTTTTTTTAATGTCTCTGAATGAAAATTATGCTGAATGGAAAAACAAAAAACTGTTAAATCATTCTACCTTTGAATATATGATGAAGCATTAAACAATCAGACAATTAAATCATTCACATAATTAAACCATTCAAAGCTTAATAATTTTGTTCTTAACAAACCATACTAAAAAAGATTAAAACATTTAGCATACTTATTCAATTTATGCCACATATGCAATATTTACCTGATAGTAATTATTTATTGCTTTACGCGTATAACCTCTTAGTACGATACAATTAGTTTAATTTTTATCAAGTTAACTTAACATGCTTTCATTTATACTTTGTGACATTGTGTAATCAAAGTAATCAACTGACCTCTTATTAACTTTATATTCTAATTTTGAAAAAAAAAAAAGATATAATCGCCTAAAAATCAATCTAATTATGCAAAAAGAAAATTTAAACGACTTTATAAAGTGTTAATTGAAAAATATGTAAACTTGGAATGAAAATTTCAACAGATAAAATGTCGCATTTTTTTCACACGATGAAAATAAAAGGTTAGCACTTTTTTTACACATAAACTTCGAATTTAATTCCAAGTGTCACCAGTTTTCGACTTACATTCATCCATACATCAAAATAACACACCAAAATAAAATTGAAGTTTATGTGCAATCAAGTCTTCCAAGATTATGCCAACTACTCCCCAGAAACCCTTGCCACCTCAGCCTGTAAAAGCGAATCTATTATTAATCACAACTTATGTTAATATATGAAGTAATAATTAGATTATTACTGCTCACATTTCTTAGAATTAATGCAAGAAAATATATGAAAGAATACCTCAAATGCAGCTTTGAGATGATCAAGTTCTTTGTCCAGATCTTTAATAGACTGGTTATAAGCCTGCATTGGTGAAGACTGGCTAGTTGTGTGAACCTGTTAAATACACACTTCTATCATGGTTAAACTAAAAACACCAATTTTAATTTATATTTATTTTTTAAAATTGCAAATGGTCATGGGAGAAGACCGTGTAACGAGTCAAAACATGTTCCACATCGATACAATAATTTTTACGGTTGACCTAAACCACTTTTTCGCAAAGAGCTTTAATTTTTAATAAGTAATTTGTGTGTGTCAAAAATAAGATAGATTATTAAATAAGCTACAAAAATAAGATTTTCAAGAACACTAACCCTAACAATAATTTTGTATTGCAGAGGGTGAGGAAGCTTGTAACCAGCAAATAGCACATTTCCATCCCTGTGCAACTGCCTGTTTGTATAATAAAAATCTGTACATAAATATTCTTTAAGAAACTATAATTGTTATGTTAAAGTTAGAAGATTGCATACATGCGAACGATGTTTCCTATAGTATGGTCTTCTCTCTCAATAGTGAACGAGGCTGCATTTATGATCTTTGTATCCCTTTCGTAGGATACCCTAGAATAAAATAAAAAAATTTAACACAAAATTAGCATAATTATACACATAGTTTATGAACATGAACATAAGTAGGGAATGTAGGTTAGATATTGTACTTCTTTGTGCCCTCAGGAACAACAAATCGCTCATAACGATCAGGAGCATTCATGACTCTTTTTCTCTGTGAATAAACAAGAGATAAAACCACATTCAGTTCAATTTTCTTATGGTATGCATTAAAACAAATTAAGAAGGAGTTGAATTTTGATTTTGCAATTTAAAGTTTTTACAGATTTGAAGTAGTCTATGGAACATAAAATTAGGTTTAATGTAGTAATCAGGAGCTATTACATGAGAAACGTCAAAATTTTCAAATAACATTCCTGATAAAAACACAAAAATCAATGCTAGAGCTAGGGTTACTACATCAGAATAGCTGATGCATGAGTTATGCTAACTTAGCTACAACGAAAGGAAGAACGAAGTGAAATTAGCAAAAACATACAATTACCTCAAATTACGGATGGAGAATATGGTGAGAACCGACTGAATAAACCCTAAAATAGGAAATAACAGTAAGAAATAACAATGATTGAAGACAATATAACTGTAACAGTTAACGATCGACAATTTGGTGGGTGTAATAGAGGGAATTTACCAGTCCAAAACGAGAGGGTTCTCTCTTGTCTTCGAAGGCTACTGCAACGTGTGAGAGAAAAGGGATGAATTGGGTTTTTCAGAATGTGTTTTAATCAGGGTGTTTGGCAACTAGGATACTTAAGGGTTGTTTGGAAAAGGGGTTACTAAATTATTAGCTTAGACTACACATACTGTGATACTGATACCTAAATCAAATACTTAGGTTATCGGTGTGTCATATAAGCATTTATCTTAGCTTTTTTTCTACCGATTAAATATTATATTCATACTAATTTATCATTAAAACATAAAATACAATACATTATACTTTAAACGCACCTCTCATAAGAGTCTGATCGTAGACTTACCAAACCCACAAAAATTGGCTTGGGGATGCGTTCTCTTTAGTCTCTGTAATGGGAGGTTTGGTCGCGACCTTGGTCTTGTGTAAATTTAAATCAAATACTTGGTTATCTGTGTCACATAAGCATTTATCTTAGTTTTTTTTTCTGCAGGTCAAATATTAAATTTATATCAATTTATCATCAAAACATAAAATACAATATATAATACTTTAAACTCAATTGTCATAAGAGTCTGATCGCAGACTTACCAAAACCACATAAAATTGCCTTGGAGATGCGTTCTCTTTAGTCGTTGTAATGAGAGATTTGGTCACGACATTAATCTTGTGTAAATTTTACTGTAATAAACTTACATTTATAAACACTTAAAGCCAACAAATCCTTTAAATAAGTTTTCCCAAACACCTCTTATTTAATACCGAACTGTTTGACACTTTAATGTGGTATGAAAATCAACACATTTTAACTTATTATATTTCCCAAAGTTAAATGCATTTTTAACCTTCCTAAAACAACCACACTAACTAATAATCACAATATAAATTGAATTTTTCCACAATAATGATTTTAATCTCACCTTATAATAGCTACTAAAAAGTAAACAATACGAAAGAACATAAAAAATTAACGAAGGTCGACCCAGTTTTTGCCTACTTAATCGCTAATCGTATTTATTTGTCTTTCCTACCAACTCTGAGGGGTGGATTGTGTCGAAACATTGGAGGGGATTTGCATAACTATCCCGAAGTTAAAGGACCTATGAGTAACATCCAAAATTTCGTTGAACGGTGTCGTATCGATCATCTTCTTCTATCATAAAATTCACCCACTAATGAAAATTGAAAACTGTACACCCTGATTTCTCCCCCAATTTTATTTTAGATTAATAATATATTTTTTTAAATTCAAATAGCCCCAAAACCTAAAAACCTAAAAAAATCTGACCGAAAAAACCCCAAATTTGTATACCAAATGGCCTTTCATGTCGCATGTCCAATTACATGGTACTCTCTTTCTCTCATTCTTCAGCTCTCTTACTTTCTCACTCTAAAATTCTCTCATTTTATTCGATTCCAGTCGGAGAATCTGTAACTGTAAGCTAGGGTTTCCACCTGAGCTACGGACCGAGAAGGAGCAGAATGAGTTCGCGGAGGCAGCGGCTAGGGTTCAGGCGATTTTCGAAAATCCATTGATAATCTATGGCAAACCGAAAACTGTACAGGTTCTTGTGCCGAAGGTGGTTACTACGCCTCCGGCGACGACGACACCGGCGATTGTGACTCCTAATGTTGCTGCGGTGGTGGATGGAGGTGGAGATGCGGCGGAGGAGTTGTCGGCACAGACTAAGCGTGCGGCGATGCAGAGGAAGGCGGCTGCTGCGTCTGTGGTGGCAGAGGATTATGCTCGTAGATTTGAATCTGGAGATATGGAAATGGTAAGTTATGCTTTTAATTTGATTTTGGCGATAAATGCTGGTTGAGATGTGTGTTGTGAGTAAATGTGGTTAGATTTAGTGAGATAAAAGTTGTTAATCTATATAATTTGATGATGATAAGAGTTTTTAACAAAAGCAGGTTAAAATATTCTCAAGATTGAAAATTGTAAGACACGTTCCAATTGTATTTTATGCACTAATTTATTGCATTTTATGCAGGGATTGAGTAAAGATCATGATGGAGATGATCAAGGCCTCAAAGTGATGTGTCGTCTCTGCTTTGCTGGTGAAAATGAAGGAACTATGAAAGCTAGAAAGATGTTATCATGCAAAAGTTGTAGCAAGAAATATCACAGGAGCTGTGTCAAATCTTGGGCTCAAAATAGAGGTGTTTTATTTATTACTTACTATTATTTTATAAACTTACAATTGCTAAAAATGTTTCATAAATTTTGAATCTTGTGCTTGCTAACTAATTTTATATATTACTCAGATCTGTTTCACTGGAGTTCCTGGACCTGCCCTTCATGTCGTTCATGTGAGGTATGTTTAATTATTTTTATACCATTAGCTATTTATTTAACATAATCAAATGTTATTTATTAATTTAAGTATGTTCTTGAATCTAGGTATGTCGAAGAACTGGTGACCCAAACAAGCTTATGTTTTGCAAAAGGTGCGATGATGCGTATCACTGTTACTGTCAACAACCTCCACACAAGGTAACTTTTTAAATAAAAATAAAAATAAACATTTATTTCTTTTTTGGAACTTTATGATAAATCTGTCACAATCTTATCTTTATTTGTGCAGAACGTTATTTATGATAAATCTTATTTTTTAATAAATTATGCAGAACGTTAGTAACGGACCTTATTTGTGCCCTAAGCATACAAAGTGTCACAGCTGTGCTTCCACAGTTCCTGGAAACGGTTTAAGTGTCAGGTATATGCTTATTTAATATTTACACAATTTTTTAATTTAAAAAAAACATTTTATGAATCTTGTTTAGTGATATAATACAATTTGCAGGTGGTTTCTAGGGTATACTTGTTGTGATGCTTGTGGGAGATTGTTTGTTAAAGGAAATTACTGTCCTGTTTGTCTAAAGGTAATTTATATTTTTCTTGATTTTTGAACCAATTAAATTATTTATAATTATGTGCCAATTTTATTTATTTAGTTATTTATTTATTTATTTCATGAGCATTTATGAGTGCAGGTTTATAGAGACTCTGAATCAACACCCATGGTTTGTTGTGATGTCTGTCAGCGTTGGGTGCATTGTCACTGTGATGGAATTAGGTTTTTATTTTTAACCTTTTATTTTATTATTTTTTATTTAAATTATAAAAATCTGAAAATATTTCTACAGTGATGAAAAATATTTGCAATTTCAAGTGGACAATAACCTGCAGTACAGATGCGCCACGTGTCGTGGAGAATGCTACCAGGTATGACTAATTTTATCTACCCTGTTTTTTTTACAAAGTTGACCTTTGACTTTTTAGGTCAAAGACCTTGAAGATGCTGTCCAAGAACTTTGGAGAAGAAGAGATAAGTCTGACCGAGAGTTGACCGCTAACTTAAGGGCAGCGGCTGGTTTACCAGCTCAAGAAGAAATATTTTCCATACAATCGTATTCAGATGATGAAGAAAATGGACCACCGATAATTAAAAACGAAAATTCCCGATCATTAAAGTTTTCTCTCAAAGGGGTAGTCGATAAATCACCAAAAAAGAAACCCGCAAGCAAAAAACACGGTAAAAAAACGGGATTTCATTCGCCCGTTTTTGGTAAAAACGGATCACGAATCGAAGGTCATAATAATAATAACAATTACGAAAGTGGCGAGTCTGAAATTGCTGGAAGTTTGACCAATGCAGTTTGGTCAACCAATGATGTCATCAAGACGGGTAGAATTGTAAAAGAGCGAAATAAAAACGAAACCGGAAAAATTACTGAAAAGCCCTCGAACACAACGGGACCGAAGCTCGTTATACATTTAGGTTCTAGAAACAAAAATGTAGCAAACGTGAATTCGGTTAGTCATAAAGAGAAGGAACTTAAACCGTTGTTGAGATTAAAGTTTAAGAATCCGTATACTGAAAACACGACCTCGTGGGCCCCATTTGGGGAAGATGACAAAAGTTCAGTCAAAGGTCAACGGTCAAAGAGAAAGAGACCATCTTTTGTAAAGGAAGATGAAGAGATGGATACAATGGATGAAATTATGGATGCAAATTGGATAATTCAGAAATTGGGTAGAGATGCAATTGGAAAAAAAGTGGAAGTTCATAGGAGATCAAACAATACATGGTACACATTGTTTTTGTATATATATTTTTGGGATAATTACTTTTATATCCTTATAAAATTTATAAATTATTTTTATATCCTTCTTAAATTCATAAATTATCTTTATATCCTTCTGAACTTTATAATTATTTTCATATCCTTACAAACCAATAAAACTCTTTTTAATGTCCAAAAACCTATTTTATTATTTATTAAAGCGTAATAATATCAATAATACAGACAAATAAACATAATTTATAGTACATAATCAACAAATATATTGCATACTTATTTGATAATTATTGATATTTTAATGATTTTATAAAGATTGAAATAGGTTTTTGGACATAAAAGTGAGTTTTAAAGATTTAGAAGGATATTGAGGTAATAATAAAGTTTAGAAGGATATAGAGATAATTTATGAATTTAAGAAGGATATAAAAATAATTTATGAAGTTTACAAAGATATAAAAATTTAATTTAAATATGTTATTATGATGATTTATTTATTGTTATTATAATTGTTGTAGGCACAAGGGTACGGTAATTGAAGTATTTGAAGGTACATCAGTTGTATCGGTTACTTTAGATGATGGGAAAACGAGTAATGTAGATCTTGGGAAACAAGGGATTCGGTTTTATTCACAAAAGAAGAGACGGTGAGGTTAAACTAATTGTACTTTTAGTTGATTAATTAATTGATTTTAGATTAAATGTGTTGTAATCATTAGTTTTTAGATTTTGGTTTTGACTTTTGAGGATGATAAGTTGTACATGGTATTTGGGTCTTGGATTTTCCTTGAATGTTGGTTTTTCGTTATAAATCGGTACTTTATACCTTCTATAAACAACAAAATTCTCAATAAATGCAAATTAAAATGGATAAAATGGGTACTTATTACTACTTTGATTTCAGACCAAGTAAAAATAATTTCATTTAATCGTCTCCTTATTAGCGAGACACGGTTAAACGGATATAATCGTATAGATAATTGAAGGAATTGAAGACCATCGAGTGTCGAGTGGGATAAAAGAAAATGTGGTTAGAAGAGTCATCGACATTTGTTCTTTTTCTAGTTTTCTTTATATATTCAGTAAGTATTCTTAGAGATCATTCGCATTTTTCATTCTAGTTTTGAAGTTGTAAAGTGGCGTTTGGTTGACAGGAATCTAGGGGTGAGCGTGATCCAAAAACTGAGCGAACCGAACTGAAACTATAACCGAACTGAAACTGAGGGAACCGAAAATGATGAATTTTCAAAACCGAATCAAACTGATTACATGTTTCGGTTTTGGATGGTTCAGTTATTTAGGCCAATTGCTCATCCTTATTCGAAGTTCGAACCGAACTGAAACCAATAGAACAAAAAACGATGAATTTTTAAAACCGAAACCGAACTGATAACATGTTATCAGTTTCAGTTCAGTTTAGTTTCGGTTTTTTCAGTCCAAATGCTCACCCCTACGGGAATCCTTGTTAATTTGAAGGAATTATAATTCAATTTCTATGGATTTATGTGTTTGGTCGGTCAAAATTAGAAATCAAATCTGTAAAAAAAACCCTAGCAAACAGTAGAATGTAAGTTGCATCACTACGAGGGATTTTGAAATATTATAAATGAATGTGAAAGATTATCATATTACAATTAGACATCTCTTTTGACCCTAAACTCACCACCACCACCCACCACAACTACTGTCATCACGAGCACTACATAATCTTAAGATGTATTTAACCATATTTTATATCTTCTTAATATTTAAACTTATACAATAAGCATCATTAAAAAGATGCTAAACATTTCCCTAGCAATAACGTGTTTGTCTCTAATCTTGTAGTCGGGAGTTCAAGTCTTATAGTAAACATAAGTTGTATTTAGGAGTAGATTAAGATTTGTCATAAATTCATTTTCATAAAAACCACCTATTGAGTTTCATTAACCACTTAGTTATATATTGAGAATTAATTTTTACACCACATTTCATAATTATTATTGTAAATTGTACAAGTATATAAAACAACTATTATGATGTATAACTTATAATGTGTTTTCGGTTTCTTCGTTAGGAATAATGACATTGCCGAAACTTTTCCGAGACCGGATCCTTTTTGCCGTTAAAAAAAACTATCCTCTACTAATAGCAATGGTTAACAAATCCAAGAAAAATTCAAACATCCCATTGGCCATTGGTGCGATGACACGTAGACTCTCTTCTGGTTATGAAGTTTAACTGGTAGTCGACTAAACGACAAAACGTACCCGAACAATCCGCCTTCGTGGCCGTTTCTTCTCCAACCAAATATTCTCGCTCGCAAAATCCAAAACGTAATAATACTAGCAAACACATTCCATTTCATATCCCTACACTCGTTCAGTGAAACAGATGGGCACCATGGAGGCGGAGATCAGCGGCGGAGCTCCGGTGTTTGTGAGCCCTAAGCCTAAAAAAGGCTTTACATCCAAAGCTGTTGATTGGTTGGAGAAGGCTATAGTGAAGCTTATGTACGATTCCAAGCAGCCTCATCACTGGCTATTCGGTAATTTTGCTCCTGTTGATGAAACTCCTCCTTGCAAAGATCTCGATGTAATCGGTCACCTACCGGTTAGTAATTTTATGTTTCTACGGTGATAACTGTATTCAATTTGAGTTATTAGTCTGTGTTTTCTCCTGCTCAATTATTAATTACGCTAATTGCTTTGATATCCGTAATTAGTTGAATTTTTAATTTTTTTCCTGGTATGCAAGTTTTATTTTATCGTTTTTTTCTTCTGCTAAAATATCAACTGCTAGAATTTTGGCGTCTGAAATCTGGATGTTGAATCGTACCTTTACTTATGGCTCTAATATCGGTAATCACTTTGAGTTATGAATTCATGTTAGTTATGTAATATTTATTACTATCAGTAAACATCAATTGATAAAACATTAGTGTCTGCCTTCTGGACTCTAGATGTTAAATCGAATTTGAATTTTGGTATTTGCTCTGATATCTGTAATCACTCTGTGTTATTAATTTATGTCAGTTATGGAAGTTTTATTAACTGTGTTATCATCTGCTCAATTATTAATTACGCTAATTGCTTTGCTATCGGTAAAATTAGTTGAGTTTTTAATTTTTTTCCTGGTATGCAAGTGTTATTTTATCGTTTTTTTCTTCTGCTAAAATATCAACTGCTAGAATTTTGGTGTCTGAAATCTGGATGTTGAATCGTACCTTTACTTATGGCTCTAATATCGGTAATCACTTTGAGTTATGAATTCATGTTAGTTATGTAATATTTATTACTATCAGTAAACATCAATTGATAAAACATTAGTGTCTGCCTTCTGGACTCTAGATGTTAAATCGAATTTGAATTTTGGTATTTGCTCTGATATCTGTAATCACTCTGTGTTATTAATTTATGTCAGTTATGGAAGTTTTATTAACTGTGTTTTCTTCTGCTTAAACATCAGTTCTTAGACTATAAGTGTGTAAATGTTGAATCGAACTTGGATTCTGGTAATTGTTCTGATATCAGTAGTCACTTTGAAAATCTTTGAAATTACAGGAGTGCCTGAATGGGGAGTTTGTTAGAGTAGGTCCTAATCCGAAGTTTGCTCCTGTAGCTGGATATCACTGGTAAATCCTTTCTCTTTTTAAATTATGTGCACAAAAGTTGTATTAATGTCTTTCTGTTATAAAAACTCTAACTAATATCTTATTATTTTGTTTGCTTGCAGGTTTGATGGAGATGGGTATGTGTGTTCTTTCATCTCTATTTATATATTTATATAAATATTTCATAATTAAATAAAAGTATAAAACTATAGTTTTGGGGAATTGTTTTACTCTGCAGCATGATCCATGGGTTGCGTATTAAAGATGGAAAAGCAACTTATCTCTCACGTTATGTAAAAACATCTCGTTTGGCACAAGAGGAATTTTTTGGAGGAGCTAAGTTTATGAAGGTATTCCTCGAAAACTGTAGCCAAACAAACCAATTATCAGTTTTTATATATCTAAACATTTGTTATATTTGAGCTAAATTTCATTTCAGATTGGAGATCTTAAAGGATTTTTTGGATTAATTATGGTCTATATGCAAATGCTTCGAACAAAGTTGAAAGTTCTAGATCTTACATATGGTCAGGGGACAGGTTGGTTGATGAATTCCTTTACGGCTTTATATATATATATATATATATATATATATATATATATATATATATATATATATATATATATATATATATTTTTTAATTTTATATAGAGTAAAATATAGAAATTGTCCATGTGGTATTTCAAATTCTGCGATTTTGTCCCTACACTTTTTTTTCGTGATTTTTATCGCTATGATTTTCAAATTTCATTTTTCCGTCCATTTTGACCTAAAATGACCAAAATACCCTTATAATAACTTTTTTTTTTAATTATAAGGGTATTTTGGTCATTTTATAAGGGTTTTTTGATCATTTTAGGTCAAAATGGTCGGAAAAATGAAACTTGGAAACCATAGGGACAAAATTACGAATAGAAAAGTTTAGGGACAAAATCGCAGACTTTGAGATAGCACAGAGCCAATTTCTGTAATTTACTCCTACGTTTAAATAATTAGTAGACTTAAAAATTAACTATATATATTATTTTCTTCTAGGGAACACAGCTCTCATATATCATCACAGAAAACTATTGGCACTGTCAGAAGGAGATAAGCCATGTAAGCTTTTCACTTACATTACTTTATCATATGTTTTGTAATAATCTTGAATAATAATTGAAAAATTATACAAATTTTTTAAATTTCAGATGCTATTAAAGTGTTAGAGGATGGTGACCTACAAACTCTTGGCTTGATGGATTATGATAAAAGACTTTCTCACACCTTCACTGCTCACCCAAAGATCGATCCAGTCACTGGTAAATACTAATCATGTGATTATTTTAATGTAATTAAATTATTTATTTTGGCATTTTTTGGTTTCAGGTGAGATGTTTGCATTTGGATATTCACAAGCACCACCATTTGTCACATACCGTGTGATTTCAAAAGATGGTGTTATGAATGATCCTGTCCCAATTACAATACCAGAATCAGTTATGATGCATGATTTTGCAATTACTGAGAATTATGCAATATTCATGGATTTACCACTATACTTTAAGCCAAAAGTATGTATTTCTTCTTCTATTTCAATTTTATTGAAAGACCTCCTTAGATTAATATTTTTTACCTGTGATCTTCCAAATTCTATGATTATGTTCTTATACTTTTAATTTCGTTTTTTAATCCATACTTTTTAATTTCACGATTTTTGTCCCCATGTTCTTCAAATGGATGAAAAAAATGAAATTTTGAAGATCACACGGACAAAAATCGCGAAATTCAAAATCACAAGGATAAAAAAACGAAAAAAAATACACGGACAAAATCGTAGAATTCGAAGGACCAAGAGATCATTTCTGTAATTTACTCTATTTTTAATTATTAATTTTTAATCATAGGTATATATAGAAATATAAAGTACCACTTATTATTATTATTTTTTAAACTTTTTTTTGTGTGGCTATTTTGCTATATATAGGAAATGGTGAAGGAAAAAAAGTTGATTTACATATTTGATGCAACAAAGAAAGCTCGATTTGGTATCCTTCCCCGTTATGCAAAGAACGAGCTCCAGATTAAATGGTTTGAGCTTCCAAATTGCTTCATATTCCATAACGGTGAGACTCTTTTTTCTGTAATTCCAATTGTACCCTTGATTATTTTTGAAGATATTGATTATTTTAATTAATATTGATAATAAAATGATATGAGATGACATAGACATAGCCATACCTTAATTTATATTGCTTTGCCATGTACTAATTCAAATTATTTTGAAAACTTAAACGATAGTTATCTTATCTTATTAATCACTTGTTTAAAGTTTTCTAAAAGACGTAATACAATTATTATAATTTAATCTTTTTTTTTTTACTTATTACAGCAAATGCTTGGGAGGAAGGAGACGAAGTTGTTTTGATTACGTGTCGTCTTCAGAATCCAGATTTGGATATGGTTGGTGGAGGTGTTAAAGAAAAACTAGACAATTTCACAAATGAGCTGTAAATTTATTATTCCTTAATTTGCATTAAAACTTTATTAGTTATTACTTATTACAGTGCTTTTTCTCTAATTCTTTACCTCCATTTCTCAGGTATGAAATGAGATTCAACATGGAAACTGGTCTTGCTTCTCAGAAAAAGCTGTCAGAATCCGCTGTTGACTTTCCTAGGGTCAACGAGTACTACACCGGCAGGTAAATTATCATCATCATCATCATTATTATTTTATTATTATTTTTTATTGTTATTATCAGTCCAAAATGCATTTTAGTACCTTGAACTTGGCTGACTAGGTCTTCTACTACCCTGAACTATTAAAGGTGCATGATGCTACCCTGAACTTGACAAAATGGTCGATTTAGTACCTTGACTCATAAATCTGGTCTTGTTTTTTCATGTTCTAATATTAACATATTGAGATGAATGTATATTTTTTAGTCCGTCAAAAACTTAACGAAAGTAAATTAAGTAAGAAAATGCGAACAAATTAATGAGTCGGAGTACTAAATTGACCATTTTGTCAAGTTCAAGATACTAAAATGTATTCTGGCCTGGTTAATATTACTATTTATCTTACTTTTAATTAATAATATATTTATTTTTGTTTTTGTGAGTTCAGGAAACAACGATTTGTGTATGCAACTAGGCTGGACAGCATTGCAAAAGTAACTGGCATAGTTAAATTTGATTTACACGCAGAACCCGAATCAGGAAAAACAAATCTTGAAATTGGAGGAAATATTCAAGGAATATTTGAATTGGGGCCTGCTAAATTCGGTTCAGAAGCAATATTTGTTCCTAAAAAACCCGGAACCGATTCTGAAGAAGATGATGGTTACTTGATCTTTTTCACACACGATGAGACCTCAGGGTATACATACATTACATTACATTATTTATTTATTTATTTATTTATTTATTTTATTCGTTACATATTAGTCAGTATTTAAACTTAAAATGTATGATGATAATTTTTTGTTTTATTTGTAGAAAATCATCTGTGACAGTTATAGATGCGAAAACAATGTCTCCAGATCCAGTTGCAGTTGTTCCATTGCCTCATAGAGTTCCATACGGTTTCCATGCCTTCTTTGTCACAGAGGTTAGTCAAATTATATTTCTTTTAATATTAAAATTGTACTCCCTCCGTCCCTAAATAAAGTTCCCATTTTGCCTTCAAATTTTGTCCCTAAATAAAGTTCTCATTTCTCAAATATAAGGGGCCCACTTAATATAATAATATTATTACCAATACTTTCACCACTAACTATCTCTTAAAACACTTTCGCTCTCCAATCAAACCTTATATTTTAATCAAAAGTAATACCAAATACCCCACCACTAACTATCTCCTAAAATATTGTGCCCAACACAAATGGGAACTTTATTAAGGGACGGAGGGAGTATTATTTAGCGAATTTCTTGTTTTTTTTGTGATGTTTTTTACAGGAGCAAATTCAGGAACAAGAGAATTTCTGAGTCTTTTGGAGGTCAAAACATATGTTATTACAAAGGCGTATAGGCGCTAATGCTTTATACGTCATATACACGATTACTGCGATACATATGTCTATTTGTTTCTTTATAAGCCGTTTCAATATAATGGTATTATGTTAATGCCGTTATGTTATTGTTTACCAACTCTTATGTATTGCTAAGTAATATATTGTGGTCAGAAAGTAGGAACAATGGGCAAAGCTAAGATAAACTTAGGTCAGTGTTAGCGAAATTATTGTTAATAAATGAAATATTATATAAAAGGGATTAAGAATGCAAATGGATTAAGGTTTAATGAAGGATTTCATTGTAAAAGGTTTTCATTTTCTAACCATCTAGTAAAAACTAGTGTTAAAAGTGTTAAAAAAATGATCTATTAGGAGTTACGGAAATATTTACCAGATGATCAACATACGGTTTAAAAATGATCTTGACAGCGGTTAGGTTACGTATACGTATAAAAAAGGATCATTTTATCGAATCCGTTCAAAAAAGAAAATACCCTTTTAAAAAGCATGAAAAAAAAAAAAAAATTTGTGAGAGGTAATATATTTAAATACCACTCAAGTATTCCAATTTATAATCTACAAACTTTAGAAGAAGGTCGATAACAAAATATAGATATTCTTGCTTTGGGATAGGGACTAAATGTGCAAATGGTAATCTTCTAATTTGGGGTGTTCGTAATTACTAAAACGATAAGTGGTCTCTCTGTAATTACTTGAAATATGGGTGGTCTCTTTGAAATAACTTCTATGCGTTCTTTTTCGCTTAAAACCCTTCCAAACACCACAAAACCCTAGCCCCAAAACTAGTTCTCGCCGACGCCATAAAAGCCAGCCGAACTCACATCCTGCAACAATTCCGTTTTGCGGTAATCTAAATTTATGTGTATATGCATCTATATATCTGCAAAACATGAAACAAAAATCACAGTTTTTTTTTTTTTTTTTGTAAGTTCTGTATCTAATTTGGAACAAAGGAACTCTAAATGCGTGCTTCGCAATTTTGTTCCAATGTTGCTTTTACTTTTAGCTTACGATCTTATTATAATTTGGAAAATCCTGCTTATTAGCATAAGGTTATAGCTTAATTATGATAATGTGAACTTATAATTTAGAATAAGCTTGCGAAACTTGATTCCTGCTCATTTCAAGCTATCTGCTGCTGATTTGTTTTAGTTCATTTGCTTTGTTGTTGTGCAAATTCTAACTAATATAATAACTTTTAGACTGATCTGTGCTTAATGTCATTTACTTTTAGCTTACGATCTTGTTATAATTTGAAAATCCTGCTTATTAGCTTAAGGTTATAGCTTAATTATGATAATGTGAACTTATAATTAAGAATAAGCTTACGAAACTTGATTCCTGCTCATTTCAAGCTATCTACTGATTTGTTTTAGTTCATTTGCTTTGTTGTTGTGCAAATTGCATTATTAATATTAATATTCTCGATAACCCGATGATGAAATATTTAGTAATCTGAATATGTGCATGTAATTTACAAATGTGGTGCTCCCTTACGCTTTACATATAAGCGTAAGGTAGAGGAACCACAACTGCATATCAGGCTGATAATAGGCATTCTGAGGGATGTATTTTCATGTGTAAATCAAAAAGTTTGTACTAGGATTGAAGACGGTATACATTTTAGATCCATAAAGGGGTTTTGATATAGATGATATTTTTCACCTGTTTACTTAAATCACTAGATTTTGGTTATGTAATACTCCCTCCGTCCCTAAATAAAGTTCCCATTTCACCTTGAATTTTTGTCCCTAAATAAAGTTTCCATTTCACAAGTTGATGGGGTCCACTTAATAAAATAATATAATTATCATGGACCCCACTACTAACTATCCACTTATTATCTTTCTCTCTCCAAACCAACTTTATATTTTAATCAAATTTAATACCAACAACCCCACCACTAACTTTTTCCTTAAATATTGTGCCCAAGACAAATGAGAATTTTATTTAGGGACGGGAGGGAGTATGTGTTATCTCACATAATTTTTAATTGTTTGAGGATGATGTGTCCGTTTATTGTTGTTTTTCTAATGCAACTTTCATGTGGTGATGTGATTTATCATTGACATTTTTACTTGTTAAATAATGCATTTACATTTTAATCTAGAGGGGGTGATGTTCATACCACAACTTTTACTTTATCTACCACAACTCTTGCTTTATATACTTGTACATTTAGCTGTAAACTTGTATAGTGTGGTATAAGAAGTAAAAGTTGTGGTGTAGAAATGAATTCCCTTAATCTAGAGGATGGGGTTTGACCTAGTAAACATCTAGCAGATAGTCGTCAAAGAATTATTCAAAAATAACCGCAAACAAGGATTAGGCTATGTATATCACGAACAAAACTCTGGGAAGCTCATAATAAATTGGAATACCATTTTAATTTATTTCAAAACTTATATATTCTGACTTTGATTTTGATTACACATCTTTTTTCTTTATAATTTCGTATGGGTCAAACAATCCGATCTTTAAAAGCAACTACAAAAAGATTAGACCTCTGCTAACGGTGCTCGTCTTCACCTTGTTGCTTTCGTCAGTTTGGTGACATCATTGGCATCGCTTTGTCAGTTTCTTTTAGTCATGCATTGGAGATTTGTACATTTTGCAACATATTTTGTACTTTGCGAAGGAAGTGGAGAGTATTGTTGACAGAAGTTTGTCGGTTTAGAAGTGATGCTAATATGATAAAACTAATGAAGAAAAATGAGTGGGTAACTATTGGGTTTAAGACCAAAGGGTCTTTGGCCTAGCGGTATGATGTTTGACTCTCATCCTTGAGGTCTGGAGTTCGAGTCCCGTCGTGGACATATGTGGTAATTAGGAGTAGATTAGATTTGCCGTTTCAAAAAAAAAAAAACTATTGGGTTTAAGATTTTCTTAAAGGGGATGATTTTCTTACCACAACTTTGAATGCATGTACCACATCTAATGCTTAATATACTTGTACAGTTTAGCTGTAAAATTTTTATTATGTAATATAACCATTAAAAATTGTGGTAGCAATATCAATTCTCATTTCTCAAACACTAAAGTATAAAAAACACTGCTTACATAAGCAAACAAGTGAATATGTGGTTAAGAAATTTAATGCCAAATGGCGGGAAACATGGGAGATATGAAGGAAACGTGGTTGGGGGGATTACGGTTGTTAGTTTGTTGCCAAGGAAGAACCAAACCAAGTACTGCCCGACCTGCCCAAACTGCCCGTTAAAAAGGACTCAGCGTCAAACTTACCTGCCCCTATTACTTGTCATGCCACCTAGCTATCCCCACTCGACATAGGTGGTCCACACTTTATTAAATAAGAATAAGTATAAGAATAAATAAAGAGAAAAATAATCGTGACCTAACATTAAGAACACGTATTGCCCCTTGCACACCTCACCAAGAGTGGTACTTCCTCCGATTTTGAAATAAGTGATACACATTTCATATTTGGTGTATCAAAATAAGTGATACATTATGAAATGTTACTTTATTTGGTAAAAAGTAGTGGACCTTACATCCACTAACTACTTACTTTAACAAAGTGAAATGAACCATGTACTCTTACTTTTACTTTTAAACATTATTAACCCCAATTTATTCAAAAATTGTGAGACTCATTCTCCACTAACCATCCAATTAATCTAATTTAACCCTAATTATCATTTTTTGTCTTAAAAAACGTGAATCCAACAATGTATCATTTATTTTAAATTAGAGGAAGTATAAACTAAATTTCAACTTGGCCAAAGTTTTGGGCGTAAGTCACATACTTGAGTGTGTTTTTTTCTAACATCAGATTGTATATCAAATCAATTAAAATTTTAATTTATGTTCTTAATGATTCCATGAATAACACATGATTTATAGCTTTGCGGTATTTGAGTGCCTGTTACAAATTTCTTGAAGACGATATAAAAATTCAATTTCTACTAAATTAGCTATGTTTTCAAATATTTCTCTTTTCCAACTTCTGCATAGATGTGTTTATTGTCCCCGGTAAAATAGTTTTTTATATTATTATATCAATATACATGTTCCTTTCACAGTCTTATTCGTGAAATAACACGTATTATTATTAAAAGTCTAAACATTTTTATCATATTTAATATTTTCTCTAATTTTGTTTTCTATTGTATAAATACCTTGGTATCTGGTATGTGTATTATCAATATATGCGACACGGTTTATTTTGACATCTTCCAAATAATCCTATCTTTTGTGTTTAATCTTGTTTTCAAAGAAAAAAGGATAAACACAGCCATGAAAAATATAAATAGTGTCAAAATTCATAATAATACAACACCATCTAATTTCACCAAAAGCAGGATATGTAAAAGTGAGATGTAAATTGTTTCTTGAAAAACTTCTAACAAATGATCGAAAGGGTGTGATGTTATACATTTATATGTATATGAATATCTTAAAAAGATAAAAAGAAAATGTAATGTCCGTTAATATAAAACATAAGGATAGACATATAAAGTATGTAAATCTATAAAATATGAGCAATTTTCTCCAAATTTAATTTATTCAATTTTCTCCTTAACAGCGACATAGATAGCGACGTTGGCGTGAACTCTAAATAATTTTATTATATTAAATTATATAAATCCAACAAATATCATGAATAAATAAATACAACACCATTTCTTTGTTAAATGTTAATCGTCTCTCTAATATTAAATTCTAATTGTTTAATTAATGTGTGATCATCAACAATTGGATTAATGAGGTTGAATGCAATTTCAGTATCATCTTAAAGATTCTAATCTTCTACTCCCTTCCGACAACATCAAAAAGGTAAGTCAATTCTATCCTAATTTTCAATTCAATTAGGGCTTCCTGTTTCAAATTGATTGGTTATGTGATTATATATTTATGTATCTAACTCCATATACAAACATGAAGTTAGAAATAACTTGTATTCATAAATTAATTCATCGCTATATGTTCAGCAATCGATTGCTTCGAGCTAGATTTAGATTTACCAGTTTTAATGCGTTTTTGAGGAAATTGAGTGATCGACGATGTAGAATTACTTGATTTATGGATTCGATTTTGCTCATTTTGCATTATGATTGTGTTAATGTGTTGATTAACTTGCAATCCATGGCTGATGTTCGAAGGATACACGAATAATGCCGACAAAACCTCGAGATGACGATCAAATTTCTCCATCAACAGTTTATTCACAGCCATGGTGGCACGGAACTGGAAATGGTGTGATGTCATCTTTTGGTGAAACGAATGGTGTTATTCAGGTTGGATCTCAATTACAAACTACTAGTAATCATGTTGTTGAAGATACTGATTCCTCAGCCCTAAATTCTGGTATATATATCGATGAATTATATTTGATTAGATACTGTAAAATTCCACTAATTTTTGCTACTGATTTGGGGAATCATTATGTTTGTTTATTTATTTAATTTTTTTTTTGTTAATTTAAAACACTAGAACTGCAGTAATTACATCAAAACCAATATTTCAGGACTGGATGTGAATAATCAAGAGCAGCAAATGAAACTTGTGGGCCACTCGATCGTAATAAGAGTTTAATATAAATGATTACTAATTAGAGTTTAATATAAATGATTAGCAATATACTTATGAAAAGGATTTTGCAGGTTTTAACTTCTTATCCATATCAGGATCCACATTATATGATGACTTATGGAACACAGGTGAGAATGCAATAAACCATTTTTTAATTAGTTAATTTTATGTTTAATGTAGTTTATAACTTTATTTACTAACCGATTGTGGGACCCATTGCAGGCACACCCACAGTTAGTTGGAATCCATCCAACTAGAATGCCATTACCCCTACAAATGGAAGAAGAACCTGTTTATGTTAATGCAAAACAATATCATGGAATTCTCAGAAGAAGACAGTCCAGAGCTAAAGCAGAATTGGAAAAGAAAGTTGTTAAATCCAGAAAGGTACAATTTTTTATTTATTTTTATGATAATTTGTTAATATTATTGTTTTAATCATTTGATATTTAGAGATAAAAACATGACCAAATTGAGCCGGTCAAAATAGTCTTATTATGTAGCACAATTATGCATATTTTTGACTTACAAAAGTCAACTTATGTTATTTTACCGTGTTAGCCCTATCTTCATGAATCAAGACACCAACACGCCATGAAAAGGGCTCGGGGTTGCGGAGGTCGTTTTCTCAATACTAAAAAAGTCAACACTGACAAAAAGTCAAACTCCACGCAACAGAGGGAGTCAAAATCAGGTCTAATGCAATCATTCAATTCCATAAGTTCGGATCGTTTGTCCACTGAAAAATCTTCAATCTTTGAAGATGTACTCAAAAGTAACACATCCTCAAACGGCAATAACCACAGTTTGTCATCAACATACAGTTATAATTTCATGGGCAGGGAAGAGGGAGTGCATTACTTCAAAAGGGACAAGGGTAGTTTGGTAAATCAACTCCCGAAAAAGGATTCGTATTACAAATGAGAAAATAAGGTCAGTATCACTTTGGGAAATATATATGTTTCAATACCATGCTTCTGAAAACCTAACTGGCCATTGATCCCAAAACCGGATGATGTCATAAATATTTTAAAAATATGAGTAAATTACACGGATGGTCCTTTAAGTTTATAGCAAATTTCACCAATGGTCCTTTAGTTTCAAAAATTACACTGATGGTCCTTAATTCTGAAAGGTTTTTCACCGATGGTCCTTTACACTAACTGACGTTAATTTATTCTGTTAACTCACCCCATGTACAATACACGTGAGGGTAAAAAAGTCATTTTTAATTTCTTTTCTTAATTTTTTTTTATCTTAAATAAAAGTTTTTAGTTTAAGAATAAAAAGAAAATAAATGAAAAATGACTTTTTTACCCTCATGTGCATTGCACATTGGGTAAGTTAACTAGAAAAAATTAACGTTAGTTAGTGTAAAGGACCATCGGTGAAAAACTTTTCAGAATTAAGGACCATCAATGTAATTTTTGAAACTAAAGGGCCATTGGTGAAATTTGCTATGAACTTAAAGGACCATCCGTGTAATTTACTCTAAAAATATTAAAAACTTGGAAACTTAAATAAGTGGATTTTTGGTTGATGCTGCAGGGATGCAGATATATGTTGTTCTGTTCCTGTTCTCTCAGGCAATTCATTCTTGGCTTTGGTTACTTGTGTTCTCTCCTGGGGTTACCTTCTCACAATCCCTTTGTGCAATGTGGACTTGTACCATTTAGGAAAAAAGGTTGTACATTTTGAAACCTCAAAAGAATGTTCTCGAATACTTGCAAAGGTGTGGTATTGTCTCACGGGACAGCTTGTGAATGTTTTAGTGAATCATGTTAAAAGCGGTGTTGTTGATATCATATATTTCCCAGTGAAATATAAATATTCGACATGGTTTATAGACTTTAGTTTTCTCATTCCCACAAGATTCTTCGATTTCCTCATTTTCGGGCTACATTTCATCTCTGGAAATAACCCCAAACACAGGCTTGAAATCGAATTTGCAGCCATAGCCTAAGGCCCAAATGATTCAGATAAAACAAAATATCTTTAATCTACCCAACTGATAACGTGATATAGGGGTCAGCATTTGGACCGAAAAAACCGAACCGAAAACCGATCGAAACCGAACCAAACCGTTAACATGTTATCGGTTTCGATTTTGAAAATTCATCGTTTTCAGTTTCAGTTCTATCGGTTTCGGTTCGGTTTTTGAACCGAGCTCACCCCTAACGTGATATATATATTACGACCAAAACCAATTACGAAGTGTAATGGAAAATGGAAATACTTTTCTAAATAAAAAATTTTAATATATATTACGACCAAAACCAATTACGACCAAATGAGTATATCACCAATAAATTTAGACAAATATCAAGCAATTGAAAAGTACAAAATACAACAAAGTGGTTTATAACTATAGATATAACATATAACATACAAAACTGTGAAAAGAATAGAAGAAATACATATACGTATGCAGTCTTACAACTATGCAGTAACTGTAATAATTTAAAACAACTGAAATAAAATCTCCATCTCACACAGACCTTAAATATCCATTTGTTAACGTAACTTAAAAACAATATATTCAACAATTGATTCCACAAAACTTCACATCCGGACCGGTAACTTTAGTGGTAAACGGGTCAATCCGGACCCACAATAGCGAGAAAATAGAAGCAAGTAAAATCGACCACACCACAACAATGGTAGGCGTGCGATTTTGCTTCCCCATAAGACCCTTGAGAAACGGGTAAAGATGAACAATCACCCAAAACGCGAAAAACAGTTTTCCAAAAAGCGGTCCCCACGACTGGTAACCGCTGTTAATCGCGTACGATATTCCGGCGACCACTCCGACCAAGTTCACGATCAGGAGAGTCGTCGGCGGGATGAGAAGAGTCGTCCATTTGAACAGATAGAGCTCGGCGAAATCACCGTCTTCATCTGACGCCTTTGACGTGACCGTGAAATTGGTGTCGATTCCGGCGAGTACTTTCAGTAAACCCTGGAAAACGGCGAATAGATGAGCGGAAACACCTCCTATGACCCAAAACTGCTCGTTCCTCCACCATTCGTCGATTCCGACACCACTCCATCTCATTTCGAGAATACCGGTGGCGAAAATTGAAAGAAAGAGCGATATAAACCATAAACTCGCCAGATTACTGATCTGCAATTAGAGCATCCCCAATGGTTAACCTTACAAAAGCTTATTACTTTTGCCACATCAACACTCTACTAACCAAAAAGTTATTCTTAAATAACATTTCCAATGGTTAAGCTTTTACAAAAGCTTTTTTACAATATTTCTAATTCATCTTTATCTATCTTAAATGTTTCATATATACCCCTATATATAAATTGACAATTTTTTTTGACATCTTATAAAACTTAATATTTTTAAAAATATTTCATACAAAAGTATTATAATAATTGACATTAAAATTTTTAAATAAATAAAAACATTACATTGCAAATATTAAAAAAAAACACAAGTTTAAAACTATAGCTCATATCTAAGGCTTAAAATGAAAAGTTATTAAATATAGAGGGACTAAAAGAGACAAACATGATAAGTTCATTAAAAGGTTAGTAGAAAAAAAGTCATTGCAATAAGTCTCAATGGTAAAAAGTCTTTCAAAAGCTTATTGAAATAGTAATAAGCTTTTGAAAAAACTACCATTGGAGATGCTCTTACAAATCGTTAATTAATTTAAGGAAAATGTTAATGACAGCCCTTATTAAGAAGACAAAATACATAAAAGACAACCCCCTGAATTTTAGGAATATTACTTTTTTAATCAATGTACAAGCTTTTTATGCATGTTAGTGACAGCCCCATTAGCAAAACCCTTAATTTAATTGATTACTATTTAAATCTGTGAAATTGATCGATTAGTTACCTGTGGGATGATAAATTTTCCGGTGAGAAGACAGACGGCGGGAAGAGTACAGTACACGAGAAGAGGAACCGAGGTGATTGGGTAAATAGTTGTGTTAATATACGCAAATCTCTCGAGCCATTTTAGCCTGCCGGAATATCCATACCAAATCGGACAATGGCGGCTGAAGAGAATCTCAACGGACCCTAACGCCCACCGGAGCACTTGATTCAGACGATCGGAGAGATTAATAGGGGCGGAACCCTTGAACGCCGCCCTAGGCGGCATACAGTAGATCGACCGCCATCCACGCGCGTGCATCTTAAATCCCGTTAAAATATCTTCCGTAACGGAACCGTAAATCCAACCGATTTCGTTTCCCCAATCGGTTTTATCTTCGTAACCGCAACTGATGACATGGATCGCTTCTTTGAGTAACGTCTCCGGTGCTGCAGATTGAGGCACGCCGCCGTTCTCCATGAGCGTTGACGCGACAAAAACGGCGGATTGACCGAATCGTTTCTCGAGTGACATTTGTGACATCAGCAGTGATTTCTCGTCGTCAAATCCGGTACCTTCAACTCCTTCTTCAATGTCTTCCAGATTGAATGCTGGAACCGTTGGATCGATTGGTTTCTTTTTATCAGATCCTTTATTGCTTGATTTTGAGTTTTTCTTCCGTGATCCACCGAAACAGGAGGAAAACAAACCGTTTTCTCTCTTTTTCTTTGGTTTAAGTGGTGGTTCGTAACCGTATAATGCTGTTCTGTTGAACACACATCCAGTACCCACGTAAACTGGACCTTGGATTCCATCTAAACCTCTTAAATTAATCTGATTTTATCAAATATATAATCTTATCAGTAATCAACCTTTATATTTTGGTCAGAGAAGAAAAAAAGAACAAAAATTTATAAGGGTATTTTGGTCATTCTTATTTATAATAGACAAAATTAATAAAATTTGAAGACCAAAGGGATAAAAATCACGAAAATAGAAAGCAAGACACTAAAAAACGAAATTAAAATTATAAGGATAAAATGATGAAATTTGAAAGAGCACTGGACAATTTCAGGAATTTACTCTTTATCTTATAATAAGTTGAAAAAGATAGATTAAGAAACTTACATCGAAGAAGACTGTATTTCTGTTAGCATATCGATCGTTTCTATCGATTCCATCAAATCTTTGAGGAAATTGGACATAACAGACGTATTTTCCAAGATTTGGGTCCATCATAAAGCACATAGCTTCTCTAATAGCCTTACTGTTGTTAATGTAATGATCACAATCAAGATTCAACAAAAACGGACCGTTTGTAAGGACTGCGGATACACGAACCTGCATGTAGCAACATTCAAAGTTATGGGTTGTTTATGTCAATATCATAAAATTGAAGGTCATATATGGAAGTTACTTACAAGTGCATTCATGGCACCAGCTTTCTTGTGATGTTGAAATCCAGGACGTTTTTCTCTTGACACGTATACTAATCGTGGTAATTCGTTTCCCTCACTATCAAGCCCTCCATTTTGACCCAAGAAAACCTGAAAAAGATAATTTATTTATTTATTTAACACCAAATTTGATATTATTATTTATTACAAGTGTCAATTAACTATTAATCTGGTGGGGAAAAAAAAGATTTTGTTTTTTTTTTTTTAATTTGAGTAAAATGACCTGTATCATTCCTGGATGATCTCTGGTATTATTCCCAGGCCATGGTGTACCATCTTGCATGATCCATCCTTCATCAGGAACTTTCTGAGCCTTTGCAACAAGCCCGTTTACACGGATTTTGAATTCTTCATATTCTCTCTGCATTTTAACAAATAATCCATCAAGAGATAGCTCATGTAGAATTACAGTAAACGGGTCAAAATTGACCCATTTATAAGTAAACGGGTCCAAATTGGCCCATTTATAAGTAAACGGGTCAAAATTGACCCATTTATAAGTAAAAGGGTCCATTCTGACCCATTTATAAGTAAACGGGTCAAAATTGGCCCATTTATAAGTAAACGGGACAAAGTTGACCCATTTATAAGTAAACGGGTCAACATCGACCCATTTATAAGTAAACGGGCCAATATTGACCCATTTATAAGTAAAAGGGTCCATTTTGACCCATTTATAAGTAAACGGGTCAAAATTGGCCCATTTATAAGTGAACGGGTCAAAATTGCCATACATATCAGTAGAACAATTGATCTACTAGCATGTTAAAAAAAGAATCCCACCTTCATGGCTCTACGATCTTTTACAAATGTTGGTTGGATTTTATCTTTCAAATAATCAATCTTCTGGGAAAAGTACCATTCGGGAGCCCGTGGTTCAATTTGATATTTCTTGCAAAACGGGACCCACTTTCTTGCGAATTCTGATGTTTCAGATAACGACTCAAATGACAGCATGGCAGCCCCGTCATCAGACACGTAGCATGACACTTTGTCAACTGGATAGTCAACTGCCAGGATGGATAAGACAGTGTTTGCTGTGACAAGTGGCGGTTCTTTTAACGGGTCAACAGTACTCACAAATATGTCAACAGCAGCTAGTTGTGATGGTTCTCCTTCTCGTTCATATCTATCAAATAATTTTGTATTAATATATATAATTTTTCTTTTCTTTTTTTGCCAATATATTTTATTAGCCTAAACTTGGCTGACCATGCCTTCTACTATCGACAATTAAAGGTGCAACATGGTACCCTGAATTTGACAAAATGGCTGATTTAGTACCCTGACTCATTAATTTGATCACATTTTTTACTTGATTCACGTTCGTTGGAGCTTTTGACGGATTAAATAATATACGTATTAGAATCAAATCACGTGAGAAAACAAGACCAAATTAGTGGGTCATGGTACTAAATCGACCATTTTGTCAAGTTTAAGGTACCATGATATATCTTTAATAGTTCAGGGTAGTAGAAGACCTAGTCAACCAAATTCAGGATAGTAAATTGCATTTTGGCCTTCTTTTTCTAATAAAATGTAAAAAAAAGGATAGTTGTATTACCTTAGGGATAACCGATCAAGATAAGTCTCACGGTTAATCGGGAGCCATTTAGGAAACTGATCCAAAATCCAAGATACTGCAAACCAAATCTCACAAATAACAGAGAGTAGCCACAACGGGTATGCATTTGTCACAGGATTTGTGATCCGATAATGCAAGAAAATACAAAGAATAACCAGCCGAAGAACGATAACCATTCTGTATGGATTTATCCTGGATGAAGGAATTGATACTTTTCTTGAAAGTGGTTGACGTGCTTCATCGTTCCTTTAAAAGTAGAAAAATTAATATTAAATATATACTCCCTCCGTCCCACAAAAAACTTCCCATTTGACATGAGCACAAGTTTTAAGGGGATAGTTAGTGGTGGGGATATTGACAATAATTTTGATTAAAATATAAAATTGGTTTGGAGAGAGAAAGATGGTTAGTGGATAGTTAGTGATGGGGTCCTTAGTAATAATAGTATTTTATTATGTGGAGCCCATCAATTGAATGAAATGGGAAGTTTTTTGTGGGACAAAAAATTAAGATCAAATGGGAAGTTTTTTGTGGGACGGAGGGAGTATTAATTAACAAAATAAAATCTTTTTTTTTTAATATTAAACAGACTTACAGCAATGAATCATCAACCACATCAGTACTAGCATCAATATCTTGACCTCTTTCAGAAGCAGCACGACTAGTTGTCATTGGAACCACATTTTTGTCCTGTTTCATTTTCCATCCATCAACTCTCTCTTTCCAGGCCAGATTTCCTAATCCTGTGGATCCGAATTCTTTCACGGGATCTACAACTCTAATATTGGCTGCAAAAACAATTTAATAACTTCAAAATTGGAGCTTTTTTTTATATATAACTCAATTGTCTTGTTACTGAAGCAAAAGGACATACGGGATTGATTCACATATGCAGAGTAAGGGAGAGAATGTGTGAGTCTTTCACCACCATGTGGAGGAGAAGATACCGAAAGGCGTTGAGGAGATGCAGCAGATAACTCACCAGAAACCTGAAGAAAAGTAAAACATATTTGATTTGATTCGTATATATGCAAGAAATTTAAAAAAAAAAAGGTAATGATTGGTACCTCCTGTCCACTGGTGAGTAATGGTATGTTGTTATGAGAGACCTCTTTATCATAATTTGGAGCGTTAGTTTCGTCTCCTCGTCCATAAGTCATGTGCCAGCTCAGCATGCGTTCAGCAGTCTTCTGTTTCTCACTTTGAGTTTGTGAAGAAAAGGGGAAATTGGTTGTTTCATCATCAACATCAACATCCTCCATACTGTCTCCAGCAATAGCAGGGCTTCCTGTGTTCAATCAAGTTATTCATCAATCAAGGATAAAAATGTAAGTTGAAACTAATCAAAAACAGTAATGAACAATTAAGAAATGTGTTTTATAAAACCTTTATGTCGTTTGTATCTGGTTTTGCATTGAGGGCAAGACTGATTGCCATCCTTGCGCTCATATTCATAGCATGGCCTGCAAACTGGAAATGCACAAACATCACAAGCAACGAATTTATCTCCTTTGGCTGTGGTGCCAACAGAATCACCACAGATCTGGCAAACCTGACCTCCAACATTCTTCATAGATGTTCCCTGCTCAATCCGAATATCACGTTTCAAATTAGATTAACTTTGATCACACATCTATGATCTAACATATATTTAGTAAAATATTCCAGTGTTAAAATGAAAACGCAGATGAGTAAAACTGAAGCAATTGACCTAAAAAGTGTAATTAGTCAAATACAATTATGATCATACTACTAATACTAACCCCAGTCTCTCCTTCCGATTCCATCGCTCCTAGCTGAGAAGAGCAATCAATCAACTCAAATTTCAACGATCAATCGCCGCCAGCAATCATAACCACGGATCTGTAAGTGATATCACCGAATCCAATATGAATTTCAATTAAATCTTATTAAACATCGAGATTCGAGACTGGATACGCAATATCAGATCAATTAATGTAAATTTGTTGACTAATAGACTCCATTAGTGTAATACATTTATGAAATCGAAACAAAACATTCGTACCTCGGGAGATCTGGAGTTAATGGAATCACGCAGGCCGCAGCACGGAAATCAAGTAAGTCAAACTTAATTGGACATCAATGGAGTAATTAGATCAAATCTGAGCTGAGAAAAAGTAGGGATCTGATGGATCGAGTGGTGAAGGAAGAGTATTATTGGGAAGCACAAGGGACTGTTGCCGTAAATATTTAAAATATATATAAATGCAAATTGCAAAGTGTGTGTTATTCCAATGATACAAGATGTTCCAGCTGTTTAACGGTGATGTATAATTGTATAAATCGCTAACAGACATGAAAGCTAAACATTTTATTTTTCTAATCGTTATACGAAGTATATACATCTTAACCGTTTATTTGGTCATTTCTAAATATTTTCTGACAATGAGATAAATGTTTGCATAATGAATTAATTGAATATTAAACTTTTAAAAAATTATTTTTAAGTATTTACTGCTAGATTATCACAAGAAGCAGATTATGAAAGCTAAACATATTCCAATTAATTGAAGTTATTTAAAGTTTCTTGTAGGTCAATTAATTGCTATTATACTATATTTAAAAAAATCTGCAACGACATGAAAACAACCTAATTTTTTTAACTAAACATATAATACATGGTTTTTTCTTATAAAACAGGACATGTAAAATTTTGTTGCTTAGTAACATAAATCCATACTTTTTAGTACTTTCTTTTTTTCTAATTATCTTATTCGTAATTTAAATGACATTTCTAGTAATATTTGTAGATTAATCAGATTTTATATCTAATGCTATTGTTTTTGACCTAGTCGAGAATTCAATCACCATTAGACCTGTGCCAACCGTCCGTCAGCGGCACCCGTCGAGGCCCTTTTTTTGCCGTCGCCCCACGACGCCGTTGGCACGGCCGCGTCGTGGGTGGCGTCGCCGGAGTTACGTCTGGATGAAGACGGGTGAGAGAATGCCGTCGTAGAGGGAGAGGGGGAGAGAGAGAGAGAGGGGGAGGGGAAGAGAGAGGGGTAGGGGAAGGGGTTGGGTTGTACATCATGCTTAAAATCTTGTACATTTTTCATTTTTTTAATAAAAAATTGCTTATTTTCTCTGTTTTTTTATAATTTTTTTTTTCAATTTTAAAATAAATTATATATTTGTTTTAAGAATAAAAATATAATACTTTTTTTCAGAAAAAAATATGTTTTTTTTTTAAATTTTAATAAATGTAATTTTTTTAGTTTAATATCATTTTTTTATTTAAATAATGTATGTTTAAATTAATATAATTTATTTATATTATAATTATTTAATTTAATTAAAAATGATGATGTGGAAAGGATGGGTTTAGTGATGGGTTAGTGATGTGTAGGGTTGGCACGAACGTGTCAGTAGCGGGTCAGTAAGGATGCGATGACGTGGCGCTAGTGATGGGTTTAGTGATGGGTAAGGGTTGGGAGAGACCTTATGGACATAAGTTATATTTAGAGGTATATTAAATTATTAATATTAGTGATTAAATTTTTTTTGCTTTCCAATGCATTTAAATAAAATAAAGTAAAAATCAAATAATATAAACGTGACTTGCGTAAAAATTGTTTAAAAAGAAATGCTTAATAACAACGTCATACCCCACCAAATTATATATTTGGAAAGTGAAAGTTGAACATATAAATATAATTAAGTTTGTCTCTTTCTCGTATTTTGGATCAAGTCACCGACAGAAAATTTCGACTTTACAGCCTTAAACGAGTTATTTTTTTTTTAAGGCTGCTTGGTATTGGATAAGGTTTCACCATTTCGTCCATTTGGTTATCTTTTTTTTGGCGTTTTGATGGAGATTTATTGAAAAATAATATGGTTTGGTTGCTTAGTTAGTATCTGTCTATCTGATTATGCAAAATTTTCAGTATGACTGGTGTACCTATATTCACCAGCCTAAGAGCATCTCCAATGGTAGCTTTTTCTAAAACTTATTACTATTACAATAAGTCTTTGAAAGACTTTATACCATTAGAATACCTAGCTTTTTGAAAAGTTTATTGCAAAAACTTATTCTCTACTAAGCTTTTAATCATCTTTTAATGTTTGTCTTTCTTAATCCCCCATGTATAATAACATTTCATTTTAAACCTTAGATATGTAATATATAAATTCTTTATAATATTTTTATTAGTTAATAAATAAATTATATAATATCTAATGCTAATTATTACAATATTTATGTATGAAAATATTTTAAAAAATATTATATTTAGTAAGATTTTAAAAAATTGTCAAATTATATATAGAGGTATTTATAAAACATTTGAGATAGATTAAGCTAAATTAGAAATTTTGTAAAAGAAAAAGTTTTTTAGAAAGGTTAACCATTGAAGATGTTATTTAGGAAGATGTGGCAAAAGTAATAAGCTTTTGAGAGGTTAACCATTGGATGCTCTAATAAGTTTGTTCCAAACTCTTTGTTTCTTTTATGAAATTGGTCCTTGTAGTATTGCTCAATCTACAAGCTTAACCTGCAAGTTATATATAACGTATTTTTGGTCTAATAAAGTTTCTAATATATATGAGTATGAATATGTAACGTCGTTAAATTTTTAATAGTAGTAGTTAAAACTTAAAGACATACGGTATTTTGTTTGTGCATATGATTTGTGTAAGGACACTTTGAATTAGGGGTGAGCATTTGGGCCGAAAAATCGAAGCGAATTGAAAACCGACCGGAACCGAAATTCATCGTTTTCGGTTCTATCAGTTTCGGCTCAGTTCGGTCTTCGGAAAATGATGAACATTTGGCCTAAAAAAATCGAACCAAAACCGAACCTGACTGAAACCGAACCAAACCAAAATCGATAACATATTATCGGTTTTGAAAATTCATCGTTTTCGGTTCCGATTCTATCGGTTTGAGTTCGGTTCGTTTTGGTTTTTGGACCGAGCTCACCCCGACTTTGAATATTTTAGAGAGGAATTAAAATTGTCGAAATTATCATCTTAGGTGCGTCCCAACGAAGGTTCCTAAACTCGTCGGTTGTTGTGTGAAACTCGTTGGTCCACTGATATCATTGGCACAGGAGAAGACTTCTCCCGGTTTTCAGGGTCTTTTATGAGAGAGATAGAGGGGAAATGGAGAGAAGAGAGTGGAGAGTATACAAAACTTGTTTTTTTTTTTATTAGGTTAAAAGAAATGATATAATGATAATATGGTAAAACTGATGTGTTTTTAGAAAATTTTACCAAAACATTAATAGAATATACAAAACTAACTGAGCTAAAATTATGAAGTCATGAAAAGATGTTTCCTCACAACTATTGTACTTAAAACATCTCAGGTGTAACAGTTACATTGAAAAGATATTTTAGCAGTTAAAGATGGAATGAACTATTTGTTCTATAAAGTAAATTAATATGTCTCATTGTATCATTTAAAAGATAACTAAAAAACACATTTAATTAGCCAGAGTTTTCCAGAAATTAAACAAAAAATTTAAAAGTAATCTAAACTAGTCAACTAATGAATTTGGATCCACAAAAACAATGGGTTGAAAAGTAGTCTGTCTACAACTCCAAAACCAGATGAGCCCACAAAAACCACACACAATTGCTTGCAAAATAATTTATTTATTTATTGCAATCACCCCCACATCCACATATAAATTGCAGATAACCACTGCAAGAAAACTCCAGAATATTTTAAAAAATCACCCAACTTTTAAATCCCATCATCATCTTCTCCTCTTTCTAACTCAAAACCGCATCATATCAGATCCGAAAAACCAGGACAATCAAAACGACGTCGTCCTGAGTCAAGATGTTGCACCTATTCTTTGCAGTGGCTTTTTCGGCTGTACCGTTGACTCTGTATATTCCACCAATCAGAAGCTTGAATCTGTTTGTGCTAACCATGGAAGATCTATGGCGGGAATCCAGTGGTTACACGCACAGGGTTTATCCACGTGTACGGTATGCCTTCCGTCGGATCTTGGATTGTATGCTCTGCAACACCACCCAATAATTAGAGTGATTACACACACACACACACCGTAATTAGATTGTAAATATTTGTCGTTTTTAATTGCAGTTTATGATAATGGTTTGTTTCTGTTAAAAGTAACTTTGAGGAATTATGATGTTGAGTTCTTTTCTTCACAAGTAATAAATTTAATCAATTTTCTAGTTATTATTGTCTGCTTTGTAAAGAACGTTTGTTTTGCAAGTATATAGACTTTTTTCCTAAAAAAGAACAGCTTTAAAGTGTTAATTACTCCTTATCAAATTTATTTAGATAATAATTTCTCTACTCTCAAGAAATATTCTCAATAAATATACTTCCTCAGTTTTCAAAGCAAGTGATATACACTTTCTATTTTGGGGTGTTTCAAAGTAAGTGATACACTTTTAAAAACTTATCATATTTGGTAAAAGGCAGTGGAGACCACATCCACTAACTATTTCCTTTAATTAAATGAAAAGACATATACACTTATTTTTACTTTTAAACATTATTAAATTCACTTTAATCAATATATGTGGGATCCATCCTCCATTAACTATCAAATTTAATTTAATTAACTTTCATTATCATCTTTTGCTTTAAAAACCGTTAATTCTAATTTATATCACTTATTTTGAAAGGAAGGAAATATAACTGTTAGCGGTTTACTTCTTTCGTATCTTGCCTTTGATAAAACTAAATATCGTCGTTATTTCAAAGACAATTTATTGAACTAACAATTTTTCTATCAATAGTGTAAAATCTATCCAAAGTTTTTTTAATAACATACATTTAAGTCGTAAATAATTATAAGCGGTAAATATGATGATAAGGATAATATAACTTATTACTAACCAATAAGAAATATATACGTGTTATAAGAGCCTTTTTTTTAATAATATATTCATGTCATGTGTTGCTGTTACTATTCGATGAATCAAAAAGGGCGGTTTTTTCTTTTACACGGCATTTCACGTGTCTTCCAGCTGAGCGTATAAACTGTAACTCGTGATTGGTAATTGGTTGTAGCTTTGATCATATGCCACGTTGCAAGTTAATAACCATTACCATTTTTATTAGTTATATTAACTAATACACCTGTTTTAGTCAAATTAATACATTAATTAATACTTCAACTTACATTCAACCGACATATTCATGTCGTCAATACATATTTTCTTCAGCTTTTTTGGATGCCACTATAAAATATATACACACACAATCTCAAATGCCATGTTAAGTTACTTTGCGCCCACCATTATAAAATACACACAACATAAAGGTTAATAATATTAATATGTCAGTTGAATGTTAATTAAATATTAAAATCTCAAACTACTAATAAAAATATGACAAATCTCTTTATCACTCTTTTACAACATCATCGATTGCTTATAGAAACTGCCGAAAAAATCGATAAAAACTCAAACTACTAATAAAAATACGACAATTCTCTTTAACAAGTAAAACCATTTGATTTTGAATTCCCATTTTCTTTTAGACTATTCCCGTTGGGATGCATGAAGGACCTTGTCACTGAAATATTAAATATTAAAAATTGAAATAAGACATTTGTTGGTGACCTAGGTTACATTGAAGGAGTCGCCATGTTATTCTCTATAATTTTTTATATGACATATAATTTTTTAATGGAAAATGCTAATGACACCCCTTAGGGCTGTCATTAAGAAAATGATAGTGATTTTAGGACCACACAAATTATTCACTTACCACAACCACTGCTTTACAGTATTTGTAAAATATGTTTTAAATGTTGTACAGTGTGGTAGATGAAGTAATATGTGTGGTCCCAAAATCACTACCCTTAAGAAAAATGACAAAAGACAACCCCTCTAAATTTTAGGAATATTACTTTTTTAATTAATGTACATGTTTTTTATGCTTGTTAGTGATAGCTCTAAGGGCTGTGATTAGCAAACCCTTTTTTAATTAATAATTTAGTCTTGTTTAAGTTGAGTTGCTAACGTCAATAATCTTACCAAACATGCCCGTTAATACATAACGGAATGTGAAAGAATTTTTTAAGAAACTATGGGCCTTGTTTGTTCGAGCCCAAATTAAATAAAAAAGCCCAAAAGAAGAAGTAGAGCCCAATGTTCTTGAAGGTCCGTACGAACGTATACTTCGCCGATTAGGTCGTCTGACCGAAGAGAACACACAACGACTTGCGAGTTGCGATTGAACGATTTTTTTTCAAAAATAGGCGTGATCGGCGTTAGATTTTCACAAATAGGCTTCTTTTTTTTTCGTTTTCAAAAAAAGGCTTTATTGGGTCCCCGAGGCCGGCTTCCCCATTAAAACCGTACTCCTGGAGACCGGCTTTAGCCTCCTCTGACGCGACCACTGCACCGTACCAACTCACCGAGGCCGGCTTCCCCTATGACGTACTCCTGGAGGCCGGCTTCCCCACTCCTGGACGCCGGCTTCACAGTTTTCACATTGGTCAAAACAACGAATATAAAAACGTGTACGGGGATGCATGTGGTTAGCAACGAGTGGGTTTGTAGCATTGCTAAGTCAGAAAAATGTACAACATTTAGTATTATTGTACAAGTGTGGAAAACGGATTATTGCTCTGAGCATAGTAATACTTGCTCTGGAAGTAAATAAAATAGCAATCGCCAATGAGTTAAAAACGGAATCCTCATTTAATGCAAATGTGAAAACTGTGAAGCCGGCCTCCAGGAGTGGGGAAGCCGGCCTCCAGGAGTACGTCATAGGGTATGGTGCAGTGGTCGCGTCAGAGGAGGCTAAAGCCGGTCTCCAGAGTACGGTTTTAATGGGGAAGCCGGCCTCAGGACCCAATAAAGCCTATTTTTGAAAACGAAAAAAAAGAAGCCCTATTTGTGAAAATCTAACGCCCCGATCACGCCTATTTTTGAAAAAAAATCCGATTGAACTCACCGACGATCTGCAACGATCTGAGGCGATTTCCGGTGACCGGAGAGCTGCACTTCCGCTTCCCGATTAAGCCAAGGTAAATGGCCATATATCTCACAAAAATATAAAATAATACAAAAACCCCCAAATTCAAAATCAAAATCAAAATTTTACTAAATTATTCACTGACTGATGATGTCTGATAATATACTCCATTTGATCCTTATCATCGCCTCTCATATCTTCAAATTTCGAAGAAAAATTTCTTCTTTCTATCCATACATAAAATCCTTATCATCGCCTCCGTGAATTGTATGCATACTGGTGTTTCTCAGATCCTACCTAGGTTTTCTGGCAAGCTAAAACTTCATTTATTGTGTCAAAAGATCTGCTTGCTTGTAGAACATACTCCATGGCAGATAGCAGGGAAATTGACGATCAGGTGGATTTCGAAGACTACAACTACGAAGAAGAAATGGATGATGATGTTGAAGAGCAATTAGAGGATGAAAATGGCGAAGAACAGGAAGATGTTAGTGGATTTCATGGAAAACAACAGGATTCTGAAGATGATGATGAAGAAGATGAAGATAGAAATAGAAACGAAAAAGAAAAACCAGCTGTTTCTGGTGATGAGAATACAGGAAAACATGCTGAGCTTCTTGCTCTTCCTCCTCATGGTTCTGAAATTTTCATTGGTGGACTTTCTAGGGATGTAGTTGAGGAAGATTTGAGTGAACTTTGTGAACCATTTGGGGATATTGTTGAGGTCAGCCCTAACAAAATATGATATTTTGTTTGGAATAGTGTTAATTTTTTATTTTTATCTGTATGAATTTGCAGATAAGGTTGGTGAAAAACAAGGAAACCAATGAAAATAAGGGTTTTGCTTTTGTAGCATACACAACCAAGGATGCTGCTCAAAAGGCCATTGAAGAGCTACATAACAAAGATTTCAAGGTACAGCCTTTTTCTTCTTTATTAGGCATACATTTTATTAATTTTGATTTTAATAATGTTTATTTTCATATGTTTGCAGGGTCGGACCTTGCGGTGTTCACTTTCCAAAACAAAATACCGACTTTTTATTGGCAATGTGCCAAAAGCTTGGACTGATGCTGAGTTCAGAAAAGTAATTGAAGAAACAGGACCAGGTTCAGAACTCATTGAGCTCATAAAGGTGATTGTAACATGAAAATTACTTAAAAACAAATAGAAAACCAAACAACATAATCAAATCCAAACAATATATTTTTCATAATCACGTTTTGTAACCGCTGATTATCTGATTGTGAAACCTTAGGATCCTCAAAATCCACAACGTAATCGTGGTTTTGCTTTTGTTGAGTATTACAACAATGCGTGTGCGGATTATTCAAGACAGAAATTAGCCAGCCCGAGTTTTAAGCTTGATGGAAACACCCCAGCGGTTACCTGGGCTGATCCCAAAATCACACCTGATCAGTCTGCTTCTGCTCAGGTAAACAAACACCTATAAATCTTGTCTAAATTGACTATGAATATTTAAAATTTGAAAGGCTGGAAATTGACCAAAATACCCTCAATAGTTAATGGCCTAATTTAGATGAAGGACGTTATAGGGGAAATTAAGAAGTACAGGGACAAAAAAAAAAGAAAAAATATAGGGAAAAATCGCAGATTTTGAAAGACCACGGGGACAATTTCTGTAATTTACTCTTAAATATTTGAGTAAATTACAGAAATTGTCCTTGTAGTTTTGCAAATTCTATGATTTTGTCCCCATATATTTAATATCATTTTATCTTTGTCTCTGTACTTTTTAATTTTTTTTTTGTCTTTGTCCTTTTTAATTTCCCTATATATTTAATTTCTTGGTTTTTATCCCTATATTTATTTATTTTTTTGTCTCTGTATATTTTGTCTATGTACAGAAATTGTTTTTAGGGTTTTTATATATAATTAATTAAATAATATAAAAAAAAAGGCTGAAAAAATATTTATAAGGGTATTTTGGTCATTTTAAGTCAAAAAACGGGGAAAAAAGGAAATCTGAAGACCATAGGGACAAAAATCACAAAATTAAAAAAATACAGGGACAAAAAAAACAAAATTGACATGTAAAATTTAATAAGTACATGGACAAAAAAACGAAATGAAAAGTATAGAGAAAATTGTAGGACAATTTCTGTAAATTACTCAAGTATTTAAAATTTGAAAACTTATGTTGAAATTTACAGGTAAAAGCTCTGTATCTGAAAAACATACCTGAAAACACAACAATAGAACAACTGAAAGAGCTATTTCAACGTCATGGGGAAGTGACCAAAGTTGTAATGCCACCTGCAAAATCAGGGTGTAAACGAGACTTTGGGTTTGTCCATTTTGCAGAAAGAACAAGTGCTTTGAATGCCATCAAAGATCACGAGAAATATGAAGTTAATGGTATGGTTTCCATATCTAATTCGGATGGTAAATGACCATTTTACCCTTCTGTTTGAGCTGAATGATAAAATCATAAACTAGATGTTTTTGGATGTAAATTTTAAATCAAAATAAATATCAACTTAAAACATACCTGATATAATTTATTTATTTTAATAATTTTTTTTACAGGTCAGTTTTTGGAAGTGGTACTTGCAAAGCCACAAAATGACAGAAAATCTGATGTGGCGAATTCCCACCATTCTGGAGGCCAACCAAATTACATTCCTCATTCTGCTTATGGTGGTTTTTCAGCTAACCCATATGGGGCGGCCCATAGATACGGTGTTAATGATACACTTGCCTCTCATCCGATACGTGTTACATATATATGAGTTACATATGTTAGAAGAAAGGAAGGGAGAAGGGTAGTTTAGGTATTTTGTATTTGGAGTGTTTCCCCTTTAAATAGAGAGTTGAGCAATAAAGTTAGGGATGTTTGGTTTATGGTAAAGTTAGGATTAGTTTAGCCCTAGATAATTCTCTCAATAATTCTTTAGTTTGTTTCCTGTAATTTCTCAATTCCAAGTTCGTGTAATCGTTTACTTCCTAAATCAATTCCATTACATTTGATTGTTTCTGTTCATTCTATTGATCGATACTACCAGAGTGTATCAATTGGTATCAGAGCAGGTTATTTTCCGATGGAAACTCGTTCAAACACCACGCTCATTGACGAAATTGAAATTTCTATCAATACGTTTCAATCGACACTTATTCAATAACGAGAATTACGAAATTGAAGCATCGATCACGATTCTGTTTCTTACTACGAGTTTGTTTCTTAATTTGATTTCGTTTCATAATTCGATTCGGTTTTCTAATTCGATTTAGCTACGTGATTTGATTCCTAATTCAGCTACGTGATTTGATTCGTTTCAATCGATTCAATTAGAAGAAATTTCAATTCGATTTTGTGTCTTTAATTCGATTGAGAGACTCTAATTCATGGCGACCGGATCCAATATCACTCGATTAGACGATTTGGAGACGTCGATCAGTTCAATTCAATCGAAAGTGTTCCAGTTACGTGAATCAACACAAGCTCAGAACGAACGTAATGATTTGATGATGAAACGATTGGAGGAATTGTTTCAGAATCATCAATCGACACTAGAATTAACTCCATTAGAAGCTTCTTCCTCAGGTGGTACGTTCTCTGATAACAAATTGTCGGATGGTTGTCCTTTCTTCACAATAGAGTTACCTATTTTTGATGGAACGGATCCGGACAGTTGGATTCTTCAAGCTGAGAGGTACTTTTTGTTAAATCATTCGACTAATGAAGAACAGTTGGAGCTCGCTATAATTGCGTTTGAAGGAGATGCATTACGGATGTTTAAATGGGAGAATAAGAGGTGTACGATTCGAAATTGGAGAGATATGAAGATGATGTTGCTACATCGATTCGGTTCCAATTCAAACGGTACACCGTGCAGGCAGTTTTTGGCATTAAAACAAGATGGAAACGTGGCAGATTATGTTCGGGAATATGTCACTTTAGCAGCTCCATTGGAAGGAATTTCAGAAGAGGAATTCTTATGTCAATTCATAAATGGTTTAGATCCATTGATTCGATCGGAGGTGCGTTTATTGAATCCTATAAATCTGAATGTGGCTATGGAAATGTCAATTAAAGTAGAAGAGAGAAATAATGTCATTAAGAAGAGTAAATTGTTGGCTGGCACATTTTACCGGCAATATAATCCAGTGAATGTGAATGTTTCTGTTAATGATGTGCCAATTACTAAAACAGAGTTGAATAAGGAAGTAGGAGGGACGTTTGTAAACAATTTTAGAATGTTAACAGATCAATTTTACAAGTGAAACACACATCAGGTTTGTGTTTCAAATGTGATGAGAAGTTCACACTTGGCCATGTATGTAAAAGGAAGGAGTTAAGTGTGTTAGTTTGTCAAGGTTTGGGAGAGGACCTTAAGTGTCAGGAAGAAGTATTACAAAGGGAGGTTGAACCACCTAATACTGTGGTGGAATTTGGATTATTGGATAAAAATAATGATGACACTGCAGTTGGTTTAGGCAAAGATGAATGTGGATTATTAGAAGAATATCACTCTATTTTTGATATGGCCATCGGATTACTTTCAATTCGAGGACATGAGCATGTGATAGTGTTAAAGGAAGGTTGTGGTCCTTATCCATAATTGCCACCTTGAGGACAAGGTGGAAGTTTTACGGGTGGGTATTGATACACTTGCCTCTCATCCGATACGTGTTACATATATATGAGTTACATATGTTAGAAGAAAGGAAGGGAGAAGGGTAGTTTAGGTATTTTGTATTTGGAGTGTTTCCCCTTTAAATAGAGAGTTGAGCAATAAAGTTAGGGATGTTTGGTTTATGGTAAAGTTAGGATTAGTTTAGCCCTAGATAATTCTCTCAATAATTCTTTAGTTTGTTTCATGTAATTTCTCAATTCCAAGTTCGTGTAATCGTTTACTTCCTAAATCAATTCCATTACATTTGATTGTTTCTGTTCATTCTATTGATCGATACTACCAGAGTGTATCAGTTAACCAGGTATTGTTAAATTTAATATTTTGTTATGATATAAAGTTTTTTTATTTATAAAAAATTGTGTTTTTATGGACAGCCGATGATATATGGAAGGGGACCGGTGCCAGGTGGCATGCAGATGGTTCCCATGGTTCTTCCTGATGGTCAAATCGGATATGTTCTGTAAGTTGCTCTTTTTCTTTTCGTTGGTATCCCCTGAATTTGTCAATGAATAATTTATAAAAAAAAGTAATATATTTTATATATAGTTAATAAATTAAAAGGTTTTTTTTTTTTTTTTTGTCTAAAATGAAAACGTACTTACATTTGTATCCGTTGCATCATTAACAGGTTTTTTTAGAATTTATGATCTTTAACTAGTAGTTACCGTGATATTTAGACCTTACATTTTTACATATGAAGCCAAATATTTTTCATAAAAATTACCAATTTTTTTTTGAATAAAACCTTTTTAATGATCTGGTTGGGGACAAAATCATTTTTTAACGACCAAATCTGGGCAAAACTCTGTTGTACAATGACTAAACTTAGATAAAAATAAAATTATGCTTTATTTTATGCAAAAAACCCAAAAATAATTAGTCATATTTAATTATTTATACATTTCAATACTTTTATTATAGTATATAAGAATGGTCGTCGTATTTAGTTTCTCAAATAATTAGAATTTGTAAACATTCGAACGTCTAATTATCTTTTACAACTTCAAACAGGAGCACATTTCTAATCGGTTTCAAAACATAAATCAAAACACTTGCCACAGAAAAAGATAAATTTATAATGTATGCTTTTTTGCCAGCTGTCAGGCCGCCATGGAGGAATGAACGTGGCAGCAGCAATGGCGGCTCAGGGGGAGGACGAGGGCGAGGAAGTGGTGGTGGAAGTGATGATAACAACCGTGGAAGGTACCGGCCATATTAATTACAAGATAAGTGGTGGGATTGTGTGAACATACCCCTACCGTAACCCCACTGCACCCTACCTCGAATTGAAATCGTTAGTTTAGAATGAAGTTGGCGAGCTCTCGTTTATTTATCGTGTTTTGTAATCGATTGTAGTGGAAAACATGTTTTTATGAGTTGCTGATCGTCTCTCCAAGTTAACTATTTATGGTTCATTATTAGTAGGGGTTAATGGGTTGGCTGTTAATTGTTGGTAATATTATTCTTAAGAGATAATTACACCTTCTAAATCAATTTATGTTTGGGTATTTGGCTTCATGGGTTTGGTTAATTTCATTTCTTATAGGAGGGTAAAACATCAATTTCATTGATAGATTGAATGATGTATGGGCCATTGCTTAGTTCTTTTAATGAACTTAGGTGCTGTTTGATATTATCTGAGTGATTAATATCTGAATGATGCAGAGGTATGAATGATTCAGACTTCCTCTGACATCTGTCCGATTAAGAGGTAGGATATGTTAAATTTTTTATTCAGAGGACGATTAAAAGGTTGACATCTTAACTGAATCATTAAGAGGCTCGCCAAACAACACCTTAGATAGTTTTTGACATCTAAAAAACACCACCTTAGATTGTTTTTGACATCTAAAAAGTCATCTATGAGCTCTCACTGGGTAATAATTGATGATTACACCCACAATTTGATTAAAAATAATATAAATTGTCAATTTTTTATTCACCCATATCACTGTAAAATATAATTATAGAAAATAATGTTATACTGCGCAGATAACTTTCTACTTTATATTATATCTAAATGCTTTATAATAAGAAACTTTATACTAGTATAATTTTTTGAACTTTTTCATTTTTTGATTAATCTCAATATTATTAACTAGATCGTACAAAACTTATTAAACATAAATTACAAACATGCAATAACATTAATCCATTGGGACCTTGACCGGATACCGACCAATGCAGTCAGACCACGCGCCGCAACCACCCGCCGGAATCGCCTTTAACGCTCTCCAAACCACACTATTACATTTAAAACCCGACCCGAATGCAATCTGCCAGATCCGATCCCCCTTGGCAACCCGACCCTTAGCTTCCACATAACCCAACTCATACCAATACGAACTACTTGAAGTATTCCCAAATCGGTGCAACGTCATCCTCGATGGCTCCATATCCCAATCGGTTAAATTCAAATTCTTCTGAACCGCATCAAGCACAGCTCGGCCGCCGGCGTGTATGCAAAAATGGTCGAAAGCGAGCTTGAAATTGGGTATATATGGCTTCAATTTCATCTTCAGTATCTTCTTCTTCACAAGGGTAATGAAGAACAACAATTGCTCGGAAAATGGTAACACTAACGGCCCTAAAGTTGTTATATTTGCTTTCAGGGCGTCGCCGGCGACCGCCATTAGTTCCCGGGAAAGTGAAACTCCGACGACGCCGTTTTCATCTTCTCTTTGGTAAACACTTTTGTAGGACTTATTGTCGGGTCCTTTATGGGTCCGAACTGTATGGGCTAACTCGTATTTGGATCGGGTCCGATCCGTGGTCTTGTTGGATAGTAGAATGGCGGCGCCACCCATCCGGAAAATACAATTTCCCAAAACCATGGAACGGTCGTTACCGAAGTACCAATCGAGGGTTAGGTTTTCCATGCTTACGACAACCGCGTGCATGTTCGGGTGTGTTTTGAGTAGAGTTCGGGCTAAGTCGATGGAAATAAGGCCCGCGCTGCAGCCCATTCCCGAGAGGTTATAACTCAAAACGTCGGGTTTGAGTTTGTAACGGTTCACTATCATGGATGTGAAAGACGGGTTAGGGTTGAATAGGCTACAATTGACAATAATAATACCTATACTTTGTGGTGCGACTCGAGTCTTTTGAAACAAAGACTCGAGCGCACCAAACATGACAAGCTCAGCTTCGGCCCGCGCTGCCTCCATGTTTAACAGTGGAGGTCTAGTCGCGGGCCCTGGGGGGATATATGTCTCTTCCCCCAGACCAGACCGTTGGATTACACGTTTTTGGAAACACATTGTCTCTTGATTAAAAAGGCCGGATTCTTGGGACATCTTCAAGTGGCCTTCTAAGGGCCGTTTAAGGCCGTCATCGGGTTTGAAGCAAGCAAAGTCGACAAGATATATAGGTGGTGAACGATTTGATAAGTAAACTCGTAACACTAAAAGCAATAAAAAAAGGAGGATGATTGTGTTCGGTTTTAATCGGAGCCCGAAGTGCAAGAGATTGAGAAGAATGATAGCCAAAGGGAGTAGAAGTGAGTAGCCATGGGTACATTTGATGTATTTGATCTCTAAGGATTGTAAGAAACCGGTTAGTTTTTTTGGGATTTTTATAGCAACGTCGGCCATTAAGAGAGAGAGATAGAGATCGATGAAAAGGCTGAATGAGATAGAAATTTTAGTGAAGGCGTTAGATTATTAAACATAATGATCGATAATGAATCAGGGGAGGAAATTGTAATAATTAATTAAATTTTAGGTGCATTGATTATATTATGGGATAATTAATTAAGCAGGGTCGCCATATTGGGCAGGGACCGAAGAAAGTTCTATAATAAACTTTCGGTTCGTTTAGAGAACTATGATCCGTATTTCTAATCTAACTCAAATAAAATAATAATCTTTTTTAATAAAGAAACATACTAGTGAAACAGACGAGGAAGAAAAAAGTTCAGTTATATCTATGATTACTCCCTCCGTCTTAGAACTAATTTTTTTTAGGCGCAAATATTTAGCTGATAGTTATATAATGTTATTTTGAAAGCAAAAGTATTTTTAGGAGATAGTTAATGGAGAGGTACATGATAATAGTATTATTATATTAAGTGGGTCTCATATTTAAGAAATGATAATTTTTTTGTGGCATAAAATTTAAGGGGGAAATGGAAAAAAAAATTGTGGGACAAAGGTAGTATAATTTTCTTAGCTCAAATAAATAAATACTTCCCCGTCCTACAAAGAAGTTTCAAATTCTTTTGGGCACACATATAATTTTTTAGGAGATAGAAATTAGAACTTTGTAATATTTTTGATTAAAATATAAAATTATTTGGTGAGAGAATGTGTTTTTAAGAAATAGTTAGTGATATGGTACATAATAATAATAGTATCCTATTAAGTAGGCTTTCATATATGAGAAATGAAAACTTTTTTGTGGGACAAAATTGAATAGAAGAATGAGAAATCGAAGAACGGAGAGAGTAATAAACAGTTGAGAAAAAAAAATCAACTAAAACAACAAAAAAGGAAACAGTATACCACAAAAAAGTAACGTTTGCAGAAAAAAAATATATGGAACTTTCTTTTTAAAAATAACTTATAAACCAGAAGTTAATATAGTGGTTACAATTACTGTAATACTATAAAAAAAAAAAAAAAAGTTAATTAGCTCAAATTGCAGCTCGTCCAAAAGGGGCCTCAACTTTTGGAAGGAAAAAAAAAGTTTTACCAAATTGTACCAATTAATGATTTAATGTAGGGATGCTGTGTTATTTAATTAGTGACGTATATACGACCAATGAATAAATAGGGTTGTTCAAACCACACACCAAATTTGAACAATTAATCGAACGTGAAAAAGTTAATTGTTCAAGAATTAATTCGCTTGAGAAAATTTGATGATTTGCCAATTGCCACTTGTGGATGAGTCGAGTTAGGTACTTTTATCAAACGAGATTATCAAAACCTTACCACTTTATATAGTAGTATTAATATAGTTTCAAGATGTGTGTTACACATAGAAGTAGACCAAAAGAGCATTTGGCCTTATAGTAACGTATTTATCCTCTATCTTTGTGGTTAAGGGTTCAAATTACGTAATAAATATAAATAATATTTAGGATTAAATTAGTATTTGTGGTTAATAAAAACATTGAATTTGGGATATGTTTGTACTCTATAATAACGATTTTATGAATGGTTTGACGTCATTGTCGAGAACTTTACTGTTGCGAAAACTATAAAATTATGAGTTAATTCAAATGTTATAAAACTCATTTATATGTAAATGTTAGTAAATATTCAAATATGAAGAAAAAAGTTAGAAAAATATTAGATATACTTCCTCCGTATCAAAATAAGTGACACAAATTGGCTTACACGTTTTTTGAGGTAAAAGATTAAAGTAGAGGTTAAAATATATTAAAGTACATAATTAGTGGAGAAGGGGTCCCACTTTTTTTGAATAAAGTGATATTAATGAGTTTTAAAAGTAAAAGTAAGGGTATAAGGGTAATTTCATTATATTAAAGTGTATAGTTAGTGGGTATGGGTCCCACTATTTTTACTAAATAAGGAAAATTTTCAAAGTGTGTCACTTATTTTGATACATCCCAAAATGGAAAGTGTGTCACTTATTTTAATACGGAGGAAGTACTCAAATTACAGCTAATTAAGTTCAGTTTTGTAATGTAGTTTAGGTCATTTAGTTTCTTTTTACAAACTAAAAACCGATTAGTTTCAACCTAATAGGTTCGGTTTGAACCGTTCCAACAGAATAAACAACTTATTAACTTAGAATCATCACAATTATAAATTTAGGTGGTTGTAGGTAGGGGTGTTAACGATTCGAGTCGAGTCGAGTATCAGGGAATTTAGGCTCGGCTCGTTTAGTAATTACTCGGCTCGAGCTCGACTCGAGCTTGAATAAGCTTTTAAAATTGGGCTCGAGCTTGAATATTTATATAGTGTTCGAGTTCGAGCTCGATACTCGTATATAATTTCATATTTTTTGAAAATAACTAATTTATAAACTCGAAAAGCTCGTTAATTACTCGACTTGTTAATAACCCTATTAATATATGTATACTCTTGTACTTATTGTATCAACACTTGTATAAAACACTTGTTCGGCTCGTTAGGATCGACTCGTGAAGATCGTCTGGCTCGTTCGGCTCGAGATTAAACGAGCTATCGAACGAGCCGAGTCGAGTATTAAATTATTAGGCTCGGCTCGTGAAATTAATCGAGTCTTGTTTTATGTTCGAGCCCGACTCGAGATCGAATTAGTATAGGCTCGAGCTCAGTATAATCGAGCTCGAGCTCGAGTAGCTCGTTAAAAGCTCGACTCGTTAACACTCCTAGTTGTAAGCATTATCAATTGATTTTGGGCGACTTACAACAAGCTTGACTCATTCAAGTCATTTGAGCGGCAGGGCCGGCCCCGACATATGTTAAACCCTGTGCAAAAATTAAAAAGGCCCCTAATAGTTATAGAGCGCACACATGCTCAAACACATTCGTCTATGGTATATATAATTTTGGATATAGAAGTATTAAAAACGACATACTTTTAATCTATTAGTGAAAAACGTTTTCCTGCATTTTAGATTTTTATTAGTTTTTCTTTTTTAAATTTTATTAGCTTCTTTATCTATCTATTTTATCTAAAAAAACAAATTTTCTAATATATTAATAAAATGAATAATTATAGTGAAACTAAGTTTTATAGTTTTTCTTTGACACAAAATGCATCTAATTTTAACATTTTCTTTTATTAAAAACCTATATATAAACCGTGACAAACAAAACATAATTTGTGTGAATAAAAAGAATCGAACATGGGTCGTTAGGGTAACAAGTAAGGGCATCTACCAGCTGATTTATACCATACTTTATTAATATTTTGGAACTAATTCTTATACTTCCTTCGTTTTAAAATAAGTGACACACTTTCCATTTTAGGGTGTTTCAAAATAAGTGATACATTTTGAAAACTTACCATATTTGGTAAAAGGTAGTGGGGACCATCCACTAATTATTTTATTTAATAAACTGAAAAGACACATATACCCTTACTTTTATTTTTAAACATCATTAAATTCACTTTAATCAATATATGTGGGACCCATTCTCCACTAACTATCAAATTTAATCTAATTAACCTTTATTATCATATTTTACCTCAAAAACTCTGAACTCTAATTTATGTCACTTATTTTGAAACGAAGGAAGTATCTATTATAGCTCATAGATAAATATAGTAAAATATGGGCCCTAAGTTTTTGGGAGCCCTATTCCATTACACCTTTTGAACCCCTTTGGGCCGGCACTGTTGAGCGGTTCTCCTTTTAGCTAAATTTTTTTATCTGGCCATTTGAGATAAGTAATTGGTCAAAACTGCCTCCTATTAGAATAAGAATTAGGAAATGAAAACAAAAACTTGGTTCGAGATCAGTCTAACCTGTTACCATCTGTACTTGTAGAACGCCATTTAATTAAAGACCAAATTAATAATACCAGATCTAACAAATGGTGGATATCAGGGGCATTTTAGGAACTTGTGCAATAATACATACATTGTGAAATTCCAATGTGTCACCACCAGTTTTCCTTAGCTCCACCGTGTGCAGTGAAGGAGCAACTTCAAAAACCTTAATCAAACAGAATACAAAAGTTAATATAGGAACCAAATCCCTAGTTTTGAGCAAAACAACAATCACATTTTCTATAATTTACTCTTAACTAATTATAATGTATTACATATATGTGAAATGATATATGTGCCTACCCATAGCCCATAGGCCTACTCACTTCTAAACTTAACATGTGTCTTCCATTAATTCTCTCTCTTCATATCATCCATTGATTTTGATACTTGTCATGATAAAATTGGTAGACACATGAGTAGACACATATACCATTACTCTTCATACTTCCTCCGTTTCAAAATAAGTGATACACTTTCCATTTTGGGGTGTTTCGAAATAAGTGATACACTTTGAAAACTTAGCATATTTGGTAAAGGTAGTGTGGAGCACACCCACTAACTATCTCCTTTAATAAAGTGAAAAGACACATGTACCCTTACTTTTACTTTTAAACATCATTAAATTCACTTTAATCAATATATGTGGGACTCATCATCCACTAACTATCAAATTTAATCTAATTTACTTTCATTATCATCTTTTGCATCAAAAACCGTGAAGTCTAATTTGTGTGACTTATTTTGAAATGAAGAAATTATATTCTTTTCTAGCCGATATGTTTAAATATAATATGAAGCATGTGATTATGTTTGCATGAAGAGTACAAAGTATAGGAAACAAGAACAATACGGGACCTAACCATTAACACGCAGGTATTACTGTAGACTTCTTTGTCCTTCAACTCTTTGAGCTTTGTCCTTTGCTCTCCATTTTAGGCAATCCTCAACTCTAGTACACGTGGACGGTCCAACGGAGGTGACGTGGCACCATTAAATATTGCAAAGCATTAACTTTAATACTTTATACATTCACCACTTATATAGTGGCTTTTGGCCGTTTCGTCCTTTGTAATCTATATTGTCATTGTCTAATTATTTATAATGACAACGAGAGTACCAACATACACTTTTCAACTATGCAAACCTATATAAAAATTCAGAATACAGAAAAAAATGGATCTATGAAAATTAACATCCCCTTTTCTTCTACCTAGCTTTTATGAAAAAAAATAAAAATACACATGTTTATTAACAGCATCGTTGGTCCAAAATAGGAGACCGTACAATACCAAAAACACATGTTTATTAAAAGGGAGGTGATATCACCACTACAAAAGTTACTTCTTACACCACGTACAACTTATGTTGTAATATAGTTGTACAATCTGCTTTAAATTAGTACAGTGTGATAAGAGAAGTAATTTATGTGGTGTAGATATCACTTCCCTTATTAAAATGTCGTGTACTTGCAATACCTAACAGTTGACATATAGCGTAGTATTATTGCAACATCAGGGTACACTTGACTAGTCTCTCTCTCGTAGTTGTATCTTTAATATTCATCATTCCTTCTTTTGTTTACAGACAATTAATAAGTTAGTGATTCGGGCGAGACACTGACATATACAAATAGTATGTCTTTCTCTGAACCCTTCACCTACATATACAATATTTACATAAGTGACCCTATACTAATTGTTACAATATAAATAAACCCAACATAAACTTTTGTCAGTTCTTTGAATTAATATATAGCAGCAAAATACATATGTTTAAATTGGTATGATTGAACTTGTAATCCAAATCTAATATAACTATATTGTATTTGTTATTTTTGCTCTAACTTTTTGCTAGAAGCAAATTTCAGTAATAATCTAATGATTTTTATAAAATGGTTTTGTGGGGTAGTCTTTATCTATATTTTTTAACAACAAAATACTTGCAAAAGATTGAGCTTCGACATTGCCATCACCCAACCTCCCACAAGCACCACTTCATTAAACTATCGAGAAGCTAAGAACATACAAAGATTAAAAACACAAAATAGGCGAATTACACCATAAGTTCCACCTATTATCTAATTTACATATCAACCTATTTTTGAACTAAATAAAGATAACGCCTGAACTTGACTAATCACAAAAGCATCCTTCATCGGGTCACCATTATCAGAATTAAAAACTTTTCCATTACGAATCTTCGAGATAACACAATGATAAGTATAAATCTATTGGCTCGTATACTTATAAACGTGAACCATAAAATTTTGTGTGTGGCCGTATTCAATTCCTTTCTAGATTTAAGGGTCACAAAGATTTGGGAGCACATGTCTTAAAATATGATGTGATAACCTTAAAGGACTCGTATGAATTTTTTACTCCACGTGGCATGAACAAAATAAAATGCGCCCTTTGCTCACTATTCCGACACGTGGCAATTAATTATCTCGGCGTATATTAACTTCAACCTCTATAATCACTGAAACAACGTCGGAGGACCAGTACTCCTGTTGTGTAGACTTTAGACAAGTGTAATAATGATAACAAATAAAGAGAAATGATATTTAATCCTATTATTTGGATATATTCATAGTCATACTCATTTAATATGATAACATGGACATATATAATTTACTAGTTTTTTCTCCTAATATTATTCTTTGATTTTAACACATATCTTCATCCGATGAGTAGGATTATGGATATGAATAAATATTAAGACTCAATACCATTACTCTTTTGAGAATTAAGATTATGGGAAGAAAGTAACCACCATTAGACATTATGGAGTTACCTTGATAATTTATTTATAAAAAAGTTATTTATCTTATAATTAGGGCTCTCAGGGTTGGTTGAGCTTTACTCGTGATGTATGCTAACATATAGTTGTTGTGACAATTTAAACATTCTTATAATCATCTCATAAATGTTTACAAATGAGAGATTGATTCGTGAACTTTATGAAGTCCTACATTCAATGTTTAGTTATTTACATCATGCATGGACGCCCACCCATAAAAAGTGATATAGAGATAGGGCCACGACAATATGGTGAGGTTGCTGCAGAATTGTAGTCGTTAAATCTAAGTACTTAAACTCTCTTTTACTCATCTGACATCACGTGAGTATGGGTCAAAAGAATCGCTGCATCATTGGGCTTCAGAAGTAAACACGTACATATACTAAAGTCTTTTTTCATCATATATTGATGCTTCCCTCTCATACAATTGGCCTGGTTTCCATTGTTTTATTGCCATTTTAATACTAGCTAGCCATGCATCTAGTACAATCACTCCCTAATTCTAATAGTACAACATATTTAATAATGATAACTAATCAACACTTATAAAAACCTAATACATATGTTCCTATATTTGCTAATTAATTAACTTCTAGCGGTTTAATTTCCTAATGAGATAGGATATTAGTTCATCTTCATCGGTGGCACCAGGAATTTTGACGACCACATCTTGTAGCATGATATCGTTTACACACGCCATGCTCGCATGCTTGATTTCCGCTTTCATTTCTCTTAGAACTGTCATTAATTTAGCAGCGGGCAAGTCTACATTCCCCGACTGCACCCTTATCATTGCATCCTCGCCAACGATTTTTACTTCCACCCCAAACTCACAATTGTTATTCTTGTTGTTAATCTTCAATGTTGATGTAGTTGATGGATACAATCTAGAACATTGGTGGTAATTGTCCATTGTATCGACCATTTCTACCTTCACTTTCTTTGTTTTCCCGTGGTTTTTGTTGCCACGATCCAGCTGAGATTCCAGTTTCTCCACTTTTTCTTTTAATTCCTTGATATAGGAGACGGCATCCGTAAGGAGTGACGCCTTGTCCATTTTAGACACGTTTGGGACGACTGACCGAAGGGCGTAAAATCGTTGATTGAGCTTCTCACGACGCTGTCTTTCTGCCTCCACGTGATTCATTGGAGGAAACCGGCCGCCACCTGTCTTTTTTCCTTTCTTTTTTTGCGTCGCTTTTTCCGTCATGGAAAGAACCAACTGGCAGTCTGAATCTGAATGATCTGACGTAGTTTCTAAGTAAGTGTTTGAAGCAGTTGCGGTATTAACCTTGTCCGTGCATAACTTTCCAACATTCTTGGACGACAGGTCTTGCGGTGTTAATGTTGATTCGAAATCTAGAACGTTCATACCCACCTCCTCATGATCTTGCAATCCCGTATCCATAAGTACCATATGATCAGAAAAAGAAACATCATTTAATTTCGTAGGATGCTTACGTTGGAAGAAGTTAGCAACCTGTTGAGCCGAGTTCCAAGATTCTTGGATGACATGATACGAACCCATCTCGACAACACCGTTTAATGTCGGGATGCAAACCAACGTCTCCAATCCATGGATCTGAGCCTCGTTAGCTCTACCACATTTCCAAGACTGAAGCTGGTTCACGCCACTTAACCAGATCACCGAGTTTGAACAGAAACACGTGCTCGGAACGGACCCATCTCCAGGAATAAAGGTCCTGGTCAACGAGATGACGTAGAACCACTCTGCATCGTCACGGTTGTCTGGTCCAAGGAAGGATTTGATTTCTCTAAGAACAGATTTTCTATTCTCGGGGTCGTTGTGGCTTAGGAAATGGCCGTCTCCCCAGGATAAGGAGACACAGCCGTTGGAGTCGTCGTTGAAGGTCTGCCAGAAGATGACGTAAGCCCATGGGTGCGGTTGGGTTTGTAGGAGGTTTTGGAGGGTTTTCTGGAGAGTGTCGTGACAAGGGGATGATGGGGTGGTTGTTGCAGGAAAAGAGACAATCGAAGAAGATGAAGATGGGGAGACAATTAAGTCGTCCATGGTTAATTAAAGTTGCGAACGTTTTTGTAATTACTAGCTTCGTAAAAAGTGGTGTGGCTCAGTTGTCTATATGAATATATATATATATATATATAGCAAACAGTGATGGAGAATAAATAAAGGTTGTTTAAGTTGGAGTTGTAACATACGTGATTTCGTTTAAGTAACTTGAATTATGTGTCATAAATTCTCAAAATATATTTGTCATGCTTTAGTTGTGTTTTGTGTAAATATGGTAAAGATGATAAGTATAACATAGTTAAGAAGAGCAAGTATGAGCAAACGATATTTAAATGAGCGGTATTGCTTAAATTCTTCAAATATGGAATATAAAAACGTCATTTTTGGGAAATGTTTTCTGAAAATGAAGGTCCGAGCGAAAAGTGATGGGGTTTTAAGTGTTTAGTAGTCAAAATGGGTACCAAATGGGTCAAACCCGACCCAACTAGGATTTAAGACCCAAAACCCACGAAATTTCTCCATTTTATTCCCCATTTCTTCCCCAAAACCTCTCTAAACTTCTTGAAACTTGAAGAACATCACTATGCATGGATGATTTCACAAGAAATTGGTGAAATCTTACAAGATAATTGAAGATTTCAAAGGTATAGCTTCATCCTTGAGTTTGGTTTTCATTTGAGTACAAAAAGTCAAGAAACCATGAAATTAGGGTTAAAGTTCTGTTTAAAAGATTCTAGTATCATGATATTATGATTATGTTATGTTAGATATCAAGTTATATAGCTAAAATCATTGGTTAATTGTAAGAATTAGCAATTTTTGAGTTTGAAAATCATGATTCTGCACTGTTTTGTAAAAATCATAAAAAATTATAGAAAAATCGTTTAAGGGTGATTCCAGTGGCATCTGAACCATATTGATGTCTTCTTTGTTTCTTGTTTTGGTCTTAAAAATAAATTTTGGGTCTAAGATAGGTGAAAATCGCAGTTTGTATAGTTCTGTCGAGCTGGATTCTGACAGCAAGATATTGCAGTATTGTAAAATTCATGTAAAATCATAGAAAAATCAGAAAACTATGAGGTCAGGGGAATTGGAAACATACTAAACAGTACCATGAACCCTCAAAATTTCATTGTGTAATTCGGAGTTTAAGTATGTCAGAAGTGAGCATAAACAGAGGGCTGTATAATGAGTTAACATGTAAAATTGTCAATTGAGAAGAGTATAGATAGGGTAAACGGTAATATTTGCTTATGAAATTTGGTATGTATACTCCAGGGGTTATATAGAACATATTGGGAACTAGTGAAAAGTGTCTACACCTTGGAAACTCTATATCAGATGGAGGCTTTCGGTTTGAGTCGCGCCCGAAACAACACTGTGAGTTCATCTATGTACAACTGTATACTAGTAGTTATATATATATATATATATATATATATATATATATATATATATATATATATATATATATATATATATATATATATATATATATATATCTAAAAGCTATGTGTTTATTTGTTATTTGGTTTATTGTTATCATATATGCGATGCTTAGAACATTGGACGAATATAGTGATTATATGTCGTATGCCTTGTTTATGATCTTTTGATAGATGTCTTGATTGTTGGAATAACCTTGTAATGTCTCGCTTGACACGATTCAAGTCTAATAAATTACTTGTGTTGCGTCTCGGTTTGATTATCCTTGTATGAGATTCATTTGATATTGATTCGGGTTATGATAATCCTCTTGTTCCGGTCTCTTGGAGTTTGTCTTTGTTGATATTTCGTTTGATATCGAATGTGAGTTACCCGTATGAATTCCTTGAGAGATGATTTCGTTTCGTGAGGACCCACGGCGGCTTGAGTATTACTTTGTGTAATATGTTGAGCGGTGGTCGCGGGGGTACCTGGCGGGGGAGTGGTATGGACCGTGGTGGTGAAGCTGGGTCATGGACTCATTTAGGGGTGGCATGATCACCTTCACCGGCCTCATTCCCTAATGGCCTAAGGGGGGAATGACACACTTTGATTCGTTTGGATGGTATTGAGATCTCGTTGATTCATGATGTGGTATTGTCTGTCAGTTACGGTGGTTACGTGATGATTCCCGTTGATTACTAATTTGGTGATTGGTTCTCGATTGTGTTTATTATCTGGAGAACTCTTGTTGATTCTTGCGATGAAGTTGGATTCTCAGTGTCAGTCATCCAGGTAGTCTCGTTGATCTCAGTTAGGTGTTGATACTCGGCATGTCAGATTCTCGGTAAATCTCATGTTAAGTTGCAAAGTTCCTCGGTTAGTTATGTATTGACTTGTTCTTGCTATAATGTGAATTCCCTGAATTGTTTTATATCATTTATATGATTTATTCTTTTGTTTTGTATATGATGCTAGTATTATTTTGTGCTTTATGAACTCACTAAGCTCGTTGTAGCTTACCCGTTTAGTGGACAAACATTTTACAGGAAAAGATAAGAGAAAGCAGATAGGATCTTGAAGTTGATCAGAGGCTTAGAAGTTCTAATTCTGGTATACATTTAGGTATGCGGAAATTGAGTAGTTTTGTATTTTGATTGTAGTTAGTTGGTTTGTATCCATAGTAATTGTTGGTATGTAGCGAGATCTTGGTTCCGTTGCTATCTTTTGTATAAACATTATCAGATTCAAATGGTTTATTGTAATTAGATGGTTATTGGAAAGTTGTGAGTTTTGATTGGCGGGTATTTTTACCCGGTCGTTACAGGAGTCCCTCTCTAGAGTCTCTCCAAACGCTTGATCATGTTGACATGGTGATATTGGTTCAGAAACCGAATCGAAACCCATATAATCGAAACTTAAAATGATAAATTTTCAAAACCGAAACCGAACCTAATAATTGTTTTCTGTTTCGGTTCGATTCAGTTGCAGTTCGGTTCGATTCCGTTTCTGTTCAACTGTTTTAGCCCAAATGCTTATCCCTGTCCGAGGACCGAACCGAAGTTGAAAATGATGGATTTTTAAAACCGAAACCAAACAGATTAGGTTTTATAGGTTGGTTTTGGTTCAGTTCCATTACGATTGATTTTCACTTTGGTTTTTTCGGTCCAACTACTTACCCCTGATTTGACCTCTTTTTGCCCTTCTATAAAAATATTAAATATCGTTATTCTTGATAAAGCGTCTCCCAAATTATAAAAGCTTAAAAATTAGTTGCTATTTATAAAAAATTTAATACTCCTTAATTATTAGAATTAAAAACCACATCTTTAATTTTATGTAAATTGTCCATTTAATTGTACTCACACTTTTTAACAATATATGATGGGCTCTTTTCGTTTCAAAATTCCTTTTGTTGGAAGGATTTTGAAATGGATTCTTTCAAATTTTATAAAATATGGGCTGGGTTATCTATTTTGGGTTCTAGCCCAACTTCAAATTTTGATTTTTTTAATTTAGATTTACATGATTGTTTATTTTTTTGAAAATAATCAAAATAGAGGATCGGCTTGATATATAAAAGAGGGTCGATCTAGGTAAACAGCATTTATCAACACCCAAAAACTCTTAGAAAATTAGTTAAATTCCATTCGTGAATTGGTTAATTTCATTGATAAGTTGTAATGATTATTATCTTATTGTTTCGTTTGTAATATACAAAATCAACTGTGGTGCTGTTCAAAAAAAAAAAAAAGAAACAAAACAAAAAGAAAAACATAATCAACTGTGGTTAAGAAATACGGCGACCAACGGATTTTAGGTAGGCGGTAACTCCGCTCTTTAATTTCTTAAGTAGCATCCGTTCATACTATGCAAATTAACTTTGTTCTAAAATAAAAAAAAAACTAACAAAATTTATGGTTAACAATTCAATTGAAGATTATTTATGTATGTTTATATTTCCAGTACTATGTAAATACAAAAGTACCAACTAATCGACTAAATGTTATGTTTTAAGTTTAAATAAACGATTTATTTTCTAATTTATAATTCTTCTTGTATACTTTTTATGACTTAAATTATTGTTAGGTACTAGATATGTTGTAATAGTTAGTCTAGGGGGTAATAGTGTAACAATATATAGATGTTAGGTTTTATTACCAAAATGGTCCTAACTAACCAAGAATTGAGCCATGGTATAAATATCAAAGTGTAAGGCTCAATTCTTCAACTTTTCTCATTAATCAAATATCATTTTCTGGAAAGTTCACTCTCTCCTTCTCTCTTGTTTCTCTCTCTAAAAGCCCTAATCTCATTCTTCACTTTTCTAGCCAAAATCATCATCCAACACCATCAAATGGATTGAATCAGTGTTATTGTGTTTTTCAATTGGTATCAGAGCATAATTTCATCTTGAAAACGATCCAAATCCATCAATTGGTGTTAAAATCAGAAGAATCAGTGGGTTTTTGAAGGTTTTTGAAGAAAAAGGGGTTTAAGATCAAAAATCAGATTTAAGGTATTATTTCTTGTTATTATGGATTGAATAGCTTCCTTTTATTGTTATATTAAGCTTAGAATCAAGCTAGGATCGAATCTAATCCATTCTGATGAAGAATTTGGATTTTTAGGAAAAACCATTAAAGCTTCAAAAACCCTTTAAATTCAAATTTTCGAATAGATCTAGGTTGTTTTTGAGTAAAATAGTAGTAGTGGATTGAAGGAAATAGTATTTGGGTCATTTTGCAAAAAGAATCGAAGTTTTTGGCTAAGAAACGACCATTTTAGGATCAAATTAGTGGGTTTTTCTGTTCTGTTCGTCACTGTTCTGCCAAGAACAACTTCGGCCCGAGAACAGTAACAAGTTCGGCCCGAACTTCAACCCAAACTTCGGCCCGAACTTCAACCCAATCTTCGGCCCGAACTTCAATCAAACTTCGGCCCGAACTTCTTTCAACACTTCGGCCCGAACTTCAACCCAAAGTTCGGCCCGAATTTCACCCCGAACTTCGGCTCGAACTTCACCCCGAACTTCGGCCCGAACTTCTACACAACTTCGGCCCGAACTTCTACACAACTTCGGCCCGAACTTCTACACAACTTCGGCCCGAACTTCTACACAACTTCGGCCCGAACTTCTACACAACTTCGGCCCGAACTCTTTCTACACTCGCGTGACAAAAGGGGCTGTACTGTAACGGTCATAACTTTCAGCTCGGGTGTCCGTTTCGAGCCCACGAGTAACCAAATCGAAGCTAAAGACGAAGGCTACGACATAATAAACAGCCGTAGGCGGTTTACCCAACTTGCCGGCCCAAAAACGCTTGTTTCGATCGCTTAATTTGCGTTTTTGTGATTTTTCGGTCAATTTCCAAACTTCATTTAGCCCCAGTTTCTAACCCGATCGTCGTTTTTCCCTAATTCGAAAATCTTAGGCACATTTAAAGTGTACTTTATCATCTGGAATAACCAGTTTAAGATTTCGGTAATTTTGAATTTTTGAAGACAAATTCACGGTCTACATCACATATTCTATTCCAGAACCTTCTCATTCTTTAGGGTTTCTTTACCCCGTTTCAATCAAAATTCCCGTGAAGTGTTCTTAACATGACTTCCAAAGAAACATTGGCTGCCGGGTCGAATGCCCAGGAGGAGAAACAGTGCATTGTCAACCTGGCAGTCATGGCAATACCAAATGAGGTTACAGCTGTGTTGGGCATTTCAAAAAATGATGAAAATGAGGTACTCTCTTTTTCCTTTGATTCTTTATTATCTGATTCAGACACTGATGAATCAAAGAATTCCTTGTTTAATGAAAAACTTTTTACTAAAATTGATGAGAAATCACAATTGACAACACAAATCACCTGTTTAGAATCCGAAAAGGAACAACTTTTAAATGATTTGAGTGAGTTAAGTCAATGTTCTCTTCAAATAACTCAAGTAAACAAGGAATTACAAAATCAGTTGTCTACGTCAAAATCAGCTTATAAATTTCAAATTTCTGAATTACAAGAAAGTTTACAAAAACAAGTAAACACAACTAATGAATCAAATGCACAAATCTCAAAATTAAAGGCAGAAAATTTAACCTTTCGTTGTCAACTTGAAACTCTTGTTTCTCAAGTCAATCAAAATAACATTTCAAATCAAAAAACACAAGAGTTACAACAACAGTTGTCATCGTTTCATGCTGCTCACACCAGTGAGGTCAATCATCTAAATCACATTATTAATACAAAAAATCTTGAAATTTCGAACCTAAAAACTATGAAGACGGTGTCAAGTGACAAAGACGACTCCAAGCAGCTGATAAACGACTTGGCGAATCAACTAAGCCGACAGCAAACATGGATGAAGTCCGCAGACATCAAGATAGAAGACTACCAAGAACAGTTGAAGACGGCTGACATCGAAATTCAAAAATTAAATGAACAAATCACAAACATCACAAACAATTTTAACAAGGAAATCGATGAACAATCAGCAACCATACACAGTCTTACTGTAAAGAAAGAAAATGCTGAAGAACACATCTCCAAACTGGAGCAGACGATTGTGAAAGCTGGTCACACTGAACAAACAATAAAATTAAATCAACCAAAAGAGTTCAGATCTTTCAAATCAAAAGTGGGTCTCGGCGCTGAGAACTCCCGTCCTCTGGAAAAAGCTGCTGATGTTGTTCCCACACTATACAATTACGATTATATGAACTTGGGAATCTGGCAAAGCTTCCTTCATATGCCGGATGAGGAAGCAGAAATCGAGAAGTTCAACAGAGAAAAGAAGGAACACGTTCAAATTAGCTTTAACTATTCTGAATTGAACTATACATATGAAAAGAATAAAGCAAAATTTGAAAACAATGAGTACTTCCCGATTGTCACTCCAGAAGAATTTTCCATCTCTGACAATGAAGTTTTAAAACAAACAATTGAACCGAAGCTTTATGTTCCTCCATTAATTTTAGAAAAGAAAATTGTACAATTAGAATCTGAAATTGATGAAACACAAAAAGCTTTTGATAAAGAAAAGGCAAATCTTCAAAACAAAATACATAATTTAGAGGACACCATTTTAGAATTAAAACCTAAAACGAACAAACCTGTTTCTCAAAATTCTAAATCCTCTGTATTAGGACTGGCACCAGTAAATCCAGTTCCAATCATCTTGAGGAGAAACTCTAATTCACCAGTCTTAAATGCTTCCAATAGTAAATTAGAGTCTCAGAGTGAGAAGGTCAAGAAGCCCAATGGAGTCACAAGAGCCAAGCAGTCCAAGAAGTCAATTCAGACTGGACCTAGTATGCTTAAGAAGCCTAGCCTACTTAAGAAGTCTAGTCCTCGTCCGTCTGTCGTTTCTTCTTTTTCTGTTCAAAAGAAATGTAATAACTCTAACTGTGTGAAAACTCGGTTAACGGCTTTTAGAACTGATTATGATTCAACTATTTATCGTCCCGTCCGATACTCTCCTGATTTTGGTGATGTATATGTTAAAACTGACAAATCTGGAACAAAAAGATTTTTTGATAAAATTACAAAGAAACAGATAACTCAGACTGATAAACGTTTTTTTGTAAGACTTGATGCACCTTGCAGTATTCATAAGAACATAGTATATCATAAATCTGGTAAACTTATAAACACATGCAAAACGTGTTATCCATATCAATGCAAATCATACGTCACTAAACCAGCAAAATCAAATCAAAAGATTTCATCATCCCCAGTTTCCAAACAGACGAAGAGTTCTTCCAAAACCCCATCAATCTCTGATAAACACTCGTCTTCTCGTCGCAAAGTTTCTCGAGGATCTTCCGCACCTAAGCCAAAGTCATCAGGTTCCTCAAATAGTGACAACAACACAGCGACCAAATCTTCAACATTTGTAAAATACACTTGGATCAAAAATGAAAAATCTCATTGGATTATCCAATCCTCTGAGAAATCTTTAAAATGGGTTGTCAAATCCACAACCTCTGAACTGCCTCCTTGCAGTTATCGAAAGCTCTAAATTGATCATAAAACAATTCTACATAAAACATATGTCACTAATCGTATAGGACCCATAGATAATTAGGTACCAAACATGTTTTAATTGTTTTATGTAGAATAACCAGCAAGGTGTTTGGAGTTCAGAATGACTTATACACATTCAGTGTATAACTCGGGCCACAACAGTATGACTTATACACACTTCAGTGTATAACTCGCACTTCAACGTAAATGACTTATACACACATCAGTGTATAACTCGCGCCCCAACAGAATGACTTATACACATTCAGTGTATAACTCGGGCCACAACAGTATGACTTATACACACTTCAGTGTATAACTCGCACTTCAACGTAAATGACTTATACACACATCAGTGTATAACTCGCGCCACA